>OZ014431.1:22658509-27458509 GCA_963966015.1 Aphidecta obliterata
GTCTTCTCTGTAGTTGATTCTGGCTTCTCGTTCTATTGCGTCGACTAGTGCTCCGGCTTTTTTAAGCTTTGATAAGGCCATCCCATTAGCTCCGTGTAGAGGGGAATTTCGGTTTTCTCGCGTCGTAAGCACTTTTGCATCTTCCATGCTGAGTGGTCTATGGTGTTTAGCTCTCTGACTCTTTGGTTCCATCTGTCTGTTCCCAGTTCTCTCAGTGCATTTTTCAGCACTCGACAGTGTTTATTTAGCTCTTTCTTGTTTTCTTCTCTATGTGAAGTTCTATAGTTCTTCCTGAGTTTCTATTTCTCTTCATAAGCTCTTTTATTGCTTTTGAGGTTTCACCATGTGAATGTTTCGGGGCTGGCCTTTTGACTCTCCTCGTAGGCTTCTTTTATTCGGGTTTCTAATTTTTCAACTTCATCTTCTAGATCTTCAGGGGTTCTTATCTGTGGAATTTCTGTAATTTTCTCCTGGAGTATTTCAGTGTAGTCTTGCCAGTCTCTGGAGTCTTTCGTTTGAAGTTCTTCTGTTATCGGTCTTCGTCCCAATCTGAGTTCTATTGGGTTGTGATCTGATGTGCCCTCTTCTATAGTATCAAGTGAGTAATCTTGGGTGATATCTTTCATTATGGCGATATCTAAACGTCTGGTAGGCCATTACTTTTGGGCAGGTAGGTCTGAATTTCAGGTCCTAATACTATGGCATTCAGGTTTTCGGCGTACTTCTTAAGCTTCTTCCCATTTTTGATTTCATTTCTGCTATTCCATTCTCTCGATTTGCAGTTCATATCGCCAATAATGATGTGCGGGTAGTTTCCTTCAAGCATCTTCTTCAGATCATCTTCTATTAAGTCATTTTGAGGTGGTTTGTGGGCTGACGTAATTTTCATTTGTCCTCGATTTGTATTAACTAAAATCGAGACGGCTTCTATTTGCCCATTGTTCAGTACACAGTCAAAATAGTGGTCGATGTTCCTTTTGACTATTAGGCCTACGCCCCCTACTGTAAAATTTCTGTCATTTCTGTATATTTCATGGCCAGGAAATGAAATTCTATTTCTGTAGATAGTCTCGTTTCTTGAATGGCTATAATATCCGGTTGTTTCTCGGATATTATTTCTTCTATTTCAGATCTACGGGCTCGTAGACCGTTTGTGTTTCATGAGACTATGTTTAGGTTGTTATTATTTCCGTTAGTCACTAATTCCATTAATTGGGTTTAGTGCGTTTAGGGAACTTTTTGTCCACCTCTATTTCCAAGAATTTCATGAGCTTACTCATGATATTGGTGAAGGTATGTAGATCCTCGCTGGTTTCGGGTTTCTTCTTGTTGGTCTCTTCTTTCTTCTTTTGGCTGCTCTTCTAGGATTTTCTATCTTGAGGTGAACAATTTTTTTTCGACAATTCGCTAGAATTTTTTACGGTATCTTAGGTCTCGGTAATGCGATCTGGACAAAATTTATCACGTAGTTTGAATACATTATTCTTCATCTATCTACTATATATCTATAATTTGATCGCAATCCAATGAGTTGTTTCGAAATTATCAGGAAAAAAATTGTTTGAAAGGCTATATTTATGGAACCCCTAGTCTAATTTTGCTCATTGATGAACGTGACCCCGAAATTCGCGATCCGAACCTATCCTGAAAATTTCAAGTCCTTAGGCCTTTCTGTTCGAAAGTTATGATTTCCTATGGTTTCTATGGTTCTGATCATGCGATCTGAAAAATTCAGCTCCAATATATCATTCTCAATATAAAAACAGAATTTCGTCACATGCATTACATACAAAATTTTATCCAGATCGCACGACCAGAACCATAGAAACCATAGAGAACGAACGGAAAGGTCCCGGGACTTGAAATTTTCAGGATAGGTTTGGATCTTCAATGTTGCAGTCACTTTCATCAATGAGCAAAATTAGACTAGGAGTTCCGTGAATATGGTCGTTTGAAATTTAGTTTTCTTGATAATTTCAAAACTACGGATTCGATCGTGACGAAATTTTGTATACTAATAGAGAATGATATATTCAGGCTACATTATTTCCAGATCGCATGATCAAAACCATAGACACCATATAAAATCATAACTTTCCAACGGAAAGGCCTAGAGTCTTGACATTTTCAGGATAGGTGTGATGATGAAAAATAATGTATTCAAACTACTTGTGACATTTTGTCCAGATCGCATCACCAAGACTGTCCAAGACCATAGATACCGTAGAAAATTCTAGCGATTTATCGAAAAAAAACAATTGACTAAAGCACTGACGTGAAGTCTGGAGTTCCGCCTTAGTTTGAAAAAATTTTTGACAGCTGTCAAAAATTTTCTGAATTTGTATCTGAAACTGAAAAATGCGAATCTACCTTCAAGATTGATGAACGAGCGCTCAGAAGCTCCTGACTTCACGGCAGTGCTTTTCATGATTTTTATATTCAGTCGCTTATAAGCGACAAAGTGACATTCCTCGAAAAACTTTATATTGCGTTGTCAAATACGAGCGCAAAGGCCTACTTTGCATATCGAATGTAGAAAAATAGCTATTTTAATCAGACGTCTGGCACGGCCATGTCTATGATTATTACAATTTTCTTCATAACCAATTGAACTTTATCTATGATGTCATAAAATTGGTCATCAGACCGAATGGTTCATCTCCTATGAAAACATAAGCAGACAATTTTTCGTTTTTGCTGTTGGAGTCCGAGCAGTGAATGGGGACATTTAGCCGCGTACTTTGTATTCATCTCAGCATTCGCCCACACTGTGCATTCATTCGTCATTAAAATCATTTGATTTATGATGCTCCGAAAAACCAAGAACCCGCCAGCGAGTGGGACAGCGGATGCAGTTTCAACAAAGAGTAACAACCAGAGGGATTACTCGACACTCTGTCAAATTAGTACTGAAACCTACATGAGTCATGAACCTTCATGAACGACTGGTGAACTTGAAACTGCCATTGATGAAGGAATTTAGTGTGCCCAATTAGATGACATCTCGTGGACCACGCCGAAGATTTAAAAATGACGTTTATCGTTGATGTCAAAACATTTCTCACTGTAACATACTGCGCAATGGTGCGTTTATTATTACACCTGAAATATTCTTGGAAAACAGGCAGCCACTCAAGTCCTGAAAGAAATTCTGAGCTTCTATTTATTTCCACTCAGACCGGGCTCATCCTACCGCAGAGTGCTTTATTGTCTTCATCCGGGACTTCGGACGTTATATATTGGCGCAAATCTTTCATTGTGATGTAGGGGACGGTAGAGCGATTGAAACGGAAAGGCTAAATAATTGTAACGTCTACACTGAGCTCTGAGGACTGGAGGGTATTTCGAACATTAACGAATTCAACCGGCGCTTTCAGAACTCGAAGGTACCCTGAAAATTTCGAAATTCTACGACTATTCTCGGTTCAAATTTTGCTCTTGTTCATAGAAACCAAGCGCGCAAAAATATTATTTTCACTTCAATATCGCTTTTTGACCTTTTCCTTCATTTATGTATATTTCACAACATAGAAGAGTTATTGCTATGGGTGATTGTCAGATTAATGGGGAGTTTTTTGAGCTATTTCCATCATATACTGAATTTGTTTGCTTCAAAGTTTCAGTCTAACTAGTAAACCAGTAGATCCACATGATAAATAGATCCACAAACAGGTAGATCAACATAAAAAGTAGATCCACGAACAGGCAGATCCACATAATGAGTAGATCTTCAAAATAAATCCACAGAAAGGGTAATAATAGGATCACATTGAAAGTATTATTAATTTTCCATTTCTATTATGGAAGTTGATCATATTTGTTGGGATATTGTTATATTTTATTTGAAGAGATAGTATTATGAAGGTGACATAATGAGGAAAATTGAAATAGGTTAACTTTCATTTTGTGATGTTGATACAGATACACTCATTTCTTGATGAATAAATATATTTTGTTAACGAAAACAATGAAATTAAACATGGGGAAATTATATTAATTTTTTTAAGATTTAAAACGAAAGGTTTGCCGATTGATCGGATATTTTGAAAACAATTGAAGATAGATATGATTTTATTTGATTTGAAAAAAAAAAACATCGTATTTCAACGGTCCCAATCTCGATTCCGTTCTTTTTCTATGTCCGCGTTCGCGTGGTTCATGCTATAGTGTGTATTCATGAATTCAATATGAAAATTGTATTTAACACGGTTCCTACTCAATCTTGCTTAACCCAACCTATTTATTAATTCATTTCAATAATTATTTTCAACACTGCCATAACTTGAGCTAACCTAACCTAAATGATAATAAATTTCAAGAATTGTTTCAACACTGTCAGATCAGATCAGATCCAACCTAACCTAAATATCAATTTTTTTTGAGAATTGTTTCAACACTGTCTTAACTCCAGCCAACCTAACCCAACCGAAATATTGATTCATTTTGAGAATTGTCTCAACACTTTCCTAACTCCAGCCAACCTAAACTAACCTAAATATTGATTTATTTCGAGAATTGTTTCAACACTGTCCTAACTTAAGCTAACCTAACCCAACCTGACCTAAATATTGATTTATTTCGAGAATTGTTTCAACACTGCCCTAACCTAACCTAACCTAACCTAACCTAAATATTGATTTATTTCGAGAATTGTCCCAACACTGTCCTAACTTAAGCTAACCTAACCCAACCTAACCTAAATATTGATTTATTTCGAGAATTGTTTCAACACTATCCTAACTTAAGCTACCTAACCCAACCTGACCTAAATATTGATTTATTTCGGGAATTGTTTCAACACTGTCCTAACCTAAATATTGATTTATTTCGAGAATTGTCTCAACACTGTCCTAACCTAACCTAACCTAACCTAAATATTGATTTATTTCGAGAATTGACTCAACACTGTCCTAACCTAACCTAACCTAACCTTACCTAAATATTGATTTATTTCGAGAATTGTCTCAACACTGTCCTAACTTAAGCTAACCTAACCCAACCTATCCTAAATATTGATTCATTTCGAGAATTGTCTCAACACTGTCCTAACTTAAGCTAGCCCAACCTAACCTAAATAATGTTTCATTTCGAGAATTGTCTCAACACTGTCCTAACTCAAGCTAACCTAACCTAACCTAAATATTGATTTATTTCGAGAATTGTCTCAACACTGTCCTAACTCAAGCTAACCTAACCTAACCTAAATATTGATTTATTTCGAGAATTGTCTCAACACTGTCCTAACTTAACCTAACCTAACCTAACCTAACCTAAATATTGATTTATTTCGAGAATTGTCTCAACACTGTCCTAACTCAAGCTAACCTTACCTAACCTAAATATTGATTTATTTTGAGAATTGTCTCAACACTGTCCTAACCTAACCTAACAGTACCTAACCTAAATATCCAGTGTATGTTATGTTTTTTGTTCTATTTAATAAATTTCCAAATATACACTTATAAAAGGGTTTATTTTGTTTGCTCATTGAATGTTAATCAATGCGATATTGTTTATAAATTCAACGAAACATTAAAGATTTCTTCTTTCATTCTAACAGGAAGCGCTAAAGAGTTAGTAAGATTTCTGTAATTGACTCTGGTAGAAAAAAGTAGATTTCTGCTGAAGGTTTGGTTGATTCCGATGGTTCACGCAACTATTGCTGGCCCTTCTTTTGGTTATAGAGAGCCACGTGATACCATCTGTTTTGACAGAAATCGGTTATCTTAGGGAAAAGAAATTTTTCACATTATCCCGTTACGTTCGTCTCTCGAAATTTTTGTTGATGTCCGATCGGGTTATTATAATATTTTGGAATTTAGAAGAATGACTTCAGTTCCCAATCGTGATTATATTGATATCAACACTTGTATTTTCGAAAATTATTACTTCTGTCGGACCATTCTGGATAATTCATTTATCTCGAATATCTTCGATGTGACCAACCCAAAACTTGGATGGATTTTTATTTATTTTGAAATAAGAAACAATATAGCATGTGTAAAGAAATTCAGTTTTAGCAGATGAATGTAAACTTCTCCATACTTTACGTTGTATGATACAAAAGCACGGTTTTGTTTACAGAAATTAATGCCATTGTTTTTTGTACTTTGAATTAAGAATCTATTACATACAATAATATGTAATGTAAATCTGTATATGAGATAAGACTGTTCTGGATAATTCATTTATATCGAATACCTTCGAAGTAACCCTTCCTCAGATTTCGTTAGGTTTAATGTGCTTAGAAATAATTCGCACGTTCAAACTATGTGAACCATTAATATTGAATTTTTTCAATTTCTCGAGTCTTATAGCATCTAGTCGTTACAGAGATTTATCGTCAATTATATTATTCCACTCTGTTCAATATGCCTTGTGAAATGATAAATCCACTGAAATTTTTCAGTCAGTTCTCAAAAAAATCTTGGTAATGCGATCTCGACAAAATTGCGCACGTAGTTCGAATACATTATTCTTCATCTATGTACGGAATTTCATTCCAATGGAATCAGTACTTTCGAAATTAATAGGAAAAAAATATTTTGAACGGCCATATTTACGGAACCCCTACTCTAATTCGGCTCATATATAATAGTGATGATGAATCCAAACCTACCCTGAAAATGTCAAGTCTCTAGGTCTTTCTGTTCGAATGTTATAATTTTCTATGGTTCTCGACAAAATTTCGTAGTAGCTTGAACACGTCATTCTCCATCAGAATGCAGAATTTCATTTTGATCGAATCAGTAGTTTCGAAGTAACCAGGAAAACAAAATTTCGAACGGCCATATTTATCGCTAGTGTGATTCCGCACGAAACCAACCGGGGTATTAGAGATTTGAACCTACCCTGAAAATTTCGAGTTTCTAGGTCGTTCCGTTCGAGAGTTATCATGTATGCTGGCGGACGGACAAACTTAAATTTTTCGACGGATCCGTCACCAGTGAGTCGATTAAGACAATTTTCGGCTCAAAATTCGAAAAATACATACATCGTGACGAAATGATACAGCCCTCGTGTAAGTAGAACGAGCGCTCAAAAGGGGAAGGCGGCCGTAAATGTCACATAAATACATATTTGTGTTGGCTATTCGACTTCATTTCCGCCTGAATAATAATCTATATATCGTGTTTTGAAAGGAAAAGACCAATTATCGAACTCCTCTGGATCAAAGAAAAACTGAAACATGTTTTTTTCATGTTTGGTGCGAATTTTCTTCTCATTACTTGTATTCCATGAATTTCCAAATCCCATTTCTAGTTTATTCACGTCCGTGAAATCTCTCACTGAAAAGGTAGTTAATTTTCCCTTTGTGGTCTCAAAGTTGGACACCCCAGAGGGTTCTCTTCATTTCGTTCTATAGCATGCAATTTTCCTGTATTCTGTTTCAGGAATTTTCTATGAAATTAAGAATAATAATTTCACCGAATTAAAATACATACCGAGCGGATGTATCAAAATATGTCTGAAATGATTTTGGGAAATGATGGTCAGAAGGTGTTGGAAGAGGGGGGAAAAATCATGAATATGTATATATTTCTGTATTATATGAAATGTGTTCCACTGAGAAGAACAAGACAATAATACGTCTTCACACATATGAAGGTATAACAGGTGAAACTGGTTGACTTCACAATATCGAAAAATTCAGTCTGAAAAAGTGGTCCGAAGAGTCAAACATGAAAATTCATCTAAATTTAAATCTAAGAGCATGAAAACTTATACCAAAGAAAGTAAGAACAAATTTCTCTATAATTAAAAAGATAGAAACTTATCAACTGAATCATCGGTCCTGAATTTAATGTAATGTTCAAGTGGAATACAATACAAATGTCTAAGATAATAACGGATATAGAATTCTATATTTCATCACAAGAAATCGACAACGCAACCACATACCACCCCAGATAAAGTTTTTTGAATATAATAATAATGACAACAATAACACTTTATTTCCGTATAATGTCAAGTACATTGTGGAAAAAGTCAAACAAAAAAAAATGATACAAGTATTCTAATGAAGAAATTCTGACAGACTATAGAAACATCTATCGATTAAATAGGCTTTCACCTTTTTTGAGCGCTCGTACTACTTACACGAGGGCTATATCATTTCGTCACGATGTCTGTATTTTTCGAATTTTGAGCCGAAAATGGTCTCAATCGACTATGTTCGACTCACTGATGACGAATCCGTCGGAAAATTCGAGTCTGTCCGTCCGTCCGGCCGTCCGTCCGGCCGTCCGGCCGTAAGCACGATAACTCTCGAACGGATCAACCTAGAGACTTGAAATTTTCAGCGTAGGTTCAGATCCCGAATGCCTCGGTTAAGTTCGTTAATGGGCCAAATTCCACCAGGGGTTCCGTAAATATGGCCGTTCAAAGTTTTGTTTCCCTGATTACTTGAAAACTACAGATTCGATCGAGATGAAATTTTGCACTCAGATGGAAAATGAGGTGTTTTAGCTACATGCGAAATTATGTCCAGATCGCATGACCAGAACCATAGAAACCATAGAAAATTGTAACTTTTGAACGGAAATGCCTAGGGACTTGAAATTTTCAGGATAGGTGTGGATCTCGAATGTCGTGATCACGTTCATCTATGAGCAACATTATACAAGGGGTTCCGTAAATACGGTCGTTTGAAATTTTATTTTCTCGATAAATTCGGAACTTCGGATTCGATCGAGATGAAATTTTGTATTTTAATCGAGAATGATATATTGAAGTAATATTTTGTCCAGATCGCATGACCAGAACCATATAAACCATAGAAAATTGTAACTTTTGAACGGAAAGGCCTAGGAACTTGAAATTTTCAGGGTGGGTTTGGATCGCGAATATCGCGGTCACGTTCATCAATAAGCAAAATGAGACTAGGGCTTCCGTAAATATGGCCGTTCAAAATATTTTTTTACAGATAGTTTCGGAACTACTGATCGGATTGGAATGAAATTATGCATCTAGCTGAGGAATAATGTATTCAAAGTACGTGCAAGATGTTGTCCAGACCGCATCACCAAGACCATAGATACCGTAGAAAATTCTAGCGAATCATCGAAACTAAATTGATCAGCTGAAGCACTGACATGAAGTCTGGAGTTTCGCCTAAGTTTCAGAATTTTTTTGACAGCTGTCAAAAATTCCTTCAATTGGTTTCTAAAACTGGAAAATGCGAATCTACCTACAAGGTGCATGTACGAGCGCTCAAAAGCTCCTGCCTTCACGGCAGTGCTTTTCGTAATTTTTTTATAAGATTGCGGAATGGATAATCATGCCTGTGAAAGTCGAGATAACCACTTCGGACATTTTTGATTATGTGAGTGAACGTGAATGTGATAGCAAATGACCACTATATAATTGAAAATTATTGAACTTACGATAAAAAAATCATCATGCAGGAAGTGCTTGCTGCAAAGTAACAACATCTTTGATATACGTTTCCCAATCTTCAAAATTGTCTGCCTTTTTGAGCGCTCGTACTACTTACACGAGAGCTATATCATTTCGTCACGATGTCTGTATTTTTCGAATTTTGAGCCGAAAATGGTCTCAATCGACTATGTTCGACTCACTGATGACGAATACGTCGGAAAATTCGAGTCTGTCCGTCCGGCCGTCCGGCCGTAAGCACGATAACTCTCGAACGGAACAACCTAGAGACTCGAAATTTTCAGTGTGGGTTCAGTTCCCAAATGGCTCGGTTAAGTTCGTTAATGGGCCAAATTCCACCAGGGGTTCCGTAAATATGGCCGTTCAAAGTTTTGTTTTCCTGATTACTTGAAAACTACAGATTTGATCGAGATGAAATTTTGCACTCTAATGGAAAATGAGGTGTTCAAGCTACATGTGGAATTTTGTCCAGATCGCATGACCAGAACCATAGAAAACATAGAAAATTGTAACTTTTGAACGGAAACGCCTAGGGACTTGAAATTTTCAGCATAGGTGTGGATCTTGAATGTCGTGATCACGTTCATCTATGAGCAACATTATACAGGGGGTTCAGTAAATACGGTCGTTTGAAATTTTGTTTTTTCGATAAATTCGAAACTACGGATATATTGAAGCAATATTTTGTCCAAATCGCATGACCAGAACCATAGAAACCATAGAAAATTCTAATTTTCGAACGGAAAGGCCTAAGAACTTGAAATTTTCAGGGTGGGTTTGGATCGCAAATTTCACGGTCACGTTCATCAATGAGCAAAATTAGACTAGGGGTTCCGTAAATATGGCCGTTCAAGATATTTTTTTCCTGATAGTTTCGAAACTACTGATCGGATTGGAATGAAATTATGCACCTAGCTCAGGAATAATGTATTCAAACTACGTGCAAAATTTTGTCCAGATCGCATCACTAAGACCATAGATACCGTGGAAAATTCTAGCGAATTATCGGAAAAAAATTGATCAGCTGAAGCACTGACATGAAGTCTGGAGTTTCGCCTAAGTTTCAGGATTTTTTTGACAGCAGTCAAACATTCCTTGAATTGATTTCTAAAACTGGAAAATGCGAATCTACCTACAAGGTGCATGTACGAGCGCTCAAAAGCTCCTGCCTTCACGGCAGTGCTTTTCGTAATTTTTTGCATGAAAATTTGTTATGTGAGCATTTAATGTCTCAATTTATCATAAACCTTCATACCTAAAAACATGGGTGAGTTTCCGCTTATCCTATACCTGAATGCAGGAATAATAAAATCGCTATTTCTATTGAATGAACTTTTATAGGTATAAACCAAAGTAGCCAGCTCTAAAATAAACAAAGATGGTAAAGTTAATGTCCTTAAGGATTGGAAGGATTGTCTGCACGACTCCCACTGTTGAATGCCTGCTAAACATCTCACCATCCTCTTCTGATGAATGAATACATCTTTGGCATCGAAAGATGCACCCCAGATGGCAAAATCATACCTTAGCATCGATGAAAACTGTGCATGATGCAACGAAATAAGTTGTTCCATGGTTAAGACCTCTTTTAAGTTTCTGAGCAGGAAGCAAATCGAGCGCAGTCTCCACCTAAGATTCTCACAGTGACACTTCCAATTAAGATGTTTATCCACATTCATACCAAGAAACCGTATATTTCCCACCCTAGTCAGCTCTTTGTCATCTAAATTCAGTTCGACGTTGATGGTCATATTGTAGTTGTGAAATAATAAAATTCCAGCTTTATCCAGGTTAAGATGTATGATTTGTGGTGAACAAGTCACACAGAATCTTCAGATTTCTCTGCCAACTTTCTTGTAGGGTGAGACTATCTTTGCCTGATGCTATTGCTGAAGCATCTTCTGCATACAAAAATAAGTTACAGTCAATATTATCTGCGATATCATTGATATACAGAATAAAAAGTAACGGAACTACGATTGAACCTTGTGAAACACCCGTTTGAGTAAGTTCGAATTGATCGACTCCTGTTTTGCGTTTTTTATGGTCACAAATTGTCGTCTGTTTGTGGGATAATTTTTAATCCCGTCTAAAGCTCTACCACGAATTCCAATTTATCTAGTTTTGTAAGCAGTATTTTCTGATCGACAGAATTAAACGCTTTACTCAGATAACCAAAATTCCAGCAGAAGCTGAACCAGCTTCTAAATGTTCTACGACGCATTTCAAGAATCCATAAACAGCGTCAGTTGTACTAAGGTTGCGACGGAAACCGAACTGATTATTATTTTTGAGCGCTCGTACTACACGAGGGCTATATCATTTCGTCACGATGTCTGTATTTTTCGAATTTTGAGCCGAAAATGGTCTCAATCGACTATGTTCGAGTCACTGATGACGAATCCGTCGAAAAATTCGAGTCTGTCCGTCCGTCCGGCCGGCCGGCCGTCCGTATACACGATAACTTTCTGGAATGTCCTAGAAACTTAAAATTTCCGGGGTAGGTTCGAATCTCGAATGCCGCGGTTAAGTTCGTTATTGGGCAAAATTCGCCGAGGGGTTCCGTTAATATGGCCGCTCGAAATTTTGTTTTCCTGGTTACTTTGAAACTACAGATTCGATCAAGATGAAATTTTGCACTCTAATGAAAAATGAGGTGTTCAAGCTACACGCAGAATTTTGTTCAGCTCGCATCACCAGAACCATGGAAACCATAGAAAATTGTAACTTTTGAACGGAAACGCCTAGGGACTTGAAATTTCCAGGATAGGTGTGGATCTCGATTGTCGTGATCACTTTCATCTATGAGCAAAATTATACTAGGGGTTCCGTAAATATGGTCGTTCGAAATTTAGTTTTCTTGATAATTTCCAAACGACAGATTCGATCGTGAGGAAATTCTGTATTCTAATGAAGCATGATATATTCAACCAATATTTTGTCCAGATCACATGACCAGAACCATAGAAAATAATAACTTTCGAACGGAAAGGCCTAGGGACTTGAAATTTTCAGGATAGGTGTAGATCTGAAATGTGGCGTTCACGTTTATCAATGAGTAGAATTATACTAGGGGTTCTGTAAATACGGTCGTTTGAAATTTTGTTTTCTCGATAATTTCGAAACTACCCTTATTCTTGGTGAAAACCCAAAATAAGAAGGTTCGAATACCTTCTTATTTTGTAAAACAGCTCTACGGTATACATTGTGTAGTAGAGCCAAAGAAAAAGAGCATTGGACCTGGCCAATGTCATAGATGTCAACGTTACAGACATGCGCAAAGTAAATGCACATTTCCATGGAGATGTGTTAAATGCTCTGGAGCGCACAATAGTAAAGATTGTACCCTAGCAAGAGGAAACGTGGAGAGAAATGCTACCTGTGCGCTCTGCGGAAAAGCAGGTCACCCAGCCAGCTACAAAGGATGTAGCGAGTGGAAATTGGTGACCAAAAAGAAGACTGCGACCAAATCAAGAAAAGAAAACGATACCTTCTGTCCAACAAGAACAGAAGGAAGAAGATAAAAAGAAGAAAACGCCACCACTCAAACAAGAGCAGAAGAAAGAAGCCCCAAAAAATGGAAAATCCAAAAAGAGCAGCCAAAAGAAGAAAGAAGAGACCAACAAGAAAAGACCCGAAACCACTCACTAATCCCAATTAATGGAGCTAGTGTCTAACGGAAATAAAAACAACCTAAAGATTGTCTCATGGAACACAAACGGTCTACGAGCCCGTAGATCTGAAATAGAAAGAATAATATCCGAGAAACAACCGGATATTATAGCCATTCAGGAGACGAGACTATCTACAAGAAATAGAATTTCATTTCCCGACCATGAAATATACAGAAATGACAGAAATTGTACAGGAGGGGGCGTAGCCCTAATAGTCAAGAGGAACACCGACCACTATTTTGACGATGTTCTGAATAATGGGAAAATAGAAGCCGTCTCGATTATAGTTAATACGAATCGAGGACAAATGATAATTACGTCAGCCTGCAAACCACCCCAAAACGACTTAATAGAGGAAGATCTGAAGAAGATGCTTGAAGGAAACTACCCGAACATCATTATTGGCGATATGAACTGCAAATCAAGAGAATGGAATAGCAGAACTGAAAACCAAAAAGGGAAGAAGCTTAAAAAGTACGCCGGAAAAATAAACGCCATAGTATAAGGACCTGAAATTCCGACCTACCTGCCCAGAAGTAATGGCCTACCGGACGTATTAGATTTCGTCATAATGAAAGATATTACCCAAGATTTCACACTTGATACTATAGAAGAGGGCACATCAGACCACAATCCAATAGAACTCAGATTGGGACGCAGACCGATAACAGAAGAACTTCAAACGAAAGACTTCACAGACTGGCAAAAGTACAGTGAACTACTCCAGGAGAAAATTACTGAAATTACCGCAGATAAGAACCCCTGAAGATCTAGAAGATGAAGTTGAAAAATTAGAAACCCGAATAAAAGAAGCCTACGAGGAAAGTACTAGAAGAATTGAAAGGCCAGCCCCGAAACATTCACATGGTGAAACCCCAAAAGCAATAAAAGAGCTTATGAAGAGTAATAGAAAACTTAGGAAGAACTACAGAACTTCACATCGAGAAGAAGACAAGAAAGAGCTGAATAAACACAGTCAAGTGCTGGAAAATACACTGAGAGAACTGAGAACAGACAGATGGAACCAAAGAGTTAGAGAGCTAAACACCATAGACCACTCAGCATGAAAGATGCAAAAGTGTTTACGACGCGAAAAAACCGAAATTCCCCCTCTACACGGAGCTAATGGAATGGCCTACCTTAAGCTTGAAAAAGCCGAAGCTCTGGTCGACGCAATAGAACGAGAAGCCAGAATCAACTACAGAGAAGACGATGACAATGAAGACTTAGAAGAAGAAGTCGAAGGAAATGAAGAATTGATGTTGGAACCGCCGGAAGGTGATACCATCCCAAACCCAACAACACCAACGGAAATTAAAGAAATCATCAAGAAATTGAAAAACAGGAAAGCTCCAGGGAAAGACAAAGTAACAAACTTTATGTTACGGAAATTGCCCAGAAAAGGAATAGCAGCGCTTACCAATATAGCAAACGCAGTGATGAGAAAAGAATATTATCCGGAAAGATGGAAAACAGCAGAAGTAATTCTGTTCAATAAGCCAGGAAAAGGTAAAAAATTCCCCCAAAACTACAGGCCGATAAGTCTTCTGTCAGCCCTTGGAAAAATTGTCGAAAGAGTTATTGCAAAAAGACTCAATGAAGAAACAGAAGCGCTGAATCTGATACCACCGGAACAATTTGGATTCAGAAGAAATCACTCTACAGAACTTCAACTGTTGAGGATCACTGAATATGTCACTGAAGGATTTCAGAATGAACAAGCCACAGGATTAGTGCTATTAGATGTCGAGAGAGCCTTCGACCGAGTTTGGCACGAAGAACTTGCCTACAAGATGATGATGGCAGGCTACACCACCAAAACCTGCAAGATAATAAGAAACTACCTGAGGAACAGGAATTTTTATGTCAAAATAGACGACACATTATCTACCACCAGACAAGTAGAAGCAGGAGTGCCCAAAGGATCAGTTCTAGGACCTCTGATTTACAACATATATATCTACGATATTCCTAAGAACCCAAGGAATCTGCTAGCCCTTTATGCAGACGACACGGGAATAGCCTTCAGACATCGCCGACCAGATGTCAAACGCAGAAGACTGCAAGAAGCACTAGAAGATTTAGAAGAATGGTTCATTAAATGGAAAATTCAAATAAATAGCAAAAAGAGCCAAGCTATTCTACTACAGAAGCGGAGACTTGAAATTAATTCCAACCTACGGATAGATGGAGAAGAGATAAAATGGGAGAATGAATTCAAATATCTAGGAGTAAAACTAGATAAAGGGCTAACATGGAAAAACCATATAAAATATGCAGTGGATAAAACAAACTCAGCAATGAGTAGACTTTACCCACTACTAGGAAGAAGAAGCCAAATGAACCAAAGCACGAAACTACGAATGATCAAGTCAATTGCAAGACCCCAACTAACATATGGCTCGGCGGCATGGGGCAATGCAGCCAATAGCCATATAAAGAAGATTCAAGCAACAGAGAATAAACTGCTCAGAGCAGCAACGAATATGCCGTGGTTCGGAAGAAACCAACAAATCCACAGAGACTTAGAATGGGAAACTGTCACAGATTTCCTGAAAAAGAAGGCCGAGAAGATATTTGAAAAAGCAAGTCAACACCCATATGATGAGCTAAGAAGACTAGTTGACTACAACCCCGCAGAAGATGTGGTTAGCATACCCACCTATCACAAAAGACCCAGAGATCAACTACGTAGAAACAGAAATTGAGTAATCTCAATTTAAATCATTCAGAAGAAGAGACTCCTATGAAATTCAAATTCATAGGTAACACAAGCATCACACGACAAAGATCGTGATAGAGATACGATCAAGAAGAGTCAAAAGGTTAGTAGGTAATAAATGCCCGGAATCTAAAACAGCAGGTTAGGTTTAGTTAGAGTAGGTCGTGCTTCACACGAAGTCTCACATTGTTCTATCTATCGGAGATAGTTCGTCCATGAGGATTCCCCCTGACTAAACAAAAAAAAAAAAGCCAGTAGACGCTTGATCAGCACTACTGATGAGTTTCGATTGTTCTCGATTATGAGTGGTCTCTGATGCGTTCGTAGATAAATTAATATGGATACTTATAACCAAACATAATACAATGTACTCCAGTTCGCCATTGTGTCTCGAAATCTACGGCCTAAGCAGAATGGTCTCAATAAATAAGGTTCGACTCACTGATGATGAATCCGTCGAAAAATTCGAGTCTATCCGTTCGGTTGGCCGGCCGACCGTCCGTATACACGGTAACTCTCCTAGAACGACCTAGAAACTCGAAATTTTCAGGGTAGGTTCGAATCTCGAATGCCACGGTCAAGTTTGTTATTGGGCAAAATTCGACCAAAATTGCACTCAGATGGAGAATGACGTGTTCAAGCTGCATGCAAAGTTTTGTCCAGATAGCATGACCAGAACCATATAAATAAATTTCGAACGGAATGGCCTTGGAACTTGAATTTTTCAGGGTTGGTTTGGATCTTGAATGTCGCAGTCACTTTTATCAATGAGCAAGATTAGACTAGGGGTTCCGTAAATATGGTCGTTAATTTCCTGATAATTTTGAAACTGCTGATTGGATTGGAATGAAATTTTGCACATAGGTAAAAAATAATGTAGGTATTCGAACTAAATCAGGTCTGTCCATGCGGTCGTTCGTCCGTATACACGATAACTCTTGAACGGAACTACCTAGGGAATTGAAATTTGCAGGGTAGGTTCGAATCTCGAATGCCGTTGTTGAGTTCGTTATTGGGAAAAAATTCGACCAGGGGATCCGTTAATATGGTCGTTTGTAGTTCAGTTTTCTTGATCATTTCAAAACTACGGATTCGATCGTGAAAGAATTTTTTATTTCAATGGAGAATGATATATTTGAGCTTCATTCTTTCCAGATCGCACAACCAGAACCATTTCAAATTAGTAACGAATTATTGAATAAAAAATTCTTATATCTCTATAAAGTCTAGTTCGCATTAGGAGAGTATTTTAGTCGAGTAGCGAGTGATTTAGTAACTAAACGTCTCTGAACGATGAAAATTTAGTCGTGTAGTTAGGCAAGTAATTTAGTCGAGTCGATCCATTCCACTGTATTTTCAACGGACGAGTAGCACCCCCACCACGCGTCCAAGATCACTGGCTTGCCGGCTCGCTACTCGCTACTGGACTAAAATACTCTCCTAATGCGAACTAGACTTAACAGCTGATTCGGCATAATTGACAAAGAGCTGGTGTCATTATTTTGACTGCTGTCAAAAATTTCTTCCATTGGTTCATGAAACCTGAAAATGCGAATCTACCTAGGTACAAGGTGGATGATTGAGCGCTCAAAAGACTTCATGGCAATGCTTTCTATAGTTTTTTCATTTCAACGTCAGATCTCAGACAGAATTCCCTCCAATGGAAACGATTCCACTTCGACTAACTTTATTCATCTCAATGAACGATAGTATTATATCTATAAGTTCGTTACATCTGCCTATATACTCTATATGAAGTGCCTCCTTTTCTTGTGGAATTCGTATGCCCGAATAGTTATGTGTAATAATACTTCTTCAAAAAAGTGAACAGAACTTCCTGTCAAAAAAAAATTGGAGTTGCTTCTCAGGTTTACTTCCATAATTTTTTTTTAAATATAACCACAAACGAAACATTCTTCTCCCAAAATCTAAATCCTCTAGCAGAAGTATTCAAGTATACACTGAATTGCGGAATGTGCTTCCAAATATCCCAACTTTTTACGTCGTACCCATAAAATCGACCCTTCTCGCTTCACTGAAGATCGTTGAATGCCGCCAAAAAGGATTCCCACAAAATTGTCCATTCTGAATACGCTCAGGATATCAACTCGCCACGTTCAAATTACATAACATGTCTAGCTAGAACCACTTATGAAATACACCAACCTTCTCTGAAATTTGACACGTGTTCCGTTGAAATCTACTCCTGTACATTTTCAGACATTCTCCCGGTTTTAGGACCTCGCAGATGTGTGAAAATCCCTAGGCCATGGAGCAAATCGGGGAAATCGCTTCTAGCTCTGCTCATTCTTCCTTTCCATAATATTGGAGAATCCGGTAATGAATATAGAATAAGCAAAGAACGAACTGCAAGAACGACAGTAGTATTAAATCTCTTGTTGAAACTAAGACGTTATCAATTTTCCTGATGAGTTCCGAAATTCAGAATGTATTTGCTGCATATTGAAAATCTAATCATGGGGGCATCTTGACTATCCCAATTATATTCATATTCTCCAGCCTGAAATATGTGCACGGAAATATAAGAAATTTCCCGAAGAATAAGCAGGACTGGCCCTCATTATTTTTTGAGCGCTCGTACTACTTACACGAGGGCTATATCATTTCGTCACGATGTCTGTATTTTTCGAATTTTGAGCCGAAAATGGTGTCTAACGATAGAGTGTATGTTCGTTAATTGGCATAATTCCACGAGGGGTTCCGTAAATATGGCTGTTCAAAGTTTTGTTCCCCTGATTACTTGAAAACTACAGATTTGATCGAGATGAAATTTTCCACTCGAATGGAGAATGAGTTGTTCAAGCTATATGTGAAATTTTGTCCAAATCGCATGACCAGAACCATAGAAACCATAGAAAATTGTAACTTTCGAACGGGACTTGAAATTTTAAGGATAGGTGTGGATATCGAATTTCGTGATCACGTTCATCTATGAGCAAAATTATACTAGGGGTTCCGTAAATATGGTCGTTTGAAATTTTGTTTTCTCGATAATTTCGAAACTACGGATTCGATCGAGATGAAAACCTGTATTTTAATCGAGAATGATATTTTAAAGCAATATTTTGTCCAGATCGCATGACCCGAACCATAGAAACCATAAAAAATAGTAACTTTTGAACGGAAAGGCCTAGGAACTTGAAATTTTCAGGGTAGATTTAGATCACGAATGTCGCGGTCACGTTCATCAATGAGCAAAATTAGACTAGGGGTTCCGTGAAAATGGCCGTTCAAAATATTTTTTTCCTGATAGTTTCGAAACAACTGATTGGATCGGAATGAAATTTTGCACCTAGCTGAGGAATTCAATCTACGTGCGAAATTTTGTCCAGATCGCATCACCAAGACCATAGATACCGTAGAAAATTCTAGCGAATTATCGAAAAAAAATTTGTCAGCTGAAGCTGCACTGACATGAAGTCTGGAGTTTCGCCTAAGTTTCAGAATTTTTTTGACAGCTGTCGAAAATTCCTTCAATTGATTTCTAAAGCTGGAAAATGCAAATCTACCTACAAGGTGGATGTACGAGCGATCAAAAGCTCCTGACTGCACGGCAGTGCTTTTCGTAATTTTTACATGAATAATGGCTCCAAAATTCGAGTTATGTTTGTTCTATTTCTAAGTTTGTTTAATGTTAAATGTTTATATCCCGACTCTCCTGGGTCTTTACATATTCTGACTATTGTAATGAATTTTTCTCTATTTTTTCTGTAGCTTAATACCGAGAATTATTCGAATTATTATTATTATCATTATGATTATCAATTCCATAAGAAAATCGTTCGAAATTCTGTAAAGAGTGTCCCTTCGACTTGTTCAGCGTTATTGGAGTACCAACTGTTTTTCACTAACACCTTATTTTTCTTTGTAGCACCCAAGAATTCACCTGGTTCAGACGTAACGAAAAGTTATCTAGAGATTCCTCGAGTCAGTGAGTGTAAAAGTATTTCTCAAGCCGGATTCCTTCCAACCTGCTTTCCTTGTCTCTCGATTTGTTTGGTTGAAGATAAATTCCCTATCGAAAGCTCTTTCCTGACGAATACAACTGATCCATAATCCTTTAATAAAAGACGAGGTGAACTCGACAAATCTAGCCTGGAAAAAGTATATCTCGGAGGTATTCGACATGACTATTTCACGGGAATATAAACGGAAAATTGACCACTCTACTGATTACTGCATGGATCATTTTTTAGGGAATCAACATATAATATCAAATGCTTGACGAAAAGTATTAAGCTTGAAATGTTAAAAATGTTCTACAAAACCATCATATTGGAGTATCGTGATGGAAACTTCCTAACTAAATATCTTAGGAATGGAATACTGAATTATTCTATGGGTCAGGAAATATAAAACAACTGTTTATTATACCAAAAAAAATCACTACCCTGAATTGCATAAAATATGATGAATCCTGCAGAAATAACATCAAAAAAATCTGGAAATTAACGATATATGCATTTTTTATATACAAGAATGCGTTCAGGAACAATTCAGAAATATTCGAAAAATATAAAAACAAGAAAGGTTTTTATGATTTTATAATTATCTGCCATAGTTCATTCGAATTATAGAAGACAACAATACTTCGAAGAGAAAATGATGTATATCAATCTTATAAATTTGGAGCCTTATTGTTTCCGGGAATTTATTAGTGGGATAGGTTTGTACATAGTGTACCTTATTGTTTCCGGGAATTTATTAGTGGGATAGGTTTGTACATAGTTTGTTTTCTTGTTCTTACACTCACTTACTTCATACCCACATAACTAATGAGGAGGGGGAGGAAGTCACACTAGATTGTAGAGATAAAATTTTGGCCCCAAAATTTCTCGATTGTTATATGATAGTTTGTTGCTTGGCAATTTCGCGAATACTCTCATAAGAGGAATTGCCAAAAAGCAACAAACTTGAATATTACAAGATAGGAATTTCAAATAGAAAAATTTTATCTCCAGTAGTAGGTATTATTCAAAATGACACTTCATTAGAATATAAATGAAATAATCACAAATCTGTACACATACAATACAAATACCCGAAAATTTTCGAATGTTGTTCGGCATTTAGTTGAAAATATGGTTTCGAATATTGTGCACTCGAAGGTTCGCTCATTTTGATTAATTCTCGTTCATTTTGATTAATTCTCGTTCATTTACCCCCTGCTTCGCTTTTGTCGAGATAGCAGATGCACGGTGAAAAAAATAATGATAATCATAATAATAATGATAGTTTATTTCCGAAACAGTCATGAACATCAATCGCAGAGGCGTAAGCCAGTACGCGATATAGTGAATAACAAAAGCATGTTCCATAAGCCCAATATTTAACCCACAACTAACTGAAATAAGAAAAACAAAATAACGATCTCAGTGATCCCCTCGTAATCATTAACTTTTTCTTGTTGAGTCCAAATGATTCAATAGATTTCCATTCCGATATAGTATTCATTCCAATGGCACGATTTTGTCCAAAAGATTCCCCCCTGCCAATTTGGATACACAGTCAAAAAGAACCTTCCACACGAATTTGGATTTGTTTGCCTTTTTTCCACGAGTTCAAGAAATATGAAGGAAAAATTTGTGAACTTTTTGGGTTGTCTTCGCCATGGCTCTCCACTATTCCTGAATATTCTTTTTCTTTCTGATTTTGACCCTAATCTTGCGTCGATTTTCTCTCTAGTGGAGTCTCTATCAAACGTGTAGTTTCTATCTGCATCCAAAAATGAATACCACATGAAATAATAATGTAATGAATATTGTCCAAGTTCTTATTAAATAATTTATTTACAATTCACTAATACTACACTACTGATTTATTTTCAACACTTGAATCATTTATCTTCACGTGAGTCAAACTCTGTACTGACTCGTCATGGGCCGATGTCGACTTATATAGTGCGAGGGAACAATCGTGAAGTTTCCCGACGCCTCCAGAACTCTGTCGAAGACTCGCTGTCGTTCCATTCGGTTCTAGACGGCGACAGGTCCGGCTTAAGTTCGTTACATTGTCTTCGATTGCACTACTTCCAGCTGATGACTAAACCAAATTCTGGATCTTTCTCTTGGTCTTTCTGAATATTGTTCTCATTCCAGTTGTTATATACCGCCCTAGTTCTACGAAGTGTTGCTACTTTTTCTTCTGCACTTCGGCAATGAGAGCCGTCATCTGGACATTTTCTACGCCCAATATACGAACTCCAAGACGCGTGCCAGCGCGTCTACGAGATGTTATGGTCGAGCTAGTGTCAACGCTTGTCGAGTTTCTTGGTCACGAAGTCCATCCAAAGGTGCATACTCACTAAGCGAACGAACAGCGAACTCCGAACAACGAAGGTTCGGAGTTCGTTCGGCAGCAATTTGTCGATTTCGTTTCGATGAAGCAAACTCCGCACCGAATACAGTGTTTAAGAAGTTCGCTATTCGCTGGGCATTCGGCATCGAATCCATTTATTGTAAAAATGTGTGACGAAATTATTGCATCATCGTCTTTCATAGTTATTGCGGGTTTACTGAAAACCAGTGAAGAACAAAAAAGGAAACGAAGTTATTGGATGTCAAAACTTTATCTAAGTCGGAATCAATATAGGGGATTAGACCTGATTTAAGGAATGATTTAGTGCAGTTCAGTAATTTTTGTAGAATATCCCCTGCGGATTTTGAATTTTTTCCTGGAAAAATTAGTGAAAAAATTTGTAAAAGTCAACAAATTTTCGGGAAGCAATTCCACCTAAGGAAAGAGTGGCGCTTACCCTCCGATTTTTGGCAACTGAACATTTCAACGCAAATTCGACGTTCGGTTCGAAATAACACTAGAAATAGCGAATCCCGTCCACACCGAACAGCGAATCTCTTCGATGTACCGCTGTTCCACCGAACGACGGCGAAGGCAAACCGAACTGAAAATGCCATTCGATTCGCCTTCGCTTTAACGTATACATTGACCGAATTCAAATTCGGAGTTCGCTGTTCGTTCGCTTAGTGAGTATGCACCTTAAGAATGCTTGAACCGCCAATCGCTCCATTACGTTCTCCGGATGGCCGGATATGCAAGACGCACCAGGCGTGCAATATCAATTCGAATTCTTGTAATGACTCGCCTGATTTCTGGTAGCGATTCTTCAATTGGGAGTGGTATACGTGTTCGAAATGGGCCTGGCCAAACCGAAGTTCCAAATGTTTGATCAGCTGATCATAATCCTCCTGTTCTTGGGCAGTAAGGGTTTGCAAAATATCGGTTGCTTCTCCCCGCAATGCCAGTGTAAGTGCTACGGCTCTTTCCTCTGCATTCCACTCGTTTGCTTTGGCCGCAGCTTTAAATTGACGGTGGTAATTTGCCCATGCAGTTTTTTCGTCGAACTGGGGCGGCTTCATAGAAAGCTTCTTGATTCCAGAATCAACCTTGAAATTCTGCATCCTCTTCTTCAGGTCCATTGAATTATCGTCGACCATTTCCGTGGTTTGCGCAACATTAGCTCGTTTTTCCAGCTTACTGATGGTTTTCTTCATTTTGTTCATTTCTTCCTCAAATCTATCTATGTCTGTGTTGATTTGCTCCTTAATGTTGTCCATCTCTGTGTTAATTTGCTCCCTAATGTTATCCATCTCTGTCTCTATTCTTCCTTCTAGAACACCACATAACTTATGTTCCAAATTTCTAGAATTTTTTTGGAGCTTCTCTTCCAGATTTCTAGAATTTTCTAGAAACTTTTCTTCCAGAGTTTCCTGCAGGTCTTCTTTCAAGGTTTTGGTCGTCTCTTGTAACTTCTTCTCCAGATTTTTAGAATTTTCTTCAAAAGTCCTTGAATTTTCTTCGAGAGTTTTCAAAGATTTGGTAGTCTCTTGAAACTTTTCTTCCAGATCTTCTTTCAAACTTCTAGAATTTTCTTCAAGTGTTCTTGAATTTTCCTCGAGTTTATTCATTATCGAACTCAAATCAACTCCGGAAACTTTGAATAAAAATGTCTCGGGGTCCTCACCTTCTTGTATAAGTCCTTCTGCAAGTCTTCTTCGAAGAACTACCTTCTTACCCGTGGTTTCTAGCTCCCCTCCCTCCAGTTCCTGTTTCAACTCCGCGACTTTCAAGTCCACAAGACGCATTTTTCTCATCATTTTGTCTTTGAACGAGAAACCAACCTGTTTTACGTTAAAATTTAAGTCCGCGAACCAGCAATTCACTACGTGAGAATTTATTTATTCAAAAATCGCACTTCTGACAACACTGTAATGAATATTGTCCAAGTTCTTCTTGAATAATTTATTTACAATTCACTAATACCACAATACTAATTTATTTTCAACACTTAAATCATTTATCTGCACGCGAGTCCAATTCTGTACTGACTGGTCATGGGCCGATGTCGACTTAATAAATATATATAAATACTGAAGCGATTTCGATCAAATTTTGCACACTGTGTGCAGTTTGATGCAATCTGAAATCTTAATTAACATTGCAATATTTTTGTATTGCAAATTATTTGTTCATTATATATGAGAAAGAGTGATAATTATCTACGCGGCAACGTAGGTCTCACATCGACGGCAGGTCATCGCGTCCCCACTACACTACACTACACTATAACTCGACAAGAGCGATAACGTGCGAGGAGTGATGCCAAGTTTGTGGGTCTTTCCCAAAACTGAAGAAAATCAAGGAAAGGGTTAGGGTTAGGGTAGAGTAAGGTTATGTTAGGGTTAATAATAATAATAATAATTCCACTGGTTGGAATACTTTACTACAATATAATTAGAAGTATACCTAAGCCAAAGCAACGCGTGGCCGATTCTGCTAGTTTTTATATATAAAGATATGCGTCGAAAACGGTAAAGAAGTTTGTTCATGGTCCGTAGTGGCACTATCAAATTTCTCTTCTTATTTCTATACATGTCAGATTATGATCTGAAGCCACTCGCTTTATAGTTGAATATTAATCAGTGTTTGGTACCAATTATATGTAGAAAAATTTCTGAATAAAATACTCATCTAGTTATTTCTTTTATCTAAGGATTACTTCATCCCATGTTACGTAGTATATTCAAGCGTCATAAGATACACGCCTGCGAATTTTTCGAACTGACAAAATTCAAATTCTACAAGCTTCTGCTCGAATCGGTTCAGAAAAATTCAAGCTAGATATCCCTATGTCTCTTTGGGCTTCATATAACAAGAAAAGTCTTCAGGATCATTAAAGCCCTCCAGGATGAGCACTAAAGGATCATTAATTTTCCTAAGTGGCTCGCACATTCAAACCAGAATTCTCTTGTTCGAAAATTGATGTGACACTCGGGGAATTCTCATTCAACCAGACATAAGACGATTTCGATTATAGAACACTTTTTTTTTCATTCGGAATGTTCCTCGAAGTTAGAACCTTAATTAACACACATTTCATAGAATCCGCAGGGTGCCACTCAGAACTTCCATCAGAACTGAAATATTTGTTATTTGTTTATCAAAAATGATGATTTTTGGAAGTTGAAAACTGATTTTTTTTCAATAACTTCTTCATTTCGGCAGAGGTATTCTCAAAAATGATCGAGAACACCAGAACTCTTCTATGTTTATTCATCGAAAAATATCATCATAATTCATTTTTGCGCAAAAGACAGCGCTGCATGTCAATTAACGTTACATATTTGTTTTTTTATGGAATCCACGATTCGCTGGAATTATTCAAACTTTGTTTAAAGAACTTCAGAACTGTATCAAATCTATCTAGAACAAAAGAGAGTGTAGTTGTGTGGGCGCCTACTTCACAGGAGTGCTGAGACACCATCAAATTGGTTTATGGATTTTTGTCATCTTTGATTTGATACCTTGTTAGTTGCATCTAAGCGAATTTAGTTGATGCGAATTCCAATGCTGGAAAAGAGCAATTCCTGATAAAATTCCCATAATCCAACTCAATGAAACTGACATTTTTGAGCGCTCGTACTACTTACACGAGGGCTATATCATTTCGTCACGATGTCTGTATTTTTCGAATGTTGAGCCGAAAATGGTCTCAATCAACTATGTTCGACTCACTGATAACGAATCCGTCGGAAAATTCGAGTCTGTCCGTCCGTCCGGCCGTCCGGCCGTCCGTAAGCACGATAACTCTCGAACGGATCAACCTAAAGACTAGAAATTTTCAGTGTAGGTTCAGATCCCGAATGCCTCGGTTGAGTTCGTTAATGGGCCAAATTCCACCAGGGGTTCCGTAAATATGGCCGTTCAAAGTTTTGTTTCCCTGATTACTTGAAAACTACAGATTCGATCGAGATGAAATTTTGCACTCAGATGGAAAATGAGGTGATTTAGCTACATGCGAAATTTTGTCCAGATCGCATGACCAGAACCATAGAAACCATAGAAAATTGTAACTTTTGAACGGAAATGCCTAGGGACTTGAAATTTTCAGGATAGGTGTGGATCTCGAATGTCGTGATCACGTTCATCTATGAGCAACATTATACAAGGGGTTCCGTAAATACGGTCGTTTGAAATTTTGTTTTCTCGATAAATTCGAAACTTCGGATTCGATCGAGATGAAATTTTGTATTTTAATCGAGAATGATATATTGAAGCAATATTTCGTCCAGATCGCATGTGTAGTATGTAGGTCACGATTGTAGTATGTAGGTCACGATCTTGAGTTGCAATATCTGTTACCTCGTTTTGTATAGGCAAGCGTGATCAAATAGTAAATAGATGTGTTTACGATAACATGAAATGTTATCCATCATGTTATCGATTCTCGAAGGTGTTTTCATACATTCGAGTAAACACATAACGTCTTATTAATATATAAACTTATTGACGGAAGTCTTCAGATAGAAGTCTTCAGATGAGAGTCCCGAGATGTTACCAATAAACCTTTAACGAGTGTTAGTGTTTTATTCACCATCCCTCGACTGCATAACGATTGAGCGAACCTACCCTAGCTGGGTACGTTACATGGCGATCCTGCCAGTCCTATGCAGTCAGAGGGATGGTGGTTTTCACCGCCAAGCCGAGATTAGCAGATCCGTCCGATGCAGTCGAGGTCCAATGGTTTTTCACCGCCAAGGCGAGATGAGCAGAACAGTCGATTGCAGTCGAGGTCCAATGGTTTTCACCGCCAAGCTAAGATGGCAGACCCCAAGAAGACAGTCAACCCCATCACCCCAAGAAGAAGCCCAACGCCCTACCCAAGACAGTCCAAGGAAGAAGAAGTAATTATTGCCCATACAGGGAAAAGTGCAGCCACCGCTGCAATTGAAGCCAAGTCCCTGTCAGTGCCAGAAGTCCTGGGAATAATAGCGTTCCTGCTAGTTTGTATTGGAGCCGTCATGTACCTGTACTGGAAAGAAAAGAAGGCAATCGAGAAGAAGTGCAGATGGAAATCAGAAGGAGCCACCACGATTTAGTGTAAAACAAACCGTAAGAACATTTTTCCTTGCTTATATCTGATTATCCATGGTATATAATGAACTATTTAGCATATGTCTGAAAGAATAACTCAAGTTAGAATATTAATTCAACACATTGAATGAAATTGTCAAGTCAGAACCAAATTTTCTCAAAGCATTAAGTCCTCACCAAAGAATTATAGAAGATTCAATTTTATCAAGGAAATCGCTTCAAGAAAGATCTAATTGAAATTTTAAATCGAAATCGTAAGGTATAAACATTCATATCGAGGTCGTGACCGCAGAAATTAGAACTTCAATTCAGCGAAAAAGAATTTCGAGCAAGGTCGAGGTCACCAGTTCGCGAATCATGAGTAAACAATAACTTATATTGTTTATATAGACGGGAATTTGAATCAGCTGACTAATCCTTTTAGTGGATTAACCAAATTCCATTTTATGAGAAGAATCAGATGCCTTATCGCGAATACCTCCGATGGCAAAAGGATTGATCACCTATTGTTATCGAAGTGTTGAAACGTCCAGCAGAAAGTGTTGAGTTAAGACCGCTTTCAGAAAAAGAATTTCTCAATTTGAAAAATCAACATTCAGAGGATTACAATAAGAATTTAATATATAATGTAAATTCACAAATTATTTTCATTAACCAAGACATCCGATCAACGTATGACCTAGGTACATCGTTGAGGATACTGGGAAAAATATGCGCAGAAAATAATATATTAGAATTGTTCCTCATAAAGCTGGCCAGCAATATAAAATTTTTGAATATGTTGACAAATTGTAAAAATGAAATTCTAGGAACATCCTTAAAGATTAACATAATAAGAGATGTAACGCGAATAGAAGACACAGAATTAAGGCAAATTATTCTGAACGACTTTCATATGCTTCCAACCGGTGGACATGCAGGTATCGAACGCATGTTCAACAATATAAAAAGAGAGTATTTCTGGAATGGTTTAAAATCTGACATTGAAAAATTTGTAAAGAAGTGTGACGATTGTCAACGTCATAAACATTCCTTACCTAGAAAGGAACCTTTGGCAATCACCACCACAGCTTCGTCTGCTTTTCAGAAAGTTTTTTTTAGATCTCGTAGGTCCATTACCTACGGATATCGGAAATAATAAGTATATTCTCACTATTCAATGCGACTTGTCCAAATTCGTCGAGTGTTACCCTCTGCCAAACAAAGAGGCAGAAACAGTTTCGAAATCTTTTGTTCATAACTTTGTTTTAAGGTATGGTATACCTTCGGAAGTTGTTACAGACCAAGGCACAGAATTCTTATCAAGAATATTTAGTGAATCGTGCGAATTGCTCAAAATAAAGCAATTCAATTCAACAGCTTATCACCACGAAACACTAGGTGCGCTTGAAAATTCGCATAAACACTTAGGAGCATTCCTTCGTATGTACGCAGCTAAGGAAAGTAACAACTGGAGTAATTGGGTTCCATATTGGTGCTTTGCATACAACAATACCGTGAACTCTTCAACTCGCTATACTCCTCACGAACTTGTTTTCGGAAAACCTAGTAGATTTCCACAAAATTTAAAAAGCCAAGTAGATCCAATCTACAATTTTGACAACTATCCTCTAGAACTAAAATATAGGTTGCAAACGGCATGGAAAGATGCTAGAGAAAACTTGGTGATGACAAAATTAAAAAAAAGAAAAAAGAATTTCGACAGAAATTGTAATGAAGTGAACTATAAAGTAGGAGATAAGGTGCTCGTGAATAATAAGAACAGTGACAATAAACTTGACCCCTTATTTAACGGTCCCTACGAAATAGTGAAAGTGCGAAACCCGAACATTATTGTGAAAACGGACAGGAACAAACTCAAAGAAGTTCACAAGAACAGAGTGAAACCGTATTTTTCATAATGAGTAACGATTACTAACCAGTGATAGAATTAAAAGACTGATGTAAATTTTAGATTAGGTATTAAAACTTTGTATATGTAAGTCCATTAAAATTATGTATAACGTATATATAGATATTAAGCTATAGATAAGTCAAAAAAAAAAAATTGTTATACTTGTATAGAAAAATTTTTTTTTCTCTCAAAGGGGGAAGGTGTAGTATGTAGGTCACGATTGTAGTATGTAGGTCACGATCTTGAGTTGCAATATCTGTTACCTCGTTTTGTATAGGCAAGCGTGATCAAATAGTAAATAGATGTGTTTACGATAACATGAAATGTTATCCATCATGTTATCGATTCTCGAAGGTGTTTTCATACATTCGAGTAAACACATAACGTCTTATTAATATATAAACTTATTGACGGAAGTCTTCAGATAGAAGTCTTCAGATGAGAGTCCCGAGATGTTACCAATAAACCTTTAACGAGTGTTAGTGTTTTATTCACCATCCCTCGACTGCATAACGATTGAGCGAACCTACCCTAGCTGGGTACGTTACACATGACCAGAACCATAGAAACCATAGAAAATTGTAACTTTTGAACGGAAAGGCCTAGGAACTTGAAATTTTCAGGGTGGGTTTGGATCGCGAATATCGCGGTCACGTTCATCAATAAGCAAAATGAGACTAGGGGTTCCGTAAATATGGCCGTTCAAAATATTTTTTTCCAGATAGTTTCGGAACTACTGATCGGATTGGAATGAAATTATGCATCTAGCTGAGGAATAATGTATTCAAAGTACGTGCAAAATTTTGTCCAGACCGCATCACCAAGACCATAGATACCGTAGAAAATTCTAGCGAATTATCGAAACAAAATTGATCAGCTGAAGCAGCGACTTGAAGTCTGGAGTTTCGCCTAAGTTTCAGAATTTTTTTGACAGCTGTCAAAAATTCCTTCAATTCGTTTCTAAAACTGGAAAATGCGAATCTACCTACAAGGTGCATGTACGAGCGCTCAAAAGCTCCTGCCTTCACGGCAGTGCTTTTCTAAATTTTTTGGAAGATTCACGTTATTCATCTTGAGATATTTTCCAGTTCATCGAGTGCATGGAATATTCTAATTACGAAATCAAATCTCATTAGATGCCCAGAGAGGTACCACTGCGATCTGATTTGTCGTGTCTACGAAGGAACTTACTTGAAGTCCGCGCATTTTTCGAACGATCGAACCATCTACGCGGTCACCCAATTAGTTGGCAGATATTTTGTATTAATACATACTGAGTCGTGCGATCTCGTTTGTGCAGCTACTCTGAAATACTTCTTTAGTCAGTGAGATCTGTTTCAGAACAAAATGGACTAAAAATTGCTTTCATGGGATAAAGTATTTAAGAATCAGTCGATAGGATGATAGGAAAGAATCGAGAAAAGCAAATATCGATACATTTTTTCTAAATTATCGTAAGCCGCAAGGTACTACGTTGAGGCTTACGATAATTTGGCAAAATGTATCGATATGTGATATCACAGTGCAGAAAAATTCAGAAACCGAATTGAAGGTTCTTGTGGGATTGTGTGGAGACAAATTGATATTGCTGCCGCATGTATGTAGTCACTGCAAAAAATATGCGCACATCAAACTCTAAAAAATGTTCCTTTTTTTTTGTCCACTAAATTGCAACAAAATTTGAAGTCTGAATAAAATCTGCAGTACAGCGCAGTGGTACGAACGTACGATAGATTTGATAGTTAGTTAGTGCAAGCTACGACCTGTTGAAGTCATATCGCTAGATTTGTTATTAGAAGTATGTATATAATAATGAATAATAATAACAGAGAAAAGCTCAAAAGCTTTTGTTTGTCAAAATTTATCGCCAGAGAGGTGACCTATCCACAGGTACTTCGAGATTATCGAAAAATTAATTGAAATTATAGGAAGGAGAGTAATCGTATTCATCCAGTTCTCACCTCTTAATTATATATATATTGCACGATATTTTCATCAGTGGACCGATTTCGGAAAATTTCACATACAATTCTGGAATTCTGAGTTATGTTTATATACAAACCGGCAGTCAGTGTGAAAAATGTCATTTTATTTTTATTAACCTAAAGAGATGGAAGAACAGAATTATTCTCAAATTTCTCAATTTTCTTCCCACGTGGAACAGCTGTAAAGCCGTTGTAATACAGGCTGTTTCATTGGTAACTGTACATACGTTAACCTGGGGTAGAGCTACCCTAGACGAGTCCAAAAAACCTATATGTGATAGGTCTAATCAACTTCATAGCCGAGATACAGGGTGATTTATGTATTCATCAATATTTTCAATTGCTTATAACTTTTGAATCCATCCAGTATAATCGATTGATATTTGGAACGTAAAACACACTCCATGAGTGAATCAATTCATCTTTGAATTAATCAGAAAATCCAGGTCCGTATCAGAAAAATTTGGCACTTTTCGCAAGCTGAGATTCAACAACCTGTATGAAAGAATATTGGAATTTGATTAGAATATTCGGAAAGAGCAGAAAATTTTCGATGGGGATCAGTAGATTTCTTCTACCCATCAAACATTTTGTCTAAAGATTTAATTCGATAGTGAAATTTCACTTATTTAAGAATAATGTCGTACATCGATATTGAATTTGAAAAATTTTGGGTTGGACTCATGAAATATTTGTATTCTTTTTCATATTATAATGAATAATTTCAAGAATTTTTCAGAAAAATATGGATTTTGAATAATTTATTCAAAATGATCCACAATCGGAAAATGAATAAACAAATGAGTAAAAAAGTAAAACATTTGAAAGAAATCATAAAAGATGCTCAAAAGTGCCACCGTTTTGCTCGATGTACATTCTTGCTCTTTTCAAATTACGTCTCTTAGCCTTTTTGATCATTTCTGGATCACTACGGATCTTATTGCAAGCAACTTCGATTCGTTGTAGGAGAATATCCTCACTTTCAATCTCAGACGCATATACTGAAGATTTCAAATAACCCTGAACGAAATAATCGATAGGATTGAAATCTGGTGATCTAGGGGGCCGTGCATGCGGTCCACCTCTGCCTATTCACATATTTGGGAAGTTCTGATCCAGAAAGTTCCTAACAAAAGCTCTAAAATAGAGGGAGCACCATCATGGAAATACATTCCTGCAATGTTCGTACCGTCGAGTAGTACAGGCAGATAATTTCGAAGGAAATCCAAATAAATATCATCAGTAAGTTCGATCATTATGAACTCCACACCATACATTAATTGAAAATTTGTACTGAGATTTCATGTGTCTGACTGTGTGTGGATTTTCTTCCGCACATGAAGAGCCATATTTCCGAGGGATGGAGTCTTCAATTTGAGGAATTTGCATCGATGGGCTAAATAAAATCCACATGCAGTCTTGTTTACTCATTTGTTCAGTTACTTTTTCACCATTGATCATTTTGAATAAATTATTCAAAATCAATATTTTTCTGAAAAATTCTTGAAATTATGCATTAGAATATGAAAAAAATTAGAATATTCCATCAGTCCAACACACAATTTATCGAATTTAATCTCAATGTTCGACATTATTCTGAAGTAAGTGAAATTTCACTATCGAATTAAATCTTTAAAGGAAAATTTCGATGAGTGCGGGACACTGAAATCTACTGATGCCCATCGAAAATTTTCTGCTTTACCCGAATATTCTAATAAAATTCCATTATTCCTTCATACAGGGTGTTGAATCTCAGCTTGCGAAAAGGGCCATATTTTTCTGATACGGACCTGGATTTGGATGGAAGTGTGTTTTATGTTCTGAATATCAATCGATTATACTGGATAGTTCAAAAGTTATAAGCAATTGAATATATTGATGAATACATAAATCACCCTGTATCTCGGCTATGAAGTTAATTAGACCTATCACATATAGCTTTTTTGGACTCGTCTAGGGTAGCCCTACCTCAGGTTCACGTATGTACAGTTACCAATGAAACACCCTGTATGACTAATTTTATCGTGTAGGCAGATTGAGGTGATTGAGAAACAAAAAAATTGAGACTGCTACATTTACGATACCCTTCGGCGGATTTCGGACGGAGAGCCAGACAGACGTATGGAATTGATTTTGATTTCGAAATCTTCCTCTGTCAGTCCAACCAAATCGTTTAAGATCATTCAAGGCTCAACATTAGGAAATTACAGTTATCTGGGTAAAATTATAAAGCGCTTTTTCCTTCGAAAAAAACTGAAAAAAAATTAATTGTCCACGCAATTACGGTGAAGAAGTCGGTTGACGAAACTCAATTTATTAACGGGTAGTGAGAAACGAATTTTAATAATTTATTATTGTACACAGTATTTCCCTTTCTTTCAAAAGAGCCATCACAACCTACTAATTCCGGCATATTTCATCAATATGTATCACCTACTTCCACGAATATTTGATTTTCTATCGACTGTATCGAAATGCACAAATCAAGGTTTCGAATAATAGGTTTGTTCCTGAGAACCCCGAAAACGTACAATGGATGGCTAACATTATACAGGGTCTTTCACGAGGAACCTCACCCATATTTATACGGGAAACTACTGAACGTATTTTCATGAAATTCAGCACTTATAAGTATTTCACGATGCTGATGAAATCTAAAATATTTTCAAGGCATGAGCACCTCCGGTTTTTCCGGAAATGACGTCAACTTCCGTTTTTCAAATTAGAACACCATTTTTTTATTGCAGAAATAGATTCCTTAGAAAATTTCAAGTTATTTTGATGTAACATTTTTCAGTTTTGGTTGGAAAATTTTCTCTGAGCGGGAAAATTCGAAAAAAAAATCGAAAATAGAGCTCCGCTGAAACAAGAATAACTTCGAGGTTTTTGGATGGAAAATTTTCATTTTTGGGATTTTTCAAGATGTAAGATTGATGTATCCACTTTAAAAATCGAAATCGCGATTCATGATACAGGGGGTGAAAAAATCGCTTTCAAAGTTAGGGATGACAAAATCGTGAAAAATCAATTTTTTCAAAGTAGAACCCCATTTTTTTATGGCAGATATTGAATCTACGTTAAAAAATAATGTGAGTGTATGCATCACACCCTTGCCCTAAAATGGATATTTTCTGAGTTATTCACAAAAAACTGTTTTTCGTCTTGAATTCTCAGCTATTTCTTTTCCCTTCACGCCAAAAAGATGAAATTTTCAGGAACTGTTACTTAAACCATGTTTTAGATTTTACGATTTTCCATCCAAAATCCTCGAAGTTATTCTTGTTTCAGCGGAGCTCTATTTTCGATTTTTTTTTCGAATTTTCCCGCTCAGAGAGAATTTTCCAACCAAAACTGAAAAATGTTACATCAAAATAACTTGAAATTTTCTAAGGAATCTATTTCTGCAATAAAAAAATGGTGTTCTAATTTGAAAAACGGAAGTTGACGTCATTTCCGGAAAAACCGGAGGTGCTCATGCCTTGAAAATATTTTAGATTTCATCAGCATCGTGAAATACTTATAAGCGCTGAATTTCATGAAAATACGTTCAGTAGTTTCCCGTATAAATATGGGTGAGGTTCCTCGTGAAAGACCCTGTATGTGCAGTAGACTGGAGGCGTTCCAACAAAGTTTTTTCTACTAGCGTTATGAAAGTATTACTTTCCATACGCATTGACGTTTGGAAAGAAGCACTTTTTCAAATGAGAGCGGAAAAAACCCCTGCCATTCCTTATCCGCACGCATATGCGTGCGGCCAGGGGTTCCGTAAATATGTTCGTTCGATATTTTGTTTTTCTGATAACTTCGAAACTACGTATTCCATCGAAATGAAATTTTGAAATCAGATGGAAATCATAGAAAACTTTCGAACGGAAAAACCAAGGGAAATTTTCAGGGTAGGTTTGGATCTCGAATGTTCGAGGTCACGTTCATCAATGAGCAAAATTAGACTAGGGGTTCCATAAATATGGTGGTTCGAAAAAATTTTTTCCCGATAATTTCGAAACTACTGATTCGATCTGAATGAAATTTCGCACATAGATAAAGAATAATGTACAGATTTGTACAGATCGCATCACCAAGATCATAGAAACCGTAGAAGATTAAAGTGAATTATCGAAAAAAAAAATTACGAAAAGCACTGCTGTGACGGAAGGAGCTCTTGAGCGCTCGTACATGCACCTTGTAGGTAGATTCGCATTTTCCAGTTTTAGAAATCAATTGAAGGAATTTTCGACAGCTGTCAACAAAAATTCTGAAACTTAGGCGAAACTCCAGACTTCATGTCAGTGCTTCAGCTGATCAATTTTTTTTCGATAATTCGCTAGAATTTTCTACGGTATCTATGGTCTTGGTGATGCGATCTAGACAAAATTTTGCACGTAGTTTGAATACATTATTCCTCAGCTAGGTGCAAAATTTCATTCCAATCCGATCAGTAGTTTCGAAACTATCAGGAAAATAATATTTTGAACGGCCATATTTACGGAACCCCTAGTCTAACTTTGCTCATTGATGAACGTGACCGCGATATTCGCGATCCAAATTCACCCTGAAAATTTCAAGTTCCTAGGCCTTTCCGTTCAAAAGTTACACTTCTCTGTGGTTTCTATGGTTCTGGTCATGAGATCTGGACAAAATATTGCTTCAATATATCATTCTCGACTAAAATACAAAATTTCATCTCGATCGAATCCGTAGTTTAGAAATGATCGAGAAAACAAAATTTCAAACGACCGTATTAACGGAACCCCTAGTATAATTCTGTTCATTGATGAACGTGAACGCGACATTTCAGATCCACACCTATCCTGAAAAATTCAAGTCCCTAGGCCTTTCCGTTCGAAAGTTATGATTTTCTATGGTTTCTATGGTTCTGGTCATGTGATCTGGACAAAATATTGCTTCAATATATCATTTTCTCCATTAGTATACGAAATTTCGTCACGATCGAATCTGTAGTTTTGAAATTATCAAGAAAACTAAGTTTCAAACGACCATATTCACGAAACGCCTAGTATAATTTTGCTCATAGATGAACGTGAGCACGACATTCGAGATCCACACCTATCCCGAAAATTTCAAGTCCCTAGGCGTTTCCGTTCAAAAGTTACAATTTTCTATGGTTTCTATGGTTCTGGTCATGCGATCTAGACAAAATTTCCCATATAGCTTGAACACCTCATTTTCCATTTGAGTGCAAAATTTCATCTCGATCAAATCTGTAGTTTTCAAGTTATCAGGGAAACAAAACCTTGAACGACCATATTTACGGAACCCCTGGTGGAATTTGGCCCATTAACGAACTCAACCGAGGCATTCGGGAACTGAACCCACACTGAAAATTTCAAGTCTTTAGGTTGTTCCGTTGGAGAGTCATCGTGCTTACGGACGGACGGCCGGAGGGACGGCCGGACGGACACACTCGAATTTTCTGACGGATTCGTCATCAGTGAGTCGAACATAGTCGATTGAGACCATTTTCGGCTCAAAATTCGGAAAATACAGACATCGTGACGAAATGATATAGCCCTCGTATAAGTAGTACGAGCGCTCAAAAACCTCATATTCCTGTAACAGCTTATTTGGCATAATTGATAAAGAGCATTTTTTTATCGCTGTCAGAAAGTTTTCCAATAGAAAGTGGTCGAACGAGCGCTCGAAAGCGCTTGACTACAAGTTATAATTTTTTTCTCTTTGAGCAGTCTCTAATGAACTTATTCATGCATCTATAAACTTGCAGTCGAAAATAAATAACACAAAATCTGCCATATCCTGCTGCAATTTTTCAAAAATTGAACGTGCATGAGTCATGTGGAAATCAGCTTCACAAATGTTCCACGTGAAAAAAATTTAGTTTTTCTGATCTGGTGTTGAAAATTTTAATATAATTCATATAATTCTGTGATCCCTACTCTCCATTAAAATGTAATGACATTATTTGTGACAATAACAGCTGATTTAGATCACAGAATCTGCGGTTAGTTCCATCATTGATATTCTCACTACAGTGTCACCTCAAGTCGAATCGAAATGATCATAGTTGATTTTTCACGAAAAAACATTCCAGAAACCCAAAATGATTTGACATCGCTGTCAGTTCATGTTCAACTACGGTTTGATAAATGAAACTTGAATTAGTTGCCTAAGCGCCTACTCAAATCGAAAGGAATTGAGATGCCTGAATCGACTCGATTATCATGAAATACAAGAACAATTGGGTAAAGTTATTATTAAAACTAGAACGTTGTTACGGATGAAATGAGGCACGTTTTGGCAATACCAGTTTTATCAGCAGTAGTTTGGGTACTACTCTTCATATTAGTTTGTAGTTATTTGGACATGCCGGACAGCATTGAATATCAAATTTATGGAAAATATATTCAGACTTTTTTTCAGATTAATCGGCACATACACTTGCTCCAATGAGCACTTGACATGATGGATGAATCCAATATCGTCTTCGTTTCCTATTTCTTCGCCTATACTGCCACAACATTATAACTTCATCCTCTGTAATGAATTGAAAAACTTGATAACATTTCGGTAAATGCAGAATTAATTTAAATAGACGGGAATAGAGAATTATTTCTTTTGGCCTAGTCGATACAAGAAAAAACCGATATCGTGGGAACGCCTAGCAAGCCATCTGTTTAGTTTATTCGAGAGTGTTAAAATGTCGATAAGCAAACTCAAATGTTTTAGGGACCCATAAATATAAATGCCTTATCGCGCATATATTTTTCCATCTGTTTAGTTTTATTCGAGAGTGTTAATATGTTGATTACCCAAACTCAAGTGTTTAGGGACCCATAAATATAAATGCCTTATCGCGCATATATTGACCAAAAAAATGAAGCGTTGGGAGATTTATAATTCTCCCTCATCGATTCCACGAAACACTTGATTAGGGTTTAGATGGAAAAATTTCACACCATACCACCACTGTCGGAAATGCGATAGGTGATTGGTTCAGAATTTTCAGACCAATAATTGCCGATGGTTGGTTTACGAACCGCCTTAAAAAAGATGATTGAAGGGGGTGATTGGTTTAAGGAAAACGAAAAAATCATTTGGAACCACCTAGAATGGTAGGGTTGAAACTTTTCTTGAGACGAAAAGAAATCGGAGAAAGTCAGTGGTTGTCGATCGAGGGTCGGTTGTTCGCGAGTTGGAGGGGCTCGGAAAGAGTCAGTTGTTACCGTTCTGGGACCGAAGGGGAATTGTGCGGGAGTAGAGAACTTTGGAGATTTCTTTGTTTTGAGTCGGTGACTCGCATTAGGGCAGTAATTGAAAGTCGGGAAGGTGCCACGATAGGTACAGAATTTTAGGTTCACTTTTCGATTTAGAGGCAGTTGCTCGCAGGTAGAGAACTCATTAAGAATTAGTCGTACGGGGTCGGTTTTCCGGTTAGAGGCCGGTGTAGTTGGAAGTCGGGAAGGTGCCAAGATAGGTACAGAATTATAAGTTTCGGTTCGAGGCCGGTGTAGGGACTAAATTGAGGTAGTAGTCCGTTGTAGGGAAATAGCTTTAGTATTTTCAGTCGGGAGTTTTTTTAGAGTCCGGATTAGGGAAAAATCTGTGATAGCTTGTGGAAGTAAGTAGTGTCGAAGATAATGTGTTTTGTAGCGCAGTGAACTCTCGGCTTTATTAAGTGCGAACAATACAGTGACAGGATTAAACACTCCAGTGGCGGAGCACGAGAAAAGGTAATTCTAAAATTACGCATGGTTTTGTGGTTTTAATTGAGTTCTCACTAGTCCCGAGTCTTGAAATCTCCCACACAAGATTGAATTAGGTACTCTTGCAATTCAGTTTCTCTTAGATAATTGTTATTCTGAGATAATTAATCAAACCTTGATTTGACAGTTTTTTTTTTTGATAAATTTGTCGAGATTTATTCATTCTGGTGAATATTGAATGCGTGTGTTGATGTATTAGTGTATATATGTAATTTGTAAAGAATCATTTATTTTTTTTTAATATATATTTAATGAAAACACATCACTGTTTCATTTATATTCACCAGTTGGGGTTTTCAGGGAAATGCAGTAAACTCGAAGTCCTTACTTTGCGCAAGGCTCGAATCCAAGGCTCTATCCAATTAACCGCTCGATTGGATTGGGGTTAGTATCCCACAAAAAGTTTATGGAAGATTATTTTTGTTTTTTTGTTTAGAAGTAACGAGATATCGCGTCTGCGTATTACACCTCATCAGACGACGAAATTTTGAACTAGTGATATTTTATTACTTTGGTTATGCGAGAAAGCATTCTACATACACGCATGCAAGTCGGCAAACTTGGCATGTCAAGAAAAGTCGGCTATGAGGACTGTACACAATCGGCTTTGTCCGAATACCTACAAGCCCAGCTTCTAGCTCTAACTTCCGCTACACACGTTCATGCAAGTCTCTCAATTTCGTCTGTTCAAGCCAAGTTGGCCGACTTGCATGCTTGTGTGAATAAGCAACAAGCAATGCATTTAAAACCTGCTACTCACACGCATGCAAGTCGGCCAACTTGGCTTGAACAGATGAAATTAAGAGACTTGCATGAGCGTGTGTAGCGGAAGTTAGAGCTAGAAGCTGGGCTTGTAGGTATTCTGACAAAGCCGATTGCGTACAGTCTCCATAGCCGACTTTGCCTGACATGCCAAATTGGCCGACTTGCATGCGTGTGTGTAGCAGGCTTAAGAGATGGAATGTATCTTCCATAATCAGACGTAGGTATTTCAAGTTCCGAGTAATTGACACATTTTCAACTTCTCATCCTGCCCATTCAGTTCTCAAGTGCATCAAGCCGTGAAATCTTCTGGATGATTAAGTAAAAGGAAAATTTAATGGTTTGTATCAAACGATCCTGAAGTCGTAAAACCAACAATCGTTAAAAGAGGATTGGGGGGAACTTCAGATTTCCAGTCTCACAAACAGAGTCTTCCGAGGCTTTGACCTGTAATCTTGATAATAAAACCGCATTTTCCCGGAATGTGAATTGAGAATTTATAACTGTTTTATGTCCTTCGATAATAATTGTAATTATTCGCGTTACTACAACAATCAAGTAAGTATTGATTGAATAATAATTTTTTTCATTTCATTAGGAAATTGTTTGTTTGGTTCAGTTTTGAGTTGAGTTCATCAACCCCACTGCTTCCAACATATCTTTTTTTCTTGTAATATTTTCTTGCTCGCAAAAGTGCCACAAAAGTGAATATGTCATTCGAAAGAACACTTAATTGGGTATTTTTGCCTGAAAGAAAACATGTCCATAATTAATCATTTTTCATCGATAAAACCATTCGAAAAATATGACTGATTTAGATCACTTCAGAATCTTCATATTCATCCTCTTATGTTATAGCAAATTTGATGCCGTTTCCAGGTCCAATTTGATGGGGCTGCAAGGATAAATGAAGTATAATGGATTTGATGGAAAAGAATATTTCGGGAAATCAAGAAATGTTAAATTGAAGAATAATCGTCAACATTTCGACCATGTGTTATATGACATTTTTTGTTGCAAATCACATGTTCAAACTCCCCTTGAAGTTTGGCCCTTTTAAAAGTAGACACGCTGTATATTGCTATGAAACGGTGCGCGAGATGTCAGGGATTGAAGATGAAGATTACGAATACTCAGCGAATGAACAGAATGGCGATAAGAATAATCCGAATTTACGTGCAATGAAAAATTGTTGGACTGAATGAATTGTGTTGAAGGCAGTGCAATGTGGCACAAATCGTGCTGAAATAAATCGAGAAAGTCGTCAATTCATCTTTGTATTCACGCATTGATGAATTACTCAGAATGGGGTAAAACTAGTGGGTGAATTAGTGGAAGAGTTAAAGAGCAAAAACCTTATATGTACTGATACAAAATCATGAACTTCTTATTGAAAAAAACAAGGAGAGATAAACCACCTGACACAACTCCATCAACTTCGACTTTTTCGTCGACGTCATCATCTAGGACAAATAACCTAAATAGGAGAGACGGAAATGTAAAACATTGTTATAAATAATGAACGTGAAGGTTCAACAAAAATGGACTACTGTTGTAAAGTACAAACAAGAAAAAAACCTAGCTGTTGAAAAGCAGTTCACTTCGGATAATGGAAGACATAAGTGAAAAAATATGGTGACATGCACTGGTTCTCCCAAAGTAAACACTAAATTCAAAGGGGCTATTCGAATAAAATAGATATATGTGGGTAGGATGAAACCGATGTTCAGTATTATCTATCTGACCTACAATGTGAAGGAATGATTTAAGTGAAAAACTAAACCAACTAAAAAGGAAAGCATTGGTATTCTGGATGATATACTGTTCGACAAGTGAAATGTTCGAACAAGTTGAACGATCTTATTTTCTTGCCAGCAGGCGTCATCTTGAGAGTCCAACTTCAGTAATTTGTTTCGGAAACTGACGGAACAAAGGGAGCGATAGATGGAAATATTTGTCTACTACATCAAAACATTCAAGTATTTGGAACATCCTCCTCAAAACTGGAACGTGTATTGCTGATTCTTCGAGTAAATGTAGCGTGTGTGACAGAGCATTGGAAATCGGAAGAACCCTAGAATTTTGTACTATGACTATGGATTCGTGTAAGCGTCTCTCACTGTAGAGAAAAATGTAATCATCGTGGATGCACAATTTTTGTCGAAAAAGGTATGGAATATACTGAGAGAGTGGATTTCAAAATGCTCAATGAATGTAAGTTGAACTTTTTTGGGAATTTCAAATGCATACAACACCATGAACGAACCTTCTCTGATAACACTCTTTACCGCATCGTGTCTTGATAATACTAAACATAGAAGGAAAAACCATTATCATTGAAGAACATTCATCAGATCACTCAGGCCAGAATTTTATATTCAAAACCACTTCTTTCTCTCATAATTCAAAATTCAATAAAAGACAAATAACACAATATACTGAAGGGAATCATGTGATCTTCAGGGGCCTTTTAGTTGATGTTGACTGTTCCAATTTGTCTGAAATGCCTGATGACGAAGTCAATCGGATATGGAAGGTATTTTTCAATGATTCCAAAGATGAATTCGATATTGCCTGTTCACACAGTAAATATAGAGAAGAGGATAGAGTTAAATCATCAGAAGAAGTTGAAAAGAGCGTTTGATTTTTTACTCGTCCTTTCAATATACAGGGTGTCCCGGCACTATGTGACTCGTTCTCAGGCGTGAATAAAGTAGATAAAAACAAGTCGGGAATGCTCTGATTTCTCCTTCGACGTCCCCCTGCGAAGATATGTGCCTCCAAATAGTACTCCCATAATTCGGTTTTTTGAGCGCTCGTACTACTTACACAGGGCTATATCATTTCGTCACGATGTCTGTATTTTTCGAATTTTGAGCCGAAAATGGTATCAATCGACTATGTTCGACTCACTGATGACGAATCCGTCGGAAAATTCGAGTCTGTCCATCCGGCCGGCCGTAAGAACGATAACTCTCGAACGGAATAACGTAGAGACTTGAAATTTTCAGTGTGGGTTCAGTTCTCGAATGCCTCGGTTGATTTCGTGGGCCAAATTCCGTAAATATGGCCGTTCAAAGTTTTGTTCTTCTGATTACTGGAAAACTGCAGATTTGATTGAGATGAAATTTTGCACTCAAATGGAGAATGAGGTGTTCAAGCTACATGTGAAATTTTGTTCAGATCGCATCACCAGAACCATAGAAACCATAGAAAATTGTAACTTTTGGACGGTAACGCCTAGGGACTTGAAATTTTCAGGATAGGTGTGGATCTCGAATGTCGTGATCACGTTTATCTATGAGGGAAATTATACTGGGGGTTCCGTAAATATGGTCGTTTGAAATTTAGTTTTCTTGATAATTTCAAAACTACAGATTCGATCGTGGCGAAATTTTGTAAACTAATGGAAAATGATATATTCAAGCTACATTTCTCCAGATCATATGACCAGAACCATAGAAACCATAAAAAATCATAACTTTCGAACGGAAAGGCCTAGGGACTTGAAATTTCCAGGATAGGTGTGGATCTGAAATGTCGCGTTCACGTTCATCAATGAGCAGAATTTTACTAGGGGTTCCGTAAATACGGTCGTTTGAAATTTTGTTTTTTCGATAATTTTGAAACTACGGATTCGATCGAGATGAAATTTTGTATTTTAATTGAGAATGATATATTAAAGCAATATTTTGTCCAGATCGCATGACCAGAACCATAGAAACCATAGAAAATTGTAACTTTTCAACGGAAAGGCCTAGGAACTTGAAATCTTCAGGGTGCGTTTGGATCGCAAATATCGCGGTCACGTTCATCAATGAGCAAAATTGGACTAGGGGTTCCGTAATTATGGCCGTTCAAAATATTTTTTTCCTGATAGTTCAGAAACTACTGATTGGATTGAAATGAAATTTTGCACCTAGCTGAGGAATAATGTATTCAAACTACGTGCGAAATTTTGTCCAGATCGCATCACCAAGACCATAGATACCGTAGAAATTTCTAGCGAATTATCGAAAAAAAATTGGTCAGCTAAAGCACCGACATGAAGTCTGGAGTTTCGCCTAAGTTTCAGAATTTTTTTGACAGCTGTCGGAAATTCCTTCAATTGATTTCTTAAACTGGAAAATGCGAATCTACCTACAAGGTGGATGTACGAGCGCTCAAAAGCTTCTGACTTCACGGCAGTGCTTTTCTGAATTTTTATACCTTGCTTGTATATCCGAAATTTGAATTTTTTAGATAGTTGGATTTGTCTGCCATCCAGGGGAAATATTTTACATAAATTGATGTTCGTTTATTTAATAATTCTCCGGATATGGGCGAAGAAGGTTAATTTTTTATCTAGAATGACTCCCAAGATTTTTTCATCATTAAATGTAATTTGATTTCGAGTGAATACACGACGTTTATATGTGAAGTTAGTTTTGGATGACTTTATTTTCATTTTCCACTTATGATAATATTTTTCCCAAAGTATAATGTGGTCTTGAGGGTACTTGGTTGCATGTTTTTTTGACCACGACTGTTGCTGGGATTGCCGTGAAGAAATAGCCAAAACCAATAAATCATTGAATTTATAAGCACCACTCAAGGCCTAGGACGGTATCTAATTTGAACCAGCCACAACCAGATTTGTTCGAATGAATTAAAACATCTACGATAGGTAGAGGGGAGGGGTGATGGGCCCCTTGAATTCGAAGATCGATGTTTACTGTTCTTTATGTAACTACAACAAAAACCCATAAATAATAGGTCAACTCCATTTTCATGCTTCCTCGTCTGGATGCTTTTAGCCAAGTGCCCGCATGTAGAACCGACGTAGAGAGCAAATGTGGAAAATTGTTATATTGAGTTGAAGTAAGTTTTTTATTTTAGTAGGTTTCAAGATTACGGTTTACGGCAAGCTGACCTGATATCGAATGGATTGATATTATGGGGTCATCTGAAATCGTTTTCCAATGTGAGGATTATTCGATTCTTTCTGTCTATTTGGTTTCCACATTCGTAGAAAAATGTTTTTCTTGAAACCATGATGCATTAATTAATATTTCATTCAATCGCTTTGTCAAACTCATGACGTAATATTAAATGTATTATTGTAAGTTTTGCATACACTGTTTAACGCCAAAAAGCAGCTTTTGAAACTTTCATGGTAAAGAAACGGTGATTTTGGACTTCTGAAACTCTATTTTTGTGATAATTGAAAACTAAAGAAATCACGGTACCTCGGGTTTTTCTTCGAAGAACTAGGAAGAACATATTGTGCTCATTTGGGCAATTATACACACACATTCAACAAAAGGGCCCCTCACACGGTCAATTTATTGAAGCAATATCGATCGTATGAGGGCTATATTGAGTCAATCATATTGGAGCCAATCGAAACTTTTCGATTTTTATTAAAGAGCTTACCATACTATATTGAAGCTCCTTCATGAATATTGACGTGTGAGCACTTCGTTAAATAAACTGCTCCACATGAGTTAGGGATATTGACTTGAAATGCAAAAAAATATAGTTAAAATAAGATTTTTGTGATGAAAATTCATATTAATATGATTTCAAGTTGCACATTAATTTTAGCCTGTAGGTCGGCAGCGTATACAGGGTGGTTAAGTAAAATCGAGTAAAATAACGAAATTTTTTTCCCAGAGAATTCAAGCATTTTAAGACTATCAATACAATGTATGGCCCCCACGGGCATCAATAACAGCTTGACATCTTCTTTGCATACTACACACGAGGTTGTTGAACATTTCTTGAGGAATTTGGTTCCATAAACGGGGCAGAAGCTCTCTCAGATCGTTTAAGGATTCTGGGGTAGGTTAATGAGTATTTAATCTTCTTTGGAGCATATTCCATGCATGTTCTATGCAATTCAAATCTGGTGAGTGCGGAGGTATTGGTAAATGTGGAATATGAAGCTCCTCGCGCGCATTCTCAACTATGGCTGCACGGTGCGGTCTAGCGTTATCGTCTAGAAATTGAAAAGTTTCACCAATGGCAGCGTAAAAATTTGGCACAACATTTTCAATGACATGCTCCCTATAGTGTAAGGCGGTCATATTCCCAGGACAAATGTGTAGATCTGTGCGCCCGTTGAAACATATCCCGGCCCATACCATAACACTACCCCCTCGGAATGGATGGACTTCTTGGACATAGCGACGATTACGGGGTATGCGTGGGATTATCCGTACCCTTATTCATCGAGAATCTGAAAATCGTCCTTATCTGGATTCATCAGTGAAAAGGGCACTACGCCATTGATATGTTGCCTTGCCCATTCCAGTCTTTGACGCTTATGGTCACGTGTTAATGGAACTCCTATTAATGGACGTCTAGAACCTAGATTCACCTCTCTCAAATGTCGTCTGATGGTTTCGATGGAAACTTGGACCCCATCTGCATTTTGAAGAGTATTCCGTAGCATTCTACACTTAGATGTAGGGTTCCTTCTCGCCGAAAGGGTGATGAAACGATCCTGAGCAGGTGTTGTTTTTCGTCGCCCACCAAGCCTTGGTCTTTCCAACACGGAACCTGTCTCCCTGAACCTATTCCAAAGTCGAGATATCACACTTTGGCTGACCTGGAGCCTTTCCGCTACAACAACCTGAGTTAGGCCACCCTGTAGCATTCCGATAGCCCTATTAGCCTCAGCGTTTGTTAATTTACGTCTTGGCATTTTCAGAAAACTCGTTTCAAATCGAAGCCGTTGATAAACTGACTTCATTTCAAAACAAGAACATTCATGAAGCATAAGCAAAGAACCAAACTTCAGAAAAAAGGCGACCAGATTGACGAAATGTCTCATACTGATTTTTATTGGATCGATTCAAGTTGTTATTGAGTTTTAAATGATTTTTTTTTCAAATGTACAGAAACAACATCATTTTTCAACTGACAGGATCATCGAAAAGTTCTACTTCTCCTCCGCCGTAAGGAAATGTGTTGCTATGTAAATAATTAATCACATTTCCGTACGCCGGAGGGAAAAGTGTCGCTATGTAAACGATGAATCAGGAACCATGAACAACCTAAAAAATTCTGAATCAAACGTCATTTTAATTCACTAAAGTTACATTGAATGTGCTATTGGTCAATGTTGCATTTTGAAAATTGAAACCATGTGGTAAAATACGGGAAGGATTCTGTCCAGAAGCTGATGACTCAATGGGGTCATGTGAGTTGATGGTTCCAGGAAATTCTTCGACGTTCAATATTCTACTAGCAGCCAAATAGAAAACTTTCGAACTGCTCCTTAGAAAAACTCTTGATTTCTTTGCATGATATCCTTCATTTGATTTTCTCGAAAACGCGCGTAACTTCAAAGATTTACCACTATCTATTTCGTGTTTGATCGCTTGTTGAGACTTTATGATGGAATAACGGCTAGCCATTGTATTGAAATATGCTAGAAGTACATTCTCATGAAAAACTGCCACACTTTTCGAATTGCACCAATTCACGAAGTGATCATATGCTGCAGAATATTTTTCACTAGACTTTGATGGCCCAAGGAAAGAGACTGCTTCATTGGCCAAAGCCTCAATTTCTGAAGTATTTTCAGGTTTCATCAGCAAGCAAGTGATAACTATCAATTATTATACTTCTGTCAAAATGAATTTTTCATGACAATCGTAACTAGGCAATTTTCCATTGATATTTCAATTATCACGATCGTAAACATAAATCTAATTCAAAGGTGGATCTCCAGATTTGTATGAATTTCAAAACGTTTGAAAAAAAAATAATATATTCCATTCGGAGGAAAAGTGTCTTTTCATGGCTCGCCTTCAATTACCCGCCTCACTACGTTCGGCGGTTAAACCCAGGCTCGCCATGAAAAGTGACACTTTTCCTCCTCATGAAATAATATACTATTACAGCGATTTTCTCGAAGATTACATTCTTTTAAAAACGATTGAATACGATATCCCTGACTCTTGTGGAGTTGTATATTTACGTCAGTGAATCTCTATATATGTGATAGCGGGCGTTTGAATTGACGAGTTTAGAGATGGAGATGGAGACGAATATAAATATGAGAAAACGAATAATGCTGATTTCAGAGGAGAAAGAAGAGGAAAGAAATTGAATTTTGATTCTACATATTCATATTTCGTGATCTGAAATTTAAAGTAATCATAATCTCAAATATTTCGATAATGTTTGAACGTTTCAGTTGTACGAGTTTTTATCAGTTTTATTGATAACAAACCCGGAATATTACATTTGTAGGGAAAAAAATTACGAAAAGCACTGCCGTGAAGGCAGGAGCTTTTGAGCGCTCGTACATGCACCTTGTAGGTAGATTCGCATTTTCCAGTTTTAGAAATCAATTGAAGGAATTTTCGACTGCTGTCAAAAAAATTCTGAAACTTAGGCAAAACTCCAGACTTCATGTCGGTGCTTCAGCTGATCAATTTTTTTCCGATAATCCGCTAGAATTTTCCACGGTATCTATGATCTTGGTGATGCGATCTGGACAAAATTTTGCAAGTAGTTTGAATACATTATTCCTGAGCTAGGTGCATAATTTCATTCCAATCCGATCAGTTGTTTCGAAACTATCAGGAAAAAAATATTTTGAACGGCCATATTTACGGAACCCCTAGTCTAATTTTGCTCATTGATGAACGTGACAGTGAAATTTGCGATCCAAACCCAACCTGGAAATTTCAAGTTCCTAGGCCTTTTCGTTCGAAAGTTAGAATTTTCTATGGTTTCTATGATTCTGGTCATGCGATCTGGACAAAATATTGCTTCAATATATCATTCTCGATTAAAATACAAAATTTCATCTCGATCGAATCCGTAGTTTCGAATTTATCGAGAAAACAAAATTTCAAACGACCGTATTTACGGAACCCCTTGTATAATGTTGCTCATAGATTAACGTGATCACGACATTCAAGATCCACACCTATCCTGAAAATTTCAAGTCCCTAGGCGTTTCCGTTCAAAAGTTACAATTTTCTATGGTTTCTATGGTTCTGGTCATGCGATCTGGACAAAATTCCACATGTAGCTTGAACACCTCATTTTCCATTTGAGTGCAAAATTTCATCTCGATCTAATCTGTTGTTCTCAAGTCATCAGGGAAACAAAACTTTGAATGGCCATATTTACGGAACCCCTGGTGAAATTTGGCCCATTAACGAACTTAACCGAGCCATTCGGGAACTGAACCCACACTGAAAATTTCAAGTCTCTAGGTTGTTCCGTTCGAGAGTTATCGTGCTTACGGCCAGACGGACAGACTCGAATTTTCCGACGGATTCGTCATCAGTGAGTCGAACATAGTCGATTGAGACCATTTTCGGCTCAAAATTCGAAAAATACAGACATCGTGACGAAATGATATAGCCCTCGTGTAAGTTGTTCGAGCGCTCAAAAAGCACAAGCATTAGAAACATTGATAGAGGTTTAAGGGCCCCATAAGTGACTTGTTCTACAATCGTTCGCAGAAAAATTTATTTAAACTGCCATTCGTAACACTCAAATCTGATTAACTGAATAAAAATTAAGGCTATACTTTTTCATTATCATTATTGCTTCATGAAATGTTACCAACAGAATGTTCAAAGTTGAGGAATGAGAATATATTTATGAAATGAAGTGAATATAGGTTCTTGGAATTTGCAGAAGGGTTTCTGGTGGACAAACACATTGGGACATTGGGGACAATCCCCAATAAAATACAAATTTCTTGATGAAATACTATGTCTAACTAAGAGGTACCCACATTAGTAGGTAACTACCTGAAATATTGATAGAGGGCCTGATGAAAGTAATTCCCAGAAAAATCGAGGGGAAAAGTTCAAACATATTTTCAGTTGAAAATATAAAAACATATTCGACGAGAGTGTGTCTACTCAGTTTTCGGAATTTATTCATTGAGGTGACAACTCTTGAACTGTCTGAATCTATTCAAAATGACCAAAACGGTAACACTAGCTGAAGTGCATAGGTGAGTTCATTTTCAACTTCAAATAATAAACTGAAATACAACTTGAAATAATAATATATGTCAGTATTTTTGGATTCATTTCTAGTCTTGAGCGCTCCTTCTGCTTACACGAGGGCTATATCATTTCGTCACGAATTTCGAATTTTGAAAATGGTCTCAATCCATAAGGTTTGACTCACTGATGACGAATCCGTCGAAAATTTTGCGTCCGTCCGTCCATCCGTATACAAGATAACTCTCGAACGGAAAAATCTAAAAATTTGAAATTCTCAGGGTAGGTTCGAATCTCGGTTAAGTACGTTATTCGGTGAAATTCGACCAGGGGTTCCGGTTATTGTTCTCCTGATTACTTTGGAACTGCTGATTTCATCGAGGTGAAATTTTGCACTAAGATGGAGAATGACGTGATCAAGTTACACGCAGAATTTTGTCCAGATCGCATGGCCAGAACTATAGAAACCGTAGAAAATTATAACTTTCGAACGGAAAAGCCGAGGGACTTGAAATTTTCAGGATAGATGTGGATCTCCAATGTCGCGGCCAAGTTTATCAATGAGCAAAATTTGACTAGGGGTTCCGTGAATATGATGGTTTGAAATTTAGTTTTCTTGATAATTTCAAAACCACGGATTCAATTGTGACGAAATTTTGTTTTTCAATGAAAATTGATATATTTAAGCTACATATCCAGATATGCGTATCCACATCGCATGACCAGAACCATAGAAATCATAGAAAATTATAACTTTCGAACGGAAACTAGGGACTTGAAATTTTCTGGATAGGTGTGGATCTCGAATGACGCGGCCACGGTAATCGTTGAGCAAAATTAGACTAGGGGTTCCGTGAATATGATCGTTTGAAATTTAGTTTTCTTGATAATTTCAAAACTATATATTCGACCATTACGAAATTTTGTATTTTAATGGAGAATGATATGTTCAAGCTACATTTTGTCCAGATGGCATGACCAGAACTATAGAAACCATACAAAAATAATAGCTCCATAACTTTCGAACAGAAACGCCAAGGGACTCGGAATTTTCAGGATAGGTGTGGATCTCGATAGTCGCGGAAGTATATCAATGATCAAAATTAGATTAGAGGTTCCGTGAATATTGCCGTTCAAATTATTTTCCTGATAATTTCGAAACTACTATTGGATTGGAATGAAATTTATATAGATGAAGAATAATGTATTCAAAGTACGTGCAAAATTTTGTCCAGATCGCATCACCAAAACCATAGATATCGTAGAAAATTCTAGCGAATTATGGAAAACAAAATTGGTCATTTAGCACTGACGTGAAGTCTGGAGTTCCGCCTTAGTTTGTATTTTTTTTTTACCGCTGTCTAAAATTTCTTCAATTGGTTTCTAAAACGGGAAAATGCGAATCTACAAAGTGCATGAACGAGCGCTCAAAAGCTCCTGAATTCACGGCAGTGCTTCTTATAATTTTCCTCTGTTCATTATGATTATTAGTATCTATGAACGCATTCAGTAATGTTTTTCAGATTTTCGTGTGTTTTCCGTTTCAGGTTAATATGCTCACATGATTATTATAAGCTAGGATTTGCTCTAATGAGAATGCAATGGAATCGATAAATTAGACAAATAGATCGAAAATCGAATGTAAATTGAAATTTTGAACCTGAGACTTCACTTTTGTCTTGTTATTCACTGCTCGATATGCTCCGTTAATATCCATAAAAATTTCACATAATCTCAATAATAATATCAAATTCTTGTGACGGTTAATCAAATTATTTCGGGATAATATTCAACCCCTGACTGGTAATATACATGTTTTGTGAATTGCAAGTTACATCAGAGGAATCCGAAGGAAAAACTGATTTGGGCGATGCAAGGAAATAAAACAGTATTTTTATTAAATTTTTGGAGCATTCTAGGCAATATGTCAATTTTATAGGCTTGAAATTCCATGACTGTTCTAGACAATATGTTACGTGGGTTCGATTTGTCAATTAGATCTGAAAAATGGAATACGGAAATCTAGAGTCTACCAACTACCATCTGAACTATACTTTCCTTAGAAGTTCTATCTAGTGCTCGTGTATATTTTCGCTAGTTTAGTTGTTTATTTCGGTTAATTTGAAGGAATTTTGTTTGTTGTTCACCCATGTTTTGGATGATATTTTGAGAGAATGTTGTGCTTATACTGATACGTGTTTTCTTTGTTGACATTTTTTTTGTTACTATTGGATACACTATTAATCGCGCCATGTATTCCCTTAGGCTAAATGAATGAATTCGAATTTTTGTAGGCCGCCCAGGAAAGCAGTTTCTAGACAAAGTTTGAGAAATGCGCTACCTTCACCACCAACAAAAAATAATTCGCTGAATCGGAGGGTCAGAATATCACCTTACGCAACGAGAATCATCGAAAACGAAAGAAGTTAAGAAAAAAAAGTTTGATTATATTTCGTGGTTGCAATGGTTGGACCGATTTTTCACCGAATATATCCCATGCTTAGATGAATATTTACTTCAAACTTCTTGAAATATCGAGTACTCTACTTCCTACTCATAGATATTTACATAAACATTCAATAATAAAGATACTTTCATTTCAGTATCTGCCAAAATCACTATTATTATCTCAAAGTTCATTCCAAAAACTACCAAGTTGGACAAATTCGTTATAATGGCGCCGTATAGCTATGCAGTACACAAAACGTAATCGCAAAGCGCACAATAGCTTTCTTCGCAATGACAAGTCACAAACTTCTGATGCCCCACTATTCAAAATCCCAATTATGTCATGAATTGTATGCTGTATGAACACCTAACCCGTTTTATGTACTTATTGCTATACGGCGCCAAATTTCGGTACCTTGAAAAAACGATCCTTTTGAGGAATTAATTCTTAGATAATGATTGCTATTTTATTTGTCATATATTGAAATGAAGGGTATTATGTATTTTTCATTTCAAAATAGACTGAGCAAAACATTTCTGAGGAACCCTACCGACAAGAAAGGTAGTAGGTACGCGACATTTCAAGAAGTTTGAAGTTTTCAAAGGTGAGGCTTTTTTTACAGGTGCTAGAACTCATCAAAATAAGTCAAAATGCCCCAAAATCCTCCATATAAAATACTCACAAGGGCCGAGTATTTCGAAATCAAAGTAACCCGCGAATCTGAGAAATTCGCAGTCTGGATCTGACGGTACGTATTGAGATCTGAATGTCTTCGTTAAATACGTTCAGTTAACGGAAAGTCATCTGACAGAGCGTATGATTTTTATGACGCCGAATTTCGTAATGTGTTTCCAAATTGGTGGATAGGACGTGGTGGGTCGATTTTTTAGCCTGCACGATCTTCGGATATCAACCCCTCTGATGCTTTCTTTTGGGGTCATTTGAAAACATCAGTAAACAGTAACGGTGAGGTGAATAGTGTTGAAGAACTAAAACAACGCATTGAAAATGCTTGTGACATTATTCGTGAGCAAACAGATGTGATAGTTGGAGCAAGTAATAATTCGTTATTACGCCGGGCAAGACTTTGTGTACATCAAACGAATGGTGAGCATTTCGAAAAATTTCTGTGAAGAATTTGGATCAATTTTTTCGGTGTGTTTGTGAAATTCCTATTTTTTGTTATATATATATATTATTATATATTTTTTTCAATACAAAATTTTTCCTCTCCTTTGTTTGAACCGTTCTGGAAAAATTGAATGGAAGATAACTGATGCTAGAAGAAAGGGTGTCATCTTGTATTATTTTATGATAATCGATGGTTTTCTTGCGGATGGTTTCTCCGGTTGTTCGGTTTGAGTTGGCTAGGAGCACTTGAGTATAAAATGAAAATAATCTAGGCTTCGCTTCGACATATATTACCTAATTACACTAAAGGGTAGATATTCGATTTCAATATACTCACTGCATTTTCTAATCGATGTGAATTAATTTTTTTTCAGGCTGCCTAGGGAAATTGATTCGAGAAAAAGTACGAGGAATGAGCATTTACCACCTACAAATATATTTTCGCAAAATCGAAGGGTCAGAATACCCCCCGAAGCGATCAAAGCTACTGAAAATGGAAGAAGGTAAAAAAAATTGAGTTTTGTTCGTGGGTATATTCCTATCGATTTTAACCCATATTAGGATGGAAAATAGTCTGTATATATTGATGCAGTGAGATAGTCATGTAGCTATAAAAATATATGTCATGTAGCTTTCGAAAAATTTCGTTCGAAACCTCTGAAAATATAATCAATTTTCATGAGTTCGACGATCGTGAAGTAAATTGTTTATTTGCAGGGTGGCTCATTTGAAATTCTTGATCCTAAATTCATGAATGTAGGGTTATTCTGTTGGCCAAAGGGCACATTATTATGCATTTTCGAGTTGAAATAAATGTAAAAAACCTGGAAACTGTATGGAATCATCAGTAAAATAAATTTGGGCAAATAGACAAGCACGTGTCAGACCACGCATGATGTAGGATTCAGTAGTAATAGCATGTAACCGAAACTATAACATATCTAAAAAACAACTGAACGCATCTCATTCAAACCTACTTTCTTTAGAAGTATTACTTGTGTTCTACTAGCTCAAATTTTTCAGGATTCTCCAGCAGATTGTTGAAAAGATATAGGGAGAAACAGGCTTCCATAAATTTTTAGGTTATCTCACCTATTTTTGACTCAACTACAGAATTCATATCTAAACCAATTCTAAACAGCTATTTCATTTTTGAAAACCTTTGCGAGGATTGTCTATACGATAATGTGTCTCGAAATATTTTATGTACGGACAGTGATTCTAATTTTTTTCCGTGATTTAATTATACAGGGTCTTCATGAATGATTGTTACATCAAAGTCGGCTCTGGATTATTTTTTGCCTGACGCTCATTATTATTTTTATCTGATGGCATGTCATAATGAAAACTTTATGTTACTGAATTTTGATGACATAAAGAAGCTCATTATGGTCCCATAATGACTTCATTATGGTACTAATAGTTAATAGTTAGGAAAGGGGTTACGTTCCACTGCGACCTCAAGGTCTATTGTGCCCCCCATCAGAGCCGTATTCGCAAATGCGCTACCTACAGCTCGCCCTCCAGCTCCAGAGCTCCAATGAACTCCAGTATCTGAGAGGGCTTCAAGGAGGTTAGATCCTCATTCCTCCTGTAATTCTCTTGTCCAAGACATTCTTTGCGCTGGTTTGCAATGGCGAGGCATTCTGTAACCAGGTGAACAAGAGTCTCCTCCTCTTCACCACAGAATCTACACTCTTCTGTTTCTCTTAAGCTCATTCTCATCATATGCTTCCTAAGGCGACAATGTCCTGTGAGGAAGCCAGTGAGTAGGCGTAACTTGTTCTTACTGAGATCCAAATACTTTTTGGATCTTGAACTTTCAAAGTTCCGAATGAACCTTTTAGAGTGATCCATTCCTGGAAGGTTCCTCCAGAGTGCTTCTCTTTCGGTCTCTTCCTTCTCCAGAAACTCTTTCTCATAGGTGCGTTTACCTATGCCACAGAAAGGTTCTGGGCCAGTAAGTGGCGTTTGTGCTCCCTTTCTGGCAAGTGTATTGGCCTCTTCGTTTCCTTTGATTCCTGAGTGACCAGGAACCCAGACTGAAGAGACCCTATTTTTCTTGCCTACTACATTAAGTTTCCTCCGGCACTCCCATATCAGCTTTGAGTATGGTACTAAGTACCATAATAAAATTCTATATAAAAACTATGTACAAAACTATTTATTATAAATGGTAAAAGAGCAGTTACCACAACTTACAATATTAATTTCAATGGATTCTAGAGTTTTTACATCAGAAGTTGATGCTTTTTGGTAAACTTGCAATTCTGTTTGGTTGTTGGCACCAAAAATTGCTTCTGGTATTTTTGTATTTTTTTGCTCTTTCGAATCTTTGATGTAACCTTCAGCAACAGTATTGCTTTTCCATCCGCCATGGCGTTTCACGGTACACAGATCAGCTCCAGAATCGGCCAAAAATGAAGCAGATGATCGCCAAAAACAATGTCCGGTATATTCTTCAGGGTGAGGTTAATTCAAAAAAGTGGCAATAACTTTTGGCATTTTACCAAAGGTGTGAATTCCAACGGGTTGTTTCGTGCATTTCTTATTTTTATGAGTGACAAAAAACGTCCATGGTTTGTGTTGCAAGGTCGTATTTTCACATATTGTCGGATATGTTCTACCATATTCAATCCTGGGATATTCCCCGATGTTACAGAAAATTCTCGCATCACCTTTGTTTTTGTATTCGGTAAAATTTTTCTAAAAACGGATCCTTCATCTATCATATTTTCAACAAGCATATTTGTCTGTTCTTCATGCTCCACTCAGTCCAATAATCATAGCAACTTTTTGAAATAAATGTGTATCATCTGATGCTTCCGTTAAAAACTTTGTGACATCTTGTTCAGTGAAAATTTTGGATTTTTTAGCTCTATAACCTCCTGATTTACGTTTTAGTAATGCAACCAGCTGAAGGTACTTGCTAATATCGACGTTCTTTCTTGTTAAATAAATAAAATACTTCTTATCATCGAATAATACTACCAGCGAGAATATGGTTTTCTTTCCTTAGATAAGCATTCAGAGCCAACAATACTATTTCATAAGTGATATTCTTGATTTTCTTAGTAGAACACCATTCTCCGTAGCGATTAAACGTTATTTCATATACACTCCAAGATTTTTCCGGCAAACGGAAGTCCACGATATTTCGCGTCATTTCTTCCAAATCAGAAGGCAAACTACCAGTTTCAGAATCACTCATTATTATTCAAATTATATTCAATTCTACGTGACAATTGTTTGAAAGAAGATGAATAAATATTGCCGTTACAACCTGTCGTTATAAGGGAAACGGCAAAGCACAGCTCACTAACCTACTAATATTTGAAACTACACATATACTTACTCCTTTAAAAATAGTTGTCATTGTCACATGTCAAAAATGCAGTTTTCAATTTTTCGAAAATGTATTAATATAAATACCATTAGATGAAATTTTGTATGTAATACGAATCATAAACAATCATTATGGCACATGTCGTGTTGTCGGACTCGGCTACGCCTCGCCCCTTATGACCCTTATGACCCAAATAACTATTATGTCATGCGCGCAGAAAATAAATTCTGTGGCAGGAATTTCGAGAGTGAACAGTATATATATGAAGCGACAAACAAGAAATATTTCCAAGCCCACTGCGATGTTACAATCAAAGACCTTTTATCATTCCATGGCTGTTCATAGAACACAACTGCCTTCCAAAATGTAGCTATAAGGAGTCAAATGGCTGAGACATATGGACAAACATACTGACATAACTATACGCACTATACCAACGGGTACTGTTTGTGCTACGAAACCCTAAAAACAATGTTGGCAAACGAGTTGACACTGCTAAAGTGTTTGAATTTCGACCAATTCACTTCCTTACAGTGAAGAGATCATTTCTGCAACATATTTCCGAATATTTTGTAGCATTCCACAAATGTATTTACTTCTTCTATTCGGGACGGAATTTGAACTATGATGTAGAGATTTCGTAACAAAACAGTGATTTATTATGGAATTCTTGGTACAGATTTGTTCCAGTTTTATATGCAGGTTTTGTACGTGACCCTTTGAATTAACAATTTACGAAAACTGGATTGGTTCTGGTTCTGGATGGTGTTCCGAGGAATGGCCTTCAATATTGACTGATTTACCATTGCGCTAATAAATAGTAATTTAAAAAACGTTATTTATATATATATTTCCTCTTCAGAAGATATTCGCCACCAAAAAGTGGTAGCATATAGTTAAATGGGAAAGTACGCATGAAGATTTCATTTTGTATGGAAGTAGATGGTTTTCAATTTAAACACAAGATTGATCAAAACATGTTCACAAACTTTGTTTTCCTATCTGCTGCATTGACATATCCAACAGTTTTTCTACATTGGTTTTATAATAAAACTGACAGCATCTTTGTGAAGATGATTTGAATACCGTTTGAATGTGGTAAGACTTGACCCCCCGTTCTACTCAAGATTATTCCAGAGGCTTTTACTTCGTTTATGCCATTTAGAGGGATAATTTCATTTCCATGACTCCACCATCAAAAGAAGTCTCGTTTTGAATCTGACCTATCTCGGAGTTTTCCATAAAAACCTCTTCAATTGAAAATATTCCAAATGAAAATAATTAAATGGAGCACCCTGTGTATTTATATAACGAGATCATACAAACATCGAATTATTCGAGGGTCATGAATTAATTTTTTTTCAAACGTATGAAAACAAGGTCATATTTCGACTGACATCATCATTGAAAATTCCAACTCTTCTTCCGCCGGAGGGAAAAGTGTTGCAGCCGACGATGAATTACTTTTCCGTCCGCCGGAGGGAAAAGTGTTGCTATGTAAACGATGAATCAGTAATTATAAACAATTATTATACTTAATTTCTGTCAAAATCAAAATTAATTTTGCATGACAACCATAACTAGGCAAATTTTTCATCGATCACTCAATTATAACGATCGTAAATATAAATCCAACTTGAAAGTGGATCTCCAGATTTTTATGAATTTCAAAACGTTTGAAAAAAAATAACAAATTCCATTCGGAGGAGAAGTGACTTTTTATGGCTCGCCTTCCATTACCCGCCTCATTGCGTTCGGCGGGTAAACCCAAGCTCGCCATGACAAGGAACACTTCTCCTCCTTATGAAATAATAAACTATAATTAATGAATACACTTCATTTTGTTCTACTCTGTTCGTTTCGACCACAAGTAATTTCAAAACTCACACTAAATTTTTTGTTGTAACACTCAACTCAGCTAACGAAGAAAATTCTAAAATCATAAGCTGTCGATCACTAGAACAACACCAGTGACCAGTGATTAAAAATTTTCATTTTCTCAAGGTGAATCATATATAAGCATAATAACTCATACTACATATTATATTGAGTTAATTCATTTATTTGTATTGCCGACAAACATTATCAAGTAAACTACGATGTCCATTTTTTCAATGTTACTGAGGCTCTACTGAATTGAACTCTTGAAATTTCATTCCATTATCTTCAAGTTATTATTCTCAAACGTTTTTTCTTCCAACACCCTGAAACTGACAAACAAAAATTCGTAAAGCAAAACTACATCTAAAAAAATTACGAAAAGCACTGCCGTGAAGGCAGGAGCTTTTGAGCGCTCGTACATGCACCTTGTAGGTAGATTCGCATTTTCCAGTTTTAGAAATCAATTGAAGGAATTTTTGACAGCTGTCAAAAATATTCTGAAACTTAGGCGAAAATCCAGACTTCATGTCAGTGCTTCAGCTGATCAATTTTTTATCGATAATTCGCTAGAATTTTCTACGGTATCTATGGTCTTGGTGATGCGATCTGGACAAAATTTTGCACGTAGTTTGAATACATTATTCCCCAGCTAGGTGCATAATTTCATTCCAATCCGATCAGTAGTTTCAAAACTATCAGGAAAAAAATATTTTGAACGGCCATATTTACGGAACCCCTAGTCTTATTCTGCTCATTGTTGAACGTGACCGCGATATTCGCGGTCCAAACCCACCCTGAAAATTTCAAGTTCCTAGGCCTTTCCGTTCAAAAGTTACAATTTTCTATGGTTTCTATGGTTCTGGTCATGCGATCTGGACAAAATATTGCTTCAATATCTCATTCTCGATTAAAATACAAAATTTCATCTCGATCGAATCCGTAGTTTCGAATTCATCGAGAAAATAAAATTTCAAACGACCGTATTTACGGAACCCCTTGTATAATGTTGCTCATAGATGAACGTGATTACGACATTCGAGATCCACACCTTTCCTGAAAATTTCAAGTCCCTAGGCGTTTCCGTTCAAAAGTTACAATTTTCTATGGTTTCTATGGTTCTGGTCATGCGATCTGGAGAAAATTTCACATGTAGCTTGAGCACCTCATTTTCCATTTGATTGCAAAATTTCATCTTGATCAAATCTGTTGTTTTCAAGTAATCAGGGAAACAAAACTTCGAACGGCCATATTTACGGAACCCCTGGTGGAATTTGGCTCATTAACGAACTCAACCGAGGCATTCGGGAACTGAACCCACACTGAAAATTTCAAGTCTCTAGGTTGTTCCGTTCGAGAGTTATCGTGCTCACGGCCGGACGGACAGACTCGAATTTTCCGACGGATTCGTCATCAGTGAGTCGAACATAGTCGATTGAGACCATTTTCGGCTCAAAATTCGAAAAATACAGACATCGTGACGAAATGATATAGCCCTCGTGTAAGTAGTACGAGCGCTCAAAAATATGTTTCTTTACTGAAGAAGAACTCTTCATATTACAACCAGTATTCAAATACTATTTTCATCTCATCCGCCATCTGTTCGCAGATTTTTGGCCGGTTTTCGTTAGTTTTTTCACAGCTTTCGTTTATTGTAGAAATTTTTTCCACTTATATTTTCGAATCTGTGCAGTTCATATAAGAAGTTCTTCGTTCATTCCTGATTGTGAATTGTTTCGAATTCATGTAAATCGATTGGGGTAGATTATACATACGTCAACCTGAGGTAGAGCTAGCCTAGACGAGTCCAAAAAACCTATATGTGATAGGTCTAATCATCTTCATAGCCGAGATACAGGGTGATTTGTGTATTCGTCGATATTTTCAATTGCTCATAACTTCTGAACAATCCAGTATAATCAATTGAAATTTGGAACATAAACACACTTCCATGGGTGAATCGATTCATTATTGAAATGATCGAAATATTCAGGTCCGGATTAGAAAAATATAAGACTTTTTGCAAGCTGAGATTCAACACCCTTTTTGACGGAATATTGGAATTTGATTGAAATATTCGGAAAAAGCAGACAATTTTCGATGTGAATCAGTACATTTTCGTGTCTCGCACGACATTTGACCCATCCAAATTTTTGTCGAAATATTCAATTCGATAGTGAAATTCCACTTACTTCACAAAAATGTTTTACTTTGAGATCGAATCCGAAAAATTGTCTGTTGGACTGATGGCAAATTTGTATTTTTTTTCATATTCTAATAAATAATTTCGAGAATGTTTCTGAAAAATATGGATTTTGAATAATTTATTCAAAATGATCAACAGTGAGAAAATAAATGAAAAAATGAGTAAACAGTGAAACATTTGAAAGAAATCATAAAATTTGCTCAAAAGTGCCACCGTTTTGTCCCATTCATATTCTTTCTCTTTTCAAATTATGCCTAATAGCCTTTTTGATCATTTATCGATTCTTACAGATCTTATTGCGGGCAACTTCGATACGTTGTAGGAGAACATCCTCACTTCCAATCTCAGACGCATAAACTAAAGATTGTAAATATCCCCAAACGAAATAATCCATAGGATTAAAATCTGGTGATCTAGAGGGCCATGCATGCGGTCCATCTCTGCCTATCCACATATTTGGAAAGTTCTTACCCAAAAAGTTTCTGACAATAACTCTAAAATTAGGTGGAGCCCCATCATTATGGAAATACATTCCTGCAAAATTTATGTCATAATATTGTAGTAGCCTACTTGAATAGAAACTAATTGGATTCAACACAAATTAATATGTTGATATGTTGTTCGGGTATGGTTTCTGTGACGATGAGCCATATTTCTGAGGGATGGAGTCTTCAATTTGAGGAATCTGTATCAATGTGCCAAATAAAATCCACATGAAGTGTTCTCTACTCATTTGTTTATTTATTTTCTCACTGTTGATCATTTTGAATAAATTATTCAAAATCCGTATTTTTCTTGAAAGTTCTTGAAATTATTCATTAAAATATGAAAAAAAATACAAATTTGCCATTAGTCCAACAGACAATTTTTTCGAATTCAATCTCAATGAGCGACATTTCTGAGTGAAGTAACTGGAATTTCACTATCGAATTAAATCTTTCGACAAAGATTTTGATGGGTCAAATGTCTTGCGGGACACTGGAATTCAATGATCCCCATCGAAAATTTTCTGGTTTTTCCGAATATTCTGATCAAATTCCAATATTCCGTCATACAGGGTGTTGAATCTCAGCTAGCAAAAAGTCCCATATCTTTTTAATACGGACCTGGATTTTTCGATGATTTCAAAGATGAATCGATTTACCCATGGAAGTTTGTTTTACGTTTCAAATATCAATTGATTATACCCGATGGTTCAAAAGTTATAAACAATTGAAAATATTGGCAAATACATAAATCACCTTGTATCTTGGTTATGAAGTTGATTAGACCTACCATATATAGGTTTTTTGGACTAGTCTAGGGTAGCTCTATCTCAGATTAACGTATGTACATTCACCAATGAAACACCCTGTATGAATCAACAAGTACATGTTAGATTTATTTTTATCTCAAACTTTTTCTGATGATATTCTTCTGTTACTCCGTCTCATGAATATTTCAGAAAAGGTGAAGCAGTATGAATCCTCTTTTAAGTATGTGGTTATGTGATTATGATTAGAACTGCATTGTCTAATGAAAATTTTGAACCTGAGACTATATTTCCGTATGTTGATATTTTTATTAATTGTGTTAACCATCCGATGATCCTGTCTGGTTATTTACGGCTCATAATACGACCTGCTCAGACAAACATTCAACGCAATCTCAAGAATATTCGAATGCTTGCGATATAAGATTCATATCTGTTCTGAATTTTTGATGATATTTTTCTGTAGCTTCGTCTCATGCAAGTTTCATGAAGATGAACCTGTACCTGTCCCTCCTTAATGAAGTTTGTGGTTATGATTATAGGATATACCTAATTGATCAACCGGTAATCCAAAAAGTATTTCATGAGTTGTTTCTCTGATCATGGAAACATTTCTTTTAACATTTATACCTCCATGAAGAATTGGATAATATGTTCCACATAGATCACATAAAATAATGGAACAAATTTTCTATCTCATGCCCGAGTTCTTCGGAAATAGACATGGCTGTCGACTAGAACAGTCGAAGACTCACTCTCACTTAATCTTACAATTTTACCATGATTATTAATCTTTCTATTCTTTTTGAGCGCTCGTACTACTTACACGAGGGCTATATCATTTCGTCACGATGTCTGTATTTTTCGAATTTTGAGCCGAAAATGGTCTCAATCGACTATGTTCGACTCACTGATGACGAATCCGTCGGAAAATTCGAGTCTGTCCGTCCGTCCGTCCGTCCGTCCGTCCGTCCGTCAGCACGATAACTCTCGAACGGATCAACCTAGAGACTTGAAATTTTCAGTGTAGGTTCAGATCCCAAATGCCTCGGTTAAGTTCGTTAATGGGCCAAATTCCACCAGGGGTTCCGTAAATATGGCCGTTCAAAGTTTTGTTTCCCTGATTACTTGAAAACAACAGATTTGATCGAGATGAAATTTTGCACTCAAATGGAAAATGAGGTGTTCAAGCTACATGTGAAATTTTGTCCAGATCGCATGACCAGAACCATAGAAACCATAGAAAATTGTAACTTTTGAACGGAAACGCCTAGGGACTTGAAATTTTCAGGATAGGTGTGGATCTCGAATGTCGTGATCACCTTCATCTATGAGCAACATTATACAAGGGGTTCCGTAAATACGGTCGTTTGAAATTTTGTTTTCTCGATAAATTCGAAACTGCGGATTCGATCGAGATGAAATTTTGTATTTTAATCGAGAATGATATATTGAAGCAATATTTTGTCCAGATCGCATGACCAGAACCATAGAAACCATAGAAAATTCTAACTTTTGAACGGAAAGGCCTAGGAACTTGAAATTTTCAGGGTGGGTTTGGATCGCAAATTTCACGGTCACGTTCATCAATGAGCAAAATTAGACTAGGGGTTCCGTAAATATGGCCGTTCAAAATATTTTTTCCCTGATAGTTTCGAAACTACCGATCGGATTGGAATGAAATTATGCACCTAGCTCAGGTATAATGTATTCAAACTACGTGCAAAATTTTGTCCAGATAGCATCACCAAGACCATAGATACCGTGGAAAATTCTAGCGAATTATCGGAAAAAAATTGATCAGCTGAAGCACTGACATGAAGTCTGGAGTTTCGCCTAAGTTTCAGAATTTTTTTGACAGCAGTCAAAAATTCCTTCAATTGATTTCTAAAACTGGAAAATGCGAATCTGCCTACAAGGTGCATGTACGAGCGCTCAAAAGCTCCTGCCTTCACGGCAGTGCTTTTTGTAATTTTTTTAAATTTCGATTATTCTTTCAGATCACCCCATTCGCTCGATACTTATCTATTATATATGCAGCTACTCTGCACGCACAGAAGGATCAAGGAAGCTGAAGAGAATGTTAGAGTTCTAAGAAGGTAAGAATGTCATGTACCTACCCTGCATGATTTTTGGCTGACGGTCAGTAGCGGAGCAAGACCTTAATTTAATGTGGGCAAGATACATTTTGTGAGGCCCTTTGGTGACGAAAGAAATCCTCTTGATTGAAAGAACACTCAAAATGTTGAATATTTATTTTGAAAAATTCAACCAGTAAAAGAGTGAAAAATCATGGAAATGGGAATTTTCTGCTTTGAGCCTCACTAAACTAGGTATACTTATGTCAGTTTGAAATACTTCACAAGTGTTTCTAGTCTTAGGAATTGCGAATAGTCTGCATGGAAAAAAACTTCATTTTGAGACATTGAATAAACCAAGCAGCGACGAAGTTGAGTTTCACCATTATTCAGTATTCTTGAGAAATTATGGTTAGAGGAGTGCATTTATCATCATCTTTGGGATAATCTTCATCACTGTTATTTAACTGCTGTGTGGGTCCACTTTGAACTAAAACAGGACGCTGATGATTCGTTATTGGAAATTATTGGAAACGTCCACATTCCTCAATCGGAGTGAATAAATTCATGTTCTTCATCATTGGCATCGCTGCTAGCTGACAGGGAACCTATCTCCATCTATTCTTCATGATCATGAATTATTATTATGCTAGTTTCTGTTCCCAATTCTGATCGACTGAAGTTTGACCTATACCTGTTTTCGACGGTCGCGCGGTATCGCTGAGTATCGCTCAGTGTCACTGAGTTATTCTCAATTCCGAATCTGGCAAAAATATAAAATTTGGGGGTCGCGAATCATGAATTGATATAACAACAGCATTCGTGGATAAATACCCCTATTTATATAGAGCGAAGCAAGCAGAAAAAAACGAAGTGCATAATAACTTGCTTTAAAGAAAGCCGAACATTTACCGTAGCTTGTCGGCAAACTGAAGAAGAAAAAGGATTCATCGTAAATCTATTTTTAATTTATTTCGTTTGGAGCTTTCTTTTAGAGGAAATACCCAACACAGCCGTTGACTAAACAACCGAAATGTCCATATGCATGTTTCCGACGAAGGGAATGGAAATAAAACTACATACATTTTGATGGGTCAGAGCATAACACGTGATAATACTCGAAGGTAATCGGATGGACTGTGCAGTAAGCACCAAAATAACTAATGATACAATCCATCAATCCATATCCAAAATAAGTTTCCAATTCAGAATATGTAAAAAAGGTAATAATTCGCGAGGACATGCCACGCCTTCCGCCGCCTCTGATCATTATTTTTGATCGAATTGATTCAATGATGATTACATATTTACCGATGTTTATTGCGGAGTCCCTCACTGAGAATATGGAATAATTATAAATCTTGGCGATTCAGAACATTCGATATAAATAATTTGATGGCGAAATTGATTTGAACTATTGTAATATATCGAATTTCAGAGAAAAAAACAACGAGCAAAGGAACCCCCTTAGTTGATTATTCAAAAATGAAATTAATGATTTTTTTCAAAGAAGTTCATGGTCTTACTGGCGGGAAGCTATGTAATCACGCCTTCCGCCGCCTCTGATCATTATTTTTGATCGAATTGATTCAATGATGATCACATATTTACCGATGTTTATTGCGGAGTCCCTCTCTGAGAAAATGGAATAATTATAAATCTTGGCGATTCAGAACATTCGATAGAAATAATTTGATGGCGAAATTGATTTGAACTATTGTATTATATCGAATTTCAGAGAAAAAAACAACAAGCAAAGGAACCCCCTTAGTTGATTATTCAAAAAATTAAATTAATGATTTTTTTCAGAGAAGTTGATGGTCTTACTGGCGGGAAGCTAAGTAATCACCCTGGATATATGGTCCAAATGGTTTGATGGTGAAAGCTTCATCTCGCACAGACAATCGCTAGATGATACATTGAGTAGGAGAGATTTAACAATTTATTCAAGTAAATTTTTTGAACACATTCGACATTTTCAACATTCCATAAAATGAAAAATGAAAATTTCATCCGCCGTTAAAAACTTGCCTTGTAAAAGATTGCACTCAATTCGTAAAAAAAACATAATAATCAGGATTTTTGGTTTTGAGATCAATTGTGAAATAGTCGAAGGATATACGAAAAAAAATCGAGAAAAGCATTGAAATTAAGTTAGGATCTTGGCGCGCTTGTTTCTTTTTACTCAACCTACTAGTGCTCATTGTCAGTGTGACCATTGATATCATTTTGTTTCTATAAACTTCAAAAGATAGAATCATCAAATTATATTGATCATATCAGAAAAACTCGATTTGAATTTCACCTGGAACAGCTGAGATGCACATTTTATCGATGCCCCAGATGTAAACAGAAAATTTCAGCAGGATATGGCGAAAAGTTTCCAAAATGTTGGATAAGTCTTTCAGTAATACGGTGCTTACAAAATGCTACATAAATCTTCGTGTCGTTATCTGAGAACTAACTACGGAGTTCCAATTCGACCAGATCGGTATTTGTCACGGTATAATTATTGAGGAAAAAATTCAGATGGCTATATCTACGGATTATTTCTACGGATTCCGCCCTTAAATTAACTTAACTGGCCCATTCAGACCTCGAAGACCCCGAGTATTTCTGACGTGAAGTCAAGAGCTTTTGCTCGCTTGTTTCTGTGAACCAAATCGCCTGTCAGTGTGACGAATAATGTAATTTATTTTTACATACTGAAATCATAGAAATATATGGAAATTTTCGCGACACTAGATCAAAAAAACGTAATTTTATTCTCACGTGGAACAGCTGAAAAGCTGAATTCCTACAGAACTAATAAAAACGACATAATTAATAAAAGAAGAGAAGAAGAGAACTAATAAAAACACATAATTTCAGCAGGACATGACGAATAGTTCTTGAGCTGTCGAAGTTTTAGTTCGATTTCATTGTAAGTAATTTGCGAATAACTGAGAAAAAAATCAGATGGGCTACCTACGAAACCCCTCCATCCCTATAGACTCGATTCGGACGAAATTATGATGCTCTTGCTCATAGAAAACGAACTTGCAAAAATGAATAAATCAGATAAAATTATTATGTACAAAAAATAAAATGAGGAATGATACCCAATAAATATGTTAGAAACCGGAAAAACTGAATTTACTCCCATGAATTTCATCAGTATAAAACATATATACTCTATGGTTTCACCGTATAAGTACTTCCCTTTTGACATAAAAAATAACATAATCATGTACATATCTGAATACACTCAATAATTCGCGAAAATAACGTCTTGAACTAGTTCCGTGTTATTCATTTTTTTCATGTTATTATAATGCTATTATTGTGGTTATTTATTCAAATAATAAAGATGATTTAATTCTCTACAGATTAGAAAATCATTTAACCTACGAGGTGCAGGTCCGTTTATCTGGTCAAATTTTTGAGGATGATGGTTACATCAGAATATCTAGGGCCAACCGAAATGTTCCTGGGAAAAATGTGCGGTAAGGATATTAGTTCATTATATTCCATCAAATTTCATTCATTTCATATTGAACTGATATATCTGATCATTACATGGATTATAATACAATGTTGTTTCCACTATCAATAAATCTGCTAAACTCATTTTGAAATATAATATTTCCTTCACAGACTACCTGATGCATCTGATGTAATCCACAGTAATCCTTCGAAAGATACAGTGCCATCTAAATCCGAAGTAATTGGTACTAAGTGCTACCAGACTAATGTAGATAAAAGAGCAAAGAAAGCTAGAAGGTGAGAACATTGTCGATTAAATTCAATATCGTACGAAATTTCGAACGAATAACACTGGAGCCAAAAAAACGCAACACACTAAAGAACAGAACCTACTCGAAAATTTTCATTCATGGTTATTCATGGTTACACTAAACACAAAACTTACACTCTAGAATTAATCCCCTAACAACAATATCGAGATTTTCTCTTTCGATTATTCATTTTCGTGGCTTCATCTTTGCAACATTCTTCGCAATTCAAGGGCAAAGAAGGGTTGACGAAATTCGAAATCAACTTGAAAATTTAGGAAGATCATGATATAATAGGAAGTAATGTATTGCTCTACAAGGAATATTCCTACTCCTACACTCCCTCACCCTACGAGATATTGGCGAAAAAGATTATCTTTGCTTCTTTCTCTCCTAGATCTCCCGCACACGATTTTTCTAAAGGATTCTCAGAAAGACTTGCCGTCTTTCCGAAAATTTCAACATCAACACCATGCATGCTATTTTCATCGTTCATTGTATTCCTATATTCCAAAGCTTTTGTTTGATCACTTGGACTATCTCCAGGGCAGCCCTGAGAAGAGCTGGTTTTCGCCGGATTTTATAACAAAATAAAAATGACTAACTTCTCATGTAAATTTGATTGATGTACTATATCTATCTTCACAGTCTTTTGTAGTTTGCGACGGTTAGTTTCCATGATTTCTTTCTAGTGATCTTTTAAAGACCGACATCCACAGGTTCCGTATTTGGCTGGAAGTATTGATAGCATTGTGTGTGTCAGTGATGTAAGCTGCTTCTTTCGTTATTCTCCCCTTCCAGTGTTCCCACATGGATACTATGGAGGCAATGTACTCTGTGGTTTTTGTCCCAGGTATTGCAATCCTTTCTTTTAGTCTTTTTTGTTGTTCTTTGACTCTGACTTTGAGGATCATTTCTATGTATCGATATCATCACTGATACAATAGTAGTGTTCTTTCGTTCTGATTCAACTGATGAAACTTATGTGATTGAAGTGAAAGCGATTTTGCAATCAGAACAAATTCATTCACTTAAAGCCTGAAAGAATGCGCTCACTTCTATGTATATAGAATTCTATAACGTCAAACTTCAAATTTTGACTTCACCAAGTGATCTAATTTGAATAGGAAATTTCGCGATCAGAATAATCACTTTGGAGTTGTGGAAGGGGGAACTGATTGAAAACGAAAGAACGATGGCTTAAACAGATGTATGTGATTTAACAGTTCGCTCAATATGATCGACATCGACATCGACATGTGAATTTCACGACTGGCTGATTATTTTTGAGTTCCGGTATGTTCTATCTCACTCAACTATTTATTGATGAGTGTGTACTTGATCATTTAATTACTCGAATATTATATGACTTTTGAACAATAACAAAGAAGTTGAAGGCTGATTCATATCATTATATTATATTTCATGTTTTTACTCGAGCTTATTTCTTCAAATAATGAAATGTTTCATTTCAGGCGTTTGGTGTACAATCCTCTTTTAATAATACTACTTGTTTGTATTCCACTGATGAGCATAGGTTTCATTCTACATGTTTATCTGAATAAACCGGATTTCATTGGAAATGTGAGGAGTTTATTGGGAATGATTGCACATAATTTGTTCATCACTTAGATGGCACTGGAACACATATTTCACATTGTAAATGAAAATTGGACCTGCACCGAAGAAGAAAATTGATTGAAATGGATAATATACTTCGAGGTTAACAGAACGGAGGACTTATGTGGGGTGTAGACGGTAATTACCCGCCCCCTGCCACTGACTGAAGGAAAGAAAAGAAACATAAATTTGGAATGAAATAAGAGAAACAGAGAATACACATTTCCGCCTACATAACTGCAGTCACAGCAGATTACCCCTCCGATGTTATGGGCTCTGGATTATCAGGAAATTATAATCGAAGAAGGCTTTTCAAAGTTCAACTTGGATTAATCAGTGATCAATAACTACGGTGGCAAAACCGAAGTCACGAAAAATAACGAAGATTTCACTACTCGAAAAACTGAGTGAAATATTCTAAAAAAAAACTTAGTATCACGACTGCCAATATATCGCACCCGTCGTAGAATAAGAGTACAATTCAAACATTGATATTGTTGGGAAATCGTATTTGAAGTTTTGGTTTACCGAAGTTTTTGTTCTATACTTTTTTCTACTTACTCAATTTGACACGCTGAACATTCATAATTACTGCAGCAATCAATTTGAACATTATAACTCTAGCACCCAATATTCAATTTATGCAATGTTTCCCGTCGTGGTGGAATATTCTGCTGTTTTTCCAAAAATTTGAAATGTTATCTTTTGTCACCAAGAGTTTCTTATGTGGCAGAGGGGCCAACATAACTAACAGTTATTCCGATATTGATGCACTTACGAAAAGAGTTACTTCCTGAGTTCAATACCGTCACTAACACAAAATGGACCTTTTTTGAATTGTCTACTTATTCTACGACGGGTGCGATATCTTAATAAAAATATTCTGCTTTCTACCATGCAATTTGGTTTCATAGAAAGTAAGTTTATGCAGGACGCCATTATGGAGTCAAAATCAGCACTTTATGAAGCCTTATATAAAAGTAAACCATGAATGATGGTTTTCTTGAGGGGGTTAGACCCTTTAACATTCCGGTAGATGTCAGCACTTGAAAATTCAGTCAAATAAATATTGTACACACGCAATATTGTGAAAGTTTCATCCTTCGGGTTAGATAGAAGCGAAATTTGGAAACATTCATTTCGCTTCTCGTACATCTAATTATGTTTACAAACAAGTTCATGACCCATTGTAGAGAAGTAGAGATTTTGAAGCTCTCCTAGATTTCGATTTTGGTCAACGTTGAATGATTTTCGTGTTTTGAGATGTGCTTTATTATTGTAAAGCAGAAAATTCTGAATTTTACGTATTTTTCAACCGATTGTATTGGATATTATAGTTTTTTAATCAGAAATTGTTATTTGTTCTCGAGTTTTTAATTTTATTCCAATGGAAATTCCTACAATTACATAATTCGTTTTTTGTTTCTTAGGGTTTCAATGCATACAAGAAGCTCGTATTTAAGTTTTCCTAAAGACAGTTCGAAATACGAAAATTATAAAAAGCACTGCCGTGAAGTCAGGAGCTTTTGAGCGCTTGCTCATCCACATTGTAGGTTTTAGAAACAAAATGAAACAATTTTTGGCAGGTGTCAAAAAATTTTTCGAACTAGGGTGTGACATATTATTCATTGATTGGGGTGTGGTCAGTATGGAACTATTATTCATCTTTTTGTTCTTTGAACGTTTTCTATATCCATACATTCCTATCCTCCTAAGTGCCTAAGTAGAATTTTCTGCGACTTCCAAAACGATTAAAATTGGAAGTTAATTTTCAAAACGTTAATAATGGAAGGCATTTTCATTTTATCTTGAAACCACAATAGCTTCCTATACAACTCGAACATAAATCATCTTTTTCATCTTTTTTGCTTTTCTGCGCAGTTTCTATGAAGAGGCGTAGGCGAGTTATGAAACCACGATGTAAACTTTTTGTTATATAACCATTATTCGGGTAATAAACTGTAAAACGATGATATAGATATCTTAAGTCATAAAACATCCTGACCAGTCATCCAGTAATAAAAATTATGAACCTTCATCTTATTGCCAAATTAAGCCATTTTTCTGAAAAAAACTGTAAACCATAATTTAACCTTCCCCTTATTCTGATGGTGAGAATTTATTATACAGGGTGTCTACTTTTAGACAGGCCAGACTTAAGGGGAGATCATACATATAATTTGCAACAAAAAATGTCATATAACACATGGTCGAAATAATGACGATTTTCCTTTAATTTAACATTTCCTGATTTCACGAAATATTTCAAGTTTTTCCATAAAATCAATTATACTTCAGTTATCCCTGGAGCCTCTTCAGATTTGACCACATATTTGGAAACAGCATTAAATTTTCTCCCGAAAGTTATAATTTTGTATGGTTTTTATGGTTCTAGTCATGCGATCTGGTAAAATGTAGCTTGAATATATCATTCTTCATTAAAATACAAAATTTCTTCACGATCGAATCCGTAGTTTCGAAATTATCGAGAAAACTAAATTTTAAACAACAATATTTATGGATCCCCTATTCTAATTCTGCTTATCGATTAACGCGACCGCGATATCGAGATCCACACCTATGCTGAAAATTTAAAATCCCTAGGCCTTTCCATTCGATAGTTATAATTTTTATAGTTTTTTATAGATCTGGTCATGCGATCTGGAAAAAATTTAGCTTGAATATATCATTCTCCATTAAAATACAAAATTTTGTCACGATCGAAAACTAAATTTCAAACGGCCATATTCACGGAACCCTTTGTCTCATTTTCCTCTTTGATAAACGTGACCGCGACATTTGAGATCCACACCTATCCTGAAAATTTCAAGTCCCTAGGCCTTTCCATTGCAAAGTTATATTTTTCTATGGTTTATATGGTTCTGGTCATGCGATATAAACAAAATTTTGCATGTAGCATTATCCATCTGAGTGCAAAATTTCACCTCGATCGAATCAGTAGTTTCGAAGTAATCAGGAGAACAAAATTTCAATCGACCATATTCACGAAACCCCTGGTCTAATTTTGCCCAATAACGAACTAAACCGTGGCATTCAATATTTGAAGCTACCCTGAAAATTTCGAGTTTCTAGGTCGTTCCGTTCGAGAGTTATCGTGTATACGGAAGGACCGCCGGACAGACTCGAATTTCTCGACGGATTCGTCATGAGTGAGTCGAACTCTGTCGATTGAGACCATTTTTGATTCAAAATACAGACATCGTGGCGAAATTATATAGCCCTCGTGTAATTGGTACGAGCGCTCAAAATAAATTTGACCAACTTTCAAGACATACGTTTTAAACTGTCTTTTGAATTTTTCGACGGATTCGTCATCATCGTAAATTGAGTCGAACCTTCTCGATTAAGACCATTTTCGGATAAGTAGAACGAGTGCTCAAAAATATCTCATTCAATTTTCCCGAATTATGTGATAGGAGATACATTTTCTAGAGAAATGAACACGTGTTGGGAAATAACATGCAACGCGTTCGAGATAATATTAATATGTTACCCGTTCTTCACCATGATAAGTAATATTGATAATATTTATTTGTTTCAACACAACCTCGATCGGAATGATTAATGATGTTGCGTCCTCTGGAGAGAACCCAATTGAAAATTTTGGGATTTGGATTTAAAAAATCACGAAAAGCACTGCCGTGAAGTCAGGAGCTTTCGAGCGCTCGTACATCTACCTTGTAGGTAGATTCGCATTTTCTAGTTTTAGAATCAATTGAAGGAATTTTCGACAGCTGTCGAAAAAATTCTGAAACTTAGGCGAAACTCCAGACTTAATTTCAGTGCTTCAGCTGACCAATTTTTTTTCGATAATTCGCTAGAATTTTCTACGGTATCTATGGTCTTGGTGATGCGATCTGGACAAAATTTCGCACGTAATTTGAATACATTATTCCTCAGCTAGGTGCAATTTGAATTTCATTCAAATCCAATCAGTAGTTTCGAAAATATCAGGAAAAGAATATTTTGAAGGGCCATATATACGGAAACCCTAGTCTAATTTTGCTCATTGATGAACGTGACCGCGACATTTGCGATCCAAACCCACCCTGGAAATTTCAAGTTCCTAGGCCTTTCCCTTCGGAAGTTATCATTTTCTATGGTTTCTGTGGTTCTGGTCGTGAGATCTGGACAAAATGTTGCTTTAATATATCATTCTCGATTGGAATACACAATTTTATCTCGATCGAATCCTTAGTTTCGAAATTATCGAGAAACCAAAATTTCGAACGAACGTATTTACGGAACCCCTAGTATAATTCTGCTCATTGATAAACGTGAACGCCACAATTCAGATCCACGTGATCCATGTGATCTAGAGAAATGTAGCTTAAATATATCATTCTCCGTTAGTATACAAAATTTCGTCACGATCGAATCTGTAGTTTTGAAATTATGAAGAAAACTAGATTTCAAACGACCATATTTACGGAACCCCTTGTATAATTTTGCTCATAGATAAACGTGATCACGACATTCGAGATCCACACCTATCCTGAAAATTTCAAGTCCCTAGGCGTTTCCGTTCAAAAGTTTCAATTTTCTATGGTTTCTATGGTTCTGGTCATGCGATCTGGACAAAAATTCACACCATTCAAATGCAAAATTTCATCTCGATCAAATCTGTAGTTTTCAAGTCATCAGGGGAACAAAACTATGAACGGCCATATTTACGGAACCCCTAGTGGAATTTGGCCCATTGACGAACTCAACCGAGGCACTCGGGAACTGAACCCACACTGAAAATTTCAAGTCTCTAGGATGTTCCGTTCGAGAGTTATCGTGCTTACGGACGGACAGACTCGAATTTTCCGACGGATTCGTCATCAGTGAGTCGAACAAAGTCGATTGAGACCATTTTCGGCTCAAAATTCTTAAAATACAGACATCGTGACGGAATGATATAGCCCTCGTGTAAGTAGTACGAGCGCTCAAAAATCGACTGGTAAAGTTTGATGCATACTGGTTAAATTCGTTATCCGCAATGATATTCAATGGACCTCCAAAAAATAATTTCCGAATGAAGATAGAAATTTGGCTATCGAATGGCCTTATATTCAGAGTCATATATTACCTACATATCATTCATTTTGGAATGGTCGGTTATTTGGACGCAACACAAAAAACAATTTTCTCTATGTCATATAAAGAAGAAGCACTCATTGAGCTCTCGTACTTCTTACACGAGGGCTATATCATTTCGTCACGAAGTCTGTAGTTTTCGAATTTTGAGCCGAAAATGGTCTCAAACGACTATGTTTGACTCACTGATGACGAATCCGTCGGAAAATTCTAGTCTGTCCGTCCGGCTGTCCGTCTGGCCGTAAGCAGGATAACCCTCGAACGGAACAACCTAAAGACTCGAAATGTTCAGTGTGGGTTCAGTTCTCGAATGCCTTGTCAAGTTCGTTAATGGGCCAAATTCCACCAGGGGTTCCGTGAATATGGCCGTTCAAAGTTTGGTTCTCCTGATTACTTGGAAACTACAGATTTGATCGATATGAAATTTTGCACTCAAATGGAGAATGAAGTGTTCAAGATACATGCAAAATTTTGTCTAGATTGCATGACCAGAACCATAGAAACCATAGGAAATTGTAACTTTTGAACGGACACGCCTAGGGATTTGAAATTTTCAGGATAGGTGTGGATCTCGAATGGCGTGATCACGTTTATCTATGAGCAAAATTATAATAGGGGTTCCATAAATATGGTCGTTTGAAATTTAGTTTTCTTGATAATTTCAAAACTACAGATTCGATCGTGACGGAATTTTGTATACTAATGGAGAATGATGTATTCAAGCTACATTTCTCCAGATCGCATGACCAGAACCATAGAAAACATAGAAAATCATAACATTCGAACGGAAAGGTCTAGGGACTTGAAATTTTCAGGATAGGTGTGGATCTGAAATGTCGCGTTTACGTTTATCAATGAGCAGAATTATACTAGGGGTTCCGTAAATACGGCCATTTGAAGTTTTATTTTCTCGATCGAGATAAAATTTTGTATTTCAATCGAGACTGATAAATTGAAGCAACATTTTGTCCAGATTGCATGACCATAGAAAATTGTAACTTCCGAAGGGACAGGCCTAGGAACTCGAAATTTTCAGGGTAGGTTTGGATCGCGAATATCGGGGTAACGTTCATCAATGATCAAAATTAGACTATGGGTTCCGTAAAAATGGCCGTTCAAATTATTTTTTTCCTGATAATATCGAAACTATCCATTGGATTGGAATGAAATTTTACACCTTGCTGAAGAATAATGTATTCAAACTACGTGCGAAATTTTGTCCAGATCGCATAACCAAGACCATAGATACCGTAGAAAATTCTAGCGAATTATCGATAAAAAATTTTTGAGTTTGAGAATTTTTTTGACAGCTGTCGAAAATTCCTTCAATTGAATTCTTAAACTGGAGAATGCGAATCTACCTACAAGGTGGATGTACGAGCGCTTATAATTTTTTTGAATACAACCATTGAGTATAAAACTATCTTATATCAATACACAATGATACAACTACGAATACAAGTGTTAATTTAGTTGTAAAACCCTATAACTTACTTGTTTCATTATTTTATTTTGATATAAGTGGGTCAGGTTTCAGGTTGTTATTTTATCCCAATAGTTTGTATGCTCCTACTTGACCCTACAACCATAGTTATCTCGTGGCTCTTGAGCAAGGAGTCTTCCCACAAGAGCTGCAAGTCGCTATGGTAACACCAATACTGAAAAAAGGAAATGTTGAGGAACTTTCAAACTAACGGCCAGTTTTTGTTTTACCAGCGATCTCAAAACTGTTTGAACTACTCCTTAAAGAACGATTGGTGAGTTTTATTGAGAGCAATATGTTCATCCACAAATGTCAACACGGTTTTCGAAAACGAAAATCCACAGTTACAGCGATGATTGACCTACTAGATACCATAGTCGAGGCCTACAATGACAATGAGGAAGTGGAACTGACCTGTATCGACCTGAGCAAAGCTTTGGACAGATTTCTTCTGAACAAACATGAATTCTACGGTATAAGAGGGAAGGCTCTCAATATGTTCGAATCCTACCTGAAGTGGAATGACTCGGTGTCTGATTTGAGGGAGATCGATATTGGGGTACCACAGGGTTCAATACTGGGCCCGATATTGTTCATTGTTTTCACGAATGATCTACATGGAAACTTGGAGACAGATCAACTCTGCAGCTATGCAGATGACACCGCTTTTATGGACAAATCAGGAAGCAGAAACTTAAAGTTAAAAACTTCAACATCACTATTGAGTGCTCAAGATTGGTTTGCATCAAATGGTCTATTGTTGAATGAAGATTAAACCCAGAAGCTCTTGTTCACTAACAAAGGAAATGTTACTGACTCTCTGACGTATCTGGGTGTGACTTTCCACTCATCTTTGATTGGAGTCCTTCGTAAACCAATTGTGTAGCAGACTCTCGACCTCGATCTATCTGATAAAAAGAATAGGAATTATATCCAACAGTGACACGGCTAAGCTCACATATTTTTTAGCTTTTCATGCTAAGATGATAAATGGTATCATAATGTGGGGACACAGTAGTGCGGCGCAGAAGGTTCTCCTCGAAGAGAAGAAGGCCATAAGAGCAATATTTGGAATGCATCACTCAGAGAGTTGCCGAGGTGTATTCGAGAGGGAGGGCATACTCACTTGTGTTCAGTTTTTATCCTCACATCTGTGGTTTATGTACACCAGCATCTCGAAAAATTCCCATCCAACTCAGATTTTCATAAATACAACACGAGAAAAAAACAACATCTGTGTGCTCCCTTCACTAGGCGAAAATCACGAACCGCTAGATGGCGCTGAAAATCACAAGATGTCGGGCCGAATGATGATCAAAATTATTCTGTCTTTTCTGTCTTTCATAACAAGTAAATCAAATATTTTTTATAAGATTGCAGAATTAATAATAATGCCTGTGAAAGTCGAGATAACCACTTCGAACATTTTTGATTATGTGGGTGAACGTGAATGTGATAGCAAATGACCACTATATAATAAGTAAGTAAGTAACGATGGCTCCATCGAAACCAAAATCGAGTGAAAAGCCCGCTTCGGCGGCAAAGAAGGAGGAAAAAAGGAAACTAGCTTCTGCTGGTTCCTCTAAAACCCCCGCCCCAGTACCCAAAGCAGCAGCAAAAACTTCAGCAAGTGCTACTGCCAAACCTGCATCTAAAACTTCTGCTAAAGCGACAAAAACATCAGCGAAACCTGCTGCGGCTAAAGGATCTAAGAAATCCGCCAAACCTGTAACTAAAGCAACCAAGGGTGCAGCGAAGAAACCCCAAGGACAGAAATCTATGGAAAAAGCTACACCTAAAGTGGCTATTACTAAACCTAAAAGAAATGTTGGTCTGAAACAACAACCAAAAGACAAACAGAAGAAGGCTGCCATTAAAGCTGCTGAAATGAAGAAAGCTGAACGTGCCCAGAAAAAGGTTATTAAAGGATCAAGTGGAACAAGAGTTCGTAAAATCCGCACCTCAGTCCACTTCCATAGGCCTAAGACATTCAGACCCCCAAGGAACCCAAAATACCCTAGGAAATCTGTACCAACTAGGAGCCGTATGGATGCATTCAACATCATAAAATATCCATTAACCACTGAAGCGGCAATGAAGAAGATTGAAGACAACAATACCCTTGTATTTTTGGTTCACACTAAGGCAAACAAAAATCACATTAGGCAGTCCGTCAAAAAACTCTATGACATCAATGTCGCCAAGGTCAACACATTGATCAGACCTGATGGTAAAAAGAAGGCTTACGTCAGGTTGGCGAGGGATTATGATGCACTAGATGTAGCCAACAAAATTGGTATCATAAAAGTTAATTTTATCTCCAAATGTTTGTTTTATACAATGATTTATGTATGAATAAAAAATTATTGAACTAACGATAAAAAAAATCATCTTTCAAAAAGTGCATGCTGCAAAGTAACAACTTCTTTGAGATACGTTTCCCAATCTTCAAGATTGTCTGCCATTTTTTAACTAACTTGGGATCCAACGGGAATTTATGCAAAGAAATTTCAGAAGAACTTTGTGATGAGCACTGAGGAACAGAGCACATTTCTCGTGATTTTATTCCCACATTACTACTTACAATCCGCTGCACTTTCAGCTCGTAAACAGTTTATTTGAAACAATTGTCCATAAATGATCATTTAAATATATCATTTTCGATACATAAATGAATCAAAATCATACAAATATTTCACGCTTTTCCCATATAAACACACACGTTAGTTTGTTGTTCATCACTCGGGCAGTTCAAACGATCAAAAGTAGATGTCGCCCACTCCGTGATTTTTCCCTTAAGAATTACGAAAGCAAAGCAGGAGGTAAATCATGTCTCACTGAAGCTTTATAACAGGTTGCCTGATAGAGTTTGAACGAAGGAAAATTCTGCAAACGTGTTAAAGAACTTTTAATCAACATGTTTTAAAATGTTTTGTTGGTCTAGAATGTATTGTATGTGGTGAAATTGTTTTATACTTACCTTTTTATCCACAATGATTTTACTTCAAGACAAGCCGTGTAATACTTGACGGCAACTATTTATCATGTACGAATTTTATATTCGTAATACTTTTTTCTTATTGCTTATATGTACGTGTATATATAAATAAATAAAATATGGCCGTTCGAAATTTTGTTCTCCTGATCACTTCGAAACAACCGCTTCGATGAAGGTGAAATTTTGCACGCAGATGGAGAATGACGTGTTCAAGCTACATGCATTCGCATGACCAGAACCAAAGAATTGATAGAAAATTAGAACTTTCGAACGGAAGGGCCAAGGGACTTGAAATTTTCAGGGTAGGTTTAGATCTCAAATGTGGCGGTCTCGTTCATCAATGATCGAAATTAGACAAGGGGTTCCGTGAATATGGTCGTTTAAAATTTAGTTTTCTTGATAATTTCAAAACTACGGATTCGGTCTTGACGAAATTTTGTATTTCAATGGAGAATGATATATACAAGCTAAATTTTGTCCAGATCGCATGATCATATTGACCATATAAAATTTTAACTTTCCAACGGAAAGGAACTTTTTAGGATAGGTGTGTACTTCGAATGTTGCGGTCACGTTTATCAATGAGCGATGATGAGCAAATGAAATTTATGTTGAAGAAACTTCCTCTAGTACTATATAGTAAGTTTTCAATTGAGTCCAGAAGTGCCTCGATAAATCTTCGAATATAAAGTTTTCGGAAAAAAACCCTGAATTACGCACGCCTCATGAAAAATAATGTTCATACCCATTTATGTTCATGTCCATGTTTTTACGTTTATGTTTATATCCCGACTCTCTTAGGTTTCTGTAAGACCCTCCATAAGCTCAGAACTTGTGCGAGTTAGGAGACCCGATTGTGTTCTGTGTAGGCTTTGTTACTGGGTCCACCTGAGGCACAGCATTGTTGATTGTTTGCCCAACCGTGAATGGTGGAACCTAACACCAGAAAATTTCTTTGCCGACCGGAGGATTCGAACCCGGGACCGATCACGAGACCGATCCCGAGTCGAACGCGCTATTCACTATCTACACCACGACCCCGTTTAATGTTCAATATTGGTAGAACTTTGGCTCCTATTCCTCTTCTATTTCTTCACACAAAATTAACCAAAGAGGAAATAATTTGACCCGAAAAAGTTTTAATGTTCGTTAATGGGCTTTCAAGTATATAATTTAGTCGCGGAAATCAAATTAAAGTGCTATCTGCAAATATTCCCACTGGAGCTGTTATAGAGTTATGCTTCACTGAGTTGGGTCTAGATTGAATTATTCAGCTACACTCTCTCAAGACATTGAATAAGCAGAATAAACGGCATAATATCTTCGTAGTGCAAATTATTCGAATTAAATTTCAATTGAAGAGGTTACAAGAGACACATATGAGGAATTGAATGGCTAGTCGACGAAATATTCTTGACTGCAGTTGAGATAAACAAATCATACATTATACGGTTTGTTCATTCAATGTGTCTGTCTAGCCGTTTTGTTGGAAGTATATTTTTTGTTGAAAAAACTTGCTTTATGCGTATATTTTGGTGTTTCCCAATCAGGGGTATAAATTCAAATTTGATTTTATATGCGTTAATTGAAAAATTACCGGAGAATCAAATCCCTGTGGAAAATCGGAATTAAGTTGGTAATAGACTATTCAGTATTATATTGGGTTGCTGAATTCAGGTTGGTATAGGAAAAAAACTCATAGAGACCTCGGTTTCGGTGTAATCTGATTGATAAATTTCAGAATTCTGCCAGTACGTTTCGAAGAATTTTGGTGAAAAAAAAGGCATGTCATCACAGTCTGGAATTGGCAGTGAGAGAAAACCTGTACAATACGATTATTCCTTCGAAGCGACATCAAAATGTCTTTATTTTCGCTACAATTAAAAACAATGAATATTTCAGTTCAGATTCCCTTTTTAAACTGGCAAAAGAGCACCTGGATTTAAATCAAAGCCAAGATTATGTAAATATCTTGAACAAAAAAGTTGATTCTGAATAATAATTGTTATGATCTGTCAGGAAGTTCTCAATTTGTATTCCCTTTTCATTGATTTCGTAGTAATAATCATTCAAATCTATGAGACATGAGGGCCTTATAGCGTTCCTTGAACATCTGAGGTTTCGAAGAATGATCGCTTGTATGACCAGTATCGGGGTAAATGACCCTACAGATCAATATAGAATACTATTATTTTGGAAAATTCCATTTTTATTACGAAGAATAAAACAGGGGAATAACTATTGTTAGAATGAAAAAGATGCCCTTCGATGGGATTATGATGTTATTTTATTCAAAAAACAAATCTAAATCACTACACTTATGAGGGAGACATAGTTTATGTTAAGGTTTTTATCTGTATCATACGTAGATGTATGGTACCCGGTTCACATTCCCTCTACTAATCTTGAGATTGGAAAAGTACTATATTGTTCACTATTCAAAGGTATTTCGAATTATTGTAATATTTCTCATCAATACAGATAAAAAGTTACTTCATAGTGTTAAAGTTTATATTTCCTTCATCAAATAATTTACAAATTGGTTCATATATTGAAGGTTACAGAACAATTGTCACGTCGAAATTCTTCATGTACTAGATAGATCCTTCAATTTCTGTTTCTGTCTTATTATATATTACGTTTTTTTCCATTCCATCCACTTTACCACACGCTTCAAAGTATCAAAAAGTTTTTTCTGTTTGTCGCACCAGTTTCGCTACCACAGCTTATATTTATGTTGAATAAGATTAATTATCCTAAATGAATCCTGACCTACTTGAAACTCCTAGACTTGTGTTACACGATCAGTCTGCCATCAGTTCAGTCCATCAGTCTGATCAAAATAATGTGAAACTGAATATCTATTTTGAGTGGGGAAAGTTTAAATGCCACGTTTTTTTGAAAAACGATAATTCAAACTGACATCAATTCCAAAAAAACTTGGAATAAAACGAGCAAGAATAAAGATAAATCAAAAGCAAATGATTAGTGATCACAAGACCAAGAAATCAATGAACTATCACTGAAATATATATCGAATAGTAACCTTTTCCCGATACAATATTTTTAATGGTTTTCTTGAATTTGATGATTTTCAACATTTTTGAGCGCTCGTACTACTTACACGAGGGCTATATCATTTCGTCACGATGTCTGTATTTATCGAATTTTGAACTGAAAATGTACCGTAGGTACGATAACTCTCGAACGGAATAACCTAAAGACTTGAAATTTTCAGTGTGGGTTCAGTGCACGAATGCCTCGGTTGAGTTCGGTAATGGGTCAAATTCCACCAGGGGTTCCGTAAATATGGCCGTTCAAAGTTTTGTTTGGCTGATTACTTGGAAACTACAGATTTGATTGGAATGAAATTTTGCACTCAAATGGAGAATGAGCTACATGGGAAATTTTGTCCAGATCGCATGACCAGAACCATGGAAACCATAGAAAATTGTAACTTTTAAATGGAAAGGCCTAGGGACTTGAAATTTTCAGGATAGGTGTGGATCTCGAATGTGATCACGTTTAACTATGAGCAGAATTATACTAGGGGTTCCGTAAATATGGTTCCGTAAATTTAGTTTTCTTGATAATTTCAAAACTACAGATTCGATCGAGACGAAATTTTGTTTACTAATGGAGAATGATATATTCAAGCTACATTTCTCCAGATCGCATGACCAGAACCATAGAAACCATAGAAAATCATAACTTTCGAACCGACAAGCCTAGGGACTTGAAATTTCCAGGATAGTTGTGGATCTGGAATGTCGATATCACTTTCATCAATGAGCAGAATTATACTAGGAGTTCCGTAAATACGGTCGTTTGAAATTTTGTTTTCTCGATAATTTCGAATTTGCGGATTCGATCGCAATATTAAATATATTAAAGCAACATTTTGTGCAAGGTGAATGTACGAGCGCTCAAAAGCTCCTGACTTCACGGCAGTGCTTTTATAATTTTTATACATATTAGTAGGTGATTGTATATTCGTATACTTCGGTATAGAGGCGAGGGTTCAAATTAAGTGGTTCCATGTGTGGATACAAGAAGAATATTTCCCTTCCTCGTTGAATATTGATGACAACTTGATAGCTTCTTGAAAGATGCTTCGTTAGATTTTACGCGAAGAAGGCACCTATATACATATAAACATGCCACTGCCAAGATTTCATTTGATTCGAAATGAGGTCGATAGGAGGTAGGAAGTGTAGTAATCATGAAGGTAGTTCTAATGATCCTTTTCTGGCACACAAGAACTCTATCTAGATCAGATGCACTACTCTAAATCAGAATATTGTGAGACAAATGTGGGTAGGCAAGACAATAGTATTATATACCCAGGAATCAGTGGAAAGGAATTTTTTTTTTTGATTTTGTTCAAAGCTCAGTAGTCACTTTTCAATTTTTCACATATCATATCTATATGCTCATTCCAGCGTAAAAATGTATCGATTCGAATTGCAAGAAATTTAGTAGAGTCAATTGAGGTTAAAGACAGATCCTTATGAGTTGAAACAAGTTGATTCCTCCCCACATTCCGAAGGCCAAAATGTATGCACACTGTCTTTTCAATATCCACCACCGAACCATTTTTGCTACACCAATCAACAAACATTGCTATTACCGCCGAAATGCCAGCTGCAAGCTCCTCAAAGCTCGCAGTTCCAATCACCTCAAAGCTCGCAGTGCAATCAAAAAAGCGCAACTGAAAGTGCAATGATATGTTCAGGAAAATCATTGATAAACAACATGAACAGTAGAGGTTCGAGTACGGAGCCCTGGGGAACTCCCATGTCGAGCATATATTCTCTTTGTCTGTCGTGTTGTCCATCGACCCTGACATATTGACATCGACACTGACATATTGCGTTGTGTTATATTACTCTCCAGCCAATCCAGAAGTATACCTCTAAATCCCAAATTACAAAATTTGCGCAGCATGAAGATAGACCTAGGAATCGAAAGCCCTCGACAGATCAAAAAACAAACCAGCCACGAGAAGTCCATCATCTAATTTTTCGTAAACGGTCTGCATAAATGAAATAGCCGCAGTCTCGGTAGAATGACCAGGTCTGGAAAAGCCATGCTGGGAACTTGTAACCACGTTAAATCTATTTAAAAAGCGGAGCATTCTGTTCGAAATTAATCTTTCGAATACCTTGGAAAAACAACTAAGAAGGGATATAGGTCAATAATTGAGATATTGTGCGGATCTCCCTTCTTATGAATATGTACCTACAAAGAATATCTTGAAATCGCCCATATGTGATCTGTAGACACAGAGCTTGTGCGAGTTAGGAGACGTGGAGACGATGTTTTCCAGCATCATATCCTACATTCGACAGATACTCGCCATCGTTTACAGTGGCGTAGCAGGGGGAGCGGCCTTTCCCAGGAAGGACATTTTTTACGTGAAGTAAATCATCTTGTTTCAGAGTCGCCAAACGAATGGTTTTCAAAAAATTACGAAAAGCACTGCCGTGAAGTCAGGAGCTTTTGAGCGCTCGTACATCCACCCTATAGGAAGATTCGCATTTTCCAGTTTTAGAAATCAATTGAAAGAACTTTCGACAGCTGTCAAAAAAAATTTCAAGCTTAAGCGAAAATACAGACTTCATGTCAGTGCTTCAGCTGACCAATTTTTTTTTCGATAATTCGCTAGAATTTTCTACGGTATCTATGGTCTTGGTGATGCGATCTGGACAAAATTTCGCACATGGTTTGAATCATTATTCCACAGCCAGGTGCAAAATTTCATTCCAATCCAACCAGTAATTTCGAAAGTATCAAGAAAAAAAAAATTTGAACAGCCATATTTACGGAACCCCTAGTCTCATTTTGCTCAATGATGAACGTGACTGCAACATTCGCGATACAAATCTACCCTTAAAATTTCAAGTTCCTAGGCCTTTCCGTTCAGAAGTTACAATTTTCTATGGTTCTGGTCATGCGATCTGGACAAAATTTCACATGTAGCTTGAACACCTCATTCTCCATTTGAGTGCAAAGTTTCATCTCCATCAAATCTGTAGTTTTTGAGTAATCAGTCATCTTTGAACGGCCATATTTACGGAACCCCTCGTGGAATTCTGCCCATTAACGAACTTAACCTAGGCAATTGGGATCTGAACCTAGTCTGAAAATTTCAAGTCTCTAGGTTGTTTCCGTTCGAGAGTTATCGTGCTTACGGTCGGACGGACAGACTCGAATTTTTCGACGGATTCGTCATCAGTGTGTCGAACATAGTCGATTGAGACCATTTTTGGCTCAAAATTCGAAAAATACAGACATCGTGACGAAATGATATAGCCCTCGTGTAAGTGCTACGAGCGCTCAAAAATTAACGAATCGGGGTATCATCGTTAGGGTTTGCCGTGTCACACTTATCAAAAATCGTTGCGAGCCATGGAAACACCTTTTTTCAAGGGACACCCTGCATATTATTGAAGTATTTCACTCTCTAGTCGGAGTCGGCCGAGAGGAGCAGGAGCAACTGTCGCTAATGCATACTATTCTCCTCCTATATAAGACGCAGATTTACAATGGAAAAATTAGGCCAAGATCTTAAACCCCACTGAGGAGGATATGGGAAATCTCTAGGGGTTCTGCGGAGTGGTTGGTTAATCTGGAAGATTTTAAGAACGCCAATATCGTATAGAGTTTAGGCTGTATTTTATTGAAGAATTTTCTGTGAGTGGAAACATTATTTATCACGAAAAGGCCAAAACAATTTGTTGTCGAAAATTATACATAGATTATTAATTTTATCTGAAAGGTTTTCAGCCAGTGAAGCACTATTGACGTAGATATACAAATATACAGCACTCTGAACTGAAGATTCATTGCGCTTACAATAAAGGGTAAACAAATTTATATGTTGTCAAGCTTGTTAATTAAAGAGCTATCAACTAAGACATCACTTCATTAGGATTATCGGAAATGAACAAAGGATGCTATATGGATTTTGGAGGGCACAGCTTTCATCATTCAAACATTTTACCGCATATTCCCTGGCAAAATAATACGAAATATGTGAATTCATGGAAATGAGCGGTGGATTTAAAGACAGTTTTTTTGACATGGACGAAGCCTTTATATCGTATAGGAATTCGAAAGGGATGGGAATTTGAGAACGGGTGGAGTGTTCTTCATATCCTTGGTCGTTGAAGTAGTTTTCGGAGTATACAGGGTCTTTCACGAGGAACCTCACCCATATTTATACGGGAAACTACTGAACGTATTTTCATGAAATTCAGCACTTATAAGTATTTCACGATGCTGATGAAATCTAAAATATTTTCAAGGCATGAGCACCTCCGGTTTTTCCGGAAATGACGTTAACTTCCGTTTTTCAAATTAGAACACCATTTTTTTATTGCAGAAATAGATTCCTTAGAAAATTTCAAGTTATTTTGATGTAACATTTTTCAGTTTTGGTTGGAAAATTCTCTCTGAGCGGGAAAATTCGAAAAAAAAATCGAAAATAGAGCTCCGCTGAAACAAGAATAACTTCGAGGTTTTTGGATGGAAAATTTTCATTTTTGGGATTATTCAAGATGTAAGATTGATGTATCCACTTTAAAAATCGAAATCGCGATTCATGATACAGGGGGTGAAGAAATCGCTTTCAAAGTTAGGGATGACAAAATCGTGAAAAATCAATTTTTTCGAATTAGAACCCCATTTTTTTATGGCAGATATTGAATCTACGTTAAAAAATAATGTGAGTGTATGCATCACACCCTTGCCCTAAAATGGATATTTTCTGAGTTATTCACAAAAAACTGTTTTTCGTCTTGAATTTTCAGCTATTTCTTTTCCCTTCACGCCAAAAAGATGAAATTTTCAGGAACTGTTACTTAAACCATGTTTTAGATTTTACCACCCTTAATAATTAGGCATAGTGATCGATTTTATAACTTAATACGAATTATCACCAAATTAATAGTAAACACAAAATGCTACTGAATAAAGAGGAATTTGGCAGATGTAATTAATGATATCTATCATTAAAAAAAAAGAATGTAAAACATGGTAAGTTTTTGCATATGGTTCATAAGGAATTATTTATTTATCACTGGAGAGAAAACCGATGGCCGATTAGTTGAAATAAAGAGGTTTCCGATACAAATTCGAATCCAAATTCGCCATCTATTTAGGAACAACCTGTAACTTTTTTCTCTCGCATATTAGGGTAGTAAAATCTAAAACATGGTTTAAGTAACAGTTCCTGAAAATTTCATCTTTTTGGCGTGAAGGGAAAAGAAATAGCTGAAAATTCAAGACGAAAAACAGTTTTTTGTGAATAACTCAGAAAATATCCATTTTAGGGCAAGGGTGTGATGCATACACTCACATTATTTTTTAACGTAGATTCAATATCTGCCATAAAAAAATTGGGTTCTTATTTGAAAAAATTGATTTTTCACGATTTTGTCATCCCTAACTTTGAAAGCGATTTTTTCACCCCCTGTATCATGAATCGCGATTTCGATTTTTAAAGTGGATACATCAATCTTACATCTTGAAAAATCCCAAAAATGAAAATTTTCCATCCAAAAACCTCGAAGTTATTCTTGTTTCAGCGGAGCTCTATTTTCGATTTTTTTTTCGAATTTTTCCGCTCAGAGAGAATATTCCAACCAAAACTGAAAAATGTTACATCAAAATAACTTGAAATTTTCTAAGGAATCTATTTCTGCAATAAAAAAATGGTGTTCTAATTTGAAAAACGGAAGTTGACGTCATTTCCAGAAAAACCGGAGGTGCTCATGCCTTGAAAATATTTTAGATTTCATCAGCATCGTGAAATACTTATAAGTGCTGAATTTCATGAAAATACGTTCAGCAGTTTCCCGTATAAATATGGGTGAGTTTCCTCGTGAAAGACCCTGTATAGAAAAGCCATGGATGAAGTTTATCCTGTTCAAGAAGAATTGAAACAAATTAATAAAATAATTACATATTCCAGAAAAGTCTCAGAGAAAACCTCATTGTCCTTAAAAAAAAAACAATATTGCGTATATAACTGATAAAAGCTTAGGTAAATTCATCAAAAATAATAGATATAAAACGGATCAATCAGATAAATCGAGAGTATATAAACTGACATGCGGAGATTGTCCAAGTTTCTCTATCGGCCAAACTGGTAAAACCTCTGAGAAAAGTATTGAGGAACATAGAAGTTCTTTCGCAGAACACTTATTGAATGAAAACTATTGCTCTACACATGATTACGAAATTCTGCATATTCAAGGTGAAGGCTTTAAACTTTGTTAGAAAGCATGAAAATCAATAAATAGAAAGGTTTACCTAATTTGCTTAACAACCCGATAGAGTTGAATAATTTTCCTTTTTCGAATTTGTTCAACCGCAACGAACGTTTAACGAGAACCTAATGATACAGAGATTAGGGATGTGGCTAACAACCCTTATCCATTCCCCCTTCCTTTAGGAAGTGTGTGTATGTTCCGAACAAGTGCAACAGTATGTTTATTTCATTTCGTCACTTGATGAAGCCATGATATGGCGAACTCGTGTAGTGGTTTGTAGAACTATCAATCAGTGAAAATAGTAGACTAAGTTAATTAGTGAATACTAAGTTCAAACTTATTAGCCGATCCTGAAAATATATTCTCTGGAGTATCTGGCATCACCATCTGTACCATCTTCACGAAAACACCTATTGTTTTTCCACTTTTCAGTTCAGAAATTAGCTCTGAACCGTCTGCTGTAGAAAAATCTTGTTTTTTGTCGAAAAAATAACGTCCATCAGGTAAATATGGCCATAGCAATTGCCGATTCAGCAGTACTAGATTCTTTTCAAAATAGGGGGCAGCTTTTATCATATAAATATACATTCTATGTATTCTTCTGTGAGCTGCGCCATACGTTCGAAATCTCGAGCCCTACTTTGACCTCGTTTTTCTTTTTAAAGCTCGTTAGATCAACCAAAATATCCGAACATTATAAAGTGACAAAATTGTTGTAATAACTTATACTATCGATACTTTAAAATTAGTAGAATTTAAACTTGAACCTTCTGTTCAGAAATTTTGAAACTTTCATCTGTTCTGAGAGATCATATTACATTACGCAGTTGGACTGATGTTTGTAGATAGCTCTTATGATGTTTTCGCCCAAAATGGCGAAACCATTGTAATTTCGTCGTATTCGTCCGTCTGTCACAGCTATTTCAACTATTGACACTTCAGAGATGAAATTTGAGAGACAGGACTAACCACTACTCTGGATAAAATAACAGAAACAAATTAGTGATGGCACTCACCGTGCATGAATCGGAGGGCAAAAAGACCAGTAGAAATAAGACTCTGATAGATCATAAAATAGGCCTTCATATCGAATTTTCGAGATGAATTTTAAAGTTGAGTCGATATTTGGTGAGAAATGACCTTCAGGTTCGTCAAAACTTGCATCCCTCCTTCTGACTTTTCAACTATAGGGTGAAAAATCATGAAATATTTCGAGCTATTAGAACTTGAAAAATTATTCCTGTTGGTTCGCATGAGATATGTTTTGTAATTTTTGAGATATCTATTAGAAATTTTGGGTTAATCGCTAACCATTACCCTGGAACACTTATCTCTGGTCCTTTTTATTCAATTCGAAAAATACCTCGGAACCCAAAATCTTCTAGTTTCAGGGGGATTGAAAAAAAATGTGGTGAATTTTAAATGAAAGCATGTCTCCAAAATAAGGCGCATGGAGAATGTCCCATTTTCCCAAAATGATCTGATTTGAAACAAATCCAAATAAAGACAAACAATAATTACAGAACATCATAAGAATCTCGTTCAAATAAGTAACTCCAATTAACCCCAAAGAATCGTCCACTTAATCCCTAATGCATTAAAGTTCATTCTTCGTCTGTGTGAGGAAACTTGTGACTCACCCAGAATAGGTAATCCTTGGACTCTGAAATCACAAATAACAACAAATCGGCAAAACAAGGCGACGTCGCTCGGTGAGCAGCAGGGACGCAGCAACCCGCCCTTCGGATCGACGCGAGGGATACTGGACGGGATGACAGGAATCTAAATTCTGGATCTGAGGCGCCAGCCTTTCTGAGTTGCGGAGCCCCGGATGCGCTCCAGGACTCACAAACTTGAACGAGTTTCCGAGGTTATGGTGCGACTGAAGTTTCCGAATCTTATCCCTGATTTCGTCTGGCGGTGATTCCGCAAAGTTCGATGGCCAGTTGATGATAATTTTTACGAAACCGTTCAAAGAAGTCCGTTGCTGTTTATTTCATCAGTTTCGTCACCTCACAAATTGTGGATGGGTAATGATTAAACGTAATTTCTATGTAGGGCACACTTTTTTTGCCTGCTATTTGGAAATAAATGCCAGCGGTCTAGGTCAGTGAGGAGGATATCAGAAACAACACAAGAAGAATGAAGAACTGGGCCTGGCATTGATGGCATCCACAACTACTGGTGGAAATCTCTGACCTCAACGCAGAGGACTGTAGCCATTCTGATGGAAAAAGCATTAGTGAATCTCTGAACTCCCAGACTCCCACGTCGTCAGTGGTTATCGAGAAATCCCAATAGAACCTGCGGGCCACAGGGTGAAATTCGCGATCCGAACCTACCCTGAAAATTTCAAGTTCCTAGGCCTTTCCGTTCGAAAGTTATAATTCTCTATGGTTTCTATGGTTCTGGTCATGAGATCTGGAAGAAATGTAGCTTGAATAGATCATTCTCCAATCAAATAGAAAATTTCGTCACGTTCGAATCCGTAGTTTTGAAATTATCAAGAAAACAAAATTTCAAACGATCATATTTACGGAACCTCTAGTCTAATTTTGCTCATTGATAAACGTGACCGCAATATTCGAGATCCACACCTATCCTGAAAATTTCAAGTCCCTAGGCCTTTCCATTACAAAGTTATAGTTTTCTATGGTTTCCATGCTTCTGGTCATGCGATCTGGACAAAATGCATGAAGCTTGAACACGTCATTTTCCAACTGAGCGCAAAATTTCACTTCGATCAAATCAGTATTTCCGAAGTAATCAGGAGAACAAAATTTCAAACGGCCATATTTACGGAACCCCTGGTCGAATTTTGCCCATTAACGAACTTAACCGCGGCATTTGAGATTCGAACCTACCCCGGAAATCTCAAGTCTCTAGGTTGTTGCGTTCGAAAGTTATCGTGTATACGGACGGCCGGACGGACGGACGGGCAGACTCGAATTTTCCGACGGATTCGTTATCAGTGAGTCGAACATAGTCGATTGAGACCATTTTCGGCTCAATATTCGAAAAATACAGACATCGTGACGAAATGATAGTAAGAGATAGTAAGAGCGCTCAAAAATATAACTTCAGGAAATCTCACTTTCCTCTACTTTGCCGCACGATTTTTGAGGCTTATTATTATTATTATTATTCTTTTTATTTTTTTATTTTTATTATCATATTATTCACACATTGCATGTCGTGGTGAACAGTTGTCGAGTTCAGATTCACCAGATATAGTTTGCTATCAGTTCTTATCTGCTATCACTTTTTATCTATTGTCGCTCCTATATCGTGAAGGTTGCCACACACGGAGATGCTGAGTTCTGAAGTTGATAAAATATACGCTATCATTCGTGAGACTAAGGAAGAATTGAAACAGCATTTTGACTCTGTGATTGATAAGCTCAGCGAAAATTCTACGATGCTAGGGATAGAATTTTGAACCTTGAAAATGAGGTTGGTAAGCTTCGCTCGACAGTGCGGGGTTTGGAGAGGAGAGGAATAATATTATTATTTCTGGACTGGACCTGCCGAGGGCGGTGGAAGAGTCTCGTTCTTCATTGTTGTCACATGTCTCTGGAGTGACAAACCGGCTTTTGGGTGTTCATATTGCACCCCAGGAGATTAATGATATTCGTGTTTTGGGCCGTGGTACGGGAAGGATCGTTAAGGTCGAGTTTTTGTCTTTTTGGAAGAAGATTGAATTGATATCATTGAGGAAAAAGTTGAGGAACACGAAGATATTCATAAACCAGGATCTCACTTCGGCAGAACGCCAGGATCGCAGGGTATTGCTCGAGCATTGCAAAAATGCAAGATCCAAGGGTTATAGTGCTCGTGTACAGTCCGGTAAATTGATCGTTAATGACGACTCTTATAACGTAGAAGATTTGAGAAGTAGTGAGCCATATCTGCTTCCGACAGGAGAGTCCAGTAGTGCGCCTGCGACGCCAAGTCGAAATACCATTTCGGTCGGTACCAGCTTAGACCGGGCACCCCCTTTGCAGCTACCATATTTTACTGCCAATTCGGAGCAGCTTCCTCAGCTCGACACTGACAGTTTGGAACAGGTTATCCCCTCGCAGCCTCTGCATCCTGTGGATGACTCGTGTGCTGGGAGGGCCGTGAAAGATACTGCCCTCAAATCCTTCCCAGATAAAAGGCCTATTTTGAGAAAACCAAGGAACACACCACCTCTCACTCGGGACGCCAAGAAGTCCGGTAAGTCTAAAGGTGGATGATAGCCTTTAAGTGAGCCGTGTCGCATTGTGTACGGGTTTTGTTTTGTTTCGTTTCGCTAAGAATTTAAATTTCATAAAGTAATTTGGCTATTTTGTATTGGGAGACATTGTATTATTTGATCTGTTCATTTATATTTTGTATTTTCGGTATTGCATCAATTCAGGTTTTATCGGTCATTCTTCTAATATGTAATTCTGTAAGTTTCATGTAATTTTAGGTTTTCATTGATTCATTGTATTTATTTGGTCGCTTATTTTATGTACCATTTCTGTGACTCCTTTTCGTTCCTGTCCTTTTTGCTTGTTTTCCAAAGATGATAACTTGTGCACATATCAACGTAAGATCTCTAGTTGGTAATTTTGCTACATTTCGGGAGCAGATGGGGGAATATGATTATGATATTGTGGGTGTTTCCGAGACATGGTTGGGCTCTAGCGTTTCTGATGAAAGTGTGTATGTTGACGGTTACTCTTTTGTTAGGTTGGATCGGGGAGCTAGGGCGGGTGGCGTTGGTATTTATGTGAGAGAAAATTTATCTTATAGAATAATTTTAAGTGATAGTAGGGACTTCGTGGAGCATGTGTGGATTGCGGTTGATGTTGTAGGGCAATCTTTGGTTGTGGGATGTGTTTATCGACCTCCGAGCGGAAATGAGGATAATTTTTTTAAACATCTCGAGGAAAGTGTGACGGAGATGTTTGCTTCTTTCGATACAGTCTTATGCTACGGTGACTTCAACATCAACTTATACAGTTCGACAAGTTCTAGAACTAAAAAGCTTTCAAATTTGATGAACACTTTCGATCTCAATCAGCAGATGAATGAACCTACGCGTGTTACTGCTTGTTCCGAGACTCTCATCGATTTGTTTTTTTATAATAAAGAAAACGTAACCAATTGTGGAACGAGAGATTTTCGTGCATCGGACCATCGGTTGATTTTTTGCAGTTTGGACATGGAAAGTGTGGTTTCATCTCTCCGGAGGTTTTCTTATAGGGATTTCAAGAGTATTGATTTTGAAGCGTTTCAAGCTGACCTGAGGAGGGTTCCTTGGCAGCGAGTTTTCTATACTGATAGCATTGATAAAAAGGTTGAGTTTATAAAATCTAGTATTTTGGCATTGTTAGATCACCATGTTCCGATTAAACATGTCAAAACTAGGCGGAAGAACTACTCGCCATGGATAACGGATGGTTTAATGAAGCTGCGCGATAGAGCTTTTGATACGTTCAAGAGAACACGGGATCCCCAGCACAGGGCGTACTATAGACAGCTACGTAATTCAACTACTGCTACAATAAGATCGGAAAAAAGGCATATCTTTGTCGAAAATTCGAGGGTGCCTCACAGAGGGAAAAATGGGCTGAATTGAAAAAACTAAATGTAGTTGTAGATAAGACGAGACAAGTTCCGGAAGGCTTACGTAACGTAGATGACCTCAACAACTTTTTCACAGAAAACTTGTCTCGTGACAGTTCTTCTGATCCGGACTTGTGTAACTTCTACAGAAATACTAAATTGAACGATGATACATTTAGATTCGCTTTCGTGTCACAGGATGAAATTGAGAATGTTCTTGATAACATTAAATCTAATGCTGTAGGTAGAGATGGATTGAACATCTTTTCTGTAAATTTGTGTTGCCCCGTTATTGTTTTCTATATAACACATATTATAAACACCTGTTTGGAACGATCTTTCTTTCCCTCTGGTTGGAAGCGAGCGAATGTGATTCCTTTGCCTAAGACTCGTAACCCGACAGAATACTCACATTTCCGATCAATCTCTATTTTACCTGTGTTATCGAAGGTTTTGGAGAAGGTTATGGTGAAACAGATGTTGTCCTTTCTACAGCGGAATAATATCTTACCTCTAAAGCAGTCGGGTTTTCGGGCGGGACATAGTTGCGATACGGCGTTGAGTGAGATCCTGGACAATGTTTATCGCGCTGTGGATTGCGGTAATGCGGCGGTTTTGGTATTGTTGGACTGTACTAGAGCCTTTGATATCCTGGATCATAAAATTCTGGGTTGTATTTTGGAGCATGTGGGTTTCGATGATGATGCTTGTAATTTGATTAGATCTTTTCTGACCGACAGAACAGAATGCGTGGTTTTGGATGGGGTTGCCTCTGGTGAGCTGAAGTTGGCACGAGGAGTTCCACAGGGGAGCATTTTAGGTCCCTTGCTTTATATTATATATACCTCGAGTTTTTATAGATGTTTGAGGTACTGCGATTATCATTTGTATGCCGATGATGCTCAGATACAGTTACCTTTCGATCCCTCTGACGTGGACCAGGCCAATCGGAGCATAAATATTGACCTCAACAACATATTTTTCGAGTTGAAGAGGCATCATATGGAGATAAACGCCGAAAAATCCGTCGCTTTGCTATTCTGCTCTGATAACGCGAGGCCAGTACTCCTGCAGAGTCTGAATCTGCGAATTGGTACTGATGGGATTGAATTCAAGGAGTCAGCTAAGAACTTGGGTCCAATTATTGACAGCAAGCTCCAGTTCACCGAGCATATTAACTGCAAGCTTCGGCTGGCCTACTCGACCTTGAGGCAGATCTATGCACATAGACGTTGTCTCAACCAAAGAACAAAGATAATGCTCTGTGAATCCCTTTGTTTGTCTCATTTGAGTTTTTGTGATGCCGTGTATGGTCCCGCCTTGAACTCGTATAACTCTGGACGCATTCAAAGACTCCAAAACTCATGTCTGAGGTTTATATATGGCATTCCGCGTGGACAGGGAGTTTCGCATGAGTTGGCTGAGGCGGGGTGGCTGAATATGCATGATCGCCGACTCTATCATAAGGGTTGTTTTTACTATAAGATCTTGAAAACTAAAACTCCAGGTTACCTCATGCAGCGAGTAATGTTCAGGGATAGTGTTCATAGCAGAACACTACGATTGCGAAGTTTGCTGACCGTTCCCAAACATAGCAAACAACTTTTTAAGAGATAGACATAAGATTTTTGATTTTTCCCTTTCTTGCGCCACTTTCAAGAGGAAATACAGGGAGAGGCTCATGTCTTGTTCCTGATTTTCAATGCCTGTTGCCTGTTTGTTTCCGGTGTGAGCTTTCATTGGATGTATGTGTTCAAGCCTGATTCCTCAACCTTCCACTTTGTCCTCCTTTGATTTGTAGTTTCACTGTTCACATTTCTGATTGCTGTTTTCTTCTGCTGTTTATTTGTATATTTGTTAGTTGATTGTTACAGTGTGAATCATGGCCCAACAGCACCTGAGTCTCGACTGAGACTTGGGAGGCTGAATGTAATGGCCATTTAATCCCATATATCTGTCTATTTACAATTGTAAAATATATTTGTACCTTATTGGGATTAATAAACCTTATTATTATTATTATATTATTATTATTATATTATGGGGAGTCGATATTTTTTAGTATGGACCACCCGGAAGTTAAGTGCTACAGGCTCTGTACTGCACTGAATTAAATTTCCGGTAAGAGTGATCCACGGAAATTTATCATTTCCAATGTTTTTTATGACCGCTCCTCATATGTCTCTTTGAGTACCCTCATTAACTGAGCTCAGGGCTTTGTGCACGTTTGGAGATCTGATTGTGTTTTGTGAAAGCTTCGTTACTCTATCCTCATGCCACCGGAGGAACAGCACTGTTAATTATTCAACCAACAGTGCCTAGTGTAACCGTACTTTGGGTAAGAAATTTTTATTTCAACCGGAGGAACTTTCAGTCACAAGTCAGCGCGCAAACTACTGAGCTAGGGCGACATTGCCGATATAATTTGCACCTGAGAAGATCTGTAAAATACATTAGGAAGAAAAAGCATTCAGAGATTATAGAAAAAACAAAATAGAGTTCAACAATAAGAGAGAGAAGTAGTGTGAAATCAGGTATCACGTAACGTAGCTTTCTCCTCGAATCAGAGCGAGTAATTCACGAGGATCTGACAAATTTCTGGAAGCTCATTCAGGGTAATGGGGGTCCACATGTGATCGTGCTAGATATTTCCGTTGATCTTCAGTGGTCCGCCGGATGTTCCTCGGTCGGTTGCATTCAGCAATTTTCGAAACTCTGGTACACTGGTTCTTCTTTTTCAAACCTTTAGAACGAAACTTCAGTGTGCCTCATTCATCTGGCAGCCTCTTTAGTCGATTCATAAACTACGATTAGAGTCAGGTCAGTGCAGATTCTATAAATATCTCTGGTAGAGAGAAAGATGTTTATCCGTCGAGAGGTACAGATCCTACTGAATAGATTTGGTGCTGGGTCTGACTGATTGGCACGATATTCAGACAATTTCTGTACAATCTCGTTCACGGAAGTATTGATTGACCTCATCTAGTGGAAAAAGTTAATTTTTTGTACCCCGCCTATATTTAATTTAGCTCCACATAGAAATAATTGTATGCTTTGAACTCCAATGAACATATGTACAATAGGTACTTTTTATGGGACATGTGTAATATTTTCCATGGCACATTGACAACCATTATAAACAGGGATACCTGAATTGTATAAACTAACGTTTGAGGCTGTCGTAAAGTTCAAAGCTCTACATGTCTCTTACTTGGAGCCAGGTATCTGTGCTGAGGATCTACAATCATTCCCTTCAACTAATTTCTCTGATGTAAAGTTTGAATCGATACAGTCACGGACAGCTGTGCATCCTTCAGAGTTTTGATACCCAGTGATGAATATACAACAATAAACAACCAATCTAATTGGCCAAACAGAGTGAGTGTCCATTATTTTTACAACAACAGAATAAGAAATCCCCAGCTATAAATAATGATTCCACCAGATTGAGGATTCTTCAGTTAAATGTCCAGTTCATCATGAACAAAATGGATAGCATTACAATATTATTGAAAAAAAAAATCCTGATATGTTGTTGAACATTGGTTTAGTGCTAAAAGTTGACTGTGGTGAAATGACAAGGATTCGTTCAGGCTGCAAGTTTCTGTCGTTCCATGTTCCATTCGTGAACATGGTGGTTCCGTTATATTCACTAGGGTTGGGTTGGACCTGCGAGATCTGCAAGTCTCCAAGATGTCTGAGAAGATTGAGTGTGAGAGCTTTGCGGTCAGGATTAATTTCGGACACACCAACTTTACAATTATAAGTGTTTACAGACCACCATAAGGTAATTTTGAGATCTTTTCATTTTACAACACTGTGAAAGACAAAAAGATCTCGTATTCCTTTGTGATGACTCAAATGTCCACTACTTGATTGATAGCTCCAGAAGCAACTTCTGGACGACCTGTTGAATTATTTCAATCTGAAATCAACCTCTCTTTGCCCTACTCGTATAATCACCTGTCAGGTAGATCAACCTCTTCAAAGGTTATATTGTTTCATATTGCGACCTAAATTGTTGTAAGACAAATGTTTTTCCTGCTCATTTTGGGGATCACTTGAATTTTTTGTTGAACTATTATTCTGATCATTCTCGTGCAGTGCTCGCGGAAAGTAGAACTAATATGTCAGATGTTAACTTAAATCGTCTTGTTGATTCAATTTCAAAAACCTTATTTGATAATTTATATCAGTTTGTAGGAGTTGATTTGAATGAACATGATCAAATTATTAGTTGCTGACCATTGCCCATTGAAAAGTCGAAATATTATTTTAGGCAAATCGAAATGTTAGATAACTGAAATAAATCGAGCAGGTGTTGAATTAAAACATTTGTTCTGGCTCCAGTCCAACCTAAAGTCAGTTGAATTATCAAAAATTTACAAAATATTCAAAGCCAATTACAATTCTCTAATAAGTTCCTCAAAATTGGTATATCATCACAGCCTCTCAGAAAATTCTAAGAATAAGGTAAGGGTAAAACAGTTAAGAGAATTGTGCATCGGGAGATTGGTAGGATCTGAAATTAAAACAGTAAAATTGTTTTGAACACAGATGTAATTTTTTGATATGAACCAATTGATGTGGCACATGTATTTGCTCGGTACTTTTCAAGTGTTGCTGAATGAACTCTCGGACAAGCATATGGGAGTACGGAAGTAAAATTGTGTATAGCCACTCTCCTACATTGTAAGACATTTTATTTTCACCTTGTGGATGATTATGATGTTAGAGGTGCGATTAATGCCTTGAAAAACAAAAAAGCAGTGGTGTTTATTTCATATCTGTCAGAATATTGAAATTAATTTCTGAACATATTATGATGGATCATATTGCCCATCTCATAATCGATTCAGTATGTTTCGGTATTTTCCCAACGTACTAAAAAATGCCACTGTTTTACCTGTCTTCAAGAAAAATGATCCAGAGAATATTTCTAACTATCGACCTATGCCTTTGTTGGGTGTGTTCTCTGAAATCTTTGAAAGAATAGTAGGTATCGGGTCGAATGATGAAACTTTGGAAAGATTCAACATAATCACATATAGTCAACCGGACAGACAACTGAGTCAGCTGTTTTGAATTTTGTTCATTCGATTCAATTTTCTTTGGATAAGAGATTGATTGTTCCGGGTGTGTTCTTCGATCTTTCACTTGCATTTGATACCATTTCACAAGAGTTTTTGATCAAGCTGTACAATCTTGGAATTCGTGGAGTATGACTGGATTGGATTGAACATGATATGTCAGAAAGAAGATTGTATGTAAGAATTGATGATGTTTTTTCTGACGGATATGAGGTTGATCTTGGTATTCCTCAGGGGTCAGTTTTAGGACCTCTCCTACCTATACTTTTCATAAATGACCTTCCACGCCATATTAGAATAAAAGTTATTATATTTGTAGATGATACATCCTGCTGAGAATCTCCAGGAACTCGTAGAATTATGTCTCTCTATCTATCACTCTTGAAGGCCTTCGCCAATTGGTGTGAGATTAATGCGCTGGTTCTGTTCTTTGGATTGAAGAAGTTAAATTCTTCAGTTCTGAAACATGGCCATTTTAGTCAGATTTCCGAAGATTCTACAAAGTTCCTAGGTGTTTACATCAATGTTTGTCATAATATCGATGTCAGCAGGAAGCTCAATCCTTTTTTTATGCAATTCGTAGAATAAGCTGTCTTGAATGTTTATGTGCTTGGTGTATAATCACCCAGGATATAATATTTCGATCTGGGGCTGCTCTATGGATTTCATATAGGTCATTTATAGCTCAGAAGCGCATCCTTCGATTTATATTTGGTCTTAGTTAACGAACATTCTGTAAATGATTATTTGTGAAACATGATAAACTAACAGCCCCTGTTTACATTTATACAAATGCCTTTCGTTCATTAAAAAAAATGAAGGTCATACTTATACACTTTCCAGCTCTCATAATTATAGTAGTAACTTTTTTTGTACCTAAACATAGAATCACCAAATTTGAAACATCAGCTAGACATAAAAGCATTATTTTGAATAATCATCTACCTGATTCAATAAAATCACTAAATTTGTCGGGCTTCTGGGAGAAAATAAAATCTTTCAAGTTAATGTTATTATAGTGTAAATGAATATCTTAACGACAATTGTATTCAATGATTGGGTTTTTTTACACTTTATTTTGTCTGAATGGATCAATAAACGATATTATTGTTATCATCAAAACAATCATTCATTTATTAGCATAAGTTTTATAAAAATTCCTTTATTTAGCTTCTTCTACCTGTGGAAGAAATGAAGCCTTTAATTATCATCATGAAACTAAATATAGAGGAATTTAGTTTTAAGGCGGTTTACCACAAATCTAAGAAAATAAAGACTGTGAAAGGGATTCCAACAGCTATGTTTTCAAATAGAATATCATAAAATGTCGCAGATACGTCTTGAAATCCACCCAATGAACAGGAAATGGAGTATTTGAGCCTGGAACGAGATACTCAGAAGCCACCCACTCTAGCTTCGTCCAGGCGTGAATTTACATTATTGGAAGATGTGTCCAATTCAATCAGAAAAAATTATGGAAAGTACTGCCGTGAAGTCAGGAGCTTTTGAGCGCTCGTTCATCCACCTTGTATGTAGTCCGTGGGCCTTTCCGTTCTAAAGTTATCATTTTCCATGGTTCCTATGGTTCTGGTCATGCGGTCTGGACAAAATTTTGCATGTAGCTCGAACACATTATTCCCCATCTGAGTGCAAAATTTCATTTCGATCGAGTCTTTAGTTCCGACGTAATCAGGAAGACATAATTTCGAACAGAACCCCTAGTTGAATTTCGTCCAATAACGAACTCAACCGTGTCATTCGAGATTCGAACTTAGCCTGAAAATTTCAAGTTTCTAGGACGTTCCGTTCGAGAGTTATTGTTATACGGACGGACAGACGGACGGATAGACTCGAATTTTTCGACGGATTCGTCATCAGTGAGTCGAACCTAGTCGATTGAGACCATTTTCGGCTCATCATTCGAAAAATACAGACATCGTGAAGAAATGATATAGCCCTCGAGTAAGTAGAACGAGCGCTCAAGAATGAAACAAAATTTGAATGTCCGAATTCGGTTAAATAAATTCAAGAGCAAAAAAGGGGTTTTTCACCTCTCTCAAGATAAAGTCGTAAAAATCATAAATCATATCAGGAATATGACAATTATTCATTTCCGATATTTCGGTTAATACGGGAAAACTATTTGTTGGGCGCCGGCAGGATGGTATCTATCGCGCCGGTACCCATATGTTAAATATCCATGTCACCAATTGAGATAAGGGTGTTAGGAGCTAACTTGGTGGGTGGTGTCAAGTCAACAATGGAGATGATAACCAGGCATGCCAGTGCGATTCGGAGAATCCCATCTGGTTTCGCTTTAGCGCCACTTGACCAGGGGTTGAGACTTTCAATTTCACCAAATTGGCGCCAGTGGCCATCTGGGTTTAGAAACTCTTGTCGTGGAAAGAGCCACAGGACCAATTTTGTGATTGGTCAGGTTTCTGAACTTGATGACGCTTTTTGTATATTTTAGTGTATTGATAGTGGGAGAAATGTTTTATATTCCCCAAATTAGTTCAATACAGTTAGTTAATACGATCTCTCGGTAAACCAACAACGTACCATTTGTGATAGAAAAGATACTTACAACATCTTTTCTAAGGGAAGTTTAACTCAGTGTATGTCGTGAGAGTTGTTGAAATCGGTACAACCAGACGAATAGTTAATACGATCTCTCGGTAAACCAACAACGTACCATTTGTGATAGAAAAGATACTTACAACATCTTTTCTAAGGGAAGTTGAACTCAGTGTATGTCGTGAGAGTTGTTGAAATCGATACAACCAGACGAACAGTTAATACGATCTCTCGGTAAACCAACAACGTACCATTTGTGATAGAAAAGATACTTACAACATCTTTTCTAAGGGAAGTTTAACTCAGTGTATGTCGTGAAAGTTGTTGAAATCAATACAACCAGACAAACAGATGTATATGTTTAATTTGTAAATAGATCAAAGAAAGCATATACGTCTTTAATTCATCAAAGGGATCTTTCATTAATTTGAGAAATCCAGTCCGTTGAGAACCGGAAATATCCGAAAATTCTCATCGCACCTATACAAAATCTCGTTTCTGCTTTACAACCAGAACCCGGAAAAAAATCATCGGTCCAAGGAATTCTTCAGATCGAGAAAGGAATTCAAACGTCCCTTGAAAACGGGGTTACGAGATAACACTATTCGAAACGTGACATTAGACGAAAGTAAGAAGATCGAACCCGTTCGGTGAATATTAAAGCGTACCTCAGTCTGGTTTTCGTCCATGAAAATTATTCAAGTAAAAACAATTTTTCAGGAATTTGGAAAATATAATGTGTTGTTTTTTGACATTTTCTAGCGTGTGGCTTGACTTTGATTTCTTGTATGAATATTTATGAAGTATTAATAATATTTAATGAGAACCTTATATGTATATTCTCTAACAGATTTGTAGGTAATCTTGAGGTTTGTATCATGGTAAATCTCTTGAGATTGTTTTGTGGAGTGTTCCCACTGAATGTTTGCTTACATTTGTCTTTAAGCCATGAAAGAGGAGTAAAATTATACCTCCGAAACGTTGGTACTTTAATTTTGAGAGTTAATATACAAGGTCCAAATTCCTGAAAAATTGTTTTTACTCAAATTAAAGCGTACTTTTTCTCAAAATATGGAATCTACGTAATTTCTCTTTCAATTCATTCCCAATAAATCCCAATTGTCCAAGATTTTTTTGTAAACCAATTCAATTCGAGCTTACCTAAAGGGAGTCATACAGGCTCAAAAAATTTCCTCTTTACATCAAATTTGTTGAATATTGTTTCGAACTCTACTTGAAGCAAAGAAATTATCAATACACTTTTTCTTCTCAGTACAGATCTGCCTGATGGAAAACAGCCCTTCATCGTTCACACTCCGTTGATTCTTTATTTACGATAGAAATTCAGGACACCCGAGACGAACCGCTCAGTAGTGAAACTCTTTAATCCAATACACAACTCACTCAAACAATGCCGCTTAAAATTGGCCCTCCGAGCAAGGAGCGAATAAAAATCGTGGAACATCAGGATATCCGTACAATGTTTCTCAAGAGTGCACGCTAGGCCAGAGAAGCAATGTTATGTCTATCTATAAATTTTTTATGTCCCGTTTCGTCGTTCCATCGTTTTTCATCCCTACAATTTTGCGATTTTTCAGGAAGGTTGATTTTATTCCGGAACACGATACAAACTCGAATCGTTCCAATCGGCTGGTTTAAATATCGGCCCTGATTTTCTAGGCCCAATTTGTTTTAATTTGTCCAAGCAATTGACAGAATGGCTTTAAGTAAATGGTACATAATTCAAATGATTCCGCTATTTGTTTCATCAAAATTGACTCATAAACGGAGAAGAAAGAATTGTGCTTCCTTGCCGGATTGGCTAGAACAATTCTCACAATTTATTTATTTATTATTTATTAAACGAACAAAAGCCGAGATAAAACCTATGTTGCTCAAAAACGAATGAAATACAAAGAAAAACAGAATCAGAATGGGTGCAAAACGCAGTGAAAAGTAATGGAAATTCTAAAAAGGTTACAAATGGATGTTTCAATCAAAATAAACGAAGTAGAAAATCTAGTCCTACACCAGCCATCAAACTTCATCTTGAATTGGTTCACACTTGGCGCACACACAACATCACTCGGTAGTCTGTTCCAAATATAAAAATTGAGAAAAGCACTGCCGTGAAGGCATGAGCTTTTGAGCGCTCGTACATGCACCTTGAAGATTCGCATTCTTCAGTTTTAGAAACCAATTGGAAAGATTTTGACAGCTGTCAAATAAAATTTCAAACTAAGGCGAAAATCCAGACTTCACGCCAGTGCTTTAGGTGACCAATTTTTTTTTCAAAAATTCGCTAGAATTATCTACGGTATCTATTGTCTTGGTAATGCGATCTGGACAAATTTCCCACGTAGTTCGAATACATTATTCTTCTATGTGCGAAATTTCATTCCAATCCAATAAGTAGTTTCGAAATTATCAGGAAAAAAATAGTTTGAACGGCTTTATTCACGGAACCCCTAGGCTAATTTTGCTCATTGATTAACGTGACCGCACAATTCGCGATCCGAACCTATCCTGAAAATTTCAAGTCCCTAGGCCTTTCCGTTCGGAAGTTATGATTTTCTTCGGTTTCTATGGTTCTGATAATGCGATCTGGACAAAATGTAGCTCGAATGTATCATTCTAAATTTAAATACAAAATTTCGTCACGATCAAATACATAGTTTTGAAATTATCAAGAAAACTGAATTGCAAACGACCATATTTACGGAACCTATAGTCTAATTTTGCTCATTGATGAACGGGACCGCAACATTCGAGATCTACACCTATCCTGGAAATTTCAAGTCTCTAGGCCTTTCCGTTCGAAAGTTGTAGTTTTCTATGGTTTCGATGGTTCTATGGCATGTAGCTGAAACACGTTATTCTCCATCTGAATACAAAATTTCATCTCGATCGAATCTGTAGTTTCGAAGTAATCAGGAAAACAAAAATTCGAGCGGCCATATTTACGGAATCCCTGGGCGAATATTGCCCGATAACAAACTCAACCGCGGCATTCGAGATTCGAACCTACCCTGAAAATTACAAGTTTCTAGGACATTCCGTTCGAGAGTTATCGTGTATACGGCCGGACGGACAGACTCGAATTTTTTGACGGATTCGTCATCAGTGAGCCGAAAATGGTCTCAAACGACTATATTCGGCTCACAGAATTCGTAAAATACAGACATCGTGACGAAATTATATAGTCCGTGGTAAGTAGTACGAGCGCTCAAAAACTCTGTTCGAGAAAAAGTGTTCACGTGAAACCGATCGGAATGCTATACAGCTTATAACGGTATCCCCGAAGACCCGCACTGGTTTTCATGCGGAATTGATGGGGTAGGTCCACACCTGAATACCCGTGCAGAATCTTGTACGTCGTGATAAGATCTCTCCTCAACCTTCTAATTTCAAAGGTGGGCAGGCCGAGGATACGCAGCCTATCTTCATAGGCAGGTCTGCTGTTTCTATGGGGCATTCGGGAAACTCTCCTCTGTATTCTCTCCAGCCTGTCTGAGTCAGGACAGGACAGCGCACTCATCTGGGTTTATAGGGATGAGCCAATTAGCACACCACTCCTCTATCCTCTCCAGGTCGCGAAGGTGCATCCCATAGGACAACAGGGGATCTGCATAAATTTTGATGTCTTCGGCAAACATGAAAACTACCGATCTCCGAAGTCCAGGTCAATCTCACACTTATAAAAGGGATTATAGTGGACCCAAGACTGATCCTCGAAGTACCCCACTGGTGGAACAACGTGATTTCGAGTAACCACTACCAACCCTCACTGAAAATCGACGCTCGGCGACAAAAGACCGAATCCATTCCAGGATAGACCCCCTGACTCCAAGATGTTCTAATTTAGCAAACAACCTACGAAACGGGACACTATCAAACGCACGAGCGAAATCTAGGTGAATGATGTCCACAGGAGCCTTAGAATCTAGAGCAGCCGTCCAATCATCGAGGCAGCGTAACAGGTTTGTGATAACTGATCGACCAGGTACAAAACCGTGCTGGTTAGGTGGAATAATAGAACTGGCAAGGGCAAAATTCATTAGTTCATCCACAACAATTCTTTCACATATTTTAGCGACAACACTTGTAACCGTGAAAGGCCGATAGTTATTGGCGTTGGTTTTATGTCCCCTCTTGAAGATCGGAGTAACAGAACCCGCCAACTAGGCAAAAGGAAGTCGGTGAACAGCAAACGACCTTGAGAAAAGCATTGACAAAGGTTCAGACAAATCAAGCGCAGCTCTTCAAGATAACAGGAGATATACAATCAGGACCAGGACGATTCTTAAGATTTCGTTCCAGTGGCTCAGTGGTGAAACATATATCAGCGATCTCAGGGATGGATGGATCTATTGCCCAACAGTTCGGGAAGTGGGCCCTGGGGTTCCTCAGAAAAAGCCGCGGAAAAAACTTGTGTAGGCGAACTGATCAACTGTCTGAAGCTCGAATCCACCAAGAAATCGACGAGCACTTGTGAAGGAGAACTAACCCTGGGAACGTTAGACATTGATAACGGTCACCTCAAGTCTGGGAAGTTGAAATCTCCAGCAATCAACGTTGGAACCCCATTGGAAGGCAGTCTCATAAAATGTTCAAAGAGGAGAGCATCATAAGGGGAAACGCTAGGTCTATAAATACAACAAATGTTGAGGGTAAAAGAATTGTTTGAAACTTTAAGAAATATATTTTCAATACCACTAGTGCGAAACGCCTGACACGGCGATCTGGTGAGAGTTGTCGAGCGGATGTTCAGGACTTGTGTAGGTGTTGCGCTGTATGTGCTGCTAGCTATGGACCTCGAATAAGACCAAAGGCCCCGATTCTTCAGTAGAATGTAGGCAGCCCATTCGAGAGAATCGCTATCGACATCGCTGGCCAACCGAATCCGACCCCGAAATAAATACATCCTGGTGGCAATGGACTATTTCAGACTGTGGGCCGCAGCCTATGCCCTATCCAACCAGGAAGCTATCAGCGTCGCCAATGTCTCGGTTAGAGAGTGGATGTCGATTCGGTATTCCATTGGAGCTGCACTCATACCAAGGCAGGAATTTTGAACCAAAGTGTTTCAAGAAATGTGTCAACTGCTGAACATCAACAAGACGAGGACCGCGCTTCATCCGCAGTCCGATGGTATGGTGCAGCGGATGAACAGAACAATCAACCGCTACTTGTCCAAGGTTGTCTCTGATCATCAAAGATACTGGAACCAGAATTTCATTTTTTCCTGATAGCCAACTGATTTGCAGTACATAAATTCACTGGCCAAACTCCTAACAGTATTTTAATGGGCCAAGAACTTTGTCTCCCATGTGGCATGGGGTTCGAGATACCACCGTGACAAGACAGTGCGGGAGAGGACTATGTCAGCAACCTGAGACAGGTATGGACGATATCCACGGACGAGACCGGTTAAACACCCAGAGTGCCAGTGATAGAATGGAGCAGACGTACAACATCAAAGCTGGAGCTGGAGAGTTTCAGGTTGGTGAACTGATTTAACTGTACAACCCCAAACGTTGTCGTGGATTATCGCCAAACTTGAGGAACTCTTGGGAAGGTCCGTATAAAATCGGAAAAGGATGAACGACCTTGTCTTCCGAGTCCACAAGCCACCCCGAGGGAAACCAGGGGTCGTTCACCTCAATAGATTGGCCCCTTCCGCTGGAAATCACGGCCAAGTTCATACCCTCAAACCACCGGAAGATTAGATGACATTCCAGGAGTTTATGTCCTTGTATTCAAACGGGCAGAAAGTGCTACACGGGGTGATTAGTGAGGAGCCACGAGACCTTTTCAAGGTGCCTGCTAATTACGCACTAGCGCACTTCGTGGCAGAAGATCTTCGAACGTCTAGGGCCTTGGTGTTGTGTTCTCCGAGAAATTTGGTCAACTCCAAACACTGCAAGAGCAGACTCCCGAAGTTGGAAGGGTGCTGCAGTTGAAAAAGGGCCAGAGAAATATCTTCTACCTAGGCACCAAGCAGTACTCCCAAGGTAAAACCGTCTTATGGGGATGTCTGGAAGAGTCTCACCAAACTCTGAAATACTATGGTAGACCAGAATCTGGTGAATCTAGCAATTCTGAAATTTTCCTGTTATCTCGATAAGCTGGATTGGAGAATCATAAGGTGTATGTTGGGGACGATATTCAAATCCAGCGGCGTCGATATTTTGGTTCGCTGTCACCATATTCCACGACCAATCATGAAGACCGTGGATTGTCATTTCCATAGAACCTCATGATGCAGATATGGAGAGTCATGCGGGTATCGTCACACTCCACATATCGCTCCGAAATGTTTTTAAGAAGGGGGCAATGTAATTAACCTAGGCCGGACCTGTCGCTTCTCTCGTACGTTCGAGACGCCTCGAACGTCGTTCTAGAGAGATCGCGATCTTGCGAGAAAATTCCAGAAATCTATCCGATTATTCGAGTATAAATGGACATCGACCCGAAACGGAGGGCAGTGCTATACTAGATTGCGTAGAAATAAATTTAGTGGTGGGGATAAATCAGTACAGTTTATTGGAAGACTGTGAATGGATTATTTGAGAAGAATTTGGACTATTTTCAATACCATATGGATAAAAACCTCAGCAAATACCCATCGAAATCTTTCGTACTTGTTCAATAACCCCACCGGGTATAACGTTGAACATGGAAGGGCAAAATGTGGGTCAAAAGAGGAGGATTTTGCGGAGTTCCATATAACCTATGTTCCATAAACGTCAGAAATAAAATTTGGGAATCCTCATGGCCGAACTATCTCCGATAGATAGAACAGTGTGAGACTTCGTGTGAAGCACGACCTACCCTAACTGAACCTAACCTGCTGTTTTAGATTCCGGGCATTTATTACCTACTAACCTTTTGACTCTTCTTGTTCGTATCTCTATCACGATCTTTGTCGTGTGATGCTTGTGTTACCTATGAATTTGAATTTCATAGGAGTCTCTTCTTCTGGATGATTTGAATTGAGATTACTCAATTTCTGTTTCTACGTAGTTGATCTCTGGGTCTTTTGTGATAGGTGGGTATCCTAACCACATCTTCTGCGGGGTTGTAGTCAACTAGTCTCCTTAGCTCATCATTTGGGTGTTGACTTGCTTTTTCAAATATCTTCTCGGCCTTCTTTTTTAGGAAATCTGTGACAGTTTCCCATTCTAAGTCTCTGTGGATTTGTTGGTTTCTTACGAACCACGGCATATTCATTGCTGCTCTGAGCAGTTTATTCTCTGTTGCTTGAATCTTCTTTATATGGCTATTGGCTGCATGGCCCCAAGCCGCCGAGCCATATGTTAGTTGGGGTCTTGCAATTGACTTGATCATTCGTAGTTTCGTGCTTTGGTTCATTTGGCTTCTTCTTCCTAGTAGTGGGTAAAGTCTACTCATTGCTGAGTTTGTTTTATCCACTGCATATTTTATATGGTTTTTCCATGTAAGCCCTTAATCTAGTTTTACTCCTAGATATTTGTCGAGCTTAAATTCTGCGTCGGATGATATCAACGGCACATTTTTTGGACCCCAGTTACCGAGCTACTGAAGAAGGCCTAGAAAATTAGAAAAAAAATCAGAGGCATCTGAAATGAACAACACCGGACAGATATTCGCGGGTGGGTGAAAATTTCTGGTTACTGTGAAAAGGCCAGTCTAGAACCTTCACGATCAGATGTTCTTCCTCTTCGCCAAGTCACTCGTTAAATTCCATTCAACCTCGCCAGCCTCCTCCCACAAAGGCTGCAGTCCGCCAGCACCTCAGGAGGTGCTAACAACAATTTCCTGCAATCCTACCAAGCGCTGCACAATTGCGTACACTTCCAGGAAATGGCATTTAGTTAGTGCCAGCTTGCGTGACATTGTTGTGCTAGTTTAATGTGGATAAAAAGCTCTGTCTGGTAGCTCAAGCGTGCCTGAGCTCATATGAACCTTTTCACACAAAAAACCTCAGCAATTGCCCATAAAAATTTTTTTGCAATTATTCACTTCGATTTTCTTAAACTATATACAGTAAAACCTCGATTATCCGAACCTCAATTATCCGAACCCTCAATTATCCGAACGCTGATCAGTTAATCTGAACATTCCATTATCCGACCAATAGCTTTTCGCCAGTTGAAAATATTAGACTATTTTGTGAAAAAAGATTAAAATATTTAATGTACATACCTATTTCATTGTTTTATTAGTTGGATATTCGAATGTTTATTTATATATTTAAAATTTTAATGAACTTTGTTTGATCTTATCTCAAAAATCCGACATTTTGATTATCCGAACTTTTGATTATCCGAAATAGTCCCGTTCCCAATTAGTTCGGATAATTGAGGTTCTACTGTATATCGTTTTTTTGCTACTAACCATAGTTATTTTCTCTGTATGGGCCATTGGTTACGAGCTGAGGAATTATCAGCCTATTCATGAAATTAAAGGGTTCAGTCGAAAGTGGAGAAGAAAACTTGAGAGGTACATGCTGAATCCCAATAATTGGTTTTTCAATTTTATTATCGGATAATTTTCAATTATTGAAAATATTCCGATCATAAAATCCTTGCCTGCAGTTATTTCCACTTCAAATGGTAATTTTGTTGACCTATCAGGTAGTTATTGGCGGAATCAACTGTTTTTCTTTTTTGTAATAACAGTGTGTGGAAGGAAGTGTTCCATATGAATTCCTTCATTAATTTCTTCCAGTTTAGATTCGGCCTGTCATATAATATTTAAACATGGGATTACCTAATTGTAACATGTATGAATAACTATAATAATAAAAATGCCACGACGTCCACATAGATTAGTCCTGATATCGGGAAAATAACAAAAGGAACATTAGTATTCTGTCCATAACTCATTTTCAAACGAATGTCATGTACAAATGAAAAAGGAACAAACATGAAAATATACGCTGAGTATAGCATACCAAATAGAAAAAAAAAAGACCACAACATATGCAGCCTACAAAATTTCCTTTCAAAAGAACCGGCGTCGGTTTTTGTCCTCGTTAAAAATCTAGAGAAAATTTATCTCTGAATTCGTTGGAGCTTCCTGGCATGCGTTATGAACTTCGGAGCGAGAAATCAGCAATTTAAATTAGGTACATGCTGAAAATTCTTTCGGCCACCGTTTCCCTTTCAGGTATTATGTTTATCTTCCTCCTTTCGTGCACTGAATTATCTTGCACATCAAAACTTTTTGTACTTCATTTAATTGAGTGAGATTTCAAAGAATCCATATGATTCAATCGCATGAATCCCTGCAATACATTTTTGAGCGCTCGTTTTACTTACACGAAGGCTATACCAGCTCGTCACGATGTCTGTATTTTTGAGTCGAAAATGGTCCCAATCGGCAAGGTTCAATCACTGATGACAAATCCGTCAAAAAACTCGAGTCTGTCCGTCCGGCCGATAACTCTCGAACGGAATGACCTATAAACTTGAAATTTTCAAGATAGGTGCGAATCTCGAATGCCGCGGAAGTTCGTTGTTAGGCAACATTCGACCAGGAGTTTCGTATTTATGCCAGTTCGAAATTTTGATCTCCTGATTCGAAACTACCGATTTGATCGAGATGAAATTTTGCACTCAGATGGAGAATGACGTGTTTTGTCCAGATCGCATGAGCAGAACCAAAGAAACCATAGAAAATTATAACATTCGAACGGAAAGGCCTAGGCACTCGACATTTTCAGAATAGGTGTGGATCTCGAATGTCGCTGTCATGAGCAAATTATGACAGGGGTCCATTTTCTGTTCGAAACAACTGATTGCATTGGAATGCAATTTTGCACATAGATGGAGAATAATGTATTCAAACCACCTACGAAATTTTGCCCAGATCACATTACCAAGACCTTAGATACCGTAGAAAATTCTAGCGAATTATCGAAAAAAAAATTTATTTATTTATTTTTTTTTTTGAGAAGAGAAAATCCTTTTTACGGACCTTCACCATTGCTGTTTGGCGGTGTGTGCAGACTCTTCCCCCGAATTCACGGGGTCGTACTCACTAAAAACTCCTCTGTTCCCACTCCTAATACAAGAAGTGAGCACGGTTTCATTTCCTGCAACCGAACTCAGCTCTTATGGGCGCAGGTTGCCCAGGGGTAATTTGCCCTCGCCAACACCCTATCCGACACCGACTCTGAGACTGGGAACCCATGATGTTATTTGGTTCCACCGGGTCCAGTTCGTGGACGACCCTTGCAACACCCTAGTGGTTATTCCACTGAGTAGCCCAATTAGTACTCCCAAGTCGTTAGTCAATATATCTGCTGACTGTTGAGACCATACACCTCGCCAGGAGAGAGTGCATGATGTGACCCTCACAGATGAGGCCAGCCTACAAGTCAGCCTGGCGACTTCATCTTTAACCGGCTGCGCGCCTGACACGACCTGGGCGTCTTCGATCCACACATCGTGCTCTCTCACGACAACCAGATCAGGTTTATGAACGCCCTCTGATGTTCGTAGGCACGGTTCGTTATGCACCTCGAGCCCCTTATTTTTGAAGAAGCAAAAAAGTGTCTTGCACAAGGCATCGTGTCTCATGATCCTTCCGCCATGAGTGCGGAAGCAACATTGGATTACGTGTGCCGCTGTCTCGGTGCTAGTACACCCAGCCCTACAATTTATGTTCGTGTGGGCTGTTCTCCGACCCCTCGTCGTGTGTACTCGGGTTGGCAGACTGTTAACAAGCACGTGATGATATTGGCGACAGTCCCTTCCGGGTATGCCCGTGCTACCAGCATCAATCCACCGAGTGGAAGCGGTCGACTTCTCATTTTCCGTTACCTCATACCCATCATTAGAGATATATAACCTCATAGACCAGTACTGTCTGCGTTGTTCTGCAGAATATATCCTGTCACCGCCTATGGACAGGACTTTCTCGGCCCAACCGATCTTATGTTGGGCCCAATCTGTATCCGAGACAGATCTAGCTGCCTTCGAGGACGATTCCTTTAGGCGAGCCAGTCTGTCCCTGATGGTACCGGGTATAATGATGGTTAATGCGGGAATCCCGAGTCCAACATTTTTCGCATTATTGCCACTCTAATCTGGAGGTCCAGCTGCTTCAGGACCTTCATGGTGCACCCAGACAATACCAACGAGTGATAATATCTGGGTACCAGAAAACAACGCAAGATCTTAAGTCGTTGTTGCTGCTTAAGTGGAGCTCGTGAAACTCTTAAGAGTTTCACCTCCATTGTGGGGCTGCTTTTTCTCAGTCCCTGAGGGCTTATATCAACTCCCAAGTACCGCCAGTCTTCCGTAGGGCCGAGTTGGCGGATGGGGTCACCATGTTGTAACAGGAACTGTGCCCGGGTGAGTACTTTGATTTTCTGCACTCTCCCTGATGGTACTAATGAAGTCGCTACACATTTATTAGGGTTGAAACTCAACCCTTGTTCTAAGGCGACGCGCTCGGCAGCTTCGAGCGCCGTGGTCATGCCTACCTTCGATGATGTTAAAAGGCAAATGTCGTCTGCGTAGGCGATCGCGTTTATCGGATCGCCTCCGACACTGTACCCCAATTGAGGAGGAACCGCCCTCAAGACCCTGTTCACCACCAATGCGATCAGAACGCTCGACATTGGATCGCCCTGGCGAACTGCCCTGCTCACCGGGATCTCGTGAGATCTTTTACCGTCACACTCCAAGACAGTTGTAATTCTTGAGTATGTGGCGGCCACGTACCTGACCAGCACTTCAAGTATTCCAGCCTCTGTCATGGCAGATGTTATTGCCTGATGGCTGACGGAGTCATACGCCTTGGGCACATCTAGAGCCACTAGATGCAGCTCTTTCAGGTGTTGTCTGGCGTGATGTAGGACGGCTGCTACAATGTTTTCCTCTTTTATTAATATATATTACAGCAGCGCGGCGATGAAAGAAACAAACTTCCCCGATCGCGCCTCTATCCTCGCTTAAACGCCTCGCGCTACCGCGTTCGCGATCGCTGCACTATGTACTACGTATATTTGTGAAAAATGCTTGGTTGGATCAAAGAGATGCTCAACATCATCATAAATATATTTTGGACAAGTTATGGGATGCTATTGCGAATGAAATTGGTCCAGTTAATCTATATTAATAAAAGAGGATCTATGGTTTATGTATGTAAAAGCATCACGTTTAAACAAGTGCACCAAATTCGATCATTCTTCTTCAGTTGTGTTCATTATTATCACGAAAAACTGTATACAACGAAATATTCCCGAAAAAACGGTACGGAAAAGAAAAAAAGGCTTTCTTTTTTCCTCCGACCAATGCGAACAATCATAGATTACTTTCACCAGAATTTTGACACTTGTGTGAGTGAAGTTTATCTAGAAATTGCTCAGAAGTTCATCACTGTGTTTGATATATATCGTTGTGTTGTGGGCGAGTCCGTAATGATCGAGACAATGAGCATAGAGAATGAGTGGTTCTCAATCAAGAACTGCCCCTGCTCCGGAAGAATCGGTATTATCGATCCAGGCAAGATACAACAAAATATGTTAGCAATATATTGGTGTCTTTTGGAAATACTGCAATGCTCTGAGATATCAAAACGAACCCCCAGGATTATGTTGTTTGAATGGAAAAATCAAATTGCAACAACTGACAACGACTCCCGAACCTTTGAATTCGTTACTTTCAGGACAAGAACCTCTATCTAAACATTCTATGACATCATTTGGTTCAAACATAATTGAGGGAGGAGGTCTCAATCCAACTTTTGAGGTATTTTTGAGCGCTCGAACTACTTACACGAGGGCTATATCATTTCGTCACGATGTCAGTATTTTTCGAATTTTGAGCCGAAAATGGTCTCAATCGACTATGTTCGACTCACTGATGACGAATCTGTCGGAAAATTCGAGTCTGTCCGTCCGGCCGTCCGTAAGCACGATAACTCTCGAACGGAACAACCTAAAGACTTGAAATTTTCAGTGTGGGTTCAGTTCCCGAATGCATCGGTTGAGTTTGTTAATGGGCCAAATTCCACCAGGGGTTCCGTAAATATGGCCGTTCAAAGTTTTGTTCACCTGATTACTTGGAAACTACAGATTTGATAGAGATCGAAATTTTGAAATGGAGAATGAAGTGTTGGAGCTACTTGTGAAATTTGGTCCAGAACGCATGACCAGAATCATAGAAACCATAGAAAATTTTAACTTTTGTACGGAAACGCCCAGGGACTTGAAACTTTCAGGATAGGTGTGGATCTCGAATGTCGTGATCACGTTCATCTATGAGCAAGATTATACTAGGGGTTCCGTAAATATGGTCAAATTAAATTTAGTTTTCTTGATAATTTCATTCAATATTCGATCGTCACGAAATTTTGTATTTAAATGGAGAATGATATATTCACGCTACATTTCTCCAGATGGCATGACCAGAACCATAGAAACCATAGAAAATCAGAACTTTCGAACGGAAAGGCATAGGGACATGAAATTTTCAGGGTAGGTTCGGATCGTGAATTTCCCGGGCACGTTCGTCAATGAGCAAAATCAGACTAGGGGTTCCGTAAATTCGGTCGTTTGAAATTTTGTTTTTTTCGATAATTTCGGAACAACGGATTCGATCAGGATAAAATTCTGTATTTTAATCGAGAATGATAAATTAAAGCAATATTTTGTCCAGATCGCATCACCCAGACCATAGATGCCGTAGAAAATTCTAGCGAATTATCGAAAAAAAATTGGTCAGCTGAAGCACTGACATGAAGTCCTGAGTTTCGCCTTAGTTTGAGAATTTTTTTGACGGCTGTCGAAAATTTCTTCAATTGAATTCTTAAACTGGAAAATGAGACGCTACCTACAAGGTGGATGTACGAGCGCTCAAAAGCTCCTGACCTCACGGCAGTGCTTTTCTAAATTTTTTTCTCTATATCGAACATCTCACACATTGATCATAACATATAACCACCTACGAATATGAAAATTCTTTTGAGACCCATAAATAAGGCTGAGAATAAAGGTAAGTGTTATGGTAAGGGTAAGGGTTGGGTTAGGTTAAGGTTAGGTTAGAGTTGATGATAATCCAACGTATACTTTAGTCACAGCAACGCGTGGCCAGGCCTGCTAGTCATTAATATAGATTCAATTTTTTCCAAAATTTAGTCGAACCTTCCCATATCCATACCGAAATATCATTGAAATTTCTCTGGATGCTCGCGTAATTTTTCATATAAGTGATGAAATTCACCATATACTTTCCTAGATTTATTAATTTTGTGAACTCTACAAGTTCTTCTATTCTCATAATTTTTCATCAGATACCTACAAGAGTTTCAAAGTCGAATTTTCTAACAGTTTAAATTCATTTAAATCAATAATTCGAACACTCGCCACCTATATAATAATAAAACTCGACTATCGCTCTGCTTTCTTGGTCGCCTCACTATGAGACCACACCTCGTCATCGCCGCTACTCTCGGGAATCGCTATCCTTCCTGCTGTCCTCTTCGCACCTCTTGGTCGCTTCATTATGTTCCTAGCCTAAGAGAGTAATTTGAAGCGAGATTCAAGATGAATGGGTCGATGTTGCCACCCCTAGATCGACCAGTGTTCTTGGGCCTGCTTCCTGCAATAGCGACCCACCTTGATAAGGTTTGTAATACAGTAAATTGGTAAATTGATACAACGAAATAATATAACATAACCTAAGCAAAAGTATTGATGGGCTAAGATTGTTAAATAGCGACTTTTTTGTAACCATTTATAGAGTATGATAACAGTAAAAATTAAAATAAGTCTACCAGCATCCGGTTTCATTCGAGAAAATAAATTTCGAAAATATTTAATACCTTAACTCTGAGAATAGTGGAAGTTTTTTCAACCCGATCTATAACTTCCTTGTTCGTCATTTTTGTATTCAAATTTTGAATTTAGTGCTAACCGAAAATCACCTTCCTCAGGTGCATCAAAGTACATAAAGTTCAAGATGTTGCATATATTTCACAACATAATATTTTATTTCGAAAAAAGAATAAAAAATTAATAATGTTACATTATTAAAAAGTACAAAAAATATATTCGAGCAAAACGGTCACAATTCACACTGATGTTCTGAAGGTTGAACTGGGTGTTCGAGAATCACTGGCGTCTAAATCCAACCTGTTCATTTCGCGGATCCGCTCCTGTATCTGCAAATCGATGATCTCTTTATATTTTCTATCTTGTCCGAGCTGAGCCATTTCTGCAATCCAATCTTCACGGTCTCTGATTTCTTGTACCACTGAAAAAGAGAAAGGTTGAAGTGATCTTCTTTCTGTGAGGCGAATTCATAGAAATTGATTTTTTTTGGCAACCGTCCGGGAAGTACTCACTTCCCAGATGCTTTTTCTTTGAGAAAGTAGTATTTTCCGGCCTAGTCCGGCGTCCAGGAAGTGCGTACTTTCCGGAATAGGTCGAAAGAATCACATCGTTGTTATGGAAATAACGACTGACACCTATTTGACATGAAATTACATAGTTGACATTTTGATTTTTGAAGTTCGAAATTTTGTTCTACAAAGAAATATAATAAAGAAGTGTGGCTCATTGATTTGTTATTCTACACGGTTGCCGAAAGGATAGTGAACGCACTGGCGCAGCCAGGGGGGGGGGCTTTGGGGCTGCAGCCCCCCCCAAAGATACAAAGTCTTTGATTGAATTCAAAAAATTTATAAAATTATATGAAACCGATTTATGAACTGCTAACGAAATAAAAAATGAATAAATGGAAGAAGGTTAATGTCGAGAACTACCGACTCAAGATTCAGTGCCACATCGGAACTTTCTGAGTGTAGTATACAGTTACTTCCGAATAAATTTATATGTCTGAAAATATTTTATACGTTACCAGTATCAACAGCCACTCCGGAAAGGACATATTCTACCCTTAAAAGATTAAAAATGTAATTAAGGACTTAAGGAGCACAATGGGAACTCAGAGAATGACTGGACTTGCTTTGTTGAATATACAGATTGTTTTTTAAGGTGATGCTTTTTTTGGCAGGTGATAGAACTCGTCAAAAGCGATCATTTCGCCGGAAGTTGATCTCATAAGATATTCAATTTGAAAAACAGTGCAAAAAATATTGGTCATCAATATGTTAATCCCACTCTGGATTAAGGTGACCATTCGTACTGATTTCAGTACAGTACTTACTGGTTTTCAGACATTAGTCCTGGTTAGTCATTTAACAAAACCAATACACGAATGGGTGAATTTTTGATGAAGATTTGTGAAATTTAGGCGAGACTGGTCAAAATTCATATTGTCCTGGTTTCAGGTTAGAAAAAAATAACGAAAAGCACTGCCGTGAAGTCAGGAGCTTTTGAGCGCTCGTACATTTACCTTTTAGGTAGATTCGCATTCTCCAGTTTTAGAAAACAAATGAAAAGATTTTGACAGCTGTCAAAGAAAACTTCAAACAAAGGCAAAAATCAAGACTTCACGTCAGTGCTTTAGGTGACCAATTTTTTTTCGATAATTCTCTAGAATTTTTTACGGTATCTATGGTCTCGGTAATGCGATCTGGACAAAATTTCCCACGTAGTTTGAATACATGATTCTCCATATATGTGCGAAATTTCATTGCAATCCAATAAGTTGTTTCGAAATTATCAAGAAAAAAATTGTTTGAAAGGCTATATTTACGGAAGCCCTAGTCTAATTTTGCTCGTTGATAAACGTGATCCCGAAATTCGCGATCCGAACCTATCCTGAAAATATCAAGTCCCTAGGCCTTTCCGTTCGAAAGTTATGATTTTCTATGGTTTCTATGGTTCTGAGCATGCGATCTGAAAAAATTCAGCTCCAATTTATCATTCTCAATATAAATACAGAATTTCGTCACGATCAAATCCGTAGTTTCGAAATTATCAAGAAAACTGAATTTCAAACGGCCATATTTACGGAACCCCTAGGGTAATTATGCTCATTGATGAAAGTGACCGCAACATTAAAGATCCAAACCTATCCTGAAAATTTCAAGTCCCTAGGCCTTTCCATTACAAAGTTATAATTTTTTATGGTTTCTATGGTTCTGGTCATGCGAGCTGGACCAAATTGCATGTAGCTTCAACACGTAATTCTCCATCTGAGTGCAAAATTTCACCTCGATCGAATCCGTAGTTTCAAAGTAATCAGGAAAACAACATTTCGAGCGGCCATACTCACGGAACCCCTCGTCGAATTTTGCCCAATAACGAACTTAACCGCGGCATTCGAGATTCGAACCTACCCTGAAAATTTCAAGTTTCTAGAACATTCCGTTCGAGAGTTATCGTGTATACGGACGACCGGACGGACGGACAGACTCGAATTTTTCGACGGATTTGTCATCAGTGAGTCGAACATAGTCGATTGAGACCATTTTCGGCTCAAAATTCGAAAAATACAGACATTTTGACGAAATGATATAGCCCTCGTGTAAGTACCTAGTACGAGCGCTCAAAAATGTTCACCTTACTCTGGATGGATCTCTCTGTTGGGAGCCATATGCATGCGATGTTTGATTTCTCGGCATTAATTTATCGCAAATTTGTATTTCTTTCAACTTTTATTAGGAGATTTTTTCTGAACGGTATTATTGTTAAAGTTCAAAATGAAGAGATGAAAAATTACCGGTTGAAAAAGAATCACAAACTCACCTATAAAATAAATTGATCCAAATTGTTCACAGAAATTGTTCGAAATGGTCACCATTTGTTTGATGTGTACAAAGTCTTGCCTGGCGTAATTTCGAATGGTCGCCTATGGACTAATTTTTTCAAATTACCCCAAAAGAAAGAAATCACACGGGTTTAGATCGGAAAACTTAGTCATCATACGCATCATATAAATTAATTCCCGTATACTGACCTCACACAGCTGGTAATATCTGAAAATTTAAATATCAATACGAACCTAATGAAGATCCGTGCTAGGAAATTCTCATAGTTGCGGATAACTTTGATTTCGGCCCTGGTGAAAATTTTATATGAACGATTTTTGGTATATCGTCTTATTTTGACGAGTTCTATTGCTGATAAAAAAAAAGACTCAACTTTGAAAACATCCTGTATATTATGATTTCGAATTCAATATTTACGACGTATTAGATATATTGGGAAAGAAGAATATATCAGAAAGAAGGCTGAATATTTGATATGATCAAAAAAGTTTAACCTCGTAAGGGAACGAGAACAAAATCAATCGATTATAGACATTTGGAAAATTAAATATTGAGAAGTTATGAATTCTTAAATTGGATTGTTCATTGATTCTTTGTTTTATTATTCCTTCCTTTTTTAATTTTTTTCCTTCTTTCGTATATTTCTTGTTTCATTATTAATTGTTCAGTTCAGCCCCCCCCAAAACAAAATTCTAGCTGCGCCACTGAGTGTACGCAACACGTCCAAAAAAACAGTATTATCTGCACTTGTTACGTAAATTACTATTTTCGGCAACCTTCCGGGAATTTTGTTCTGAAAAGAAAAATAATAAAGAAATGTGTCTCATTTATTTGTTATCCGACAGTATTCTACACGGTAACTTTGATTTCGAAATTCACGGCCCTGGTGAATATTTTATATGAACGATTTTTGGTATAATGACTTATTTTGATGAGTTCTATTATCTGTCAGAAAAAAGCCTCACCTTTGAAAACCCCCTGTATATTCGTATATGATTTTGTGTTTTGTTTAGTTGTAACCACTATTGAATACTGAATTACTGAATTAACTGTATGAAGTCTGGATAAAAGAATTGTTCCATCACATGTGATTTGAATCTTCAGATAAACACCCAATATATTATTCTTGTAAATTGTTCGGACGAATAAGGATGAATAGCTTGTACCCATATTTCTACATGTGATAATTATGTCGCAATGTTTGCGGTGGTTTAATGCTGGTTTCTCATTCATACTGGAAACGTCGTTCGAACAAAGCATATTACAACCACCATTTTGACTACCACTAATTCCTATCTATTCTGCATGTTTGAGAGTCATTCCATATTGACCAACAGAAACTACATCGTCGATATATTCATGGAAAGGCCAGAATCTACGGAACTGTGGAAGCCAGAAATTTGGTTAGAACCAGCATCCACCAATACTAAGTTACCTGCGATTGTCCTCGAATTACGCATTGGCAAGCTAAACTCCATCTTCCGAGTTGGCATCACATGGAATTCATCAAGAATCAAGTGAGATCAAGTGAGAGCTCAAAACCCTGTTCTAACCCGACTCGTTCCAAATTCTGTCTGAAGCCCAATTAAATTGTTCTTTTGTGGTTATCTCCTTGTGAAATAATATTTGTTTGTATTCAGCCTTCAGCTGTTGTACTTATTTTTTTTTAAATTAATATATTGTTTTAATAAATGTATCAATTTGTATCTTTCTTTGAGGTAAGTTTTGGTTTACCTACGTAAGTAAGCCAGGCGCCCAAATATGTTTAAGCCTTCTAAGCAGTGGCGTAGGAGACGCACCCACAGACCAAAGACCCCGCAGTGCGGGAGGGGAACGGCACTCAACACTCAAGGGGCCCCCAAGCCCAAGGCTAAAGAAAAGAGCAAAAAATGGGGCCTCGATATTCTAATTCTATTATTATACTTCAAACTTTGCGATTTTTTCTGTTGATTTAATGAACAAAACATAGATATTCAACAGCAGGCAATGGGTTCGCGAGTTAACGCTCCTGGTGTTCACATCGCTCATCGCTCTGCCGTTTATAATAGAATTCTTCTCCGATTAAGTGTTTTTTTACAAATCGATTACATATCGAGTTGAATAGTGAATTTGTGACTTCAAACTTGAATCAAAAAACTAACATTTTGGATATACCGATTTATCAGGTGAAAGAACAAGTCACTATTTTCACGTCTTTCATCACATTTGGATTGTGATTGGAAATACAACTGGGCGCGCCGCCCGGTCAGCTGCAGGCAACTCACCTTACAATATGGTGTATCCACATACGTATAAAACGTATACAGGGTGTCTACTTTTAAAAGGGCCAAACTTCAAGGAAAGATCATACATAAGATTTGCAACAAAAAATGTCATATAAGACATGCTCGAAATGTTGACGGTTTTTCTTCAATTTAACATTTCTTGATTTCACGAAATATTTCAAGTTTTTCCGTAAAATCAATTATACTTAGAGCCCCATCAGATTTGACCGAATATTTGGAAACAGCGTTAAATTTTCTACAAGATAAAAATTTATGTCTGCCAAAAGAATTCTTATTTCGGGCGTGGTAAGGAGATGAATGTCACGATTCTGAGGTGAACAAAACCAGTCATATTCTTCCAATGGTTTTATCGATGAAAAATCATTGATTATGGACATGTTTTCTTTTCAGCAAAAACTACCCCATTCAGTTTGCTTTCGAATGACATATCAACTTTTGTGTTTGCTGCTTGTCTTCTGCCCTAATATCATGGCTAACAAGATAACAAAGAATAAGTCGAAATATCCCGAACCTAGATTTGCTCTATTTTGAAGCTCTTTATGATTGAATATTGTGGTTATTTTCATTGAAATCATGAATTTATCTGTCGAATCAAAATAATTTGAAGGAATAAACAAAATTTCCATGAAAAGATGTGAAGAAAGACGACTACTATACTACTTAAAACAGTTGTTCAAAATGTCCACCGCCTTGTTCAATACCTTTCACACATCGTTTTCGCACTGAATCTACAAACCTTCGAAGTTCACAACGTTTCTGACGCATTTCTGCGTATTGTGCCAATTTATTCTTTCGATCATATCCTCTCGAGTATGAACGCAAATTTGATATACTTTTTCTTTCAAGGTGTTCCAGGCATAACGATCCAAAGTCGTAAGGTCGGGGCTGTTTGGTGGCCATCTTACCGGGTCGTACCTCCCAATCCATTGCACCCCTAAATATTCATTCATTAAGTCCCCCTAGTTCCGGCTTTGGGATTCATGAGAGGTGAACTTTTCTGACCAGTAATACTTCCCGATCGGCTCAACGCTGAAGAATTCATTACATCAATCCAAAGCAGCTTAATGGACATATTGGATGAAATACCCCTGGCTAACAGACAAAATGTCTGTTTTCAAATGGATGGCTGCCCAGCTCATAGTAGCCGGAATGTACGGGACTTAATGAATCAATACGTTTGTGCAGCGAAAACAATACCGAAAGTTAATTTTCCAAAAAGAGACCAAGCCATTGTACTACATTCGGAAGAAAGTTTGAAACTTCATTACCATGTTCAAGCAATTGTTAAAATTGTTCAGCCCAAAAACATCTCATTTGCTTGTCGAATAACAGGATCTGCACCTATTTAGCCAGCGAACAATTGGGTGAGCAATTCAGGCAAGCTCGCCCGTCGATATCTATTGGTGACATAAATTTGAACATTAGAAGATTAGTCTCTCTTCATTAAATAGAATCGTCAAATGTATCTGCCTTCATTTGTAATGAAAGACTAAAAGAGGTAATAAAAACCCTTGGATTACAACTCGCATCTCCAGTTTCATTCCTCAAGGCCGGTATACCCAGCGATGATTACTCTCACTTTTCGTAGACAACCCTATATCTTACCCCCAAATGATAATTTCGAACTGCAAACCTCTGTTCTTGTTCAACACGATGGCAATGATAACCGTATTTTGGATTCCAATATGGTCGTTGCGGTGGGATGACGTACATAATGTCCACGTCCCAGTTTGGAGCCCACAAAGTATTTGAAAATTAAAAATATCATATAAAACAACGACGAAGATTTAAATTAATGTTTGTGTAGTGCTAATTGTTCAAAAGGTTTGGAGATTTTTTTTGAAAATTCGTGATTTGTGTTCTACATGTGATTGTGATGAACTATTTATGGGGATTGGTTTTACCAAGACCTGCAGTTCCTCAGGACCCCGTGAATAGAACGACGAAGATTACACTGAGATTGAGTACATAGCCTCCGTTGCTGAGCCCAGACCCAAGCCATCACGTTCTAGGGGGGCTGCTGGACGGGGTGGCTTGTTTATCAAGAATGAACAAACAACATAACCGTATTTTCCTGTCAACTGATAAAATGGAATGTTTCATTTGTAGACAGACTGGCCATGTAGCATCAAGATGTCCTAATCCACAAACCTCACAGGATGCACAACCCCCATACTATTTTGAAAAACTCGTTCCTCGAACTTATCAACAAAAAAACCAAGTAATACTGATGTCCCTCAAGACGGCAATGGAGAAGCCTGTTCAATTATAAACAACTCAACAAACCAATATCATATAAGATACCAGCCACCTGCAGTATTCACACAGGTGACCTGTATGCGATCTACAAATCCTTTTTCTCGCCCATAATATCGGATAGCAAAGTTGGTATTTTCACGGATTCGCTATCGTCTATGCATTTCCAATACTTTCTCTAGAAACCCATTGGTGCAAAAAATTCAAGAAGAATGTCAAAATATCATGGAGGACAGAAACGTCACAATTACCATTATGTGGATGCCATGTGGGTATACCTGGAAACGAACACGCTGATTCAATAGCCAATTCGGCACGAACTTATCAGTCCCCCTGTGATAGATATCCAGCTGCACACCGACCTATGAAACAGCATTAAGTTGAAAGCTTTTCATGACTGGCAAATCCAATGGGATTCTAGCAATCAAAAACTCCACACCATACAACCAATGGTGCAAAACCCTACAAGGATAACTCTGAGGAGACAAGACAAAATAGTGGCGAGAAGACTTAGAATAGGTCACACCAACTTAACTCACGGCTTCCTCATGTCTTCGAGAGACCCCCCTATTTGTGAGCACTGCACTGACTTACGACTGACTATAAAGCACCTTATATCCGAGTGACCATACTATGGCGATGCACGCTGCCGACTTGGCCTCATTGAGTGCCTTCAGGATATAATAAGTTTACAAACTCAGATCGAAGCGACCCTACAATTTCTTGAAGAAAATGAACTGTATACGCAAATATAATCGTATATTCATGTAGGTATTAATTTCCTCAAATAATGTAACCATAAATCCATATAAATTTGTCTTTCTGTTGGTCTGTCTTGTTCGCGTTTCTTGATCTTTGTACATAGGAAGATAAAGGATACAGACAAATATTTAGTCCCATCCGCCAGAGACAGTAGGTGGATGGTCATACCATTCATTAAATCGGCGTAATTTTTTCATAGGGAAAATAGGTTTGAAGCAAATTCAGATGGACGGACGGACCGACGGAAGGACCTGACAGATAGTTTATAGGTCATAGTTAGGAAGGGGTTACGTTCCACTGCGACCTCAAGGTCTATTGTGCCCCCCATCAGAGCCGTATTCCCAAATGCGCTACCTACAGCTCGCCCTCCAGCTCCAGAGCTCCAATGAACTCCAGTATCTGAGAGGGCTTCAAGGAGGTTAGATCCTCATTCCTCCTGTAATTCTCTTGTCCAAGACATTCTTTGCGCTGGTTTGCAATGGCGAGGCATTCTGTAACCAGGTGAACAGGAGTCTCCTCCTCTTTACCACAGAATCTACACTCGTCTGTTTCTGTCAAGCTCATTCTCATCATATGCTTCCTAAGGCGACAATGTCCTGTGAGGAAGCCAGTGAGTAGACGTAACTTGTTTTTACTGAGATCCAAATACTTTTTGGATCTTGAACTTTCATAGTTCCGAATGAACCTTTTAGAGTGGTCCATTCCTGGAAGGTTCCTCCAGAGTGCTTCTCTTTCGGTCTCTTCCTTCTCCAGAAACTCTTTCTTATAGGTGTGTTTACCTATGCCACAGAAGGGTTCTGGGCCAGTAAGTGGCGTTTGTGCTCCCTTTGTGGCAAGTGTATTGGCCTCTTCGTTTCCTTTGATTCCTGAGTGACCAGGAACCCAGACTAAAGAGACCTTATTTTTCATGCCTACTTCATTAAGTTTCCTCCGGCACTCCCATATCAGCTTTGAGTCGATGATATAGGAGTTCAGTGCTTTGATAGCAGCTTGACTATCCGAGTGGATCACAATGTCACACCCTTGATAGTTTCTTTCCAGGTTTATATCTATGCATCTTTCGATTGCAAGTATTTCTGCCTGAAAGGCACTCGAGTAGGAGCCTAGCGATAGTGTACACTTGGTTCTTGCCCCGTATACTCCAGCGCCGGCCCCCATCGTGGTTTTAGAACCATCTGTATACCATTTAATGGTAGACCTGACAGATAGACGGGACGGAAAGGGATCACAAAATATTTCAATGTACCCATAAAATATATTTAGGTTCATGAGCATCGGTTGGAATTTTTAGGGTGAATTTTACAAATTTTCACTTCTTCTCCACAACCCTTAGAGTAATGAGATCCAGATGATTTCGTTTTCAATATCGTCAAGTTCAGAACATAATTTTTCTGCAATGTTCTATCTGTCTATTCCCGTCCAGAAATTTCCAAAGAAGGAACTTTTTATTTAGGAAAATAACATACTAACAGAGATCTCCTAACGAACATGATTCAAAAATTATGAAAATCATCGTCCACCAAGTCCGTCAGTTTTTCTGTATTTGGGTAGCTATTGAAGTTTAAAAAAAATGGATTGTATTTGCTGTTTGCTTTTATATTGTACTTCACGAAGAATTTCAATTGAAATAGATCCACCGTAACCGTTAATAAGATTCGAATCTTTGGGAGCGTTCCCAAAGATTCGAACATGTTGTATTCTTCAATAGAAATCCTATCGTACTCACATTGGTCGAATCTATTCGAGGGTCTGAACTTCTCAGGCTTCTTCGCAGCTTTTTTGGCCACAAGCTTCTGTGGTCCATCTTTGCCATATATCATAGAATCCTGTAATTTCTTCTTTTCCGCTTCTCTGTTCACCAACGGTTTCGGAACGAAGGGTTCCCTGTCTAATGCTCCCGATTTGACTATGCTGTCATAACTTCTTCTCTTAGAAGAACCTGGTCTGATTATAACACTCGGAAGTCTCTTCCTCGTTTTCCTTCTTGTGGTTGGCAGTGACTCGTAATCTCTCAAGTTATACTCGCTTTTCTTCCTTTGGGCCATAGCCATCTTACTCTCATCCATAAGAACTGAAAGAATAATTGGATATTGAGAATTCAGCTAGTTGAAGTTGACGAATGCTTAAAGACGAAGTTTAGGCTGCTGCTTTGGTAAAATGAGAATGGATGAAGTAAAATTCCACTAATAAATAATTCTGTAAATCAATAAGCATTATTCTGAGGACTCAATGGCTCTAAAGCCCTTTGAAGTAAGCCCTCTCCTACAGATCGAGAACGTGGTTGTTTACATCTGCGCTCAAAAGTGTCATGAAAGGAACCTCAAAGGAGTCACTACGGACACCCAGGATATGCTGAGAGGTAACTGGAATCACACAGCCAGGGATCTCTGCTGAAATGGGAATGCATAAAGCAACTGGCCAGCGGCAATAAAGTGACTCTACTATGGGTACTGGGTCATTGTGGTATATAAGGAAATAAAAGGGCCAACAGAGCATCTGATCAGAAGCAGAAATAGCTGAACACATGGTATGCAAATGTCCAGAGTGTGCTGGCCTAAGAACCATTCGAATGCGGAAGCAAGTCCTGGATACAGCCAAGGCTCCTGAAGATGTTGTCGGTTTCATCAACCCTCTTGGTGGCCTTCTTAGGTTTGTACGAATGTGTAGGGTAGAGAACAAAATATCCATGTGGTCTCAGTTCCCTGAAGACTAACCTAGACACAACCACCCCCGTTCGAATAATAATAATAAGGACTCAATGGCAAGTTTCCACAAATTATATATGTTTTTCTGGGTCGGAAAACGGGGCCACGGTCAATCCGTTACTGGATATGTGAAAGTCTGAGTATTACTGTTTTACTTTTATGGCTGTATGTGATAGAGTGAAACAAAAAATCTTCTCCGTGCAATGAGAAGATTCCCCAGCATAGTAGGTAGGTATCAGCAGTCTACGAATTTCAACAAAAACGTTGTTGATCGACGAAAATAACATAGGACGTTCAATTCAGAATTTTCTACTCTTTCAGTTCTTGATCTTATCAAACAAAGCTGCAAATTGTACAGGAAGGTTCTCATCACAGTTGGTATTCTCGTCAATTTCATTCTTCTATAGATAATTCACAACTATAAAAATGGTTTCCCTTTTTCGAACAAGATATTCTAGGCAGTTTTGAAAAGATGTTCATCTCATGAACACACCAACACATATTTGGAATTTCGTGATTTTATTTTAAATAAATTTTCTATAGCGAATATTTTTCAATTTTATCTTTCCATTTTTCCTTTTTTTTTTTAAATCATGGATCACGGTTTTTATACCGAATTTCAAGAAATATACTCATTCACTTCCGAGAAAAGCGCTGATCCGTGGACTGATCCGACTCTCTGTAGGTCTCTGTGAAACCCCTCAGAAGCTCAGAGCTTGTGTGAGTTAGGAGACCCGGTTGTGTACTGTGTAGGCTTTGTTACCGTGTCCTTACGCCACCTGAGGCACAGCGCTGTTAATTGTTTACCCAACAGTGAATGGTGGAACCGTGCTTCATGTCAGGAAATTCTTTGCCGACCGGAGGATTCGAACCCGGGGCCGATCAAGGAGGCCGGCCCCAAGCCGACTGCGCTCAACCACTACGCCACGAGTACCAATTATTTGAATAACTATCATCACATTCCATCAATGTAGAAAGTTGATGAATTAGATATACTAGTTTCCACCAAACGATTGATCAAGATGTTACGAGTATTCCAGTGAAAATTTTGAACATTGTACATATTATATATCGACTGCTTTTGGAAGTTCATCAATTTTTGCCTTTTTTGAAGTTTCAATGATGGTGTTTCATCAAAGGATCTAACGAGATGTCTCCCATAATCATTGTTATCAATAAAAGATAGCAATATTTACAATCAATGTTCAATATCAAGGTTGAAAAAAGAAGAATATTCAATATGCAGAGAATAGAGTTGAATAGTGTTGAAAGCGTGGCTACAAGGAACAAAATTTTCATATGTAATTATTCGATAGCAAAATGTCAACTTCTCAAGCCTTGATTTCATTTTTGATATCTGCCAGTTGAGCCAATAGAGTCAAAATGGACTTCAGCAAATATTTAAATGAAAGTTGCGATAATAAAAAAATTTGAAAAGCACTGACGTGAAGTCTGGAGCTTTTGCGCGCTTGTTTCTGTATACCAAACTGGCCTTCAGTGTGTGTTCCTTGTCAGGATGACAAATCCTGTCATTTTATTTTTCCAAACTTCAAAAGATGTTATCACCGAATTATATGGAATATATCAGATAAACTCTTTTTTTTCACGAGGAAAAGCTAGAAAGCTGTTCACATAACACATAACTAATTTTATCGATGCTCCATATAAAGACACACATTTTCAGCAGACTATGGCGAATAGTTTACAGGGACCGAAATTTTAGAGAAGACTTTTATTTTTTCATTGATATCCTTGTGATACAATCCTCGCGAAATTCCACATAAACTTTCGTGTTGTTATCTGAAAACTAACTACAAATTCTCAATTCAATGGAATGTGTATTTTTTGAATAAATGAGCAAAAATCATATGGCTATGTTTATTATAACCAAACATACAATAGAATGACTTATATGATTTCCACAACATTGATGATGCTTCGCATCGAAACACGTGTCGTGGAATATAATCCAATGTAGTGGAAATCCTATTAGTTATTCTATTGTAAATTTGATTGTGGATTTCCATCAAGTATCGGCTTAGAATTCTTCTACTTTAACCTACGACATTGATGACTTGAACCGTCTCATTCAGGCCGGACACAACTGAATACGAACAATATAACATAATATAAAGATATGTGTATAGTCATATGCAGCAAGGAAACAACGTGATCTCCAAAATTACACTGATTGCTTATCGGTCAGATTATAGGAAAAGTGGTTCAATTTCATTCATTGCTGTTCGACTCATTCGACGCAGTATTTCATGCTCATGCAATTTTCAAAATTTGGGGGATATCGTAATAGGCGATATAATGAAATAAGTGGCAAAAAACGAAGATTTTGCTGTTACGTTCGAAATTGTACCAATACTGTATCTCGATAACATGTGGTCCAAGAAATCTGCGGTTAGTTTTCTTCGACGCACAATTCAATGGTGTACAACTTTGATTCCCAAGTTTTCAATGGACAGCCCCTTCTGATCCACATTTCCCCTCTCCTTTCCAAAGCCGTACTGGGCAGAGAGATACTACATTTCCGTGATCTCCGATATTTGCATTTAATTTTCTCGTTTTAAAATTGAATAATTAATTGTCCGATTTGTCAATGCATTTTTGGAACTTTCTCAGTTCCAGACAAATAAATGTAGGTACTTACTCTTCAAATAATTTTTCGTTTCTGGGTTGAATCGGACTTTTTGTGGGTGTAAAATACCTCCTCTTGGTACATTTTTACTTGGCCACTCCATTATTTCTTAGCTTCAGGTAGTGAAAAATTTAACGAACCAATCTCATCGAAAATGTTTATTTGACAACTGTACGTAACCAAAGAGAATATGATTTCCAAGTTGCTATGGATTTCTATCATTGTGTTATTTATTGATTTCACAAATTAATGTGTTTTCTTCAACGCATGTATGCTTTATGATAACGTTCAACTCTTAGGAGCAAGAATATCAAGCAAAAATAAAAGGGAACTTTACGTCGAAATGTGTATTCTAACACAGCATTTTCACAATCAATATTCAAGCTTGTTGAAACGTGTTGTCATGCAATCAAAAATGAACAATGTTACAGGGAGGGGTGAACGTCAAGGAGATACATTGTTCAAATCTTCTCTTGATGAAAATGAAAAAAATTTGTTGGATGAAATGAATTCATTTTTTCTGATACAAGGTTGAACCAAGAATTACAATGCTGATGCTACAGAAAACATGAAAATACATGACAAGAGCATATCCCTAAGTCAATAAGTGGAACAGAAATGTTCCGTTTTATCATTCGCACGAGAAAAAAAAGTGTAGGATATGATGGCATACCACTAAATTTCGAACGGCCATATTAACGAAACCCCTGGTCGAATTTTGCCCAATTACGAACCTAACCGCGGCATTTGAGATTCGAACCTACCCTTGAATTTTCAAGTTTCTAGGTCATTTATTTCCCGAGAGTTATCGTGTATACGGCCGGACGGCCGGACAGACAGACTCGAATTTTTCGACGGATTATTCATCAGTGAGTCGAACCGTTGATTGAAGTCATTTGGGAAGATACCCAACCTATATATTTACAGTTCCCTCTCCCCTCGCATCCCTTGCCCTACATTTCGCACTCGTATTGTGGGTCAATAAGATTTTCTGAATGTGAAACAACTACAGATCCCTGTTTTTGAAAACACCAGGCAATTTGGAGACGAGTCATAATTAATGCCAGATGTTGGATTATTCAACATCTGGCGATCTTTGAGTTGGCCTAAATTATTTAGGGGATATTCTAGTGTTTTTTCATATTATAAATGAATACCGTTCACGGACACTAGGCGCGATATTTTGTTGATTTGATTCTAAAAATAATCGGAATATTCGTATGAGGAGCTACTCGTAGAATTAAGCAATGAATGTTCATTATTCATTTTATATTTTCAGAAAATAATAAAAAATGATGAAGCGGCATCGACCAGCTTCGCAATTTGGGAACATTTTTCCGTGCATCAATAACACAGGCTTTGATAATAATATACATACAACAATACAATTTTTTGTTTGAAAAGCTTGTAAGTAAGTAAGTAAGTAATCCCTTTATTTCATATATTACAATTACAATACAGTGATCGTGAAAAAGAAATTTGTCATACAAAAAAAAATACACACAATAAAACAAATCAATTGAGTGTTTAACAGTGATATCATCCAAACATAAATCAAATCATAAGTCAAAATTTACATTGGAAGTACTCTGATAAGGAGTATGGCTCCAAATTCAGCAATAGTTGTTTAACCTGTCTTTTGAATATCCTTTCGTTATTTATGGCTTTTACTGTTGGGGGCAACTCGTTAAAAGCTGATATACCCGAATATATGCATCCTTTCTCGAATTTTGTTAATCGGTGTTTTGGGTAGTTATAGTTCAAATTTCTTTCGCTTCGTGTTTTGAGATCACTGATTGAACTCTTGTTCTTGAACAGAAATATGCATAAATAATCTAATATATAAAATTCTCGTGTCCACAGTGTTCGTTGCCATACTCCTCCGAAACGGCTTAACCGATTTTGATGAAATTTTTTGTGCTTATCCGGTATCTATGAGAATCGGCCAACATCTATTTTTCATCCCCCTAAATGTTAGGGGTAGTCCACCCCTAATTTTTTTTTTTTATTTTTTAGACAAAATTTCTAATTTCTATTTTTTTATGATACAACATACAAAAATACATACAATCCCCAATTTTCACCCTTCTACGATCAACCCTTATTTTTTAATAGCCAGAACAACGAGAGGCCGAAGGCCTCGAGCAATTTTGAAATTGCGAAAAAAGGGAGAGACCGGGGGCGCGAAGCGCCCCCCGCGTTTTCGAGAGGGAGAAACGGGCTTTCCTAAGGTAAGAGAGGCCGAAGGCCTCGAGCAATTTTGAAATTGCGAAAAAAGGGAGAGACCGGGGGCGCGAAGCGCCCCCCGCGTTTTCGAGAGGGAGAAACGGCCTTTCCTAAGGTAAGAGAGGCCGAAGGCCTCGAGCAATTTTGAAATTGCGAAAAAAGGGAGAGACCGGGGGCGCGAAGCACCCCCCGCGTTTTCGAGAGGGAGAAACGGGCTTTTCTAAGGTAAGAGAGGCCGAAGGCCTCGAGCAATTTTGAAATTGCGAAAAAAGGGAGAGATATGGCAAAACAACGTTTGCCGGGTCAGCTAGTAATGTATAAATAACACATATGCAGCATGTATATCCCTTGTTTCTCACTTCGTAAATATTGAACTATCATAAAATTAACTAACTTTTGAAAAATACTACTGATCAAAAATTCTGGGTTATCAAAGAAATTGAAAATAGTTAGGTAATATAGCACATATTAAGGAATACAAAAATATATTGAAAATACAAAGATATTCTAGTTTGCCGCACACATTGTACCTACAAATATTTCCTCGATGTTCTCCACAGATTGCATGTTTACAGGCTAAACATACTTGGTGGTCATACGTCTCTTACTACTTGGACAGTAGAAACAAAATTTTACGTTTCCTTCCTCCTTTCTTCAGGGACGTTATTTTCATCATCAACCTTGACCTTGAGAATATTGCAGATATCGTCACTGACATTTCGACGTAAAGTTTTATAGAAATCTCTTCAGCCCCTACCGAGTAACAGTTATCTGTATGAAATAAAACATCGACGACTACCACGACCCCTGACCCTGACCTCTGAGTGTGAGTAGAAATATGCACCTTCGAAAATCATGAAATTATTCAATATTTTCCATGAAATTCACACATTTTCAAAGTAAAAATTGAGTTCTTTCATTTCAATACACAGTTGGAAAAGGAATCAACAATATCATTGGAAAATTGAAAACTCACTTCACAACTGAATCTGAAGGAGCCACCCTAAATCCCAACTAAATGAAAGCGACTGCTGTCGTCGGTAACGCTCATCAAAGAATGCCGGCAAGCTTGATGTGTTCTATCGTGAATTGTAAATATGAATAGGCCCACCCCGTCTTTGTGGATGCGTTACTATCGGTTCGCACTTGCAGTACCTACATATTCGAAATTGTAAAAGAATCGAAAACTTGCCATTATAGAGTTGTCGTCAGTCGTGTTTCGATATTTTTGGATATAATAATTGAAAATTTTTAGTATAAAGAAAGTTTTTGGAAACTAACAAAGTAATTGAATGAACTAAAAAATTATAAGAAGGATTTTGCTGCGAAGTTCTATTTTTTGTTAAAATTGCAAAAACTTGATTCTGAAGAATTAGAAGTAGGTAGCAGTTATCTTATTTCTAGTTATCCGGACGATTTAGACGACAAGCTTCAAGATGAATGTTTGCATTTCAACGCCTATATAGCTCAATCAGAACGTCCTCCAAAAACTCTACTCGAGATGAGTAACTTCATTAGGAACGAAAAAAGCTTAGTGCAAGTTTTTTTTTTATCTTGATATTGTCGTTAGAATTTTTTGGCAACGAACTGCCCAGCAAAAAGGTCTTTTTCAGCTTTTAAGCGAATTTAATCATAGTGGCGATCTAGCATATCTCGAGAGCGTTTATTATCTTGCCGTTTTTGAGCGCTCGTACTACTTACACGAGGGCTATATCATTTCGTCACGATGTCTGTATTTTTCGAATTTTGAGCCGAAAATGGTCTCAACTGACTACTATGTTCGACTCACTGATGACGAATCCGTCAGAAAATTCGAGTCTGTCCGGCCGTCCGTAAGCACGATAACTCTCGAACGGAACAACCTAGAGACTTGAAATTTTCAGTGTGGGTTCAGTTCCCGAATGCCTCGGTTAAGTTCGTTAATTGGCCAAATTCCACCAGGGGTTCCGTAAATATGGCCGTTCAAAGTTTTGTTTCCCTGATTACTTGGAAACTACAGATTTGATCGAGATGAAATTTTGCACTCGGATGGAAAATGAGGTGTTCAAGCTACATGTGAAATTTTTCCAGATCGCATGACCAGAACCATAGAAACCATAGAAAATTGTAACTTTTGAACAGAAACGCCTAGGGAAATTTTCAGGATAGGTGTGGATCTCGAATGTCGTGATCACGCTCATCTATAAGCAACATTATTCTAGGGATTCCGTAAATATGGTCGTTTGAAATTTAGTTTTCTTGATAATTTCGAAACTACAGATTCGATCGTGACGAAATTTTGTATGCTAATGGAGAAATTTATATTCAAGCTACATTCCTCCAGATCACATGACCAGACCATAGAAACCACAGAAAATCATAACTTTTGGCCGGAAAGGCCTAGGAACTTGAAATTTTCAGGGTGGGTTTGGATCGCGAATGTCGCGGTCACGTTCACTAATGAGCAGAATTAGACTAGGAGTTCCGTAAATATGGCCGTTCAAAATATTATTTTCCTGATAGTTTCGAAACTACTGATCGGATTGGAATGAAGTTATGCAACTAGCTGAGGAATAATGTATTCAAACTACGTGCAAAATTTTGTCTAGATCGCATCACCAAGACCATAGAAACCGTAGAAAATTCTAGCGAATTATCGAAAAAAAATTGATCAGCTGGAGCGCTGACATGAAGTCTGGAGTTCCAGAATTTTTTTGACAGCTGTCGAAAATTCCTTCAATTGATTTCTAAAACTGGAAAATGCGAATCTACCTACAAGGTGCATGTACGAGCGCTCAAAAGTTCCTGCCTACACGGCAGTGCTTTTCGTAATTTTTTTGCATTGAAGCTGAGTTGAGCAAAAAATAGATTTCGAAGGAGAGTTTCCCAAAGTTTGCAGAAAAAAAAGCAAGGAAAACATCGTTAATATATTGACAGGGCCGCGCCTAGCCCAGGATGCGCCTCTGGGCGAATAATATAATTGCGCCCCTTCATGTTATTTCTTATGTTGACTCAAATTGAAACGTATACAGGGTGTTTCCAAATTCAAAGTGAACCTTGGAGAACGTGGTGGTGTAACTCATTTGTTGTCATTTGAGCTATATTTATTGATATCCAAAATTCAACAGTTTACGAGTTATTTCAGTTTCTGTGTTTTTCGAAATATTACTCACCACAATTCATTTTTCGTCAATTTTTTGAATTATTTTCATCAGAGAAGGATATGATATGTATGAAAAAAGTGAAAATATGCTGTAATAGGTGTTGAAAAAGAATTCGTATGATTTGAAAGTTGGTATATGAAGAAAATAATAGTCGATTTCTAATATCACCTTGCCTGCAACTTTCGAACTTCACAATTTATGTATAGAAAAATTATTTTAAATACTTGCCGAATTCCTTCTTCATTTCCTAAAAAGTTTTTCGTTAGAACGAAGCCACTAGTTTCGCAGATTTTGATTTGAAAGGAAGAAAAGTAACGGTTTAAATATGTTTTTATTGCAATTCAACTCAAAATTTCATTGTATGTATTCATAAATTATGTTCGAAAACCATAAATTATATTCCTTATACAAGCACGGGCCCTCTTTCTAATTTCTTCAGTCCTGAAGTTTACATTACTTTCAATCTTCTGACTGCTCCGTCTATTCTCTCCACAAGAGTTGTGCACATGTATGTTTTTCCCTTTCATATAATATTTCTCTTAAACTGCCTCAAACATGAAAATATAACGGTGTTAGATCCGGACTTCTCGCTGGCCACGAAATAGCTCCTCCCCCACCTATCCACGATAAGGAAACAATTCGTTCAAGAACATACGAACGTTAAGCCTATAGTGTGCGGGACACCCATCCTGTTAAAAAATGATTTCACGCCTGTCAATCAAGGGAACCTCGTCCAAAAAACTGTCCATATTTGTCCTCAAAAAATCTTCATAATTTTCTCCATTTAAATTGTCAGGTAAATAGTGAGGACCTATCAAAAGATAAGCTATTGCTCCCATCCAAAGCTTAACGCCAAAACACTATTTTTTATGCCGGACTTTCAAAAGGTTGTTCATAAAAAAATCTGCTGAAACGAAACTAGTGCCTGCTTGGTAACGAAAACTTTTTTAGGAATTGAAGAAGGAATTTGGAACTTTGTCATACATGAATTGTGGAATTCGAAATTTGTAGGCGAATTGATACTAGAAATTGACTATTCTTTTCTTCATATACCAACTTTCAAATCAGACGAATTCTTTTTCAACATATATTACAGCATATTCTCGCTTTTTTATACATATATCTCTGATAAAATAATCCGAAATTATAATCAAACTTGTTCAACGTAGAAAAAATTGACGAAAAATGAAGTAAGGTCAGTAATTTTTAAAAAAATACGAGAACTCAAATTACTCGTAAACTATTGATTTTTGAATATCAATGAATATGGCTCAAACGACAGCAAAGAGAGACTTACACGTCCTCCAAGGTTTACGTCGAATTTGGAAACACCCAGTATAATGGAATTGAGAAATTGAATTTACATCCATTATTGTACAGACTCCAACGTTTTTTGGGCGCTCGTTCTACTTACACGAGGGCTATATCATTTCGTCACGATGTCTGTATTTTTCTTATTTTGAGCCGAAAATGGTCTTAATCGACAAGATTCGACTCACTGATGACGGATGTGTCGAAAAATTCAAGTCTTTCCGTCCGGCTGTAAGCACGATAACTTTCGAACGGTACGAGACTTGAAATTTTCAGTATGGGTTCAGTTTCCGAATGCCGCAGTTTAGTTCGTTGATGGACAGAACTCCGCCAGGGGTTCCGTAAATATGGCAGTCCGAAATTTTGTTCTCCTGATTACTTCGAAACTGCGGATTCAATCGAAAAGTTTACTAACCAGACCCTGTTATATCGGTATTGGATAAAATTTAAAAAAAATCTTGTTATGGAGAAGCTGTTCTGATTCAATCGCACAAATCTAGCAAACAGTTATCTGCTCTTCTCGACGGCTATCACCTTGTTCAAAATTTCAGATCTGATATGCTCTCCTATAAGGTGAATTAGCTCATTTTGTATTTTATCACCAATATACTGAGGCATATTTTTGTCTGTATTCATTTGTATATTCTTTATATGTTCTGGGAACTAGTGAATTAGGCACGAGTTTATCAATGTATCCAGTATCCACGCGTTTTAATACTCAACGAAAACGAGTAAAGTATCGTATTGACCTGGCCTGGCGTGGACGCATTTTTGCTTACTGTGGTTCTTCTTTATTTGTACATCAATTAAATCAACAATAATAATATATATATAAATTTTTTCTTTAATTTTATAGAATAGTGTAAAATGTATTCCAGGAATATGATTCATGAATGATAGACATTTTAATGTAAAAAGATCAGGTCGCCTGCGGCGCCCCTGAAGGCTCGGCGCCCCTGGGCCTTGCCCATCCTGCCCATGAGGGCGGCGCGGCCCTGTATATTGACGAAGAAAAGTTTAATTGCAGTGTTTTTAAAAGTTTCTTGAATGTTAGGTAGAATAATATTGAATAAAAACTCGGACACAATAAGAACAGATTGTTTCATTTCCACGATAATAAATTGTCTTAATCATCTCCTCCTGCGAAAAGCACTTGATTGAAAAAATCGGCACGTTTCTCTTTAATTCGCTCAACTCAGAGGGCCGGCAAATTGTTATTGGCCTATGGGAGGAAATAAGTCTAATCCGGTCCTGCTAGTTCATCCACCTTGTAGGTAGATTCGCATTTTCCAGTTTTAGAAACTAATTGAAGAAATTGTCGACAGCTGTCGAAAAAATTACAGCAGCTCTTTGTCAATTATGCCGGATCAGCTGTTAGATAAATAAAAGGATTCGTTGGAATTCAAAATGGTTCTGGTTATGAGATCAGGTAAAAATAAAGCTTGAATATATCAGACTCCATAAAAAAAATTTCGTCATGATTGAATCCGTAGCGAAGAAATTATCAAGAAAATTTTAATTTCAAACGATCATATTCACGGAACCCCTGGTCGAATTTTGCCCAATAACGATCTTAACCGTGGCATTCGAGATTTGAACCTACCCTGAAAATTTCAATTTCTAGGTCGTTCCGTTCGAGAATTATCGTGTATACGGGCAGACGGGCGGACAGACTCGAAGTTTTGGACGGGTTCGTCATCAGTGAGTCGAATCTTGTCGATTGAGACCGTTTTCGGCTCAAAATTCGAAACATACAGACATCGTGACGAAATGATATAGCCCTCGGGCCTTGTGTAAGTAGAACGAGCGCTCAAAAATAGTGACCAACTAGTACTTCACATAAGAAGTCCTTCAATTTTATAATAAAACAACACAGAAAATCGGAGTGCTCTTTAACCTTCAGGGAATTTTACTAAACGCGACTTTACGGGTTTGATTTTTGAGCGCTCGTGCTACTTACACAAGGGCTATATCATTTCGTCACGATTTTTCGAATTTTGAGCCAAAAATGGTCTCAATCAAAAATTCGACTCACTGATGACGAATCCGTTGGAAAATTCGAGTCTGTCCGTGCGTCCGGCCAGCCGGCCGTATACACGATAACTCTCGAACGTGATGTTCTAGAAACTTGAAATTTTCAGGGTAGGTTCGAATCTCGAATGCCGAGGTTTAGTTCGTTATTAGGCAAAATTCGACCAGGGGTTCCGTAAATATGGCCGTTCGAAATTTCGTTCTCCTGATTACTTCGAAACTACTGATTCGATCGAGGTGAAATTTCGCACTCAGATGGAAAATGAGTTCAAGCTACATGCAAAATGTTTTCCAGATCGAATGACCAGAACCATAGGAACCGTAGAAAATTATAACTTTGTAATGGAAAGGCCTAAAGACTTGAAATTCTGAGGATAGGTGTGGATCACAAATGTAACGGTCACATTCATAAATGAGCAAAATAAGACTAGGGGTTTTGTAAATATAGCCGTTCAGAATTTTTTTTTTCCGATAATAATAATTTTGCCCATAGATGAACAATAATGTATCCAAACTACGTGCGAAGTTTTGTCCCGATCGCATCATCAAGACCATAAATATCGTATAAAATTCTAGCGGATTATCGAAAAAAAAATTGGTCACTAAGCACTGACGTGGAGTCTGGAGCTCCGCCTTAGTTTGAAATTTTTTTCGACAGCTGACAAAAATTTCTTCAATTGGTTTCTAAACTGGAAAATGCGAAACTACCTACAAGGTGCATGAACGAGCGCTCCAAAGCTCCTGACTTCACGGCAGTGCTTTCATAATTTTTTTCAATTAGCTTATAGTACAGTTCTGGGAAAGAATATATTTGAGCATATATATGTCAAAATCTCCATAGAATATCAGATCTCAACACAGGCTTTTATGTGAAACCCATAGCAAGTTCCATAAAAAGTTGAAAATTCTATGAAGCCTTAAAATCTTATGTTCTCCAATTTTCACAATTATCTTAATATAATTTAGAAGAGATTTTCATCGATTAGGACACGAACAAACATTTGAATGATTTATGTTTGACTTATTCAATGATTATTGAAACTCGAAGAATGAAATTCGCGCTAAACACTTTTGCGCAGAAGCTTCCTCAACCTGTATTGATCAAACTTTCTCAGATTTACGCTGATATCAATTCAGCTCGCTGAACCAACCTCTGACAAACATAAACATAGAAATGTAGATCTTGTTTTGAACGTAATTTAGTGAGTTCTTAGAATCAAAACACTATGATGTCTTTCTTGAAGAATGGGACACAGAGCTTGAGCCAAAAAAATTCATCTAGGATCTGCATAACACACAGACAGTGCACCATTCTGTTTACTATTCTGATGTTTGTGAGTTCCCTCGTTCATGACAATCAATTTCCAACCAGAAAAATTTCTTGATTATAATTATTATAAATTAATTTTTTCCAGATATTTTCGGCTGTTTTCACCACTTGTGCTACTCTTGGATACTCCCATGCTGAAGAAACTTTGGACATACTGAAGAGTGATATTCATATTGAGCAAGAAAAACATGAGCAATATGGTGTAAAACGTTCTGGTAATAATGAGGAACTTTTGATCAAATCGCAGCATGCTGTTATAAGTGAGTACATTTCTGAAAACAGTATTCCCCATCTATAAATAATTCTTAACCTATGTTTCCAAGACCATCTGTAGACAGCGCATTAGTGTATTTTTTCTGATGTAGAGAGAATAGATGAAATGAGGGATTGATGAATTTCAACCTCTAGTGGAATAGTATACGGTCTTCGGCAGGAAACCTTCACCATTTTATTATGCCATTCGTATTTTATGTCTAAGTCGAAAATCATATGCGAGTTCCAATAAAATAAAGAAATATAGTTCAACAACCACACAAATCATTTAGTAGGATATATTGATATCGAATTTTTTGCTCAAAATGACCCTGGAATCTCCCCTTGAAGTAAACAAAACGAGTAAGGGGTAGAATATTATCTTACACGGTATTTGTGACTAGAAAAGAACTTTACTATAACAAATATATTACATAATTATTTTTCATGCTTCTTGACTTTGAACCTTAGTGAGCTATAAAACGCATTATGTAGGTAATTCTTTTTGAGCGCTCGTACTACTTACACGAGGGCTATATCATTTCGTCACGATGTCTGTATTTTTCGAATTTTGAGCCGAAAATGGTCCCAATCGACTTTGTTTGACTCACTGATGAAGAATCCGTCGGAAAATTCGAGTCTGTCCGTCCGGCTGTCCGTAAGCACGATAACTCTCGAACAGAACAACCTAGAGACTTGAAATTTTCAGTGTGGGTTCAATTCCCGAATGCCTCGGTTGAGTTCGTTAATAGGCCAAATTCCACCAGGGGTTCCGTAAATATGGCCGTTGAAAGTTTTGTTTCCCTGATAACTTCAAAATTACAGATTTGATCGAGATGTAATTTTGCACTCAAATGGAGAATGAGGTGTTCAAGCTTCATGTGAAATTTTGTCCAGTTCGCATGACCAGAACCATAGAAACCATAGAAAATTGTAACTTTTGAACGGAAAAGCCTAGGGACTTGAAATTTTCAGGATAGGTGTAGATCTCGAATGTCGTGATCACGTTCATCTATGAGCAAAATTATTTCAAAGTTTCCGTAAATATGGTCGTTTGAAATTTAGTTTTCTTGATAATTTCAAAACTACAGATTCGATCATGACGAAATTTTGTATACTAATGGAGAATGATATATTCGAGCTACATTTCTCCAGATCACATGACCAGAACCATATAAACCATAGAAAATCATAACTTTTGAACGGAAAGGCCTAGGGACTTGACATTTTCAGGATAGGTTCTGATTTTCGAATTTTCGCGATCACGTTCATCACTGAGCAGAATTATAGAAGGGGTTCCGTGAATATGGTCGTTTGAAATTTCGTTTTCTCGATAATTTCTAAACTACGGATTCGATCGAGATGAAATTTTGTACTTTGATCGAGAATGATATATTAAAGCAATATTTTGTCCAGATCGCATGACCAGAACCATAGAAAACATAGAAAATTGTAACTTTTGAACGCAAAGGCCTAGGAACTTGAAATTTTCAGGGTGGGTTCAGATCGCGAATATCGCGTTCACGTTCATCAATGAGCAAAATTGGACTAGGGGTTCCGTGAATATGGCCGTTCAAAATATTTTCTTCCTGATAGTTTCGAAACTACTGTTCGGATTGGAATGAAATTTTGCACCTAGCTGAAGAATAATGTATTCAAACTACGTGCAAAATTTTGTCCAGATCGCATCACCAAGACAATGGATACTGTAGAAAATTCTAGCGAATTATCGAAAAAAAATGTATCAGCTGAAGCACTGACATGAAGTCTGGAGTTCCACCTAAGTTTCAGAATTTTTTTGACAGCTGTCGAAAATTCCTTCAATTGATTTCTAAAACTGGAAAATGCGAATTTACCAACAAGGTGGATGTACGAGCGCTCAAAAGCTTCTGACTTCACGGCAGTGCTTTTCGTAATTTTTTGACTTATTTTGTCCACAGCTATACCTTAGTGTTCAAAAATTACTCGTATCATATTGATTGTTGTTAATTCAGGGGAAGTTAAAAACTGATATGAATGAATGAACTAACAATATAAAAATTATAGAAAGCACTGCCGTTAAGTCAGGAGCTTTTGAGCGCTCGTTAATCCACCTTGTATGTAGATTCGCGTTTTCCAGTTTCAGAAACCGATTGAAAAAACTTTTGACAGCTTCAAAAAAATTTCGAACTGAGGCGAAACTCCAGACTTCACGTCAGTGCTTCAAGTGACATTTTTTTTCTGAATTCGCTAGAATTTTCCACGATATCTATGGTCTTGGTAGTTTGAATACATCATTCTTCATCTATGTGCAAAATTTTATCAAAATCTGATAGGTAGTTCCGCAATCATCAGGAAAAAAATATTTTGAACGGCCTTATTTACGGAACCCCTAGTCTAATTTTTCTCATTGATAAATAAATAAATTTATCTATAGTTTCTATGGTTTTCTATTCCGCATGTAGCTTGAGCTTGTCATTCTCCATCTGAGTGCAAAATTCATCTCCATCGAATCAGTGGGTTCGAAGTAATCAGGAGAACAAAATTTCGAACGGCCATATTTACGGAACGCTGGATGTCATTCTGCCCATTAACGAACTCATTCGCGGCATTCGGGAACTGAACCCACACTGAAGATTTCAAGACTCTAGGTCGTTCCGTTCGAGACTTATCGTGCTTACAGACAGACTTGGATTTTTCGACGGATTCGTCTTCAGTGAATCGAACCATTTTCGGCTCAAAATTCGAAAAATACAGACATCGTGACGAATGATATAGCTATAGTAAGTAGAATGAGCGCCCAAAAAAGTTAGGGATATTTATAAATATATCATAAATATCACAGATTTTATTTTATGTTGATTGATAATCTTGGGAGTCGTTCGAGGAAAAAGTTTTCTAATCTCCCCCTCCTCCCAGTTTCCGAGTGAAGAATCCGAAAATCTACGTGATGGTGTGGACATAGCTAATACAATATACACACATCGGAAAGGTCTAGGGATATTTTTATAAATTGGCGTTTTTTATTTTCTCAGTTGATTAAAAGGGGAAAACTAAAATTATAGAGTAATGAAAAAATGTTCAATATGTCATTAAATTGATTTTTTGCTTGAAACGAACACAATATTTCAAAAAAAAATGAAGTATAGATCATAATTTTACGGCCTTTACAAAAAAATGATCAAGTATGCAAAAACTTAACTGAATGAAGTGTATGACTTACACCTTGGTTCAGAACAGCTCTACACCTATTTTCATAGTCAAAATGACATTTTCAATGCCCGATTGAGGTATACTTGCCTATTCTGTGGTTATAAGCTCCCGGAATTGAAGGGCATTTGGGATATCGCCCAAAATGGGAGTAATGCTACGTTGAAACATGACCCATACATGCTCAATCGGATTAAGGTCCGGGGATTGTGCGGGCCATGGCAATACTTTAATTCCCTCGTTTTCCAACCCGTTCGTCACAATCGCAGCGGTATGGGGACGAGCATTATCATGCATTAGGCGAAAGTTTGCACCAACAGCACCAGCAAATAAAGGCACAATGGCTTGAAGAATATCATCCACATATTGCTGACCTGTCAGGAAACCATTTGGAAGAACGTGGTCGGTTCTGCCATCGATAATTATTCTGCCCCGTACCATTATTGTACCACCTCTGTATTTGTGAACTTCCTGAACATTTCTTAAATGTTCCACGTTCCCGGATCGCCACCACACTCGTGTCTGACGAGAATCTGGATGAAATCCAAATCTGGATTCATCAGTGAACAGAACTATTGACCAATCATCCGCATCCCAATTTTGATATTCTTCGCACGAGTCTACTCTGGCAGCGCGATTGCCTCTAGAGAGAGATGGACATAAAATTGGTCTTCGAATATAAAGATTGGCTTCGTGGAGAATATTTCTCACATAATCTCGCCCAACAGTTATGTTATGCGCTCGCTGGACTTCCATAACCAATTCAGGTGCTGTGATTGCAAGGTGTCTTCTAACACTTAGCAGTAAAAATCTACCCTGACTTTCCGTTGAACAGCGTCTACGCCCTAGGTGTTGTTCAGCCGGAATTCCAGTTTCCCTGAAATGCCTCCATGAACGACTTATGACTCTTTGGGAAACACCTATCTGCTCAGCTACTTCGACTTGTCGCAGGCCAGCTTGAAGAAGGCCTACTGCTAAATTCATATCGTCTGAAGACAAAGTTCGTCGTTTCATAGTAAAACACAATGCAACAATTCTATTGAAGAACACTATAGACAGAATTAAATCGAAATACTGAGTTTTGTCAATGTTTTTTCATTATAATTTTCACATTTTTTTTCGAAAAAGGCGTATTTAAACAGGGCAAATGAACCGATCAGTAAGTTGGTAGTACAATTCAAATGATAAAAAAGTTTCTTTTGACGCTTGTATGACTTTGTACGAATATCCCTAGACTTTTCCGATGTATGTAGTCCGCCTTATTCACAAACCTCTTATCAATCGCTTTACTTAAATTAGTATTAACCGAAGGAAACCAGGTTATGGTGTTCTGTGCTTTCAAAACCGAAAAAATTTGTGTCATATCTACTTGTCATAAAAGAATAGAATGGAATACACAATGTGATGTTCATATACATGTCAAGAGTATTATCTCTACAGAAAAAGTGATAGTTTTGTATGGCAAGTTGAACCTGATATTATGATCGACAAATTTTTCCTTGTGTTATTGTTTGAGCTTGTATCTGGAAAATGAAAGATGAAACCTTTCTACTCTCGGTCGGAGGGACCACCATAAAGCTTATTTAGGCATCAATCGGCCCATTTATAAACCTGATCAAACGAACTTCATCATCAATTTTCCAAGAAATAGTCATACATACAACCCGGCCCATCGACAAAGTATCTCAACAATAGACTTAATGGTAACCAAAAATCTCCAAATATCTGAAACATTCACCATTCAAGCTTTAGATTCTGACCACTTTCCTGTTCTAGCAACCATTCCTATATCAAACCCAACAGTCTCACCAAAACAAAAATCCACGTTTAAAACCGACTGGAAAAAATTCAGGGATCTAATTAACGCAAACCTAATGATTAACAGAAAATACGATTCTACGGAAGACCTAAATAAAAGTATCCGCTACCTCACGAAATTGATCAAACAAAGCCTGCATCAATCCACCACTGAAATCAACCATCCCAACAATCGTCTAGAAATTCCCTCATATGCCCGCGATCTCATTAAAACAAAAAACAACCTATTAAAGAGACTTCAACGAAATTACAGTGTGGATTTATATCAAGAGTACAAAGACTCCATCAATGTGGTTAGATGCATTATAAACTCCTTGAAAACTGAAAGATGGGAAGCTTTTACGAAAAATCTGACAAACACAAATGAAATGTGGAGAATAACGCGATCACTAAAAAATCGTTCGGAATATCAACTCTCCTCGGATCTCAAGGCTAAATTTTCGACAATGAAAGCAGAACATCTTGCTGAAACTTACTCTGAAATTCACAACTCAACTCGCGAAATGTCCGATAACCAAACTCAAAATATGGTGGAGGCGACCATAAACCCATTCCGCTCTCAACCGATAGACGTACTCCCCGAAAATTTAACTTCCCCGACTGAAATACGTCAAATTATAAAAACATTCAAAAACAAAAAAGATCCCGGCGAAGACAAAATTAGAAACCCTACCTTGAAGAATCTCCCAAGAAAAGCCATAGTTGGCCTATGCAACATTTTCAATAGCTGTCTGAAACTGTGTCACTTTCCCACCATATGGAAAGATGGCATCGTTCTCGCATTTCCAAAGGCTAAAAAGGATCGTAAACTGGCAATGAGTTATCGCCCAATCAGTCTCTTACCTACGATGTCAAAAATTTTAGAAAAAATTATTTTAAATAGAATTAACAATCACGAACAAAGCCATAACGAAATGATCGATGAACAACTTGGTTTCAGAACATCCCACAGTACAACTCTTCTCCTTGCAACAATTTCAGACCGAATCACCAAAAACATTAATTACAAAAAAAGCACAGCTATGCTCAACTTGGACGTCGAAAAAGCTTTCGACACGGTATGGCACGATGGCCTTATATGCGAATTACTCGAAACTAAAATACCCCTGTACCTAATAAAAATTATATATTCCTATCTTACAAACCGAACGTTCCAAGTAAGAGTAGAAGCCGCACTATCAAACAAATTACCAATTCCCGCAGGTGTCCCACAAGGAGGTTTACTATCCCCTGTTTTGTTCAACTATTATATAAATAATATCCCAAAATCATATAGAGCAAATCTGAAAATCTTCGCCGACGACACCGCAATCATATCCGAATCGACTCATCCGAAACAAGCTAACAAATACATACAGGAACACCTAAACGAACTGGAAAAATATTATAACAAATGGAAAATCAAAATAAACGCCAGCAAAACAACATTCACCCATTTCACACACAAGACAAAGCACTCAAACTTCCTGAACAAAGTAATATTCAACGGACATGCGATAACTAAACAAGAGTTGGGTAAGTATCTTGGCCTCACCCTGGACAAGAAATTCAAATTCAATAATCATACGAACGACACGGTCCGCAAAGGCTACACAATTCTCCGTAACATCTTCCCATTGATCAGTTATCAAAGCAAACTCAGTAAAAAATCTAAGATTCGAATTTATAAACAAAGTATTAGACCCGTATTCTTGTATGCAAGCCCAGTTTAGAATAACACCTCTCAGACAAATATCAGAAAAATTAAAACCCTTCAAAACAAATTCCTCAGAATTATCCTCAATAAATCAAGATTCACGCGAATCCACGAACTTCACTCATTAGGAAACATAGAACCAATACGTGAAGTAATTGACAAACAATCCAACAAGTTTTTTAAATATACGACCCAAAAACTGGAAAAAACCAAACACGTCGGCACCACGACATCCCAAAATACAAACATGAGAATCAAACATAAACTTACACATCATCATTTTATGTGATGATATCCACATCCCACGTTCATCTCACCTGAGACGTATATGTGTTTTAATGACTCTACATACCTCTAGATAACATTATATACTGTCACCATAATTCCTTACGTGTAAAATATAGAAAATCCAAAATTTGGTAAGATCTAATAGATCAGGCACATTATTCAGAAATAATAATTTAAGCAATTATATCTTGTATATTTCCCCTTGTAAATAGCCTTGTATATATAGCTTAGATAAATTAATATTAAAAATGCTTAAATGCAGTATGTGTTTTAATGACTTATAAACCTCTTTCAGGGTATTGTCGAGGGTGTTTTGAACTCTTCTTGATCTTTTCTGTAAAGTTCTCTTGAAACCATAATAAAATTAATGAGAAGTCTGCTTTATGTTTCATAACCTTTTGGAAACCATTTTATAAATAGCGTTTCATGAAAGAACCATATGTTTTCAAAAAATATATTCATTCAAGAAAAAATTATTTTTTTTTTCAAACGTACAGAAACAACGTCATTTTTCAACTGACAGGATCATCGAAAAGTTCTACTTCTCCTCCGCCTTAAGGAAATGTGTTGCTATGTAAATAATTAATCACATTTCCGTACGCCGGAGGGAAAAGTTTCGCTATGTAAACGATGAATTAGGAACCATGAACAACCTAAAAAATTCTGAATCAGACGTCATTTTTATTCACTAAAGTTACATTGAATGTGCAATTGGTCAATGTTGCATTTTGAAAATTGAAACCATGTAGTAAAATACGGGAAGGATTCTGTTCAGAAGCTGATGGCTCGATGGAGTCATGTGAGTTGCTGGTTCCAGGAAATTCTTCGACGTTCAATATTCTACTAGCAGCCAAATAGAAAACTTTCGAACTGCTCATTAGAAAAACTCTTGATTTCTTCGCATGATATCCTGCATTTGATTTTCTCGAAAACGCGCGTAACTTGAAAGATTTACCACTATCTATTTCGTGTTTGATCGCTTGTTGAGACTTTATCATGGAATAACGGCTAGCCGTTGTATTGAAATATGCTAGAAGTAAATTCTCATGAAAAACTGCCACACTTTTCGAATTGCACCAATTCACGAAGTGATCATATGCTGCATAATATTTTTCACTAGACTTTGATGGCCCAAGGAAAGAGACGGCTTCATTGGCCAAAGCCTCAATTTCTGAAGACATTTTCACGTTTCACCAGCTAGCAAGTGATAACTATCAATTATTATACTTCTATCAAAATGAATTTTTCATGACAATCGTAACTAGGCAATTTACCCTTGATATTTCACGATCGTAAACATAAATCTAATTCAAAGGTGGATCTCCAGATTTGTATAAATTTCAAAACCTTTGAAAAAAAAAATAACATATTCCATTCGGAGGAAAAGTGTCTTTCCAAGGCTCGCCTTCAATTACCCGCCTCACTACGTTCGGCGGGTAAACCCAGGCTCGCCATAAAAAGTGACACTTTTCCTCCTAATGAAATAATATACTATTAGTCGATCCTGAAAATTTTTCGGATATGACATAATAAAATATATTGACCATATGAGGTTTTATCCAATAAGAGAAGGCGGGGGAATTTTACGCTGTGGGTAGTTGTACGCAAACTCCTCTCAAATGTAACCGCTCTCACTGAGGCAATGTGCGCAAGTTGAGAGTTGAGATTTCTAACAGAGTTTGTCTACGCGAGAGAACGGTTGTTTGTGAACGTGCCGAAAACCGAAAAGTTTCAGTTCATTTAACACGTCATTCCGATTATACATAGTTACTTATAAGAAATTGCCGTGAAAAGTGTAACAAGGTAAGCGTTTCTCCTTTATATGAGTCATTCTTAATTTTTTGAATTGAAACGTGATTATTGGTTATTTTCCTGCTGTTGTTGTTGTTGTTATTGATTAGAAATGTTTCTCTAATATTTTTATAACAATCAAGTAGTAATCATCGTATGGGGTAATTCTGCTCACACATACAGGAAAACTTTACGCAGCATAAAATCACACGAAATTGTGTAAAATTACCCTATGGTTCATTATTGCTTACCACCTCGAAAAAAGTCTAGATATATCTAATGTTGGTTATTTAATTGCAGAGGCCTAGAACATTTATTAGAAAAAAACTAGGAAGTGTACAAGGGAACGATCTGGAACCCTCACACCCACGCCAATGAAGGAAGTTCTCTAGCGAGCTGGCTTGAAGATAGAGGCGAGAAAAACAATAAAGATGAATAAATTGAAAAAAATAAATGTTTCGTAAAAAAAAAAAATTTTCATTTATTAAATGTTTCTCTATTATAACTTCGAAAATACCGTTCTTCATCGAAGTAAACAAGAAAGATAACAGTAGATTCAAGATGTCGGATCAAAAAAAAAGGGGACATCTAACACAACTCCGCATGTAGCTTAGACAAAGAAATCAGGATAACAAAATTTCGAATGGCCATATTTACTGAAGCCCTGGTCGAATTTTGACCAATGACGAAATTAATAGCGGCATTCAAGATTTGCACTTACCATGAAAATTTCAAATTTTTAGGTCGTTCCGTTCGAGTGTTATCCGGTTTACGACGGCCGGGTGGACAGACTGGAATTTCTCGACGGATTCGTCATCGGTTAGTCGATTGAGACCAGATCTATGTGCAAAGTATCATTCCAATCCAATCAGTAGTTTCGAAATTATCAGGAAAAAAATATTTCGAACGGCCATATTCACGGAACCCCTATTCTAATTTTTCTCATTGATTATCGTGACCGCGACATTCGAGATCCTCACAGGATTGGACCTGGTGGCAAGTTATCGTCCTAACGGCCGCACGGATGGATAGACTCGAATTTGTCGACGGATTCATCATCTGTTTGTCGAACCTTGTCTATTCAGACCATTGTCGGCTCAAAATTCGAAAAATAGAGACATCGTGACGAAATGATATAGCCCTCGGGCCTCGTGTAAGTAGAACGATCTGAATGAAGAAGATCTGAAAAAAAGGAAACCAACCAAAAATCATTATTGATGATATGAACTGCAAATCAAGAGAATGGAACAGCAGAACTGAAAACCAAAATGAGAAGAAGCTTAAGAAGTACGCCGAAAAACTAAATGCCATAGTATTAGGACCTGATATTCCGACCGACCTTCCCAGAAGTAATGGCCTACCAGACGTATAAGATTTACCCATCATATTTTCTGTTTTGTTTACGTTTTTTTGACAGTTTGGTTTTGGCATGTTCCCGCGATAGCTGAGATGGGACGCCCCAGTGCGACAAGCCCCGGAGTAACACGCACCTGGCTGGAACGCCACTAAAGATACGAAATATAGCGAAACCTTCGGGCCGTTCAACGTCGTTCGGTAAGGCGCTGGTCTCCTCGAAACGCGACGGACGACCGACGCGGAGACGCCTCCGTCAATTTCCGAATTAAATCGGAAATTGAAATATATAAATAGTTCGTTATTGGGCAAAATTCGACCAAGGGTTCCGTGAATATGGCCGTTCGAAATTTTGTTCTCCCGATTACTTCGGAACTACTGGTTCGAACAAAATGAAATTTTGCATTCTGATGAAGAATAACGTGTTCAAGCTACATGCATTTTGTCCAGATCGCATAACCAACACCATGGAAACCATAGAAAATCATAACTTTGAATGAAAACGCCTAGGGACTTGAAATATCAGGGTACGTTTGGATCGCAGATGTCGCGGTCACGTTCATCATTGAGCAAAATTAGACTAGGGGTTCCGTAAATATGGTCTTTTGAAATTTAGTTTTTTCGATCATTTCGAAACAACGGATTCGATCGTGACGAAGTTTTGTATTTTAATGGAGAATGATATATCAAAGCTACATTTTGTCCAGATCGCCTGAACCATAGAAAAATATAACTTTTTAACGAGAAGGCCTAGGAACTTGAAATTTTTAGGATAGGTGTGGATCTTGAATATCGCGGTCACGTTCATCAATGGGCAGAATTAGACTATGGGTTCCGTAAATATGGTCTTTTGAAATTTAGTTTTCTTGATAATTTCGAAACTACGGATTCGATCGTGAATAAATTTTGTATTTTGATGGAGAATGATATATTGAAGCTACATTTCATTCAGATCGCATGATCAGAACCATAGAAACCATGGAAAATCATAAGTTTCGAACGGAAAGGCCCAGGGACTTGAAATGTTCAGGGTAGGTTTGGATCTCGAATATCGCGGTCACGTTTATCAATGAGCAAAATTAGACTATGGGTTCCGTAAATATGGCCGTTCAAAATATTTTTTTCCTGATAATTTCGAAACTAATGATTGAATTGGAATGAAATTCTGTACATAGATGATGAATGAAATTTTGTCTAGATCGTATCACCAAGACCATAGAAACCGAAGAAAATTCTAAAAACTTATCGAAAAAATTACGAAAAGCACTGCCGTGAAGGCAGGAGCTTTTGAGCGCTCGTACATGCACCTTGTAGGTAGATTCGCATTTTCCAGTTTTAGAAACCAATTGAAGGAATTTTTGACAGCTGTCAAAAAAACTCTGAAACTTAGGCGAAACTCCAGACTTCATGTCAGTGCTTCAGCTGATCAATTTTGTTTCGATAATTCGCTAGAATTTTCTACGGTATCTATGGTCTTGGTGATGCGGTCTGGACAAAATTTTGCACGTAGTTTGAATACATTATTCCTCAGCTAGGTGCATAATTTCATTCTAATCCGATCAGTAGTTCCGAAACTATCTGGAAAAAAATATTTTGAACGGCCAGATTTACAGAAACCCTAGTCTCATTTTGCTCATTGATGAACGTGACCGCGATATTCGCGATCCAAACCCACCCTGAAAGTTTCAAGTTCCTAGGCCTTTCCGTTCAAAAGTTACACTTTTTTATGGTTTCTATGGTTCTGATCATGCGATCTGGACAAAATATTGCTTCAATATATCATTCTCGATTAAAATACAAAATTTCATCTCGATCGAATCCGTAGTTTCGAATTAATCGAGAAAACAAAATTTCAAACGACCGTATTTACGGAACCCCTTGTATAATGTTGCTCATAGATGAACGTGATCACGACATTCGAGATCCACACCTATCCTGAAAATTTCAAGTCCCTAGGCATTTCCGTTCAAAAGTTACAATTTTCTATGGTTTCTAGTCATGCGATCTGGACAAAATTTCGCATGTAGCTAAAACTCCCCATTTTCCATTTGAGTGCAAAATTTCATCTCGATCGAATCTGTAGTTTTCAAGTAATCAGGGAAACAAAACTTTGAACGGCCATATTTACGGAACCCCTGGTGGAATTTGGCCCATTAACGAACTTAACCGAGGTATTTGGGATCTGAACCTACACTGAAAATTTCAAGTCTCTAGGTTGATCCGTTCGAGAGTTATCGTGCTTACGGCCGGACGGACGGACAGACTCGAATTTTCCGACGGATTCGTCATCAGTGAGTTAAACATAGTCGGTTGAGACCATTTTCGGCTCAAAATTCGAAAAATACAGACATCGTGACGAAATGATATAGCCCTCGTGTAAGTAGTACGAGCGCTCAAAAAAAATTGGTCACCTTAAGCCAGTGCTTTAGGTGACCAATTTTCGAGCTGTCAAAAAAATTTTCAAACTAAGGCGAAACTCTAGACTTCACGTCAGTACGTGAAGTCTCAAAAGCTCCTGACTTCTCGACAGTGCCTTTCATCAATTTTTTGCATTTCATTTGCTCTATACCTCCCGTTTTCATTCTGGGGTAATAATACTAGTCTTCCAGATAATGATCGTTAAGTGTGCTGGTTTCACCTTGCTGAAGGAAGTAAATTTGATCTATTTTAGATTAAGATTCATGATGCTTCAAGCATTAGTCATTGAAACCTTCCTCATGAAGTCCATTATTATTTTCCTGAACTAACTCATTCTATTAATCCGAAATAATTTTTTATATATATACTAGCTGACCCGGCAAACGTTGTTTTGCCATATCTCTCCCTTTTTTCACAATTTCAAAATTACTCGAGGCCTTCGGCCTCTCTTACCCTAGGAAAGCCCGTTTCTCCCTCTCGAAAACGCGGGGGGCGCTTTGCGCCCCCGGTCTCTCCCTTTTTTCGCAATTTCAAAATTGCTCGAGGCCTTCGGCCTCTCTTACCTTAGAAAAGCCCGTTTCTCCCTCTCGAAAACGCGGGGGGCGCTTTGCGCCCCCGGTCTCTCCCTTTTTTCGCAATTTCAAAATTGCTCGAGGCCTTCGGCCTCTCTTACCTTGGGAAAGCCCGTTTCTCCCTCTCGAAAACGCGGGGGGCGCTTTGCGCCCCCGGTCTCTCCCTTTTTTCGCAATTTCAAAATTGCTCGAGGCCTTCGGCCTCTCTTACCCTAGGAAAGCCCGTTTCTTCCTCTCGAAAACGCGGGGGGCGCTTCGCGCCCCCGGTCTCTCCCTTTTTTCGCAATTTCAAAATTGCTCGAGGCCTTCGGCCTCTCGTTGTTCTGGCTATTAAAAAATAAGGGTTGATCGTAGAGGGGTGAAAATTGGGGATTGTATGTATTTTTGTATGTTGTATCATAAAAAAATTGAAATTAGAAATTTTGTCTAAAAAATAAAAAAAAAAAATTTAGGGGTGGACTACCCCTAACATTTAGGGGGATGAAAAATAGATGTTGGCCGATTCTGATAGATACCGGATAAGCACAAAAAATTTCATCAAAATCGGTTAAGCCGTTTCGGAGGAGTATGGCAACGAACACTGTGGACACGAGAATTTTATATATTAGACTAGATGACCCGGCAAACGTTGTTTTGCCATATCTCTCCCTTTTTTCGCAATTTCAAAATTGCTCGTGGCCTTCGGCCTCTCTTACCTTAGGAAAGCCCGTTTCTCCCTCTCGAAAACGCAGGGGGCGCTTCGCGCCCCCGGTCTCTCCCTTTTTTCGCAATTTCAAAATTGCTCGTGGCCTTCGGCCTCTCTTACCTTAGGAAAGCCCGTTTCTCCCTCTCGAAAACGCGGGGGGCGCTTCGCGTCCCCGGTCGCTCCCATTTTTCGCAATTTCAAAATTGCTCGAGGCCTTCGGCCTCTCTTACCTTAGGAAAGCCCGTTTCTCCCTCTCGAAAACGCGGGGGGCGCTTCGCGCCCTCAGTCTCTCCCTTTTTTCGCAATTTCAAAATTGCTCGAGGCCTTCGGCCTCTCGTTGTTCTGGCTATTAAAAAATAAGGGTTGACCGCAGAAGGGTGAAAATTGGGGATTGTATGTATTTTTGTATGTTGTATCATAAAAAAATAGAAATTAGAAATTTTGTCTAAAAAATAAAAAAAAAAAATTTAGGGGTGGACTACCCCTAACATTTAGGGGGATGAAAAATAGATGTTGGCCGATTCTCATAGATACCGGATAAGCACAAAAAATTTCATCAAAATCGGTCAAGCCGTTTCGGAGGAGTATGGCAACGAAAACTGTGACACGAGAATTTTATATATTAGATATATACTGTAGTCTGAGATAAGAGCCTTTTGAACTATAAACACAATGTTTCAGGGAATAGAGGCTCACTTTTGATAGGAAAAAAAAAAGTGGTACTCTTTTTTCTAAACAATTTCGACACCCTGAAGAAGCAATAAAGTATTGCGAAAGCTTGGTTTAGAAAAAAGAGTACCACTTTTTTTTCCTATCAAAAGTGAGCCTCTATTCCCTGAAACATTGTGTTTATATATATATATATATAACTTTTCTCCCTTCCTTGACAAAAAATAACACATTCTGGCCATTGAGGGATGTTGATCTACACTGGACCGCAAATCCTGATATCAATTTTACGAACAGGATGAATGGATACGTTGAGATACATGGTAGCAAAAAAAATTTCATTTGCGCTTAACTTCCTGTAGAAAAATTCAGAAACTGAATGATATTTCTGAGAACGACATTTTCAAGTACCATCTTTTCTGTACAATTTGTTGAGCATTCGTTTTACTTACACGATGGCTATATCATTTCGTCACGATGTCTGTATTTTTAGAAATTTTGAGCCGAAAATGGTCTCAATCGACAAGGTTCGACTCACTGATGAGGAATCTGTCGAAAAATTCAATTCTGTCCGTCCGTGAGCGAGCGTTTCGAACGAGACGAACTAGAGACTTGAAATTTTCAGTGTGGGTTCAGTTCCCAAATCTCGTAGTTGAGAGAATATGGCCACTCAAAATTTTGTTCTCCTGATTACTTCGGAACTACTGATTCGATGAAGATCAAATTTTGCACTCAGATGGCAATGACCTGTTCAGGCTACATGCAATTTTGTCCAGATCGCATGATCAAAACCAATAAAAACTATAACTTTCGAACGGAAAGGTATAGGGCCTCGAAATTTCCAGGATAGGTGTGGATCTCGAATGTCGCTGCCACGTTCATCAATGAGCAAAATTAGACTAGGGGTTCCGTAAATATGGCCGTCCAAAATATTTGTTTCTGATAATTTCGAAACAACTGATTGGATGGGAATGAAATTTTGCACATAACGGGTGATTTTTTTGAGGTTAGGATTTTCATGCATTAGTATTTGCTCAGATTTTTTTGAGGTTAGGATTTTCATGCATTAGTATTTGCTCAGTATGCTTTGACATTTCATCATGAATAGACTTACTAACGAGCAACGCTTGCAAATCATTGAATTTTATTACCAAAATCAGTGTTCGGTTCGAAATGTGTTTCGCGCTTTACGCCCGATTTATGGTCTACATAATCGACCAAGTGAGCAAACAATTAATGCGATTGTGACCAAGTTTCGCACTCAGTTTACTTTATTGGACATTAAACCAACCACACGAATGCGTACAGTGCGTACAGAAGAGAATATTGCGTCTGTTTCTGAGAGTGTTGCTGAAGACCGTGAAATGTCGATTCGTCGCCGTTCGCAGCAATTGGGTTTGTGTTATTCGACCACATGGAAGATTTTACGTAAAGATCTTGGTGTAAAACCGTATAAAATACAGCTCCTGCAAGAACTGAAGCCGAACGATCTGCCACAACGTCGAATTTTCAGTGAATGGGCCCTAGAAAAGTTGGCAGAAAATCCGCTTTTTTATCGACAAATTTTGTTCAGCGATGAGGCTCATTTCTGGTTGAATGGCTACGTAAATAAGCAAAATTGCCGCATTTGGAGTGAAGAGCAACCAGAAGCCGTTCAAGAACTGCCCATGCATCCCGAAAAATGCACTGTTTGGTGTGGTTTGTACGCTGGTGGAATCATTGGACCGTATTTTTTCAAAGATGATGTTGGACGCAACGTTACGGTGAATGGCGATCGCTATCGTTCGATGCTAACAAACTTTTTGTTGCCAAAAATGGAAGAACTGAACTTGGTTGACATGTGGTTTCAACAAGATGGCGCTACATGCCACACAGCTCGCGATTCTATGGCCATTTTGAGGGAAAACTTCGGAGAACAATTCATCTCAAGAAATGGACCGGTAAGTTGGCCACCAAGATCATGCGATTTGACGCCTTTAGACTATTTTTTGTGGGGCTACGTCAAGTCTAAAGTCTACAGAAATAAGCCAGTAACTATTCCAGCTTTGGAAGACAACATTTCCGAAGAAATTCGGGCTATTCCGGCCGAAATGCTCGAAAAAGTTGCCCAAAATTGGACTTTCCGAATGGACCACCTAAGACGCAGCCGCGGTCAACATTTAAATGAAATTATCTTCAAAAAGTAAATGTCATGGACCAATCTAACGTTTCAAATAAAGAACCGATGAGATTTTGCAAATTTTATGCGTTTTTTTTTTAAAAAAAGTTCTCAAGCTCTTAAAAAATCACCCATTATATGGAGAATATTGTATTCAAACTACTCGCGAAATTTTGTCCAGATCACATCACCAACACCATAAATACCGTAGAAATTATTAGCGAATTTTCGAAAAAAAAACTAAAGCACCGACGTGAAGTCTGGAGTTTCGCCTTAGTTTGAAATTTTTTTTGACAGCTGTCGAAAATTTTTTCAATTGGTTTCTAAAACTGTAAAATGCGAATCTACCTACAAGGTGGATGAACGAGCGCACAAAAGCTCCTGACTTCACGGCAGTGCGCTCAATTTTTTTTTCATTCAAACCGATATCTCTATCCTCGAACAAAAAACACAAATTTGAAGGAAATAACCCTTTGTTAGCTACAAGGGGTTATGCTGTGGGGCGGTATTTCTTTGGAATTCCGAACAGACCTTGTTACACCTCAAGGAGGTATTAACGCTGATAGAGGCATAAGAAAGTGCTTAAATTTAAATTTTTTGCTGGAAAGAAAACATGTCCATAAATAATGATTTTTCATCGATAAAACCATTGGAAAAATATGACTGGTTTTGTTCACTTCAGAATCGGGATATTCACCCCCTTATCACGCCCGCAATAAGAATTTTTTTTGGCACACAGAAATTCTTAACGTGTAGCAAATTTAATGTTGTTTCCAGGTATGTGGTCACCTTCGATGAGGCCACAAGAATAACTGAAGTAAAATTGATTCAATGGAAAAACTTGAAATATTCCGTGAAATCAAGAAAACCGTCAACATTACGACCATGTGTTATATGACATTTTTTGTTGCAAATCTCATGTATGATCTCCCTCTGCAGTTTGGCCCTTTTAAAAGAAGACAGCTTGTATAATCCGAACCAGCGACTACGCGCAGCGCAGACGCCGAATCGATTCAGGCACTCGACTACTCGACTTAGAACTTGGAATTCAATTCAGATGACCAATTCAATTCAGATGAATCGACTTAAACTCGATTCTGACTGAACAAGCAAGTCGATTTACGCAGGCGGTTCAGGCACCTAGGTTTAGATGACTTCTGTTCAGCTGGATTCAGACAAGTCGAGTTTCCGCGATGTGAACGAATTCCCAACTTGATTTCGGATATTTCTGATCTAGCTCAAGTGTATCCCACACGCTATATCCATTGTAATGTAAACACATTCCTAAGTTACATGTTTGGTGACAACGTCCTCTATTTATTCCCTAATTGGGATATTTGAATGATTGCATAACATTTTATAGAAGACGCTCACTTTCATGATTGCTTACATATGGCACTACTTAACTGTTCAAAATAACGTTGGTCGTCAATTTGATATCTGCCAAATCTACTCTTCACCTCCAATGTCATATCAAGATCTAAAAATTACGAAAAGCACTGCCATGAAGTCAGGAGCTTTTGAGCGCTCGTTCGTCCACCTTGTAGATTCGCAATCTCCAGTTTTAGAAACCGATTGGAAAGATTTTGACAGCTGTCGAAGAAAATTTCAGACTAAGGCGAAAATCCAGACACGTCAGTGCTTTAGGTGACCGATTTTTTTTTTCGATAATTCGCTAGAATTTTCTACGGTATTTATGGTCTTGGTAATGCGATCTGTGCGAAATTCCATTGCAATTCAATTAGTAGTTTCGAAATTATCAGGAAAAAAATAGCTTGAACGGCTATATTTACGGAACCCCTAGTCTAATTTTCCTCATTGATGAACGTGAACGCGAAATTCGCGATCCGAACCTATCCTGAAAATCTCAAGTCCCTAGGCCTTTCCGTTCGAATGTTATGATTTTCTATGGTTTTTATGGTTCTGATCATGCGATCTGGAGAAAATGTAGCTCGAATATATCATTCTCAATTCAAATACAAAATTTCGTCACGATTAAATCCATAGTATCGAAATTATCAAGAAAACCGAATTTCAAACGACCATATTCACGGAACCCATAGTTTTATTTTGCTCATTGATGATAGTGACCGCCACATTCGAGATCCACACCTATCCTGAAAATTTCCTTAGTTTCGAAATTATCGAGAAAACTAAATTTCAAACGACCGTTTTTACGGAACCCCTAGTATAATTCTGCTCATTGATGAAAGTGAATGCGACATTTCAGGTCCACATCTATCCTGAAAATTTCAAGTCCCTAGGCCTTTCCATTACAAAGTTATAATTCACTATGGTTTCTTTGGTTCTGGTCATGCAAGCTAATTCTCCATCTGAGTGCAAAATTTCACCTCGATCGAATCTGTAGTTTCGAAGTTATCAGGAGAACAAAATTTCGAGCGGCCATATTTACGGAACCCCTGGGCGAATATTGCCCAATAACGAACTTAACCGCGGCATTCAAGATTCGAACCTACCCTGAAAATTTCAAGTTTCTAGGACATTCTGTTCTAGAGTTATCGTGTATACGGATGGACAGACTCGAATTTTTCGACGGATTCGTCATCGGTGAGTCGAACATAGTCGTTTGCAACCATTTTCGGCTCAAAATTCGAAAAATACAGACATCGTGACGAAATGATATAGCCCTCGTGTAAGTAGTACGAGCGCTCAAAATTATGCAAATTTCTTGGCAAGATTATCAGTGCCTGTTTATATTCTCTGTAGTCGAATCGAGTATTGAAAAATTTGAAAAAGGGCCATTGTTGTATTTTCAATATGCTTTCGAGTGAAATAGACATGTCCATCAATTCATTCAAACATGCTTCAGGAAGAATGAAAGTTGATAAATAAATCGTCATGATCAGAGCCGACTAAGTTCAAGCTGCGCCACGCGCTTGTCAATTTGATGTCCGAATATTGACCATAGTTTTTTTTGGTGATCAATTCAATAAACTCATTCATTCCATGTCGGAATTCAAAAATTAATCGACTTGAAAATTCTCGAACCCCAATTATGGTCGAAGTTAATAATAAATTTCAAGGATAACCAAACATTTTCATTATAAAACACTTATTATAAAAATAAAAAAAATCTTGTTTATCTCAATAATAATGCTTCATACACTCTCATAATATTCATATGTCTCATAAAACTTCAATCACCAGACATCAATAACTGCCAATCCAGCTATTATTTGTTGAGAATTGCACTTAAATATTTTGAATATAAAAACAATCTACGTCATTATTTTCGGAACGAGCACAATGAAAAAATGAATGGAGATAGTCCGCGGAGTCAGCTAGTAGTAGTCTATAAATGTGATGATTGGATCTTCTATACACTCAACCAACCTATACATTACATAATTGACAAAGAAATGGAACATTTTCTGGTCTATCAACTGTTTCATGTTCAATTAAATTATGTAGATCTCTATAATTTAAATGATTGAACTTTCCTGTTCCACAATATTGACTTATTGAAGAAAATCAAATTGTATTACTTTCTCCTGGACGTCTAAACGATATTCGCATACTGGATTAATTCTACTAAATTATCGCCGAATGTTATTTTTATGCCAATTATTAAAATGACCAAATCCTTGAGATAATATTCGTATATTATCTTATCCACATGTCTATACTGCAGTGATTGTATCTTCCTCTATAATTTCTCAAAATTCAAGTGTTTTCCTATTTATTTTTCGAGCCTCATATGAATTGCCTGGCAAACGGTAAAAATGGGAGGCCTGTCTTGGCTTCAAGGGCGGATATATTTTTTTTTGTGGGTACATCAGGTACACAACATTTAATCACTTCAGATAAACTTCAAAACTCTTTTCAAAACTCAAATACAAAAAAAAAACAAAATGCAACAAAAAGCACATAATACATCAAATGTTGTGATTTTAAAATGGAAACAAATTAAAATCTTCAGTAATATTGAAAAGTAACATTTTAATTTGGAATGACATTGTACATAAATTGTTCTCTTATATGGACATGACACTAGGCTTATGTGGTTTGCTCTTATTCAGCTGATATTTCTTCTTAACTCTCAATATTTCTATTCGTTAGAATACCGGATACAAGATTCTTGATAAGAATAATTGAAAAATCGCAGGCTTTAAACATAATTCAGATGATAACGGATATGGTTTTGATTTATTGTGTCGAAATGCTAATGGTAATAGTGGCATCTCATTTGCAGAGTTCAATTGGCCTTTAACTTCTCGAAAATTAATTATCAATTAAGGCCTGAATACAATTGACTTATTTGAATCATCTATCGAAATCAACATGTTATTATTATACTTGATGCATAAATAATTTGTGTAATGTATTTTTTTCACTACAACTCGTAATTTCTTTCTATATCTCACGTGATCCATTATGCTCATTATTCATGAATCACAATTATTTCACTCATCGCAAACCAATTCAGACCTGGGACTGATAGTAAATTTACTGCCGCACATGTATAAATAAATTACAAATATTATATTTATTTCCTAATAAAGACCTAATACCTCGAAATAATCACAATATACAACTATACCTATTTTTTACCTCAATTATCGAACAATGAAGTAATAGCAGTTTTGATGTCTCCTCCATATTTCATGCAAATATAGGTTATGAAACAACCGATAACTACAAACATAACATATAAAAAAAATTGTTTACTGAGAAATGTACGCCTCTCTTGCATGAAAAAAATCGCTAATTTTAACTTGGTTTCGGTAAATGGCGCATAGCGCAAGCTCAACAACTTCTCACCATATCTATTCATGGTCTGCTTGAGAATTGGTTTTGGATGAGAAAAAGTATGGAAGGTCAAGTCGCCATGGTATGCTCCTAATCCACTATGGCCAACGCCACCGAATGGCAGAGTATCACAACTGAAATGCATCATGGTATCGTTAACGCAAACGCCTCCACTCGATGTTCTCTCTATGAAGAGATCGACTACTTTCTTCTTATTAGAAAAAACATAAAGTGCTAGAGGTTTTTCTTTAGAATTGATCAATTTTATGGCTTCCAGAGCATCCCTTACTCTTATGATAGGCAAAATGGGTCCGAAAATTTCATCCTTCATTAGGTTACTGTTAGGATCCACGTCAACACAGATGGTGATATCCATGTAAAGCTGACTAGCGTCATAGTTACCCCCATGGACTATTTTTTGTCCTTCCAAAAGACTCACAAGTCTGTTGAAGTGATTTTCGTTTATGATTTTACAGTAGTCTTGAGAATTTCTCATATTTAAACCATAGTGTTTTTTCTGGGATCTCTTGAATGCTTCTATAAATTTTTTCTCAACATCATGGGTACAAATTACGTAATCAGGAGCTATGCAGGCCTGTCCAGCATTCACGGCTTTGCCCCAAAGTATTCTCGAAGCTGCGATGTCGATGTCCACTGATGAATCCAAGAAGCAAGGACTCTTACCACCCAATTCCAAAGTGACTGGGGTGAAATGTTTGGCTGCCATCTGCATGACGATAGAACCAACTCTAGTTGATCCAGTGTAAAAAATATAGTCAAACCTATTTTCTAGCAATTGTTGAGATTCCTTTGGCCCACCAAGGAACACTGTATAACATTTGCTATCTAAATATAATGGCAGTAGCTCCGAAATTAGTTTAGCTGTTGCCGGAGCCAATTCTGATGGTTTCACTACCGCGCAGTTTCCAGCTGCTATAGCTCCGATAAGTGGTGTTAGTGCTAAAACAAGAGGATAGTTCCAAGCGCCAATAACAAGCACTATGCCATAAGGTTCTGGTAAAATTTGCGCCTGCGCTGTTATATTCGCTAAATTTGTACCGACGGATTTCGGTTTGGTTAAACGATCAAGATTGTAAATCATGTGAAAAGCGTCGTTTTTGAGAACTTGTATTTCAGCAAGTACTTCAGCATGGATTTTGTTGTCCTTTTTTAATGCTGCTATAATTTCGGGTAAGTTTTCTTCCACTAATTTTAGTACATTTTCCAGTTGCTTCTTGCGGAATTCCAAACTCCTTGTCGTTCCAATATCGAATGAATTTCTGAGCACATTCAGTATTTTGAATTGTTCCTCCATCATCTGTAAAATGAAAATATTGTTTGATTGACGAAAACATATTTCTATATAAAAATGACTATGCATTATAGACTCTCTTCTGTGAGCGAAAAAATAAATATACATGAAGAAAACTTGTTATTTTAATATTAAAAAAAATGGAAGCCGCCAGATGCACATCTGCAGTGGATCCATATTTCACCCTGTACACTTCAGGTCTATTACTCACAAATTGCGACCGTAACATAGGTAAAAGAATTGAGAAATGATCAGGAATTTGAAGCAGTGGACCCAATGTGAGAATAAAACGACCGGGTACTATTTTCCTCAATTTTTGACAGGGCATGGATCTTATGGTACCTTTACTAAGAGGATAGGACGGGATGATCGGTTATGCATGCCACGTTGTAGACGAACCGAAGCACTGCCTCAGATCAGATGGACGGAGGAAAGGAACGCACTAGTTGGAAAGATAGGCCGCTTACCACCAGTTGAGTATATAATAAAGAAAATGATACAGCATGAAGGATACTGGAAGGCGTTTACGGCGTTGTGACAGGAGACATGAGGAGAAAAGAGACAGGACCGCTATTCATCGGGTATCATCGAAGTACGGACCGGGATGTCTTTTCCGGTGGTCCTCGCATTTCCCCAAGTTGTGTTTTTTTTTTAGTAGGCCAGCAACAACATCAAACCAAACCGACATATCCCACGACACGGGTCGTGGTTGAATCTGGCAACAGATTTCTTTCACAACCCGAAAAAAAAGGGTTAGGTTAGGGTTAGGTTAGGCTTAAGTTAGGAGTAGGTTAAGGTTAATAATAATAATCAGAGTTCGGATTATATGCATTTGCATATTTGCATATGCAAATGCATATTTAGTTCACTTTCACCGTGTTTTGCATATTTTGCATAAAATTTGGTGATAATGCATATTTCTCTTATGTTTATAAATTTTTCGGTACCTACATAAAAGTGGCAATTCATTTGTTATTTTTTTTTTTCGAGGAATTATATTAGATAACACTAATAAAAAAAATATGTCAACACTCATCACAGTACGTGTCCGGAACAATGGTTTTCAACAAGTTTTTGTTCGATTCCTTTGCACCTAAACTATTTATTTCTATAAACATATTTTGGTGGGCAGGTACTTTACCCTTAAATACCACGAAAAAATCTAAATTATATTTGGCTAATGTAATATTACCTGAGTAAATGCATGCTACATAATATAAAGCGGCCGGAAACATTTGAGGTCATAAAATTCAATTTCTTTATGTACAATAAATTTTGCCATTGGTTTCTGGTTTTATCCAAGAGAAATTTTTGTTACTATTCTTTAGTGTCCTTTAAATATTAACGAAGTTTTGCGAACTGAAAGATCCGTTCGGGTTTACTTTGGAAGGGAAAAAAAAAGGCTTTTTAGATTATCTGAATGTATTTTGAAACCTTTAATTATTCAATTATCGACTGTGCCTTGAGTGCCTTGCTAAATTTAGAGTTTACTAAGTTAAATTTGAAACTTTAAATTATTCAGTTACAGATTGTGTTGTTAAAATTATGAGTTTACTAAGTTAAATATTTTGAAACATTTAATTGTTCAATTATCGATTGCGTTCTGCTAAATTAAGAGTTTATTAAGTTCAATATTTTGACAAATTAAATTATTCAATTTTCGATAGTGTTTTGCTAAATTAAGAGTTTACTAAATTAAGTATTTTGAAATATTTATTTAATTGTTCAATTATCGATTCTGTTGTGCTTAATTAAAAGTTTACTAAGTTAAATATTTTGAAACATTAAAGTGTTCAATTATACATTTTGTTGTGCTAAGTGAAAAGTTTACCATGCCTCCTGTGAAAAAAAGTGTTTCTTCGTGGATAGCTGACTATCCTGGAATATTTACATATGACGGAAATGTTTCATACTGTCGAATTTGCCTAAAAAATGTTACATCCACAAAAAAGTTTCAAATAGACCAGCATGTCAAGACAAGTCTTCACATCGCAGGATTGCAAAAGAGAGGTCCAAGGCAGCAATTATTGTCCACAATGGCAAGTAGCCGTGAATCTAACAGTCACACTTCCCAAAGAAAAGAATTTAACATGGATTTATGTGAGGCAATGCTTGGAAGTAACATACCCCTAAATAAACTGAGTAATGTATCCTTCAAACGTTTTCTTCAAAAGTACTGCTTAAATCAGAATATCCCAGATGAGTCGACGTTGCGTAAAACCTATATCCCACAGGTGTACCTTAATGTTCTGGAAGAAATACGCAATGAACTGAAGGATAACATTCTTTGGGTATCTGCAGATGAAACAACCGATAGCTGCGGCCGTTATATTGCTAATTTAATCATCGGTGCATTAAAGGTAATTCCATCTTCGCCCTATCTAGTAGCTTGCAAAGAACTTGAGAAGGCAAATCATGCAACCATGGCCAGATTTGTAAATGACGGGATTAAGTCAGCTTTTCCTGAATCTTCCACAGATGAAAAAGTATTTATTTTCCTGTCTGACGCTGCTCCCTATATGATAAAGGCAGCTAAAGCCTTGCAAATATTCTATCCCAAGATGATCCATATAACGTGCTTTGCGCATGGAATACACCGACTTGCAGAGGAAGTACGTTCCACGTTCGGGAACGTAAACAAACTGATATCTCCAGCGAAAAAAGTATTTATTAAATCACCTGCCCGCATCAAAGCATATAAAGAGAAGTTACCAAATGTGCGTTTACCTCCGAACCAGTGGTAACTCGGTGGGGAACATGGATCGAAGCAGTAATTTTTTACCACGAACATTTCGACGCTATCAAAAATATTGTTAACGCGTTCGATAGTGCAGAGGCCATATCAGTGTGTCAGGCCAAGGAAGCGTTTAACGATTCGAACATTAGGAAAAATATGGCGTTGATTAGCACCCATTTTGCTTATATACCGGACAGTATATAAAACTTGAAAATCAAGGATTACCCTTGAGTACATCTATGGAACTAATGAATGAAATCCGAGAAAGAAGTTCAACATTACCCGAAGCCATCCCAACAAAACTGGCCGAAAAGTTTGAAACCGTTTTAAAAAACAACCCTGGGTTTGAAAGTTTGTGTTTGATAAATAGTTTTATCAATGGAATGGGTGAAGTTTTGCCAGAGACAATAAGTGCACAGATTGCAGCCAAATTTAAATTTTGCCCAGTAACGTCGGTGGATGTGGAGCGGTCTTTTTCGACTTTTAAAAATATTTTAAGTGACCGGAGGCACTGTTTTACCACCGAGCATTTAGAGCAATATATAATTGTAAATGTGTACAAAAATAACAAAAAATTATAATACAAAATTTGCAATTCTGAAAAAAAATCTTGAAATTTTTAATTGTTTAATTATTTATTGTTGCATATTTTGACCCTTTTCAGGATTTTTCAGGCATATTTCAAGCATTTTTCATGCATATTTGCATGCATATTTCAGGGTTTTTATGTTGCATATAATCCGAACTCTAATAATAATAATTCCACTTCATTGAATATTCCACTACAATTCAATTCAACATATACTTTAGCCACTGCAAGGCGTGGACGGGTCTGCTAGTATACAATATAATATGATACTGTTTCTAACGATGCGTTAACATCTGATATTTATCGTCCGATGTTTTTGTCAGACACTGATATGTGGATGAAATTGATAAATATTGGATTGATGTGGCCGATACCTGAGGAAAATCCATATTTACTTAATATTCACTAACTTACTTAGCCTACAATTCTCACTAATTGTAATTAGTATGAATTAATGAATACACTGACACATTCCAATTTCAGTTCCTAATTTCTCATCTCGAACTATAAATGTTACTTTCAGCTAGATGTTTAACGAACCCAAATTCAAATTCTTTTTGAAATAACTACGAAAGCAATCAACGCTACGTCGCTCATTTCGATGAAATCATTTTCCTGGAGATCAGGTACACTTATCAGCCCGATCCACACTCATGCCGTGAACGTCCGCTAACCCGCGAAACGCGAGTGTGGATGGGATCTTGGTGTTCACGTTCGCGCTTCGCGCCATTCCCCGGTCCGAGTCGGTATTTTATACCGCGACAAAGCAATATCGGAAAGCGAAGAATGTACCATCCACATTCATGGCCTTTCGCGGTACCTGCGCAGTAGGATTTAATGTCCGTCGGGTACGTTGGATATAATCAGCGTTGCCAAAGCTATCACGATCGGAGTAGATCTACTCCCTTTTTAATTTTTATACTCCGCTACTCTAAAATACAAAAACTCCGGTCAGAGCGGTCAAATGTACGAATGCATATTTATGTAAATCTAAGTTTGAAAGGGGCTTATTTTGGAAAGTAGTAAAAAGGTAACTGACAACGAAAATGACCAAATAATGACTTGTCAGAAACAGAATGCCAGATTTCCGATTTAGTACGAATGACCTTCTGTTTTCTTTAGCAAGATGAAATCAGATAGATTTCAAAATTCTCACTATAATCGATATCAGAAAAACTGTCTAAGGACTCGGAATGTAGAGCAAGGATTGGAGAGTGTTATTGACACAAAAAAATGTTATACGATTTTCTTAACCGTTCATATCAATACGAAAACATTTCAATACATCGATATTTTCGATACATCGACTTATTATTCCCATACTCCGCTTTGGCCAAAATCTACTCCACTTTCAGATCGAATCTGCCGGCTGTGGCAGTGGCAACCCTGGCGATAATAAGAGGCAGAGCGCCTTTATATAAGCGCGAACCAAACTGCGAATATTCCTGTGAGTGTAGATGGCTTAGTTACACGCGAAGTTCACGCCAAGATTCGCGGCAAGAATTGTTGCCGTTATTCGCGGCATGAGTGTGGAGCGGGCTATACCGCGACAAAGCAATCCCGGAAAGCGAAGAATGTACCATCCACTTTCATGGCCTTTCGCGGTAGGTACCTGCGCAGTAGGATTCAATGTCCGTCGGATACGTTGGATATAATCATCGTTGCTAAAGCTATCACGATCGGAGTAGATCTACTCCCTTTTATATTTGAGCGCTCGTACTACTACACACGAGGACTATATCATTTCGTCACGATGTCTGTATTTTTCGAATTTTGAGCCGAAAATGGTCCCAATTGACTATGTTCGACTCACTGATGACGAATCCGTCGGAAAATTCGAGTCTGTCCGTCCGTCCGGCCGTCCGTAAGCACGATAACTCTCGAACGGAACAACCTAAAGACTTGAAATTTTCATTGTGGTTTCAGTTTCCGAATGCCTCGGTTAAGTTCGTTAATGGGCCAAATTCCACCAGGGGTTCCGTAAATATGGCCGTTCAAAGTTTTGTTTCCCTGATTACTTGAAAACTACAGATTTGATCGAGATGAAATTTTGCACTCAAATGGAGAATGAGGTGTTCAAGCTATATATATGATCTTTGAATTTTGTCCAGATCGCATGACCAGAACCATAGAAAGCATAGATAATTGTAACTTTTGAACGGAAACGCCTAGGGACTTGAAATTTTCAGGATAGGTGTGAATCTTGAATGTCGTGATCACGTTCTGTGAGCGAAATTATGCTAGGGGTTCCGTAAATACGGTCGTTTGAAATTTTGTTTTCTTGATAATTTGGAAACTACGGATCCGATCGAGATGAAATTTTGTATCTAATAATAATAATATAATATATTAAAGCAACATTTGGTCTAGATCGCATGACCAGAACCATAGAAAATTGTAACTTTTAAACGGAAAGGCCTAGGAACTTGAAATTTTCAGGGTGGGTTTGGATCGCGAATATCGCGGTCATGTTCATCAATGAGCAAAATAAAACCAGGGGTTCCGTAAATATGGCCTTTCAAAATATTTTTTTCCTGATAGTTTCGAAACTATTGATTGGATTGGAATGAAGAATGAGAAACTTGAAATTTTCAGGGTAGGTTTGAATCTCGAATGCCGCGGTTAAGTTCGTTATTGGGCAAAATTCGCCGAGGGGTTCCGTAAATATGGCCGCTCGAAATTTTGTTTTCCTGATTACTTTGACCCTACAGATTGGATCAAGGTGAAATTTTGCACTCAGATGGAGAATCACGTGTTCAAGCTACAAGCGAAATTTGGTCCAGCTCGCATGAACAGAACCATAGAAACCATAGAAAATTATAACTTTGTAATGGAAAGGCCTAGGGACTTGAAATTTTCAGGATAGGTTTGGATCTTTAATGTTGCGGTCACTTCCATCAATGAGCAGAATCAGACTAGGGGTTCCATAAATATGGCTGTTTGAAATTCAGTTTTCTTGATCATTTCAAAACTATGGATTTGATCGTGACGAAATTTTGTATTTAAATTGAGAATGATCTATTGGAGCTACATTTTTTTCAGATCGCATGATCAGATCTATAGAAACCATAGAAAATCATAACTTTCGAACGGAAAGGCCTAGGGACTTGAAATTTTCAGGATAGGTTCGGATCGCAAATTTCGCGGTCACTTTCATCAATGAGCAAAATCAGACTAGGGATTCCGTAAATATAGCCGTTCAAACAATTTTTTTCCTGCTAATTTCGAAACAACTTATTGGATTGGAATGAAATCCGCACATAGATGAAGAATAATGTATTCAAACTACGTGGGAAATTTTGTCCAGCTCGCATCACCAAGACCATAAATACCGCAGAAAGTTCTAGCGAATTATCGAAAAAAAATTGGTCACATAAAACACTGACGTGAAGTCTTGATTTTTGCCTTTGTTTGAAATTTTCTTCGACAGCTGTCAAAATCTTTCCAATTGTTTTCTAAAACTGAAGAATGCGAATCTGCCTACAAGGTTGATGAACGAGCGCTGAAAAGCTCCTGACTTCACGGCAGTGCTTCTCGTAATTTTTACATTTCTTTTTCCTTTGATTCTGATCTTTGATACAGACATAATTGAAATAGACAACAGCGCAACGCGCCAGAGCAGAAGCAACAGCCACCTCGTCTTCCAATTCCTCCATTCTCGTTGAGAGCGCGAACCAAACTGCGGATATTCCTGTGCGTGTAGATGGTTTATTCACACGCGAAGTTCACGCTAAGATTCACGGCAGGAATTTTCGCGGCAAGAATTCTTGCCGTTATTCGCGGCATGAGTGTGGAGCGGGCTTAAGGTGCATTCTTGATCATTATGCAATCTTGAAGTCCACCTGGAAATATACTTTTTTATCATATGAAGACAATACTATTTATTAAAGAATAATATACGGCTGTTTATCTGAATTGATCGAATTCAAGAATGAAAATTGAAAAATTTTACTAGATAAACTAATATGCAAGCCAACAAAACAATTCATGTATCCCAGATACCAACGAAATCCATCATTTGCAGTCGTAGACCGGTTTCGATCCATATCGGATCTCATCAATACCATTTCAAAACTTCGTTGAAGAAAATATTGAATTTTTCTGATCTAGTGTTGAGAATACTTGATATTCGGTGATTCCATGTCTTGAAGTTTTCGAAAATGAAATGAAATTATTAGTCACATTGACTTCTATGGGTTATATAATCTCGCTACATTGTCAACCCATGACAAATGATCATAGATGAGTGATGAGTGACCGCTCTGGCGGTGAATTGAAACAGGCGCGCGAAAGCTCCTGACATGCAGTGCTTTTCGAACTTTTTTTCTGAAAAATCAAATCTTGAAATTTTCAATTCCGATTTTTCAATAAGGCTGAGATTTAGAGTTTTCAATTCATATTACCGTTTTTGAAGAATTATTTTCGAAAATTTTGATTCCGTCCAAAATTTTGCGAAAATGTCGAATTTTGAGCCGAAAATGGTCTCAATCGACAAGGTTCGACTCACTGATGACGAATCCGTCGAAAAACTCTAGTCTGTCAGTTGGTCCGGCCGTATACAGAATAATTCTCGAACGGAACTTGAAATTTTCAAGGTAGGTTCGAATCTCGACTGCCGCAGTTGAGTTCGTAAGAGGACAAAATTCGAGCCGAGGTTCCGTTGCACAATGATGGAAAATAATTTATTCAAACTATGTGCGGAATTTTGTCCTATTTTGACCATAGATACCGTAGAGAATTCTAGCGAATTATCGCAAAAAAAATGGTCTATCAAGTCAGTCCGTCCGTCCGTATTCACAATAACTCTCGAATGGAACGACCTAGAAACTTGATAATTTCGAAACTACGGATTCGATCGTGACGAAATTTTTAATTTCAATGGAATATGATATATTCAAGCTATATTTTTTCAAGATTGAATAACCAGAACCATTTGAAATTGCAACGAATCATCTAATAAAAAATCCCTATATTTCTGTAACAGCTGATTCGGCTTAATTGACCAAGAGCTGTCGTAATTTTTTTGGCCCCTGTCGAAAATTTCTTCAATAATTGGTTTCTAAAACTGGAAAATGCAAATCTACCAACAAGGTGGATGAACGAGCGCTCAGAATCTCCTTACTTCACGACAGTGCTTTCTATAATTTTCCCAAAAAAACGGAAAATATAGTTACGATAGCAAGAGCTGCGATGAAACATGAAAATAGTGAAAAATTGTTTACTTGTTGTCCATATCTGAGATATTGAAGATGTTACATTTTCAAATTGACACACCGTATACGATTGAAATACTGCTGTTGAGAGATTACATGGTCGACATTCCCTAATTCCTCCAGCTTGTTTAAAATGCTGAACTTCAGTTCTGTCTTCAAAACATGAATAATATTCGTAGTTTTTGAAATTTACATAGTTAAGTGAAAATTCAGAAAGTCTAGTTAGCTCAGATTGGTTCAATTCTTCCAATTTTATATCTGGAATGTCTTCTGGCTCCAGAAATTCGTATTTTGTAAATTCGGTAAAAAAATTCGTTGATTTTATTAGAACGAAGTATTCTTCTCTATCTTTCGCAGAGGTTGATACGATTTCTGAATGGGTGTTGCTGATGGAACATTCGGTCTGTAAAATGGCCATCATAGGTACAAAATTCTTTTTGAGCACTCGTACTACTTACACGAGGGCTATATCATTCCGTCACGATGTCTGTATTTTTCGAATTTTGAGCCAAAAATGGTCTCAATCGACTCACTGATGACGAATCCGTCGGAAAATTCGAGTCTGTCCGTCCGGCCGTAAGCACGATAACACTCGAACGGAACAACCTAGAGACTTGAAATTTTCAGTGTAGGTTCGGATCCCAAATGCCTCGGTTGAGTTCGTTAATGGGCAGAATTCAACCAGAGGTTCCGTAAATATAGCCGTTCAAAATTTTATTCTCCTGATTACTTCGAAACTACAGATTTGATCGAGATGAAATTTTGCACTCAAACACTGAGAAGAGAAGGTGTTCAAGCTACATGTGAAATTTTGTCCAGCTCGCATGACCAGAACCATAGGAACCATAGAAAATTGTAACTTCTGAACTAAAACGCCTTGGGACTTGAAATTTTCAGGATATGTGTGGATCTCGAATGTCGTGATGACGTTTATCTATGAGCAAAATTATACTAGGGGTTCCGTAAATACGGTCGTTTGAAATTTAATTTTCTCGATAATTTGGAAACTACGGATTCGATCGAGACAAAATTTTGTATTTCAATGGAGAATGATTTATGCAAGCTACATTTTGTTCAGATCGCATGACCAGAACCATAGAAACCAAAGGAAATTATAACTTTCGAACGGAAAGGCCTAGGGACTTTGAATTTTCGGATAACCGTAAGCCTAAATAAATAAAAAACCATGCACATAGTTATTCCTCCTCCACAGGATGCAAGTATCTTGTAGATCATTTTAATTTTTCTTCTTGACAGAGGAAATGAGGATCGGTATATGGAAGGCTTAGGGCTTAGATTGTTTTATGAAAGATAATAAAATTTTATAGATCATAGTTGACTTTGTTTACTAAGGGAAATGATGACAAAAATAGTAAAACTTTTGGCTTTAAAACGACTTTTGTTTGACACGACTCATAGTAGTCTTTCAGAGTAGGTATTGATATTATACTTTCATTTTTGAATAGTTCTAAGTTGAAATGTTTCCACAAGTTTTACTGCCAATACTATGTTAGAAAAGAAATCTGTTTCGAACTTTGGGCCAGGAACAGAGGAAGATGCAATGTAAGAACTTGCTCACCTCCTTGCAATTTTTAGATGTTGTCGAAGGGATGTCGAATGGACCAAACTTCAGGTTTTTCTCCTCCTTCGGTTGATTGCACCTAAATTGTTGAAACTGAGAGTCTCTAAGATTTTTCGAGATGTGGCGTTTCATCATCGAAATTGAAGCACCTTTTTGAATCAGACCGAAACAACAATTCCATCAACTACTTTGATATCAAATAATAATGAAAGCAATCAACGTTAAAACGTCGCGTCTAATCTATTATATAACATTGGATTATCTCAATCAGCCTACAAGTATTAGATGTACCTAATTCTGCAATCTTGTGGGACTTACTGGAAATATTTATATTTCATATATAGGGAGACAATACTGAATACTGCTATCTAGAGAATAAAGAATTATCATTACGGAATATTTGTATTTCCATCGATGACGCCCATAATCGAACTGAAAAATGATTTTCGATTTTCTAATAAGTGGATGCACTTACAAAACTACAATTCGAAACAACTTTTTCGAGAAGCAAAATATCGAGAATTGCCCTCTTTTCAAAGATGTAGGCGGATATGAAGGTCCAATTACAGTTAGATCAAGTAAAAAAGTGTGGCTCACCAGTGTGTATCCTTGTATATGTATAAGGGGTGTCCGGTAAACATTGTACAATATTCGAACTATTTCAAGACTAAGACAAGACTGTTGAGATTATCAGAGTTCAATCTTAGTAGAATTCAAAGCATTAATTTCTCAAAATGGGCAATTTAATTTTCTATTTCGATTTTAGGATGATTGAATAAAACTTAAGATTTTGGGTCGTTTCAAATTTAGTTTTCTTGATAATTTCAAAACTACGTGTTCGATCGTGACGAAATTTTGTATTTTGATGGAGAATGATATATTCAAGCTACTTGCAATTTTATCCAGATCGCATGACCATAACCATAGAAATCATAAAAAATTATAACTTTCGAACGGAAAGGCCTAGGGCCTTGAAATTTTCAGGACAGGGGCTGATCTCGAATGTCACGGTTACGTTTATCAATGAGCAATATTAGACAAGGGGTTCCGTAAATATGGCTGTTCAAACTATTTTTTTCCTAATATTTTCGAAACTACTAATTGGATTGGAATGAAAGTATTCACAAAGTAAAGAACAATGTATTCAAACTAATTCAAGTCTGCCAGTCCGGCCGTATACACAATAACTCTCGAAAGGAACGACCTATAAACTTGAAATTACAAGGGTGGGTTCGAATCTCGAATGCCACGGTTGAGTTCGTTATTGGGCAAAATTCGACTAGTGGTTCTGTAAATATGGTCGTTTGAAATTTTGTTTTCTTGATAATTTCAAAAGTACGGATTCGATTGTGACGAAATTTTGCATTTCAAAGGAGAATGATATATTTGAGCTACAAGTTGGATGAACGAGCGCTCAAAAGCTCCTGACTTCACGGCAGACCTTTTTACAATTTTTTTTTCTCATTGAACACATATAACCAAAAATTTTCAGTTTTGATCCTATTTTCTGTTTTGTCAATGTATTTTTGGGATCTTTATCGATATTCTCTCTTCGATTTTTCCGTAAATACGAGAAGTATTAGAGGGATCGGCCTGAATTTTGGAATTGTTTTCATTTCTAATGATATTTCATTTTTTTATATATTACTTCGATTGTTTGTTATGAGATGCAGGGTGGTTAACTGTTGTGATCAACAATCTCTTTTGGACACGATGAATAATTCTGGTATGTGAATTTTCTTTTGGGTTTTCAACACAACAGAAACCTCGATCAGAGATCATTAGTTTTTTCTGCCTGAATGCTGAATGGAGTGGGATGGTATCGTAAGCTGCCAGAGCGAACATCAACATGGTGTAGGATCTTTCAACCAAAGTTTTTGGAGTGATGACCTAACAGAGATCTCGATCACTTTATGATGGGCAGGATCCAATGACGGCAATCGAGATCACCGCAGTACGTTCAGGTCGTTATTTGGCGAGACTAGATCTAATACAGGGTCTTTATAAATCATTGTGACATCGCAGTGGGCTTGGAAATATTCCTATTTTGCCGATTTTTATGCATACTGTTCACACTTGCAATTCGAGCCACATTATTTATTTTCTGGGCGCATGACAAACATAACATAATGACTCTCGGTTTCGAAATTACGTGATACCTATAGTGTCGGAACATCAAGTCCATAATTCATTGCCGACAGTGATGTTACAATAATTTATAAAGACCCTATATGTAGATATTAGCATTCTGGACACCAGTTCATGAGTAAAGATAGAAAGTTGAGAAAATATTTGCTCCTACTCTCAGCGACGCCGGATTGTATAAATACTATATAGGCAGAGATATCTTGTTGCTTATGGGTCGATTACATTGGGCGAGTTTACAAGCGGCTAGTGAGCGAATTTAGAAGCTGCTAGTGAACAATCTGCGAGTAAAGTTGAAAGCTGGGCTACTCGACTCGCTGGCGTTTCGGATTGTAGGCTGTGTAGTCATAGTTGCTAATAAACTGTTTACCCGGTGGTTCCTGCTTTTAAGTACTACAAAATGTCGACGGAAATAGTTCGTGTCGGAGTTACTTTTTCAGCTAATGCCATCAAAAATGAGGTAAAAAAAAAGGAAAGCAGAAAAGGAAGAGGATTGTGTGGATGAAACCATGGAAAGGAAGACGTGAGATGTATGGTGCATTGAGCAGTTTGAAAGAGTTGAAGGACGAAGACGTTTCGGCTCATCCATTCCTCCAATTAACTGTTTTCCACTGAGTTCTTCATGAAGACGTCGAAGATTCACTTTTAAATTGTGTGTTGCAATAGTCCTTGTCTTTCATATTCCAAAAAAAATGGTACTCCTGGTAGACATTCAAAAATTCCACAATATTATTCACGCTCCATTTCATTTTAACCGTAATTAGATACTAAGAAATGTCAAAAACGTATCCACAACGTCAGAAACACGTGTTTTTAATCGCGAGCTTGTTGGCTACTAATGCGAGTGGAAAGTTTTGCGTGTAATCATCACTATCGCACAAGCCGACTCGCTCGCTTCTAAACTAGCCCACTAGCAGCTCTTAAACTCGCTCAATGTAATCAACCCTTTATGTCGATGTCTATTTCTAGTTGTAGTCCACTATTGAGGCAGCGGTGTATTGGGAGTTATTGATGTTCATTATGTTTTGAAATCTATCTAGATGTGAAGGAGCATGACCAATTTTGGTAGAAATCTACTTTTTGGTAGATTTTCGTTATAATTTCAATATTGTTAGTAGGAAGAAATTGAACAGTAGATCTTGGTAGTTTTTCGAACCATGAGAAAGAAAAGAGGAAAAGTTCCTTGAACTATCGTATATTGCTATGAATTAATGCTATGCCTACCTTTCTTGAACGTTAAATTTGAGCGCATTTTTTCAGAAATCAATAGAATCAAAATCAAAAAAATTTTTGAATGAAAATGTTTCATCGATATTACATGCCAAAGAAGATCTGAAAGAATGCGATTCTGTTGCGATTTTCAACCTGACAATAGAATGGTAAAATTAGTGTCTTCTAAAACTACTAAAGCGTTGTATGAATATGTTGCGACTGAAGAAGATGATTCAAATATTTCAGAGATGGAAGGGTATGTTAATGTAGAGTAAATGTGTTAATTTCGTTCAGAATCAGTCGATGATATTTATTTCAATTGTTATGTTTGTTGTTCTATTTAATAAATTCCCGAATATGTATATACTGTTATGGTTCAATTTTTGATAATAATAATTTTAAATTTTATTATTGAAATTTTAAGAGAGAACCACTAACAATATTAAAAATAATTTTGTATTTTAATTTTTCTTTTATTTTTCCCGCGACTCTTTTCAATGAGGATTCTCAAGGTGCACAAATGAAATATTTTTTGTTAACAACAATCTAATCACAATATACTAATTCTAATAAAAATGAAAATTCTAAATCATACAACACTCACAGAAAACAGCTTATTCTAAATAAAGTTCCTTAACTTCTCCTGGCTTGTCTGTAGTTGATGAATCAATTCCAAAACTCCAATATTATGATAATCACAATTTCTTTCAGTCTTCTCTCCTCCTTCCAACAAAGGTGATACTTCCATCAATATTCATTGACATTCACTTGTTATTCAGTTTGTATTCTATTAGTTTCCATTCTGGCTAGTTATAAACAATTACTCGATGATTTTACATTTTACAATTTCAATTCAATAACCTTTTTCGACAGATTTGAATCATACAATTCGAAGCAGTTTTTCTACACTGACTTTTTACAATTGTCAAAATTCATTCGCTTGCTTAATTCTAATTATCTTACAACAATTTTCTATGGTAACTATTAAATTATTCTGAATCCTCTTAAAAAAAAATTCATTTTACTATAATTTATGCGATATTAAAAGAAAATTCTTGAATTTTGGTGATATAATTTGAATTTATTTTTGATTCTTGGATTTCCATGACAATTCCCCAAATTAAATATTTAATAATTTTTTTTTTTTTAAAAAAAAATTTTAAATATTGAAATTTTATGATTGATTTGTAATTTATAACTCGAATAATGACAAAAATTTTCTTGATAAGCATTGTTTGTTTCTTGATTGAATTTCAATATGAACATCATTTATGTCGAAATTTTTTATAATATTTCTCCCCACTTCTCTTTTACTTTCTTCCGTCTTTTTTTAATGGAAGTCTTCTCTGGCGCAGGTTTATGAACTCTTTTAATAATTTTTTTCTTTTTATTGTTCATCTTATAAGCTCGTTTTTGCTTCTGGGAATCATCATCGATTTCATCATACATTAGGGAACTCTCATCTTCTTCGCTCTCATCAAATTTTGCCTTCTTACGTTTGTCACCTCTTTCTCTTAATTTTGTATAATAAAATCTATCAAATTTCTGAATTTCTGATTGTATCAGCTCACTTTTGCCTGATTTTTTGTTTATCAACTTGATATCCCCTTTCTTGAATCTGTATATAGAATTTTCTATTCTATGAATATTTCGAAAACAATATTTTCCTATTTCTGTTTCAGAACTATACTCTTTAGTTCCTTTCTTGTCATCATTAGATTTAAAAGCGTTTTCTTCTTCTTTATTATATGATGAGTCTTGTAATTTCTGCATATTAATTTCATTCAATTTCATATTTTCTTCTGCATTTTCTATTTTTACTGTAAGTTCTTTGTATTTCTCAAAATCAATTATTTCTTCTTCAATTTTATTCTGAAGTCTGCTTTCCCATAAATCAATTCTGTCTCTGGTTTCCTTCAGTTCCCTTGAATTTTCTTCTATTTTAGTCTCTAATCTCTCTGAAATTTGTTCCATTTTCTCAAATTTTCTATTCATATCCAGTTTCAATCTTTCTGTATTATCTTTCATTTCTTCCATCTTTTGTTTCAAACTTTCTGAATTATCTTTCATTTCTTCCTTCATTTGATTTAAACTTTCTGAATTCTCTTTCATTTCTTGATGCATTCTTTCTGAATTATCTTTCATTTCTTGATGCATTCTCTCTGAATTATCTTTCATTTCTTGATGCATTCTTTCTGAATTATCTTCCATCTTTTGTTTCATCTCCATTAATAAATTGATTAATACACTTGATTCTGTTTTGTTTTGTTCTTCTTCACTTCTTTGTATTTTATCTTCTTCATCTCCTTTTTCCCCAATCAAAGTTTTACTCCTAGTTTCCATGTTGAAAAACAAATGCTAATTTATAAAAAAATTATCGAAAAATATTATAATGAATCTGATGTATAAATTCAAATTATTCACCTTTAATCAAGCCAATAATCACCTTGTTCAAGCCACGCGTTGGGCGCCAAAATTGTTATGGTTCAATTTTTGATAATAATAATTTTAAATTTTATTATTGAAATTTTAAGAGAGAACCACTAACAATATTGAAAATAATTTTGTATTTTAATTTTTCTTTTATTTTTCCCGCGACTCTTTTCAATGAGGATTCTCAAGGTGCACAAATGAAATATTTTTTGTTAACAACAATCTAATCACAATATACTAATTCTAATAAAAATGAAAATTCTAAATTATACAACACTCACAGAAAACAGCTTATTCTAAATAAAGTTCCTTAACTTCTCCTGGCTTGTCTGTAGTTGATGAATCAATTCCAAAACTCCAATATTATGATAATCACAATTTCTTTCAGTCTTCTCTCCTCCTTCCAACAAAGGTGATACTTCTATCAATATTCATTGACATTCACTTGTTATTCAGTTTGTATTCTATTAGTTTCCATTCTGGCTAGTTATAAACAATTACTCGATGATTTTACATTTTACAATTTCAATTCAATAACCTTTTTCGACAGATTTGAATCATACAATTCGAAGCAGTTTTTCTACACTGACTTTTTACAATTGTCAAAATTCATTCGCTTGCTTAATTCTAATTATCTTACAACAATTTTCTATGGTAACTATTAAATTATTCTGAATCCTCTTAAAAAAAAATTCATTTTACTATAATTTATGCGATATTAAAAGAAAATTCTTGAATTTTGGTGATATAATTTGAATTTATTTTTGATTCTTGGATTTCCATGACAATACATACATATAAATGGGTTTATTTTTTTGCTTAAGGAATGTTAATTAATGTAATATTGTTCATAAATTTCACGAAACATTGAAGTTTTCTCCTTTCAATGCAACATATGGCGCTAAAGAGTATTTTCAGTTAGTAGATTTTTAGTAGATTTCTGTAATTGATTTTGTTAGAAAAGAGTAGATTTCTGCTGAAGGTTTGGAAGATTCTGAAAATAATATTTGGTCGCGCTGATGTGAAGTGATATGTAAATTCATATCTAGAAACGCATACACGCAGAACAGTTTCATCTTACCTTTCATAGCCACACCCAGAGTTTTTCAATTTTTTCCATCGATACACCATTAAGGCACGTTTTTTGGTTTTCCAATTATCCGATTCCAATAATCACACTTCCTCCTCCACTTTTTCTATTACGCACTTCATCACGATCATTCCGGAAAACTTTATAGGATGACGAAAACAGTTCTAAGTTCGCGATATTTTTCCACAACCAGGTCCTAGTTGCAAAAATGAAACCAATGAGCCAAAAAAAGTAGAATTGGTCGGTTTAAATCTGCAAGCCCAAGATAATTAAATCGAAATTCCTCGAATGTTATGATAGATAGCTGAAAATGCGTGATATTCAGCAATGTTGATAAACAGTTCAGTGAGTTATCAATATATTATGTATAAAAAATCCAAGCACATTCATTGTCAAGGTTCGAAATAACTCTAATGTCGTAAAACAATAAAGAGTTATATCATTTATAGGGTTCCTCAAGGTACGAAGCGGTAGGGTCATTTATCCGTCGTAATATGACGATGAGTGACGTCACAAAAATTTTTTACATGGAATACCGCGGCAGTGGTTTTCCAGAGAGCGTTGCTGTCACATCTATAGCGGCATCCACGACGGTGGAGAACTGTTCGTCAACGTTTTTCTTCTCGTAGTGGTGTGAAATATTATGGGTTAATATCATTGTCCACAAAAAACTTTTGATAGGTATACACCAGCCATGTGTTCTGAAAATCTGGTTGTGGATTGGGCGAGTGAGCAAGACGAAATTTTAGAAGTTTTTGTCAAAAATCATGAAAAGATTTATAGTCCTCATTCGGAAGATTTTCGGAAAACTCAATCAAAGAATGCTTTATAGCAGGAAATAGGCGGAATACTGGGAATACTATGGAAAGCACAGCCGTGAAGTCAGTAGCTTTTGAGCGCTCGTTCATGCACCTTGTAGATAGATTCGCATTTCCCAGTTTCAGAAACGAATTGAAGAAATTTTGTACAGCTGTAAAAAAAATTTCAAATTAAGGCGAAACTCCAGACTCAACGTCAGTGCTTAGTGACCCATTTTGTTTTCGATAATTCGCTAGAATTTTCTACAGTGTTTATGGTCTTACTGATGCGATCTGGACAAAATTTCGCACGTAGTTCGAATACATTATGCTTCATTTATGTGCAAAATCTTTCCAATCCAATCAGTTTTTTCGAAATTATCAAGAAAAAAAGTATGTATTTTGAACGTCATTTCTATGATTCTGATGATGCGATCTGGACAAAATGTTGCTTGAGTATATCATTCTCCATTAAAATACAAAATTTTGTCACCATCGAATCTGTAATTTTGAAATTATCCAGAAAACTTAATTTCAAACGACCACATTAACGAAGCTCCTAGTCTAATTTTGCTAATTGATGAACTCGACCGCGACATTCGAGATCTAAACCTACCCTGAAAATTTCAAGTTCTTAGGCCGTTCCGTTATAATTTGCTATGGTTTCTATGGTTCTGGTCATGCGATCCAGACAAAATTTTGCAGGTAGCTTGACCAATTAATTCCCCTTCTGAGTGCACCTTGATCGAATCAGTAGTTTCCACGTAGTCTGGAGAACAAAATTTCGAACGACCATATTTACGGAACCCTTGGTCGAATTTTGCCCAATAACGAACTCTACTGCGGCATTCGAGATTCGGACCTACCCTGAAAATTTCAAGTTTGTAGTTAGGTAGAGTTATCGTTTATACGGACGGACGGCCGGCCGGACGGACCGACTCGAATTTTTCGAAAGATTCGTCATGACTGAGTCGAACCTTGTCGATTGAGACCATTGGCTTCATCCGCACTAAGTTCACGTCAAGGCATTATTGCAGAACTAATTTCCAGATTTTCAATCAAAGTTGATTTTAAGAACGTAGAACAATAACTGATCCAAAATTCTTAGAAACTAAAACGACAAGAACTTCCCTGAAACTGAAAAAGAAATCAAACCAGGAGCAAAAAACATTCATTTATGAGACTACAATTAATATATTCACAATGTAGGTATGTGCTGAAGAGTGTGCCGTTATAACACCTATAGTCCCGTTCATAAACATCTGTTTATCAATCTGTATGGGAAGTACCCATTTATTGTTGGGGAATGAGGAGTTATTATAATCCACTGTTCAATTGTTTACATTAAAAGAGACGAAAAGCACTGCCGTGAAGTCAGGAGCTTTTGAGCGCTCGTTTATCCACCTTGCAGGTAGATTCGCATTCTCCAGTTCTAGAAACCAATTGGAAAGATTTCGACAGCTGTCGAAGAACATTTCAAACTAAGTGAAAAATCCAGACTTCAAGTCAGTGCTCTAGGTGACGATTTTTTTTTTCGATAATTCGCTAGAATTTTCTATGGTATCTATGGTTTTGGTGATGCGATCTGGACAAAATTTTCCACGTAAATTGAATACATTATTCTTCATCTATGTGCGAAATTTCATTCCAATCCAATAAGTAGTTTCGAAATAAACAGGAAAACAATTGTTCGAACGGCTATATTCACGGAACCCCTAGTCTAATTTTGCTCATTGATGAACGTGACCGCGAATTTCGCGGTCCAAACCTATCCGCAAAAGTTCAAGTCCCTAGGCCTTTCCGTTCGAAAGTTATAATTTTCTATGATTTCTATGGTTCTAGTCATGCGATATGGGAAAAATGTAGCTTGAATATATCATTCTCCATAAAAATACAAAATTTCGTCACGATGGAATCCGTAGTTTTGAAATGATCAAGAAAACTGAATTTCAAACGACCATATTTACGGAACCCCTAGTCTAATTTTGCTCATTTATAAACGCGACCACCATATTCGAGATCCACAACTATCCTAAAAATTTCAAGTCCCTAGGCCTCATCATTACAAAGTTATAATTTTCTATCGTTTCTATGGTTCTGGTCATGTGAGCTGGACAAAATTTTTGCACGTAGCTTGAATACGTAATTCTCCATCTGAGTGCAAAATTTCACCTGGATCGAATTCGTAGTTTTGAAGTTATCAGGAAAACAAAATTTCGAGCGGCCATGTTAACGGAACCCCTGGGCGAATTTTGCCCAATAACGAACTTAACAGCAGCATTCGATATTCGAACCTACCCTGAAAATTTCAAGTTTCTAGGACATTCCGTTCGAAAGTTATCGTGTATACGGAGGGAAGGACGGCCGGACGGACGGTCAGACTCGAATTTTTCGACGGATTCGTCATCAGTGAGTCGAACATAGTCGTTTGAGACCATTTTCGGCTCAAAATTCGAAAAATACAGACATCGTGACGAAATGATAGAGTGGAATGTGGAATCCAACAGATACCGATGAGATGGTATTTCACCTTATCTCTGAGATTTTTGTTCAACAGTTGTCATTCTCGAAAAATAATCAAGAAAAAAATATTTTGAATGCCCATATTTACGGAAGCCCTAGTCTAATTTTGCTCATTGATGAATGCGACCGCGACATTCGAGGTCCACACCTATCCTGAAAATTTGGATGTGGTCATGCGATATGGACAAAATGTAGCTCGAATATATCATTCTCCATTAAAGTCACGATCGAATCCGTAGTTTTGAAATTATCAAGAAAACTGGTTTCGAAGTAATCAGGAAAACAAAATTTCGAACGGCCATATTTACGGAACCCCTGCTCGAATTTCGCCAAATAACGAACTCAACCGCGGCATTCAAGATTTGAACCTACCCTGGAAATTTCAATTTTCTAGATCGTTCCGATCGAGAGTTATCGTGTTTACGGCCGGACGGACAGACTCGAATTTTTGGACGGATTCGTCATCAGTGTGTCGAACCTTGTCGATTGAGACCGTTTTCGACTCAAAATTCGAAAAATACAGACATCGTGACGAAATGATTCAGCCCTCGTGTTAGTATAGAACGAGCGCTCAAAAATGAATCTACAATTTACTAGTCGTTGCGATTTCTCATTCAACTATTGGGTCCATACTTTCAATGCCATAACAATTTATAAAACTCATGCAAATTCATTTCTTATAGAACAATCCGAGTCAGTTCATATACGCTATCATTAAAAATCACTTCGAATGAATTATAGAAAGGTTAATTGCTATATATCTGCGAAATGAAAGACAATCTGTTCGTAAATGCTATTCTAATGTGCTTCAGAAGGAATGAAACGTCATAAATAGATGGTCATTATCAATGCCAACAAAGTTCAAGGTCGGATACGCACTGGTGGATTCAATGCGCGACTAAGAATGAAATGACTATGTTTATTGTTGATGATCAATTTGAGCGAGAACTTAAATGGATTGAACATTGCGTTGAAAACAAACATTCATTTGTTCTCTAAATTCTAAAATTTCATTTATATTCAAATTTTTTCGAACTGCAATTATTATTGTGAAAATAAACAAAAATCAATCTTCTAGCGAAAGTCGAAAATAGATATTCTTCACTATGATGTTGAAAATATTTCTGCCCAATGCGATCAAGTATTACAGATTTATTTACTGAAATATTGAGTTGCAATGAATTATATTGCCTACTTTCGAACGGAAAGGCCTAGGGACTTTCAAAATACATGTGGCTCCCGAATGTCGTGGTCACAATTATCAATGGGCAAAATTAGACAAGGGGTAACATAAATATGGCCGTTCAAAATATTTTTTTTCTGATCATTTCGAAACTACTGATTGGATTGGAATGAAATTCCGAACATATGTTGATAAAGAATAATTAATTCAAACTCACGAAGTCTGTATTTTTCGAGTTTCAAGCCGGAAATGTTCTCAATCGACAAAGTTCGATTCACTGATAAAAAATCCGTCGGAAAATTAAAATCTGTCCGTCCTTCCCTCTGGTCGTATACACGATAATTTTCGAAAGGAACGACCTAGCAACTTTTCAGGGTAATTTTTTCAATGCGAATCTACCTACAAGGTGTATGAACGAGCGCTCAAAATCTCCTGACTTCAAGGCAGTCCTTTCTCGATTTTTTTCTGAACATTTTCATACGTTAGCATTTCACTCAATGATTTCCAACTGATTTCTCAAAAATAAATTAAACCCTGAACAGAATTAACTCGTTTCAATTATACCTGTATCAAAATCACCGTGTGATTCAATATTTGGTGCATAAATAATTATTGTAATGTCTTTGTCTCATGAGTATTCTGTTATTTCATATAAAATGCCCACTATCATTCATAAACCACTATTTTTTTCTATCTGACGTCAATTCAGAGGTGAAACAATAAATACCGACGTGAATGCATAAATTAGAATACTAATATTCCAATTAATTATTCATTTTCCATGATCTCATGCGGAAAATGTTATTCTTTTATTTTTAGGAGGCGACTGTTGATGATGGCTTCAATAAATTCTATTAGATTACATTGGATAATTTTAATCTTGTTTTTTCCATGGACCACACCAGAGTCCATAATCAAGGCTGGTATTCACGGAAGCTCCGTAACATTGAGAGAGTTTAGATGTTTTACTTTTTTTCGAAGAAATAAAGAAAACATCTTGCGACTCATTCCCAAACGGTGTTCCAACCTTGAAAGAACAGCCAGTTACCATCTTTCAATGAAACTGAGGTGACGGACATGTTTTCTAGCTTCTGAATAATCATGATCTATTATGGAGGAGTCAAAACGAGTTCGGAATGCCATCCGTCATATGAACTTATTATGGGCACTTTTCGATCTATGAATATAGCATTCGTTACGGGGATTCCATACGTCATATAAAACAATGTTCTGCCTACTAGACACAAAAGATGAAAGAGCGTCAACAATGATTTATTATCCCGTCAAACCACCGCCCAAATGGACGTTTTTTGAACTGTGTCCTTATGATACGACGGGTGCGATATATCTTTTTGAGCGCTTACACGAGGGCTATATCATTTCGTCACGATGTCTGTATTTTTAGAATTTTGAGCCGAAAATGGTCTCAATCGACTATGTTCGACTCACTGATGACGAATCCGTCGGAAAATTCGAGTCTGTCCGTCCGTAAGCACGATAACTCTCGAACGGAACAACCTTGAGACTTGAAATTTTCAGTGTGGGTTTAGTTCCCGAATGTCTCGGTTGAGTTCGTTAATGGGCCAAATTCCACCAGGGGTTCCGTAAATATGGCCGTTCAAAGTTTTGTTTCCCTGATTACGTGAAAAACACAGATTTGATCGAAATGCAATTTTGTACTCAAATGGAAAATGAGGTGTTCAAGCTACATGTGAAATTTTGTCCAGATCGCATGACCAGAACCATAGAAACCATAGAAAATTGTAACTTTCGTTCATCTATTAGCAACAATATTCTAGGGGTTCCGTAAATATGGTCGTTCGAAATTTAGTTTTCTTGATAATTTCAAAACTATATAGAGAGAAATATATATTCAACCTACATTTCTCCAGATCACATGACCAGAACCATAGAAACGATAGAAAATTGTAACTTTTGAACGGAAACGCATAGGGACTTGAAATTTTCAGGATAGGTGTGGATCTCGAATGTCGTGATGACGTTCATCTATAAGCAGAATTATACTAGGGGTTCCGTAAATACGGTCGTTTGAAATTTAGTTTTCTCGATAACTCCGAAACTACGGATTCGATCAAGACAAAATTTTGTATTTTAATGGAGAATGATATGTGCAAGCTACATTTTTTTCAGATCGCATGACCAGAACCATAGAAACCAAAGGAAATTATAACTTTCGAACGGAAAGGCCTAGGGACTTGGAATTTTCGGATAACCGTAAGCCTAAATAAATGAAAAACCATGCACATAGTTATTCCTCCTCCACAGGATGCAAGTATCTTGTAGATCATTTTAATTCTTCTTCTTGACAGAGGAAATGAGGATCGGTATATGGAAGGCTTAGGGCTTAGATTGTTTTATGAAAAATATTAAAATTTTATAGATCATAGTTGACTTCGTTCACTAAGGGAAATGATTTCAAAAATAGTAAAAGTTTTGGCTTTAAAACGACTTTTGTTTGACACGACTCATAGTAGTCTTTCAGAGTAGGTATTGATATTATACTTTCATTTTTGAATAGTTCTAAGTTGAAATGTTTCCAGAAACTTTCAGGATAGGTGTGGATCGGAAACGTCGCGTTCAAGTTTATCAATGAGAAGAATTATACTAGGGGTTCCGTAAATACGGTCGTTTGAGATTTTGTTTTCTCGATAATTTCGAAACTACGGATTCGATCGAGATGAAATTTTATATTTTAATCGAGAATGATATATTAAAGCAATATTTTGTCCAGATCGCATGACCAGAACCGTAGAAACCATAGAAAATTGTAACTTTTGAACGGAAATGCCTAGGAACTTGAAATTTTCAGGGTGGGTTTGGATCGCGAATATCGAAGTCACGTTCATCAATGAGCAAAATTAGACTCGGGGTTCCGTAAATTTGGCCTTCAAAATATTTTTTTCCTGGTAGTTTCGAAACTTTTGATCGGAATGGAATGAAATTATGCACCTAGCTGAGGAATAATGTATTCAAACTACGTGCAAAATTTTGTCCAGATCGCATCACCAAGACCATAGATACCGTAGAAAATTCTAGCGAATTATCGAAAAAAAATTGATCAGCTGAAGCACTGACATGAAGTCTGGAGTTTCGCCTAAGTTTCAGACTTTTTTTGACACCTTTCGAAAATTCCTTCAATTGATTTCTGAAACTGGAAAATAAGAATCTACCTACCAGGTCCATGTACGAGCGCTCAAAAGCTCCTGCCTTCACGGCAGTGCTTTTCGTAATTTTTTCTCTCCTAATAAAAGCTTTTTATGTCGGAATATAGATTTGTGTAAATATTAACGAACAATGAAGTAACAGTAGGCTGGATATTTTCATTATATTCCATGCAAATATAAGTAATCAAACGGCCCATAACTACAAACAAACGGCCCCTTTTTCATCATTGGCGTCACTATTCCATCTTTTTTTTGGCGAATGATGCATAGTGCAAGCTCGTCAATATCTCACTATATCTATTCATTGTATACTTGAGATTGGAAGGTCCGGTTGTCATGATGAACCTCCATGTCACTATAGTTCACATGGCCAAACGGCAAAGTCTCCCAACTGAAATGCATCATGATCTCATTAACCGTTAACAACATCACTCTATGTTCTTTCGAACAAAGACTCTCGAATTTGAATGGATCAATTCTATGTCTTGTAGAGCCATTCCTTACTTTCAGGATGGGCAAAATATGCTCGCAAATTCCATCCCTTATTATGGTATTGTAACGTTTTTGTGGTTAATTGAATAGAATACTTCAAACTGCACTAATTTATTTCATACAACACAACTATATGAAATATGAAACTATTTACAGCGATATTTATATCACTTCATTCATTTTGACTATTTATTTCGTCGTCAATACACGGCACTGACTTTTCCAGACTGACCGACTGACCCTCCGTGGCGCTCTCTCAATTTATATTATGTGAGCCGCAGTCTTCGAGGAACGTTTCGATCGACGACACATCATTCTAATCTAGAGATTCCAGACCAGTGGCGCAGCTAGGAGTTTGTTTTGGGGGGGGCTGAACTGAACAATTATTGATGACACAAGAAATATACGAAAGATGGAAAAAAATCAAAGAGGGATGGAATAATAAAACAAAGAATCAATAATAAAACAAAGAATCAATGAACAATCCAATTTAAGATTCCATAACTTCTCAATATTTAATTTTCAAAATGTCTAAATCGATTGATTTTATTCTCGTTTCCTTAAGAGGTTAGACCTTTTTGAGCGGTCGTACTACTTACACGAGGGCTATATCATTTCGTCACGATGTCTGTATTTTTCGAATTTCGAGCCGAAAATGGTCTCAAACGACTATGTTCGACTCACTGATGACGAATCCGTCGGAAAATTCGAGTCTGTCCTTCCGTCCGTGAGCACGATAACTCTCGAACGTAACAACCTAGGGACTTGAAATTTTCAGTGAGGGTTCAGTTCCCGAATGCCTCGGTTGAGTTCGTTAATGGGCTGAATTCCACCAGGGGTTCCGTAAATATGGCCGTCCCAAATTTTATTCTTTTGATTTCTCTGAAACTACAGATTCAATCGAGATGAAATTGCACTCAAATGGAGAATGACGTGTTCAAGGTACATGCAAAATATTCTCCAGATCGCATGACCAGAACCATAGAAAATCATAACTTTCGAACGGAAAAGCCTAGAGTCTTGAAATCTTCAGAATAGGTGTGGATCTCGAATGTCGCGGTCGCGTTTATCAATGAGCAGAATTATACCAGGGGTTCCGTAAATATGGTCCTTTGAAATTTAGTTTTCTCGATAATTTCGAAACTACGGATTCGATCAACACAAAATTTTGTTTTCAATGGAAAATGGTAAATTAAAGCTACATTTTGGCCAGTTCGGATGACCAGAACCATAGAAACCATAGAAAATTATAACTTTCGAAGACAAAGGCCTAGGGACTTGAAATTTTCAGGGTAGGTTTGGATCGCGAATTTCGCGGTCACTATTATCAATGAGCAAAATTAGATTAGGGGTTCCGTAAATATGGCCGTTAAAATTTTTTTTTTCTCAATAATTTCGAAACTACTTGATTGGATTGGAATGAAATTTCGTACATCACTGAAGATTAATGTATTCAAACTACGTGAGAAAATTTTTCCAGATCGGATCATCAAGACCGTAGATACCGTAGAAAATTCTAGCAAATTATCGAAAACAAAATTGGTCACTTAGCACTGACGTGAAGTCTGGAGTTTCGCCCTAGTTTGAAATTTTTTTTTGACGTCTGTCAAAAATTTCTTCAATTGGTTTCTGAAACTGGAAAATGCTAATCTACCTATAAGGTGCATGAACGATCGCTCAAAAGCTCCTGACTTCACGGCAGTGCTTTTCATCATTTTTGATAATATTAAATCGTCTTTCAGATGTTCCTAATATATCTAATACGTCGCCAATATTGAATTCGAAATCATAATATACAGGGTGTTTTCGAAGGTGAGGCTTTTCGTTTGACCAGCAATAGAACTGTTTATTGTTTATATCCCGACTCTCCTAGGTCTCTGTGAGACCCCTCAGAAGCCCAGAGCTTGTGCGAGTTAGGAGACTCGTCAAAATAAGTCGATATACCAAAAATCGTTCATATTAAAATATTCAGCAGGGCCGAGTATTTCGAAATCAAAATTAGACATATATGAATATATTCGGAAGTAACTGTATACTACATTCAGAAAGTGCCGATGTGGCACTGAATCTTGAGTCTGTTGTTCTCGACATTACCTTCTTCCATTTATTTATTATTTATTTCGTTAGCAGTTTCATGTAATTTTATCAATTTTTTTAATTCAATCAAAGAATTTGTATCTTTGGGGGGGGGCTGCAGCCCCAAAGCCCCCCCCCCCTGGCTGCGCCACTGTTCCAGACGGCCCCAGACCTTTCGAGCATTGTTCTGGAACGGCACAGTGGCGTGGGGCTTACGAGTTCGTTACAGTACTGTTAGGAGCTACATTAACAGGCATCGTGATATTCATAGAGAGCTAACTGGCGTCATGGTTGCCCAAATGTGATATTCTTGTCATTCCAAAAGGCTCGCAAGCCTGTTGAAGATATAATTGTTTATGCTTCCACATTTGAGGAACTTTTGGGAACTTCTTATATCGAAACCGTATTCTTCTTTCTGGGCTTTCTTGAAGGCTTCAGTGAAATTTTCTCGAAATCACGAGTAACATTAGGTGATCCGAGGCTATACAGGCCAATAGGCCTGTATAGCCCCGATAGAATTCAGAATTTAATGTGATGAGTTCACAATAATTATACTATACATACTAAAAAAGACGATGATGAATACATCATTGTCTTCAAGTATTCATCGCATCTCAGATGTCGATGTCCTCTGATGAATACAAGAATCGAGAGTTCTTACCAACCATTACCAAGATGACCAGGTTGAGGTGTCTGGCTGCCATATCATGACTGTAGAACCAACATTACTAGAACCAGTGTGAAAAAAATGATGAAAAGCACTGCCGTGAAGGCAGGAGCTTTTGAGCGCTCGTACATGCACCTTGTAGGTAGATTCGCATTTTTCAGTTTAAGAAATCAATTGAAGGAATTTTCGACAGCTGTCAAAAAAATTCTGAAACTTAGGCGAAACTCTAGACTTCATGTCAGTGCTTCAGCTGACCATTTTTTTTTCGATGATTGGCTAGAATTTTCTACGGTATCTATGGTCTTGGTGGTGCGATCTGGACAAATTTTGCATGTAGTTTGAATACATTATTACTCAGCTAGGTGCAAAATTTCATCCCAATCCGCTCAGTATTTTCGGAACTATCAGCAAAAAAATATTTTGAACGGCCATATTTACGGAACTTCTAGTCTAATTTTGCTCATTGATGAACGTGACCGCGATATTTGCGATCCAAACCCACCCTGAGAATCTCAAGTTCCTAGGCCTTTCCGTTCAAAAGTTACAATTTTCTATGGTTTCTATGGTTCTGGTCATGCGATCTGGACATAATATTGTTTTGATATATCATTCTCGATTTAAATACAAAATTTCATCTCGATCGAATCCGTAGCTTCGAAATTATCGAGAAACCAAAATTTCAAACGACCGTATTTACGAAATCCCTGGTATAATTCTGCTCATTGATAAACGTGAACGCGACATTTCTGATCCACACATATCCTGAAAATTTCAAGTCCCTAGGCCTTTCCGTTCGAAAGTTACGATTTTCTATGGTTCACATGTGATCTGGGGAAATGTAGCTTGAATATAAATTTCTTCATTAGTATACAAAATTTCGTCACGATCGAATCTGTAGTTTTGAAATTATCAAGAAAACTAAATTTCAAACGACCATATTTACGGAACCCCTTGTATAATTTTGCTCATAGATGAACTTGATCACGAAATTCGAGGTCCACACCTATCCTGAAAATTTCAAGACCCTAGGCGTTTCCGTTGAAAAGTTACAATTTTCTATTGTTTATATGTTTCTGGTCATGCGATCTGGACAAAATTTCACATGTAGCTTGAACACCTCATTCTTCATTTGAGTGCAAAGTTTCAACTCGATCGAATCTGTAGTTTCGAAGTAATCAGGAGAACAAAATTTTGAATATTTAAAGTCCCTAGGAGTTTCCGTTCAAAAGTTACAATTTTCTATGGTTTCTATGGTTCTGGTCATGTGATCTGGACAAAACACATGTAGCTTGAACACCTCATTTTCCATTTGAGTGCAAAATTTCATCTTGATCGAATCTGTAGTTTTTGAGTAATAAGGGGAACAAAACTTTGAACGGCCATATTTACGGAACCCCTGGTTGAATTCTGCCCATTAACGAACTTAACCGAGGCATTTGGGATCTGAACCTACACTAAAAATTTCAAGTCTCTAGGTTGATCCGTTCGACAGTTATCGTGCTTACGGCCGGACGGACGGACAGACTCGAATTTTCCGACGGATTCGTCATCAGTGAGTCGAACATAGTCGATTGAGACCATTTTCGGCTAAAAATTCGAAAAATACAGACATCGTGACGAAATGATATAGCCCTCGTGTAAGTTGTACGAGCGCTCAAATATGGATAAATATATTTTTCTAGCTATGTTGAGATTGAACACATATTGTAGATAAAATTCTTTCTATGAAAACAGCTGGATTTTTGATATATCTTAGCTGGAGCTACCCTGAGGAAGCAATCATTTGCCAAAGTCGATCATATAGCGAAATTCGGTGCTAGAGGTCCCAATAATAACTTCGTGATTTTCTTGAAAAAGTCGTAAAAATATATCAATATCTCATTCATATTCATCCTTATGTGCGACTGGCATTCTTTCCAAAGTTCTCGAGAAATCTTTTTCCATAGTACAGAAAAAAAAGCGACTATTTTTTCATAGAATACCGAACACAACCGGGGATCAAAACTTTGAACGGCCATATTTACGGAACCCCTGGTGGAATTTGGCCCATTAACGAACTTAACCGAGGCATTCGGGAACTGAACCCACACTGAAAATTTCAAGTTTCTAGGTTGTTCTGTTCGTGAGTTATCGTGCTTACGGCACATATTCAGCTTAAAATTCGATAAATACAGACATCGTGACGAAATGATATAGCCCTCGTGTAAGTAGTACGTGCGCTCAAAAACGAAATTTAGTAATCTCTGGTTATCAATTTCGAAGACCTTTGTCTACGCCTATAATGTGTCATTCACTCCTTATGACAAATAGGAGTCGCAACATTGTAATCGCCTAGTTTTACGATTAGTTTAATTTTTGATGTTTTTGTTATCGAATAAAATTTCGAATATCTCGAAAACGATATACAATTTCAGGCCATATGGTGAATTTGAATTGGAATTAATTTGAAATGAATAATGATTATGAAACAATCCAATTTCACAATTAATTTTTGATATCATCACATGAATAAATAGTTATTTTTCTAACAAGTGCGTAGAGTGATATTTTTCCACACGCGACTTCGCTCCGCGTCGTACGGGCTAGCACTTCAAGGACGGGAAAGAAACTATACGAGTCAGTTGGAAATCGGCACCGGTAACCTACTACATATAAGGTAATAGGTAAACGGTATCGAAATCGGTAATCGGTGAAATCAATAAATGTTTATAATGAGGATGGAATTGACATATTTTTATTATCCCGCAATAGTGGAGGAAACCGGAATGCGTACGAAAAAGTGGGTTAAAATGCAGGGTAGTAAAAAAATTCTCGTCCATAATTGCTGATTGAAGATCATTTGATTACAAATTATTCGTGAATTAAATTGGAGGTTTCCATAAATATTCCAGTGACATCAACAATGAACCGAATATTTCATTCCATCCATCGAAATATTCGGTTTATGGTCAACATAAGCATGTTTTTGAGCGCTCGTACAACTTACACGAGGGCTATATCGTTTCGTCACGATGTCTGTATTTTTCGAATTTTGAGCCGAAAATGGTCTCGATCGACTATGTTCGACTCACTGATGACGAATCCGTCGGAAAATTCGAGTCTGTCCCTCCGGCCGTAAGCACGATAACTCTCGAACGGATCAACCTAGAGACTTGAAATTTTCAGTGTGGGTTCAGTTCCCGAATGCCTCGGTTAAGTTCGTTAATGGGCCGAATTCCACCAGGGGTTCCGTAAATATGGCCGTTCAAAGTTTTGTTCCCCTTATTACTCAAAAACTACAGATTCGATCAAGATGAAATTTTGCACTCAAATGGAAAATGAGGTGTTCAAGCTACATGTGTTTTGTCCAGATCACATGACCAGAACCATAGAAACCATAGAAAATTGTAACTTTTGAACGGAAACTCCTAGGGACTTGAAATTTTCAGGCTAGGTGTGGATCTCGAATGTCGTGATCACGTTCATCTATGAGCAAAATTATACAAGGGGTTCCGTAAATATGGTAGTTTGAAATTTAGTTTTCTTGATAATTTCAAAACTACAGATTCGATCGTGACGAAATTTTGTATACTTATGGAGAATGATATATTCAAGCTACATTTCGCCAGATCACATGAGCAGAACCATAGAAACCATAGAAAATCATAACTTTCGAACGGAAAGGCCTAGGAACTTGAAATTTTCAGGATAGGTGTGGATCTCGATTGTCGCGATCACTTTCATCTATGAGCAAAATTATACTAGGGGTTCTGTAAATACGGTCGTTTGAAATTTTGTTTTTTCGATAATTTCGAAACTACGGATTCGATCGAGATGAAATTTTGTATTTTAATCGAGAATGAAACAATATTTTGTCCAGATCTCATGACCAGAACCATAGAAACCATAGAAAATTGTAACTTTTGAACGGAAAGGCCTAGGTACTTGAAATTCTCAGGGTGGGTTTGGATCGCGAATATCGCGGTCATGTTCATCAATGAGCAAAATTAGACTAGGGGTTCCGTAAATATGGCCGTTCAAAATATATTTTTGCTGATAGTTCCGAGAATACTGAGCGGATTGGGATGAAATTTTGCACCTTGCTGAGTAATAATGTATTCAAACTACGTGCAAAATTTTGTCCAGATCGCACCACCAAGACCATAGATACCGTAGAAAATTATAGCGAATTATCGAAACAAAATTGATCAGCTGAAGCACTGACATAAAGTCTGCAGTTTCGCCTAAGTTTCAGAATTGTTTTGACAGCTGTCGCAAATTCCTTCAATTGATTTCTGAAACTGGAAAATGCGAATCTACCTACAAGGTGCATGTACGAGCGCTCAAAAGCTCCTGCCTTCACGGCAGTGTTTTTCTAAATTTTTTTTAAATCTTATGATGTCAATTGTCGATTGAAGAAGGCGAGCGGTGAATAACGAAAGGAGTTTGAATGAAAATGAAACTTCGGATCCTAGAAAACTGAGCTACTTTTTTTGATTCAAATCATATGAATTTTTTCGAAAAAATAAAACCAACCATGTAATCTGAGAAAATTCTGTTGAAAGAATTTGAAAATTGGTTAATAGACTGCTATGTATTTGCTTCAACCTTGAGCGTCGTATTTCGAATGCTCCAAGGAATATTTCGTATTCAGTCCTCATTTATTTAGTGAACATTTCTAAGTCTTCAACGATTGGATTAGGCCGCACCATCAGATAAATTACGAAAAATTACCTGTTGCTGAAAGAACTCGAAAATGTATTGGCAACCGGAGGATAACGTTTTCAGAATTCAGTTCAATGCCATACTTCATCGTTTATAATTTTTTTCAACTTTTCAAGCAAGCTTGTCATTAAAATGTTCCAGGTAGTTCCGCCTCACGTATTGTTCCCAAACCATTGAATCAAAAATCGTTAAAGTAACCCTGAAAATATATATATTTTTCTGGAACTTCCCGGGGCATTGGAGACTTAGGTGCATAACACTGTGTGCAAAATCCAGAATTGCTAGAAAATTTACATTTTTCTTCGAATTACCCGACTGGTTAATTATTATTTATGCGATTCCTTCAAAGTGACAAAATGACTTTATTTTTGCTACAATCAAAAACTATGGATATTTCAGTTCAATATAATTTAATGATAATAATTTGATATTACTAGAATTACCCGACTTTTTGATGATTATTTATGCGAATCGGGAATAACTTTTAGGAAATAATTCATAAGAGTCGCTATATCAGATGATAGAAACAATTTAGTAGAAAGTAGGAGTGCAAAGGTCCCCTTAGTTCGGAATTATATCTTCAAAATGATATTGGCGAATTTATTGAATAGACAATGGAAAACGATGAATTGAAATTATTAACTATTTGAAATGACTTCTCGAAATGCATAGTTGATACACTACTATAAACAGTAAGTAGTAAATAAAACGGCAAATGGAATATTGTGCAAATGTGGAATAAATTTCGATAATTTCTTCATGACTTTGATTCCTCCTTCATGAACGGTAATTTGGTTGCCAGTATCGAAAGAAAATCGTGTGCCATGCAGGCTTCGAACCTGTTTCAGCAATTCCGAAATTGAAAAAGACTTGACTCATTAAAAATTTGGATTAGAACTTTGCGGTGAAAAATATTATCTCAGGAAAGATCGTGCCAAAACATATTTCGAATTTCATGATTTTCGATGGAATGGTTTTTCCGCAACGCGTAGGCCTCGAATATTTGTCCTCAAAATTAGATGGATCATTGCCGGATCACAACCAATTTTTGCATGAAGTTTCATGGAATAAGCCAGCTGATATTTGCCTTAAAGAATATTCCCGATCTAGCAGGATCAATGCAACAGGTTTTTTGTACAAAATTTTATGGAATAAGCTCTAGAGTTCTTATGGAAAGGCCTTTTCACCTTCAAAATGGACTTATGATTGAAAAAATTGTGTGAATCTCAGTTTTCACACAAAAATTGTTTTATTCACATCTAAAAATTGAGAGGCCTTATTAATAGGCCCTTAAGATGCATGGAGCGGCACTCCATTAATCGAAGATCCGTTACTCTGCGTTCTGACTGGTCACTGAATATTAATTGTTCCGAAATGATAGATATTCAAAAGAATCTTCACGAATTATTTCCAATTTTAAGATCCACGTGAAAATATTACAAGAATGATGTAACTAAATTCCTAAATGAAATTATTAAAAAAATTCTTACCTTTCGCTTCCACTCATATATTTTTGACCTCTCTTAAAATGACTGGAGATCCGTTAAGAAACGATCGGCAACGAATATCAACAACAACTAAAGAATTCGTGGTGTTAGGAACCAATTTGAAATATCACGTGAATTGTCCTTGAAGATTCTATGAAATTGAAGTTTCTCAAGAATATCTGAGTGTTCAACTAATGAGAGTGAGATTTGATCGATCCGGATAGTTTGAAAATTGTCGTCTATCAATATTTAAATTTTGCGTGATAAGTATATTTGTAATTAGTACAAAACTATGACACATAAAATCACTCGTAATGAGTACCTCATTATTCCAACATAATTTCCAACGTGATGGCCTGCGTTAGATCTGCTCCGAACAGGCGAAATCCTCAAAGGGAGTGCGGCAGGAACGGAACTACTAAAGAGCAACCGGGGCAATGACCAAAGTTAATTTTCTTTTGATCTGGGATAAGTGACACAAATAATAAACTTTTATGAACTCACATTAATCAAAATAAATTATTCTATTTTTTCACTCTCGGAAATTTGGTTTATTTAGTATCGGACATCCGCAGTTTCGGCAGGAATACTCAAAACTTCATTGGTAGGGAAAATGAGACGATCCGTTTCAAATGTATTCCACTTCACCTTTCACTTCCTGATTATTGTTTTTTTTTCGGTAACAATAAGGGCACCTTTCGACGTCAACACAAGTTTAATTGAAAATGATTGAATGAATAATAATTTTTTATCTAATCCTAATGAATTATATGTATATTCATTATTCAACTACTTTTGGGCAATTAATAGTATCTGTAAACTGTAAACAAACACCGTGAGCTCTGTGCTTCTGAAAAAGCAGTCCATTGTTGGTATTGAGAGGAGGTCACTTGAATAATTTTGACGTTTTCTCAAATTAAGTTGATATCTAATTATTATTGTGAATGTTTTGCTGAAAAATCCCAAAACAAATATAAAGGAGTATATAATAATTCTCAAGATTGGTGTAGGAGTAAGAATATTAAGTCATCGTTTACAGGCATATTTAAGTGAACTTAGCACTAAATATAAAACATCGCCCCTATGGGCTCCATGCTGCATGCAAGTACAATCAACATAAATAATGCATTGTTATATTATATCTTTGTATTTATTGTTATAACTGTAGATGGAGTGAAGTATTCAATTGCGGTTATGGTCATAACTGACTCGATGAATTAAAGCACTCGCTTTCGGCTCAAGCTGCAAACTTCATCTGCGTGAGTTATGACCTACATTACCGCTCGTATACTATTAATTTCGTTGTTTTTTGATATGAAGCTAGTAGCAAAAACGTACCGAACTCTGACTCGCGACTTTCGTCTATCTGTATTTGCGCACTGGTTGGGAAAACAACCGACCATTCATTGTGCCGCGAATTATTTTGCACCTCTTCGCCACATAGTCATCGCGGCTCTTAGGTGATCTACAATTGACTCACGATTTTTGCACAATTTTTTTCGTAAACATAAATTCCGTGGATCGAAGTCCTGAATGAATACCTAACAGAGAAAATTGAATTAAGTCCGTGATCACCAATTGAATCAATTGGAAATCTTTATGCCAGCTTTGTTCCCGTCATGCTCCCCAAACGAAAGGTCCTTTCGGAAAGTTCAAGAATTATTGACATCTCGGGAGGCTGTGGAAAATCGAAATGAAGTTGGTAATAGACTATTCAGAAATATTTTGGGCTGCTGAATTCAGGTTGGTATAGAAAAAATTACAAAAGCACTGCCGTGAAGGCAGGAGCTTTTGAGCGCTCGTACATGCACCTTTAAGGTAGATTCGCATTCTCCAGTTTTACAAACCAATTGGAAAGATTTTGACAGCTGTCAAAGAAAATTTCAAACCAACGCGAAAATCCAGACTTCACGTCAGTGCTTTGGTGTCCATTTTTTCGATAATTCGCTAGAATTTTCTACGATATCTATGGTCTTGGTAATGCAATCTGGACAAAATTATACATTATTCTTCATATATGTGCGAAATTTCATTTCAATCCAATAAGTATTTTCGAAATTATCAGAAAAAATATAGTTTGAACGGCAATATTTACGGAACCCCTAGTCTAATTTGGCTCATTGATAAAAAGGATCGCGAAATTCGCGATCCGAACCTATCCTGAAAATTTCAAGTCACTAGGCCTTTTTGTTCGAAAGTTATGATTTTCTATAATTTCTATGATTCTGATCATACGATCTGGAAGAAATGTAGCTCGAATATATAATTCTCAATTTAAATTCAAAATTTCGTCGAGATCGAATCCATAATTTTGAAATGATCAAGAAAACTGAATTTCAAACGGCCATATTTACGGAACCCCTAGTCTTATTTTGCTCATTGGTACACGTGAACGCTACATTTACGATCCACACCTATCCTGAAAATTTCAAGTCTCTAGGCCTTTCCATTACAAAGTTATAATTTTCTATGGTTTCTATGGTTCTGGTCATGCGAGCTGGACATAATTCTGCATGTAGCTTGAGTACGTAATTATCCATCTGAGTGCAAAATTTCACCTCGATCGAATCAGTAGTTTCGGAGTAATCAGAAAAACAAAATTTCGAGCGGCCATATTTACGGAACCCCTTGGCGAATTTTGCCCAATAACGAACTTAACCGCGGCATTCAAGATTCGAACCTACCCTGAAAATTTCAAGTTTCTAGGACATTCCGTTCGAGAGTTATCGTGTATACGGCCGGACGGCCGGCCGGACGGACAGACTCGAATTTTTCGACGGATTCGTCATCAGTGAGTCGAACATAGTCGATTGAGACCATTTTCGGCTCAAAATTCGAAAAATACAGACATCGTGACGAAATGATATAGCCCTCGTGTAAGTTGTACGAGCGCTCAAAAACACTGACTCATAAAGACCTTGGTTTGGTGATTTCATCAAACAAATTCGGAAATAATTTCATTAATTCTGAACGCTTAAGTTCTGAATTCTGAGAATTTTTTCAGTCTTGTGCTATCAAAATGGAATTGATCAGGATATCTTACGCCTAACAATAAGAAGCGTGAGGCAGGGTCTTAATGGATTCAGCAGATATTTCCGCCAGTTTTTCAGGTGAACTATTATATTATACCTACTCAAAATTTATTTTGATTGATAAATTTCAGCATTCTGCCAGTACTATTCGAAGAATTCTGGTGAAAAAGTCATTACAGTCTGAAATTAGCAGTTGAAGATAACCCGTACAATACGATTATTTCTTCAAAGCGACATTAAATGACTTTTTTTACAATCGATATCCAAAGTAGGCATTTGCGCTCGTATTTGACAACGCAAACGTCATCTTTTTCGAGGAATGTCACTTTGTCGCTTATAAGCTCCCAATTATCAACTGCCAATCAAATACGCATTGTTCAGAGTATCCAATGGCAACGAGTAAATGACATATTTCATTGTAATTGTAAAACTGTACTTTTAATTTTCATTCAACAAATTAAATGAATTCTTGGAAATATGTGAACTGTTCGATTGTAGAAAAAATCTTGTAATTCGAGCGCAAATTCATTGTCGATTTCAAGAATTACGAAAGTCAGGAGCTTTTGAGCGCCCGTACATCCACCTTGAAGGTAGATTCGCATTTTTCAGTTTAAGAAATCCATTGAAGGAATTTTCGACAGCTGTCAAAAAAATTCCCGAACTTAGGCGAAACTCCAGACTTCATGTCAGTGCTTCAGCTGACCAATTTTTTTTCGATAATTCTGCGGTATCTATGGTCTTGGTGATGCGATCTGGACATGATTTTGCACGTAGTTTGAATACATTATTCCTCAGCTAGATGCAAAATTTCATTCTAATCCGATCAGTAGTTCCGAAACTATCAGGAAAAAAATGTTTTGAACGGCCATATTTACGGAACCCCTAGTCTTATTTTGCTCATTGATGAATGTGATCGCGATATTCGCGATCCAAACCCACCCTGAAAATTTCAAGTCCCTAGGCGTTTCCGTTCAAAAGTTACAATTTTCTATGGTTTCTTTTGTTCTGGTCATGCGATCTGGACAAAATTTCACATGTACACCTCATTCTCCATTTAAGTGCAAAATATCATCTCGATCAACTCTTTAGTTTTCAAGTAATCAGGAGAACAAAACTTTGAACGGCCATATTTACGGAACCCCTAGTGGAATTTGAACCATTAACGAACTTAACCGAGGCATTCGGGAAGTGAACCCACTCTGAAAATTTCAAGTCTCTAGGTTGTTCCGTGCGAGAGTTATCGTGCTTACGGCCGGACGGACGGACGGACAGACTCGAATTTCCCGACGGATTCGTCATCAGTGAGTCGAACATAGTCGATTGAGACCATTTTCGGCTCAAAATTCGAAAAATACAGACATCGTGACGAAATGATATAGCCCTCGTGTAAGTAGTACGAGCGCTCAAAAATGAAGTACCTATATACTAATGCTAGAATCATTGGAATTTGGTACATAGTAGATACTTCAAAACTAAGAAGGAACTGCATTTCAAAGTAGATATGTACTTGTAATTTTTCCGGAAGCTATTATACCAAGTAGCACTCTTTGAAGTACAGACTTCTTACAGCAGATACCAGATACTTCGATTCAAGAAGAAATTTGTAGTATGTATTGGACGTTGGTGTAATAGCAGCTCCACTGGGCATGCTACGGTTACTTCTGTTGGAAAATGGATGGAGTACGCAGAAGAAAATTGTACAGTGCTTGTCTCCAGTTGGTTTATTCTACAATTCATGTCCATTTTTGTATGTTGAGGCCGAAAAGATGGCAGGTGTCATTTTGTATACAGAAGTATCTTGTTATCTTGTAGCATTATCACAAATCATAATTGTATGTCTTCCTATTGGGACTCTTCATCCTGGGGGCAATTCTTTGACTATGATATTTTTAGAGAACCACGGATACCCTACCACTTTAATACTAACTGGTAACAATTCAACTGACAAGCACGATAAATTTTGAATGATTTCCAGGCTGACTTTGTCTGACAATAACGATGGAACAGAAAATCTAATTATTTTGTCATAACCTTCTCCCGCGCTGATAGAGTGGGATAGATGCTATACAGATGTTGAAGCATATACTACGGACTGAAAGTAAATAATACTACAAGCAGTGTGGTAAATACGTCGACGAAGCAACTACTACCGGAACCGACTAGATTCTTTTTGATAGAGTAAATACTTCGAAGAACGTGGCAGTAGCATTTACTTTGTTTTTATTCATACCACCCATTGTTCCGTCTGACCTATGTAAACCTTATCAGAGTTATAACACGCTATCTTATACATTAAACTAGACTGTTTAGACGGTGGTGTGCTATCTTTTACCTTTGTAAAGAATCTCCTGTTGTTGTCTAGGATGTTGTAGATGTTGCAGCAGTGCAATTGAATTCCCTGAAGATACTCTGTATTCTGTAAGATAGTTTAGGGAAGAATACTATTTTCGAATATCTATATTGGGGGCTTTCCCTTTGTGGGGACACACTATATTGTGGGCTGTTTGTTATAACGGCATTATAGGTAAGATTGTCGGATGGTTGGTGGTGCTTCAGTTTATAATCACACACTATTTTCCTGATGTAATACCTTGGGTAGTTGTTTGCCAGGAGTATATCAAAGACTCGTTTCGTGTTCTTTTTCTCAAACTGTGAGTGGCTAAGAGAAAGAGCTCTATGAAGTTAGTTGGAGGCAATGTTCTCCTTTTGTTGTGCACTGTGGTTGTAGAGAAAATTGATGCATCGCCCGGAATTTGTTGGCTTCATGAACCAATATGTAATTAATATATTATCCCTACTTATCACTAGCACGTCCAAAAAGGGAATAAAGTTGTTTGCCTCTCTTCCCATTGTGAATCTTATCTTCTCGTGGAAGGAACTGAATACATTTGATGTTATCTCTACCTGATCTCTCGGTACCAGTAAAAACAAATCGTCCACATATACTTTTATTGGAAGAATGTCAAATTTAAGTTTCTAAACGGCGTATTCGAATAATTCGTGCATAATTAAATTCGCAAAAGGGGAGCTGGTTGGAGATCCCATAGCTGTTCCATCTATTTGTTTATAAGCTAAATTATTGAATGTGAAGTAACTGCTGTCGAATGTCAAATTAACCAGCCTCAGGAAATCATCTTTGCCCAATAGCTGAAATAGCTGATATAAGACCATCTCTTAGTGATAACTTGTATGACCATTGTTTTGGAATATTCGTGAATAGGGATACGACATCAGGAGATATTAACTAATAATTGTCAGAAACATCTTCAACAAAAGAAAACGAGTTTTTTACACTGGATCTCGATGAAGAAAGTACGTTACACAAAACACTGTGCAAAAATTCACCAATGTTTTCCTCAAGCAATAGGGATACTATGTCTACTTGAAGTTTTATACTTTGATTCTGTAAAGGTGTCCTAAGAAACTTGTTTATCTCTTCTCCTTCTTTGTTTGAAGTTTGACATTTAGTACTATTATTAAGTAATTTGTTAGCCTCCCGAACATATTCTTATTTATACATTACCACTGTTGTATTGCCCTTATCTGACCTTCCCACCAGAATGTCAGGGTTGTTCTTCATGAAATTGGACGTGATCTGATAATACTTTCTCAAAGGATCCTGAGTTGTGAGTTGACCTTCCACAACGTTTTTAATTATCCTTGTACATCTTGCTCATTCCATTCTTCTAGTCTCGTCTTTGGGGACGATGCCGTGTATCGATTTTTTTTTTATGGGTGTTCAAATTTTAATAACGAGGTAATTGTTCTCCACAATGTATAATTCTTCATTATTTTGAAAGATCTAATTTCAGCCTTGGAGAAGGAAAAAATTAGACGATTTGTCGACGATGTTATAAAACTGTCCAATACCCTGAGATATTTTATTTCAGTTCATCAACATGGACACGAACTCTGAGGAATCTGTTTCACCGAGCGGATTATTCAACGGAATTAGAAGGAGTTGAAAATAATGTTCGAAGAAATGTTCGATGTGATATAATAACTACATTGATCCATCAAAAAAAAAATTACGAAAAGCACTGCCGTGAAGGCAGGAGCTTTTGAACGCTCGTACATGCACCTTGTAGGTAGAATCACATTTTCCAGTTTTAGAAATCAATTGATGGAATTTTCGACAGCTGTCAAAAAAATTCTGAAACTTAGGCGAAACTCCAGACTTCATGTCAGTGCTTCAGCTGATCAATTTTTTTTCGATAATTCGCTAGAATTTTCTACGGTATCTATGGTCTTGGTGATGCGATCTGGACAAAATTTTGCACGTAGTTTGAATACATTATTCCTCAGCTAGGTACATAATTTCATTCCAATCCGATCCGATTTCGAACTATCAGGAAAATAATATTTTGAACGGCCATATTTACCGAACCCCTAGTCTGATTTTGCTCATTGATGAACGTGACCGCGATATTCGCGATCCAAACCCACCCTGAAAAATTCGAGTTCCTAGGCCTTTCCGTTCAAAAGTTACAATTTTCTATGGTTTCTATGGTTCTGGTCATGTGATCTGGACAAAATATTGCTTTAATATATCATTCTCGATTAAAATGCAAAATTTCATCTCGCTCGAATCTGTAGTTTCGAAATTATCGAGAAAACAAAATTTCAAACGACCGTATTTACGGAACCCCTAGTATAATTCTGCTCATTGATGAACGTGAACGCGAAATTTCAGATCCACACCTATCCTGAAAACTTCAAGTCCCTAGGCCTTTCCTTTCGAAAGTTATGATTTTCTATGGTTTCTATGGTTCTGGTCATGTGATCTGGAGAAATGTAGCTTGAATATATTATTCTCAATTCGAATACAAAATTTCGTCACGATCAAATCCATTGTTTTGAAATTATCATTAAAACCGAATTTCAAACGGCCATATTTACGGAACCCCTAGTGTAATTTTGATCATTGATGAACGTAACCGCGAATTCGCGATCCAAACCTATCCTGAAAATTTCAAGTCCCTAGGCCTTTCCGTTCGAAAGTTATGATTTTCTATGGTTTCTGTGGTCCTGATATGCGATCTGGAAAAAATGTAGCTCGAATATATCATTCTTAATTTAAATACAAAATTTCGTCACGATCAAATCCATACTTTTGAAATGATCAAGAAAACTGAATTTCAAACGGCCATATTTACGGAACCCCTGGTCTAATACCGCCCATTGATGAACGTGACCGCGACATTCGAGATCCACACCTATCCTGAAAATTTCAAGTCCCTAGGTCCTTCCATTACAAAGTTATAATTTTCTATGGTTCTGGTTATGCGATCTGGGCAAAGTTTTGCATGTAGCTTGAACACGTCATTATCCATTTGAGTGCAAAATTTCACCTACCCTGAAAATTTCAAGTTTCTAGGACTCCCGTTCGAGAGTTATCGTATACCGACTACCGGACGGACGGACAGAATTTTTCGACGGATTCGTCATCAGTGTCATAGTCATTTGAGACCATTTTCGGCTCAAAATTCGAAAAATACAGACATCGTGACGAAATGATATAGCCCTCGTGTGAGTAGTACGAGCATTCAAAAAGTTTGTGTCACGTTGTTTGTCCGAGATGAACTCCTGAAATACTGAACCGATTTCAATTAAATTTGGCACACTGTGTGCCTTTTGATCCAACTTAAAAGATAGGATAGTTTATGTATCAATTTATAATTGAAATATTTTTGTATTGCAAATTATTACTATTTATGACAAAGAGTGATAATTATCTACGCGGCAACGTGGGTCCCAAATCAACGGCACGACATTGTGTCCCCACTACAACAGATCACTGGACAGGAGCGATAACGTCTTGGATGTTTCCCAAAACTGAAGAAATTTGGAACTGTTTGAGAACTGGGTTATAACTTGAAAAATCAAGGATAGGATTAGGTTAGGGAAGGGGAGAGGTTAGATTAGGGTTAATAATAATAATTCCACTGGTTTGAATAGTTTACTACAATATAATTAGACGTATACCTTAGCCACAGCAACGAGTGGCCGAGTCTGCTAGTATATTTATAGGTTTTATCTACCTTACTCAAAGTTATTTCACAGAATTTTTTGGCAGAACGAACGGAATTATAAAATAGCAGTTTCGAGGGTTCTGAAATACTTTGATTTTCTAATCCATTACCAACCTCGAAATGATGACACTAACCCAAAGTAACTCAACCAAAACTGACATTTTATGTTGTGAAACGATCTTCTTCCTAACCGAAACTTCAACCGAATAGTTTTTGGTCAAGTTTCCTGATGAATAACCAGACATTGTAAAACCGGCCCTGAGGTCAGTATACGGCAAATCATGTATGATGCTTATGATGATGAAGTTTTCCGATCTCAACCCTTGAGATTTCTTTCTTTGGGGTCATTTGAATTCATAAGTGTATAAGTGAAAGTGAGGTGAATGCGAAAGAACTAAGGCATCGCATTGAAAATTCTTCTGGCATAATTTCGTGAGTAAACTGAAGTGGTGAAAATGGTGACCATTTCGAACAATTTTTTTGAACAATTTGAACCAATTTTATCGGTGAGTGACTTGCTAATTTTGTTGAAGATAATACAAATTTGCGATAATTTGCGATGAATGCCGAGATAAGATCGCATATGCCATAGTCTCCTAACAGAGAGATAACACGATCCTGAGTTGTATTCAGATATTATTGCCCAAGATTTTTTTTAAATTTAATATTTTATATGATCAACGTCCGGTGAAATGATCTCTTTTGATGAGTTCTAGCACCTGTCAAAAAAAGCCTCACCTTGAAAAACACTCAGTACATACGATGTGTCAATTTGAGAAGGTATCACCCTTTATTTCTCAGCCCCCATGCGAAATCAGAAAAAATTCAAAAAGGGCTAAACTTTGGTTCGTAGTGGAACATTTTATACGGTTGGTTGCAATCAATTTGTATCCACCCTGTGAGCGTGATGACAGCAACCCCTTGAATCTTAATGGGGAGGGGGGTTAAGTGCCACCCTGTTTCGAAGGTATTTCGATTGGTTTCTCAAAAATGCCCTACACTTGAACTTTTCTGTTAGTGCAGCCGTACTGAAGTGGTAAGCGCGTTTGGCTCGCGATCTTTCTATCGAAAGATCCCGGGTTCGAATCCCCAAGTCGGGAAAGTAATCGAATTTTCTGACCTGGAGTACGATTTCACCATTCACTATGGGGTGAACAATTAACAGTGCTGTGCCTCAGGTGGCGTTAGAACACAGTAACAAAGCCTGCACAGAACACAACCGGGTCTCCTAACTAGCGTAAGCTCTGAGATTGTGAGGGGTCCCTAGGAGAGTCGGGATAAAAACATTGAACATTAAACGAACCAAGTTTTAATTTTTTGTGATTTTGCATGAAGGCCGTGATATTAAGGGTGGTATCTTTTTGAATCGACACAAAATATATTTTCTTTTCCATGAAGGCCAGTGGTAGAGAATGCGGCATACTTATTGTGTGTCGAGTATTTTCAGGACCAATTCAGTCCAAACCCGACGCCATCTTTGAAGGCATTTTGTCTGATTGAATTCTTCATAACTGCTCCAGGAAATTACAAAGCAATCAGTAGGCAGAAAGGATTCGAACACTGGGTTACACCTGGACTCTGGCAGCATGTCAATTATCTAAGCAGCTAAAATCATGGCCTGAACAAATAAGACGAAAGTATGATGCATATTATACCGAAAAAATACTCTGCCTTGGCAATGGTTAAAAATTGGAATGATTATACGAATGATAATGAATTAATGATAATGTACGAATATATGGAAGATCGTAATGAAATATATTAATGTACTTACCAAATTTGATTTACCGCTCCTTGTAGATGAAACTTCAGCCAAAAAATTTGCTTCGTTGAACCAGGCTAGGTTTGGCGTATGAACTTCCTCAGTACCGGAGCCACTTTCTTTCTTATCAATGAGCAAAATAAGACAAAGGGTTCCGTAAATGTGGTCGTTTGAAATTTAGTTTCCTTGAAAATTACGAAACTACGGATTCGATCGTGACGAAATTTTCTATTTTGATGGAGAATGATATATTCAAGCTACATTTATTCCAAATCGCATGACCAGAACAATAGAAAACATAGAAAATCATAACTTACGAATGGAAAGGCCTAGGGACTTGAAATTTTCGGGATAGGTTCGGATCTCAAATTTCGCGGTCACGATCATCAATGAGCAAAATTAGACCAGGGGTTCCGTGAAAATGGCCGTTCAAAATATTTTTATCCTGATAATTTCGAAACTTCCCATTGGATTGAAATGAAATTTTGCATATAGATGAAGAATAATGTATCCAAACTAAGTGGGAAATTTTGTTCAGATCGCTTCACCAAAACCATAGATACCGTAGTAAATTCTAGCGAATTAGCGAAAAATTCACCTGAAGCACTGACGTGAAGTCTAGGTTTTCGCCATAGTTTAAAATTTTTGTTAGCTGTTAATATTTTTTCAGTTGGTTTCTAAAACTGGAGAATGCGAATCTATTTACAAGGTGAGTGAACATGCGCTCAAAAGCTCCTGACTTCACGGCAGTGCTTTTCATCATTTTTTCGTTTCAAATATAATTCATGAAGTATAACATAGTATATTGTCAAGTCTACAAAGATAAGCATGTTCGGTTTCTCTAGTTGTATATTCATATAGTCCTAGTATATCTATATCACATTACTCGATATTTGTTGTTAATTTCTGAATAATATAATTCTCGTTAAATATAATAACAGGTTTTTTTCCTTATTCATCGCCTGATGTTCAACATATGGTAATTACAGTCCACTAATTAATGGTTATGGAGTTTTTACTCAATCTTGTAATTGAGCCGATCACATAAGATCCAATTGATTTATATCATATATACTTACATAAAAAACATTTGGTGCCGATGCATGGCGTCAATTGAATAATGAAGTCATCTATTGTCAAAAGACTCAAAACATCTAATAGTCGAATATCAGCAGTCTCGGATACTTGCGCAATGGTTGCGCGATAATTCGTTTGAAATTACGAAGTCGATGATCGCAATAACGCTATAACGTTTAAGCGGGCAAAACATAAAAAGTTCGGCAGGAGGCACGAGAGATGCGACCGTATAATGAGGCGTAGGTTAGACTCGTGTGCTAGGCACGTGCATCGCCGTTGAAATTCTTCAATCATCAATTAATTTTTATGGAGACATTGAATTATTGGTAGTTATGTCACGATTGGCATTGAAAATAAACAATGATTATCGGTTTCGAATATAAATTAAGATGAAAGAAAATTACGAAAAGCACTGCCGTGAAGTCAGGAGCTTTTGAGCGCACGTACATCCACCTTGTAGATAGATTCGCATTTTCCAGTTTTAGAAATCAATTGAAGGAATTTTCGACAGCTGTCAAAAACATTCTGAAACTTAGGCGAAACTCCAGACTTAATGTCAGTTCTTCAGCTGACCAATTTTCTTTCGATAATTCGCTAGAATTTTCTACGGTATCTATGGTCTTGGTGATGCGATCTGGACAAAATTTCCCACTTATTTTGAAAACATTATCCCTCAGCTAGGTGCGGAATTTCATTCCAATGCAATCAGTAGTTTCGAAACTATCAGGGAAAAAATATTTGGAAGGGCCATATTTACGGAGCCCCTAGTCTAATTTTGCTCATTGATGAACGTGACCGCGACATTCGCGATCCAAATCCACCCTGAAAATTTCAAGTTCCTAGACCTTTCCCTTCGGACTTCCGAATTATAACTTTATAATTTTCTATGGTTCTGGTCATGCGATCTGCACAAACAGTTGCTCTGATATATTATTTTCTATTGAAGTACAAAATTTCATCTCGATCGAATCCGTAGTTTCGAAATTATCGAGAAAACTAAATTTCAAACGACCGTATTAACAGAACCCCTTGTAAAATTTTGCTCATAGATGAACGTGATCAAGACATTCGAGATCCACACCTATCCTGAAAATTTCAAATCCCTAGGCATTTCCGTTCAAAAGTTACAATTTTCTATGGTTTCTATGGTTCTGGTGATCTGGATCTGGACAAAATTTCACATGTAACTTGACCACCCCATTCTCCATTTGAGTGCAAAATTTCATCTCGATAAAATCTGTAGTTTTCAAGTAATCAGGGGAACAAAACTTTGAACGGCCATATTTACGGAACCCCTCGTGGAATTCTGCCCATTAACGAACTTAACCGAGGCATTTGGGATCTGAAACTACACTGAAAATTTCAAGTCTCTTGGTTGATCCGTTCGAGAGTTATCGTGCTTACGGCCGGACGGACAGACTCGAATTTTTCGACGGTTTCGTCATCAGTGTGTCGAACATAGGCGATTGAGATCATTTTTGGCTCAAAATTCGAAAAATACAGACATCTTGACGAAATGATATAGCCCTCGTGTAAGTAGTACGAGCGCTCAAAAACAACACGACGAAAAGGATGTGTCTATGTACAGAAGATACAGGGTCTTTATAAATGGAAATATCACTATTTTGCCACTTCCAATTCCACTCACAGAATTCATTTTCTGCGCGCAAAACATACCTTCACTTCATTGTTCATTTACATTGGCAATAATAAATGACGTTTCTTCATAATCTCCCCCTTGTGCTTGAACCTGGTCACCAGGTGATCCGCAGTTTCTTCCTCCTTCCCACAGAATCTGCACTTGTCGTTTTCTGCTAGATCTATATTCATGAGATGCTTCCTGAATCGTCAATGCTATGTAAGTGAGGAAGAGTAGCATATTATTGCTAAGCTCAAGATACTTCTTAGATCTCACTGTATCAAAGTTTCGAAGAAACTTTTTGGAAAGGTCCAACCCAAAGAGATTCAGCCAGAGTGTTTCTCTTTCAGTTTTTTCCTTCTCCTGAAATACTTTCTTGTAGGTACATTTACCTATACTACAGAAAGAGCTCTCTGATTCCTAATTCCCTTACTGCCGGTTCTTCTCTGAATAGTCTTAGGATGACCGCATGGGCTAATCTATCTATCACAAGATGAAGAGGTGTGAGATCTGTTATGATCCCCAATGCCCTAGTTTGGCACGTTCTCATAGCTCCAGTGATACATTCAAAGGCTAGCCTTTGTGTAATATCAAGGGCTCTCCTCGTGCTGTTCTGACTTGCCTTGTCATGCCAGACTATTGTCCCACAAGTTATTATCACTTTCACAATCATGACATCCATAGAATTATTTTTGGGTAACATCCCCAAGTCTTACCAGCCAGACACCTGCACGCAACCAAGGCCTCTGTTGCTTTGCTAACACAAAAGCTTGCTTTCTAGGGTTGCTCTCGGCTATTCTCGACTTCAACATCTCATACATCCATTTGATAATGGTTTTATTCATCCTCGACTTTTAAGTGCCCCTTCCACCGACACATGTGTTTTGTTGTCAAAAGCCCCAGATATGTCTAGGAAGGCACACAGTACTCTGAAAGGCTTCGGTCAGCTGATACAGAGCAGTCATTTGAATAACTATGAAATGGATTATTAAATACATACTAAATGCTCAAAATGTCTTCGTTTATTCTCTAGGCATTCATGAATTCTTTTCCATTTGTTGTCAAATAGGTATATGTTTTTTAACATTTCTGGACCAATATTTTGGTGGCACATTGTCATTGCCGCTTGCAGCTCTTGAAGATTATTATAGGTCTGTTTGAAAACCTCATCTTTCAGGAATTCAAAAATGAAAAAATCAAAGGTAGTCAAGTCTATAGATCGTGTTGAAAAAGAAGGCCGGATCCTAGACTTATAACATGGTTGTCATAAAATTCCTGCAGATAGCTGATACCTGGATTACACTCAGCCACTTCCACTGCTACTCGCGCTGCCCGGAATATTTCCCGAAATACCTCTGCGGCAGTTTCAGAGGCAATAAGTATTCACACTCTTCTCCATCATTTCTCTCGCGATCCAGTTTGTGCAATGGCAGACGACAAAACTGCAGCCTAGCGTACTGCAGCGCTACTGGCAGCGGTAGGGGCATGAGAAGTGAAGTGATTACATTCTGCCGCTACTCGTTTCCCTTCTCACGTCCCTGCTCCCTGCAGCTGAGTGTCATCCAGGTATTAGGTTTGCACGAGTATTGAGAGCTGTTGCCCCATCTTGTTGAAAATATCCCAACTGTATTTCTTCAACATCTAATTGATTCATAAATAGTTCCAGCATTATTCTCGTTTACCTTTCACCATTGATGGTATGTTGAAAAAAAACTGGTCCATATATTCTACGACGAGAAACTTCTTACCACACACCAATTTTTTGTGAAGTGGAGGGATTCACATACCCTGAAGAATGAAACCACGCCTCATCACTAAAAAAAGTCAGGTCAAACAATCTGTCATCGTTGGGATTAAGCAGAAACCAATGACAGTACTCTATACGACGTGGAATATCTATTGGTTGAGTTACAAGTAATTTTGTAAGGTTGTAATTCATTCTTCCAAACTTTGTATCAAGTATCCAAAAGAACACCAGACTGCAGATATATTTTTTAGAGACATTTGAGGAGTTTGGTCAACTCGTGTTCTAAGATCTTCAACAACTTCTTCAGGAAATTGAGGTCTTCCTGTCTATTTTCGCTGGTCGACGTTTCCAGTCTGACTAAATCTGTTCATTACAGCTCTAATGTGGACTTTCAGAGAGGATTCTTGGATCTGATAAATATATGACATTTCATCTGAGTACTAGATACCATAAGCCCTTTTGGGAACTTTTCAAAGGGCCATCGACCAAGCTTCTCCTGCCTTTGTACAATTTATGTTTTACAGTATAGGTCATACTATGTAACAGATATGCAAGTCTGTACGATATAAAATGTCTAGAATATTGAAGAAGCATTTATGAATTCTTATTGTATTGTAAATATTCGTTGTTCTAGTAATTTCGTTTTGGGTCTTTCAAGGTAGAAAATTTATTAATGTTGTTTTATTTTATTACTGTTGTGTTGATGGCTGATGAATTTCTTGTTGAGTCTATGTATTTTACTTGCCCATGAGGCTATCCTTAGAATATCTAGGGAAGGTACAGGGAATGAGAGAATTAAAAGTCAAGGAGCCTGGTCCTCTCTGAACAAGTACATCTCATCAGCGAACCTGCCTAGTGATGTTATGATTAAAAGAGTAAGCATTGAGAAGAACTTCAACACTATGCTATGTAAAAAGGAAGAATGGGAAAAGGAATACACTACCCAAAACTTCAAAGTGAATACCATTAAATGGTATACAGATGGTTCTAAAACCACGATGGGGGCCGGCGCTGGAGTATACGGGGCAAGAACCAAGTGTACACTATCGCTAGGCTCCTACTCGAGTGCCTTTCAGGCAGAAATACTTGCAATCGAAAGATGTATAGATATAAACCTGGAAAGAAACTATCAAGGGTGTGACATTGTGATCCACTCGGATAGTCAAGCTGCTATCAAAGCACTGAACTCCTATATCATCGACTCAAAGCTGATATGGGAGTGCCGGAGGAAACTTAATGAAGTAGGCATGAAAAATAAGGTCTCTTTAGTCTGGGTTCCTGGTCACTCAGGAATCAAAGGAAACGAAGAGGCCAATACACTTGCCAGAAAGGGAGCACAAACGCCACTTACTGGCCCAGAACCCTTCTGTGGCATAGGTAAACACACCTATAAGAAAGAGTTTTTGGAGAAGGAAGAGACCGAAAGAGAAGCACTCTGGAGGAACCTTCCAGGAATGGACCACTCTAAAAGGTTCATTCGGAACTATGAAAGTTCAAGATCCAAAAAGTATTTGGATCTCAGTAAGAACAAGTTACGTCTACTCACTGGCTTCCTCACAGGACATTGTCGCCTTAGGAAGCATATGATGAGAATGAGCTTGACAGAAACAGACGAGTGTAGATTCTGTGGTGAAGAGGAGGAGACTCCTGTTCACCTGGTTACAGAATGCCTCGCCATTGCAAACCAGCGCAAAGAATGTCTTGGACAAGAGAATTACAGGAGGAATGAGGATCTAACCTCCTTGAAGCCCTCTCAGATACTGGAGTTCATTGGAGCTCTGGAGCTGGAGGGCGAGCTGTAGGTAGCGCATTTGCGAATACGGCTCTGATAGGGGGCACAATAGACCTTGAGGTCGCAGTGGAACGTAACCCCTTCCTAACTATTAACTATTAACTACTATGTATTTTACTTCCTATTGGTTCTATTTTTGTTCTCTCTTGAAGATATTTGTTGGTTGGGTTATGTAGTGGATGGTTCGGTTCGGATGTATTATTTTAGTGATCTTTCGTAGACTGCGTTCAGCTACTTGCATCAATTTGATGGAACTTTTGTTGCATTGGCCCAATATTTGGTGTCCATATTGTAGCAGAGATCTGCAGATCATCTCATATATTTAGCTGACCGTTTCTGTCTTAATACCTTCATCTCTGTATATCTTTGTTCTGAAGTGACTATCTCTATAGATAGTTGTTTGTTAAGTTGATTTAACATTCATTTTGAAATTCAGTTCGTGGTCAATTTTCATTCCAATGTATGCTTGGTTTCGGGGTGGTGTTGTCCAAGGAGTACTGGTTGCTTTTACGTGGCAAAAGCATAAATTTTGATTCTTTTTTGGTTGAGGTTTTATTCTCCACTTTCTTAGCCATAGAACTACCCAGCTTTTCAAATTAAGCAGTCTGTTTATTGTATCTTGAGTACTTTTGCCATGTGCGATCTGTCGTCTGCAAACTGTAAAATATAACTTATTTTGTTTATAAGGTCTTGAAGTAAGATGTCTGAATACAGGTTGCACAGATATGGTGATGTCCTTAGAAGCCCTTAGAAAGTCCTTGTCTGGGGATGAATACGTTGGAAAGTTAGTTCTTGACTTTTACTTGAATAATAATTGTCCTGTCTATGAGAAATTCATCAATCAACCTTAAGCCATATATGATACAGCTCAGATTATACAGTTTGTAAATCAGTTCAGCGTGTCCGACACTGTCAAACGCTTCTTGAATGTCCATATATATTGCTGCAGTATGATTTTCTTCTATTGTACATTCTAGAATCTAGATTACTATGATCAGTGGGTAGGTAGTCCATGTTTTCTATTCGAAACCAAATTGGAATTTGGAAATTTTGTGACTTACTTCAAGAACATTCTGAAAGTGGGCTGACAAGATATCAACGATTTCTTGACCTTTGGTTACTGGTTAACCATTTACTTCCATTGCCTCAATTGTTTCCGTGATGCTTGGGAGTTAAACTTTGAAAGTTTCCAATGGTTTTCCAGTAAGATCTTCTCTACTGATTTCGATTTCTCTACATGCTTCCAAATATTGATGAAATCGATAATTACCTATGAGTTGGTGAATATCTTCATTGAGGGCATTAAATTTCCTTTTCAGGTTGTTTTCGCGAATTTCTCACGGTTTTTTATCTTTATGAGCTTCAATATACAGGGTGTCTACTTTTAAAAGGGCCAAACTTCAAGGGAAGATCATACATAAGATTTTCAAGAAAAAATGTCATACAACACATGGTCGGAATGTTGACGGTTTCTCTTCAATTTAACATTTCTTGATTTCACGAAATATTTCAAGTTTTTCCATAAAATCAATTATACTTCAGTTATCCTTAGAGCCTCATCAAATTTGACCACATATTTGGAAACAGCATTAAATTTTCTACAAGATAAGAACTTCTATCTGCCAAAAAATTCTTATTGCAGGCGTGGTAAGGAGATGAATGTCGCGATTCTGAAGTGAACAAAACCAGTCATATTTTTCCAATGGTTTTATCGATGAAAAATCATTGATTATGGACATGTTTTCTTTTCACCAAAAAATCCCCCATTCAGTGTGCTCCCGAATGACATATCAACTTTTGTGCTTGCTGCTTGTCTTCTGCCCTAATATCATGGCTAACAAGATAACGAATGAGTCGAAATATTTCAAACCCAAATTTGCTCCACTTTGAAGCTCTTTATGATTGAATATTGTAGTTATTTTCATGGAAATCATAAATTTATCTGTCAAATCAAAATAATTTGAAGGAATAAACTAAACGGACGCGGCTTCACTTAATTTACTTCCGGCGAAATCGAGAGAGAAGTATGAACTTGCGTACCAACGCTTCATTGATTTTTGCAGGAAAAACAACAGTTCATAATTTTCTGAGAATGTACTTTGTTTCATTCTATAGTAATAATCCATTTGTAACATTGCCGCACGCTACAGCAGTGCGGTAAGAATATTACCGCACTGTTATTTTCTAATTGCTCAGTAACTGCCCACTATTCTGGAATGTTGAGCTTTACGCATAGAAAACAGGTCAAAATAGTATCACTTTTCCCACGATCGGAGAAAATAACTAATTCCGACAACGTCCGGGTTGTGCACACTCATGGTAAGAATCGGACGAATCGTGTCAAACATTTCGTAGTATAACAACCACAGTGCTTCCACAGATCCTCGCGTTACGATTTTACGATTTGAACTGATCGGATCAGCGATCAGCGGTAATGCCGACGAGGTTGCTTCGAGAGGCAACTTTGGCGTTGCGTTTTTGATCCGCATCTACTGCTATTTGTATTCGATTATCGTCTTGAGCACATGCGCTGGTAGTTGCGATCGCTGCAGATTTGAATTATTTTAGGCACCATTTTGCGTAAGGGCTGGATGCGTCGAGAGTGGTCCGATTTATATTTAAAAAACGGATTTTGAAAACAGAAGTAAAGTACTACAGAGCGTCAGAAGTTGCGAAATATGTGTAAAATACTTGCAAACATGACCAAAATCGGTCCAGCACTCGCACGCCGTCGAGTGGAGGGGGTAGCCGGCCGACGCAGGGGAGTGAAATACGGACATGTGGACGCTTTCCTCAATTTGGGGGTTTTTCGTGCCGAAGTCAAAGGACCGGGGTGTCAGTTTTCGAGATCACTCGTTCGATGAACGTATACGTTCGTGACGTCATGAACGTAGATTCCTTGAAACTGCAATTCTCGGGGAACGACTCTATGAACTATTCGTTCAAAATCATAGTTCAAACGTTCGTTCGACAACGAGTGATCTGTTCCATACGCTCGTTGACGTTAGCACGCATCTTAAATTTTCTGTTGTAGTTATTAATCGTGCTGTGAATTTTTCGAAAATGAATTTAGAATATCTTGTGCTTCACCATTTTAGACAAAATCCGTTTGATAATTTATCAGATTAAATGTTTATCTGTTTCAGCAAACAAATGGTTCGTGATTTGTTAGAAAAGTTGAATCCTGTTGTTATCGAGTCCTGCCGGGTAAAAGTAGTCGAAAATTTTCCCTTCAATTGCGGATTGGAACTTATAAACTCTATTATAATAAAATATGTTTTTGTTCAATTGACATAGGTTTATTCCTCTTCTCCATTATTTTAAGATGATTTCTTCACAACTTTTATTCACAACTATACTCCGTTTAAGAATTATTGACATCTCGGTTGGCTGTGAAAAATCGAATTTAAGTTGGTAATAGACTATTCAGTAATATTTTGGGTTGCTGAATTCAGGTTGGTATAGGAATAGCACTAGCATTACCCATAGAAATCTTGCTTTGATGATTTTATCGAAGATATTGGTGAATATGTAATAATAAAAATTTGCTCTGAATTTGAGTATTTTTTGTCTTATGCTATTAAAATGGCTAGAATTGACCAGGATTCCAGGATACATCGCGCCTAACAAGAGAACGCCAGGCAGTTTGTCGGTGTTACTTCGAGTTTTTCAAAGTTTTGGCATATATTTCCGCTAGTGTTTCAGGTAAACTGTTATTCACCGACTCAAAGTGTATTCTGATTGATCAATGTCTCTTAAATTTTCAGATTTCACCAAGCCCTGTCCGTAGAATATTAGCATGTTATTATAGCCTGGAATTAGCAGTGGAAGAAAACCTATGCGATACGATTATTCCTTCAAAGAGATATTGAATGACTTTGTTTTTGCTTGAATTAAAAACAATGAATATATCAGTTTAGATATTCTTTTCGAACTGGCCAAAGAGCACCTAGATTTCAATTGATCAAAGTCACCATTATATTATATCATAAAAAAATTGGATACAAATACAAAAAAGTTGATCAAAGGAAAATTCTTATTGATAAACAGAAAAATATAATTAAAATAGTACGATATTATGATAAATACCGAGAATACATGGAACAAAACGTAAAATTCATTTATCTAGATGAAATTTGGATATTCGAAAACGGTATTCAAATTCGTCAGTGGACACTAGAAAAGAATCCAAAAGGTATGCTGAGTATATTCAAGGGTAAAGGCAGAAGGTGCACTATTTTGAATGCTGGAACAATTGATGGATTTTTACCTGGATGTGATCCGATTCTTGACAGTGGTATTAATGATAAGGATTACTATGAATGGTGAATTATTTCATAAATGGGTTATTGAAAAATTGAAAGCTTCCCTGCAACAGGATGCCCATCAATAGGATTATGTCAGCTTATTCAATAAACACATCCAAATCACTACACTACGTGGAAACAAAGTTTTCAAGGATATTTTTATGTTTGCTCTTGTATCATTCATAGATATTTTAAGTTTATTTATTATACTTATACTGTATGGTACCCTGTATACATACCCTCTGCTAATACACATGCTATATTGTTCCCAATTCAAAAGTATACTGAATAATTGTAAAATTGCTCATCAATTATAATATTTTCAATAATTCATGGACAGTTTTAATGAATGAAAATAAAAATTGACTTTCTTAAAGTATTCAACACCGAGCAATAAATAATTCACAAATTGGTTCATATATTTATAGTTCGGTACAAAGTTCATGTCAAAATTCTTCATGTACTACATAGATCCTTAATTTTTGTTTCTCTCTTATTTCTTAATACATTATAACGTTTATTCCAATCCATTCTTTTGGCCCTGTGCTTGCGAAGTATCCAAATATTTTTTTCTGTTGCACCACTAGCAACCTGCTAGAATTCCATTAATTATCCTTCTTGAATCCTGACATAAAATGGTACTCTTATAGTTATATGGTTAGAATTTTGCAAGATTTCCAATACCAATAAATATTGCATGGTCCTGAGTGAAAATAAATATTTATTTGAATGATCTTCAATTTTCCATGGTTGACTTTTATATGAACGATAAGTTCAGATAATTTCATATGAAAGCATTCCACAATATTTTTGCGCTTTCAAACCTGAATTCCCATGTTTGAACTGCAATCGAAATATTCCGGCTTAATTAATAATTATTCGATAATTCGTATACTCAACACTTTTCTAGGTTATATTTATGTTCCGTTTCTATGATGAAATTTAGTTACTTTTTAGTAACCAGAAATAAAGCCTCGGCTGGACGTTCATGGCCTGCTTCGATGTCAATAATTCTTAAATGGACTATATACTTTCGTCGGAACGAGTAGTTGGCGATATGCTCGAGAATTGACTTATTAGGGCGACATACACGGGCGCATTATCTGTCATATCTGATACGTGGCGAGCCAAATTCGTACATATATCAGTGCGTGTATGGTATCAAATCCGTCCGTTTTTGGTGTAAAATCTCACATCTGGATCTGTCAAGTTGAATCTCTACGTATCAGAACTGTGCGGATAATCCGTCCGTGTATTGTGTCTTAATTCGAACTAAACGTTCGATTCCATTCGTTCACGGACGTATACGTTCATCGAAGAAATGATCTCGAGAATTGACACTCGGCAGCGCTGAGGCTGCAATTTCGAGAGAAACTATGGAACTGAGTGGAATACTCACTGCCTCTGATACTGCCGCAGAAGTATTTCGGGAAATATTTCGGGCTGCGCGAGTAGCAGCGGAAGTAAATTTAAATACCTTTATTGCATTTTGTTGAGACTTCGGTTTACTGGATTTCAACAATTGCGTTAATGCGCCCTTGCCCGATCCCAACGGTACCATTTTTTTTTTTTGAGGAAATGCGCTATCGCTAAGTTGGTCAATTCGGATAACTGGAAATCTGATATGGTAAGGCGCTCACCTTCGCCAAGTTCTGATGAGGAGGGGGGGAATATAGACGTCCAATATGAAGAGGAAAGTGACCTTTTTGAGGTGGATGAAACCGAATGTTCAAGATGTGGAGAAACCTACAACAGCTCCCGAAAAAAAGACGATTGGTTGCATTTCATAATATGCCAGATGTGGCTTCATGAAAATTGCTCTTCTTTTTTGAACACTTCTCAAAATTGTGGTGAAACCGCGTTCAAATAGATGAAAAATCAATGTTGAGGAAGAATATTTTATTTCACCTTCATAAAAAGTTTGTTTTTTCAATGTTTTCTCAGTTTATTTTCATTTTTATTTTGTGGCTATCTCTCACCCAACCATATGGCCAATTAACCCCACTGAACTGGGATTGTCTCTCTCATCGTGGAAAAGGGACTGTTCTCAGAAAAATAACCCCAACGTTGGGCATTCATCAACCGCTGGAATGGGATCGTTCTGTGGAGTATCCCCGTTTAACGATAGTTGTATTCCTGAGAAGTACCTCACATCACTGTATTCTCGTATCATCATCAAGCATTTAACTAACTTAACCATATTTAAACATTATATGAGAGATTCCCCCCATCCTTTACTTGTCCATCAACTGTGTTTGTAAGAGATAAGGAGGGGTTTTCCAGTTGGCCTCACTAGATTTTCCCCTACTTTCTTGCCCTCTGGAATAAACGCGTGATTTTAGTGCTAAGAATGTGTGTTTTCAATTTCCTACCTTCCCGTCAATCTTTTCTATTGAATAAATCGTAGTTTGGGTTTCATAAATAACGTAGGATCCTTCAACCTTTTGACGATCACGATCTTGGCCAAAGATTATTCAGAGTAAAAACTGCCCGAACAAATTATTGCGCTTTCTTATATTTTCGTTTAAGGTAAAGTTCTAGTTCTTTGCTGCGTTCAACAGAGAATATCGATAATAGTTTGAGCTTTGAGCGCATAATGTAGGGGAGAGCGGTGTTGAAAGTGCCGATTTTTACAAATCCTCATATGATTCAGATAAAACAAGGACTATATCTAGAAGTAGTGGTTCATCCTTAGCCAAATTTAGTCCATAATACGAATTTACCTACAGATTTTGGACATTTTCAATAGTTTTTGAGAAAAAGTGATTTTTTTATACAGCGGCGACAAGGCACAACCAACCCCACTTTGGGGCAAGTTGTGCCGTAGCTGGGGTCGGTTGTGCGGTTGATAATGCTAGGTGTTTCACATGAATGGAAATCAATTTAGAATTCAAAAGACGTCAATTTTATAATAATATATTTATGCCAAGATGGTGGGATGTTTTGTGCATGGAACTTCACGGCACACTGGAACGCAAGTTGTCGTACTTCTTTCGGTAGAAGACCGAAATCAATTGAAGCGCTTTTTGAGCGCTCGTACTACTTACACGAGGGCTATATCATTTCGTCACGATGTCTGTATTTTTCGAATTTTGAGCCGAAAATGGTCTAAAACGACTATCTTCGACTCACTGATGACGAATCCGTCGAAAAATTCGAGTCTGTCCGTCTGTCCGTCCGTCCGTATACACGATAACTCTCGAACGGAATGTCCTAGAAAATTGAAATTTTCAGGGTAGGTTCGAATCTCGAATTCCGCGGTTAAGTTCGTTATTGGGCAAAATTCGCTCAGGGGTTCCGTAAATATGGCCACTCGAAATGTTGTTTTCCTAATAACTTCGAAACTACGGATTCGATCGAGGTGAAATTCTGCACTCAGATGGAGAATTATGTGTTCAAGCTACATTCGAAATTTTGTCCAGCTCGCATCACCAGAACCATAGAAACCATAGAAAATTATAACTTTGTAATGGAAAGGCCTAGGGACTTGAAATTTTCAGGATAGGTGCGGATCTCGAATGTTGCGGTCACGTTCATCAATTAGACTAGGGGTTCCGTAAATATGGCCGTTTGAAATTCAATTTTCTTGATAATTTCAAAACTATGGATTTGATCTTGATGAAATTTTGTATTTAAATTGAGAATGATATATTCGAGCTACATTTTCTTCCAGATCGCATGATCAGAACCATAGAAACCATAGAAAATCATAACTTTTGAACGGAAAGGCCTAGGGACTTGAAATTTTCAGGATAGATTCGGATCGCAAATTTCGCGGTTACGTTCATTAATGAGCAAAATCAGACTAGGGGTTCCGTAAATATAGCCGTTCATACTATTTTTTTCCTGATAATTTCGAAACTACTTATTGGATTGGATTGGAATTTCTCACATAGACGAAGAATGATGTATTCAAACTACGTGTCCAGATCGCATTACTGAGACCATAGATACCGTAGAAAATTCTAGCGAATTATCGAAAAAAAATTGGTCTTAGTTTGAAATTTTCTTTGACAGCTGTCAAAATCTTTCCAATTGGTTTCTTAAACTGGAAAATGTGAATCTACCTACAAGGTGCATGTACGAGCGCTCAAAAGCTCCTGCCTTCACGGCAGTGCTTTCCGTAATTTTTAAGATGTACTTCGATAGTAGTGCATTTTTCCCCATTGAACACTAGTCTTGGTTTGTATACAACCGCAGGAATACCTCCACTCTTTTTTGACATATCGTTGTAGTGTTGTGCGACAAATTTACAATTCACGTGCAACTGTTTTTAATTTGAGTCCATCCTTGATGACTGCATCAGCAGCCGTTTGTAAAAGATCCTGAATTGTAGTTCCCCTTTGTGTTTTTCGCTTATACGTCCTCATTCTGCTAAACGAGAAATAATGGGACAATATAGGCTACTAAGGGGTTGGTTGTGCCGCGGCACAACCAGCCCCAAATGAACGGCACATTTTACCCCGTTTATGAGAGTGTGATATTTTGTCCGTCATATAAAAATCACTCTGCTCAAATCATTGAAATTACACTGCATAACAAACTACGATAAATGACACACATTTCACTGAAACTTTCATATTAACAGCACGAAGAATGCTAGCTTGCGACCAAAAAGTATCGAAACGGAAATATTTACTGACGTGCTGCTGGAGGAACCTCACATGAGTTAAATGTAATTCTACTCGGTCCGCTTTGCTGACGCAACTGAGATGGCAGCCACGTGTGCCCGATGGTTAGGCAATACGCGATACGATAAAATCTTTTATCAATCTATTTCTGATTTCGAGATATTAGGATCGGCACAATTTACCCCCGGCACTTTCAGCCCCGCTCTCCCCTACCCCAATATAGTACCTTATATTGTTTCAAATTTTCGAGATGTTGAACGAGTCAGGGCAATAATCGATTCATTTACTAAACACTCATAAAATTTCAAACAAAACTGCTTGCTCGGTCCCACTTTTCACTCACCATCTCTTTTCAGCTAACAAATACATACTGCAAACTTTGATGCATTTCGGCTGGATTCTCCTCCTAACATCAGCTATTCTTATTTATGGCACAACTACCAAGTCACCCATACTTATGCTTCCTTGGATCGTTTTGAGCGCATGGATATACATGTGTATTATAGTCAGTGAGATACTTCTGTACTTCGACTACATTGACGGACTGAATTTCATCAATAACAAAAAATATGTTGGTGAGTATTCTAAATATCCTTTTTCATACAACTTTTATTTTAATTCGACGACCTTCATCTAGGTTTAATATTAGGTGAACATCATAAAATCTACTCACAATTATTGTATTGTGAAAAATAATGATGTCATGTTATTTTTATAAGCTTCAAAAGATTATTATCGAAATTTTGAAAATCAGATCAGGAAAATTCAAATTTTTTTCACGTGAACATCTGTGAAGCTGAATTTTCATACAACTCATTTCATCGATGCCCATATAGAAACACAAAATCATTGCAGGATATGGCGAATAGTTTCTGAGGCACTGAAGTTTTCAATGAGATTTTTCTTAAATTTTTTCGTGATACGATCTTCCCAAAATTTCACAACAACTATAATTTTACAACTAACTTCATTGTTCCAATACGATTGGGTCAGTATTATTCGAATGATTGAAAAAAAATATTCAGATGACCATATCTACGAAACTCTTTGGCAGATTTTACCCATTCACGAATTTGGACAGCGCATTCAGGTCCCGAACGTTCCCTGACAATTTCCGAACTCTAAATCTTTTTTTTTTCGAAAGTTATCGTGTTTACAGAGGGCCACACGGAGGGACGAACAGAAATGTTTGATCTCGAATTATTCATCTACGAGTCCAACCTTATCGGTTGAGACGGCTCTCGGCTCAAAATTCGGACATTTGTTCGAAATTGAACAATAGCAGACATAGGAAGTCAAAACAGGAACTAATGAATTTCACGAGATCTACAACCTCGACATGATTTCAATCAACCTGATAAGAGAGTTTCAGACTCGAGAATTCACACTTGGGCCTACAGACAGTGGTGTATTCCTGCTTCCTGCCAGTTATCATCGAAATAATACTATGGTATGTTTTGTTCGGCTCACTGAGATCATGATCCTCAGTTTCTGCCCATAAACTGCGACCCTTCAACTGTTGCCCTTCACTGATGTGCATTTCTCAGTCAGGTCGCCCACAATAGGGGCGAAACAACATCACCCTGCGGACAATCCCCGCCTGCTTACGCAACGATGTTGTTCCCTCCCGAGAATGTATATTGTAATCACTTAGTACACATCTACTCGATATTATAATCCGGCGGAATGCCTCATCTGTTTGGTGCGTTCACTAATTCCATGTATTTCAGAAATATTGAAAGATTCGCCAATGTTTACACCCCTCATAAGCTTAGAGCTTATGCGAGTTAGGAGACCCGGTTGTGTTCTATGTAGGCTTTGTTACTTTGTCCTTTTACGCCACCTGGGGAACACCACTGAGAATTGTTTACCCAACAGTGAGTGGTAGAACCGTACTCCAGGTCAGAAATTTTTTTACCCTTCCGGAGGAATCGAACCCGGGATATTTCGACATAAAGATCACGAGCCGAACGCACTCACCACTACACCACGGCCCCGTCTGTGTATCTATCTATCAATCATTCCAATGTTTTCAGACCTATAGGTTTATATGACTTTGGGGTTAGATCTGCCAACTTGCCTTCTTTTGGTAGTTAGAAGACTTCAAGCATTCGCAATGCCAACAGCGGCAAACCAGTTTTCCTGATGAAAATAATTCAATCGCTTTTGCTTCCATGCTCACTTAGCTTCATTATTGAAAATGTGTCTATCCGAAAATATGAAAACCTACTCCATTATCTATATTACTTCAGATGAAATCATACCTCAAAAAATAGCATAGCTGTTGCGAATCACAGTAGATACCCCAAAGAAAAAAAAAACTATAAAAAAAATGTTGGTGAAGAATAGATATTGTCGGATCGAATTATAGACCAGGCAATAGAGAATCCTTCGTGACGGAAACCGTAGTAGAAAACCGAGAGTAGGGGGGTGGGTGGGAGATGCCATAGATGTTTAGTGATATGTTTTCGACTCGCAAATATGATTACTTCTCTTGTAGTTAAGGAAAAACATCAAAAAAACGGTGTTTTTTCGTTTTTTGCTTGTGAAATCTGAACCAATGGAGCGATGCTGAAACTGTCAACAACAGAATTGTAGAGAATGAAAATACAAAGGCAAAATCGTAAAAATCGGAGTTTTCTCAAAAATTCATTACTCGTTCATCTTCAAGTTGTAGCGCTGGTTTTTCGGGTGAAAGAAGTAGTTGATAGGTACTTTGAATGTTCACAACCCAGACATTGTTGGATAAACAGTTTTTGTGTAATTGCGGTTTGAATTATTCACTATTTTCCGAAACGGCTGGATGCATCGGAAGTTCTCCGATTTTAATTTACAAAACGCATTCTGAAAGTAAAAGTATAGTACTACAGAACGTCAATCTTGATTGTACGTTAAAATGTAATGACGATCCGATTTAGTTGTACTAGCACTCATTTCGTCTTTTCATTCTATACAATTATGTTGTTGAAAGTATCAGCACCGTTCCATTGGTTCAGATTTAACAAGCAAAAAACTAGAATCACAGTTTTTTTTGGTGTTTTTTCGAAATTACAAGAAAAGTAATCATATTTTCGAGTAGAAAACATATCACTATACATCCACAGACCACCCCACTCGCGGTTTTCTTTTACGATTTTTGTCACAGAATGACCCTTCATCTGCTCTATTTCCTGTTCTATTAGTATTTTCGTCAAAAATTACTATAACACGGACATCTGCTAAACCACACAAATGATTAAAAATATAGGATTACCTTTAAATTGGAAAGAATTAAGAATATTTCAATAATTTCAGTGCCTACATTGATCGTATCCCTCTTGTTTTTCGGCATGTGGTACGTTATTGTTTGGTACCACATATCGATCAAATCGAGGAGATGTAGTCAACATTCCGTCTCTAAGTCGAAGACCGTCTATACCCAAGAGGGATTCATCCATACAGTCAACCCCCCAAAGATTCCAGAACACAAGAAATACTTGGTATAAAAACTGCGGAAACATTTTTTCTCCTATGGAAAACTACATCTGGAAGCAGCACAATCATCATACAAAATTGTTTGAACCATGAATATTCTAGGAGAATACAGAAATTGCTTCGAACAAATCGCTAATGTTTAGAAGTTTGAATCTTCACAAGTGATTAAAGTATGTTTCATATTTCAGTTCTATTTACTAGGAACAAAAGTGGCACAAAGAGTGGATATAATGTTGCACAAAATATTCTCAATATACATTATAACACTCAAGTCTTACATACTACTAAAGATCGTGAAGTTTTGAAAAAGAATATTTATGTTGAATCAAATTCTATGGATGTTAAAACAATGGAGATGCTATAAACTTCGACGGTTCCGCAAATAACAAAATAACGTGCATTTAAAAAAACGAGGTCGAGGTCATGGGCGTCGCCAAGGATGGACAGGGAGCGCTGCCTCCTAACTTGAGATATGCCAAAAATTCAAATGTATGTGTAAACTTTAATATTATTAATATAATGGGTGTCCCGAGTTCCAGAGTAGAACTTGAGAACCGGACCTAGGATTTGAAATCTGAAAGTTTCGATTATGATATTGTTCGACTTTATCTACTGAGCTAAAATATTTTTTTGCATTTTTTGCCCTATATGATCGATTATTCAATTTTAAATATATTTCTATTCGAATCTTTGCATTCGTAGTCAGTATTATGTTCGTTATTTCTATTCTCAATATTTCAAGCATAAACTGTTTTTAGATTTTCGAAGTAGAAGAATGGCGGAAAATTGTGCATCTCCTTTATTTTGGAAAACTCGTCACAGGGTGTTTCAAATATTTTGTCGAAAATTGTGATCAGAATTTTTCCATAACTTTGGTTTTTCAAATAAGAACCCTATTTTTTATGATTGCGTTGGATTCTGCGAAGAAAAATAATGAAATTGTCCAAAAATGTTTATGCTGCTAAATTAAATAATTCCTGAGTTATCGAGGATTTTCTGAATTTATGTCGTACTTAGAGACAAATTCATAAAATCTGTCGTATAACGATAATCTGTGTTCATAGAAAATAAATTATTCTAATAATTCCCTATGAATGAAGATTATTGTTATGAAACAGATTTTATGAATGTGTCTCTAAGTACGACATAAATTCAGAAAATCCCTAATAACTGAACAATAATTTAATTCTGGAGCATGAACTACTTCGAACAGTATCATTATTTTTTTCGCAGAATCCAACGCAATCATAAAAAAATAGGGTTCTGATTTGAAAAATCAAAGTTAGGGGGAAAATTCTGATCGTAATTTTGACAAATTATTTGAATCAACCAGTGACGAGTTTCCCAAAATTTATTTCACCATTCTTCTACTTCGAAAATGTAAAAACATTTTAGCTCGAAATATTGAGAATAGGAATAACGAACATAATACTCACCACGCATATCTCCCTCTTTTTTCAGTTTTGTTTCGACATTTTGAAAACTATTTCGACGAATTCAACGATTCGAATAGAAATATATTCAAAATTGAATAATCGATCATATGAGAGACGAAAAAAATGCAAAAAAATTTTCGAGAAATTTATTTTCACTCCCTCTATAACTGAAAGTGTTCAGGCTTCAAGAATATTCTAGCTCAGTAGATAAAGTCGAACAATATCATAATCCAAATTCTCAGATTTCAAATAGGTCCGGTTCTCAAGAAATGTCTAGTAGGCACTCGAACTTGGGACACCCTGTATATAATCTAAACGTAATTTTGATTATAAATTTGTCGAGAATTTTACAGAAACCACCTATAAATTGTGTTTTAATTGACTCAATCAAAAAAGGGGGCTCGCTCGTCCGCTTTATTATTGAAATCTTTCAATTGTCAACGGACCATTTGATTGCCTCAAATTATTTTTTATTCTATATGTTATTGTTAACGTTTTTTTCATCATTTTAATATCTAAATTTAATAACTTCGTTTACAAGTTTTATTTAGTGTACAGTCAAAAGCTCGTGAAGCTCTACTCATTGGATTTTGTACCGTCCTTATAACAATCGCCGAAGAGGTAGTACCCACATTACCATCTAATACCAACATTAAAAAAAAGCTTTATGTGATTTTGAGCCACAGCACAGCCATAGCGACGCCCTTGGTCATTGAGATTTCTGATTGTAATTAGATATGACAGAAGCTAAGCCCTACTTTGAAAAATCCATTACACTCTTGATTTCGTTTTTCATTGAATGTTCCATGTATTGTATTCTGATTTATTATAATATAACGTGCTTTAAAAAAAAAACTCGGTCGAACCAAGCCTTAATTTTTTTCAACGTATTACTCAAATGATATCATGAGAATACGTTTCAGATAAAGGAACATAGAATGTGAATAGATATGATACAATCTAAGCCCAACTTTGAAAAGTCCATATCACTCGTGTCCTCGTTTTTTTTAACGCTCGATATTCTGTTATCTGTGGACAAATCAGAGCAAAATTTGCCCACTATCACTATCAGTCGAAGTCTAATCTTCGATTAAACACTTAATCTCTACCCTTTGTAATTTTTCGATTTTTAGGGGTTGATTTGCAAAGCAAGGGTTTTGGCATGAGTAGAATAAAACATGTTTTAGGAATCTGGCCACTGGGGACATTTGGAAAAATTTTATTGCTTTATATCTGTACCTCTATAAAAAATCAAAAGGGACAAGATTTGGTGTGGAGTTGGATGCCCTATTTAAAAAACTTTTCACATCCACTGTTGAAGGATAGCAAGAAAAAAATTATTTTATTTTATTTTTTTATTTAATTGAATTCAATTGAAGGATAATTACTTCTCCATTAGGTATGGTTTTATAAAAGAGAATTTTTGGAGAACACTTTGAGAATGTGAGAATAACATTATTTTTATTTTGCAAACCAATGTTATATGTGGATTCAATAGAGCTTGAGATTAGGGTATTATACCCATTAATTTGTAAATATAAATTATTATTCTACTTAAAAGAAAATGTTGCAGATGCATTAACTTCAGATCAACGATTTGCTTCAAGAACCATAATTGTATCTACTGATAAGGGTTGTCATAAATATTGTACAATATAAAATATCTTGAAACGCATAATTTTGACAAATAAAATTTTATTGCTGGTAATAAATCTTTTATTGTGTAGAATTAGTTCCGATTCGAACAAGTGGTGGCTGTACAATTGTAATAACTGTAATAACTTTGAATTTATCTGAGCTAAGTTCCTTTACAGGTACAAGTATTTGTGAAATATGTTTCATTTAATGACGTCTATCCCAAAGGCAAACTGTATTTCATGATAATTTCCTAGATGAATATATTTAAGATGAGATATTATTCTGTAGAACTCAATATAGAACGCTGCAAATTTTTCTATTTCATACCCTTCAAGAATTAATCGGAGGAAGTCAGAATCCGAAATATCACCAGAATTTCCAACTCCGGACACAGATTTCAAATAATATGATTCCATGTGGAATAGATTTTTCAGCAACGATTTTCAAAATATGCACATTCGATTTGAAGCCCTCAAAATTCATGGATATAGTAGCTCATCTTTCAAATGTTGAATTTCCAAATTTTTCATACCTTAAAACCATCATTGATATTTTATGATTTCAATTGCCGAGTGCGTTCCTGATAGGGGGTGTAATGTAACCCCCGGGCTAACTTTTCACGTAGAAATGAATATGAATGGCGTGACAGAAGATTCACTTTTCAGAACGTAATATTATTCATTATTTATTTTCTATTTTTTATGATTTATTTTCTATGCTTATCGAAGAGAAACTCATTTAATGGCATTCCATCGGAATATTCCACAATATTTTTATGTGAAATTCGATATCTTATATTTTGAAAAATTTCATGCAAAATTCTGTGAACCTGAAAAATAAGTATTGAATTCTGCGAAAATCAGCATATTTAGGTAGTGTTCGATTCAATTCAATTCAATTTCTTCATCATGAAGGAAGTATAAACTCAAAACAAAAAAATTACGAAAAGCACTGCCGTGAAGGCAGGAGCTTTTGAGCGCTCGTACATGCACCTTGTAGGTAGATTCGCGTTTTCCAGTTTTGGAAACCAATTAAGGAAATTTTTGACAGCTGTCAAACAAATTTTCAAACTAAGGCGATAATCCAGACTTCAAGTCAGTGCTTTAGGTAATTCGCTAAAATTTTCTACGGTATCTATGGTTTTGATGATACGATCTGGACAAAATTTCGCACGTAGTTTGAATACATTATTCCTCAGCTAGGTGCAAAATTTCATTCCAATCAAATCGGTAATTTCGAAATTATCAGGAACAGAATATTTTGAACGGCCATATTTAAGGAACCCCTAGTCTAATTTTGCTCATTGATGAACGTGACCGTGAAATTCACGATCCAAACCAACACTGAAAATTTCAAGTTCCTAGGCCTTTTCCTTCGGAAGTTATAATTTTCTATGGTTTCTATGGTTCTGGTCATGCGATCTGGACAAAATCTTGCTTTAATATGTCATTGCCGTTTAAAATACAAAATTTTATCTGGATCGAATCCGTAGTTTCGAAATCATCGAGAAAACAAAATTTCAAACGATCGTATTTACGGAACCCCTAGTATAATTCTGCTCATTGATAAACGTGAATGCCACATTTCAGATCTACACCTATCCTGAAAATTTCAAGTCCCTAGGCTCCGTTAGAAAGTTATGATTTTCTATGGTTTCTATGGTTCTGGTCATGCGATCTAGAGAAATGTGGCTTGAATATATCATTCTCCATAAGTATACAAAATTTCGTCACGATCGAATCTGTAGTTTGGAAATTATCAAGAAAACTAAATTTCAAACGACCATATTTACGGAACCCCTAGTATAATTTTGCTCCGATGAAAGTCACGAAGATCGAAGATCACGACAATCGAGATCCACACCTATCCTGAAAATTTCAAGTTCCTAGGCGTTTCCGTTCAAAAGTTACAATTTTCTATGGTTTCTATGGTTCTGGTGATGCGAGCTGAACAAAATTTCGCATGTAGCTTGAACACCTCATTTTCCATTAGAGTGCAAAATTTCATCTCGATCGAATCTGTAGTTTCAAAGTAATCAGGAAAACAAAATTTCGAGCGGCCATATTTATGGAACCCTTAGGCGGATTTTGCCCAATAACGAACTTAACCTCAGCATTCGAGATTCAAACCTACCCTGAAAATGTCAACTTTCTAGGACATTCCGTTCGAAAGTTATCGTGTATACGGACGGCCGGCCGGACGGACAGACTCGAATTTTCCGACGGATTCGTCATCAGTGAGTCGAACATAGTCGTTTGAGACCATTTTCGGCTCAAAATTCGAAAAATACAGACATCGTGACGAAATGATATAGCCCTCGTGTAAGTAGTACGAGCGCTCAAAAATTAACAAATTGAGTTGCTGAATATGCTGTCTAAGCAAACTTGTATGCTAGTATACTATCACATTCTGCAAAAACCGACGATGAACACCCTCCAATTAGATAAAACGATTAATCATAAAGGTTTTGAAATAAGAATAATAGAAAAATACCAAAAATTAGATTAAGCAGAGCCTTGAATCTTCGTACTGTTTCCTTTATCAATTTACTCGGGTGCCAATTGCGATGGGTTTTATAAGGTCGCAATTCCCTATGACACTTAGGGCCGGTTTCACAATGTCTGGTTATTCTTCAGGTAACTTGACCAAACATTCGGGTTGAAGTTTCGGTTAGGAAGAAGATTAACGGTATATTAGCCATTGGTTAGTGCCAAACCAGCAATTCAGAGTTATCGAAAAAAAATTGGCACTAACGTGAAGTCTGGATTTTCGCCTTAGTTTGAAAATTTCTTTGACAGCTGTCAAAATCTTTCCAATTGGTTTCTACAACTGGAGAATGCGAATCTACCTACAAGCTCAAAAGCTCCTGACTTCATGGCAGTGCTTCTCGTCATGTTTTACTCAGAATACAGTGGCGTTATCGTCTTTTTAGCAGGATTTTGAATTACGAAGCTATGACCCGAAGATATGTTTTTATAAATGGGAACACTAGATTCCTATGCCATTTTTTGAAAGCTTAATTTTCACTGATTTCAAAAATATACGACATCGTATGGTTTTCATAATAATAATAATAATAATTCATTTATTCGCACAAATATATACAGCAGCAGTACACCGAAGAATAAACAATAAAGACTCGATAAGTGTAGAACACTTGATGAATATAATGAAAACATGAATACATGAATATAAATAAAAGAAAATGCCCAAAAACCCTTTTAATCTAAGAGTCTCAATATTTCAATGGTTTCAACTGTTGATGAGCTTCCTATAACAAGAGCAGTCTTCTTCCGTCAATCTCATTATTTCTATACTTTCTACTTATTTCTACAAAATTCGAACCTAGATATATGCAATAAATTTTTATATCTCAAAATTGATTCGGAAATAACGGAAAGATCCTACCCAATCGACTGTGATCTTGGAAGAATTGAGTAGAAAGAAATAAAAAGAACTAATAGAAGGAGACTATGGTAATTATACGAAGCTAAATTTTCCTGTGCTCATCAACTGTTGAAACCATAGAAATATTGAGACTCTCAGATGAAAAAATGTTTTTCGCCATTTTCTATTATTTATATGATGCAAACCATACGATGTTGTATATTTTTGAAATCAGTAAAAATCCAGCTCTCAGAAAATGGCACAGAAACCTAGTGTTCCCATTTATAAAAACATAACTTCGGGTCATAGCTTCGTAATTGAGAATCCTGCTAAAAGACAAGCACGCCACTGGTTTCTACGAAAAAAGTGCCTGTATAATAATTTAATTTCAGGGCTCTAACATCAGTATTAGCGGAGGTATGAATTTCTTTCGATATCGCCTTTTTTCCAATCTTCGCTTATAACTCGAAAACAAAAGAAGGTGGCCAAAAATGAATACTTTGTTAGTTTCTCAGAAAAAGAGAACGAGAAAGGGGTATCAGATTTTGTCTATCTCCTCTGATTTAAAAGTTGTAGTGCTAAAACATCGGGATTTGCCCACCCTGTACAGTATGCTAGAAAATGATAACACAATATCGGACACAGTCCTATGACCAACTAAAAAAAGAGTAATTCCCAATACAAAAGTGAATACAATGCAATAACGGCAAGCGGACGAGGAACCAGCGAGGTGAGCTGGCAGTGTGTCTAAAACACCGCAGAGCGGTAAGCGGGGGCAAATGGCGAAAGCAATGATTAAGGCGGTGAAATGCGAAAAACATACAGAATGGCAATTTTAAAACGGTCTAGAGTCTAGAGGTTCGGCAAGATGGCGAACTCCCCTGTGTTCCATGCAATCGAGACCGGTGACGTCCAGTCGGAATATGGCCCCGTCCAGACGGTGTCCAAGCACTTCTGTTGTGATGGAGGTCTGAACTGAATTCAAGTCCAGGCAACGTAAATGATGATGGTGATGGTGGATGAGCTGAGATATGAAGTGGCTCATCCACCAAAACGAAACTTGGGTCTGGGAACCTTAAATAATGACACATATGGTGGAGGAACCGGGAAATGAAGTGGCGCATCCACCCAAACGAAACTCGGGTCTGGGAAACTTGAATAATAACACTGATGGAAGGGGAGCCGGGATATAAAACGGCGCATCCACCAACACGAAACTCGGGTCTGGGAAACTTAAATAATGATACTTACGGTGGAGGAACCGGGAAATGAAGTGGCGCATCCAGCAAAACGAAACTCCGTTCTGGGACACTCAAATAATGACTCTGATGATGGGGGAGGCGGGATTTGAAATGGCGCATCCACCAAAACGAAACTCGGGTCTGGAAAACGGGGACGGAAAGCTGACCCAGTCAAATACTCCTTTGATGAATATGAAATTGAAAACGAAACTTATAATGAGCTATTATGGAACACAGAGAGGATTGACAACAGGAAAATATATAAAATATATATTGTAGGGTAAACGGTCTCACCACCTCTGAGATTTCCAACTTCACTATACACACAACCAAGTTTTGTGCACTCCGGGAACGGAAAAACTACCTAAAGTCACTTTCTCGAATAATTGTTCATCACGAACAAACGTCGGTAATTAAACACCGTTAAAAATACTAGCAGAAAACTTATATTATGGAATAGAAATTACTCGCTCGATCGAAATTCTATAATATAAAAATTACGAAAAGCACTGCCGTGAAGGCAGGAGCTTTTGAGCGCTCGTACATGCACCTTGTAGGTAGATTCGCATTCTCTCTTCGTTTTAGAAATCAATTGAAGGAATTTTTGACAGCTGTCAAAAAAATTCTGAAACTTAGGCGAAACTCCAGACTTCATGTCAGTACTTCAGCTGATCAATTTTTTTTCGATAATTCGCTAGAATTTTCTACGGTATCCATGGTCTTTGTGATGCGATCTGAACAAAATTTTGCACGTAGTTTGAATACATTATTCCTCAGCTAGGTGCATAATTTCATTCCAATCCGATCAGTAGTTTCGAAACTATCAGGAAAAAAATTTTACGGAATCTTATTTCGCTCATTGATGAACGTGACCGCGATATTCGCGATCCAAACCTTCCCTGAAAATTTCAAGTTCGTAGGCCTTTCCGTTCAAAAGTTACAATTTTCTATGGTTTCTATGGTTCTGGTCATGCGATCTGGACAAAATATTGCTTCAATATATCATTCTCAATTAAAATACAAAATTTCATCTCGATCGAATCCGTAGTTTCGAATTTATGGAGAAAACAAAATTTCGAACGACCGTATTTACGGAACCCCTTGTATAATGTTGCTCATAGATGAATGTGATCACGACATTCGAGATCCACACCTATCCTGAAGATTTCAAGTCCCTAGGCGTTTCCGTTCAAAAGTTACAATTTTCTATGGTTCTGGTCATGCGATCTGGACAAAATTTCACATGTAGCTTGAACACCTCATTCTCCATTTGAGTGCAAAATTTCATCTCAATCAAATCTGTAGTTTTCAAGTAATTAGGGAAACAAAACTTTCAACGGCCATATTTACGGAAACCCTGGTGGAATTTGGCCCATTAACGAACTCAACCGAGGCATTCGGGAACTGAACCCACACTGAAAATTTCAAGTCTCTAGGTTGTTCCGTTCGAGAGTTATCGTGCTTACGGACGGACGGCCGGACGGACAGACTCGAATTTTCCGACGGATTCGTCATCAGTGAGTCGAACATAGTCGATAGAGACCATTTTCGGCTCAAAATTCGAAAAATACAGACATCGTGACGAAATGATATAGACCTCGTGTAAGTAGTACGAGCGCTCAAAAACAAATTGAAGACTTTCAATAAATGATTAATCGAAACATGAATAATTCAGAAAAGTTGCCAGCAACTCATTTTTTTTTGTGGATGTTTTGAATTTCCTCGAATTAATTTTTAATCTAAAAACAATAAATCTTTTTATAATTTTGGTTTTGAGATTCTGGAAATCTGGCAGATATGAACTCAAATCTGACATTTCTTCAAAATAATAGTTATTTATGTATCAAGGGTACTAAGTAGATGATTATGCCCTGAGGGCGACAGTCTTACGAAGCCGAGGGCCTCTGGCCCGAGGGTTCGTAAGTCGCCCGAGGGTATATATCTACTAGTACCCGTGGTGCATACAAACTTTTATGTCATACCAGTCCGTTTTGAATAATTAATATTTTTTTTTATGCCCTCAATTTGATTTGCCAATTTTTATCTGCCCGAACTCAACCGAGGCATTCGGGAACTGAACCCACACTGAAAATTTCAAGTCTCTAGGTTGTTCCGTTCGAGAGTTATCGTGCTTACGGACGGACGGCCGGACGGACAGACTCGAATTTTCCGACGGATTCGTCATCAGTGAGTCGAACATAGTCGATAGAGACCATTTTCGGCTCAAAATTCGAAAAATACAGACATCGTGACGAAATGATATAGACCTCGTGTAAGTAGTACGAGCGCTCAAAAACAAATTGAAGACTTTCAATAAATGATTAATCGAAACATGAATAATTCAGAAAAGTTGCCAGCAACTCATTTTTTTTTGTGGATGTTTTGAATTTCCTCGAATTAATTTTTAATCTAAAAACAATAAATCTTTTTATAATTTTGGTTTTGAGATTCTGGAAATCTGGCAGATATGAACTCAAATCTGACATTTCTTCAAAATAATAGTTATTTATGTATCAAGGGTACTAAGTAGATGATTATGCCCTGAGGGCGACAGTCTTACGAAGCCGAGGGCCTCTGGCCCGAGGGTTCGTAAGTCGCCCGAGGGTATATATCTACTAGTACCCGTGGTGCATACAAACTTTTATGTCATACCAGTCCGTTTTGAATAATTAATATTTTTTTTTATGCCCTCAATTTGATTTGCCAATTTTTATCTGCCACACTACCTTGACATCATTATTGTCTCCGTTTTTGTTGTTAGGGAGATAAGTATTGAAATTTTTAATGTGTCAAAGTCAAGAATCCAAAATGGAAAAAAAATTTCAAATTCCCGACGAAATTGCAAGAAAGGCTGAAAAGGCAACGCGAAATCTGTCCAATCCAATTTTTGAAGTAGATGTCAGAAAATGCTCTAGAAAACATTAACGAAACTGTGCTGTTAGGAAACTTCAATGATTTATATATAAAAAATTACGAAAAGCACTGCCGTGAAGGCAGGAGCTTTTGAGCGCTCGTACATGCACCTTGTAGGTAGATTCGCATTTTCCAGTTTAAGAAATCAATTGAAGGAATTTTCGACAGCTGTCACAAAAATTCTGAAACTTAGGCGAAACTCCAGACTTCATGTCAGTGCTTTAGGTGACCAATTTTTTTTCCATAATTCGCTAGATTTTTCTACGGTATCTATGGTCTTGGTGGTGCGATCTGGACAAAATTTGGCACGTAGTTTGAATACATTATTCCTAAGTTAGTTTCAAAAGTTCATTCCAATCCAATCAGTAGTTTCGAAATTATCAGGAAGAAAATATTTTGAACAGCCATATTTACGGAACCCCTAGTCTAATTTTGCTCATTTATGAACGTGGCCGCCATATTCGCGATCCAAACCCACCCTGAAAATTTCAAGTTCCTAGGCCTTTCCGTTCAAAAGTTACAATTTTCTTGGTTTCTATGGTTCTGGTCATGCGATCTGGACAAAATATTGTTTTAATATATCATTCTCGATTAAAATACAAAATTTCATCCCAATCGAATCCGCAGTTTCGAAATTATCGAGAAACCAAAATTTCAAACGACCGTATTTACGGAAACCCTAGTATAATTTGGCAAGTTTTTAAAATACTTCTGTCTTACATAAATTGTTAAGTTCGAAAGTTGCAGGCGAATTGATATTAGAAATTGACTATCCTTTTTTCCATAAACCAACTTTCAAATCCATACGAATTCTTTTTCAACATCTATTACAGCATATTTTCGCTTTTTCTATCATATCCTTATCTGATGAAAATAATCCAAAATTATAATCAAACTTGCTCCACATAGAAAAAATTGACGAAAAATGGAGTAAGGTGAGTAATTTTTCAAAAAAACACAAAAACTCAAATAACTCGTAAACTGTTGATTTTTGGATATCAATAAATATGGCTCAAATGACAGCGAGTGATTGGAATCACCCTGTATATTTTATATGGGTAACTGATATATGTAAATGTCATATTTATCTTGAATAATTTTCATTTTAGACGGGAATTCCATTCAGAGAACTGCTGGCTGAAAACAATTATGTAGGAAGGACATTCATACAGCCTTGTAACAATATGAGGCAATATGAATGAAAAATGAATGTTGCCTTAAAGTTCAGTAAGTATTTCAAACACATATTTCAATGTAGATTTTCATTGACCACATAAGATGCAATTATTAAGTTTTCAGCCAATTCTTCCTAGAAAAATTCATTATAACTCAATTGCTATGTTCAAGGTGCTATATCTTCGAATGTCAAAGGAAAAAGAATAATTCTCATCGACGATTCAATTGTAAGGGCAAATACCATGAGACCTATAATCAAACTTCTGAGGAGAGCAGGAGCCACCGAGGTTGCTAGCCCTCCTATTAAACATCCTTGTTATATGGGAATCAACATACCGACGAGTGAAGAACTTATCGCAAATAAGTTGAAGTTACATGAAATTGCAAAAAAAGTTGGTATGTTTAATAATATTGAGTTGCTATAATATTTGGAAGAAGTGACAATTTATGTGAATATGATTTGCTGGTGATCCTTAATCATTAACAGTGAGATGATTCTAGTTGGATGAATGTGATAATCGAATATTGCCTGTTCTGTGATGAATGTTCGGAGAATCTCAGTCTGTCGTTTTGGAGATGTTTTACATTTATCAGCTTGCCCTAATGATGTCAATAAAATTGACGAAACTATGAAAGAGTATAATTTTTCCAGAAAAATTGTTCTCATACCACTAGAATCACCCCATCGTTTGAAAATTTAGTACGTAGCAAAATAATAATTGAATAGTTTCTTTACTTTCTCAATAGATGCAGATAGTTTGGAATACCTTAGCGTTGAAGGTCTTTTGGAAGCTGCTCAAAGGAATAATCCTAATAAAAAGAAAGGTTATTGCACAGCCTGTCTTACAGGAATCTATCCAGGTGGAGTTCCCGAAGATTTGGAATGGTGAAAGATGTTCTCTATAGTATATAAATCTTATATTACAACAGTATTCTATCCTTCTTTAAATTTACTTTGAATCTCTGTATTATTGGTTGAAACAATTAATTGAATATAATTTGTAATGATTATACGCATATTTTTATAATTGTACAATAGTAATGATTTAATAAAAAATTGCAGAGTTTGTAATTTCATATATTCTTATTGAGACATTTTTCTCAACAATTTTTATATGAATATCTATAATGTAGTAAGAAAGAGTAATAGAAAAAACATTAACAGTTATTTTACATGAAATATAAAAATAATTTGGGAAATAACAATAACGTATAGTTCCTAGTGGAAGTTTTAACAAAAAATACTTTTTCAAACATTAACTTTTACTCCTTGAGGGTTACACAGCTTCGACATGTACCATTTCCTATCAGAAGTTACAAAGGGCCCATTATGAACAATGTGTATAGCCATATTCTTGGAGTACTTCAAGTGGGGTACAAGCTAGAAAAAAGATTTATTTAAATCATTTATAATACACAATTGCTTTATCTAGTAGATTTTGATGATGAAATTCACTGATTTGCTATTTATTTTTCCTCAATGATGGTTTATGACAAGCTGACCTAGTTCATATTTGAATGAAAATTTTTCGTTACTTTTATAAAGCGAAAGAACAGAAAATAACTTAATTCCATCAATATTTCTCGTTTTTACTTGCGAGGTTAAATTAACAGCCAGAATAATGAGTTGTCATTATTAACGAGTTTTAAGGAAGTATAGATATCCAGAATGGATGAAATAATAACCTTTGGTGTTATCAAAAAGTATTGCGACGTATTTTCCTGCGTAGTACAATCGAACAAGAGATCGAATATCCTCCTCTCATTGTTATTGTCCATCCCCTGGTTGATTTCATCCACGCATCGAAAAGGGACAGGGGTGAGTTCTTGAAGAGACAGCATGAACGCTGCAGTAGCAACCGCTCTTTCACCACCACTTTGGGTGGTAGAATTGAGCTCCTGTAGAGGTTCACCGTTTCGGTAAGAAACTTTCACGCTCAAACCGTATTGGGAGTAATCGGTAACATTGTCACCTAAAAATTGAAAACTTCAGAGAACTCAAATAAATTGTGTTTAAGAAATCGTACCTGTCCAAATAGCTAATTGACCGGAACATTTCATTTTTCTGAAAGCATTAGAGAACTTTGAATTGATTTCATTCACGAGATTACCCAGAGGGAGTAGCCAATCTTCTTCCAGTTTTTCCATTTGTGTTTTCATTTTATTCAATTCGGTGTTACTTCTGTCTATTTCATTCCCCAAATTCCTGATTAATTCTTCCCTTTTTTCATACTCCTGAAATTTAACTTATGATTATCTTTTTCTGGTAATACACTTTATTAGTAGAAATATTCTTGTGAATGGTCTTGCCTCTAGTTCACCATCGTTGGCTATTCTTAAACAATCAATCTTCAATAGAATCTGATCTTTTTCTACTTGTAAAACTTTCAAATCGTCAGAAAGTTTCTCATAATTTTGCTTAAATTCATCAAAACCATCATCAACAGGGGTGAAACCTGAAAACAAACAATTTATGCTAGAGAAAATCTGTGAACTGTTTAATGAAAGAACAATTACACAGGTACAGATTTTGAAATATGAATTTGAAAATAATTTCTAGGCATTCTCTTATCCACTATAGTGATAAGGATTTTTAGGTCTACGATTTTACAAAAAAAAAAAAACCCTAGATCTTAAAAATTGAAATATTGTTCACCTTTAGAGAGTTGTTTAGCTTTCTGCAAAGCTGCTTTTGCCTGACCAACTTTATTAGCGTAGTTTTCTTTGACAGTATTCAACACTTCCTCAGTTTCGTCGCATAGTCTCTTTGTTTCACGGAACTTGTTCTCTGAATATGAAACCTTTTTTCTCACCAACTCGACTTTTTCCATACTCAATTGCGATATCGTTAACAACTCTTTATAGGAGTTGAATTTGGACAAAATCTCTTTTTGATAGGCCACCATTTCTTTCACAATTCTCTGAGATGATAATTATTTCAAAAAAACTATAGAAATTATATAAATGGTTATGATACAAAAATAAAGGAAAATATATCACCCTTATCTTCTGGATAGCTTCATCCTTTACGCTGTCCCTATTCGAATTTGCTGTTTTCAATTTGTCAATCTTTTTCTTCATTGCCATATACCTAGATCCTACAGTCTGAATTTGCTGTTTCAAATCAGTTATCACTTTCTGTTCTGTTTGTAATTCTTCAATCCTGCTTCTGCATCGATTAATCTGAAGAAGAGAATTAATTGATTTGGCACAAGTTTTCATTTATCCTTTTGCTACCTGATTATCATGATTTTTCACTTCACTGTCGATGAATAGAAAAAATTCCTTCTTTTCTTGGATTTGAGCTTTCAAATTTTCAAGTTTCACAATATCTAGGGAAATAGATAAGGTGTGATTTGGAGAAATTTGATTTTGTCTTGTACTCTTAGCACCAGTGTAAGCAGAAAATTTCACGGAATATCTGGATTTATCTGAAAAATATCTCAATTGAATTAAGAAGACTAAAAATTAATCAAATTTATTCTTCTCTTTTCTTTCATGCAATTACATCCCATTATGTTAATTCCAAAAGCTTATATTAAAAAATTTTATTCAAAACTGAACATTTCAAAGGTTTTGGCATTTTTGAGATAACAAAAATATAGTGTACCCTCAAACAAATCACACAAGTCATATTCCATATTTGCTTACCACTGAAAAAAAGACGAATCGAATTTGGGACTTGTTCAAAATACTGATCTACTTTTGTATTTCCAACAGGGATATTATGTATACCATACGTCCTATATAAATAGTTCATGATAAGTTTAGGGGCAGTTAACAAGCTATCCACATAAGCGTGAAACCCCAACTTCCTCAATTGTTCTATTGGTATGGTCGGCTGATAATTATTCATGTCTATATTAGCTGAAAGTTTCTGACTCTTTATCATTTGTTGTTAATAGTTTCAAATTTTGAATTAAAGTATAAGATGAAACAATAATAATAACAGCAGGTACTTTAAACTTATCTATCTCTAGATTATTTCAAGTATTGTCAAGTTCTTTATCGAAATATAATATTAATAATAAAGTTTCATTGATGTTTTAATCCAAATTACAGGCAAAATCAGCCCAAAACTTTGCATGTATTGCAAACACAATTTATCAACATTTTTTTCCATCATAAGAAAATAATAACAGGCCTTCAATATGATCAAGTCGTTCTAAATATTTCATCAAAATCCTCCCAATACTCACAGTTAGAATGGAGAACGTTAACTGGTAATTTTTGTTGATTTCGAAGACTGTGGATGAGTAAATTCATATCTTCCTTTCTTTCACATGTAAATGCCAATCTATCTCTTTTCGAAACAATATTCTCTAGGAAGATGGCATTTCTCGTATCTAGTATATTAATCTGAAAAATTCATTCACATTGCATATTTGTCTTTTTCATATCTTTTTGTCTATAATTTCTGAATAATCGATGTTGAATACTTACTTCCAGCATCATGGGCTCACACACTTCACCTTTGAACAAATGTTTATTATTTCTCAACCATAAAACAGCTTGATAAACTCCTTTATCCAATTGACTGAGTTTTTGGAATCTTTGATTTTTTACATTTTCAAGATAAATTAGTTCATTTTCCATCATCCTTAATTCTGCCTGAACATTTACTCTTTTAGAAAGAATCTCTTCCCTTGCTTTTTCCGAACTTCTCATCTGGGAAGTTATTTGTTCGTTTTCAGAAGCGATTTGTGCAATTTTAAGGTGGACATGTTGATCTACAGAAAAAATATTGATGTAATTTTGTGGTCATTGTTTCAATCGAGATGGTTTCCATTTTTACAGGAGAATGTTGCAATGAAAATGTGAATGTATCTGTTAACGGCAACTACCAAGTTTTTTTTTTTTTAAACAAAATTATTACCAAATGTTTCAACCTATTGCAATGAAAATATATTTTGTGGATCTGTTCAAGGCAAGTACTGAGTTTTTTTTTTTTTTAAAAAATTTTTACCAAATTTTTCCACCTATTAAAAAATATTGCAATGAAAATATATTTTATGATTCTGTTCAAGGCAACTAACTACCAAGGTTTTTTTTTAAACAAAATTATTATTTTTCAACCTATTGAAAAATATTGAATATTTCAGACTTACCGTTTTCACATTTTTCCATTAATTTTTTTTGAATACCCTCTAGTTCCTCAATTTTCTTCATTGTTATATTTATTTCAGCATCCCGTTCTGAAAATTCATCTAATCTGACGTTCATTTCTTGTTTTACACTCTGAATAGATTGCTTATAAAAATCCCGTCTCTCATATTTCTCTTCAAGAGCCTTTTCTGTGTCCCATTTTGATTTCATCTGAAATAAGTAAGTTTCCTTTATACAGAGTGATTCCTCATCTGCTGTCATTTGAGCAATATTTATTGATATCCAAAAATCAACAGTTTACAAGTTATTTGACTTTTTGTGTTTTTTGAAAAATTAATAAGGTGAGTAATTTTTCAAAAAACAGAAAAACCCAAATAACTCGTAAACTGTTGATTTTTGGATATCAATAAATATGGCTCAAGTGACAGCAAATGAGTCATACTAATACGTCCTTCAAGGTTCACGTCGAATTTGGAATCAACCTGTATACACAATAATATGTGCATTTAGAACAGACAACATTCAGTTTTATCAAATAATTACTCACAATACTAGAATGCATGTTCTGTAACTGCATAGATTTTTTTTTTGCGATATTTATCTCTTGTTCCATAGGTTTCCCCAGTGCTTTATGTTTTTCATACAATTCCGTAGCTTTAACCTTATCCTTCTTTATTTCATCCATTTCTTCCCTCAATTGTTCATATCGAATCCACGCGATCTTTCTCTCGATATGTTGAATGTTTTCCAAATATTTTCTTTTTTTATTGAAACTTTCTACCTAAAATTTTCGATCTCCATAAACGCTCATAAGAACTACTTCAATAGAAATTACTTACCTTCACCTCTAATCTAGCGTTAGATTCTTTGGCTTGAACCAATTTTTGTTCGTTCTTTTCCAAGGAATCATTCATTTCCGTACACTGACTTTTACAAGCGATTAATTTTTGCTGCTTTTCAATTAAATCTTCTTTGCATAGAGCTAGTTGTGTAGCTTTTAGTAACTCTTGCTTGTTCATCTTTGCAAAGTCCTGAACTCTATCCTGGGGTAGGAATTGACAAAGATTATCTACTTGAATATTGTACGTTTTTATAGCTTCTAAAACTTCATCGAGATTTTTCCTAGTACCATTAATGAACCATACGTTTCGGTCGTTAGTATCAAAATTTCTTGTAATTTTCAAGAAAGTGTTATCATCGTTTCCTTGTAGATAAACATCTATTGTCGCTTCGGTACAGCTATGCTTCACATATTCTTTGATCTAAATAAACAATGAATTACCCAGTAATTATTAATTATCGTTGATTCAAAACGAAATTTACACCTTTGTACCTCTCCCCACTGTTTTAGGACTACCGCCTAATCCTAGTATTATAGCCGCTACCATAGTGGATTTTCCAGTACCATTAGGGCCAATAATCATGTTCAAATGGGGACCAGGATAAAATTCAGCATGGGAATAAGTACTGTAAACAGACGAGGTGAAATAAAATATTAGCAAAATATACTATTTAAAATAGTAGTAGTCACTCACACGAAATTTTTTACTTGTATCCGTCTGATTGAACCGGGTTGAAACATGGTCGTACAAGGTTGAATTCAAAATAATGAACTTGAAAGAATTTTATATCTGATTTCAGAACAGTCTACACCTAGGCTATTCTCTTTCCTTTTCCAAATTTCAATTTCAAAATCTTTAGGGCTCATTCTCAACGGAAACAAAACCACAGATAACCATAACCAATCTTTCAAATCTTTGACAAAACCGGGAAAACCCTGAATCGGGTCATAGATTAAAGAATATATATAAATAAATATATAATTGAAGAATATATATGTAAAATTACGAAAAGCACTGCCGTGAAGGCAGGAGCTTTTGAGCGCTCGTACATGCACCTTGTAGGTAGATTCGCATTTTCCAGTTTTAGAAACCAATTGAAGGAATTTTTGACAGCTGTCAAAAAAATTCTGAAACTCGAAACTCCAGACTTCATGTCAGTGCTTCAGCTGATCAATTTTGTTTCGATAATTCGCTAGAATTTTCTACGGTATATATGGTCTTGGTGATGCGGCCTGGACAAAATTTTGCACGTAGTTTGAATACATTATTCCTCAGCTAGGTGCATAATTTCATTCCAATCCGATCAGTAGTTCCGAAACTATCTGGAAAAAAATATTTTGAACGGCCATATTTACGGAACCCCTAGTCTAATTTTGCTCATTGATGAACGTGACCGCGATATTCGCGATCCAAACCCACCCTGAAAATTTCAAGTTCCTAGGCCTTTCCGTTCAAAAGTTACAATTTTCCATGGTTTCTATGGTTCTGGTCATGCGATCTGGACAAAATATTGCTTCAATATATCATTCTCGATTAAAATACAAAATTTCATCTCGATCGAATCCGTAGTTTCGAATTTATCGAGAAAACAAAATTTCAAACGACCGTATTTACGGAACCCCTTGTATAATGTTGCTCATAGATGAACGTGATCTCGACATTCGAGATCCACACCTATCCTGAAAATTTCAAGTCCCTAGGCATTTCCGTTCAAAAGTTACAATTTTCTATGGTTTCTATGGTTCTGGTCATGCGATCTGGGCAAAATTCTGCATGTAGCTTGAACACCTCATTTTCCATTTGAGTGCAAAATTTCATCTCGATCGAATCTGTAGTTTTGAAGTAATCGGGGAAACAAAACTTTGAACGGCCATATTTACGGAACCCCTGGTGGAATTTGGCCCATTAACGAACTTAACCGAGGCATTTGGGATCTGAACCTACACTGAAAATTTCAAGTCTCTAGGTTGATCCGTTCGAGAGTTATCGTGCTTACGGCCGGACGGACGGACAGACTCGAATTTTCCGACGGATTCGTCATCAGTGAGTCGAACATAGTCGATTGAGACCATTTTCGGCTCAAAATTCGAAAAATACGGACATCGCGACTAAATGATATAGCCCTCGTGTAAGTAGTACAAGCGCTCAAAAAAGTGTTATGGTTTGTGATTGCGTTTGTCTGAAAACTAATTCAATTTCATTCGATTCTAGTACACTGTTCAAGCCGAAAGTCAGCAACTCTATTAGCAGAAGCTGGGGCAAGTATGACTACGTTGAAGCGCCATGGTGGATGGAAGAGTACCACTTTTGCTGAAGGATATTTAGAGGACAGCATATCCTCAAAAAATGAGGTTTCGAGGATGTTGGCAGGCGTACCATCTGGATCTCGCATTTCCTTACAGAAACTAGAGACCCAGACAATGAATCATGAGTCAACCTTTGCTGCAGGAAATTTGGCTATCAGCGGAACCTTCCAGAATTGCCACTTCTATGTAAATACAACCAAATAATATAAAATGTAAATTCATATTTTGTTAATAAAGAATAAGTTAATCGAAAACTGTTTATTGCCCGCGCGGGCCATAATGTGTACTTTATGCCCGCACGGGCGTAAAGTAATCCATTATGTAGATTGTATCTAAGGTATAAAAGCACAATAATGTACTGGTATGACATAAAATTATTTCTGATCTATATTTTGAGATGAAATAATATCAAAATATTTTCTGAAAATACTTTCCATCTGTAAAAAAAACAAAACACTGCCTCTGACGTGAAAAATAAGGATTGTTCTTTGAACCTCTTGATTAGTGTAAATTCAATAAATTTTTTGTGCAATGGCCTTTTGGCTCAACTCACACATTCGATGGTATTAAAATTTTTCGAAATATATCCTGATATATTATAAAGAGAATTCAAATCGCTCCGATTCAAATTAAAAACAGGAGTTTCTATCATTTCTGGCAACATAACTTAATCATGAAGTGGCTTCGATGTTTTCAGAATGTCTAAAAAACCTGAAGAAACTTTGTCATCTTCTTCGTAGCTGCTATTATTTCCGTTCTTTTTTTCAATTGTACCACATTTGGCACAATTTGTTTGCTTCTCAATACACAGAATAAATTTCCCAAACAATCTTGAGATAATCGACTTGTTAAAACAAATTGGTACCCTCTCTTTTTCAACAATTCAGCTTGGAGTTCCAGAATGGATCGTGTCGAAATGACAACCCCTGTTTGGGATGGTTTCCAAATTTTCTTATAGCCTACTTCCATATTGGTGAATATTTTGATAAATTCTTCTAAAAATATTATCGTTTCATTATAGACATTAGTGTTGAATTTGCTTATTGCAGCAGATGGATGTCTGGATGTCATCAAGTAAACCATTGATCTAAAAAAAATTCGAAAAGCACTGCCGTGAAGGCAAGAGCTTTTGAGCGCTCGTACATGCACCTTGTAGGTAGATTCGCATTCTCAGGTTTTACAAACCAATTGGAAAGATTTTGACAGCTGTCAAAGAAAATTTCTAACCAACGCGAAAATCCAGACTTCACGTCAGTGCTTTGGGTCTATTTTTTCGATAATTCGCTAGAATTTTCTACGGTATCTATGGTCTTGGTAATGCAATCTGGACAAAATTATACATTATTCTTCATATATGTGCGAAATTTCATTTCAATCCAATAAGTATTTTCGAAATTATCAGAAAAAATTTAGTTTGAACGGCAATATTTACGGAACCCCTAGTCTAATTTGGCTCATTGATAAAAAGGATCGCGAAATTCGCGATCCGAACCTATCCTGAAAATTTCAAGTCACTAGGCCTTTTTGTTCGAAAGTTATGATTTTCTATGGTTTTTATGATTCTGATCATACGATCTGGAAGAAATGTAGCTCCAATATATAATTCTCAATTTAAATTCAAAATTTCGTCGAGATCGAATCCATAATTTTGAAATGATCAAGAAAACTGAATTTCAAACGGCCATATTTACGGAACCCCTAGTCTTATTTTGCTCATTGATACACGTGAACGCTACATTTACGATCCACACTTATCCTGAAAATTTCAAGTCTCTAGGCCTTTCCATTACAAAGTTATAATTTTCTATGGTTTCTATGGTTCTGGTCATGCGAGCTGGACAAAATTCTGCATGTAGCTTGAGTACGTAATTATCCATCTGAGTGCAAAATTTCATCTCGATCGAATCAGTAGTTTCGGAGTAATCAGAAAAACAAAATTTCGAGCGGCCATATTTACGGAACCCCTTGGCGAATTTTGCCCAATAACGAACTTAACCGCGGCATTTGAGATTCGAACCTACCCTGAAAATTTCAGATTTCTAGGACATTCCGTTCGAGAGTTATCGTGTATACGGCCGGACGGACAGACTCGAATTTTTCGACGGATTCGTCATCAGTGAGTCGAACATAGTCGATTGAGACCATTTTCGGCTCAAAATTCGAAAAATACAGACATCGTGACGAAATGATATAGCCCTCGTGTAAGTTGTACGAGCGCTCAAAAATATATACTGTCATATCGAAGTTTCGGCTACGATATCATACAAGCTAAGGAACCGCAGATTTAAGGATAATTTAAATAACAAATGGTACACTTACCACTTTGGCTGAATAATAACAAGAAAATCTTGATGGTGATTGGATACATGGCCAAAAAGTATCAGTCACAGATAACAAGTACATTTCTAAATCATGAAATTTTCTTACTTTCTCACTAAAATGGGGCTGAATATGGCGGCTGAGCCAATCAAAAATGAGAACACTATTGTCGCCACTGTGTTTAATCTAGTCACTGTACATAATTGAATATTCATTTACCACATCAGTGTATAATAAAATTTGGACTACGAACTATAGTTTGCTGCACTTAACTCATATGTACGCTATGCCATCAATATGGAGAGGGCCACTCATAAGTTTAGTAAGTTCACGTATTTTGTGGAATATGGTAATAAAACGATGTTCATCATAAAAATATAGGTATATATCTATTGTTCAATCAGATAAACGGAAAGATATTTTCAGAAATTTTAACTAAGATAGTGAAATTATCAGATATCTCTCACTTGGACGTTCATTAAATTTTCTAAAAGAATCTCAAATTAATAGTTCTCAACACATAATACAATAAAATTTAAAACCAATCTTTTCAGTTTTCTCTATACTCTACAGTCTCTATCTCCCAAATTAAACTAAATAACATTAAATATCGCGTTCTCTATTTCTTTTCATTGAAACAAATCTATTCTCTCAAAGGATGACCATAACTATTATTAAGTTTAATTTTCTTCTAGACCTAAAATATATATAATATGGATAATACAAAAACAATCACATTTTTTTTTCAATTCAACAAAAGTCCTTTAAATTTGGCTGATATCATTCTGATGCCAAATTATTGTCATTACTTTCGCTAAGAGTTAAAAAAGAGGTACTAAATTCTCTTGTATAACCACCATTAAGATCGTACGAGAATTTGTAAAAGTAGCCATCTGCACAAACAGCTGAAAAAAAAAACTCATGTAGTTATTCTATGTTTGTAAAGATGTGTGAATTAATTTTGCGCAAGTTCAAAAAATATGGAGGTAATGAAGTCGATGTCATTTTCCCGTGAGATGAGAGATAAAATCCCTTCAGATCCCTTTGAGCAGTGGCGGCTCGTCGGGTGAGGCAACTGAGGCGGCGCCTCACCTATTATTTCATAATTTTCCTCAGTCTCAGAGAAATTATAAAAAAATAGAGAGCAATCACCAGAAAATTAAAATATTCATCAAAACAAATCAAAATCAACAATACTTTTATTCGGCGCCAATTCTCCACGGCCTCGTGAGTACCCAGAGGCGGCAATCTATTCGCCTCTGTCCAGAGCTAATTCGAAGGGGACGACGATATCCGAACGACAACGAACGTCCCTAGGACGTTCGCTATTTTTCGGACCCAAGAGGCGCCGAAGTTTTCGCCTCTCGGCATTTTCCGTAATATTTCGTGATGCCGGGAAGATACGATGTCCAAAGTCGCTGGTCCCAATCACCCGATTTATTTATGATGTTATGAAACTCCTGGTCCACCTGCAATTTCGTTTGCTCATGCTCCTTTGAGTAACAGTTTTTCCGAACGTTAGATTACTATTTCCTTGAATAACCTGATTTAACTTTCGTTGTGGTTTAATTGAGTGTGTTCTTGTAACGTGTTGATACCCGGTATGAATCCAGTGCACGATTTAATAATGACGCCATCAGCGAGAATAATGGTCAATTTTTTGGGGACATTATTGACAAATGCGCTTTGAAGATAAACGGATAAATTTGATTTATTAAAAGTGAACCTATAGCGCATTTGCCAAATTATAATTTTTCGTATTTTCTTTCCTAGAATGAATCCGATAATGAAGATTCTACTCCACTGAGTATCCCTCTAAGTATTTTCGCATGAACAAACCATCGTTGAAATTGCTGACCAATAATGTTTAGCAAAACACTTTACATTTATTTTATATCTATATATATATATCAGTTTTTTTTCTATATAATCGCCTCACCAGCTGAAGAGGTCACGAGCCGCCACTGCCTTTCGTTCAGGGCAAAAGGGGTTTTCATGATCCAAATAAAAGTAACTACGGATTTCATGGGAAAGCCCAATTTTTTGCAACTTTTAGTATGATTAAAAGTTATGGGTTACTACTGCGCTACAACCTTTCATTACGTTAATAATTCCGTGTTCGAAGGTTGGTCCATTTCTTTGTTGATTGAAATAATTACAATTTCTGCTTTGTGCAATTTTTTTCCTGTATATTTGTGTAATATTTCTCGCCTTGTGAACGTTGTTTTCCGTTTTGTCTAGATGATTAGAGGTGTAATAAGAATAGAAAAAAATACATCAAAACGTATCTATTCGTTGAAAATATTGAAATGTTTATGAATATTTTTCTTGTACAAAAAAGGTATTTATCCAACAAAATCAACAAAATCACAGAGCAAATAATGATTCACAAAAAAATAATACATATTTCTTGAATGAATTAGTATATTTCAATCAACAAAGAAATGGACCAACCTTCGAACAACGAATTATTAACGTAATGAAAGGTATCTCTGCTATATATTGCTGCTTTGTAATATGGTTACTTGGAAATCTTGGGATATTTTTTTAGTTACACGCGATCTTCAACTTAGGTGGCAAAATCACCCTTGACACCAACATTTTTGAATTTCCCAAAATTCTTTCATAATTTTCGTGATATAAGTTATTATTATGCGTTTCAGTTACCAAGCCATGTATGTCAAAATGTGCGCATTTCATGTTGCCTACGCAGTACGTCTAGTGTTTCACGAACTGCTTTTTCCTTGCTGCGAGAACAAGAAGTAGGTGAGCAAAAAAAGACAAGAACAAGAACTATCTTAGCATGCAATAATTATTCAACATTTAATTCGAATAAAATATGAGTGCAAAATTTGAATATGAACTTAATACCTATTTCAAATATCTAAAAAAAAAAATTTTTAAATTTACTAGATGTTTTGATGGCAAATGCCCTTTTTCTGTTTTTCATTTTTATGGTGTCATACACAGGAGACAAGAAGCAATCTAGTCTTTCTAGAGTCTAGACGCTTGTATCGTATTGACAAAACAATCAGCCATTTCATTTTTCACAGCTTTTTTTCTGTAGAATCGAATGAAATTGAATTAGTTTTCAGACAAACGCAATCACAAACCATAACACTTTTTTGAGCGCTCGTACTACTTACACGAGGGCTACATCATTTCGTCACGATGTCTGTATTTTTCGAATTTTGAGCCGAAAAAAGACTCAAACCACTATATTAGACTCACTGTTGACGAATCCGTCGAAAAATTCGAGTCTGTCCGTCCGGCCGTCCGTCCGTCTACACGATAACTCTCGAACGGAATGTCCTAGAGACTTGAAATTTTCAGGGTAGGTTCGAATCTCGAACGCCGCGGTTAAGTTCGTTATTGGGCAAAACTATGAGTGCAAAATTTGAATATGAACTTAATACTTCAAATATCTAAAAAAAAAAATTTTTTTAATTTACTTGATGTTTTGATGGCAAATGCTGTTTTACTGTTTTTGAGCGCTCGTACAACTTACACGAGGGCTATATCATTTCGTCACGATGTCTGTATTTTTCGAATTTTGAGCCGAAAATGGTCTCAATCGACTATGTTCGACTCACTGATGAAGAATCCGTCGAAAAATTCGAGTCTGTCCGTCCGGCCGTCCGTCCGGCCGTATACACGATAACTCTCGAACGGAATGTCCTAGAAACTTGAAATTTTCAGGGTAGGTTCGAATCTCGAATGCCGCGGTTAAGTTCGTTATTGGGCAAAATTCGCCGAGGGGTTCCGTAAATATGGCCGCTTGAAATTTTGTTTTCCTGATTACTTAAAAACTACAGATTCGATCGAGATGAAATTTTGCACTCTAATGGAAAATGAGGTGTTCAAGCTACATGCAAAATTTTTTTCATCTCACATCACCAGAACCATAGAAACCATAGAAAATTGTAACTTTTGAACGGAAACGCCTAGGGACTTGAAATTTTCAGGATAGGTGTGGATCTCGATTGTCGTGATCACTTTCATCTATGAGCAAAATTATACCAGGGGTTCCGTAAATATGGTCGTTTGAAATTTAGTTTTCTTGATAATTTCCAAACTACAGATTTGATCGTGACGGAATTCTGTATACTAGTGGAGAATGATATATTCAAGCTACATTTCTCTAGATCGCATGACCGGAACCATAGAAACCATAGAAAATCATAACTTTCGAACGGAAAGGCCCAGGGACTTGAAATTTTCAGGGTGGGTTTGGATCGCGAATTTCACGGTCACGTTCATCAATGAGCAAAATAAGACAAGGGGTTCCGTAAATATGGCCGTTCAAACTATTTTTTTCCTGAGTTTCGAAACTGCTGATCGGATTGGAATGAAATTTTGCACTTAGCTGAGGAATAATGTTTTCAAACTACGTGCAAAATTTTGTCCAGATCGCATCACCAAGACCATAGATACCGTAGAAAATTCTAGCGAATAATCGAAAAAAAATTGATCCGCTGAAGCACTGAAGTCTGGAATTTCGCCTAAGTTTCAGAATTTTTTTGACAGCTTTCGAAAATTCCTTCAATTGATTTCTAAAACTTGAAAATGCGAATCCACCTACAAGGTGCATGTACGAGCGCTCAAAAGCTCCTGCCTTCACGGCAGTGCTTTTCTCAATTTTTTATTTTTATGGTGTCATACACAGGAGACAATAAGCAATCTAGTCTTCCTAGAGTCTAGACGCTTGTATCGTATTGACAAAACAATCACCCATTTCATTTTTCTCAGCTTTTTTTCTGTAGAATCGAATGAAATTGAATTAGTTTTCAGACAAACGCAATCACAAACCATAAAACTTTTTTGAGCGCTTGTACTACTTACACGAGGGCTATATCATTTAGTCGCGATGTCCGTATTTTTCGAATTTTGAGCCGAAAATTGTCTCAAACGACTATGTTAGACTCACTGATGACGAATCCGTCGAAAAATTCGAGTCTGTCCGTCCGGCCGGCCGTCCGTCCGTCTACACGATAACTCTTTAACGGAATGTCCTAGAGACTTGAAATTTTCAGGGTAGATCGAATCTCGAACGCCGCGGTTAAGTTCGTTATTGGGCAAAATTCGCCAAGGGGTTCCGTAAATATGGCCGCTCGAAATTTTGTTTTTCTGATTTCTTCGAAACTACAGATTCGATCGAGGTGAAATTTTGCACTCGGATGGAGAATTACGTGTTCAGGCTACATGCAGAATTTTGTCCAGCTTGCATGACCAGAACCATAGAAACCATAGAAAATTATAACTTTGTAATGGAAAGGCCTAGGGACTTGAAATTTTCAGGATATGTGTGGATCTCGAATGTCGTGGTCACGTTCATCAATGAGCAAAATTAGACTTAGGGTTCCGTAAATATGGTCGTTTGAAATTCAGTTTTCTTGATAATTTCAAAACTATGGATTTGATCGTGACGAAATTTTGTATTCAAATTGAGAATGATATATTCGAGCTATATTTTTTCAGATCGCATGATCAGAACCATAGAAAATCATAACTTTTGAACGCAAAGGCCTAGGGACTTGAAATTTTCAGGATAGGTTCGGATCGCGAATTTCGTGGTCATGTTCATCAACGACTAGGGGTTCCGTAAATTTAGCCTTTCAAACTTTTTTTTTCCTGATAATTTCGAAACTACTCATTGGATTGGAATGAAATTTCGCACATAGATGAAGAATAATGTATTCAAACTACGTGGGAATTTTTTTTCAGATCGCATTACCAAGACCAGAGAGACCGTAGAAAATTCTAGCGAATTATCGAAAAAAAAATTGGTCTTCTAAAGCACTGACGTGAAGTTTGGATTTGCGCCTTAGTTTGAAATTTTCTTTGACAGCTGTTAAAATCTTTCCAATTGGTTTCTAAAACTGGAAAATGCGAATCTACCTTCAGATTTCCAGGCAGTTTTGAGTTTTATAATTTTTCTAAGATGTCTTATGCAACCTAATTTGTATTTCGCATTACCATTTGCAGAAAAAAGAGCTATTCCAAAATCCCCAATGAAACTTTGGGTTTGTCATAAAAAAAAATTAAATAGAACTGAAAAAAGGAAACATGTTTGACTTCACAACTCACAACAATTACGCAAATAGCATGAAAAATGAGCCGGGGATTCCCCAAGCCAGCCTGTGTTCTGAACATAAAAACAAAATTTCGAACGGCCATATTTACGGAACCCCTGGTGGAATTCTGCCCATTAACGAACTCAACCGCGGCAGCGCCGCTAGACTGCATCTGAAGCAGTATGGTCGCGCGACCGGAGAATTGTAAACTTTCTACAATACTTGAATGTGTATTTAGACCCTTAAATTTATAAAATATTTGATCGTGTTCTTGATTTGGAGAATAATTTCATCAAATTCATTATTCTAGGGTCCGTTTAATCCAAGAAGTAGATTATATGGACGGCATAAAATCATTTGGCTCGCACATCATAAGAACAATTTCAAATGAACCTTCTCCACCATATTTTGTTATTTTATATAGGAAACTATTGTATTTAATTTATATGTTATTTTTGGTTCGAAGAAAATTGCATTTTGACTAAATGTTCCTTTGTTGATGTTTTATTCTTAAAATTGATATTCTTGGAAAAATCTTTCTTCTACCGATTTTGCGCAGTCATTACGACCGATATTGAGTGTACCTTGCAGTCGCTTCCCGGTCGTTGCTATCCGTAAGCTCGTAGCAGCGCCGCACGGCACCGCTGCACAGGGTCGTCGCCGCCGGGTCGCGACTGCCGAGATCCGAATGCTACCTTGAGGTGCATGAGATCTTCCGATAGGGATATCTTTTAAATGGCGTTTTTCAAAGAGACAGTTCCTTTGCGTTTATGTTCAGAAATGTTTACCATTTGAATCATGAATAGATTAATACTGAAACAACGCGGTATCAAATTACCATACTACAGTATGGAAATAGGCTAATGCAAGATATGGCATTTGAAGCAGTTCGTCAAAAATTCCCACAGCAAAAGATGTTCTTTGAATTAATCTATCAAAAACATACACTTATCGTTGTCCATTTTGATGATTCGCCTCGCGCGGTCGGAAATGACGTATACCGGTATAAACACAGCGAGTAATTAATCGCGAGGCGCCTTTGAGCACGACCAGAAACCTACTTTCGTTGGCTCAGGGTGAGGCAGCATCGAGCGCGAGGCAGGTATCGACTTTGCGAAGCATGCCTCGCGAGGCTGCCGCGCGAAATCGATACATAGCTTAATGATCATCGTTTACGTCGTGCGATTTCAGATTGGGCTAACAAACGAACAATGGAAGTGGATCCATTTTAGAGCGCTCGTACTACTTACACGAGGGCTATATCATTTCGTCATGATGTCTGTATTTTTCGAATTTTGAGCCGAACATGGTCCTCAAACGACAGAGTTCGACTCACTAATGACGAATCCGTCGATAAATTCGAGTCTGTCCGCCCGTCCGTATACACGATAACTCTCGAACGGAAAGTCCTAGAAACTTGAAATTTTCAGGGTAGGTTCGAATCTCGAATGCCGCAGTTAAGTTCGTTATTGGGCAAAATTCGACCAGGGGTTCCGAAAATATGGCCGTTCGAAATTTTGTTCTCCTGATTACTTTGAAAAAGAATGACGTGTTCAAGATACATGCAAAATTCCAGATCGCATGACCAGAACCATAGAAAAATATAACTTCGTAATGGAAAGGCCTAGGGAATTTTCAGGAAACGTGTGGATCTCGAATGTCGTAGTCACGTTTATAAATGAACAAAATTAGACTAGGGGTTCCCTGAATATGGTCGTTTGAAATTTAGTTTTCTTGATCATTTCAAAACTACGGATTTGATCGTGACGAAATTTTGTATTTTGATAGAGAATGAAGCTACATTTTTATCCAGACCGCATGACCAGAACCAAAGAAACCGTAGAAAATTATAACTTTCGAACGGAAAGACCTAGGGACTTGAAATTTTCAGGATAGGTTCGGATCGCGAATTTCGCGGTCACGTTCATCAATGAGCAGAATTAGACTAGGGGGTTCCGTAAATACGGCCGTTCAAATTATTTTTTCCTGATTTTTTCGAAAATACTTATTGGATTGAAATGAAATTTCGAAAATAGATGAAGAATGATGTATTCAAATTACGTGGGAAATTTTGTCCAGATCGCATCACCAAGACCGTAGATAACGTAGAAAATTCTAGCGAATTATCGAAAAAAAATCACCTAAAGCCTGACGAGAAGTCTGGAGTTCCGCCTTAGTTTGAAACTTTTTTTGACAGCTGTCAAGAATTTTTCGAATTTGTTTAAAAAAATGGAAAATGCGAATTTACCTACAAGGTGGATGAACGAGCGCTCAAAAGCTCCTGACTTCACGGCAGTGCTTTTATAATTTTTTGTTAACGTCTAATTCGGATGCGCTTCGTGAAGATTAGTCGTGGTGGTCACAGACCGGAAATCATGTTCAAATCATAAATGATATTGAATTCACTACTCTACAGAAAAAAGGATAAAAAAAGCATTCTATCAATTTTCTGGAGTTATATTTCAATTTGAAGTTCTCAAGATCTTAAAAAAACACTCTATTTTGATCAGATCGAGTTATTGAGAGGAAATTTCACAGGGCTATATGTACTGAACCCTTCGGCGGATTACGCTCACTAACAAACTTAACCGGCTTGTTCAGATCTCGAAAGTCATCGTGTTTACGGTCGTTTTCACATGTCTTTCAAAGAGATATAGAACGTGTTTCATTGATATCTTGGAATGGTATTCATATTGCATTGCTTCAACCTGAAAATGAGGAACCCAGGTAATTTTATAGAGTAATGCAAGAATTCAAGTATACTCCGTTTAAGAATTATTGACATCTCGGTTGGCTGTGAAAAATCGAATTTAAGTTGGTAATAGACTATTCAGTGATATTTTGGGTTGCTGAATTCAGGTTGGTATAGGAATAACACTAACATTACCGATAGAAATCTTGCTTTGATGATTTTATCGAAGATATTGGTGAATATGTAATTATAAAAATTTGCTCTGAATTTGAGTATTTTTTGTCTTATGCTATTAAAATGGCTGGAATTGACCAGGATACATCGCGCCTAACAAGAGAACGCCAGGCAGTTTGTCGGTGTTACTTCGAGTTTTTCAAAGATTTGGCATATATTTCCGCTAGTGTTTCAGGTAAACTGTTATTCACCGACTCAAAGTGTATTCTGATTGATCAATGTCTCTTAAATTTTCAGATTTCACCAAGCCCTGTCCGTAGAATATTAGCATGGTATTATAGCCTGGAATTAGCAGTGGAAGAAAACCTGTGCGATACGATTATTCCTTCAAAGAGACATTGAATGACTTTGTTTTTGCTTGAATTAAAAACAATGAATATATCAGTTTAGATATTCTTTTCGAACTGGCCAAAGAGCACCTAGATTTCAATTGATCGAAGTCAACATTATATTATATCATAAAAAAAATTGGATACAAATACAAAAAAGTTGATCGAAGGAAAATTCTTATTGATAAACAGAAAAATATAATAAAAATAGTACGATATTGTGATAAATACCGAGAATACATGGAACAAAACGTAAAATTCATTCATCTAGATGAAATTTGGATATTCGAAAACGGTATTCAAATTCGAAACAAAGTTTTCAATGATATTTTTATCTTTGCTCTTGTATCATTCACAGATATTTTAAGTTTATTTATTATAATTATACTGTATGGTACCGTGTTCACATTCCCTCTGCTAATACACATGCTATATTGTTCCCAATTCAAAAGTATACTGAATAATTGTAAAATTGCTCATCAATTATAATATTTTCAATAATTCATGGACAGTTTTAATGAATGAAAATAAAAACTGACTTTCTTAAAGTATTCAACACCGAGCAATAAATAATTCACAAATTGGTTCATATATTGATAGTTCGGTACAAAGTTCATGTCAAAATTCTTCATGTACTACAAAGATTCTTAATTTTTGTTTCTCTCTTATTTCTTAATACATTATAACGTTTATTCCAATCCATTCTTTTGGCCCTGTGCTTGCGAAGTATCCAAAAATTTTTTTCTGTTGCACCACTAGCTACCTGCTAGAATTCCATTAATTATCCTTCTTAAATCCTGACATAAAATGGTCCTCCTATAGTTATATGGTTAGAATTTTGCAAGATTTCCAATACCAATAAATATTGCATGGTCCTGAGTGAAAATAAATATTTATTTGAATGATCTTCAATTTTCCATGGTTGACTTTTATATGAACGATAAGTTCAGATAATTTCATATGAAAGCATTCCACGATATTTTTGCGCTTTTGAACCTGAATTCCTATGTTTGAACTGCAATCGAAATATTCCGGCTTAATTATTCGATAATTCGTATACTCAACACTTTTCTAGGTTATATTTATGTTCCATTTCTATGATGAAATTTAGTTACTTTTTAGTAACTAGAAATAAAGCCTCGGCTGGACGTTCATGGCCTGCTTTGATGTCAATAATTCTTAAATGGACTATAGATACTGGTCATTAAAGGGTGGGGACATTGTAGTTTCTTCTACTTGAAATATTTTGTGTTCAAATATAACTTCCCCAACTGAAAAAAAGAATCCCCAATCATAATGCATTATTAAAAATAATAATCGGATTTACACATAAGAATCATATTTGACGTATTGGATATGCAACAGGAAATGGGCACATTTTGGCACAGTAACTGGAAGCATAATATTTTTACTACTCTTCCTATGAAACAAATTGGAAAAAATCGGGTACTTATTAGAAGCATAAAGAATTTGGTACTTAAATAAACCAAGAGTGCATTTTTGTCACTCTTCTTTCTTCCTAAACTGTTCTTTATATAGGTGTTCTCCTAAGCTACACATAGAAAAAGATTTTGGTGCTACAAAGGGAGTCAAGGCCTTTCCTCACTAATGCATTAGCTTCCTCTTTTCCCTCAATTCCTGAGTTATTGCAACTAAAAAACTATCCATTATACTAGGGGTTTTCTCGAAAACACCCTGTATATTCAATCACAAAAGATTGCCTTTCAATTGTTGTCATAACTTTATTGCATTTGGAATAAGGAGTGACCAGTGCGCTAAAGTATATTGTTCTAGTTGCAACAAATAATACAGAAACTGGAATTTGTGTATCAACAGCCTGTTAATGTGTGGTAAGTAAAATCAAAACCACTATTGGTCATACAGCCCCTAAAATATTGACTCAGGTCTTAACTTACCGTGAATATAATCATCTTTTGCACTGAAAGCACATATACATGCTTGATAATCAGGAACTGAAAATCGGCAGAATGACCAGCTTGATGAAAAATAAGACGCTAAAATGCTAGACATAGCCAATTGGGAACGTTGATTCAGTGAAGGATCGTCCAAAGCAAAAATATGGATGGTGCCACGGTCTGATGAGACACACATTTTTGTCGATTCATGACTAAAATTTATAGAGTGTATGAGTGCCTAGAAAAAATATTTTTATCAGCACACATCAAAATTAGTACATGAATATTTGTTTGTCCCAGAATATTACAAAAAAATGTAACTGAAATTTGATGAAATATTTAAATCAAGAATAATCTCAACCTTTCTGAAGCATAAATAAGGTCTGCAAATTAATATGATACCATCTCAGCATTTTCAAGTTTTTCAACAAAAAAAATTATAATATAGAAGAAAATCTTACATAATTACTTCCTCTCCTCACTTCAATGTTTAATGCTCCACTGGAAGTATTGAAAACTCTAATTAATGTTCCTTTCACACTGGCAGTAGCCAAAAGAGTTCCATTGTTATTCAAAGTCATACAAGCTATTTCTGAAGAATGAGCACCAATGTTTATGAAATCTTTTTCAGTATTACCGAGGTCAATTAATTGTACACTTCCTGCTTTATTCCATGGAAAAGCAAGTAAGGCGTTATCACTATTAGGACATAAGGCACACAAACCTTTAGGATTGCTGTGTGTTTCAAAAATGTGAAGCTGAGTTGGATTTTGCGTAAATGTGTATACTTTTATCATTTTTTCCATAATCACAACGATCCTGTCTCTCCTGAGTCTCACAGCTAGTACTGGGTAGTTGAACTCTAAATTGAGTGTTACATTTTTGGTTAGATCTTCCCATATCTGAACTCTGTTCAAAGGATATAGGGGTCTTTCACCACCCCCTACTATTGCCAAGTAATTAGAATTAAAAAGCATTTCAATGAAACCGAGACCCCCATTAGCGAATTCGTGTCTCACCCGTTCCTTTAACGGTTCACAATTGAAGATTCTGAATCCGTTCGTCGTAGCACATGCAAAGCAAGCTGTAAGGAGAATATTATAACATTATTTTTGATGACAAATATTATTGTGGATAGGAATTACATTGATCCTGATTGAATGCCACATACTGCAAATCATTATTAGGATTAGTTCCAGATCCAATATTCATTGTGATCAATTACAACTAAATCTAATTTTTTGAAACCTGAAAAACTGATAGAAAGAACATCTTATCAGGCAAAAAAAATTATGAAAACATAACCACAAGAATTCAAACACAAACTGACGACCAAAGCAACGTCATAGAATTTTAGATTGTCTGTCATTTTTTAACTACTTTGGGATTCAACGGGAATTTATGCAAAGAAATTCCAGAAGAACCATATGATGAGCATTGAGGAACAGAGCACATTTTTTCGTGATCTTATTCCCACATTACCTCTTACAATCCGCAGCATTTTCAGCTCGTATACTGTTTATTTGAAACAACCGTCCATAAATTATCATCTAAATATATCACTTTCGATACATAAATGACTTGAAATTATACAAATATTTCACACTTTTCCCATATAAACCACAAACACGTTAGTTTGTTGTTCACCTTTCGGGTATTTCAAACGATTGAAAGTAGATGTCGCCCACTCCGTGATTCTTCCCTATACAGTTTATTTGAGACAATAGTCTATAGAATATCACCTATATATAAATATATCACTTTCGATACATAAATGACTTGAAATCATACAAATATTTCACACTTTTTCCATATAAACACACACAGGTTAGTTTGTGGTTCACCTTTCGAGTATTTCAAACGATTTAAAGTAGATGTCGCCCACTCTGTGGTTCTTCTCTATATAGATATTTGAATCAATTGTCTATAAAATATCATCTAAATATATCAGTTTCGATACATAAATGACTTAAAATCATACAAATTAATGAATAATAAAACACTTTTCCCATATAAACACAGGCACGTCGTTTAATTGTTATTCGTTCACCTCACGTTCTTCTGTATTGTGTAGATCTAGTAATTCTTTGTCTCATAGTTGTGATTATTATTTCGGGAAGAAATAAAGTTTCTTTCAAAAAACAGACTTTTGAAACGGAAAAACATTATTTTACAGGGTGTTTCAAGAGGGGTTGGCCATTAGTGGTGAATGCAGGTCATCCAGGCGTTTCAGAAAAGTTGTTTGTTTTGTATCCTAAGGCTATCAGTTCAGGAGATACAGTGTGATTGATGGATTTCGGCCTGAATTTACGATAGCCATAACTTTGGAATCTGAGGTCCGATTTTGATCGAATTTCATGGGTTTGTTCACTTCAGAAAGTCCTTTCGAATGGCTCACGAAATATCAATATTTTCAGGGCAGTACTCAGAATATCGTGGTTTATCTTTCAAGCCTCAAAATCTATATTTTTTACATTACTTAGAGAAATGTTGGTATTGCCATGAAAAAATACATTATTCAATCTAATGAATTCAATTTTCACTTCGAATAGCACACTTGTTATAAGCGAGTAGCGATCAAACGAATTAATATTTTAGGTGATTTTTTTGAAATCCGGTCCTGATTTCAGTCTTTTCGCGATAATATTTCTTGTCTTTCGCTGAAGTCAGGAGTTTTTAATTTTTTTTAAAGTTTCTATGGTTCTGGTCATGCGACCAAATTATGCATGTAGCTTGAACACGCCATTCTCCATGCAAAATTTCATTTCGATCGAATCAATAGTTTCGAAGAAATCGGGAGAACAAAATTTCGAACGGCCATATTCACGGAACTCCTGTTCGAATTTTGCCTAATAACGAATTTAACCGAAGCAGTCAACATTCGAACCTACCCTGAAAGAGTTATCGTGTATACGAACGGACGGACGGACATATACTAGAATTTTTCGATGGATTCGTCTTCAGTGGGTCGAACCTTGTCGATTATGACATCGTGACGAAATGTTATATCCTTCTTGTAAGTAGAACGAGCGCTCAAAAATATTCTGGAAGACTTCAAAAACAGAAAACGCGAAGTTGATCGGTCTGGAACCTGATTGTGGTACCTACCCTAACCTTACCTAACCTGGTAGTTGTACATTGTGGGTGACAGTGTGTAACTGTGTAAGTATGTTTATTTGAGTCCCGATTTTTTCATTTGATAATTTTCCATTCGAGTATCGAATTGATATCGTATCAACATTATTTTTTCGATGTTTCGCCGTCTGCGGTTCTTTTTTTCGAGCGCTCGTTCTACTTACACGAGGGCTATATCGTTTCGTCACGATGTTTGTGTTTTACGAATTTTGAGCCGAAAATGGTCTCAATGAACAAGGTTCGACACACTGATGACGAATCCGTCGTAAAATTCCAGTCTGTCCGTCCGTACGAACGAAAAAAAAAGTTCGTCACCTAAAGGACTGACGTGAAGTCTGGAGTTTGACCTCAGTTTGAAATTTTTTTCGACAGCTACAAAAATTTCTTCAAATGGTTTCTAAAATCGGAAAATGCGAATATACCTACAAAAGGTGGATGAACGAGTGCTCAAAAGCCTTTTTTGATCAATTTTTGAGCGCATCATTTGGCTTTAGTTTTGACTATACAGGCTGTTCCTAAATTGGAGGTACAAACGAAAAGGGGAGAGTCCTCAAGTAATATTAGGAAAAAGAATCCCATAAACATGGGATCTCAAACGTTTCGTTTTCGAGTTACTGGTGTAATAATACGACTTATGCCCTTAGTAATAGTACAAGCTATTAAGATGGAATTTAAGTATCATCATTATCCTATATATTTCTATTCGCTGTCGCCATTTATAATCTATTGTACGAAAAGAATTGAGTTCGTGCTTCCTGCACAAGGAGAAAGTCTTTTGTTTTACCCTTTCTGAGGAACAGGTATTCAGGAAAGAAAACCCAGAAATTTAAGAGGACATATTATATTTACGAAAAATAATGGTAAAATGCGTACATAAAAATCGAGCTTTTCACAAACAACAAAAACATCAAAATAAAAAAAATATCTATCATTCACTTAATTTCGCATAATCATAATTAAATCATACAAATAAACTCCTACGTTCCCTACTTCATACAAACACACTAATCCAAGTGTACGAGGGGTCAATTAATCATCGATACCAAATAAAAACAGCTATCATTCACATTCCTTACATCGAAATACATCAAATCAATGTTCGGTCGAGTTATCAATAATATTGGGGATTACAATGTCACCATTTATATGTATTGGGGTTCAAACGTTGAACTGAATTTTCCTACCTTGATCTGCACACCTAATCCCTTTTTGTACCTACTTGAAAACAAATTCACTCACTCCGAAACTGACTTTAACCTTTTGGTTGTCAATCCCACAACGAATACGACTTTTGACTTTACTCAAAATGTAACTTCTTCGACACTTATTTCCACGATCCAACACAGATTATTTCCCTAACCCGAACTCTTAAAATCATCAACTCAAAATACTAAAGCTATTTTCCTACAACAGACTACTACCTCAATTTAAGTCCCTACAACGGCCTCGAACCGAAACTTACAATTCTATACCTATCTTGGCCACTCCCTGACTTTCAACAACACCGGCCTCGAACCGGAAAATCGACCCTGTACGACTACCTCTTAGGCGCTGGTCTCCTCGAAACGCGACGGACGACCGACGCGGAGACGCCTCGAATTATATGTTCGGGAAACCATGAGCACGGTCTCTCTGAACCGCCAGGGCGGGCGAGATTTAAAAGTTACACCGACAGCCTTCCGTATGACGTCACCGCACGTCGTAGGTCGCGTGCGAGCGGTTCGAGGAGACCAGCGCCCTAGTGAGTTCTCTACCCGCGAGCAACTACTTCTAAATCGAAAAGTGATCCTAAAATTCTGTACCTATCGGGGCACCTTCCCGTCTTTCGTTTTCTACCGGCGAGCAACTTCTTCTGAATCGAAAAGTGAACCTGAAATTCTGTACCTATCGTGGCACCTTCCCGACTTGCGAACTACCCCGGCCTCTAACCGGAAAACCGACCCCGTACAACTAACTCTTCCCGAGTTCCCTTCCTCCGAAAAAACTAACTCTCCCGAGTTATTTTCTTCTACTTCCGCACAACTCACCCTCGGTCAGTAACAACTGACTCTTCCCATGCACCTCCGGCTCGCGAACCACCGACCCCGGTCCCCGACCGACAACAACTGCTCCTCACACTTTCAGAGTCCCTCAAAGGTAAACTTTTTCCCACTTCAAAAACATAATTCCTGAATTGACACTTTTTCGCAGTGCCTCTCACTTCAATTGCTTAGAGATACACACGCTTTTAAATTATTTCTCCGACATTTTCTCATGAAAACGTTGAGCCTTTTCCCCTTATCGAGAACTCCTTCAATCGCCAATACAAAGTTTATTTGTCGTCTACCTCCGTTTGTCAAAACAAAGCTTCATTTGAAGCCAAAGCTTTCCTTATCTATGGTTTACGTATCAAATCTCAGTCACACAGCTCCAAAATTAACGACATCCGTTGATTATACAAAGTAATACAATGTATGCCCGACTTCGAATATACAGACTCTTTTCCGAAGAAGGTAACCGAATTTGAAATTAAATATTCATATTCCCAAATATTACACCGGGTGTTAAAATTTGAATTTTTTTCAAGTTTTTTGTGCGCTCTTGTACTACTTACACGAGGGCTGAATCATTTCGTCACGATGTCTGTATTTTTCGAATTTTGAGCCAAAAATGGTCTCAATCGACAGAGTTCAACTCACTGATGACGAATCCGTCGAAAAATTCGAGTCTGTCCGTCCGTCTGTCCGTATACACGATAACTCTCGAACGGATAAACCTAGAAACTTGAAAGAAATTTACAGGGTAGGTTTGAGTCTTGAATGCCGCGGTTGAGTTGGCCGTTCGAATTTTTGTTCTCCTGATTACTTCGAAACTATTGATTCGATCGAGAAGAAAATTTGCGCTCAGATGGAGAATGGCGTGTTCAAGCTACATGCAAAATTTTGTCTAGATCGCATGACCAGAATCATAGAAACCATAGAAAACTATAACTCCGTAATTGAAAGGCCTAGGGACTCGAAATTTTCAGGATAGGTGTGGATCTCGAATGTCTTGTTCACGTTTATCAATGTGCCAAATTGGACTAGGAGTTCCGTAAATATGGTCGTCTGAAATTTAGTTTTCTTGATATTTTCAGAACTAAGGATTCGATCGTGACGAAATTTTGTATTTCAATGGAGTTTGACATATTCAAGCTACATTTTTCTCAGATCGTATGACTAGAACCATAGAAACCATAGAAAATTTAAATTGAGAATGATATACCTATTCGAGCTAAATTTTTTTCAGATCGCATGATCAGAACCATAGAAAATCATAACTTTCGAACGGAAAGGCTTAGGAACTTGAAATTTTTAGGGGAAGTTCGGATCCCGAATTTCGCGGTCACGTTCAACAATGAGCAAAATTCGACTTGGGGTTCCGTAAATATGGCCGTTTGAAATTCAGTTTTCTTGATAATTTCACTACGGATTTGATCTTGAAGAAATTTTGTATTTAAATTGGGAATGATATATTCAAGCTACATTTTTTCCAGATCGCATGATTAGAACCATAGAAATCATAGAAAATTATAACTTTCGAACGGAAAGGCCTAGGGACTTGAAATTTTCAGGGTATGTTCGGATCGCGAATTTCGCGATCACGTTCATCAATGAGAAAAATTAGACTAGGGGTTCCGTAAATATGGCCGTTCACACTATTTTTTTCCTGATAATTTCGAAACTACTCATTGGATTGGAATGAAATTTCGCACATAGATGAAGAATAATGTATTCAAACTACGTGGAAAATATCCAGATCGCATTACCAAGACCATGACGACCATAAAAAATTCTAGCGAATTATCGAAAAAAAATTGGTCACCCAAAGCACTGACGTGAATTCTAGATTTTCGTCTTAGTTTGAAATTTTATTTGACAGCTCTCAAAATCTTTCCAATTGGTTTCTAAAACCGAATCTACCTATAAGGTGGATGAACGAGCGCTCAAAAGCTCCTACCTTCACGGCAGTGCTTTCCGTCATTTGTTTGTTGTATCTATAATTCGCTAGAATTTTCTACGGTATCTATGTTCTCGGTGCTGTGAACTGGACGAAATTTCGCACGTGGTTTGAATAAATTATTCTTCATCTATGTTAATCAGTAATTTTGAAATTATCGGGAAAATATTTCGAACGCTGATATTTCTAGTTTTATTTTGCTCATTGATGAACACGACCGCGAAATTCCCGATCCGAACCTACCCTGAAAATTTCAAGTCCCTAGGCCTTTCCGTTCGACAGTTATAATTTTCTATGGTTTCTATGGTTCTGGTGATGCGATCTAGACAAAAGCATGTAGCTTGAACACTTCATTCTCCATCTGTGTGCAATCTCGATCGAATCTGTAGTTTCGGAGTACTCATGAGAACTAAATTTCGAACTACCATATTCACGGAGCCCCTGGTCGAATTTTGCCCAATAACGAACATAACCGCGGCATTCGAGATTTGAACCTACCCTGAATATTTCAATTTTCTAGGTCGTTCCCTTCGAGAGTTATCGTGTATACGGACGGCCGGCCAGACGGACATACTCCATTTTATCGACGGATTCCTCATTAGTCAGTCTAAACTTGTCAGTTGAGTCCATTTTTGGCTCAAAATTCGAAAAATACAGACATCTTGACGAAATGACATAACCCTCGTGTAAGTTGAACGAGCGCTCAAAAACAGCTTATGATTACAATGAGTATCTTCTTAACATGATCGAGCAGGTACAGGGGCGGATCGACGATTTCCGGGGCCCTACGCTTGAAAACTTTTGGGGCCCCCACTCTACTTTTTCTTTAAAAAAAATTTTTGAATCTGAATTCGGTTTTTTCAAAACGAACATAAATTTCAATGATAAAATATAAGATACATCAATTCAAATAAAACAAATGAATTGAAATCAACACAATGTAAACAACTTAAAGAAGTATATCAGGTACATAATAGAAATCAATATTTCTTTTTACAAAAAAACAAATTAACATGAACAAATTATTGGAAAATGAAAAATAATATGAAATGCCGAAAAACTATAAGTAAGTAAACTTTTTTCCTTATTTTCAAGTCTGCAAATTATTTTATTGCAGCATCATAATCCAGACTCCTCTTTATATCACTCTCAATCGAAAGTATTCCTAAGAACTGCAGTCTGTTTTCCTTCATAACTGTTCTATATTTATTTTTTATTATGGATAACTTGGAAAATGAACGCTCTGCTTCGCAACTCGTTATTGGCAATGTTTAAAATAACGTCAAAACTATATATAAGATCGAAAAAACTTCTATCATTCCCTCATCATAGATTAATTTTAACATCTCGTTTTTTTTCAAGTTTTAAGAGTTTTAGATATTCTTTGAACTGAGATGCTTCACTGATAATTCCATTATCAACATCGTCTTTATAATTCTCCAAGAGCGCTTTGAAACTGTCCGTTTCAATGTCTTGCGAAAAATCCCCTATATCGAATCGAATATACATACATTTGAATTGCACAGTTATATCTCGATAGACGGAACTTTGACGGTCCAAGTCGGCAACCAGGAAATCTAACAGTCTATTCAAGATCTCGACCCTGAATTTATCTCTTCCAAAAAATATTGGCATTTGAGTTTCCCTATTCGGGAGCAATTTTTTTCTAATGCGTTTATTGGACGCACTCTGGGATTATTCTTGTTCCATATCATTACTTATTTCTTTAGCTTGTGCCTCTATCTGGTCCATTTGTGAATCAGTTTTTGTCCGGATTTCCTCTAAAAATTACTAAATATTCCAATGAATGGTATCCACATTGCAAATCCAAATAAGGTGTTTCAAGTTTGGAAGAAACTTTCTCGAAGCGTTCTAGAATTGTTTCCCAAATAACTGTAAGCATAGCGTATTCTAAGTTGATTAGCTTTTTGAATATATTTTTGGCTTCATTTCTACAATCTGTCTTCTCTGTTTCATCCATGTAAATATGCTTCAAAGCCTTTAAATTTAAAATATCATTATACCCAAACCTCAAAACTAAGAAATGCGAAACAAGTGTCTTGCATCCCTCCAATATCGATGGTGGCAAGTACCTATATTTCAAAGGGATGCCGACAACTTTACTGCCACCGTTGCGGGAATTTATTGCAGGCCGATAAGAATAATTGGAGAAAACATGCGGATGCTGAACCTTTGATTTGATGTTATTTTTTTACTGACAGCTGAATTTTGCTCTAGGTCTGGTTGCGTTTCGTGTGACTGAAAATTTACACGTTATTCTTCATTATTATTCATATTCAATTGCAAGACGAATTTTCATTCTGAAGAAATTTTGATTCCGATCGGGGCCCCTGTGGACCGCGGGGCCCTACGCTTAAGCGTACTAAGCGTACCGGTTAATCCGCCACTGAGCAGGTAGTAAAAAATTACGAAAAGCACTGTCGTGAAGGCAGGAGCTTTTGACATCCACCTTGTAGGTAGATTCGCATTTTCCAGTTTTAGAAATCAATTGAAGGAATTTTCGACAGCTGTCAAAAAAATTCTGAAACTTAGGCGAAACTCCAGACTTCATGTCAGTGCTTCAGCTGATCAATTTTTTTCGATAATTCGCTAGAATTTTCTACGGTATCTATGGTCTTGGTGATGCGATCTGAACAAAATTTTGCACGTAGTTTGAATACATTATTCCTCAGCTAGGTGCATAATTTTATTCCAAATCCGATCAGTAGTTTCGAAACTATCAGGAAAATAATATTTTGAACGGCCATATTTACGGAACGCCTAGTCTAATTTTGCTCATTGATGAAAGTGACCGCGATATTCGCGATCCAAACCCACCCTGAAAATTTCAAGTTCCTAGGCCTTTCCGTTCAGAAGTTATAATTTTCTATGGTTTCTATGGTTCTGGTCATGCGATCTGGACAAAATATTGCTTCAATATATCATTCTCGATTAATATACAAAATTTCGATCGAATCCGTAGTTTCGAAATTATCGAGAAAACAAAATTTCATACGACCGTATTTACGGAACCCCTGGTATAATTCTGCTCATTGATAAACGTGAACGCGATATTTCAGATCAACACCTATCCTGAAAATTTCAAATCCCTAGGCCTTTCCGTTCGAAAGTTATGATTTTCTGTGGTTTCTATGGTTCTGGCTATGTGATCTGGAGGAATGTAGCTTGAATATAAATTTCTCCATTAGTATACAAAATTTCGTCACGATCGAATCTGTAGTTTTGAAATTATCAAGAAAACCAAATTTCAAACGACCATATTTACGGAACTCCTAGAATAATGTTGCTCATAGATGAACGTGATCACGACATTCGAGATCCACACCTATCCTGAAAATTTCAAGTTCCTAGGCCTTTCCGTTCAGAAGTTACAATTTTCTATGGTTTCTATGGTTCTGGTCATGCGATCTGGACAAAATATTGCTTCAATATATCATTCTCGATTAATATACAAAATTTCGATCGAATCCGTAGTTTCGAAATTATCGAGAAAACAAAATTTCATACGACCGTATTTACGGAACCCCTGGTATAATTCTGCTCATTGATAAACGTGAACGCGATATTTCAGATCAACACCTATCCTGAAAATTTCAAATCGCTAGGCCTTTCCGTTCGAAAGTTATGATTTTCTATGGTGTCTATGGTTCTGGTGATGCGATCTGGACAAAATTTCACATGTAGCTTGAACACCTCATTTTCCATTCTAGTGCGAAATTTCATCTCGATAAAATCTGTAGTTTTCAAGTAATCAGGGAAACAAAACTCGGGAACTGAACCCACATTGAAAATTTCAAGTCTCTAAGTTGTTCCGTTCGAGAGTAATCGTGCTTACGGCCGGACAGATGGACGGACGGACAAACTCGAATTTTCCGACGGATTCGTCATCAGTGAGTCGAACATAGTCGATTGAGACCATTTTCCGCTCAAAATTCGAAAAATGCAGACTTCGTGACGAAATGATATAGCCCTCGTGTGAGTAGTACGAGCGCTCAAAAATGACGAAAAGCACTGCCGTGAAGTCAGGAGCTCTTGAGCGTGTAGGTAGATTTGCATTCTCCAGTTTTAGAAACCAATTGGAAAGATTTAGACAACTGTCAAAGAATATTTCTAAGGCGAAAATCCAGACTTCACGTCAGTGCTCCAGGTGACCAATTTTTTTTTTCGATAATTCGCTAGAATTTTCTAAAGTATCTATGGTCTTGGTAATGCGATCTGGACTAAATTTTCCACGTAGTTTGAATACATTATTCTTCATCTATGTGCGAAATTTCATTCCAATCCAATAGGTAGTTTCGAAATTATCAGGAAAAAAATAGTTTGAACGGTCATATTTACGGAACCCCTAGTCTTATTAGACCTACCCTGGAAATTTCAAGTCCCTAGGCCTTTCCGTTCGAGAGTTACAATTTTCTATAGTTTCTATGGTTCTGATCATGCGATCTGGAAAAAATGTAGCTCGAATATATCATTCCCAATTCAAGTACAAAATTTCGTCACGATCAAATCCATAGTTTTGAAATTATCAAGAAAACTGAATTTCGAACGGCCATATTCACGGAACCCCTGGTCTAATTTTGCTCATTGATGAACGTTACCGCAACATTCAAGATCCACACCTATCCTGAAAATTTCAAGTCCCTAGGCCTTTCCATTACAAAGTTATAATTTTCTATGGTTCCTATGGCTCTGGTCATGCGAGATGAACAAAATTTTGCATGTAGCTTGAACACGTCATTCTTCATCTGAGTGCAAAATTTCACTTCGATTGAATCAGTAGGTTCGAAGTGATCAGGAGAACAAAATTTCGAGTGGCCATATTTACGGAACCCCTTGGCGGATTTTGCCCAATAACGAACCTAACCGCGGCATTCGAGATGCGAACCTATCCTGAAAATTTCAAGTTTCTAGCTCGTTCCGTTCGAGAGTTATCGTGTATTCGGATGGACGGACAGACTCGTATATTTCGACGGATTCGTCATCAGTGAGTCGAACATAGTCGATCGAGACCATTTTCGGCTCAAAATTCGAAAAATACAGACATCGTGACGAAATGATATAGCCCTCGTGTAAGTTGTATGAGCGCTCAAAAATCAACATTACTAATAATAAAAAAATTTCAAACTTAGGCGAAACTCTAGACTTCACGTCAGTGCTTTAGGTGACCAATTTTTTTTTCGATAATTCGCTAGAATTGTTTACGTTATCTATGGTCTTGATAATGCGATCTGGACAAAATTTCACACGTAATGAATACATTTTTTAATCTATGTGCGAAATTTCATTCCAATCCAAGCAGAAGCAAGAGTTTGAAAAAATCTGAAAAAAAATTTTGAACGGCTTTATTTACGGTACCCCTAGTCTAATTGTGCTCATTGATGAATTCAACGGCGAAATTTACGATCCAAACCTGAAAATTTCAAGCCCCTAGGCCTTTCCGTTCAAAAGTTATATTTTTCTATGGTTTCTATGGTTCTGGTTATGCGATCTGGACAAAAGCTTCAATATATTGTTCTCCATTGAAATACAAAATTTCCTCATAATCGAATTGGTAGTTTCCAAATTATCAAGGAAACCAAATTCCAAACGACCATATTTACGGAACCCCTTGTCTAATTTTGCTCATTGGTGAACGTGACCGCAACATTCAAGATCCACACCTATCCTGAAAATTTCAAGTCTTTAGGCCTTTCCCTTCGAAAGTTATAATTTTCTTTGTTTTCTATGGTTCTGGTTATGCGATCTGGACAAAATTTTGCATAGCTTGAACAAGTCATTCTGCAAAGTGCAAAATTAAATCCTGATCGAATCTGTTGTTTCGAAGTAATCAGAAGAACAAAATTTCGAATGGCCATATTTATGGAATTGGTGGATTTCTGCCCCTTAACAAACCCAACCGCGGCATTTGGAAACTGAACTCACACTGAAAATTTCAAGTCTCTAGGTTGTTCCGTTCGAGAGTTATCGTGCTTGTGTCCGGACGAACAGACTCAAATTCTCCGACGGATTCGTCATCAGTGAGTCGAACCTTGTCGAGTGAGACCATTTTCGTCTCAAAATTCGAAAAATACAGACATCGGACATACAGATTTCGAAAACTCTAGACCAACAAGCATATTACCATAATGTGCTAAAATATTCGAAACAGTGGTATGTAACAGAGTAATGGAATTCATGTTGATGTGTGATAGACTAAGTAGTTCCCAATATGGATGTCAGAACGGTAACTCAACACAAACTGCTGTATTCCAGTTTCTCCAGTATACATATAATTATATTTTTGAAATCTAAAGCGGAAGTTTTAGAAAAAAAACTTTAATATTTACAACGGACGATTATCCAACCTATCTAGCATACAGTTAGAAAGAAACTTATTGACGATTTATCGTCTTCAGAGGTATTCATAATATTATCTTATCTGAATGTTCTAGCTAGAAGGAAAACAACAAACAATAAACAACTGCATTTGTGCCTCATTGGAAATTGAAGGCTCATCAAAATTATACATAGTAATATAAATCTCAAATGAATAATAGATAAATGGTTCATCTGAAATATACAGGTTTGGGATTATGTAATTATATATTGAATTCTTTTGAGGATGACGGGCTTTCACTTGGTATATTTCATGACCTATCAAAAGCTTCCGACATCTAAATCACTGTACCTTACTTGACAAGTCAGAGAGGTATGGTATAAAAGGAACAGCACTTAAGTAGTTTGAATCTTATCTGAAGAACAGAAAAGAAATGGTAGTACTGAACAGGGATGACCAAATAGCAAGATCTGATTTTGGAGATGTTCAACTTGGAGTTCAACTTATGCACTTATGGTAGCATAAAAGAACCGTTTCTTTCCATTTTATATTCAAATGATCGCGGAGAGATGAAATGTAAAAACTGCATAATGAGAAACCCTGCCAAAAATATCCCATAGAAACTGATAGAAAATGGTCTAAGAGAACTTATGAGATCCAAATTGGATAGTGAAACCGCAAATCCGTATAGAACCGTATACGATATTCATAAGTATTTAATGGAGATAACAGATACATATTGCTTCAGTTTCTAATGGCATTCCCCAACGTGATTCGTATCCGTTTCTATCAGCGATTCCTGAGATGAATGCTTTATGTTTCTATAAGGACATGCAGTTTGAAAATAAATGAGAATGTATGAGATTTTATAGTAGGTACCAGTGGCGCTCCCAGAGATTGAGTCTGGGAGGGGAAGTGACCGTATTTTCTAACCAGAGATTGAGTCTGGGAGGGGAAGTGACCGTATTTTCTAACCAGAGATTGAGCCTGGGGGGGGGTAGTGACCGTATTTTGGAATTTAGAAGGAAGTAAATTATGTATTGAGTGCTGAAAATACGGTCCTGGGGGGGGTAATTACCCCCAGTACACACACCCCCCTCCCCCCCGTGGGAGCGCGCCTGGTAGGTACTTATAAGGGTCTATGGTTTTCAATTGTAGTTCTCAAATAATATAACACCTATCTGTTCCTGATGGAAACTCCCAGAATGATTGCTATATGGTTTGTATGTGTTTAAACTTTAAACACATTCAAATGAAAATGTGAAGAATATAAAAAATAAATACATTCTACCTAAAAATTCACCAAAACAACTCAGTGATTTGAATGAAAACAGTTTTAAGAGTTCGATATATCTATTATTTAGAAACAAAAGGATCTTGAAAAGTATAAACTGAATAATTTAAGTTTAAAATCCCTACAGTGTCTTTTAATTGCTGCTATCTGATTTATCCAGTAATATAATAATAATACTTCAGCTATTTCCCTCTCTTTTGGATTGCTGCATCCTTCCTCTGATATTTGCTCTTTTCCGACGCCTTCACACTACTGACTTTGTCCCTAAGAAAACATATTATTAAGTCAGATGGAATACTTATTGCAACATTTGTGGAAGGAACTGAATGGAAAAATATATTCAAAAATAAGATTTTCTTTTTAATGTCAGACTCAAAAAAGTTGTGTACACTAAGTGCACTATTAGCATTAAGCACTTGTTTCCCTCAAAAAATGATCGAATGTAGCTTCCAAAAATTGAACACTGTCATCAAACTCAAATAGAGCTCCATTTTTACTGTTGAATTATTATCAATTTCGATATAATTAATATTAAAAAAACCAATTTGTTCACCTGAAATCAATAAACTTGACACTACACTATCAGTAATCCAATCATTCACTAAAAAGTCTTCACATAAAACACACAAAATCTAAGAAAAACCTGAAAATCACCTAAAAAAATCCGTTTCACCACAATAATCCGTTTCACCACAATAAATTCCGAAAAGGTACTGGTTTCCGTCCCTGTTGCCTGTTGTTGCATCGTCATCATTATCGCCAGATGGAAGTTGGTTGGATTGGAATAACGAATATAATTCGGCCTTTGTTTATGTTTATTTAAGTGACTGGACATTTTGTAACAACGTGATCCTAATATTGGGCTGTAATATTCAGTGTGGTATTCAGAATTCAGGGCGTAGATCTTTCTTTTTTCTTGGGGGGGTAATCGATAAAAAAATTTCGTCAGGTACACATCAAGTCTTGGCGATAATTTTGAAACTTTATATTTTGTGGGGAAGGGGGGGTGTAATTACCCCCAGTACCCCCTATATCTAAGCCCTTGGGAAGTTATTCCCCGACCCAAACATTTCCCTAATTCGAATTCAGGATTGGGGGGGGCATGGGGGGTCACTTGCCCCCTCGATCGAATCTTATAGTATGTTCGAACCTCCACTAAATATAGTAAATATAGGGGGGGGGGAGGGTACTGGGCTTATTTACCTATGTTTATTGACGTTATTTTGTTCAACAGTTGCTTATTATTATTATATTATTATGGTTGCGAAACGTTGGCATCAGCCGAGATTTGCGGAATTTGTTCAACACTTTCCTAGTTCCCATTAACCTAATGTACATATTTTTGAATGTTTCGTTATCTCGTAAGGTTCTGAACGCCTTCAGAAGGGTCATAACCAGGGATGTAACAAAGGCCACTTCAGCGGATGAGGAGGTGCAGAGTTTGCAGGTTTACGGAGGCGGATGCGGAGATTGAAAATTAGAGAGAAGATATTGATTGCACCTTTATTTCAAAGAAACAACTTATTCGTAATCGGAATCAAGGAGGAACAAATAATTCGCTGAATCTTGGAGGTGTCCTAGAGAATTTTAACTGGGAAAAACATCAAATTTGACCATATAAAGACCATTTTCCCCTTTTGCTCCTACCATCCAGAGTCCTGACCAGAGTTGCATTATCCATAATCCTTACATTGCATAGTTATGAGTGAATAATATCAGAAAGTCCATGAAGTTTGGAAAAAAATGTATCATGAACGTTAGTTTCTGAAACTCCTGCCAGTTCATATCAAGAGGGTATTGAATGGGTTCCTCATGTTCCTATGACATATATATTTCGTAGAAGGTTTCGCACACAATTTGTCGGAACGATTCATATTGCGCCTTAGTATTTCATATGTGGAATCGCGTTTTTTATAAGGAATAGTAGGGTTCATCCTATGGTATCGCAATCATAAACAGTTTATTGGGTCTGATAAACTGATGTGGAGTTTTCTTTTGTTCAGCCGTGCTAGCGTTAATGCCCTCTATCTTGTTTGTTAAGTGCTTCTAACATTGTCAATTCCCTTCCGCCCTCAAACATCTTACCCCCCTGAGATCCCTCCACTGTTGAACGGGAGGCGCCAAGTTACTATCGATAACCACGAGCTAGCTAATGATATAGAATAGTTGAGAAACCCTGAGCAGTAGGCTATCAAGGTAGGTGACAGAACTACTGGTACTTATAAATATATACAGGTGTCCCGTGACTCTTTCTCTGGTGTGAATATAGTATATAAAGACGAGTCAGAATGCTTAATTTTTTTTCCTACGACGCCCCCCGCGAAGATAATATGTACCTCCAAATGGTACTCCCATAATTCACTTTTTTTTGTAATAACTTCCGAACGACTCAATCGATTTTGTTAATATTTCGAATTTGGGTCAATACAAATCAGTAATGATTTGTTTCCAACACCTTCCCCATAAGTCCTCCAGATCGCCAAGAACGAACTGACCCTGGCACTCAATGGTCAGAAAAACTTTTTTCTGGTTGAAGATATCGGCGAAATTCATTTCACATTTATGTATTTTATCATAAATTATTCAAAAAAAAAGGTATACCGGTGCAACATCGAAAAAATACACCGTTCTCGAGTTACAAGCATTTTCATGATTGAATATCAAAATATTTTCTCATAACCTATGTGCTAAAAATCAACTTATTGAAATAATTATATTTTACACTGGTTCAGAGTCATCATTATAATGATATATAAACAAAAAAATTGAAATAATGTCCAAGCCATGTTGCTCCAAAGTGCCTGTACGACCAGATAATTTATAATATTTATTCGTTATCGGGCAACTAAGGGAGCAAATTCTGTGAATTTTTTGCTCTCACCACACCAATTCAAATTCATCAGCATCTTGTCTGATCGGAAGTAGTACAATGAAATACTATCCCAATCCATTCGAAGGCACCTTTAAGATATCATATTATCCTAAAAGAACTTATTTCTAAAAAATCAACAATCTCTATGCATTATGGTGAAATATAAATAAGTAACAAAAACTCCAAGAAGAACCAAAATTATTTGTGAAAAATATTCTCTGGGAATGGGAAGTCGTCTTTTTCTGGCCAGTAAACTCAAGGTCTTAATTTTTCCATCACTGTATGGTGCATACCGTATACTCTGCAACATTTCGCCGAACTTATCGATCGATTTCTCAAGAATGGGTTTCTGGTGAGAGAAAGTGTCGAATGAGAATTTTCCATGATATGCTCCCAAACCGCTGTTTCCTACACCACCAAATGGTAGAGCATCACAAGCAAAATGCATAATGGTATCGTTAACGCATATTCCACCACTGGACGTTTGCTTCTCAAAGAGATCGACAATATTTTTGTCATTGGAGAATACGTATAAAGCTAGTGGCTTTTCCCTAGCATTAATAAAATTGATAGCATCAGTTGCATTATTAACCCTAATAATGGGCAAAATTGGTCCAAATATCTCTTCTTTCATCAGCGAACTATTAGGATCGACGTTAACGCAAATCGTTGGTTCGATATAACGCTGACTTGCGTCGTTGTTTCCCCCATGGACTATTTCTTGTCCTTCCAGAAGTCCCACAAGTCTTTTGAAATGATTATTGTTGATAATTCTACAATAATCTGGCGAATCTTTCATTTCCTCTCCGAATTGTTTCTTCTGCGCTTTCTTGAAAGCTTCCAAAAATTTCTTCTCGACTTCTTGGGAACATAAAATATAATCTGGGGCGATGCAGGTTTGTCCAGAATTAAGTGCTTTTCCCCAAAATATTCTTGCAGCTGCTATGTCCATATCTACCGTTGAATCCAAGTAACAGGGGCTTTTGCCCCCCAGTTCCAAAGTGGTGGGAGTCAAATATTTAGCAGCACATTGCGCTACAATAGCACCAACTCTAGTTGATCCAGTATAGAAAATATAATCGAATCTATGTTGCAATAGCTGTTGAGTTTCTGTAGGTCCTCCCAAGAACACTTTGTAACAATTTGTATCCAAATATTTGGACAATAGTTCCGCAATTATTTTGGCTGTTGCGGGCGATAGTTCTGATGGTTTCAATATGGCGCAGTTTCCTGCTGCTATAGCACCAATGAGGGGAGACAAAGCTAGGGTTAGAGGGTAGTTCCAAGCTCCGATAATAAGGACGACACCATAAGGTTCTGGTAGGATTTGAACTTTATCCATAATATTGACCAAATCTTTTTCGACAGATTTAGGTTTTGACAATTGGGATAGATTATGGATCATGTAGAGAGCATCGTTCTTAAGTATTTCTATTTCGCACACCATGCTTTCTTGGGTACTTTTGTTTAGATCGTCATGTAGAGCATCCAAAATAATATTGGTATTTTCCTCGATGAGTTTTAGTATGTTGGTTAATTGCTTCTCTCGGAACTGCAGTGACCTAGTGGTACCACTATTGAAGGAATTCCTGAGGTTAGTGAGCATTTCTGATGGATTTTGCATCTTGGTATCTGAAAATAAGAAAAAATATTAGAAACTGGACTATGATAATAGGAGCTCTTGAATTCAAGGAGTGCAATAATTTTCAGATGAACTACATATATGGCGAAGCTGGAAAGCATAACCTGAAGTAGATAACCTGAAAATTATGCAAATCCAATTCGAAGAACGCTGCAAATTTCATACGAAAATTATTTATTTCTTCGTCAATTCTTATTTTTATACCATAAATATTTAACAAAATACATATTCCAATATTAGCTAAGCAATCAATGAGTCCTTTCTGGATCAGAAATTGCTTACGCCATTCAGAAATCATAATTCATAACGTGGTGGAGAAAATAAATTCAGAGGAATTACTGTTTCTATAGTAGGACGAATTGAAAGATTCCGATGATTACATTATATTATTCACGATTGGATTGATCCTCATTGGGAAAATTGTGACACCTCTTCCATAATAAATCAATGTCATTTTATGATTTAAGAAATGAATAGAATATTTATTGGACAAGTGTAACATTTACTTGATAATAATGACTCATGTTACACCCTCTTTTCTACTTTCTTTTTCTAGTTATTAAGGGTTTTTCAATAGTTACGCTCGATGTTTGACAACAGCGTATGACGAACTCGATGGTCACACAGACACAGGTGCTATCTTCGACATTCGACATCAGTATTCAGTTAGTCTCTACATTTTAATATGGAGCGTTACAAGAATGAGCAACGCGTCAAAATTGTTAAAAAATATTATCAAAATCAATGTTCCATGCTTAACACCTCCCATCATAAAAAGAATTACAATAAGTCTAGAGATAGTGAAGTAAATATCTGGAATTATCGATTATTTGCTCGAAGAATCATGAACGATCTGACAGATCAAAGGCAAACGCATAGAATACGTAGAGATGTTGTTGCCGTAAAAAATCGCAATTTCTCCCTCTATATTACTATATTTATTACTCTATGGGGAGAACATATTCTCTGATGATTTATGAAAAACCGCACTGCTTCACAGATACAAGCCAAAAAATGTATCATGACTAATATGGCTGATTATCTAATTCAATACATGTTCTTAAACTATTAAAATTGTGCTAGACAATATTATGTCAAAGATGATGTGATGTGCAGGACAAAAAAACGAACCATGTGAACCCCTGAGAACACCAAATTCATCATTCGCAAATGTAGACCAGTTTTGGCTTTTTGAGCCTCATCAGCACAGTGTAGCGATGATTAATTCGACGTGAAGGACGGTATACTTTAAAACGAAAAGCTGTGTAGATCAGAGAAAATCTATCCACTAACGCTACCTGTCCGCTCCAAAAGCAGCCGTCCCCAATTCTCTGCAGGTCCATGGGAAGATTCCATGACCCCCAACTACCCCAAGCATGGGAACATATGCGACCATCGCAATAAAATGGTCACATGTGGATGTACGGGTTCAAGCTTAGGCAACCTTATTCGAGTCCGAATGTATTGACAAAAATTACGAAAACCACTGCCGTGAAGGCAGGAGCTTTTGAGCCCTCGTACATGCACCTTGTAGGTAGATTAGCATTCTCCAGTTTCAGAAACCAATTGGAAAGATTTTGAGAGCTGTCAAAGAAAATTTCAAACTAACGCGAAAATCAAGACTTCACGTCAGTGCTTTGGTGACCTTTTTTTTTCGATAATTCGCAAGAATTTTCTACGGTGTCAATGGTCTTGGTAATGCGATCTGGACAAAATGTAGTTTGAATACATTATTCTTCATATATGTGCAAAATTTCATTTCAATCCAATAAGTATTTTCGAAATTATCAGTAAAAATATAGTTTGAATGGCTATATTTACGGAACCCCTAGTCTAATTTTGCTCATTGATGAAAGTGATCGCGAAATTCGTGATCCGAACCTATCCTGAAAATTTCAAGTCTCTAGGCCTTTCCGTTCGAAAGTTATGATTTCCTATGGTTTCTATGGTTCTGATCATGCGATCTTGAAAAAATGTAGCTCGAATATATCATTCTCAATTTAAATACAAAATTTCGTCACGATCAAATCCATAGTTTTGAAATGATCAAGAAAACTGAATTTCAAACGGCGATATTTACGGAACCCCTAGTCTAATTTTGCTAATTGATGAACGTGACCGCGACATTCGAGATCCACACCTATCCTGAAAATTTCAAGTCCCTAGGCCTTTCCATTACAAAGTTATAATTTTCTATGGTTTCTATGATTCTAGTCATGCGAGCTGAACAAAATTTTGCATGTAGCTTAAACACATAATTCTCCATTTGAGTGCAAAATTTCACTTCGATCGAATCTGTAGTTTCGAAGTAATCAGAAAAACAAAATTTCGAGCGGCCATATTTACGGAACATCTGGGCGAATTTTGCCCAATAACGAACTCAACCGCAGCATTCGAGATTCGAACCCACCCTGAAAATTTCAAGTTTCTAGGACATTCCGTTCGAGAGTTATCGTGTATACGGACGGACGGCCGGACGGACGGACAGACTCGAATTTTCCGATGGATTCGTCATCTGTGAGTCGAACATAATCGTTTGAGACCATTTTCGGCTAAAAATCCGAAAAATACAGACATCGGGACGAAATGATATAGCCCTCGTGTAAGTAGTACGAGCGCTCAATGAATGATATTTGACTGATAATCTTATCAATGCATGTACTGAAACAATTTTTCCGAAGAAAATGTTAACCCTTGGGAACATCAAATTCATCATTCGCAATAGTAGATCGTGTAGTTATGTTGAATTCGACGTGTGACAATTATTATATTCATGTTTCATTTCAACTTTCGTATCGTAACTATTCTACCCTTTTTTTCGGAAGTACTAACAAAAAAGATTGAGTGCATGGCATCTTTTAAAAGGCAATCGAATTACCTTTAAAACAGGGTGTCACTCAATATCCCTTTCCATTCAAGATTTTAGGGGTTGCCGTCATCAAGCTCACAGGGTTGATAAAAATTGATTGCAACCAACCGTATAAAATGTCTCCCTACAAACCAAAGTTTACCTCTTTTTGTATTTTTTCTGATTTTGCATGGTGGGCGAGGAATTAAGAGTGGTATCTTTTCAAATTGTCACACCGTAAAAGAATTTCGTGTTTGACGAGAATTTGGTGCATTTTGTACAAGAGAAAATTTTCAATTTCCGCATTGGCTTTTTTGAGCGCTCGTACTACTTACACGAGGGCTATATCATTTCGTCACGATGTCTGTATTTTTCGAATTTTGAGCCGAAAATGGTCTCAATCGACTATGTTCGACTCACTGATGACGAATCCGTCGAAAAATTCGAGTCTGTCCGTCCGTCCGTCCGTCCGTCCGTCCGGCCGTCCGGCCGTCCGGCCGTATACACGACAACTCTCGAACGGAATGTCCTAGAAACTTGAAATTTTCAGGGTAGGTTCAGTTCCCGAATGGCTCGGTTAAGTTCGTTAATGGGCCAAATTCCACCAGGGGTTCCGTAAATATGGCCGTTCAAAGTTTTGTTTCCCTGATTACTTGAAAACTACAGATTTGATCGAGATGAAATTTTGCACTCAAATGGAAAATGAGGTGTTCAAGCTACATGTAAAATTTTGTCCAGATCGCATGACCAGAACCATAGAAACCATAGAAAATTGTAACTTTTGAACGGAAAGGCCTAGGGACTTGAAATTTTCAGGGTGGGTTTGGATCGCAAATTTCACGGTCATGTTCATCAATGAGCAAAATTGGACTAGGGGTTCCGTAAATATGGCCGTTCAAAATATTTTTTTCGTGATAGTTTCGAAACTACCGATCGGATTGGAATGAAATTATGCACCTAGCTCAGGAATAATGTATTCAAACTACGTGCAAAATTTTGTCCAGATCGCATCACCAAGACCATAGATACCGTGGAAAATTCTAGCGAATTATCGGAAAAAAATTGATCAGCTGAAGCACTGACATGAAGTCTGGAGTTTCGCCTAAGTTTCAGAATTTTTTTGACAGCAGTCAAAAATTCCTTCAATTGATTTCTAAAACTGGAAAATGTGAATCTACCTACAAGGTGCATGTACGAGCGCTCAAAAGCTCCTGCCTTCACGGCAGTGCTTTTCGTAATTTTTTTATATTTAACTAGATGACCCGGCAAACGTTGTTTTGCCATATCTCTCCCTTTTTTCGCAATTTCAAAATTGCTCGAGGCCTTAGGCCTCTCGTTGTTCTGGCTATTAAAAAATAAGGGTTGATCGAAGAGGGGTGAAAATTGGGGATTGTATGTATTTTTGTATGTTGTATCATAAAAAAATAGAAATTAGAAATTTTGTCTAAAAAATAAAAAAAAAAATTTAGGGGTGGACTACCCCTAACATTTAGGGGGATGAAAAATAGATGTTGGCCGATTCTGATAGATACCGGATAAGCACAAAAAATTTCATCAAAATCGGTTAAGCCGTTTCGGAGGAGTATGGCAACGAACACTGTGGACACGAGAATTTTATATATTAGATAACTCGAAGTGAACAACTAATTGCTGGATCGTATCGATCTAGAAGAATCAAGGCCAGTAAGCAACGGATTTTTTTCACCAAATATCAGGAAATTAAATCTGGACGGTAGATGGACGGATTAAGGTAATTATTTCCATTGATACAAACATTCGTTGTTCTAACTATACTGTAACGAACTTATGCCATACCTGTCGCGTCTAGATGTTTCCACGCATTTCTAGACCTACCAGAGTATTCCAGTAGCTTATGACGCCCTATATGAAACGACATCGGCCCGAGCGAGAGTCAATACAGAATTGGACTTGCGCGTGTAGATAAATCGAGTGTTATAAATAAATTAGTATAAGTGAATTGTAAATAAATTATTTTAAGAAGAACTTGGACTGAATTCATTACAATAACCTAAAATTTTCCAGTCTATGATTCGGGTATGTTTGAGTTAAAAAAAAATTTCCATCTGCATTCAAGAACCTTTCTCGAAAATTGAAATAACTATACGGTATTGAACCTCCTGGTTCGAGAACTCAATCCATGAATCGTAGATGCAGGAAATCAAAGACTCAAATTCTGAAAAAATTCATTGCTGGAAAACTACATATCGTAAAATCATGAACTCCGAAATGTGTCTTGTTGAAATGTTATATTTTCTTTGAAGCTTCTCCAATAGTAATGTTATAAATTTTCTCTAAAGACTTGAAAGGTTTATTATTGGAACTGACAATTTCTCATATTGTCGCAAAATAATATAGAGCTTGAAATGCCCATTGTTTTTTATTTTATTATTTCAAGAAACCATCTAGAACCTTTGTGACTCACAAGCAACCTAAATGTTATTCTCTGGACCCTCATAATAATAGCTATCAATTATTACCTATTGTTTTATGGGTGGAACTTATTGATTATTTCACTGTTATTAAATGAAAGAGTCTTATATCCAATTTTGAGTTTTTGGAAGTATAACTTCTGTACTGTTTATTAACAAAAATGATCATAAATTAGTGCATCGTAATATGTATTTCATTTCACTTACCTTGAAAGTTTTCCGATTCTAATTCCAATTGGAATATGTGCCCAGTGACTATATCAATAAAAAAAACACGACCATTGATTTTCCCATAGAAGTGGAGTACCTCACTATAGCTGTTAGCGAATGACTGGAGACAATTGTTCAATTTGAATTGTTAATGGAAGTAGATTCGACACGAACAATGTGAATCAGAACGAGTTTTAGCGATAATCGAAATGTTATCATTAACCTTAGTACCACTTCAATGGTTAGGTTCAAAATAGATATTTTATCGAATCATTATACTTTTAGAGGTAAATAATAAGTCAAGAGAGACTTTGTTATGGTATTCACATTTACTCAACGAGGCTAAAAAGTTTAGCTAAGGGATTCTTTTGAAAAAAGAAAGGATGAAAGAATAACGCTGTAAATTTCATACGAACCTTAATCGTTTTTACCCTTGTACCCGTGTTTCACGAATAGGTTTGTATTTATTTTCTGGAAAAACTAGTGCTGGATTGGTGAGAATCGACTAAGTTTATTATAAATAATCTAACCAATGAACATTGAGCATTCGCTCGAACTTGAATTTCTATTCGTTTTTTTTTGGTCTTATGTTACGTTAATTCTCTTATTTTCCCAAAAGATTCTATATCAGCACCTCGGAGGTAAGGTGTGTTTCCAGAGACGAGTTATCTACACTATTGGATTTATATTATTAATTCTATCTAGTGGAAAACAGAGTTAACTCCCTAGTTAGTTGGATATAATATATATGCAGCTAACTAGGGAGTTAAATCTGTTTTCCACTAGATAGAATTAATAATATAAATCCAATAGTGTAGATAACTCGTCTCTGGAAAAAATGTGACCTAACACACCTTACCTCTGAGGTGCTGATATGCTCAACAAGCGATCCATTTCGCTGCTCAATTGCAGACTTATATTCAAAATATCATTACTCACAAACCATTATCCATAAGGCTTTGTTGTAGAGTTTTTTCGATCGACAACATCACCCCAATACACATTTCAAATCTCATGCTTCTTTGTCCTATAGTTTTCCAGTAAATTATTATTTCCAATTTGATTCCCTTACATTCAGTCTTGAAATTTCATGGATAGACTGCTACAATTAGAAGGATCAATGGCAGACAGCAACAATTTTTGGTATCAAATTCATGAAATTCGCTACTGAGATTCTGTACAACAAGCGGGGGACGTATTTTTTATTCGATTTCCGGATTGTCTACTGCCTAGAACGTGAACGAACGAAATATTATGCGTGGTGTGAAATATTTCACACGAAGGGTTGTACATGTTTAATATTGGAAATGATGTACCAAACAAAAATCTTTTTCTTGAGAAAAAGTGATATTGGGCAAAAATTTTTTTATGAATCCTTGCCCACTGAAATCTATCAAGAAAAAATTTTTGCTGAAATGAAATGACTCTTCGGAAAAATTCTACCATGTTGATGAAGCTCGAGCTGTCAAATTCGGAGGTTATATTTCGACTGAACGGCACGATATGCCTCACATCGCATGTGAAAAGAATGTATCTCCTAAACGACAAAATCGACGGCATTATCTCGCTTTTCAGCGATTCCAGTTGGCCCCCGAGATCGTATGATTTAGCACCATTAGACTTTTTCAATACATTCAATGAAAACAATGTCATCAATTATATCGAGCCCGATTTTTTGGACCACTATTGAAGCCCATACATAATGTTATGGTTACAATAAAAACCAATCTTGATTTACGAATGTAATTTCCATTAAAAAATGCTTGACTTTCAATTTCATCTCACATAAGATTTTATGTTAAACATTCTTATCGATGAGAAAAATTCCGCTGTTGGGAACGCATTATCGATGACTGACTACTGGCTACTCTCTTGGGTCGTAGTGATCTATACCGAAGTTGCGGTTTATTTCATAAAATCGACCCGAGATGAAATCAGTTATTCTGCGACTTATCACTCTGGTTGAAAGATGTACAGGGTGATTCTTTTTATTTTACTCAATAGCTATCTCAGTGAATATTGATCCTACGCAAACGTTTAAACGGGCAAATATGAAGTATTTTTTATGGGCATTCAGAATTCAGTACTAGAAAATGCAAAAAAGCATCGTTAACCTAAAAATTTTATGTAAGTTGGTATTTTTCAAATAGAACACCCCGTATTTTATCTTCCTAATTGTTGGAGCTCTTTCTTCTGATTTCAAATATGTATATATACTTTATTGAGGTTATCTTTGTCAGTTTTTGAAAAATGTGGAAGTTTACGTCTAAATCTAAGGCTGAAAAAATAAATCTAACTGAAGAACGCCTCGCGACAAAAAAATTACAATATGTGGTTTGACAGAAACGGAATCATTCTCTGGCCTTCTAGCATTCCAGACTTGACCCCATTATTGGATACCTCTTTTATGGGAATATTTGGAATCTGAAGTTTAAATGGACCGTTCTCAAAATATTGAAGATATTCAAATCAGAAAAAAGGAAGAAATTGATAATCTCAACAACCAACCTGAAATATTGAGGAGAGCCCTCGAAAACTCAATAAAAATATCGATTGTGCGTAAGTAAATGGGGGCCATTTGAACACTCAATTTAAATTTTTGTTGATAAATTAATGAAACAAATACCAGTTGTTCTATTATCCATGGCTACTTTGATATAAAAAAATCGCACCAGGGTCACGTGGCGTTCTACAGCTAGATTTAGTCGAAAATCTATATTTTTACTCAATAAAGTATATATATTTGAAATCAGAAGAAAGGGCTCCAACGATTAACAAGATAAAATACCAACTTACATAAAGTTTTTAGGTTGACGATGCTTTTCTTGCATTTTCTAGTAGGTACTAAATTCTGAATGCCCATAAAAAAATACTTCATATTTGCTCATTTAAATGTTTTTGTAGGACCAATATTCAATGAGATAGCTATTGAGTAAAATATAAACAATCACCCTGTAGTTGACGAAGTAATTTCCAATAAAAAGAGAATGAAAACTTCTAATTTTATTTGATACGAAAGTTACATCCAACAGTAATCGATTAATCTTTCAAATAAACTATTGATCTCTTTGGGTTTTGGGTTCTTTATTTCAATTTGTTTCATGTATTTCAATTCAAGTTCAGAGTGACCTTGATAAACAACACTATACTTTTTATAAGTATCCGACAATATTTTTTCAAGGTTTCTCAAGGTCACAAAAATTTATTTCGATAATATATATTTGAGAGTTTGCGTTCACATTTCCAAAAACCAGAAAAGATCCACATGACGACAATTTTATCTATAGACCTGAAATTTTTTTGTATTACAATATTAATATCTTGTTATTTGTGTTGTGAAGCGAATACACGTACGGATTACATTTTCCAAAATGGTTCACTTTATAAGTTATAACGCTCTTAAGCTGTGATGTTCGAAAACTCAGCAAAAGATAAGGAATTTCATCACGAATGGACTAAAATCAGGACCGTATTTCAAAAAAATTACATGAAATATGAATTCGTTCGATTACTACTCGTTTGTAACAAGTGTGCCACTCAAAGTGAAAACTGAATTGCTCAGATTGAATTGTGTATTTTTTCATGGCAATAACGATATTTCCCTAAGTGATGTAAAAAATATAGAATTGGAGGATGGAAAGATAAACCACGATATTCTAAGTACTGCCCTGAAATTATTGATATTTCATGAGCCATTCGGAAGGATTTTCAGAAGTGAACAAATCCATGAAATTTCATCAAAATCGGTCCTCAGATTCCTAAGTCATGGCTATCTCAAATTCAGGCTGAAATCCATATATCACCCTGTATCCTGAATCTCCTAAACTAATATCCCCAGGATTCAAAACAAGCAACTTCTCTGAAAGGCCTGGATAACCTGCATTGACCACGAGGCTATGGCCAACCACTCACGAAACACAGTGATAAACTTCTAAGCAATTTCTAGAAACAAGATAAACTTCACTTTTTGTCTAAGTGTCAAAATCCTCATGAAAAATCTATGATTGTTCGCTTGGTTGGGGAAAAAGAAAGCCCTTCTTCTTTTCCGTACGGATTTTTCGGAAATATTTCGTTGTATAAACCTTGTCCTGATGATAATGAACACAACTAAAAAAGAATGATCGAATTTGGTGCAGTCGTTTGAACGCGATGCCCCCACATAGGTAAACCATAGATTCTTTCTTATTAATATAGATATCAATTTGCCACATGTGTCAAGGATTACAAAAATAAACTTACGTATCCCTGAAGACTATGATGGCGGGCCCGTCTTATCATCTCTATAGCAATAATGGATAAAGGTATAAGGTAGATGCGTGATTTGCAAAATTCAAAAGAAGCCTTCATCGATACTATTTTCATTCACTCACCAGTATATATGAGAGTAGGTACTCAAATCTTATCGCTCGAATTGAACGATAACGTATTTTCGTCGTTATTTTTATTGTTGTTGTTAACTACCTATTAATGCAGAAAACGTATGTAATAAGTCATCAAAATAATTTATTACCCCAAAATAGCTATATTTGTGTAATCAGTTACGAAATGCCTAATTTTGTGTGACGCGTGCTCACAAGTTAAACAAACTTGCATTTCCTAACGTATTACATATAATATTTTTTCTAATTTTGAATAAAGTAATAGTAAATATAGAATATTATTGATAAAAATTGTAAAACATAAATCAAGAGCTGCCAAGCGATTTTGAAAAGGCAGCAGGTAATGCTATTTCATCAGTAATTCCCAAAAAGTCAAAGGCAGTTTACGATTTGGCTTACGAAAAATTTCTTACTTCGTGTGATGAGAGAATACTAAATGGCTAAGGTTGAAAAGATTATTGGAATGGCAGGAGCTTGCAGAAAGGCAGAGTTAATAGTTCTTCCATTGGAATATATTATAGATGAAGGAAGCCATTTTCGTTTCGTTTTTGTGAAGTAAGTGAAATTTCACTATCGAATTTCTTTAGACAAAAATTTTGATGGGTCAAACGTCGTGCGGGACACTGAAATCTACTGATCCATCGAAAATTTTCTGCTCTTTCCGAATATTCTAATCAAATTCCAATATTCCTTCAAACAGGGTGTCGAATCTCAGCTTGCGAGAAGTGCCATACTTTTCTAATACGAACCTGGATTTTTTTATCAATTTAAAGATGAATCGATTCACCAATGGAAGTGTGTTTTACGTGCCAAGTATCAATCTATTATACTGGTTCAAAAGTTATAAGCAATTGAAAATATTGATGAATACATAAATCACCCTGTATCTCGGCTATGAAGTTAATTTGACCTATCACATATAGGTTTTTTGGACTCGTCTAGGGTAGCTCTACCTCAGGTTAACGTATGTACATTTACCAATGAAACACCCTGTATGTCATCGTATTTCGTTATTGCAACTTGCAACCATATAAATACCTCCAATATAAAGTTTGTAAATGAAGAAATAACACCCTCTGCCTCGAAATTAACAGTTGTCATACCAGCGAGCGTTATTTTTCATAGCACCATCTTGTAATGCTCTGTCTAATTATCGAAATTTTATCCAAATATTTTTTACTTAGAAAGACAAACTTTTGATTGACTGGAAAATTTCATTACATTTCATTGAAACAATTTCATCTGATACATGGAAGATATAAAATCTTACTGCACGAGTTGGAATTCACAAATACGGAAATTACCAATGAATCAACTGGAATGAAAAAGGTTTCAACTTCATTATGAATGTTTATTTCCATGTCGGCCATCAAAAGAGCGTTCTTCCTCTCAGAACATTATCTCTGTCATCCACATACGATGTAGCCACTGATGAATTTTTCTAACCTCCCAGCTGCATGAAGTTTCTCCTGTCATCTGCAGCATTTTTCATTTTTTACCCAAAAATGAATTGTGTAACAGTACTCCAGGTCATCAGATACATTCATTTCACCTTCATCAATAAACATGAAATTTCTTTGATACTTTGATTAACATTCTGAGATGAAAAAGTCAGTATCACTGAGTATCAGAGTATATCAAATTACAAAATGAGACAAGAAAATATGTATTAGATAGACTAATAAGAGCAAGCCAACAAATCAATACATGTAACCCCATGGAACATCGAAATTTATCCTCTGCATCTGCAGACCGGTTTCGCCGTTTTACGGCTCGTCAGTGCAGCTCAGCTCAGGATAAACTCGATGTGGCAAACAGCAACCGAACGCGATGACGGTCAGAGGTTATTGCTATACTCACGCTACCTGTCGGCCGATGGAGTAACTGAATGTCAGAGTATATGCACAGCTCTGACTTCAGAAAACATTATCTCTATAAATCCTCCCATCAGCATTCAATATCCTATAAATCTCTAACAATCCACTGTTTATCCTTTTTTATTATTTTCTTTATATAAAGGGCAGATCATAACATCTATGTAGATGTTACACACCTTATGGCTTCTTCTGAAGGGCATGTGATGTGGCGTAGGTGATGTCTGATGTTCAACGATGTCCCAGAAAAGGGAAGAATTTGGAAAAATATGATTTTCTAAAATTAAACCATTATGAACTTCAATGAACAGTAGAACTCGTCTTGCTAAAATTAAATGGGAAGATTCAAAAGCTTGTATTGTTTACGCGACTATTCTGCGTGCACCGTCAATTGTTTATAGCAATTAGTCTCCTATGTCGTTGATTGTATGGTTCACTGCAGAGGAAACTCATTTGCAATTTCCATCATTGAAATTATAAAGTGTCGCCTCAATGACAAATCATTGAAGAGGCAGAAGATTTTTTGCTTTTTATGACTAGTCTGTTGTTTGCTGGTGTAAAAGAAAAGTGTAACAACTTATACGAGGGAGGCTAAATATGTGGCTTTATCTTCAACTTTTCGATAAACAATATGGATGTCTCTTTTAGTGGAGGATTTGAGGAATGAAGCAATACCAATAGCAAGATAGAAATAGAAAACATAACTAAGACGTTAAAGTTAAATGACTACCATGAAAAGCCCTTCAAGGTGTCTGAGGACAGGAATGAAACAACTACAAATAATGAGGATGCCCAGGGGATAAGACAATGGCAACCCATCCCTGCTAGAAAAACTAAGAACGATAATCAACGCATATGGTGTGAGAACTGCATTATAATCCTCCATAACCACAGAGTCAAAAAATAAAAATGGCGAGTAAAATGGAAAAAATCCAGGATGGCTCAAACACACTTGGCACAATGAGAAAACTGTAACACACGATAAGCCTGGAAACTCAGCCTGGGAATACCGGCATTATGATATTTCCATTAAACAAATACCATTACTGTTTTGCGATGAGCAATCATCAATTCATTTTCCGTTTTTTTTCCAGTAGTGCATCACAGGAGCTAACACATCGATGTTCATTACCATTACATCAGAAAAAGCATAATGAATGAAGATGTTAGTAGCTTCGGAATATACTCAATTCAAAGAAAATTCAGCAGACTCGTGTTCATGAGATTCAGAAAAACATTTTTTCTTGAAGATATACCTCGTTCTCGAAGCACAAGCGAGAAGCAGCATGTTTAAAGTTATTTTTGAGGAATATTGTGTTGAGTGTGGCGAGTTATGTGTGATCTTAGAAATAACGGTTTCTAGTCACATCTTATTATTTTTTTGATATTCGATTCAAATATGGTGTATAATTCTGGAAAACCGATTCCAAAATTGCGAAAACCTACAAAGTTCGCAATTTTAAGTCATACTCTCAATGTACATAATCGAATTTCTTATTTTTCATTCTAAACACGAATATGAAAACAAAATATGAATACTTTGGTTCTTCTTTCATTGAACCTCTTCAACGATCCCACTCTAGGGCGGTCCTCTTCACCGCAAAAAAAAAGTAACCCATGGAAGCCATGACGAACACATCCTAAATGTAGCACGACAAAATTATATCAACATAACTTGAATATGAGTAATTCGAATATAATAATAATAATTATTGCATTTATTTTCCAAATTTTAATCGAATGGCAATAAAAAGAAAACAAGTAAAAATAATTTTAGATTTCAAAATCATCTAAGAGAAGGACAGTTACGAAAAACAAATACCATCCATATCATCTACATCTATGACGAAATCTCCAAGTACTAAAAGGTGATTGAAACAAAGGAAGTAGTTTCTTACAGTCATTCTCAAAAGAACCATGAGAGAATAGAGAGTTCGTAAGCCTTATTTCAACAATGAAACTACATACATAATATGTACCTCCCTATCATAAGGATGGAGTTTTCAACAAAAAAATGAAGTGTTTGGGGTAAGAGATAATCCTGATGAGGTGAAAATTTTTTTCGTTCAAGACATGTTCGATTTTTGAAAGAATGAAATCCAATTTTTCACCCGAGAACGAAAATCACGAACTTTGCAAGGTTCACGCCATTTTGAATTTTTTTCCCCCGAAATCTATAGGAATCCTTTATTTCAAATCTAACACATAACCCACACTCAACAAATTTTATTTCCCAAATAACCTCACACACCTAGGACCTACCTACCTCGATAACGCTTTGAAACTAGGTACACCTATAATATATGCTGGAACAACTTGTACTTATGCTTCAAACTTTCGTTAATTGAATCTGAAACTTTTGTAATGTTACAATGTTTTGAAAAATTAAAAATTGAATATTATCACCAATAACATAATCGCAATATGTACAAGGTGTTGTTGAGGTTCAAGGTTCAATCAACACAAAATAGCGAGTATAATCCAGTGGCGGCTCGTGACAGTATAATATTCAATTCAATTTATTCATCACAAATTTTACAATACAATAAAATAAAAATAACAATGAGAGTAGCGAAGATATGCAGTCTAAGCACGCTTGTATACTGACATATTCCGCAATATAAATTGATGAAACATTCCTAGTAACCGCAATCAAACATAATAAAACCCCAATTCCCTGCCAGAATGAACAGTCCCGAACAGGATGAAAGAACGAAGCGATATCAGGAAAAAAATATCCAAAAATATATTCTAATTATCTCGAAAGGACTCCCTGAAAGTCTCGAAAGTTATTGACTATGTAATTTTTGAGAAGGTTTTTCTGTATCTTACTTTTCAAATTAAATCGTGACCTTATGTCTACTGGAATATGTTGAGGCACATCAGAAAAAATCATAAAAAACGTTTAAATTTTGCATTGAAATATCTACTTATCTTTTAATAATTATAATATACCAAATAAACTGAAATTGTCTTCAAAAGAAGTGAGAATTTATGTCAACAATTTTTCCAATATTTAACGATTTATATTTTCTGTTTCTGATTAGTTATATTTTTACTGTTACTGTATTGAAATACTTTGGGTTTGTAAGAACAAGATTTCTGAATTTTAGTTAGAGCATTTCCTGCGCATTACAAAAATATATAGTGTTATGGAAATCAAAACATAATTATTTTTTCTACGATTTTAGAATAAACTCGAATGATTCACAAATATGCATGAAATTTGAAATACCTCATGAATATATAAGCTGAAATCATAAAATCAAATTCTCCGTAAGATCCAATAATAAATGAAGAAAATATATTTCGAATTTTTAGTCGATTCAGGAAATTTATTATATTTTCAAAGAGGGTTCATATAATAGAAAATATGAATTGTTGAAATTATTTATTATATAGTATTTAATTGGAATTTATGTAAGAAAATTTGTAAAAGTGCAATTTGGAATCATAAGCTAGACAGAGTGAATCAAAATCACCGAAAATTTGAGTGAAAAAAATTAATTTGGAAAAGTTGAGACAGTTGACCGAGAGAAGTCAGTCGAGATTGATCCTTCAAAAAAAAATTTGTTTGAATTGAGATTAGAAAAAGAAAACATCGAGAATTTTTGTTAATAACCTTTCCAAGTGGAACTTGAAAGTGGAAGTGCAATTTGAAAGCGTGGAAATTAAACTTTCAAGTTGGAGGGATATAAAGAGCAGCGTACCATTGTTATCATACTGAAGCAAGCCACAGCTTTTTTCTGTGAGTGCACTCATTTGGTTTCGAAGGATTTATTGATTTGAGAATTATTGAATAGTTAGAGTTAGTTCAATTGAATTCGATTGTGAAAAATATAATTGTGTAAACATATTTTTTTGAATTGTTCATCTTATAACCCTCCTTGAGGAAGAGTTTCGAGCAAATCACATATAATATTGAACAGAATCATCGAAAATTATTATTGGATTTGAATTATTTCTAAAATTAAATAAATTTCTTTGAATTTCACATTTAAGCCATATCAATACATATCGAATTTTGTAACAGTATAAAAATTAAATTATGAATATTTCATTCTCGCCAATTCTTTTTTTTTATTCGTAAATACTAGTAGTAGTAGTAAATCAAAAATGATCATATATCATAACGTTTCAAGAAATTGAAATGAAAAATAAATTCAAATAATAGCACCGAAAACTCAAGAACCTTCAATATTCATATTGTAATATAATATTTTCAAAGAGGGTTCAGATTATTCAAAAATAAGAAAAAAGTGAATTTGTTCAAATGATTCATTGTAAATAGTTGAGCTTAGTTAGTTATGTTTAGATTATAGAAAAAAAAATGTATCGAGAATGTTACCTAGGAAACGAGACTTCAAAATAAGATGGATGGAAAAAGCAGGCGAAGGAACAGTTGAGAGATAAACGTCAAGCGGAAATATCGATAATTTTGGAAAGATTGGGTTTGTAAGAAAGAAGATATAATGAATGGTATTTGAAAGTTGGTCAAGGGTGGGTTTTTGTAGATTGAGTTGTTGGAGTGAAATCAGCAAGTAGTTACAGGAGAGAAGGAGAAGTTGGAAGCGGCGTGCTGTTTAGAAGAGGAAAAGTTGAAAATTCCATATAGTGAGTGCACTCGCCAATCGAACATTATTATAGAGTCTAGAAATATTAGCTATAGGTTCTTTTGATAGTTGGAGTAGTTTTCTAGAATATGATTATTGATTATATGTTATTGTTTAAAAAATGTCTTTGTTTGTTCACCTTTGGAACCCTCCTTGAAAAAGAGTCACGAAAAAATTGAAAATTGAAACAAAAATTCTTTGAATATTGTTGGTGGTTTTTAAAAAATTCAAAATTCAATATTATTTATATCTTGGAACGAACCATAACAATACTTCCAAATACCACAAAAGGTGTATTTGTAGGTATATATCTTTCTTGAATAGAAATAATATATGTATATAATGTTCGAAAATATAAAATTCAGAAGTAAGTATCCATTTCGATCTCCAATCGGAGATCATAGAAATAATTAATTAGTCCATATAATAAGTACTTACTATTATACATCTTGAAGCATGCGATTCTTCGGTATCAACTGCTATGAACTTGAAAGGACTGAAGTGTATCAGTCCGAAACAACAAATAAGTCCAGATCGAATCTCAAATTCAAATAGGAACTGATAAATAATAAATGAAGGTCTAAAAATTAATTATATCGAAAACTTGATTGTCAAGGTAATTCAGTTTTTGGTAGGTCATATATTCGACAATAACATTGAAGATTTGATGAATCATTATATGCATCAAATTCACTGATGATAACTATCGAGCAAGTTTGAGACTGGTTATGGAAAAACTCACCTCTCTCGAGTAAATGCATATGAGAGAGTGCAAAGGTTACAACTATTAGCGATCTCGACGTACCTATATTGACACAAAATTTCAAACATCCTAATGTAATCAAACAGAATAGGAATAGATAAGTCATGCTGAAACTTCAAAAAGCAGAATAAATCGCAAACATTTTCCTAGTAAATAAATTTATGGGCGAAAATAAAACAGAATCAAATTTTGCCAGGGGTGGCCAACTAGTCGAACCCGAAGGTGTAAAATTTCATTCCAATCCAATCAGTAGTTTCGAAATTATCAGGAACAAAATATTTCGAACGGCCATATTTACGGAACGCCTAGTCCAATTTTGCTCAATGATGAACGTGGCCGCGACATTCGCGATACAAACCTACCCAGAAAATTTCAAGTTTCTAGGCATTTCCCTTCGGAAGTTATAATTTTCTATGGTATCTATGGTTCTGGCCATGCGATCTGGACAAAATGTTGCTTTAATATATCATTCTCGATTTAAATACAAAATTTCATCTCGATCGAATCCGTAGTTTCGAAATTATCGAGAAAACAAAATTTCAAACAGCCGTATTTACGGAACCCCTAGTCTAATTTTGCTCATTGATGAACGTGCCCGCGAAATTCGCGATCCGAACCTACCCTGGAAATTTCAATTCCCTATGCCTTTCCGTTCGAAAGTTATGATTTTCTATGGTTTCTATAGTTCTGGTAATGCGATCTGGACAAATGTAGCTTGAATATATCATTCTCCATTAGTATACAAAATTTCTTCACGATCGAATCTGTAGTTTTGAAATTATCGTGAAAAATAAATTTCAAACGACCATATTCACGGAACCCTTAGTATAATTTTGCTCACGACAAACAAGATCCACACCTATCCTGAAAATTTCAAGTCACTAGGCATTTCCGTTCAAAAGTTACAATTTTCTATGGTTTCTATGGTTCTGGTTATGCGATCTGGACAAAATTTCACATGTAGCTTGAACACCCTATTTTCCATTTGTGTGCAAAATTTCATCTCGATCAAATCTGTAGTTTTCAAGTATTCAGGAGAACAAAACTTTGAACGGCCATCTACGGAACCCCTTGTGGAATTTGGCCTATTAACGAACTCAACCTAAGCATTCGGGAACTGAACCAACACTGAAAATTTCAAGTTTCTAAGTTGTTCCGTTCGAGAGTTATCGGACGGACGGACGCCTGGACGGACAGACTCGAATTTTTCGACGGATTCGTCATCGGTGAGTCGAACATAGTCGTTTGCGACCATTTTCGGCTCAAAATTCGAAGAATACAGACATCGTGACGAAATGATATAGCCCTCGTGTAAGTAATACGAGCGCTCAAAAATCCGAGTCGAAGACGAGGATTTTTCCACTTTCGCGAATGCTATTTGTTAAAACAGACTACATACTTAGAAACGAGTGTTCCAATTTTTCCACAGGAAAAATTAGATGCCCGAGGGATATTTGGTAAGATTATTTCCTGAGTTAAATGAACATTTTATTTTAATACATTTCTTTTATTCAAATAATAAGAACAATAATTAATAAGAACAATATAACTTTCAAGCTAGGAAAGGTAATTACTTTGAACTCATTTTATCTACCGTGGTACATACAAACTTTTATGTCATACCAGTCCGTTTTGAATAATTAATATTTTTTTTATGCCATCAATTTGATTTGTCAATTTTTACCTGCCACACTACCTTGACGTCATTATTGTCTCCGTTTTTGTTGTTAGGGAGATAAGTATTAAAATTTTTGATGTGTCAAAGTCAAGAATCCAAAATGGAAAAAAAAATTGAAATTCCCGACGAAATTGCAAGAAAGGCTGAAAAGGCAACGCGAAATCTGTTACCGAGAAAATCCAGAAACTCGTACGACAAAGAATATAACCAATTTTTGAAGTGGATGTCAGAAAATGCTGTAGAAGACATTGACGAAACTGTGCTGTTGGGGAACTCTAATGATTTATACATATATGAAAAACGTGTTTCCGACATTCATACTGAAGATGAAATGAACAGTTTGAAACTGATTATATTTCTTTGCGGCCACATGGCTGCTCAGAAAAGAGACTATTTTTGAAGTACAGACAAGGCCGCTGTACTGTACAACCTGTTGAAAAAAATACGTTTGGGAAAATTCCCTGTTTTATTGCAAAATATTTGGGTTTTGAACAACCCCGAGAAGTACACTGTTCACGCCGAACGTCAGCAACTCTATTAGCAGAAGCTGGAGCAAGTATGACTACGTTGAAGCGCCATGGTGGATGGAAGAGTACCACTTTTGCTGAAGGGTATTTGGAGGACAGCATATCCTCAAAAAATGAGGTTTCAAGGATGTTGGCATCTGGATCTCGCATTTCCTTACAGAAACTAGAGACCCAGACAATGAATCATGAGTCAACCTTCGCTGCAGGAAATTTGGCTATCAGCGGAACCTTCCAAAATTGCCAATTCTATGTAAATACAACCAAATAATATAAAATGTAAATTCATATTTTGTTAATAAAGAATAAGTTAATCGAAAACTGTTTATTGCCCGCGCGGGCCATAATGTGTACTCTTTGCCCGCACGGGCATAAAGTAATCCATCATGTAGATTGTATCTAAGATATAAAAACACAATAATGTACTGGTATGACATAAAAAAATTTAAAATATTTGCAGGTTCCAGGAGTATTTTTAGCCATATCAGTTAGATTGTTTTTAATTATGTTTGTATAGTAGCATTAGTAGCATTATTCTCTATGTTGCTGTGAGGAGTGTCAAACGATTGATGGTGTTGGCTCGAAGAAGTGTCTATTTTATTTCTTTTCAAGGTAGCTTCGAAGCTTGTAGATGGTACATTATATTGGACGGTTCAGTGATGATATTTGAATGATGTTGAATCCATTTGTAGATACGGTTGGATAGACGCAGCTTCAGAATGCCCTGTGATTTTGATGAGTTGCTGCTCGCCTACACCTGCCTTTGCCACATTAGTAACAGCAGTTGATCGCGTAGAGTGGTTAGATATTTTAACTTCTGTCGTGTTCATACCTGTTTTTTGGGCTGCGTCTTTTGTCCATTTCGACAGTTCATTTCTTCCAACAGGAATGTTTTTAAACCATCCAGTGCTATGATTGGATTGCCATTCTGAATTTGGTGTCAAAAACAATCTATTCTTTGTAGTCCTCCCTATTAGCTTCACGCATGTTCCATGCCCAGTCCGTAAGGATTGAATTTAGCTCGCCTGTAGTTGTTGTCTGGAGTAATTGGTAATTTTTTGCTTGGCAAAATTCCATAAATTGCTTCCAGATCGATGTGTGAATTTTCTGAGTATTTAGTGGAACACTTTTTTGAACAGCGGCATTAATTTTACTTTCGGAAACATTTCAAAACCGATTCATTTTGAGTTTCAGTTGAAAAATAATTAAATTCGTAAGCGTTGTTTGTGATCTTTGTTGTTGGTTACGGTACATAGCAACACAGCATAGAAACCATCAAGTTTGTTTTTACAAAGCCACTTGTCATTTTTTTCCGGAAAAACTGCTAACAGCTAAGTTGACAGTTGTTAAGTAATTTTTCCACTTAAAATTTATATTCGACATACCAATTCTTGATAGCGATTGGTCAAAATTAATAGGAAAGAAATAATCCTGCTAAAATCCAGTTATTTTTCAGATGTCGCAGTATAAAATTTCGAAGAAACTTTTTGGAATGATCCAACCTAGGAAGATTCCTAGTGTTTTTCTTTCAGTTTTTTCTTTCTCCTGAAACTCTTTCTTGTAGGTACATTCACCTTTGCGGAGTTTGTGCCCCTTTTCTAGCAAGTGTGTTGGCCTCTTCATTTCCTTTGATTCCCGAGTGACAAGGAACCCAGACTAAACAGACCTTGTTATTCTTGCCTATTTCATTGAGATTTTTCGGCAATCCGATACCATCTTGGAAAGGATTAGGTATGTGAGAGCTCAGTGCTTTGATTGGCAGGTGAAAAAAATGTGACTATCAAGTATATCAGCAGACTCCCAGAAGTTATGAATACTGTACCCGCTTAGGATGTTCCAAAATGCCTCAAACCCTAAATATATTTCCTTTTGTACATGATGTCTCTTGTCTCTAGAGTCTAAATAGCTCCACCACCAATAGCTTCAAGAATGGATTAGACAGACTGAGGCGACTCTGACGATGAAGAAACGTTTGCTGTGACTGGTGCTGATTTGTGTAACCCGTATCATTGAAATAATTTCATTTTTTTTCTTTGAGTTCATTCATTTGCTCATCTTTATTTTGGGGAAGTGTACAATGAATATTTCATTTTGTTCGATATTTTCTTACTAGGTTCATTTCTACACTTCTTTCCATTGCATGTATTTCTGCCTGAAAGACTCTTGGACTCGCATAGGCATACGGATATGCATACATTGGATTCTTTGAGGTTGGAAATTTACAACTACAAGCTTGACTCCGAGAAACTGAATAAAGATTCTCAGGCACAGGGCTCACAAGAATTGAAAACAATTTTTTTTATTCGAAATCAAATAATATCTTTATTTTATTGAAAACATATTTATTTTGTTCATGTTATATTTATATTTTATACATGTTATATTTTTATTTTATACATGTTATATTTTTATTTTATACATGTTATATTTTTATTTTATTCCTTCTATATTTTTATTGTATTCATATTATGGTTCTATATTTTTGGGTTTTTATTTTTATTTTAGTAATTATATTTTCATTCTATTCATATATTTTTTCAATAAACGTTTGTATTCGTGTTCTGAACTATAGGTACTTTTTCATTTGAAATTTTGACGATTTGAGAATAATTATATGTATTAAGAATAACAATAACTCAATAAACTGTAATACGTTAGCTAGGAACTCATCATTTGTTATGGGTCGATTACATTGAGCGAGTTCACTCGCCAAGTCGAACCGTTGTTCACTAGCCAACTAGCAGATTGTAAGCAATCTGCGAGTAAAGTTGAAAGCTGGGCTACTTTACTCGCTAATCGCTGGCGATTTGGATTGTAAGCTAGTAAACTAGCCGTGAGTAATCATAGTTGCTAGTAAACTAGCTGGGAGTACTAATCTACTCGGTGCAGTTCCTGCTTTTAGTGTCTACAAAATGTCGATGGAAATGTTCGGTTTTTACTAGCGAGCTTGTTGGCTACTGAGCGAGTGGAAATTTTTGCGTGTGATCATCACTATCGCACTGACCGACTCGCTCGATTCTAAATTAGCCCACTAGCAGCTTGTAATCTTGCTCAATGTAATCGATCCGATAACAGAAGAATTTCAAACGAGATTTCAGTGACAAGTACAGGGCAATACTCCAGGAGAAAAAAACTGAAATTACACAGATAAGAACTCCTGAAGACCTGATAAAGTTGAAAAATTAGAACAGAATAAAAGAAGCCTATGAAGAGAGTACCAGAAGCAGTGGCGTAGCGAAGGCCCCTGCAGACCCCGCGGTGCGGGGTACTTCCCGATATTTTTATTCTTTTATACTGCCAACTTTAGGTACTCTAGGCTCTACCTGGTAGGTAGATTCGCATTTTCCAGTTTCAGAAATCAAGAAGGAATTTCCGACAGCTGTCAAAAAAATTCTGAAACTTAGGCGAAACTCCAGACTTCATGTCAGTGCTTCAGCTGATCAATTTTTTTGCTAGAATTTTCTACGGTATCTATGGTCTTGGTGATGCGATCTGGACAAAATTTTGCACGTAGTTTGAATACATTATTCCTCAGCTAGGTGCATAATTTCATTCCAATCTGATCAGAAGTTTCGAAACTATCAGGAAAAAAATATTTTGAACGGCCATATTTACGGAACCCCTAGTCTAATTTTGCTCATTGATGAACGTGGCCGCGAAATAAGCGATCCAAACCCACCCTGAAAATTTCAAGTTCCTAGGCCCTTCTGTTGAAAAGTTACAATTTTCTATGGTTTCTATGGTTCTGGTCATGCGATCTGGACTAAATATTGCTTTAATATATCATTCTCGACTAAAATATAAAATTTCATCTCGATCGAATCCGTAGTTTAAAAAATTATCGAGAAAACAAAATTTCAAACGACCGTATTTACGGAACCCCTAGTATAATACTGCTCATTGATAAACGTGATCGCGACATTTCAGATCCACACCTATCCTGAAAATTTCAAGTCCCTAGGCCTTTCCGTTCGAAAGTTATGATTTTCTATGGTTCTGGTCATGTGATCTGGAGAAATGTAGGTTGAATATATTTCTCCATTAGTACACAAAATTTCGTCACGATCGAATCTGTAGTTTTGAAATTATCAAGAAAACTAAATTTCAAACGACCATATTTACGGAACCCCTAGTATAATTTTGCTCATAGATGAACGTGATCACGACATTCGAGATCCACACCTATCCTGAAAATTTCAAGTCCCTAGGCGTTTCCGTTCAAAAGTTACAATTTTCTATGGTTTCTATGGTTCTGGTCATGCGATCTAGACAAAATTTCACATGTAGCTTGAACACCTCATTTTCCATTTGAGTACAAAATTTCATCTCGATCAAATCTGTAGTTTTCAAGTAATCAGGAGAACAAAATTTTGAACGACCATATTTACGGAACCCCTGGTGGAATTCTGCCCATTAACGAACTCAACCGAGGCATTTGGGATCTGAACCTACACTGAAAATTTCAAGTCTCTAGGTTGTTCCGTTCGAGAGTTATCGTGCTTACGGACGGACGGACGGACAGACTCGAATTTTCCGACGGATTCGTCATCAGTGAGTCAAACATATTCGATTGAGACCATTTTCGGCTCAAAATTCGAAAAATACAGACATCGTGACGAAATGATATAGCCCTCGTGTAACTAATACGAGCGCTCAAAAAAATGTACTCCGATAGTTTGCCATGAACATTTTTCGGAAAAGTTTCATTTACCAGGAAGCAGAAGAGTTCTCACACTTGGCGCAATTCCCACTATTGGTATTCCAAGTAGGTTATGCTTTTATTTATTTATCTTATGCTCACTATTAAATGTATGTACGAATAATAATAGTAGTGTTCTTTCGTACTGATTCAACTGATGGAACTTATGTGATTTAAGTGAAAGCGATTTTGCAATCAGAACACATTCATTCACTTGAAGCCCGAAAGAATACGCTCACTTCCATGACAAACTTCAAATTTTGACTTTACCAATGGGATCTAATTGAAATACGAAATTTCGCGATCAGAATAATCACTTGCAATCACTTTGGAGTTGTGGAAGGGAGAACTGATTGAAAACGAAAGAACGATCGCTTGAACTGATCTATGTGATTAAACTTACATAAATCACTTCGCTCAGTACGAAAGAACATTACTAATATAGGATTGATATAACACAGAATTATATTGAACTATATCAAACTATTGTATTATTTCTTTGTTCAAGGGCATAATTTATATCACTCATGAGCTGAAATAATCAGATATACCTCAGAATGTTTTTCCTTTGGTAATTCGTATGAATTCATCAAGTTACTTTCAGAGGTTAACATATTAGAAGGATTATCTAGATATTTTACAGAATTTGTGATATTATTATGCTGTACAGAATACCCCACTGAACAATTCAAATTTCGCGCCAACCAAGGCACTCGGTAAAGCAGGAAACTGCATTACCGACGACAAGTTGTTAGTACCGGCGATAAACACCAGGATTCAAATCAAAATCGAACTTGCCGTTTACGAGGCCAGTGTCCCATCTATACATTCCTTTATCTATGGTCCAGGACTGCAAATACATAGATCTTCAGTTTTGATTTCACTACACACGCACAGGCAATCGACAGGTCGACGCCGGACGCCTGCAGTTCCGCCAGATCGCTTGTGAAACTACAGTGTATAGAGCGATTCCTGACCATCAGATCGAAAGTTCAGATCTTCCGAAGGGTTAGATATTTCTGAGCCAAAATGAGCGATCCGGCTAGCGGAACCGAGTTCATAACCGAATTTATTGAACTTGAAAATATGCCATGCCTATGGAAAGTGAAGAGCCGTGGTTATTCAAATAGGCGAGAAAAGAATAGAGCCTATGAAAAACTTTTAAATCAAATAGTTCATTACGTTTCAACAGCCATTCTTTGGTCCATAATTTCTTTTTGAGCGCTCGTACTACTTACACGAGGGCCGGCCGTCCGTAAGCTCGATAACCTCTCGAACGGATCAACCTAGATACTTGAAATTTTCAGTGTAGGTTCAGATCCCAAATGCCTCGGTTGAGTTCGTTAATGGGCAGAATTCTACCAGGGGTTCCGTAAATATGGCCGTTCAAAATTTTGTTCTCCTGATTACTTGAAAACTACAGATTTGATCGAGATGAAATTTTGTACTCAAATGGAAAATGAGGTGTTCAAGCTACATGTGAAATTTTGTCCAGATCGCATCACCAGAACCATAGACACCATAGAAAATTGTAACTCTTGAACGGAAACGCCTAGGGACTTGAAATTTTCAGGATAGGTGTGGATCTCGAATGTCGGGATCACGTTTATCTATGAGCAAAATTATACTAAGGGTTCCGTAAATATGGTCGTTTGAAATTTAGTTTTCTTGATAATTTCAAAACTACAGATTCGATCGTGACGAAATTTTGTATACTAATGGAGAATGATATATTCAAGCTACATTTTCCCAGATCGCATGACCAGAACCATAGAAACCATAGAAAATCATAACTTTCGAACGGAAAGGCATAGGGACTTGAAATTTCCAGGGTAGGTTTTGATTGCGAATTTCGCGGGCATGTTCATCAATGAGCAAAATTAGACTAGGGGTTCCGTGAATACGGTCGCTTGAAATTTTGTTTTATCGATAATTTCGAAACTACGGATTCGATCGAGATAAAATTTTGTATTTTAATCGAGAATGATATATTAAAGCAACATTTCGTTCAGATCGCATGATCAGAACCATAGAAACCATAGAAAATTATAACTTCCGAAGGAAAAGGCCTAGAAACTTGAAATTTCCAGGGTAGGTTTGTATCGCGAATTTCGCGGCCAGGTCCATCAATGAGCAAATTTAGACTAGGGGTTCCGTAAATATGGCCGTTCAAAATATTTTGTTCCTGATAATTTCGAAACTACTGGTTGGATTGGAATGAAATTTCACACCTAGCTGAAGAATAATGTATTCAAACTACGTGCGAAATTTTGTTCGAATCGCATCACCGACACCATAGATACCGTAGAAAATTCTAGCGAATTATCGAAAGAAAATTGATCAGCTGAAGCACTGACATGAAATCTGGAGGTTCGCCTTGGTTTGAGAATTTTTTTGACAGCTGTCGAAAATCCCTTCAATTGATTTCTAAAACTGGAAAATGCGAATCTACCTACAAGGTGGATGTACGAACAGTCAAAAGCTCCTGACTTCACGGCAGTCCTTTTCGTAATTTTTTGATTTTTCTTTTTCAATTAATTGCAGAATCATTGCATCAGTCGATTTTCGTTTACGTTCAAAAGACTGGTCTTCTCTTGGGAAACTCTAGATCTGAACTGAACGTATATAGAGAAATTCAGGATGGACTGCAGTCCACGGACTGTCAGTTTTCGATTTTCAGATCAGATCTTACGATTTAACTTTATGGTGTGTAGTGCGCAACAGGTTTGGATCATCAGTTTAAATCGACAGTGCTGGGACTGCAGGCCGCCGCACAGTGGTCCAGAATCGTCAAAAAGCGCTTCAAACTTGATTTTTTGAAGTATTTTTTTTGGTCTAGCTAGTACCTAATATGTGTTCACAATGACCTGACCATAACATTTCCTGAGTATCAGAGAGTCAAGATGGTTTGAGATCCGTAGGGAATTTTTACAACATGAACAAACGTGTAAAATGCTCAAAATTCACCTTTACTATTTCTTCAATTTTCTTTGATATTTTCAAGTAGAATGAACTGGAGTGTTTGTTATTCATCGATGTGTGATTCCAAAAGCAAGTAAATTATTTTTCTAGAATTTTTAGACAACATTAATAGATAGGAAGAGTTAACAATTGCCGAATTTTAGAGTATCAGGATTTCATTAAGCTCTACAGCTTTTGTGCATCCTTGTGCACCGCTCATTTCAATGTAGAATCATTCGTTAAGATGTAAATAAATATACCCAACCTCATTTAGCTGCAGGAACTTGCAGGTTTGGGGGCTAGAGCTTGAGGAATGCTGGAAACATAGACAGCGCACAGAGAGAGTTGTGAGTCTCAACCATCGAACGGAGGTGAGAAGTGTAATTACATGAAGCTGATCACCAGTTGTCATTCGATATTCATTTACGAGCAGTTTTTAGAAGGTATAAAATTGAAAATGCTTTCTGTAAAAGTTATAAATCTTGTTTTAGTGGAAATGTTGTTCGAGTCGCGAGACAAAAGTGCAAATAATTTGCTCAATTTCCTCGCCAGTGAATTTTCGATTGTTAATGACAATCGAGAGGCAATTGAGAGGGCATTAACCATGACTTTTCTGAAAAATTTTTCAAAAAAATGGGTCAAATGCCACCGAATCAAACGCGATTTTTTCAGAAACAATGTATTTTGGCTCGATAACTGTTTTTTTGAATGGGCTCCAATATCACCTGATCCCAGTCAAGTGCAATCCAGGGGAGGGGGCCGGCCACAAAAAGATTTTGTTAATCTGGGTGAAAGCTCTAAAAGACGAAGGGCCCAACTAGTTAATGGAAAATACTCCATCAATGAGCTGCAGTTTGCGCTAATGAGTGCTCTGCGAGCCAGTGGCAAAAAACATGTCGCTGATGCCATTAGTCGTTTGTTGGAAGATGGAATTGAGGGAGTTGGAGGAAACGATGGCGATGATTCCACTGAAACAACGTTCACCAAAGAGGAGGCTTGTGCTCTGTACTACGATTTAGGGCTGACCAAACGTCAGTACGCAAAGCTTCGCGAAGCCTTAAGCAAGAAACAATGCAGCGTACTTCCTTCCTATCACCGACTCTTGGAAGCTAAAAGCGATTGTTACCCCGATCTTTCCATTACTGAAGGCGAAGTCCGCATTCCGCTGCAAAGTCTGGTGGATTTGACAACATCTAGACTGCTACCCACGTTAGCCAGTGACCAAAAACCGCCAAGAACGAATCTTACTTTGTTGTGGAAATGGGGTTGTGATGGCTCCTCTAATCAAAGTGCTTACAAGCAAACCTTCAACGACCCTGAACTTAGTGACGAAAGTGTCATCATGAGTTCTTCCGTTCCACTGCAGCTCACAGATTCTGGGGATCACACCATTAAATTTTGGGTTAATCCTCGCCCGTCTTCCACGAGAGTGTGCCGTCCAATTTCCTTTATTTTTGCCAAGGAAACCGCGAAAAGAGTTTCAGATGAAGTGAAACGCATACAAGATCAGGTCGACGCACTTCATTCCACTCTGGTTACAATCAATGGGGCGAAATTTACCGTCCACCACAAATTCCTTTTCACAATGATTGATGGAAAAATTAGACAAATCATCACCAAAACAACCTCTTCAGCCTGTTGCTGTATCTGCGATGCAAAACCATCTGAGATGAATGACCTATCATTAGTGAGTCAAAAGGCAATAAAGGTTGCTTCTACTGATTACGGCATGTCTACCCTTCATGCCTGGATCCGATTCATGGAGTGCATTCTCCATATCGGCTACCGTCTTCCTTTCAAAAAGTGGGCTGCAAGGTCAGACGAAGAGAAAGAAGTCATGAAAAACAGAAAAAAACTCATTCGGGGAACCTTGAGAGAGAAAGTAGGAATTGTAGTGGATGTTCCTAAGCAGGGGACAGGGTCGTCAAACGATGGAAATACGGCTCGACGTTTTTTCAGGAATTGGCAGATGGCTTCCGAAGCAACAGGCGTGAACCAACATTTAATACACGTTTTTTTTAATTACGTTTTACCAGATTTGCAGAAGAATAATTGTCCCCAGGAAGCTTTTTATTTTATGGCCAATAAAGAAATTTGATTTTTTCAGTAGTTTCGCATAAGTTTTGAATTTTAGATGATGGATAACGCCAATCTAGAAGAAATTTGATTTTTTTAGTTGTTTCAAATTTTTGAATTTTTTGTATTCGACATTATTACCTTCATAAAAATGTTCAACTTCGATAACATTTGATTGACTTGTCAATACCTTCATTGTGGTTATGAGACTGATAAATGTACGAAATTTCAGGATTCTAGCCCAACTACTTCGAAAGTTATTGAGTTTTGAGCGCTTTTTGACGATTCTGGACCACTGTGCGCCGGTGCGTGTATAGGCACCTTAATCCAAATGTGGAATTTTTCAGGCGGCGTTCTAATGTTATAAAAATGATATTAATTTTGTTATTTTCAATTTTCCTGTTACGATATTGTATAACGGGAAGGGGGAAAAAATTGCAATTGCAGAGTGAAGATATTTTTCGACGAGTTGAGGTTTAATGAAATGCGTAGCTGTCCAGGGAAAATTTTCGGAATCAATGTTTTCAATATTAATTTGGATATTTTGATTCGGCAACTAAATGACAGATTTCGTGCCTCAATTCTCACATCTTGCTTCATTTAATTGACGATAATTTAATGGAGACTGCTGAGGCTTTATCTTCATTTTATAATGCAGATTTATCGAGTAACTTTGCCAAACAACTCATTCCTCTAGGAAATGTCATTAAGGACGATTTTAGAGCGAATACCTCATTAATTGATTTAACAAAAATGTTGATTTCGAAACACAAATCTTTGTTGAGTTGTGCTTACAGTCCTGAAACTTTTTGCAACCATTCCTGTCACTGTTGCGACTGCAGAAAGATCGTTTGCGAAACTGAAAATAATCAAGAATTATCACTAGTAATACCACTAGAGGTCAAAAAATTTCCGGATTTAATTTGACCTCGTGTGGTATTCGGTAAGAAAATTCCACTCATGTGAACAAAATGAAATTTGATTGTCAAATAGAATATTCTGTCATTATAAACGCCAAAAAAATTTCCAGTATAATTCGCTGTTGGGTACCTACCCACGAGGAAAAAATTTCCACTAAAATTCATCCGTTGCGAGAGTGATCTGTCAGAAATACACGTTCTGATTGGTTAAAAATCACATGTGTGGAATTTTCACTAGTAATACCACTAGAGGTCAAATTATTTCCGGAAATTTTTTCGAGCTCATGAATATTTTGAAAATTATCCCTAGTCGAAGACGAGGGATAATTTTCTAAAAATATTCATGAGCGAGAAAAAATTCCCGGATTTAATTTGACCTCGTGTGGTATTCGGTAAGAAAATTCCACTCATGTGAACAAAGAAAAATTTGATTGTCAAAAAGAATATTCTGTCATTATAAACGCCAAAAAAAATTTCCAGTATAATTCGCTGTTGGGTACCCACGAGGAAAAAATTTCCACTAAAATTCATTCGTTGCGATGGTGATCTGTCAGAAATACACGTTCTGATTGGTTAAAAATCACATGTGTGGAATTTTCTTTGGAATTCATTGTCCCAAACGCGTCTATCAGACTTGAGCCTATCAACAATGAGCAAGAAGTGGCCAGAAGTTTGGACATCGACAATCGGATAGATATGTTTGCACAAAAAAATAAAAGAGGGCTAGTAATTTTTTGTCAAATATTTTTTAGTTCAATATTTATATTTATTTCACAGATATAGTCCTATATATTCTACTTTTCATATTAAAGCTTATATTATTTTTATTTGAATACTTTTGTTTTTGTTAATAGATATTTTCTACCAATTTTTCTTCACCTTCCATTGAAAATTTTCGAATCAAACTTATCATTGATGACAGAGATCTGGGGAGGAGGCCCCAGACTATGATCCTGCGTAGGGGGGCCTAAATTTTGCGCTATGTCACTGACACAAGGCAAGCCCCGAAGCATCCAGGTGAAGAAACTCCAAAAGCAATAAAAGAGCTTATATATAAAGGCAAATAGAAAACTCGAAAGAAACTACAAAAACTCACAAAGAGAAGAAGACAAGAAAAAGCTAAAATAACATAGTCAAGTGCTGAAAAATGCACTGAGAGATTCCCTGTTACCTTTAAATGCCAGATTATGGAAGGCTAAGAAATTAATGATATCAATAAATCTCTCAAACAAATTGTGCCTGTGCTTTTGAGATTTACGAGTAAGCCTGTCGTTTTCTTGGTCTATTGTTTTCTTGTGCTACATTCCCTTCTTCAATGTTATCCATTGGCACATAAAGGCCATAAATATGTTTCTTGGTATTCTTATGTCTATTTAAAATACTTTACAAGTGTTTCCAGGCACAACACCGCCCCTGTACCATCTGAGTTTGGGAATTGCCGAATAGTCTGCATGGAAAATAGGAAAATTTATTTTGTGAATAAAAAAAACCACTATCTTAAACCATCGCCGACATGTTTTGATTTCATGGATGGCTAGGATATACAGGGTGTTTCAACATAAACTGGATAAACATTTTAATATATGGTCCTGTAGATGTAGACGCCTACTGGTCGCATCTGAGTATTTTTGGGTTCTCAATTTAGAAATGGTGAAGAAGTCTGAAAACAAAAATCAAAATGGCGGAAAACCTGCAATGTTCGCGATTTTTTCTCTCGATTGCCAAATTCAATTTCATTTCCGATTTTCTAAGAAATTCAGTGACAAATTTTTTTTTCAAAATGGAACATAACATTCTTGAGCGTTCGTTCTACTGACACGTGGGCTATATTATTTCGTCACGATGTCTGTATTTTTTTTTCTGAAACGAAAATGGTCTCAATCGACAAGGTTCGACTCACTGATGACGAATCTGTCGAAAAATTCGAGTTTGTCCCTCCGGCCGTATACACGATAACTCTTGAACGAAACGACCTAGAAACTTGAAATTTTCAGGGTAGGTTCGAATCTCGAATGCCGCAGTTGAGTTCGTTATTGGACAAAATTCGACCCAGGATTCCGTAAATATCTCCGTTCGAAATTTTGTTTTCCTGACTACTTCGGAACTACTGATTTTATCGAAGTGAGAATGAGAGAAACTACAATCTGAATTTTGTCTAGATCGCATCACCAGAACCATAGAATGAAAATTATAACGTTCGAACGGAAAGGCCTAGGGACTTGAAATTTTCAGGGTTGCTTTAGATCTCGAATGTCGCGGTCACGTTCATCAATGAGCAGAATTAGACTAGAGGTTCCGTAAATATGGTCGTTTGAAATCTAGTTGATGATATATTCAAGCTACATTTTGTCCAGATCGCGTGACCAGAACAATAGAAACCATAGAAAATTATAACTTTCGAACGGAAAGGCCTAGGGACTTGAAATCCTCAGAATAGGTGTGGATCTCGAATGTCGTGGTCGCGTTTATCAATGAGCAAAATTAAACTTCCGTAAATATGGCCGCTCAAAATATTTGTTTCCTGATAAATTCGGAACTACTTGAATTCGAATGAAATTTCGCACATAGATGAAGAATGATGTATTCGAACTACGTGAAAAATTTTGTCCAGATCCCATCACCAAGACAATAGATACCGTAAAAAATTCTAGCGAATTATCGAAAAAAAATTGGTCCCCTAAAGCACAGACGTGAATTCGGGTATATTTGTTGAGCGCTCGTACTAGGTACTTTCACGAGGGCTATATCATTTCGTCACGATGTCTGTATTTTTCGAATTTGAGCCGAAAATGGTCTCATTCGAAAGAGTTCGACTCACTGATGACGAATCCGTCGAAAAAACGAGTCTGTCCGTCCGCCCATCCGTATACACAATGGTGTATAACTCTCGAATGGAACGACCTAGAAACTTGAAATTTTCAGAGTAGGTTCGAATTTCGGATGCCGCGGTTAGGTTTGTTATTGGACAAAATTTGCCGAGGGGTTCCGTGAATATGGCCGCTCGAAATTTTTTTCTCCTGATTACTTCGAAGCTACTGATTCGATCGAAGTGAAGTTGTGCACTCGGATGGAGAATGACGTGTTCAAACTACATGCTGAATTTTGTCTAGATCGCATCGCCAGAACCATAGAAACCATAGAAAATTATAACTTTGTAATAGAAAGGCCTAAAGACATTTTTAGGATAGGTGTGGATCTCGAATGTTGCTGTCGCGTTTATCAATGAGCAAATTTAGACAAGGGGTTCGTTTGAAATTCAGTTTTCTTGATGATTTCCAAACTATGGATTTGATTGTGACGAAATTTTTTATTGAAATGGAGAATGATATATTCAAGCTACATTTTGTCCAGATCGCATGACCAGAACCATAGAAATCATAGAAAATTATACTTTCGAACAGAAAGGCCTAGGGAGTTGAAATGTTCAGAAAAGGGGTGGATTTCGAATTACGCTGTCGCGTCATCAATTACCTAGCAGAGTTAGACTAGGGGTTCCGTAAATATGGTCATTTGAAATTCAGTTTTCTTGATAATTCCAAAACTATGGATTCGATCGTGACGAAATTTTGTATTTTAATGGAGAATAATATACTCAAGCTACATTTTTCCCATATCGCATGACTAGGACCATAGAAATTAGGAAAATTATAACATTCGAACGGAAAGGCCTAGGGACTTGAAATTTGGGGGGGGTTCGCATCGCATTATCAAGACCATAGATAGCGTAGAAAATTCTAGCGAATTATCAGAAAAATTTTGGTCACCTAAAGCACTGACGTGAAGTGTGGATTTTCGCCTTAGTTTGAAATTTTTTTTTGATAGCTGTCAAAATGTTTCCAACTGGTTTCTAAAACTGGAGAGTGCGAACCTATAAGGTGAATGAACGAGCGCTCAAAAGCCCCTGACTTCACGGCAGTGCTTTTCAAATTTTTTTACTGTGGTTTCTGCAATCTGCATTCAAATTTCGCATGCATGTAGGTATTCTCTAATTTCCCAATCAATGTGATTATTTTGAAAGAATCTATTAATTCGATAAGGAATTTATAAATCTTGAGAACACAATGCACTTCTGGAATAATACGAGTGAAAATGCATTTCTATTCTTCTGAAAGTCGTTACATTGCTTTTTTATGAAATTTTATTTTCAACAATTGCACCTATATAGAGGGTTGCAAGATGATCAGGGTTCGGCTGGATTCTCCCGAATTCATGTATGTCCTCTCGACAAAGTAAAAAATCGGCCGAAAGAGCAACGTCATTTTATAAAACAATTTTAAGTTCCGAATTTTCGTCAAACGAAACGTTTATATCGCGGGGCACGTTGTGAAGTTGTAAAATGATTATTGTTCTTTTGTTCTTTACAAGAAACATTTGTTTTAAATCCACAATGCAGGGGCTTGTATGGAGGGTAGAGATATAGAGATAAGAAGAATAATCTTCCCTCTTCAAATGTGTCCGTCAAACAGACCTAAATTGGTGGCGCTAGTGTAGCTAGAGGGTGAATTTCATAGGAAACGTCAAAAAGTTGCAATCGCTTCGAACTAGGTATTTGAATGAGGTCTGGAATTTACTTTCCTTCCCCTAGTGTCATTTTGCCATTTTTCTTGTGTTATTAAATTAGAGCTTAGAGAGATCCTCCTCTAGTTTGCTCTTGGCTGTTTGTCTATTCGCTTTTTTGCAGGAGGTATATGCCCTGTTGTCTGTCGTTCAGATTGGTATATTTACTATACTTCTCATTTCTTCGTTTTCATGTTCTTTAAACATTAACTTCGTTTTCTTTCTATTTTCAATGCTGACGTACGATGAGGCACCTATAGTGCTGTCTTTATTGTTTTGTTCAATGTACTTGTAAGTCTTTATTTCAATGGGTAGAAATCATTCAAATGAAACATTTCACAAAAATTGGCGTAATTAAAGTTTCTAGATAAGAAAATTTAAAATTGCCATTAATTTACATTCTCAGTCGAAAACGAACGGACGGTCATCGTTCATCATTCTAATCAAAGCTCATTTCCTCTATTCAACAAGATGAAAATCACACACAATCTATAGTCCTACGAGTACGGTTATATATGTATTTTATTTTAATGTCGGTTAATGAAAAGACTCGCTTTTGAAAATAGCCTCTAGAAATCCAAGTAGTGAACGAGACCTTAGCCTGAATAAAGAATATTATGCAGAGGGCATGACTATGTTAAATATTGAACAAAGGAAAAATTATGCAAATTTTCTATAACCATGAATTTATTTCAAATCAATCAAATCAAAATATAAAAAATCCTTGACCATTCTAGTATTCAATAGATTATATAAAATATAGTAATTAACAAACATGCAACTTTGTAACAATGAAAATCAAAACAAGGCATGTGTTAGATAGAAAAACTGGACTGCACATATGAGACTATTCTAATCAAATAGAACATTTTGTTACCCATTATCCCACCTTGGCCAACTGAATATTCATGATTCCTCTTTCAACCAACTTTGTTCAACAAAATGTAAAGTAATGCTTACATTTATTATAAAAATACTGTTATTATGAAGAATCACCTGAAGTAGCTACAACAAAAACTAAATAATATCTAACAAAAGATTCTACAGCTAATATAAAAAATATTTTGCAACATAAACATAGTACGTATATAAAAGTAGAAGTTTTGCATATAATATCTAAGCTTTCCTCATCAAACCATTACCATTATAATACATATAAATTGAAGCTGCACCAAGGCCAAAAGCTACGAAATATCGCAAGAATCCACATGACATTGGACCCCTTCTCTTGAGAAGTGTCATTAAGAACCTTGTTTTTCTGTCATTGAAGGGAGGATATCTTGACTGACTCAATTTCTCCCCTATAACACCCAAGTTTTTATAAAGGCATGACTTCTTGTGGGTGAAAGTGTCGAATGTATATTTACCATGATATGCACCCATACCACTGTTACCAACTCCTCCGAAAGGCATAGTATCAACAGTCAAATGCATTATAGTGTCGTTAACAGATATTCCTCCACAACTTGTATTTCTTATTAATAAATTCACATCATTCTTTCTCTTAGAGAAGATATACATGGCAAGGGGTTTCTCTCTTTTCTTGATGAAAGTAATAGCATCATGGAGGTTCCCTATAGTGATTATTGGTAACACTGGACCAAATATTTCTTCCATCATGACAGCATCTGTTGGCTTAACATCTACTAAAATAGTTGGTTCAATATAACGTTCAGAAGCAATTATGTTTCCACCAATGGCAACTGAGCCACCCTTGAGGAACTTCTGTACTCTCTGAAAGTGAGCATCATTGATTATGCGGCCAAAATCAGGGGACTTGCTCGCATCATCCCCATACCATTGCTTCAAAATTTCTTTAGATATTTCAATAAATTTTTTTTCAACATCTTTGGTGCATAAAAGATAATCTGGTGCAACACAAGTTTGTCCAGCATTTGCGAATTTACCCCATAAAATCCTCTTCACTGCTGTTTTCATATCAACACTGTTGTCAAGATAAACTGGGCTTTTACCACCTAACTCTAGAGTTGTTGGTGTAAGATGCTTTGAAGCAGCTTCTTGAATTATTTTTCCAACTCCAGATGAACCAGTATAAAATATATAATCGAATTTTTCTTTAAGAAGTAAAGTTGTTTCTGTTACACCACCTGTATAAACTTGATAACAATCATTATCCAAATATTTTGTTATTAGATCAGATATCACTTTAGCAGAATTGCTGGCAACTTCAGATGGCTTCATAACTACACAATTGCCTGCAGCTATTGCACCAGCCACAGGCATAAGAAGAAGTTGAAATGGATAATTCCAAGCTCCAACCACCAGAACAACACCATAAGGATCATTGAATACATATATTTTATCCAATATATTGACCAGGGGTTTTTCTGGAATTTCAGGCTTATCCCATTCTTTGATATTGGCAAGAATATTATCCAAATCATTTATGAGGAACATAATTTCCATTACAATTGATTCATGTTTACATTTATGCAGATCTGCAGATAAAGCTTGAACTATGACTTCTTGATTCTCCAAATACATTTTCTTCAAGTTATTTATTTGTTTAATCCTATATTCCAAAGGTCGAGTTTTTCCACTCTCATAATTATTCCTTAGTTTTGAAATCATTTCCTTAGGATTCATCATGAAGCAATTAGTTTTATTTAATCCTACCAAAAACAAACTGTAAAAGAAAAAGTCACAGGTGAAATAAAAAATATTGGACTAATTCAACAAATCGGGTTACCTTCTCTTTGTGTCAAAATTAACGGACTGAACCGTTGAGTTCTATCCTTTAGCTAGCAGATTTGTTCTGCAGTTTTTATATAATATTAATTACATATAATTAAAATTTCATTACTCAATACTCGTAAACAAGTTAGAACAGAAATCGGGCATAGAAGGAAGAAGGAAAAGAGATTTCAAAATTATCTTATCTAAAAAATGTTGTAGTGGCAGAGATGCAGAGAATCTCGTGTAGTAGTTCTATTCAACTAACAGAAAAATGGAGTTGACATTTCAAAAGTGATCAAAAGTCAAACTATTTCAGGTGTTAAATTTGTTGATGTTCTTAGTTCCTGTGGATTTAGTCGAGTTGAGCCTCATTTGAAAATGAAGATTATGGTGAAATGTCTGAAGGGGGGGAATTGTTTAGCAGACGTGGATGGAAATACAACCATTGCAGAACTGAAAAAGAAAATTGAAAATGACATCAATATACCTGCTCCCCAACAAACACTAGTTTTATCAGGGAAGACATTGCAAGACGATAAGCCACTAAGCTATTACCCAAAAATTCAAGATGGAACAAAGTTGTATGTTGCAGTTAAAAAGCAAGACACACTCAACACTATATTGGCGAAATTTTTACGAGAATATTACACTGAAGAGCAGTGCAAGTTGATAGTAGAAGAATTTATGAAAAATTTCAATACCAGAGTACATAATTTAAGTTTAGACGATCTGGAAAGAATAGCAACTTCTGACAAAGAACATTTGTAGTTGATATACTATTTTAGGATAAGATAATTGAATTAATTAGAAGAACCTATTGAAAATTCACATTTCATCATGTACAAGATACAACACATATTTTCTCTGACTAAGAACTGCTCTCAGATTATCAACTAGCTTAATAATGAGGCAAAATGAAATTCAGTCATATTCAATTGTTAGTCACATTGATTAACTGAACATGAAGAAATCTTATACTTCATATCAACCTAATTCACACAACTTTATCCCTCAGGATTACGATATTTAAATAACACAACATTTCGGTTTTTAAAGTATTAGTGTTGGTACAGTGGCACCAAGCTTGCAAAAATCTTTGGAATAATTCATTAATAATCAAAATATTTTTGGTTTTTGCGAGTTTGATGATTCTATATTTTTTTAAGCCAAAACTATTGATAGGGGAACGGACGGTTTTATAAATTTGAGTGTAAATTGCTTTCATCATATGAAATTAGATCGATTGAAAAAGGACTGATTTTTACATTATGTATGTATATTTTGTTTGATATCAGAAATGATTATGGTATGTAAAATTATTAGGCCTATGTTTCACTTTATTGTAATTAAAAATATGTATAACTATGAGTTGGGAGTTGATATTTTCTTAGACTTCGATAGTGGAGTTTTTCATGTTTGAATATTACCCATGACAACACATGTATATTCAACCTACAAGATGTCCAAAAGTTATCAAAATTATTATTGTAGTACATAATTGGAATTTCATTGTTTTATAGGAAACTAGAATCAGACAACTTTCAATAAATTTCTTTGTTTTCCAATAGGTTTTTCATTGATCATTGATCTAAGGAACAATGTTATTTTTGGCTTGAGAATATATATCCCTAACTCAGAGCAAATGGTATTGAGTCACAAAATGTGAGTTTCACAGGAGAGTGTAAAATACTTGCATTTTTCGTTTGATTCGTGTTGTGATTAAGGACTTGATACTATTTGATGTTATTTTAAGTCCAATCGTCTTGAAGTTAGACCACTAAATAGAGCGCGAAATTTAAATGTTGGCGAGCCAAAAAACCTGAAAATTCAAATTTTGGACTTTATACCCTTTTGCTCTGAGATACGGATATCGAGAGATTAATGACAAAAAAGATCAAGAATGCTATGGACTTTTCAAAGGGCTTAGCTTGTCATAGATATGATAAATTTAAATCCAATAAGATAATTAGATTCAATGGTTCCTTATCTGGATTTCTTCGCATCTCTCATTCTTATGGTATAAGCTAAGACATTCCTTTGAAATCTCACGGCTTGCTTTAATCTGTTTTTTTATTAGCGCCTCACCAATTTCTAGCAGACGGAAATACTTCAGCAAATAAGGATGAAAACGTTTCTCAAATGATTAGTTGCTGGAACAGATCTCAGTACGAAACTTAAATGAGGAAATACCTTTTTCATTGAAGCAAAACAATAATTAGGTTGGACATAACAATCCCTAGATTTGCAGGAAGAAGAAAACTCTAAATCGTTTCAAAATTTCTTTACTCAACTGATTGTGAAAACTATGGTGTTTTGTGAATAATGAATACAAAATGTTTTGGAAATAAAAATTACTGTAGAAATCTTTGTTTTGAAATGTCCATAGCACAATTTAAAATTGTTATATGAATATTTGAGGGCGTTTACTACTTGAATTGTGTGAATTTTTGACTTCTTAGTTATTAGCAGAGAATAGTATTCTCCATGAAATAACGAGAAACATCCAGAATAATATAACGGCTGTTTATCTGAAATTATCAAGTTCAGTAAAATTATACTTGATAAACTAATAGCAAGCCAACAAAACAATTCATGTATCCCAGAGACCACCAAATTTATCATTCGCACCTGTAGACCGGTTTCGATCCATATCAGATCTCGTCAGTACACTTAGAAAAACGACAAATTCTATGTGAGAAACAGAAAATCTTCAATCTCTCGGGTCACCGTTGCCTTATGTTTTAAAGATTTTCTGTTTCCTTCATCGAATTTGCCATTTGGCTAACTGTAATGACGAGATCTGATATGGATTGAAACCGGTCTACAGGTGCAAATAATAAAAGTGGTGGTCTCTGGGGTACATGAATTGTTTTGTTGGCTTGGTAATAGTTTATCTAGTATAATTTTTCTAATTTCATTACTGAATGTGAGAAACATGCAGTTCTGACAACCTCCAAGTCCTTCTATTTTATGATGATTGATAACATTATTAGAAAATCGCGTTTTTCTCAAAACAACATTTTTCAACCCCTTGGTACATTTTACTCGAGAACAGCTGATCAAGATGCTTCTTTTTTGAAATGTAAATGAGAAGGAGTTTAACATTTAATGAAAGGGAATGCAAAAGTTTCAAGTACGGATTGCAGGAAAAATGCAAAAGCGATTCCCAAAAATGGCCCATCTTTGCCATTCCATTAATAAAAGATGATTTGTTTGAGGACCCCATGTCTACAGATAAGAGAGGCCTAGTTGAGCACATTCGAAAAATAAATATATGATATATATGAATCAGTCAAATAGTTAGGTATATACCAAGAAAAGTGTACCAAATTTTGCAGCAAGTGGTGAGCCCCCTTAACCAACTTTAACATTATTATTATTCATCAGTATTCTACCCGAAGAATGATTTTTGAAAATATATATACAGTGAAATCCGGTTATAACGACATTGAGGGGACCGTGAATATTAGGTCGTTATATCCGATGGTCGTTATATCCAAAAATTTGTATAGAGAATGCAGAAATGGGATTTATCTTTTTTTTGAGCGCTCGTACTACTTACACGAGGGCTATATCATTTCGTCACGATGTCTGTATTTTTCGAATTTTGAGCCGAAAATGGTCTCAATCGACTATGTTCGACTCACTGATGACGAATCCGTCGGAAAATTCGAGTCTGTCCGTCCGGCCGTAAGCACGATAACTCTCGAACGGAACAACCTAGAGACTTGAAATTTTCAGTGTGGGTTCAGTTCCCGAATGGCTCGGTTAAGTTCGTTAATGGGCCAAATTCCACCAAGGGTTCCGTAAATATGGCCGTTCAAAGTTTTGTTTCCCTGATTACTTGAAAACTACAGATTTGATCGAGATGAAATTTCGCACTCAGATGGAAAATGAGGTGTTTAAGCTACATGTGGAATTTTGTCTAGATCGCATCACCAGAACCATAGAAACCATAGAAAATTGTAACTTTTGAACGGAAACGCCTAGGGACTTGAAATTTTCAGGATAGGTGTGGATCTTGAATGTCGTTATCACGTTCATCTATGAGCAACATTATACAAGGGGTTCCGTAAATACGGTCGTTTCAAATTTTGTTTTCTCGATAAATTCGAAACTACGGATTCGATCGAGATGAAATTTTGTATTTTAATCGAGAATGATATATTGAAGCAATATTTTGTCCAGATCGCATGACCAGAACCATAGAAACCATAGAAAATTCTTACTTTTGAACGGAAAGACCTAGGAACTTGAAATTTTCAGGGTGGGTTTGGATCGCAAATTTCACGGTCACGTTCATCAATGAGCAAAATTAGACTAGGGGTTCCGTAAATATAGCCGTTCAAAATATTTTTTTCCTGATAGTTTCGAAACTACTGATCGGATTGGAATGAAATTATGCACCTAGCTCAGGAATAATGTATTCAAACTACGTGCAAAATTTTGTTCAGATCGCATCACCAGGACCATAGATACCGTGGAAAATTCTAGCGAATTATCGGAAAAAAATTGATCAGCTGAAGCATCGACATGAAGTCTGGAGTTTTGCCTAAGTTTCAGAATTTTTTTGACAGCAGTCAAAAATTCCTTCAATTGATTTCTAAAACTGGAAAATGCGAATCTACCTACAAGGTGCATGTACGAGCGCTCAAAAGCTCCTGCCTTCACGGCAGTGCTTTTCGTAATTTTTTTTATTTCCAAATGTACTGATTAAATGCTTCCTTCATTTGTCCTTATTTTTCCACATCGTTTAAATTGAATGTGCAACGCCAAATTCCAAAGCCAACTGGGTATTACTCTCTCCATTTTCTATTCGAGCTACTATAGCTCCCTTCTCTCAAATTGAAAAATATTTTCTTTTTAATTTAGACGTTAAAGCCATTTTAGTGTAGTCAATCGCTCAATGAATAAACTGAAGTCAATCAATTAAGAACTGCAACTGTTATGTCTTCACAACGTAACATAAAACGGGGATTCCCCTGCATCGCTCGAGTATTTCCGAAAGATCACGTGCCTGCAGCGACGAATTCTTAGTGGTACGTCGTTATAAACAGAAGAAATAGACAACAAGCTTGGAAAATTTGTCCCTATAAGCGACTTCGTCGTTATAAACGAAGTCGTTACTACCGAATGGTTTAATGTTGAATTACTTAGAATTCCAAACAATTGTCGATAATTTCGTTGTTATATACGGATTTTCGTTATAACCGGTGTCGTAATAAACGGCTTTCACTGTATATACACACCGTATATACACAACTGGATCTCCCAATTCCCATACTCTCTGAGCTTCAGAGACCTGGAGAGTTGACATAAAAACATTGAAATATTTTAACATTATCTCTCAAATTTGGAATGTCCCTTAATTCTGAAATTGCTTTGGCATATTGTATTCAACTTGATTTCAAGCCCTTGAAACATCTCCCAAGAATGAAGATCTCGGCTGAATCATCTCTACTAGCTTTTGGTTTTACAAATTTAACATTGCTGTAAAATCGTGATATATCTGTTTTTAATTGTTTGGACTGTCCACACTGCCATAATTTGACAAGAAATGTAGCACCACTTTCAGAAACTTGAACAGCAAATCTCAAAACACTATAGCACAAGTTCATCATATTTTCATTATCCATTTCCCTTATACCCGATGCTCGTGGTGCCATATCTGACATCACAACTTGAGCTTTTGTTCCATTTAATTCGTTTTTCAGACAAGTCTGAGATGCTGGATCGGTAAAGTCCATACTGCTCAATATTATGGCTCCCTAAAGCAAATACTCATATTAAACACCTGACTAAACTTGATTGTATTCTTAATGATATACCTCTATGGGATATATGTACTGCCTATCTATTGAGATGACTTTTCCTATTTTTTCCACAGAGCAAATGGAATTGTCCTCACTTTTAACTTCTTTCACAGCTACTTGTGTCCAGGATCCAGGGGAAGCACCAACGTCAATCACGGTTTGTCCAGGAAATAAAATTTTGTGCTTTTCATTGATTTCTACGAGTTTGAATGCACTACGGCACCTAGGGTGAGAAAACTTGCTACCACTTTTGATTTTTAAATAAAATGACAAACCTGTAATTCATCAGTTTCGCTTTCTCTACATACGGATCTGATAATTGCCTCTTCAACCACAATTGGGAACTCACTCCTTTATTTTTCATGTTATTCGCGAAGACTTTTTTGTTCAGATTTCTACATATACTTATGCATCTACAGCATTGACCGAGAGGTGTATTCATTTTCTGTTGAATATTTCTGAAATTATAAGTAATAACTAATTGTTAAAATATCAAATGTTATTAGTTCGAGATTGAGGTTAAATCAGAAGTGACAGTTCTTATTTTCAAAATACTCTTTATTAGAGCTACTTTTGATCTGAAGCATGATACAAAGAACACAATCTTTTTTTTGTATCATGGGTCTGAAAGTCTGAAGAATAGTGCCATATCAGTATATCACATCACCTTTGTTCTTTCTCATTGAATTCAAAGTTCTAAGAAGACCCTCAGGTTAGAGGTTGATGGTTAATCAGGTTGTACAGTATTTTTGAGCGCTCGTACTATATCATTTCGTCACGATGTCTGTATTTTTCGAATTTTGAGCCGAAAATGGTCTCAATCGACTATGTTCAACTCACTGATGAGGAATCCGTCGGAAAATTCGAGTCTGTCCGTCCGGCCGTGAGCACGATAACTCTCGAAAGGAACAACCTACAGACTTGAAAAATTCAGTGTGGGTTCAGTTTCCAAATGCCGCGGTTAAGTCCGTTAATGGGAAGAATTCCACCAGAGGTTCCGTAAATATGGACGTTCTAAATTTTGTTCTCCTGATGACTTTGAAACTACAAATTCGATCGAGATGAAATTTTGCACTCAAATGGAGAATGAGGTGTTCAAGCTACATCTGGAATTTTGTCCAGATCGCATGACCTACAACCATAGAAACCATAGAAAATTGAAACTTTTGAACGGAAACGCCTAGGGACTTGTAATTTTCAGGATAGGTGTGGATCTCGAATGTCGTGATGACGCTTATCTATGAGCAAAATTATACTAGGGGTTCCGTAAATATGATCGTTTGAAATATAGTTTTCTTGATAATTTCAAAACTACAGATTCGATCGTGACGAAATTTTGTATATTAATGGAGAATGATATATTCAAGCTACATTTCTCCAGATCGCATGACCAGAACCATAGAAACCATAGAAAATCATAACTTTCGAACGGAAAGGCCTAGGGACTTGAAATTTTCAGGATAGGTGTAGATCTGAAATGTCGCGTTCAAGTTTATGAGTTTATATTCAGAGATTTAGCCTGGACAAAGGTCAAGAAATAGAGGACAAGGAAATTAGTAATGATAATAAGGTAAAAATTGAAAATCATAACTTTATTACATGAAATATAATAGTATTTTTTGAGCGCTCGTTCTACTTAGACGAGGGCTATATTATTTCGTCACGATGTCTGTTTTTTTCGAATTTTGAGCCGAAAATGGTCTCAATCTACTCACTGATGACGAATCCGACGAAAAATTCAAGTCTGTCCGGCCGTCCGTCCTTCTGTAAGCACGATAACTTTCGAACGGAACCACCTAGAGACTTGATATTTTCAGTGTGGGTTCAGTTCCCGAATGCCGAAGTTGAGTTTGTTTATGGAAAGACTTTGACCAGGGGTTCCGTAAATATGGCTGTTCGAAATTTTATTTCTCTGATTACTTCGGAACTACTAATCGGGATGAAATTTTGTACTCAGATGGAGAATGACATGTTCAAGCTACATGCGAAGTTTTGTCTAGATCGCTCGAGCAGAACCATAGAAAATTTCAACTTTCAAACAGAAAGGCCTAGAGACTTGAAATTTTCTGGGTAGGTTTGGATTTCGAACGTCACGGTCCCGTTAATCAATGAGCAAAATTAGACTAGGGGTTCCGTAAATATGGCCAGTCAAAATATTTTTTCCGACATAAATTCGAAACTACTGATTCGATGAAGAATAATTTATTTACTACGTGCGCATTACCAAGACCAAAGAAACCGTAGAAGATTCTAGCGAATTATCGAAAACAAATATCCTTATATTCCTGTAACAGTTTATTCGGCTTGATTGAAAAAAAGCTGTTTTCATTTTTTTGACACCTGTCAAAAAATTTTCAATAGAAACGGCACGTCATTGCTTTTCATAATTTTTTGATTCTCTCAGAGTTCTTTGAAAATAATTGGAACTGCATAATTGAAATTGGTCACGCAAATTGCGTGACGAGAATGATACAAAAACCCGAAAACAACCTATGCCGAATACAAAAATCACAGATGGCAAAACCCAGGGCGGCAAAGCGGATAGATAAAAGAAAATAATGAATACACAAAATCGGACTGTCGGTGATAATAAACCCATAAACCCTAGAAGGGTCTGATTTTTACTGCGTGCCGATTTCAAAGAAAATAAAATAACTATTGGTTCATTTTTATGGAAAAATTTTCGTTCTTCGTCTTGGCGAGAAAATAGGTACTGATGAATGATTATGATCGCTCTGATATTTTCCACATTTATAAATTTTTCGCATGCATGAATTAAATAAATGTTCATTCACCCATGCTGAAAAAGTCAAGCCAGGCCCCAGAAGGGCCCGCGCCCGGGTGCGCGGCACCCCTTGCACCCCCTGTAGCTACGCCCCTGTTTATCAATGAGCAAAATTATACTAGGGCTTCCGTAAATACGGTCGTTTGAAATTTAGTTTTCTCGATAATTTCGAAACTACGGATTCGACCGAGACAAAATCTTGTATTTTAATGGAGAACGATATATTCAAGCTACATTTTGTTCAGATTGCATGACGAGAACTATAGAAACCATAGAATTTCGTGGTCACGTTCATCAATGAGCGAAATTAGACTAGGGGTTCCGTAAATATGGCCGTTCAAAATATTTTTTTCCTGATAATTTCGAAACGACTGATTGGATTCGAATGAAATTTTGCACATAGCTGAAGAATAATGTATTCAAAGTACATGCGAAATTTTGTCCAGATCGCTTAACCAAGACCATATATACCGTAGAGAATTCTAACGAATTATCGAAAAAAAAATTGGTCAGCTAAAGCACTGACGTGAAGTCTAGATTTTCGGCTTAGTTTGAAATTTTTTTTGACAGCTGTTAAAATCTTTCCAATTGTTTTCTGAAACTGGAAAATGCGAATCTACCTACAAGGTAGATGAACGAGCGCTCAAAAGCTCCTGACTTCACGGCAGTGCTTTTCGTAATTTTTATTTTTTATGCGCTAAAACCGAAGACTATTCCTCTCTGCTTAAACTGTTACCAACATTACAAGTTCTCTGTCAAATGCAAAAAAGAACTAGAACTCTACCTTAAAAGAGTTCTAATTAACGTGAAAATATTACACTAGATAATCTTTGGCAAAGGTGAGAATTCTCTCATATGATGTTTAAAGATGGTTGAGTACCTAGGTTGAATGCTGCACTATAACTCCTTGAAGAATACAAGAAGTTCTCAAAATCAACTTGAGAAGCACCTAGAGTTTGCTACATATAGAAAAGCCATAGCTGGATCGAAAGAAGAGGAAACAAGTCAAAATCAAAATAATCACAACAAGTAAAAAGCCTTCACAAAAGGACCATTCATTCTATAACTCATTACAATACTTTTCAAATTCAAGTATTGTATATGGTTCACACTTGACAACAATTGAAAAAATTATTTTCCTGGAAACTCTTATTTCCCCGATATGTCTAATGACCTTAGGCAAAAAGTTGAATATCCTTATGCTCATATCTAAAACGCTCCGTGATAAAATATTCATGGAGTGAAAAATAAATCATTTATTCTACGTGAAGCATTCATATTTTTGGTTTTGATGAAAAAATAATAGGACTTTATAAATGTATAGACCTGTCATGGTTAGTTATTCTTCTTGAATGTACCTGTACACGATTCTCTAAATTCCATTCTCAAATTGTTATGATAGCAAGCTTTTGTTTCTCCCTTCCCAAAAAATGATTCCATAGGACATGATGGATTGAAAAATTGCATAATACACAATCATCAGTTTTATCGTCAACTTGATTGATCAAAGTCCTCAGCATATAAACCGTAGAACTCAGCTTATTCATTAGTGATTCACATTATTCACAATGTACTGTCACTACTGTCCAGTTTAAGTGGGGGTGTCGACAGCTGACGCAATTGAAAAACTTACCACCAATTTAAATGAGGGGTTGAAAAGAAAAACGAAGATTCTGTCATTTTTTTGTATTTAGCCAAAGCTTTCGATACCGTCTCTCATGGGCTCTTGCTGTGTAGACTGGATAAGGTTGGTATAAGGAGGATTTGTCTGAGATTGTTTCGGGATAACCTTACGACAAGAAAAAGGTATATGAAGATTGCGGGAATATTAAGTCATCCACAGGTCCCATACACGGGAATACCACAGGGAACTGTTCTTGGACCAGTATTGTTCCTAATTTTCATAAACGATATTATGAATCTTCCAGTTATAAAGGTCGTCTCAAATGCATATGATTCGGTAATAACGTTTGAGGGAGAACCTTGGGATGCCGTGGCGGAGTGGTTTGTGCATTTGACTTCGGTGCCGGTCTCCTTGATTGGTCCCGGGTTCGAATCCTCCGGTCGGGAAAGAAATTTTCTGACATGGAGCACGGTTCCACCATTCACTGTTCGGTAAACAATTAACAGTGCTGTGCCTCAGGTGGCGTAAGGACACAGTAACAAAGCCTACACAGAACACAACCGGGTCCCCTAACTCGCACAAGCTCTGAGCTTCTGAAGCTCTGAGCTTCTGAGGGGTCTCACAGAGACCTAGGAGAGTCGGGATATAAATAAATAAATAAATAAATAAAATAAATAAAAAATGAAACTTATGGAGCAACTGAAAGTGGTCTGAGATTTATTTATTTATTTGTTTATATCCCTACTCTCCTAAGTCTCTGTGAAATCCCTCAGAAGCTCAGAGCTTGTGCGAGTTAGGAGACCCGGTTGTGTTCTGTGTAGGCTTTGTTACTGTTTCCTTACGTCACCTGAGGCACATCACTGTTAATTGTTTACCCAACAGTGAATGGTGGATAAACAATGATTGATAAATGCATTGTTGTCACAAAGTTTATTGAGACTAAATTCGAAAAAAACAAAACTCATTGCCTTCTCGTTAACTATCAATGGCCAACCAGGTTTTTCCAACGTGGCTATTCACTCCTCTCGATGCGTGACATCGGCGGATGTATTTGTCCTACCATATCTACGGAAAACTCAATTTAATTATTTGGGAGTCGTTGTTGATCGGTTTTTGCGATGGGACATTCAGGTGGTACTGTTGATAAAGCATTTGAGACAGAAATATCAGTATTACGTACATAGTTTACAACTTGACGAACATTGTGTCTGATAGTTAACTATATCGTGTATATGATGCTGTAGTCGGTTCGGTGCTAATAAGATATGGTATTACCCTGTGAGGTGGTACGTTTCGTACTCATCTAAAACACTTCGTAACTGTCCAACAAGTCCCTAGGCCCTTAAGTTCGGAAAATATAATCTTGTATCTTGAACACACCATTCTCCATCTGAGTGCAAAATTTCATCTTGAACGAATTAGCAGTTTCAAAGTAATCAGGAGAACAAAATTTCGAAAGGCCATATTTACGGAACCCCTGGTCGAATTTTGCCCAATAACGAACTCAACTGTGGCATTCGGAAACTGCACCCACACAAGTCTCTTGGTCGTTCCGTTCGAAAGCTGAAAATTTCAAGTCTCTAGGTTGATCAGTTCGAGAGTTATCGTGTATACGGCCAGCCGGCCGGACGGACAGACCCGAATTTTCCGACGGATTCGTCATCAGTTAGTCGAACATAGTAGATTGAGACCATTTTCGGCTCAAAATTCGAGAAAATATTGACATCGTGACGAAATGTTACAGCCCTCGTGTAAGTATAACGAGCGCCCAAAAATAATATTGGCTGGTTAACTAATTCAAATGCATTCAATGTATCAATTTTTCCGAAGAAAGGTACCTACCACCGAAATGTTTTTTGGATATTTCGCTATTCGAGCAAAACTTCCATGATTCATCAGCAACATACCTTCCTTGGATCCAATTTGTTTCTTGTTACTCTGAATTTATTTAGTTAAACTGAATGGAATTAATTTTTTACTGAATTTAAACGTACCCACCTTACCCGATATCAGGTTTCAGTTTACTTCTAAATTCAGGTCACAGGTCCTGTATCTTGAGAACGAGAGCTGATGGATTTCAATTTTTGGGATCAGCAGTTGAAAAACAGATACGAAAAGTTGCAATTTTCCGGCATCAAATGGAAAAAAATCTGTCGGCCTGTGTAATTTTTCTTTATGAAAGAAAATGTCAAATATCTGTGTAATGTGACACTATTTCATTTTTCATTGTATGTCTTCTTGTATGGTTTTCTGTATAGAGAGCATATCTAAAATAAAGATTCTATCTTCTATCTATCTAGCTGGGAGTTGGGAGTGATATAAACATAAACTGACTTGAAAGCCTAAAAGCTACGTACTGACTGCGCGAGGCTGCCTCGATGGGTAATTTTGGACGGATGAGGCGAGCACGCGAGGCAGAGCGAGCCATCAGTCAGCGCGAGGCAATCCACCATGGCACCGCAGTTTTCGCGTACAGCTGTCGCGGCATTTTCTTTTATTGTAATTCATCGAATTTTGGCAGATAGGACGAAACAACAAAGTCTTCATTGTTATTTTTAAATAATTTACAGGAATCTCTAATTGCAATGTTAGTTGCTTCCAGGCGTCTTCTCTGAGAGTGTTATTGTGGTACTTTTTATTCTTTGGATCCCACAACAAAGGATGTTCTTTATATAAATCAATCAATAACAAACACTTATCATTGTCTATTTTGATAGCTCCCGGTGTTAATTCTTCGATTCGAGGCAGAAAACGATGTATACTGGTCCAAACACAGCGAGTAATTAATCGCGAGGCGCCTTTGATCTCGACCAGAAACCGACAATCGTTGGCTCAGGGTGAGGCAACATCGAGCGCGAGGCAGGTATCGACTTTGCGAGGCGTGCCTCGCGCAGTCGATACATAGCTTTAAGGCAGGTATCGACTTTGCGAAGCGTGCCTCGCGAAGTCGATACATAGCTTCACATTGCTGAGATAAAACGCAAAATATCCGAGAGTAAAATAGAGCTATACCCATTTGTTTCGATAACTCGCTGCTCGATCTCGATAACAAACGAAACGAAAACGAATGTTATTGTGAAATGATAAGTTTCATTTTAATCGTTATTCAATTTTGTTTGTATAAAATACTGCATATTTTTCAGGACAGTTTTTCGAATTTTGAGAGATGAAGTTGAATATCATAAGAATTTCAAGCCACAGGCTAAAACCAATTACACCTTCATAGAGATTTTCCGGGAAATTTTCAAAATAAAAAACAATGAAAGTAGGTGTGTGAAAACGGATTTCGGTTTATCCGTAAGTGAACCTAAAAATTGTTAAGAAAGAAAGAGCCTTCTGATGACTTATTACGATATCTTAAGTTTCGAATTCGAAATCCGCCAGGTGCTCGTTGAACTTTTCTAGAAGCACCCTTTATTATATTATATAACACATAATTATAGAATATTGTGAAGAAATAGATATGTATAAACATAGGTATATTATACTAACAAAATAATCCAAATTTTTTTATTCAATTCACATACTGGCACATACGACAAGTTAACACAAACTTTTCTGTTTTTTTATACAACAGTGATACATGTCAATTCAAAAGTGGAAAAGAGATGGATAGAATATTATCATATTGAATACTGGATAGTGACAATATTCTTTCAGTTCTTCAAGGCAATTGGAGCTCATAATAAAATTTAAGAAGTTTTTCATCCCAAAATTCATAACTGAATTTCTGCAAATAATTCATTTTCTCTTGGAATTTGAAAGTATTCACATCCATTGAAAAAGAGAAGATGAAAGTTCACATGGTCCAATGGAAAACATAGTTTGATTTCTTCCTGAATATTTAATTCGAGAGTAATAGTGTACATAAAGTAAGTTAGGAGTTAGATACGTTGACAAAAATAATTCATGAAATTAATTAATTATCAAAACATTATTTCAAAATCATAACACTATTATTCCGAAATTTGATACGAATAATCGCCAATACATGAAATTTTGATTTTTGGAAGTTCTTTGGGATCATTACGAAGACAAATATGACAATAAGAAATTTTGTGCTAAACTAAAAGAAAATAATAAATTAAATCTTAATCTAGTGAGTAAAATCGATTATATACATGACTATTATAATTATAATACAATCAGAAAAACAGACAAGTTGAACAATTGGTTTTTAATTGACTGAGATAAGGTTAGATAAATGTTAAAGGCATGTGCACAAGATTAAACATTTAACTAAAGACCACAAATTTTTTTGTCTCCGTGGTATTCTTTACACACAGTTATTGACTTTATGAATATTCGAGTAAATGGTACGTATTAATTGAAAAAAGTGTGAGAAAATCAGTTAACAATGTGATGTATCACTACAGGAATAATAAAAGTAGTAAAATATATGGATTGCTTAAAATATATGAACGATGAGGTAAGTAGTAATAACTTTCTGTAAAGTATATGAATATAAATAAATTATGGAGCAACTGGTCAAATGTTGAGAAATCTAATCTTTTCCAGCTAATTTTACCTTGTAAGCCGAGTTTATACAAAAAACATTACATAGTATAAAAACGAGAAATCAATCGAATACTCCCATTATATCTAAGGCAACCATGACTTAAGTCGAATTTATAAAGAGGAAAAATATAACATAAGAAATGAGAATTTTCAATGAGGTTTACAGTTTCAGTAAATACCCAATTTTCAATAGTTATTTTCATGTTGTTTTCCATCTAAATAAATTTGGCTTTGATCATAAGACTATAAGAGCCTTAGGAATATTGGAATTTTTCACCTGTTTCTCTTATTGAGCATGTTTGGATTCCTTTTGTGAAATAATATGAACTAAATTTTTTTTCCAAGAATATTGGACTGTGAGTTAAGTGACCTAAGATCACTTCTACACAATACAGGGTGATTCAAAACAATATGATGAACCTTGAGGGGGTGAATCCTAAGGTAATTTCAAGGACAGAAGTTCAAATGAACCTATGTCAACAACCTCTTAGCTTTCAAGCTACAGGATATTGACATTTTGAGAAACAATCAATCGTTTTCAATCGCAATTTCAATACTTAGATATGAAATGTTAGTTTTCTATGCGTGGGTATCTATCAAATGTCAACGAAATATCTGAAGCAATCTCAACGAGAAAAAGAAAACATTTTTTTACGCGAAAATTGCGTGTTGGTGTTATTAAATTTGCCCCAAGGTCAAAGAGAATTTCAAAAATATTTTTGGTATAGAAAAACGAAGAGGCGTACATAATATTTTTTCAAAAATATTGAGTCCACATCCCGTATGGAAGCCACTGAACAAAATATTATAAAATCTTCTACATCAAAAAATGGCTATTGATGCTTAGAGGGCTTGTGCCAAATTTGTTGAAAATATTTAGGATCAGCATCATAATCTGAGACATCCGGTATATGATGCATTTCGCTATATTTTAAAGCTCCATGAATTTCTCTCAAATTTTTATATCTTGTTTCACTGCAAGAAACTCTCAACAAGAACAATTTCCTCAACTTTTGAGCAGCAGCTCGTTTTAATAATACTTGCGAAATCATAAGGTACTGTTCAGACTATGAGTACAAACTAAAACATTTGTAAGTTTATATACAAAGCAGCTTAAATACTGCGGTGATGTTTTCATTATCATCTTTGTATCGCTGGCTTGAATCCGAAAGCTCTGGCATCAATTTGTCTGAGGAAATTAACAGAACCAAATTCTTGAGTATCCATGTGACCATTCTTTCTGGAAAACCTCAATACCAGCGGCTTATGCGATGTGTCCGACCATTTTGTTGGCAAATGAAACCATTCACTATGTTTCTCTCTATTTCTATGATTTTCTCTATGTGCTTTTAGCCTCTCGTATAAGGTTGTTAAACTAACCTGGCTTGAGTTACTGTGGGTGTGACTTATTTCTGATATAGTCTTAAGAGTATCTCTTTGGTCACTTGGGGAATTGGTAGTCTGTGATTGTGTTCCGAATCTATCAGAAATATCAGATGAGTCGGTTGTTTCGGCTGATGGAAATGATGGTGATAATGATGACGTGTGAAGCCTTACGTCGTATGATACAGTGGGAAATCTTACCATCGAATTTCCAGTATTTTCGAGGGGGGTACTCTTTGTTGGAATTATTATTTTACCAGAACTTGTGAACCCTTCGATATCATGCGGCTCTAATGCAGTTTTTAACGGTTTACTGTTGGAAAATTCTTTGGTAGAACCTTCGAACTGGGGGAAGAGTTTCTTGTTAATCATGCCAAAGACAGACTCGTGATTTGGTTCTTGGAAGTTTGTAGAAAAAACGGTGCCTGTAGTTTCAGTAGCACCTGTACTATCCCCGATAGAGAGCACATTTTCTATTGGTGTGAATAAAATGGAAGCAGTGGTGGAATCTTGATGACTTGGTTTTGTGAAAGGTACCGGGGTTGATACTTTTGGTAGAGGTCGTTCGAACTGGTTAAGACTAGTTTGATTTTTGGGTACTATAAGCGTAGATCTGACTGTAAAAGCTGTTGGAGTTCTTTCTGTTGTTTTATCAGTCACAAGGGAGTTTCCTTTCGTTTTTACTGCTTCTCTTTTTATATCCACAAAAGATACTGATGAATCAGAATAAGGAAGTGCTTGATCCATTTGGTACAGCGTGAGTTCGCTGTCCTGTACACCACTTTTCTGAGTTGTGCTATTATCAACATAACCTTCTGTAGAAGCGGGGTTTGTTGAAGTCGAGATCAGAGTTGTTGTATCTGTTTTGATCTCTACTTGTCTCTTTGTATCTAAGAAGAAGAGAGCATTTAGTTCTGAGGTTGAACCTGAAAAGAGAAATTTTTTTTATAATGATATATTGTTTTTAGTCTAGGTTATGAAGCAAGTTTTTCCAACTGAATAGAAAGTACCAGATATTTTTTTTATGTTACTCATATAATATATTGATTTTCGAAGACTTTACAGGATCTGGCATTCTATAATTGTGAATTTTTTGAAAGTATTCCTTTCCACACGCATTGACGTTTGGAAAGTACCACTTTTCCAAATGAGTGCGGAAAAAACCCCTGCTATTCCTTTTTCGCACGCATATGCGGCATTTTTGAGCGCTCGTACTAATTACACGAGGGCTATATCATTTCGTCACGATGTCTGTATTTTTCGAATTTTGAGCCGAAAATGGTCTCAATCGACTATGTTCGACTCACTGATGACGAATCCGTCGGAAAATTCGAGTCTGTCCGTCCGGCCGTCCGGCCGTCCGTCCGGCCGTCCGTCCGTCAGCACGATAACTCTCGAACGGATCAACCTAGAGACTTGAAATTTTCAGTGTAGGTTCAGATCCCGAATGCCTCGGTTAAGTTCGTTAATGGGCCAAATTCCACCATGGGTTCCGTAAATATGGCCGTTCAAAGTTTTGTTTCCCTGATTACTTCGAAACTACAGATTCGATCGAGTTGAAACTTTGCACTCAGATGGAAAATGAGCTGTTTTAGCTACATGCGAAATTTTTTCCAGATCGCATGACCAGAACCATAGAAACCATAGAAAATTGTAACTTTTGAACGGAAATGCCTAGGGACTTGAAATTTTCAGGATAGGTGTGGATCTCGAATGTCGTGATCACGTTCATCTATGAGCAACATTATACAAGGGGTTCCGTAAATACGGTCGTTTGAAATTTTGTTTTCTCGATAAATTCGAAACTATGGATTTGATCGTGACGAAATTTTGTATTTAAATCAAGAATAATATATTCGAGCTACATTGTTTCCAGATCGCATGATCAGAACCATAGAAACCATAGAAAATCATAACTTTTGAACGGAAAGGCCTAGGGACTTGAAATTTTCAGGATAGGTTCGGATCGCGAATTTCGCGATCACTATCATCAATGAGCAAAATTAGACGAGGGGTTCCGTAAATATAGCCGTTCAAACTATATTTTTCCTGATAATTTCGAAAATACTTATTGGATTGAAATGAAATTTTGCTCATATATGAAGAATAATGTATTCAACCTTCGTGAGAAATTTTGTCCAGATCGCATTACCAAGACCATAGATACCGTAGGAAATACTAGCGAGTTATCGAAAAAAAAAAATGGTCACCAAAGCACAGACGTGAAGTCTGGATTTTCGCGTTAGTTTGAAATTTTATTTGACAGCTGTCAAAATCTTTCCAATTGGTTTTTAAAACTGGAGCATGCAAATCTACCTGCAAGGTGCATGTACGAGCGCTCAAAAGCTCCTGCCTTCACGGCAGTGCTTTTCGTAATTTTTTATATAGGAAACTTTTCAGTGCATTCAAAATAAACACCTCTTGCATGAGAATTCGATGTCGTTATGAACATTGATAGTAATTAGTGTTCATATTGTAGGCACATACTTCATACATGGATTCGCGGGCGGAAAAATAGATATCGACTATTGCAATTTGTTTCTGATCACATCTGAATGGATCTTCCAAATGTGATGTCTAGATTTCACACTAAATAATGCTCACAAGTGTTTTCTTTTCAAGTGCCATGAACAGAGGATTAGACACACACAAAGAGGGATTTCTAGGTAAAGATAGAATTTGCGGAAATTTTAGTATGTTACACCAAAGTTATATTAGATTACTGATCGCATGCCGCTTTATGGTACGCATATTGAAAAAAATTTTTATGATTAGAGTCCCAGTTGATGTAATTTCTCGTCGAACCGAAAAAGATACAATTTTATGTTTGAGGTAGATTAGATGAGATTAGTATTCAGACCTCAAGGTCTATTATGACCCCATCAGAGCTGTTCTCGTCATTACGTAGCTATAGCTCGCCCTCCAGTTCCAGAGTTCTATTGTACTCTAATATCTGGGATGGCTTCAACGCGGTTAAGTCCTCATTTCTACAGATTTCTTGTCCGAGGCATTTCTTGCGTTGGCTAGCGATGGCGAGGCATTCCGTCACCAGGTGAGCCGGAGTTTCCCCCTCCTCCCCACAGAATCTACACTCATAATTTTTTGCTAGACCTATTCTCAAGAGGTGCTTCCCGAGGCGGCAGTGTCCTCTAAGGAATCAGGTGAGAAAGTGTAGCATATTCTTGCCAGATACTTCTTAGATCTCGTAGTATCAAAGTTTCGAAAATTTTTTTGGAATTATCCAACCCAGGAAAATGCTGCCGGAGTGTTTCTTTCTTTCGGTTTTTTCCTTCTCATTAAACTCGTTCTTGTAGGTACATTTACCTATATCAAAGACTGGTTCTGGGCCAATGAAAGGAGTTTGTGCCCCTTTTCTGGAGAGTGTGTTGGCCTCTTCATTTTCTTTGATTTCCGAGTGACCAGGAACTCAGACTAAAAAGATCATCTTATTCTTGTCTATTTTGGTGAGTTTTGCTTGGTACTCCAATACCATCTTGGAAACGATTATATGAGAGCTCAGTACTTTAATTACAGCCTGACTATCAGAATTCAGAATGTATCGCTATGTCACATTTATTATAGTTTCTTACTACGTTCATTTCCACACATCTTTCATTTGCAATTATTTCTGCTTGAAAGACGCTTGGACAGCTAGCGATAGTGAGCATTTGGTGCCAGCCCCGAATACTCCAGCGCCAGTCCCAGTCCTTTGGTTCTAAAACCATCTGTGTACTATTTGATGGTATTTTCTTTGGGAGCTGGGAATGCTGGGATTGTATGCTCCCTTTCCCAATCTTCTTTTCTACTTAGCATCGTAGTGAAGGTTTTCTCGATGCAAGTTTTCTGTATCATCTCGTCACTGGGAAGGTTCGCTGATGAGATGTAAAGGGTTTTTCATTAGAAGCGCTCGATCTTTGTAACGCAATAAATCAAATTGTGAGAATGATAGTGATCTTTTTGAGCGCTCGTACTACTTACACGAGGGCTATATCATTTCGTCACGATGTCTGTATTTTTCGAATTTTGAGCCGAAAATGGTCTCATTCGACTATGTTCGACTCACTGATGACGAATCCGTCGGAAAATTCGAGTCTGTCCGTCCGTCCGGCCGTCCGTCCGTAAGCACGATAACTCTCGAACGGATCAACCTAGAGACTTGAAATTTTCAGTGTAGGTTCAGATCCCAAATGCCTCGGTTAAGTTCGTTAATGGGCCAAATTCCACCAGGGGTTCCGTAAATATGGCCGTTCAAAGTTTTGTTTCCCTGATTACTTGAAAACTACAGATTCGATCGAGATGAAATTTTGCACTCAAATGGAAAATGAGGTGTTTTAGCTACATGCGAAATTTTGTCCAGATCGCATGACCAGAACCATAGAAACCATAGAAAATTGTAACTTTTGAACGGAAATGCCTAGGGACTTGAAATTTTCAGGATAGGTGTGGATCTCGAACGTCGTGATCACGTTCATCTATGAGCAACATTTTACAAGGGATTCCGTAAATACGGTCGTTTGAAATTTTGTTTTCTCGATAAATTCGAAACTACGGATTCGATCGAGATGAAATTTTGTATTTTAATCGAGAATGATATATTGAAGCAATATTTTGTCCAGATCGCATGACCAGAACCATAGAAACCATAGAAAATTGTAACTTTTGAACGGAAAGGCCTAGGAACTTGAAATTTTCAGGGTGGGTTTGGATCGCGAATATCGCGGTCACGTTCATCAATGACCAAAATGAGACTAGGGGTTCCGTAAATATGGCCGTTCAAGATATTTCTTTCCAGATAGTTTCGGAACTACTGATCGGATTGGAATGAAATTATGCACCTAGCTGAGGAATAATGTATTCAAACTACGTGCAAAATTTTGTCCAGACCGCACCACCAAGACCATAGATACCGTAGAAAATTCTAGCGAATTATCGAAAAAAAATTGATCAGCTGAAGCACTGACATGAAGTCTGGAGTTTCGCCTAAGTTTCAGAATTTTTTTGACAGCTTTCAAAAATTTCTTCAATTGGTTTCTAAAACTGGAAAATGCGAATCTACCTACAAGGTGCATGTACGAGCGCTCAAAAGCTCCTGCCTTCACGGCAGTGCTTTTCTAAATTTTTTTATTTTTAATAGAAAGAACATATGTTCATATTAAGTTTTAGAAATTATATCAGGTAAATGTCCGCCGCGCCTTTGTCTGGATTGTTGCATCCTGGATACCAAATTTTTGTTGACACTATCGCATAAAAGTGGCTCGATCTCAGCATTAACACCCCTTATGTTGGCCTTCAAGGCGGCAAACGTCCGCGGATTGTTAGCATAGCCCTTTTGCCCTTAGCCCTAAGTCCTTATGCAGGATTGGCCAAGTGCTCGTCGAAGAAAGGCCACGTTCTTGAGCCCAACGCGGAATAGACTATTGCGGATTTTCATGCACACATGCCCGAACTGCAGCATTATTTTCGAAAGATCTTACGTTTCGCTGACGTACAGGCACCTCTTGTGTTGTGAATTGTGGATTCTGCAGGACGATCGTCGACACCATAAATTAAACGGAGTGCACGCAATGTTTGTCGAATGGAACATTGATTTTGATAATAATTTTCAACAATTTCGACGCGTTGCTCATTCGTGTTACGCTCCATAATGAAATGAAGATACTAACCATCTAGTTCGTAATAGATCTTGTCAAACATCGAGCGTAACTATTGAAAAACCCTTTATTTGATCAGACAGGACCAGGCTCTCTGATTCCTAATTCCCTCATTACGGTTACCTTCCCTGCATAGTCTTAGGATGGCCTCATGTGCTAATCTGTCTGTCACAAGATGAAGGGGTGTGAGATCTGTAATGATCTCTAATACCCTGTTGACGCGTTCTCATAGCTCCAGTGATACAAATACAGGCTAACGTTTGTATTCTATCGAGGGCTCTCCTCGTGCTGTTCTGGCTTGCCTTGGCACGCCATCTAGGCCCTTGTTGCTTTGAATCCTCTATAGAAGGGAATATATTACTCCTCCCTGAGGTATTCAACGAATGGCTTTAACGGAGGTGGTTTGATTGCCCACCTAGGTGTCTCAGCTGTTCTCGTCTTCAACATCTCATACATCCATTCGATAATGGTCTCATTCACCCCTCGCCTTTTGGGTACCTCTTTGACCGACACATGTGTTGCGTTGTCAAAAGCCCCAGATAGGTCTAGGAAGGCAACAATTTCGATTTCTTCATTATTCAGAGTACTCTAGATGACTTCGGTCACTTACCTCATGTTTGAGGTAAGTATTTTATAACTTACATGAACTGTACAAGCCCTCGACTGAAAAATATGAAAACTGCATGAGAAGAAATAGAAGTGTGTTGCACCCTGAATATAAACCCAAACAGTTCCTATCGTGGATTGCAATTATAACTTGAGTGTAACATACTGAAATGTTCTATCGACGCCTACAATCTCCCTTATATTTTCTATTAGGTAAATCCTGTATATCATTTGCTATCGTGGTCGCGCAGCATGCAATTATAAATCTTATAGGTGTACCTATACCTTACTATACTAAAATTTCAGCGAATTCTACCTATAAGTTTGCTTAGTCGTTCAATTTAGTAAAAGGTAGAACCATTTTAACTATGCATAGATGTAGGTTCACTTGATTTAATAACCTTCACCTATTTTTCACTTTATCAAATCCATTTGTATTTGATGACATGGAAACTTTTGAAAAGTCAGAATGCCTGAACTGACAAAGGAAAACAAAGTTTTGATGCTTTCAAAATCAGCAGAGTTGTGATCGATAAGGAGGAATACTCATTATGGACTAGATAAAAACGCTGTTATAGGAGTGAAGAAAATGTGGAAACAAGTAGGAACCGTGCAAGATGAGTTAAGTAAGCACCTCGTTCAATATCCGAGGCATAGTTCCTATAAGATTTCGCCAATAATTTTGATTTTCGCTCAATTCTTTCCACGTATAGTTTCCGAAACTGCTTATTTTTTTCTTTCAATATTATTTTATTTGCACTTTTTGCGAAACATTTATCTGAATTTTTCACTCTCATCCAAGTTCCCGCAGAGTTGGTCTTGAAAACAACCTGTGTGTTCGTACTGAAAAGACTTCTCCTTGAATCCTAAAGGACTCCGTCTTGATCCGAGTTCGAAAGTTTGGATCTTTCCGAATAAGGCCTTCTGCTCACGGTCCCTTACTTGTTTCCACCTCTACTCCACTCGTGAAACTGCTTTTATCTAGTCCTAGTCCATAACAAGTAGTAATTTTTTTTATGGACCACATTGAAACTGTCTTCACTGTCGAGGCATTTTGACTTTTCAAAAGTTTGAAGGTTGATAATCCCATTGATAAACACATCGGAAAAGTCTAGGGATATTTTCATAAATAGGTGTTTTTTATTTTTTTCAGTTAATTAAGGGGGAAACTAAAATTATAGAGTAATGGGTAAATGTTTAATATATCATTAAATCAATTTTTCGCATGAAACGAACACAATATTTTAAAAAAAAACCTACATATCAACCATAATTTCACGAGCTATACAAAAAATTGATCAAGTATGCAAAAAATTAACTGAATGAAGAGTATGACCTCCACGTTGGTTCAGAGCAGCTCTACACTTATTTTCATAGTCAAAATGACATTGTCAATGCCCGATTGAGGTATACTTGCCTATTCTGTGGTTAGAAGCTCTCGGAATTGATGAGCATTTTGGATATCGCCCAAAATGGGAGAAATTCCGCATGTCCCATACATGCTCAATCGGATTAAGGTCTATGCGGGCAATGGCCATACTTTAATTCCCTCGTTTTCCAACCCGTTCGTCACAATCGCAGCGGTATGGGGACTAGCATTATCATGCATCAGGCGAAAGTTTGCACCAACATCATCAGCAAATAAAGGTACAATGGGTTGAAGAATATTATCCACATACTGCTGACCTGTCAGAAAACCATTTGAAAAAACGAGGTCGGTTCTGCCGCTTGTAATTATTCCGCCCCATACCATTATTGTACTGCCTCTGTATTTGTGAACTTCCTGAACATTCCTCAAACGTTCCACGTTCCCGGATCGCCTCCAAACTCGTGTCTGACGAGAATCTGGATGAAATCCAAATCTGGATTCATGAGTGAACAAAACTGTTGGCCAATCATCTGCATCCCAATTACGATATTCTTCGCACCACTCTACTCTGGCAGCGCGAATGCCTCTAGAGAGAGATGGACATCAAATTGGTCTTCGATTATGAAGATTGGCTTCGTGGAGACGATTTGTCACATAATATCGCCCAACGGTTATATTATACGCTCGCTGCAATTCCATAACCAATTCAGGTGCTGTGATTGTAAGGTGTCTTCTAACACTTAGCAGTAAAAATCTACCCTGACTTGCCGTTGTACAGCGTCTACGCCCTAGGTGTTGTTCAGCCGGACTTCGAGTTTCCTTGAAATGCCTCCATAAACGACTTATGACTCTTTGGGAAACACCCATCCGCTCAGCTACTTCGACTTGTCGCAGGCCAGCTTGAAGAAGGTCTACTGCTAGATTCATCTCGTCTGAAGACAAATGTCGTCGTTCCATAGTAAAACACAATATTCTCAATGCAACAATACTATTGAAGAACACTATAGACAGAATTAAATCGAAATACTGAGTACTTATAGAATTTAATTTTTCCATCTATCATGTTTGTCAAGGTTTCTCATTATATTTTTCACATTTTTCACATTTTTTCCACATTTTGTGTATTCAAACGGGGCAAATGAACAGATCAGTACGTCAGTAGTACAGTTTAAACAATAAAAAAGTTTCTTTTGACGCTTGTATGACTTTGTACGAATATCCCTAGACTTTTCCGATGTGTGTATAAAGCAATAACATCATTCGAACTTTTTTGAACATTTCTGCTGTAAGTGAAAAATGAACCCTTCATGAAAGATCTGGCATGAATATGTGCTTCCACAATCCTATAGAATTTAATTGAATCAGGAATTTGAATAAATCGCGTTCTCGCGGTCAAAACTTCCTCCAATTCCACGAAATTCAGATTTCAATTGGCTGCCAAGTGCCAAAGTCATGCGCCCTAATACCATTCGTTTTTTTCTTGGTATTTGAAAAGTCGAGTATTTGAAGAGTTGAGTCATAAATCACGAATAATAACGTATTTAGAAGCAAGACTTTGGCCATAAGGCAAGCAACGCTATGCTATACAAGGGAATTCTCATAGTTCTTTTAGGGCCAGCTTTTTCATTCCCAAACAATACTCGAGTTCTTTTTTGCTATGCCGATGCACAATATTGAATACGAACCTGTGATTGGTCTATCGTCGTTGCTAAATAGATATTGCCTACGAATACCACGTAGACGTTATTTGCGTATCACGGATAGTCTAGTTTATCATATGTGAATAGATGTAGTTTGACAAACTGTAGGAAAATTTTGAGAAACTGGAATTGCTATTTCTAATCTCGGATGACAATTTACCCTATTTCGACTCGTGTTTGTAATGTTCATGTTTATAATCAACACTCAAACTTTGAATAAAGAACAAGCACACCATACAACTTTGGACCCACGATCTCAAAGTGAAATCGTCAAAGGGTATGTATTAATTATTGTTGTCATAATATTTTATAGATAATCCATAACATGGTGCGGACACAACTTGAAATAATTCTTGTTTTGTCAAGGACAAATGGAGATACGTTTTTCAAAGGATCCGATATATTACAGTAAAATTTTATCTGAGTTAATTCAGCCACAATTCATAGGAATAAAATTAATTAAAAAAAATGAAAACCGATTCTTACCTTGTGTGTTTACAGTCGTTGTTTCTGTTGTTAACTCTTGGGTTGTAGTATCAATTCCTGTTATAGTCGTGGTTTCAACTTCAGCAACCTGTTTCAAACCAAGGATTCCAGCAATGTCGGCCACATTGACTTTTTCTCCGTTCAAGGTCTGATTGATATTCATTTCCATCTCCAATGCCGTCTGTCCAATGTTTTTTGTTGGTGCTACCACTATCGCCACATCTGTTTCTTCCTGCACTGCGTTGAGTGGAATATTGATGTTGAGGGGGCCGGAGGTCGTTTCATCCTCGTAATCGTAGTCTTCCATACCTCCAAATTTCTGGTTGAGTTGCTGAAGGAGGAAGTCCAGGTGCAGTTCTTTATTCAACATTATAATTTTTATGCATCTTCCCATAGGATCCGACTGATATCCTTCGGAACATTCTGGCAAGCTTTCCGGACTGAATGTGGGTGCTATAAATACTGATTTGGGTGTTATTCTTCGCTTGAGGGTGCTGTCTTGTTGTTTGTTCTGACTCTCGTCGATCAGCAACCAAGCCTGCCATGTTAATTCCGTCGATCTTTCGTTCAGAGGTTTCGTAGGATAGCATCTAGCTATAGTCCATACGAAAAGGAACAGAAATAGGGAAATTTGTTTTGTCGCCTGCATTTTCTATTCGCTTATCTGCTCAGACATTTCCTTCAATCAACACGGATTTTTATGCGTATCTAGATGTACGTCTAGGCCATACATATGGTTCATGTATCTGAAAAAGATAAATAAGACTGGTAAAAATAATCTGTGTGTTTCAAGTACGCGTATGAGTACATTTCCATCTGGCTCAATGCCGAGTGGAAAAAATTTATTATTCTCAAACTCGTATATAATTCACGTGTTTCGTAGGATACATTTTTATCTGTTTAGGTGAAGATTGTGGGAAAGCAGAAACTGAGATGTGTACATCGATATATTCAATGAAATAGATTGATTGACTTGCGGAGAGGTTATCTATTGAATTATTATTATTGTTATGTAGGCATATAGTTACAGGGCGATCTTAGTGGCGTTTCAGTTATATTTCGGAGTCGCGTGAGCAAAGGGGGTTACCCTTGAACAATTTCTCAAGTCACAATATAGGTAGCGGTCTACAGAAGAGCTCAAACAATAGTTTTTACAATTTTATCAATGTAATGTTCAGTAAGTGGGAAAATTTCAGTTTCAACTCCGTTAGCGAACATAATTGTCACATTTTGTCTCATATTAATTAGCGACAGAAGCGTTTACGTTCTCTGCGCAGCCATCTCCATACGTAGGGAATAAAATCGGCGTGGGAATACTGGGAATATTGAGAACGAGTACCGTGACAACAACAGTTCGAAGTTCCATTCAACAATTCTAAAGACATACTTGTAGAATGATATTGTGTGTCTGGACTCGAAAGAAGGAGGTTTCTGGTGGTGGTACCTTGACGGCCTGTGGAAGTAACCGATCCCCACCCAAAAAACATATTTTACGAGCAGTTATTCTTTGCGCTTTTGGTGACTTCCGGGTTCAACTCCAGAATTACAACAACAGTCGTTTGATGTCCATTAGACATAATTTTTAGGGTTCCGTAACCAAAATGGCAACGGAAGCCTTATAGTTCTCTAATCATATCTTTATGTCAGTCTGTATGTCACAGCCATTTTACTCGGAGAATATTGAATATGAATGCCACACTTGCCTTTGGCGCGAAAGTGTCTTTAACACGAAAAACAAAGTTATGGGAGGCACTCGCCATGAATGTAACTCAAAGATGAAAAAAAAATTCAGTGAACATCTATTACCGCGTGGGGTATCGTTGTCAACATTTTGTGAGATATAAGCTCCTATAGTCGTAGAAAGTCTCCTTCTCAAACTTGCTAGCTATCGGCTGAAATATTTCTAGCTATTAAAACACAAGAGACACTTTGAACGAAAATTAGTTCGGATGAGATGAATTGAGTAGGTGTTGAGATATGTGATATTTTCGATTACACGCTATTACTACTACTTCACTGAGCTTCGTCTGACACTCGCTAGGCCAACATTAAAGATATAAAAAAATCATCCCTTCTTGTTTTCAACAAAGTCAATGATGTATATTATGTTGGTTTCGAAATTAGATAATTTTTTACTTCGCAGAATTGTTTGAGTTTCGTGTTTCTCGTGAAGTGACAGTGATTGAAGAGTATGTTTATACCAAACCATATGGTTTGAACTCAAGAATTTTTGGAATATTTGTATGATGCTTTAACAGAAATACTATTGTTATTAATTTTTTTACATATCTCATATTTATGCTCAAAGTGAACATAAACATCTATCAATGTGTCAATAAATTTTGGAAAAGTCAGTGAACTGAAATCTTTTTGAGCGCTCGTACTACTTACACGAGGGCTATATCATTTCGTCACGATGTCTGTATTTTTCGAATTTTGAGCCGAAAATGGTCTCAATCGACTATGTTCGACTCACTGATGACGAATCCGTCAAAAAATTCGAGTCTGTCCGTCCGTCCGTCCGTCCGTCCGTCCGGCCGTCCGGCCGTCCGGCCGTATACACGATAACTCTCGAACGGAATGTCCTAGAAACTTGAAATTTTCAGGGTAGGTTCAGTTCCCGAATGGCTCGGTTGAGTTCGTTAATGGGCCAAATTCCACCAGGGGTTCCGTAAATATGGCCGTTCAAAGTTTTGTTTCCCTGATTACTTGAAAACTACAGATTTGATCGAGATGAAATTTTGCACTCAAATGGAAAATGAGGTGTTCAAGCTACATGTGAAATTTTGTCCAGATCGCATGACCAGAACCATAGAAACCATAGAAAATTGTAACTTTTGAACGGAAATGCCTAGGGACTTGAAATTTTCAGGATAGGTGTGGATCTCGAATGTCGTGATCACGTTCATCTATGAGCAACATTATACAAGGGGTTCCGTAAATACGGTCGTTTGAAATTTTGTTTTCTCGATAAATTCGAAACTGCGGATTCGATCGAGATGAAATTTTGTATTTTAATCGAGAATGATATATTGAAGCAATATTTTGTCCAGATCGCATGACCAGAACCATAGAAACCATAGAAAATTCTAACTTTTGAACGGAAAGGCCTAGGAACTTGAAATTTTCAGGGTGGGTTTGGATCGCAAATTTCACGGTCATGTTCATCAATGAGCAAAATTGGACTAGGGGTTCCGTAAATATGGCCGTTCAAAATATTTTTTTCGTGATAGTTTCGAAACTACCGATCGGATTGGAATGAAATTATGCACCTAGCTCAGGAATAATGTATTCAAACTACGTGCAAAATTTTGTCCAGATCGCATCACCAAGACCATAGATACCGTGGAAAATTCTAGCGAATTATCGGAAAAAAATTGATCAGCTGAAGCACCGACATGAAGTCTGGAGTTTCGCCTAAGTTTCAGAATTTTTTTGACAGCAGTCAAAAATTCCTTCAATCCATTTAATCTTCATTTGCCTCTTTGGTTTATCGTTCAGTGTAAGCGATTATTTTCGGTGTTGAAAATACATTCGATGCTAAAATTGTGTGAATTATAGTCTATCTATTCATTTGTTGTGACTGAATAAAAGAAATAAATCCAGAAATTGGCAGAAATAGCATCGGGGCCCCATTATTATTATGTGCCCAGGGCCCCTAAAAGGTTGAAGACGGCCCTGCACTCTCGTGGAAACGTTTTGGCCAATTTCAAAAGGTCAGTATCCTTTTTCACCAAAGATATATAATCATAATGCAAGGTCGTCCAGAATATTGATCCCAACATATTGCCGTTCACATTGATACGGTTTTCTGTTGGTGATTATTATCGAATCAATTATTTCGATCAAATGGAACCTATGTGCCTCATTATGGTTTCCGTCAATAAAAATATTCAGATTTTATAGCTCAGAGTGATTCTTTAGTACCTAAGAATTTATCAAACCAAATAATTTTTTTTTATTTTCAACTCGATTTTAAGAAAATAATTTTTGTCCACCCTTCGAAATTTTACGGACTATAAACAAAATCCTGTAAGAGTTGGACAATCATAAGAAAATTTGAAGGTGCAGAATGTGTGTTGAAGTAGACTTAAATAATGATAACTTTCCAAAGTTATGGAGGAAGTCAATAAATACGAAGCAAAAAAATGCTTACTGGTATAATATACCAGGACAAAGGAATCCTAAAAAGTTTTTAGCCTATATATACCCAGAAGGAGAATCGCAACTCATTATATCGCTCTCAAAAAGCGAATAAAGACTACTTATTCTGTAAAATACCACCTATAGAAAATGGATTGCAGATTCAAATGCATTCGATAACTCTTCAAAAAATGTTTGAAATTTTATTATTATTCATAGTATCTTGGGGAACATTATCCTAAGCTTTTAGAATTCTGTGACAAAGGTCAACATGGTTATTTACTTTAGAGAAATAGTAATTTGGGTAACAAGCCCAGAAAATACTGTTTTTTTTTGACGAGCAGACAAATTCTAGGATGAGCCGGGGGCGAGTCCTGGAAGTCTGCGAATCCAAAAAAACTGTTTTTGGACGTGTTGCGTACACCATTTTTTCGTCAACCGTGTAGAATAAAAAATCAATGAGACACATTTCCTTATTATATTTCTTTGTAAAACAAAATTTCGAACTTTCAAAAATTCAAATGTTACTTCCAAAAACAGTTTTTTTGGACTCTCAGACTCAGACGAGCGTAAGCGAGCATTTTTGTCTACTCGTCCAGAAAAACAGTATTTTCCGGACTTGTTACCTAAATTACTATTATGTTTTTATTGATTTGAAATCGTAGAGCAAAAAATGAGTAATAATTTGAACATAAAAGTATTAAAATTTGAAAAGAATGCAACTTTTGAGAGCAGACTTCTGAAAAAATTATTGCAGACAAACATGAAACTTCTGAAACTTCCAGAATAATAGGCATAATAAAGAATGGTAAAAGATATACAACTATTTGATAATTGTGGATAATATATTTTACTGAAGAATTTTCATTCTCTTCAGTTGGTTTCATTATTATTTTTTATTATTATAAAAATGAAAGGATTGTTGGTGAATTTTCAAATGATGCTTTTGATGATTGTTTGTATTAACTTCTTTTTCCTAACTTGTCTCACACATATTTTCATGTCTGGAGAGATCAACAATATTTATTATTTATTCATTCATTTATACAATAAACTTTGGTATTAGGAGAATTAACGCCAAATGATATTTAATTTTGGAATACCTATTATTTCCAATAATTTACCTTTGTAATTTTAACAATCCCAATTTTTTTGGTATTGAAGATCCAGAATTGAAAAAATCCGTCCATCCGCCGTCCGGAACTGTAGTCAGTTGCTATTCGATATTGTTTCTTCTGGGTAGAAACTCTAGTCCATTGATTCGAGAGTGAAAAATCTGGGAATTAAACTTTAGAATATTTCAGCCGAGTCTGAATTGTATTGGTATGGTATAACCCAATCGTAAAAACTTAATCGCTCTTCTCCTTGTCCTACTACTGATTCGTGAAGTATGAAATTTGAAATACCTATCAGTTTAGAATAAACAAGCATATTGAATCGCTTGATATTATTTGATCATATCCGTGGGGTGAAGAAAGCGACATTGAATTCATAATAATGTCAGATCCCTTTAAAAAGTGAACTTTTTCTTAGAAAATATCTGCTGATCTATCTATGAACAAAGAAATCGAAGTTATATGGAAATAAATAAATAACCTTTTTGTAAAATTTGTATTGTTTTTTTTCCGCAATACTTGTAGCTTACTTATCGCCCTTCGATAACAATAAAAAAACTCCAGCAAAGAATAAAACTTCATCTCAATATCAATATGTAATGAAGTGAGAGAAATTGCGGGTTTTTCGATCACGAGACTCTATCTAGGATGTTTTTTTTTGCAATAAGTTCGCTCACATTATTAAGGACAACTATTAGACAAGTGGCCACACATCATAATAAACATTTTATTCTCTAAGTTCATGTTCATGCCCGAGTCTATGATGTCATAATACAATAGACGCCGAAAGACCACCGGCAGACAGTTTGTCTGCAATTCATTCGGATGGCCATTATCGCATCGAAAGTAATCACTTGCAAATAAGAAGATTCGTATCTCATTTGAATGATTAAAATTCTTGCAGTTTTGAATCAACAACAAGGACTGTACTTCGTCACGGTTATAATTTCGTAAGTGCGGATTTATGATGTAGGGTACAATGAGTTATTACCCTCCCCCTTTATTTCTCGAGACAGATGTAAAAACGAGAAATTCATGGATTGAAATAAAAAATAAAATCAATCCTTTCCATGCGACTCACATAATAATGGCAGATATCCTTTATTCCGCCCTTTGTTAATTTGACCTGAAGGGAATCAAAATGTGTATCTTTTTTTCTTTCATTTTCATTGTTAATCACAAAAAAGTTTAGTAATGATAATGGAAGGAATGATGAACAGAGAACGATTCTCGAACTAATTTGAAATTTGATTCTCCTTCATTATTTGCAGTATCTTTTTTCAATGATGAAAAAATTATAACCATTTTGAAGCTTTTCATACAAATTTTGGGAAATGTAGTTCTTCTCGGAATCTGTGAGAGCTAGAAATTTAGAGCAAAAATCAGTTGCTAACAGGGGAGACTTGATAAAAATAAACATATCAAAAACTTTTCAACACACAGGTACATGAAGGAAATTTATAGGATAATTTTCAATGTAAAGCTGTACTCCTAATACTCCTAATAGTTTGGCAAAAAAATGGATTTTGAATATTAAGCAGGAACACGTTAATATCCAGGAACTTAATTTTTTTTTCATCTATATAGATATAACCAGCTTTTGATGAAAAAAGGTTCATGAGAGGAATATTTTTTGAAACGTGATTCCTATGGTAAGAAGTAAATTGTGTTATTTTTCAAAAGTTCATTTGGTATCAAGAATTATTTGTGTCTTAAAGTTTTCTCAGTTTCATGCGGCCTCATAGATAATTCAGTTCAAGAGTTCAAAAAGAAGTGGCAATCATGAATAAAAAATAATGCAACACTTATCTGATGTACTGGGAAATAGTTCAAGCAACGATAAAATACAGGCAGAAAAAATTATCAATGCCATATATGGTTTAAAAAAAAAAGAAAATTACGAAAAGCACTGCCGTGAAGGCAGGAGCTTTTGAGCGCTCGTTCATCCACCTTGTAGGTAGATTCGCATTTCTAGTTTTAGGAACCAATTGAAAAATTTTTTGACAGTTGTAAAAAAAAATTTCAAACTAAGGCGAAATTCCAAACTTCACGTCAGTGAACAATTTTTTTTTTCGAAAGTTCACTAGAATTTTTTACGGTATCTATGGTCTTAGTAATGCGATCTGGACAAAATGTAGCTTGAATATATCATTATCCATTACAATACAAAATTTCGTCACGATCGAATCCGTAGTTTTGAAATGATCAAGAAAAATTACGAAAAGCACTGCCGTGAAGGCAGGAGCTTTTGAGCGCTCGTACATGCACCTTGTAGGTAGATTCGCATTTTCCAGTTTTGGAAACCAATTGAGGAAATTTTTGACAGCTGTCAAACAAATTTTCAAACTAAGGCGATAATCCAGACTTCAAGTCAGTGATTTAGAATTTTTTTTTCGATAATTCGCTCAAGATTTCTACGGTATCTATGGTCTTGGTGATGCGATCTGGGTAAAATTTCGCACCTAGTTTTTATACACTATTCCTCGGCTAGGTGCAAAATTTCATTCCAATCAAATCGGTAGTTTCGCAATTATCAGGAACAGAATATTTTGAACGGCCATATTTACGGAACCACTAGTCTAATTTTGCTCATTAATGAACGTGACCGCGATATTCGCGATCCAAACCCACCCTGAAAATTTCAAGTTCCTAGGCCTTTTCCTTCGGAAGTTATAATTTTTTATGGTTTATATGGTTCTGCTCATGCGATCTGGACAAATTGTTGCTTTAATATGTCATTCTCGTTTAAAATACAAAATTTTATCTCGATCGAATCCGTAGTTTCGAAATTATCGAGAAAACAAAATTTCAAACGACCGTATTTACGGAACTCCTAGTATAATTCTGCTCATTGATAAACGTGAACGCCACATTCCAGATCTACACTTATCCTGAAAATTTCCGTTCGAAAGTTTTGATTTTCTATGGTTTCTATGGTTCTGGTCATGCGATCTAGAGAAATGTAGCTTGAATATATCATTCTCCATAAGTGTAAAAAATTTCGTCACGATCGAATCTGTAGTTTGGAAATTATCAAGAAAACTAAATTTCAAACGACCATATTTACGAAACCCCTAGTATAATTTTGCTCATAGATGAAAGTGATCACGACAATCGAGATCCACACCTATCCTGAAAATTTCAAGTCCGTAGGCGTTTCTGTTCAAAAGTTACAATTTTCTATGGTTTCTATGGTTCCGGTGATGCGAGCTCAACAAAATTTTGCATGTAGCTTGGTCACCTCATTTTCCATAAGAGTGCAAAATTTTATCACGATCGAATTTGTAGTTTCAAAGTAATCAGGAAAACAAAATTTCGAGCGGCTATATTTACGGAACCCTCAAGCGGAATTTGCCCAATAACGAACTTAACCTCGGCATTCGAGATTCGAACCTACCCTGAAAATTTCAAGTTTCTAGGACATTCCGTTCGAAAGTTATCGTGTATACGGACGGCCGGACGGACGGACAGACTCGAATTTTCTGACGGTTTCGTCATCAGTGAGTCGAACATAGTCGTTTGAGACCATTTTCGGCTCAAAATTCGAAAAATACAGACATCGTCACGAAATGATATAGCCCTCGTGTAAGTAGTACAAAAATTAATTTCAAACGACAATATTTTCGGAACTCCTAGTCTAATTTCGCTTATTGATGAACGTGACCGCGACATTCAAGATCTAAACCTATCCTGAGAATTTCAAGTCCCCATGCCTTTCAAAAGTTATTAAATTCTTCGATTTCTATGGTTCTATGGTCATGCGATCTCCACAAAATTCAGCATGCACTTTGAACGGGAGAACAAAATTTCGAATGGCCATATTTACGGAACCTCTGATGGAATTCTGCCCATTAAAAAATTTAACCGCGGCATTCAGGAACTGAACCCACACTGAAAATTTCAAGTCTCTAGGTCGTTCCGTTCGAGAGTTATCGTGCTTACGGACGGCAGGACAGACATACCACAATTTTTCGACGGATTCGTCATCTGTGAGTCAAACCTTGTCGATTAAGATCATTTTCGGCTCAAAATTCTAAAAATACAGACATCGTGACGAAATGATATAGCCCATGTATAAGAAGAACGAGCGCTCAAAAAGGGAATAAATAAACGTCACAGCACTACTGACAAAAAAATTTCGAAAAGCACTGCCGTGAAGGCAGGAGCTTTTGAGCGCTCGTACATGCACCTTGTAGGTAGATTCGCATTCTCCAGTTTTACAAACCAATTGGAAAGATTTTGACAGCTGTCAAAGAAAATTTCAAACCAACGCGAAAATCCAGACTACACGTCAGTGCTTTGGGTCCATTTTTTCGATAATTCGCTAGAATTTTCTACGGTATCTATGGTCTTGGTAATGCAATCTGGACAAAATTATACATTATTCTTCATATATGTGCGAAATTTCATTTCAATCCAATAAGTATTTTCGAAATTATCAGAAAAAATATAGTTTGAACGGCAATATTTACGGAACCCCTAGTCTAATATGGCTCATTGATAAGAAGGATCGCGAAATTCGCGATCCGAACCTATCCTGAAAATTTCAAGTCACTAGGCCTTTTTGTTCGAAAGTTATGATTTTCTATGGTTTCTATGATTCTGATCATACGATCTGGAAGAAATGTAGCTCGAATATATAATTCTCAATTTAAATTCAAAATTTCGTCGAGATCGATTCCATAATTTTGAAATGATCAAGAAAACTGAATTTCAAACGGCCATATTTACGGAACCCCTAGTCTTATTTTGCTCATTGATACACGTGAACGCTACATTTACGATCCACACCTATCCTGAAAATTTCCAGTCCCTAGGCGTTTCCGTTCAAAAGTTACAATTTTCTATGGTTTCTATGGTTCTGGTGATGCGAACTGGACAAAATTTTGCATGTACCTTGAACACCTAATTTTCCATTAGAGTGCAAAATTTCATCTCGATCGAATCTGTGGTTTCAAAGTAATCAGGAAAACAAAATTTCGAGCGGCCATATTTTCGGAACCCCTCGGCGAATTTTGCCCAATAACGAACTCAACCGCGGCATTCGAGATTCGAACCTACCCTGAAGATTTCAAGTTTCTAGGACATTCCGTTCGAGAGTTATCGTGTATACGGACGGCCGGACGGACGGCCAGCCGGCCGGCCGGACGGACAGACTCGAATTTTTCGACGGATTCGTCATCAGTGAGTCGAACATAGTCGATTGAGACCATTTTCGGCTCAAAATTCGAAAAATACAGACATCGTGACGAAATGATATAGCCCTCGTGTAAGTTGTACGAGCGCTCAAAAAGGGAACTCCTGATCGTTGAGTACATTTCATAAGACCTTTCAAACATATGTTTAGTAGGTCTATGGTCAGTTTTCAGTCGATCAGTCACGATCAGTTTTACGTGGCAGTAGGAATCTTGTGAGTAGATCGTGGCGCTGTCTGTTGTCGAGAACTAGAACCTAAGTATAAGCTAAAAATTTTTATTATTATTTACGGAATTCGAAGTTCAGTTATTATAATCATTCATTGTCATTAGAATTTTTTCGATAATGAATATTTAATATCGTTTGGTGATATGGCAGAAACTTGGGTGCCCCTATCAATCAGAGGCTGTAGTTAGCGCATTTGCGAATACAACTCTGATGGGAGTCACAATAGACCTTGAGGTAGCAGTGAAATGTAACCCCTTTTCCTAACTATTGACTATAGATCAGGGGCCCAGGGCACGTACCCAGAATGCCCAGTGGGAAAGTGGGCCCTGCGAGAGTGGCATGAATTCAGAAACAACAATAATACACAACACAACAATTGATCGGAAAAAGATTTGTTTGGAATGTGAGCTATGTTTTGAGGTTTTTAGAATTCTAACAACATAATATATTATCATCACAATGGATCGACCATTTCATTGATAATTTGTTTTTGATATTAAGTTTAACTTTTGATTCATATTTCAACTTGATTCAGTGTTTTGGTTCCGCGCGATGTTTAATCAGAAACTTTAAGAAATTCTTAATTTTCATCACGTGTATTTCTGGTTTATCATTTGTAATTGAATGAAATTTTGAGTTGAAGAATTCCAAAACCGAGTGAAAAAAATCGTCGATCTTCCGTAGTATCGAAATTGGCAGAAAAACACCCTCCTAGTCATGATATTCCTAGAGCAGAAAGGAGAATCAATATTTGAAAACTATCCAGGATGAACCTGGTCATATGAACATTTTGAATTCACGTCACCGTTGAAGTGCAAAGTGAAATAATGGTAAAAAATTACGAAAAGCACTGCCGTGAAGGCAGGAACTTTTGAGCGCTCGTACATGCACCTTGTAGGTAGATTCGGATTTTCCAGTTTTAAAAAATCAATTGAAGGAATTTTCGATAGCTGTCGAAAAAATTCTGAAACTTAGGCGAAACTCCAGACTTCATGTCAGTGCTTCAGCTGATCAATTTTTTTTGGATTATTCGCTAGAATTTTCTACGGTATCTATGGTCTTGGTGATGCGATCTGGACAAAATTTCGCACGTAGTTTGAATACATTATTCCTCAGCTAGGTGCATAATTTCATTCCAATCCGATCAGTAGTTTCGAAACTATCAGGAAAATAATATTTTGAACGGCCATATTTACGGAACCCCTAGTCTAATTTTGCTCATTGATGAACGTGACCGCGATATTCGCGATCCAAACCCATCCTGAAAGTTCCTTGGCCTTTCCGTTCAAAAGTTACAATTTTCTATGGTGTCTGTGGTTCTGGTCATGCGATCTGGACAAAATATTGCTTCAATATATCATTCTCGATAAAAATACAAAATTTCATCTCGATCGAATCCGTAGTTTCGAAATTATCGAGAAAACAAAATTTCAAACAACCGTATTTACAGAGCCCCTAGTATAATTCTGCTCATTGATAAAAGTGAACGCGACATTTCAGATCCACACCTATCCTGAAATTTTCAAGTCCCTAGGCCTTTCCGTTCGAAAGTTATGATTTTCTATGGTTTCTATGGTTATGGTCATGTGATCTGGAGGAATGCAGCGTGAATATAAATTTCTCCATTAGTATACAAAATTTCGTCACGATCGAATCTGTAGTTTTGAAATGATCAAGAAAACTGAATTTCAAACGACCATATTCACGGAACCCCTAGAATAATGTTGCTCATAGATAAACGTGATCACGACATTCGAGATCCACAGCTATCCTGAAAAGTTCAAGTCCCTAGGCGTTTCTGTTCAAAAGTTACAATTTTCTATGGTTTCTATGGTTCTGGTCACGCGATCTGGACAAAATTTCACATGTAGCTTGAACACCTCGTTTTCCATTTGAGTGCGAAATTCCATCTCGATCAAATCTGTAGTTTTCAAGTAATCAGGGAAACAAAACTTTGAACGGCCATATTTACGGAACCCCTGGTGGAATTTGGCCCATTAACGAACTCAACCGAGGCATTCGGGAACTGAACCCACACTGAAAATTTCAATTTTCTAGGTTGTTCCGTTCGAGAGTTATCGTGCTTACGGCCGGACGGACAGACTCGAATTTTCCGACGGATTCGTCATCAGTGAGTCGAACATAGTCGATTGAGACCATTTTCGGATCAAAATTCGAAAAATACAAACATCGTGACGAAATGATAAAGCCCTCGTGTAAGTAGTACGAGCGCTCAAAAAGACATTATTTATCACTGAACTTTGTTCAAGCTCGGAGTTCAAGTGAAAGCTCAATTTCGGCCATTCAAGACGAACCATGGATAGAAACATAGGAATATTAGAATAATATAGTCGGTATACTTGTTGTCCGCCAATAGATTTTGTACCTACATGGAATCTACTGTTGATTTTAAGCAAAAATACTTGTATTCACTTTTCTTGAATGTTGGAGGTTTAGAGCTGTTCAAGAGAACCTTGTACATGTTTCGGGTTACAATAATTAATGATGAAGTTATCGGATAACGGAAATTGAACAACCAGGCTTTTTGGAGAAAGCTCTCCCTCTACAGTTTGTGAACATTTCTCTTCTATGTTTTTTGTACATGATGGTGTTCCGCCCTATTATGAAAGAAGTCTCAAGAATGACCACAATGAATATTATCCAAATCAGTGGCCGCGATATCCGAATCTCGACTCGGTAGACTTTTTAATGTTGGGGGTATGTGATATTCAATAAGAAATACATCCAGAAGATGTTATTGAACACCGCGAACGCACTCAATAACAAGTGGAAATTAGCATATTCTTCGTTGTTACAATTAATTCAGGGCGTTGCATTTTCTATGGTAGCATATTCTCACGGAACTGGGGTTCGTTTTCAGTTAAAACAATAATCAACAATTGCTTTAATTCCACACAACACAACAATGTTCAAAACACCATTTTCTGACTCCACTAATCTCTTCACTTTTGATTCCTAGAACTGTCACCTCGACAGTCACGGCACGGCTTATCTTGACTTCGTAACAATATCTTTCATTTCTTGATTTTGAAATAAATAAAAAGTTTAAAATTTGATTTTTTTCATGGAAATAAAAAAAAAGTAACATCCACTCTTCAGGAAGAAGATTTCTTTATTTTTCATTATTTTTATGTCAACAATATATCAGAAACTAGGTGCTTCATTGAAGTAGGAAAATATCTTATCCATATATGCGTTCTTTTGTTAGTTACATATCTATTCTTTTCCATAACAAATGTTGAATCCTTGAACTTTATCCAAATAAGGAATATACGTTTATTATGAAATGACAATAATTAGGCGAATGGTTATGAAGAAATTAGTAATGATTACGAATATGGCATTAGAACTCTATTTTATGGAAAAACATATTAATTTCACGGTCATTCAGATGAAATAACGAGATCTCATTCGCGTTACATCACGTGAACTCGTCACTTGAGTCACATCATCAGAGTTTTAATCAGAACGTATCCATTATCGTTTAAAGCGACGTCCAGTTATGTGCCTACATATCCAACTGAAACTGCACTTCGAGAATGTGAATAAAAAAAATTTTAAACTGTGATAAAATCACAAAATAGGCTCAGGTCGTTAGAAGACACTTCATCAACTGCAGTATTTGGTGACAAATTTTTTCAAATGGATATTAGCACATCTCGAACTTGGGGAAAGAATAACGATTTCAGAATATTACCAAATTTTTCTGCGTATGGTTAGGTATTAGCAATTATTATTTTTGCGCATTTGTTTATACAGGGTGTTTCATTGGTAAATGAAAATATTTGAAAGGTGGATAGAGGGCCCCAAGGTGGTTCTAGATATACCACATTTTTTGGATCTGACTGTCTTCGCAACCGAGATACAGGATGTTTTATGAATTTTGCTCATTTCTTTTTAAGGTCATAACAAACGAACCACCCGGTATATTTTCTTTATATTTGGCACACATGTTCCGTATTTGGAGCTCAAATGAATCATTCAATAACCACAAGAAAAATCCAGGTCCGGGTTAACAAAAAATTATGAAAAGATTGTATCCTTGAAATAACACCCTGCACATCTAAATTTTGGAAATTCGTTCACATATTCGAAAAGAGCATACAAAACTGAATTGAAACGTTGGTCTTGATGGCCAGCTATGAGGGCTTCCACGACCAATCCATAAGTTACCAAAATTGTCGTTTGAAAAGTCTCTAACGATAAGCCTATAATGAGGCGATGCACCATTGTGCTGGAAGTACAGACAGGCAATATTTACATTTTCGTCATGAAATTTGGAAACCAATGGATTTAATGGTGATTTAGTAATTCCAAAATAATTATGGATTCGATAGTTTTGGAAATATATCATTGAAAGTCACTTTTAACCACTCTTTGGTATCCACTTTTTCAAAAACTTCACTTTTGAGTTGAAAATTTGTGGAGTGCAACTGTCTGCGCAAAAGAGTAAAGCAAACGTTTCAGTTCAGTTTTTTATGCTCTTGTCAAATATGTACAGGGTGTTGTTTCAAGGATACAATCGTTTCATAATTTTTTTTTAACCCAGACCTGGATTTTTTTTGTAATTATTGAGTGATTCATTTGAGCTTCAAATAAGAAACATGTGTGCCAAATATAAAGAAAATATACGGGGTGGTTCGTTTGTTATGACCTTAAGAAGAAATGAGCAAAATTCATAAAACATCCTGTATCTTCGGTTACAAAGACAGTCAGAGCCAATAAATTTGGTATATCTAGAACCACTTCGATGCCCTCTATCCGCCTTTCAAGTATTTCCGTTTCCCAATGAAACACCCTGTATGAATATTTTATGTTTGTTCTATATGAAATTGTGGTATTAATCCTTTACATATTCTGACTATTGTATTTGATTTTTTTCTTTGACGTTTCCTGTATCTCATTAATGAGAATTATTGAAATTATTATTATTATTATTAAGAAAGTTATCATATTGCCCAAATGCTATAATTTTCAAATTTTGAGCCGCGAATGGTCTCAAACGATCAAGTTTGAAACACGGATGAGAAATTTAAATTCTGTCCGTCCGTCCGGCGATCTAAAACACAATAACTTTCGAAAGAAAAGGCTTAGTATGTTTGGAATCTGCAGGGTAGGATCGAGGTGAACACGCCGGTTGAGTTCGTGTAAGGACAAAATCCGTGGGAGGGTTTTGGAGATATAGCCATTGGTTTTTTCCTCGATAAATCAAACAATACCGAATCAATCGAATCAAAACTTTGTAGTCACTTGTAAAATAACGACACGGAGGTTCGTGTGAAATTTTATACCACAACAAGGATTAAAAAATACTTATTGAAAATTACATTTTTGAGGAATTTGATGGATTCCATATAATTCTGTGATTCCATATGTTGGAGCGTCGATTTTATGAAATGTCATGACAATTATAAGACTCATGATACAACGAAAGGAAGATATGATTTTCGAAGATTCTAAATGCTACCATTCCGCGCATGACGTCACGTGGAGAGTTGCCTCTGGCGCGTTAGATATGAATAACGTGGATTATTGGCTTTTTTTTAAACAAAACAGAGTCCAATTAATTGCGAATTGTAAAACTGTATAATAGGCAATATGCGGATCATCTCATCGTATAAGTGAACTTATTTAATTCGTTAAAATATCTAAATGGATAGTAACATCAACTGCTTGTCGATACCCAAAGCCAGCGATTTGAATGCAAAACATCAACAATTCTTGTACTTTTAACATTGAGTTAGAAATTTTTAGGATTTTTCCTTTATTATAATAGAATAGTCACTCAAGAATATCCACATTATGCCTTTGTGCTCTCGAAAACAGATCCATAGATGATGCAGAATAAAGCAATACAGTATCGTCAGCTAGAAGCGCTCTTTCTCCATCCAGTGGCTAATTAAATACCTACTTCGTAAAAATAGATCAAAAAAGAATTGGCCCCAAAACTGAACCCATTGGAACTCCACCCAGTAATGTTTCCTGGTCACTTTCACAGTCTTTCTTTACCTTATATTGTTTTCTATTTTCTGAATATCGTCGTGTTCCGTAAAAAACTATGTAACTCCATATTCTTCAGGAAATGGTATTTTGGTGCAGTCTGTTCGGCAACATGGTTAATAATATGAGTGTTTTGAAAAAACCCTTCTTCCTCTTTGAATAAATAAATAAAATTACATATATTTCAATAAGTCAACACAAATAATGTTTAAAAATCTGACTTTGAAAGTTTTCTGTTTCTCCTATAAAATTTTGTCAAATGGAGTTACGCAATTTTCTCCTGAAGGCGACCATTTGCACAATGCGCTTTACAGTTTTGCAGGAACCATGTCAGGCTCGACTACGTCAAATAATGGCTTGCATATTTTCAGTAACACACCAAGGACGTTTCTCCCCCTATTCATCACCCAAAGAACTCGGGCAACCAATCGCAGTTTGCGTGATCTTATTGAGGAGAAATCCATTTTGTAGGGTATTCAGGAATTTTTGTTTTATATGTATTATAGTTCATAAGAATCCCGAGAATTTGCGAGAAATGGGGAAGGAAGTAAATTGTTTCCGATAGGTTCAACTATTGATCATACGATACTTTTCAATTTCAAATACATATACACAAGCGGATCAGTACTGGCTAATTTGAATGCTCTCGCTATTTTTATGGAAAATTTCATCCAATTCGTTCAAAGAAAAATTATAAAAAGCACTGCCGTGAAGTCAGGAGCTTTTGAGAGCTTGTTCATCCACCAATTGAAGAAATTCTTGCCATGTCAGAAAAAATCAAACTAAGGCGAAACTCCAGACTTCAATGCTTTAAATGTCCAATTTTTTTTTCGATAATTCACTAGAACTTTCTACGTTATCTATGGTTTTGGTAATGCAATCGTGACGAAACTTCGCGAGTAGTTTGAACACATTATTTTTCATCTATGTGCAAAATTTCATCCAAATCGGTAGTTTCGCAATAATCGGGAAAGAATATTTCGAACGGGCTTATAAACGCGTCCCCAATATTTGAAATCCGAACCTACCCCAAAAATTTCAAGTCCCTAGGCCTTTCCGTTCGAAAGCTATAAATTTCTATGGTTTCTATGGTTCTGATCATGCGATATAGATAAAATTCTGCATGTAGCTTGAAAACGTTAGTTTTCCATCTGAGTTCAGAATTTCATCTCGATCAAATCAGTTGTTTCGAAGTGATCAGGATAACAAAATTTCAAACGGCCATATTTACGGAACCACTGGTAGAATTTTACCCAATAACGAACTGAACCGCGTCATGCGAGATTCGAACCTACCCTGAAAATTCCAAGTTCCTAAGTCATTCAGTTCGAGGGTTATCGTATACGGCCGGACGGACGGAAGGACAGCCTCGAATTTTTCGACGGATTCATCATCCGTGAATCGAACCTTGTTGATTAAGACCATTTTCGGCTAAAAATTCGAAAAATACTGACATCGTGACGAAATAGCCCTAGTGTAAGTAGACCGAGCGCTCAAAACTTAAAGGAATTACAAAAAAATCTTTCAACAAACCATTACATACATAACAAATCAACTAAACGAAACATTCTTCGAACAGGTTTAACGAACTTCTCGTTTAAATGTCAACAACTTTTCATCGAAAAAACTTGCTAGCTCAATGTTTATTGTACTTTGCGTCCTTTATTATTTCTCTGGTAAGTTATTCATAAATATGTTTCAGTTAACGGTTTTTAATAGAAGTAGATAAATGTCTTAATTGCTTCGGCAATTTCAAAGCTCTATAATCGATTTACCAATTAGGAATTCATAGTAAAAAAAACGATTTTCTGGTTGACCTCAAAGTCTATATTCCTTACACATGAAGCCACTGCCTTTTAGGCTACGAACACTATATTTACAGCGATTTATTCTATTGAATTAATTATGGGTTTTTTCAATCCATAATTGAGAGTGGATTAGTTAGACGATATAATCTTTATTTTTTTTATTGATTTTTAGTTCCATAGTGCGTTTATGAGCATCATTACAACGACGAGTCCTCGCTCTCCGACCAATATCGCAAGATGCTCTGAAGCACGTGTATCCATTGCGCGAGACAGGCTGTAGAGCAGCGCTTGTGTTGTTAATTTCTACCGATTACCCTCGAATCGCGTTTCAATTCACACTATTCACAGTCAAATATTGGCTCGCGATGCAAACGGGGTCAATGAAGGAGTTTGGTCGGCCCAAGCTAATTGCATTTTGCCTGGGTTCAGCACGCTTCGAAAGGATCCGAAGTTCTGTGGTGTTTGAGCGCGAGGTAAAGCGATTCTAGGGTCATAAAATTATAACATAAAACTTGCTCATTTGGGACGTTTGTTCAATTCTTCATCCAGATGTTCGTTGTACAAAGACACTTATTGTAATATAAACCATCTAGTATGAATTCGAGGGATTTCAGGCCCTTTCTGGAGTCGATAATATTGTAGATTCATCATCGTGTCGAATTATTGAAATAAGAAGGAATCGTTGTTTCGCTGAGAATTCCAATGGTTTATTGATCCAGTTACGAGTATAGGAGTACAGGAAATATTTTTGGGGTATTCTTAAAATATTTGTAATAATGAGGACAATGTGATATGAAAGAATTTTGTGTTGAATATGCAGCCTTATATTATTCGATTATGATTGGCGCATCTAATAGGGGTTCACTTTCTAGATTTTCAATAGTAGACTTAAACCGAAAAGGCTGCAAAATGGGTTAGTATAGCTAAAGAAACCACATCGAATTCTTTCAAAAACATCGATCAGTAGTTACTATGTAGATCATTAAATTATACTCACAAAAGTTTATGTCTTCGAACTCTTCATCGTTCCAAAAACACTACAAAATGATCAAGTTCAAGCTTCCAAGAACGTATGTTTCTATCACTGACTGTGATATGATCCCCTCGGAATTATAAATAATTCTTCAACCGCGCTCATTCATGTTCGCCATTGTCTCTCCTATGATTTCATTGACCATGGTCGTTCCTGCCTCAGATGAGGAGAAGGCATAGGTAAATTCTAACCATAAAAGGTCGCATAATTCTCCGTTACGAGAATCTTATGATAATGGCAGTCAACTGCATCCATCCCACTGGCCAAGCTGGCGACCAAGAGCGCTGTCCTCTCGCAGACACCTTTTCATTGTGACATTGAAAGAAAACCTGATAACAGGCCCAGCAGGAAAACGAGTGAACGCCGCAAAGTTGCATAAGGCATCGGCTATACAGTCACCACAAAATATCCAAGTCCTTGGTGATATGAGATACTACAGTGGCGCCAGTGGGATAGGCGTATTTTATCCGCGCGATTGGCACATCAGGTTATGATTTTAATTAACTGCCTTTACGCAATTTATTACTAGAAAGATGGCGCCAGGAAGCTATCCGTAGTAATTACATAGTTACTCTTGACTATTTTGAAACCACTAATACGATGTTGTGGAAGCGCCCCATTGACAGCTGTTTGTCTCCAATTTATCTGATAGAGTGGAAGAGAAAGCAATTTGGCGTTTGCAATCGACAAATGCAAATTTTTATACGAATTGTGCTCGTGAGATCGAATGAAATGCAATACTTTCTGTTCAGGGTAGACCTAATGGGAATGTGGATTGCCAAAGAAGGATAAGAGGTCTAGTGGTATTCAGTCTTATGCAGAATTTATACAGAGAATTAGCATGACTCAAGAACAAACCTGAAATGCTGAATGTACTCACTTCCATTCGAGCTTAAACATAATATAACATGTTCACCAATTATTCTTTTTGATGGTATTGGCGATGACCTGTTAGAGGTTTGATGGTTAGATTTTCATCTTTGGAATCTTCACGGCCTAACGTTTCGGAATCAAAGCATCTTCACGGCAGCCCAGAGAGGGGACTGGTTTTCGTCAGATTCATCTTATTATAAAATCAAAATGGTTTGTGCAGGAAAGGTTCGGTGATCACACATCTCAAAAAATACACAACATTTTTGAGCGCTCGTACAACTTACACGAGGGCTATATCATTTCGTCACGATGTCTGTATTTTTCGAATTTTGAGCCGAAAATGGTCTCAATCGACCATGTTCGAATCACTGATGACGAATCCGTCGGAAAATTCGAGTCTGTCCGGCCGTCCGTAAGCACGATAACTCTCGAACGGATCAACCTAGAGACTTGAAATTTTCAATGTAGGTTCAGATTCCAAATGCCTCGGTAAAGTTCGTTAATGGGCCAAATTCGCCTAGGGGTTCCGTAAATATGGCCGTTCAAAGTTTTGTTCCCCTGATTACTTGAAAACTATAGATTTGATTGAGATGAAATTTTGCACTCAAATGGGGAATGAGGTGTTCAAGCTACATGTGAAATTTTGTCCAGATCGCATGACCAGAACCATAGAAACCATAGAAAATTGTAACTTTTGAACGGAAACGCCTAGGCACTTGAAATTTTCAGGATAGGTGTGGATCTCGAATGTCGTGATCACGTTCATCTATGAGCAAAATTATACTAGGGGTTCTGTAAATATGGTCGTTTGAAATTTAGTTTTCCTGATAATTTCAAAACTACAGATTCGATCGTGACGAAATTTTGTATACTAATGGAGAATGATATATTCAAGCTACATTTCTCCAGATCACATGACCAGAACCATAGAAACCATAGAAAATCATAACTTTCGAACGAAAAGGCCTAGGGACTTGAAATTTTCAGGATAGGTGTGGATTTGAAATGTCGCGTTCACGTTTATCAATGAACATAATTATACCAGGGGTTCCGTAAATACGGTCGTTTGAAATTTCGGTTTCTGGATAATTTCGAAACTGCGGATTCGATCGAGATGAAATTTTATATTTTAATCGAGAATGATATATTAAAACAATATTTTGTCCAGATCACATGACCAGAACCATAGAAACCATAGAAAATTGTAACTTTTGAGCGGAAAGGCCTAGGAACTTGAAATTCTCAGGCTGGGTTTGGATCGCAAATATCGCGATCACGTTCATCTATGAGCGAAATTAAACTAGGGGTTCCGTAAATATGGCCGTTCAAAATATTTTTTCGCTGATAGTTCCGAAAATACTGAGCGGATTGGGAAATTTTGCACCTAGCTGAGTAATAATGTATTCGAACTACGTGCAAAATTTTGTCCAGATCGCACCACCAAGACCATAGATACCATAGAAAATTTTAGCGAATTATCGAAAAAAAATTGATCAGCTGAAGCACTGACATGAAGTCTGGAGTTTCGCCTAAGTTTCAGAATTTGTTTGACAGCTGTCGAAAATTCCTTCAATTGATTTCTGAAACTGGAAAATGCGAATCTACCTACAAGGTGCATGTACGAGCGCTTAAAAGCTCCTGCCTTCACGGCAGCTTTTCGTAATTTTTTTTTGTTGAAAGTGTTTCTTGAGTTCTACGAGCTCAAATTTCTTCATAATTTATTAGATGATAGTTAAGAAGTTAGAGGAGGAGGCTGACTTTCTATGAATTTAGAAGCTTTTATGTCATCAACTATAATCTCGAAACATTCATATAGTTTTTGAGGACTTATCCAACGATACCCCAAATGACCATTAGCACCGATTTTTGTTTTCATTATGTAGTAACATGTATGGCAACTGCATCTCATTATTCAACTACATAATTCTGAAGGAGGCCCAAAAGTTCATAAATAATGGATAGGCGTCAAATCGCATGATCTGGGCTGCCAAAACTCTCCGATCCCAAATGTGAGACAAACTGCTCCCATCTTTCAATAGGGTATATTAAGCTTGTTGAAACGACATTTAGACCAGATTTAGCACAACTTTTGTGGTCCCTTTGAAATCATCGAACGATAGCGGGTGTCATTGCCGGTAACGATATGGCCATTGTAATTTCGAAGAAAACTGCGTATCTCTTCAAAATTGCAATGAACATAAATCCACCATAAACTGCCAAACAAAAGTGCATTCTTCTGGATGTATTTTCAGATTTTGTATTGCCTGTGGTTGTTCAACCCAAGCAATTCTTCTGTGAAAAAACGAATCTCAAGTTTTTCTAAGGCCCTCGAAAACTGACGGAAATACTAGAGACACCCAGTACATTCAGCCAAAAAAGCCACGATCAAAGTAATTTCTCTATTTTTAGGAAACTTCAATCCTAGTCACCTGAAAACAATAGCTATAAGGAGTCCCACGAACAGTGTTGAAGCTATGGCTATAATTCAAGGAACACACCAAAGAGTTGAATGTCGAAGAAACTTGTCGACCTTTAAATCCAGGTATGAAAAGGATAAAACGGACGAACCTAATTGAAAACCCCAGATCAACTTCCGAGTTGCCCGCGAAGTATTTACACGTGATGAAAATGATTGAGATGTCGATCTGACCGAAAATTAACTTTTTTATCAATATCGCAGCAGTACCAAGTAGTACTCGATTCCGTGTACAAATTCCACGAGCGTGAAGATACCACGTCGGAATCTTAATCTGTCCAGAAAAAGAGTAATAGTTTGGTCTCATTCTCGATTGTATTTATATATTGATTCATATTATTGTGGCACGCAAGAAATAGAACTGAAAATATTTCTTCATATTGAGGCAGGGACGTATTCGACAAAGTGGAACTTCAACTTGAATCTGTTATGGCCGGACTACAAGAGCCATTTTTTTTTGGCTAAGAGAGCTTGTTGAAGCTGATAAGCTTCATACATGGTGGGTAAGCAAACAAAGGTCAGGAGATGTAATTTGTGATCTTCACAAAGGAAAGTGCACTACAAGGTGAAACCACAAATTCGAGGTGAGGTAGAAGTTTGCGTTGTCGGAGAGGCCAAATACTAGGTTACTTGAGGGTGTGACATTCGAATAAAGAGGCCTGGAGGATCCGGACAGAGAGATTAACATGAAAGAGCCATTTTCGGGACTGCTAGAGATAAGCAATATGAAGAATCTAAGGCATGTCATATAATATTTTTAGTAGATCACAATAGACATGTGGGGAGCTGAGTGGATCGTGGAGGCTCTGTAGCCAACCCTGAAGAATATCTAATAATGAAAAGTATTTACAGAGTTAGGGAGCCGGAGACGAAACGTATATGCTACTATCTCGAGTCTATTTTTCATTTCTATTAGCATTCTCCATCCATGGAAGGAAGGAGAGGACTTTTTCTACTCGATACAGTTCCAGAATCAACTCTGATCAAGGTTCTTCTTACAGAGATGTTTATTATGTTTTGAAGTGAGACCTTCGAAGGGGATAAACTCGAGCGTTTGCGTCATTCAAATATGTTCGCACCACATCCGATCTGCAACTTATTGTTTCTACGGCGCCTAGGGACCAGTTCAGACCGGCGCAGTTCTTGTCGTTTGGATTGCGATTTGTCAACGTATGGTTGCGTTCTTATTTTAATCGAAATATCTAATCGATTAATCATAAATGCATCAGTGATGAGAATACTATTGATGTGACGTCATTTGATGAAATTAAAAACGATCAATAGATTAGATATTTCGATTAGAATAAAACGCACCCTATTTCTCCACGCGGATTCTGAGTTCGCATCCAGACGCGTTTTTATTCTTTTATTCATATCCGCACCGAAAATAAGAGCAGTGGCGGACCCAAGGCGGGGGGCCATGGGGGCAACTGAACTTTCAGTTAGTTTTCAACAAGAAGAAAAGTCGATTTTATTTTTTGGTTCGAACACTCAAACATTTCAAATTCATTCGTTTTCAAATTTCATAAGAGAACCGTAGGGATAGAACATCGTTCTTCGGCAAGAGCAACTATTATATCACCTAAATTAGTGAAAATATTTTGTCGAATGATGCGATTATACTCGCTTTGGTGTGAAGGGTACTCCGGATTCCGCAACGTATATTCGCCGAGAAGTTATCGCGTTGGTTTGTGAGATCCTTTAGTCGTCCGATAATAATTCATTGGCGTTTAGCATCTTCAAATCTACTAGTTAATATTTTTTTTCAGATATACACTTATACATTGTTTTACCTAACCGATACTTGACCATCACTTTCGTAGGTTTTCGATAATTTTCAGATTTATGATCAAAATTCCAATGGCATTTCATTTTCATTCTCATTCCGTCAAGAATGCAGTCGAAATGAATGCTGTCCAAAATCGTCGAAAAGAACAATCGGAATAAAAATTGAAGGTGAGTGAGGATTCGTAACGATTTCCGAGCCTTATAATAAGTATTTTTCACATTTTCGTCAAAATTCAAAGATACCTGGAGCGATCCAAAATCCTTCGTTCAAAATTAGAAAATTCGTATTCTTTGAACACTTGCCACTACTTTTATGGGTTTGGGACGATTTTCAAGTTCTGGGCGGAATTTCAACTCATTATCATTGAACTCTGCAAGTGGGAATCTCAATTCAAGAAATAAACCTTTTGGGGTTGTTTAAAACTTCCAGTGGATTGCAGTATTTCCACAGCTGAACCGACAGCAATTCAGAATGCTCTATAGTTTATAGCAGAATATGGAACATCTCAACAATTCATAACTCTCAGTTCAATTTAAGCAATCGGAATACCTTATAGCGAAAATACAGTTGACAACAACATCACAGACCACATCAATCAAAAATCCCTGACCTTAATGTAGATTCCTTCCCACTGTGGAATTGTAGGATATGAGAAAGTGGATGCAGCAGCAAAGGAAGCGAGAACAAAATCAGAAATTACGGGAGAATAACCTGACAGCAACGAAGATCAAAGCTTTCACTGAAAGAACCCTCTATAAATACTATTCCACCATTCACTCAAACCCCCTGTATATTAATATTTTTTTCATTCTCCCTCACTACTCTTGAACATCCACGTTACTACAGGAAATATCTTGATTGTATTCTACAAATAATCTATGAAATACCTTGAAAATTTATTTTATGGCTATCCCATGTTAACAGAAACTTGGGTTTTTCTGATCTGGCGTTGATAGCAAACTAATGGCCGGTTTGGTTCATATACTGTGGTTGGTTTCAAAATCCTTGGTCCAATTGTTTCGCTACAGGGTCACCCCAAGTCGAATCAAAATGATCAGAGGTTAGTTAATTTTTCACTGAACAACATTTTAGTTATTCACCTTAGAAATGGGGGAAATTGGTGATTTTCGATGATTTTCCATCGTCACAATAAGTTTCTTTTCAAGTTTCCAGAATTTCACGTGAAATTTCAAAAAATCAAACATCTGATGATATTGTGAAATTCACCGATTTTGAGGTGAATACGATCAAATACGTTTGCTGTCGATAATTTCCAAGAATTTTCTGGTATTTTCGATAATTTCGATGTACTTGGATGAGATTTGGCGATTACTTTAAACAAGCGCGAAAATGACTTCACGTCTGTGATATTCAAAATTCTTCAGAATCATTTTTCTTCAATAATTCCAGTCAATAACCATCACACTCCATATCTTCAGGAATATAATAGACTTGTGACACTGAAATTAGGTCAACCAAACATATGGCCTTTCGTTTTCTGCTGGATTGAATGTTAACCATTCTTTTATAACGGAATTTTCCTTTGTCAGTTTGGTAGTGCGGAGAAAGTTGAATAGAAGAATTACAAATAATTGAAGAGAATAATTGAAGAGAATAATTGATGAGAAATTGAGTCGTTTTTGATCAAGAGTAGTAATAGCGCACTTATACAAATTTCTTCTCAAGCAACTCCATTAATTTTGTATTTTCTACGGAATCTCATTATTTCTTTGAAAGAATACCTTCAACCCTCCCTGATATTTCCACACTTTGAATTTTAGGTCCAGGATCTAACGAACAATCGAATAAAGTTATACGTTCGTAAAATTTGAAAAATATTTGAATATTGAATATATTCAATAGAGGAATTGAATCAAGATCGAACAATGTTTTCATTTCCTGGAAATGGAGAAGAACATTGGGGGTAATGGGAAATATTTTTAAACAAAAAATAAAAATTTCGTTTCTGGACATTCTGACTTGGCCTCCTTCCTACGAATATTTCGAGACTGTTTGTTAGAAATGAAATGTGTACAGAAATGTAGATTTAGGTCCGCATTGCAAAAAAACCAGATTGTATATGATCAGACGTCAAAATTGTCATCCGTAAATTTGAAATGAAATCAAAACTGTGCAGTTTCCCTCCACAATTGGGGACAATTAACCTAATTAGATGAAACCATATTTGTGGTACCCTAGCGAATGCGTAGATCGTAGATGTCCAATTACCATTGGTTCCCTTACTGCTCCTCTTTATCGAGCGTTCAATAACTCTCTATTGAAGAATTGATTTTATTCTTCACAATATTGTTGTGGTAAAAAATATACAACTGCCCTTCTCAAAGATACCTACAAAAGAAAAATTACGAAAAGCACTGCCGTGAAGGCAGGAGCTTTTGAGCGCTCGTACATGAACCTTGTAGGTAGATGCGCATTTCCAGTTTTAGAAATCAATTGAAGGAATTTTCGACAGCAGTCAAAAAAATTCTGAAACTTGGGCGAAACTCCAGATTTCATGTCAGTGCTTCAGGTGATCAATTTTTTTTCGATAATTCGCTAGAATTTTCTACGGTATCTATGGTCTTAGTGGTGCGATCTGGACAAAATTTCCCACCTAGTTTGAATAAATTATTCCTCAGCTAGGAATTTCATTCCAATCCAATCAGTAGTTTCGAAACTATCAGGAAAAAAATATTTTGAACGGGCATATTTACGGAACCCCTAGTCTAATTTTGCTCATTGATGAACGTGACCGTGAAATTTGCGATCCAAACCCACCCTGAAAATTTCGAGTTCCTAGGCCCTTCCGTTCGAAAGTTACAATTTTCTATGGTTTCTATAATTCTGGTCATGCGATCTGGACCAAATATTGTTTTGATATATCATTCTCGTTTGAAATACAAAATTTTATCTCGATCGAATCCGTAGTTTCGAAATGATCGAGAAAACAAAATTTCAAACGACCGTATTTACGGAACCCCTGGTATAATTCTGCTCATTGATAAACGTGATCACGACATTCGAGATCCACACCTATCCTGAAAATGTCAAGCCCCTAGGCGTTTCCGTTCAAAAGTTACAATTTTCTATGTTTTCTATGGTTCTGGTCATGCGATCCAGACAAAATTTCACATGTAGCTTGAACACCTCTTTTTCCATTTGAATGCAAAATTTCATCTCGATCAAATCAGTAGTTTTCAAGTAATCAGGGAAACAAAACTTTGAACGGCCATATTCACGAAACCCCTGGTGGAATTTGGCCCATTACCAAACTTAACCGAGGCATTCGGGAACTGAACCCACACTGAAAATTTCAAGACTCTAGGTTGTTCCGTTCGAGAGTTATCGTGCTTACGGACGGCCAGCCGGACGGACAGACTCGAATTTTCCGACGGATTCGTCATCAGTAAGTCAAACATAGTCGATTGAGACCATTTTCGGCTCAAAATTCGAAAAATACAGACATCGAGACGAAATGATATAGCCCTCGTGTAAGTTGTACGAGCGCTCAAAAAGAAGAGGTACAACCTTCTGGTAGTCAGGACGAAAGATGTGACAGGAACAAAAAAGAATACGTCAATATAAAGATGATTAAAAAAAAAATTGATGTGTCTCCATTGGGATGAATGAAGTGATACCTGTATTTTAATCAAGCATATCCTTGAAATTCACATGTGTTTATGTAAAAATAAAAAAACTCCATTGATAAAATAAAATGACTTACTGATCATCATATGAAGGCAATTTTTTTACTTTGATTTATAGTTCAGCCACGAATCAGGGGTTTCCACACTTTTGAACAACCCTGTATAAAACTCTTTAAAGAACTTCTGATATAAACGAACCGGTTAATGAGTCCGTTCCTGGTTTCCGATGAAGACCGTTGCACAGTCATTAAGAGGCAGCATCCCGGATTTTCATCATTTGATAGCCAGTGCCAGTGAAAGCATTCAATAAACGGTACTATTGAGGCATAATAACATGTTCACTTTCGTTTGCCCTTGAAAGACTTCTTGGATATAATTTCGGTCTTTCACAATTCCTTCAACGAAAGTAAAACAGTGATTCCGAATATTAGCTGAAGATAATATGTGCGTATGATTTTTGAAATGTGACCCCGGCGATGATTTCGTTCATGGATTTCACGAGTGAGTAATGTGTAACGGAGTCATCGCAGATCAGAATAAAGAAAATATTAGTCATAACACAACATAAAATATAGGTCCCTTATTTCCACATCCTTTAGATTCCTCAAGCGAACAAATATGCCACAAAATATCTTAATTCTATCTGAAAATTTTCAACAAAACGTAGGACATTTCACACAAATAATTCATAAATTCATTCACAAAAAAAAATTCAAAGGAATCGAATGAAAGAAAAAACTATTCTGGATCACTTAACAGGAAAACAACGATTGTTAATTCCTAACTAATATTCAAAACTCATGAACTATTAGGACTAAAGCATTAGGGTGAAGATTTTTCGATTGTATTTTGCTATTTTCTTAGCAATTATTTTTTTCAATATTTCATCCCTTGAGTTTTAGCCAATCATAGATCGAATTCTCGGGCTAAAGGGGTCGATAATGCATAGCAACAGATTTTCGTACAAAATTTCATGCTCTTATTATTTTCTTGAAAAGTCTGGTCGGCGGAGGAACGAATTTTATTTTTTACACTATAAGGAGTGAATCGTGAAAATTTGAAAAAGGAAACATTTCTTTTTCGTAAGATTCCAGAGCACACAAAAGATCACAAACCAGGAACTATTGAATGAAGGATTTTGCGGTCAGATACATAAGTGAGTAAGATAAAGTCACACCATACCAAATACCTTACCGAATTTCATGATTCTTTGTTGGATAATTTGGCTGAAATCAATTTTTGTTCCTCATCTTCGATAATAAATAAATCTTTAGAATCATCGAAAAAAAATTTCTCGGACTCACAGTTTGCAGTGAAGATATCGTATAACCAAAAAATCGTGAAGAAATCGGAAACTATAGCAGCAAATTTCAGGAAACTTTCTAAAAGAGAATCACATGCTTCCTTTCATTGTCCGTCTTGCCTAAAGAATTCTTCGATTTATGAATTTGAAAAGGTAAGCTATCGACATGTATACTATTTAACATAGAATCATGAAATTCGAAATGTGGGTTGATCGAATATTTTTCATCGCCTGAGTGTATGAGCTTCCATCCTCCGTGTGATATTCTCCAGAAAATGAAGTCCTAACAATTTTTTTATTGAATAAGTTGAGTGATCTAGATAGAGGAAACGATATACTTATTGGAAACAAAATTCCCTCGATTTCGACCTATCAATTATAATACTGAATCTCTGAAACATTTCCACCCCCGCTAGAAATTTCACAGTTCACATGTTGTATTGTACAAAATCCAATCGCTTTTTTCTTGATATTGTGTAAAAAAATTATTTAGAATATATTCGAAATTATATGTACATATTATGTGACCCCCACTACGCATAGAAATTGCACAGTGTTTGATCCCAGATTTATTAAATTCTATTTTTGACGAAGAAGCTGATTGTCATTGCAAGGTCAATGAATAGGGCACAATGATTGAAGTGTACCATTTTCTCATTAGACATAATCCTCGAAATCACCATTGAATAAGACAATAATTTCACTTCTTACTTACCCAAATGAAAAAAAAACTTTTCGGTAATTTTCCAACTAGGAAGGTGAGAAACGACTTGATTAATCCCCACACTCCGATAATAAATAATCAACCCTCGGATAATGTCACAATCCAACCCCTCCCAGCACTGACCGCTTCACCAATATCCAATCGTGTGTTCTTAGCGAAAGCTATACGCAGACTGACCACTGATGGCACAAACACTGAGCCATTGTCACCTGAAATTTTTCCTTCCCGAAGGTGTCCGCAACTAAATTGCTAAGATGATAGGTATTCAAAAAAAGGAAAAAATTGTACTTATTCGTATGCATTCCTATAACTATTTAAATTTCGTTAATCAAATCGAGTCTCATTCAATATGATGAATTTGTGTATATGAAGGAAAAACTTTATTTCATTAACATGAATTGGTGACCTCAGGTATTTATTGTTTTGCTCTATCTTGGTATCCGTAAAAAACATTCACAATTGTGTATCATCGGAAGCACTGAAATACGTACCTATAGCATAGATAAGCTTTGGCGCGATGAGAGTAATTCTTGGAAAAAAGTTGCAGATTTATTGGACTCCCAGTTTCACCGAGAATTATATTATAATACTTCATTCATAATGACCGAACTTCTGATTATTGTTCTTTCAATAGAAGCCAAAAATTGAAAATTTCCATGCAAGAATCTATATATATATAGACGTTATTCCCATTGGAATGAAGCTACAGTTTAGAAAAATTTTCGGATTTTTTCATTCAAGAAGAATTTTCTGTGGGTAAGAATTGTAGATGATACATTAGAATGATGTGAAATTTCATGAAGAATCTGATGATGAATAAAAAATTTAGGTATTGCATTCGAAAAACAAGATCTGATATAATTTCCAACTGATCTTAAATTTTTCACACAGCTTAAACATCCAATTTCTTGTATTTATCTCGAGTCCTTCTCAAGAATTGTTTCCGTAAATCACCTTGTATCAGTGGTAGGTATAGTATCTATACCTAGAAACACTGATGTGTATTATCATGCTTTCATGTATCTGATATTGAACAAGAGATGAAAAATCAAATTGAAGAATTGGATCCGAAAATAACTTGCCTTGCATCATTGATTAATTTGGTTACTTACATCATTTATAACTCAGGCTAGACTTTTTGAGCGCTCGTACTACTTACACGAGGGCTATATCATTTCGTCACGATGTCTGTATTTTTCGAATTTTGAGCCAAAAATGGTCTCAATCGACTATGTTCGACTCACTGATGACGAATCCGTCGAAAAATTCGAGTCTGTCCGTCCGGCCGGCCGGCCGGCCGTATACACGATAACTCTCGAACGGAATGTCCTAGAAACTTGAAATTTTCAGGGTAGGTTCGAATCTCAAATGCCGCGGTTAAGTTCGTTATTGGGCAAAATTCGCCGAGGGGTTCCGTGAATATAGCCGCTCAAAATAGTTTTCCTGATTACTCTGAAACTACAGATTCGATCGCGATGGAATTTTGCACTCTGATGGAAAATGAGGTTTTCAAGCTACATGCAAAATTTTGTTCAGATCGCATCACCAGAACCATAGAAACCATAAAAAATTTCAACTTTTGAACGGAAACGCCTAGGGACTTGAAATTTTCAGGATAGGTGTGGATCTCGATTGTCGTGATCACTTTCATCTATGAGCAAAATTTTACTAGGGGTTCCGTAAATATGGTCGTTTGAAATTTAATTTTCTCGATAATTTCCAAACTAGAGATTCGATGGTGACGAAATTCTGTATATCACTGGAGAATGATATATTCAAGCTACTCTAGATCTCATGACCAGAACCATAGAAACCATAGAAAAACATAACTTTCGAGCGGAAAGGCCTAGGAACTTGAAATTTTCAGGATAGGTGTAGACCTGAAATTCACGTTCATCAATGAGCAGAATTATATTAGAGGTTCCGTAAATACGGTCATTTGAAATTTTGTTTTCTCGATAATTCCGAAACTACGGATTCGATCGAGATAAAATTTTGTATTTTGAACGAGAATGATATATTAAAGCAACAGTTTGTCCCTATCGCATGACCAGAACCATAGAAACCATAGAAAGTTTTAACTTCCGAAGGGGAAGGCCAAGGAACTTGAAATTTTCAGGGTGGGTTTGGATCGCGAATTTCACGGTCACGTTCATCAATGAGCAAAACTAGACTAGGGGTTCCGTGAATATGGCCGTTCAAAATATTTTTTCCTGATAGTTTCGAAACTACTGATCGGATTGGAATGAAATTTTGCACATAGCTGAGCAATAATGTATTCAAACTACGTGCAGAATTTTGTCCAGACCGCATTACCAAGACCATAGATACCGTAGAAAATTCTAGCGAATTATCGAAACAAAATTGATCAGCTGAAGCACTGACATGAATTCTGGAGTTTCGCCTTAGTTTCAGAATTTTTTTGACAGCTGTCGAAAATTTCTTCAATTGATTTCTAACACTGGAAAATGCGAATCTACCTACCAGGTGCATGTACGAGCGCTCAAAAGCTCCTGCCTTCACGGCAGTGCTTTTCTAAATTTTTTTTATTTTGGGTATGTGTCCATCCCGAACACCAGAATGACCATTAAACCATGGGAAAAATGTATGGAGAAATGGCATTATCTCTTACATTTTATATGAAAACGTCACTTAATATATACTTGAATAAAAAATTCGAATATCGAGAAAACGTTGGCTAACACGAGCCAACATTTGGCAGGACAACGTTTGTGAGGTCAGCTATAACTTTTCTAATAAAATTGACTTCGAAATGAGCAGTATCTATAAATAATTTTGGGGCAAGAAATGGTACGAAATTATTGCATGCAATAACCGCCATAACCGGCCCTGGTTGAAGGCAATAAACGTGATTGTCTACATGGTGGGAGTCTTTCTATATGCTGTCGATATTCGTACATTCGAGTCGAGAAACTCTCTCCATCTAAATGGGCCTTAATGATGACCTCTCCACTCCGCTACGACTCCCTCAGCAATAAGCTGATAATGTTGATTCTTGAAGATGCCCTGGTTAGGATTGATTTACTGGCTGATCCCATTAGCTATCTACTTACCTTACACTCAAGATTCTTCGAGTAGAAAGAAATGAATACAGGGTTGGATACAATAGACCGTCATAAATCCAGAAGGAACACTTGTGAAATTTAACACCTCGTTCTGCAAATTGTTTTATTGCTCCAGTTTTGTGGGATTCCGCATTTTCTCCCGATGAAGCAGAATAGGGAATAGGTTCATGGAGAGAGAAACTTGAACATTTATTGTTATTTCACTTGAAGATGATCTACAATGGAAAGCGTATCTGCCTTTTTGTCAAGTTTATTGCGCTCTGGCATTGCGAGAAGTACGAAAAATATATTTTTGGAAGTGAAAGTTATTGAATAATGAATATCTCCGTGATCAATATTATGGATTGTCCTTTTTGTATCTCGTTCATTCACATCAATCAAGATCATGTTTTTTGTTGTAAGTTATATAATATGTTTATCGACATCGGTGAACGATAACTGATACATGCATATTGATAAGTAATTATAAATTACAAATTATAATAACAAAACAATAACAATAATTTCAATAGTATATCTACAATATATCTTTATACTTTCGGGTTGAAAATTTTTGAAATTTCGAGAATGGAATAAACAAAACAAATATTTTATTTTTCGTGAAAGATATCAATAAATGCTTCGTTGAAAAAATGCCTTTTGGTCGGAACTGATAATTATGCTCAATATCACTCAAATTCTGCAGAAGGGCTACCATATCGAAGTGAATAACTGTCGACAAAGGTACCTTCACTGAAAAATCATATTACTGAACCCAACAAATTGACCAAATTTTATGATGTTTTGTGTTGGAAAGCTGAGGTGTTCAATAATTCGCAAAAATTCTGCATTGGGGTTACGACAGGGGCTTGACGGGAATTCTGAAACGATATCTCACCTTTTTTCGTTTAATTTATTAGGAAAAAGAATTTTTTGGATATTATTGACTGCAGGTGTTCAAATATCACTAACAGAAAACTTTATAAGAATTTTAGCAAACAGCTGTAAAAATCATGCCGCAGTATACTTTTACTGAGGAGTCAATTATTTGACTACCTTTTCGGTGAAGTTGATGGCTAGGTGGGCAACTTGTGAGGGATATTGTAAAGAAAATGGCCTTGAGCAGGATATAGGTAAGTCAAGCCGCAAAGCAATAAAAATATTTTGTTATTGGCGACGTTTTCTGATTCTTATGTGAATTTGTATCACTCGACAATTAATTAGTTTTCAAAACAAGAAGGTAACAGAAGTATGCTATATAAGTAAGATTCCTAATATTATTATTCTCGGATTTTCATTTTATTTCTAGGAAGAGTTATGCAACTTAAAAACTGCCTTAGGTTCAAAAGTTAATTATTCACATAAAACCAGATAATATTTCAAGAAGTGTGGCTGTAACAGGCGCCACTTGACCTAAGAGGATTAACTGAATTTTTATCATTCTTTCTGGAGGAAGTAGAGTTCCTCTCATTGAATCGAACAATGCTGTCCAAGAGTAGTATTCGCAGAAATGTATATCTTCAGTGGGACAAAAGTTGAATAACAAAGTGGACCCGCATGGAATTTTTAGTAATCTTAAGTGCGCTCGAGGGTACTCGTTAGGAGATACGAATAATCTCAAAATTTCGATACTTTGACGAATGATCTAAGTATTTCACTTCTACTAGTTAATCGAGTGTAACAAGAAATTTGAGGAATAGCTATATGTATATCATCACATTCATTAGTGAAACTTCTAGTACTATGTACTGTTATGATCCAACTATACAGGGTGTTCGGGAAAATGTGGGAAATCTTTCGGATTCAGATAAAACATAGAAAAATAAGATGACAAGTTCCCATATTTTTTTTTCCTAGCGGCCCTCCCTACGGAAATACGGCCTCCTAGATGACGCCACTGGAAATTCATTTTACTGGAATAAATTTTAAACTACTCAATATAATTTAATGAAAATTTGATATGATAAACAGTAGTAAGGGCCTCTTGAAATACTGCCCTTAAATTTAAATTAGCTCGTTAAGTTTCCGAGGGGCGGACTAGGTTGTACATCTTAATGCTTACATTTTTAACACCCTGTATGATAAGGAGTTAAAAAAAACAAATTTGGATACCTTGAACATAAAGCTGAAGAAAAGGTACTCTTGTTCATTGTCGATAGAAAGAGCCGTTTCCGAAAAACAAAATAATAAAAGAAATAACTTTTTCATTTCTTTTAAGAAGAACCATGAATTCTAATTATTATTATTATTATTTTTGTTAAGGTGCCTTTCTGGGCCAAAACTGCATCGTTAAGAATCTTTGTAATTTTGTCGGATTCAATAAGGTAAACTTAAAATTGTTTGTTCTTTGAATGACTTTCGTATCTTTACTTTGTGGCAGACAAAAAAATTAGAATTTATGGTTCTTTCCACTAGAAATGAAAAAATTTAGAAAAGCACTGCCGTGAAGGCAGGAGCTTTTGAGCGCTCGTACATGCACCTTGAAGGTGGATTCGCATTTTCCAGTTTTAGAAATCAATTGAAGGAATTTTCGACAGCTGTCGAAAAAAATCTGAAACTTAGGCGAAATTCCAGACTTCATGTCAGTGCTTCAGCGGATCAATTTTTTTCGATTTCGTTCGAAAGTTATGATTTTCTATGGTTTCTATGGTTCTGGTCATGCGATCTAGAGAAATGTAGCTTGAATATAACATTCTCCATTAGTATACAGAATTTCGTCTCGATCGAATCTGTAGTTTGGAAATTATCAAGAAAACTAAATTTCAAACGACCATATTTACGGAACCCCTGGTATAATTTTGCTCATAAATGAAAGTGATCACGACATTCGAGATCCACACCTATCCTGAAAATTTCAAGTCCTTAGGCGTTTCCGTTCAAAAGTTACAATTTTCTATGGTTTCTATGGTTCTGGTGATGCGAACTGAACAAAATTCTGCATGTAGCTTGAACACCTCATTTTCCATTATAGTGCAAAATTTCATCTCGATCGAATCGGTAGTTTCAAAGTAATCAGGAAAACAAAATTTCGAGCGGCCATATTTACGGAACCCCTCGGCGAATTTTGCCCAATAACGAACTTAACCACGGCATTCGAGATTCGAAACTACCCTGAAAATTTCAAGTTTCTAGGGCATTCCGTTCGAGAGTTATCGTGCTGACGGCCGGCCGGACGGACGGACAGACTCGAATTTTCCGACGGATTCGTCATCAGTGAGTCGAACATAGTCGATTGAGACCATTTTCGGCTCAAAATTCGAAAAATACAGACATCGTGACGAAATGATATAGCCCTCGTGTAAGTAGTACGAGCGCTCAAAAATGACTTCTTTTATTATTTTGTTTTTCGAAAACGGTTCATTTTATCGACAATGAACAGGAGTAACTTTTCTTTAGCTTAATGTTCAAGGTATCCTTATTTGTTTTTTTTAACTCCTTATCATACAGGGTATTAAAAATGTAAGCCTTAAAACGTACAACCTAGTCCGCCCCTGGTAAACTAAACAAGCTAATTTAAATTTAAGGGCAGAATTCGAAGGGGTCCTTACTATTGTTTATCATATCAAATTTTCATTAAATTATATCAAGTGGTTTAAAATTTATTCCAGTAAAATGAATTTCCGGTGGCGTCATTTAGGAGGCCCTATCTCCGTATAGGGAGAGCCGCTAGGAAAAAAAAATATGGGAACTTGTCATCTTATTTTTCTATGTTTTATCTGAATCCGAGAGATTTCCCGGACACCCTGTATAGTTCGAAAACCGAAATTCAAAGAAGATAATTTGAATTCAATATAGTCTCAGTTTGAAAAATTTAAAAAGCACTGACGTGAAGTGAGGAGCATTGCTCGCTTGTTTCTGTTTAACAAGCATTCAGTGTTCATTTTCAGTATGACTAGTACTGTCATTTTTTAGCTATAAACTTCAAAATATGGAAACATGAATTTCACGACGTTTGTAAAAATTGAGCATGTCCTATGGCTCTTTATGAAGCATTTCGTGTAAAGATTTGTGTTTGTTTATGAATCATCAGCGCAAGGTTTGAAAAAAGGAAAGGAATCATTTATCACGTTAGAAGTCCGCTAGGTGGACTATTAAACAACGAACGACATATGTATTATCATTTGCTTTTGAGTGAAATATTGAAGTGATCTAGCCACATTAGATTATTTTGAGGATTTTTTGCCATCGATTCAATCCTAACGAGCCTCGAACAATTAATGATCCGAAGCACAACATTCGAGTAGTTATAAAAAAATTTAGAAAAGCACTGCCGTGAAGGCAGGAGCTTTTGAGCGCTCGTACATGCACCTTGTAGGTGGATTCGCATTTTCCAGTTTTAGAAATCAATTGAAGGAATTTTCGAAAGCTGTCAAAAAAATTCTGAAACTTAGGCGAAATTCCAGACTTCATGTCAGTGCTTCAGCGGATCAATTTTTTTTCGATAATTCGCTAGAATTTTCTACGGTATCTATGGTCTTGGTGTTGCGATCTGGACAAAATTTTGCACATAGTTTGAAAACATTATTCCTCAGCTAGGTGCAAAATTTCATTCCAATACGATCAGTAGTTTCGAAACTATCAGGAAAAAAATAGTTTGAACGGCCATATTTACGGAACCCGTAGTCTTATTTTGCTCATTGATAAACGTGACCGTGAAATTCGCGATCCAAACCCAACCTGAAAATTTCAAGTCCCTAGGCCTTTCCGTTCGAAAGTTATGATTTTCTATGGTTTCTATGATTCTGGTGATGCGAGCTAAACAAAATTTTGCATGTAGCTTGAACACCTCATTTTCCATTAGAGTGCAAAATTTTGCCCAATAACGAACTTAACCGCGGCATTCGAGATTCGAACCTACCCTGAAAATTTCAAGTTTCTAGGACATTCCGTTCGAGAGTTATCGTGCTTACGGGCGGACGGACGGCCGGACGGACAGACTCGAATTTTCCGACGTATTCGTCATCAGTGCATCGAACATAGTCGTTTGAGACCATTTCCGGCTCAAAATTCGATAAATACAGACATCGTGACGAAATGATATAGCCCTCGTGTAAGTAGTACGAGCGCTCAAAAATATGAGGTCGCATTTCTTGGATGACCCGATACTAAGAAAACTGGAAAACAATGTTTCAGAAGCAAATTGAATGAAAAGCGCATGGCTAAAAGAATTCTATCGTGAAGATAGGGGATTATGCAATGAGAACCTTCTCGAAGGGAACAACATCGATGTAGACGAATAATTACTTGCTTTGAAAAAAACGAGGTCAAAGCAACACATATGCCACCTGCGAACGTAGGTATGACGTAGTTTTAATGATGCGAATTCTGGGAAAATTTACGATTTCAATTGTATGATAGATTATCAAAGTTTTCAATGCACTGTTTCGCGGTGCGTTAGTGTTTTCCTTGAGGACTATTGGTTTGAGAGATATAAGTGACCAACCAAAAAAAAGACCACAGAATTTATCAATTATGTTGAAAGAATACTGAAAAACGCTCCACAATCTCCTCTCCAAGTTTTGTGCCATACGGTTATTGTGATGCGATGGTGACATGTGTATGAATTCAAGTGGTAGTTGGACCAATTCTACATGGCGCTAGTTTGGAGTAGTTTGACAACCCAACGTTACAGAGTCGAAATTCTTCTTTCATTAATGAACTGGAAGAAAATGGTTCAATAATTAATTTCAACAAGATGGCGCAAAGACAGCTCAGGGCCCCTGACCTAAGGAATATTTTTCAGGATAGGATAATTAATTTGAATGCAGAAGCATGAATTTCCTGGGGGTCTTGTGATTTTTTTGGCTTTATTATCAAGAACTTATTTCTGATATGAATCAACTCTATACGCTCAATATCAATATCTTAGACGTATTATTAGAACATGTTATAAATAATGAAAAACTCATGGTACTTACTTGAATTCACTCATATAATTCTCAGTTCTTTTGAATTTTTTTTTCAATATAAACTCTAGCTGGAGATATTAATGAATTTTCACATCAAAAGAAGTCATTTTTAAATTCACCAGTAACTTTCATAGTGAATTGGGAGAAAATATAGTACAATTCTTTTTGTTCTATTGGAGAGCATATATATAAAATATTCATATGAAAAAAGCTGAGCTCTATTCATGAAGAGTCCATAGCACTTTTAAACTCGTTTTTTTGAACGGACGATAAAATTGTTTTTTTTTTCAGAAATGAAAATTACCACTTATTTTCAAACAGACGTTAGGACATAAACTAAATAACCTCAAGAGTCAGTTTTAGTTTCTAAACATTCAACGGTTATCAACTAAATGAAATATCGTACCGATATGTTCTTTCGTTCACCGATTCGTGAAATTCAAAACATTTTACCTAGTCTAGACACGCTTTATTTCGAAGGCGTATCCACTCATAAGGATCTATGATGCGTTTGACCGAATTTTGAACTCTGCATTTGACCGTGATCGGCCAGTACTCGAATTATAAACTGAAAATCAGCGGCAGATAACCCAAGGTTCAAATGCTATATTTGTCGAATGCGGTATACACGTTGTTTGAAAAAATGCACACGAACCAATAAGTTAAGTTGCACCTCTCAAATCATTCAATCCGAGACAATTTATTCAAAACTTGACCCACTTGATTTTATATTTATGGTGACTGCATCTACACTGAAAATTAAATGTCGCATTCGTATTAAAACGATTGGTGCAAAATGATTGCGCTTCGTTGCAGCCGAAGTCTAGGCAGACTTAAGCTCAATACACACGTAATTGTTCAAAGCCTTGTTGCACCAACTCATTTCAAACCAGGATTACAGTAAAATTCCGTATGGGTTGAATATCGTCGTGTTCCGGAGAAAACTGTGAAACTCAATATTTTTCAGGGAATGGTATTTTGTTGCAATCTGTTCGGCAACATGGCTAATAATATGAGTTTTTTGAAAAAACCCTTTTTCTTCTTTAAATAAATGAATAAAATTACATATATTTCAATGAGTCAACACAAATAATGTTTAAAAATCTGACTTTGAAAGTGTTTTTTGTTTCTCCTATAAAATTTTGTCGAATGGAGTTACGCAATTTTCTCCTGAAGGCGACGATATATCGGTTGCGTCATTATGATTGGCCACTCACAGAACTTTGCCCAAGTATGTTTTGGCCGCTTAGCTCACTTTAACTAAGGACGGATATCCATGAAAGTACTAAGACATTATATCATTAGGTATACCATTTTCAAATTGAATTAATATTTATTTTCGAAATTTTAGACGATTAGGCAATATTTCATCTTAGAAAATTATATTGTGAACTTTATAATTTTGATTTGAGTTTTCATATGATAAAGATCAAAATTATACCTCACAAATGTATTCAAAAAATATATGTTTCGGAGATAAGAGCCAACTTGGAAGTAAAGAAAATCCATCAGGGAAGATACTCACGAAAACATATTATTAAAAATTTGAGAGAAGAACAGAGGTGAAGTCAAGAGCTTCTTGCGCGCTTGTACGAAAACGGCCTTCAGTGTTCATTGTCGGTATGACAAACACTGTCATTTTATTTTTAGAAACTGCAAAAGATGGAATAACCGAATTATATTGATTACATCAGAAAAACCCAACTTTTTTTTGTGTATCTAAACAACCTTCAGTGTTCATTTTCAGTAGTTTTGACGAATAGTATAATTTTATTTTAATTAATTCAAAGAGTTCATTGTCTGTATGACAATTATTGTTGTTTTATTTTTATGACTAGATGAAATCACTGAAATACAGGGTGTCTACTTTTAAAGTGGCCAAAGTTCAGTTGGAGATCATACATGAGTTTTGCAACGAAAAATGTCATATAACACATGGTCGAAATGTTGACGGTTATTCTTCAATTTAACATTTCTTGATTTCAAGAAATATTTCAATTTTTTTCATGAAATCAATTATACTTCAGTTATCCCTGTAGCGTCATCTAATTTGACAAAATATCTGGATACAGCAACAAATTTGCTACAAGATAAGAATTTCTCTGTGCCAAAAAATTCGGTAAGGCGGGCGTGGTAAAGAGATGAATATCACGATTCTGAAGTGAACAAAACCAGTTATATTTTTCCAATGGTTTTATCAATGGAAAATCATTTATTATGGACATGTTTTCTTTCCAGCGAAAAATACCCCATTAAGTGTGCTTTCGAATGACAAATCAAATTTTGTGCTTGCTGCTTGTCTTCTGTTCTAATATCATGGCTAACAAGATAACAACGAAAAAGTCGAAATATTCCAAACCTAAATTTGCTCTACTTTGAAGCTCTTTATAATTGAATATTGAAGTAATTTTCATGGAAATCATGAATTTATTTGTCAATTCAAAAGAATGTGAAAAAATAAACTAAATTCAAATAATACAAGTTTTATGAAAACATGTAAAGAAAACAGACTTCTACTCCACGTTATTCCAATTGTTCAAAATGTCCACCGCCTTGTTCAATACTTTTCACACATCGTTTTCGCACCAAGACCACAACCCTGTGAAGTTCATAACGTTTCTGAAGCATTTCTGCAAAACACAAATTTTATTCTTTCGATCACATCCTCTCGCATCTGAATGCGAATTGGATATACTTTTTCTTCCAAGGTGTTCCAGACATTAAAATCTAAAGGCGTATGGTCGGGGCTCTTTGGTGGCCATCTTACCGAGCCGTACCTCCCAATCCATTGCACCCATAAATATTCATTCACGAAGTCCCGCAAATTCCGGCGTTGGGAGTCATGAGAGGAGAACTTTTCGGACCAGTAATACGCCCGATCGCCTCAACGGTGAAGAATTCATTACATCAATCCAAAGCAGCTGAACGGACATATTGCATGAAATGCCCCTGGCTAACAGACAAAATATCTGGTTTCAAATGGAAGACTGCCCAGCTCATAATAGCCGGAATTTATGGGACTTAGACAATGAATGAATATTTTGGGGTGTAATGGATTGGAAGGTACGGTTCAATAAGATGGCCATCAAGGAGCCTCGACCAAACGCCTTTGGAACACCTTGGAAGAAAAAGTATATCGAATTCGCGGTCAGACGCGAGAGGATATGATCGAAAGAATAATTTTGTGTTCTGCAGAAATGCGTCAGAAACTTCGCAGGGTTGTAGATTCAGTGCGAAAACGATGTGTAAAATATATTTAATAAGGAAGTAAACATTTCGAACAATTGTTATGAGTAGTAGTAGTCTGTCTTCTTAACATGTTTTCATAAAATCTGTATTATTGAAATTAAGTTTATTCCTTCAAATTCTTTTGAATCGAAACATTAATTTATGATTTACATGATAATCACTTCAATATTCAATCTTGAAGAGCTTCGAAATGGAGCAAATTTAAGTTTGTAATATTTCGACTTTTTTGTTGAAGAAGACAAGCCTCAAGCACAAAAGTTGATATTTCATTCGAAAAATAAGCTTCAGAATCGTGATATTCATCTCCTTACCACGCCCGCAATAAGAATTTTTTTGGCACATGGAAATTCTTATCCGTTAGCAAATTTAATGCTGTTTACCGATATGTGGTCAACTTTCATTAGGCTACAAGGATAACTGAAGTATAATTGATTTTAAGGAAAAACTAGAAATATTCCGTGAAATCAAGAAATGTTAAATTGAAGAATAACCGTCAACATTTCGACCATGTGCTATATAAAATTTTTTGTTGAATATCTCATGTATGATCATCTCCTGAAGTTTGGCCCTTTTGGAAGTAGACAACCTGTATACTGAATATATCATAACAATTCAATGTTTTCTTCACGTGGAACAGCTAGAAAGCCGAATTTGCTCATAACTCATTTAAATTTCGGCGGATTTCGCTCATTAACGAACTCAACCGGCACCCCAAGAACTCGAACGTACCCTGAAATTTTCAAAACTATAGGCCTCTTCGTTCGAGAGTTATCCGGACTGCCGCCCGGACGCAAGCACAGAATTGAATTTGACCTCGAATTCTTCATCTGTGAATCGAACCTGACCGTTTGACTCCATTCTCGGCTCAATATTCGAAAATTACAGACATTCGGGCAAAATGATAACGCTTTTGTTCATAGAATTAAACAAGCGCGTAAAAACAATCACGATTTGAAATCAGTTGTGAACGAAAACAGAGATATTATTAAGTGAACGAAATCAATGGAATATTATTCAAATGAAAATGGAAATATGGTTTTTTCTCATAAAATCCATGAATGAGGATTATGAAATCAGAAAATTTCGTTCATTATTTCTTTGAATACATTTTTGGAATCCTTCAAAACATAATTTAAACCTTTCGTTAAATATCCAAGTTTTCGGTAATGACAAATATTGAAACTGAACGACAAGAAAGACATAGAGCTACGGCTACAAAGCGAGGTTAACATCCACTTGACCAAATTTTGATTGGTTCGAATGAAAATAATGAAATGCCAAGTGTGTTAACTAGGTTTCGCAGAACCAGATTGAAGGAGTATGTTGGTGGAACTGGCAGTTACTTCCCAGACTTTATGTAGGACTTTTTTTAAAAATTACGAAAAGCACTGCCATGAAGTCAGGAGCTTTTGAGCGCTCGTACATCCACCTTGTAGGTAGATTCGCATTTTCTTCAGTTTCAGAAACAAGATGAAAAATTCTTTGACAGCTGTCAAAAATATTCTCATACTAAGGCGGAACTCCAGACTTCACGTCAGTGCTTTAGCTGACCAATTTTTTTTTCGATAATTCGCTAGAATTCTCTATGGTATCTATAATCTTGGTAATGCGATCTGAACAAAATTTGGCACGTAGTTTGAATACATTATTTTTCAACTATGTGCAAAATTTCATTCGAATCCAATCAGTAGTTTCGAAATGATCAGGAAAAAAATATTTTGAACGGCCATATTTACGGAACGCCTAGTCTTATTTTGCTCATTGATGAACGTGACCGCGAAATGCGCGAACCAAACCTACCCTGAAAATTTCAAGTGCCTAGGCCTTTCCGTTCGAAAGTTATAATTTTCTATGGTTTCTATGGTTCTGGTCATGCGATATGGGAAAAATGTAGTTTGAATATATCATTCTCCATTAAAATACAGAATTTCGTCACGATCAAATCCGTAGTTTTGAAACGATCAAGAAAACTGAATTTCAAACGACCATATTCACGGAACCCCTAGTATAATTTTGCTCATAGATGAACGTCATCACGACATTCGAGATCCACACCTATCCTGAAAATTTCAAGTCCCTAGACATTTCCGTTCAAAAGTTACAATTTTCTATGGTTTCTATGGTTCTGGTCATGCGATCTGGACAAAATTACACATATAGCTTGAACACCCCATTCTCCATTTGAGTGCAAAATTTCATCTCGATCGAATCTGTAGTTTCGAAGTAATCAGGAGAACAAAATTTTGAACGGCCATATTTACGGAACCCCTGGTGGATTTCTGCCCATTAACGAACTCTACCGAGGCATTTGGGATCTGAACCTACACTGAGAATTTCAAGTCTCTAGGTTGTTCCTTTCGAGAGTTATCGTGCTTACGGCCGGCCGGACGGACAGACTCAAATTTTCCGACAGATTTGTCATCAGTGAGTCGAACCTTGTCGATTGAGACCATTTTCGGCTCAAAATTCGAAAAATACAGACATCGTGACTAAATGATATAGCCCCCGTGTAAGAAGTACGACCACTCAAAAATATGGAATTAAGAAGATAGACAGAACGGCTATGTTATTCAGTTGATTCAAATATATTGTAGCTAACCATTATTTCAAAAATTCGCTAAAAGGGTTTCCAGTTTCAGATAATTCTCGATGGTTCCAATATATCAACGTGTGTGTCTACCTTTACGGCTGAATGTGTTTGTCATAAACAATGAGAAATTTCGCATAAGCAATTTCATGATTAGATCTTCCATTCATTCCATGAAACTGCTGAATCGAGTTGAAATGCTGAAGAATGATAGATGAGGAATGATGTGTGAAGGTTTTCATCGAAGGCATTCGGAGGAGACGTAGACATTTGGGAATATCATTCTTTATTTCACCCTGTTCCTCCTATTAGGTTTTGGTTCCTTCGTTCCTTCCCCTTCAGAAGTTCATTATTGAAGAATGAAGTATGATATTTTAAGTCAGAATCAGAATCAAAATCAACCAGCTTTGTCGAAATATTGTACTTATTGTCAATCTATATAGATGGTCTACTTGTCACAATATTTTAAAACAAGATATTAATTTATTTCCATATCGTTCGTATAAAAAAGTCGAAGGGGTTTTGCTAGAAAACTTTTCACTAAACCCTCTCCATTCTCGGAGAATTAGAGTCTTTTGTGCTGTCAGTCGTGTGCGAATTGTAAGTTTTTTTTGATGGTACTTCAACAGCCAAAATTTATAACTCAAAGAAGCTAGCAATAGCTATTTCAGACAAAAAGGAGCAAAACAAATGTGGAAATCTCAGTTACTCTAATGCTAATGGATCGATTACATTGAGCGAGTTTACAAGCTGCTAATTGGCGAGTTTAGAAGTTGCTAGTGAACTCGCCTAGTGTAATCATGTTCACTAGCCAACTAGCAGATTGTAAACAATCTGCGAATAAAGTTGGAAGCTGGGCTACTTTACTCGCTAATCGCTGGCGTTTTGGATTGTAAACTAGTAAACTAGCTGTGTGTTATCATAGTTGCTAGTAATATAGCTGTGAGTACTTATCTGTTTAGTGTAGTTCCTTCTCTTAGTATCTACAAAATGTCGACGGAAATGTTCGGTTTTTACTCGCGAGCTTGTTGGCTACTGAGCAAGTGAAAAGTTTTGCGTTTGATCATCACTATCGCACTAGTCGACTCCCTCGATTTCAAATTCGCCCACTAGCAGCTTATAAACTCGCTCAATGCAATAGATCCTTAAAGGAATATTCTTCAGAATCGGATTGTTTGAATACTGAGCATGAATTTCCTAATAGATCTTGTGATTTTGCTGTGGTTTGATTTTATATGATAGTAGGTATTCATGAGTAACCTATTCCTAATTGTAACTCGATGATAAATGCTTTTTGCACATCAAGAAAATTCATCTTCGAAGTCAGTGATAAACATAAAATCAAATATAATAATATAAGTAGTCTGTTAGGAATTAATTGACATTTTTATGTGTTTATGTTTTAGATAAGGGGATGAAGAATGGAACATTATAAAAGCTAAGCTCTGCTCGGAAGAATCTATAGCATAATTGAACTCGTTTTTGAGCGCTCGTACAACTTACACGAGGGCTATATCATTTCGTCACGTATGTCTGTATGTCTGTATGTATGTCTGTATTTTTCGAACTTTGAGCCGAAAATGGTCTTAATCGACTATGTTCGACTCACTGATGACGAACCCGTCGGAAAATTCGAGTCTGTCCGTCCGTCCGGCCGGCCGTAAGCACGATAACTCTCGAACGGATCAACCTAAAGACTTGAAATTTTCAGTGTAGGTTCAGATCCGAAATTTTTGTTTTCCTGATTACTTTGAAACTACAGATTCGATCGAGATGAAATTTTGCACTCTACTGAAAAAAGGGGTTTTCAAGCTACTCGCGAAATTTTGTTCAGCTCGCATGACCAGAACCATAGAAACCATAGAAAATTGTAACTTTTGAACGGAAACGCCTAGGGACTTGAAATTTTCAGGATAGGTGTGGATCTCGATTGTCGTGATCACTTTCATCTATGAGCAAAATCATACTAGGGGATCCGTAAATATGGTCGTTTGAAATTTAGTTTTCTTGATAATTTCCAAACTACAGATTTGATCGTGACGAAATTTTGTATACTTATAATATATTCAAGCTACATTTCTCTAGATCGCATGACCAGAACCATAGAAACCATAGAAAATCATAACTTTCGAACGGAAAGGCCTAGGGACTTAAAATTTTCAGGATAGGTGTAGATCTGAAATGTGACGGTCACGTTTATCGATGAGCAGAATTATACTAGGGGTTCCGTAAATTTGGTTGTTTGAAATTTAGTTTTCTTGATAATTTCCAAACTACGGATTCGATCGAGATAAAATTTTGTATTTTAAACAAGAATGACATATTAAAGCAACATTTTGTCCAGATCGCATGACCAGAACCATAGAAACCCAAGAAAATTATAACTTCCGAAGGAAAAGGCCTAGGAACTTGAAATTTTCAGGGTGGGTTTGAATCGCGAATTTCACGGTCACGTTCATCAATGAGCAAAATTAGACTAGGGGTTCCGTAAATATGGCCGTTCAAAATATTATTTTCCTGATAATTTCGAAACTACCGATTTGATTGAAATGAAATTTCGCACCTAGCTGAGGAATAATGTATTAAAACTACGTGCGAAATTTTGTCCAGATCGCATCACCAAGACCGTAGATACCGTAGAAAATTTTAGCGAATTATCGAAAAAAAAATTGGTCACCTAAAGCACTGACTTGAAGTCTGGATTATCGCCTCACTTTGAAAATTTGTTTGACAGCTGTCACAAATTTCCTCAATTGGTTTCCAAAACTGGAAAATGCGAATCTATCTACAAGGTGCATGTACGAGCGCTCAAAAGCTCCTGCCTTCACGGCAGTGCTTTTCGTAATTTTTTTTTATTAAACGCTCGATAATTTTCACCTTGAATAAATAACTTTATAGTTTGGACACCCTGTATAGAATGCGGAAATTGGATCATTCAGAGTAACCAATTCAAGAAACGACAATTATGTTGTGAAAGATATGAACATATAAGTCATACCCATTCAAACTCTCGTTATATCAATATTCAAGTAGCGTGAAATAATACACACATTAAACAATGGAAATGGACAATGAGTAACCGGCTACCGTATCCCAAAAACAGTTGTTAACAGTATACAAAAAGAAATTCCATAACTGTTCTCATTCGAATGACTCGATTTCATTGTAGGGTAGGTTGTAAAAATTGTGGGTAATCTTAATTAATTCTATTAGAATAATTATTCTTGTATCTAGGTATTTTTTATGTTGCCGAAACACTATCATAATTGACATAATTTATTGAAAAAATTTCAAAATTTGGCGAATATGTATATCTATCAAATAGAAACTGAAGAAGTCACTAAGTACGAGTCGCACCAAGCAGAGCGCAGGATCTCGTAATACTTATAGAAAATATCGCACCCTCTTTAAGTAATGTAAAGGCACAAAACGAAGGGTAGTTTTTTGGGAATACGTGTCTAAAGATCCTAGATCTTTCAACATATATTTCCAACAAACTACTTTTCGTTTTGTGCGTTATAAATTACTAAAGGTGTGTACAGACATGCTCCGAATATCGTACCGAACCGTGTCGCGTACCCCGCGAGAGCGAATCAAATTCATCGCACGTAGAGGTGCAATTTGAAATCGTGAATTTGATTCGCTCTCGCGGGGTACGCGACACGGTTCGGTACGATATTCGGAGCATGTCTGTACACACCTTAAGAGTGCGATATGTTATATTTCAAAGCCTCCACGATATATCAATTTTAGTTGAAAGTTTTTCTTAGGTTCTACGGGTAATAGCTTGAATGTTATTCGGAATCGTCCACCTAATAGTTCAGAACTCGTATCTCACTTGAGGATCTGAAAATAATCAATGAATAACTAAGCAATTTTGTTTATCGTAAATTCACAACGTCATTCGAAAGTGTTTCATAGAAGACATTGGCTATTTAAATTTGATCTGTATAGTGCCAATAGTCTCCGATTGAAATAGCTGTGACATACGGAGAGATGGGCGAAATCATTAGGGTTCCGTTGTGGTTATTGTGAATACGAAACTCTAAAATACTAGGAAATCAATCCATTTGGAATTTATGAAATGAAAAGAAAAATTAAATAACCAATTCTCCGGATAATTTGCGGCATCATATGATGAAGAATAATTTTTGTTTTTGAAAGACCCCTGACGCGAAATTCGCCAAGTTCTTGACATGAAGATAAATAACCTGCCTAGCATTATCCCGTACACTCTTGTCTCTTACGCACAGCAGCGATGTTTTCAACATAGCTAGCGTGGCGTTCCTATCGAATAGTCGAGTCTGCAGGACGATTGTGACGAGGAGCGCGCGGAACGTATCTTCAACGGAGCACTGATTTTTGAGCGCTCGTTCTACTTACACGAGGGCTATATCATTACGGCAAGATTTCTGCATTTTATGAATTTTGAGCCGAAAATGGTCTCAATCGACAAAGTTCGCAGACTGATGACGAATACGTCGAGGAATTCGAGCCTTTCCGTCCGTCCGACCGGCCGTAAACACGATAACTCTCGAACGGAACGACATAAAAACTTGAAATTTGCAGGGTATGTTCGACTCTCAAATGCCGCAGTTGAATTCGTTATTGGGCAAAATTCGACCAGGGGTTCCGTAAATATGGTTGTTTGGAATTTAGTTTTCTTGATAATTTCAAAACTACGGATTCGATCGTGACGAAATTCTGTATTTTAATGGAGAAGGATATATTCAAGCTACATTTTTCCAGAACCATTTTGAATTCCAACGAATTATTGAATGAAAAATCCTTATATTTCTGTAACAGCTGATTCGACATAATTGACAAGGAGCTGCTGTAATTTTTTTGAAAGCTGTCAAAAATTTCTTCAATTGGTTTCTAAAACTGGAAAATGCGAAACTACATACAAGGTGGATGAACAAGCGCTCAAAAGCTTCAGACTTCAGGGCAGTGCTATTCAATTTTCGACAGCTGTCAAAAAAAATCATTTTAGGGCGAAACTCCGGACTGCACGTCATCTATGGTCTTGGTAATGCGATCTGGACAATTTTTGAGCGCTCGTTCCACTCACACGAGGGCTATATCATTCAGTCACGATGTCTGTATTCTTCGAATTTTGAGCCGAAAACGATGACGAATCCATCGGAAAATTCAAATCCGTCCGGCCATCCGTAAGCACGATGACTCTCGAACGGATCAACCTAGAGACTTGAAATTTTCAGTGTAGGTTCAGATCCCAAATGCCGCGGTTGAGTTCGTTAATGGGCAGAATTCCACGAGGGGTTCCGTAAATATGGCCATTCGAAATTTTGCTCTCCTGATTTATTCGAAACTGCTGAATCAATCAAATGACTTGTTCAAGCTTCATGCACCATTTTGTCCAGATCGCATCACCAGAACCATAGAAATCCTAGACAATTATAACTTTCGAACGGAAACGCCTAGTGAGTTGCAATTTTCAGGAAAGGTGTGGATCTCGAATGTCGCGGTCACGTTTATCAACGAGCAAAATAAGACTAGGTGCTCCGTAAATATGGCCGTTCAAAATATTTTTCCTGATAATTTCGAAAATACAATTAGATTGGAATTAAATGAAAAACAGATGAATAATAATGTATTCAAGATATGTGCTAAAGTTTGTCCAGATCGCATAACCGAGACCATAGATACCGTGGAAAATTCTAGCAAATTATCAAAAACAAAATTGGTCACCTAAAGCACTGACGTGAGGTATGGAGTTTCGCCTTAGTTTAAAAATTTTTTCGACAGCTGTCAAAAATGTTTTCAATTTGTTTCTGAAACCTTGGTCGAATTTGGCGCTGTAACAATAATAAAATTCTAGGTCGTTCCGTCCGTAATGAGGAGAACAAAATTTCGAACGGCCATATTTACGGAACCCCTGGTGGAATTCTGCACATTAACGAACATAACTGCGTAATTCGGGAACTGAACCCACACTGAAAATTTGAAGTCTCTAGGTCGTTCCGTTCGAACGACGTGCTTACGGCAAAAAATTCGAAAAATACTGCTCGTGACGAAATGATATAGCCCACATGTAAGTAGAATGAGTGCTCAAAAAGTGAACACGAACTAAAACAATGTGAGAAAACACATTTCATATTCCATCACGAAATATTATTTCATGATTTATAATATTCTTTATGTAAATTAATTGAAGTTCTTCAAATCAATGTTCGAGGTTCGAGCGCTGCAATGAATATCCTTTACTTACTGCGCTAACCCAGGAAGAAATAACTTACCCGTTTCAATTTCGATGGTTCTCAGATATAACTAACCTAGTCACAAAACAGAGGAAATAACCAAATAATAGAAACGTCCTTGTTGAAAGCAGAATACCAACCTTAGACAAACAAATATAACTTATCTCTGAGATGTTTACTGAATACTATCAACACAGCTTCTTCAGTTTGTTTTGATGAGGAGGTAAACACGTGTTCTACACACCAAAGAGATACAGATTATTTAAGATTAAGAATTGGTTTCAATATGGAAGATTGAATCTGAGTTTGAGTGACTTTCAGAGAAAAGTTTTATCCACCAATTTAGTTCCAAAGGGTTTGATACTGCTCGTGAAAGAAATTATTCGAAAGAAAGCCACAACACTATTTCGTCTTGAATTTTCACAAAAAATGAGTAGTTGAATGTTGAATATGCATAAAGAATGAAACTTTGGTGATTGGGTGAATCAATACCGATATATTCTTCAATATTTATCGAAATTGAGAAATATGTGAATTCTTCATTAAATCTTTCATCAAACTTTCAATATATAGATGAAATTGCTACGAAGTGAATCGGATCTTACCTATCTATCTTTTGAACTAGGTATCCTTCAACTATTTCCAAATGTTATTCACTAATTAACGCAAACAATCCCAAAAACTGTCGTTTTCTTCAACTTTCAGTTTTTATAAAATTTACACCAAAACTGACTTTTGGAAGAGTTTGTTGATTTCACTTTTTAGCGCACTATAGGTTTCGTTCGGTATTCAAACTGTATGTCACGTTACGATATGTCAATGATTGTGACAAGACATCAGACCAGAATGATAAGCTCAACCAATAACAGCCGAAAACTATTAAATTAACGTTATAAAATCTTCTTCACTTTCTCCACTTTCAAAAGAGTGATGGAAAGTTCGAACAGCCATAATAATTAATTAGAATATTCGGTTCGGGTAGTGTTTTCCATTATTTTCCCAAATTTAGATCTAATATGAAAAAACTAGACATTTAAAATAATAAGTTGATTGAAATCTAACTAGGGACGAATTAACTCGTTTTCGATAGGCAACTGAAGTCAATAAATGTTGTTCCCTAAGTACGGAAGTACGGATGTTCAAGTAAAATTGTGCCACTTTTATCGCGACATACACTCGAACGAAACATACAAAGTCGCAAATAGGAACATCGTAAGATATAGCATGCATTTTTTACTAGCTTATATTTGTTCCTACTTCGAACTGAGAATAAATGTGGGTTATATTTTCAGTTTGAACGAAGAAACGAGCAGTTGAAAAACAGTAGACCAATATTCAATTGAAATAGGTATATCAAACCGTTAATAGTAGTGTTCTTTCGTACTGATTCAACTGATGGAACTTGTGATTCAAGTGGAAGCGATTTTGCAATCAGGGCACATTCATTCACTGAAAGCCCTAAAGAATGCGCATACTTCTCACTATCTCTGCGAAAATTTGAATGTACCTATATAAAATTCCTCGTAAAATTCTATAACGTCAAACTTCAAATTTTGACTTCACTAATGTCATCTAAGCGAAATAAGAAATTCCGCGGTTAGAATAATCACTTACAATCACTTTTGAGTTGTGGAAGGGGGAACTGATTGAAAACGAAAGAACGATCGCTTAAACTGATCTATGTGATTTAAGATACATAGATCACTTCGTTCAGTACGAAAGAACATTACTATTATCAATTGAATTCGAGTAGTCATCATATTATATTCCCCAGAGGGTTGAAAGATGAAAAATAAATATTACTAATTTGTCTGCCGTTTCTTCGAGATGTTTCTCAATGCGTCTTTAGGGTTCCGTAGTGAGATAGTTCTTGAAGAATACATTTTTAGTGACGAAATAATACACACATTCTGTATTTTAAAACAATATCTAAGATGTTGTCGAATGAAATTCTTACATTTTTCGAGTTATTAGTAATTTGGTTTGATCATCTGGTCATCATTGCACGAATTTTCCGATTATCCGAATAACTTCTCCTGGAACTCCGCTATATAGGTGTTTTCAAAGGTGAGGTTTTTTCTTGGCCAGCAATAGAACTCATCAAAATAAGTCGATATACCAAAAATCGTTTAAATAAAATATTTACCAGGGCCGAGTATTTCGAAATCGAAATTACCCGCACCGACTTGTATTAGGTTCGTATTGATATTCAAATGTTCAGATATTTTCAGCTGTGTGAGGTCAGTATACGGGAAGATGCGTATGAGACTTCGAACAATTTCTGTAATTAATTTGGATCAATTTTATCGGTGAGTTGGTGAACTTTTTATTTTCATTATAGGGCCCTTTCAATCAGTAATTTTTCCGTTCCTCAGTTTGAACTTTGAGAATTATACCGTTCAGGAAAATCTAATAAGAGTTGAAAAAAAATATACGAATTTGCGATAAAATCCAGCCCATACATATGGCACCGTGATTCATTATGGCAGATCTCACAGAGTAGTATTAAGATGATTTTTTGCACTTTTTGAGCGCTCGTACTACTTACACGAGGGCTATATCATTTCGTCACGATGTCTGTATTTTTCGAATTTTGAGCCGAAAATGGTCTCAATCGACTATGTTCGACTCACTGATGACGAATCCGTCGGAAAATTCGAGTCTGTCCGTCCGTCCGTCCGGCCGGCCGTCAGCACGATAACTCTCGAACGGAATAACCTAGAGACTTGAAATTTTCAGTGTGGGTTCAGTTCCCGAATGGCTCGGTTAAGTTCGTTAATGGGCCAAATCCCACCAGGGGTTCCGTAAATATGGCTGTTCAAAGTTTTGTTTCCCTGATTACTTGAAAACTACAGATTTGATCGAGATGAAATTTTGCACTCTAATGGAAAATGAGGTGTTCAAGCTACATGTGAAATTTTGTCCAGATCGCATGACCAGAACCATAAAAACCATAGAAAATTGTAACTTTTGAACGAAAAGGCGTAGGGACTTGAAATTTTCAGGATAGGTGTGAATCTTGAATGTCGTGATGACGTTCATCTATGAGCAACATTATACAAGGGGTTCCGGAAATACGGTCGTTTGAAATTTTGTTTTCTCGATAAATTCGAAACTAAGGATTCGATCGAGATGAAATTTTGTATTTTAATCGAGAATGATATATTGAAGCAATATTTTGTCCAGATCGCATGACCAGAACCATAGAAACCATAGAAAATTCTTACTTTTGAACGGAAAGGCCTAGGAACTTGAAATTTTCAGGGTGGGTTTGGATCACAAATTTCACGGTCACGTTCATCAATGAGCAAAATTAGACTAGGGGTTCCGTAAATATGGCCGTTCAAAATATTTTTTTCCTGATAGTTTCGAAACTACTGATCGGATTGGAATGAAATTATGCACCTAGCTCAGGAATAATGTATTCAAACTACGTGCAAAATTTTGTCCAGATCGCACCACCAAGACCATAAATACCGTAGAAAATTCTAGCGAATTATCGAAAAAAAATTGGTCACCTAAAGCACTGACATGAAGTCTGGAGTTTCGCCTAAGTTTCAGATTTTTTGTGACAGCTGTCAAAAATTCCTACAATTGATTTCTAAAACTGGAAAATGCGAATCTACCTACAACGTGCATGTACGAGCGCTCAAAAGCTCCTGCCTTCACGGCAGTGCTTTTCGTAATTTTTTCTAATTGAATATTTCATATGTTCAACTTCCGGCGAAACAATATCTTTCAAGCCTGTCAAGCCCAAGTACGCACTGTGTTGCCTCATTTATTTTTCATATAAAATGAATAACCGATTATAGAATTCATGATCAGAATATACCAAGTTTACAGTCACCTATTTATTGGAGGAAAGATCACATATTTTAGGAGCTATATGTAAAGACCAGATACCGAAAATGGTCGATTCATCCAATCAAAATTCATTCAAACGATCATGAAAAAAATTATGAAATAATCACTTTTGCAAACCAATTTCTACAGGGTGTCTCCTGAGTAGTTGACCATACTCTAGTGGTGAATGCAGGTCATCCAGGCCTTTCAGAAAAAGTGCTTGTTTTGTGTCCTAAGGCTATTAGTTTAGGACATACAGGGTGATTTATGGATTTTGGCAAGAATTTTCGATAGCCATAACTCTGGAATCTTTGGTCCGATTTCGATCAAATTTTATGGGTTTGTTCACTTCTGAATGTCCTTTCGAATGGCTCACAAAATATCAATATTTTGAGGGCAGTACTCAGAATATCGGGGTTTATCTTTCAAGCCTGGAAATATATATTTTATTATATTTTACATCACTTAAAGAAATGTCGTTATTGCCAATTGTGAGTATTTTAGATTCAGAGGAGTTACACAACATCTGAATGACAACTATCCAAATAGATGGAAAGGGAATGGTGGCCCTGTAACATAGCCCTCAAGGTCCCCAGATCTAACTCTCATGGATTATTTTCTGTTGGGTTATCTGAAAGAAAATTTATATGCCGTTGAAATAACTTAACGAGGCCATTTGAGGCAGAGAATAGAAGAAGTTTGCACAGAATTGAAAAGAAATCCCGATATGATGCGAGGGGCAATAAATAATCTCATTTTGAGAGCTAGGAAATGTATCGATTTGGAAGGACTAAATTTCGAACATCTCTTATGATACCACCCTTTTAATGTTGTATTGGGAAATGAAATAAGCAGTTGTCAAGTTTTATGGAAACAATGGATATTAATATCCAGTTATTTGTGTGAAACGAAGCGAAAATGTCAAATTACTATTGCTATGATTGATAAGAGCCTATTGTCATCAAATATCTGTGTTTGGCCATTTCATGCTATTCGAATGAGATTTTCAATATGAAATATCTTTTCTGATGTACTTCAACAAAATTTGTCCGTAAACGTTGTGAGGAGGGTAGAGGGTAGGTACTCGGCCATACATTCATAGTAAAACGTCTATACAGGGTGGTTTTTAATGTGAGGCTTTATTTTTGACAGAAGCCAGAACTCATCACAAGAGTAAATTTCCCGGAAGTTGATCATATAAAATATTCAATTTGAAAAAAGTGCAGAATATGTTGGGCATGAAGATCTTAAGACCTTTCTGGATCCTGTTATCTCTCTCTTAGAAGATCTGCCATGAATCACGGTGCCATATGGATTCTAGCAAGTGAATGAAGTGATGAATTTTATCGCAAATTCGTATATTCTCTTCCAACTTTTATTAGGAGATATTTCCTGAACGGTATAATTCTAAAAGTTCAAACTAAGGAGACGAAAAATTACTGATTGAAAAGGTAACCATTGGTTTGATGTGCACAAAATCTTGCTTGAAGTATTGATGTGATAGTTGCTGCATGTAACATTCGTTTTATATGCAGCAACTATCACATCAGCTTGCTCACGGAATAATGTCACAAACATTTTCAATGCTTAGTTCTTTCGCACTATCCACCTCACCGTACTAAACTAAACACTAATGTTTTCGAATGAACCCAAAAGAAGAAATCACAGGGGTTGAGATCGGAAACTTACAAAAAATTATATGCATATCATATTTCCCATATAGTGAAATCGGACAGCTGATAATTCAACACATGTAGATATCCGTAGCAACCAGGTCTGGGCTGAGAATCTCTGAGATCATTGGGTAATTCTGATTTCGAAATACTCGGCCGTGGTGAATATTTTATATAAACGTTTTTTGGTATAATAATTTATTTTGATGAGTTCTAGCACTTGTCAAAAAAAGCATCACCTTTGAAAACACCCTGTATATTAGTGTTCACCCAATGTGAATTAGAGAAAATGGAAAATGAAAAATCAAGAATCTGCTTTTAAATACAGGATAACCGAACGGCACGTTGATATGGAGATTTGGGTTTGAACCATATTTTGAAAATTAAATTATTAATTAATGAATTGATTTCTTCTAAATATCAGATAGGTTCAGTTACGGAACAAAAATATTTTTACTCGCTTGTTTCTATGAACAATGAGCGTTATCATTTTGCCAAAATTCATATTTTTTCAAATATCAGTGGCTCTTGTTTCATATACAAAATTATGAATGAATTTAAGTTTTTAATTTTTAGTCTAGGTGGTCGGGTTATGGAGAGAAAATTTTTGATACGAACAATTCTTTCCTTTGGAGAATAATTTTGAAAGAAATCTGCAAAGGACGTCAGAAATATCGATAAAATTAAAAAATCATTAACTTGTAGTTTTAACATAACAGGATTGCCTTTGTTACAGTTATATTCATTTACCAAATAGGTAATGAGTTATTACCTTCAATCTAGTCTCCATTGACATTTCACTAACCTGAATTGTAGGTAGAAACATTATCAGGTAAAATTCTAAGGAAACCCAATTAGAGTTCAGTTTCATCTTGCTTAGAAATATGGAAATTATATAATTTCGAGAAATTGTCATTTCGAATGCAGTTTATATCGATCCACACTCGACAGACCAGGAATAACCGGATCTTCCAAAGTTATTTTGATCGCAATTTCACTGTTGCGTAATGACCTGCGAGAAATATCTATGAGTGAAATGAATTGGTCTGTTTTTATATCTGTTTTTATATGAGAATAACTAAGTTTGTTAGTATTTTCAATCATAAATTTCATTGAATAAACCTTCAGTTATGAAATAAAAATTGAAATGTCAACTTCACAGAATTGAAATTTATTATGATGTACAATAAATTTATCTTACCTTTCGAGTAGTTGGTTCATTTAAACTGCAGCTTATGCCCTGGAGAGAAAAGAAAAATTTCAGTGAAGTTTTAGTATGAGGTTCTATATCTATTATGCTTTTTTATGGCAGCTGAAATATATGCTCAATGTTGTCGGAGCCAAAAAATAATGTGAATGTAAAATAAAACTATAATTTCATAAGAAATTAAACCCACAACTTGATAATATTCAATGATATATTTAATATGTACTCGAATTTGTATTAAAATCCTTGATAGTAACTAGGAAGTGTTCCAATTGGATACACCAAGATAATAGAGTTTAACGTATACAGTAGACGTGAAGATGCTTATCTCACTTATGTTAGAATTATCTGTTGAATACAGATACAGCTACAGATCGACTCAAAACTAATCAAGCATTAGTGGAAAATTGGATTCTTCATCGTCTATGCAATTCCTTTGTTGCAACTTTTTGGTCTGATAATTCGGACCTTCTTCAGGACAGCCCTGAGAAGGGCTGGTTTTCACCAGATTCATTCATTACAAAATCAAAATGATTACTTGGTTAACTTGAACGGTACCTTTCAAATATTTGGTGGTTATATCATAACCAACACAGAAATCTGTGAAAATTATATGGATAGTGTAGGTTTATTTTCAGGTTTTTGAAATTTCAAAATATTTGCTCAAAATTTGGTATACAGGCCTCTGCTTATTCAACTGGATATTTATACAAAATGTGAACTATTTTTTCCTGATGAACTAAGGTTGGCGGTAAACTTCAGATGTCTCATGGCTGCATGCCTCACCACCGAGAGAATTCGGTGGTAACACTGGTAACCTAAGAGAAGATCTAGGCTACAACTCCTCACCATAAAAGAGGGTACGTCAAATCACGTAAATCCCTTCACTCGACTTTTTTAAACAACTTCATCACTGCCCTGATAGCATACTGACGTTAGAGAAATGAAAGTATGCAAATACATCATCACCTGTGACCGAATAAAAAAACTGAGCCCCGTCCACGCGAATATTAACAAATAATAGTCTGTTGGAATAAGTAATGAATAATGTCGCGTAAAAGAAAGTCAACATTTCACACCATTAAGTAACTGCAAATTTGAGTTGGCGTAATGAGTTTTTGATACGGATATCCTTTATTAGATTCTGAAGGTATTTAATTGCTTATTTTATCTTCAATCTGTCATTGGCGTAGGAGATATTGATTAAACAGGCTATTATTACATCGTGCTGATAAACGAACAACGGAAAATGATGGAAACTGGCGTCATAATGGATGTGAATAAACTGGAATAATTTTATTCGAAACTGGATCCGATTTTTGATGATTATTTCCTGATAAGGAAAATTTAGTTGAATCAACTGAAACGCTGGTCATCTTGAGTCGAAATAACGACAAACTCCATACTCGTTGAGTGAATGAATATCTATTATACAGGGTGTTTCACCGGTGACGCGGATCTCGGTTACGCTTTAGTAGTATAATTTTTGATTTTTTTTTCAACCCGGAATTATTGAGGTCGATTGAGGCTACATGCTGGAATTATTCGATATATACCCAGAAAAATGGTTCCATGGATATTGATAGCAATGTGGATTTTTTTGAGCGCTCGTTCTACTTACACGAGGGCTATATCATATTTTTCGAATTTTGAGCCGAAAATGGTCTCAATCAACAAGGTTCGACTCACTGATGACAAATCCGTCGAAAAATTCGACTTTGTCCGGCCGTATACAAGATAACTCTCGAACAGAACCACCTAAAAACTTGAAATTTTCAGGGAAGGTTTGAATTTTGAATGCCGCAGATAATTTCAAAACTACGAACTCGATCGTGACGAAATTTTGTATTTCAATGGAGAATGATATATTCAAGCTACATGTGAAATTTTGTCCAGATCGCATTACCAGAACCATAGAAACCATAGAAAGTTTTAACTTTCCAACAGAAAGGCCTACGAAATTTTTGAGATAGGTGTGGATCTCGAATATCGCGCTCACTTTTATCAATGAGCAAAATTAGACTAGGGATTCCGTGAATATGGCCGTTCAAAATGTTTTTTCCTGATAATTTCGGAAATACTGATTGGAATGGAATTAAATTTTGCACATAGATGAAGAATAATGTATTCAAACTAATTCAAGTCTGTCCGTCCGGCCGTTCGTCCGTATACACGATAACTCTCGAACAGACCGACCTATATACATGCCGCAGTTAAGATCGTTATTGGGCAAAATTCGAACAGGGGTTCCGTAAATATGGTCGTTTGAAATTTAGTTTTCTTGATAATCGAAACTAAGTACTCAGTGAGATAAGAATACGAAGGTTAATGTGGAAGTTCGCGAGGATCGTATCACTAGAAGATTTAAAAAAAATTCCTTCCGAGAGTTCCGGATCTCAGAAACTATTCGCCATATGCTGCTGAAATTTTATGTTTACATATGGGGCATCGATAAAAAGAGTTCTGAGAGAAATAAGGATCCTTCAAAAGTTAGAGAAAGAAATAATTTCTCGTGGAAACGTGAAACCATGTATGTCTATAATGGTAATGATATTCCTTCGTTTGTCAAACAATGGTCAATTATCAACTCGAGCTCGTCTGAAATTGCGATTTTTCAAAAAAAAACAACTATATAGGTTAACACGAAAAGCAAGACCCTAAAAACAAAATTTCGAATATTTATCCTATACGTACAAGAATTGCTCGTTCAAATATATCTGATATTAAACTAACGGTCGGCTCCACAAAACTTTCCTTATCCTATCAGAAATGTCAAATACACTGTATTGATTAAACATACACCAAAAAACTCCTGATGAGCGCTCGTTCTACTTACACGAGGGCTGTATCATTTCGTCACGATATCTGTATTTTTCGAATTTCGAGCCGAAAATCTCGAAAGTCTCAATCGACAGAGTTCGACTCACTGATGACGAATTCCTCGGAAAATTCAAGTCTGTCCGTCCGGCCGTAAGCACGATAACTCTCGAACGGAACAACCTATAGACTTGAAATTTTCACTGTGGATTCAGTTCCCAAATGCCTCGGTTCGGTTCGTTGATGGGCACAATTCCACCAGGGGTTCCGTGAATATGGCCGTTCAAAATTTTGTTCTCCTGATTACTTCGAAACTACAGATTCGATCGAGATGAAATTTTGCACTCCAATGGAGAATGATGTTTTCAAGCTACATGCAAAATTTTGTCCAAATTTTGTGTCGTATTTTAATTTAGAATGACATATTCAAGCTACATTTTAGCCAGATCGCATGACCAGAACCATAGAAACCACAGAAAATTATAACTTTCGAACGGAGAGGCCTAGGGACTTGAAATTTCCACAGTAGGTTCGGATCGCGAATGTCGTGGTCGCGTTCATCAATGAGCAAAATTAGACTAGGGGTTCCGTAAATATGGCCGTTCAAAGTATTTTTTCTGATCATTACGAAACTACTGATTGGATTGGAATGAAATTCTGCACATAGATGAATGTATTCAAACTACGTGCGGAATTTTGTCCAGATCGCATCACCAAGACCATATATACCGTAAAAAATTCTAGCGAAAAATAAAAAAAAATTGATCACCTAAAGCACTGACGTGAAGTCTAGAGTTTCGCCTCAGTTCGAAAAAATTTTTGACAGCTGACAAAAATTTTTTCAATTTGCTTTCGAAACTTGAAAATGCGTATCTACCTAAAAGGAGGTTGAACGAGGGCTCAAAAGATCCTTACTTCACGGCAGTGCTTTTCATAATTTTTGAAAAGCCGTTTGATTTTGAAAATACAGGTTGACAAAACATTTCGATAAAGGAACATTGTATTATCCAAAATTACATGTTAGGTTCCTTGATCTACAAGAAATGTTGGAAATAACTTCATCTACTGGCAGCTCGAATGCAGAAAACTAAACATAATATACATACATCCCCTATATACAAGATCCTCTGATGATTTTTGAGTGAAAGAAATGGAGTTTATATGAGCGTGACAAAAATTTTTTTAAATAGAGAAAAATTAGTTAAAATATATTATTCTTTCCTCGGAGCCTGCAAAATATAATAATTACCTTGCACTCGAGATTCCACCCAAAAATTTCCTTAATTACAAGATTTATGAACATAAAAAACGTTGTCATCAACGCGAGAAGTTGTACGGGTTCCCAGTAAAGACAATTCGAATCGAGTTTTATCAAATAACAATTAAGAGAGTCGACATGCGGAGAAAAATATTATAAAAGGACTGCCGTGAAGTCGGGAGCTTTTGAGAGCTCGTTCATCCACCTTGTAGTTAGATCCGCTTTTTCCTGTTTTAGAAACCAACTATTGAAGAAATTTTAGACAGCTGTCAAAAAAATGTCGGTAGTTCTTTGTCAATTATGCCGAATCAGCTGTTACAGAAATATAAGGATTTTTTATTCAAAAATTCTCTGGAATTTGAAATGGTTTTGGTTATGCGATCTGAAAAAAAAGTTGCTTGATATATCATTCTCCATTAAAATACAAAATTTCGTCACGATCAAATCCGTAGTTTTGAAATTATCAAGAAAACTAAATTTCAAAGGACCATATTTACGGAACCTATGGTCGAATTTTGCCTAATAACGAACTCAATCGCGGCATTCGAGATTCGAAACTACCCTGAAAATTTGAAGTTTCTAGCTCGTTCCGTTTCAGAGTTTTCGTGTATACGGACGGACGGCCGGACTGACAGACTTGAATTAGTTCGAATACATATTTCTTCATCTAAGTGCGCAATTTCATTTCAATCCAATCAGTAGTTTCGAAACTATCAGGAAAAGAGTATTTTGAACGGCTATATTACGGAACCCCTAGTCTAAATTTGCTCCTCGATAAATATGACCGCGACATTCGAGATCCACACTTATCCTGGTGGATAGGTGTCCTTAGGCCTTTCCTTTCGAAAGTTATGATTTTCTATGGTTTCTATGGTTCTGGTCAGGCGATATGGACAAAATTAAACATTTAGCTTGTATTTATCATTCTCCTTTGAAATACATAATTCCTTCGCGATCGCGTCTGTAGTTTTGAAATTATCAAGAAAACAAGATTTCAAACAACCATATTCACGCAACCCCTGGTCGAATTTTGCCCAATAACGAAATTAACCGCAGATTTCGAGATTCGAACATATCCTGAAAATATCAAGTTTGTACGTCGTTCCTTTCGAGAGTTATTGTGTTTATGGTCGGACAGTTGGACCAACAGACCTGAACTCTTCGACAGATTCGTCATCAGTGAGTCGAATCTATTCGATTCAGACCGCGTTTGGCTCAAAATTCGAAAAATACCGTCATCGTTAGGAAATGATATAGCCCTCGTGTAAGTAGACCGAGCGCTCAAAGAATTCACATTGCTATTAATATAAATGGAACATGTCGACCAATTTTACCCATAACTGAACTTGACTATGGCCATTGAAATACAAAATTGTGTCACGATCGAGTCCATCGTTTTGAAATTATCAAGAAAACAAAATTTCAAACGACCATATTTAAGGAACCCCTGGTCGAATTTGCCCAATAACGAACTTGACCGCGGCATTGGAGATTCGAACCTACCCTGAAAATCTCAAATTTGTAGGTCGTTCCGTTCGAGAGTAATAGTGTTTATACGATCGGACGGTTGGACCGACAGATCCGAATTCTTCGACGGATTCGTCATCAGTGAGTCGAACCTGGTCGATTGAGACCATTTTCGGCTCAAAATTCGAGAAATACAGGCATCGTCACGAAATGATTTAGCCCTCTGGTAAGTAGAACGAGCGCTCAGAAAATGTAGACAACCGATGAACATTGAGCATCCGCTTAAACCGAGGCTTGAACTTGAATTTCTATTGTTGTCCTGAGTTCTTATTTTATACAGGAGGTTCCAAACTCGATTGAACGTTTCTGGAACGGAAAAATTGGGGTTCTTGGGTAATTTTGACGCATTTCCTGAAAATGGTTCTGTTTCCTTCCTAGTTGGCGACTTTCTATATGGTCCACCACTGTATGGATTCCAAGTTTTCACGAAACACAAGCTGTTGTAATTCAATGTGGAAAGAATCCCCCCGAACCCTCAAAGGGTCATATATTATATGTTTCCATCTTAACATCAAAGGAAACCTTTAACGAAATGAAGCTTCCTTAATTGAGCTCGAAGATCATTTAATTAAGGTCCATCAACAGATGGTGGCCACACAAACTTCTCAAAGACGTATTTGTCGGGAGATGTTAACTCGGATCCAAACAATTTGGCACGAGGCGCGGTTTCCTCTATTTTTTCCCATTCATAAACGGAGAACTGAGCAGATATACAATGTTCATTAGTCAACACGTGCGATCTACATCCGCATAAATCAATATTATTAATTATAAAAATTTTCAAAGAATGAAGGGGATTGAAATCTCATGAATCTCGTGTGATTCGTGGCCTCCCGTTAGAGATGAGAGTGGGGAAGTTGGCTTCTACATATTTTACTTTTGATGAGATTACTGTTTGTGTTGGGGATTGGAGATTCCAAAATGATGCAAATTTTACACTCTTATTTCCACTCGAATCATCTAAATTTCCAAAAATATACAATACTTATTCAAAATAAATTACGAAAAGCACTGCCGTGAAGGCAGGAGCTTTTGAGCGCTCGTACATGCACCTGGTAGGTGGATTCGCATTTTTCAGTTTTAGAAATCAAGAAGGAATTTTCGACAGCTGTCAAAAAAATTCTGAAACTTAGGCGAAACTCCAGACTTTGTCAATGCTTCAGCTGACCAATTTTTTTTCGATAATTCGCTAGAGATTTCTACAGTATCTATGGTCTTGGTGATGCGATCTGGACAAAATTTTGCACGTAGTTTGAATACATTATTCCTCATCTAGATGCATAATTTCATTCCAATCCGATCAGAAGTTTCGAAACTATTAGGAAAAAAATATTTTGAACGGCCATATTCACGGAACCCCTAGTCTTATTTTGCTCATTGATGAACGTGACCCTAATTTTCGCGATTCAAACCCACCCTGAAAATCTCAAATTCCTAGGCCTTTCCGTTCAAAAGTTACAATTTTCTATGGTTTCTATGGTTCTGGTCATGCGATCTGGACAAAATATTGCTTTAATATATCATTCTCGATTAAAATACAAAATTTCATCTCGATCGAATCCGTAGTTTCGAAATTATCGAGTAAACAAAATTTCAAACGACCGTATTTACGGAACCCCAAGTATAATTCTGCTCATTGATGAACGTGAACGCGACATTTCAGATCCACACCTATCCTGAAAATTTCAAGTCCCTAGGCCTTTCCGTTCGAAAGTTATGATTTTCTATGGTTTCTATGGTTCTGGTTATGTGATCTGGAGAAATATAGGTTGAATATATATTTCTCCATTAGTACACAAAATTTCGTCACGATCGAATCTGTAGTTTTGAAATTATCAAGAAAACTAAATTTCAAACGACCATATTTACGGAACCCCTAGAATAATGTTGCTCATAGATGAACGTGATCACGACATTCGAGATCCACACCTATCCTGAAAATTTCAAGTCCCTAGGCGTTTCCGTTCAAAAGTTACAATTTTCTATGGTTCTGGTCATGAGATCTGGACAAAATTTCACATGTAGCTGGAACACCTCATTTTCCATTTGAGTACGAAATTTCATCTCGATCAAACCCGTAGTTTTCAAGTAATCAGGAGAACAAAATTTTGAACGGCCATTTTTACGGAACCCCTAGTGGAATTCTGTCCATTAACGATCTCAACCGAGGCATTTGGGATCTGAACATACACTGAAAATTTCAAGTCTCTAGGTTGATCCGTTCGAGAGTTATCGTGCTTACGGCCGGACGGACGGACAGACTCGAATTTTCCGCCGGATTCGTCATCAGTGAGTCGAACATAGTCGATTGAGACAATTTTCGGCTCAAAATTAGAAAAATACAGACATCGTGACGAAATGATATAGCCCTCGTGTAAGTAGTAAGAGCGCTCAAAAAGAATATTTTACAAGGAATATCGACATCATGAGTGCCAAATCGAGCTATCACGCCTGGGCCATTCCGGTAGCTAGGACGATTTAGGGTGAACTTATACAGTGGAATATAAGGATAACATAGTATCTTTAAGAAAAACATGAAATGGGGCATGAGAATGAAGGAGAATAGGAATAAGACCAATGAAATTTTAGATCTTATGCATGCAAATACACTTGGACGAGTGACGCAAAGCGGAGTTCGGATTAGTTTTGGCTTGCTGAAAGGGCACTTCTCGCACATGTCAGGATATTAATTTTTCCTACGAGCTTCATAACAGATAACAACTTCTTCTTTGTGTTCCTTCTCCTTTCGGACGTTGGAAATCATCAAGGCCATTTTCGATCTTATTCACAGCCACTATGAAGAGCTGATTATTAAGCGCTCGTTCTACTTACACGAGGGCTATTTCATTGCGTCACGATGTCTGTAGATTTCGAATTTTGAGCCGAAAATAGTCTCTATCGACACGGCTCGACTCACTGGTGATAAATTCCGTGACAATCCGTCGAAAAGTTCGAGTCTGTCCATCCGTCCGTATACACGATAACTGTCGAACAGAACGCCCTAAAAACTCGAAATTTTCAGGGTAGGTTTGAATCTCGAATGCCGCGGTTGAGTTGGTTATTAGGGAAAATCAAGGGGTTCCGTAAATATGGCCGTTCGAAATTTTGTTCTCCTGATTATTTCGAGACTACTGATTAAATCGAAGTGAAGTGATTTGGCACTCAAATGGAGAATTACGTGAATGACGAGAATGACCAGAACCATAGGAACCATAGAAAATTATAACTTTCAAACGGAAAGGACTAGGGAATTGGAATTCTCAAGGTAGGTTAAGATCTCGAATGTCGCGGTCACGTTCATCAAGTTTGTATTTTAACGGAGAATGATATATTCAAGCTACATTTTGTCCAGATCGGATGACCAGAACCATAGAAAACATAGGAAATTATAACTTTCGAACGCGAAGTCCTAGGGACTTGAAATTTTCAGGATAGGTTAGGATCTCAAATGTCGCGGTCGCGTATATCAATGAAAAAATAGACTAGGGGTTCCGTAAATATGGCCGTTCAAAACATTTTTTTCCTGATAATTTCGAAACTGCTTAGGTATTGGATTGAAATGAAATTTGCATACAGATGAAGGATAATGTAGGTATTCAAACTACGTGCGAAATGTTGTCCAGATCGCATCACCAAGACCATAGATACCGTAGAATTGGTTTCTAAAACTGGAAAATTCGAATCTACCTACAAGGTGCATGAACGAGCGCTCAGAATCACGACTTCACGGCAGTGATTTTCATAATTTTTTTTTTAAAACTTTAAAGAAAATATGACATCGTGCCATTGAGTCAAGCCGGCAGGTGCACTTATTGTTTCTTGTCGATATTATAATCATTTTTCATTATACAAGGTTAATACGTATCAGCTTTTTTGTGTGTTCGAAGCTAAAATACAAATATCGGGAGTTGAAAAGTGCAAGAGAATACACTTTGCGACCGCTTCTCACATTGCATAGGACAGTGTACAACTCTGAAGCTACTGAAATAATTTTCCCTAACAATCAGATTTTTGAATTTTCAGCTCATATCATAAAATTAGTACTTTGCGCAAGTTCGTAGGAAGAGGATATAATATGTGGATATCGGTACATTTAAAACTATATTCAAAAGAAAAATTGAACAGAACTGACGTGAAGTCAGTAGCTTTTGCGCGATTCTTCAAATTCATCGCCTGAACTTTCAAATTATCCAAAGGAGACGTCTTAACTAATATCCTGTCCAACCTGATCGTTCAAGATGACCATTATAGGCTGAAAATTCTAAAATTACAGGCATTTGGGCACCACTCTTGGCATTGTTGATCTGATCTGATTCCCACATAAGGCATTAGCATAAAAGTTGATCCTTTTGGCGAACTTCAATGCTTATTCTTATGTGATGTCATTCCACTGCATAAATTGCTGCAGGCAAGTCAGTTAATTTAACTCTATTTGCTCTTTTATGCTACCCCGTTTTTTCGTCTTGAAAGTCATAGAGCTTGAGCTGAAAGGATTGATGCCTGATAGCAAAATATGTGAGTTTTATTATATACATAGACTTTATAATTTCTGAGCTACAGACAGCAGACAGACAATACTATCTGAAACCTAAACTAATAAAAATCCAAGTGGGGTTACAAAAAAATCGCGAAAGATTCCGGAGGTTTATGGAAGTAATATATTCATGAAATAATTTCTTATATTATAATATAAAACAAGCTTCGAACGATGGTCGAAAGGCGAAAAGTTTTGTTTTCACTTTTTGGATATTGCATTACTCGAATATGTGAAATTTCCACGATTTCAGAGATGAAATTGTTATTAAGGAACCAAGACAAGTCGATAAACTATCCAATATTGATTTATGCAACTCGGAACGTTTGCTAACATTTTGGAAAGACCACTGTTGTCTATATATTTACAATAATGCTGGTGATATGTTACCCAACCACTAAGGTCGATCGAACACTACAGTAAACAATCATTCTCAGACGAAACATTTTGTTTGGGGCAGACAGAATGCATTTAAGTAGATGCTTGAACGCATTCCTAGACTTCCCTGTCTGCCTTAAACAGAATGTTCCGTTTTAGAATTATTGTTCATTGCAGTTTGTCGTTGACCTAAATTTCTGCTAACCTAAAGTTATGCTAATATTTTGTTCGGCATATTTTAAAGATAAAACGTTCGATAGACAATCTCTATTTTTTTAAATTTTATTCCTGAATTTTGAAACCTCACAATGCATGGGTCGGATTTTCGAATTATGAAATACAATGTTGTATCATAACTGAATTTTGTGGGTACCAAATTTGGAGCTATTACCTTCTCTGGTTTCTGTGAAAATCAGACAAATTTTTTCAATTAGACTTTGTATTCTACAATCTCTCCTTCAGTTTTTCATTGGACTGAATGGAGTAAGTTACGTCGTATGTGGCAAACCCTAAAGATAATTTGATCAATTTAAGTATAGAATAATTGGATTTCAACAACATGGAAGAGAGAAAGACTTCCTTGATCTGGTTGTTATTGGCGATTATTGATTGTTTTGCTACGCAATCTCTTGGCAATCGAACCCAATTAAATTTGTGGAAATATTCGATACAAGCATGGAGAATTTCCGATATGTCACTCTTGTTATAATTCACGTCATTTTCGAACAATTTACAAATTGAGAGTTATTGTTCGGCATTTTTCTAGTATCGAATTGTGCTGTTTTTACGTCGTATTTCTTGAACCAAGAAATAGGTATGTGATTACGTTGGTTTCTGCGATATTTATGATATTATTGACGATATTGAATTATTTTCAAGGAGAATTATGGTATGCCTACTGCAATTTCCCATTGTTAATCAGGCGTACCTTTCCGGAAAACAGAAATATTCTTCATTTGACTTACGCAGAAAGTACAATATATTAAATGATTATGATCATAAAGAATAAGAATAATTTTTTTTTGGAATCTTCGAAAAATAACTTCTTGAGTATGATCTAATTGTTTGAAAATGTACATATATTTTATCACTTTTCGAATAGGTGCCTGGAATAGTGCGGACTTTTATCACTCCAATAACGACAGTTTTGCGCATTAACTTTCCAATTCCGATCAAATCTATTGATCGCTACAATAAATTAAAGTTCCAATAAGTCATTAGTTTGTAGAATTCTCTGCATCTTTCAGGGTCACATCACTTATTTTTTGCAGAATTTCATTTTTCATTATAATGCTTCAGATATTCGGCATCAATTTTTAATTACCTTGTTGCATTTCGAAATGTAAATTGACGATTCATTGCAATTAGCTCAGTATCTGGAATGGACACCAGAACTGCACAAAAGTATTTGAACACCTTAAACAAGATAGCTGGATGATATAAAAGCTAAGAAGGAACATGACTTGTGAAAATATTAATAACTATGAAGAGCTTTTCAAAGACGGAGACTTCCACATTAGTTGCTTTGTAAGGTTCTCGGAGAGAAAATGAAAGAAATTTAATCTGGAGCTCGTCTCTTCAATTTTTTTGAACACTTTTTTGTAATTTACTATCTTCAAATTTTGCGTTCTAATTCTTTATTGTATGGATGACTTTGAAAACGGTTGCTATTGTCCTGAAATAATTATCCTGTTTCGCAAAGAGGAGAATCGTTTCAATTCTTTTACCTACAGAATAAACCATTTCAGAATATTAAAAATTTATGGAAAAATTAAACAGATCTTCAAATTGCCCAAACTCGCAGATTAGATGATTCCAAAATCATCCGCATATGTCTAATAACTCTTCAAAACATTCCATCCGAGTACGTTCTCTTGAGAAATCTTCGAAAATAAGAATTCCGAGTAAGAATCAAGGATAAAATCAAGGGTAAAATTTATAATTTATAAATGAGCGTCAAAGGTGACAGACGGCATCATTGATGCCGATCGGCAGACGAGCGTCCGATCCACGGACATTTCTCATACAGTGGACCTTTTCGGACTTTTTCTACGAATTAGGTCACTAATTTAGGTACATAATATATCATAACCAAACAATAAGGCAATTGGAATAATATGTCCTCAATTATTACTAACGTATTAGATTATGATGTTCTAGATTTGTCATTGAAGCACTGGCGCAGCCAGGGGGGGGGCTTTGGGGCTGCAGCCCCCCCAAAGACACAAATTCTTTGATTGAATTTTAAAAATTAATGAAATTATATAAAACCGATTTATAAATTGCTAACGATAGTCATTTAAGAAAACCAGTACACGAATGGGTGAATTTTTGATGAAGATTTGTGAAATTTGAGCGAGACCGGCCAAAATTTATATTCTGGTTTCAGGTTTGAAAAAATGGTCACCTTACTCTAGATAGATCTCTTCGTTAGCAGCCATATGCATGCGATGTTAGTTTTCTCGGCATTCATTTATTGCAAATTTGTATTCTCTTTCAACTTGTATTAGGAGATTTTTTCTAAACGGTATTATTGTTGGAGTTCAAACTGAGGAGATGAAAAATCACTGATTGAAAAGGATCACAAACTCACCTATAAAATAAATTGATCCGAATTGTTCACAGAAATTGTTCGAAATGGTCACCACACCATTTGTTTGATGTGCACAAAGTCTTGCCGGGTGTAATTTCGAATGGTCACCTATACTCTTATTTTTTCAAATGACCCATGAAGAAAGAAATCACAGAGGTTTAGATCTGAAAACTTAGTCATCATACGCATCATATAAATTAATTCCCGTATACTGACCTCACACAGCTGGTAATATCTGAAAATTCAAATATCAATACGAACCTAATGAAGATCCGTGCTAGGAAATTCTCATATTTGCGGATAACTTTGATTTCGAAATACTCGGCCCTGGTGAATCTTTTATATGAACGAGTTTAGGTATATGGACTCATTTTGACGAGTTCTATTGCTGGTCAAAAAAAGCCTCACCTTCAAAAACACCCTGTATATTTTGATTTCGAATTCAATATTGACGACGTATTAGATATATTAGGAACATCTGAAAGACTGCTGAATATTTGATATTATCAAAAAGGTCTAACCTCGTAAGGGAACGAGAACAAAATCAATCGATTATAGACAATTTGAAAATTAAATATTGAGAAATTATGAATTCTTAAATTGGATTGTTCATCGATTCTTTGTTTTATTATTCCTTCCTTTTTGAACGCTCGTACTACTTACACGAGGGCTATATCATTTCGTCACGATGTCTGTATTTTTCGAATTTTGAGCCGAAAATGATCTCAATCGACTAAGTTCGACTCACTGATGACGAATCCGTCGAAAAATTCGAGTCTGTCCGTCCAGCCGTATACACGATAACTATCGAACGGAATGTCCTAGAAACTTGAAATTTTCAGGATAGGTTTGAATCTCGAATGCCGCGGTTGGGTTCGTTATTGGGCAAAATTCGCCGAGGGGTTCCGTGAATATGGCCGCTCGAAATTTTGTTTTCCTGATTACTTCGAAACTACAGATTAGATCGAAATTAAATTCTGCACCCAGGTGGAGAATTGCGTGTTCAAGCTACATGCAAAATTTGGTCCAGCTCGCATGACCAGAACCATAGAAACCATAGAAAATTATAACTTTGTGATGGTAAGGCCTAGGGACTTGAAATTTTCACGATAGGTTTGGATCTTCAATGTTGCGGTCACTTTCATCAATGAGCTGAATTTGACTAGGGGCTCCTTAAATATGGCCGTTTGAAATTCAATTTTCTTGATCATTTCAAAACTATGGATTTGATCGTGAAGAAAATTTGTATTTAAATTGAGAATGATATATTCGAGCCACATTTTGTCCAGATCGCATGATCAGAACCATAAAAACCATAGAAAATCATAACTTCCGAACGGAAAGGCCTAGGGACTAGAAATTTTTCAGGATAGGTTCGTATCGGGAATTGTGCGCTCACGTTCATCAATGAGCAAAATTAGACTAGGGGTTCCGTAAATATAGCAATTCAAACAATTTTTCTCCTAATAATTTCGAAACAACTTATTGGATTGGAATGAAATTTCGCACATACATAAAGAATAATGTATTCAGACTACCTGGAAAATTTTGTCCAGATCGCATTACCAAGACCATATACCGTAGAAAATTCTAGCGAATTATCGAAAAAAAATTGGTCACCAGTTTTCTTCGACAGCTGTCAAAATCTTTCCAATTGTTTTCTAAAACTGAAGAATGCGAATCTACCTACAAGGTGGATGAACGAGCGCTCAAAAGCTCCTGACTTAACGGCAGTGCTTTCGTAATTTCTGAATTTTTTTCCCATCTTTCGTATATTTCTAGTTTCATTATTAATTGTTCAGTTCAGCCCCCCCCAAAACAAAATCCTAGCTGCGCCACTGCATTGAAGTTTCATTGATTTCTTCGTAGCGAGCCTCTTTTCATTGATAACTTCTATAAATGAAGATGAATTATGAGTTTGCCAAAGGTCGATTGAAGAATTTTTTATCTATCCATAACTTAACTTCAATTGATTCATTCGGAACAAGCGGAAAGTTCAACATTTCATATTTAAAACGTGAAAAATGCCTCGAAGTTGATTACACGTTGAAGGAAAAACCCTGCAAATTTTACAAGGGTTTATCATTTCGACTTATATTCGTTTTCTCTAGACATATTTGAAATCCCAGGTCAAACAGAAAAATAGATACCTAGATAGATTTAAAATAAAATTACTAGCTAATATGGGATCAAATTAGTGTATGCCTACGACATCCTACTTCGAGACATAAGTCTTGCCGCCCTGCGAAACTAAATGATTGAGCGATTTATTCCATTTGAAACTGAACTGAAATTCAAAATTTCATAACCATAATTATTTAGATTCACCAACATAGTACCAAAATTGGATTTTTTTTTAATTCGATCCCTCGGTTTCAAGCCTTATTTCAATTGATTTTAGGGTACCCAGAATGTGGAAACATTTCAGGATGGATCAGAAATTCATCAACTTCAACGTTTTCAAACGTTTATTTAATGTCACAAATTTCTTCAATTCGTTTCTGAAACTGGAGAATGCGAATCTACCTACACGGTGGATGAACGAGCGCTCGAAAGCTCCTGACTTCACGGCAGTGCCTTTCAAATTTTTTAGTTTTTATTCTGATCGTAACGAATTGAGTTCCTCGACGAAGAAAACCACAAGAGCAGCAATTTTATGGAACGCAGTACTGCTTTGAATTCAGCACTAACATGTTCGACAACTGCAATCATGTTTACTGTATTCATTTCGTGATCAGAATTCAGAATGCGCCTCAATCACACCTAACACCAAGTCAAATGCCATAATCATGTCGAGGATATAATTATGTGGATTCATTGATCTATACTATTGAAGAAATTGACGGCAGATGTAGAAATACCATCTATTAAGTGTTATTGAACAGGTAGGTTGCAAACAATCATCGATTTGCCTGGTGGCGTAGCCGAGGAGATGCAATTTTCCACCTTTTGATAAAGGAAAAATGCTGTTGAATAAGTCTAATGAATTCTATTGGTCGACCAGATGTTTTGCAGCAATCACATCGATTCTTTTTTTTTCCATTCAGTAACATTCGCGATAAAAATTATATAATAACCATATTTTTCGATATCTTCAGTTTTTTTGTATGTCACGCAGATGGAAATAGTAGTTTAGGTTTCAATACGTCCATATTTACACATTTTTCTTTGTTATTATTGTCATAACAGAAAAACAAAATGTAGAAAATTTTGATCAACACCACTATAATTTCCCCTTTTCTCATTTTTTGTGGTAATATTGAAATTCCATGAAAAAAATACTTCCTTTTTGCTCCATCAGGACCAGATATGTTCATTGTTCAGGCACTAAAACGATAACGTCAATTGAAATCTCTCAGCCGATTCAGATTCCAGATCCGATTCAAACAAACCATCTTTTACAACTGTAGATACTACTTGGCATAGAAGCAGTTGAATAATACGTGATCTATTTGACTTGTCACTACCAAATAGATATTCCAAATCTAATAACTCACGAAAGCTCACGATAGTATAAGCTCTGATACAGTTTCAACATTTCATGATTCTACTATCCTATTCCATATTACAATATCATTTATGATTGTCGACTAGGCAAAGCTGTTGGAACATTATAAGTGAATATTAGGAGGGAGGTTTGAAAAAAACAGCGAACAATTCAAATCTATATCCTTTTGATTAAGAAATGAATTAAATGAAATTTTTTTTTCTATCGATCGTCATTTTGACAACATTGTCATATGAATGACATTCCATATTCACGTGATCCATCATGCTCGACAAAGCACGAACACGAGTGACAAGCGGATTCGATTATAATTGTGGAAGATACTTCTTTATTGGCGATCCAAAGCTACCTGCTAGTTTTTTAGTATGGAGGGAACACCTTTGACCGGAATCAGTAGTGAGTCATATCGAGTTATGCTCTAGGGTGCTGTTTTACAAATGACGCATTGATGGTTCCACAAAGAAGAAAATTTCGTTGATGTGTTAGCCTTAATTGCAACACTTTCTCGTTTTCGGAATTTTAACAGTTATTATGTAGTTTCGAATAATTAGGTCATTGTCACAGTAATTTTCACAGTGTATTGGCGATATTGGAGATGATGGGTCATTAATTATTAGTGGTAATAGATTGCTATGAAGTTATGCAACGCAAACTTGCTTCGGATTCAACTCAATCGACTTTTTAGAGTTGAGTACACTTGGATGAGCGAACAGTAATAATTGCTTAGTTATAAATCAATTAACTCTGAATATTATTGTAGAAAACTAAGGTGTGATTTAAAATAAAAGAAATCAGATATTGTGCAAATCCTTGCATCTTTTTCAAGTTCCATAACCCTTATAATTACGATATGTCCGTCTGCCTGTGGTCACATCCATTTACTCGGAGGTTACTGGCACCGTATTTGGAAGGCAGGCTTCTATGAAACGCTAAGAAATGATGTTTCAAAAGTAGGAGAAGAAACTAGGAAAGGCACTCATCATACGTGTAGCTAAGGGAAAATTCCATTGCGAATGCGCGTGTGGGATATCGTTAAAATAGGTCTATAAAACTATACCAATGTTTCGAGTTGACTTTTTAAATGGATCATTATGTATTGGGCTTTAAGATCTCCCCTCTCTGATGCAGAAATGGCGAAGTCCAAAAGAGCAACTCCAAGAATAACTCCATAATCGACTCAACCAAAATACAGTTCCTGATTAAACCTCCAATGCATTAGAAGACTCATAATTGAAAATTAATCGAATGAGGATTTTTGTGTTAAGTCGACCATGCCACGATAGCGTTTAAATTTTAACGATTTTTTTTTATGCATTCAAACATATGTACATATCTAAAATTTGCAGTTATTAACTCGAAAATTTAGTAATGAAACTATTTGATTGCCTTCGAACCTAATTCCCCTATGATTTCTGTTAAAATTTTTATAGATTCACATTATTGGCATATACTTCATGAATGGAAAGCAAATTCCACACAGAGCATTATTATAACCGAAGATATCGGCAGAAATCATTTAGCTCATTTGAATACCCCACCCATAGATTTATTGCACTATTTTCTATTATCATAAATAAACTGTGAAACAATTCAATATTTTGCATTCTTCTGAAGTTAGAAATATAACTCATTTACTTTCATGCTATTAATGCAGAATCATAAGAAATGTAGATTTAATCAGGGTAGGAGGTAAGTGAAAGAAACTATTGCTTGAATTGGTATTGACATTGAAATTGGAATATGTTATTCAAATAGTGCATGCATGGTTCATGCATTATTCAACATTAATATGAATAATTGGATTAATTTATTGAGGGATTGGTTTGAACCTAGTCAATCGGACACTCACCTGCGGTTTAAGTAGCTCTCACTAAAGCTTTTCCATTCTAATTTGATAATAAAATCATAGAAAATACAAGTTTATTTATCATTCTTAGCAAGCTTTAGGAGGATGTATTTGTGAGTCATAATCATGTTGAGAGTTATGATTTATTCATTGGAGAATCGACTAGACCGTTTTCAGTTAGGACGCCAAGAATATTTTTCCACATGGAAATATTTCATCAGATTACAACAGTATAACCCACAAAGGGGCGAAGGGTACAAATCGAAATTGAATATTTTGACTACTTATATCGCATTGTGGGCTTGCCATTTCAAGTAATCGCTCAACGGCTAGAGCACGACTTGTTCACATAAAAAAATTCTTCATTTTCATGATTTTATCTTGAACTATTCTCTACTTTTATGAAACTATTCACTACATACCTACCTGAAGGGAAATTATTCCTTAACTTTTCCGAATTTGACTCATTTTTAAATTTTTGGTCCGAAAATTATACCTTATTTTGTTCTATTATATATTTCCAATAATGAACCTTTGATATTGTTCAAGGAAAAAAATTTATATTCCCTTTTCTTTTCACTGTCATTCGACTTCTCAGACTTCTGGATTGTTGTTTCTATGAACGAGAGCGTTCATTTTTCCCAAATGTTTGAAATTTTCGAATTTTGAGCTGAGAATGGTCTCACACCAGTCTCGAAAGAAGAAGCCTAGAGTTTTGGAATTTTCAAAAATGTTCAGAGTATGAATGTGCCGGTTCAGTTCGTTTATTCGCCAAAATCAGCTGAAATATGGCTTCGATTGAATCATTTATATGGAAATACACCTTTCTAGCTGTTTCATGTGAAAAAAAATTGTTTTCTTCTGATATATTCAATAAAACTCGGTTGTTCCATCTATTGAAGTTTATGAAAAAAGAATGACCGTAATTGTCATATTGACAATGGACAATAAACTGAAGCCATATTGATACACAGAAAAAAACGCGCAAATACTCCCAGCTTCGTTTCGCCTTCCGTGCGCGCTTACTCAAATTCTAGAACGGTCTTCTACATTGTGTGTTCCAAGAGACATCGAAATTAAAGAGATGTAATCACATAATTAAATAGATTATTCAAAATTCCTCAACAAGCAATTTCTCGTATCAAATCAGAAAACTGAAAAATTCAGACTTTTTTTCACATGGAATTTCGAAGTAACTCATTTCAACCTTTTATATGTAGATATAAAATCTTAGCAGGATAATATGGCGAATAGTTTCTGAGATACCGAAATTCTTTAAAATATATTTCTTTATTCTTCTAGTCAACTATCCCCACAAAATTCCACATGAACCTTCATGTCTTTATTTCACGATTACCTACGAAGTTTCAATTCTCAAGGATAGGCCTTTTTCGAATTGTCGAAAAAAAAATCAGACGGCTATATCTACGACATGCTTCGACAGATTTTGCCCATTCGCGAACTTCACCAGCGTATTCAGACCTCCAACGTACTCGATAATTTCGAAAGTTATGGTATTTACGAAATGCCGGTCTACTAGACGAAATCGAAACCATCCAGCAAAAAAATAAATATAAGTTCTCAAGAACCACCTATTTTGCAATATTGTAGTGATATGATCCTGAAGGGTGGTTCTTGTGAAAATGTATTACGATTTTGGGGATTTATATTATTATCCTTGCACTATATAACAGAACAGAACAGAGTCTTGTGACTATTGTGAAATTTCTGTGTTCAAATAATGATAGCGTGGTGACGTGAAAATGTTTGAACTTTTTATGAGATTTGAAGCGTTTTCTATTTTAAAACCCACTGCATAACTTACACACTTAATAGAATAAAGAGAATACTGCACATTCCATACAAAGGTTCATAATCTTGAATCCTTACCTAAATTCGCGAATTATCTCAAAACACGAAAAATGTTTTTTTTTCGAAAAAAATATATGTTTGAGATTTTTCGCTTCCAAATTTCATGGATATGATTCTCGAGGTAGGAGGATCAATGCCGGATAGCGACTGATTTTTGACCAAATTTCAAGGAATGAGATCCGGAACCTTGCAATCTTCAATGAGGGCATTTAGTAAGTGAAAATCTGACATTGCCCGACTTCACTGGGTGTTTGAGAATATTTTCCTCCTATTAACCCATCATTCTGTTCCACTAGAATTCATTCTTCTATTCGGAACTATACGCTTGTAATTAACATTCATTGAGAAGCGCTCCCTGCATTATGAGGGAAAATAGGAATCTTTAGAGGAATTCATCTCGAGATTACTGGTTTCTAGGCTTTTGCTCGGATATAATCTTCCTTTATTCAAAATAAACTTTACTCTACGCTGAATTGAATTCGTTATCACTATCGCAACTTCGTCAAATAATAAAATTAAACGGACACAGTACCCAACACACAAGGTTCATCATTGGAAATAATAAAACAAAAAGAAGCTTCAAGCAAAGCTACTTTGTTACCTGAAGAAAATTTCAACCCTAGTGTTGCTTTGGAGAGAGCTCTTCCAACCCACCTTCACGTAGTTACTTTATTATGTCTGAAGTACATTTCCGTGTTCCCCCTTGAGTGGATTGAAAATGGTCTTCCTAACTTAGTGGCTTCAATATTGGGGAAACCATAAACTCTGGAAATCCATCTGGAGATCATAGAGGATTCTTGGGAAATCCACAGGGAATTTTATTTTCCCTTCTCCCGTTGCATTTTTAATAATACGGGTTCATTCACTTCCGAAAATGTATATCTTTTTTCAGGCACATGTGAGCCATACGTTGAAGACTATCAAAGAATGCCATGGTCATTTGAATCGATGTTTCACATCGATAAAGTGCAATATATTCAATGGAATGATGAAAATCAAATCAAATCAAATTTATTCAGGTAACTCGTATGTTGTCTGAATGAGACACGTAAGCTAAAATAATTTGGTTGTTCTATTACGGTAGGAGAAAATGGAACACGATAGAGAAAAACAGCTGCAAATTTTACACAGTTCATTTATTTTCTTTTAAATGCAGTGTACTCAAAAAAAACTCCAAAACATTGGCGTGAAACTTTTTTTCGACACTTTTTCGTTCCTAACGAACTTTTTTTTTCGATCTTCTCAATTCTTTTTTCCTCAGGGAAAACCATGGAGGTTTTGGTGGGCGGCTATGTTAATGCAATTCTGTTTTTTCAGTTTTAAACCTTCTATGCATACATGCACCACGATTCTTTGCAAGGCCTTTTGCACATGCGAAGAACTATGTCTTTTTCGGACAATCGATCAAGTACACGCTACGCTTCGTAGATTTTATGGAAGCGAAATTGCAGTAATATTATTTCTTGAACAATTTTCCATTCAAAGAAGTTCTAGACAGTAAGGGAACGAAGGAAGTACAGTACATCAGCCAGGTTAAGTGCCAAATTGGGTGCATTTTCTGGTATATTCCAAATTTTTTTTGCATTGCAGTCCACTTAATTCATTCGATTCCTCGTTTTTTGTCTTCAAAATTCATGGATTGAATTACTGAGCTAGGAGGATCAATGCTGGATAGCATCTAATATCATGAAATTTTCTATCTTAGTTTTCGAAAAAAGCTCTGGAATGCGGACGGACAGATTTTGTTTTATTATGTTTTGTGTAGTATAGAATCTAATGGGCGAATAAAATAAGCCGTCTGCTCGCCGTCTAGCAGTATGTGTTTTTCACGGAAATTCAATAGCATGAAATTTAAAGAAATCATTTACTATTAGGCACTCCTCGGCACTCATTCTCCCAGCTTTAATTTAATTAAATTCAAAAAGGTATCGAGATTATTAAAATCATCAATGAAAGACCGGAGAACCTAAAATGATGAAATTCGACATGATGTGTGTTCGTTTGATGATACGAAATCGAAAATTTCTTACAGCATGGTTAGTGAGTTGTAAAATTGCAAAATTGTTTTTGGGAATGATTTAAAATATTCTGTGATATCTAGATAGAGGCGACCGACGTCATGATGTGGAAATAATGAACAAAACGAGTTTATAGCGTTAGATTTTTTCAAATATGATTTCTACAATCTGGTGATATTATAAAAACAACTAATGAAGATGATTGCAGGTATTTTCTACATATAAATGATCATTTGTGAATTGAAAATGCAACTGAGTGTTTTTGCGACCCATGGTACAGCGTATTTTTCTCCTTCGTTCCTCAATCAATATTTCTGAAAATTGAAACATTGAATATTTTCACTAGACGGAACTTTCTCAAATATTTGAAAAAAAAAACTGTAGTTTGTATTCCATAGCCACCTTGATTAGGTATTCTTATTACACCGATAAGAAACTTTTTTCAACAACATTATTGGATTCGTATTGGTTCATTGGTTTCAGATAAAAATAATTAATGTGGCTGGATACCCCATCGTCGTAATATGTCAGAGTACTATGAATGTACCTACATGTGGAAAAAAGGAGTTACGAGTGAATAAACGTTTTGCTTTTCATTTTCTATAAGTATTTCGGACAACAATTATTTTGATTATTTCTGATTATTTGGAATAATTTCAGAGAGTTCATGGCTATCTGAATCCAAAAACGACATGGGTGTTCTGAAAAATGACATATCAAGTACAGGGTCTGTATAAATGATTGTAACATCAAAGTTGGCTTCGGATCATTGTTTGCCGCTCCTCATACTATGGCGAGTGTGGAACAGTAGGCATTTGAAGCGGCAAAATGGGAATATTTCCAAGCCCACTGCGATGTAACAATAATTTATAAAGACCCTGTACAAGGATTCATTGGATGCAGAAAATTATTAACTAGAGGTTCTTTTCATGAGGTTTATTTCGTGCTCCAAGAGATGCAGATATCCGTACCATTTTTACGGTTTACAGAGCGCGATGAATTTCTGAGTTAAGGATATCCGGTGAAATGTTATTTCTATCTGCAGATGAAATAGCAAAAGAACTAGAGATCCTCTTCTAAGTGAACCTGAATGACGTGTCATCGTAAAAATCTCCTGCCGGATGACACGGAAATGTTTAGATTAATTAATTTATTGTTGCCTTCGAGAAAGTGAAAACTATACTAGGGAAGTTTGTCAGGTCATGCGGATAACTATTGCGAAATGAAACTTTCAATTGTCTGTAACTTCACGGTATAATTATACTTGCTACTAATGGAGTAAGTATGGGTGAACTGCAAGACAAATATGGGAAAATAGGCTCAATTAAATTGGAAGAGTATTTGTTGAATTTATACAATGAAATGGTCAAACGTGAGGAATTACATGAAAATATTCTATAACAAAACATTTATTGAGACTTCATCTAAATGTTTTATTCAGAAAAGCACTTGCACATTGAAATATTCAATTTTGATATTTGATTGAAAATTGAAACACATTGCACGCATTTATATATTCATGTTAATCTCAACTGGTCATTAACATCATTCATGAGTAAGATGCCATTATGGCCATGATACACACATTCAAGAATATAAAAAGTAAAACTTCATCAAAATTATATCAAAAACATAATTTGATGACAATGAACTCGCGTTCAACGCGTGCGAACATCCATTTTCATTTTTTTCATAAAACATGAAAATTTGCCAACTGAATTCACGTGCAGAGAATTTGACCTTTTATGCTAAGTTCATGTAGAAACCAAACTTAACTCAAGTCATTAGAACAAACAATGAATAAGGAGTATTTTCTCAAAATTCTTTTTTCATTGATTGGTATAATAATATTTCTATGTATGAAAACTCTCAACTTCGTAGGTTAGTTTTTAAGTTATATTATGGTGTATTATGGTGTACTATATTCATCCGAAAAGCCTGGTTTCCATTATCAATATATGACAATGTGGAAAACAAAGATCTGAGTCAAGGCCGAACTGTTGGCTAATTTTCATCGTCAATAAGAACGCTATGGAAAAGATACCCTGATTAGTTTCATTTATGGAGTGGAAGAAGACAAATTGACCAATATCAATTTGCAACAGGATAATATAAGAGCACACAAATATCTGTGGAAACTTCAGCTTCTCTCAGGAATAGGCCAGAGGTTTGAGTGATGAACATTTTCTCGAAGAAAAAGGATATCTCTTCTTGGCATTTATAGTGGCTTCATTTGAAAAATATTGACTCTCGATAAGCTGTCCTGGTTTGGACCTAATCAGAATTTATTTATTGTTTTATAATTTTTATTGGCAGCTCGATATTTGAGATTATTAATTCCATGAAATTCATCAACAATTCTGATCCAAGAAATTTGAGGGCAAAAATAAAGGAAACAAATTTAAAGAAAATTCTCGAACAGTATGGAACTCAAAGTCGTGTAATTTGAAACGTTCGTTAGTTATAAAATTTTCAACACCGAACCATAGTCGAATCAAAATTAATGTATACGGCAAAGAAACATAACATAATTTTGTACTTTGACGTTTCATACAGAGGAATAACCTAGGAGAAAAGAACAACCGAAGAAATTTCAGTTTTCATGCACATGACGAAAAAGATATCCGGTTATTGTGGAATTGAGAAGTTGATTTTAATAAATTAATAAAATAACTTATGAATCAGGTAAAGAGAGTCCTCGCTGTTCTCAAAATCAATGAACGATATTATGAGTTAGCTTTTGACATGACGGATGAGTATAAGAGCTGAATGTTGGCGGTTTTCAATATATATCCTTCTTCTTGAGTTATATTATTTCTCTGCATAAATGGTTAAAGCCAATTCAGTTCATTTAACTCTCTATGCTCTTTATTGCGCTCGAAGAATTCACCATATTTCGGCCGCCTCTCGAGAATTCCTGCTTGAGCGTACACTGGGATCGATACATCGTGGAATATCGTATTTTTTCAGTACCTACAGATATTTTGTGAACTATAGAGAGGGGAAACGAATTGATGTGGACATAATAAAGCTATGTGAAATTTCGTGCGTTTTTCAATAAAATTCTTGGCACATTCATCGATCTGTATACTCACACAGAAGGCGAATTCTGATAATAAGCATGATTCGAGTATTTAACAGCCTGAATTGCCAATCTATACCTTTTCCATCATAAGAGTATGGTAATTGTTGATTGGTTCAAGTTCGATATCAGGCATCATTAGAACAAAATTCGAGTAACTTATCTCGATGTATCCGGAAAATAAATGAAAAGAAACTTACACTAGTCTGTCATAAATAATTCACTTTCTGGTTTATTGGGTACCGACGAGAAATCACCCGCTGGCCTTCGAAACCCACTAATATATCTCGTTCGGATAATTTTTCATCCCATTAATCATGTTCAAGATATGGAAGTTATCTGCAGCAGTCATTAAGTCTACCATCTACCAAATTGGTGTGAAATATTGAAGAAAGAGGTCAACAGAGGAAAACGATAAATCAAAAGCATAAGTATAATATACAGATGATTTGTTTATTTTGATTCAAATGGCATGATATGTATTATTTTTATTGCAAAATTATTTTGGTTCAGTGGAGTACATTTACGCAACTATATGATACCAACCTGAATTTCAAATGAAATATTCAGAAAAACATAAAATTTTAGTCTGAGTGGTACTAGTTGGATAATTTCGGAATTTATGAATGGCATACTTTCAAGATGAACACTGAAACTCATAAATAAAATTTTGTCTTGGTTACCACTTTGGCAATATTCCATGTGGATACAGACTGCTAGACTGGAAATATATTTTGGCAAAACATCCTCTTGTACTCTACAAGGACATACCGATATAAGAATTGCAGAAATCGTAGAAATAACTTAAAACCTCCGGCAGTACGAAATTCCAGTCAAGGTAATTTTATACAGGGTAAAACAATACTTCCTTCGCCATTTCGAGAGGTCATGCCCCGAAAATGGGGCAAGATATTAATTCAATGGTTCTCACTTGAAGTCGGGTTTGCTCGAGACGACTGTGACGATACTAGTTTTACGATTAATCTTTGACTACTTCTATGTGTTTCCAATGGAGCTGGGTCGCTAACGATGGTAGTTGACGTCTGACGTCTGTATTCGTTTAAGAGAAGTGTGAATATAATAGTCAGTCGTGCACTATTACATGCTCACAAGTTCCCCCGTGCTTTTTTCCAGATTATGCGATCACAATTTTTTTTTTTTTTGGTGGTGCCTGTGGTTTATTTTTTCTGGAAGTCTTGATCGGGACGACTTTAGCGATAGTCGTTCTACAATAATTAATGGATGAACGTCTTTGGTTCACAAATTTGCTAGGAACGTTTTGCTTCGTAGGACCTGATGAGTTTCCAACTTGTTTTGCGCTCAGTGTGGTCTTTGCCATCGCTGCTCTGCTACCACAGCTGCATTAGTAACCTAAACAAATGCACCTATTGATAATGGATATGAGGTGGTCATTTACCCTCGAGGTAGCCTTTCTGCACCGCGTCCATCTGATTATTCGTGCACGACACTGCATGATGACCTTTTGTGCGTAGAAAATTGTTGCCATATTTCCTTTGTATTCATGAAGAAAATCGCTGGTAAATTTGGAAATGGCTTGCATTGATGTGTAAAATGCATTTATCGAGTTAGACTAAGAGAATGGACAAAAAATCGTCAAATGGAAGCATTCATGAAACAATGTGAACTAGTTCCTCAAGTAAGGAGCACTCGAAGGGTGGAGGATAATAATTGCCATTTGGGAGTGTCTAGACTCCAGACAATAGTTGCTGGATCAGCCCTACTGATGAGTCCACCGGCAACGGTGGGACGAAACACGCATCCAGTGTCCTTTTGTTCTAGACAAGATAATACTTAGATACTAACCTATTCCGGCTTTGCACCGACTGAGAATATCGTAAGGAATCAGGAATGAAAGATCTCTCGATACACCACGGAGTTTCTATTCGAAATTCGATCAAATCGGTATTTTTTGAATAATCGGGGAAAAAATCTTCAGATGGCTATATTTACAGAACCCAACCGCGGATTTCGGCTATTATCGAACTCAAACGCCGCATTCAGACATCGAACATACCCTGAATATCTCAAAACTCTCGGTAATATCTTTCGAAAGATATTATTATATATATTCACTGTTGGCTCAACAATTACCAGTGCTGCGGCGTAAGGACACAGTAACAAGCTTTGGGAGCTCCGCTGTAGGAGAGTCGGGATATAAACATTAAACAAACATCGTGAATATGGCCGGTCGGACAGAATTGAATTAGACCCCGTTTTCTTCATATGTGAATCCGTCCCAATCCTTTAGAACATTCCCGGCTCAAAGTTCAATATATCATTTGGGCGACATGATAACGTTTTTTTGAGCGCTCGTACTACTTACACGAGGGCTATATCATTTCGTCACGATGTCTGTATTTTTCGAATTTTGAGCCGAAAATGGTCTCAATCGACTATGTTCGACTCACTGATGACGAATCCGTCGGAAAATTCGAGTCTGTCCGTCCGTCCGGCCGTAAGCACGATAACTCTCGAACGGATCAACCTAGAGACTTGAAATTTTCAGTGTAGGTTCAGATCCCAAATGCCTCGGTTAAGTTCGTTAATGGGCCAAATTTCACCAGGGGTTCCGTAAATATGGCCGTTCGAAGTTTTGTCTCCCTGATTACTTGAAAACTACAGATTCGATCGAGATGACATTTTGCACTCAAATGGAAAATGAGGTGTTTTAGCTACATGCGAAATTTTGTCCAGATCGCATGACCAGAATCATAGAAACCATAGAAAATTGTAACTTTTGAACGGAAATGCCTAGGGACTTGAAATTTTCAGGATAGGTGTGGATCTCGAATGTCGTGATCACGTTCATCTATGAGCAACATTATACAAGGGGTTCTGTAAATACGGTCGTTTGAAATTTTGTTTTCTCGATAAATTCGAAACTACGGATTCGATCGAGATGAAATTTTGTATTTTAATCGAGAATGATATATTGAAGCAATATTTTGTCCAGATCGCATGAACAGAACCATAGAAACCATAGAAAATTGTAACTTTTGAACGGAAAGGCCTAGGAACTTGAAATATTCAGGGTGGGTTTGGATCGCGAATATCGCGGTCACGTTCATCAATGAGCAAAATGAGACTAGGGGTTCCGTAAATATGGCTGTTCAAAATATTTTTTTTCAGATAGTTTCGGAACTACTGATCGGATTGGGATGAAATTATGCACCTAGCTGAGGAATAATGTATTCAAACGACGTGCAAAATTTTGTCCAGACCGCATCACCAAGACCATAGATACCGTAGAAAATTCTAGCGAATTATCGAAACAAAATTGATCAGCTGAAGCACTGACATGAAGTCTGGAGTTTCGCCTAAGTTTCAGAATTTTTTTGACAGCTGTCAAAAATTTCTTCAATTGGTTTCTAAAACTGGAAAATGCGAATCTACCTACAAGGTGCATGTACGAACTCCTGCCTTCACGGCAGTGCTTTTCGTAATTTTTTTTTTGTAGAAATAAGCGCGCAGAAATAATACATCATTCAATTCGAAAACTATGTAATCAACGAGTGGCTAATTTGAATGAATTTATACAAATAGGGAAGAAGCACTGAAACTTATCGGTTAATGATAGTTCTTTCTAATTCCCTTTCACATTCGGATTTCTATTTTGAATCCTGCTTTCACTGTCATTTGATTATCTAGACAGTACTCTCTTCTAATTTCTTGCTTTTATCAACAATTGATGTTCAAACTTTAAAGCTTATATGACGTTAACTCTCGAATTACAGTTTATCGTTTTGCATTGGTCATTTTATGGTATATGAACATTTGAATTGAAATTTTATAGTAGATAATTCTCAAGTTGTTCAAATTGGAAATTTTCTATTGTCTATGTGTTCTTGCATATCAAATACCTATGAATTAATCCAATCCACATGTGTTTTATATGAATGGTTATCATGCATACATTATATACTCCGTTTAAGAATTATTGACATCTCGGTTGGCTGTGAAAAATCGAATTTAAGTTGGTAATAGACCATTCAGTAATATTTTGGGTTGCTGAATTCAGGTTGGTATAGGAATAGCACTAACATTACCCATAGAAATCTTGCTTTGATGATTTTATCGAAGATATTGGTGAATATGTAATTATAAAAATTTGCTCTGAATTTGAGTATTTTTTGTCTTATGCTATTAAAATGGCTGGAATTGACCAGGATTCCAGGATACATCGCGCCTAACAAGAGAACGCCAGGCAGTTTGTCGGTGTTACTTCGAGTTTTTCAAAGATTTGGCATATATTTCCGCTAGTCTTTCAGGTAAACTGTTATTCACCGACTCAAAGTGTATTGTGATTGATCAATGTCTCTTAAATTTTCAGATTTCACCAAGCCCTGTCCGTAGAATATTAGCATGTTATTATAGCCTGGAATTAGCACTGGAAGAAAATCTGTGCGATACGATTATTCCTTCAAAGAGACATTGAATGACTGTTTTTGCTTGAATTAAAAACAATGAATATATCAGTTTAGATAATCTTTTTGAACTGGCCAAAGAGCACCTAGATTTCAATTGATCGAAGTCAACATTATATTATATCATAAATAAAATTGGATACAAATACAAAAAAGTTGATCGAAGGAAAATTCTTATTGATAAACAGAAAAATATAATGAAAGTAGTACGATATTGTGATAAATACCGAGAATACATGGAACAAAACGTAAAATTCATTCATCTAGATGAAATTTGGATATTCGAAAACGGTATTCAAATTCGTCAGTAGACACTAGAAAAGAATCCAAAAGGTATGCCGAGTATATTAAAGGGTAAAGGCAGAAGGTGCACTATTTTGAATGCTGGAACAATTGATGGATTTTTACCTGGATGTGATCCGATTCTTGACAGTGGTATTAATGATAAGGATTACTATGAATGGTGAATTATTTCATAAATGGGTTATTGAAAAATTGAAAGCTTCCCTGCAACAGGATGCCCATCAATAAGATTATGTCAGCTTATTCAATAAACACATCCAAATCACTACACTGTGTGGAAACAAAGTTTTCAATGATATTTCTATCTTTGCTCTTGTATCATTCATAGATATTTTAAGTTTATTTATTATACTTATACTGTATGGTACCCTGTTCACATTCCCTCTGCTAATACACATGCTATATTGTTCCCAATTCAAAAGTATACTGAATAATTGTAAAATTGCTCATCAATTAAAATATTTTCAATAATTCATGGACAGTTTTAATGAATGAAAATAAAAATTGACTTTCTTAAAGTATTCAACACCGAGCAATAAATAATTCACAAATTGGTTCATATATTGATAGTTCGGTACAAAGTTCATGTCAAAATTCTTCATGTACTACATAGATTCTTAATTTTTGTTTCTCTCTTATTTCTTAATACATTATAACGTTTATTCCAATCCATTCTTTTGGCCCTGTGCTTGCGAAGTATCCAAAATTTTTTTCTGTTGCACCACTAGCTACCTGCTAGAATTCCATTAATTATTCTTCTTAAATCCTGACATAAAATGGTCCTCTCATAGTTATATGGTTAGAATTTTGCAAGATTTCCAATACCAATAAATATTGCATGGTCCTGAGTGAAAATAAATATTTATTTGAATGATCTTCAATTTTCCATGGTTGACTTTTATATGAACGATAAGTTCAGATAATTTCATATGAAAGCATTCCACGATATTTTTGCGCTTTCAAACCTGAATTCCCATGTTTGAACTGCAATCGAAATATTCCGGCTTAATTATTCGATAATTCGTATACTGAACACTTTTCTAGGTTATATTTATGTTCCATTTCTATGAATTTAGTTACTTTTTAGTAACCAGAAATAAAGCCTCGACTAGACGTTCATGGCCTGCTTCGATGTCAATAATTCTTAAATGGACTATAATATGATAATAATAATTTCATTGACTAATAGTTCACAACTCCCGTTTTCAATCTTAAGCGCAATACTGTCAACAAGCGAATAACAAAATACTCGATAAGTATAGCGATACATGATTCGAGAAGATTAAGGTGAATATATTATACAATAATTGGAAAAAATAATGAATCTACCAAAAACAAAAAAAAAAATTCAAAGTTATCCAATTCGAAAATAAAATTTGAATGTTCGTTATTTCTTTTCGAAATGATTCATATTTTTTAATTTATACGGATTTCTGAACCAATTATAATAACATTTTTTTATGAAAAGCACTGCCGTGAAGTCAGGAGCTTTTGAGTGCTCGTTCATCCTCCTTGTAGGTGCACCTTCAACATCAATATTGTCAACAATTACGGCAAATGAATGATATATTGTAAATATGTATGCGAGTTATATCCCGCATTTCTCTTACAAAAGTTAATTATGTTAGATTGAATGTTTGAATTCGTTTTTTTCATTTTATAATACGGTTGTAGAAAAAATATTGTTCCTATCTCGAGCGGAAAGTATCTTCCCCGCACCCGACTACTTGCCCGAACGACGCGAAGCGTCATCTCATTCGGAAAACTACAACTTTCCGCTCCAGATAGGAAATAGTATATTGTATATTTATTGGGAAAAGCATAATATTCCCAAAAGACTGTGTGGTAACACAGGAGTTTGGGAATATGCTTTTCCCACGTATTATACATACTATTTTTTCTTCGATCGTTGATTTACATTTAGAGAATTAATTGAAAAATATTTCATTCGAGATGTAATCAAGTAAGTTTAAATAGGTTTCTCTATGTTTATATTGAAATATAGGAGTGGTAACCATGGAAATTACTTTGTTATGACAAAAATAAAATAATTTTCAAGCCGGTTTTGTTTGATTCGTTGTATTTTATATGGAATTAAAAAAAAATTAATAAACATGAACAATGATAGTGATTATTTGTTACCTTGCACGCCTCCTGTACTAGTAGAAGCCGCGAACGCGGCTTCACTTAGTTTACTTCTGGCGGAATCCAGAGAGAAGTATGAAATTGCATACCAACGCTTCATAGATTTTTGCAGAAAAAACAACAGTGTATCCTTTTCTGAGAATGTACTTTGTTTCATTTTATTGTAATAATCCATTTGTAACCTCTTACCGCACTGCTGTAGCGTGCGGTAAGAATATTACCGCACTGTTATTTTCTTATTGCTTAGCAACTTTGCGCATAGAAAACAGGTCAAAATAGTGTCACTTTTCCCACGATCGAAGAAAAGTAACTATTTCCTACCAGCATTTTGAAAGTATTACTTTCCACACGCATTGACGTTTGGAAGTAGCACTTTCCTGCACGCAAATATTAAAGAGAATCATCAGTCATAAAATTTCGACATGTCTCTATGAGCTGAGCGCACAAAAAATAATTTCTGATAACGTCAATTTCAAGACAAAAAATTACAAGAAGCACCGCCGTGAAGGCAGGAGCTTTTGAGCGCTCGTACATGCACCTTGTAGGTAGATTCACATTTTCCTGTTTTGGAAACCAATTGAGGAAATTTTTGACAGCTGTCAAACAAATTGAGGAGAATCTAAGGCGAAAATCCAGACTTAAAGTTAGTGCTTTAGGTGACCAATTTTTTTTTCGATAATTCGCTAGAATTTCTACGGTATTGGTAATGCGATCTGGACACAATTCCACACGTTATTTGAATATATTATTTTTCATCCATGTGCGAAATTCCATTCCAATCCAACAAGTAGTTTCGAAATTATTAGGAAAAAAATAGTTTGAACGGCTATATTTACGAAACCCCTAGTCTGATTTTGCTCATTGATGAATAGGAACGCGAAATTCGCGATCCGAACCTATCCTGGAAGTTTCAAGTCCCTAGGCCTTTCCGTTCGAAAGTTATGATTTTCTATGGTTGCTATGGTTTTGATCATGCGATCTGGAAAAAATTAAGCTTGAATATATCATTCCCAATTCAAATACAAATTTTCGTCACGATCAAATCCATAGTTTTGAAATTATCAAGAAAACTGAATTTCGAACGGCCATATTTACGGAACCCCTAGTCTAATTTTGCTCATTGATGAACGTTACCGCGACATTCAAGATCCACACCTATCCTGAAAATTTCAAGTCCCTAGGCCTTTCCATTACAAAGTTATAATTTTCTATGGTTTCTATGGTTCTGGTCATGCGAGCTGGACATTTTTATATAGCTTGAACACGTCATTCTTCATCTGAGTGCAAAATTTCACAGCGATCGAATCGGTAGTTTCGGAGTGATCAGGAGAACAAAATTTTGAGCGGCCATAATTACGGAACCGCTTGGCGGATTTTGCCCAATAACGAACACAACCGCGGCATTCGAGATGCGAATCTACCCTGAAAATTTCAAGTTCCTAGGTCGTTTCGTTCGAGAGTTATCGTGTATACGGAGGGACGGCCGGACGGACGGGCAGACTCGAATTTTTCGACGGATTCGTCATCAGTGAGTCGAACTCTATCGATTGAGACTATTTTCGGCTCAAAATTAGAAAAATACAGACATCGTGACGAAATGATATAGCCCTCGTGTAAGTTGTACGAGCGCTCAAAAAAGGTTGCTTACGTCAGTTTCAAGACGAAAACTATTCGTGAAAGTGTTTAATTTACGCTAGAAGGAAAAATATTGTTCCTAACTCAACTGTTTGACCGAACGATGCGGAGCAGAGAACTGCAGTCTCTTGCGGAACTGTATCACTTTCCACACTTGTTAGGAAAATCGAAAATAACTATATCGATCAAAACTTACACGTTAAGTAGATACGCAATAGCACATAATTACATCCCTTTCAATGGATTGCTAAAACTTTCAATGTGCGTAGAATTAACGTAATTTATAGAATGATTGATAGAGTGAACCATTCGAATTACTTGAGAATGTAGGAAATTCTATGAGATCATTGAAACTGCACAAAGATTACACAACTCCATTGTGAATGAGCTTTTCGTTACAGCTGTTAGTGTTCGATCTTTAGAAGATATTATTGTATCTGGTGGATATCCGAAATACGAGAAGGTGGTTCGATGAAAACTCGATTCTTTGAATAGGCATAATAAGGTGAAGTCCCAGACCATGTCGGTCTGTACTCCATTATCTCGAAAAGTATCCAACTAAATTTTTGATTTTATTACGTCTATATTAACAAAAAGAATTCCTCGGGGCTGTTGTATAAACGGTTCAATCAACATGGAAACATGTGGAATGGTTCTTCAATAATTCCACAAGAAATTACCGCGACTGTATATGGGGGTCCCAGTCGAAAGAGTCTAGCCGCTAGCGACTATTTTCAATGGAAAATAATTTTTCGGAAAGCCCCCAGACATGTCGATTTTGATCTTAAGGGAGTCTTTTTGAGCGCTCGTACTACTTACACGAGGGCTATATAATTTCGTCACGATGTCTGTATTTTTCGAATTTTGAGCTGAAAATGGTCTCAATCGACAAGGTTCGACTCACTGATGACAAATTCGTCGAAAAATTCGAGTCTGTCCGTCCGTGCGTCCGTCCGTATCCACGATAACTCTCGAACGGAATGTCCTAGAAACTTGAAATTTTCAGGGTAGGATCGAATCTCGAATGCCGCGGTTGAGTTCGTTATTGGGCTAAATTCGCCGTGGGGTTCCGTAAATATGGCCGCTCGAAATTTTGTTTTCCTGATTACTTCGAAACTACAGATTCGATCGAGATGAAATTTTGCACGCTATTGGAAAATGAGGTGTTCAAGCTACATGCAAAATTTTGTTTTGCTCGCACCACCAGAACCATAGAAACCATAGAAAATTGTAACTTTTGAACGGAAACGCCTAGGGACTTGAAATTTTCAGAATAGGTGTGGATCTCGATTGTCGTGATCACTTTCATCTATGAGCAAAATTATACTAGGGGTTCCGTAAATATGGTCGTTTGAAATTTAGTTTTCTTGATAATCTCAAAACTACAGATTCGATCGTGACGAAATTTTGCATATTAATGGAGAATGATATATTCAAGCTACATTTCTCTAGATCGCAAGACCAGAACCATAGAAACCATAGAAAATCATAACTTTCGAACGGAAAGGCTTAGGGACTTGAAATTTTCAGGATAGGTGTAGATCTGAAATATGGCGTTTACGTTTATCAATGAGCAGAATTATACTAGGGGTTCCGTAAATACGGTCGTTTGAAATTTTGTTTTCTCGATCATTCCGAAATGACGGATTCGATCGAGATAAAATTATTTTAAACGAGAATGATATATTAAAGCAACATTTTGTCCAGATCGCATAGCCAGAACCTTAGGAACCATAGAAAATTATAACTTCCGAAGGGAAAGGTCTAGGAACTTGAAATTTTCAGGGTGGGTTTGGATCGCGAATTTCACGGTCACGTTCATCAATGAGCTGGTCAGCTGAAGCACTGACAAAGTCTGGAGTTTCGTCTAAGTTCAAGAATTTTTTTTACAGCTGTCGAAAATTCCTTTAATTGATTTCCAAAACTTGAAAATGCGAATCTACCTACAAGGTGGATGTACGAGCGCTCAAAAGCTCCTGACTTCACGGCAGTGCTTTTCGTAATTTTTTGATCGTGAAATCATGGTTCTCATGGTAATTAAACCATATTCTAGCACTTTCCGGGAGCGGAGGATTTCTGAAGTTTTTTCTGACGAGATCATTAAAGAAAAAATTATTTATAATAAAATGAAAATACCCCTCCAGAAGATTCTTGCTATCAAATAGTGGTAGTACTAGGTGATATAACCCCAAAAATGGCAGAAATGCTACAAAAGGAACAGGAATATGCCGGAGAAATTTTTTTTAACTGTATGGAAGTAAATTTGTCACCATTTGGATACTTAATTAATCAGAACTCGTTTTACGACCTTAGTTTTCGATTTTTTCCACTGATATTTCCAACAAAATTTACCCATCAATTCAAAAGTAGACGAGTTTTCAAAGATAATAGGAATACCTCCCAGATGATGTACCACTACACACTTCGTGCCATTCGAGTTTCGTCAAGTGGTACCCAACCCGTTTAGGGAAATGACTCTAACTCGATTAGTAAACAATGAAAAGATGTGCCATTCCATATCTAAATCGACCTGTCCAGGTCTAGGTTTTCGGGAAGAAGCCTTGCAATATTCCAAAATATTAGTAATAAGCACTGACGTGAAATTAGGAACATTGACGCGCTATTTGAGCGCTCGTCCAACTTCGAGGGCGATATCATTTCTTCACGATGTTTGTATTTTTCGAATTTTGAGCTGAAATTGGTCTCAATCGACAAGGTTCGACTCACTGATGACGAATCTGTCGAAAAATTCGAGTCTGTCCGTCCGTCCGGCCGGCCTTTCGTCCTTCCGTATACACGATAAGCTAAGCACTGACGTGAAATTAGGAACATTGACGCGCTATTTGAGCGCTCGTCCAACTTACACGAGGGCGATATCATTTCTTCACGATGTTTGTATTTTTCGAATTTTGAGCTGAAATTGGTCTCAATCGACAAGGTTCGACTCACTGATAACGAATCTGTCGAAAAATTCGAGTCTGTCCGTCCGTCCGGCCGGCCTTTCGTCCTTCCGTATACACGATAAGCTAAGCACTGACGTGAAATTAGGAACATTGACGCGCTATTTGAGCGCTCGTCCAACTTACACGAGGGCGATATCATTTCTTCACGATGTTTGTATTTTTGGAATTTCGAGCTGAAATTGGTCTCAATCGACAAGGTTCGACTCACTGATGACAAGTCTGTCGAAAAATTCGAACGGATGTCCTAGAGACTTGAAATTTTTAGGGTGGGTTTAGTTCCCAAATGCCGCGGTTTGGTTCGTTAATGGGGGAATTCCACCAGGTGTGCCGTTCGAAAGTTTGTTTTTCTGATTACTCCGAAACTACACATTCGATAGAGATGAAATTTTGTACTTAAATGGAGAATGACGAGTTCAAGCTACATGTTAAATTTTGTCCAGATCGCATGGTCAGAATCATAGAAACTATAGAAAATTATAACTTTCGAACGGAAAGGCCTAGGGACTTGAAATGTTCAGGATAGGATCTACATCTCGGATGTCTTAGTCACGTTTACTTATGAGCAAAATTAGACTAGGAATTCCGTAAATATGGTCGTTTGAAATGTAGTTTTCTGCATAATTTCAAAACTACGGATTCGATCGTGAAGAAATTTTGTATTTTAATGGAGAATGATATAGTCCGCCGAGAAAGTATCCAGAATTTATTATTTTTGATAATTTAACATATTTCTGTTGATGGTACAATTAAAAGTGGAAAGTATTGTGACTAAACGATTTTCTCCTTGAAACGGCGAATGCCTTATATCCAGAGGGGTGGCTTTTTCAGCAGAATAATGCAAGAACTCCAAGTGACAGCATTTCAGCTCCATCAGATCTTAGCCCTATTGAAAACGTATGGGGACTAATGAAGATTGAAGTTGAATGAGCAGCGCCACGAAATAAAGATGATTTTATTCAGTCAGTTTCAGTTTTGGACTACCATCACCGAAAATTATGGAGGTGATCTAGTTTTTCGACGTTTGGTCGAGTGTCTACAGTTAAATGGAGGTTGTATAAGAAAATAAGATGAATATTTCATAATAATCTTCTAATTCAAGAATTAAAAATATATACTAAATAATTACAATTGAGCTTTGTTTTTTCCGGATACATTCTAGACGGACTATACAATATTCAAGCTACATTTTTTTCAGATCGCATGACCAAAACCATAGAAAATCATTACTTTCGAACGGAAATTTTCAGGATAGATATGGATCTCAAATGTCGCGGTCACGTTTATCAATGAGCAGAATTAGACAAGGGGTTTCATAAATATGGTCGTTTGAAATGTTGTTTTCTTGATAATTTCGAAACTGCAGATTCGATTGTGACGAAATTCTGTATTTTAATGAAGAATGATATATTCCAGCTACATTTTGTCCAGATCGCATCACTAGAACCACAGAAACCATAGAAAATCATTACTCTCGAACGGAAAGGCCTAGGGACTTGAAATATCAGGGTACGTTTGGATCGCAGATGTCGCTGTCACGTTCATCAAGGAGCAGAATAATACTAGGGGTTCCGTAAATATGGCCGTTCAAAATATTCGTTTCCTGATCATTCCGAAACTACTGGTTGGATTGGAATGAAATTTTGAACATAGATGAAAAATAATGTATTCAAAAACTACGTGCGAAATTTTGTTCTCATTACCAAGACCATAGATACCGTAGAAACTCTAGCGAATTTTTGCTATAGCCTGACGTACAGTCCGGAGTTTAGCCTTGAATTGAAAATTTTTTTGACTGCTGTCAAAAATTGAATAGCACTGCCGTGAAGTCAGGAGCTCTTGAGCGCTCGTTCATCCACCTTGTAGGTAGATTCGCATTTGTTTTCGATAATTCGATAGAATTTTCTACGGTATCTATGGTCTGGGTAATGCGAGCTGGACAAAAGTTCGCACGTAGTTTGAATATATTATTCATCATGTATGTGCATAATTTCATTCCAATCCAATCAGTTGTTTCGACTGTAGCTTGATCACGTCATTCTCCATCTGAGTGCAAAATTTCATCTCGATTGAATCGGTATAGTTTCGAGGTAATAGAGAGAACAAAATTTCGAACGGCCATGTTTAAGGAACTCCTGGTGAAATCCCAGCCATGGAAGCCCATTATATGAAATATATCAAATTTCTCAACAAAAATGTCATTCCGTAAAATGTTTTTGATTCTTCTAGTGTAACGATCCTAACGAATATTCTTAGGACCGTATTAATAGTCAGATCTCAAGTAGTGAGAATGTCTCAAGATGCGTCTTGAGACGCTGTCAAGATGACGTTTCTCAAGTCTAGCTTAAAACCATTACTCAAGACATACCCAAGTAATTTTCAATACTCGCTTCTTGAACAAGTGTCAAACTGATAACGACTCAAGTATGGGTTTATTAATACGCTGTCATCTTGATGCTGTCACTCTCTTGAATAAGTACCAACTGAGATAGGTCTTGAGATCTGACTATTGATACGGGCCTTAGTATTCACTAATCCACTGTGATTTTAACTGAATCGCGACGATACCCTAAATTCAAATTCAGATAACTGCGCCCACCTGATGCTATTGTATAGCGAAACATGTTTCGTGTTTCACTAACCTCTGAGTAGTCAAAACCATAGTCTAAAGGATTAGTGAACATCAAGTAGATTATGTATTTTCATTAAGTATCGGCCACATCAGTTCAATAATTATTGAAATATTTATTTGAATACTTATATTATGTTGATGATGTTGATTTGTCAAATCGAAAAATTATTGAAACTGCCACGAACTATATTATTCAATCTGATATATCGGCTTCGCAAGGTCTAACGAGCGACACCGGCCCGTGAATGATTTTTTCGGTTTCGTTAACCTTTGATATTTTCTAAAGTATTCATCAGAATGATATACTGTGACAAATATAATGTACATTTAATGCCCAAGCATAGTATCATATTTATTTGGTCAAATATTAATACTGAATAAGAGTAAATAGCGTCGCAAGTAACGCAACTGGGAGTCATAGGTCATCAACAGATCGAGTTATGCCATCGCGGAGTTGTATTTAGGATTTCAGAAGAACTACAATTATCTAGTACATAATTCAGTTTGCACCTATCAGGTTTCGAATCGAATGAAAACCGGATTTTTTTCGGTTATTATATGGTCCGGTGTTGCAGTCTAGGTTGTTGATTGCTGTTTTTGCTGTGGTATTGGTACGGGGTACAGTGAACATAAAAAGCGTTGAAATCAGAGGATCCAATTTATTCGTGATGTTTCTATTCCTACATTCCTCTAAAAAGAGTCCAAAGTTGACCGATGACCGATATGAGCAATTCAATATCAATAATTGTATTTGTCCATTCAACATATCTTCTAGAATATAACAAGAAACGTCTGAATTGTCACACACACGGCTATGCCCCACTACCACTTTTTGCGGCGAACGGCGACCGTACGACCCAGTGGACAAGACGACTGCAGTCAGGTGCAAAACCGAAACAGTACAGTGTGAATAGGTCTATTTACATTCATTTCTCACTACATATTCGGTTTTCATTCGATTCGCTATTGGGACATAGCCATGTGTGCGAAAATTCAGACGAACGATATTCAAAAATGAAAGGTGTGGACGGTGAGGTTTGTTGACCATTCACGTTTAAGTTACTTCGATAGATCTTCTGAATCATTCGATGGACTATTCGCTCGATCTTATTTATCGTTCAATTCATTTCGTGATATCTTGAGGTAAACATTAGGAACATCGTAACTAGACTATGAAATTTTCAAGTCGATTTTAATCTGATTTATAATGAAAGGTGAATTCTTCTTTAAGTTGATTGATCAAATACATCGAAGATTGTTTGAGGATAGAAGGCGAAAACAATTCGACATTTTACCGTTGAAATATACCGGGTACGATTCCCAACGATTTTGATATTGAAATATTTCGATATTTCGATATTATGTCAGCACAGGTTGCCTTCAAAGAAATGAGTTTTTTAAAAAAATTCGTCTATTTTGTATTATTTTCCTCGCCATACAGGATGGATGAAACTTTCGAATGTTTTTTGCAGTTTCGATATCTCAAGGAATATATGCTTAATGAGACCAAAATGATATAAACCTTTTTGTGTCCCTTGCATTGTTACTCAAAAAAACATAAATAATTACGTTCATTACTTGTCTCTGTTTGGAAAACATTTTTTTTATTAATAATTACATCAGTAAGTTTGATGAACTTATCGAACACATACTATATCAGTGGAAAAGTTCGAACATGCAAAGAATATCATTTAATTATTTTTACCGGAATGTTTATTATACCAAAATGAGAAATTTTCCGGAATAGCTAAGAACCAGGTTCCCAATTACCGATTTGTCCCAGTTCATCACAAAAGCAAACAGCCCACTGACCTAGATAAGCAATTCATGGAGATCTCTTCAACTCGCTGTTCGGGTAGATGGATGGCATTTTTATACCTGCATAAATCAACGTTGAAATCTTCGGCAGTTCAGATACTTGAGTAGTCACAATTGAGTTAAATATTAATCCAAACAATTCCATTAGTACTCACTATGTAGTATATAAACAATATTTAGTCTACTCATATATAAATATATATTTTCTGAATATAACGATAATAAGAGCATATTAATCTCAATAACTGAATATTGTATGAATTACTCGGAATGACTTGAAGTAACATAAAAATGAATATTTTGATTATTTTCGGTTATTTGGCTATTCCCAAATTACCTGAAACATATTTATTAATCGATTATTCATTCGATTGATGAATATATTTCAGCAATAGATATTAAGATTTTCGGGAAATTCATTCATTTCTTCGGCCATTGATATGGTTTACAGTTTATCCATGTTATCGATGATTATTTTCTGTTTTCAAGAAATTTCCATCAATTTTATGTGATATGGGTCATTGGAAACCACTAAACGATATTGTTCTATTAGTGAATCTCCTGTTCTTTCAGAAAAAAATTCTTATTGGCAAACTTCAATTCTAGAATTAGAAATAGTAAGAGCTATTATTTTTCAGGAAATATGCCACGGGAATGAAGAATTAGCCAAATCTCCAAAGGGATATATTCAGCAAGAACTTTTCGGAAGTGCACGAATTTATTACTATGCGCCATTTAATTTAGTCTTGGTTTTCTCTCTGTACAATATCAAATTATCTGAAATATCGTTGTTTTGGTTTTTATGGATTGAGTTCCTTCCAGAAATTCCCTTCAATGTTGATCTTTCTTAGATAAAAACTAAAGGCAGGAAATTCAACGAAACAATTAAATCCGATCCACATCGAAAACGCAAAAGCATAAAGTATTATTGGCACGAATCGACCTCAGAAGTCACGAACGAAATTGATATCAAAATTTCAAAGGGAAATTTTAATCGTCTACAACCGAACCGAACAGCAACAATTTCGCAGTGAAACATATCTACGACGTCGTATTTCAGTTATTTATACCGCGAAATTTACGGTTCAATATTTCACTTTCGTCGTCACCCTGGATTTGAAATATTACAAATTGGTTTTTATTGTTACAATCCCGGTTTAGCACAGCTGGTCGACTTCAGTAAGAGCAGGTTCGTTCGACGCTTTCGCGATTTTCTTTTGAAATCAGAGTCCGAGCCTAATTTAATTTTTGACGGTCAGGATTTATATTTTGTAGAGATATTGCAGCGAATCTCCAGAGGCTACAGTTGTTTAACCAAATAAGAACTAATTTTGTTCTTGGTAATCATTTCTGAAAGAATTGAGAGGTGGTAAATGAAGAAGAAGTCCTTCGTCGAACCGAAAATATTTCGAGAAATACCTATATCTTATTCGAACCGATTTTCGAAGATTTTCCTACTGGCAGGAATTTTTTCAGAGTTTTAATAATAACAGTTCATTTCTATAATCAAATACATAATTTACTTGGTAGGTCAAGAAATCTCAAATGTTTACACATCTCCTGATGAGCATTGGACAAATTTGATCTAGGCAAATTTGATTATATGAACAATAGAGACAAACAAAATCTGAATCTTAAATTAGTACATAATTCAAAAACTCATCTACGAAATAAGGACTATTTTGATCAGAAGAGTCCTGGTTGCATCGATTTATTTCATTCCTGTGAATTCTTCCAGACAAAAGAGCCTGTTCAATAAGCTGGCACAATGTGTAGTGCTCCCATCGAGTAGGTGATGTTGAATGATAAAACCTAAAACCGTTCCACCAAATAAAACGAAAAATTTGAAGAAGGGGGGGGGGCGGCATAAGTGCTTATATCTTGCAAACCATTAACTTGACGGATGAAGTCATCTTGAAACTTTGGTATATGATTAAGATCTTCAACTGAAGGCCTTGTTTTTTTCTCAATTTTACTACACTCTTCTATAGTGTTTCATAGAGGACCTCTTCCTTTCTCCGAATGAAAACATAAACGGGCCAAAGGACGCACATGACAAATTTTTGTCCTGCGGAAACCGGAGAATCGAGATACCTTTTTTTTGAGCGCTCGTACTACTATCCTACACGAGGGCTATATCGTTTCGTCACGATGTCTGTATTTTTCGAATTTTGAGCCGAAAATGGTCTTAAACGACTATGTTCGACTCACTGATGACGAATCCGTCGAAAAATTCGAGTCTGTCCGTCCGGCCGGCCGTATACACGATAACTCTCGAACGGAACGACCTAGAAACTTGAAATTTTTAGGGTAGGTTCGAATCTTGGATGCCGGGGTTAAGTTCGTTATTGGGCAAAATTCGCCCAGGGGTTCCGTGAATATGGCTGCTCGAAATTTTGTTTTCCTGATTTTTTCGAAACTACAAATTCGATTGGGGTGAAAATTTGCACTCGAATGGATAATGACGTGTTCAAGATACATGCTGAATTTTGTCCAGATCTCATGACCAGAACTTCGTAATGAAAAGGCCTAGGGACTTGAAATTTTCAGGATAGGTTCGAATCTCGAATGTCGTGATCACGTTCATAAAGGAGCAGGATTAGACTAGAGGTTCCCTAAATATGGCCGTTCAAAATATTTTTCTCCTGATAATTTCAAAACTACAGATTTGATCGTGACGAAATTTTGTATTTTAATGGAGAATGATATTTTCAAGCTACATTTTCTCCAGATCGCATGACCAGAACAATAGAAACAACAGAAAATTATAACTTTCGAACAGAAAGGCCTAGGGACTCCAAATTTTCAGGAAAGCTTCGGATCACGAATTTCGAGAACACGTTCATCAATGTGCAAAATATTTTTTTTCTGATAATTTCGAAACTACCCATTGGATTGGAATTTTGCAAATAGATGAAGAATAATGTATTCGATATGGCTTTATTCACAATTAATAATACAAATGTGAAAAAAGTTTTTACACAGAGAAACTACACAATATGGTCGCTCCAAAATTCATTAATGTCATAGTACTCCTTTTCGCACAATATTTTTTTCATTTCCTTCTTCAGTTTGTTGGAATTCATATTCTTAAACCTTTTCGGAATTTTATTGTAAATGTTTACGGCAACATGGTTCACATTGAGTTGTGCTGCAGATATCCTGTGATAGGGTGTCCTAAAATTTTCAGCACCTCTCGTCTCATAATCATGATTCTCTTTGTTCGTTTCAATTGTATGCATTGAAAATGCGAATCTACCTACAAGGTGGGTGAACGAGCGCTCAAAAGCTCCTGACTTCACGGCAGTGCTTTCCATCATTTTTTATCTGAGGAATTATTCCTATTCATTTATCCCAACAAATATACAACAAAATTTCCAATAATGAAGATTCAGAATCGTCCGAGGAAAAATTCTTGACTACTACAGTTTCCACAATTATTTATGTCTTGGTTAGTGTACAATGTACCCACAATCCAATAATCGAACAAAAAAATTTAATTGACCCAGTAACTGAAGGTAAATGGCCATAGACGGCGTCGAGCAATCGCTGACTTAAGCTTGAAGCTGATTGAATATGGTTACATTTGGGGAGATAGCAATCAGATGCGAATGCATTGAGAAAAGAACTGTTTGCTTTGGATTTGGGTACAGATCGTCGATGATAACCAATTTTCTGTGGTCTTAAGTTGAAGATATGTATTGATTTCAACCATTTGTGTTGACTGTCGCATAACGCCTGCAAAAATGAATCTTCTGCATAAACAATTCGACAGCATCGTTAACTAGACTTTCGGCGGTATCGAGTGGCCACCGAGATCGTGCGATTTAACACCACTGGACTTTTTGGCTGCCATAACAGGTCTGAGTGAATAAGCCGCAGACGATTTATTACTTATTTGAAAGTCAACATAACCAATGCAGAAAATGATATCGAGTCCGATTTATGCGGTCGAATAATCGATTATGAGACCTTTCGCATTCCAGGCAAGCTGCGGCGGTGGCGGCCACATGGCTGTTTCCATTCATGATGTCATAGAATCCTTTCCTGAATTGAAGAAAAAAGGATATCTGATACAAAACTCATTTAATTCAAATTCAAAGTTCAATAGCCATGAATGAAAAATGCTTTCTCTTCAAATATATGCGGTTGATGTCAAAATAGTTCGATTCTCTGGATGTTTCTTACCATAATTCTTCTAACATTATTCAAATTTATTTGATTTCCATTTTCTCCCTTTCATATTTACTACTACTAAGTACTATCGTTCAGATATCTAAAAGGTAATCTGTGGGATGAATTAATGTTGGGCAGGAATTATGGATACATGCACATGGAACTTCGGAGTGTTTCAGAGTCTTGTATCCACGAGTGAGAAAATTCAAGCTTATATAGAATCAAGAAGTCTGGCATCGAATGTCCTCCTACATTCCAAATTAGAACATTTCCGCCTCGAATTTTGTTGATTTTTTCATTTACCATAAAGGTTGGCCTGTATTTTTATAATAGACTAGCAGACTCGGCCACGCTTGCTGTGGCTGAGGTAAACATCTGATTATATTGTATTAAAATATTCAAACCAGTGGAATCATTATTATAAACCCTAACCCTATCCTATATTTTTTAAAAGTTATGAGCCAGTTCTCAACCAGTTCCAAATTTCTTCATTTTTGGGAAAGACCCAGAAACTTGGCATTACTCCTTCCACTTTATCGCTCTTATCGAGTGATCGGTAGTAGTAGGGACGCGATATCCTGCGGTCGATTTGAGACCCACGTTGCCGCGTAGATAATTATCACTATTTGTCATATATAATAAACAAATAATTTGCAATAAAAAAATATTGCAACTATAAATTGAGATAAAAACCATCCTATCTTTTGAGTTGGATCAAACTGCACACAGTGTGTACAATTTCATTGAAATCGGTTCGATATTTCAGGAGTTCTTACCGGACAAACAACGTGACATGAAATTTTTAAAAAGATTATGTATTGAATTGATGTAGCCAATAGATACTTGATGAAAATCCATAATTTACTTAGTATTCACTATTCAGTGATACTTGATGAAAATCCATAATTTACTTAGTATTCAGTGATACATTGGACAACGATTTTCACTTCTTAGGTTTACTTGTTACGACACGTGTTCCGCTTTACAATAGCATATTCAGGTGGGTGAGATAAAACAAGTTTTATTCATTTTATGAAACAACAAATATTTTCGAATATATGATGCCAGATCAGATGATATTTTTTCGAATTCTTCAATTCAAAATAGTATGAACAGATCAACATAGAAAAATCCAACCCCTTTGTGTTGTGGCACGCGTTCAATCTTCTTTAAAAATACAAAAAACCTGACCAATATCGAAATTTTGAATAAATACTGATTGTTTTAAGGTAATGAGTGGAACAAATTCATTTCGAACTTTTGGTTAGTATAATTATGATATGTCCCTTAGACTTTACAAAAAGTATTCGGAATTTTTTTTTCGCATTATGAGAAGTTATTCAAATTTCTTTTGTTTATGGATATGCAGAGAGTTGAATAAGGGTGGGTTGTATTTCAATCCTTTCAATTAGAAAAGTGTCCAACATGATTTTCATAGAAAATATTAGTCTTCTACCATCCTACCATATTAAATGACCTGACATTGAACATATATTATTGTTTATAATATTCGGAAATTCCCGTGAAATTTTTATTGGTCATCAGAAGTAGAATTAGGTATCACTCACCAAAATGAATTCTTGATCAGAAAAATCAACTTCACTAAAATAAATGACACAACTAAACACAGTCACCAGTCACAACAAAAGCACTATCTTCCTCAAACAATATACTATTGATGTGTTAACCCTTTCGTAGAAACTTCTTCGGTCAATATTTTGTGACAGACCGAAAAATAACCTATTCGCTTCTCAGCCAGTTCACTCTGATAAACCGACTGCAAACTGCATGCATTTAATCACTGACACTTGTCTTGTCCTTGTTATCGTCTATTCAATAGGATCGAAGTAGAAAGAACAACTTCACGTTTGTAAACTTGTAATATCGGGTATTTCGCTCGCTATCCACGTTCGTTCAATAGAACAGTTGACGTTAAAGTGTTCAAGTATCAAGTAACCTCTGAGCACGACCCACTACGATTTTACTCCGCGGACAGGTGTATCGAGTGGGGGAGTTGTTTTGCTTGGCTCAAAAACAACCACGTTTTGAATTGTAAACAGGTGCAGAGGGTGGAGGCGATAAGGTTGGATGTACGGGAGCTGTTTTCCAACCCTATCTCTTGTGATTCGAATACCTCCTTCTCAACCCAGACACTCTTTCTACCGATAAAGTTGATCAGTTGACATTAGAAGGCAGACATATAAATCGCGCTCTTATGAGGAATCAAACTGAATAGAATGATATCAGACATCAACAAAAATATATATATATATATATAGTAGTCTGAGATAAGAGCCTTTTGAACTATAAACACAATGTTTCAGGGAATAGAGGCTCACTTTTGATAGGAAAAAAAAGTGGTACTCTTTTTTCTAAACCAAGCTTTCGCACATGCGCATAACCTGGACCATCAAATTGACTTTGAAAACGTAGAAATTTTAAAAACTGAAAGCAATTACCACAAGAGACTTATCCACGAGATGATCCAAATAAATAAAAGAGAAAACACAATAAATAAAAAATCTGACACCAATAAGTTAAGTAATATATACAGCTATCTGTTAGAAAAAGAAACTGAATTCTATGACGGCCCACTCGATGAGTGATTGGACAGAAGGATGGATGACATTACTAAATGTCATGCTAAATTGTATTTTAAAAGGAAAAAATTTTCCATATAATATTACACCAGATTCAATTGTCATTATATAACCTCAATTTCGGTAATTTTACGAGATGATTTTAAATTACGTAAATATGTTAATGTCCTGTATCTGTTTATTTTAGACACCCTGAAGAAGCAATAAAGTATTGCGAAAGCTTGGTTTAGAAAAAAGAGTACCACTTTCTTTTTTTTTTCCTATCAAAAGTGAGCCTCTATTCCCTGAAACATTGTGTTTATATATATATATATATATAAATATCACTAGTTTTTCCAATATTCGGGAATCAGAACAAACGAGAAGGACAATACATCAAACAAAAAAGTACGGAAAGCACTGCCGTGAAGTCAGGAGCTTTTGAACGCTCGTTCATCCACCTTGTAGGTAGATTCTTACTTTCCAGTTTTAGAAACCAATTGAAAAAATTTTGACAGCTGTCAAAAAAAATTTCAAACTAAGGCGAAAATCCAGACTTCACGTCATTGCTTTAGGTGACCAATTTTTTTTTCGATAATTCGCTATAATTTTCGACGGATCTATGGTCTTGGTGATGCGATCTGGACAAAATTTCGCACGTAGTTTGAATACATTATCCTTCATCTATGTGCAGAATTTCAATCCAATCCAATGAGTAGTTTCGAAATTATCAGGATAAGAATATTTTGAACGGCCATTTTTACGGAACCCCTAGTCTAATTTTGCTTATTGATGAACGTAACGACGAAATTCGCGATCCGAACCTATCCTGAAAATTTCAAGTCCCTAGGCCTTTTCGTTCGGAAGTTATTATTTTCTATGATTTCTATGGTTCTGGTCATGAAATCTAGAAAAAATGTAGCTCGAGTATATCATTCTCAATTTAAATACAAAATTACGTCACGATCAAATCCATAACTTCGAAAATATCAAGAAAACTAGATTTCAAACGGCCATATTTACGGCACCCCTAGTATAACTTTGCTCATTGATCAACGTGACCGCAACATTCGAGATCCACACCTATCCTGAAAATTTCAAGTCCCTAGGCCTTTCAATTACAAAGTTACAATTTTTTATGGTCTCTATGGTTCTGGTTATGCGAGCTGCACAAAATTCTGCATTTAGGTTGAACACGTAATTTTCCATCTGAGTGCAAAATTCCATTTCGATAGAATCTGTACTTTCGAAGTAATCAGAAAAACAAAATTTCGAGCGGCCATATTTACGGAACCCCTGGGCGAATTTTGCCCAATAAAAAACTTAACCGCGGCATTCGAGATTCGAACCTACCCTGGAAATTTCAAGTTTCTAGGATATTCCCTTCGAGTGTTATCGTGTATACGACCGTACGGACGGATAGACTCGAATTTTTTGACGGATTCGTCATCAGTGAGTCGAACATAGTCGTTTGAGACCATTTTCGACTCAAAATTGTAAAAATACAGACATCGTGACGAAATGATATAGCCCTCGTGTAAGTAGTACGAGCGCTAAAAAGAGTCTTTAACTCCCTGTGTAGGACCAGAATTTTTCCGTGACTCACAGAAACACAACCTCGAAGAAATATTCGGGAATAAAGGGGAGACTGACCGAGAATCTATCTGGCGGAATCAACTAGGTTTGAGACCTTTCAAACTTCAACGCAGAGAGATCAATATCTTTTGTTCTCCTTTTTCATGGGCTTCTACCGGAGACTGTCGCCTAAGAGTTAGAACCTTTTTTTTTTTTTTTTGTTTAGTCAGGGGGAATCCTCATGGACGAACTATCTCCGATAGATAGAACAGTGTGAGACTTCGTGTGAAGCACGACCTACTCTAACTAAACCTAACCTGCTGTTTTAGATTCCGGGCATTTATTACCTACTAACCTTTTGACTCTTCTTGTTCGTATCTCTATCACGATCTTTGTCGTGGGATGCTTGTGTTACCTATGAATTTGAATTTCATAGGAGTCTCTTCTTCTGGATGATTTAAATTGAGATTACTCAATTTCTGTTTCTACGTAGTTGATCTCTGGGTCTTTTGTGATAGGTGGGTATCCTAACCACATCTTCTGCGGGGTTGTAGTCAACTAGTCTTCTTAGCTCATCATTTGGGTGTTGACTTGCTTTTTCAAATATCTTCTCGGCCTTCTTTTTTAGGAAATCTGTGACAGTTTCCCATTCTAAGTCTCTGTGGATTTGTTGGTTTTTACGAACCACGGCATATTCATTGCTGCTCTGAGCAGTTTATTTTCTGTTGCTTGAATCTTCTATATATGGCTATTGGCTGCATGGCCCCATGCCGCCGAGCCATATGTTAGTTGGGGTCTTGCAATTGACTTGATCATTCGTAGTTTCGTGCTTTGGTTCATTTGGCTTCTTCTTCCTAGTAGTGGGTAAAGTCTACTCATCGCTGAGTTTGTTTTATCCACTGCATATTTTATATGGTTTTTCCATGTAAGCCCTTTATCTAGTTTTACTCCTAGATATTTGACTTCATTTTCCCATTTTATCTCTTCTCCGTCTATCTGTAGGTTGGAATTAATTTCAAGTCTCCGCTTCTGTAGTAGAATAGCTTGGCTCTTTTTGCTATTTATTTGAATTTTCCATTTGATGAACCATTCTTCTAAATCTTCTAGTGCTTCTTGCAGTCTTCTGTGTATGACATCTGGTCGGCGATGTCTGAAGGCTATTCCCGTGTCGTCTGCATAAAGGGCTAGCAGATTCCTTGGGTTCTTAGGAATATCGTAGATATATATGTTGTTAAGCAGAGGTCCTAGAACTGATCCTTGGGGCACTCCTGCTTCTACTTGTCTGGTGGTAGATAATGTGTCGTCTATTTTGACATAAAAATTGCGGTTCCTCAGGTAGTTTCTTATTATCTTGCAGGTTTTGGTGGTGTAGCCTGCCATCATCATCTTGTAGGCAAGTCCTTCGTGCCAAACTCGGTCGAAGGCTCTCTCGACATCTAATAGCACTAATCCAGTGGCTTGTTTATTCTGAAATCCTTCAGTGACATATTCAGTGATCCTTAACAGTTGAAGTTCTGTGGAATGATTTCTTCTGAATCCAAATTGTTCCGGTGGTATCAGATTCAGCGCTTCTGTTTCTTCATTGAGTCTTTTTGCAATGACTCTTTCGACAATTTTTCCAAGTGCTGACAGTAGACTTATCGGCCTGTAGTTTTGTGGGAATTTTCTATCTTTTCCTGGCTTATTGAACACAATGACTTCTGCTGTTTTCCATCTTTCCGGATAGTATTCTGTTCTCATCACTGCGTTTGCTATATTGGTTAGCGCTGCTATTCCTTTTCTGGGCAATTTCCGTAACATAAAGTTTGTTACTTTGTCTTTTCCTGGAGCTTTTCTGTTTTTCAATTTCTTGATGATTTCTTTAATTTCCGTTGGTGTTGTTGGGTTTGGGATGGTATCGCCTTCCGGCGGTTCCAACATCAATTCTTCATTTTCTTCGACTTCTTCTTCTAAATCTTCATTGTCATCGTCTTCTCTGTAGTTGATTCTGGCTTCTCGTTCTATCGCGTCGACCAGTGCTTCGGCTTTTTCAAGCTTTGAGTAGGCCATCCCATTAGCTCCGTGTAGAGGGGGAATTTCGGTTTTCTCGCGTCGTAAGCACTTTTGCAAGTTAGAACCTAGGGGTATCCATCACCATATATATCAGGAAAAACATGCCCCACCCTTTCATCGGTTTCCTTAAGGGACACTATCGCCTCAGGAGGAATCTAAGTCTAGCATAAAATGTGAAAGGTAGATTCTGTGGGGATCTAGTCTTCGGTAGCCAACGCAAATAATACTTGGGCCTTGCATAAATCATGAAGACCTATCCTCCTTGAAAGCATTTCTGTTACGGAAGTTAATTTGAGATCTGGAACTGGACAGGGAGCTGTGGAATCTTCATTCGAACCTACTTGGCCCTGGAATTATGACCGCTAACTTTTTATTGAGCGCTCGTACCTACTACATACTTACACGAGGGCTATATTATTTCGTCACGATGTCTGTATTTTTCGAATTTTTAGCCGAAAATGGTCTCAATCGACTATGTTCGACTCACTGATGACGAATCCGTTGAAAAATTAGAGTCTGTCCGTCCGTCCGGCCAGCCGGCCGTATACACGATAACTCTCGAACGGAATGTTCTAGAAACTTGAAATTTTCAGGGTAGGTTCGAATCTCGAATGCCGCGGTTGAAATCGTTATTAGGCAAAATTCGCCAAGGGGTTCCGTAAATATGGCCGGTCGCCACGTTTTCCAGATTATTTTGAAACTACAGATTCGATCGAGGTGAAATTTTGCACTCTGATGGAGAATTACGTGTTGCAGCTACATGCAAAATTTGGTCCAGCTCGCATGACCAGAACCATAGCAACCATAGAAAATTGTAACTTTGTAATGGAAAGGCCTAGGATTTTGCAATTTTCAGGATTGGTTTGGATTTTTAATGTTGCGGTCACTTTCATCAATGAGCAGAATAAGACTAGGGGTTCCGTAAATATGGCCGTTTGAAATTCAGTTTTCTCGATTACTTCAAAACTATGGATTTGATCGTGACGAAAGTCTGTATTTATATTGAGAATGATATATTGGAGCTGAACAGGGCCGCGCCGCCCTCATGGGCAGGATGGGCAAGGCCCAGGGGCGCCGAGCCTTCAGGGGCGCCGCAGGCGCCCTGATCTCATTACATAAAAATGCCTATCATTCATTAATCATATTCCTGGAATACATTTTACACTATTCTATAAAACTAAAGAAAAAAATATATATATACATATATTATTATTATTGATTTGATTGATGTACAAATAAAGAAGAACCACAGTAAGCAAAAATGCGTCCACGCCAGGCCAGGTCAATACGATACTTTACTCGTTGTCGTTGAGATTGAAAACGCGTGGATACTGGATACATTGATAAACTCGCGCCTAATTCACTAGTTCCCTGAACATATAAAGAATATACAAATGAATACAGACAAAAATATTCCACAGTATATTGGTGATAAAATACAAAATGAGCTAATTCACCTTATAGGAGAGCATATCAGATCTGAAATTTTGAACAAGGTGATAGCCGCCGAGAAGAGCAGATATCTGTTTGCTAAATTTGTGCGGTTGAATCAGAACAGCATCTCCATAACGAGATTTTTTTAAAATTTTATCCAATACCGATATAACAGGGTCAGGTTAATAAACTTTTCGTTGGTGATATTTGAAGAATACGAGCTTAAATTGAATAATCTTCGTGGTCAGGGTTATGACAATGGTGCCAATATGGGAGGAAAAAACAACGATCTGCAAACAAATTCTTGATTTGAGTTTTAGATCAATTTTTGTGTCATGCGATCTAGACAATTTTTAACATGTTGCTTGAACACGTCATTTTTCAATTGAGTGCAAAATTTCATCTCGATTGAATCCGCAGTTTCGAAGTATCAGGAGAAAAAAATTTCGGACTGTCATATTTACGGAACCCCTGGTGGAGTTCTGCCCATTAACGAACTAAACTGCGACATTCGGAAACTGAACCCATACCGAAAATTTCAAGTCTCTAGGTCGTACCGTTCGAAAGTTATCGTGCTTACGGCCGGACGGAAAGACTTGAATTTTTCGACGGATCCGTCATCAGTGAATCGAACTTTGTCGATAAAGACCATTTTCTGCTCAAAATAAGAGAAATACAGACATCATGATAAAATGATATAGCCCTCGTATAAGTAGAACGAGCGCTCAAAAAACGTTGGAGTCTGTACAATAATGGATGTAAATTCAATTTCTCAATTCTATTATACAGGGTGTTTCCAAATTCGACGGGAACCTTTGAGGACGTGTTAGTTTCTCTTTGCTGTCGTTTGAGCCATATTTATTGATATCCAAAAATCAACTGTTTACGAGTAATTTGAGTTCTCGTGTTTTTTTTAAATTACTGACCTGACTTCATTTTTCGTCAATTTTTTCTACGTTGAACAAGTTTGATTATAATTTCGTATTATTTTTATCAGAGAAGGGTATGATATGTATAAAAAAGCGAAAATATGCTGTTATATATGTTGAAAAAGAATTCGTCTGATTTAAAAGTTGGTATATGAAGAAAAGAATAGTAAATTTCTAGTATCAATTCGCCTACAAATTTCGAATTCCACAATTCATGTATGACAAAGTTATTTAAAAAACTTCCAAATTCCTTCTTTAATTCCTAAAAAAGTTTTCGTTACAAAGCAGGCACTAGTTTCGTTTCAGCAGATTTTTTTATGAACAACCTTTTGAAAGTCCGGCATAAAAAATAGTGTTTTGGCGTTAAGCTTTGGATGGGAGCAATAGCTAATCTTTTGATAGGTCCTCACTATTTACCTGACAACTTAAATGGAGAAATTTATGAATAATTTTTAAGAACAAATATGGACAGTTCTTTGGACGAGGTTCCCTTGATTGACAGGCGTGAAATCATTTTTTAACAGGATGGGTGTCCCGCACACTATAGGCTAAACGTTCGTATGTTCTTGAACGAATTGTTTCCTTATCGGTGGATAGGTAGGGGAGGAGCTTTTTCGTGGCCAGCGAAAAGTCCGGATCTAACACCGTTAGATTTTCATGTTTGGGGCAGTTTAAGAGAAATAGTATATGAAAGGGAAAAACAAACATGTGCACAACTCTTGCGGAGAGAATATACGGAGCAGTGAGAAGATTGAAAGTAAACCTCAGGACTGAAGAAATTAGAAAAAGGGCCACATACAATGAAATTTTGAGTTGAATTGCAATATAAAAATATTCAAATCGTTACTTTTCTTTCTTCGGTTATATCCCCTTTCAAATCAAAATCTGCGAAACTAGTGGCGTCGTTCTAACAAAAAACTTTTTAGGAAATGAAGAAGGAATTCGGCAAGTATTTAAAATAATTTTTCTATACATAAATTGTGGAGTTCGAGAATTGCAGGCAAGTTGATATTAGAAATCGACTATTCTTTTCTTCATAATAAACCAACTTTCAAATCATACGAATTCTTTTTCAACACAACTATTACTGCATATTTCCACTTTTTTCACACATATCATATCCTTCTCAGATGAAAATAATTCAAAAAATTGACGAAAAATGAAGTTAGGTGAGTAATTTTTCGAGAAACACAAAAACTGAAATAACTCGTTAACTGTTGAATTTTGGATATCAATAAATATGGCTCAAATGGAAACAAATGAGTGAGAATGACCACCACGTCCTTCAAGGTTCACTTCGAATTTGGAAACACCCTGTATACGTTTCAATTTGAGTCAAAATAAGAAATAACATGAAGGGGCGCAATTATATTATTCGCCCAGGGGCGCATCCTGGGCTAGGCGCGGCCCTGGAGCTGAATTTTTTCAGATCGCATGATCAGAACCATAGAAACCATAGAAAATCATAACTTTCGAACGGAAAGGCCTAGGGACTTGAAATTTTCAGGATAGGTTCGGATCACGAATTTCGGGGTCACGTTCATCAATAAGCAAAATTGGAATAGCGGTTCCGTAAATATAGCCTTTCAAACAATTTTTTACCTGATAATTTTGAAACAACTTATTTGATTGCAATGAAATTTCGCACATAGATGAAGAATAATGTATTCAAAATACGTGGAAAATTTTGTTCAGATCGCATTACCGAAACCATAGATACAGTGAAAAATTCTAGCGAATTATCGAACAAAAATTGGTCACCTAAAGCACTGACGTGAAGTCTTGATTTTCGCCTTTTTTTGAAATTTTCTTTGACAGCTGTCAAAATCTTTCCAATTGTTTTCTAAAACTGGAGAATGCGAATCTACCTAAAAGGTGGATGTAAGAGCGCTCAAAAGCTCCTGACTTCACGGCAGTGCTGTTCGTAATTTTTTTTGAGCGCTCGTGATACTTACACGAGGGCTATATCATTTCGTCACGATGTCTGTATTTTTCGAATTTTGAGACGAAAATGGTCTCAATCGACTATGTGGTGTGGATCTGAAATGTCGCGTTCACGTTTAACAATGAGCAGAATTATACTAGGGGTTCCGTAAATACGGTCGTTTGAAATTTTGGTTTTTCGATAATTTCGAAACTACGGATTCGATCTAGATAAAATTTTGTATTTTAATCGAGAATGATATATTAAAGCCATATTTTGTCCAGATCTCATGACCAGAACCATAGAAACCATAGAAAATTGTAACTTCTGAACGGAAAGGCCTAGGAACTTGAAATTTTCAGGGTGGGTTTGGATCGCGAATATCGCAGTCACGTTCATCAATGAGCAAAACGAGACTAGGGGTTCCGTAATTATGGCCGTTCAAAGTATTTTTTCCTGATAGTTTCGAAACTACTGATCTGATTGGAATTTTGCACCTAGCTGAGGAATAATGTATTCAAACTACGTCCAAAATTTTGTCCAGATCGCATTATCAAGACCATAGATACCGTAGAAAATTCTAGCGAATAATCGAAAAAAAATTGATCAGCTGAAGCACTGACATGAAGTCTGGAGTTTCGCCTAAGTTTCAGAAATTTTTTGACAGCTGTCGAAAATTCCTTCAATTGATTTCTGAAACTGGAAAATGCGAATCCACTTACAAGGTGCATGTACGAGCGCTCTAAAGCTCCTGCCTTCACGGCAGTGCTTTTCGTAATTTTTTAATTTAAGCTTCATTTACCAAGAGAATCATCTTGCTACATATATTTGAGACAATACTTGTAGTTTCTTCTCAGCTTTGGGTCGTGCGCACTGCCAATGTCGTCCAAAATGAATGCATCAGAACTAAGGTAGCAAATTATAGAAATTCACAGTTATTTATTTGATTTCCACTTTGACGGTTTCCGGGATTTTTGCGCGCTTTTTTCTGTGAACACAGCATGATAACAATCGTTATCATTCTGCCAGATGATGGAACATCTCTTGGTCCCCAATCAAAAAACTTGCTAGAGCTTGCTGCGACGCTTCAGGAAGTATAACAAATTCACTAGGAATACCTAAATCAAATTATTCAAATTCATGCCAATGCGTATGCAGGCAGTTATTAGAAACCGAAATAGTAATACGCGATATTAATTCAAATGAATGCCATTTTTTGTGTTTCATGCAACCCCAGGAAACAGACACAATCAGAAGAATGGTGATACTTATAATAATTATGTTAATTTGAACATATCAGTACACAATCATAAATCACAAACAAACGTGAGTTCCGCAATAAAACCGAATGTTTGTTCATCAATTCAATTATTCGATAAATACTAGCTGATTTGATTGAATTCGGTATCTCAGAAACTATTCGCTCTATCCTTCTGAAATACCTACTGTGTGTACGTATGAGGCATAGACAGAATGAGTTATGTGGAATTTGCGTTTTGTAACTGTTCCATGTTAAAAGAAAATTCAGTTTTTTTGATCTGCTACTCCATGTTTCGAAGTTTATGAGAACAAAACGAATTTATTTGGTTCGTTGCAAAATCTCTAGTCCTACTATATTGTCACCCTCTTTGTCACCTCACGTAAAATGATCATAGATTATTAAAAGGTGACTGCTCTGGCGATCAATTGCAACAAGCTCGCAGAAGCTCCTGACTTCACGTCAGTAGGTACTTTTCAATTTTTTTCAGGTGCGTATCAGATAATCCACCCTAACTGAGGACGATATACTGTAGCAAGCCATGGTTTACCACCTTGAGGTTAGTTGCATCGAGAATAAATCTATTTGGAGTTTATTCAACATGTACCTGAGTGTTTCCGAACCTTTGATAAGATATGCATTATGCATTCCACCTGTGATGGAGATCTACCTTGAAACCCAGATATTGGATGTCGCTTGCCCTAGTAGTCTTCACTGGGTTTTCAAATAGCAGAAAAGGTGATCAAATCAGTCTTTGATTATATCAATCTGATTTTCCTCCTTTGTTTACAGGCTTTTCCAGACCTCCGCTATAAAGTGTAAGGTAGTATCTGCTAAAGATAAGGCTGTCGTAACCCAAGGTAAGCAGGCTGCTCATATATAGGGAAGATAACCGATGACCCAATACCACAAAGTGGTCGATTCTACACTCAAAGAGATTTTCCAGGATATAAAATAGGAATTCGGTAACTTCTAGAGGAAATTCCCCCTATATGAGCGACAGCAGGAATATTTGTTGATTTTACGTGACAATTTCGGTCGTTTAATTCCTCTAGAAAGTTTTACCTTAGTTGATGCAACCAAACTGCACTATTTACACTATTACAGGAATAAACAAACTGAATAGTTGTATTTCAAGCTTCAAACTTCAGTTTCTGTAATAATTTCCAGTATTGAACACTGAACTAAAACAGGAATTATTTTACTTATAACGGAAATCTAGTATCGATTCAACAGGAACTTCCCGTTGAATTTAAGAACTATCATTCATTAATTACAGTACTAGTTAGTTGTATTCGAAGCTTATAACCCGAGCTTTTGCAGGCATTCTCTGTAGTAATGCATTCTGTCTAAAGAGCGACTTTGCGAATAGGCGTCTAGGATGGGGAGAATTTATATTATATTATATTTATTGAAGAGTATATTTGAATTATTCTAACGAATTGGAGAGACATTCGTTGAATACTAGTTTTGCGAGACTCCATAATAAATATAAAGAATTTTTTCCTGATTCCGAACACATATTAGCGTATTTGATTACGGAATTACTGTCTACAAATGCGTACAACTTTTCTGTCGCTTTTCGATCCTTTGGGTAGTATCTTTGAGTTTTGTATATTCGGTGGCGCCCTCTGTTGAGCGGTACGGTAAATGCTGGGCTGTCGGTGCAGATCGCTTTATAGATCTAATCTCTCTTCCTTCCTCTGATCTGATCTAACCTGACTTCCCCGTTCCTTCCTCCTAAATTCAGGCCGGAATCCATAAATCACCCAGTATCTCCTAAACTAATAGTCCTAGGATACAAAACAAGCAACATTTCTGAAAGGCCTGGATGATCTGCATTCACCACTAGGCTATGGCCAACCACTCATGAAACACCCTGTATGAACATAAAACATGTCCAAGTTAAAATCGTCTACAATTTCAAGGTGATCAGTATTCATATTTTACTTTTTTTTAGGTAATCTTCAAGGTACATGGCAAAATCATCTGCCCTTGTGGATGGAGGTCAGAGTTGTCGTCTTTCCCAGGGGTATTCCAATCTGTATTGCCCTGCAATCCCCTATATGTACCCATACATATGTATACTAATTCGTTGTTGCATTCATTCTGCTCCCGAATAAAAACAACAACGCAATCATTTTTGAGCGCTCGTACTTCTTACACGAGGGCTATGTCATTTCGTCACGATGACTGTATTTTTCGAATTTTGAGCCGAAAATGGTCTCAAACGACTATGTTCGACTCACTGATGACGAATCCGTCGAAAAATTCGAGTCTGTCCGTCCGGCCGGCCGGCCGTATACACGATAACTCTCGAACGGAATGTTCTAGAAACTTGAAATTTTCAGGGTAGGTTCGAATCTCGAATGCCGCGGTTAAGTTCGTTATTAGGCAAAATTCGCCAAGGGGTTCCGTAAATATGGCCGGTCGAAATGTTGTTTTCCTGATTACTTTGAAACTACAGATTCGATCGAGGTGAAATTTTGCACTCAGATGGAGTTAAAGCTACATGCGAAATTTGGTCCAGCTCGCATGACCAGAACCATAGAAACCATAGAAAATTGTAACTTTGTAATGGAAAGGCCTAGAGACTTGAAATTTTCAGGATAGGTTTGGATTTTTAATGTTGGGGTCACTTTCATCAATGAGTAGAATTGGACTAGGGGTTCCGTAAATATGGCCGTTTGAAATTCAGTTTTCTCGATAAATTCAAAACTATGGATTTGATCGTGACGAAATTCTGTATCTATATTGAGAATGATATATTGGTGCTGAATTTTTTCAAATCGCATGATCAGAACCATAGAAACCATAGAAAATCATAACTTTCGAACGGAAAGGCCTAGAGACTTGAAACTTTCAGGATAGGTTTGGACCACGAATTTTGGGGTCACGTTCATCAATAACCAAAACTGGACTAGGGGTTCCGTAAATATAGCCTTTCAAACAATTTTTTTCCTGATAATTTTGAAACAACTTATTGGATTACAATGAAATTTCGCACATAGATGAAGAATAATATATTCAAACTAAGTGGAAAATTTTGTCCAGATCGCATCACCGAGACCATAGATACCGTAAAAAGTTCTAGCGAGTTATCGAAAAAAAATGGTACTGACGTGAAGTCTTGATTTTCGCCTATGTTTGAAATTTTCTTTGACAGCTGTCAAAATCATTCCAATTGTTTTCTAAAACTGGAGAATGCGAATCTACCTAAAAGGTGGATGTACGAGCGCTTAAAAGCTTAAAAGACTTCACGGCAGTGCTTCTCGTAATTTTTATTGTATCTATCTTCGCTATGGTATATTTCATTTATTAATTATTATTATATATATCATTTGGTAACCGCCAATATTAAAAATGTCTCAACTTTCAGAAATATCGAAGGTTTCTGTTCAACAATCATGTCGATGTCCACAGTTATCACACTTTTTATATTTAAATGAAAAACTCTCAAAAATCGTCTGCTTACTTCATTATCGAAAAATTTTTGTTTTTACTCGATTATAAGTTCAGTACTTCATGAGTTGATCTACATGTACTTCATGTTATCTCTGGGTGAGCAAACCAGTACCACACACATATAAACTATAACTCGAAATATGCCAGCATAATATGTACTGTGATGAATATTGTCCAACCAAGTTCTTCTTAAAATAAATTATTCACAATTCACTATTCACTAATTTATTTATTATAACACATATAATTTATTTCATACGCAAGCCCAATTCTGTACTAACTCCCTCTCGCTCAGGCCGACGTCGTTTTATATCCCGCTTCATCGTTCTCGAAGGGTTCCAGTATATTCCAGAAGGCTGTCGAAGCGTATCGTCGTTTCTTGTATATTCTCGAAGAGTGGCGGCCGTTCTAGAAGGCGACTGGTCCGGCATAAGTTCGTTACATTGCCCCCTTAAAGACATTTCGTCTCGAAATGTCATCCTCGGAGTGTGACGATACCTGCACGACTCTCCATATATGCATCGCGAAGTTCGATGGAAATGACACTCCACGGTCTTCATGTTTGGTCGTGGAAGATGATTACAGCAAACCAAATCACTACGCCGTTGGATTTGAATATCGTCTCCAACATGCTCCTTATAATTCTCCAGTCCAATCTATCGAGACCACTGGACAATTTCGGAATGGCTAGATTCATCAGATTCTGGTCTACCATAGTGTCTCTCAGCTTGGTGAGACTCCTCCAGACATCCTCATAAGACGGTTTACCATGGGAGTACTTCTTGGTAACTAGGTAGAAGATGTTTCTTTCGCCCTTTTTCAATTGCAACACCCTTCCAACTTCTGGATTCTGTTCTCGCAGTGTTTGTAGTTGACCGAATTTCTTGGAGAACACAACAGCAATGCCCCTGGACATTCGTAGATCTTCAGCCACGCATTGTGCTCGAGCGTACTTAGCGGGCACCTTGAAAAGGTCTCGTGGCTGCTCTCTAGTTACACCATGTTCTGGTATGTCATCTCATCTTCTGGTGGTTTGAGGGTGCGAACTTGGCCGTGATTTCCAGCGGAGGGGCCAATCGATTGAAGTGAACGACCCTTGCTTTCCCTCGTGGTGGCTTCTGAATTCGGTAGATAAGGTCGTTTATCCTTTTCATGAGTTTAAACGGACCTTCCCAAGAGTTCTGCAACTTCGGATATAGTCCACGACTACGTTTGGGGTTGTGCAACCAAATCAGGTCACCATCCTGAAACCCCCCAGCCTCGGCCTTGATGTCGTACGTCTGCTTCATTCTATCGCTGGCGCTCTGGATGTTTAACCGGACTCGTTCGTGGATATCGTCCATTCTCTGTCTCAAGTTGCTGACATAGTCCTCTCCCGCAGTGTCTTGTCCCGGTGGTATCCCAAATCGCAGGTCACATGGGAGTCGTAGTTCTCGGCCCATTACGATACTCGCAGGGGTTTGTCCAGTTGATTCGTGTACTGCAGATCGATAGGCCATCAGGAACAAATGAAGATACTGGTCCCAGTCTCTTTGATGGTCAGAGACAACCTTGGACAAGTAGCGGTTGATCGTTCATCCGTTCCACCATTCCATCGGACTGCGGATGGTCCTTGTCTTGTTGATGTTCAGTAATTGACACATTTCTTGAAATACTCTGGATTCGAAGTTCCTGCCTTGGTCTGAGTGTAGCTCCAATGGAATACCGAATTGACATATCCACTCTTTCATCAAAACGTCGACGACGGTGAAAGCTTCCTGGTTGGGTAGGGCATAAGCTTCGGCCCACCTACTGAAATAATCCATCGCCACCAGGATGTATTTATTTCCATGGTCTGATTCAGCAATGGGTCGGCAATGTCGATGGCGATTCTCTAAAATGGGCTTCCTACATTGTACTGACGCATGGGAGCCTTTGGTCGTATTCGCGGTCCATTGCTAGAAGCACATACAGCGCACTTTCTGCACCAGTCCTGAACATCACCTCGGCAACTAGCCCAGTAGAACCGTTGCCTCACTTTCTGCAAGGTCTTCTTCACCCCGTCATGGATTTCACCTGGAAACTGACGAGCAATGTCCTAAAACTGTCCCTTTTTTTAAGGTCACTGGGAAATAATTTACATTCATGCCCCTTACCGGCACCAATTCGTCAGCACGTAGCAAGGTCTTTCCTAGGGCAATCCCTCGTCCAATTTCCTCATCATGAAGTTTGGGCTCGAACATTACCACTTCTCCATTGCTTGCGTTACTGTCCAGACGTGCCTCCACAATGTTTTCGGCACTCTCAGGTACTCTTACATCCTCTGCCACTACGACATGAATCTTCTCCTCACTTCTTACATGAAGCACCAGCTTCTCTCCGTTGACACGTAAGACGCCGTCCGTGAAATTCAACTTAAACCCTCTTGAGTTCACGATGTCCATTCCAATGATCGCATCGTCTTCGATGTCCGCTACTAGTGCCTGGTGTTTCACTTTAGTGCTACCCAAAACCAGTTCAACCGGCAGCTCACCATATACAGAAGCTGGCTCCCCTGTTGCTGTGCGTAACTTCCAAGTCGTCGGTTGGATTCGTGCCGGTGTTCTGGCAAAGGAAGGTCCCAGAATTGTCCTTGTTGTACCTGTATCCAGTAACAGATCGTCTACGAAGACACCCTTATTCTGGGGTTGGAGGACAGCGACATATGCGTTGTTGACTGGGGCTCGCTGGATACAGGTCGAAGATTGCCCCTCCTTATCGACCCTTTTTAGTTTTCCTGCGTCTGTGTCGATTCCTTGAACGTCGGGCATTTGCAACATTTTATCTTTCTTTTTCCAGGTAGCACTTCCTTCATTACTTTCCTTATGGCAGCTTCCAGGTCAGCAGGCTCTTGTGAATCTTCCTCAGTCAAACGGACTTTGCCCTGACCTCTACAGGACGGCTTCGCCGCCTCGAACTCCAGTGCGTGCCAGTGCGTCAACGAGATGTGATGGTAGGGCTAGTGTCAACGATTGTCGAGTTTCTTGGTCACGAAGTCCATCCAAGAATGCTTGAACCGCCAATCGCTCCATTACGTTCTCCGGTGTGGCCAGATATGCAAGACGCACCAGGCGTGCAATATCAGCTTCGAATTCTTGTAAAGACTCGCCTGATTTCTGGTAACGATTTCTCAGCTGTGAGTGGTAAACGTGTTCGAAATGCGCTTGGCCAAATCGTAGTTCCAGATGTTTAATCAGCTGATCATAGTGCTCCTGTTCTTGAGCGGTGAGGGTCTGCAGAATATCTGTCGCTTCTCCTCGTAATGCAAGTGTAAGTGCTACAGCTCTTTCCTCTGCATTCCACCCGTTAGCTTCTGCCGCAGCTTCAAATTGATGGCGGTAATTTGCCCATGGAGTTTTTCCGTCGAACTGGGGCGGCTTCATGGACAGCTTTTTTATTCCAGAATCAACCTTGAAATCCTGCATACCCTTCTTCAGGTCCAGCGTTGACTTCTCGTTGACCTTGTCCGTGGTTTGCGCAGCATTGACTCGTTTTTCAAGCCTATTGATGATTTCCCTCATTTTGTCCATTTTTTCCTCGAATCTATCTATCTCTGCCTCTACTCTTCTGCACCACAAATTTCTTGTTTTAGGCCTTCCGTGCTTTCCAGGAGCTTCTCTTCCAGGTTCCTTGAATTTTCAAGAAACTTCTCTTCCAGAGTTTTTTGTAAATCTTCTTTCAGGGATCTGGTAGTCTCTTGAAGCTTTTCTTCCAAATATCTAGAATTTTTTTCCAGGGATTTGGTAGTCTCCTGAAACTTTTTTTCCAGGGATTTGGTAGTCTCCTGAAACTTCTCTTCCAAATTTTTAGAACTTTCTTGCAGATCTTCTTTCAAACTGCTAGAATTTTCTTGCAGATCTTCTCTCAAGCTTCTAGAATTTTCCTCGAGTTTATTCATTATTGAACTTAAATCAACTCCGGAAACTTCGAATAAAAATGTTTCGGGGTCCTCACCTTCTTGTTTAAGACTTTCTGCGAGTCTTTCTTGAAGAACTGCCTTTTTACCCGTTGTTTCCAGTTCCCTTTCTTCCAGTCCCTGTTTTAACTCCGCGACTTTCAATTCCACAAGGCGCCCTTTTCTCACCATTTTGTCTTTGAACGAAAATACTAGTCTGTTTTACGTTGAAAGTTCAATAGTTTATGTTCCGTGAACCAGCTATTCACGACGCGAGCATTTATTTATTTCAAAATCGCACTCATGACACCAATGTGATGAATATTGTCCAAGTTCTTCTTGAAATAATTTATTTACAATTCACTATTCACTAATTTATTTATAACACTCGATTTATTTCATACGCAAGCCCAATTCTGTACTAACTCCCTCTCGCTCAGGCCGACGTCCTTTTATATCCCGCTTCATCGTACTCGAAGGGTTCCAGTATATTCCAGAAGGCTGTCGAAGCGTATCGTCGTTTCTTGTATATTCTCGAAGAGTGGCGGCCGTTCTAGAAGGCGACTGGTCCGGCATAAGTTCGTTACAGTACTATCGATGAGCATCGCAGCGGTTAAGGAATTCTCTATTAAAATGATGGATCATTATAAATCGAAAAATTCAGACAAGAACTGCCGTGAAATCAGGAGCTTTTGAGCGCTCGTTCATCCACCTTGTAGGTAGATTCGCATCCTCCAGTTTAAGAAACGAATTGGAAAGATTTTGACAGCTGTCAAAAATAATTTCAAACTAAGACGAAAATCCAGACTTCACGTCATTGCTTTAGGTGACCAATTTCCTTTCCATAATTTTATACGGTATCTATGGTCTTGGTAATGCGATCTGGACAAAATTTTCCACGTAGTTTGAATAAATTATTCTTCATCTATGTGTATTTCATTCCAATCCAATAAGTAGTTTCGAAATTATCAGGAAAAAAATAATTTGAACGGCTATATTTACGGAAACCCTAGTCTAATTTTGCTCTTTGATGAAAGTAACCACGAAATTTACGATCCGAACCTATCCTGAAAATTTCAAGACCCTAGGCCTTTCCGTTCGAAAGTTATTATTTTCTATGGTTTCTATAGTTCTGATCATGTGATCTGGAAAAAAAGTAGCTCGAATATATCTTTCTCAATTTAAATTCAGAATTTCGTCACGATCAAATCCTTAGTTTTGAAATTATCAAGAAACCTGAATTTCAAACGGCCATATTTACGGAACCCCTAGTCTAATTTTTCTCATTGATGAATGTAACCGCGAAATTCGTGATCCGAACCTATCCTGAAAATTTCAAGTCCCTAGGCCTTTCCGTTCGAAAGTTATGGTTTTCTATGGTTTCTATGGTTCGGATCATGCGATCTAGAAAAAATGTAGCTCGAATATATCATTCTCAATTTAAATACAAAATTCTTCACGATAAAATCCATAGTTTTGAAATTATCAAGAAAATTGAATTTCAAACGGCCATATTATTTTACGGAACCCCTGGTCGAATTTTACCCAATAACAAACTCAACTGCGGCATTTGAGATTCAAACCTATCCTGAAAATTTCAAGTCCCTAGGCCTTTTCATTACAAAGTTATAATTTTCTATGGTTTCTATGGTTCTGGTCATGCGAGCTGGACAAAATTTTGCATGTAGCTTGAACACGTTATTCTCCATCTGAGTGCAAAATTGCACTTCGATCGAATCAGTAGTTTCGAAGTAATCTTAAAAACAAAATTTCGAGCGGCCATATTCACAAGACCCCTAGGCGAATTTTGCCCAATAACGAACTCAACCGCGGCATTCGAGATTCGAACCTACCCTGAAAATTTCAAGTTCCTAGAACATTCCGTTCGAGAGTTATCGTGTATACGGACGGACGGCCGGTCGGACGGACGGACAACCCGAATTTTTTGACGGATTCGTCATCAGTGAGTCGAACATAGTCGTTTGAGACCGTTTTCGGCTCAAAATTCGAAAAATACAGACATCGTGACGAAATGATTAGCCCTCGTGTAAGTAGTACGAGCGCTCAAAAATAGTTTGAACTGCCATATTTACCCCCAGTCTAATTTTGCTCATCCTGAAAGTTTCGAATCCCTAGGCCTTTCCGTTCGTTATTAGTTATTATTTTCTATGATTTCTATGGTTCTGATCATGCGAGCTGGACAAAATTCTGCATGTAGCTTGAACCCGTATTTCTCCATATGAGTGCAAAATTTCACCTCGATCGAATCAGTGGTTTCGAAGTAATCAGGAAAACAACATTTCGACCGGCTATATTTACGGAACCCCTGGTCGAATTTTGCCCAATAACGAACTTAACCGCGGCATTTGAGATTCGAACCTACCCTGAAAATTTCAAGTTCCTAAGACATTCCGTTCGAGAGTTATCGTGTATACGAACGGACGTACGAAAAATACAGACATCGTGACGAAATGATATAGCCCTCGTGTAAGTAGTACGAGCGCTCAAAAAGCAACCAATAAAAATCTCAAATAACCACAGACCACAGCTCCGAAACACTTTTCATTAGGGCGATAAGTTCCTGTTCTATTCTTCACTGAAGCCCCGTCAGCAGATGGTTTTTCATTCTCTTGAGGTATTCGACATTCTTATGGATTTTCTTCTTCGGCTCGTTTGAAGATTTTTCAGTTTTCGGTATTGTCTGAATGCCTTTAATTTTCGAATTTTGAGCCGAAAGTGGTAAGCGCTCGTTCTACTTACACGAGGGCTTTATCATTTGGTCCCGATGTCTGTATTTTTCGAATTTTTAGCCGAAAATGGTTTCAATCGAACAGGTTCGACTCACTAATGACGAATCCGTCGAAGAGTTCGGGCCTGCCGTTCCAGCCGTCCGACCGTATACATAATAACTCCCGAACGGAACGACCTACAAACTTGAAAGTTTCAGGGTAGGTTCGAATCTGGAATGCCGCTGTTATGTTCGTTATTGGGCAAAATTCGACCAGGGGTTCCGTGAATATGGTCGTTTGAAATTTTGTTTCTCGATGAATTCAAAACTATGGATTCGATCGTGACAGAATTTCGTATTTAAATGGAGAGATATATATTCAAGATACATGTTGAATTCTGTCCAGATCGCCTGACCAGAACCATAGAAACCAAACAAAATTATAAGTTTCGGCTAAGGACTTGAAATTTTCAGGATAGGTGTGGATCTCGAATCTCGCGGTCACGTGTATCAATGTGCAAAATAAGAATAGAGTTTCCGTAAATATGGCTGTTCAAAATATTTTTTTCCTGATAATTACGAAACTATTTCTTCTTCTTCGTCAGCCCTCTTTTGTCCACTACTGGACGTAGGCCTCTTTCAAATCCTTCCACGATGTTCTGTCTTGTGCAATTTGAAACCACCTATTTCCCGAATTTTGTTTTATGTCATCGAGCCATCTCCTCTGTGGTCTCCCTACACTACGTTTCGTTGTCCTCGGTCGCCAATGTGTTATTTTATATGAGCATCTCGATTGGTCCATCCGGGCCACGTGTTCTGCCTACATCACTTAAATTCCGCAATCTTTGCTGACATCTACGACTTTGATTCTTCATCGGATTTTTTCATTCTTTTCTGTGTCTCTGAGACTGATATTGAGCATAGCTCGTTCCATCGCTCTCTGCATCACTCTCAGCTGGTTTGCGCTCTTCTTCGTAATATGCAGGTAATATGCAGCAGTCAATAACCTTTCTTTTCAGGTCAATAGGGATATCGTTATTTTCAAATATGTAACTCATCTTCCCGAAAGCCATCCAAGTCAGCCGTATTCTTCTTTTTAACTCCGCTGTTTGATTCTCCTTGCCATTTCGTATTGAGTGTCCTAAATATATATTTTCCTCCACATTGTCTTGTGCCGTCAATGTACATATATGTATTCTGTGGTGTTGTTGATGATTTTGGTCTTTGATATGTTAATTTTTGAGCTGACTCCTCTCAGGGTATCATTCAGTTGGTTTAACATAATGCTCAACTCCTGCAGGTTACCGCTTATCAAGACGATGTCATCGGCGAAGCGAAGATGGATAAAGTAGAAACCATTCAAATTTATACAGTAAGTTCTCCACTGCAATGATTCGAATATATTTTCCAGGGCCAAGGTAAACAGTTTTGGCGATATAGTGTCACCCTGACGTACTCCCTTACCTATCCTGATCTTATCCGTCTTCAAGGATACTGATTGGATTAACACAATATTTTTCACATATATAAAGAATAATGTATTCAAAATTCAAATCTGTCTGTCCGGCTGTCCGTCCGTATACAAGATTACTCTCGAACGGAACGACCTAGAAATTTTCAGGGTAGGTTCGAATCTCGAATGCCGCGGTTGAGTTCGTTATTGAGCAAAATTCGACCAGGGATTCCGTAAATATGGTCGTTTTAAAATTTAGTTTTCTTGATAATTTCAAAACTATATAATCGATCGTGAAATTTTGTATTTTAATGGAGAATGATTTTCCTATTCAAGCTGAATTTTTTTCAGATCGCATGATCAGAAACATTTCGAATTCCAACGAATTATTGAATAACAAATCCTTTCATTTCTGTAACAGCTGATTCGGCATAATTGACGAGCTGCTTTTTTTGACAGCTGTCAAAAATTTCTTCAATTGGTTTCCTACAATGTGGATGAACGAGCGCTAAAGACCTCCGATTTCACGGCAATGCTTTTTGTAATTTTTTTTCCCGACTCTTCTAGGTCTCTGTGAGACCCTCCATGAGCTTAGAGCTTTTGCGAGTTAGGAGACCCGGTTGTGTTCTTTGTAGGCTTTGTTACTGTGTCCTTGCGCCACCTGAGGCATAGCACAGGTTCGTGGTCAAATTAAATTATTTCCGTCCAGCTTTCTGTAAAGAGTATAACTTTCGAAAGAGAAGGTTTGTACTTTTGAGGTTCGTATGCACCGGATGAGTTAGTTAAAGGCCGTAATCTCATGGAGGGTTACGTAGATATAGCCATTTGAGTTTTTGAGCGCTCGTACTACTTACACGAGGGCTATATCATTTCGTCGCGATGTCTGTATTTTTCGAATTTTGAGCCAAAAATGGTCTCAAACGACTATGTTCGACTAACTGATGACGAATCCGTCGGAAAATTCGAGTCTGTCCGTCCAGCCGGCCGGCCGTATACACGATAACTCTCGAACGGAATGTCCTAGAAACTTAAAATTTTCAGGGTAGGATCGAATCTCAAATGCCGAGGTTAAGTTCGTTATTGGGCAAAATCCGCCTAAGGGTTCCGTAAATAAGGCTGCTCGAAATTTTGTTTTCCTTGATTACTTGTTCTCCTTCGATTACAGATTCAATCGAGATGAAATTTTGCAATCTAATGGAAAATGAGTTGTGCAAGCTACATGCAGAACGGAAATGCCTAGGGACTTGAAATTTTCAGGATAGGTGTGGATCTCGAATGTCATGATCACGTTTATCTATGAGCAAAATTATACTAGGGGTTCCGTAAATATGGTCGTTTGAAATTTAGTTTTCTTGATAATTTCCAAACTACAGATTCGATCGTGACGAAATTTTGTATACTTATGGAGAATGATATATTCAAGCTACATTTCTCTAGATCGCATGACCAGAACCATAGAAACCATAGAAAATCATAACTTTCGAACGGAAAGGCCTAGGGACTTGAAATTTTCAGGATAGGTGTAGATCTGAAATGTAGCGTTCACTTTTATCAATGAGCAGAATTATACTAGGGGTTCCGTGAATACGGTCGTTTGAAATTTTGTTTTCTCGATAATTTCGAAACTACGGATTCGATCGAGATAAAATTTTGTATTTTAAACGACAATGACATATTAAAGCAACATTTTGTCCAAATCGCATGACCAGAACCATAGAAACCATAGAAAATTATAACTTCCGAAGGAAAAGGCCTAGGAACTTGAAATTTTCAGGATAGGTGTAGATCTGAAATATGGCGTTCACGTTTATCAATGAGCAGAATTATACTAGGGGTTCCGTAAATACGGTCGTTCGAAATATTCTGTTCCTGATGATTTCGAAACTACCGATTTGATTGGGATGAAATTTTTCACCTAGCTCAGGAATAATGTATTCAAACTACCTGCGAAATTTTGTCCAGATCGCATCACCAAGACCATAGATACCGTAGAAAATTTTAGCGAATTATCGAAAAAAAAATTGGTCACCTAAAGCACTGACTTGAAGTCTGGATTATCGCCTTAGTTTGAAAATTTGTTTGACAGCTGTCAAAATCTTTCCAATTGGTTTCTAAAACTGGAAAATGTGAATCTACCTACAAGGTGGATGTACGAGCGCTCATAGGCTCCTGCCCTGCCTTCACGGCAGTGCTTTTCGTAATTTTTTTTTTTATAATTCGAAAAAACCGATGTGAGCGGATTTGAAAAAGGAGGTTCGTGTGATCGTATCACTAAAAGTTTATCAAATTCTTGTTTCAGAACTTCGGTATCTCAGAAACCATTCTTTATGCTGAAATTCGCTGTGACATAAGGGGCATGGAGGCCTGGTTAAATGGTATTTAGATTTCCAACTTTGTAGCTATTCCGCGAGACATTAAATGAGTTTTTCTGATCTGTTGTTGGGAATATTCGAGATTCGGTTATTCTATCTCTTGAAGTTTATAAATGTAGAATTAAATTAATGTTCACATTTTCGACGTTTTCGATTCGTTTCAGGATCTTTCATTATATCAAAGGGTAACAACTATGATCTATGTCTCATCTTATCTTCGGTTATATAGTATCGTTAAAAATGTATATAGAAACCCTGGTGTTTGCAATGATTAGATTTTTCTATCGACCGAAAGATCATTTCGCAATCTATATTTCGTATCTCTCGAAATATCCTATAAATAAATACTATAAATTTTTCAATACTTATCGATATCTAAATAAATTTTCCACTGTTATATAGATTCAGTAATGGGAATATGGAAGAAACCGTTAACTGAGAGAAAAGTCGGAAAAAATATAAGCTTTGAAAATATTTCTACTGTTCCTTGAAAATAAATAGGCTTTTCCACATAGTTTAGAGCGCCACGACAGGAGATCACTGTGGGTTATTGCGGAACTAGAACATGATTCCAGACGTTTGTCAGAAATTAAAAAAAATATATAAAAGCACTGCCGTGAAGTCAGGAGCTTTTGAGCTACCTTGTAGGTAGATTCACATTTCCAGTTTTAGAAATCAATTGAAGAAATTGTCAAACTTAGGCGAAACTCCAGACTTCATGTCAGTGCTTCAGCTGACCAATTTCTTTTTCGATAATTTGCTAGAATGTTCTACGGTATCTATGGTCTTGTTCATGCTATCTGGACAGAATTTTGCACGTAGTTTGAATACATTATTCTTCAGCTAGGTGTAAAATTTCATTCCAATCCAATCAGTAGCTTCGAAATTATCAAGAAAAAAATATTTTGAACGGCCATACTTACGGAACCCCTAGTCTAATTTTGCTCATCGATGAACGTGACCGCGAAATTTGCGATCCAAACCTACCCTGAAAATTTCAAGTTCCTAGGCCTTTTCCTTCGGAAGTTATAATTTTCTATGGTTTCTATGGTTCTGGTCATGCGATCTGGACCAAACGTTGCTTCAATATATCATTCTCGATTAAAATACAAAATTTTATCTCGATCGGATCCGTAGTTTCGAAATTATCGAGAAAACAAAATTTCAAACGACCGTAATTACGGAACCCCTAGTATAATTCCGCTCATTGATAAACTGAACGCGACATTTTAGATCCACACCTATCCTGAAAATTTCAAATCCCTAGGCCTTTCCGTTCGAAAGTTATGATTTTCTATGGTTTCTATGGTTCTGGTCATGCGACCTGGAGAAATGTAGCTTGAATATATCATTCTCCATTAGTATACAAAATTTCGTCACGATCGAACCTGTAGTTTCGAAATTATCAAGAAACATAAATTTCAAACAACCATAATTACGGAACCCCTAATATAATTTCGCTCATAGATGAACGTCATCATGACATTCGAGATCCACACCTATCCTGAAAATTTCGAGTCCCTAGGCGTTTCCGTTCAAAAGTTACAATTTTCTATGGTTTCTATGGTTCTGGTCATGCGATCTGGACAAAATTTCACATGTAGCTAGAACATCTCATTCTCCAAACGAGTGCAGAATTTCATCTCGATCAAATTTGTAGTTTCCAAGTAATCAGGAGAACAAAACTTTGAACGGCCATATTCACGGAACCCCTGGTGGAATTCTGCCCATTAACGAACTCAACCGCGGCATTTGGAAACTGAAGCTACACTGAAAATTTCAAGTCTCTAGGTTGTTCCGTTCGAGAGTTAGTGTGCTCACGGCCGGACGGACAGACTCGAATTTTCTGACGGATTCGTCATCAGTGAGTCGAACATAGTCGGTTGACTTTTTTTTTTCGACTCAAAATTCGAAAAATTCAGACATCGTGACGAAATGATATAGCCCACGTGTAAGTAGTACGAGCGCTCAAAAACAACGATATAGGTGAATTTGAGAAGCAAAACACCAAATACAAAACTACATGCAATTCGTTAGAACTGTTTACGAAATAATATTTATATATTCATCCCCATACGTAAAACAATTGCTCTTTTGAATATATATGATTGGGGAGGCTTTCCAATATAGGATGGTGAAAACTTGATAGCAACGAATTTTTCTACCAAATTTCATGATCTGGACGTGGATGGGGGATGGCGAACGGATGGATACCTATTTGTTTGTTATTTTCAATAATAAACCTGTGAAATCATTCGAGGAAAATACAATAGCAACCGTTTTGGGTAGCGTTGAGTACAAAAAAAAACATACTATTTCAACAATGTTTTATACTTTTCACATTATGTACCTACATTCCTTAATCTCGATTTCACGAAACTCCATCATTTAACCAAGGCATCCCACTAACCCACAAAACAGTCTACAGTTACTAGTTGCCATTCGTTAGTTCAGAAAGCATCCCAAACTACATAAATATACAGCTCCACAAGAGTTAGAGATATCGTATTCAATCGTTTTTAAAAGTATGTAATTCTCGAGAAAATCGCTGTAAAATCATTTAAAACTCAATAACAAATTGAATCGATCCAATAAAATCAGCACGAGACATTTCGTCAATCTGGTCGCCTTTTTTCTGAAGTTTGGTTCTTTGCATATGCTTCATGAATGTTTTTTTTGAAATGAAGTCAGTTTATCAACGGCTTCGATTTGAAACGAGTTTTCTGAAAATGCCAAGACGTAAATTAACAAAGGCTGAGGCTAATCGGAATGCTACACAGCTACAGGGTGGCCTAACTCAGGTTGTCGTAGCGGAAAGGCTCCAAGTCAGCCAAAGTGTGATATCTTGACTTTGGAATAGGTTCAGGGAAACAGGTTCCGTGTTGGAAAGACCAAGGCTTGGTGGGCGACGAAAAACAACACCTGCTCAGGATCGTTTCATCACTGTTTCGGCGAGAAGAAACCCTACATCTACGTGTAGAATGCAACGGAATACTCTTCAAAATGCAGATGGGGTCCAAGTTTCCATCGAAACCATCAGACGACGTTTGAGAGAGGTGAATCTAGGTTCAAGACGTCCATTTAGAGGAGTTCCATTAACACGTGACCATAAGCGTCAAAGACTGGAATGGGCAAGGCAACATATCAATTGGAACGATCATTGGCGTAGTGTCCTTTTCACTGATGAATCCAGATATGGACGATTTTCAGATTCTCGAAGAATAAGGGTATGGATAATCCCACGCATACCCCGTAATCGTCGCTATGTCCAAGAAGTCCATCCATTCCGATGGGGTAGTGTTATGGTATGGGCCGGGATATGTTTCAACGGGCGCACAGATCTACACATTTGTACTGGGTATATGACCGCCTCACACTATAGGGAGCATGTCATTGACAATGTTTTGCCAAATTTTCACGCTGCTATTGGTGAAACTTTTCAATTTCTAGACGATAACGCTAGACCGCACCGTGCAGCCATAGTTGAGAATGCGCGCGAGGAGCTTGGTATTCCACATTTACCAATACCTCCGCACTCACCAGATTTGAATTGCATAGAACATGCATGGGATATGCTCCAAAGAAGATTAGATAATCATCAACTTACCCCAGAATCCTTGTGAATATCGAATGGTTATTTACATGAGATTATAGGGGATACGTTCCTAGGTGACAAAATAAAAACAAATATTACATAAAATATTAATTTTTTGATTAAGTGCGTAAAATGAGGGTTTTTTTCATGTCACATGAGATTGTCAATTTTTGTCCGAGACCGCAGGTCCAGGCCAAAAACTCATTCGAATGTGCCATGAAAACACGAATTTTATACGCACGAAATACAAACAACATTTAATAATAAATATAATTATTAAAGATGATACTTCCAATACAATATGGCTTGGAAAAGATATGTATAAGAGCTACACAGGTCACTGTTTCAGGAGAAGCTCTGTAACTCTTCTGGCCAATGCAGCGGGCAACATTACATCGATACAACGTCACGGTGGCTGGAAATCTGCCTCCGTAGAAGAAGCATATATAGAAGATAGTTTGAATAATAAAATTGAGATTTCAAACGAAATATTGAATTTTTCATCTACTTCCAAAAAAATATCTGATATCACTGTGGAATCAACTCTTCACGAAATATCTAACGTTGCTTATATTGGAAGTAATTGTTCACACTTCACTATCAATTATTGTTCCAATAAATGAAAATGTTTATTGTAGTAACAATTGTTTCTGATTAAAAACGTTGAATATTACTTGAAGAGTTGATTCGACAATTATTGATCATCAATAATTGACTCTGTAAGAAATAAATCTTTCAAAAAGTAATATTTCATGTTTATTGTGTGGATTAATCTGGCAGTGAAAGAAAGACTTTTTTAACGGTGGAAAAAAGACTTTTTTACACGGTGAAAAAAAGTAATCATTTACGCATCCATAGTGATGAAGAAAAGTCAAGTTTTTTTGACAGTTGTACAAAATAGTAATTTACGTAACAAGTTTACAAATACTGTTGTTTTGAACGAGTAGACAAAATTCTAGGACGAGTGTTAGCGAGTCCTGGAAGTCTGAGAATCCAAAAAAACTGTTTTTGGACGTGAAGAATAACAAATCAATGAGACACATTTCTTTATTGCGTTAAATGCGACCAAAAACACTCCAAACTTTCAAAAATCAAAATGGCAAATTATTTCCTGTTGGTATTTCATTGCTTTGGTAATGATCAATTGTATTTATCGAAATCATACCCACCAAATTTTTCATATAGCTAATGATAACAACGTAATAGGTGTCAGTCGTAATTTCGTTGCTACGAGAAACGTACTTTCCGGCCTGGAAATGTTACTTTCTCAAAGGAAGGTCTGGGAAGTGAGTACTTCCCGGACGGTTGCCGAAAAAATCGATTTAATTGAAGTTCTCGACCATACTGATTAATTATTATCTGCAGGCAATGGTTTAAAAAATTTTGTTATTTTGTCTAGCGTGGCAGTTTTCAAAAGCTTCTTCAATTCAGACTGATATTCACCAGTGGCATAAGCAATTTGCCTCTTAAAAATGACGAAAAGCACTGCCGTGAAGTCAGGAGCTTTTGAGCGCTCGTTCATCCACCTTGTAGGTAGATTCGCATTCTACAGTTTCAGAAAACAATTGGAACGATTTTGATAGCTGTCAAAGAAAATTTCAAACAAAGGCGAAAATCAAGACTTCACGTCAGTGCTTAAGATGACCAATTTTTTTTCGATAATTCGCCGGATTTTTCTACGGTATCTATGGTCTTGGTGATGCAATCTGGACACGTAGTTTGAATACATTATTCTTCATCTATGTGCGAAATTTCATTCCAATCTAATGAGTTGTTTCGAAATTATGAGGAAACAGATTTTTTGAACGGCTATATTTACGGAACCCCTAGTTTAATTTTGCTGATTGATGAACGTGACCGCCAAATTCACGATCCGAACCTATCCTGAAAATTTCACGTCCCTAGGCCTTTCCGTTCGAAAGTTATGATTTTTTATGGTTTTTATGGTTTTGATCATGCGATCTGAAAAAATTCAGCTTCAATATATCATTATCAAGAAAAATGAATTTCAAACGGCCACATTTACGGAACCCCTAGTCTAATTCTGCTCTTTGATGAAAATGACCGCAACATTAAAGATCCAAACCTATCCTGAAAATTTCAAGTCACTAGGCCTTTCCGTTACAAAGTTATAATTTTCAATGGTTTTTATGGTTTTGGTCATGCGAGCTGGACCAAATTTCGCATGTAGCTTGAACACGTAACTCTTCATCTGTGTTCAAAATTTCACTTCGATCGAATCTGTAGTTTCAAAGTTATCAGGAAAACAAAATTTCGAGCGGCCATATCTACAGAACCCCTAGGCAAATTTCACCCAATAACGAACTCAACCGCGGCATTCAAGATTCAAACGTACCCTGAAAATTTCAAGTTTCTAGGACATTTCGTTCCAGAGTTATCGTGTATACGGACGGACGGCCGGTCGGACGGACGGACATACTCGAATTTTTCGACGGATTCGTCATCAGTGAGTCGAACATAGTCGTTTGAGACCATTTTCGGCTCAAAATGCGAAAAATACAGACATCGTGACGAAATGATATAGCCCTCGTGTGAGTAGTACGAGCGCTCAAAAATAAGACTTTGTTTCATAGACAGATCAATTTTCATAAAGAGATCACAAAGCTCATTTGCCAACACTTCACTAAGATTATGCAAATTAGTCATTTTTTCAGTGCTTGTTGAAGCCTCTTCTTCGATGGGCTGTCAATTTAAAGTCGGTGTCAGTGAAATCTTCATCTTGCGATTCAAGCAACTCCTGAATGTCACTTGATTCTATCGGTTCGAACCCACATCGTCCTATTCCATACGCAATTTCGGCTATGTTTGCAGTCGAAGTTTGAACTTGCACAGATACTTCGTCATTTTTCGCAAGTCAGAGCACGCCACAGTACATCGGTACATACACAAAATGTGTATGTACCGATGTACATACCGATTAGATCCGCGAAGTAATTTTTAGCCATTTTATGGAAATTGGGTCGCATTTTTTCATCCGCGAAAAGTGAAAACGCGAAAGAGGAGCTTCTACTGTATTCTGTTTCTGTCGAATAGAATACGAATTGTTCATCTCAACGTTAAATACAGTAAAAGTAGTCAACTAAATTTCGGAGTACCACAGGGTACAGTATTCGGGCCTAGGGAATCCAATCCCGCACCAAAATCTCAATCCCAAACCCGCGGGTTAAAAGTCATCAATCCCGCGGATCCGCAAAAATGCAGGATTTGTTAACAGTATACAGGGTATTCAGGAATTAAAATAGAAAAATTTTACTAGAGAAACTGATAGCAAGCCAACAAAACAATTCATGTATCCCAGAGTCCAACGAATTTATCATTTGCAGTCATAGACCGGTTTCGATCCATATCAGATATCTTCAGTACGATTAGCAAAATGACAAATTCGATGTGAGAAACAGAAAACCTTCAAAATATAAGGCAACGTGGACCTGAGAAAATTTCCCAAATCACGATTTGATCTTAGTTTATTGTATCTACATATCGCACCCGTCGTAAAATAAGGAGACAACTCAAAAAAGGTCCATTTTGTGTTAGTGACGGTATTGAACTCAGGAAGTAACCCTTTTCTTACGTGCCATATCAGAATAACTCTAGTTGCTCTCTCCGCCACATAAGAGACTGTTCTTGAAAAAAGGCAACATTTCAATTTTTTTGGAAAAACAGTAGAATATTCCACCACGACGGGAAAAATTGCAATAATTGAATATTGGGTCCTAGAGTTATAATGTTCAAATGGATTGCTGTAGTAATTACGAATGTTCAGCGTGTTGAATTGAGTGAGTACACAAAAGTATAGAACGAAAACTTCGGTAAACCAAAACTTCAAATACGATTTCCCAACAAAGTCAATTTTTGAGTTGTCTCCTTATTCTACGACGGGTGCGATATTATATCCTGCAGCTGAAAACGCACCCTCAGCCACGATACTTGCCGGTGGAATAGACTTCACACCGTTGTAAACAGCTTCCAACTATGTACCCCTATTCCCTCCGCATTCAAAAAGGATCATTTCATGTTTTAGTAATTGGTCAAGTGTTGTTCGTACTCGTGCTCGTACATCTATAGGAGAAGCGTATTTTAATGTTGAATCCCGCACTGGAAATCCCGCAATGTTGATCCCGCAGAATTTCAGAGGGATCCAGCTTTTGCGGGATTGGATTCCCTACTCGGGCCTCTCCTATTTATTGAGCGCTCGTACTACTTACACGAGGGCTATATCATTTCGTCACGATGTCTGTATTTTTCGAATTTTGAGCCGAAAATGGTCTCAATCGACTATGTTCGACTCACTGATGACGAATCCGTCGGAAAATTTGAGTCTGTCCGTCCGGCCGTCCGGCCGTCAGCACGATAACTCTCGAACAAAACAACCTAGAGACTTGAAATTTTCAGTGTGGGTTCAGTTCCCGAATGGCTCGGTTAAGTTCGTTAATGGGCCAAATTCCACCAGGGGTTCCGTAAATATGGCCGTTCAAAGTTTTGTTTCCCTGATTACTTGAAAACTACAGATTTGATGAGATGAAATTTTGCACTCAAATGGAAAATGAGGTGTTCAAGCTACATGTGAAATTTTGTCCAGATCGCATGACCAGAACCATAGAAACCATAGAAAATTGTAACTTTTGAACGGAAACGCCTAGGGACTTGAAATTTTCAGGATAGGTGTGGATCTCGAATGTCGTGATCACGTTCATCTATGAGCAACATTATACAAGGGGTTCCGTAAATACGGTCGTTTGAAATTTTGTTTTCTCGATAAATTCGAAACTGCGGATTCGATCGAGATGAAATTTTGTATTTTAATCGAGAATGATATATTGAAGCAATATTTTGTCCAGATCGCATGACCAGAACCATAGAAACCATAGAAAATTCTAACTTTTGAACGGAAAGGCCTAGGAACTTGAAATTTTCAGGGTGGGTTTGGATCGCAAATTTCACGGTCATGTTCATCAATGAGCAAAATTAGACTAGGGGTTCCGTAAATATGGCCGTTCAAAATATTTTTTTCTTGATAGTTTCGAAACTACCGATCGGATTGGAATGAAATTATGCACCTAGCTCAGGAATAATGTATTCAAACTACGTGCAAAATTTTGTCCAGATCGCATCACCAAGACCATAGATACCGTGGAAAATTCTAGCGAATTATCGGAAAAAAATTGATCAGCTGAAGCACCGACATGAAGTCTGGAGTTTCGCCTAAGTTTCAGAATTTTTTTTGACAGCAGTCAAAAATTCCTTCAATTGATTTCTAAAACTGGAGAATGCGAATCTACCTACAAGGTGCATGTACGAGCGCTCAAAAGCTCCTGCCTTCACGGCAGTGCTTTTCGTAATTTTTTTGCATATAAACAGTCTGTTCAGGGTGAATAACTGAATAACAACGGTGAAATAATTAGGTTTGCGGAGAGTATCATAATTCTCTTTCAAGATGTTACATAGAAAAAACTGAAAGTCTGAAAGAACAAGTATGCGAGGAATTTAAAACTGACAAATGGGTGCAGATTGAATAAACTCACATCAAATATAAGTGAGACCAAATATCTAGCCTTCGCCTCAAATAGAAAGGGAATTCCAGATTTAGGAGACTTGATTTTCGAAAATAATAATAATGATAATAATATGTATTCACCCATTTATAAATACAAACAATTACACAGTAATATGTATATGCACAAGTGAACAAAAATGGTTGGTATCACAGAAGCTCTAGATTCGAGAAGCTATCGCTTGTACGATCTATCACCTCATTCAACTAAAACTACATCTTAGATGAGTGAACAAATATAAAAATAACACAACTTATTCAGAAAACAAAATGAAACTCTCCCTCTTCCTAATCCCATCCACTCCTGCATTTAAAGTTAGCAAACTCATGCGTATACGCATTAGCAGGTATAACATGAAACAGTTACCGAGAGAATGACAATTTTCCCTGCCTTTCACAAACCTCCTCAATCGAATCTGCACTTAAGGTCAACAAAGTCGTGCATTTTTTCCCTCCCGTAAGATTTTCCAGATCCAATTTTCGACCTTCTCTTGAACAAGTTGATGTTGTTGACTTTTCTAACATCAGCTGGTAGTTGGTTGTAAAGTTCCGGCGCCAGAAAACCCTAGTGAAGCTGCCCTAAAGTTTTTGCACATTGGGGTACGCTCAATGAACTCACTTTACTTCTTGAACTATATCTTGCAAAAACACATTCAACGAAATATCTCGGAATCGTCATTGATGAGCATTTGAAATGGGATGATCGTTTATCATATATTTCTAGAAAACTTACAAGTATCTAATACAGATCAGTATAAAAGAAGTATAAAATAAATCATATAAATTTAACAAACACGTCCCGATGTTTTATCGTTAGTATTACTCCAGCTTTCATACGGTATAATAGAATGGGTAGGTGTTTCAGACAGACACAAGAGGGTCGCAGAGGATGTTCTACAGAAAATGACCTCAAAGTTATGTACAAGAAAAAATTTACATCATTTATCGGCAGTATATACAGCATAGCTAAAATACCAGATTTAAGACAAATATTTGCACAAAGATCCTTGATATCAAACAAAGTAAAATTTCCATGGAATAAAAAGAACACAAATACCCGACGAACGCTGGAGAAATGATTATGAAAGACCCAGAGCAAAAAAAGAACAAGACAGAGATATAGTGAATCTATAGCTGTAAAATTAAACCAAAAGAAATGAAAGGAATTATCATCACGTGTCCAAATTTCAACTCCCTCAATTTTCACAAGGCAATTGGGTTCTCCCTATAAATTATAAACAAATTCCATACTCATATGGGCATCCTGAAAAAAAATGTATAATAACGATAAAAAAAAGAAAAGGAACATGAATGAATGTTAATCTCTCAAAATTACATAATCACAATATTTTTAAATGTCCAATTCACAAAATATTTATGATATTTGTGTTTGATCTATGAAATATGCTGCCATTTTTTGTGCAAGTATTGGCGAAAGAACTTTCTTTTCCAGCCTCCTCCAATATCTTGACACTTGCATAGGTGAGATCTTCTTTGATCACTATTCCCGAACCCTTAAATTTTTTCTTGGCATTGAAAACTTCTATTCTTTTTCTCTGATCGTGCAACGTCAACTGACTTCACTGACTTTCCATCTTTTCTATTTCCCACTCTGTGACACTTCTATATCTTCTATTGAGTGTTACATTAATTTTCCTTCAATCAGTGATATAACAGTTTGCTTCGTTTTTTCATCGGCAATTTCACTCACATTGAAACACTGAGATGATTTCTTCTTGATTGTTGACCCATTGATTCATACTGTTTCTCAAGTTTCTGTGTGGTGTGATCTTCGGAATCTTTTCAATGTTTTCTTCAGCACTTTGACCACTTTGACAGCATTATTAATTTTATATTTGTCTTTACTTATTTAACCTCGTGTATTACTTCCGAAATTTTCTGTTATGATTTTTATGAAGGAGTCTTCTTTCAACAGCTGTTTCATATTTACTGCTACGAGTCGGTTTATTTCTTCCATTTTAACTTCTGTTTAGGACAGTTTGTATTAAAATGAATTTATTCCTGGTTTATTGAGTTTTCCCAAAAGTCAGCCAATTCATAGATCTGGAATGATCGAAAATGGTGTCCATCGACAAGGTTCGACTCTCTGATGACGAATCCGTCGAAAAGTTTGTCCGGCCGTCCGTACATACGATAAATCGAACGGAACGACCTTAGACCAGGCAATAGAGCAGATAAAGGGTTAAGGATCTCATAAACCAACGCGGAAAATCCGTACCGCTTGCGAATGTTCGCACCGCATCCGATCTGCAACTTATTGTTTCTACGGCGCCTAGTAGACCAGTTCAGACAGTCGCGGTTTTTTCGTTTGGATTGCGATGGTTTGTGAACGAATATTCGGGGGTAATATCCCTAGTGCATTTAATTTTGCCGGAAAAAATTCGGAAAAACGAGTTTCTAAGCTATTTGTTAAAACAGATTACTTAGAAACGAGTGTTCCAATTTTTCCACAGGAAAAACTAGATGCCCGAGGGATATTTGGTGAGATTATTTCCTTAGTTAAATCAACATGCTATTTTGATACATTTTTTTTTATTGAAATAATAAGAACAATAATTAATAAGTATAATATCACTTTCGCGCTAGGAAAGATAATTACTTCAAACTCATTTTAAATTACAATTAATGTAAAAATTACATGGCATTTCATGGACACCGCCAGCTAGGCTACAAGAGTCCAGTCTTTTCCCCATTCATTTGGAAAACATGTAACGCCCCCAAGCATTTTCGGACAAAGGCCTAAAGGACCTTTCCGACTCCAAATAAATCAGAGAACAATATTCTGAATTTTTTCTTTAACTTCCGAACGGCTCAACCGATTCTGTTAATTTTTCGAATTTGAGTAATGAAAAATATCACTAATGATTTGTTTGCAACACCTCCTCCAGATCGCCAAGAACGGACTGACCCTAGCACTCAATGGTCAGAAACTTTTTTTTTGGTTGAAGATATCCGCGAAATTCTTAAAAAAAAGGATAACGGTGCAACATCGAAAAAATACACCGTTTTCGAGTTACAAGCTTTTTCTTGATTGAATATCCAAATATTTTTTTTTCAAACGTACAAAAACAACGTCATATTTCGACTGACAGAATCATCGAAAAGTTCCACTTCTCCTCCGCCGTAGAAAATGTGTTGCTATGTCAACGATGAATTGAATTTCCGTACGCCGTAGGGAAAATGTAATAAACTATCAAAATTAATTATGCAAGACAACCGTAACTAGGCAAACTTTCTATTGATCACTCAATTATAACGATCGTAAATATGAATCTAATCTCCAGATTTTAATGAATTTCAAAGGGTCTGAAAAAAAAATAACATATTCCATTCGGTGGAGAAATGACTTTTCATGGCTCGCTTTCAATTACCCCACTCACTCCGTTCGGCGGACAAACTCAAGCTCGCCATGAAAAGTAACACTTTTCCTCCTTATGAAATAATATACTATTTCATCAATATAATGGAAGTTTCAGATATATGAACAATCACAGAGAGAGAAGTTTTAGTATCCATAGCAACAATAAATAGCTGGCAATATTAGTAGTGTTCTTTCGTACTGATTCAACTGATGGAACTTATGTGACTTAAGTGAAAGCGATTTTGCAATCAGAACACGTTCATTCACTTAAAGCCCGAAAGAACGCGCTCACTTCTATGTAGGGTAAAAGGTACAGTTGTTGACACCCTATCAGTGATTGACACCCTCATTTTCATATTTTAATTATAAGAATTGGATGGAGGCCTTAAAAACATGGAGCTTCGAAAAAAATATTTCAATTTTTCAAGTTTGGACTGTTAGTATTAATTTGGGTTAGGTTTGCATTCCTAATTCACCATATATTTATCAATGTGCAGCGTGCTGACGATCATTGCAATTAGAAAAATACTGCCATTTTCTCAAGGTACTTAACTCAAGTTCATAACATTTTTTTAATTGTTCTAATTTTTGTCTGAAGCATAATTTTTGTTTGAATTATTGAAACTCTTCAATAAATACTTTTTCATAACTTAAAATCTATTTGGTTGAAGGTTTCGCGTTTTTTTGTGGGTGTCAATAATTGCCTTTGAAAATATGTGGATGAATAGTGATTGACATACTATGTCAATAACTGTCGTATTCAAATTTTGCAAAATTAGTCCGTATTGCCTATTATTCAGGCCTCAATTTCTCAATGAATACTGAAAAATGATTGAACTTTATCTAATTTTGTTCTAGATAGTTGTTGACACCAGTGTCAATCTCTGTGAATTTCCACGTGTCAATAACTATATATAACTATAAGTTCAACTAGTTCCTACTTCTTGTCCCTACCCCCTGAATCGATTTTCCACGCTTCCTTCTCAACAACATGGCAAAAGCAAAAGAAGGACGCAATTATAAGAAAAATTACACGGAGGATGCTATTATTTCTGCCTTATCAGCAGTAAAATCAGAAGAAATGTCCAGAAATCTTGCCTCCCAAACCTATGGCGTTCCTCGTTCTACAATAATTTTTTGGTTGAGTGGAAAACTTGTTGAAAAAATGAAAAGCACTGACGTGTAGTCAGGAGCTTTTGAGCGCTCGTTCATCTACCTAGTAGGTAGAATCTTCCTAAAAAAATTTCTTTGAACATCCACTTTTGGTCATTGATAATTTTGTTCATTGATAAACGTGACCGCGATATTCGAGATCCACACCTATCCTGAAAATGTCTAGTCCCTAAGCCCCTCCGTTCGAAAGTTATTATTTTCTTCTGGTCATTCGATTTGGACAAATTTTGCATGTAACTTGAACGCGTCATTCGCACCATCTGGGTGCGAAATTTCATCTCGATCGAATCAGTAGTTTAGAAGTAATCAGGAGATCAAAATTTCGAACGGCCATATTTACGGAACCCCTGATGGAATTCTGCTCATTAACCAACTCAACTATGGCAGTCGGAAACTGAACCCACACTGAAAATTTAAAGTCTCTAGGTTGTTCCGTTCGAAAGTTATCGTGCTTACGGCAAGATTCGAAAAATACAGACATCTTGACGAAATGATGTAGCCCTGGTGTAAGTCCAAAGAGCGCTCAACAAATCACGGACCTTGCCCTGTATTAACCTATGAAGAAGATCTCAAATTATGTGATAGAATAGACGGGTGTGCTAAAAAAAATAAAAAAAAAATTATTTCAAACATAAAGCTTGATGATGAAATTCATGAAGAATCCTTTATAAAGTCATGAAACAGTCCAATATGGACATGGATTGTACATCTGAAGACACAATCTGTGATAACAATGAAAACCAAGTTGCTATAAACGGCTACTGGAGAACCAACTGCCAGGGCTTGTGTCCTATTTGCAAAAAGAATTTGGATTTAAATGGTATTAAATGATTAAATGCATTTCCTGTGCATGAAAATTCCATGTTTAATGTTTATTGAAATATGTCTTCATAGAGAAGGTTTCCATTTCGAATATTTTTCAATGCAAAACTTATAAATAAATCTCATAATGAACGATCCATTACTATACAGGGTCTTTCACGAGGAACCTCACCCATATTTATACGGGAAACTACTGAACGTATTTTCATGAAATTCAGCATATAAGTATTTCACGATGCTGATGAAATCTAAAATATTTTCAAGGCATGAGCACCTCCGGTTTTTCCGGAAATGACGTCAACTTCCGTTTTTCAAATTAGAACACCATTTTTTTATTGCAGAAATAGATTCCTTAGAAAATTTCAAGTTATTTTGATGTAACATTTTTCAGTTTTGGTTGGAAAATTCTCTCTGAGCGGGAAAATTCGAAAAAAAAATCGAAAATAGAGCTCCGCTGAAACAAGAATAACTTCGAGGTTTTTGGATGGAAAATTTTCATTTTTGAGATTTTTCAAGATGTAAGATTGATGTATCCACTTTGAAAATCGAAATCGCGATTCATGATACAGGGGGTGAAAAAATCGCTTTCAAAGTTAGGGATGACAAAATCGTGAAAAATCAATTTTTTCAAATTAGAACCCCATTTTTTTATGGCAGATATTGAATCTACGTTAAAAAATAATGTGAGTGTATGCATCACACCCTTGCCCTAAAATGGATATTTTCTGAGTTATTCACAAAAAACTGTTTTTCGTCTTGAATTTTCAGCTATTTCTTTTCCCTTCACGCCAAAAAGATGAAATTTTCAGGAACTGTTACTTAAACCATGTTTTAGATTTTACTACCCTAATATGCGAGAGAAAAAAGTTACAGGTTGTTCCTAAATAGATGGCGAATTTGGATTCGAATTTGTATCGGAAACCTCACATGGTCCACATCTTTGGCCACCACGTTCTCCCGATTTAACTCCTTTAGACTATTATGTTTGGGGTAGGATAAAAAATATTGTCTACTCAACTCCCCTGACTGATAAAGAGGACTGCATAGAACGAGTCAGAAATGCGTTCAGGTTTGTTTAGATTTTTCGATTCATAGTTTTGAAACTCAATTTGGTTTTTAAACACTTTTGCAGATCTCTTCCTCCCGATGAAATAAGAAGAGCAACGCACGAAGCATTCCTGAGACGTATAAATAAATGTCTAGAAATTAACGGTCAAAACTTTGAGCATCTTCTCTAGTTATAACTGCGAGAGTTTGCCATGGTTCTCCTAATAGTAACTTGATGTCGGTTTCAAGAAGGGGTGAAAAATCTACAGCATGGTTCAAATAACAGTTCCTGAAAATTTCATCTTTTTGGCGTGAAGGGAAAAGAAATAGCTGAAAATTCAAGACGAAAAACAGTTTTTTGTGAATAACTCAGAAAATATCCATTTTAGGGCAAGGGTGTGATGCATACACTCACATTATTTTTCAACGTAGATTCAATATCTGCCATAAAAAAATGGGGTTCCAATTTGAAAAAATTGATTTTTCACGATTTTGTCATCCCTAACTTTGAAAGCGATTTTTTCACCCCCTGTATCATGAATCGCGATTTCGATTTTTAAAGTGGATACATCAATCTTACATCTTGAAAAATCCCAAAAATGAAAATTTTCCATCCAAAAACCTCGAAGTTATTCTTGTTTCAGCGGAGCTCTATTTTCGATTTTTTTTTCGAATTTTCCCGCTCAGAGAATTTTCCAACCAAAACTGAAAAATGTTACATCAAAATAACTTGAAATTTTCTAAGGAATCTATTTCTGCAATAAAAAAATGGTGTTCTAATTTGAAAAACGGAAGTTGACGTCATTTCCGGAAAAACCGGAGGTGCTCATGCCTTGAAAATATTTTAGATTTCATCAGCATCGTGAAATACTTATAAGTGCTGAATTTCATGAAAATACGTTCAGTAGTTTCCCGTATAAATATGGGTGAGGTTCCTCGTGAAAGACCCTGTATATTATACCTATCCACATCCTTGTTCAGCTGATTGAAAATATGAGAGACAACAGTATGTCAATAACTGTATCAGGTGGTGTCAACAATAGATTTTACGGTGTCAATCACTGAAAATTGACACATGATGTTAACGATGTGTTTTAAAGCTTCTTCTGAAAAGGTTTTTCCACTTTCGGTTGTTAATTTGAATCGAGTATAAACCAACACATAACCTCGAAAAAGAAATATTTTCATTTCATACCCAAATAACAAATTATTTATATTCTATTGGGACAGTTGGCTTAAGGTGTCAATAACTGTAGTGTTTATTCTATATAAAATTCTATAACGTCAAACTTCAAATTCTGACTTTACCAATGTGATCTAATTGAAATAAGAAATTTCGCGATCAGAATAATCACTTGCAATCACTTTGTAGTTGTGGAAGGGGGAACTGGTTGAAAACGAAAGAACGATCGCTTAAACTGATCTATGTGATTTAACTTACATAAATCACTTCGCTCAGTACGAAAGAACATTACTATTGATGAACAAACATTTGGATATTCAATCATGAAAATGCTTGTAACTCGAAAACGGTGTATTTTTTCGATGTTGCACCAGTTAATCTTTTTTCGCAAAATTAATGATAAAATACATAAAAGTAGGAATTTCACCGATATCTTGAACCAAAAAAAAGTTTCGGACCATTTAGTGCTGTGGTCAGTCCGTTCTTGGCGATCTGGAGGACTTATGAAGAATGTAGTGAAAGCAAATCATTACTGATATTTGTATTGATTCAAATTAGAAAAATTAACAGAATCGGTTGAGTCGTTCGGAAGTTATTACGAAAAAAATGACTTATGGAAGTACCATTTGGGGGCACATATCTTCGCAGGAGGACGTCGTAGGAAAAAAAATAAGCATTCCTGACTCGTCTTTATATACTTTATTCACACCTGAGAAAGAGTCACGTAGTGCCGGGACATCCTGTATACAGGATGTGGCGTAATGAATGGATAATATGGTACCTGCGGGTAGAGGACGTTGTCTATGTTATTATGTTTGAAATATTCGGCATTTTCTAAAACTCACCCTTTGCCACTATTTTTGGTAGCAAGACTCAAATTCAAGAAATTTTTTCAATCTGTCTTTTGGATAGTATTCCTGGGTAGATGCGCTATTGAATATTAACTATGGTTTTTGGAGAGCATGCATAGTGTTTTTTTAAACAGAGATTTAACTCAAATTTCATGTTTTGCTTGTTTTTTGTTTTATTTTATTGGGCCGCCACAACGTCCTCTAAACGCAGGCACCATATTATCCATTTATTTGCCCCACCCTGTATTTATATCCGATTCTCATTTTCCTTGATTATTTCGAAACTATGGATTCGATCGAGGTGAAATTTTGTACTCAGATGAAGAATAACGTATTCAACCTAAACGCAAAATTTTGTCCAGCTCGCATGACCAGAACCATAGAAACCATAGAAAATTATAACTTTCGAACGGAAAGGTCTAGAGACTTGAAATTTTCAGGATAGGTGTAGATCTCGAATGTTGCGGTCACGTTCATCAATGAGCAAAATTAGACTATGGGTTCCGTAAATATGGTCGTTCAAAATTCAGTTTTCTTGATAAATTCAAAACTATGTATTTGATCGTGACGAAAATTTGTATTTGAATTGAGAATGATATATTCGAGCTATGTTTTGTCCAGATCGCATAATCAGAACCATAGAAACCATAGAAAATCATAACTTCCGAACGGAAAGGCCTAGGAACTTGAAATTTTCAGGATAGGTTCGGATCGCGAATTGTGCGGTCACGTTCATCAATGAGCAAAATTAGACTAGGCGTTCCGTAAATATAGCCGTTCAAATTATTTTTTTCCTGATAATTTCGAAACTACTTATTGGATTGGAATGAAATTTCGTACATAGATGGAGAATGATATATTCAAACTACGTGGGAAATTTTGTCCAGATCGCATTACCAAGACAATAGATACCGTAGAAAATTCTAGCGAATTATTGAAAAAAAAATTGGTCACCTAAAGCACTGACGTGAATTCTGGATTTTCGCCTCAGATTGAATTTTTTTTGACAGCTGTCAAAATCTTTCCAATTGGTTTCTAAAACTGAATAATGCGAATCTACCTACAAGGTGCATGTACGAGCGCTCAGAAGCTCCTGCCTTCACGGCAGTGCTTTTCGTAATTTTTAATCTTTTATTCAGCAGTAACCGTATTGCTCTGCTGCTTCAATAAAACTGAATGGAATTCTCTTCTGCCGGAGAACATTTCTAATGCGTTTGGATCCAAATCAATTCCTATTTCTTCTTACTTCAGATTCAAATTCAAACGCTGGCTGATATTTCATCTCAACTGACGAATTTTTACACTTTAGTTAGACGTTGATCGGCTCTGAATCAAACCATAATTAGTTCGATGAGCCATCGATTATAGTTGATTGAAAGCGCCCCGATTGAATGGATCGATTGAAATTAGATGAGAATAAGTACAAATAAATTTATTTGCGATTAATCGATTAGTTAATTTGAATAAAAACGTACCCGTTTTCCAGGCGCTGTCTCAACAGGGACCGCTGAGTAAGTCTTAATATACTGAACAGTTCGGAATGAAGTTACGGCTTGACAGAAGATTCGGAAATCGCCCCGGTCCACGGTGGGACCCTCTATTTCTGTATTCACTCTACTTCAATTCCAAAATGCAGTAAGCTTATTTCACGTCAAATTTTTGACGTTTCACGATGGTCTATTATCAAAGAAAATTTTCGTGAAATTATTTTCGAACGTCTTAGGTTCAGCACCAAATCAGTGAGTGCTTTCACGAGATGGACAGAAATGATATCTAAATTGGCTGTTTGAAGAATAAATACGATGTGAGTAAATCGAACAATGATTCACCCATTATTTGACTTCACTGTGCTTTTTAGGGGGAGAAACTTCATAAATAAATTAGGGAATTTATTACGAGTATTCAAGGTGAGTTCAGTCTTAATAAGCATTTAGAAATAATGTACATATCTCAGCACTAGTTTCTCTTGGTCAAAAAAAAATTGTTCCTTTTTTCTGGAAGTCAGCTCTTCTTCAACGAAATAGTTGAAAATGAGTTTTCGTGATCATTTCCCCTTTCAGTTGTAAAAGGTGCCAAATAAATTTTCAACTGTGTAAGAATCCCGAAGCGAGTTTTTTATTTATATTCCTTTTCACGTCTTCCTAGTCCAATGGCAAAACACCTCTTATAATCTCATCAGGTCCGTCCGTATTTCACAACCATTTTACTCGGAAACTATTAACATAATGTTGATAAAATTTGGGAGGAAGGTGTCTTTTCTCAACCGCTCTTGAATGGAGTCGAAAAATCGCAGAAAAAAAATGGAAGGCACTCGCCATAAATTCAACTGGGACATCAAAAAATTAACGGCGCAAAGCGTGTAGAGTCTAATCACTTGACAGGTCTTCAATAATGATGTAGAAGTCAATATTGGGCGAGATATGCGCTTTTGAATTCGTGAGAGTATGCTCTCTTCTAATTTTTGAGCGCTCGTACTACTTACACGAGGGCTATATCATTTCGTCACGATGTCTGTATTTTTCGAATTTTGAGCCGAAAATGGTCTCAATCGACTATGTTCGACTCACTGATGACGAATCCGTCGGAAAATTTGAGTCTGTCCGTCCGGCCGTCAGCACGATAACTCTCGAACGGATCAACCTAGAGACTTGAAATTTTCAGTGTAGGTTCAGATCCCGAATGCCTCGGTTGAGTTCGTTAATGGGCCAAATTCCACCAGGGGTTCCGTAAATATGGCCGTTCAAAGTTTTGTTTCCCTGATTACTTGAAAACTACAGATTCGATCGAGATGAAATTTTGCACTCAGGTGGAAAATGAGGTGTTTCAGCTACATGCGAAATATTGTCCAGATCGCATGACCAGAACCATAGAAACCATAGAAAATTGTTACTTTTGAACGGAACTGCCTAGGGACTTGAAATTTTCAGGATAGGTGTGGATCTCGAATGTCGTGATCACGTTCATCTATGAGCAACATTATACAAGGGGTTCCGTAAAGACGGTCGTTTGAAATTTTGTTTTCTCGATGAATTCGAAACATCGGATTCGATCGAGATGAAATTTTGTATTTTAATCGAGAATGATATATTGAAGCAATATTTTGTCCAGATCGCATGACCAGAACCATAGTTATAGTTATAGTTAGGAAGGGGTTACGTTCCACTGCGACCTCAAGGTCTATTGTGCCCCCCATCAGAGCCGTATTCGCAAATGCGCTACCTACAGCTCGCCCTCCAGCTCCAGAGCTCCAATGAACTCCAGTATCTGAGAGGGCTTCAAGGAGGTTAGATCCTCATTCCTCCTGTAATTCTCTTGTCCAAGACATTCTTTGCGCTGGTTTGCAATGGCGAGGCATTCTGTAACCAGGTGAACAGGAGTCTCCTCCTCTTCACCACAGAATCTACACTCGTCTGTTTCTGTCAAGCTCATTCTCATCATATGCTTCCTAAGGCGACAATGTCCTGTGAGGAAGCCAGTGAGTAGACGTAACCTGTTCTTACTGAGATCCAAATACTTTTTGGATCTTGAACTTTCATAGTTCCGAATGAACCTTTTAGAGTGGTCCATTCCTGGAAGGTTCCTCCAGAGTGCTTCTCTTTCGGTCTCTTCCTTCTCCAGAAACTCTTTCTTATAGGTGTGTTTACCTATGCCACAGAAGGGTTCTGGGCCAGTAAGTGGCGTTTGTGCTCCCTTTCTGGCAAGTGTATTGGCCTCTTCGTTTCCTTTGATTCCTGAGTGACCAGGAACCCAGACTAAAGAGACCTTATTTTTCATGCCTACTTCATTAAGTTTCCTCCGGCACTCCCATATCAGCTTTGAGTCGATGATATAGGAGTTCAGTGCTTTGATAGCAGCTTGACTATCCGAGTGGATCACAATGTCACACCCTTGATAGTTTCTTTCCAGGTTTATATCTATGCATCTTTCGATTGCAAGTATTTCTGCCTGAAAGGCACTCGAGTAGGAGCCTAGCGATAGTGTACACTTGGTTCTTGCCCCGTATACTCCAGCGCCGGCCCCCATCGTGGTTTTAGAACCATCTGTATACCATTTAATGGTATTCACTTTGAAGTTTTGGGTAGTGTATTCCTTTTCCCATTCTTCCTTTTTACATAGCATAGCGTTGAAGTTCTTCTCAATGCTTACTCTTTTAATCATAACATCACTAGGCAGGTTCGCTGATGAGATGTACTTGTTCAGAGAGGACCAGGCTCCTTGACTTTTAATTCTCTCATTCCCTGTACCTTCCCTAGATATTCTAAGGATAGCCTCATGGGCTACTCTGTTGATCACTAGATGTAATGGAGTGAGATCAGTGATGACCTCAAGTGCTCTTGTCGGGCACGTTCTCATAGCTCCAGTGATGCAAACGCAGGCAAGCCTTTGTATCTTGTCGAGTATTTTCCTCGTGCTTGTCTGCCCTGTCTTAGCAGACCAGACTACTGCCCCATAAGTTATTATTGGTCTCACAATCATGACATACATCCATCGCAGTATTTTAGGGTTACAGCCCCAGGTTTTACCGGATAGGTTTCTGCACGCCATTAGAGCTCTTGTCGCTTTACTAGCAGTGTTTTTAACATGCTTATTCCATAGAAGCTTATTGTCTAGGGTAATTCCCGGATATTTGACTTCATAAGTCCATCCTACGTTATCTCCGTTCACCGAGATAGGCTTCATGGATGGAAGGTTTCTTTTCCGGGTAAAGGGAACCACTGTGGTCTTGGCTGGGTTGATGTTGAGCCCCACTGACAAGCACCACTGCTCGATAATTTCGAGGCCCCTCTGCAGCAAATCACAGAGGGAACCCTCAAATTTACCTCTTACTATTAGGACTATGTCGTCGGCATAGCCTATACATTCGAAGCCAAGCTCCGTTAGCCTGTGCAGTAGTTCGTCCACTACCAGACTCCAGAGGAGGGGAGATAGTACTCCTCCTTGAGGTGTTCCGCGAGTGGTTTTGACAGAGATGGTCTGATCGACACCCAGTGTCTCAGCTGTCCTCGTCGTCAACACCTCATACATCCATTTTATGATGGTACAGTTCACTCCTCGCTTTACAAGTGCCTCTCTGACAGACACGTGTGTCGTGTTGTCAAAGGCCCCAGATATGTCTAGGAAAGCGCACAGTGCAATTTCTTTGTTGTTCAGCGTCTTCTGGATGCCTTCAGTCAGCTGATACAGAGCAGTCTCCGTGGAGCGTCCTGCCCTGTACGCATGCTGACATTTGTGAAGTGGTGTTTTCTCCAGGTTCTCCGTTCTTATGTAGTTATCTACTACCTTCTCCATCGTTTTAAGCAAAAACGAGGTAAGACAAATGGGTCTGAAAGTTCGGGGATCAGTCCCGTCTTTCTTCCCTGTTTTTGGAATGAAGATTACTTTTGCCCTTCTCCATATGTCAGGTATTTGACCCAGTGCTAAGCTGCTTCTTGTGATCTTCATCAGATGGGGAAGAATCTCTTCCGCTCCCCTCTGCAGGAGTACAGGGAACACCCCATCCACTCCTGGTGATTTATACGGCTGAAAGGTACTAATTGCCCATTCGAGTCGTTGTCTTGAAAATATTTTCCTGGCAATATCCCAATCGTCCTTACGGGATTTCTTGGTGTATTCTATTGCTGTTTCGAAACTACTTATGGGTTTGCTACCTGGAAAGTGTGTTTTAAGAAGAAGAGTTGATCGTTCCTCATCTCCCTCAGTGTATGACCCGTCCGGCTTTTTGAGCGACATTGTGGGGTTGGTACCCCCTTTTGCCATGACTTTCTGAAGTCTGGCTGCAGTGGGAGTGGAAGTAATATTTTCACAAAAAGCTTGAAAATTAAGCCTTTTGGCCTTCCTGATCTCTTTATTATACTGAGTACCCCTGCCAATTGTTATCCCGTCTTGCCCTATTAAAGAGCCGACGGACCTCCTTTCGGAGGTTTGACAGGTTCTCATTCCACCAAGGAGCATCCTTACTTGGTCGCGTTTTGGTGAGTGGACAGCTGGAGTAAAACGCCTCCATTATTGCCCTACTGACCTGCTGTACCCTTGAATTCAGCTCGAAATATCGGTGTTCTGACCCAGTATTTTCGATTTCCTCTAGGTTTGTCTTAAGGTGGTTCCTGTAAAGGAGCCAGTCTGTTTTTCTAGGGTTTCGAGTCTCGGGGAAAGAAGTGGTATCTCCCTCCATCCTAAACTCGATAATCCTATGATCCCCTCCAACCCTCCAAGACGTAATGTACTTCCTGGCCGCAGGATTAGCAATTGTTACGTCAAGGACTTCTTCCCTCGCTCTCGTGACGAATGTTGGTGTTGTCCCAATGTTAGTGGTCTCGAGGTTGTTAGCTAAGAGATATTCAAGTAGGTACTCACCTCTTGGGTTGTTGTTGGTGCTTCCCCAGACAGTGTTATGCGCATTCGCATCACAGCCAATTATTAATGGAAGGCGTTTACTGTTGCAGTAACGTACTAGTTTCTGTACCTCCTCTGGCGGTGTTATTGGCCCGTCTCCAGCGAAGTATGCGGATGCAATGACAATGTCTCGGTCAACGCCCCCCAAGTTGAGGTGCACCATAATTGGAGTTAAGTCCCGAGACATGTATTCTGAAACACAAATATATTTGATGTTTTTCTTTACAAGAACACAGGCACGTGGAGTTACTTGCCTCTGATCATAAATCAAATTTGATTCCTTACATGCCAAACCTTTGATTTGGCCTTCTTTGTTGATCCAGGGTTCCTGGATCAAGACAATGCCTAATTGCAGCCTCGCAAACAACCTTGCAATCACGGCTGAGGAACCCCTCGCGTGATGCAGGTTTACCTGCGCGATTCTAATGAGGGCGAAGGTTCGTTTTATGGGGTGCTTGCCCCCTCCTTCGCCTCCACCTTCACCTCCTCGACTTCCATCTGAGAGGTTTCCTCTCTGGGACACGAGGAGGTCTCCTTGCCCGTAGTCGGACCCCCAGCCACCACACAACTTTGCCCAGCACCCTGGGACGCAGAGGGAGCCTCTGCGTCCTCAGGAGTACCGGCGGTGCTGCAGCTGGGTTCCTGGGATGTGGAGGGCTTCTCCACATCCTTCGACCCTTCTTCAGGGCCACCTTTTTTTCCTAGCCCGGAGACTGGGACGCTCCCGAACCGGAAGTTCAGTTGGCCTCCCTCTCTCCTTATGACTTCCTCGGATTGGGGATCAACCCCAATCGTGAGGATACTTCCTCTGCCTTCTTTTTTGAAGTGCAGCACCTTCCAAGCCCTAACATTGAGGTCGGGATTCTGAATCTCGACAAGTCGGAGGATCTTCTCCTGTTCCATGTCGAGACTTCTTGGGAAGAAGACCGTTATAACAGTAGGACTTGGGATGTCGTCTCCGCTCAGTGCTACCAATTCGGGTCCTTCCCAAGATTTCAGTTGCGGTACTGAACTTGTGAGCCAGTCCGCCGCCTTCTTGGATCCACAATCCACCAGCATCATTCCATTACGGAAATGAACGCCGGTGAAGTGGATCCCTCTTTCTGTGTACTTACACATCTCTTCCACCAGGACGTCTTCAAGAGTCGATAGTTGCTCGACTTCCAGAATGGTCCTGTGGTATTCTTTGGGGACTATCCCAATGCTGATTGCAGCCTTTTTTGCTTTGACGGCAGCTGCATAACCAGTGGCTTGCCCGGTTTTAGCTGCGGCCGTCTTCTGCTTTTTCGGCAAAGGCAACGTCGGAGGTGTGATCTGCTCCGGACCTCTTTTGCCGTGGTCTTTACCCTTTGGGGTGACCTTCAGGTCTGTGCGTTGAAGAACCTGCTTCCTCGCCTCCTCAGGTTGTAGCCCCTGATGAAGGAGTCGCAGGTACTTCCGCACTCCTGCTCCACTGAGACCTTTCCTCAGTGGATCATCTCTGCCGCCCGGTTGTCCAAGTTTGGGCAGCTCGAACGGCAGCCGATTCTTTGGTCGCTTGGCCCTCCCTCCTGCGAGGTGCCCTGATGAGGAGGCGGAGGTTTACTCCGCCCCTGTTCCAGTGGTGATTTGTTTGATTTTTTGTACATAATTGGTCCCACGAGAAGCTAGGGTCATATCGGTCCACCTCTGCAGAGCCTCGCAAGCAGAGGTAAGGGGTTTATACAATGGAGTTCCCCCAGGTGCTCCAAGGTTGGGATCAGTAGAGGCCAGTCTTCTATCTGACCACGCATCCTTCGGCCTGGTTCCCGCCTTGGATTTAGAATTTTTGATGAGGTTGTTTCCTCTTGGTCCGGGCGGTCAAGCCAAGACCCCCCCCACCTCACTGGCCCGCGAGACATGACCACGGACAGCCAGGAGGCGTTGGTATAACAGAATGGTCTCGAGGTATGCTCGATGCCCTATCTGGCATCGTTTAACCTGGTGCAATTCCTTAGCCACGACACTACAGCTGGGACAGGTGAAGTTGGTCCGCGGCAAGGTATTGAGGGCTACCAGTTGAGTTTCTAGGCACAACGAGCCCTCCTATTTCCCTGCAGACCTCCTCCTCACCAGAGATCATCGTCAGAGGCCACCTCCTATCCGCCACCTGGAGACGCGCCGGGTTGGCACTTCACTCCGTACCCGGACCAGAACCATAGAAACCATAGAAAATTGTAACTTTTGAACGGAAAGGCCTAGGAACTTGAAATTTTCAGGGTGGGTTTGGATCGCGAATATCGCGGTCACGTTCATCAATAAGCAAAATGAGACTAGGGGTTCCGTAAATATGGCCGTTCAAAATATTTTTTTCCAGATAGTTTCGGAACTACTGATCGGATTGGAATGAAATTATGCATCTAGCTGAGGAGTAATGTATTCAAAGTACGTGCAAAATTTTGTCCAGACCGCATCACCAAGACCATAGATACCGTAGAAAATTCTAGCGAATTATCGAAACAAAATTGATCAGATGTAGCACTGACATGAAGTCTGGAGTTTCGAGTTTCAGAATTTTTTTGACAGCTGTCAAAAATTCCTTCAATTGGTTTCTAAAACTGGAAAATGCGAATCTACCTACAAGGTGCATGTACGAGCGCTCAAAAGCCCCTGCCTTCACGGCAGTGCTTTTCTAAATTTTTTTAGCCCATTTGGATAATTTGAGGTGAAACATTCCCAATCAAACCAGACAAACAGGTTTTTGAGAAATACAACTTATCATGAGTGACGGCGCCGTCATGTGAAGAATTCGGTAGTAAGAAATTTCGAAATTGCAATTGAAATTATATTGATCGAAGACAATAACCAGTATAGGATACTTTTTTGCAGTGGCGGCTCGTAAGATCTCAATCAGAGGAGGCCAAGCAAAAAATACGGGGTGTTTCTTAATATATGCGCAGGATTTCTGGATGTGATAGCTTGTCCAAAAATATGAAAAAAAGTTTTTATTGACTTACCCTCTTAAATGCACCATTTTCGAGTTGAAATTGAAAAAAAAAACGGTTTTTGCAAATATCACCAGAACCTTTAATCGTACAGGAAACAGCTTTCGTAAGCATTTTCTAATAATAATAAGCAATGTTTTGTGCGGATTTTTTTTTTGTATCAATTGGTGAAGGTTTTGAAGGGGTAGTAGGTGTTTTTCTCCCCAACTTCCAAGCTTATCGAAAAAGTACGGGTTTTGATACGTCCATTTTAACCGCCAATGTTTTCTACACAAAAGAGGTACTCTTGGTCATAGGCTCTAAAGTCGACCGTTTTCGAGAAAAATCAACTTTTATGTTGAAACACATGGTCTTCACTAACTGTCAAACTTTTTTTATACGTCAAAAACTTCAGGAATACAATTTAAAAATATTTCCTGAACCATCGAGCAATCTTCGAAAGAACTTATTACTGATTACACTAATCCTACTTCGATTTTTTTTACAATTTCAACACTGTATCTGGAAAATGGTGCATTTTAGTGGGTAAGTTAATAAAATTTTTTTTTTCATATTTTTGGAGCTATCACATCCTGAAATCCTGCGCATATATTATGAAACACCCTGTATAGGTATACCCCTAGGACTAGATAGTTGATCTATGATATTTTGCCTATGACTCTGATCAAGTGAATTTACAATATCGAGCTTTCCGAATAATTTAAATTTAATTGATACCCTTAAGTGAGATTTTTATCTGCTATGTCTTTCAATAGACCTCTGTAAATTTTTAAATCCGAATACCCTAATTTTGACCACACATAGTTTTCTGAATCGTCGGAAAAAAGTGAGCAAAACCAACAAAATTATTTATTTCGAACTGTACTTCCCATGAGCCACTCGCATTTATTGTGCCATTGAACGCAGAAGGGACGATTATGTTTGGAATCGACAATTAAATTTTGCATAGCAGGCTGAGGTGTCTTTATAGTTTAAGTAATGAAAAATTTTGTCATCGTAAGGCATTTGACTGAACTTTTTCTTCAGAATGAAATCAACAATAGAACAATAGCTTCAGTTATTCTAAGTTCCCCACTGAAATTATAATTTTTATTTCTGGTTTCCGTTCCCATTTTTCTCGATAAAATATATGAATCTAAATAGCCATCCTTCCTCACCTTCAAACTTCGCCGAACTGGCGAACTGATAGTCTGTACATACGTTTAATATAATATGCATATATTATTATGTATGTATAGAATAGTGACCGATCGTTCATCGCCGATAGACGCCGAGGTCATATTCGGGCCTCCGTCACGTGCTTTACAGCTCGAATTCAGAGTGGCCGTTGCAATTATATCGTAAGATATTTGGAATTTTACATTCAACCGAATCCCAACTCGAGGAGCTCGGCCTCCGAGTCTGGGTCTGGACTCTGCTGTATTCTTTAGCGCACCGCATGCCTGACGTAGTACTGATTGCGATGCGCAATCTTCTCAGTTTTGAAGTCCGTTGCGGAAAATGAATGAAGTGATGAAACATTGGGGTAAAAAATATCCAGAAATTTGAATATTCTATTGATTTAGGTTAACAGAATATAGTTGAACTTGAAATAAGAATTAAATATAATGCAGTAAATTTGGGGAGGCCCAGCCTCCTCTGCCTCCTCTGAGCGGCCGCCACTGCTTTTTTGACTGAATTAGATCATTGGCGAAACCTTATAATATGACCTTTGTCTTCCTAAATGTTTCGGGCTAATAGGGCCAAGACGAAATTTCTGAATCTTTCTCATTATATTCGTATTTATTCTCGGTTTTTTCAATTGAATTTCTGATACTTCCTATTTACCAGATTTTCCTTACATTAAAGCTGTAAGTGAATAAGAGTTATAATAAAATTTTTATCTAATCTACACTAATAACTGCCTAATTATCAGTGTTAATCTGTAAATTATTATGTCTTGAACCTTTCCGTCCCAGCGGTTTCAAGGACTATCGATGGAACTGCCCTTTCAAAAATCCTTGTGTAGAGATCCAGTGGATACTTCGTGAAACAACGTGCATGGAGTGTTGTCTTAATACTTGGAGAAATAAATTTGCGTGTAATCACTCGTGATAAATTCCTTGATAAACCGATGTTTCCTTATTGGAATAAATTTCATTCAGCGGAAAGTGCTTCAAAATAGCGTCCATCGTTCTATTGAGATACAGTTTTAGTGTGAAAACAATAGATATATAATGTCTGGTAAGTAAATAATAAATTAAATATTAGTAAATAGTCAATATACATTATATTTATTTATATTTATTTTTGAGCGCTCGTACTACTTACACGAGGGCTATATAATTTCGTCACGATGTCTGTATTTTTCGAATTTTGAGCCGAAAATGGTCTCAATCGACTATGTTCGACTCACTGATGACGAATCCGTCGGAAAATTCGAGTCTGTCCGTCCGGCCGTCCGTCCGTAAGCACGATAACTCTCGAACGGAACAACCTAGAGACTTGAAATTTTCAGTGTGGGTGCAGTTCCTGAATGGCTCGGTTAAGTTCGTTAATGGGCCAAATTCCACCTGGGGTTCCGTAAATATGGCCGTTCAAAGTTTTGTTTCCCTGATTACTTGAAAACTACAGATTTGATCGAGATGAAATTTTGCACTCGAATGGAAAATGAGGTGTTCAAGCTACATGTAGAATTTTGTCTAGATCGCATGACCAGAACCATAGAAACCATAGAAAATTGTAACTTTTGAACGGAAACGCCTAGGGACTTGAAATTTTCAGCATAGGTGTGGATCTGGAATGTTGTGATCACGTTCATCTATGAGCAACATTATACAAGGGATTCCGTAAATACGGTCGTTTGAAATTTTGTTTTTTCGATAAATTCGAAACTACGGATTCGATCGAGATGAAATTTTGTATTTTAATCGAGAATGATATATTGAAGCAATATTTTGTCCAGATCGCATGACCAGAACCATAGAAACCATAGAAAATCCTAACTTTTGAACGGAAAGGCCTAGGAACTTGAAATTTTCAGGGTGGGTTTGGATCGCAAATTTCACGGTCACGTTCATCAATAAGCAAAATTAGACTAGGGGTTCCGTAAATATGGCCGTTCAAGATATTTTTTTCCTGATAGTTTCGAAACTACTGATCGGATTGGAATGAAATTATGCACCTAGCTCAGGAATAATGTATTCAAACTACGTGCAAAATTTTGTCCAGATCGCATCACTAAGACCATAGATACCGTGGAAAATTCTAGCGAATTATCGGAAAAAAATTGATCAGCTGAAGCACCGACATGAAGTCTGGAGTTTTGCCTAAGTTTCAGGATTTTTTTGACAGCAGTCAAACATTCCTTTAATTTATTTCTAAAACTGGAAAATGCGAATCTACCTACAAGGTGCATGTACGAGCGCTCAAAAGCTCCTGCCTTCACGGCAGTGCTTTTCGAAATTTTTGTTTTTTTCAATAGAACATAACATTAGGAGTTTATTCAGTCAATAATGTATACTAAGTAAAATATCAGTGTTATATGTATATAGTAAGTGGTTTCATGGTGGAACCTCTGGAACTCATGGTATTCTGTTATTTTCAGACAAAAAATGTTTTATAAGGATTTGGAGAGTTGGCCACACGATAAAATCGAAGAACTATTTGAGAGTATACCTTCGGATGTAGAATCTGATGTATCCGATGCGGACGCAGATAGCTCAGATGCTGAGATTGGTTTGGAACCATACATGAATATCCTTACAAAGAATATTCAGAACATATCTAGACAGGAAGATGAGCCTAAAGAAGAAGATGAGTTCTCCAGCGATGATAACTTGCCATTTTCCCGAATTTTCTCGATGATATCTGGAGGAAACATCATCTTACTCAATAGGAGAGAAATTGGGAGTCTTCAATTGGTGAAAGATTATAATATCCATATGGGATATGTTGATAAGGTGGACATGCTAAAGACATGTTACGAAAACGCGGCCTATCTTTCCAACCAGTGCGTTCCTTTTCTCCGTCCATCTGATCTGTGGAAGTGCTTCGGGTCGTCTACAACGTGGCATGCATGACAGATCATCCCGTCCTATCCTCTTAGTGAAGGTACCATAGGATCCATGCCCTGTCAAAAATTGAGTAACATAGTACCCAGTCGTTTTATTCTCACATTGGATTCACTGCGTCAAATTCCTGATCAGCCTTCGCCTCCATGCGGCATTTTGCCCTTCACCATCTCATCACTCCTGCCATTTTCTCAGTGTCCTCCCTCCTGCCATACGTCGATTGCCTGGTAGTGCTCCTCCTATAGTATAAAGGAAGGTTGGCACGAAATCGTAGAGAAAAAAATTCAGTTAATGAAGCAGATATTCAACAATGAACATGATGGTATAAAGGAAGCACCATTAGGTCAATTGGTGGGAAGCCAGCAATCACTTGGACAGCCTCCGCTGACACAGTTCTGTATGCCAAAGGTACCCTTATCTCTCAAGTTGGATCAAACTGCACACAGTTCGCAAAATAAAATCAATCGCATAAATATTTGACAACCAATGTATATGTCAATCATTTTTTATCACTTACATTATTCTACATTCTTGACAGTTACGAATTCTATGAACATTCTGTATTATTCCCCAGTTCTCAAACAGTTCCTAATTTCTTCAGTTTCAGGAAAGACCCAGAAACTTGGCATCACTCCTCGCACGGTATCGCTATGGTCGACAGATCAGTGTAGTGGGGACGCGATCTCCTGTCGTCGATTTGAGCCTCATGTTGCCGCGTGGATAATTATCAGTCTTTGTCATGAATAATAAACAAATAATTTGCAGTAAGAAAATATTGCAACAATAAATTGAGATATAAACTTTTCTATCTTGTGAGTTGGATCAAACTGCACACAGTGTGCAAAATTTGATTAAAATCGGTTCAGTATTATAGGAGACCATTCCGGACAAACAACGTGACACGTAATTTTCATTAGATTAGCAATAATCACTGCACTGATTAAGATCTTTACAGTGTATAACTTGGCCCGGTTAAAACGCTATCTCAGGAGTGTTTTCTCATTAGTTATTCGACTTTTATGTTGGTATATGTATCTGAGTGTATACTTTATTTCATATGTTTCTTCCATTTGTGATTGATTTTTCTGTTAAAATGTAACGATATAATTTGTTTTGGAACTAGGTAAATACTGTATTCTGGGCTTGTCCCGTTGTATTCCATACCGAGTTATTAATAAATAAATTAATGAATTACTCCACGCCATGATACTATATTATCGAGGCGGTATATATATATATATATCAAGGATTTTTTAACGTCTGAACTATGTATCAAATACTATCAAAGGTAATTATAATGGCTGGCAGACAGAAAGATGTTAAATGAAATCAAATGAACTAGATGAAATGAAGTAGATTTTTCCGAAGTTCATTTGATTTCATTTAACATCTTTCTGTCTGCCAGCCATTATAATTACCTTATATATATATATATGTATCACCAAATTTTATTATTTGTTCATTTATTTTTGAGAGATATTTCAATCTTAGATTCGCTATGAGTCTTGAATCAATGAGACTATCAAATAAAAAATTACGAAAAGCACTGCCGTGAAGGCAGGAGCTTTTGAGCGCTCGTACATGCACCTTGTAGGTAGATTTGCATTTTCCAGTTTTAGAAATCAATTGAAGGAATTTTTGACAGCTGTCACAAAAATTCTGAAACTTAGGCGAAACTCCAGACTTCATGTCAGTGCTTTAGGTGACCAATTTTTTTTCGATAATTCGCTAGAATTTTCTACGGTATCTATGGTCTTGGTGGTGCGATCTGGACAAAATTTGGCACGTAGTTTGAATACATTATTCCTGAGCTGGGTGCAAAATTTCATCCCAATCCAATCAGTAGTTTCGAAATTATCAGCCATATTTACGGAACCCCTAGTATTATTTTGCTCATTGATGAACGTGGCCGCGATATTCGCGATCCGAACCCACCCTGAAAATTTCAAGTTCCTAGGCCTTTCCGTTCAAAAGTTACAATTTTCTATGGTTTCTATGGTTCTGGTCATGCGATCTGGACAAAATATTGTTTTAATATATCATTCTCGATTAAAATACAAAATTTCATCTCGATCGAATCCGTAGTTTCGAAATTATCGAGAAACCAAAATTTCAAACGACCGTATTTACGGAACCCTTAGTATAATTCTGCTCATTGATAAACGTCAACGCGACATTTCAGATCCACACCTATCCTGAAAATTTCAAGTCCCTAGGCCTTTCCGTTCGAAAGTTATGTTTTTCTATGGTTTCTATGGTTCTGGTCATGTGATCTGGAGAAATGTAGCTTGAATATATCATTCTCCATTAGTAAACAAAATTTCGTCACGATCGAATCTGTAGTTTTGAAATTATCAAGAAAACTGAATTTCAAACGACCATATTTACGGAACCCCTAGTACAATTTTGCTCATAGATGAACGTGATCACGACATTCGAGATCACGACATTCGAGATCCACACCTATCCTGAAAATTTCAAGTCCCTAGGCGTTTCCGTTGAAAAGTTACAATTTTCTATGGTTTCTATGGTTCTGGTCATGCGATCTGGACAAAATTCCACATGTAGCTTGAACACCTCATTCTCCATTTGAGTGCAAAATTTCATCTCAATCAAATCTGTAGTTTTCAAGTTATCGGGGGAACAAAACTTTGAACGGCCATATTTACGGAACCCCTAGTGGAATTTGGCCCATTAACGAACTTAACCGAGGCATTCGGGAACTGAACCCACACTGATTTGAATTTCAAGTCTCTAGGTTGTTTCGTTCGAGAGTTATCGTGCTTACGGCCGGACGGCCGGACGGACGGACGGACGGACAGACTCAAATTTTCCGACGGATTCGTCATCAGTGAGTCGAACATATTCGATTGAGTCCATTTTCGGCTCAAAATTCGAAAAATACAGACATCGTGACGAAATGATATAGCCCTCGTGTAAGTAGTACGAGCGCTCAAAAAGGTAGGTACTCTCATTTCCGAAATATTCAAATTTTCTATAATCCCAATACTTAATATTCGTGAACGTTTGCGTGACTCAACCCAATCAACCTTGAATCTTTAGATGAATAAAATTTATGGCGATATAATGAAGAATAATATCCACCAGGATATAGCTGCTGATTAGTTCGAGCCTTATCAGGGCAACGCTGTGTCTCTTAAATTTTTGTCAACATTCAACAAAAATTTTATATCGTTCGTTGAGTATTTCGCGAGCAAGGGATGTTTGATTAATTTGAACCAAGGGAATTCATGGAAATTATGGAAACCTGAGTGAATTTAATAGGTTAAATTCATTTTGAAATTTTCTTACCGGACGAATTACGCAATATCGTACCTTATAGGACCTTATTGGACCAAAATAGTACCATTCACTATTCAAACTGTTGATTTATCATTTCAGGTTGGAAAAAAGAAAGAATTCGAAAGAGACAGAGACGATCTGATTAATACAACGAGTGAAAGTGGCGTAAGAAGCTTTGACAGTTCGAGCCATCAGGAATCGGATCCGATCAACAAAAAACTCCCACTCAAAAAGTCGAAATCCACAGACAGCTTAGTAGCAGTAACCAGCAACAGTGGTACCAACAAGGTGAACGAACTTAAGAGATCGAATGGCACATGTGACATCCTCAGCAACAGTCAGGAAGAAGACATCAAATGTACAAAGAGTTTACCACGCTTCGGTCAACTGACACATACAAATAATTGCGTGTTTTCGTTTAACGCGAAGCTGCACGATGGCACCATTTGGTCACGGGCTCTAGGAAGAGTTGCAGAAAGGCCAAAAAGTAGAAATAATGAAAGTACTAGCTCATGCGTCATAAGAGTGGATTCAGAGAATTCGCAAAGAGAAAAGAACTCCATAACAATGAACGAAATTCCAACGAGGACTGTGGATGCAGAAGTTGATCTGCAAAAATGGAAATCGGATAAGTCCACAACAGCAAAAACCGAATATTGTAGAGTTTCCGAGAAACAACCAGGAAATATATTAAATCCTGACTGCAAGAACAAAGAATCAAATGTGAAAGTTTCCATATCTTCCAATACCCAAACTCATCAAGAGTGGACGAAAACACTACCGGGAGTCAGTCATGCTGTTTCAGAGTTACCGCCTAATGCTGGGAAAGCTGAGGAAAGTATGATCGAAGTTCTTGGCGACACTCCAACTCAGTTGAATTCATTCTCACAAATGAAAATGAAAGAAAACTCTGACAGTTCAAAACTTGCGGGAAGCAGTGAAAATATCATCGATGAACAGAACACGCAAGTCAAGATGGATGTCAAGACTATTAAGAACGAACAAGGCTTCGACCTCTTGAAGTACGACATGAAATCCTCTGGAGATAACGTGAATGTGCATGAATCCATTTTGGAAAACTACGTTCATCCTACGTCCTCAACTGGCCTTGTCATAGACCGAATTTCATACCAAAATAAAGATAACCTGTTGCATCTTGTCGATTCTTCAAAAGTTATATCAGAGAATACAACTGAATTCGAAGTTGTGAATCTAGCGCAAGTAGACTTGTTCAGAGAATTTAAAACTACTATTTCCAAAATGCGGAATGTCTTGAATGTTTTAGATGTGAAGCAGTCGTTACAAGGCATGATAGAACGAAGCTTAAGCGAGAACAAGATCAAAAAAAGTGCTACTGAAGTACTCGAAGCTGAAAATATCTCGACACAAACAGCCGCAATGACCTTCAATCAAATTTCCACTTCGACAGATGGCGGATGCAGTAATCAAACGAGAAACGAAGGAATAATGGTACAGCTTTCATCTGAAACAACTTCGAAACGCATTACGCTAGACTCGAATCTCTTCAAACATATAAAACCTATAAATAAAGTAAAAAGACGCAAGAAACGTAGTTACCGATGTAAAACCAACAAAGTGCCAACGAAAGTGATCAATAATATTTCATCTAGTCAAGATGGCAAAATGAAAACAAAAATGAAACCAAACAAGCCTAATTATCACAAATGCATTATTTACCACATAACGCAGCATAAAAATGCAATGGATAGGTGTGTTGGTACTCCATGTCCAACCATGAAAGAAAAATTGGTCTTGCAGAATACTTTCAGCGCTCTTCATTTCGGACCAATAAATGAATTTCCCATGTTACTGAACCAACATGAGAACGAAAATAAAAGAAAGAAGGAAATTGATCTTAAACTCAAGTCGATTATATCAGAAAATAATAAGAGTTCTCACAGAAGAAAGTCAACACCACATCTCGGCAACGACACATCGAAAAACACGAACCAAAACGGTTGCCACAGGAGTAAAACGCAACCGAGCCTCAATTATGACACTTCTGGAGATTATTCCTCTCTCAGTAATTCTACAACCGCCAATTGGTTTGTGTTCAAACCATCTCCTCCCCTGGTTGTAAAAGGGAGGCAATCGTCCTCAAACGATATGGTGTTCGATAAAAACCGAAGTTCCACACAAGAATTAGTATCGAATGTCCTTGAAGAGGAGTTCAAAACCTCTGGTCTCAAGGGTAGAATTTCGAGTAGTACTATGAATATGATCAAGGATCAATTTTGTGACAAACTCAATGGGATTAATACAAAAGCTGTTCCAGATGTTATGATCACAGTTTGTGTACCACTCAAGAGTATAGTTTCAAAAATAAAGACTTCTAGAAAGACTGGATTTGGGGATAATCCTCTTCCATCCACTGAGTCTGTGAACAGCAATGGAAAAAGCCTTTTATCTTCTTCTTACGACAAAAGTATTCAAGTTAACGTTTCTAAAAACTATATTAATGACAATCTTCAAATTATACCAGAGAAAATGTCCAGAAAATCATCCGAGATATACCAGCATAATAAGATTATGAGAGAAAATATGTCTTCGAAACGATTGTCAACCTTCAAAAAGATTTTCGGAAATAAAGCGACTAGTTGCTCCAATATAAATCCATTTGGTCATCTAGCGCCTAGAACAAGTAGAATTTATTTTTCAGATCATTCCACAAGCTCCCCTGATTTCATTCCCAAACTGATTGATCGAGAAGAAATGACAAGAAGTCATCTCTCAAACAAACAAAAATTAACCACGCCGAAGACTTCATCTATCTCATTATTCAGAGAGGAATTTGGCCAAAGTAGTAGGAGTAAGAAAGGCTTCTTCTTGAATCTTCCACCTAATCGTTACAGAAGGAAAAGAGAGCAAATCTCTAAGCTCTTCGATGGATCGGATTCTAGTGATCGGAGATATTTTGGAGAACCGAAACTGTTGTATCATGTTCACGAAAGTTCATTTTATAGCACTAGTAAAACTGATGATAGGTTCAGTTCCAGACGAATACTGCCGAAGATGTCGACATCCCAGGAGAACACGAAGAACCCTTTTTGTCCAGTTCGTCAAATCGCCTCCAGAGTAGACATTAACGTGAAGCCAAAATATATCATTTTCTCTGATTCACCGGAAAGATGTGGTGTTGAGAATTATACCCCAGGCAAAGTTCCAGAGATGCCAACTAAGGAGGAAGGACGCTTTGCTGCGCCATCGAAACCAAAAATGAAGAATGCAAAGGTGAATACCACAAATGAGCAGGTTCTACGAGACAGTGAGACACAATGTGAAAAGGAGGTGTACGTATTGCCACCAATTCCTTCAAATGAATTTAAACCAACGAAAAATAAGACAAGAAAGTTAGTTGAAACAGAAAACTTCTTCAAAGATTGTATTGATGAATTTTCTGTTGTGAGTCTACCGAAGGTTCATTTCGAAGACGAGGTGAATAATCAGGTGGATGTCAACGAAGCCAATGGAAGCTGTGCAAAATATGATATGCAGGGGAGTGAGGTGCAAATTGAGAATAAAATAAACGATAGAAAGAAACCTCGAAAATGTGCATCTATCTTATCACTTTTCGCAGAGGATGAGAAATACTCCGAAAATACTGCTGACAAAATGAGTAGAGGAGACAAAGAATCAACGGATAAAAATGTAGGTATAGAAGATTCAACGGATCTGAAGCAAATCGAAAGAACTCGTAACAAAAAACAGACTCATATGATTCTTCAAACATCATCTGATTCAAATCTGATTCACATGGACCAGGAAAATTTCGGTATTCAATTTGAAACCCCCAAAATTATGGGTACCTCTGAGAATAAGGGTACACGTAAGAGATCGAGAGACATTTTAAGGATAGAATCTACTCAAGTTGACAGTGTGATTAGTCGGCCTGCAACTGAAAATTGTTTAGTTCAAGTGGAAGCACCTACAGATATCAAGAAAGAGAACAGACTTACAGGGTTGATGAAGGACGTTGTGAACTTATGTAACTCTAGCTTCGTGAGATCGAGAGATTGCATCGTAGAGCTTACCCTTTACAATCTGATCAAAGAGATTATTCTGGAACATTGCTCGCATCTCAGCGAACAAAGTAGACAGAAAGTGGAATCTATTCTCGCGAATTTCATCAAAATGTCCAAGCAGAAAGCTGGTAATGATGTTGAAATTGTAGAGTCTGCTATAGAGAATCTCGTGAAAGAAATAGACACGGAATTCCCTGATAAACTTGGTAGAAATGATGAGGAAAGTCATTTGGATGCAGAATATGACAGAAGAAGGAAGTCTGAGCACAAGCATAGGAGAAAGCATTCACGTTCCAAGAGCGAGCATAGAGGCCACAAACATAAATCGAAACATCGCAGTCATCATAGGGAAGCTGATGGTGAACTCCGAGAAAAATATCGTCGCAGAGACGATGAGAAGATGCACAATACGAAACGAAATCATAACCACCATTGCGTCAATAAGAGCATATGTGATATGGGCAGAAAAGACTCGGAAACCAAATTTCGGAGTGTCGATGGCAAAAGAGAATATTTACAACTGGTACAACGACTGAAAGAGCTGGAAGAGGTTACAAAACAACTCTCAGATGTCACACAAAAACAGCAGATCACCCACTACCTACAATTAGAGCATACCGATCACGTTCCCAAGCATAACAATGTTTATACCACATCAAAATTAGACAAATCCCGGTCCTCTTCTAAAAACAGGATGAAGTACAGTCTGACGGAGTTGAACAAAATCGTTAAGCAATACCAGGAGGAACCCATCGAAGTTAACTTTTTTAGAACAGAAGTGCAAAATCCAGTCGTTACAATTCCCAGAAACTACCCCAAACTACCTGTTACTAAGATTGTGATCAACCTGAGCAATTTAAAACTCCTTACTAGAAATTGTGTTAGCTTGGCGTCAACTTCTGCAAGAGAGCCTATCGCCATCACGGATAGCACAGAGGAGAAGCAGAAACTTATAAGAAAAATCGTGTCGTATAAACTCGATAACGGATACAGAAGTAAAATTAAACATTCTTCAAGACTCATTGAGAAAGTTGAGAAAAATGGTATAAGAGATGCTAGAAGTGAAATTGTCAGTAAAAACAAAGAATCATTCACGATAACTTTTCATGGTAAAAAACAGCGAAAAAAGCATGATTCTAAAGTAGACCAAGTGAAACAGTCTAGGCCCAGTAAAGATTTCATGCGAATCAAAATGATCAAAAAGAAGAAAACGGTAACCTCAACAAGCGACCAAACTGCGTCGGAGTCACACTGTTCAAAAAGAAACAAAGAAGTAGGTGACTTGAACGATATACATCAGATAACGAAGGAGTATATTGAAAGGGAGTACAAGTTGAACAGTGATCATTTATATTCAAGCATTGCAAAAGATATATTGGGAAATAAATGTACTATGGGTCACGTTCTGGATTATAGGGGAAATTTGGATCTCGCATATGAAAGAATGGCTAGCTTTCGTTTATTTCGTGGTTTGACGAGAAAAGAATAAAATTTGTTGTTGAATCCTTGTTATTGTCTATAAAATGTATAGCTCTTGAAATATATTCATTCGAAAGCAAGCAATAACTAGCGAGTTCATGTCGGCTAGTTATTCAAAGCATATTGAATCATCCTTTAAATAACTTCCGATAATTTTGAAGGCTTTTTATCCATGGAGAGAATCTCTCCACTCAAATTTCTTATGAAGAATGCAGATCCTAAATTCGAAAGCAGTCATTTTTTTGATGAATCCATATTCATTTTAATGGATATAAATAAATAATAGTTATTATTGTATGAGATGTTAAAAAAAATGATAAATTTTATTTTATCTTTGCGAGTGTCTTTCAGCATCGAGACGTCAGTCAGTAAATATGGCCGGTCGAAATTTTGTTCTCCTGATTACTTCGAAACTACTGATCTGATCATAATGAAACTTCGCACACATATCAAGAATGACGTGTTCAAGCTACGTGCGATCTCGCATGACCAGAACCATAAAAACCATGGGAAATTATAACTTATAACGGCCCAATTCGTTAACCTGCTAAGTTCATTTCTGCATAGTTTATGGGAGAGAGAAAAAATTGAAAGATATCTTTACTATTTTACATATAAAGATTCTGAAAATTCCTTTGGTTCCTATAATAATTCTAGTTATATTGATATCGACCTTATTTTTTATGCCATGGGGTAGGTAATCGTCTAAACTTCATGACCAGCTCAAAAAGTGAAATTGTTTAAAAAATGGACTTAGCAGGTTAACGAATTAGGCCGACGATATGTCGTTTATATTACTGGTAAGAAAAGTGAAGTGAGTTTCTTGGAAATTATGAGTAAGCACATTGCCTGGCACCCCAAAAACGTACCTTACAGTTAGTTTTTTGTGAATTACCTACAGCAAAAGTGCACTACTCAACCGGTGAGGCTGGAGTACCTCAATGTACTATCATAGGACCCGTGCTATTTAAAGTTTACGATGATGATCTCCCAGAGGTTTTGGAGGAAGAGGTTGTTGATGAGAATATCCCTGAAGTTTTGGAGGTGGAAACTGCTGATTATCTAGAAAATAGTGAGTGGGAGCTGAATGCATACTTATATGCTGATGACACCAATGTTATTGTATCATCTCATAACTTGGGAAGTGTATCAGAAGGCCTTATATCTTCTGTATCAGAGATTGATGGATGGTGCATCTCCAACTCATCAAAACTAAATTTGAATAAAAGCAATATAATTTACTTCGCCAACATTAGATCAAACTTATCTTACCCCCAAGGCATTAACCTTGAAGACACTAGAATATCACCTAGCTCAAGTAACAGACTCCATGGAATAACAATCGATTGACACCTAACTTGGACAGAACACTGTAGTATATTGGCACCTAAATTAAATTCAGTAATCTATACAATGAAGGCTATCAGAAATCAAGTTGTAGTCACTGTTATCATATGGCATTATTTTTAGGGATGTAGATAACAAGCAGATCATTTACTGATTATACAGAAGCAAGTCATTAGAGCCATATTCAATATTAAATTCAGATGTAGAAGTATTTGCGAGTCAAACAATATTTTAACTTTACCAGGGCTGTACACTCACCGTATCGTTCTATTTTTCCGTAAGCATCCACATTATCTAGAAGGATAAAAGAATAATAACTCGACTAGGGGAATTCATGATTAATTTTTTTCAATTCATAAGTTTTCGATCACGGAGTACTTTGTATATTAGTATAAAATTGTATAATTCTCTCCCAATTGTCATGAGAGGTAGGGTAAACACTACAGTTATTGACACCTTAAGCCAACTGTCCCAATTGAATATGAATAATTTTTTATTCGGGTATGAAATGAAAATATTTCTTTTTCGAGGTTATGTATTGGTTTATACTCGATTCAAATTAACTACCGAAAGTGAAAAAACCTGTTCAGAAGAAGCTTAAAACACAAATTTAAAATCGTGTGTCCATTTTCAGTGATTGACACTGTAAAATCTATTGTTGACACTACCTGATACACTTATTGACATACTGTTGTCTCTCATATTTTCAATCCGCTAGACAAGGATGTGAATAGATATAATATATAATAATGGATCGTTCACTATAAGATTAATTTCCAAGTTTTGCATTGAAAAATATTCGAAATGGAAACCTTCTCTATGAAGCCATATTTCAATAAACATTAAATATGGAATTTTCATGCACAGGAAATGCATTTAATTATTTAATACCATTTAAATCTAATTTTTTTTTGCAAATGGGACACAAGCCCTGGCAGTTGGTTCTCCAGTAGCCGTTTATAGCAACTTGGTTTTCATTGTTATCACAGATTGTGGCTTCAGATGTGCAATCCATGTCCATATTGGACTCTTTCATGACTGTATAAAGGATTCTTCATGAATTTCATCATCGAGCTTTATGTTTGAAATAATTTTTTTTTTTGGCACAGCCGTCTATTTTATCACATAATTTGAGATCTTCTTCATAGGTTGATACAGGGCAAGGTCCGTGATTTGTTGAGCGCTCGTTGTACTTACACCAGGGCTATATCATTTCGTCAAGATGTCTGTATTTTTCGAATCTTGCCGTATGCACGATAACTTTCGAACGGAACGATCTAGAGACTTTAAATTTTCAGTGTGGGTTCAGTTTCCGACTGCCGTAGTTAATTTGGTTAATAGGCAGAATTCCACCAGGGGTTTCGTAAATATGGCCGTTTGAAATTTTAATCTCCTGATTACTTCCAAACTACTTATTCGATCGAGATGAAATTTCGTGTCCAGATGGAGAATGACGTGTTCAAGTTACATGCAAAATTTGTCCAAATCGCATGACCAGAACTATAAAAAATAATAACTATCGAACGGAAAGGCCTAGGGACTAGAAATTTCCAGGATAGGTGTGGATTTCGAATATCGCGGTCACGTTTATCAATAAACAAAATTATCAATGACCAAAAATGTTCAAAAAATTTTTGTTAGGGAGATTCTACCTACTAGGTGGATAAACGAGCGTTCAAAAGCTCCTGACTACACGTCAGTGCTTTTTATTTTTTCAAGAAGTTTGCCACTCAACCGAAAAATTATTGTAGAACGAGGAACGCCATAGGTTTGGGAGGCAAGATTTCTGGACATTCTTTCTTATTTTACTGCTCCTAAGGCAGAAATTATAGCATCCTCCGTGTTATTTTTCTTATAATTGCTTCCTTCTTTTGCTTTTGCTATGTTGTTGAGAATGAAGCGTGGAAAATCGATTCTGGGGGTAGGGACAAGAGCTAGGGACTAGTTCGACTTGCAATATAGTTATTGACACGTGGAAATTCACAGAGATTGACACTGGTGTCAACAACTATCTAGAACACAATAAGATAAAGTTAATAGTTATTTAATCAACTAGTTTATTAATGAAAGCGATTGTCGAAATATTTTAACGCGTGAGCGGAGCGAGCGCGTTAAGTTTGAGACCATTAATCGCTTAATATTTATGCTTCCTATAGAACAATTCGAAAAATTCATAGAGGGGAATATTGGACATGTTGTGACATTCTGAATAGTTTACATTTATTTCATTTCCTATAATGTCCGATAAGGAACGTGTCGATGAAGTGGAGGTTGAAGCATTATTTACTTTGGAACTATTATGACATAAAATGATTTCTGCAGTTTCTATTTTATTCTGAATGGAGTTTTCAATATACCCTTCTGCAACAGAAGTTGATTTCCAACCACCAAGTATTTTGATGGCTGAAAAATCTGCACCACTTTCAGAAAGAATAGATGCAGAAGAACGCCGAAAACAGTGACCTGTATACAAATGTGGTTGCTCTAATTTAAGAAAGTTTGCAATCATTGACGAAAATTTAGAAAATGTATTAATTCCAACTGGTTGTGCTGAGCATTTATAGTTCTTATAAAAAACGAAAAATCTTTCGTGTGGAGTGTGAGCTGGCCTCAAGGATATATATCTCCTTATTATGTTTAAAAGTATATGCTCATCATTATCCACCACAGTGAATATCCTGTTCGAATGTGTTTTCGATGAATTCACTATCACCAAAAATTTCGATCCCATATCTTGTACATCCTTTCTCTGCAACCTTAACAATTCATCTTTTCTCAATGCACCCGCTACTCCGAATATCAAAGCGACCTACAAATCAAACAATGATAGTTATTCCACTATAACGAGATAATGAGAATAAGTTGGAATAACGATTCAATTGAATTTCATTTTTACCTTCGACATCAAGGAAACACTATCAGGAGCATTCGCTATGAACTCTCTCACATGTTCTTTTTCGAGAACTTTTAATTTTTTTGGGATATATCCCTCTCTTTTCCGTTCAATAAACATCACCAGTTTGTGGTATCTGCTTATACCAGTATTGTCTTTCACATTTAGTGTTGATTTCAGCATCGAATATTTTGGCCATCAACTTGCTAGATGCCCCTTTTCTGCAATACTCGTAAAGTATGCCAACAAAACCGTTTCCGTAAAGTTCCGAACCTTCTTGTCCTTGCACCAGGATCTGAATTCAGCATAGGTTTTCTCATATAAATGGCGGCTCTTTTCAGGAAGCAGACTCAAAGTTTTTGTCACATCTGGCGGTGTCAAAGGGATATTTTCTTCGTTATTCATTATGTAGTAGCGTAACGGATAAAATCAGATTCTCATCTAAAGCGAATAAATAAATTTGACAGCTTGATCGTGCTCCGACATAGATGCATCTATGCTCCGACTGAATATTTTATGTTCGGTTGCCATGATAATCATGCATTAATACAAGAAAAAATCATGCATTAATAGGGGTCATTCAAGGATGATTTCGAGTGCGTTAAAATGAGCTTTTATACTATGGTCGACGGAAAATCATTTTTCAGTATTCATTGAGAAATTGAGGCCTGAATAGTAGGCAATCCGTACTAATTTTGCAAAATTTGACGACGACAGTTATTGACATAGTATGTCAATCACTATTCATCCACATATTTTCAAAGGCAATTATTGACACCTCCAAAAAACCGCGAAACCTTCAACCAAATAGATTTTAAGTTATGAAAAAGTATTTATTGAAGGGTTTCAATAATTCAAACAAAAATCATGCTGCAGACAAAAAGCATAACTATTAAAAAATTTCGAAAAGCACTGCCGTGAAGGCAGGAGCTTTTGAGCGCTCGTACATGCACCTTGTAGGTAGATTCGCATTTTCCAGTTTAAGAAATCAATTGAAGGAATGTTTGACTGCTGTCAAAAAAATCCTGAAACTTAGGCAAAACTCCAGACTTCATGTCGGTGCTTCAGCTGATCAATTTTTGAGCGCTCGTACTACTTACACGAGGGCTATATCATTTCGTCACGATGTCTGTATTTTTCGAATTTTGAGCCGAAAATGGTCTCAATCGACTATGTTCGACTCACTGATGACGAATCCGTCGGAAAATTCGAGTCTGTCTGTCCGTCCGGCCGTAAGCACGATAACTCTCGAACGGATCAACCTAGAGACTTGAAATTTTCAGTGTAGGGTCAGATCCCGAATGCCTCGGTTAACTTCGTTATTGGGCCAAATTCCACCAGGGGTTCCGTAAATAAGATCACGAAAAATGTGGTCTGTTCCTCAATGCTCATCATATAGTTCTTCTGAAATTTTGTTGCATAAATTGCCGTTGAATCCCAAGTCAGTTAAAAAAAGGCAGACAATTTTGAAGATTGGGAAACGTAAATCAAAGATGTTGTTACTTTGCAGCAAGCACTTCCTGCATGATGATTTTTTTATCGTAAGTTCAATAATTTTCAATTATATAGTGGTCATTTGCTATCACATTCACGTTCACCCACATAATCAAAAATGTCCGAAGTGGTTATCTCGACTTTCACAGGCATTATTATCCATTCCGCAATCTTATAAAAAAATATTTGATTTACTTGTTATGAAAGACAGAAATGACAGAATAATTATGACCATCATTCGGCCCGACATCTTCTGATTTTCAGCGCCATCTAATATATAAAATTCTCGTGTCCACAGTGTTCGTTGCCATACTCCTCCCAAACGGCTTAACCGATTTTTCCTAGATCGCATGACCAGATCCGTAAATATGGTCGTTCGAAATTAAGTTTTCTTGGTAATTTCAAAACTACGTATTCGATCGCTACGAAATTTTGTATTCTAATGAAGAATGATATATTCAAGCTACATTTTGTCCAAATCGCATGACCAGATCGCATCACGAAGATTATAAATACTGTAAAATATTCTAGCGAATTATCGAGAAAAAAATTGGTCACTTAGCACTGTCGTGAATTCTGGAGTTTCGCCTCAGTTTGAAATCCCTTTTGACAGCTGTCAAGAATTTCTTCAATTAGTTTCTAAAACTGGAACTTGCGAATCTACCTTCATGGTGCATGAATGTGCGATCAAAAGCTCCTAACTTCACGGCAGTGCTATTTATAATTTTAAGCTCATCTTTGAGCTTAAGCATTGACTTGACTATATGATAGTTGAGGTATTGCAATTGACTTGACCATTCGTAGTTTCGTGGTCTTGTTCATTCGGCTCTTTCTTCCTAGCAAAGGGTAAAGTCTACTCATTGCTGAGTTTGTGTTATCCTGCATATATGGGTTTCCATGTAGGCCCTTCATCTAGTTTCACATCTAGATATTCGACTTCATTTTCCCATTTTATCTCTTCTCCATCTATCTTCAGATTGGAAATGATCTCAAGTCTCCGCTTCTGTAGTAGAATAGCTTGGCTCTTTTTGTTATTTGAATTTTCCATTGAATGAACCATTCTTCTAAATCTTCTAGTTCTTCTTGCAAAAAAAATTACCTATTAACCACTACTTTCATCAGGAAAATCATAGCTACAACTTCGAAATTGGACGAGTTATGGAGTTTTGAAAAAACGCTGATTTTAAGGGTTTTTCCGGCTTTCCTCCGGTAATGATGAACCGATTGCATTGTGCGAGCACTCATTTTCTTCGTCTTTCCATTCTCTACAATTCGTCTCTTGAAAGTATTAGCACCGCTTCATTGGTTCAGATCTTACAAGCAAAAAACTAAAATTACGAAAAGCACTGCCGTGAAGGCAGGAGCTTTTGAGCGCTCGTACATGCACCTTGTAGGTAGATTCGCATTTTCCAGTATTAGAAATCAAATGAAGGAATTTTTTACTGCTGTCAAAAAAATTCTGAAACTTAGGCGAAACTCCAAACTTCATGTCGGTGCTTCAGCTGATCAATTTTTTTCCGATAATTCGCTAGAATTTTCCACGGTATCTATGCTCTTGGTGATGCGATCTGTACAAAATTTTGCACGTAGTTTGAATACATTATTCCTGAGCTAGGTGCATAATTTCATTCCAATCCGATCAGTAGTTTCGAAACTATCAGGAAAAAATATTTTGAACGGCCATATTTACGGAACCCCTAGTCTAATTTTGCTCATTGATGAACGTGACCGTGAAATATGCGATCCAAACCCACCCTGAAAATTTCAAGTTCCTAGGCCTTTCCGTTCAAAAGTTACAATTTTCTATGGTTTCTATGGTTCTGGTCATGCGATCTGGACAAAATATTGCTTCAATATATCATTCTCGATTAAAATACAAAATTTCATCTCGATCGAATCCGTAGTTTCGAATTTATCGAGAAAACAAAATTTCAAACTACCGTATTTACGGAACTCCTTGTATAATGTTGCTCATAGATGAACATGATCACGACATTCAAGATCCACACCTATCCTGAAAATTTCAAGTCCCTAGGCCTTTCCGTTCAAAAGTTACAATTTTCTATGGTTTCTATGGTTCTGGTCATGCGATCTGGACGAAATTTCACATGTAGCTTGAACACCTCATAATCCATTTGAGTGCAAAATTTCATCTCGATCAAATCTGTAGTTTTCAAGTAATCAGGGAAACAAAACTTTGAACGGCCATATTTACGGAACCCCTGGTGGGATTTGGCCCATTAACGAACTCAACCGAGCCATTCGGGAACTGAACCCACACTGAAAATTTCAAGTCTCTAGGTTGTTCCGTTCGAGAGTTATCGTGCTGACGGCCGGCCGGACGGACGGACGGACGGACGGCCGGACGGACAGACTCGAATTTTCCGACGGATTCGTCATCAGTGAGTCGAACATAGTCGATTGAGACCATTTTCGGCTCAAAATTCGAAAAATACAGACATCGTGACGAAATGATATAGCCCTCGTGTAAGTAGTACGAGCGCTCAAAAAGACACCCCAACTTGGTGTTTCTTCGCAATTACAAGAAAAGTAATCATATTTGCGAGTCGAAAACATATCACTGAACATCCACCGACCACCCCACGTAATCCCCCACTCGCGGTTTTTTTCTACGATTTTTGTCACGAAAAAATCTCTATTGCCTGGTCTATATGACGATATCTAATACGTCCGGTAGGCCATTACTTCTGGGCAGGTAGGTCGGAATATCAGGTGCTAATACTATGGCATTTGGTTTTCGGCTATTCCATTCTCTTGATTTGCACTTCATTTCGCCAATAATGATGTTCGGGTAGTTTCCTTCAAGCATCTTCTTCTGTTAAGTCATTTTGAGGTGGTTTGTATGCTGACGTACCGGGTACGGAGTGAAGTGCCAACCCGGCGCGTCTCCAGGTGGCGGATAGGAGGTGGCCTCTGACGATGATCTCTGGTGAGGAGGAGGTCTGCAGGGAAATAGGAGGGCTCGTTGTGCCTAGAAACTCAACTGGTAGCCCTCAATACCTTGCCGCGGACCAACTTCACCTGTCCCAGCTGTAGTGTCGTGGCTAAGGAATTGCACCAGGTTAAACGATGCCAGATAGGGCATCGAGCATACCTCGAGACCATTCTGTTATACCAACGCCTCCTGGCTGTCCGTGGTCATGTCTCGCGGGCCAGTGAGGTGGGGGGGGGGGGGGTCTTGGCTTGACCGCCCGGACCAAGAGGAAACAACCTCATCAAAAATTCTAAATCCAAGGCGGGAACCAGGCCGAAGGATGCGTGGTCAGATAGAAGACTGGCCTCTACTGGTCTCAACCTTGGAGCACCGGAAGGAACTCCATTGTATAAACCCCTTACCTCTGCACGCGGGGCTCTGCAGAGGTGGACTGATATGACCCTAGCTTCTCGTGGGACCAATTATGGATAAAAAACCAATGAAGCAGAACACCACTGGAACAGGGGCGGAGTTAACCTCCGCCTCCTCATCCGGGCACCTCGCAAGAGGGAAGGTCAATCGACCAAAGAATCGGCTGCCGTTCGAGCTGCCCAAACTTGGACAACCGGGCGGCAGAGATGATCCACTGAGGAAAGGTCTCAGTGGAGCAGGAGTGCGGAAGTACCTGCGACTCCTCCATCAGGGGCTACAACCTGAGGAGGCGAGGAAGCAGGTTCTTCAACGCACAGACCCGAAGGTCACCCCAAAGGGTAAAGACCACGGCAAAAGAGGTCCGGAGCAGATCACACCTCCGACGTTGCCTTTGCCGAAAAAGCAGAAGACGGCCGCAGCTAAAACCGGGCAAGCCACTGGTTATGCAGCTGCCGTCAAAGCAAAAAAGGCTGCAATCAGCATTGGGATAGTCCCCAAAGAATACCCCAGGACCATTCTGGAAGTCGAGCAACTATCGACTCTTGAAGACGTCCTGGTGGAAGAGATGTGTAAGTACACAGAAAGAGGGATCCACTTCACCGGCGTTCATTTCCGTAATGGAATGATGCTGGTGGATTGTGGATCCAAGAAGGCGGCGGACTGGCTCACAAGTTCAGTACCGCAACTGAAATCTTGGGAAGGACCCGAATTGGTAGCACTGAGCGGAGACGACATCCCAAGTCCTACTGTTATAACGGTCTTCTTCCCAAGAAGTTTCGACATGGAACAGGAGAAGATCCTCCGACTTGTCGAGATTCAGAATCCCGACCGCAATGTTAGGGCTTGGAAGGTGCTGCACTTCAAAAAAGAAGGCAGAGGAAGTATCCTCACGATTGGGGTTGATCCCCAATCCGAGGAAGTCATAAGGAGAGAGGGAGGCCAACTGAACTTCCGGTTCGGGAGCGTCCCAGTCTCCGGGCTAGGAAAAAAAGGTGGTCCTGAAGAAGGGTCGAAGGATGTGGAGAAGCCCTCCACATCCCAGGAACCCTGCTGCAGCACCGCCGGTACTCCTGAAGACGTAGAGGCTCCCTCTGCGTCCCAGGGTGCTGGGCAAAGTTGTGTGGTGGCTGGGGGTCCGACTACGGGCAAGGAGACCTCCTCGTGTCCCAGAGAGGAAACCTCTCAGATGGAAGTCGAGGAGGTGAAGGTAGAGGCGAAGGAGGGGGCAAGCACCCCATAAAACGAACCTTCGCCCTCATTAGAATCGCGCAGGTAAACCTGCATCACGCGAGAGGTTCCTCAGCCGTGATTGCAAGGTTGTTTGCGAGGCTGCAATTAGGCATTGTTTTGATCCAGGAACCCTGGATCAACAAAGAAGGCCAAATCAAAGGTTTGGCATGAAAGGAATCAAATTTGATTTATGATCAGAGGCAAGTAACTCCACGTGCCTGTGTTCTTGTAAAGAAAAACATCAAATATATTTGTGTTTCAGAATACATGTCTCGGAACTTAACTCCAATTATGGTGCACCTCAACTTGGGGGGCGTTGACCGAGACATTGTCATTGCATCCGCATACTTCGCTGGAGACGGGCCAATAACACCGCCAGAGGAGGTACAGAAACTAGTACGTTACTGCAACAGTAAACGCCTTCCATTAATAATTGGCTGTGATGCGAATGCGCATAACACTGTCTGGGGAAGCACCAACAACAACCCAAGAGGTGAGTACCTACTTGAATATCTCTTAGCTAACAACCTCGAGACCACTAACATTGGGACAACACCAACATTCGTCACGAGAGCGAGGGAAGAAGTCCTTGACGTAACAATTGCTAATCCTGCGGCCAGGAAGTACATTACGTCTTGGAGGGTGATGGACGAGCCATCACTCTCTGATCATAGGATTATCGAGTTTAGGATGGAGGGAGATACCACTTCTTTCCCCGAGATTCGAAACCTTAGAAAAACAGACTGGCTCCTTTACAGGAACCACCTTAAGACAAACCTAGAGGAAATCGAAAATATCGGGTCAGAACACCGATATTTCGAGCTGAATTCAAGGGTACAGCAGGTCAGTAGGGCAATAATGGAGGCGTTTTACTCCAGCTGTCCACTCACCAAAACGCGACCAAGTAAGGATGCTCCTTGGTGGAATGAGAACCTGTCAAACCTCCGAAAGGAGGTCCGTCGGCTCTTTAATAGGGCAAGACGGGATAACAATTGGCAGGGGTACACCGAGAAACTTACTCAGTATAATAAAGAGATCAGGAAGGCCAAAAGGCTTAATTTTCAAGCTTTTTGCGAAAATATTACTTCCACTCCCACTGCAGCCAGACTTCAGAAAGTCATGGCAAAAGGGGGTACCAACCCCACAATGTCGCTCAAAAAGCCGGACGGGTCATACACTGAGGGAGATGAGGAACGACCAACTCTTCTTCTTAAAACACACTTTCCAGGTAGCAAACCCATAAGTAGTTTCGAAACAGCAATAGAATACACCAAGAAATCCCGTAAGGACGATTGGGATATTGCCAGGAAAATATTTTCAAGACAACGACTCGAATGGGCAATTAGTACCTTTCAGCCGTATAAATCACCAGGAGTGGATGGGGTGTTCCCTGTACTCCTGCAGAGGGGAGCGGAGGAGATTCTTCCCCATCTGATGAAGATCACAAGAAGCAGCTTAGCACTGGGTCAAATACCTGATATATGGAGAAGGGCAAAAGTAATCTTCATTCCAAAAACAGGGAAGAAGGACGGGACTGATCCCCGAACTTTTAGACCCATTTGTCTTACCTCGTTTTTGCTTAAAACGATGGAGAAGGTAGTAGATAACTACATAAGAACGGAGAACCTGGAGAAAACACCACTTCACAAATGTCAGCATGCGTACAGGGCAGGACGCTCCACGGAGACTGCTCTGTATCAGCTGACTGAAGGCATCCAGAAGACGCTGAACAACAAAGAAATTGCACTGTGCGCTTTCCTAGACATATCTGGGGCCTTTGAGAACACGACACACGTGTCTGTCAGAGAGGCACTTGTAAAGCGAGGAGTGAACTGTACCATCATAAAATGGATGTATGAGGTGTTGACGACGAGGACAGCTGAGACACTGGCTGTCGTTCAGACCATCTCTGTCAAAACCACTCGCGGAACACCTCAAGGAGGAGTACTATCTCCCCTCCTCTGGAGTCTGGTAGTGGACGAACTACTGCACAGGCTAACGGAGCTTGGCTTCGAATGTATAGGCTATGCCGACGACATAGTCCTAATAGTAAGAGGTAAATTTGAGGGTTCCCTCTGTGATTTGCTGCAGAGGGGCCTCAAAATTATCGAGCAGTGGTGCTTGTCAGTGGGGCTCAACATCAACCCAGCCAAGACCACAGTGGTTCCCTTTACCCGGAAAAGAAACCTTCCATCCATGAAGCCTATCTCGGTGAACGGAGATAACGTAGAATGGACTTATGAAGTCAAATATCTGGGAATTACCCTAGACAATAAGCTTCTATGGAATAAGCATGTTAAAAACACTGCTAGTAAAGCGACAAGAGCTCTAATGGCGTGCAGTAACCTATCCGGTAAAACCTGGGGCTGTAACCCTAAAATACTGCGATGGATGTATGTCATGATTGTGAGACCAATAATAACTTATGGGGCAGTAGTCTGGTCTGCTAAGACAGGGCAGACAAGCACGAGGAAAATACTCGACAAGATAGAAAGGCTTGCCTGCGTTTGCATCACTGGAGCTATGAGAACGTGCCCGACAAGAGCACTTTAGGTCATCACTGATCTCACTCCATTACATCTAGTGATCAACAGAGTAGCCCATGAGGCTATCCTTAGAATATCTAGGAAGGAATATCTATCAGGGAAGGTACAGGGAATGAGAGAATTAAAAGTCAAGGAGCCTGGTCCTCTCTGAACAAGTACATCTCATCAGCGAACCTGCCTAGTGATGTTATGATTAAAAGAGTAAGCATTGAGAAGAACTTCAACACTATGCTATGTAAAAAGGAAGAATGGGAAAAGGAATACACTACCCAAAACTTCAAAGTGAATACCATTAAATGGTATACAGATGGTTCTAAAACCACGATGGGGGCCGGCGCTGGAGTATACGGGGCAAGAACCAAGTGTACACTATCGCTAGGCTCCTACTCGAGTGCCTTTCAGGCAGAAATACTTGCAATCGAAAGATGCATAGATATAAACCTGGAAAGAAACTATCAAGGGTGTGACATTGTGATCCACTCGGATAGTCAAGCTGCTATCAAAGCACTGAACTCCTATATCATCGACTCAAAGCTGATATGGGAGTGCCGGAGGAAACTTAATGAAGTAGGCATGAAAAATAAGGTCTCTTTAGTCTGGGTTCCTGGTCACTCAGGAATCAAAGGAAACGAAGAAGCCAATACACTTGCCAGAAAGGGAGCACAAACGCCACTTACTGGCCCAGAACCCTTCTGTGGCATAGGTAAACACACCTATAAGAAAGAGTTTCTGGAGAAGGAAGAGACCGAAAGAGAAGCACTCTGGAGGAACCTTCCAGGAATGGACCACTCTAAAAGGTTCATTCGGAACTATGAAAGTTCAAGATCCAAAAAGTATTAGGATCTCAGTAAGAACAAGTTACGTCTACTCACTGGCTTCCTCACAGGACATTGTCGCCTTAGGAAGCATATGATGAGAATGAGCTTGACAGAAACAGACGAATGTAGATTCTGTGGTGAAGAGGAGGAGACTCCTGTTCACCTGGTTACAGAATGCCTCGCCATTGCAAACCAGCGCAAATAATGTCTTGGACAAGAGAATTACAGGAGGAATGAGGATCTAACCTCCTTGAAGCCCTCTCAGATACTGGAGTTCATTGGAGCTCTGGAGCTGGAGGGCGAGCTGTAGGTAGCGCATTTGCGAATACGGCTCTGATGGGGGGCACAATAGACCTTGAGGTCGCAGTGGAACGTAACCCCTTCCTAACTATAAACTATAAACTATATGCTGACGTAATTTTCATTTGTCCTCGATTCGCATAAACTATGATCGAGACAGCTTCTATTCGTCGTATTATTCAATACATCGTCAAAATAGTTGTCGATGTTCCTTTTGACTATTAGTGCTACGCCCCCTTCTGTACAATTTCTGTCATTTCTGTATATTTCATGGTTGGGAAATAAAATTCTAGATTAGTCAATTTCTGATTCTACGTAGTTGATCTCTGGGTCGTTTGTGATAGGTGGGTATCCTAACCACATCTTCTGCGGGGTTGTAGTCAACAAGTCTTCTTAGCTCATCATTTGGGTGTTGACTTGCTCTTTCAAATATCTTCTCGGCCTTCTTTTTCAGGAAATCTGTGACAGTTTCCCATTCTAAGTCTCTGTGGATTTGTTGGTTTCTTACGAACCATGGCATATTCATTGCTGCTCTGAGCAGTTTATTCTCTGTTGCTTGAATCTTCTCTATATGGCTATTGGCTGCATTGCCCCATGCCGCCGAGCCATATGTTAGTTGGGGTCTTGCAATTGACTTGATCATTCGTAACTTCGTGCTTTGGTTCATTTGGCTTCTTCTTCCTAGCAGTGGGTAAAGTCTACTCATTGCTGAGTTTGTTTTATCCACTGCATATTTTATATGGTTTTTCCATGTAAGCCCTTTATCTAGTTTAACTCCTAGATATTTGACTTCATTTTCCCATTTTATCTCTTCTCCATCTATCTGTAGGTTGGAATTAATTTCAAGTCTCCGCTTCTGTAGTAGAATAGCTTGGCTCTTTTTGCTATTTATTTGAATTTTCCATTTAATGAACCATTCTTCCAAATCTTCTAGTGCTTCTTGCAGTCTTCTGTGTATGACATCTGGTCGTCGATGTCTGAAGGCTATTCCCGTATCATCTGCATAAAAGGCTAGCAGATTCCTTGGATTCTTAGGAATATCGTAGATATATATGTTGTAAAGCAGAGGTCCTAGAACTGATCCTTGGGGCACTCATGCTTCTACTTGTCTGGTGGTAGATAATGTGTGTTCTATTTTGACATAAAAATTCCGGTTCCTCAGGTAGTTTCTTATTATCTTGCAGGTTTTGGTGGTGTAGCCTGCCATCATCATCTTGTAGGCAAGTCCTTCGTGCCATACTCGGTCGAAGGCTCTCTCGACATCTAAAAGCACTAATCCTGTGGCTTGTTTATTCTGAAATCCTTCAGTGACATATTCAGTGATCCTCAACAGTTGAAGTTCTGTGGAATGATTTCTTCTGAATCCAAATTATTCCGGTGGTATCAGATTCAGCGCTTCTGTTTCTTCATTGAGTCTTTTTGCAATGACTCTTTCGACAATTTTTCCAAGTGCTGACAGTAGACTTATCGGCCTGTAGTTTTGTGGGAATTTCCTATCTTTTCCTGGCTTATTGAACACAATTACTTCTGCTGTTTTCCATCTTTCCGGATAGTATTCTGTTCTCGTCACTGCGTTTGCTATATTGGTTAGCGCTGCTATTCCTTTTCTGGGCAATTTCCGTAAATATGGTAGTTTGAAATTTAGTTTTCTTGATAATTTCAAAACTACAGATTCGATCGTGACGAAATTTTGTATACTTATGGAAAATGATATATTCAAGCTACATTTCTCCAGATCACATGACTCGAACCATAGAAAATCATAACTTTCGAACGGGAAGGCCTAGGGACTTGAAATTTTCAGGATAGGTGTGGATCTCGATTGTCGTGATCAGTTTCATCTATGAGCAAAATTATACTAGGGGTTCCGTGAATACGGTCGTTTGAAATTTTGGTTTCTCGATCATTTCGAAACTACGGATTCGATCGAGATGAAATTTTGTATTTTAATCGAGAATGATATATTAAAACAATATTTTGTCTAGATCTCATGACCAGAACCATAGAAACCATAGAAAATTGTAACTTTCGAACGGAAAGGCCTAGGAACTTGAAATTCTCAGGGTGGGTTTGGATCGCGAATATCGCGGTCATGTTCATCAATGAGCAAAATTAGACTAGGGGTTCAGTAAATATGGCCGTTCAAAATATTTTTTTGCTGATAGTTCCGAGAATACTGAGCGGATTGGGATGAAATTCTGCACCATGCTGAGTAATAATGTATTCAAACTACGTGCAAAATTTTGTCCAGATCGCACCACCAAGACCATAGATACCGTAGAAAATTCTAGCGAATTATCGAAAAAAAATTGGTCACCTAAAGCCCTGACTTGAAGTCTGGATTATCGCCTTAGTTAATTTTTTTGACAGCTGTCGAAAATTCCTTCAATTTATTTCTGAAACTGGAAAATGCGAATCTACCTACAAGGTGCATGTACGAGCGCTCAAAAGCTCCTGCCTTCACGGTAGTGCTTTTCTAATTTATTTTCCGATAATTCACTATAATTTTCCACGGTATCTATGGTCTTAGTGATGCGATCTGGACAAAATTTTGCACGTAGTTTGAATACATTATTCCTGAGCTAGGTGCATAATTTCATTCCAATCCGATCAGTAGTTTCGAAACTATCAGGAAAAAAATATCTTGAACGGCCATATTTACGGAACCCCTAGTCTAATTTTGCTCATTGATGAACGTGACCGCGATATTCGCGATCCAAACCCACCCTGAAAATTTCAAGTTCCTAGGCCTTTCCGTTCAAAAGTTAGGATTTTCTATGGTTTCTATGGTTCTGGTCATGCGATCTGGACAAAATATTGCTTCAATATATCATTCTCGATTAAAATACAAAATTTCATCTCGATCGAATCCGTAGTTTCGAATTTATCGAAAAAACAAAATTTCAAACGACCGTATTTACGGAACCCCTTGTATAATGTTGCTCATAGATGAACGTGATCACGACATCCAAGATCCACACCTATGCTGAAAATTTCAAGTCCCTAGGCGTTTGCGTTCAAAAGTTACAATTTTCTATGTTTTCTATGGTTCTGGTCATGCGATCTGGACAAAATTCCACATGTAGCTTGAACACCTCATTTTCCATTCGGGTGCAAAATTTCATCTCGATCAAATCTGTTGTTTTCAAGTAATCAGGGAAACAAAACTTTGAACGGCCATATTTACGGAACCCCTAGTGGAATTTGGCCCATTAACGAACTTAACCGAGCCATTCGGGAACTGAACCCACACTGACAATTTCAAGTCTCTAGGTTGTTCCGTTCGAGAGTTATCGTGCTTACGGCCGAACGGCCGGACGGACAGACTCGAATTTTCCGACGGATTTGTCATCAGTGAGTCGAACATAGTCGATTGAGACCATTTTCGGCTCAAAATTCGAAAAATACAGACATCGTGACGAAATGATATAGCCCTCGTGTAAGTAGTACGAGCGCTCAAAAAACTTTATATATAAGTACCTTAAGAAAATGGCAGTATTTTTCTAATTCCAATGATCGTCATCACGCTGCACATTGATAATAATATAGTGAATTAGGAATGCAAACCTATACCAAATTAACACTAACACTTGAAACCAGAGAAATTGAAATTTTTTTTCAAAGCTCCATGTTTTTAAGGCAACCATCCAATTCTTATAATTCAAATATGGAAATGAGGGTGTCAATCTCTGATAGAGTGTCAACAACTGTACCTATTACCCTATTTCCGATTATAATGCGTTTCGTGAGGCAGTATTTATGTTTATATTAATTTATGAGCTATATTCTATTGAAGAATTTATAGGATTTTGTAGAACATAATGGTAATTCCGAAATTTTTTTTTTCCGTAGTTTGCTGTGTTAGTTGTTAGTTTTCCTTATGACTTGTTTTCATTTCATCATTGTTATCGTATGATGATTATTCTGAGAATAAATAATGTAACTATTATTATTACTATTAATAACACCAAATACATATGAGATTCCTAAAAGGATTTCGGATTTTTTTCGAACTACTAAATTCAGAATTGGGCATTGTTTCCGTCTTTCTTCAGCTACTATGTTGGCTAACTCTGGTGCTGATCTATGTAAAAAGAGTTAAGCGCTTTGGTGCATGGAAATCGTCATCCGTTGCAGAGTCTTACATTGAATAGTCAGTATGCAATAAGATTGCTGTATCCAAGTGTATACCAAATCGCGTTTCTTAAAACTGGTTTATCTCCAGACGTAGGGTAATGAAATCAAAACTTTTTCAGCAAGATGTTCTCGCAATATTGAAATGCGCTCTCCCCGTTGGGGAAACGGAGATTCAGCAACTGTTGACCTAGAAAACTTCACAAGTATATTAGTACTCACCGCAAGTAGAGTGCGGAGTGAAGAGAACTGCAAGAAACAATGCGGTGTGACGTAGCCGACGACGCCATCTTCTGATCGTACGGAGAGCCGCGACATAATTCCACTCCCAGTGACCTCAAAGAGGAGTAGAACGATGCGACGAAGGCCCAGAGAGCGATCTGGAGCAAAGGCCTGACGTCTGCTTGGATAATATGTCGCTTCGAGACGTCGGTTGCTAGGTGTGGATCCAGGAAATGCCGTATACCGGATAAAAACCATCTGCCGATTACGTCGCGGTTATAACTTCAGCGAGGTGTTCCCGCAATATTGAAACGCGCCGCCTGGTGGGGAAACTGATGTGTGTTACCTCACACAGTTGCTGGTTAATGTTTATGTTTATATCCCAACTCTCATAGGTCTCTGTGAAACCCCTCAGAAGCTCAGAGCTTGTGCGAGTCAGGAGACCCGGTTGTGTTCTGTGTAGGCTTTGTGACTGTGTCCTTACGCGATATGAGGCACAGCACTGTAAATTGTTTACCCAACAGTGAATGGTGGAACCGTACTCCAGTTCGGGAAATTTCTTTCCCGTCCGCAGGATTCGAACCCGGAATCGATCACGAGACCGATCACGAGCCGAACGCGCTAACCACTTCGCCCCGTATGTGTACTCATCAGTAGAACTGATCCAGTAACTGTTGCCCTAGACATTTTCACATGGAAAGTGGTAGTCACCGGACCGTCGAGTGCAACTTCTGGAGAAAACCGTGGGAAAAGACGCGACGTGAGGTAGCCAACCACGCCGTTTTCTGGACGTGCGGGAGCCGCCGCACTTTATACGAGGGTCATTTATTGAACTGAGATTTTGAAAATATTTGGAGAAAATCTGACCGTTCTATGTTCTTTACTGAACAATGGCAGCTAGTTTCTTTAGCAGTGTTCCTCTATTGGCGGTGCTTGAAACGAGTGAAGAAAATCATTTGATTTGTAATTTGTCATAAACCATGGGTTTCGCGAAATTTTTTGAATTCTGATTGGCTACCTACTGAGATAGACCAGGCAGTAGAGCAGATGAATGGTCATTCTGTGACAAAAATCGTAGAAGAAAACCGCGAATGTGGGGGTACGTGGTGTGGTCTGTGTATGGTGATATGTTTTCGACTCGCAAATATGATTACTTTTCTTGTAATTGAAAGAATATGTGGAAACAGACCAAAACCGGCCAGTGCTCGATCGCGGAATAGAGGGGGTAGCCAGCCGACGCGGGGAATCACGAATTATAATAAAAGCGCGGGCGAATCTTTACATTCATACCCCCACTACTTGACCGGAATCGAGCTGACGGCCGGTCATGTTTGCACGTTTTTTTCACCTATTTTGCAACATTTCAACGAAAAATCAAGATTGAAGTTTTGTACTAGGTACCATACTTTTACTTTCGGAATCTGTTTTGCAAATTAAATTCGGACAACTTCCGACGCATCCAGCCCTTCCGGAAAATAATACCAGAAATAATTCAAATCGCAATTACGCAAGAAATATTCATTCGACAATGACCGGGTTGTGCACACACAAAGTACCTATTAACCACAATTTTTATCCGGAAAACCAGCGCTACACCTTTGAATTTTTGAAAAAACGCTGATTTTTACGGTTTTTCTACGGTAATAATGACCCGATTGGGTTGCACTAGTACTCATTTTGTTCGTCTTTTCATTCTCTACAATTTTTGCGTTGAAAGTGTCAGTATCGCTACATTGGTTCAGATTTTACGAGCGAAAACCTAAAAACACTGATTTTTTGGTGTTTTTTCGAATTTAAAAGAAAATTAATCAATTGTGAGATCGGGATGTTCGATTGTTTTCGACGATGCTACTATTTTTAAGGACTGTACATTGCTGTTTGTGGGTGGGTGTTTTATATTGCTCTGGGTTTTCATCATTGTTTTGGACTGTTTCTTGCCCTGTTTGATTCATGTATGCATATTTCTTTTTTCTTTTCTAAATCTTGAAACAAGTGTTCCACACTTATCCAGTCTTTATTGTTCATTCTTTGATGTACTGCTGCTGTATATATTTGTGCGAATAGATGAATTATTATTAAAAGAGTCGAAAACATATCACTCAACATCCACGGACCAACCCACGCACCCCCCTCACGATTTTCGTCACGAAAAAATCTCTATTGCCTGGTCTGAGCGAGATTCGTGTATGATTCGTATAACACTTAAAATATATTTCTCTCATAAAAAAACATCAAAAAATCGACCATTCTTTTCACTAACGGTGACTAACAGCTCTATCGACATAAGTGAGAGGACCGAGATTCGATCTTGGGATATTCCCTCGGGTATTCCTCAAATAATAGACCAGGCAATAGAGATTTTTTCGTGACAAAAATCGTAGAAGAAAACCGCGAGTGGGGGGTTACATGGGGTGGTCCGTGGATGTTCAGTGATATGTTTTCGACTGGCAAATATCATTACTTCTCTTGTAATTGCGAAGCAACACCAGAAAAAACGGTGTTTTTTTAGTTTTTTGCTTGTAAAATCTGAACCAATGGAGCGGTGCTAATACTTTCAACAGAGGAATTGTAGAGAATGAAAAGATGAAAAAAATGAGTGCTAGTGCAACTCGATCGGGTCATCATTACCGGAGGAAAGCCGGAAAAACCGTGAAAATCAACGTTTTTTCAAATCCTCATAACTCGGCCAATTTCGAAGTTGTAGCGCTGGCTTTCGAAATGGATATTTTCGAATCAAATTCAGATCTCAAAACGGCCAAGAAGAAAGGAGTAAATTTGTACTCACGCCCAACGACTTGCGCTGTAGGACACAGCGATTCAAAAAAAGCAGTGGCGCCTCAAGGAAAGTATAAAACTGTTACACTGTGCTTCCAAGTTTTTCCAAGGTAATTGAATTGGCAATTGAACATAGATTATCTGACCCCCTTCGGATATATAATATTACTAGCAGACTCGGCCACGCGTTGCTGTAGCTGAGGTCTACGTCTAATTATATTGTAGTAATTTATTCAAGCCAGTGGAATTATTAATAACCCAAATCTTACCCTAACCCGAACCTTGATTTTTTAAAAGTTATTTCCCAGTTCCAAATTTCTTCAGTTTTGGGATAGACCCAGAAACTTGGCATCACTCCTCGCATGATATCGCTATGGTCGACAGATCGGTGTAGTGGGGACGTCATCTCCTGTCGTCGATTTGAGGTCGGTGTTGCCGCGTATTTAATTATCAGTCTTTGTCATGAATAATGAACAAATAATTTATATTGAGATATAAACTATCCTATCTTTTAAGTTGGATCAAACTGCACACAGTGCGCAAAATTTGATTGAAATCGGTTAAGTATTATAGGAAATCATCCCGGACAAACAACGTGACACGTAATTTTCATATACGAAGAAGATTTGCGATGAAAAAGATGGATCCCAAAATAAAAAATCAACAAATTCTGCAATAACAACTATGCTACTAGAAAAAGCAAACTCATTTGATGAGAAGAAAAAATGCAGCATGCGACCTCAGTAAGGCATTCGACTCTATTGAGCATGAAGTGTTCCTACAGAAGTAACAACAATATGGCATCAGAGGAATAGCATTGAAGTTGATGGAGAGCTATCTACATAACAGACACCAAAAACTACAATAGGTGAAAAGAGTTCGGAGTGGGAACAAGTAGAGTATGGGGTTCTCCAAGGATCCATTCTTGGGCCCATATTATCTCTACTCTACATAAACGACTTACCACCAAATGTGCAGTCAGACGGCATGGTACTCTTTGTGGATGACACCTCCCTCCTTGATGTTGGTTAGGATGTAGAGGAGCTTTCGAATAAATCATTGTGTACACTCATACAGGCGGAGGAATGGTTTCGCGCTAACAACTTCGAAATGAATAAGGAAAAGACTCAATATCCAACATTTGAGACCCGCCCAAACAATGATTCGGGCATTAAGTTTTTAGGTATCTTCATCCAACTAAATCTGAGTACGTAGATGAGCTTCCAAGAAAATTATTAATGTCAACCTATCAAATTAGAAAAACGAAATAAATATCAGGACAACTAGCAGCCAAGCAGGCCAATCATGGATTCTTTTACAGCATTATATAGTTAGGCGATTCTTCTTCGTCTTCTTTGACGATTCTTTGTACGTCGGGTATTTGCTACGCACATGTCCGATTTTTTCACAGTGTCAACATTTTATCTGTCTTTTTCCAGGCAGCACTTCGTTGATCACTTTTTTTATGGCAGCTTCTAGGTCAACAGACTCCTGTGAATCCTCCTCAATAATTCGGATCTTGCCTTGACTTCTACTGGACTGCTTTGCCGCCTCGAACTCCAAAGCGCGCGCCAGTGCGTCTACGAGATGTGATGGTCGGGCTTGTGTCAACGCTTGTCTAGTTTCTTGGTCACGCAGTCCATCCAAGAATGCTTGAACCGCCAATCGCTCCATTACGTTCTCCGGAGTGGCCGGATATGCGAGACATACCAGGCGTGCAATGTCAGCTTCGAATTCTTGTAATGACTCGCCTGATTTCTGGTAACGATTTTTCAGCTGAGAGTGGTAAACGAGCCTGGCCAAACCGTTGTTCCAAATGTTTGATCAGATGATCATAGTCCTCCTGTTCTTGGGCGGTTAGGGTCTGCAAAATATCCGTCGCTTCTCCCCGCAATGCCAGTGTAAGTGCTACCGCTCTTTCCTCTGCATTCCATTCATTCGCTTTGGCCGCAGCTTCAAATTGACGTCGGTAATTTGCCCATGGAGTTTTTCCGTCGAACTGGGGCGGCTTCATGGAAAGCTTCTTAATTCCAGAATCAACCTTGAAATTCTGCATTCCCTTCTTCAGGTTCAGCATTGAATTATATTGATCGTCTATCTGAAGTTTTCAAATTTCAAAATGAGACAAGAAAATATGCTACTCGACGTAGCAGACGGCTACCCAAACAACCTAACGCGATGACGGTTAGAGATTATTTCTCTACTCACGCCACCTGTCGGCCGAAGGAGCAACTGAATGCAGTCCATGATGGTCCATGTAAAGATTTCTTGGCTCCCCTGACAAAACAAAAACAAGCAACAAGACCGTAAACATTACGGCCTAGTAGTCACAAGTGGTAATAAGGGTTTAAGCTACAACCTTATTCGCCAGAATAATTGACATGAATGAATATTGCTCGTCTATCTGAAGTTTTCAAATTTCAAAATGAGACAAGAAAATATGTATTAGATATCTTTGTACCGTTCAAGTTGTTGGTGTGGACGTAGCACCTATCATTCTGAAGGAAAGTCCCTCTTGAAGCCCTTTTCTGTGTATATTGTTATATAGTGAACAATTTTTTTTACTTACGATACATTATCTTCGAATCCACCACTCGTGATATCTTTTACCATTAATGCTTTCTATTCTACAGAATGGGTTTCCTCGTTCTGTAGTATCTATTTTTGATTGTGATATATTTCCCTATTGCTCTCCATGACTGACTTGATTTTGATATATTTTACCACTCTCATTATTACTTATTTTTGATATATTTTACCATTCTCATTATTACTTATTTTTGGTTTTGATATATTTTACCATTCTCATTATTACTTCTTTTTGATATATTTCATCATTCTCATTATTACTCATTCTTGATTTGGATATATTTTACCATTTTATTATTTGCCTCTGTTTATGAATATTCTTCACTTGTGAGTTGATGGTACATGAACGAGAAAAATGGGGAGGTTTTTTTTTTCTTCCCCTTCAGGGTTTTTTTTCCTCCCCACTTTTTTGGCACTCTGAAATAAACTTGTTATTTTCTTATTTTGAGTGCTAAAAATATTGTGTTTCAATTGCCTAGACTTCCCGATGAATTTCCCTAGTACGATGAGAAGAGAAGGTTCTGTGGTTTCTACGAAACGTAGATCTCCTAGATTGATCACTGCGCTGGCCAAAAATAGTTAAGATCAGTTTGCGATTTCGCGTGTTCGTATATTGAAAGTGTTCTGAACTCTCGTTCAGATAAAATAGTCGGTGTTTGAAACTGCAAAACGTTACAACTGTGCGGAAGGCTCTCGACCGCTATATTTCTTATTAAAAGGATGAATCAGATATCGAGTGTGGAAACTGCTGAACTCACCTATTATTCTGCCTGTCATAATCCAATGTTATATGGAATCATTTTGTGGGGACAAGGTTCCTGCATCGAGAAGGTCCTGCTGAAACAAAAAAGGGTCATCAGAATAATCTATGGGATGGAACGAACTGAGAGGTGTTTTCAAGAGGGAGAAGATTCTTACAGTTATATCATGTTTCATACTTACTTGTGTAAAATATGTTCATCAGAATCGAGACAAATTTCCAACTTATTCTCACTTCCACGATTATAACACTCGCGAGAAACTTAACTTTGCTCTTCCACATGCTAGACTCAAGAAAACTCAGAAAGGTCCAAACTTTATATGTTTGAAATTATATAATAAATTGCCTGATACCATCAAAATACTCAAAGAACAAAACTTCAACAAAAAAATTAAAGAATTGTTGCTGCAGAACATAATCTACAGTTTGGATGAATTTTAAAATGTTTGTATATTTGTCTGAAATTTGTTTTAAGTGAATGACTCATATCTGTATAGTTTTTGTTGACAAACCGTGTAATTTATTGACGGTGAATATTTATGGTGTACAATAGTGTATTATAATATTTTAATTTGAGGAAAGGGATCAATCGTCTTCATTTGTCTTTCCTAGACACTAGTCAAGTTTTGGTGGATGAGCCACTCCATATTCCAGCTCCTCCACCATAACTGTCATTATTTGCGTTTCCCAGACTAGAGTTTCGTTCTGATGGATGCGCCACTTCATATCCCAGCTCCTTCACCATAACTGTCCTTATTTGCGTTTCCTAGACCAGAGTTTCGTTCGGGTGGATGCGCCACTTCATATTCCAGCTCCTCCACCATAACTGTCATTATTTGCGTTTCCCAGACTAGAGTTTCGTTCTGGTGGATGAGCCACTTCATATCCCAGCTCTTTCACCATAACTGTCCTTATTTGCGTTTTATAGACCAGAGTTTTGTTCTGGTGGATGCGCCACTTCATTTCCCAGCACCTTCACTATAACTGTCATTATTTGCGTTTCCCAGACTAGAGTTTCGTTCTGGTGGATGCGCCACTTCATATCCCAGCTCCTTCACCATAACTGACATTTTTCGCGTTTCCCAGACCAGAGTTTCTTTCTGGTGGATGCGCCATTTCATATCCCAGCTCCTCCCCCACCATAACTGTCATTATTTGAGTTTCCTAGACCCGAGTTTGGTTTTGGCGGATGCGAAACTTTATATCCCAGCTCCACCATTACTGCCATTATTTGCGTTTCCCAGACCAGAGTTTCGTTCGGGTGGATGCGCCACTTGATATCCCAGCTCTTCCACCTTATCTGTCATTATTTGCGTTTCCCAGACCAGAGTGTCGTTCAGGTATATGCGTTAATTCATATCCCGGCCTCACCATTACTGTCATTATTTGCGATTCCCAGACCAGAGTCTCGTTCTGGTGGATGCGCCACTTCATATCCCAGCTTCTTCACCATGACTGTCCTTATTCGCGTTTCCTAGACCAGAGTTTCGTTCTGGTGGATGAGCTACTCCATATCCCAGCTCCTTCACCATAACTGTCCTTATTTTCGTTTCCCTGGCCAGAGTTTCGTTCTGATGGATGCGCCACTTCATATCCCAGCTTCTCCACCATAACTGTCATTATTTTCGTTTCCCAGACCAGAGTATCGTTCAGGTGGATGCGCCACTTCACATCCCAGCTCCTCCACCATAACTGTCCTTATTTGCGTTTTCTAGACCAGAGTTTCGTTCTGGTGGATGCGCCACTTCATATCCCAGCTCATCTACCATAACTGTCATTATTTGAGTTTCCCAGACCCGAGTTTGGTTTTGGCGGGTGCGAAACTTCATATTCCAGCTCCTCCACCATAACTATCATTATTTGCGATTACCAGACCCGACGTTTTGGTGGATGTACCACTTCATATCCCAGCTCCTCCACCATAAATATCATCATTTGCGTTTCCAAGACCCGAATTCAGTTCAGACCTCCGTCTCAGTAGAGGTGCTCGGACGCCGTCTGGACGGGGCCGTATTCCGATTAGACGTCACCGGTAACGATTGCGTGGAACACAGGGGAGGTCGCCATCTAGCCGAACCTCTAGACTCTAGACCGTTTTAGAATTGTCATTCTGTATGTTTTTCGCACTTGTCCACATTTAACAGTCTTAATCATTGCTTTCGCCATTCACCCACGCTTAACGCTTTGAGGTGTTTTAGACACGCTGCCTGCTCACCTCGCTTGTTCCTCGTCCGTTTGCCGTAATTTCATTGTATTTGCTTCTGTATTGGGAATCAATAATTTTGTAGTTGGTCATAGGATCCGATATTGTGTTAACGTTTTTCCCGTACACTGTACATAACCAAGAGTTGTATAAAATTGAACCAAACAGTGTATACTTTAGTGTGTAATGTAGTGTGCCTCGTCAGAGGGAATTTTATTTGCTTCAACCGTAGTCTCCTGCTTATTGGTAGAAGAAATCAGCTCTTGTCAATCGCTATCATCTTAGATTGGACCGAACCTTTTCTCCAACTGTATAAAAGCTACCCAGGGTTAACCATAGTTGGTGTCATAAGGAATTGCGACCTCATAAACCCCATCGCAATTGGCGCCCGAGTAAATTAATGAAAGAAATAATAGACAATATTCCCGATCCGGGAAAGATCCGGGATAGAAAAACGCTATGACAATATGGCAACAGCACCTTTAGAAATATAATTTCTTTGGTTGAAATAATTGTCATGCGTTATTTTATGTATCTTTGCAAGTTTCACGGAATGGTTTCGTCGAATGCACTCACTCCTACATGAAAAATACTGAAGTCATCAAATTCCAAATTTGCCATAATCAAGTAAGCCAAACTATATCACACCATTGCAGTCTACTGACTTTGTGAGATTTCTAGGACTTTTTCTTGATGGTACCCTTAGGTGCGATCAGCCCAATGACCGTATCTGCAAAAGCCTCAATAAGTCCTATTTTGCGATCTCCCGACTCAAAAACACTCTTCCGACTAATACCCTGCTCCGGCTATACTATGGTATGGCCTATGGTCATCTTTGCTATGACGTGGTTTTGTGAGGCTCGTCAACGGTCAGTGGTCGTGCATTTATTACTCGGAAAAAAATTCGTGCGGTTGATATTCAACTCGAAACCTCTAGATTCCTGTGAACCAATTTTCGGCAATAAAAAATTTTTTCTTCAAACGTACAGAGACAACGTCATTTTTCAACTGACAGGATCATCGAAAAGTTCTACTACTCCTCCGCCGTAAGGAAATGTGTTGCTATGTAAATAATTAATCACATTTCCGTACGCCGGAGGGAAAAGTGTCGCTATGTAAACGATGAATTAGGAACCATGAACAACCTAAAAAATTCTGAATCAAACGTCATTTTAATTCACTAAAGTTACATTGAATGTACGATTGGTCAATGATGCATTTTGAAAATTGAAACCATGTAGTAAAATACAAGAAGGATTCTGTCCAGAAGCTGATGACTCAATGGGGTCATGTGAGTTGCTGGTTCCAGGAAATTCTTCGACGTTCAATATTCTACTAGCAGCCAAATAGAAAACTTTCGAACTGCTCCTTAGAAAAACTCTTGATTTCTTTGGATGATATCCTTCATTTGATTTTCTCGAAAACGCGCGTAACTTCAAAGATTTACCACTATCTATTTCGTGTTTGATCGCTTGTTGAGACTTTATCATGGAAAAACGGCTAGCCATTGTATTGAAATATGCTAGAAGTACATTCTCATGAAAAACTGCCACACTTTTCGAATTGCACCAATTCACGAAGTGATCATATGCTGCAGAATATTTTTCACTAGACTTTGATGGCCCAAGGAAAGAGACTGCTTCATTGACGAAAGCCTCAATTTCTGAAGACATTTTCATGTTTCACCAGCTAGCAAGTGATAACTATGAATTATTATACTTCTGTCAAAATGAATTTTTCATGACAATCGTAACTAGCCAATTTCCATTGATATTTCAATTATTATCACGATCGTGAACATAAATCTAATTCAAAGGTGGATCTCCAGATTTCTATGAATTTCAAAACGTTTGAAAAAAAAAAAATAACATATTCCATTCGGAGGAAAAGTGTCTTTACATGGCTCGCCTTCAATTACCCGCCTCACTACGTTCGGCGGGTAAACCCAGGCTCGCCATAAAAAGTAACACTTTTCATCCTTATGAAATAATATACTATTGATTTTTCCATCCATTTATATTGTGAATACAATATAATTGAATTTGACCACGAGTTCTTTATCTGTAAGTCCAACCTGATCGTTTGAGACCATTCTCGGCTCAAAATTCGAAAATTATAATTATTTGGGGAAAATGATAAATAGAAACAAGTGCGCATAATTGCATTAAAAATTTGCTTTCATTGAACTAGCTCATATGTGTTTCGAGCTAGCAATTTACTATGATCTGAAATGTAATCTTTTTTTTTTTCATAGCAAAACACTTACTCAGATCTTCCCAATTCTTTGGATTGACACCTGCGATAATAATATAAAGATATCATACTTATTTTCAGTTCTGTATTTCATGTTGTATTTGAAAACGTTTTCGAGGTGTTATTTCATAACACTTGAATATCAATCTCCAAACTACAGGGTAATAAAACAACAATATTCAAATAAGTATCAGTTATATAGGTATCAATAAAAAATTATACTGAATTCATAACACAGCCATTGTTAACAATTTTTCAGTGAGCATTCTGCAAAAGTTGGAAATAAAGAATATGGTGTTAAAATATAAAAATAACTGTACCATTCTTGAAAATCTACCCTAGTAATAATTGATATGTTAATACATACAACACTTCTAGGAGAGTGGGGATATGAACAAACATATATATATATAGTTACGTTCCACTGCGACCTCAAGGTCTATTGTGCCCTTACAGCATTATAAGTTGTGGCATGTTATTCTGGGGTGGAACACATGAGAGTGACAGAATATTCGTCAAACAAGAGAGAGCCCTACGTGTCATCTGTGATCTAAAATATAATGTAAGTTGTAGAACCCATTTCAAGCAGAAAAACATTCTGACTCTCACTAAACATACTTGCATGCATACTATATGTACACAATACTAAAGAAGCTACAATAAGGAACAGAAGAAACTATAACTATAAAACAAGAGGTGCAAACAAGTTAACCCAGAACACAATATCATAGAATATCAGCTGCTCAACTCGGTGTTAACCATGGAGCCATAAACATCTATAACAAAATTCCAGAAAATTTGAAGAAAATAAACATTAAACATCACTAGAATGAAACAAGATATAAAAAAATTATAGAAAGCATTGCAGTGAAGTCGCTACCTTGTAGGTAGATTCGCATTTTTCAGTTTTAAAATCCAATTGGGGGAATTGTTGACAGGTGTCAAGAAAAATTTCAAACTAAGACAAAACTCCAGACTTCAGCGAAAATTCGCTAGAATTTTCTCCGGTATCTATGGTCTTAGTTATGGAAACTCATGACTCCCAACGCCGGAATGCGCGGAACTCAATGAATGAATATTTAGGCGTGCAATGGATTGGAAGGTACGGTCAAAATGGACATCAAGGAGCCCCGACCTACCTGGAACACCTTGGAAGAAAAAGTAGATCATATTCGCGTTCAGACTCAAAAGGATTTGATCGAAATTGCATTGGAATATTTCGACTTTTCCGTTGTTATCTTGTTAGCCATGATATTAGGGCAGAAGAGAAGCAGGACAAAAGTTGATATGTCATTCGAAAGTATACTAAATGAGGTATTTTTTTTTTGCTGAAAAGAAAACATGTTTATAATTAATGATTTCTCATCGATAAAACCATTCGAAAATATGACTGATTTTGTTCACTTCAGAATCGTGATATTCGTCTCCTTACTATGCCCGCAATGAAGAATTTTTTGGCCCACATAAATTCTTTTCTTCTAGCAAGATTAAGGCCATTTCCAGAAATGTGGTCGAATTGGTGAGGCTACATGGATAACTGAAGTATAATCGATTTTATGGAAAAACTCGAAATATTTCGTGAAATCAAGAAATGTTTGAATTGAAGAATAACCGTCAACATAGAGTAGTAGGAATTGAAGAAAAGCCGTCGGCATTTCGACCATGTGATATATGACATTTTTGTTGCAAATCACATGTGTTATCTCCCCTTGAAGTTTGGCCCTTTTAAAATTAGACACCTAAATAATAAAAGGATAGAGGAGGTCTGGGCTGCATTTCTGAAAAATGCAAACCTCCCTGTTCATGAAAGCCGCCAGAAAACTCCAATTGGCAGTAGGGCAAGCGGATAGCACTACTGCCACAGAAGGACTCCGCCAATTCCGCTTATTTGTCAGAGATAAAAAAATTAAGAAAAGCACTGCCGTGAAGTCAGGAGCTTTTGAGCGCTCGTACATCCACCTTGTAGGTAGATTCGCATTTTTCAGTTCTAGAAATCAATTGAAGGCATTTTCGACAGCTGTAAAAAAAATTCTCAAACTTAGACGAACCTCCAGACTTTGTCAATGCTTCAGCTGACCAATTTTTGAGCGCTCGTACTACTTACACGAGGGCTATATCATTTCGTCACGATGTCTGTATTTTTCGAATTTTGAGCCGAAAATGGTCTGAAGCGACTATGTTCGACTCACTGATGACGAATCCGTCAGAAAATTCGAGTCTGTCCGTCCGTCCGGCCGTCCGTATACACGATAACTCTCGAACGGAATGTCCTAGAAACTTGAAATTTTCAGGGTAGGTTCGAATCTCGAATGCCGAGGCTAAGTTCGTTAGTGGGCAAAATCCGCCTCAGGGTTCCGTAAATATGGCCGCTCGAAATTTTGTTTTCCTGATTACTTCGAAACTACCGATTCGATCGAGATGAAATTTTGCACTCTAATGGAAAATGAGGTGTTCAAGCTACATGCAAAATTTTGTTCAGCTCGCATCACCAGAACCATAGAAACCATAGAAAATTGTAACTTTTGAACGGAAACGCCTAGGGACTTGAAATTTTCAGGATAGGTGTTGATCTCGATTGTCGTGATCACTTTCATCTGTGAGCAAAATTATACTAAGGGTTCCGTAAATATGGTCGTTTGAAATTTAGTTTTCTTGATAATTTCCAAACTACAGATTCGATCGTGACGAAATTTTGTATACTTATGGAGAACGATATATTCAAGCTACATTTCTCCAGATCGCATGACCAGAACCATAGAAACCATAGAAAATCATAACTTTCGAACGGAAAGGAATAGGGACTTGAAATTTTCAGGATAGGTGTAGATCTGAAATGTGGTGTTCACGTTTATCAATGAGCAGAATTATACTAGGGGTTCCGTAAATACGGTCGTTCGAAATTTTGTTTTCTCGATCATTTCGAAACTACGGATTCGATCGAGATGAAATTTTATATTTTAAACGAGAATGACATATTAAAGCAACATTTTGTCCAGATCGCATGACCAGAACCATAGAAACCATAGAAAATCATAACTTCCGAAGGAAAAGGCCTAGGAACTTGAAATTTTCAGGGTGGCTTTGGATCGCGAATTTCACGATCACGTTCATCAATGAGCAAAATTAGACTAGGGGTTCCGTAAATATGGCCGTTCAAAATATTCTGTTCCTGATAATTTCGAAACCACCGATTTGATTGGAATGAAATTCTGCAACTAGCTGAGGAATAATGTATTCAAACTACGTGCGAAATTTTGTCCAGATCGCATCACCAAGACCATAGATACCGTAGAAAATTTTAGCGAATTATCGAAAAAAAAATTGGTCACCTAAAGCACTGACTTGAAGTCTGGATTATCGCCTTAGTTTGAAAATTTGTTTGACAGCAGCCAAAAATTTCCTCAATTGGTTTCCAAAACTGGAAAATGCGAATTTACCTACAAGGTGCATGTACGAGCGCTCAAAAGCTCCTGCCTTCACGGCAGTGCTTTTCGTAATTTTTTTTTCGATAATTCGCTAGAAATTTCTACGGTATATATGGTGTTGGTGATGCGATCTGGACAAAATTTCGCACGTAGTTTGAATACATTATTCCTCAGCTAGGTGCAAAATTTCATTCTAATCAAATCAGTAGTTTCAAAATTATCAGGAAAAAAATATTTTGAACGGCCATATTTACGGAACCTCCAGTCTAATTTTGCTCATTGATGAACGTGACCGCGATATTCGCGATCCAAACCCACCCTGAAAATTTCAAGTTACTAGGACTTTCCGTTCAATAGTTACAATTTTCTATGGTTTCTATGGTTCTGGTCATGGGGTCTGGACAAAATATTGCTTTAATATATCATTCTCGATTAAAATACAAAATTTAATCTCGATCGAATACGTAGTTTCGAAATTATCGAGAAAACAAAATTTTAAACGACCTTATTTACGGAACCCTCGGTATAATTCTGCTCATTGATAAACGTTAACGCGACATTTCAGATCTACACCTATCCTGAAAATTTCAAGTCCCTAGGCCTTTCCGTTCGAAAGTTATGATTTTCTATGGTTTCTATGGTTCTGGTCATGCCATCTGGACAAAATTTCACATGTAGCTTGAACACCTCATACTCCATTTGAGTGCAAAATTACATGTCGATCAAATCTGTAGTTTTTAAGTAATCTGGGGAACAAAAATTTGAACGGCCATATTTACGGAACCCCTGGTCCATTAACGAACTTAACCGAGGCATTCGGGAACTGAACCCACACTGAAAATTTCAAGTTTCTAGGTTGTTCCGTTCGAGAGTTATCGTGCTTACGGACGGACAGTCTCGAATTTTCCGACGGATTCGTCATCAGTGACTCGAACATATAATAGTCGATTGAGACCATTTTCGGCTCAAAATTCGAAAAATACAGACATCGTGACGAAATGATATAGCCCTCGTGTAAGTAGTACGAGCGCTCAAAAAGTATACAGATTGGGCAAAATAATTTTTAATGATCAACTCAACAAATGAACAGAATCCAACCTTCATTGGACTGAGATCATACTGACCATAGGTATCCACAATACATACATTTAGCATCTACCCCGCTTTGCCTCATATTATGACGTTACTAAACAAACATGGCTGTGACTCTTACCTTCTGTCGTTATAGGTCGTGTTAAATATATGAAAACAATCCTAAAATACACCTCAATTCGTAGGAAAGTTCGTCTAAATTATGGCACATATACTAATCACTTGATGTCAATACGAATGTTTAATAAATAGTTATGACAACTGCGATTTTGCATATAGGTTTCTGAAAAAAAGGTCCAGGTGTTCCAGAACGATTAACATACACACAGGTCAACTGACACATACAAACCATCAGCCTCGCCAATAACTCGCCAACCTGCGTTCATCTCTAGTAGCTCTATTGGCGTTACCCCACTATACCCCGGTACCCCAGAATACCCCGGTATCCCCTATATACATATGTACAGGGTGTCTACTTTTAAAAGGGCCAAACTTCAAGGGAAGATCATACATAGTATTTGCAACAAAAAATATCATATAACACATGGTCGAAATGTTGACGGTTTTTCTTGAATTTAACATTTCTTGATTTCACGAAATATTTCAAGTTTTCCCATAAAATCAATTATGCTTCAGTTATTCTTAGGGCCTCATCAGATTTGACCACATATTTGGAAACAGCATTGAATTTTCTACAAGATAAGAATTTCTGAATGCCGAAAAATTCTTATCGCGGGCGTGGTAAGGAGATGAATGTCACGATTCTGAAGTGAACAAAACCAGTCATATTTTTTCAATGGTTTTATCGATGAAAAATCATTAATTATGGACATGTTTTCTTTTCAGTGTGCTTTCGAAGGACATATCAACTTTCGTGCTTGCTGCGTTTTCTGCCCTAATATCATGGCTAACAAGATAACAACGAATAAGTCGAAATATTCCAAACCTAAATTTGCTCTATTTTGAAGCTCTTTATGATTGAATATTGAAGTTATTTTTATGGAAATCATGAATTTGTCTGTCGAATCAAGATAATTTTTAAGGAATAAACTAAATTTCAATAAAACAAATATCATGAAAACATGTGAAGAAAGACGACTACTACTACTTATAACAGTTGTTCTAATTGTCCACCTCCTTGTTCAATTCCTTTTGCACATCGTTTTCGCACTGAATCTACAAACCTTCGAATTTCAGAACGTTTCTGACGCATTTCTGCACAACACAAGTTTATTCTTTCGATCAGATCCTCTCGAGTCTGAACGCGAATTTGATATACTTTTTCTTTCAAGGTGTTCCAGACATAACAATCCAAAGTCGTAAGGTCGGGGCTGCTTGGTGGCCATCTTACCGGGTCGTACCTCCCAATCCATTGCACCCCTAAATATTCATTCATTTAGTCCCGCAAATTCCGGCTTTGGGAGTCATGAGAGGTGAACTTTTCTGACCAGTAATACTTCCCGATCTGCTCAACGCTGAAGAATTCATTACATCAATCCAAAGCAGCTTAACGGACATATTGGATGAAATGCCCTTGGCTAACAGACGAAATGTTTGGTTTCAAATGGATGGCTGCCCAGCTCATAATAGCCGGAATGTACGGGACTTTATGAATCAATATTTTGGAGTGCAATGAAGGTCCGTACCGGTTAGATTGCCACCAAGGTGCCCCGACCATAGGCCTTTGGATTTTTATGTCTGGAACACTCAGAAAAAGTATATCAAATTCGCGTTCAGACTCGATAGGATCTGATCGAAAGAATAAATTTTTGTTGTTCAGAAATGCGTCAGAAACGTTGTGAACTTCGCAAGTTTGTAGATTCAGTGCGCAAACGATGTGTAAAATGTATTGAATAAGGCAGTGGACATTTCGAACGATTGTGATGAGTAGTATTAGTCTGCCTTCTTTACATATTTTCATAGAATTCTGTATTATTCAAATCATTTTGATTCGACAGATAAATTCATGATTCCCATTAAAATAACTTCAATATTCAACCATAAAGATCTTCAAAATAGAGCAAATTTAGGTTTGCAATATTTCGACTTATTCGTTGTTATCTTGTTAGCCATGATATTAGGGCAGAAAATGCAGCAAGCACAAAAGTTGATATGTCATTCGAAAGCCAACTAAAGGAGGTAGTTTTTGCTGAAAAAAAACATGTCCATAATCAATGATTTTTCATCGATAAAACCATTGGAAAAATATGACTGGTTTTTTTCACTTCAAAATCGTGACATTCATCTCTTTACCACGCCTGCAATAAGAATTTTTTTGGTAGACAGAAATTCTTATCTTGTAGAAAATTCGATGCTGTTTCCAAATATGTGATCAAATCTAAAGAGGCTCTAAGGATAACTGAAGTATAATTGATTTTATGGAAAAACTTGAAATATTTCGAGAAATCAAGAAATGTTAAATTGAAGAATAACCGTCAACATTTCGAGCATGTGTTATGACTTTTTTTGTTGCAAATCTTATGTACGATCTCCCCCTGAAGTTTGGCCCTCTTGACAGTAGACACCCTGTATATAGAGGTAGGAAATATAGGTTTTTGATACTAATAATGGAGGGCAACATTGGGGGTAAAAGACGCCCTGGCAGGATATAGTGTTCATGGTTGAAGAATTTGAGAGATTGGACTGGTCTAAGTATTGCTGAGAATGACACAAGATCGAAAACGATTTGCCGAAATTGTAGCCAACCTTCTATAAGAACCCGAAGAAGAAGAAGAACCAAAAGTTAGGTTAAGATATTCAAATGAGCTTGGCTCGAATATTAAGCCACTGAATTTTATATTTTGATAATTTTTTTCGAAACTAAATTTCGAAATAATGAATAATTGAATTTTAAAACCAGTTATTGACTTACTGAAAAATTATGTATCTGTTTCTGAATGTTCCCTCAGATTCACTTCTAGATACCTACCTATTTCTTGAATCGCCGGAAAATTGGTTCCGTTATTATTCTGTGAAGTTTTCTATGTTCCGAAAACCCAAATTACTGCCGCGTCATATGTATTTCAAAACTTCAAGGGCTTATCAACATCAATAATTATGATTTCTTGAGTTCTTCCATCCTATACCATCATATCTACTCCATTCTATAATAGCAAAATGTCATAGTGAGTAGTTTGTACAGCGAAAATATATGGAATGAGAACTACTTCAATTCTAGTACTTTTGAAAATGAAAAGGAATCGCGGACATCATTGATCTTTTCAATGGAGGAAAATCCATCCAACTTGAACAATCGCGCTTCCTCTCAATGGAACTCAGAAGAAAATATTTCCAAATATCTTCTATCAAAGGACTACTCCCAAAATGTGGATATTGGCAGAGTAACAATAAGTAGAGGTGAGCAATATGAAAAGAAATTTAAAATTTATATTTAATTTCAAATTATTTATTTCACTAATATTTTCTTTTTCTCTGTTTTTCGAAAATCTAGTTTTATTCTCAGATTATTCCTTTCCTAGTACTTTCTATTTATTGAACTTGTCCTCGAAACTCTCTACGCTTCTATATATTTCTGAACTTACACGTCGTCTGCCATTGATGCACTTTCTTTTTTATCTTCGACCTTTTTATGAATAAACTGGGTAGCACATATACACAATATCCCGAATGGCGAATGGTAGTTCTTCGTTCTCCAAGAAAGCGATGAGACATCCATTTCATTTTAACATCTTTCGATAGTAATTCGAATGGTGTAGGTCATCGCCTTGGAAAATGCTACTTACAATTATATCATTTTGCGTTGGTAGGAATGTTGACATTTGTTAGAAGTACTCGGTGGAATAAATCGAACGAATAAGTTTCCCAACAAATTTCAATCAATATGTTCAAAATTGGGATGGTCAGATTTTGGCACATTACTGTTGTGGCATGTATTCAAAAAATTTGGTAGTGAAAACCTTTTATTGTACATCATTTAGATCATTAATACAATAAGAAAATATAATTGATATAAACGGCATATAAAGAGAGTGCCATCATTCAACTGTCGTCAGTTATTCTAAGTATAGGAAATTTTTAACAGGTTTCTGACAGAAGAATCCCTGTAGATTAAATACCACGAGTAGTCATTTGGTGTTGTGACAATGAGAAGTTTCGTTGTGAGTCGCGCTTCAGACTCAATTGTCAATTGTCGTCACCGTCTGACAATTAAGCAGTTAATCTGCTGACTTGAAAATCTATAGTCGTTCCGTCCACCAAAGGGAATTGTTCAGTAGTTGAGATAGTAGCCTAGGAGTTGCGCAGTCCGCTGGGTTTCTCTTGCCAGATATATTTGGTTGAGATGTGAGCCTCGAAAGAGAAACTGCTGGAACCGTCCCCAAAGTCGAGTGTATTCAATGTTACAAATTTCAGAAATATAGCTATGAACAACAGAGAAAAGGGGTATGTACCGTGTGCCTATGTCACTCGGTGGAGAGTGTATTTAATTTCATCATCCAGATCAATAATGCATTATCCTGACATTATTCATAATGGACCAAAATCCAGGCATTAAAAACAAATTAGTGGCTGTTCGGCCAATAGCCACCTCAGACCTTCTGGAAATGAATTATATCAGTAAAGTTAGTTTCTGGAGTTCTATCCGGTTCATACTTTAAATGGATTTCTTTGAAATATATACCTACAGACAAAAAATAATAATAGTATTTATAACAGTGTTTTGTAACTCGCTTTTAGTGTAAATATAATTTCCACACGGAATTCAATCCCCTGAAGATCATAGCAAAATTATTAGGTTTGAGATTTGACACTTTCATACTTGAGAACTGCCAAACGGTAAATATTAGAAAATTAGTATGGGTGTCTCACAAATCCTATCCTAAATAGAACTTATTCCGTTTCTACAACAATCGTCAAATAAAATGTTAAGTTAATTCGAAATTAACGTTCTCCCATCTCGGGTTTCGCAAACATTTGCGTATTTGAATGGAGAAGACGAAAGGATTAGGGTCGTTGATTCCTCCCCTGAAGAGGTCCGTTTATTCATACGTTTGGCATTGAAGAAAATAACCTCCTGGCAAATTATAAAAGCGACAAAGTATGGAAGCTCAAAACATAAGGCTCGAAAAATTGCGGACAATTTGAATGCTTCTTCAGGTATTCTCTAGTATTGTTTCCACGAAGGTGGGTACACGCTAATACTTGTTTTGAGAAACGAACGAGGCACCGCACGAGCCAGCCTCCGCCTGTCCGCCGCTCAGTTTTGTCCTGCCCTTTGGTGTTCTTCCTTCAGTGTTTGAAGTATGGACTGCGAAGGGCGTTGTGGTGGCAAGTGCTGCGTTTATTGTGATCGCCTGTTTAGCAAAAAAAAAGGTGTGGTGGATAACTAAACTGCATATTATGAAGAAATTCACACAGGCCAATTCAGAGTTCAATTGAAGATGAAGAGATTGGATATCTTAAATAAAAATCCAAGCATCTTTTCTCTTCAAAATTGAGCGTGTCTAAACATCTCTGAGTTTCTTAGAAGTACCGACAACCCACAGATAGCGTACGGTCTAACCGAACGTTGCGAGGCAACACGTCCACAGTAGTCCACACCGGTATGCTCTCCGATCGTATGCCCTCATGCGGTTGCCTCTTTGTGGTATGTTACAAGGCTTAATACTTATATTAACTGATTCAACGGATATTGGTAGGTAGAAACTGATTCACTTCAAATAATAAAATTGTTGTTTTAAGCGAGCCTTACACTGTCAAAATTATTGAAGCAATGTTATTGACGCAATATATGTTTAAAAAACGGTATCGATATTATTGTTTCAATATCCCCCTTACACGTTTAATATATTGATCGATATCGATATTGTTTCAATAATATTGGCCGTGTAAGGCTCGCTTTAGTGAAAATATTCAGGAATCCGAAAAAAATTGGAGACTGAGATATGACGGATTTAAAGAACAAAACTGAAGGAAAAAATGAATGAAAATAAAGCCAAGGCAAGGGCAGCACCCTTCCCCAAAAACTTGATGTTTTATATTAACCATTAACTATTGATTTTATAGAAATAATCGATGAAACAGATTATCTTCTTGGCTAACGTCATAATAATTTGTTTTCAGTTTTAGCTGTCACTGGTGACAGAAATGAAGAGATACTAATAGTCCAGGATCCCTGGTACATTTTTGCACTTGATTACTATCAAGCTAATTTTCCGTACGTAGCTTCATTTTGATGAGAAGCCCAACAATTTCCTGTACGAAACTCTCGAGTGTGGTAGCTAACAGAGGTAGCAATGTCAATTGCGAGAATTTCGTACTCGCAAATGAAAGAGATAAATAGAAAATAGATGTGCATCAGTGCATCTCAATCTGGGTGGCAAGAAGAGCGAGCGGTAACAGATGTTTTTTATGACAACCAGTGCTACGAGCGGCGAAAAAGTACCTATGTACTTGTTATGATATAAGGGACAAAATAATTGATGACACATTACGGAAGCGTATAGAAATTCATGAATATTTGAATAATTCAATGTAACGTGAGTAATATTCTGATGGAAAAATCGTTCAGCTAGTTCAAACGGGGTTTGTTGGTCAGAGCTGGGGGCCCCCTTAGCTCGGGGGCCCCGGTTTGCACCTGTGTAGTTACGCCACTGAGTAGTACAGATCCTTGATGTAAAAATAATTACTATCAAGCTGAATCTTCGTGAATCGTTTCATTTTGATGAGACGCCCAACAATTTCCTGTACGAAACTCTTGAGTGTGGTAGCTTACAGAGGTAGCAAGGATAAAATATGTCAATTTGATGATTCTCAAAAATTTATCACTAACAGAACTTTTGTTTGTTAAATCTCAAGATAATTATCTAAATTATTCGAAAAAATATTTGTCCTACAAAATCTATGGTTTGGTCAAAGAGTTCCCTTCTTCCAACATGTATTGATAACGAGGTTATCAAAAATGATTACTAACCAGTCCCCCTTTTTTTAAACTTAGTTAATATTCATATAATTTAACAGTCATATTGTCCTACATATTGTGTGGTACGTTACCCCGATCCTACGCTAAAAAGTAGTAGTACAGATCCTTGATGTAATAATCATCAGCTATCAAGCTGAATCTTCGTGAATAGCTTCGTTTCGATGAGACGCCCAACAATTTCCTGTGCGAAAATTCTCGATTGTGGTAGCCAAAAAATGATAAAATATATCGATTTGATGATTTTCAAAAATGTATTACTAACTGATTTTTTCGTTGTCAAATCTCGAGATAATTAATTAAATGATTACAACCCTGCTTTCTTTCGTAAAGGAAAAAAGAGACCTTTCAATTTTTAAAGAAAAATGAACATTTTCAAGAGGCTTTTATTCAACTCCTACGAATTGAAAATACAAAATTAACAACATCGAATAAGATAGTTCAAATTATTGAAGAGCATGTATGCAGGGTGTATTCATTAAAAACAAAGAATGACATCAACAAAGGGCGGTATAAGTTATTTGAAAAAGGGTATAGATCAAAAAATGAAAATGAAAAAATTTCGAAACAAAAAATCGTAGGATATGATCCTTCCAGTTTGCCTCCAACAAAACAAGAATTGTTGCAACAAATTAAAAGAACTTTATTCATCTGCAATGTATGGTGTAATGCACACACGCGGTACCCCACGGAAAAATTTGCCAGAAAATTTTGGATGGACAATAATTGATGGAAATTATGAATTTTATTGGTTTGATGGTCCCCAAAGTCCATCTTTTGAGGAATTATCTTCTGTCATTCAAGGTAACCTATGAATACTATTGTTATTTATTGATTGATTATTCATTATTATCCATATAATTTACTTAATTTTTTGTGTTATTACAGAGTCGGGTATCACGAGTGAGGAAAGTGAGATAGATGAAGATGACAGCGATGTTAGCGAAAATTATGAAGATGAATCTGATGAAGATTATTTTTTGTTTGTTTATATACACAAATTTTTGAACCTAGTTTACTAAATAATAAGGTTAATTCAATTTTCAAAAAGTTTTTTTCACTGTATCTTAGGTTAAAAATAGGAAAACGAAAAAATGACAATTCTTGTCGGACTAGTGATACACACCTGTTTTCTTGTAGGACATTGTTTCATTTGGGCAGAGAACACACTAACCTATTATGTAATATTTTTGTCCTACAGTTAGTAATGAGAAAAATGGTCTTGTGGTATTAACAATTTCTGAGCGTAGGACCGGGATAACGTTCCACACAATTTGTAGGATAATATGACTGATGAATTATATGAATATTAACTAAGTAAAAAAAAAATCAGCTGGTTAGGAATCATTTATGATAACCTCGTTAACAATACATGTTGGAAGGAGGGGACTCTTTGACCAAACCATAGATTTTGTAGGACAAATATTTTTTCGAATAATTTAGATAATTATCTTGAGATTTAACAAAAAAAAATCAGCTAGTAATACATTTTTGAGAATCATCAAATTGACATATTTTATCCTTGCTACCTCTGTTAGCTACCACACTTGAGAGTTTCGTACAGAAAATTGTTGGGCGTCTCATCAAAATGAAACTATTCACGAAGATTCAGCTTGATAGTAATTATTTTTACATCAAGGATCTGTACTACTAATTTTGTGTGTAGGACCGGGATAACGTACCACACAATTTGTAGCACAATATGACTGATGAATTATATGAATATTAACTAAGTAAAAAAAAATTGGGCTGGTTAGTAATCATTCATGATAACCTCGTTAACAATACATGTTGGAAGGAGGGGACTCTTTGACCAAACCATAGATTTTGTAGGACAAATATTTTTTCGTATAATTCACATAATTATCTTAAGATTTAACAAACAAAAATCAGTTAGTTATACATTTTTGAGAATCATCAAATTGACATATTTTATCCACACTTGAGAGTTTTCGTACAGGAAATTTTTGGGCGTCTCATCAAAATGAAGCTACTCACGGAAAACTAGCTTGATAGTAATCAAGTGCAAAAATGTACCAGGGATCCTGGACTATAATTACAATCAGCAGTGGCAATTCATGCGGAGGAAAAATTAATATACAGGGTGTTTCATGAGTGATTGGTCATAGGCTTGTGATGAATGCAGGTCATCCAGGCTTTTAAGAAAAGTGGCTTGTTTTGTATCCTAGGGCTATTAGTTTAGGAGATACAGGGTGATTTATTGATTTCGACCTGAATTTACGATAGCCATTACTTTCGAATCTGAGATCCGATTTTGATCAAATTTCATGGGTTTGTTAACTTCAGAAAGCCCTCTCGAATGGCTCACGGAATATCCATATTTTCAGGGCAGTAGTCAGATTATTATAGTTTATTTCAAGATATTCTTTATTCTTTTCGAAAAACTTAAAACCTATTTATTTCATTTCACAATACAAAATTGAAAGGGTAGTATCACAAGAGATGTTCGAAATGGAGTGCTTCCATCTCAACACATTTCCTAGCTCTCGAAATGAGATTATTTATTGCCCTTTCTTATTATATCGGAATTTCGTTTTAATTCTGTTCAAGCATCTTCTATCCTCACAGAAAATAATTCGTAGGAGTTAGATGTGGCACCCATGCTACAGGGTGTTCTCCTGTTTGGAAATGTGTGACGATTTTCTCGCACTGCTACTCTTGAATTTCCATTGCGAAAGCCGTAAGCAAAAATAATATCGATAAACTCACAATTGGTGTACATAGTTCGAATTTTGAATGAAAATTGTAGTACCTCTGAATTTGGCAGCTATGTTTGAGGCACAGAATAACGTTCCTTGGATTCAAGTAACACAAATATTCAATGTGTAAAGAAAGCGATATCTAGCGAATTTCCTGAGGAACACAAGTCAATATTTTTTTGTTTTAAAGCAAATGCACTAATTGATTACATGCTTCAAGAGGGTTGACGCCATCTGTCCCTAAATTCAGAATGTAGTTTCAGAATAACCCAATGCTTGATTATGCATTTTTTTGATTACTTCCAGCGTGTTACAACACTCAGTGGGTGAAGGGAGGGAGAAAAAAAGGAGTTGAACAGAAAATTATAAAATTTGAAATTTCAGCAAGAGACAAGAAATCATATCAAGGAAGGATTAAAATCAGGACCGCATTTCAAAAAAATTATACAAAATATGAATTCGTTCGATCGCTACTCGCTTGTAACAAGTGTGCCAATCAAAACGAAAATTGAATTCCTTGGATTGAATTATGTATTTTTTTATGGAAATAACGAAATTCCTATAAGTGATGTGAAAAAAATATGGATTTTGAGTCTTGAAAGATAAATCACGATATTTTGAGTACTGACCTGAAAATATGGATATTTCGTGAGCCATTCGAGAGGGCTTCCTGGAGCCAAAAAACCCATGAAATGTGATCAAAATCAGACCTAAGATTCTAAAGTTCTGGCTATCGTTAATTCAGACCGAAATCCATGAATCACCCTCCTGTATTTCCTAAATTAATAGCCTTAGGATACAAAACAAGCATATTTTCTGAAAGGCCTAGATGACCTGCATTTACCACTAGGCTATGTTCAACCACTCATGAAACACCTTGTATAGCTTGCAGCTCATAGTGAATTAATACATAGAGACCTAATTAATGATAATGACATGTTTTGATCTAATTCGTTATTTTTGACCTCATTGATGATCTATCGTCGAAAGATCCGTCAGCCCTATACAGATTTGAATGTTACCAAGCTGTGGGGAATAATGGATGATATAATAATGATTGTTTCTATTCGCAGAGATTCTTCATCGAGAAGCTTCGAAATAATCGAACCTTTAATTGGAAATATACCAGGTGGACTGTCCAATGTGACAGTGAACATTATCCAAATCTATGGAAAGGTCGCCACGTTCCCATTGCTTGGCCACCGCGATCTTCAGAGATCTCATTCCACATGAATTTTCGATACGGGTATATGTAAATATGGAAAAGCTTAGTAATCATAAATTTAAGTAGTGTTTTATGTGACGAAAATCAATATAAAGAACTTAAACTGGAAACGAGAGCTCCGAAATAGAATTGAGTTATGGATTACAAAAGGAGGTGGCCAAATTGAACAGCTTCAATAATTGCAATGTCATTACGTTTTTCTTGAATTAAACAAATTTGTTCATAGTTTTCTAATAATTAACAGCCCAAATCAACAATATTGCGAAAACAGATAAGAATTGAGCAAAAGTGAATGAAATCACTTCTGCTCAATATTTATATATCTCGGAATCCTCGGCGGTTATCCTGTATAATGTTATATTTACATGATGAATGCTGGGTCAATTTTACTCAATTTGTTAACGTGAGATTTATTTGATGAACTCTAAATTATGAGGTAGACTTCCTGAAAATCTGTGAGAACTTTTCTTCTAGGTCATAGTCGAAGTCGTCAACGAGAAAAAACAAAATGCGCATGTCATGAAGATGATAAATCGCGTCACTCTTCAAATGATAAAGAAAAAAGAAGTACTTCCAAACACAGAGCCAATAAAATATCCGGATCCACCAACAACAATGAAGAAAATGGTCCTCGTGTAGCAATCCAGTTCGATTTGAATAAACTACTGGAAGAAATTTCAAAAACTGACAGAAAAACCTGTGCATTATGTGGAAAACTCAAGAAAAACAACAAGAACCAGGAACCAAAAGATGAAAGTTCTTCTAATAAAATTTTACATTTGAACACCCTTCAAGATAGAAAATTTTCATTTTTTCTGAACGATAAATTGAAAATAACTATAGAAGATGATTCATTATCACCAACGAGCAAAAATAACAATGATCCTGAGGCTCCGCAGAGATCAGATACTAATAGCAAAAAAATAGAAACAACGAAGTCATCAACTTACAATAATTCTTCAGATACCTATCCCGTTGAAACATTTGATAAAGTACCCTGCGCATCTGCTCGTCCTACGGTCAACTTCAAACGACTTATTGTTCCAGATGACCAGAGTTGCACGATGAAAAAATCCGAAATAAAAAACACTTTGGCTAATAGTTCCAACAAAAAGAAAAACAAATCTATTCAAATCTCAAGAACTAGGGAATGTGGAACAGTTTGCTCGAAAAAAAAAGGAAGTCATAAGGTGACAAATCGGTTACAACCAGAAGATATAAAAGTAACTTGCAATAGTGGAAAAGGAGAAAAAAGAGTCACTCAAGAAATTGTGGAGGAAGGGAATAATGTTAAGATCATAATCAAAGTGAAAAAACCGAGTAAACCAAGTGATTCTGCCGGAAAAGATGCTAGACCTTGTTCTGCTTATTCTACAACCTCAAGTCATAAATCGAGGTCCGTTTGTAACGGAGATAATCCATCAAATTTATATGAAGACCATTTATCCCAAATGGGTAGGTCTGTTGTTTCTAGGAAAGCATCCGATGATTTTTTCTCTCCAGGATTTCTAGGAGAAAAAAACTGTTCGATAAAAAATTGCCATTTCATAACATCTGGGAATGAAAACTTCAGAAGAAGTGAGAGTAAGCCTTCCAAAACCAGTAAAATTTCGATGATAAATATAATAATGTCCCCAAAATCAGCAATAAAACGAATGTCTGAGAGTGAAGAAACAATGGATGAGGCAAACGAATATTCGTCGACAAAAGAATGTTGGTCCAAACTTGAGGAGTTTATAGATAGAAAAATACAAGAACTAAGACCAGATACAACCACCAACCGCGATTCCATAAATTACACCAGATCTAGACGAAGACCAATAAAGAGCAAAAGATCACATAGTATAAAGGAAAAGATGAGTAGAAGTCTAGCCGTGCCACCATCAATTTTTGTTATTGAGTCTGAAGACAGAAGAATTCATGGAAAGATATCTACGAATAAAATATTCTCGAAAGTATTCTTCAACAATGAGGACAAAAGAATTTCGGTTCTCCGTTCTCCGAAATATTCTTCTGAAGAGAAATCAAATTCTGGTCCATCCAAAAATTGGCCTTCAGAATCAACAAATATCCAAAAAATCACTAAATCTGAGGGTGATATATACGATGAAAAGTCAGATCGGTCATATCTCGAGAGAACAAAGTCCCTTCGCAATGTGAACCGAAAAAAATCCGACGAAATTTGTGAAGAAGATTATGATATTGAAACTTATCGAGAAGACCAGAGAAGCCTCAGTATGATGCAGAAACAAACGAAGGCGAAGAAAAAAATGAACGGAATATCAACTCAAACCGATTTTGAGCTATCGAATCCTTTAGTGGTGAAAATTTCAGGTATTCGAGTAGAGAATTATAAAAGTGACAGATCTATGAAGAACGATACTAGAATAGCGAGAAAGAAATAATTCCTTGATCCTTCTATTTTACTCTAATTTTTGCCTTATGGACTCAGCTTGTAGTTCTTCTTGGAAATGTTCCTGGTCTTCTTCTTCTTTTTTAAAGTCCCGATAATTATCGAAATATCTACAACCGGTTTTCGAAAATTTCAAGAGGAAAATAAAAATTTGTGAAATCACCCCTTTGAACATTTTTGCACTTATTTGGTAACTCCTATCTATGTTTTCCAAAATCGAATCGAGTGACCCACTGAATGTGAAATAATTTCTCTATACTGAAAGTATTGGCTTTGGGGTAGCACATCTTTCCATCCAAAGAGGTTGGATCAACTAATGTATTAGAATAAGACTAGCTCAGATAGAGTGTAACATAAAAGTGTCTCCGATATAAATCAGGGAACACGACTAACAAAGATATCATTCAAGTTTCATAATAATCTATTTAAAACCAGTATAAAACAAGATGTGACTCAGTATGCCAAAAAAATACCTCGAGTTAGACCAGAGTGAAACAAGTTGAGATACAATTCAAGGGTATCACCTACTCAGCTGAGCTTGTTACTTCTGAGCAAAATTTACATTTTTCGAAATGTATCTGCTGCCGACTAAATACATATATGAGAACTCAGTTATTGGGATATTTATCATGGGTATATATTTTCCGAAACCGAGTTGATTATTGATACTTCTTCGAAATCACTTCACCGCCAAATGTTTTCGCTGATTTGTTTTTCTTTGAAATCTTTGTTATCTTTGTTCTTTTTTAAACCCGGGCATTCGCGGACGGGTTTAATCAATAACTAGTCATCACCTTGTGAAAACTTTTCAGACATGTTCATTTTGGAAACGCTCTTTTCGTATAACTGTTGATTGAAGTATTTTGGGAAGATACCCAACTGTACGAGACTAAACGAGACCATAAATTGGAATGACAAATAGATGGCGCTGTAGAAATTGTGGTTCAAGCTGGTCACATTTAGGGGTCGATTTCAGTCGTAGATATCTACGATTTCAGTTCGGTGGATACAGATCACTGTGACTGTGGATACAGATCTGAGATCATGTAATTGAAAAGACCTATTCTTTATATTTAACAAGAACGAATAAAGAATTCAGCGATGTTATACGAAGCATGATCCATAAATTCAATTCTTGCTTCGAACTATTCAAATTAGATTATGGCATAGGGGCAAAAATAAGATCACATATATTCATATTTTGGAAAAAAAAATCAATTGGTTCAAAACCTGCAAGAGTCATAAATCCTTCATTTTAGAACATCTTGTGAAAATCAAACTCTTTAGAATTTTGAAGTGGGAAATAGAGAACTCTTAAAATATCAAAGAAGAAAAATGATACAAACCACACCGGAAAATAAGAATAATATCATCACAACAATGGTTACGTAACTTAGATGTCTATATTTTGTTTGTTTGTTTGTATTCATTTTATTTTTCTTGTTATTTTTATTTGTACAGGTTGTTTCATTGATAAATGCACATACTTTAACCTGAGGTAGAGCTACCCTAGACGAGTCCAAAAAACCTATATGTGATAGGTCGTATCATCTTCATAGCCGAGATACAGTGTGATTTGTGTATTCGTCAATATTTTCAATTGCTCTTAACTTCTAAACCATCCAGTATAATCAAATGAAATTAGAAACGTAAAACACACTTCCATAGGTGAATGGATTCATCATTGAAATGATAATAAAATCCAGGTCCGAGTTAGAAAAATGGGAAAATGGGACTTTTTGCAAGCTGAGATTTAACGTATGACAGATTATTGGAATTTGATCGAAATATTCGGAAAAAGCAGAAAATTTTTGATGTGAATCAGTACATTTCAGTGTCCTGCACGACATTTGACCCATCCAAATTTTTGTCGATGATAAAATTCCACTCACTTCACAAAAATGTTTTACTTTGAGATTGAATCCGAAAAATTGTCTGTTGGACTGATGGAAAATTTGTATTTTCTTCATATTCTAATGAATAATTTCAAGAATCATACAATTTGCTGAAAAGTGCGCCCGTTCTGCCCGATGCATATTCTTACTTTTTCCAAATAATGTTCAATAGCCTTTTTGGTCATTTCTGGATCATTACGGAACTTATTACAGGCAACTTCGATACGTTGTAAGAGAATATCATCACTTCTAATCTCAGACACATATACTTTCGAATTCGAAAATCATCAAACGAAATAATCGATAGGATTGAAATCTGGTGATCTTGGGGGCCATGCATGCGGTCCACCTCTGCCTATCCACATATCAATATGTTGATATGTGGTTCGACTGTTCGTGTATGGTTTCTGTGACGATGAGCCATATTTCTGAGGGGTGGAGTCTTTAATTTGAGGAATCTGTATCGATGAGCAAAACTAAATCCACATGTAGTCTTCTATAGACATTTGTTTATTCAAATCCAAATTTTTCTTGAAATTATTCATTAGAATATGAAAAATAATATGCAAATTTGCCATCAGTCCAACAGACAATTTTTCGAATTTAATCTTAATGAGCGACATTTTTGTGAAGTAAGTGGAATTTCACTATCGAAATAAATCTTCCGACAATAATTTTGATGGAACAAAAAATGTCGTGTGGGCCTTTCGAATTAACTGATCCCCATCTTCTGCTATTTCCGAATATCCTAATCTGATTCCAATAACCCGTCATATCAGGGTGTTTTATCTAAGCTTTTTTGACCATTTCATAGATGAATCCATCCACCCATGGAAGTGTGTTTTACCATCCAAATATCAATTGATTATACTTATTTGATGGTTCGAAAGTTATAAGCAATTGAAAATATTGGCGAATACATAAATCACCCTGTATCTTGGCTATGAAGTTGATTAGACCTATCATATATAGGTTTTTTGGACTCGTTTAGGATAGCTCTATATCAGGTTAACGTATGTACTTTTACCAATGAGACACCCTGTACATGCTGCATATATGTGTTATTTATACATTATTATTTATAAAATTTTTTAGTTTCAAAAACAATAAATTGGATTGTTGTATGTATATTATTATAATAATATAATAATAACACACATTTATTGCTAAATTTTACGAGTAGCTTCTCATAAAAATATTCCAATTATTTTCAGAATTAAATCAACAAAATATCGCGCCTGGTGTCCGTAAACAGAATTCATATATAATATTAAAAAAGACTCGAATATTTCCTAAATAACTTAACGTCAAATCGAAGATCTTCAGATGTGGATTAATTCCACATCTGGCATTGTGACTCAGCTCTAAATTGCCTAATATTTCATATTTAAAAAATTACGAAAGGCACTGCCGTGAAGTCAGGAGCTTTTGAGCGCTCGTACATGCACCTTGTAGTTAGATTCGCATTTTCCAGTTTTAGAAATAAATTGAAGGAATTTTCGACAGCTGTCACAAAAATTCTCAAACTAAGACGAAACTCCAGACTTTGTCAGTGCATCAGCTGATCAATTTTTTTTCGATAATTCGCTAGATTTTTCTACGGTATCTATGGTCAAGGTGTTGCGATTTGGACAAAATTTGGCACGTAGTTTGGATACATTATTCCTAAGCTAGGTGCAAAATTTCATCCCAATCCAATAAGTAGTTTCGAAATTATGAGGAAAAAAATATTTTGAACAGCCATATTTACGGAATCCCTAGTCTAATTTTGCTCATTGATGAACTTGGCCCCGATATTCGCAATCCAAACCCACCCTGAAAATTTCAAGTTCCTAGGCCTTTCCGTTCACAAGTTACAATTTTCTATGGTTTCTATGGTTCTGGTCATGCGATGTCAACAAAATATTGCTTTAATATATCATTCTCGATTGAAATACGAAATTTCATCTCGATCGAATCCGTAGTTTCGAAATTATCGAGAAACCAAAATTTCAAACGACCGTATTTACGGAACCCCTAGTATAATTCTGCTCATTGATAAACGTGAACGCGACATTTCAGATCCACACCTATCCTGAAAATTTCAAATCCCTAGGCGTTTCCGTTCGAAAGTTATGATTTTCTATGGTTCTGGTCATGTGATCTGGAGAAATGTAGCTTGAATATATCATTCTCCATTAGTATACAAAATTTCGTCACGATCGGATCTGTATTTTTGAAATAATCAAGAAAACTAAATTTCAAACGACCATATTTACGGAACCCCTAGTATAATTTTGCTCATAGATGAACGTGATCACGACATTCGAGATCCACACCTATCCTGAAAATTTCAAGTCCCTAGGCGTTTCTGTTCAAAAGTTACAATTTTCTATGGTTTCTGGTCATGCGATCTGGAGCGCTGGTACATGCACCTTGTAGTTAGATTCGCATTTTCCAGTTTTAGAAATCAATTGAAGGAATTTTCGACAGCTGTCACAAAAATTCTGGAACTTAGGCGAAACTTCAGAGTTCATTGGTAAATGTACATACGTTAACATGAGGTAGTGGTACACTAGGCGAGTCCAAAAAACCTATATAAGATAGGTCTTATCAACTTCATATATTCGCCGATATTTTGAATTGCTTATGTACAAATCCAGTTAAATCAATTGATATTTGGAACGTAAAACACACTTCCATAGGTGAATAGACTCATCTTTGAACTGATCAAAGAATCCAGGTCCGTATTGATGAATATGGGACTTCTCGCAAGCTGAGGTTCAACACCCTGTATGAAGGAATATTGAAATTTGATTAGGATATTCGGAAAGAGCAGAAAATTTACGATGGGGATCAGTAGATTTCAGTGTCCCGCGCGTAATTTGACGCATCACAATTTTTTTCGAAAGATTCAATTCGGTTGTGAAATTCCACTTACTTCACAAAAATGTCGTACATTGAGATTGAATTTGGGAAAATTATCTGTTGGACAGATGGCACATTTGTATTTTTTTAAAATTATCAACGATTTCAAGAATTTCCCTGAAAAATATGGATTTCGAATAATTTATTCAAAATGATCAACAGTGAGAAAATCAATAAACAAATAAGTAAACAATTAAAACATTCGAAATAAATCATAAAAGGTACTCAAAAGCGCCACCGTTTAGCTCGAAGCACATTCTTGCTCTTTTCAAACCAATACTAGTAGCCATTTTGATCATTCCTGGATCATTACGGATCTTATTGCAGGCAACTTCGATACGTTGTAGGGCAATATCCTCAATTCCAATCTCAGACGCATATACTGAAGACTTCAAATATCCCCAAACGAAATGATCGATAGGATTGGAATCTGGTGATATAGGGGGCCATGCATGCGGTCCACCTCTGACTATCCACATATTTGGAAAGTTCTTATCCAAAAAGTTCCTAACAAAAACTCCAAAATGAGGTTGAGCCCAGTCAGACAATTTTTTCCAATTCAATCTCAATGAACAGTCTCTGTAATCTCTGTAATGACAGTTTTGTGAAGGAAGTGGAATTTCACTATCGAATTGAATTTTTCGAAAAAAATTTGTATGGGCGAAATGTGGTGCGGGACACTGAAATCTACTGATCCCTATCGAAAATTTTCTGCTTTTTCCGAATATTCTAATCAAATCCCAATATTTCTCCATACAGGATGTTGAATCTCAACTTGCGAGAAGTCCCATATCTTTCTAATACGGACCTGAATTTTTTGATCAGTTCAAGGATGAATTGTTTCACCCATGGTAGTGTGTTGTACGTTCCAAATATCAATTGACTATACTGGGTGGTTCAGAAGTTATAAGCAGTTGAAAATATTAGCGAACACATAAATCACCCTTTATCTCGGCTGTGAAGTTGATGAGACCTATCATATATCCGTACCTCAGAGCAAAAGGGTATTAAATCCAAAATTTCAATTTTTGGGTTTTTTGGCTCACCTACATTTAAATTACGCGCTCTATTTAGTGGTCTACCTTCAAGACGATTGGACTTAAAATAACGAAAATAACATAATATCAAGTCCTTAATCACAACGCGAATCGAACGAAAAATGCAAGTATTTTACGCTGTCAAACTCACATTTTGTTTTGTGACTCAATATCCTTTTGCTCTGAGGTACAGATATGGGTTTTTTGGACTCGTCTAGGGTAGCTCTACCTCAGGTTACCGTATGTACATTTACCAATGAAACACCCTGTTTAATTGATACATATATTTATTATGATATTTGATATCGTGAATGAAGAAACAGAGAGAGAATACTGAATACTCTTGTGTTAGTCTTGTTATTCAAATCCCGCATGATTTGACGATATCGTTTTCATAGGAATAAGAACATTTTTTTCAAGTTCCTACCCGTGATTGAAAAATGAATAAGAAAAATATTTTTTATGAATTATCAATTTATCAATTATTCAAACAGACGTCAGTTTGATGTCAAAATTCTTGTTTCAACACTCAATCGTTCATTATGCTATCTCCTTTGTTCCTCTATTCTTAAGTCTGGAGTAAAATCCACTCAGAAGAGAACAATTCAAATTCGTTAGGAAGATTTCAAAATACATCCTCTGACATGTAATCAGAACTATTGTCGAATGCAATGAGCCGCTGCCCAAGAAATCAGGATTGTAGTTCGAAACGTGATAGAAAAGAAAATTGCCCCAACAGTTCAAACTGCAGAACAACTTGTCCAGGGCTTCAGAAAAGCTGTCCAGTAGAAAAAAAATGTCCTTTCCAGAATATTTCGAATGCTCTTGATTCTGGATCGAATGAACAGCATCAATGTATAACTGCTTGTACGCAAACTCAACCAACGGTTATAAAAGTTAATTCCTGTGCACCTTCAGCAGGATGCTCTACACCCATTATAATACAAGCACCTACAGATAAATGTGGTAACAATACAGATTTTAGAATTGAGCTCTATATCCACCAATTGCCACCAGAACAGAACGAAACTCAGAAGGCTACCAAAACAGATGAAGGAGGCTCGGTTGACCCTGAAGGAGCCCGTAGGAAAAGTAGTGTTAATAGGTCAAGTATAGCAAATGGGCGACCTCAGTCGAGAAGAACTAGTGGGGAAAGAAGAAGTGATAGTGCAAAAGCTCCCTTGAACACCTCAGAAGGAAGCCGAATTGAGAATCTTGAAAATGCGCAACCTCGAGAAGATAATTCTCCAAATGGAATGCTTGTGGATCAAAATGATGCAAATGTGGAAGAGAATATTCAAATGAAAACAACCGGCCAGTTGGAGAGTGCTCCAAAATCTTCTAAATCTGTAAAGGGTCCAGGATCTGATGTGGGTCCAGATGAAAATGGAAGAATTAATATGGCAACGGATACAGATGAAGATGAGAAAGAATATAGTAATGATACATCAGGGAAAAAATTTGTGGACGGGGCCACACAAGTGTGACGATGAATTACTTATTACGCCATCGTTGTGGTAGAACTTTTCATGTGTTTTCTCAAATAGTGGTTTAACAATAGCAATTGGTAAAAAAAGTTGACTTCCACAGTTGCATCAAGGTTGACATATTATAAATTGTATTGATCAGAGTAAACGAATAATGCATTACTTTACTCAGAGTCTCATTCTTGTTGTCGTTGAAACCCATGAATGCCCACAGATACCATATAAAAATAATAATAATAATAATATTTATTCCGTGATGCTACAGGATATAAACATATAATAGGGACCTTTACACTAACGCTCCAGTCGCGCGCGACTGGAGCGTAAGTGTAAAGGTTCCCAATCACTGAGGCAAGAGCCTGTACGTGAATTCCTAATTAACAAAATATAATACAGTCGCCGGTATTCGAATAATTTCACAAGTTAACAGTAACAGTATCAACATAATTCAACTAATAATTAACAAAAAGAATATACCATACACCACAATGTTGATGAGTGATTATTATTCCATATTTATATGTGGTATCGCATATCATCTTCCTCTTCTCGAGCACACCATAAGAGCGTTTGAAGTTGTGGAATCGTGCGAGTTCGTTTTAATGCTTTTGACTTTCCGTTACTGTCGTCCATAGAAATGTATCCCTAGTGGTATAACAGTTATTCATATTGGGTGATTTCTGTTGTATTTGAGGTAACAAGTAATACATTATTTATTGCAGACACTCGAACACTGCTCGAGCTAGGAGTGGTAATATCTACCGATTCCTCTTGAATCTCGCTTCGATTCACCGTCGAATGTTGACTTTCAATTCAGCCTTGGTGAATGTGAACGCTATTCCAGTACGAAAATCTTGCATTCTGCCGCTGTTGAACACGTTTGAAGCGATCCAAATTTGATTCAAAGACCTAATGCCTGTAGCTACACTGAATCCTTTATATAACCTCATATTCGAAGCCCTGATGAAGAATTGAATAAAAATTGGGCCTCTGAGAATGCCGGATTTACATACAGGGTGTTTCCTGAGTGGTTGGCCATACTCTAGTTGTGAAAGCAGGTCATTCAGGCCTTTCAAAAAAGTTACTTGTTTTGTGTCCTAACGCTATTAGTTTAGGAGATACAGGGTGATTATGGATTTTGGCAAGAATTTTCGATAGCCATAACTTTGGAATCTGTGGTCCGATTTCGATCAAATTTCATGGGTTTGTTCACTTCAGAATGTCCTTTCGAATGGCTCACAAAATATGAATATTTTCAGGGCAGTACTCAGAATATCGGGGTTTATCTTTCAATCTTCAAAATGTATTTTTTTTACATCAGTTAAAGAAATGTCGGTATTGCCATAAAAAAATACATAATTTAATCTGAAGAATTCAATTTTCACTTTGGATGGCACACTTGTTACAAGCGAGTAGCGAACGAACGAATTAATATTTTATGTAATTTTTTTGAAAAGCAGTCCTGATTTTTGGCTCTTTCGTGATAATTAGTTAGTAAGCTGTGTTGAATTATTTCATTGTTAGTTTTGACACATCAAATCCACCCTGTATCTCGAAAACGAAACGTTTGTGATCCCAAGTTTATGAGACTTTTCATCTTAAAATTACTTAAGGAATCTCCCCTTTCCGTTTGAACTTCCAATTCAGGAACATGTAAAAATATAAAAATATTGGATAATAAGATAACATGATTCTAAACCATCAGGTACACTGAATTGTCTTGAGCAGATTTTTTTGTTTTTATTTTCCTGAAAACATTTCTAAATACTTTATACAAAATTATACGATACTGAAAAAAAACACACAGACCCAATTGTTGATAGAATTAAGTTCATAAATCTTTATAATATATGAAAATTACGTGTTTGTCCGGAATGGTCTCCTGAATTACTGAGCCGATTTCAATAAAATTTTTGCATATTATGTGCAGTTTGATCCAACTTACGAAATAGGATAGTTTATATCTCAATTTATAATTGCAATATCGATACATTTCTGCCAAATTATCGTAAGCCTCAACGTCGTACGTTGCGGCTTACGATAATCTGGCAAAAATGTGTCGATATCTTCTTATTGCAAATTATTTGTTTATTATTCATGACAAAGACTGATAATAATCCACGCGGCAACATGGGGCTCAAATCGACGATAGGAGATCGCGTCCCCACTACACCGATCTGTCGACCCAAGCTATATCGCGCGAGAAGTGATGCCAAGTTTCTGGGTCTTTCCTAAAACTGAAGAAATTTGGAACTGTTTCAGAACTGGGGAATAATACAGAATGTTCATAGAATTCGTAACTGTCAAGAATGTAGAATAATGTCAGTGACAAAAAATGATTGACATATATCGCACCCGTCATAGAATAAAGAGACAATTCAAAAAACGTCCATTTTGTGTTAGTAACGGTATTGTACTCAGGAAGTAACCCTTTTCGTACTTGCAATATCAGAAGATAAGATGGCGCAAAGATGTTTCCCTTATTTTATACAATAGAAGGAGCACTACCGGGCAATCGACGTATGGCAGGAAAGAAGACACTGAGTAAATTGCAATAAAGATTGGATGGTGGAGGGCAAAATTCCGCTTGGACGCGCAGTCTGATCAGGAATTTGGATCAGTGGAGCCAATGTGAGCATAAGACGACCGGGTACTATTTTACTCAATTTTTGACAGGGCATGGATCTCATGGTACCTTTACTAAGTGGATAGGACTGGATGATCTGTCATCAGGTCAGATGGACGGAGGAAAGAAACGCACTGGTTGGAAAGATAGGTCGCTTACATTCATGATACAGCATGAAGGATACTGGAAGGCGTTTACGGCTTTGTGACAGGAGACATGAGGAGAAAAGAGACAGCTATTTATCGGGTATCATCGAAGTACGGACCGGGATGTCTTTTCCGGTGGTCCTCGCATTTCCCCAAGTTGTGTTCTTTTTAGTAGGCCGGCAACAACATCAAGCCAAACCGACATATCCCACTACATAACACTACATTGAATCTGGAAACAGATTTATTTTCACAACCCGAAAAAAAGGGTTAGGATAGGGTTAGGTTAGGCTAAGTTAGGAGTAGGTTAGGGTTAATAATAATAATTCCACTTTATTGAATAATTCTCTACAATTTAGTTCAACCTCAGAGTAATAAATAAATACTTTTTACTCTGAGAATTCAACGTATACTTTAGCCACAGCAAGGCGTGGCCGGGTCTGCTAGTATGTTATAAAATTATAGTAGATACTCAAATGTAGGAACTATTATACAAACAAAATTGTCTCACGTGTGTACAAAAACATATCACAAACTGTATCAATAAATTGTTTTTGACTTTGACTGCATTGTCTCGTATCCAAATGGTTTTGGGTTCGAATACTCCTGATGTTTTATCCTCTATTGTGTTCAGTGCTTATTATATGCTTATATTCTTCAATCTTCAATATAACTACATCCAATACATCAGGCAGTCCTCTTACATTTGGGAGTTATTTCGGAACATCAGATCCTAGAACGATAGCATCTTGTTCGTCTACGTATGTTTTTAATCTTCTCACATTTTCGTTTTTGCTTCTACTTTTCCATTCAGGTGCAAAATGTATGTCTCCAATTTTAATTTTAGGGCATCGTCCTTCTAGTAGCTTATTCACATCTTCTTCCATTAAGAAGTTTTGAGGTGCTTTGCATACCGATGTTATTTTGAATTGTCCCCGATTAGTATTGTCAATTATTGAAATAGTTTCTATATTTGTTTCATTCACCATTTCTACGAAGTGATGGTTAGCTTAAAAATCAGAGCGACGCCCCCTCGGTTGCTATTTGGTCTATAATATCTATAAATATCATGGTTATTGAGTGAAATTCGGCTGTTTGCATCGAGCTTCAAAAAAGAGCAAATTTAGGTTTGGAATATTTCGACTTTTTCGTTGTTATCTTGTTAGCCATGATAATATTAGAGCAGAAGACAAGCAGCAAGCACAAAAAGTTGATATGTCATTCGAAAGCACACTAATGGCCGTGTGCACCGAACAATTTAACCCTTTAGTGCCCGAATAGTGAATAAACTTGAATTCACAGATTTTTTTTCTTGTTTTTTGTTTTTTGAAGAGTTTTAAATTCAATTCAATTTTTTTCAGAATTTTATTTTCATTTTTGAAAAAAAATCCAAAATATGGACTTTTAAGTAGGTACCTACCTTCAGGAATGATGTCGTTTATAGTGCTAATGAAATGCTTTGTAACTGAAATATTTTATTCCTCATTTTCATCGAATTTTTCCACAAAATTCAGGATAACTACTGATATTACTAGGTATCAACCAAAAAAATTGAAAAATATCTATAGAATCGTTATTCCAAATCAGTATCCGCATTTTCAGAGTCACTCTCTTCTTCATCTGTTAAAATATTATTTTCTAACGATAAATCTTCGTTGAGGATCTCATTTGCAATGACCTCTATTTCTTTCGAATAAAGTGGTCTCTTACATACCACTGTTGAATTTTTCTGCTCGCCATATTTCCTGACGGTACTTCTGCGTTCTGTTGAAAAATGGGAAATTTCCCAAGAAAAGATGTTCGAATGTTTATTATTGAAACATCAACCTACTGAGTATAGCCACCAACAAACATATGTTGAATAAAAATAGCAGAATATAGAAAACTAAATTTTACGACGCGTCGAAATTATTGGTACTCAGGAGTACCGTCGGGCTTTGAAGGGTTAACTCAGGATTATCTTTTAATACTGATTAAACCTCTTATTTGTGTTGCACCGCATTTTAATCTCGGTACAAATAATCTTACTCCTAGATTAAATTAATCCGCCAAAGTTGTCGGATTATTCTCGACATATACTTTCCATTGGCTTTCAGGACCTCAATAGTTACACCAATTTATAAAGGTGGAGATAAAAACGATATGGGTAGTTATAGACCGATTTCTCTAGTAACAAATTTCACAAAAATACTGGAGAAAGTTATCCAGAGAAGATTGAATTCCTTTCTTGAGAAGCATAATTTGTTGTCACGATTACAGTACGGCTTTCGTGAGGGTATGTCTGCTCAAGACCCGATTAGAATACTTACCCAGAATATATACAACAGTTTAGATTCCTCCCACCCATCGATTGGATTATTTGTGGATCTAACGAAAGCTTTCGATACTGTTGACCACATGAAGTTGTTGGTTGTGCTGTACGATATGGGAATAAGGGGAGCGGCTCATGATCTGTTCAAGAGTTACCTGGTTGTTAGGAAACAAAAAGTAAAAATTGGAGATATTGTCGGTGAATAGAAGATCATAACATGTGGTGTACCCCAGGGAACTGTATTGGGACCAATCCTATTTAACATCTATATGAATAATGTTTTTCTATTAGATATAAATTCCAAGTTTTTCAGTTTTGCCGACGACACTGTGTTGTTCTGTGAAGATAAAAACTGGTTTGATTTGAAGCGTAAACTTGAAGCCGATATAAGTAAATTGAAGGCGTTCTTCGATCACAGACTCCTGTCAATCAACCTCAAAAAGACGTACTACGTGCCGTTCAGTAGCTACAACATTTCCTTGCCATCGTTCGAGTTATCGGTCAATAATATGGGAGTCATCAAACCCACCAATAAGATCAAATACCTTGGGATTATCTTGGACAGCCACTTAAGATGGAACTACCACATAGAATATGTTGTGAAGAAGCTGAGGTGTATATTGTATAAGTTTAGACGAATAGTGAACATCCTTGATTTCCATCAGATGGTTATTATATACAAGAGTTTAGTGGAGTCCCACCTAAACTATGGAATTATTGGCTGGGGTGGTGTGGCTAGGACTCACCTGCATTCTCTAGAGGTGGTACAAAAACGTTTCCTCAGAATAATCTTGAAAAAAAGATATGATTATCCCAGCGATTTGCTTTATTCTGAATCCGGGCAGTTTGATCCGAGACAGATCTATTTCATGAACATTGCAATTCTTCAATATAGGAACAGAGGTGAATTGTCTACTCTGAGACATGATTATGCAACTCGGCACAGACATAGGTTCATTTTACCACGTATGAATAAAACCATAGGACAGATCAATTATTGTTACTTGGGGCCTAAAATCTTCAATTTTGTTCCAATCGAGATACGACAGAGTCCCGTACTCCGCCATTTCAGGACGGCGCTCCGAGTTTTCATGGGTCAAACTTACCGTAGTACAATTATACGGCTTATAGAAAAATGAGTATCTTACAGTAACCACTGATGCTTTTATATTTATTGTTTGTGTTTTTTGTTTATATTGTTGCCGATTTTAGCGTGTTGACATGATTCTTTTTTAAACCAATTTTTTCAATACCTATTTCATTTTATTTTATATTACACTCACACACGAGCAGCCTCTGCTTCGTGAGTATATTTTTGTTCACTGTGAAATTATTTTATTGTTCATTGGAAATCTTAGATATGTATTTGAAGTGAATAAAATTATTATTATTATTATTATTATAAAAATATTAATTCGACCTTTATAACTTATAAGTTATATATTTACAAAAAAATAATTTCTTTGCAATATAAATGTGTAATAAATCATAACATTATAACATAACTTGAAACAAAATAGCATGTATGATTTTCAAAAGTAACAAATAACAAAAATATCTCTTTTCATTTGTGTAAATACAGTGAAATGTATAACTTGTAACATATATCAGTTTCAGTTTCAGCAAATTTTAATGGATCATTCTCCTTTTTGTCCTAATTTGGAAAAATATATATTATATACCTCTATCTCGATTCCTAAGAAAGATACAGGCTGATGAAATTTACCAAAAAACATAATTTCTTTGCAATAACTTCCATAAAAATGGTTGGATTCACACCATTCCATTTTTATGGAAGTTATTGCAAAGAAATAATTTTTTTTGGTAAATTTCATCAGCCTGTATCTTTCTTAGGACTCGAGATCATTTTGAACACGCCACGTGTGTGGGTGTATATTTGTCCCATTGTTCGATACTGATTTTCGTAATTAATTTGAGATAAATACCTCTCCAGACGAATGTATCCTCAATTAATTAAGTGCATTTCTTCCTAGCTAATTGTTAGAATAGGATAATCTTCCGTTGTAAATAAATCTTTTTTTTTTAAAAGATCGGCTTTCGCTCCAAAAACGTAATTGGCGACGAGGATGGGATTTTGCCGGTTTTCGTGAAGAACTGTGTTTCGAAACTTCGAGCGTGAAATCGTAGTTATCGCCGCGCTAAGAATTTCCAAAAACTTTCAGTTTCAACTGTTAAGGTGCCAAATCCAGCAACAACGAGGAGAAAAGCCGTTTGGAGCCCTGATTGTGTGGGTAGCGTCTACAACGACTCCAGAAAAACAACGTGGTGAGAATCCTATCTAGAAACACTTTTTAATTCCCAGTCACTGACCCTGGTCCAAAGTCTTCAATCTTTTCCCACGGTTTTGAGCGTAAAACTTGTGTGAGTTTTCTCTAGGTTTCTTATAAAAAACCGATTACCAGAGTTTTTCCTAGGTTTCTTAATACAAAAAACCGATTACCAGAGTTTTTCCTAGGTTTCTTATAAAATAAAAAACCGAATATAATTATTTTCTAAGTACAATACAATTTTTCAAGATTACTTCCGTAAAGCATTTCAAAGGCCGGAAGAATACGAATAAGATGGCAGTCGCACCAGAACCAAATATGTTCGATAGATTAAAATTAATTGATTTATTTTCAAAGTCAATAGTACCATTTGATGGTAATCCTGCAAATCTCGCACGATTTTTGAATCATTGCGAAAGATTTTATAATAGGTTCCAATCTGCCGACGCGTTATTAAATGAAGCGATAATCGATATAATAAAGAGTAAATTGGTAGGAAGTGCCAGTGAAATCGTAAGTTCTAATGAGAGAATTACAGATAACTGGTTTAACTTGAAGGAATTTTTAAAGTTAAGATTTGAGGAAAAAATAAGCCTCACAGTTTTGTTTTGGGATCTCCAAAATGCCCAAAGAATTCGTAACGAAAACGATTTAGATTTTCTCGAAAGAATTGTAGATTTAAAAAATAAATACGATTCGCAAGTCGAATTGTCTAATTTACCGATTCTTGAAAAGGATCAAGAAAAAAATATTGCGTCACGAGTAGCAACTAGAGTTCTGCTCTATAATATTAACCCAGAATTGAGAACAGCCCTTAGAGGACACGGAATTATGAACTATGACGATATAGTAAATTTTATTCGTCAAGATTATTACTTTTACCAACAACCCTATATGCATTATAAAAATCAAAATAATCAGAGGAATTTTCCTCAACAAAATCAGAAAACTTTTAATCAAACTAATAAAAATAATTTTCCAAATAATAATCGAGCAAACTTCCCAAGTAATAATTATAGAAGTTTTACTCAAAATAATCAACATTGGGGAAAATGCCAATCTAGTCAAAATAATCAAAGAAATTTTTATCCAAATAATCCCCAACCGAGATTTCCATCTCAACCGATTAATTTCCAACTAAAACAAGTAAAAACTTATTTCCCGACAAATCGTCAAGTTTTTGGAAATAATCCAAATACCTCTAATAATGAACGTTAAAATGAAAATGTTTTTAAACCTCATCCAAATCAAAGGATACAATCTCCCCCTGAAAAAATGTCGATTCAGACAAGGAATTATCCCCAAAAGAGATCTAATTATTCTACCCAATATCAACAAAGTCCTCAGAGACAATATTTTAATAATCAACCCAATCCAAATATAATGATTGAAGAATTAACTAATATGGCGTCTACTTCGAAAGACCCGAGATTCAAAAAATTACGAAAAGCACTGCCGTGAAGGCAGGAGCTTTTGAGCGCTCGTACATGCACCTTGTAGGTAGATTCGCATTTTCCAGTTTCAGAAATCAATTGAAGGAATTTTCGACAGCTGTCAAAAAAATTCTGAAACTTAGGCGAAACTCCAGACTTCATGTCAGTGCATCAGCTGATCAATTTTTTTTCGATAAATCGCTAGAATTTTCTACGGTATCTATGGTCTTGGTGGTGCGATCTGGACAAAATTTTGCACGTAGTTTAAATCCATTATTACTCAGCTAGGTGCAAAATTCCATCCCAATCCGCTCAGCATTTTCGGAACTATTAGCAAAAAATATTTTGAACGGCCATATTCACGGAACCCCTAGTCTTATTTTACTCATTGATGAACGTAACCGCGATATTCGCGATCCAAACCCACCCTGAAAATTTCAAGTTCTTAGGCCTCTCCGTGCAAAAGTTACAATATTCTATGGTTTCTATGGTTCTGGTTATGCGATCTGGACAAAATATTGCTTCAATACATCATTCTCGATTAAAATACAAAATTTCATCTCGATCGAATCCATAGTTCCGAATTTATCGAGAAAACGAAATTTCAAACGACCGTATTTACGGAACCCCTTGTATAATGTTGCTCATAGATGAACGTGATCACGACATTCGAGATCCACACCTATCCTGAAAATTTCAAGTCCCTAGGCGTTTCCATTCAAAAGTTACAATTTTCTATGGTTTCTATGGTTCTGGTCATGCGATCTGGACGAAGTTTCACATGTAGCTTAAACACCTCATTTTCCATTTGAGTGCAAAATTTCATATCGATCAAATCTGTAGTTTTCAAGTAATCAGGACAACAACATTTCAAACGGCCATATTTACGGAACCCCTGGTGGAATTTGGCCCATTAACGAACTTAACCGAGGCATTCGGGAACTGAACCCACATTGAAAATTTCAAGTCTCTAGGTTGTTCCGTTCGAGAGTTATCGTGCTTACGGCCGGACGGCCGGACGGACAGACTCAAATTTTCCGACGGATTCGTCATCAGTGAGTCGAACATAGTCGATTGAGACCATTTTCGGCTCAAAATTCGAAAAATACAGACATCGTGACGAAATGATATAGCCCTCGTGTAAGTAGTACGAGCGCTCAAAAACGTGATTTTAACGAACGTTCATATCCAGAACGTAATAATTCCAGTAAATATTTAAATGAAAATTTTCGAGATCGTGCCATGAACGACTCATTGACTTAAATAATACGTTAGATAACACAAACCAACTCCCCTATATCCAATTCCAAAATCCTAAATGTAAACTTTTAATTGATAGTGGATGTTCAGTGTGTCTTATTGATCCAAAATTCGCGTATAATAATTTTCCTAAAAATATTTTTAATGAATCTACGACATTAACTGCATGTTTCAAAAAACAAACTGCAAATGAAAAAGTTTTAATACCTTTATTCCCAGAATTTCAAATAGATGATTTTCATCCCTTTGTCGTATACAAGTTCCATAAGAATTATGATGGTCTTATAGGAGCAGATTTTTTGAATAAATATGGACTTAATTATTGACTAATAATTATTGTCAAATCCCTTTTTATTATCAGCAAGTATGTCAGAAACTCCAAAATATCCCAATGGATCCTGAGTTTTCAAATATAATAAAACATAAAATTGATACGATCAACCAACACTTAGCAGATATCCAAAATATTTTAGAAGCATTTAAAGCGGATAATCTGAAAATTCAATTAAATGAATGTTCTTTTAAAACTGAAATTAAAACATATGATAATAATATTCCTGAAAGAATCGTACCCAATTCAAAAATATTGAAAGCAATTGCTAAATTTCCAATTCCTAAAACTCCTAAAGAAATAAAATCATTTCTTGGACTCGTAGGATATTATAGAAAGTTTATCCCTAATTTCGCAAAGATAACGAAACCATTAACTTCATGTTTGAAGAAAGATTCCAAAATTAATATTGATGATCCGAAATATATCGAAGCGTTCGAAATATGTAAAAGAAATTTATTGAATCACCCTGTATTGAGATACCCCGATTTCGATAAGCCATTCGTTCTTACAACTGATGCGTCAGGTTTCGCGATAGGCTCTGTTTTATCTCAAGGTGAAGTTCCGAACGACCTTCCTATAGCATTTGCAAGTAGAACCCTTAACCCAGCTGAGACTCGTTATTCCACAATAGAGAAGGAGTTACTGGCTGTGATCTGGTCGTGCAAAAATTTCCGCCCCTATCTCTATGGGAAGAGATTTACAATTTATACGGATCACAAACCCTTAATATGGTTATTTTCATTAAAAGAACCGAATTCCCGCCTTATGCGCTGGCGGATAAAACTAGAAGAATTTGATTATGAAATTCGTTATAAAAAAGGTTCAACTAATAATGCTGATGCTCTCAGTCGAATTATAATAGAGTCAGATAATAAATTGACTTATAAAGATTTTGTAAAAAATTATGAATTGAAAAATATTAAAGATTCCCCTAAGATAACGGAAAGAAAAGGTAATTTATTCAAAGCCCCAAAGAATTATGCGTTAGCACATTGCGTTTCCCGTGATTTTCACATGAACAGAGGTGTAGCACTCCAATTTAAAAATAAATTTGGTCAAATAGATAATTTAAAATCTCAAAATAAGCTGAGAAGTAGCAATGATCCAAATAAATGATCGAAACATTTATTATTTAATCACGAAAGATTCGTATTTTCATAAACCGGAATATGAAACCGTTTTTCAATCAATATTATATGTCAAAGAATTATGTCAATATAATAATGACAAATATTTAGCTTTACCAAGAATTGCTTGCGGTCTAGATAAATTAGACTGGCATATTATTTCAAATATGATAAAATATATTTTTGCGGAATCTAATATAAAGATAATTGTATATTCCTTACCGAATCGGAATATCGGAGGAAATACTAATGAATTAAAAAATGATCGAATGTTAAAAATGAATAAATTCGATACGAACAGGATCGATAATGATCCGATGTTAAAAATACATAAATTCGCAAATACGAATAGAATCAAAAATGATTCAATGGCGACAAATGCCAGTAATGCCACAGATGCAAATTATTACGAAAATACGGAAATGAATAGAATCGAGAATGATTCAAATATAAATAATCATAATAATATTGAAATGAATAGAATCGAAAAAGATTCATCGTTGATTAAAAATCAAATTAATAAGGAAAAATATGAAGCATGTTTGAAATGGTTAAATTCAAACGATGGAATAAAAATAAATTTAATTGAGACAGAATGTTCTACTGTCCAGCGTAATGTTAATAATCCTATATTAAAAATCCCATATACGAAGAAAAGGTTAAAGTCACCATCTTCGAAAATAATTTCTAAAACTATCCCTTATTATAAAGTACGGAAAAAAGGGAAGAATATTTAATTATGTTTTATAGATTCAAAAACGAATCTTTTGATCACCCTCAGGTAAACATATAGTTTTTATTCAGATTATAAGTGTTTTACAAACAGTTTTGATTATATCCATAGGATTTCATAAAATATTATTTGAGAAAAATCTCACTTCCATTTGCTTGTTAGTAACAGAAAACATTGGAAGGATTAATGTATTCTCCTTCAGACATTCTTTGAACAACGGTATTTACAAACCCTTGTTTCATATTATTGATAATCATCATTATTATTCGCTTCGCAATAACGAAAGTATTAGAAAGATTATGGTGTTTTCCTTGAGACATGTTTTGAACAATGTTACTTCATACACTATATTCCTTAAATATGGAAAATGAATTTAAAACCCCCTGATCAAACTGATACAAGATAAACTCGATTGATTACGAGAGAATTTAATTAATTTAAAATGAAAATATTATTGGCTAAATGAAAATATTATTGGATAAGTTTCCAAGTTCTGCAATATTTATATTTCATGAATTGAAGTCCCATGATTATAATGTCACTAGAGCCAGCCCTGCTCAATAACGCGATTATTTGAGAATGTATTACGAATCACGTTAGGAAAAGCTTACGTCTCAAATAACAATCGAAAGTAATGTATTATGAATTACGATAGGAAAACCTACGTCACATATTACTCTTCAAATTGAAAATGTAGATAAATTATTGATGTATTTTAGCCATTACGGCATTCCCAATAAAAAAACTTGTGACAATGGATTATAATTTAAAAATGGCATAGTCCAAGATTTTTGTAAAATCCATAAAATTGAAATTCATTATTTTACGAATTATAATCCCAACTCAAATGAAGAGAACCCTCAAAAATAATCATCATGTTATGATTGGATGTTATTCCAATAAAGGACGATATGTACCAATATGTACCAGTTGAATTGAATAAAATATGAGAATTAATTTCGAATTATCGAAAAGAAATAAATGAAGTCAAAATCTAATTTTGCTCGCACATTAAATTTTGAGTAGCACACAAATGATATAAAATATTAATACCATGGAAGAATTGTTGAATGAAAAATATTCAATTAATAATATTAAAAGAGGACCAATTAACTAAGGAGGAAAAATATCAAAGATTTCATTCAGAACGTTAGATTCTGATAACGAGAACAATATAAAAACTCTTTCGTTTTTCTGATAAAAAGTTTTGATAAAAAATCAAAAACAGATCGCAACAGTCGTAAATGACCTTAAAAATAAGTATATTGAGAAATTTCAGAAAATGTCAGAAAACCTTAAATTGCTTCAAGTTATACCAGCAATACAAGAAATTCAATACATGCATCTCCTGACATTTGAACTTAAAGATATCAAGAATATTCTAGATGAAATTGCAACTGCAGTGAGTTTTGCAAGATTACATCTTTTACATGAATCCATTTTACCTTATTCAAAATTCCTTGAATTAATAAAAAATGTGACGATAATACCTTTACATCATCTGAAAGATTATTATCAGATATGTCATACGAAAGTAATTTTCAAAAAGAAAGCATTACTATTTTTAATATCAATCCCAACGGTATACGAAGAAAGTTATGATTTATACAAGTTTTACTATCTACCGCAAAACAATTTATCCCTTCCATATACCGATCCTTATTTACTCTCACAAGAAGAAACCCTGAAATGGTCAACGAAATTTTGCCATCCAGTGGAAGATGATTATCTCTGCGATCAAGACACCTTAGCTGAATCACCAGCATGCCTTCGAAATATTTTGAAAAACCACACCGAAAACTGTCCAAGAACGACAACGGTACTTTCCCCAGATTTAAAGTTATTAGAAGATGGAAATATCTTATCCATCGAAAATAAAAATGTTTTAGAAAAATGTCTTCAGCAAACAAGACATTATTTTGTGCCTCCTATGACAATTCTACGAACCAAATGTGCTGTGAGCAACACGAGAAAAGAAATTGTCCCAACTACTACGTTTAATGAAGAAAAATACGTGATTTTACCCAAGATAACTTTATTCAACCCAAATTCCACAAATGAAGAATCCCGGAAAGATGAAGACATCCCGGATATCAAGATAGAAGACCTGGACCAATGGAATCTCCAGCCTTCAAGATCCATATTTTTGCTTATTGTTATAATAATCATTTTATTAATTATTACTTATTTTATTTTGAAATATTTAAGAAAAGATATTTTTTGTAAAGCTACACCTACTACAGGTGATACCTTTATCCAAGGTGGGGAGGAATTACATAATGCCAACCCTGTATATTGCAAATGAACTCCTTATCTATTCTTATTCGAATATTCATATTACCTTGTTACATTTTGATGACACATCATTTTGAACACGCCACGTGTGTGGGTGTATATTTGTCCCATTGTTCGATACTGATTGTCGTAATTAATTTGAGATAAGGAATGTTATAAATACCTCTCCAGACGAATGTATCCTCAATTAATTAAGTGCATTTCTAGCTAATTGTTAGAATAGGATAATCTTCCGTTGTAAATAAATCTTTTTTTTTTTAAAGATCGGCTTTCGCTCCAAAAACGTAATTATATGTAACTATCACTTGAAACAAAAACATCAGGATTTTATTTTTACGTCTTATTTTATGTGACAATTCCGACAAGAACGCCAAATATCTTAGATTAGAGTCTAAGGCTAGGAACATAGTGAAGCGACCAAGAGCTGAGAGGAGCGGCGATGACGATCTCATAGTGAGGCGACCAAGAAATCAGAGCGATAGTCGAGTTTGATTATTATAGAGGTGGCGTATGTTCGAATTATGGATTTAAATGAATTTATATTTGTATAATCAATTAATCAATTAATGATTTTTCATCGATAAAACCATTGGAAAAATATGACTGGTTTTGTTCACAGCAGAATCGTGATATTCATCTCCTTACCATGCCCGCAATAAGAATTTTTTTGGCACCCAGAAATTCTTTTCTTTTAGCAAATTTATTGCTGTTTCCAGATATGTGGTTAACTCGGATGAAGCTACAAGGATTACTGGAGTATAATTGATTTCATGGAAAAACTTGGAATATTCCGTGAAATCAAGAAATGTTAACTTGAAGAATAACCGTCAACATTTCGACCATGTGTTATATGACATTTTTTGTTTCATGTATGATATTCTACTGAATTCTGGCCCTTTTAAAAGTAGAAACCCTGTATATTGAGATTTAAACTATTCCTTCTCTCCAGTTAAACCAAACATCACAAATGTACAAAATTTGATCAAAATCGTTATCGAGTTATAAGTGTTCGAACAAACCCAACTTTGTTTTATACAGAGTGTTTTATAATATATGCGCAGGATTTCAGGATGTGATAGCTCGTCCAAAAATATGAAAAAAAATTTCTATGAACTTACCCTCTGAAATGCACCATTTTCGAGGGTGTTGAAATTGAAACGATTCTTTTCTTCAATTTCAACACCCTGTATTTCTGAAATGGTGCTTTTTAGAGGGTGAGTCAATAGAAACTTTTTTCCATATTTTTGAACGAGCAATCACAACCTGAAATCCTGCGCATATTGTATATTGTTTATATCCCGACTCTCCTAGGTCTCTGTGAGACCCCTCAGAAGCTCAGAGCTTGTACGAGTTAGAAGACCCGGTTGTGTTCTGTGTAGGCTTTGTTACTGTGTCCTTACGCTACCTGAGGCACAGCACTGTTAATTATTTACCCAACAGTGAATGGTGGAACCGTGCTCCATGTCAGAAAATTTCTTTCCCGACCGGAGGATTCGAATATGTTATGAAACACCCTGTATATTGAGATTAAGACAATTTTTGGTTGATCGACTACCTATACTCCGTTTAAGAATTATTGACATCTCGGTTGGCTGTGAAAAATCGAATTTAAGTTGGTAATAGACTATTCAGTAATATTTTGGGTTGCTGAATTCAGGTTGGTATAGAAATAGCACTAACATTACCCATAGAAATCTTGCTTTGATGATTTTATCGAAGATATTGGTGAATATTTAATTATAAAAATTTGCTCTGAATTTGAGTATTTTTTGTCTTATGCTATTAAAATGGCTGGATGGCGATGGATACATCGCGCCTAACAAGAGAACGCCGGGCAGTTTGTCGGTGTTACTTCGAGTTTTTCAAAGTTTTGGCATATATTTCCGCTAGTGTTTCAGGTAAACTGTTATTCACCGACTCAAAGTGTATTCTGATTGATCAATGTCTCTTAAATTTTCAGATTTCACCAAGCCCTGTCCGTAGAATATTAGCATGTTATTATAGCCTGGAATTAGCAGTGGAAGAAAACCTATGCGATACGATTATTCCTTCAAAGACACATTGAATGACTTTGTTTTTGCTTGAATTAAAAACAATGAATATATCAGTTTAGATATTCTTTTCGAACTGGCCAAAGAGCACCTAGATTTCAATTGATCGAAGTCACCATTATATTATATCATAAAAAAATTGGATACAAATACAAAAAAGTTGATCGAAGGAAAATTCTTATTGATAAACAGAAAAATATAATAAAAATAGTACGATATTATGATAAATACCGAGAATACATGGAACAAAACGTAAAATTCATTTATCTAGATGGAATTTGGATATTCGAAAACGGTATTCAAATTTGTCAGTGGACACTAGAAAAGAATCCAAAGGGTATGCTGAGTATATTCAAGGGTAAAGGCAGAAGGTGCACTATTTTGAATGCTGGAACAATTGATGGATTTTTACCTGGATGTGATCCGATTCTTGACAGTGGTATAATGATAAGGATTACTATGAATGGTGAATTATTTCATAAATGGGTTATTGAAAAATTTAAAGCTTCCCTGCGGCAGGATGCCCATCAATAGGATTATGTCAGCTTATTCAATAAACACATCCAAATCACTACACTACGTGGAAACAAAGTTTTAAGGATATTTTTATCTTTGCTCTTGTATCATTCATAGATATTTTAAGTTTATTTATTATACTTATACTGTATGGTACCCTGTACACATTCCCTCTGCTAATACACATGCTATATTGTTCCCAATTCAAAAGTATACTGAATAATTGTAAAATTGCTCATCAATTATAATATTTTCAATAATTCATGGACAGTTTCAATGAATGAAAATAAAAATTGACTTTCTTGAAGTATTCAACACCGAGCAATAAATAATTCACGAATTGGTTCATATATTGAAAGTTTGGTACAAATTTCATGTCAAAATTCTTCATGTACTACATAGATTCTCAATTTTGGTTTCTCTCATATTTCTTAATACATTATAACGTTTTTTCCAATCCATTCTTTTGGCCCTGTGCTTGCGAAGTATCCAAAAATTTTTTTCTGTTGCACCACTAGCTACCTGCCAGAATTCCATTAATTATCCTTCTTGAATCCTGACATAAAATGGTATTCTTATAGTTATATGGTTAGAATTTTGCAAGATTTCCAATACCAATAAATATTGCATGGTCCTGAGTGAAAATAAATATTTATTTGAATGATCTTCAATTTTCCATGGTTGACTTTTATATGAACGATAAGTTCAGATAATTTCATATGAAAGCATTCCACGATATTTTTGCGCTTTCAAACCTGAATTCCCATGTTTGAACTGCAATCGAAATATTCCGGCTTAATTAATAATTATTCGATAATTCGTATACTCAACACTTTTCTAGGTTAAATTTATGTTCCATTTCTATGATGAAATTTAGTTACTTTTTAGTACCCAGAAATAAAGCCTCGGCTGGACGTTCATGGCCTGCTTCGATGTCAATAATTCTTAAATGGACTATATTAATGAACACGACAGCTGAAATTAAGTGGTGAATCACTCCTCAATCTTCTATGGTTCGAATAAATTTTCATACAAGCAATTGACATATATCAAATCAAAGTGAAAGCACGCGTCTGTTTAAATCCTCAGTGGAAAGAACAGAAAATAAGTTGCGACTTTCGAAATATTTCCACTCATTTCATGTAGGTATGCACATCATCTCAAGTGAACATGTCATCTGATCGAAATTCTGAGAATGAAGCGGCGGATTTCGAGGAGACTGCCTCAACTAGAGTTATCGAGACCAAACATGTTTTCCCTGAAGAGTATGAATGCAAAAGTTGCGTGAAAAAAGAAAGTGAGATGTTGCCGAAATTAGATTATAAGAATTTCATTCTCATATCGGAAAAAAAAATTATAGTTAGATATTCCTTTTTTTTTCTTGTAGATGAAATGTGCATTTTTCAGATCAGTGCATGGAACCACCAGAGCTAGACGAGACCATATCTAGGCCTGTCACCACGAATAAACTAAATCAATCTCTGAGGAATCATAAATGTTCTCACTGTGGCGAAGTTCTAGGTAAATGTCAATGTTTATCTGATGAAGCAAGAAGGGAGTTAATCAAAGTTCATGAGTACAAGCAAGATCCAATCCAGAAAGAAGAGGAAATTAAAAGTGCCAAGAATGAATAAAAAAAAAATATTTTCGTTATAAAAAGGTTCTGATTGCAAACAGTTTTTTCCTTTGAGGTGTTTTATTGTTTTTTAAGGCTGAAAGCTCATAGCAAATGCAATTTTAGAACTATTCGCCCAACAAAATGGTCTTATTAATGCACGAGTTGCGTTGAATATTCCAAAAAGTGTAATTGGAAGACTATTCGCTTCTGTCTGTCTGTCTTATCAGTATAGTTATAGAGATGATGAAATTCGCTGTGAGTGACGGAATGCCTTAAAACGAAACCCAGCGCCGATCGCAAAAAAATTCTCCATTTATTATTAACCTTTTGACTCTTCTTGTTTGTATCTCTTTAACGATCTTTGTCGTGTGATAATTGTGTTACCTGTGAATTTGAATTTCATAGGAGTCTCTTCTTCTTGATATTTGAAATTGAGTTTACTCAATTTCTGTTTCTACGTAGTCCTCTCTGGGTTTTTTGTGATAGGTGGGTATCCTAATTACATATTCATCTGCGAGTTGTAGTCAACAAGTCTTGACTTGCTTTTTGAGCGCTCGTACAACTTACACGAGGGCTATATCATTTCGTCACGATGTCTGTATTTTTCGAATTTTGAGCCGAAAATGGTCTCAAACGACTATGTTCGACTCACTGATGACGAATCCGTCAAAAAATTCGAGTCTGTCCGTCCGTCCGTCTGGTCGTCCGTATACACGATAACTCTCGAACGGAATGTCCTAGAAACTCGAAATTTTCAGGGTAGGTTCGAATCTCGAATGCCGAGGTTGTGTTCGTTATTGGGCAGAATCTACCGCCTAAGGATTCCGTAAATATGGCCGCCCGAAATTTTGTTTTTCTGATTACTTTGAAACTACAGATTCGATCGAGATGAAATTTTGCACTCTAATGGAAAATGAGGTGTTCAAGCTACATGCAAAATTTTGTTCAGCTCGCATCACCAGAACCATAGAAACCATATAAATTGTAACTTTTGAACGGAAACGACAAGGGACTTGAAATTTTCAGGATAGGTGTGGATCTCGATTGTCGTGATCACTTACATTTATGAGCAAAATTATACTAGGAGTTCCGTAAATATGGTCGTTTGAAATTCAGTTTTCTTGATAATTTCCAAACTACAGATTCGATCGTGACGAAATTTTGTATACTTATGGAGAATGATATATTCAAGCTACATTTCTCTAGATCGCATGGCCAGAACCATAGAAACCATAGAAAATCATAACTTCCGAACGGAAAGGCCTAGGGACTCGAAATTTTCAGGATAGGTGTAGATCTGAAATGTGGCTTTCACGTTCATCAATGAGCCAAATTAGACTAGGGGTTTCGTAAATATGGCCGTTCAAAATATTCTGTTCCTGATAATTTCGAAACTACCGATTTGATTGGAATGAAATTTTGCACCTAGCTGAGGAATAATGTATTCAAACTACGTACACTTTTGTCCAGATCGCATCATCAAGACCATAGATACCGTAAAAAATTTTAGCGAATTATCGAAAAAAAATTGGTCACCTAAAGCACTGACTTGAAGTCTGGATTATCGCCTTAGTTTGAAAATTTGTTTGACAGCTGTCAAAAATTTCCTCAATTGGTTTCCAAAACTGGAAAATGCGAATCTACCTACAAGGTGCATGTACGAGCGCTCAAAAGCTCCTGCCTTCACGGCAGTGCTTTTCGTAATTTTTCAAATATCTTCTCAGCCTTCTTCTCTGGAAATCTGTGACAGTTTTCCATTTTAAGTATCTGTGGATTTGTTGGTTTCTTATGGACCAAGGCATATTCATTGCTGCTCTAAGTAGTTTATTTTCTGTTTCTCGAATCTTTTTTATATGGCTATTGGCTGCATGACCCCATGACGCCGAGCCATATGTTAGTTTGGGTTAGATGGCAGCGAACAACAGACTTCATAGCCGAATTTGCTTCACATGCCAAAGTTACATGAATGGACTTGTTGGCCTGCATATTAGATTATCTCGAACAATTTTCATTACATGTACTTGAATTTGATGAACAGCCAATATATTATACAAAGTTTGGTGTTAAGATTTTCCAACGCGATCCAGCGATTGCGTAACTCGCAAACTCCTTCCTGATGTTTTTCTTATTCCTTTTCATCTCTTATGAAAAACTCCAAGAAGGATAACGAAACTGAATTAGTTCGATCAAAGGACCACAAAAAATTCTTCAAGTTCGTGAGGGCAACACTTCCCAACAAACCAAACGCCATCGGCAAACATTCGGCCGCCAGCCGGCACGCACGGTACTCTGGTGGCTGACGTAGCCAGATCTGGATCTCCGTCGGCCCAATTCCGATATACCGTTCCTAATGTACGAAGACTCGGCCCTTACTCGGCAACTTAGCGGCAAACCGAGAGCGGCTTCTATGTCTTCGTGCCGAAAGTGGCTTCTCGTCGGACACCCGCTACCGGGAGACTATATTCCGGGCCGAAACTGATCCGCAGGATGTTTTTCCGACTATATGTTCCATCTTGCGGACAAATTGGGCGTTAGCCCTGTCGCACCATTTGATATTTTTGAACGACTAACGACTGACATACCATCATTCCCATCATTCAGTTATAGCGGCGCGGTCATTGTGCTTGTGTCGTTGTGTGTGCGTTTGGTTCATCAGTTTTTCTCTCAAGATTTTTATATTCGCGTTGTTTGTTATTTTTATATTGGGTGATTTGCGGGCCGTGATAATGATAATTATGAATTATCATATTTCATATTGTCTGTGTGTCTTTGTGAAAGGCTACTACTGCGTAAGTATCATATTCCGATTTCAAGAAAGCGTAGGCGGAAGGCAACAAGTAAACAATGAAAATGTTCCAGTCCCAGACGCATTTACATGATGGACACCACAATATTTTGCAAGTACAACTGATTAATGTAACATATTCAATCGAATTCACCTACTAAGACTAAATTTTAAAAGTCTTGTTTGATTTGGAGCAAAAGAAAATGGAATTTTTGGCATCAAAATCCAGTTAAATAGATAATCGAAATTAATGTAAAATCGAAATTGTTCTAAAATTAACCGCTAAGCAGGATTTACAGCCTGTCAAAGCTGCAAAAAAATATAACTGAATATTTCCGAAAGCACTGCCCACTTCAATCAACAGAGTTTTAATATTTTCAGGAGCCATATCGAAGAAACCGACAAATTCCGAAATAAATGCTGCTATTCGCAATTGGCTTCTGCTTCTGTGGAAGGGCCAAGTAGAACGAGCGCTCAAAAAATACTCGAACATCAGATCCCCTAAATAATTTAACACTTTAATATATCAAAAAAAATTACGAAAAGCACTGCCGTGATGTCAGGAGCTTTTGAGCGCTCGTACATCCACCTTGTAGGTAGATTCGCATTTTCCAATTTTAGAAATCAATGGAAGAAATTTTCGACAGCTGTCAAAAAAATTCTCAAACTAAGGCGAAACTCCAGACTTCATGTCAGTGCTTCAGCTGACCAATTTTTTTTCGATAATTCGCTTGAATTTTTTACGGTATCTATTGTCTTGATGATGCGATCTGGACAAAATTTCGCACGTAGTTTGAATACATTATTCCTCAGCTAGGTGCAAAATTTCATTCTAATCAAATCAGGAGTTTCAAAATTACCAGGAAAAAAATATTTTGAACGGCAATATTCACGGAACCCCTAGTCTAATTTTGCTCATTGATGAACGTGACCGTGAAATTCGCGATCCAAACCTACCCTGAAAATTTCAAGTTCCTAGGCCTTTCCCTTCGGAAGTTATGATTTTCTATGGTTTCTATGGTTGTGGTCATGCGATCTGGACAAAGTCTTGCTTCAATTAAGGCTGCCATCCGTCCGGGTTTCCCCGGATTTGTCCTAGTTTTCAGGGCGTCCGGGGAGCGTCCGGGCCGGATTTTATTTGTTGTCCAGGTATTGCAATTTCAGGTAGAACCGTTTTTCCGCTTGGATCCCGGTTCGAAACTATTTCTAAAACATTTTGTAGTTGACGTCACCAGTTCGTGTATCGATAAAATGCCATAATTTCAAAACGGTGACGTCCTACCATTCAAATCTTCACAAACGAACGAATGAACGAATCCATGATGAAATCAACAAACATAACCAATATTCTTCAAAAAGCTGTTTCCGAAAGCGCTCAGAAACCAGCCTATACATGTCATAAAAGTACGAACTGCAGTTCGAACTATCCCAAAACTTGTTTTCGAACCGGAGTCAATTGTTTCAAACTATATGGTGCGTGACGCCACCATTTCGACGCAAAAATACGAATATCTCAAAATGGACGAAATAGTTTTAAAAAATCGTCGCGCGAAAAATATCTATCCCCGGTAGAAATATTTCTTTTTTTCTTCAGAATAATGGTTTCTACTACGTCATCAGTTCCTTCATAGTAAAATATTCTTCATTGAAATACCAATAGATATACAGAAAACCGTATGAATAACTGTTGTAATTATTTTTGGAAAAAAATATCCAACTTCAAATTTCATCTTAGAATATCATAGTTGCACATACCTAATGAAATACATATCATCATATCATATTTTATGAGGAGATTTGAAATTGGATATTTATTTCCAGAAAAATGACAACAGTTATTCATACGGTTTTCTGTATACCTATTGGTATTTTGATGAAGAATATTTTACTATGAAGGAACTAATGGATTTGATTTATTTGTGAGCGTGTTACACAGAAACAAAACCGAATTCCGAATGGAATATGTTATTTTTTTTTCAAACGCTTCGAAATTCTTTGAAATCTGGGGATTAGATTCATATTTACCATCGTTATAATTGAGTGATCAATAGAAAGTTTGCCTAGTTACGGTTGTCTCGCAAAATTAATTTTGATAGTTAATTACATTTTTCCTTACGGCGTACGGAAATGGAATTCATCATTGACATAGCAACTCATTTCCCTACGGCGGAGGAGGTAGAACTTTTCGATGATCCTATCAGTCAAAATATGACGTTGTTTCTGTTCGTTCGAAAAAAAAGATATTTCTACCGAGGAAAGTTATTTTTTGTTTTTTTCAGAGCGCCTGATAGCTCTTCTATACAGTATTTCAGGATTTTCCAGTCATTCTGGGATACCATGTATGAAAGAGTAATAATTCATGGTATAATACAAAAATTGAAAAAATTAAGAATCTCTTGAAATATTTTTCCTTCATAAAAAGTAGTTGAAAAAATATTTCAACATGTCCGGGTTTTTAGATAAAATGTCCGGGGTTTTTAAGCTTCTTGTCCTAGTTTTCAGATTACAGAGATGGCAGCGCTAGCTTCAATATATCATTCTCGTTCAAAATACAAAATTTTATCTCGATCGAATCCGTAGTTTCGAAATTATCGAGAAAACAAAATTTCAAACGACCGTATTTACGGAACCCCTGGTGTATAATTCTGCTCATTGATAAACGTGAACGCCACATTTCAGATCTACACCTATCCTGAAAATTTCAAGTCCCTAGGCCTCCGTTCGAAAGTTATGATTTTCTATGGCTCTATGGTTCTGGTCATGCTATCTAGAGAAATGTAGCTTGAATATATCATTCTCCATTAGTATACAAAATTACGTCACGATCGAGTATCTAGTTTTGAAATTATCGAGAAAACTAAATTTCAAACGATCATATTTACGGAACCCCTCGTATAATTTTGCTCATAAATGAAAGTGATCACGACAATCGAGATCCACACCTATCCTGCAAATTTCAAGTCCCTAGGCGTTTCCGTTCAAAAGTTACAATTTACTATGGTTTCTATGGTTCTGGTGATGCGAGCTGGACAAAATTCTGCATATAGCTTGAACACATCATTTTCCATTAAAGTGCAAAATTTCATCTCGATCGAATCAGTAGTTTCGAAGTAATCAGGAAAACAAAATTTCGAGCGGCCATATTTACGGAACCCCTCAGCGAATTTTGCCCAATAACGAACTCAACCGCGGCATTCAAGATTCGCACCTACCCTGAAAATTTCAAGTTTCTAGGATATTCCGTTCGAGAGTTATACGGACGGCCGGCCGGCCGGACAGACAGACTCGAATTTTTCGACGGATTCGTCATCAGTGAGTCAAACATAGTCGTTTGAGACCATTTTCGGCTCAAAATTCGAAAAATAGAGACATCGTGACGAAATGATATAGCCCTCGTGTAAGTAGTACGAGCACTCAAAAATAGTGTTTCACCTTAGATATTTATAGTCTATTATAATTTGTTACCATGCTATACTTAATTATAAACTGGAGTATTTCGTTTGAGTTGTTTGAAACTGCGCCATTCATTCCTTACTATTAGAATCTTGTATTTATTTTTCAAGTACATTTGTAGCTCCCATTGACACATTCTAGTCATATGATGTGGACTAAAAAAAATATGTATAAATATTTTTTGTTGTTTCTACACTTTTTCCATTACTTCTAATATATGTATTGGGGAATAAATTTTTGTGTGTTTGTTCTGAGTTTTAGATATTGACAGATTCCAGAAATGTATAGTAAAAGATTAGGTCATTATTCTGTAAACATTCAACTTTGTTTGTAGTGTGACTAATAAATGGTTTTATTCAAAATTCAAGTTCAGATTTTGATATAAAAAGATTTGAGGTGTCTTTTTTCTTATTCTTCAGTTACCCGAACCTTTTTTATACATTTTTAAATGTTTTTTTTGAAGTTTATAAAATTGCTGCAATAACTTCTCTAATGTTAGTATATTTCCAATTTTTATTTGATACATCTTCTACGAAAACCATTATTATAACCTACAAATGTTGTATTTCAGATTGAGATATTGCTAATTTTCAATATTCACCTATTTAAGTTAGAAATATCAATTTTATACATAATTTTTGTATACAATTTTGTTTAATAATTGTTATGGTCAAAGTCGCGTATGTCTTGGCTATCAAACAATTAGATGATTAGTTGTCATCAAACCATACGAACGACGATGTATCAACGGGCCTACGTTCAGAAATTTCAGCAAACTACGACCATATTCTTTATAACACCCGATAGAATGTTTGCCATAAGAAAAACATTTTTCAATCAAATACAAATATTTTGGGGAGCATGTGCATTCGTCTGGACGATAAATGGTGGCTTGCAAGGGGATTGCCCCTTGTGAGCCACCGATGGCCTGTTGTGCATTCACCGGCTACCGACTATCTATCTACCTTCGGCCCGTCGTCGGTTATTCAGAGGTTTCGCCGAGGCTGAATGGTTGGCTAGCCGGCTCTCAGCCACCTTACGGCCTGGCAGACATGCCCTAACTACACGCTGAGCCGGGAGCAGTAAGCGGGCCGAATGCGGCAGCTCGGCAAACCGCTTTCATCCCATTGTCGGGCTAGCCGGTCTGTTTTTGATGGGTTAGTTCTGAAGTTGACACGCCGCTAGTCTTCAACAACAGCAATCAACCGTGTTTAAAGCCTGCTACACACACGTATGCAAGTCGGCCAACTTGGCATGTCAAGCAAAGTCGGTTATGAAGACTGTCCGAATACCTACAAGCCCAACTTCTAGTTTCAACTTCAGCTACACACGCTCATGCAAGTTTCTCAATTTAGTCTTTTCAAGCCAAGTCGGCCAACTTGGTATGTCAAGCAAAGTCAGCTATGAAGACTGTACGCAATTGGATTTGTCCGAATCCCTACAAGCCCAACTTTTAGCTTCAACTTCCGCTACACTCGCTCATGCAAGTCTCTCAATTTAGTCTGTTCAAGCCAAGTTGGCCGACTTGCATGCATGTGTGTAGCAGGCTTTAGTCCTGAAGAGTCTGAAAATGTACTGGCCGACTCTTTTGCTCGACTTTTCACGCGCATTTGACCGTGTACCTCACAAACTTCTCCCTCGCAAGCTGAGGTGTTTTGGAATTCGTGGCCGTTTACTCTATTGGATCGCTGCATTTTCAACTGGTAGATATTTTCGGGTTCAGATTGCCAAAAACTCTCAAGTCCAACTGTTATCTATTTGCCGACGACACCAAATTGTTCGGAAATCCTAACTACGCAGCTCACGAAATTCAGCAGGACCTTGAAAAATTGAGTCTTTGGTGTCGTGATTGGCAGTTGCCAGTGAGTCAGGAGAAATGTGTTGTGTTGCACTTAGCTCGTCACTACACTTTAAACAACATTCCGATCGCTATACTCCGTTTAAGAATTATTGACATCTCGGTTGGCTGTGAAAAATCGAATTTAAGTTGGTAATAGACTATTCAGTAATATTTGGGGGTGCTGAATTCAGGTTGGTATAGGAATAACCCTAACATAACCCATAGAGATCTTGCTTTGATGATTTTATCGAAGATATTGGTGAATATGTAATTATAAAAATTTGCTCTGAATTCGAGTATTTTCTGTCTTATGCTATTAAAATGGCTGGAATTCACCAGGATACATCGCGCCTAACAAGAGAACGCCAGGCAGTTTGTCGGTGTTACTTCGAGTTTTTCAAAGATTTGGCATATATTTCCGCTAGTGTTTCAGGTAAACTGTTATTCACCGACTCAAAGTGTATTCTGATTGATCAATGTCTCTTAAATTTTCAGATTTCACCAAGCCCTATTCGTAGAATATTAGCATGTTATTATAGCCTGGAATTAGCAGTGGAAGAAAACATGTGCGATATGATTATTCCTTCAAAGAGACATTGAATGACTTTGTTTTTGCTAGAATTAAAAACAATGAATATATCAGTTTAGATATCCTTTTCGAACTGGCCAAAGAGCACCTAGATTTCAATTGATCGAAGTCAACATTATATTACCTATATCATAAAAAAAATTGGATACAAATACAAAAAAGTTGATCGAAGGAAAATTCTTACTGATAAACAGAAAAATATAATAAAAATAGTACAATATACCGAGAATACATGGAACAAAACGTAAAATTCATTTATCTAGATGAAATTTGGATATTCAAAAATGGTATTCAAATTTGTCAGTGGACACTAGAAAATAATCCGAAAGGTATGCCGAGTATATTCAAGGGTGAAGGCAGAAGGTGCACTATTTTGAATGCTGGAACATTTGATGGATTTTTCCTGGATGTGATCCGATTCTCGACAGTAGTATTAATGATAAGGATTACTATGAATGGTGAATTATTTCATAAATGGGTTATTGAAATATTGCAACCTTCCCTGCAAAATTATGCCCATCAATAGGATTATGTCAGCTTATTCAATAAACACATCCAAATCACTACACTATGTGGGAACAAAGTTTTCAATATATGGTCTCAAACGACTATGTCCGTCCGTCCGGCCGTCCGTCCGTCCGGCCGTATACACGATAACTCTCGAACGGAATGTCCTAAAAACTTGAAATTTTCAGGGTAGGTTCGAATCTCAAATGCCGCGGTTAAGTTCGTTATTGGGCAAAATTCGCCGAGGGGTTCCGTGAATATGGCCGCTCGAAATTTTGTTTTCCTGATTACTTCGAAGCTACAGATTCGATCGAGATGAAATTTTGCACTCTGATGGAAAATGAGGGGTCCAAGCTACATGCAAAATTTTGTTCAGATCGCATCATCAGAACCATAGAAATCATAGAAAATTGTAACTTTTGAACGGAAACGCCTAGGGACTTGAAATTTCAGGATAGGTGTGGATCCCGATTGTCGTGCTCACTTTCATCTATGAGCAAAATAATACTAGGGGTTCCGTAAATATGGTCGTTTGAAATTTAGTTTTCTTGATAATTTCAAAACTACAGATTCGATCGTGACGAAATTTTGTATACTAATGGAGAATGATATATTCAAGCTACATTTCTCTAGATCGCATGACCAGAGAAACCATAGAAAATCATAACTTTCGAACAGAAAGGCCTAGGGACTTGAAATTTTTTGGGTAGGTGTAGATCTGAAATATGGCGTTCACGTTCATCAATAAGCATAATTATACTAGGGGTTCCGTAAATACGGTCGTTTGAAATTTTATTTTCCCGATAATTTCGAAACTACGGATTCGATCGAGATAAAATTTTGTATTTTAAACGAGAATGATATATTTAAGCAACATTTTGTCCAGATCGCATGACCAGAGCCATAGAAACCATAGAAAATTCTAAGTTCCGAAGGGAAAGGCCTAGGAACTTGAAATTTTCAGGGTGGGTTTGGATCGCGAATTTCACGGTCACGTTCATCAATGAGCAAAATTAGACTAGGGGTTCCGTAAATATGGCCGTTCAAAATATTTTTTGCCTGATAATTTCGAAACTACTGATTTGATTGGAATGAAATTTCGCACCTAGCAGAGGAATAATGTATTCAAACTACGTGCCGTGTTGTCCAGATCGCATCACCAAGACCATAGATACCGTAAAAAATTCTAGCGAATTATCGAAAAAAAATTGGTCAGCTGAAGCACTGACAAAGTCTAAAGTTTCGTCTAAGTTTGAGAATTTTTTGACAGCTGTGGAAAATTCCTTCAACTGATTTCTAAAACTGGAAAATGCCAATGTACCTACAAGGTGGATGTACGAGCGCTCAAAAGCTCCTGACTTCACGGCAGTTCTTTTCGTAATTTTTTTTGATATATTAAATGTTAAAATGATCCTTTCTTCTTTTGAGAGTTATTCTGCCTGAAAAGCATAGAATAATATGTCTGGATAAAACTCACCCCACTTCCACGGCAGGGAGCAGGTAAGTGAGAAGGAAAACAGGCAGCGGCAGAATGTAAACATTTCACTCATCATGTTCCTACCGCTGCCACTCGCGCTGCCGTACTCTTCCTAATTTGGCGGTTTTTCGTACGGAAGTCGAAGGGCCGGCAGTGCTGAGGCTGCAATTTCGTTGTCAAAACTGGATCGCGATAGGAATGAAGGAGAATAGTGTAAATAACCACTGCCTTTGATACTGGCTGAATGTGATCCAGGTGTTAAAAAAAAGTAGTAAAGAGCGTTAAAAAAAATTGATGTCATAACTTCAGCAATAGATTTACCTGCAGACAAATCAGCAGATTCAGATAATTTTTTTTTATTCATTTTTTATATGAAATTAATTTTTCAGACGATAAAATCTAAAATTCAGTTTTTTACAGAAATAATTCAACTTACCTTTTTGCAGCCAGTTTCTTATATCCATTTAGGCAGCCTCGATTTTTTTGAAACGTAAATAAGTAGGTAAACTAACAAACTAAAACTGTAATGAGTTCCTACAACGGGTTGTTTCAAAGAATCACAATATCAACAGCAAATGCCTCGCATTCAACTAAAACTGATCCATGCTGATCAGTCGATCAAATAGCGGCCTAACGGCGGGCGGCGGGCGGTTATTTATCAGTAGATTCTTCAATCCCACTGGCCGACTGACCAGTCGCTAGGTGGCTCAAGATACTTGTGGTAAACAATTCATTATTCGCCATCGCCCGTCCTTATTCTGTTACACTTCATAATCATTTTTTGCTTCTAAGGGGGGCAGCTGCCCCCCCTGCCCTACGCTGGGTACGCCCTCGTTTCGATAGACATGAAAAAAGGACAGTAGATTTTCGGAGGAGGGAAAACGCAATACTGAATCTAATCAGTGACAACACTAAGGTTTTCATGTTTTTTTTTTATCTTCAACCTAATGATCAATAATTTTCCACTTACGCCCTTGTGGAAAGCCCCCATTCTGGAGTTGTAAGAAATGCAAATTAATTCACATAGCATCCAACTGCTAGGTATCAATTCTAATAGGTTTCACAATAACATCTACATCATACTACATGAAAACATTTTCTATGCTCCAACAACCTTTCATTCTAGAAATGATAGGATAATTCGTGAGAATTGAGCTTTCTTCTTACATAGAATGTCGAGTGAAATAGGGTAGAAAATTATTAGAATTATTCCCATAATTTTCTAAACTCGAGGAACGGTGAAGAACAAGGAAAAATCATAATTTGTACGATATTTAATTTACACTTCATTTGTTATGTCTGAATGACAATTATAAGATTCATTATAAAAGTCAAATTCTTGTCGACGCATCAATATTTATTTTCGACTCCACCATCAAACATTCCAGTTTACAGGAATTTTCAGCCATGTGTGGATGTGGTAAGTCTCCGGATTTCTAAGATTCTTCTATTCAGATCCACAAGAAAGCAGAGAGATTTAGGTTCAATTCAAATTTGTTGCTCAATAAGTTGAGTTTGCCATACCCACATCCCACAAAATGTCCCATATGAAATAGAGAATTCGGTTGAAATATAGCATTTTGATGACTAATGTAAACTTTATCCACAGAATGAGAGACAACCAGTATATTATTGACATCAGTGAAGAGATAAAGAAGAGCCTCCTAGAAAATTGTAATTATTTTGTTGGTGTAATCTGAAGACATCAATTTCAATTGGTAGGTGAACGTTTGTTACATTCTTTCGAACAATATATTTTTGTCCCTCATGTTGTCAGTTCGAACAAATTGAGTAATGTTAATGAATAATAAACATAATCTCGCGATTTTTCAAAAACCTCAACAATTTATGAAAATTCACCCTTCTACTCTGTGCCAGCCTACTATAGTATGATCCACAGATAAGTGAAATTTTTCTTTGCTATGTTTTCCCATGATGATTTTACTGCAAATTCAAATGTTATAGAACAAATTTCGGTTAATAATGGCCACAAAGTAGAATTTTTGAAATATTTTCGAATAATATGTTTATAATGTTAAAAAATTATTCAGGCAAAATTTTGGAAAAATTTATTCATCTCCAGCAATCACATGAAATTAAATTTGCATATAGAATGGATAACACATCAGGTAAATATATCAAAAACAATAAGGCGAACGAAATAAACCAGAAGAATGCGAAAAATGTGAAATTGCGGGTGCTGATTTTTCGTGTTTTCATAAAGGTCAAACGGGTGGAAAATTCCACAACACAAAACATGAATTGTCGGATTGAAGAAACCCGAAATATTTTCGGTTCGTTTATCATGCCCAACATAATTTAAATGAAGAATTCAGAATTTACATATAACAAGAAGAAAAAAAATGAATATTTTCGAAAGTTTAGAAATTAATATAGCAAATAACTTGACCTCCACAACTATTCTATTCTGAATTCATACCAAGAATAGTTTTGTTTCTCTGTGTAGGGAATAGACTGGAATATTCACTATGACAATATTATGAGAAAAAAAAAATTATAAAAAGCAATGCCGTGAAGTCAGTAGCTTTTGAGCGCTCTTTCATCCACCTTGTGGGAAGATTCGCATTTTCTAGTTTTAAAACCCTATTGAGGAACTTTTTGATAGCTGTCAAAAAAATGACAGCAGTTTTTTGTCAATTAGTCCGAATCAGCTGTATAAGAAATACAAGGATTTTTGATTCAATAACTCGTTGGAATTTAAAATGTTCTGGTTGTGCGATCTAGAAAAAATGTAGCTTGAATATATCATTGTCCATTAAAATACAAAATTTTGTGACGGCCGAATCCGTGGTTTTGAAATTATCAAGAAAACAAAATTTCGAACTACCATATTTACGGAACCTCTGGTCGAATTCTGTGCAAAATTTCATTTCAATCCAATTCGTAGTTTAGAAATTATCAGGAAAAAATATTTTGAATATTTTCGGAACCCCTAGTCTGATTTTGCTTATTGATAAACGTGACCGCGACATTCGAGATTCACACCTATACGGAAAATTTCAAATCCTAGGCCTTTCCGTTCGGAAGTTAGAATTTTTTAAGGTTTCTATGGTTCTGGTCATGTGATCTAGACAAAATTTTGCATGTAGCTTGATCACGTCATTCTCCATCTGCAAAATATCGATCGAATCAGTAGTTTCGAAGTAATCAGGAGAAAAAAATTTCAATCGACCATATTTACGGAACCCCTGGCCGAATTTTACCCAATAAACTCAACTGCGGCATTTGAGATTCGAACCTACCCTGAAAATTTCAAGTTTCTAGGTCGTTCCGTTCGAAAGTTATTGTGTATACGGGCGGCCGGTTGGACGGCCGGATGGACAGACTCGAATTTTTGACGGATTCGTAATCAGTGAGTCGAACCTTGGTGATTGAAACCATTTTCGGCTCAAAATTCGAAAAATACAGAAATCGTGACGAAATGATATAGCCCTCGTGTAAGTAGAACAAGCGCTCGAAAAGACAGAATTATTATTATATATCTTTTCATTCTTGCACTGTTCGACTGGACGGTCAGGTTTATCTTTCTGATTGAATACCCTATACCTCCAACGTTATCATCCAGACCGGTATATCCTGTATATTTGAGAAATTTTTAAAGATAATTCAATTTGCATTCTCATTAGATGATATTGCAAAATAATGATTTTTCGAACACTACTTACAATCGTGTGATTTAGTACAGAAGTATGTATTGCAAGGATACATCTGGGCATAGTATTAAAAATGCATAGGGAACAAATGCATACCGAAAGTCAAACAGAGAATGACACGGCTCCAAACACAGCCAAACTCTAATCAGAAAGGAGAAGAAAGGGGAAAACGCCGACGACACGGCATCACTCCTCATCACTCCTCACCTGTGCCCTGTACTTCTGCCCTAACCGTTGGTAGGGGAAAATCTTCAACTTTTCGATATCAATGCCTCGGCTCACTTTATTCTCTCAATCAGATTTGCCTTCAACTTCCTTCTCTTATCCTCGCATTGATATTCACCATATCGAGATGTATTCTTGCCAAATCTGTATAATGGTTCAATTATTGAGTCAATTGAAAAGCGCGGATATGGCCGAAAACAGAAAAAAACAATTCATCACAAAAATATTTTTGTCTAGCAAAAACACTTTTTTTGATTGTGTCAATTCTTTTTCTGATCTCTAGATATTCAAAGCTTCTTGGCAGATCTTCATTTACCATGCTTCTATTTTTAATAGGTATCAAAGATGTCTCAAATGTTCGGGTCGATACTTAGACTGCCCGAGACAGGTTTAATAAAAAAAAATATCCAAAAGATATGAAAAGATTATTTGAACTTTTCTTGAATAATATATCGAAATGCCTCCCAAGTTGTATTTTCGGAAGGTTTCCAGATCGATGATTGAATCATCTGAACCTTTAACCGTTATAGATATATTAATGAAAATTGAACTATTTAGATCAGTATCTCAGAATGGTATTTTCGAAAGGTTTCCATGTGACTGAAAGAATCATCAGAATTTTCGACAGTTATACAGGATGTTTAATGAGTTGTTGGCCATAGCCTAGTGGTGAATGCAGGTCATTAAGGCCTTTCAAAAAAGTGGACTGTTTATGTATCCTATGGCTTTCATTTTAGGAGATACAGGGTGATTCATGAATTTCGGCCTGAATTTACGATAGCCATAACTTTGGAATCTGAGATCTTATTTCGATCAAATTTGGATTTGTTCACTTCAGAAAGTCAGAAAGTCGAAAAGCTCACGAAATAATAATTTTCTGGGCAGTATTCAGAATATCGTGGTTTATATTTCAAGCCTCAAAATCTATATTTTTGACATCACTTATGAAAATTTCATTATTGCCATAAAAAAATGAATAATTCAATCTGAAGCATTCAATTTTTACTTTGAATGGCAAACTTGTTATAAGTAGTGATTTAACGAATTCATATTTTATGTATTTTTTCGAAATGTTATCATAGACCAGGCAATAGAGATTTTTTCGTGACAAAAATCGTAGAAGAAAACCGCTAGTGGGGTTACGTGGGGTGGTCCGTGGATGTTTAGTGATATGTTTTCGACTCGCAAATATGATTACTTTTCTTGTAATTGCAAAGAAACACAAGAAAAAACGGTGTTCTCTTCGTTTTTTGCTTGTAAAATCTGAACCAATGGAGCGATGCTGACACTTTCAACATTTTAGAGAATGAAAAGACGAAGAAAATGAGTGCTAGTGCAATGCAATCTGTTCATCATTACCGGAGGAAAGCCGGAAAAACCGTAAAAATCAACGTTTTTTCAAAACTCCATAACTCGGTCAATTTGAGTTGTAGCGCTGGTTTTCCGATGGAAAGTAGTGGCTAATCGGTGCTTTGAGTGTGCACAATCCGGACGTTGTCGGATAAATAGTTTTTGCGTAATTGTTATTTGAATTATTTAAGGCACTATTTTCCGGAAGAGCTAGATGCGTCGGAAGTTGTCCGATTTTCATTTACAAAACGAATTTTTAAAGTAAAAGTATAGTACTACAAAACGACAATCTTAATTTTCCGTTAAAATGTTGCTGAATAGGTGAAAAAAACGTGCAAACATGACCAAAACTAGCCAAACGCTCGATTGCAGTCAAGTAGTGGGGGTATAAATGTAAATATTCGCGCCCGGTTGCAGCGCATTTTTCGTTTCCCCGCGTCGACCGGCTACCTCTACTATTCGTCCGGGGAAGTGAACTCGGCTGATTTTGGTCATGTTTCCACGTATTTTTCACCTGTTTTGCAACATTTTAACGAAAAATGAAGATTGATATTTTGTAGTATCACCTATACTTCTTCTTTCAAAATCCGTTTTGTATATCAAAATCGGACAACTTCCGACGCATCCAGCTCTTCGGGAAAATAGTACCTGAAGTAATTCAAATCGTAATTACGCAAAAACTATTTATCCGACAACGTCCGGGTTGTGCACACTAAAAGTACCTATCAACCACTATTTTCGTTCGGAAAGCCAGAGCTACAACTTTATAATTGGCCGAGTTATGAAGTTTTGAGAAAACGCTGATTTTTACGGTTTTTCTGGCTTTCCTCCGTTAATGACGACCAGATTGAGTTGCACTATCAGTCATTTTCTTTGTCTTTCCATTCTCTACAATTTGTCTGTTGAAAGTATCAACCCCGCTCCATTGGTTCAGATTCTACAAGCAAAAAACTAAAAAAACGACGTTTTTTTAGGTGTTTCTGCGCAATTACAAGAAAAGTAATCATATTTGCGAGTCGAAAACATATCACTAAACATCCACGGACCACCCCACGTACCTCCCCCAATCGGGGTTTTCTTCTACGATTTTTGTCACAGAATGACCCTTTATCTGCTCTATTGCCTGGTATACCAAGGAAGCACTAAAATCAGGACCACATTTCAAAAAAATTACAAAAATTATAAATCCGTTCGATCGCTACTCGCTTGTAACAAGTGTGTCATTCAAAATGAAAATTGAATTCCTGAGATTGAATAATGTATTTTTTCATGGCAACAACGGCATTTCTCTAAGTGATGTAAAAAAAAATTTAGAAAAGCACTGTCATGAAGGCAGGAGCTTCTGAGCGCTCGTACATGCACCTTGTAGGTAGATTCGCATTTTCCAGTTTTAGAAATCAATTGAAGAGTTTTCGACAGCTGACAAAAAAATTCTGAAACTTAGTCGAAACTCCAGATTTCATGTCAGTGCTTCCGCTGATCCATTTTTTTTCGATATTCGCTAGAATTTTCTACGGTATCTATGGTCATGGTGGTGCGATCTGGACAAAATTTTGCACGTAGTTTGAATACATTATTATTCAGCTAGGTGCAAAATTTCATCCCGATCCGCTCCGTTTTTCCGGAACTATCAGCAAAAATATATTTTGAACGGCCATATTCACGGAATCCCTAGTCTAATTTTGGTCATTGATGAACGTGAACGCGATATTCGTGATCCACACCTATTCTGAAAATTTCAAGTTCCTAGGCCTTTCCGTTCAAAAGTTACAATTTCTATGGTTTCTATGGTTCTGGTCATGCGATCTGGACAAAATATTGTTTTAATATATCATTCTCGATTAAAATACAAAATTTCATCTCGATCGAATCCGTAGTTTCGAAATTATCGAGAAACCAAAATTTCAAACGACCATATTTACGGAACCCCTAATATAATTTTGCTCATAGATGAACGTGATCACGACATTTGAGATCCACACCTATCCTGAAAATTTCAAGTCCCTAGGCGTTTCCGTTCAAAAGTTACAATTTTCTATGGTTTCTATGGTTCTGGTCATGCGATTTGGACAAAATTTCACATGTAGCTTGAACACCTCATTCTCCATTTGAGTGCGAAATTTCATCTTAATCAAATCTGCAGTTTTCGAGTAATCAGGGGAACAAAACTTTGAACGGCCATATTTACGGAACCCCTGGTGGAATTTGGCCCATTAACGAACTTAACCGAGGCATTCGGGAACTGAATCCACACTGAAAATTTCAAGTCTCTAGATTGTTCCGTTCGAGAGTGATCGTGCTTACAGACGGACGGACAGACTCAAATTTTCCGACGGATTCGTCATCAGTGAGTCGAACATAGTCGATTGAGACTATTTTCGGCTCAAAATTCAAAAAATACAGACATCGTGACGAAATGATATAGCCCTCGTGTAAGTAGTACGAGCGCGCAATATAGATTTCGGAATATAAACCACGATATTCTGAGTACTGCCCTAAAAATATTGATATTTCTTGAGCCATTCCACTTTCTGACTTTCTGAAGTGAACAAATCCATGAAATTTGATCGAAATCGGACCTCAGAAGTTATGACTATCGTAAATCCAGGCCGAAATCCATAAATCACCCTGTATCTCCTAAACTAATAGCCTTAGGATACAATAGAAACATTTTTTCCGAAAGACCTGGATGACCTGCATTCACCACTAGGCTATGGCCAACCACACATGAAACACCTTGTAGATCTGTTGATTTATTTTTGTAAATTTAAATTTGTTTCGATTTTAAATTATTCAAATCAGTGTTTCTGAATAGTATTCTCGAAAGGTTTCCATGTCCCTTAACCGTAATAGATCTGTTGATATATTTATAAAAATTGAAATATTTTTCGATTCTTAACCATTCAAATCAGTATCCCATTATGGTATTTCGATAAAAAAATGATACATTATTTTTCTGATTGAGTTGAAATTATTTTCTACTTATTGAATATTCGAATTCGTGCCTCTAATGATAGTTTCTGAATATTTGAAACACTAAAAAAACATCTCGTGGATAGTGGTAGATCAATCTGGAATGGATTTTGGTATTGATGAAAAAACTGTAAAATATACTTAGATTTCGGGGAATACATAATACAAATAAAAAATTTGACTTGAAAATTTGACCCTTGAATGAAGCACACAAAATGGGGAGTAGAAGCTCCCATCTGCATTACGTGATGTTTTAATTTCTTAAGTGTTTATATCCCTACTCTCCTTGATCTATGTGAGAGCCCTCATAAACATGAATGTGGAATTTCGAATTGATTCAATTTATTAGATGGAGTTCCTATTCGCAGATCAAAATAATCTAAACCAATACGCTATTTGCAGACCTTCGGAATTCATAGAACCCTGATGAACAAATGCTCCTCACAAAGGAATGCTAGAGAATAACTCGCATTTGTCCGATGATGAAACAGACTCCGAACTCTACCACGACGCTATAGATAAAGAAGAAAGCAGAAACATCTCTGAAAATGACAAAAATGAACTGCACGAGTTTCGGTCTTCTGTTTGTGTCTGGGACGACAGTATCATACCATTCCACATCGGAGTGTACAGCCAATTCTTAGAAGCAAGGATTGTGCTGAGCAACAATTGTCCAAAATGCGACCGAGGTTGCAGATATCCCGGTAAGGATACTCAAAATGCCTCTCGTAACTTTCTAATGTTATTTGCATTGTTAGAGAGGAGAAATACACACATCAAGAAGCTGGAAGAAACCGTACTGACGTGCCAGATCGCAAACAGAGCCGAAAAAAAAATATGTCCCATTTGTTGTCGAACAACTGATCATTGCATTTGTGAAAAAGCTTTCATCCAGTCGAAACCTAGCAGTTCTTCTCATAACAAGAAGCAGTTATGTACTGTCTGTAAATCGACCCCAACTCAATGTATCAAGTTGCACGATTATGCCAAATCCAAAACGAAGAAGGACAATTCTGATGTCATTTCATTGATGAAAGACATCAGTAGAATTCCTACATGGCAAAAACATCAAAACAAATTCAATTCACAGCCTGTAACAAAATCTGGCACCAAGAATTGCAGAGTTCCTGTGAAATGTGTGTGCAAGAGTCTTGAGAAAAAATATACTTCGAGTCCTTCGTACATGTCAAAATTATCCTTCTTCAGTTCGGAAGAACTGCAGCTGATACACAGTATCAGAGGAAGTAAACTCACCGAAACTCTGAAACAAAATAAATGCATTCTTCCCGAAAAGTTGTTAGGAAGCTGCCCTTGTGGTTGTTTGAAATCTTATGTTGCTCCAGGCAAATGTAAATTTTGTGGAAAACACTATTCAAACTGTGTATGTTCCAAGTGGAGGGATCACTTCAGTGGAGAAGATTCTATGAATTTCGTTGCGGTGAAACAAATCCGAGACAAATTACAATGCATTTGTGGAAGAAAAAAAAAAGAAGGGGAGATACAAATTGCTGGAACTATCGAAGAAATCAAAGACAATAAGCCAAAAACCCACACCATCTCTACTTTTCCTCCCGTGAAAAAACCAGAAACTCCAAAATCAACGAATAAAAAAGATATCCCGTCAAAAGGTATAAACAAAGAGAAGAAAGTTGAAGAACATCATAAGCCAATAGTGAAGGATAAAGATGCGAAGGGAACGAATATCCAGGATAGGAAGATTGAACCTCAAAGAGATAAACTCTCTAGTGAAATAGTTTCCGAGAAAATCTCCAACCCTCCAACAAGCAGTCCTCCAATTCCAAAAACCGTAGAAAGGGCTGATGAACAAAAAAAATATAACGAAATAAAGAAACCTGAACCGAATAAAACACATAGAGAATCTGAAAAATCAGATATCCACAAGGATACTGGGAGGAAGATAGAAGACAAAAAACAACCAGATGCCTCGAAGGGAGATGGAGAGGAAATGAAAATATCGAAACAACCTGAAGACAAAAAACCTGAAAATAGTGACAAACCTTTAATTTCACTCAAAACAGAGGAGAAAAAGGTCGAGAATATTAAACCACCAGAAAGTTCCAAAACTATAAATATAAAGAAGAGTGAGGATATCCGGGAATCTAAAAAAATTGGGGATAAAAAAACTGGAGACGTGGAGAAACCAGTTATTATTAAGCAATCGGAAAAAAGGATTAGTGACGTCAAGAAATCAGAAACGCCTAAGTCTCCAGATCGTAAAAATTGGGATAATAAGGAAACTGTGGATCAAAAAGTACAAGAAGGCTTTAAAAAACCAGAAGAGCAGAAGGAATACAAGGAATTGCGAAAGGATGCCAGTAATAGAGAACCACAACATGAGAAAACTATAGAAGCAGATAATCTTGAACCACAAAAGATAACAGATAATGAACTAAGTTCGGAAAAGAGTGATGAAAAATTGTTTCTCGCGAATGATAATGAAATAACAGATGGTGATGAGCAAATTGACCATAAGTTCGTTGAGCCAGATATAACAATTACTATCGAAATATCTGATAAAGATGAGAATTTCAAATATTCGGTAGAAGGGAAAGAAGACCATCAAAAAGAAGATAATGTTCTTGAAGGGCAAGTTGTATTTCCCGAAGCCATGAGGAAGGGCAAAATATGTCAGTGTCATGCCGATGAACTGCCCATAATGGTCTCACAGAAATGTAAACCCTGTGAAACTAAGTGCAAAAAGTGCAGTCGTATACCTAGAAGCACATCCAGAATTATTTCCAAGGGTGACATGTCTAAAGAGCTCGCCGATCGAAAAATATGTCACTGTTGCAATGATTCAACGAATACGGAAAAGAAGGAAGTAACAGAAAAAGGTGAACAATGGGAAAGTAGCACAAGAGGTAGAGTTCTTCTATGCAAGAAATGTAAACAGTCTATCAACAAGGCAAAAGAAGCAAATACTGAAGTCATGGCTAAAGAAAATCCATCTATATCGAATAGAAATAGTATTCCGATAAAACTCTCCAAGTGTAGAGCAATGGGCGGCGTCAAAAGATCCTCGACATTCGTTTCTTCAACTAAAGAGTATGATAAACTCGATACGTCGATCAGGAATACCAACGGTTGTTCGAAAATTTGTCGAAGACCCAGCACTGCTAGTAAAATTGATGAACGTAAAACAAGAGAATTCGATTCAGGCAACACAACTCCTAGAGAATCATCGAAAAATAGGATGTTAACGAGTTGTGATGAAACTCTGGTTCGAATATGTCAACCTTGTAGTGAACTCCTTCCTTTAAGCTCAGAAAAAACATGTCCTCGAAAAGAATCTCCGAATAAAAAATTCGTTGCAGGAAAAATCTGTCATTGCCATGTCAACATTAACACTGACCGCGAAAATTTGGTGGACAAAGAACAGCAATGCGTCAAGAGACCTTCGAGAGCGATCAAAAGTAAAGAGTGCAGTCATTCTCAGACAGGAGGGACTTTTGAACAGGACGTTATAGCTTCTTACGTTGCAAGCTGCACTTCGAACTCAGAAACTCCCCCTCCACAACAATTCATCATTCAAACTCTACTTTATCAGTTTGCAGGTTATGAGCTCAACAAAGACCCCACCCCACCACGTAGAAGAAGACCCCCCGATAGATCGAGAACTCCTCAACCTCAAGAACCCTGTGAGAATGTCATGCGGTCGATTCAAGTTCAAGTAGGACCGACTTGTCCACCGAAATGCGAGACGGCGCAGACCGTGACTACATTCATCCTGACGGATCCCCGTACACTTCCAAAATTCGACACCATGCCGGCAGTCGAAGGCAAAATAAACTATGTCTGTGGTCCCGAAGTTCCTGGAATAAGAACGAAAGTAGCCATGAATCTGAAGCAAATCCCATCCATAGACGAAGAACAGAGTTGCATATGTACCTCGGAGCGTGATATCGAACAATTAGAATCGTTCGATCAGTGTGAATCTTCCATGTGTTCCTATTATCAAAACAAAAACACCGACTTGAATGAAAAATCCCAGCCAAACTACAAAGTGACGAAGAAAGACAAGTATGTTTTCATAACGGTGACGCCGGTGCAGACAGAACCATACGAACCGAACTATTACATTATATTCCAGACAACAGAAGATGAATCCAATGATAAAAAGGAAAATAAAAGCAAGAAAGCCCCGAAAAGCTGCACTAAATCCAAACAGGAGAAAGTTACAGCCCAGAAATATCCACTCGATCATTTCAAAAACCAAATATTCTCTTTAGAAACCTTGAAATCGAAAGAATTCCTTGAGCTATACGAGAAAAAACAAGAAGCAATTCAAGATGCCAAAGTCATAGGCTCATCTTGTGGTACAATCGATCCAGCGTGCATAGCAGCTTTGCTTGAAAAAAACAAGATCCAAGGCAGTGAACTTACGAATGCCGAAATTAGACAGAAGAATGTCGAAAATAAAGGATGTGGACCTGATACTTGCGAATACTTCAAAGAACCACAGAAGAACGAAGCGGTTGAGTGTTGTTTTGTGAATGAAGAAGTTAAAGTAACCACGAGAACCTTGGCATGTGGATCGGATCACTGTATTCACCAAACCGAACTCAACGAGTCAAGAAATGCTGAAGTATCCACCAGCTCAAATAGATCTCGAGAGAAGAGAGGTGAAGATGTTCTATGTGGACCAGATATCTGTAGTTTCAAGGAACTAAAAGACTCTGGTAATGGCGAGAGAATCTGCATATCAATACAAACGGAAGAAATCTTTCAGAAACGAAATGCGATCAAATCTTCCGAGGCAATAATTGTGAAAGTTGCTTGTGATGCTTGTACCACCACAGCTTCACAAGAAAGAGGAACGGTTCCTTCTCATTCAGAATACTGCGACAAAAAAGTATGTACCAACGCATGCGAGATAGGGGAGCTTGCCAGTCAGGCTTGTGATGTGATTGAAGTAAAAGCTCACCGCGACAATGATTGCAATACCGTTGTCGGGGTACAAGGAGAGTCAAGGACTGTTACAGAAATAGATCTGAATGAATGTGACGACGATGTTTGTCCAGAAAAAGTGACGAAATCTGCAGATAAGCTTCGCGATGATTATGACAAAGCAGAAACATCTCTTCAAAATGAAGAGTGTGAAGATTCCGTATGTGTGAAGAAAAGAGTTAACACAAAATTGGACGACAAAGATGTTTTTGCATTAGAATTAGCCATGAGTCGTTTCATAAGAGTGAATCCGAAGTCAATAAATGAAGATTAAATGATGCATCTTCGTTTCAATAATGAATGTTCCATACTTTCCATGAAATTCAAGTGTTAGACCAATGGTCAATATCAGATAAATCAGTACAAATGTGTTAAACGTGCTTTTCTTTCTTCATCCTTTCAAACAGTGTAATTTTCGCAGGTAAAAAATGAATTTCTTGTGAAATCTTTTCGAAATCTATGTCGAAATAAAAATGTCTTAGATAGTCGAAGAGAAATCGAAAATTTAACTGGGCGCATGCCAAAACGTGATTTTGTTGTCTCCCAACCTTACATTGATTGTGTTCGCCGACAAGCTTTGAATGCAGACCTATATACAGAGGCGTATCTAAACTTCTTAGATTTTTAGGCACACAGCATGTCAATAACGATATGATATTTTGGCCTCATCTGGCTTCATGCATTTGCATAAAATGCAAGAGCATGGTATAAGGCAAATAATGTAAAACAGGATTAGTGTGGCGATTAGTCGTCGGAAAACGTTTTTAAACCGATTAATATATATCACATACAGTGTGTCAATTTGGAAAGGTAACACTCTTAATATCTAGGCCCCATGCAGAATCATAAAAAATAGGGGGACATACTTTGAGTACGATTGGTTGTACTCAAGTTATGTCAACCCTGTGAGCGTGATGACAGCGACCTCTAAAATCTTAAATAGAAGGGGTGGAGTGACACCTTGTTTCAACGGTAATACGATACCTTTTTCTCAAATGCCATAAACTTGTACTTTTCTGTTGGTGCTTCCGAAAAAAAAAATATGGCCCACAGATCATTTCCAAGAGAGATGGATTGGTAGAAGAGAACCAATTAAACGGCTACCACGCTCCTAAGACTCAGAACACGGCCCCGAGATGAAGAATTCAAAGTAAGAATACGCTCAACATGCCGAGGAAAAAGGTTATATTTTTATTTACAAAAAAATTAACATTTTGAAAATCATTCATAGTAAAAATTTTCTCATTCTTTTCATGTTTAATTGCAACTCTTGCTATCGAAACATACTACTCTACTCGTTTTTTTGGGAGTACCAACGAAAAAGGTCAAGTGTATGGCATTTTTGAAAACGCAATCGAATTACCTGACTATGCTTCTACTTGCTATTTGCTTCAGTGTCACTGGTGTTAGAGAGTCCAAGGAATTTTGCTATATTATTCATTTGGCTTAGCTCCAATGGTATTGATTTCAACTGGCAGGGAGGAAGGTACACCATTTATTACTTCGGCGATGTGTCGTATTGAATGAAAGTAGTTTTGTATACTCACGAAATACAGGGGGAGAGACGGGCATTGTGGGGTACTTAAGATTCATCTGCTATCAATGCGGTACAATATTAATGAAAAAATGTTTGAATAGTTTACATCGCTTACTTGACGTGTTGTTTTTTATGTGCAACGATGTTTCATTGCTACATCATTAAATAATTGACTAAACAAAACATTTTTGTTAGAAGTCATTTATCCCGCTATGGCCCGGCATAGGGGGCAAAGTGGGGTACTAAGTGGGCAATGTATGATATCAGTTATTGAATGAAAAAAATCATACAGATTCGAAAAAAAATAAAAATATTTTTATTGATCAACTAAACAAATGAATAGAAGCATAAAACACAAAATATTATTTAATATACAATTATATTAATTTATATAATAATAATTACGCAAGCACATGAGCAATATGCCCAACGACTGAACTTTCTGCACCTAATCCAACCTTCATTGGACTGAGACCATAGGTACCCACAATGCAGACATTTAGCATCTCTGTCATCGTCAGAATTTCGAATTTGCCTCGAAGTTGCTTCAAATGTTTTAATTGTCGTGATTTTCTTCCTTCAAAACTCTTCATTATATCTCTTTTGCATGCATTTTCTTTGTTGTTGTTTGTTGTTCCACTAATTCATTTTCGTAATGACTCCGTCATTATCGCTATTTTTCCTCTGCGTTTTGTAACCCGTTGCGATGTTCGTACCTCTTTAGGTAAGGGTAGTATGGCTTCAGAGGACCATACGGTTCTGTTTTGTTCTTATACGTCCGAACTATCGCGCTAATTAATGAAAGTGTGTCCATAAACAAAAAAACCATAAGATAAATATGGGGTATGTGGGTCACAAAATAAACGTTCCCCACTTTGCCCCTGTCGACTACCCCGCTTCGCCTCATATGACGTTACTAAACATACATGGCTGTGACTCTTACCTTCTGTCGTTAAAACTCGTGTTAAATATATGAACACAATACTTAAGCACACGTCAATCTGTATGAAAGGTCGTCTGAATTGTGGCACAAATACTAATCACTTGATGTCGATACGAATGTTTACTCGTACTACTTACACGAGGGCTATATCATTTCGTCACGATGTCTGTATTTTTCGAATTTCGAGCCGAAAATGGTCTCAATCGACTATGCTCGACTCACTGATGACGAATCCATCGGAAAATTCGAGTCTGTCCGTCCGGCCGTCCGTCCGTATACACGATAACTTTCGAACGCAACAATTTAAAAACTTGAAATTTTCAGGGTAGGTTCGAATCTCAAATGCCGCAGTTAAGTTCGTTATTAGGCAAATTTCAACCAGGGGTTCCGTAAAGATGGCCGTTCGAAATTTTGTTCTCTTGATTACTTCGGAAATACTGATTCGATCGAGGTGAAATTTCGCACTCAGATGGAAAATGACGTGTTCGAGCTACATGCAAAATTTCGTCCAGATCGCATGATCACAACCATTGAAATCATAGAAAATCATAACTTTGTGATGGAAAGGCAGGTAATTTTAAGGATACGTGTGGATCTCGAATGTTACGGTCACGTTCATCAATGAGCAAAATTAGACTAGGGGTTCCGTTTGAAATTTAGTTTCCTCGATAATTTCGAAACTACAGATTTGCTCTAGACAAAATTTTGTATTTTAATGGAGAATGATATATTAAAGCTACATTTTTTCCAGATGGCATGATCAGAACCATATAAACCATAGAAAATTTCAACTTTAAAACGAAAAGGCCTAGGAACATTTTCAGGATAGGTGTGGATCTCGAATGCCGCGTCACGTATATCAATGAGAAAAATTAGACTGAGGGTTCCGTTAATATGACAATTTTTTTTCCTTATAATTTCGAAACTACTGATTGGATTGGAATGAAATGTTGCACACAAAATAAAAATTCGTTGGAATCTCAAAGGGTTCTGGTTATGCGATCTGGAAAAAATTCAGCTTGAATATATCATTTTCCATCAAAATACAAAATTTCGTCATGATCGAATCCGTAGTTTTGAAATTATCAAGAAAACTAAATTTCAAACGACGATATACGGACCCCTTGGTCGAATTTTGCCCAATAACTAACTTAACCTCGGCATTCGAGATTCGAACCTACCCCGAAAATTTCACGTTTCTAGGTCATTCTGTTCAAGAGTAATCGTGTATACGGACGGACGGCCGGGCAGACGGCCGGATGGACAGACTTGAATTAGTTTGAATACATTATTCTTCATCTATGTGCAAAATTTCATTTCAATTCAATCATAAGTTTCGAAATAATCAGAAAAAATATTTTTAACACGTTGAATGCCGACTACGAGATAACTCGTAGTTTCATTCTCTTTTGGGACGCCGACTACGAGTTATCTCGTACAGCGGCCATTTTTTGCAGCTCTTGCAATCCAATTTTTTTCGAAAATGGTTCGCGTATCTAATGATTGAGAGAAGCGACAGGTCGGAGCGCGTCTGCGTACGAATTCTCGTAGTTCGCTTCCGTGGAGAGCTTTCTGTTACAGAAGTAAACTACGAGATAATTCGTAAGATCTTTCTTTTCGAAAAAATATTTTTTTTTTTGGCTTTTTGATGATCACTATGCACTAGATATAGGGTTTTAAATAATATAATGTGATAAAATCAAATTTTCATTTTTGGCCAGAGTTCTGGAAATTGCCGTGGCAGTCAACGTGTTGACGGCCATGTTTACGGAACCCCTAGTCTAATTTTACTCATTTATAATTGTGACCGGAATATTCAAGATGCAAACCTATCTTCAAAATTTCGGGTCTCTAAGCCTTTCCGTTTGAATGTCCTAATGTTCCATGGTTTCTATGGCTCTGGTCATCCGATCTGGAAAATTTCAAGTGTCTAGGTCGTTCCGTTCGAGATTTATCGTGTAAACAGACAGCCGTCCGGACGCACAGACTTGCAATTTTCGACGGATTCGCCATCAGTGAGTCGAACCTTTCGACCATTTTCGGCTCAAAATTCTAAAAATACAGACATCGTGATGAAATGATATAACCCTCGTGACAGTAGAACAAGCGCTCAAAAATACATAATATTTTTCCATTTAAACGTTTCTGTAAGACCAATATCAACTGAGATAGCTATTGAGTGAAATATAAACAATCATTTGGTTGACTCTGAAGCCTGATACTCAACTTTTCCAGAAACATCTGATTGATAGCAGTGAAAAGTGATAATATATAAGCTGCCCATTTTAAGGCTAGTGAAGATTGAACAATATTGCGATCATGTTTCAAGAACTCAATGATCTACAGAGGCAGAATGGATATAATCGTGTTTTCATAAATGCAATAAGTCGTCCTTCCCTAGGAATTGGAGTTTTCGCGGAGAAAAATAAGGAATGGATAACTTTTGCTAGTCAGTCTATAAAAGGTAATACGATTGAGTTCAATCTTCTTTGCTATTCCATAAGTCTCAAATATTTCAGATTTCACCACTCCTGAAAGAGGACTTGCTAGGTACGTTTCGAAGGATATACTTAAGATTTCCTCGTCTGAAGATGTGACGCTGAAAGTTCCTGATACCTTTTTTCGACACCATTTCGTTTACAACTGCAAAACATTATCATCAAGCGATGTTAGCAGAAGATCTGAATCTACTTTGAGAAAAGAAATGACCAATGAGTGCACCAAGGTCCCTATTTCAAACACGAGGACGAGCAATAACTCGAAATCACGGACAGAAATAATTTTTCAAATACCAAAAAGATATCAGGAAGACTCGTTGGTGGATATTGAACACATTGGAATGGCTTTAGCTCTGCATACTAGTACTTCTAGTGATGGTAAAGAGAGCGATTGTTTTGATTCAACACACAAATCAGAAAAAAAGGAACAGGCTAACAATGTTGTAGAAACTGGAAGTGAATGTATCATACCACTCGCTTCAGAGAAAGTTGACTCATTTCGAAAGTATACCAAGAATTGTATGATTGCTGTAACAAGAGAAGAAGATATTCAGTTCAGTTGTCTTCGTTCAGATGGAAAGCAGTTAGGAGGGCAAAAAGAAAATGAAACTTTCCCCAAAATCGATACGAACAAAGTGTCGATAAAAATGGGGGAAAATTTTGTCTTGAGCTGGGTAACAAACATGGATGAGCAAACTGAAAATAATTATTGCGATGAATGCAATGTACAAATAGACCAAAAGGATAATGACAAATTTCCTGCAATACAAATTCTCGTGAAATGTAATGGTGAAACTATACAAGAAATTTCTTCACCGCGACAGAACCAAGACAAGACGTATGATGAGGAAGCTAACGAAAAGAACTACAATCAGATATTCTGTGTGAACACTTGTAATAAACAGGCTATCAACATCGAGACTGATGTTTGTACACCCACTTCTTGCGAAAATAAAACTGAGACAGATGAAATTCTGCCTACTGAATGTTGTCACACCTGTTACATGGTAAATACAACAACCAGAAATAACTCCTTAACTGATTCACAGGTGACACCTGAATGTTTTTCAAGGATGCAGAAGATCGAAGCATCTGATGGTAGCTGTACAAAATGTCAATTGATTTCGAGGATTTGTTGTGTTCCTCCGAGAATAGAAGAATCGAAACCAAAAAATCTTAAGCAACTCCAGAAAAAATCTGAAGCAACGTCTAAAAATTCAAATGATAATAACCAATGTACATCGAGGAATACGGCAATTAAACAATGCGGTGCTGCATCTGAAGCTCAGTCGAAATCCAGTCTCTGTTCTTGTCCTCCGAACAAGGACGACATTGCATCCCTAGGTTCCTTTTCCTTATTTTTCATAATCAACGACATGAATACTGGAAACTGCAACTATAAAAAAACTGATAGTAACGAGCTCCTACAGACAGCAATGATTTGTGTTCATGTTGATGATTCAATAGATAAACGATATAAATCACGTAATGTTAATGGTAATCAGATGAGAAGACCGATTTCGAGCTCTTCTTGTCCAGCTGTTGTTTATTCTTTCGACAAAACACAAGGAAATATGGCCGATAAAATGGTATCGCCAATATTATGTTATTGTCCTTCAAAGACTGCTTCGAAATCCTCCAGTTGTTCCTGCCCCTCTGTTAGAACAGCACCGGGCCAATCGATATGTTCTTGTCCTTCATTCAAGTCAGCAACAGATTACGTGTGTCCATTCACAAAGGACGGACTAGATGACTTTAAAATCCCACCCATTCATTCCACGAATACTTCAAAGAGGTCTTCCATGCATAAGACTCCGTGTTGCCAACCTTCACAAATAAGATTTTCTGTATCCGTGCAGGCTGAGAAGAGTCAAGGTTGCGCTGACTCTAAAATTAAACAAACCTCAGTACAAGTATCTCCCTCGAATAAATTGGCTCACATTCAACCTTCGTATGCAGGCGCTCATAGGCTGCCCCAACCACAAGGCATACAAGCTTCTATCTCTCAGAAATCAGCCACTATTCAATACTCGTCTCGCACTACCCCAACCTGCAGTCAAGCACGCCAAGTTCTCAGCCATATTTGTCCACCATCGTGTAAAATCAACCTTCCGAAACTTGACTCGAGCCCTTGTGAGAAACTACCCTGCACTCCAGCAAAGATGCCTGCTCAAAGAATGGCTTCTGTTCAACCTACCACTTGTAATATAAAATCAGGACCCAGCTTCACAAGCCCCTCCTGTCCTTCATTAAAAAAAATTATTTGTTTAGGACTGGACTCCAGTCCATCCCGCAATCCATCAGTTGTTTGTTTGAATAGGCCTGCAACGACACAGTCGAAGAGTTGCAGTATATGTATCAATGTATCTAGGTTGAATGATTCCAGAGATCCATCCCTCAAGAAGGTATGTTCCTTCAGTGGTGAGTGCAAACTGACACCTACATCCTCTAAAGGATCGGTTAAATCCAAAACAAGTTGCAGTATTTGTAAGGAAGTTCACGAAGAGAAAATGAAACCTCATTTACCCACGACGTTCAACGGAAAACCGAGGGTGGTTCCTGCCTCGCCCAAGTTAGGGAGGACTAAGAACTTCAACAAAATATCACATCTTGACGTTTCTGGCGCCGATGAGTTCATTTATAATGATACTAATAAAGGAGATCTCACGTTGATCACCGCGGACTACAGTGATTTGAAACAGGCATTCGAGAAATTTATGGTGACCAAAAAAGCAAAAAACCCGAAATGCAAATACATCAAGAAAGGTTGATTGTCTGATTAAAGTGAACGAATAAAGTTTCGAATTTAACGATGCTATATTTGTATTAGAGAGTTATCGAAACTGTTGAATAATGCCGGATAGTAATAAGGGAGTAAGGGACTGCCTTATTTTATTACTGCATCATCCTTATTTTGTGACCGAAATTAGAGTAATTGGCCACTTAGCCATGTTTCGTGTGGTACTTTAATCTTTTTTGCACGACAGAGCGACTTTTGTTAGTTACCGCGTTTGTTGCTAGATCGGTAGATTATTTTTACTGTTTGCTAAGATAAACAGAACAGTAAGTGAATCAGTTCCGTTCAGCGAACGGTAAGTGAGAATGACTAAATATTCATTGAAATAATGAAATAATTCACAAACAATTTGAATTTAATTCATTCAATATTGAAAAGTGAAAGTACAATTATTACAATTGCTGATGAAAATACCGCTAGCTCGAGAAGTAGCTGAATTCACAGACACTGCTGCTGAATTCAACATTTGTTGTTTCAACTCGCTACGTTCCGTAGTATGCAAATCTTTTTCAGCAAAGCCGAGTATTTTCTAGGGAATCCTCAACGTAACTTCCAGCAACAGTCGAGGACCGCCATCCGCCGTGGCTTTTTAGTCCTAATACATCTACTCCTTTATTGGCTAAAAATGTGGCCGACGTGGGCTTAAAAGAGTGGCCAGTATAGGCATTGGGAGTTTCTAAATTCAAAAAGGTTGCAATTTTTGACGGCCTACTTCCAATTGTCCCTTTGCCTATTACTCGATTTCTGCATTTTCCTTTATAATATCTCAAAAATAAATGCTCGCTCTTCGCATTTTGTGGACGCAGGCTGAAATATATCTTTATATATATAAAAGAAAGTCGTGTTAGTTACACCACTTATAACTCGAGAACGGCTGGACGGATGTTCATGGTTTTTGATTTGTTGTATTCGTCTCCGTCCAGAATAGGAGAATATTTATTGAAAACATTGGAAAATTGCCGAAAAAATACAATAAAAGACAGAAAATTTTCCAATACAAAATGTTCATAGATTTCGTAACTGTCAAGAATAATGTCATAATGCAAAATGAGTGACATATATATTGGTTGTCAAATACTTGTGCGATTGATTTCACTGAATGATTCGAGATTATTCCGTAAATGCATTCAGAGTCAGTATATTATATAAATATTTACTTCGTGAAAGTGATTAATGTTGACTGTGATTTGTTTTGATGGGTGACTATTATTATTAAAATAATGCCGTGATCAAGAAGATCTAATATGCGGCGCCAGGATGGAGGGAAGAGTGCAATGTAATGTCTCTCGGATAAATTCAGCATATAGACTTGGAGACTGGGACACTTGAGGGTAGCTTCGGTATACAGAACTGCGTCGTCGGAGGCTGTCAAAGTGATTCCTGGCTTCTACCAGTTGACCTAATGGTGGCGGAAAGATGCTTCTTTTATATCATAGGAGGAGCACTACCGGGCAATCGACGTATGGCAAGAAGGATGACACTGAGAAAATGGCAAGAGAGATGGGATGATGGGTAAAATACCGCTTGGATGCGGGGGAATTTGGAGTATCGGATCCAATGTGAGCATAAAACGACTATTCTACTCAATTTTTGACAGGGCATGGATCTTATGGTACCTTCACTAATAGGACGGACACGGGATGATCTGCATCATGCCTTATCATGACCCGAAGCACATGTTCTGTCACTTCCTCAGATGGACGGAGGAAAGGAACGCACTGGTTGGAAAGATAAGCCGCTTACCGCCAGTTGAGAATATAATAGAGGAAATTATACAGCATGAAGAATGCTGGAAGGCGTTTACGGCTTTGGGACAGAAGTCATGGGGAGAAAGGAGAGAAAGGACCACTATGCATGGGGGATCATCGAAGTACGGACAGGGATGTCTTTTCCGGTGGTCCTCGCATTTCCCCAAGTTGAGGTTTTTTTAGGTTGGCAGGCAACAACATCAAGTCGAACCGACATATCCCACAACACGGGTTGTGGTTGAATCTAGCAGCAGATTTTCCTCCAAAACCCGAAAAATGAAAAAGTTTGTGTGCGTCGGGTTGGGTTAGGTTTGGGTAACGAATGTCACGATAGGGTTAGGTTAGGGTTAGGATAGCGTTAGTCTAAGGTTAAGTTAGGGATAGGTAAGGGTTAATGATAATAATTATTCCACTGTATTGAATATTTCACTACAATTTAATTCAACGTATACCTTAGCAACAGCAACGCGTGGCCGGGTCTGCTAGTTCTATATATTTCCAGGTAATTGATATAATTATCTCGATCGATGACTGTGAATGTTCGCTGAATGTTGGTTTTTGTGTTCGGAATTTTCACGATTGAAAATTATTCCCGATCTTCTATGTCCCTCACGCTCATATTGTACAACTCTTCTCTTCTACAAGCCCCTGATATCATTCCCACCTAAAAGGACATAATTAGTTTATAAAGCACTTTCATATAAACAAAAGAGAAGTACACCTTTTAATGATCAAAAACGTATCATCCGATGCTTCTTTCAAGAATTTATTCATTTCTTCTCTAGTGAAAACGACCGATTTTTTGGGTTTGTAACCAACAGTTTTTCTTTCAAGGAATGCTATAAGAGTTGCGAACTTGGATATATCGATACCATCGTTTGAAAATATTGTGCTTTTTAACATGGAATATTCAGCCCAAAGGCTTCCAGGAGATCTTAGGTTTTCTATTCGTCGAACGAAAGCAAGCAATACTTTTGCATTGATTTGGCTGCCTTTTCCTTAATCCATTTCTTGAAAGTCTTGTATATACCCTCGTAACGAAGTTTCGATTTCTCGGGAATAACTGCAGAACAGCCGATTTCCCAGGCTTTTTGAGTTTCGTTTTCTTGAGAAGATTCGATATCGCTCATTTTTGAGCGCTCGTACTACTTACACGAGGGCTATATCATTTCGTCACGATGTCTGTATTTTTCGAATTTTGAGCCGAAAATGGTCTTAATCGAAAAGGTTCGACTCACTGATGACAAATTCGTCGAAAAATTCGAGTCTGTCCGTCCGGCCGGCCGGCCGTATACACGATAACTCGCGAACGGAATGTCCTAGAAACTTGAAATTTTCAGGGTAGGTTCGAATCTCGAAGGCCGCGGTTAAGTTGGGCAAAATTCGCCGAGGGGTTCCGTAAATATGGCCACTCGAAATTGTGTTCTCCTGGTTACTTCGAAACTACAGATTCGATCGAGATGAAATTTTGCACTCTAATGGAAAATGAGGTGTTTTAGCTACATGCGAAATTTTGTCCAGATCGCATGACCAGAACCATAGAAACCATAGAAAACTGTAACTTTTGAACGGAAACGCCTAGGGACTTGAAATTTTCAGGATAGGTGTGGATCTCGAATGTCATGATCACGTTTATCTATGAGCAAAATTATACTAGGGGTTCCGTAATTACGGTCGCTTGAAATTTTGTTTTCTAGATAATTTCGAAACTACGGATTTGATGGAGATAAAATTTTGTATTTTAAACGAGAATGATATATTCAAAATATTTTTTTCCTGATAATTTCGAAACTACTGATTCGATTGGAATGAAATTTTACTGAGTAATAATGTATTCAAACTACATGCGAAATTTTTTCCAGAACGCATCACCAAGACCATAGATACCGAAGAAAATTCTAGCGAATTATCGAAAAAAAATTGGTCAGCTGAAGCACTGACAAAGTCTGGAGTTTCGTCTGAGTTTGAGAATTTTTTTGACAGCTGTCGAAAATTCCTTCGATTGATTTCTAAAACCAAAACTGAAAAATGCGAATCTACCTACAAGGTGGATGTACGAGCGCTCAAAAACTTCTGACTTCACGGCAGTGCTTTTCGTAATTTTTGAAGTAAATTCAGTTAATTATTGGCACTTTGACAATCTACAATCAATAAGCTTTCAACACCAAGACAACGCCTTGTATTATATTTATACTTCAGAGTAAATAGTATATTATTTCATAAGGAGGAAAAGTGTCACTTTTTATGGCGAGCCTGGGTTTACCCGCCGAACGTAGTGAGGCTGGTATTTGAAGGCGAGCCATGAAAAGACACTTTTCCTCCGAATGGAATATGTTATTTTTTGAGCGCTCGTACAACTTACACGAGGGCTATATCATTTCGTCACGATGTCTGTATTTTTCGAATTTTGAGCCGAAAATGGTCTCAATCGACTATGTTCGACTCACTGATGACGAATCCGTCGGAAAATTCGAGTATGTCCGTCCGTCCGCCTGGCGTAAGCACGATAACTCTCGAACGGATCAACCTAGAGACTTGAAATTTTCAGTGTAGGTTCAGATCCCAAATGCCTCGGTTGAGTTCGTTAATGGGCCAAATTCGCCCAGGGGTTCCGTAAATATGGCCGTTCAAAGTTTTGTTCCCCTGATTACTTGAAAACTACAGATTTGATTGAGATGAAATTTCGCACTCAAATGGAGAATGAGGTGTTCAAGCTACATGTAAAATTTTGTTCAGATCACATGACCAGAACCATAGAAACCATAGAAAATTGTAACTTTTGAACGGAAACGCCTAGGGACTTGAAATTTTCAGCATAGGTGTGGATCTCGAATGTCGTGATCACGTTCATCTATGAGCAAAATTATACTAGGGGTTCCGTAAATATGGTCGTTTGAAATTTAGTTTTCTTGATAATTTCAAAACTACAGATTCGATCGTGACGAAATGTTGTATACTAATGGAGAATGATATATTCAAGCTACATTTCTCCAGATCACATGACCAGAACCATAGAAACCATAGAAAATCATAACTTTCGAACGGAAAGGCCTAGGGACTTGAAATTTTCAGGATAGGTGTGGATCTGAAATGTCGCGTTCACGTTTATCAATGAACAGAATTATACTAGGGGTTCCGTAAATACGGTCGTTTGAAATTTTGGTTTCTCGATAATTTCGAAACTGCGGATTCGATCGAGATGAAATTTTGTATTTTAATCGAGAATGATATATTAAAACAATATTTTGTCCAGATCGCATGACCAGAACCATAGAAACCATAGAAAATTGTAACATTTGAACGGAAAGGCCTAGGAACTTGAAATTCTCAGGGTGCGTTTGGATGGCAAATATCACGTTCACGTTCATCTTTGAGCAAAATTAGAGTAGGGGTTCCGTAAATATGGCCGTTCTAAATATTTTTTTGCTGATAGTTCCGAAAATACTGAGCGGATTGGGATGGAATTTTGCACCTAGCTGAGTAATAATGTATTCAAACTACGTGCAAAATTTGGTCCAGATCGCACCACCAAGACCATAGATACCGTAGAAAATTCTAGCGAATTATCGAAAAAAAATAGATCAGCTGAAGCACTGACATGAAGTCTGGAGTTTCAGAATTTTTTTGACAGCTGTCGAAAATACCTTCAATTGATTTCTGAAACTGGAAAATGCGAAACTACCTACAAGGTGCATGTACGAGCGCTCAAAAGCTCCTGCCTTCACGGCAGTGCTTTTCGTAATCTTTATTTTATATCTAGGAACCAGGAAGGAGGACGTGAAAATGTCTAGGTACTTGTAACTTTCACATTACAGTTTTCTATTGAAAACCGCGAAGTACCAGAACTCTACCTGAAATGAGTTCTTTTTAACGTGAAAATATTACTCTAAATAATGTTTGGCCAAGATCGTGAATGAAATTGTGTATGCAACCCAAATTACGCTTGATTCAATAGAAGAGATTGACGGAAAAATCGGAAATTCAAAACACATATTTTTAGCACCCAAAACAGGAAAATAACAAGTTTATTGGTGCTATTGGGGACAGTTCCCCAACTTCAGGTCAAATAATAATAATAATAGGGAAAGACCTGCGAGAAAACCCGTACTGTACAATGGAAAGCAATAGGTCGACTGTAAAACCCAGAGGCCTCTCTCCTTTTCTTTTTTAAAGATGGTTGAGTGAATTAAATGCTGCACTAATAACTCCTTAACCTTAATTAGTGAAGATATGACTTTTCCGTGCTGGGAGGAAACTTGTCAGGAAAACAACCATCATTAGACGATTGGTGTCCAGCGGTGAGGAGAGGGCCAAAGAGAACCGTCTCATTTGAAGCACGATAGGGGAGAGCCAATGAGTACAGTCCCCTTCAAAGAACTTTTTCGTTGATCCCTTGAGTTTCAAATTATCGAGAGTCGACTGTACCATAGATTTCTTACTGTTGTGAATATAAAAAACAATGAAAGGGAAGTCGAGGAAGAACTGAAAAACAAGTTTAAAACCCAAATAACAATCTTTTATTTGTTTCTAACCTTAATCAATATCGAGCATACAAGTGTTGCTTAAGTTAGCATAATTATTTATTTACGGGATCAACCCCATTACAAAATTATATAAGTAACATTCAACCATTCCTCTTGATTTTCAAATGAACCGATTTTATATGCCTTTCGAGGTAAACCTTCCAAACAGAAGCATAATCACATAAGTGACACTTATGTTCGTTAATTTTCAAATGCACTGATTTTATATGGGCTTTGAGATTACCCGTGCGAGATGAAGCATACTCACATAAGTGACACTTATGGTCGTTCATATTCAAATGAACTGATTTTATATGGGTTTTGAGACTACTTTTCTGAACTGCAGCGTAATCGCATAAGTGGCACTTATGTTTCTTCATATTCAAATGGACTGAATTAATATGCATTTCGAGGCGATCCTTCCGAGCTGCAACATAATCACATGAGTGACACCTATGTTCCTTTATATTCAGATGGACAGAATTAATATGCATTTCGAGGCGATCCTTCCGAGCTGCAGCATAATTACATAAGTGACACCTATATTCGTTTATATTCAAATGCACTGATTTTATATGGATTTTGAGGGTACTCTTGTAAGATGAAGCGTACTCACATAAGTGACACTTATTTTCCTTTATTTTGAAATGGACTGAACTAATATGTGTTTTGAGATTAAACTTCAAAACTGCAGCATAATCACATATGTGACACTTATGTTTCTTTAAATTTGTAGGAACAGAATGATTGTGTTGTTTGGGATCAGATTTCTGTTTTGCTGCGTCAGCAAGTGAATTATTCCTACGCTCATGTCCTTCAATGAAATTCGGATTCGCTTCCATTTCGAATTCAGAATATAATGTTTCTCCGTCCATCTTCAGTAATTCACTCCTCTCGTGCACCCCATTTTCATCTATGAATTGTTCGGTGATGTCCACGTCTTCGATCTTCAAACTTTCAGGGGTCCCTTCGTCAGCCGAATACTGAGCACTAGAACAGATCAAACCGTTGTGAAAAATATTTTCGAGTACGGATTTTGAGTCACGTTATTGTGACAATTGAAAAGCTTGAGGAATCTTTTCCAGATTGGAATATTCCTAAATATATCATATTTCAACCGAAACCACAAGATCATACACTAAAAGAAAGTAATATAAAGAGTGTTACAAATTTCAGTTGTATGATTTGAATGAAATAGTTTTTGAACAAAGTAAATTGTTGTGGACCTCGTGAAGAAAGTGAGGGTTACGTACGAAAGTATTAGACAAATTCAGGCGAATAAAATTACAGTAAATACTCACTCATATTCAATTGATGATTCTCTAGTTTCATCAATATACAGTTCAACTATTCCCATATCTTCTGTTTTAATCTCATTCTTTCCATAATTATAATTAGGTCTCTCAGCTGAATCTAGCGTCAAAACACGAGATTCAGATTTGTCTGCCATTTTCGAAAGTATAAAACTCAAAGGCTCTGGAAATAAAGTATGATGGAAAATTGCCAGGACATAATAGCAATGTTTACATTGCAGACTGACTTTCTTACACTTAGAAACTACAATTAAATGAAAAAAAACCATAAAAAGCACCCAACAGCGCTAGAATCAAATTGATTATTAATATCTCTTGAAATCTTGGATATCGATCTTTTGAGACAAAGTTCCATATTTCTACGAAAAACTTACCCAGCTTTCAATATCAGTTCATGTAAATCTAAATCTCCATTTAGGATCATCAGTAATCAGCACTAATCAGCAGGATTATTTATAATGATCAAAATTGTATAGTCATCCGCATCCGACGCTACAGTCTACACCAATGTGGAATAGGGATGCGCGATCCAATCCAATATTTCAAGGTACCGGTACTTTGTGCTTCAGAATTCGATATTTTGTACCGGTTTTTCATCAGTCGATTCGGTACATGATACCGTAATTTTCTGGCAGTATCGTATCGCTTCTGTTCTGTACTAATCTTGATTTACAATAGAAAAATGGAAATCTTTTTTACGAATTTCCGAAAGTAATCTGTTAGAAATCCGTCAGGTCCGGATGATAGAAAAAGACGAATATTTTATATTTTTCAATAAAATTGAAAAAATATTCAAATTAAAACTAAACCAACTAAAAAAAATAGATGCGGGTCCATCCCAACTTGTAACATAGATTAACCTGTGACTGTAATAATGCCGTCAGGGGATAATGATAAACATTCTTATTCTCTCAATTTATCTGTATGAAGAAATGAATACGGAGAAATCTGTATGTACAAAAATATGATACAATTCGATACAATATTCCGAGTACCGGTATTTTCACCAGAGGTATTCAGTCGGACCGGTTCTCAAGAATCGGTACGATTCGGTACAGAGAAACCGGTACTTTTAAGTGTATGGCACATCCCTAATGTGGAATAACCCAATTCTTGTTTACACCATAGATAGAGGTATCTATGGTTAAAACTAGCACAGAACGAATTTTTTTGATGTCCCTCTGTGGACATTAGGCGTTTTTAAGTTATGAGAGAAAATTCAAGGTATATAACATACCATGGATATTACTGATTTACTGTTGTACTGTACTGGTACTTTTGTAATGATAAACTCTTACCGACATTACAGTTTTCTATTGAAAACCGTAAAGAACTAGAACTCTACCTTACAGGGGTTCTTTTTAACTTGAAAATATTACTCTAGATAATCTTTGGCCAAGATCGTAATCGTATAGTGGTTTTTAAAGGACTCTACGTTGTGTATGTAAGTATGTAACCCAAATTACGCTTGATTCAATAGAAGAGATTGACGGGAAAATAGGAAATTTAAAACACATATTTTTAGCACTCGAAACAAGAAAATAGTAAGTTTATTTCAGAGTGCCAAAAGGTGGGGAGGATAAAAAAAACTACCCAGACGGGGAAGAAAAAAAAACAAACCTCCCTCCTTTTCTCGTTCATATACCATTAACTCACAAGTAAAAGAATATTCATAAACAGGTTGACCGGTGAGAATTCTCTCAAATGGTTTTTAAAAATGATTGAGTAGATTAAATTGGGAGTTTTACTTCGCAGGGGTCAAACTATCATTTGACGATTGATGAGCTCCCACGGTGCAAAGAGACGGGAATGCGACAGTGTCCTTGTTATATATATTTCCAATCGTTGGGCGAAGCCTTGATCAATTTTTAGGTTGCGTCGTCCCATCAAGTATCAGATAAACCATATAAGCCATTAGATAAACCATATAAGCAGTAAACGATATAGCCAGTAAATGTTATAGACAGTAAACGATATGAGCAGTGGATGATATAGATATAGATATATATATGTCCTTGTTATATATATTTCCAATCGTTGGGCGAAGCCTTGATCAATTTTTAGGTTGCGTCGTCCCATCAAGTATCAGATAAACCATATAAGCCATTAGATAAACCATATAAGCAGTAAACGATATAGCCAGTAAATGTTATAGACAGTAAACGATATGAGCAGTGGATGATATAGATAGTAAACGATATAGGCAGTGGATGATATAGATAGTAAACGATATAAGCAGTCAATCATATAAACCATAAACGAGGAGTCATAACGGATAATAATGCGTAGAGAGTAGCTTTTTAAAATGCTCAATCAATATAAAGTGATGAAACATAATGCCGACAATGGTGCTTATGAATATCCTTGCTATTTGCTGCGAACTACAACGATTACATATAGTATCATTTGAAGAATATTACAAAACCTTATAATTAAGGTGATAATTAAGCATTAGTTTATACAAGACAGATTCTTGTGTTAAGCACTTATGAATTTAATACATATGGTCAGTTAGAATCATTATATAATATGGAATAGACTTGATAATGAAGTATGAAAAATGGATACAAAACAATACACAAGGAGCAAACCAACATGGTAAAAATACGTTGAGTAGGAGCAAATTGCCTCTTGTGAATTGAGGATAAATGATATGAGATAAACACATGGGGTTAATAATGTTCCCTGTTGAAGACAAGTGTAGCAGATTAGGAGAATATCTGAATGATAAAGTTATAATTATAAAATATTGTTACTCACATGACAAAACCACCCTCGAAGGGTTTAGATAAAACTAACTCACAATCCTACCCTCGTTTTTCATGAAAAACGAGCAGCCAGGAAAAAATCAACAACCGTCTAGAGCCAAAAACTCCTAAGCAAGCCCCACATTTCTAGGTTAGCCTCTATACTTTGATTCGTAGAAAAGATTCTGTGGTTATTTTTCTCTCGGACGGACTCAGCAATCCAACTCCCTAATGTTAATGATAATATGGATTTCTGTACGGATAATGAAGATGGCGGGCGCAGACGCGAGATCGGTTCAACGTACAAGTTTTGTTTGAAAGTTACTTAATCTTGAAAACTCAACTGAGTAGGTTACTGTAAACTAGCTTTGATCAGATGTCAGTTTTACACAGTTAATCAGTAATATCCATGGTATTGTTACCTTGAATTTTCTGTCATCTCTCATAACGTAAAAGCGCCTAATGTCCACAGAGGGACATAAAAAAATTCGTTCGGGTCTATGGGTGTAAACAAAAATTTGGTTATTCCTTATTCCACAGAGTGACAAAATTTGGTGAAGCGTCGGATGGGAATACAATTTTGATCATTAATAATAATCCTGAATGGAGATTTAGATTTACACCATGAAGTGATATTGAAAGGAGGGGAAGTTTTTCGTAGAAATATGGAACTTTGTCTCAAAAGATCGATATCGAAGATTTCAGGAGATACTAATAATCAATTTTTGTTTTCATTTAGTTGTAGTTTCTAAGTGTGAGAGCACTCTGAAATGTACTCATTGTCATTGCGTCCTGGAAATCCTCCATCATACTTTATTTCCAGAGCCTTTGGGTTTCATACTTTCGACAATGGCAGACAAATCTGAATCTTGTGTTTCCACGCTAGATTCAGCTGAGAGACCTAATTATAATTATGTAAAGAAAGAGATGGGAACAGTAGAACAGGATGTTCATGAATCTAGAGAATCATCAATTGAATATGAGTGAGTATTTACTGTCATTTTATTCGGCTGAATTTGTCTAATACTTTCGTACATATCCCTCACTTCCTTCACGAGTTCCACAACAATCTACTCTGTTCAAAAACTATTTCATTCAACTGAAATTTGTAACACTGTTTATATTACTTTCCGAAACTTTTAGTGTAATATCTTCACATTTTTTAGGCCCAGTGGGAATTCTGCCTCTCAATAACTGTGGTGTCAGTTGAAATATAATATATTTGGGATGATTCATATCGGGAAAAGATTCCTCGAGATTTTCAATTGTTATAATAACGTGACTCAACATTCGTACCCAAAAATATTTTTCGCAACGTTTGGATCTGTTCTAGTTCTCAGTCTTCAGCTGACGAAGGGACCCCTGAAAGTTTGAAGATCGAAGATGTGGACATCACCGAACAATTCATAGATGAAAATGGGGTGCACGAGAGGAGTGAATTACTGAAGATGGACGAAGAAACATTATATTCTGAATTCGAAATAGAAGCGACTCAGAATTTCATTGAAGGACTGGAAAATAGGAATAATTTACTTGCTAATGCAGCAAAACAGAAAACTGATCTCGAAAACCACAATCATTCCCTTCATACAAATTTAAAGAAACATAAGTGTCATTTATGTGATTATGTTGCAGTTTTGAAGTGTAATCTCAAAACACATATTAATTCGGTTCATTTGAAAATGAAGGAACATAAGTGTCCCTTATGTGATCATGCTGCATCTCGAAAGAGTGACCTTAAAACACATATAAAATCAATTCATTTGAATAAGAAGGAACATAAGTGTCACTTATGTGAGTATGCTTCATCTTACAAGAGTACCCTCAAAATCCATATAAAATCAGTGCATTTGAATATAAACGAACATAAGTGTCACTTATGTGATTATGCTTCAGTTCTGGAGGTTAACCTTAAAAGGCATATGAAATCCGTTCATTTGAATATGAAGGAACATAAGTGTCACTTATGTGAGCATGCTGCAACTCAGAAAGAAAGCCTAGAAAGGCATATTAATTCAGTCCATTTGAATAAGAAGGAACATAAGTGTCATTTATGTGATTATGTTGCAGTTTTGAAGTGGAATCTCAAAACACATATTAATTCAGTCCATTTGGACATGAAGGAACATAAGTGTCACTTATGCGATCATGCTACAGCTCGAAAAAGCCATCTTGAAACGCATATAAAATCAATTCATTTGAATAAGAAGCAACATAGGTGTCACTTATGTGATTATGCTTCAGTTCGAAAGACTTACCTCGAAAAGCATATAAAATCGGTTCATTTGAATATGAAGGAACATAAGTGTCACTTATGTGATTATGCTTCAGTTCTGAAGGGTAACCTCGAAAGGCATATAAAATCGGTTCATTCGAAAATCAAGAGGAATAGTTGAATGTTACTTATATAATTTTGTAATGGGGTTGATCCCGCAAATAAATAATTGTGCTAACTCAAGCAATACTTGTAGTAATAAACGATTGTTATTTGGGTTTTAAAATAGATTTTTAGTTTTTCCTTGACTTCCCTATTATACTCCGTTTAAGAATTATTGACATCTCGGTTGGCTGTGAAAAATCGAATTTAAGTTGGTAATAGACTATTCAGTAATATTTTGGGTTGCTGAATTCAGGTTGGTATAGGAATAACACTAACATTACCCATAGAAATCTTGCTTTGATGATTTTATCGAAGATATTGGTGAATATGTAATTATAAAAATTTGCTCTGAATTTGAGTATTTTTTGTCTTATGCTATTAAAATGGCTGGAATTGACCAGGATACATCGCGCCTAACAAGAGAACGCCAGGCAGTTTGTCGGTGTTACTTCGAGTTTTTCAAAGATTTGGCATATATTTCCGCTAGTGTTTCAGGTAAACTGTTATTCACTGACTCAAAGTGTATTCTGATTGATCAATGTCTCTCAAATTTTCAGATTTCACCAAGCCCTGTCCGTAGAATATTAGCATGTTATTATAGCCTGGAATTAGCAGTGAAAGAAAACCTGTGCGATACGATTATTCCTTCAAAGAGACATTGAATGACTTTGATTTTGCTAGAATTAAAAACAATGAATATATCAGTTTAGATATCCTTTTCGAACTGGCCAAAGAGCACCTAGATTTCAATTGATCGAAGTCAACATTATTTTATGTATATCATAAAAAAAATTGGATACAAATACAAAAAAGAAAATTCTTACTGATAAACAGAAAAATATAATAAAAATAGTGCAATATTGTGATAAATACTGAGAATACATGGAACAAAACGTAAAATTCATTTATCTAGATGAAATTTGGATATTCAAATTTGTCAGTGGACACTAGAAAATAATCCAAAAGGTATGCCGAGTATATTCAAGGGTAAAGGCAGGAGGTGCACTATTTTGAAGGCTGGAACAATTGATGGATTTTTACCTGGATGTGATCCGATTCTTGACTGTAGTATTAATGATAAGGAATGCTGAATTATTTCATAAATGTGTTATTGAAATATTGAAACCTTCCCTGCAAAAGGATGCCCATCAATAGGATTATGTCAGCTTATTCAATAAACACATCCAAATCACTACACTACGTGGAAACAAAGTTTTCAATATTTTAATCTTTGCTCTTGTATCATTCATAGATATTTAAAGTTTATTTATTATATTTATACTGTATAGTACCCTGTTCACATTCCCTCTGCTAATACACATGCTATATTGTTCCCAATTCAAAAGTATACTGAATAATTGTAAAATTTCATGTCAAAATTCTTCATGTACTACATAGATTCTTAATTTTTGTTTCTCTCTTATTTTAATAATAATATATGTCGTAGACTAAGGAGACAACTCAAAAAAGGTCCATTTTGTGTTAGTGACAGTATTGAACTCAGGAAGTATCCCTTTTCTTACGTGCAATATCAGAATAACTCTAGTTGGCCTCTCCGCCACATAAGAGACTGTTTGTGAAAAAAGGTAACATTTCAAATTTTTTGGAAAAACAGTGGAATATTCCACCACGATGGGAAAAATTGCATTAATTGAATATTGGGTTATAATGTTCAAATGGATTGCTGCAGTTATTACGAATGTTCAGCGTGTTAAATTGAGTAAGTACACAAAAGTATAGAATGAAAACTTCGGTAAACCAAAACTTCAAATACGATTTTCCAACAAAATCAATTTTTGAGTTGTCTCCTTATTCTACGACGGGTGCGATATTATATCGAATGAAACTGTTTGGGTAACGCATCGTATATCTTTATGCACATGTATTTCACATTATTCTGTGCTAGTGTCAATTGTTGCCTCGGGTATATATAAGGATCAGTTTTCCAAGTTGGGTTGTTGTTCAGAAACGGTTCAAATAGTTCACTGTGGCTTTGTAGGAAGATAACATACTTCAGCACATATATTGCTGTTAACGTCAGGATTTTATTCCTTTTGAAAACACCTCTACAAGTCTCTCTATATTTCATTCTATACATAGCTCGGATTGCTTGCTTTTGTGTTTTAAATATTTTTTTCCGATGTACTGTTTCCCCAGTAAACAATGCCATATGGAAGGGTTGACTGAAAATTGGCTGTGTATAGGAGCTTCAATGTATCTTGTTGGATATGGTATTTCATACTATTGAGGGTGTAGATTATGGTGGTGAGTTTCCTGTTCAAGTTTTCTATTTGGGGGTTCCATTTCTTAATAAATATAACGTTGAACCTGAATTCCCATTTTTAAACTGCAGTCGAAATATTCCGGCTTAATTAATAATTATTCGATAATTCGTATACTGAACACTTTTCTAGGTTATATTTATGTTTTATTTATTTCTATGATTAAAACAGTAACTTTTTTGTAACTAGAAATAAAGCCTCGATTGGACGTTCATGGCCTGCTTCGATGTCGATAATTCTTAAATGGACTATATTTTCATAATTACAAGTGTAAAATAGGCATGATTCGCGATTCCAAAAGTCTAAACGCTCCCTGCCGGCCAAATCCCGAACCTAGAAAACGAGTATTGTTTTCATATTTCACGTAGGATATTTTTATTTTATATCTAGCAACCAGGTATTCCTAAGGTACATTTAGAAATTTTTATTGTTTTCTGAGCAGAGTACTTGTCATTGGAAAAAATAGTCGGTAAGGTATTTATATCAGTGTTATTCAGTTGAAATGTTTTCCTCCATATTTGTTTACATTTCACAGCGCCCTCATCGGTGGTTGGAACCGCGAATTAGTCGAAACTGAAACACCAAGGCCAAAACAATCGAGAAAAAGACCTAACCACCAAGTCACGATCACAAAATTCGTAGCTGTGATATTTTGTTCTATGCGTAATATAACAAAGTTGCGACTTGCGACAGAATTTATCGGATAACTAACAAAATAACGCTGTAATAATCCGAAAACTGTTACCACTTCCGCGATTATGAGTGATTCCATGGAAATAGATGAGAACGAATTGGATGACAATTTGGCGAACGACTCGATTCCCGTTAAAGTCGGCGAAAAAGTAAAACGGCGGTCGGAACTTTGAAAATATTTCACCCCTACAAGCCCGTTCAGAGCCAAATGCACCCTGTGCCGTATGGTATTTTCTTACAAAACCTCGATCAGTAATCTGAAAATTCACCTTCAAAGAAAACAACGATGTAGCTGTTCCTGGCATCAACCTAACTCTGCGCAAATCGAGTCTGAAACCACCTCGACATCCACCGAGGAAAAGACCTAGAGAGTCTGGATCGAACTCGTTCGAGAAAAAATGGGATTTTTTAACGGTGAAAGTGCCGGAAAACTCGGATCCTCTCGAAGCGGAGAATCAAGTGGAGATTCTAACGGAATCTCCAGTGAAGAAAGTGAAGGTCTGTATTATGTACTTAACAAAAATCAATGTTTAAACTCATTGTTTCAGGAATCAGTGCAGAGGGATAGTTTCCTGTTTGGAACCTCAGATTTTTCAACAATCTGTAATAAATCCTGGTATGTAGACAAGACCTTATTCATCAAGACAACTCTGAAAGAGTGCGATAGACTGATGGTGACCTCTCCGAGACGATGCGGGAAATTGACGAACATAAATACCTTGAAGAAGTTTGTAGAAATAGAGGTGAACAAGAATGGTGACCCTGTCAACTTGCTAGTAGAAAGCGGTAGTAGATTTCTGAGCGAACAGCAGATGTCGAAAAATTTCCGCTTATTCGCCGATGAAAAAAATATTTAACATCACCAAGGACGGTAGGAAAATGTTCCATAAAACTTTCTTCACCAAACATTTCGGGAAGTATCCTGTTATTCACATCAGTTTTAGGAATGTCGTCGGGGATACTTACGAGGAAGTCTTAGGGTCGTTAAGGACGTCGATATATACAACGTTCATGGAACATAAGTGTCTTACTGGTAGTCGGATTTGGGATTGTGGTTACAGCAAAGCGACATTCGAGAAATATATAGATTTCGAACAATACGATAAAGTGCCGGAAGAAAAATTCAAAAACTCCCTGAGGTACCTCTCCGAACTGTTATGTTCCCATTTCAGCACCGAAAATAAAGTTTACGTCTTAATCGACGATCTGGACGCACCGATAAACAACATCGTATACAACAACGAATTCTCCAGAAACGACTTCAACAGAATCGTGAAATTCATCAAACTACTCTTGTCGAACTTAATGAAGGACAATCCTAACGTCGAGAGGGTTCTGGCGATGGCCAGTCATCATTACGCCTACATCTTGATATCGGAGAGCAACGCCATCCACAAGCCGTACCTCCAAAGCGAGAACTTCTGCAAGTATTCCAGCTTCACCAACACGGAGGTCGAGAGGCTTCTGGCCGGCATGGACCTTTCGGACACCTTCAACGAGGTCAAAGTTTGGTACAACAGTTACGGTATGAACCTCGCGGATGGCGACTTGGTCGAAATATACAACAATTGGTCGGTTTTGCAGTACCTGTACGAGAAGGACTTGAAGAACTACATCCCGCTTGGAAATTTCAACAGGATGAGGACCGTCCTGACCCACGAGGCGTTGTCGGAGAGGATCGAGGTCCTCATGTCGCGCAGGATGATCACCGTCAAGTACAAAGACAAGTTGTGTTTCGACAACGCCTTGACCTTGAAAGGAATGTTGGACGGTTCGAATTCGGACCTGAAGGAGAACGATATAAACTTGTTGTTCCAGTTCTTGTACGAAGCGGGTTTTTTGAACATGCTGTCTCGAGCGGAGGAGTCTATAGAGCTCGGTATCCCGAATATCGAGATTTATTCGGAGTATTGTAAGGTGTTTTTTTGCTACGACTTCTTCAAGAGGTATTACAACGTTAGTTGTAATACGTCGCTATAGACGATTTCGTTAAGTGCGTGAAGGGCCTTGTGAGGGTCAGGAACGGGGGTTCTTTCTCCCGGCTGGCGGATAGCATGAAGAACCTATTTACGAACACCAAGTTTTTGCCGCAGAACGATTTCGAGTTGCAAGCACCCATTCACCACTTCCTGAAGAGACATTTCCACGGTATCAAAGGAGAGGCGTTGACCATGCCCAAGAGGTATTTGAAGTGCGATATAGGATTGCCTGTCGAAGATAAACTGGGTATCGTCATCGAGATGACCACGTACGACAGGGGCACATCTCTCGATGCCCTCAATCAGATTATTTCCAACAAATTTAACGAGATATTGAGCTTCGACGGATTGAGCGACGAGGTTTATATGGGCTTACATCTGGGGGAAGATAGGAAAATAACCATCTCGTATCTGATCAACAATTTGGATCTGGCTTTCGCGAATACAGTCAGCAGTTCGTGAAAAGATCGACAATGTTAAAGTTGTGTTATCTGTATAAGAGGTATCGAGAGTTTTGTTAATTTTTTCAAGAAATGTTTGTGAAATATAGAAATAACGGAAATTCAAGGTTTTTAATTATCAGCACTGCGTTTTTTTTTTTTTTCCATATACTAAAATTATTTTTCGAAACCACAGAAAAGTTAAGACAAAACTATTCAAAACGGCCGAAGGCCTCGAGCAATTTTGAAATTGCGAAAAAAGAAAGAAACCGGGGGCGCGAAGCGCCCCCGCGTTTGCGAGAGGAAGAAACGGGCTTTCCTAAGGTACTCGAAAAGTTGCCCATTTCGAATTCCAAACGAACGAAAATAACGTTCAGAAAAGGTCAAAAACTCGAAAAGTTGCCGCCGATCTTTTCATAAGAATATTAAACCGCAACATCTCGGGCTCCTCCAAGGGTCGAATGTCCAGCTAAAAGGACGTAAGGTCTCAGATAACTATGTGACGTCCTCCACTTTTCTTCAGTTTTCGCAAGAACTCAAATTGAAAAAGGCCGATTTTTGACACCTCGAGAAACCCGAATTAATTTACGTGGAGCATAGATATTACGTGACGTTTATCCCGAAATTGAATTAAACGCCAATTAACACGTCGACGATTTTCAATGAGTTCAAAGGATTTTAGAACAATTTTGATGGTTTCGAAGGATTTCGACAGTATTTTGATGACAATTATTCCAAAATTTTCACATTTGATCGCCATTTGAGCATGCTAATTTCAATCTTTTTGAGCGCTCGTACTACTTACTACTTCTTACTACGAGGGCTATATCATTTCGTCACGATGTCTGTATTTTGCGAATTTTGAGCCGAAAATGGTCTCAATCGACTATGTTCGACTCACTGATGACGAATCCGTCGGAAAATTCGAGTCTGTCCGTAAGCACGATAACTCTCGAACGAAACAACCTAGAGACTTGAAATTTTCAGTGTGGGTTCAGTTCCCGAATGCCTCGGTTAAGTTCGTTAATGGGCCAAATTCTACCAGGGGTTCCGTAAATATGGCCGTTCAAAGTTTTGTTTCCCTGATTACTTGAAAACTACAGATTTGATCGAGATGAAATTTTGCACTCAAATGGGAAATGAGTTGTTCAAGCTACATGTGAAATATTGTCCAGATCGCATGACCAGAACCATAGAAAATTGTAACTTTTGAACGGAAAGGCCTAGGGACTTGAAATTTTCAGGATAGGTGTAGATCTCGAATGTCGTGATCACGTTCATCTATGAGCAACATTATACAAGGGGTTCCGTAAATACGGTCGTTTGAAATTTAGTTTTCTCGATAAATTCGAAACTACGGATTCGATCGAGATGAAATTTTGTATTTTAATCGAGAATGATATATTGGAGCAATATTTTGTCCAGATCGCATGACCAGAACCATAGACAATTGTAACTTTTGAACGGAAAGGCCTAGGAACTTGAAATTTTTAGGGTAGGTGTGGATCGCGAATGTCGCTGTCACCTTTATCAATTATCGAAATTAGACTAGGGGTTCCGTAAATATGGCCGTTCAAAATATTATTTTCCTGATAGTTTCGAAACTTCTGATCGGATTGGAATGAAATTATGCACCTAGCTGAGGAATAATGTATTCAAACTACGTGCAAAATTTTGTCCAGATCGCATCACCAAGACCATAGATACCGTAGAAAATTCTAACTTCGAAAAGTGTGGCAGTTTTTCATGAGAATGTACTTCTAGCATATTTCAATACAATGGCTAGCCGTTATTCCATGATGAAGTCTCAACAAGCGATCAAACACGAAATAGATAGTGGTAAATCTTTGAAGTTACGCGCGTTTTCGAGAAAATCAAATGAAGGATATAATGCAAAGAAATTAAGAGTTTTTCTAAGGAGCAGTTCGAAAGTTTTCTATTTGGCTGCTAGTAGAATATTGAACGTCGAAGAATTTCCTGGAACCAGCAACTCACATGACCCCATTGAGTCATCAGCTTCTGAACCGAATCCTTCCCGTATTTTACTACATGGTTTCAATTTTCAAAATGCAACATTGACCAATTGCACATTCAATGTAACTTTAGTGAATAAAAATGACGTTTGATTCAGAATTTTTTAGGTTGTTCATGGTTCCTAATTCATCGTTTACATAGCGGCACTTTTTCCTCCGGCGTACGGAAATGTGATTAATTATTTACATAGCAACACATTTCCTTACGGCGGAGGAGAAGTAGAACTTTTCGATGATCCGGTCAGATGAAAAATGACGTTGTTTCTGCACGTTTGAAAAAAAAAGTATTTATTTATTACTCTATGATTCCTTCACAGCATTTGTATTGAAGCAACGAATGACTATTTCAATTTTTCGGATAATTATTTTGTACGTTAAGGACTACCGATCTCAGACAATAATTGGAGTCGTCGCTGCGCTCCTCCTCCAAACTATTGTCTTCGATCGGTAAAAAGTCCTTACCGTTCTCGATACTTAATATACTATTTCTTCGGAAAAATTGATACATAGATCAAATGCATTTATTCGAATTAGATAACCAGCCAATATTTTTTATTTATTAAATTAGACATTTCACCTTTGTACCATGTCACCTTGTCACCATGTATACAGGTTCATAGGGTTGATAAGACTTTTGGTGACTGAAACATTTTTTCTAACTTCGCCTTTCGTGGATATATTTCCACTTCCTCAGGGCTGAAATTTATTCAATAAATGAACAAAATGGGTCAACATTAAAATTATAAGTAAATTCCACAAAAGTAAACAAATGCTGAAAGTACACACGACACAAACCAAACATCGCCACCTACTCCAGTGATTTCACCACCGAGAATCCCTCCATTCTATTACCGATGTTATAATTAGTGTCCTCCACTGGATGTTGAAAATTCCATGGGAATCTCATATCTCTAATGGGTGTTATTAAGGATGACATATCCAATCTGCATCAACTTGTCAGCTAGATTTGTTGTTTTGTTGATGTATTAATGAACAATCTGGTACATTAGGACTGAGGAACAACTATTATATCAGGCCTACACCGTAGCAAACTACCAACCCTCTCTCAGCGTGAATTGGTGTCGAATGCCTCATCTCCACCTCCATTCAGGTCCCGTTCTCTTTCTTCATAGCCTCCATCTCCTGACTCACAATTACCACCACGTCCTGCATCTCCTCATTCATCACCTCGTTCTTCCTCTCATGCCGTCTCCCCCTTCTGGGAAGAATCTGATTGACTGCTCCCGAAACCATCTTCTACTCATCTAGCTTTACCCTCTCATCACATGATTTTTCGTCTCGTCTGGTCTGATCTTTTCGATCTATTCTGCATCAAAACAAAAATCCTGATCAATTAATGCCCACAATTTGGATTCGTCTAGATAATGGTAGATAACATGTTTCCACTCGCGCTATTCTAGATTCAGGTAGCCAACACACCCTCATTACTTGTGAGTCTAGTCTTCGTCTCTGCCTTCATTCTAAGGCAAGCCAACTTCTCACGCTGAGCAACTCCGATAGTGTGCTTGTTGAAGGGTGTACGTTTCACTTCATCACCGAGGTGATCCTCCGAACATCACTATTAAGGCCTACGTAACTGATAGCTTGATAGACCCTCTGCCATCTAGAGCATTACGTTGCCAATGGCCTGAAATAACGCTGCTCGATCTACTCGATCCACTGTTTTATCTTCCCCTAATGAGATTGAGATGTTGATAGTCTCAGACATACTCCCTATGCTGGTGCTTCCAGATACTCTACGTCTAACCACTGAGCTTCCAGGTGCTTTATCCACCACAGTCCTTTATGGGCCATACGCCTGTCATGGGATGATTCTGGGAGGATGCAAATTGTCTAGTCTGTAAGTACTTTGTATATGTGATATATTTATAATTTTACAGTGCAGTAATTTTTACATTTTGTGTGATTTTCTTTGCATGTTCAAGTTATTCTAAAAATTTTTGTGATTTTTTTCTCATCTAGTCATTGACCACTATAGCTCTTAATGTCTTATATATACAGGGTGTTTCATGAGTGGTTGGCCATAGCCTACTGGTGAATACAGCTCATCCAGGCCCTTCAGAAAATGTGCTTGTTTTGTATCTTAAAGCTATTAGTTTAGGAGATACAGGGTGAATTTACGATAGCCATATCTTTTGAATCTGAGGTCCGTTTTTGATCAAATTTCATGGGTTTATTCACTTCAAAAAGTCCTTTCGAATGGCTCACGAAATACCAATGTTTTCAGGGCAGTACTCAGAATATCGCGGTTAATCTTTCAAGCCCCTTAATCTATATTTTTTACATCACTCAGAGAAATGTCGTTATTGCCATGAGAAAAAAAATTTTTTCAATCTAAAGAATTCAATTTTCACTTTGAATGGCACACTTGCTTGTTATAAGCGAGTAGCGATCGAAAGAATTTATATTTTATCTAATTTTTTTGAAATCCGGTCCTGATTTTAGTCTTTTCGTGATAATATTTCTTATCTTTCATTGAAAATCTGAATATTATAACTTTCTGTTCAACACCTTTATATCCTAAACCCTCAGCACCCACTGAGTGTTGTAACACACTGCGTTAAGAATTAATTGAAAGTATGCTCAATCGAGGCTTGAATTCCTTTGAAACTACATTTTAATTAGGGGACGAATGGCGTCAACCCTCTTGAAACATGTAATCAACGAATGGATTTGCTTAAAAAAAAAATTGGCTTGTGTTCCTCAGGAAATTCACTAGATATCGCTTCTTTTACACGCTGAATATTTGTGATACTTGAATTCAAGGTACGATATTCTTTGCCTCCAAACATAGCTGTCAAATTCAAAGTCACTCCAATTTTCATTCGAAATTCGAACTATGTACTTACACCAATCGTGAGTATTTTCGGTTCAGAGAAGTTACACAACATCTGAATGAGAACTATCCAAATAGATGGATAGGGAATGGTGGCCCTGTAACATGGCCCCCAAGGTCCCCAGATCTAACTCGTATGGATTATTTTTGTGGGGTTATCTGAAAGAAAATGTACATGCCGTTGAAATAACTTAACGAGACCATTTGAGGCAGAGGATAGAAGAAGCTGGCGCAGAATTAAAACGATATCCCGATATGATGGAGAAGGGAAATGAATAATCTCATTTTGAGAGCTAGGAAATGTATCGATTTGGAAGGACTCCATTTCGAACATCTCTTATGATACTACCCTTTTAATTTTGTATTGCGAAATGAAATAATTAGTTTTCAAGTTTTATCAAAAAAATTAATAATATTAACATCTAGTTATTTGTGTTGTGAAACGAATACATTTTCGGATTACACTTTCCAAAATGTTTACTTTATAAGTTATAACGCTCTCAAGCTTTGAAGTTCTAAAATTCAGCAAAAGACGAGAAAAATTATCACGAGGACTAAAATCAGGACCGCTTTTCAAAAAAATTACATAAAATATGAATTCGTTCGATCGCTGCTCGCTTGTAACAAGTGTGCCATTCAAAGTGAATATTGAATTATTTAGATTGAATAATGTATTTTTTAATGGCAATAACGACATTTCTCTAAGTGATGTGAAAAATATAAATTTTATGGCTTGAAAGATAAACCACGGTATTCTGAGTGCTGGCCTGAAAATATCAATATTTCATGAGCCATTCGGAAGGACTTTTTGAAGTGAACAAACCCATGAAATTTGATCAAAAACGGACCTCAGATTCCAAAGATATGGCTATCGATAATTCAGGCCGAAATCCATGAATCACCTGTATCTCCTAAACTAATAGCCTTAGGATGCAGAACAAGCACATTTTCTGAAAGGCCTGGATGACCTGCATTCACCACTAGGCTATGGCCAACCACTCATGAAACAGCCTGTATAAATACCTCTTTTCTTCATTTATGTGTAAATTTTCATCAAAGTTTCAAATCATGATAACTTTGTAGTGTCCTGAGGATGGAAAAATATATTTCCGAAACGTCGGCGAACTGAAATAGTACCAATTTCCCGCTCCCTGTTCTCTACACCACCAGCCAAAATTTCTATTATCAGAGACTCCCCATCTTTTATCTGAAACAGTTAGGCATTCATCATCTGGTAACATCAAGAACTCATCTACGTCTACTGAAGTCCCATCATCTGAGTCAACTTCTCAAGTAATGCCTCAACCACATTCTCAAATAGTTTCACATAAGTATACTATCCATTCTCCATGTAGAGCTCATCTACCTGATGAAAACCTCACCGACATTGTCCGTCTTTTTTGGGAATTAGACAAGGTACTCGATGTTCCCCCTTTCACTCCATCCGAGCGGCAATGTGAGTGTCATCTTCGTTTCTGGGATCACTCGCACTCCTGCATGTCGTTACCTTGTGGACTTGCCCTTTACATCTCGTTGTCTCGGAATGTCCGTCAATGTAGCAACGCGCCAGTTTATCCGTCTTGAACATCGCCCTAAACGCCAGCCAGAGCTGCATGATGCTAATCATGATTTCATCCGGGACTATCTCGTCCCGGCAGGGCAGTGTGAGCACATGGACCTCGTTACCGATTCATCTGATTGTCCACCACATGAGCAATATTACATTCCCCATCATCCTGTCCATCGTCCAAATGATCCTCCTACCAAGATTCGGTTAGTCTTCAACGCATCATTTGCATCTTCGAGGAGGTGATCTTTCAACGATCTTCTCCTTGTCGGTCCAAAGTTGCAGGCCGACATATCAACCCTTCTGCTTCGCTTTAGCCTGCATTGTTTTGTCTTCACTGCTGAAATCAGGCAGATATATTGCCAAATTTGGATACATCCTGAGCAAAAGGATTATCAACGAATCGTCTGGCGCTTCTCTGGGCATGAACCACTCCAATTCTGTCACCTGAACACTCTCACCTATGAGGTATACCCTGCCCCCCTATTTGGCCCTCCGTATTCTTCAGCAATTGGCTCTTGATGAAGGGACCAAATTTCCAGCTGCTAAACATGTTCTGTTAGAGTTTATGTGCATGATATGCTCACAGGTGGTTCATCGGAAGATGAAGGGCTGGAATTGCGTCGGCAGGTTCGGGGATGGCTCAGCCTTCGTAAATCTCCATTCCTCCACACCCTCTGGTTAGCACAGCGTTTGACAGCCAAGTCCAAAATAGCTCCATGCAAAGCTGTTACTTTGCCCCGTTTATAATTATGCGGTGCTCTTTCTTTCTGAACTTCTGAATCATCTTTCAACAAGGGGCCGTGGCGCAGTGGTTAGTGCATTCGACTTTGGTGCCGGTCTCCTTGATCGGTCCCGGGTTCGAATCCTCTGGTCGGGAAAGGAATTTTCTGACATGGAGCACGGTTCCACCATTCACTGTAGGGTAAACAATTAACAGTGCTGTGCCTCAGGTGGCGTAAGGACACAGTAACAAAGCCTACACAAAACACAACCGGGACTCCTAACTCGCACAAGCTCTGAGCTTCTGAGGGGTCTCACAGAGACCTAGGAGAGTCGGGATATAAACAATATACAATATTTGCGTCTTTCATCATATTGATACGGAATATGTCGCCTTATCTGATTCATCAGTCGCTTTGGCTTCGATCCGAGGCGAAAGCCACAGACGGAAAACATTTGTTGGAAACCGTGTTGCGGAAATTTAAGATTTGGTGCCACCTCATTGCTGGAAGCATGTAGTGTCTGAGGAAAATCCGGCAGATTGTTCGTCCAGCGGATTGGCACCCAGTTGTGGTGGCACGGAGCGGGTTGTCTTCGATTTTTTCTTCTTGGCCAACTTTGTCTGTTGGTATGCACCTTTTGGAACAGACTTGATGCTCCAAGTAACCTCATTTGGCCCCACCATCATAGAGCGTTTTTCAAACGAGTGATTGCCGTCTATCGTCGTTTCGTGTGTAACGCTCGGCATCCTTCTCAGCCTCGTTCAGCAGTCCTGTCCTTTATTAAGCTGCAAGAAGCAGAGAACTGCCTCATTCGGTTCGTTAGCCGAACATTTCTCCGAAGAAATTGCGGAGCTCAAAAAACCTACCACCCGCCATCGTCTTATCATGAAGCTTCACCTTTTATCGATGAGGACAATGTAATTCGTGTCGAAGGTCGCCTATCTGCTTCCTTGCTTCCATATCAGCATAATCATCTTGTTCCCGAAAAATACGCATTTAACTCATCTGATACATCTTCGCCTTCTTCACGCTAGTGCTTTGGCCACTCATTCGTTCATCTGCCGGCGATGTTGGATATTGGATGGAAGTAATGTCGTGCATAATCGTTTACATAAGTGCAACAGGTGTTTCTCCTGCAAATCTCGTGCGATCATCCAGCCAATGGGAACTCTTCCTCCCGAACGGCTAATCCTCCGCTGCTGCCTTCACTACAACAAGGGTGCATTAAGCACGCCCATTTTATGTCACCAGTGCAAGATCACGCTGAGCTGTCAGCAAAAAAGCCTATTTGGTCGTGTTCATCTGTTTTGCCACCAAAGCCGTTCATCTAGAGCTAGCATATGAGCTATCCACTCCTGCCTTTGTCGCAGCTTACCATCGTTTCTTGGCACGCAGAGGTCATCCGTCTGTTATCTTTTCAGATAATGGAACAAATTTCGTCGGTGCCAACAATTATCTTCGAGATGGGCGTTTGCTGTCAGCCCCACGCCATCAGCAAAATCTTTGTGACGTCGAATCTTCTTCTGGAACAGATTGGCGGTTTATTCCCCCTTTCTAGTCAACACTTCGCAGGCTTTTGGGAGGCCGCTGTCAAGTCCACCAAGCATCATCTGGTTCGTGTCATCGATGAGCACAAACTCACCTACGAAGAGTTACTTACCGTCTGCACACAAATTGAAGCTTTTCTCAACTCTTGTCCTCTTTACCTCTCATATTCTGACCCTTCTGATTTGGAAGTCCTCACTCCTGGTCATTTCCTGATCTTTCGTCCTCCTGATTATTTTGTCACCTCAGTCTGCATCAATCGACTGTGCCGGTAGAAATTTGTTCAACGCCTGCAACAAGACTTCTGGAAGCGTTGGCGCCAAGATTACCTGCATACTATTCAGCAGCGCCACAAGAGGCTTCAACCATCTACGCTTATTCTCGCTGGTACCCTTGTCATCATTCGTGATGACAATCGTTCCCCAATAAAATGGTCTTTGGATCGCATATCTTCTGTTTTCCGAGTTCTGATTCAGTAACGAGGTTGGCTGAGGTCACGACATCTTCTGGAACACTAGGACGGCCTACACAATATACAAATTTTTGCTCGTCTGTTCACTCCTCTCGGCTCATCTTGCTGAAGCGGCACTTCTGGGCGGGCGGCATGTTGTGAACTGAAGCGCCAAACTGTAATATTTTTATTGCGCGAGTGCCGCCCGGTAGATGTCATCTGCGTGAAGAGCCCATTTGTAGTTAATTTTCCAACCGTCAGAAAGAACGAAATTTTCGGCGAATCTATCTTCTGAATTTTCGATAATTTATCATCTGTTTAATCTAATTTTTGCATCTAATTCCTAGAATAGAGAAATAGGGTGTTTACCGTGGATACTTCATTCTTCTCTGAATTCCTTGCCAACTCAAGCGAAGGAAAAATTCACCTTGCAATCCAACATTCATTCCAATTTTTCTTTCGACCACAAGAAGTCGATTAGTTATCATCTGGTAAGTCAACTTTTATATATATTCACTCAAATTAACGATTAAAAATTACGAAAAGCACTACCGTGAAGGCAGGAGCTTTTGAGCGCTCGTACATGCACCTTGTAGGTAGATTCGCATTTTCCAGTTTCAGAAATCAATTGAAGGAATTTTCGACAGCTGTCAAAAAAATTCTGAAACTTAGGCGAAACTCCAGACTTCATGTCAGTGCTTCAGCTGATCATTTTTTTTTTTCGATAATTCGCTACAATTTTCTACGGTATCTATGGTCTTGGTGGTGCGATCTGGACAAAATTTGCACGTAGTTTGAATACATTATTACTCAGCTAGGTGCAAAATTTCATCCCAATCCGCTCAGTATTTTCGGAACTATCAGCAAAAAAATATTTTGAACTGCCATATTTACGGAACCCCTAGTCTAAATTTGCTCATAGATGAACGTGATTGCGATATTTGCGATCCAAACCCACCCTGAGAATTTCAAGTTCCTAGGCCTTTCCGTTCAAAAGTTACAATTTTCTATGGTTTCTATGGTTCTGGTCATGCGATCTGGACAAAATATTGCTTTAATATATCATTCTCGATTAAAATACAAAATTTCATCTCGGTCGAATCCGCAGTTTCGAAATTATCCAGAAACCAAAATTTCAAACGACCGTATTTACGGAACCCCTGGTATAATTTTGCTCATGGATGAACGTGATCACGACATTCGAGATCCACACCTATCCTGAAAATTTCAAGTCCCTAGGCGTTTCCGTTCTAAAGTAAAAATTTTCTATGGTTTCTATGGTTCTGGTCATGTGATCTGGAGAAATGTAGCTTGAATATATCATTCTCCATTAGTATACAAAATTTCGGCACGATCGAATCTGTAGTTTTGAAATTATCAAGAAAACTAAATTTCAAACGACCATATTTACGGAACCCCTAGTATAATTTTGCTCATAGATGAACGTGATCACGACATTCGAGATCCACACCTATCCTGAGAATTTCAAGTCCCTAGGCGTTTCCGTTCAAAAGTTACAATTTTCTATGGTTTCTATGGTTCTGGTCATGCGATCTGGACAAAATTTCACATGTAGCTTGAACACCTCATTCTCCATTTGCGTGCAAAATTTCATCTCAATCAAGTCTGTAGTTTTCAAGTAATCAGGGGAACAAAACTTTGAACGGCCATATTTACGGAACCCCTGAGCGAATTTGGCCCATTAACGAACTCAACCGAGGCATTTGGGATCTGAACCTACACTGAAAATTTCAAGTCTCTAGGTTGATCCGTTCGAGAGTTATCGTGCTTACGGACGGCCGGACGGACGGACAGACTCGAATTTTCCGACGGATTCGTCATCAGTGAGTCGAACATAGTCGATTGAGACCATTTTCGGCTCAAAATTCGAAAAATACAGACATCGTGACGAAATGATATAGCCCTCGTGTAAGTTGTACGAGCGCTCAAAAATGGGTGTGGATTTCGAATGTCGTTTATCAATGAGCAAAATTAGACTAGGGGTTCCGTAAATATGGCCGTTCAAAATATTTTTTTGCTGATAATTTCGAAACTACTGATTGGATTGGACTGAAATTCTGCACATAGATGAAGAATGAAGTATTCAGACTATTGGGCAAAATTCGACCAGGGGTTCCGTAAATATGGTCGTTTTTGATTATTTTTAAACTACGGATTCGATAGTGATGAAATTTTGTATTTTAATGGAGAATGGTTTATTCAATCATCCTTATATTTCTGTAACAGCTGATTCGGCATAATTGCCAAAGAGCTGCTGTCATTGTTTGTGATAACCCAACTTTCAATGGTGTCTTTATGGAGAGCACAGGAGGACAGAAAAACCTTTCCGAATTTCTCCCGGATTCATTTTTCTCGACTGTGTAGCGTAGTAGTATCTTCGAAATAGATACAATGCATAGACTAAGATTGAAATTTGGATCGATCCCTCAAAACAACCAAAGAAAGAACTAAGATGTGACATTTTAATCAAATTAAGTTCACCATCGAATCAAATTGTGATGAGAAAACTGCCATAAAGGGATACCTTCGAATTAAATGAAAAGAGGAATTTCTTCGAAGGAATGCTTCGTTAATTGAAATTCAAAAGTAGTATCGAAGAATGTTCAGGGAGGAAATAATCCTCAAAAAATTGTGTACCTACGTAGGTTCAGATTCACCTACTTCTATGCTATAAAATATCCACTACAACATTTTCTGCTCTGCATTGTCATATTATGAGCGAAGTTTCATTTTTATGCATCAACAATTTTGGTTTCGAAATTAATCGTATACTTTTCATTTGAAAAATTTGACTTTTCATCGATGGATCAATCAATGATGAAAATGACTCTCCATATATGAAGAAAATTCGGTAAACCTTACATCATAATTATTGCAGCAAACACAGCAGTTGGACGAATTAAACGCGATAGACAAGGTTAAAAAAGATAGCACAGTGATATTTTCGTGAAACAGAGTCTATTCTAACATGGAGGGAACCACGGACGAAGAATTTCACGAAGCTTTGAATATTTCAGATAGTGAATATTATGATGCAGAAACTTATGTTTTTACCTTCGATAACTACAACTTATGGATTAACAACATACAACATCCGAAGACTGTTCCACAATTCTTTCCACAAGCAAATGGTAAGAGGTTAATCATCAACAATGAAATGAAACTGATTCTGTTATTTTTGATAGAGAAATCATTTTCAAAAGCAATATTTGAATGTAAAACTTCAAACTCTGTCAATTCTGTGAATTGTGGAACATCATTCATATCTCATTGTGAAAGGAAAAATCCCTATGGAAATGGTGGGGTTGCCAAGGATGGAATATTAGAAGCAATCGTTAATGAAGAAAGTTGGAAGGGTATTCATTTTGAGGAAAAACGTATACCAAATAATACTAGGTATTTTGACAATGATGAAGAGAACGAAAACAAAGTTCATCTTTGTAGTTACATCAACAACCTTCCAAATAAAGTCTTGATGGAATTGAGTGAATATAATGAATTTTTTGAGGAGGATGCTAATTCGAATGCCATTAGAGAACAAGTTAATAAAGTTGAGTTGGGGATCGAGCAAATGTTTGACACTCCCATCCTTCAGATTCCTGAAACAGTTCTATTGAAGGAAGAACGCTGTTCAGGAGAAGAAACAAATGATATTTTTCCCTCTCCGATTCCAAGTAAAAATAAAATATCATCATTAGCATCATCTGACACATACGGTGAGACCAATTCAGACACATACCATTTTACTTGTATTTCTGACGTTAATGCTACAGAAGAGATAGTTGAGAGTGAATTGGAAAAGAATAGTTACAATAAGACATTCCCATCAACTAGTATTCCGAGTACCACAAGCCGGTCAACTATAGAACAAGATTTAGTATCTGAAAAATATTATCTAACTGGTTCAGAGGAAAAAGTAACATTGACGAAGAAAGATTCATCGAGAGCTCATCAGGTACGATCAATAGAAATTATTACGGAATCAAAAAGAAAACGAAAAAATAAAAACTTGAAGAAAATAAACATCGTAAAAAACCTTCTGAGGGCTAATACACTCCTCGATGACACAAATTTTTACGGAAAGAAAGAACAGAGAATCGATAACACTCGTAGAAAGAAATCGAAAGCTAAAATTCCACAAGAATTCAAGAAGGTGCGGTCATATATTGTTGATACGAAGAGTAGTAAAAAAGTACAAAACAATTATTCCAATAGTTTTCACTGCGATATATCTAATAACCGAAAATTATCAACATCTGATCACCCCAGATCCCAATTGAATATGAAGGTAACAAAAACACAAATTCAAGATAAAAAGATGGAAAACGATTCGAAAAAAATTAAATGCGGAAAACCTGAAACGAGCAAATTCAAGAAAAACAATAGAGCAATGAATACAACAAGAATAACAAGAAGGAATTTCTGTTGCCAAAAAATCGGCGCTTTTATAGAGTCCACAAATTTCTGTTCCATTTCTCTCACTTTGGAATCTGCTCATGCAAACGTCAGAAGAGAAGAATTGATGAACACGCTCAAAGATTATTATTGGGTCACAAAATCCGAAAAGGAGAGAGTTTTGGTGAAATTAGTTATTCTCTGCATGGAAAATAATTTTCAGGAGATTTCCATCTCGAATGAGAAATTCAGATTGTACTGCCAAAACGAATTCTCAACTTCCTCAATCCCTAAAAATTGTGATAATTATGAAAATGACAAAGAAGATTCCTTCAAATCACACCTGATTTGCCAACCATTATATATCGAAACCATACTAAGTCAGAGTCAAGTGAACCGTTTGGACTTGAACTCGAGAAATTCAAGTGCACATAAAATTCAGCATACATTAGTTCAAACAATAGAGGGGACCAAACCTTGTATTCAGGAAGGAGAGATGCAGTGAATCAGAATTTCTAAACGATAAAATTAGTGTAAAGAAATGTGAAAATTGTTTAACATCGTGAAAAATATCTGACCTACTCAAGTATATTTATGTGCTTTTCAATTTTTTTTTATTTGCAAGATGACTCAGAAAGAACATCCGTCAAAAAGAGGATCGAGATAAACAGATGAAATTACATTCTCGAAAACTTGTACAGATTCATTATAAAAGTTGGCGAATATGATATCAACTCTCGTACCCGAAATATAATACCAAATTTTTGATGCATTCTGCATATGATGCATCATGAAATTCTACAACATTTCAATGTATCATTCGCTTTTTTTGAGCGCTCGTTCTACTTATACGAGGGCTATATAATTCCGAAACGATGTCTATTTTTTTCGAATTTTGTGCCGAAGATGGTCTTAATCGACAAGGTTCGACTCACTGATGACAAATTCGTAGAAAAATTCAAGTCTGTCCGTCCGGCCAGCAGTAAGCACGATAACTTTCGAACGGAACGACCTAGAGACTCAGTGTGGGTTCAGTTCCCGAATGCCACAGTTTGTTAATGGGCAAATTTCGCACTCAGATGTAGAATCACGTGTTCAAGCTACATGCAGAATTTTGATCGCATGACCAGAACCATAGAAACCATAAAAAATTGTAAATTTTGAACGGAAAGGCCTAGGAACTTGAAATTTTCAGGATAGGTGTGGATCTCGAATGTCGCGTTCACGTTTATCAATGAGCAAAATGAGACTAGGGGTTCCGTAAATATGGCCGTTCAAAATATTTTTTTCCTGATAGTTTCGAAACTACTGATCGGATTGGAATGAAATTATGCACCTAGCTGAGGAATAATGTATTCAAACTACGTGCAAAATTTTGTCCAGATCGCATCACCAAGACCATAGATACCGTAGAAAATTCTAGCGAATTATCGAAAAAAAATTGATCAGCTGAAGCACTGACATGAAGTCTGGAGTTTTGCCTAAGTTTCAGAATTTTTTGACAGCTGTCAAAAATTCCTTCAATTGATTTCTAAAACTGGAAAATGCGAATCTACCCACAAGGTGCATGTACGAGCGCTCAAAAGCTCCTGCCTTCACGGCAGTGATTTTCGTAATTTTTTATTTCCACATATATACATGCCATATATAGGCAAATGGCCATAGACCTTAGGTCCTTCAGCCTATTGATTTACAATATAAATTCTTTATATTTTCATTGAAATATTATATCAATTATAAATTAAAATATATATTAATTATGGCGTAATTTTTGAATTAGAGTCTGCGTTGGATGTCTTCTTGTTGAGATGTTGATTCCATCCTCATGGTACTGAGAAATCACTTCATCTAATTTTAATAATTTATTATAGTCTGATTTATTCAGCCTATTTATTCTATCTTTGATTGACTCAATTCCTGTTGTGGAGATAAGTGAATAGTTTGGTGGATTGTGTAGAACATTGTGTGGATGTCTCATTCTCGTTATGAAATGATGATGATGAAATGATATTTATTCATCCATTCAGACACAAATACAGTGTATTGGACAAGTCATAAAAAATAATTCAATAAATGAACAGACAAGTAGAGAAACAGTGAAATTAACTAATAAAGTTATCATTCAAATATTCATCAACACTGTAATAGCATTTTGATGAAAGTAAATTTTTAATTTTTTTAGAAAAACTAGACAATTTCAATGTCTTCATTGGATCAGGTAGATGATTGAATAAAATAACACTTTGATGCAGATGATTCATATTTTGTTGTTCTATGCTTCGGTATGAACAAAGTATTAGCATTTCTCGTATTGTGATTGTGGAAACTAGACAGTTTAGTGTTGCTCTTCTCATTTTTCTTAATAAACAAAAGACATTTGAATAAGTATATACAAGGAACAGTCAATAGTTCATGCTATCATTCTAAGAATGCGTTTCTGGGCTATAAATACCCTAACGAGATCACTAGAGCAACCCCACACCATAATATTATAGACACGCTAACTTATGATCCTCAATGCAGTCGTCTCTGCTACCTACAGATTTTTAATTGCTGTTGATTTACAATTAGCATACACTGGATCTACATACTCCAGTAATGGCCGGCACATAGTTGTATATATTTTAGTTGCACTCTTGATGCTAAATCCCTGTTTCTTATATGTCAGCTTTGTAAAATATTTCGCTCTTGTTATGGTCTTCTTTTTTATTAATCTTGTGTGATTGTTGAAATTATTCCTGTTATCAATTTGAACTCCCAAATAAACTGCTCCACATGAGTTAGGGATATTGACTTAGAGTGCAAAAAAATATAGTTAAAATGAGATTTTTGTGATGAAAATTCATATAAATATGATTTCAAGTTGCAAATTAATTTTAGCCTGTAGGTATGCAGCGTATACAGGGTGGTCAAGTAAAATCAAGTGAAATAACGAAATTTTATTCCCAGAGAATTCAAGCATTTTAAGACTATCAATATAATGCATGGCCTCCACGGGCATCAATAACAGCTTGACATCTTCTTTGCATACTACACACGAGGTTTTTGAACATTTCTTGAGGAATTTGGTTCCATGAACGGGGCAGAAGCTCTCTCAGATCATTTAAGGATTCTGGGGTAGGTTGATGATTATCTAATCTTCTTTGGAGCATATCCCATGCATGTTCTATGCAATTCAAATCTGGTGAGTGTGGAGGTATTGGTAAATGTGGAATACCAAGCTCCTCGCGCGCATTCTCAACTATGGCTGCACGGTGCGGTCTAGCGTTATCGTCTAGAAATTGAAGAGTTTCACCAATCCTACTCCTACTCCCACTCCTATTTATCTTGTACACTTCCGACTTACCTTTTCACTTAAAATCTGCTGTCTCTCTATTCGCCGATGACCTTAAAATGTACAATTCCTCTACTGCCAATTATTCCACGCTTCAAGACGACCTGGACCGCTTACACACCTGGTGCAACATCTGGATGCTTCCCCTCAATATAAGCAAGTGCTCCATTCTGCACGTCGGAAAAAACAACCCTCGTCGTCCATACTACATCGGTGGTGAGGCCCTGGTTCCCGTTTCCCAACTAACTGATCTTGGCATCATAGTCTCCCAAGACCTCAGCTGGCGTAGCCACATCGAGCATATTTCCTCTAAGGCCAAACAACTAACATACATGTTCTACAAAACTTTCAAGGGTTGCAACGATAGAACATTCGGTACAATATTTAAGACCTACATTCGCCCTAACCTGGAGTACGGTGGTCCTGCTTGGCGGTGTACAACAAGGAGCGAAGCTGACTTACTCGAGACCACACAAAGATGGGCCACTCGCATAGGCTATGGAACTATTCGACCCACTTACCAACAGCGACTTAAATCCATGGGACTGACAACCTTCGAGGAGAGAAGGGCTCGCGGGGACTTGATATTTTCATTCCGAGCTATCCGAGGATTTCTGGGTGATGGAGCCAGAGATATGTTCACCATCAATAGAAACAATCTTAGAGGCCATCTTTACAAGCGGGAAAATTTCAGAACAACTTTGCATCAGAACTTCCTACCTAACAGAGTCTTCAGTGACTGGAACAGTCTTCCCAACTCCGTAGTTCAAGCTCCTTCTGTCAACGCATTTAAGAATAGATACGACGGATGGAAGTCTGCCCAACAAGGAGGATATTAATCCCAAACCTACAGTTTTGAATTTGCTACTGTATACTTCTATTTTTTTTTTCATAGTGTATGTGTACCACCCAGCATATTTTTTTATTTTGAGTTTATAGGTTGTGAACCTCAACTCTTATTTCTTTTTATAATAATAATAATAATAGCAGCGTGAAAATTTGGCACAACATTGTCAATGACATGCTTCCTATAGTCTGAGGCGGTCATATTCCCAGGACAAATGTGTAGATCTGTGCGCCCGTTGAAACATATCCCGGCCCATACCATAACACTACTCCCTCGGAATGGATGGACTTCTTGGACATAGCGACGATTACGGGGTATGCGTGGGATTGTCCATACCCTTATTATTCGAGAATCTGAAAATCGTCCATATCTGGATTCATCAGTGAAAAGGACACTATGCCATTGATCGTTCCAATTGATATGTCGCCTTGTCCATTCCAGTCTTTGACGCTTATGGTCACGTGTTAATGGAACCCCTCTTAATGGACGCTTAGAACCTAGATTCACCTCTCTCAAACGTCGTCTGATGGTTTCGATGGAAACTTGGACCCCATCTGCAGTTTAAAGAGTATTCCGTAGCATTCTACACGTAGATGTAGGGTTTCTTCTCGCCGAAACGGTGATGAAACGATCCTGAGAAGGTGTTGTTCTTCGTCGCCCACCAATCCTTGGTCTTTCCAACACGGAACCTGTCTCCCTGAACCTATTCCAAAGTCGAGATATCACACTTTGGCTGACTTGTAGCCTTTCCGCTTCAACAACCTGAGTTAGGCCACCCTTTAGCATTCCGATAGCCCTATTAGCCTCAGCGTTTGTTAATTTACGTCTTGGCATTTCCAGAAAACTCGTTTCAAATCGAAGCCGTTAATAAACTTACTTCATTTCAAAATAAGAACATTCATGAAGCATATTCAAAGAACCAAACTTCAGAGAAAAAGGCGACCAGATTGACGAAATGTCTCATACTGATTTTTGAGCGCTCGTACAACTTACACGAGGGCTATATCATTTCGTCACGATGTCTGTATTTTTCGAATTTTGAGCCGAAAATGGTCTCAAACGATAGAGTTCAACTCACTGATGACGAATCCGTCGGAAAATTCGAGTCTGTCCGTCCGTCCGGCCGTCCGTCCGTAAGCACGATAACTCTCGAACGGATCAACCTAGAGACTTGATATTTTCAGTGTAGGTTCAGATTCCAAATGCCTCGTTAATGGGCCAAATTCGCCCAGGGGTTCCGTAAATATGGCCGTTCAAAGTTTTGTTCCCCTAATTACTTGAAAACTACAAATTTGATTGAGATGAAATTTTGCACTCAAATGGAGAATGAGGTGTTCAAGCTACATGTGAAATTTTGTTCAGATCACATGACCAGAACCATAGAAACCATAGAAAATTGTAACTTTTGAACGGAAAAGCCTAGGGACTTGAAATTTTCAGGATAGGTGTGGATCTCGAATGTCGTGATCACGTTCATCTATGAGCAAAATTATACTAGGGGTTCCGTAAATATGGTCGTTTGAAATTTAGTTTTCTTGATAATTTCAAAACTACAGATTCGATCGTGACGAAATTTTGTATACTAATGGAGAATGATATATTCAAGCTACATTTTTCCAGATCACATGACCAGAACCATAGAAACCATAGAAAATCAACACTTCGAACGGAAAGGCCTAGAGACTTGAAATTTTCAGGATAAGTGTGGATCTGAAATGTCGCGTTCACGTTCATCAATGAACAGAATTATACTAGGGGTTCCGTAAATACGGTCGTTTGAAATTTTGGTTTCTCGATCATTTCGAAACTGCGGATTCGATCGAGATGAAATTTTGTATTTTAATCGAGAATGATATATTAAAACAATATTTTGTCCACATCGCATGACCAGAACTATAGAAAATAATAACTTTCGAACGGAAAGGCCTAGGAACTTGGCATTCTCAGGGTGGGTTTGGATGGCAAATATCGCGGTCACGTTCATCTATGAGCTAAATTAGACTAGCGGTTCCGTAAATATGGCCGTTCTAAATATTTTTTTGCTGATAGTTTCGAAAATACTGATGAAATGCACCTAGCTGAGTAATAATGTATTCAAACTACGTGCAAAATTTCGTCCAGATCGCACCACCAAGACCATAGATACCTTAGAAAATTCTAGCGAATTATCGAAAAAAAAATAGATCAGCTGAAGCACTGACAGGAAGTCTGGAGTTTCGCCTAAGTTTCAAAATTTTTTTGACAGCTGTCGAAAATACCTTCAATTGATTTCTGAAACTGGAAAATGCGAATCTACCTACAAGGTGCATGTACGAGCGCTCAAAAGCTCCTGCCTTCACGGCAGTGCTTTTCGTAATTTTTATTGGATCGATTCAAGTTGTTATGGAGTTTTAAATGATTTCACAGTGATTTTTTCAAAGATTTCATACTTTTAAAAACGATTGAATGCGATATCCCTAACTCTTGTGGAGCAGTATATTTTATTGATGGTGTTGGATTTACAGATATTCCGTTAATGATTATATAAGGTGATCTTGGTGAAATTATATGGTCAGAGATTATAAACTGCGATTTGGAGGGATTTGGTTTCAATCTCCATTTAAAAAAATTACGAAAAGCAATGCCGTGAAGGCAGGAGCTTTTGAGCTATCGTACATGACGAATCACGATCACTGATCACGACGATATTCAGAAATCACCGTTCGGCTCATCTCCCTAGGGCCTAGGCCTTTCCGTTCGAAAGTTATGATTTTCTATGGTTTCTATAGTTCTGGTCATGCGATGTGGACAAAATATTGTTTTAATATATCATTCTCCATTAGTATACAAAATTTCGTCACGATCGAATCTGTAGTTTTGAAATTATCAAGAAAACTAAATTTCAAACGACCATATTTACGGAACCCCTAGAATTATTTTGCTTATAGATGAACGTCATCACGACATTCCAGAACATCACCTATCCTGAAAATTTCAAGTCCCTAGGCGTTTCTGTTCAAAAGTTACAATTTTCTATGGTTTCTATGGTTCTGGTAATGCGATCTGGACAAAATTTCACATGTAGCTTGAACATCTCATTTTCCATTTGAGTGCAAAGTTTCATTCCGATCGAATCTGTAGTTTCGAAGTAATCAGGAGAACAAAATTTTGAACGGCAATATTTACGGAACCCCTGGTGGAATTCTGCTCATTAACGAACTCAACCGAGACATTTGGGATCTGAACCTACACTGAAAATTTCGAGTCTCTAGGTTGATCCGTTCGAGAGTTATCGTGCTTACGGACGGCCGGACGGACGAACGGACAGACTCGAATTTTCCGACGGATTCGTCATCAGTGAATCGAACATAGTCGATTGAGACCATTTTCGGCTCAAAATTCGAAAAATACAGACATCGTGACGAAATGATATAGCCCTCGTGTAAGTAGTACGAGCGCTCAAAAAGGGGCATTCTACCTTGTTCAATTTGAATAGTAGTCCCTTGTGCCACATGCTGTCAAAAGTTTTCTGTATGTCCAAACACAAAGCTGCTGTCTTGAGTTTCCTGATTGTTGCATTCTGCACATTTGATACCAAGATTGTGAGTGGGTGGTTTGTCGAATTCCTTTCCTTGACGCCAAATTTGTAGTTCGGTATATGACTGCTTATATATTTCTCAAGCATGTTTTTAGTTAATTTTTCATAAAACTTCCCCAACACTGGTAACAAAGTTATTGGCCTATAATTTGTAACCTTGCTGGAAGCTGGATTCTGCTTAGGAATATTTATTATATGACCTGACTTCCAAATTCTTGGAAATATACTGTTATTCAAACAAAATTCATATATACCTTTCAAGTGTTCATGTATTCTAGAATCTAGTGCTTTCACTATGGACCATGGGATGTTGTCTTGGTGCTATTTGATAGTATTCTTCTCCATCTATTTCTATTTTTCTAACTTCCATGTTCTCACTGCTTCTGAAATAATCTTCGTACCAAGCGTTCACCTCTTCATAAGTATTTTTGTCGAATTTGTCTTCTTTGTCAAATGTGAATATGTTCTTGTTATACTTAGCAAACAAATCAGCCTTTTCTTGATCTGTTACATATTCCTTGTTATTATCAGATATTGAAGGAATCTGGGAGAATTGTTTGTATTTTGTTAGTTTGTTTACTTCTTGATAAAACTTTTTACCCTTGGATTCGTTTATTCTGCTACATGCTTCTGTCCAAGTATGCTCCTTATATTGCTGAATCATAATATGTATACTCCTATTATACTCATTCACTGTTCTCTTGAATTCTGTATTTCTGTTTCTGCAAAATTCCCTATATATTTTTCTCCTATATTTTATAAGCCTTATAATGTATGGAGGAAGTTCATGAATGTATGGATGTGTTGTAATCATGGGTGTATGATTTTTAATGCTTTCTGACACAACGTTATTGAATGACTCTATATATGGCTCATTGAGAGACTTATTCTTATTAATTTCAATAAATATCGCAATTTCTTTGTTGATCCCATCTATATTGGCTTTTTTATAATTCGGCAAGAGTTTGTTTTTTATTTCTATTGGCTCTATAGTCGTATCAATGTCCAAAATCATTGCTAGATGGTCGGAACCAAGGTCAGGTGTCAAACTTATTCTCTTTATACTCGGTTTCATGTTGCTGGAAAATAATATCAAATCTGGAGTGCTATCTATGTTTGCGTTCATCAAAAACGTAGCATCTGTTTCAGCTTTAGTGAATTGTTTGTTCTTCAAAAAATTGTTGATCTGCTTGTTTTTGGCTCTATTCGCATTGAAATCCCCAACAATGATTGCAAACTTGTACAGAGACGCCATTATAAAGATTGATTCTTCTATTTTGGAAGTGGCATGTATGTATATCAAGAAAATATGTAATTTTTCTTCTTTAAAAGAGATTGTGAAGTGTGTTACCTCATTTAAAGGGTTATAAATCACAGGTGGGTTTGCTTTGCCACATTTGATGCTTGGACTACACTGTACTATACTGCCACCAATTTGAATAATTTTTCCATTCCAATTAATAATTGAGTTGCAGATAAAAATTCAAAGGTATTCAGTTTATATTTGAATATTTCGTTAAAAACACTGCTATTTCAGTACTATTTCATTTGAATTTTGACGCATCATGGCGGGTGGGCGGAGCTTATATCGCTATTGTCGCCACTGTCTTGAATACACTCACTGTAATTGTGCTCAGCCAACAGTCGGAATGGCAGATGTCGGGCCCCGCAGGCGACAGTAAAATACAGGATCCGGTGAAGTACACGAAATGAACACTCTGTGATTGGCCACTGTAATAGAGGGAAGTTTAAATGACAAAACAGCTGCATGCAAACCGAGTTGGAAATAGTAGAAATTATTATTCAAATCAAGTTGAGTTACAAAAGGCGCTTTTTTGCTTATCGCGTCACGCATTCTGGTTGGCGAATTCCCGAAGCGATTCACGAATTCGACATTCAGGACATTTCAGGAGAAAAATAAATAAATTCCTACCACATGACGCAGTTCCGTATACGTGTGTTATTTAGTGCGCTGTACTAAATACAGTTTGAATAAATGTTGTTTTGTAATTTTTGCTCTGTCAACATCCTCAGAAATAATAAAATTGATGTAAATAATTCTTTTATGTTGTTCACATCATGTCCTAGCTAGAGTTACGCCCGTGGGAAGTCCATTTATGAGCCATATCATGGACTAAAAAAAGAATAACTAATATATGATTTGCACTACATTGGGTTAAATTCCACGACACGTGTTTCGATGCGAAGAAACATCTTCAGGTGGTTAAGATATAACTCATTCATATGAATGAGCATGCAGGATTTACATAAAATCATTTGCTTGATAGCATGGTATATGTCAATACTTGCGCCATGTTTTCGAAAAATTTTGAATTCGTATGATACCTATCTTGTCAATTCATCACATTGTGAAGAATGCGTAATTACTACGAGCTTTATGTGGAGTGGAGAACGTCGTGTAGTTGTCTCAAATGAAAATATCCATCCTAACATTTTTGAATTATACACAGTGGAATGTCTCAAACTTCCATAGCCTACCGAATGACTTTATGAAAGTGAATGGAGTATAGGTAGACGAAATTGAAATCCATCGATTTCGTTTCGGAAATGTCAAATTTACGAATCTGCAACTGGCAAGGTTACAGGATCAATAGCTTACGATGATTGATTACTGTATTTAGTTTAGTCATATAGATTTAAGTTCAGAATCACCTCTCAATTGTCGCAGGAGGAACACTATCCCGCGAAAATCTTGAAGTAGTCCAAGTTGGAATGAAACCCCCAAACATTCGATCTTTCTATTCTTGACGGATCTTCTTGGAAAAAATTATAAAAAGCACTGCCAGTCAGGAGCTTTTGAAAGCTCGTTCATCTACCTTCTAGATAGATCCGCATTTTCCAGTTTTAGAAACCAATTGTGTTCAATACAAACATAAATATAATATTTCAATAGGTCATTATTTATCGGGTGTAAGAAAAATATCGTATGCAACTTTCATGTTATGGTTATTAATACACTCGAATAAACCATCCGAAACCCGCCTTCGGCTCATTTCGTATTCCGCCTAATGCTCGTATATCAATAACCATCATTACATGAATTACTATTGACATCATTCATCTTGCGAAATAATTGTAGGAATGTACAATTGTAATAACAATAACTACAGTAATATAAATGAGGCTGTAGACATGAAACAGTTCCAGTGGTAACTTTCGATCAAAGCAATCTACCTAACAACGAAAATGTGGAAAAACTCGTAAGACATTGATTCTCAATATATGTTAGACATTTCAATAGATCAACTGCCATGTAGATTGTTTGCAACAACTCGCCATTCTGCTCTTCTTTGGCATTTTTGAGCGCTCGTACTACTTACACGAGGGCTATATCATTTCGTCACGATGTCTGTATTTTTCGAATTTTGAGCCGAAAATGGTCCCAATCGACAAGGTTCGACTTACCGATGACGAATCCATCGGAAAATTCGAGTCTGTCTGTCCGTCCGGTTGTAAGCTTGATAACTGTCGAACGGAACAACCTAGAGACTGGGAATTTTCAGTGTGGGTTCAGTTCCCAAATGCCGCGGTTGAGTTCGAATGCCACCATGGGTTCAGTAAATATGGCGGTTCGAATTTTTGTGCTTCTGATTACTTCGAAACTACATATTGGATCTACATAAAAGGTTGCACTCGAATGGAGAATGACGTGTTCAAGCTACATGCCGAATTTTGTCCAGATCGCATGACCAGAACCATAGAAAACATAGAAAATTATAACTTTCGATGGGAAAGGCCTATGACTTGAAATTTTCAGGATAGGTTTGGATCTCGAATGTCGTGATGACGTTTATCTGTGAGCAAAATGATACTAGGGGTTCCGTAAATATGGTCGTTTGAAATTTAGTTTTCTTGATAATTTCGAAACTATAGATTCGATCATGACGAAATTTTGTATATTAATGGAGAATGATATATTCTAGCTACATTTCTCCAGGTCGCAAGACCAGAACCATAGAAACCATAGAAAATCATAACTTTCGAACGGAAAGGCCTAGGAACTTGGAAGTTTCAGGATAGGTGTGGATCTGAAATGTCGCGTTCACGTTTATCAATGAGCAGAATTATACTAGGGCTTCCGTAAATACCGTCGTTTGAAATTTAGTTTTCTCGATCATTTCGAAACTACTGATGGATTCGATCGAGACAAAATTTCTTATTTTAATGGAGAATGATATATTCAAGCTACATTCTGTTCAGATCGCATGACCAGAACCATAGAAACCATAGAAAATTATAACTTTTGAACGGAAAGGCCTAGGGAATTAAAATTTTCAGGGTAGATTTGGCTCGCGAATGTCGCGGTCACGTTCATCAATGAGCCAAATTAGACTAAGGGTTCCGTAAATATGGCCGTTCAAATTATTTTTTTCCTGATCATTTCGAAACTTCTGATTGTATTCGAATATAGCACATAGCTGAAGAATAGTGTATTCAAACTACGTGCCAAATTTTGTCCAGATCGCATCACCAAGACCATAGATACCATAGAGAATTGTCTTGAGTTTCATCTTAGTTTGATAATATTTTTGACAGCTGTCTAACAATTTTTCATTTCGTTTCTGAAACTGGAAAATGCGAATCTACCTACAAGGTGGATGAACGACCGCTCAAAAGCTCCTGACTTCACGGCAGTGCTTTTCGTAATTTTTCTCAAATTCTTTCCGAAATGAGCCAGGGAAGCACGTAATCTCGACTCGCTTCGGGATTTGTTGTCTTACAAGAGTCGACCAGTATTTCATAAGCTACATTCTTCGAATTTTGTTTCGTGTAGTCTTTGGATTTCATTTTCCATAAACATGGAAATGATTTATATACTTCAATGAACTCTTTAATGAACTCTATATTCCAGAAGCGTGAATCTCCCATGTTTCCTTCAAATCAAAAAATTGCATGAATAATTAATAGTTGAAACATACATACCTACTGACGAATTATAAATAAGTAACTAACCTTCAGAAACCCGCGCGAAAACACAAACACCCTTTATAGAAACGAAATAGGCTGATCGCTGGCGAAAGAATGTGCGAATTTTCACACGTCCAATAACCGAGCAAAAGATTGCCTTTACATTAGCACGCTGTCGCGCGCGAATTTGCTCGAGGCGTTCCAATCGCGAGTGAATAAACGTAAGTGTAAAGGTACCTATGGTCAGGGCTGCTAGAGCTAACCAAATGGATGAAACTGATGCTAATTATTGAATACAGTCGACTCTCGTTAATTCGAAACTCGAGGGACTCTTAAAATATTACGAATTATCGAGTGTTTGAAATATCAAATGGTTCAAAATTTGTGAGAGAAAATAAATAAAACTTCGAATTATTAAGTGCTGATCAATTTTTATTTATTAACTGCTATTCTATAACAATGTCAAAAGTTCAGAGGTACATTCGTGTACATACATGTATATTCATAATGTGAATTAATTAATCTTTCGAAAGAAGTCTGTTATACTGGTTTGATTCAAAGCATATTGCTGCTGCTCAGACTGCTCAATAACTTTTTTTAGGAGAAAAAGTGCCTGAAATGCTTTTTCATCACTTTCGTTTCGTAGACAGAAGCTTTGTAAGGTATCGAATGAGGATCTTGCTTCCTTAACTGACACCTCTGCCGAAGGTTCTGATGTATCATCCTCATCTTCATCGTTACTTTTTTCATTCGTATCTGTCTCAGATAAAATTTCGCCATCGGTTAGTGAACCTGAGACAGCAACATCTTCATCCACTTGAACAAAGTCAGAAAAACTCACACCGCTGATGTCAACTAATGGTTCTATTGCTGGTTCTTCATCATCCATAAGTATTGGAACATTTTCCTGATCTTCTTTTAAGAAACCGGATTTTTTGAAGCAATTGAGAATCGTTAGGGGTGTTACAGCCTTGTCAATCAGTAAAATAGCTGTCAGAACCGTGATATTTGCAGTTAGCTGCTTGTCGAGAGATTCTAAAACGAGCTTAACAATTTCTTTGCGATAGAACGTCTTAAAATTATGGATGATCCCTTGGTCCAATGGTTGCAATTTGGAAGTTGTATTTGGCGGAAAGAAGTAGAGTTCCACGTTGGACAATATAGGAGGATTGTTGTGGACAGTGCAATTGTCTAAAAATAGTAAAATTTTCCGCTTTTGTCGTTTCATGTCCCCATTAACTGTTAAAAGCCAATTGTTAAAAAGTTCTGTCGTCATCCAAGCTTTTTTGTTAGCACGATAGTCAGTAGGAAACGATTTAACTCCTTTGAAACATCGCGGTTTCATTGCTTTTCCTATCACTAAGGGTTTAAGTTTTTCCGATCCGTCCATATTTACTGCAAGTAAAACTGTCAACCTCTCTTTACTATGTTTTCCCCCATGACATTTTTCATCTTTAAAAGTAAGCGTCTTGTCCGGTATACATTTGAAAAATAGGCCAGTTTCATCAGTATTAAAAATGTCTCGGGCATCATAGTTTTCAATCAAGGTCTTCAATTTACCGTGCCAATTCAAGCATACTACATCATCAACACTTCCACTTTCCCCACAAACTTTTTTAAATACAACTCCATTTCTCTTTTTGAAATTTGTAAGCCACCCTTCACTTGCCGCAAAGTTATTGATGCTTAGGGTAGACGCGAACTCTTTTGCTTTTTCCTTTAACAAGTTTCCGCTAATAGACACTTTTTGTTGTCTGCACTGTCTCAGCCAAATGACCAGGCCTTCTTCCAGACGGGGAAATTCACCTTTAGTAGTTCTTTTCCGTACTCCAGCAGTTTGAGTAGCATAAATTTTCCCCTTGTGCTTTATTATGGTTGAGAGAGTACTCAGAGGAATCTTGAATTCTTTTGCAACATCACTTTTCTTCTCACCTTCCTCTACTTTTTCGATTAACTTCTTCTTTTCAGCAATCGTCAAACATTTATACTTTCTAGGGTTCATAACTAAACGAACTTTTAATCTGTATACCAACGAAAGAGTAACCAATTCGTGTGTGTCAAATAGTCAAACTAATCATAACAAAAACAAAGGGTCGTGTACGTTGATACAAGTTTGAACTTGTAGCAAAATGTACTTCCAATCTTTCCGCCTCTTTCTCTCTGCAACTTTGAATTGTCGAGTGTTGGACGCCGATGAGTTCGAATTAACGCGTCGTTTTATTATATAGCAATGATTTTTTCGTTCGAATTACCAAGTGCATAAAAATGTATTGATTTTGTTCGAAATATAAAGAGATTTTGAAGGGAACTTGTGATAGCTTTGAATTATAGAGAGGTTCGAATTATCGCAGGTTTGAATTAACGAGAGTCGACTGTATTTGAAGGGTTCCACAACATCTTTGAGGATCGTGGTGACCTTTAGGCTAAGTGGCAACCTTGAGGACATCTGCTCTGGTCTTTTATCCTGAATTTATTATGGTAATGAGATTTTGCCAGCACAAAAGAAGAAGTAGTGAAGTTAAATCTGTTCGTTATACCCTACGCAATAATAAGTAGTTGAAATAACCTCCCTTGATCTCAAATCTTACTCTCAATTCTGACACCTGTCAGAAAATTAATTCGAAATTTTTCGTTGAATTACCTCCTTCTAAATTTTTTTCACCCACCAGCTTCTGATACTCCTGAGTATGAAGAATGAAAAGTTTGCTATCTGTAAGTGCTATTCAATAATATGATTCAGCATTATGTACGGCATGATCATTGATGAACTGTTTATTCCGTAGGAAAAAACTGACGAAAAACACTGCAGAGCTGTATCAAATAAACCTGGTCTTTATAAGTCGTTACTTTCGAACGTGAATACCAATGAAGTGCAATTTATACCTTTGAAGTGTGAATTTGGGAAAGCAAACCTCATCAAAATCATAAGAAGGTACTTAATACTCAACCTAAATAGTAATCTTCAAGATAGATCAAAAGGAATAATGACTGACAAATGCTTTTTACTGTTTTATTACTCATATTAACAAGTATCGGTAGTTTCGAAGATTTTTATCTTTGCTCTGAATGAGATACTTGCACCGTTCTTCTTTATATTCAACCAAGAGCCAGTTCTTCTTCTTTAGCTTCATTTTGGTTAACAATTTCCAATAATGAACAATGAACATTTCGAGGAATATCGCTTATACAGGTGTCCGGTAAACTTTGTGCAGTATTGCAACTAGTGGTAGACTAAGTAATGAACGTTCAGATTACTGATGAGTGGTGTTTTCTGACTACTAACAATTCTTCAAAATTTCTCGAACATGATATACTATATATATCGTTCGTGGCCTATTGTTTCCTCTAAAACGATAACAAGAATCATGGAGTTTAGTACATTGGTACGGGTCTCTTAGCTCTACTACAAAGCAATTATTCAAAAAATTAGTTACCCAAGAATTATGCCTCAAGTGTGAAGAAATGTATCGAAAAAGTATTACTCAGTGAAATACTGAACGGTTATTGAAATATTGCTGATTTTGAAAAATATGCATGTCATTATTTCTCTTATCCAAAAGAGCTGTCATTTGTATCGAAATTAAATCTCTAGTCTTTATACGTTGTGGAAACTTCGAGAAAGAGATCCATGACTCAAAATTGATAAGAACTGTCTCTGATGAAGTGAGGAATATCTATGATTTGTATTGACGAAGCCAGTTTCATCAGACTTACTTACTCGGAAATTTTCCCTAAAAAAGTTGTGTTTGATGAGTATTACTAATTTCCGGAAAGAAAGAAAATGTTCAAAGTCGACGAAATATTCATTTTAGTTCACATTAGAACAAAAAATAATAGCTGGAGGCGCTTTTTGCCATTTTGCATTTCCCAGAATTCGAAGCCGAAAAAAGCCATCTCTTTTGGTTTTACAATATCATTTGAAACAATAAAATTTGGAACACAAAAATACTCAAACTTCATATTATACCTATCATGTGTCTAGCAGTTACTGGCCCTTGTCCTATATATCAACTTCATACGAAGTGAACTTTGAATATATATTCATTAGTTGTTCTGATGCATAAAAAATATTACAGCTCAGTTTTTGTTCTTCCCCGCCATCTTTCGGGAGTTGAAATATAACAATGTCCAAAATCGTAGAGCAATTTCTGGAGAAAAAACTCAACGGTAAGAATTCATCTGTTGAATGGAAAACGACCTCACATTTTTTTTATTGATAGAATACCGAAGAAAATCGAAAACTATACTGATAGTTTACAAATGTCGATATGATGGAATGATGAAAATGAGAACTTATAAAAACAAGCGAATCTCCAGAAATAAATCTCTAGGAAGTGTTTACCCCCGAGATAAGGAGATTACCGATTCAAGGAGTTCAGGGAAATATATTCATAATTCTGAGTATGACGAAACCAATATCCTGGACAGGATTTTGAAGACGTGGTCCAGTTCGTTCAAGACAGATCTTTCTGAATTTTTCGATGAGTCTTTCGAATCAAACCCAAATATTATTCGCTCAAATGAAGCTTGCGAAAATTCTCAATCCGAAAAATTCGATAGCGATAGTTTTCCATACAACAACTCGAATAAAAATGAACCACTGCTTTACTGGAATATTGAAGCAGAATACATCAAACAAAGATTGGATGAAGATTGTTATAAAAATTGCAAGAGAAAAAGGAAATCAAAAATTGAACCTCTTCATCTGGATGCTATATCGAGATTGAGGTTACGAAGTTTCATCAGGAGTTTATGCGAAGCTAAGTGTAATTCTGAACTTTGCCAACCATATTTCACTCCTGAAGCGGACGCAGATAGTAAATCTACTTGTAAACCACGAAAGAAACAGAAATGTAAACAAAGCTGTAAATGTAGGAAAGATTCATCGACGGTGTCCTTTCATATAACTGTACCGAAACAAACCAAGTCTGTGTTACTGAAGAATGATGATCGAAACATAACTAAATTAAAGAAAGGCCAAAAAAATGCGAACGACAGAAAAAATGACGATTCCAAAAAATGTATTGATTGTCCTTATTTCAACAAAAATCCAAATTTCCAATCTAAACTTCCGAAAATTGGTTGCTCGGTACCAGATCCGAATAATGTGACTTTGAAAGTAGGTAATCAGACGATAACTATAGCTTTAAAAAATACAAATGATAACGTTGAAAACAGTCAAGAATCGAACTATCCGAACTCTAGTGTACCAGATTCTCACAATAAAGATAATAAAAAAATAAGGAATTATTATGTCCATAATGCATATACCAATTTGAAGGATCCACCAAATACATCAGCCTCCAAGAAGTTTTTTGAGAGTAGTCGAGAAGAAAGTGATTATTCGAAGGTGGCAAAATGCAATTGTCTTAGAAATAAATCTACTATATTAAAGAGAGGACAGCATGAGGATTTTTGTGATAGGTGCAGGCAGAGTTGTGAATGCGGTAAATCTAAGAAAAATGAACATATGATATCAGATGAATTCGAAGAAGAAAATTACAAAGGAAGTGACAGGAAAGAATCATTCAACAAAAAATACCCTCGGTGCGTGAAAATTTGTCTTGAACCTCAGATCGAATGTGATGATAACAATTCTGAAGACCAGGATAATGAATATGATCATATCAGAAACGAAAACCAAACGAGGCCAAGAGCAAGCATCAATTTATGTGAATACAATGCGTGTCCACAAAAGAATAGAAAGAGCATAGATCGCTCCAAATTTCCTTGTTCTCAAAGAGAGTCGAACAAAGAGAGAAATTCTGCAAGAAAATTTTCAGGCAAGTGTTCATGTAGAGATGAAAAAATAAGCAACATCACGAAGGATAAATGTTGCTCGTGCTCGAGAGCTATTGAAAGTGATAGGGAAAAGAAATGCGAATGTCTGAGGTCCATGAAAACAAATGAAAAGTCAATAAACAAATGCTGTCAATGCCAGCCAGGCCAAGACAAAAATACTCAAGTAGAGATGACCAAAGATCAATCAACAGAACCGACGGAATCTACCGAAGATATAACATTAGTAAACAATGAAGGGGGTCACTCCATTCGAAACTCTGTTGCAGAAACATATGCCGTGAATACAGAAACATCAGGCAGAAAATCCTCAGCCATCCATGATTCTGATACTGAGATGAGGAACAAGAGTTGCTCATGCTGTATTTGCGACAACGAAAGCAGCGAGGATGCTGAAAGTAATGAAAGCGCACGTGACAACACATCTGTGTACTCCGAAGATGATGAAGTATTTCCTATATGCAGCAAAATTTATTCCAAACGAAGAGAACGAGAACCAGTTTGTGAATGTGGAACGCGTGAAACAGAACCTGAAGAAAAAAAATATATGAAACCAATACTCAGGACGCCTGAAAAGTCGAGAAAGCTGACGACAAGGAAAAATTCGTATCCATTTGAATCCTGCGGGAATGATGACTTGAAATTAAAACAGGAAACACGAACACATGGAGAGATCGATGGGTCGATAAAGCAGAAAGTCACCTCCACCGAAGATTTGATTGAGTGTGAATGCGAAGACTTCGAACAACTCATGAAAGAACTCGAGGAATATTGTAAGACAAAATGCGTAAACTTCAAAGTTTCGCACAGCTCTGGGTACAATGTACCTGAAAGCAAGTTGCGATCCACAGTATCAGCAGTTGATGAATCAATTTTCATGGTACAGAAGGATCGATGCAAAAACCCCAATATTCATGCACCTCAAATTCTCTCGAAACCAACGACAAACTGTTTGGCACCAAAAGCTATTGTTGCAACTCAAAATGTTGAACCACTTGAAACACATATGAACCCTAACATTTATGTTAGTTCAGGATCTGAAAAAAATATAAAATACCATGTCCCAAAAAAAACTTCAAGCAAACTGAGTGATCAGAGGTTAAGCAGAAGGCAGATGATAAAATCGCATTACAGAAAGTCTCGTATTGAAGAGGAAATAGCCTTTATCTTACTTTGATATTATTGACAATGTGCTTATTCGACTTTCTGTTATTTCTGATTTCATCTTGGTAAACATATCTTTTTTCTTACCTAATAAGAAAACATTTTACAGAGGAGTTTCACACTGCTCAATCGGCTTCGAACATATCGCTAATGAATCTTACTCCAGTACTTCGGAGGAAAAAAGTGACATTAATTTGGAACTGAGCGCTATTTCAATAGAAGATGAAAAGACTCTGGACCACACTCATGGTTCCAATGACATTGTTTTTGAATTGAAGAGGACTGCAAAGAGAAATAGCAAAAGAAAAATTTACATCGGTAAGGACTATCTAAATACAGAAAGATAATAACTAATTCCTCTGATTATTAGATGCAAGTCTTTCAATCCAAGGACTAACGAAATATAAGAGGAAAAGAGCGCCTTTTTTGAAGGCAGAACTGTTCAGTGAATACCATAATCAAATGAAGATGGGTGGAAATGTATGTCTCATACCAGCTCTTTTAGAGAAAATTGAAATTATGTCTCAGTCAACTTGTCAAAGATATAAGGATAACACTTCCTACATTTCGAGAACTGAAGGAAGAAGCTGTGATGCCTCTTTCCCATCGATCTTAGAAGGTCGTGCTGAAATATATCCCCGAAAAAATAGGATGCAGAATTTGGAATTCAGTTTGAATGAAAATTCCAGAAAGAAACACTTCAAAATACACGCAGAAAGAAATAAAAAGAGTTTCAATTTTGATCGAAAAGACGTCGCCTCGCAGAAGTTACTATCCAGAGTCGAAAAATCTGCAGAGCGTATAGTGAGGAGTATCACCATGAGAAATATAGATTCTGTGAAACGCATTGGAGCCATAAATCCTAGATTGGTAGTGAAAGTCTTCGAGAAATATTTGTCGGATGTTCTAGATTGCAACGCGAAGTTATTATTGGGAAGAAAAAACCTAGGACTCAATGACCATGAAGACTACCTCATTGAAAATTCACCAAGATTGCCTGATCCGAATTTGGCCTACTTTTTCAATACTGAGAATCCCTTCAGGTACCACATATATCCTCTGCTCGTTCAAGATTGTGCGAACAGGAATAGGGTGAGTATTTCCCCAGAACATGGAGAAAAGCGATTGACGGTAGACAACAAGTTGAGATGTAATTGTAGGCAAAAAGATGCTTTCTGCAACTGCCAATCTCCCAAAGTGCAAACGGTCAATGAAGAGAAAAAAAAATATAGCTGTATAAAGAACAATCTGAACATGAATGCTCCTGTTGAAACATTGCCCAAATCATCTGAAATAAAGATCAGAAGTTCATGCGCATGCAATCAACCGATTTCAGTACAAAAAAGTATCGATCAAGGCATGGCAATCAGAGATAACTGTGAAATGAATCCTGCAGCATCTTCGTTGATAAGTGGCAACGAAATGAACCTGAGAAAAAAATGTGATTGTGAAAGTAAGTACTCCACAATGCAAACTATAGGTGAGGGTGAAGCAAATTCTAAATGCTGCAGCTGCGCCAAGAAATCCAAAAAAAGGAGGAAACCACGCAGTCGAAGTGGAAGTAAGAATCGTGGTAGTAAATCGAAACCTAAGAAGCATACGTGCGATTGTACTGAACCATGTGAGCCCAAAACTCCTGTTTCAGCAGAAGGTGACGCTTCTGAAAATTTAAGCTCACCACCGAAACCCTCAATACCTTCCACACGTCGATGTCCCTGCCCTTGTAGGAAATTAATCCAAATGAAAAATATAAAAGAAAGATATATATCTCCAGAAGCACACAGCAAAAAACAAGATGAGAGACCGTGTGCATGTCAACCTAATTCTAAGGTAATGAAAAATTTTTCGGCAGGAGAAATTGTCCAGGAGAAGTCGAGACAAGTTCCGTGTGGAGTCTGCGGAATCCCAGAGGAGGATGGGATAATAATGCCTCATAAGTGCGATATCTGTAAACTGGTTGAAGGGCTAGGAAGTGCTGATGAAGACTTGTCGATGTGCACTTTCACTTCTTCGGATTTCGATAAGATAGCTGGTATCCTCAAAGATACTAGAGACGACATTCTCAACCAGCAAAATGACGATAACAAATTTGTAACCAATATCAGATGTTTCAGAAACAGCAGCGGCATAATCTGCCAATCTGACCTTGTTGGTTGTTCAATAACTGGCGATAGAAGTGAAAAATATAAGACCAACACCCTTGAAATAAGAATCAAATATCCCAACCGGAAAGCGGATAAAAACAACGCGACTGCATATACCAACACAGAACATTCAAAAACCAGTGGAAGTGCGGATGACGACGCCAAATATTGTGCGTTCATCGAAAAATTGCATCAGCAAATTTCTTCTTGTTGTGCCAAGTCGGAAATGTCAATGCTACTGGACTCCTTCGCGCGTAAAGAGTCCGTAGTATGTCGAGATCAAACTAAAGGAATGGGTGCCTTGAAAGGTGATTCTATATCTTGTCAAACGAGTACTTGCAAAACTATCTCCGAAACTGGAAAAAAAGATGTCCAGTATATATTCAGAAGAAAAAACCCGATAAAATCACCTCCAGATGGAGATGAATTCGGTTGTCCCAAGCGAAAATCCTCGGAATCCCTTGACTTATGGGCTTTCAAAGATGATACGAAAGAAATACAAATAGGCAGTTGTTCGAGGGAATGCTGTAGGAGGCTAGTAGAACGTCCACTAGCTGAGGCAAAAAATCAGAAGTCAGAAGTTCAATGTGACATAAGAGAAAGCTGTTTCAGGCAGAAAATCTTCGAAAAACTATTCTCGAATACGGAACAACCTTGTCAAATTCCCTCCAAAAAAATCTCACCCTGCTCGAGAAATGTCCCCAGCAAATCCCCATCGAAAAAATATGTAGCTTCCAAATCGTCTTCGAAAAATATGACATCGCAGGCTAAAACAGTTTGCACCGGGGAATATTCGAAGGAAAAAAAACGAGATACAATGAGGTTAGATAAGTTCGATCAGAATATCCTAGCGCATGCACTTGATATCTTTCTATCGTCGAAGGAAAGGTAGACTGTGTTGAAACTTGTTTCATTTCATAGCACAATGTTTCATGGAATTTTCTTCCGCAGTTTTTGAATCAACGAAGAATGCCGCAAGATGGAATCTGAAGACGAATACGAACAATGTCGAAGGATAATCACAAGCGAAGTCTCTATTTATTCGGATGAAAACTCCGAGGACGAAATTTCAAAAATAACATGTAATCCAGAATCTGATGATTTATCATGTCATAAGAGTTCAGAAATTCGGGTTGAAAAAAATTCATTCGATAACTCGTCTATAGTCTATTATCTGCATTGCAGTTACAAACCTTTCTTCAGTTGTCGGACTCCGAATTTCCGCTCAACTAGAGGTCAATGTGCTGGACCAACTTGCTACCCTCGAAGTTGCCCATGTTACAACAAACACTTCAATTGTTGTCTTCCGGCAATAATAAATAAACCTAGACCTTACTGTATAATACCTGTAAAAAAATGCTCGCCTCAAAAATATGTCCCTAATGAGCTCTGCAATGTATGCAAATGTAGATCGACAAAAAAGAAAAAACGAAAAAATGGAGAAATTATGCCGATTGTTGAACGTGTGGAACATCTGAAATCTGCGGGTCCAAAAACACGCGCCGAACATCACACGGAAGTACAGGAACCATATTTCTGTTCTGGTGCAACTTCAACACAAACTTCGACACCTCTCATCCAACTTCTTGACAGAAAAAGAAACGTCATGGTTGATACACCAATTCCTATTGCACCACCCTGTCTGAGGGTGCTCCTTAGAGGCGCATTCGAAGCTACTTGTTTGTCTGCTGACGACGGCAGTACCAAAAGACCAGAAGGTTGTAACTATAAGGAACTCTGTAAGTGTACTGGTGCATACATGCAACGTGAAATGGTTTCAGAAGATGAGTATAGCGGAGATGAGAGCGGTCAATGGAAAAACACAAAAACAGGGGTTTTATATTGCCCTTGCTTTACTAAAGGGTGCAGAGGATCTTGTGGTTATCAACAAGATGGAAGACAAATTTCGGGAATGCCGAATGGTCCTAGAAGAACACCTTGTATACCAGAATGTGGATTATACTCTATTAAAGCAACAAATGCAGAGGAGGTGGGATCATTGCACAATAATGGAGACAAAGGTTACATCGCTATGATCGAGATAGAAGAAGGAAAGAACTGAAGAATCGATATGCCTACCTCACGAAGGAAACCTTTAGTAATGTTCCCAATAAATTCAATTTGATTCAACTTGAAGTTTCATTCATCCTCAGACATAAGAACCTATCTTCAAAAAATATTAATTTTTTCATTTTTTCCCTAGAAGGTGGGTTCCATCGAAAGGAAGAGCATGACAAGAAGAAGGCAGAATACGCCTATTGAAGTTCCAAAAAATCACCATTGTTTCACCGAGGACATTGGAAAAAAGGAGATATTTTACAAAATTTGTTCAGAGGATGTCAAAACTCCTTTTTCCTGGTGGTGCAATCCTACTAAGAAGGGAGGTTATCAGTTTCCGGAAGAGCATGTTTCAATCGACGGAGAAAGACACCACAGATTACCATGGCAACCAACACATGCCGCCAGAATAGATGACACATGGCCTTACAATTGCGATCCTCTTCGATGTGCTAATTCTAAAATGCCATCATGTTTGCACAAAATTATTTACGGGAGTCAGCTATGCTATAAAAAACCTTGCAGAAAATATCGTCTGAAGGCTCCACTTTTTGCACTTCCTATAAATTTGGGTCATATACCAAGTAACCGACCTTGCAGATGTCTACATAATCGTAGAGAAAAACCTAAAATATCCTATGAGTGTGAAATCCATGGCAAAAAAGCATTCGATCAACAGAGAATCAATAACGCGGAAAAGAGCTATCTTGATCAACAGAAGGATTGTCGGTGCACAACGGCCGCAAATAATATTTCGGTTCAAACCACTCGGAGTGAATTGAATGATTATTTCTGTGGTTCATCAAGCCAGGCTAATTTCGAAGAAGATATTGAAAATTGCCTCTCTTCAGATTTACTCCGAGAATTAGTAGCGGAAGAGGAGGTAATCCGAAAAAATTACCTTTTAGAAGCCAGTTATTCTTGTCCAGCGAAAACAAGAGCAGGTACTCATCCATCATGTGTTTTCAAGGAAGCTGTCCAAGATTATCGAAGTTGTCATGAAGTAATGAACAGAAATAAAAATAAAACAGCTTATGGGGAAGGATCTACACCGAAACCTTTCTTGGAATATTTACGCTGTTTCGATTTGGAGAAAGATACACTAGAGTACATCCAAAAATGTATTTGTGATTCGAAAAAGGCAGGAGAATATTCACCGGGTAGCGAAACAAAACAAGGCTCTTCTACAAAAATACTCTTCGAGAAGCTGGTAGACGAAAAATTCGAAAGAATCAATTCCATACTTGAAATTTCAGAAAATATCGAAGACATCACCGGCAGAGACGACCTCTTCACCTTGCTGGTTAAACATTCGTTGCCAGAAAACATCGATGAAGAAGTTGAAAAACGATATAGAACCATGTTTTACAGCAAACTAGAACGCCTAAATAATATCATGCAAATTACAGATGAAATTAAGAGAGGTGTAGATGGGCAAGATTCAACAGGAGAAACCGAAAAGAAACCGTTGCAAGGATCTTTCAATATTAACAAAAAACTGTTTTTGGGTAAGCTTAAACTTATCCATTCCATCATAGAATTGACTGAAAAAATGAAAGCAGCATTCCAAGCTAACAATTTTGAAGCAATAATGTTGGATTCTGCAGATTCAATTGAACGCATAGAAAAGCAGCAGAATAAAAGTATCAACGAGGGAGACGACAAAAACGTCGTAAAAACGATTCTCCAAAAAAAGAGGGGTATGACGAATTCCGAAATAACTCCAACATCTATAACACCCTCATTGAGATTAGATACTTCAATAACCAACAAAAACAATGCAGTCTCTTCGAATATATATCGAATGGCGAGAACGGGTGGAAGAGATTTGGAAACACAGAGTCGAACACCCGCCATTTGTATCCATATCGGTGTGAATGGGGATAAAGTTGAGTTGATCAAAACCTCTGTCAAACATTGTAACCAATCAGAACTTGCTGTATCGAATCCTATTCATAATAGAACACTTTGTTCCGATTCCAAAACGTTGAGATACAATCCATATCCGAGCTCCTACGTCGAGATAGACAGATATTTGAAATGTTTGACAGCTCTGATCACTACTTACGATCCTTTCCTGTCAACCTTCTCACCAAACAGAGTTAAGATATTAACGCGTAAGCTGCATGAACCGAAAAAGTTGATCAGTACAAAGAAATGTCTACCTATTTCGCATTGTTTATGTTCTTTTCTCCCGAATAAATCGAGTAGAAATATGAAAGATGAAAAGACGCCAATTTCTGTACTCGTGCCGGATCAGGCTGATATCATAAAATGTCAACAAGCAAGTCACCCTAGAAACTTAAAAAAGGAAATGAAAAAATCTAAACAAAACTGGACTGGAAGAAAAATGCATTATTGCAATAACGTGTCGAGGAAGAAGTGCCCTTATGGAATTCATTGATTTCTGATGAATCACTTGATCTGAGTACAATTTGGGAAGTTCATCTTTTCATTCAAATTGTTCCCTTATGAGAAACATAATCAATTAATTTGGGTCAATACAGAATGCAGATGATTCTGCTCAGCATATGACTCTTTCACTTCTTTAATCGGTAAAACTATTGTCTATAGCAGGTTTTGATGATTTTTTTCAGAGAATTCGATTGGTCTTTATCTCATGAAATTTTTGGTTGTTTTGATTTTTCGAGAATTGCATTATACATATCTATGAAAATCTGATTTTTCAATTCAATATCCAATATAAATTGTTAATTTCACACATCCATTGTACCATTATTCATATCTCAATAAACAATGATTGTACCAACATATTTTCATGAAAAATTCCAATATTTCATGAAATTCATGAATTTATTTCAAGATTTATAGTTCACCTTGTCTCATTACCTAGCCTAAATATAAAATTGAATTCTTCAAAAGGAATTAAATATTACACTTTCACTGTCAACTTGAGCCAAAGCTTAATATGAAACTAATGAAATTTTATCTCAGAATTCTTGCTAACATCAGCCATTCAAAGAACTTTGCTCAGTGTACATCACGTGGAGGTTGTGAGCTTATTGTACACTCCCTTCAAAACTACAAAGTGTTCATAATCACAAGAGCCTCGGCTTGAAAAACGCGTTTCGCCATTAACAATGCCATTATTGAGCGCTCGTTCTAATTACACGAGGGCTGAATCATTTCGTCACGATATCTGCATTTTTCGAATTTTGAGCCGAAAATCGACAAGGTTTGACTCAATGATGACGAATCCGTCGGAAAATTCAAGTCCGTCCGGCCGTAAGCACGATAACTCTCGAATGGAACAACCTAGAACTTATCAGTGTGGGTTCAGTTCCCAAATGTCGCGGTTGAATTCGTTAATAGGCAGAATTCCACTAGGGGTTCCGTAAATATGGTCGTTCGAAATTTTGTTCTCCTGATTACTTCGAAACTACAGATTTGATCGGGATGAAATTTTGCATTATCATCAAATGGAGAATGACGTGTTCGAGCTACATGCAATTTTGTCTGGATCGTATGACCAGAACCATAGAAACCATAGAAAATCATAAACCATACATTTTCAGGATAGGTGTTGATCTCGAATACCGCTGTCGCGTTTATCAATGAGCAAAATTAGACTAGGGGTTCCGTAAATAAGGTCGTTTGAAATTTAGTTTCCTTGATAATTTCAAAACTACGGATTCGATGAAAATTTGTATTTTAACGAACAAGGATATATTAAAGCTATAAGCTACGTTTCGTCCAGATCGCAGATCGCATGACTAGAAACAAAGAAACCAAAGAAAATCATAGCTTTCGAACGGAAAGGCCTAAGGACTTGAAATTTTCAGCAAATCTCGAATGTCGCACTTTATCAATGAGCAACATTAGACTAGGGGTTCTGTAAATATGGTCGTTTGAATTTTAGTTTTCTTGATAATTTCAAAACTATGGATACCATCGGGACGAAATTTTGTATTTTAACGGAGAATGATATATTGAAGATACATTTCGCCCATGTCTTATGATCACAACCATAAAAACCATAGAAGATCATAACTTTCGAACAGAAAGACCTCGGAACTTCGGGTAGGTTCGGATCGCGAATGTCGCGGTCACGTTCATCAATGAGCAAAATAAGACTAGGGGTTCCGTAAATATGACCGTTCAAATTTTTTTTTCCTGATTATTTCGAAACTACTGACGACGCGACGACACTGACTACAGTAGAAGTTCAAGCGCGGTACTATCGCTGACGATAATTAATTGAATGAACTATTTTTTCCTTGGAGAGTCAACAGCCACCCCCCTACCCTACCCCCGGCGCGAATTATTTCTACGTGTAAACAAATTGACCTTTATATTCTCAGTAAGTAAGTATAGGTACATAAAATAGATTTTTTTTTTCATAAATATTCAGAATTTATTTTGGTTGTTGATTTTATTTCAATATTATAATATTCCAAAGTCATAACTCTGTGATTTGACACTTAGTTGATATAAATCAAAAATCTTCAATTTATTTGGCTGTTCTTTCTATTGTTGTAATTTTTTTGTAACTTTCAAATTCTTATTGCCACGTTCTGAAGAATCCAACACCTTTCTAATCAAAAAATAGCAAAGATATGGTGTGTTTTTGAGCGCTCGTACTAATTACACGAGGGCTATATCATTTCGTCACGATGTCTGTAGTTTTCGAATTTTGAGCCGAATATGGTCTCAATCGACTTTGTTCGACTCACTGATGACGAATCCGTCGGAAAATTCGAGTCTGTCCGTCCGTCCGTCCGTAAGCACGATAACTCTCGAACGGAACATTCTAGAGATTTGAAATTTTCAGTGTGGGTTTAATTTCCGAATGCCTCGGTTAAGTTCGTTAATGGGCCAAATTCCATCAGGGGTTCCGTAAATATGGCCGTTCAAAGTTTTGTTCTCCTGATTACTTGGAAACTGCAGATTTGATCGAGATGAAATTTTGCACTCAAATGGAGAATGAGGTGTTCAAGCTCCATGTGAAATTTTGTCCAGATCGCATGAATTCTGTATTTTATCTCTAGAATGATTTATTAAAGCAACATTTTGTCCAGATCGCATGACCAGAACCATAGAAACCATATAAAATTATAACTTCCTAATGGAAAGGCATAGGAACTCGAAATTTTCAGGGTAGGTTTGTATCTCGAATGTCGCGGTCACGTTCATCATTGAGCAAAATTAGACTAGGGGTTCCGTTGATATGGCCTTTCAAAATATTTTGTTCCTGATAATTTCGAAAATACTGACTGGATTGGAATGAAATTTCACACCTAGCTGAAGAATAATGTATTCAAACTACTTGCGAAATTTTGTCGAGATCGCATCACCAAGACGATAGATACCGTAGAAAATTCTAGCGAATTATCGAAAAATTCACCTGAAGCACTGATGGAAAGTCTGAATTTTCGCCTTAGTTTGAGAAGTTTTTTGACAGCTGTCGAAATTTCGGGAAACAAATGTTCTTTTCTTCAGGCTGAAAAGATACCACAACATGAGCAGGTTACATCACAATTTCACCAAACAACAGCCTTACCACTATAAATTTTATGCAATATGATCTTCAAAAATAAAACGTATGAGGAACTACAAATTCTTCCGTCAACCACCTAATGAACTGTACTGAAACCTGGGTTTTCTACCCTTATTAATCGTATTCCGCTGTCACCAATTCACCATATCTATTTTCCGAAAAGGTCTAGGTTCGTGCTCTCTGCACGAAGAGAGAGTCTTTTGTCTTATATTTTCTGAGGAACAGGTATTCAGGAAAGAAAACCTCTAAATTTAAAAAGAACATATTATATTCACGAAAAATGTAGGTAAAATGCGTACATAAAATCGAAATTTTCCCAGACATCAAAAAGATCATCTAAATAAAACATCTATCATTCACGTAATTTCTCATAATCGTAATTAAATCAAACAACTAAACTGTTACTTCTTACAAACATACTAATCGAAATGTACGAGGGGTCAAATAATCAACCGCAACTAAAATTCAAATTCCGTGCGTAAAACCGAACATACATCCAAGCAAGTTCGGATCGAGATATCAATAATATTGGGGATTACAATTACACAATTCACATTCATAGGGGTTAAAACTTTGAACTGAATTTTCCTACCTTGATCTGCAAACCACCTAATTTCTCTTTGTACCTATTTGGAAACAAAATCAACCCACACGCGATATTGGCTTTTATTTTTATTCGCACTCGAAACACAAAATACGGCTTTCAAATCTACTCAAAATACAACTTTTTAAACACTTATTTCCACGATCTAACACAATTACTCCCTTAATCCGAAAACTAATAGAATCCTCCCCTGAACATTACCACACTATTTTCCTCTAACCGAAACCGTCGTCCGATTATTCCCTTCATCGTGATGAGTCCCCATTTTCCGAGCAACTTCCTTTTTCGCCGAGTAACTGACTTTTTTTTCCTTCTTCTCCAAAGGTAAACTCTACCCCCCTTTCAAAAAAATCCACAACTCCAGAGTGGGCGTCCAGACGCTTACAAAGCAACATTCTTGCTCCAAAATTTTCCCATGAATTCAATCACTGGCTGCTTTATCTACAATAGACATAAACAATTTCAGCCACTACAATGTTGCAAATGAATGGCTCACTTGAAACTTTGTTATCGGAATCTGCAGGTGGACCAAATTATCCTCCGCTCGAAATTAACGACATCCGCCGACTGAATATAATGCAGATACGAAGATCTGGATTCTTTTTCATTCGAGAAATGCATTTGAATTTAAATAATCCATTTAATTTTGAATAAGTATTCCCCAATTATTACAGAACTTCTACAGGGTGTTTCATGAGTGGTTGGCCATAGCGTAGTGGTGAATGCAGGACATTCAGGTCTTTTAAGGTATTTCAAGGCTATCAGTTCAGGAGATACAGGGTGATATATGGATATCGGCCTGAATTTACAATAGCCATAACTTTCGAATCTAATGTCCGATTTTGTTTTGTTCACTTCAGAAAGCTCTTTCGAATGGCTCACGAAATATCAATATTTTCAGGGCGGTACTCAGAATATCGTGGTTTATCTTTCAAGCCTCAGAATCTATATTACTACTGAGAAGTAATTAAAAGTATGCATAAACAAGCATTGGATTATTTTGAATTTGGGGACAAATGGCGTTAAACCTCTTGAAACATGTAATCAATTAGTGCATTTGCTTTAAAACAAAAAAATATTGACTTGTATTACTCAGGAAATTCGCTAGATATCGCTTTCTTCACACATTGAATATTTGTATTACTTGAATTCAAGAAACGATATTCTGTGGCTCCAAAGATAGCTGCCAAATTCGAAGGTACTCCAATTGTCGTTCAAAATTCGAACTATGTACACCATTCGTGAGTATTTCGATATGATATTTCTCTACTGCTTTCGCAATGGAAATTTGAGAGCAGCAGTCCAAAAATATTGCCACAGATTTCTAAACAGGAGAAGTCCCTGTAGCATGCCCCCCAAGGTCCCCAGATCTGACTCCTATGGATTATTTTATGTGGGGTTATCTGAAAGAAAATGTAGTTGTGATTAGAAAAAACCCCGATTGAATTGATCGATTGAAATTAGATGAGAATAAGTGCACCTAAATAAATTTGCGATTAATAGATTAGCTAATTTGAATTATTATTAGAATAAGAACGCACCCAATATGTGAGTTGGTCCATAGCAGAAAGAAATATAATTTCAACACAAGAAATTCGACTGTTGTGCCGAATAGTTCATGGAAAATGTTATTCATGCAATGCACATAATTGTACTTTTGATATAAAAGCCATCTGCATAATAAAATAGTCGCTAAATATTTACCATTTCTATACTTTGTATTATATATCCTGGAAAAAAGTAATCACTTTTTTCACGTGGGGAAAAAAGTGATAATTTGTGACCGGTCAATAGAGATAAAATGTCATTCATTTTTGCCGTCATAGAAAAAAAAATTCTTTCGGTGTCGTTTCGGAAATTATATTTTGTTCTTGAGGTAAAAAAAAATTACAATTACACAACAGTTAGGCTAAGGCACAATAATTACAGAAATTTCAAAATGATGTAGACAAAACTACAATTGACCTATCAACAAAATTCGAGAAATAATAAAATTATAATTTATCACAAAATTGAAAAACATCGAATAAGCAAGCACAAAAATTGATAGATATGATATTCTTTAGATAACGAATATTTCCATAAGAAACCTTTTGCTCCGAACATGTTCTTACATGTCAGTTTGGCACATGAAGAAATTGACATAATTGAATCAATAAACACAAAATTTTATTTTTGAGTTAATAATCGTTGCATTATTCATCAGAAAGGAAATGGATATCCAAAATATTAAGTAGTTATTATTTTTCTACCACTGACATAGTGAGTAGTCTGTTACGACATGAATTTGATTGAAGTAAATACTATTTACCGAGGTAGCTTGGGTTACTATTGACAACGGGGAGTAAGTGAAAACTTACTTCCCTAAGGATGTAAGTAAAAATTGAATCAGAACTTCATATTTTATTAATATTTATGTACAATTTTCGAACTTTCAGTTAACACTTATATGCTGCTCGGTAACGTTTCTTAGACTTCTCCGGTAAAAGGAATTCACATGCAGCATTAGCTGCTTCTTGAATTTCATCTTCTTTGGAATTCATTTTAGAGAAGGAAATGTAGTTTTGACAAACACTTTGTTTAACAGATGAAAACCTCAATAACCCAAGTCAAACCGATATTTTGATGGAGATTCCAAACTTAATTCATTAAAAGATAATTGATTTAGAATCAACTTCTGTAGTGGAAAAATCAGAATACACAACTCAGGAGGCAAGTTTCTTGACCAGCCTCGGACTTCTTTGCTTGCCCTCGCTATCGCTCGGGCGCAAACTACGTCCTCGTCTGGTAAGTGTCCCTTGCCTTCCTTATAGTGTAAATAACTATTTTGAGCGCTCGTACTACTTACACGAGGGCTATATCATTTCGTCATGATGTATGTATTTTTCGAGTTTTGAGCCGAAAATGGTCTCAATCGACTATGTTCGACTCGCTGATGACGAATCCGTCAAAAATTCGAGTCTGTCCGTCCGGCCGTCCGTCTACACGATAACTCTCGAACGGAATGTCCTAGAGACTTGAAATTTTCGGGGTAGGTTCGAATCTCGAATACTGCGGTTGAGTTCATTATTGGGCAAAATTCGCCCAGGGGTTCCGCAAATATGGCAGCTCGAAATTTTTTTCTGATTACTTCGAAACTACAGATTCGATCGAAGTGAAATTTTGCACTCAGATGGAGAATTACGTGTTCAGGCTACATGCAAAATTTTGTTTAGCTCGCATGACCAGAACCATAGAAAACATAGAAAATTATAACTGGAAAGGCCTAGGGACTTGAAATTTTCAGGATAGGTGTGGATCTTGAATGTCGCAGTCACGTTCATCAATGAGCAAAATTAGACTCTCTTTCTCTCTTCTTCATATATTAGGCCATTGGGCCTGTTCTTTAACGATCCCTCCTCCCCATGATAAGCTTTATAGTCGAATTTGAGATGTTGACTGCCAGCTATCTCGCCACCTTTTGAATGGGCGTCCTGGTGGCCTTTTGCCTATTGGTTTCATATCCCTGGCTATGCGAGCTAATCTATCAGTGCTCATTCTGTTAACGTGCTGGTTCCATTCCCGTCTTCTATGCCTTCCCCACCGTACAACATCCCGAACATCACAGAGATCTCTAATTTGATTGCTGGGTATTCGGTCTAGCAATGTTTTTCCAGCTATTGATCTCAGAGTCCTCATTTCTGTGGTTCTTAATATCCTTTTCGTTTCTGCTGTGTCGGCTCTGGTCTCAATAGAGTAAGTTAATATTGGTCTTACACATGCCTTGTATATGCGCACTTTTCCCTGCAGTCTCATATCTCCGTTCCTCCAGACGACATCCCGTAGACATCCTGATATGTACGCTGCTTTGTTTGCCTGTTTTCGGACGCTTGCTTTTAGATCTCCGCAGCTAGATATTTCTACGCCAAGGTATTCGAATTTGGAGACTTGTTCTATTATCTCGTCATTGATTACGAGTTTGCATCGTCTGGGTTCCCTTGCTACAACTAGCGACTTGGTCTTCTTATCGTGTATACGGACGGAAGGCCGGACGGACAGACAGACGGATTCGTCATCAGTGAGTCGAACCTTATCGATTGAGACCATTTTCGGCTTCAAAAGTCTCTCAACTTAGATACTATTTTTAGGCTAACGATGCTTTTTTGCATTTTCTAGTACTGAATTCTGAATGCCCATAAAAATTTGTTCATATTTGCCTATTTGAACGTTTTTGTAAGACCAATATTTACTGAGATAGCTATTGAGTAAAATATAAACAATCTCCATGTACAGAGTGGTCCGAATTGGACACTTTTGATAGGAAACACCAATTCCTAGAAGAGTTAGAGAAAAACTAGAGTACATGCTACGAGATCGATTTTTGTGAGAAAATGAATGCCGGAAACCGCACATAGATATCTTGACTCGTTCGAAAGATACAAGGTGTTATGAAGCTATAACATAAACTTGAATTTCTTCTTATGGACCACCCTATGTTTTTTAAATATTCGTGTTTGAAAGGAAATTCTCTTTTCAAATATATATCATAGTTGCTACTTCTCTTTGAAAACATTCATTTTGTGGCTGTTTTCGAATTATTTTAGATGTATTTTCAAAATCTGGGTTGCCATGCCCAAATACGAAACAGAATAGTTCCACATAACAGCTGTTGAAATAATAATTAGTGACGATTTTGTAATAACTCATAAATTTAATCAAAAAATAGAATAACAAGAACAACAATATTTTTAAACTATTTATAACATGTGTTCGAATTCAGCACCATTTAAAACATAATTTACTTCGCTTCCTAACATTATTACAGCATTAATCAATTCTATCGCAGGTAGTGCATATGGCGTTCGCAGCGTAAACACGTCTCGTATCTGCTCCGCTGAATTTACAAAATTTTCAGTCGATTACAAATCGAAATATTTAAAGTTCAGTTTACCCTCCATCTATGATATGGGTGGTACAAGAAGAAACCCTTCGAACCAGAATACTATGGATATGTCTAACAAAATGACAGAAATGGAAGCAAAATTTCAAGAAGGACTAGATAAACTTCGGAAAGACTACATTGAAAGGAGTACTCCTGCTTCTGTTCTACACGATCCTTCAAATTTTGAAGAAAAACTCAGAATATTCGAAGTTGAAATCAAGGCTGAAATGGAGAACCTGAGAGAAGATCTAACGAAAATACACTCCAATGTGCAAGAAAATAAAGGTTACATCGATAAAATCGTACACAATAACAACAATAGAAAACTGATTTTAAGAGGCATTCCTGAAAGTATAATTCAGTTGACAAATGGGAAGAGTTATCAAATATTCTTCAAAAAAATATGAAATTGAACATCGAGAGATCTGAAATAGTCACCTGTTATCGTCTCAGAAAAAACGAAAACCAACGAAATGATAACAACCCGTCACCTCTAGTAGTTGAGTGGCGGCGTGATGAAGTCTTCTACAACAAAAGCCGACTGAAAGGATCGAAATTTTTAATATTCGAATTACTAGCAAAAGAAGCTGTCAACCTCTTCCTGAAGGTACGAAAGAAATTCAACAATAACTCATGGATTGACAGGGGTAAAGTTTTTATTTTTCAAAATAACAGAAAATTCCACGTTCTCGACGAAAATCATCTAAGTTTACTCGTGAACTAAACGCGAGAGAAATTGTGTTTTGTGGTCTCACGGAAATTTATTGGTAGCTATAGTATAATTGAATAAATTGCGACTGTGTTCACTTTTCTTCTACTGTTCTGTAACATTTTTTTTCTTCTTCTATATATAGATAGTTATTAGGACTCATCCATTTGCCATCACAATGATATTTTGTGTATGTAAGTAATTTAATCGTATAGAATTTCTTTTTTTTTTCATTCATGAACAACTGCAGTTCAAAAATTGGTCACATAAATGTAAGATCTTTGATCCCAAGCCTGAAAGACTTCAACCAATTTATAGAAACGAATACTTTGGATTTTGTGGGTGTATCGGAAATGGCTCAAAGATGATGTAATGAATGAAAGTGTGACTGTTTGTGGATATGAGGGTGTTTACCAGAGTAAGCATGGAAGAGGGGAAGGCGTGGGCCTGTTTATCAGGGAGGGGTATAGATTTTCGCGTATTGAGAATGATCACACCAATAACAAAAATTTTGAGCAAATATGGGTTTCACAGGTTCATCTTAATAAAATGGATTCAATACTGGGATGTGTATACAAACCTCCCACTACAACCAAAATTCATTTTTAACAGATTTTGATGACATCTTAACTTTACTGGTCCTTATGTGCGACAAAATATGTTGTTTTGGAGATTTCAATTTGAACTATATGAATTTCTCATCAAAAGATGTAGAATTCAACTGTTTGATGAATTCAATGGGACTGGCCCAAATTTCCACCCACCCGACCAGAATAACTGCAGAAACCAGTACCCTAATCGATCTTATCATTCTATCTGATAACATAGAAATTATAGAATGTGATACTTTATCATCTCAATTTTCGGATCATGAATTCATTTACTGTGATATGAAGCTACCGAATAAAAAGAAAGTAGTGGGATATAGAGAATGTAGGAACTATCATGATATTGATGTAGGTACATCAGTTCGACCAGGATCTAACCCAACAAACCAAACGCCATCGCAAACATTCGGCCATCAGCCGGCACTCACGGTACTCTGGTGGCTGTCGTAGCCAGATCTGGACCTCCGTCGGCCCAATTCCGGTATACCGTTCGTTCGTTCCTAATGTACAAAGAATCGGCCCTCACTCGGTAACTTAGCGGCAAACCGAGAGCGGACACCCGCTTCCGGGAGACCATATTTCGGGCCGAAACCTATCCGCAAGATGTTTTGTGAGCGACTTACATCCCATTTCCTATCATTCAGCCAATGGCGGGCGGCCGTTGTGCATGTGTCGGTTGTGTGCGTTTGGTTCATCGTTCATCAGTTTTCTCTTTAAATTTTTGTATTCGCGTTCTTTGTTGTTTTTATATGAGGTGATTTGCGTGCCGTAATAATGATGATTATCAATTATTATATTTGATAATGTTTGTGTTTCTTTGTGAAAGGCTACTGCGACGGTTAGTGTCGTATTCCGATTTCAAGAAAGCGTAGGCGTAAGAAGAAGTAAACAACGAAAGTGTTCCAGCCCCAGACGTATTTATTATGATGGATATGATAGACAAAACAATATTTTGTAAGCTTGTAACTAGAGTTATTTGTTTGAGTGTTTTTTTTTTAATATTAGAATCTTGTTTTTTTTTTTTAAGTACATTTGTAGCTCCCATTGACTCATTCTTGTCATATGATGTGAACTACAAAAAAAATGTATAAATATTTTTTGTTGTTATTTCAATGTATGGTTTCCAAGCCGATTATTTTATAATTATTTGTTGCTGATATTAATATAAAGAAAGGTTATTTTTTTGGTCAAGATTCATAACTTTGCGCATTTTGTTCATGATGTTTACATATTTTCCGTTGAGAAAAATTTTCGCTAGAATTTTCTATGGTATCTAGGGTCTTGGTAATGCGATCTGGACAAAATTTCCCACATAGTTTGAATACATTATTCTTCATCTATGTGCGAAATTTCATTACAATTCAATCAGTAGTTTCGAAATTATCAGGGAAAAAATATTTTGAACGGACATATTCACGGAACCCCTGGTTTAATTTCGATCATTGATGAACGTGACTGCGGAATTCGCGATCCAAACCTAGCCTGAAAATTTCAAGTCCCTAGGCCTTTCCGTTCGGAAGTTTTAATTTTCTATGGTTTCTATGGTTCTAGTCATAAGATCTGGAAAGAATGTAGCTTGAATATATCATTCTCCAATAAAATACAAAATTTCTCCGTAGTTTTGAAATTATCGAGAAGGCCGACTTGGAGCAGTTTCAGCAGTTGGAGGCGGTTCAGCGTTAGGTTACTCGCATTCCTTATGGTCCCAACCGTCCTGCATATGAGGAGAGACTCAGTATCTTCGGTTTAACCTCATTTCAAGATCGCCGACTGAGAGGTGATTTGATATTTAGCTTTCGGGCCATCAATAATATGATTGGTGCTGACCTTTTCATCCGCAACACTTATAGCTTACGAGGACACATGTACAAGTTAAAAAAAGAAAACTTCCAGACTACCCCACGACAAAACTTCCCGTCCAATAGAATTTTTCAAGTTTGGAATGGATTGCCTGCAGACGTGGTTTGTGCTCCCAGTGTGAACGCCTTCAAGAACCGATTCGATTCACATAGATTTTGCCCACTTGGTGCTTGGATTTGTGTAAATTTTCTTGATATTTTTCTTAACTTACTACTTACGTAAGTTCTTGTTATTAATTCAATAATAATAATAATAATAATAAAACAAAATTTTAAACGACCATATTTACAGAACCTCCAGTCTAATTTTGCTCATCGATGAACGTGACCGTAACATTCGAGATCCACAACTATCCTGAAAATTTCCAGTCCCTAGCCTCTCCATTACAAAGTTATGATTTTCTATGGTTTCTATGGTTCTGATCATGTGATCTGGACGAAATTTTGCATGTAGCTTGACCGCGTCATTTTTCATCTGAGTGCAAAATTCACCTCGATCGAATCAGTATTTCCGAATTAATCAGGAGAACGAAATTTCGAACGGCCATCTTTACGCAACCCCTGGTTGAATTTTGCCCAATAACGAACTCAACCGCGGCATTCGAGATTCGAAAGTTATCGTGTATACGGACGGACGGCCGGACGGACGGACAGACTCGAATTTTCCGACGGATTCGTCATCAGTGAGTCGAACCTTGTCGATTAAGACCAATCTCGGCTCAAAATTCGAAAAATACACACATCGTGACGAAATGATATAGCCCTCGTGTAATTAGTACGAGCGCTCAAAAACTGTGGCCTGCTGTGACTGCGGAAAATGAACAAGAATCTGTGCAAATTCAAAATTTGACTGCAAACATAGCCGAAATAGCTAATGGAATAGGTCTGCATGGTTTCGAACAGATAGAACCAAGTGACATTCAGGAGTTGCTCGAATCGCAAGATGAAGACTCGACTAAAACCGACTTGGAGGAAATGTTGAATTCACACCTCATTGAAGAAGAGGCTTCAACAAGCACTGAAAACGTCACATTCAATTCGAATAATATTAGTGAAGGTTTAAGAATGGCAAATGAGCTGTCTGATTTCTTCATGGAAATTGATCCGTCTATGGAACTAAGCCTCATTTTTGAGCGCTCGTACTACTTACACAAGGGCTATATCATTTCGTCACGATGTCTGTATTTTTCGAATTTTGAGCTGAAAATGGTCTCAATCGACTATGTTCGACTCACTGATGACGAATCCGTCGGAAAATTCGAGTCTGTCTGTCCGTCCGGCCGTTCGTAAGCACGTTAACTTTCGAACGGAACAACCTAGAGACTTGAAATTTTCAGTGTGGGTTCAGTTCCCGAATGCCTCGGTTGAGTTCGGTTATGGGCCAAATTCCACCAGGGGTTCCGTAAATATGGCCGTTCAAAGTTTTGTTCCCCTGATTACTTGAAAACTACAGATTTGTTCGAGATGAAATTCTGCACTCAAATGGAGAATGAGGTGTTCAAGCTACATGTGAAATTTTGTCCAGATCGCATCACCAGAACCATAGAAACCATAGAAAATTGTAACTTTTGAACGGAAACGCCTAGATATTTTCAGGATAGGTGTGGATCTCGAATGTCGTGATCACGTTTATAAATGAGCAGAATTTTACTAGGGGTTCCGTAAATACGATCGTTTGAAATTTTTTTTTCTCGATAATTTCGAAATTACGGATTCGATAGAGATGAAATTTTGTATTTTAATCAAGAATGATATATTAAAGCAATATTTTCTCCAGATCGCATGACCAGAACCATAGAAACCGTAGAAAATTGTAACTTTTGAAGGGAAAGGCCTAGGAACTTGAAATTTTCAGGGTGGGTTTGAATCGCGAATATCGCGGTCACGTTCATCAATGAGCAAAATAAGACTAGGGGTTCCGTAAATATGGCCGTTCAAAATATTTTTTTTCCTGATAGTTTTGAAACTACTGATCGGATTGGAATGAAATTTTACACCTAGCTGAGGAATGATGTATTCAAATTACGTGCATTTTGTCCAGATCGCATCACCAAGACCATAGATACCGTAGAAAATTCTAGCGAATTATCGAAAAAAATATAGATCAGCTGAAGCACTGACCTGAAGTCTGGAGTTTCGCCTAAGTTTCAGAATTTTTTTGACAGCTGTCGAAAATTCATTCAATTGATTTCTAAAACTGGAAAATGCGAATCTACCTACAAGGTGGATGTACGAGCGCTCAAAAGCTCCTGACTTCACGGCAGTGCTTTTCGTAATTTTTTATTTTAGTTTGTTTACGACTGTTGTTAGCAGATTCAGTATGATCTGGTTTTGGTTCATGAGTTGTGTCATCATGGTTTTAAAGTCCGATAAAATGGTGGACATGATTGTCTGGAGGGAGTTTGGATCTTGAGTGGGATGTTCTGTGTGCTGGTCTTGGTTTCTTGTTGCTTGTGCGTAAGATATCTCAAGTTTCAGAATTTTTTTGACAGCTGTCGAAAATTCCTCCAATTGATTTTCAAAACTGGAAAATGCGAATCTACCTACAAGGTGCATGTACGAGCGCTCAAAAGCTCCTGCCTTCACGGCAGTGCTAATGCCACTGCTGAATATCAGTCAGAATTGAAAGAGCTTTCAAAAACTGCCAAGAAAGAAAAATTACGAAATTCTTCAAACCATTACCTAAGCCTGCAGATAATTATTAATTGATATGCTAAAAAACTTGAATTAAATTAATTTTTTTTATATATTTGTTTTTTATTTTGTCACCTAAGAACGTATTCCCTATACTCCCATGTAAATTAGCATTCCATATTCGCGGTTTCTGTACTCGCGGCATATTTGCGGAACCTATCCCCCGCGAATAAGGAGCTTTTACTGTAATTATGGATTCAATAGATTGGATCATATATTATTGAAAGTCACTTTTAATCAATCTTTGGCATTCACGTTTCAAAAACTTCACTTTTTCAGTTCAGTTCAAATATGTAAAGGAAATTTCAAAATTTCGACATACAGGGTGTAGTTTCAAGGATACAATCGTTTCATAATGTTTTGTTGAACCGAACCTGGATTTTCCTTGTGGTTATTGAGTGATTCAATTGAGCTACAAATAAGGAACATGTGTGCCTAATATAAAGAAAATATACCATGTGGTTCGTTTGTTATGGCGTCTAGAAGAAATGAGCGAAATCCATAAAACATCCCGTATCTCGGTTACAAAGACAGTCAGAGCCAATAAATTTGGTATATCTAGAATTACTTCGGTACCCTCCATCCGCCTTTTGAGTATTTCCGTTTCCGAATGAAACACCCTGTATAATGAACTAAAATTTTGATCATATAATATATACTCATCTTTCCTTGAAAGGACAATAATTTTACAATACTGGATCACTGGAAGAATAAAAAATAATATTCACTTAATATTTTGGATATCCATTTCCTTAGAATATTATCTTCTGTTCTATAAAAAGATTCATGACTCAAAAATAATATTCTGTGTTTATTGATTCAAATATGTCAATTTTTTCATGTTCCGAACTGACATGTAAGAACATGTTCGGAGCAAAAGGTTTCTTATGGAAATATGTTGTCAATGGAGACCATTTTCGGTTCAGAATTCGAAAAATACAGACATCGTGACGAAATGATTTAGCCCTCGTGTAAGTAGGACGAGCGCTCAAAAAAGTATTTTAAAATGAAGAAATTTACTTTGTTTCGAATTGTAACTTTTAGGGCAACTATTTGGAATGTTTTGGTGTAAACCCACCAATTGCTGCAAATCTACATCTACATCTTCCTGCTGCAAGCAACGTGAAAGTTCTTTGGAGTTTGGGAGTTATTTGGATCTAGGCAGGACCTCAGGTGATTTAATATTAATAAATTACGAAAAGCACTGCCGTGAAGGCAGGAGCTTTTGAGCGCTCGTACATGCACCTTGAAGGTAGATTCGCATTCTCCAGTTTTAGAAATCAATTGAAGGAATTTTTGACAGCTGTCCAGACTTCATGTCGGTGCTTCAGCTGATCAATTTTTTTCCGATAATTCGCAAGAATTTTCCACGGTATCTATGGTCTTGGTGATGCGATCTGGACAAAATTTTGCACGTAGTTTGAATACATTATTCCTGAGCTAGGTGCATAATTTCATTCCAATCCGATCGGTAGTTTCGAAACTATCACGAAAAAAATATTTTGAACGGCCATATTTACGGAACCCCTAGTCCAATTTTGCTCATTGATGAACGTGACCGTGAAATTTGCGATCCAAACCCACCCTGAAAATTTCAAGTTCCTAGGCCTTTCCGTTCAAAAGTTAGAATTTTCTATGGTTTCTATGGTTCTGGTCATGCGATCTGGACAAAATATTGCTTCAATATATCATTCTCGATTAAAATACAAAATTTGATCTCGATCGAATCCGCAGTTTCGAATTTATCGAGAAAACAAAATTTCAAACGACCGTATTTACGGAACCCCTCGTATAATGTTGCTCATAGATGAACGTGATCACGACATTCGAGATCCACACCTATCCTGAAAATTTCAAGTCCCTAGGCCTTTCCGTTCAAAAGTTACAATTTTCTATGGTTTCTATGGTTCTGGTCATGCGATCTGGACAAAATTTCACATGTAGCTTGAACACCTCATTTTCCATTTGAGTGCAAAATTTCATCTCGATCAAATCTGTAGTTTTCAAGTAATCAGGGAAACAAAACTTTGAACGGCCATATTTACGGAACCCCTGGTGGAATTTGGCCCATTAACGAACTTAACCGAGCCATTCGGGAACTGAACCTACCCTGAAAATTTCAAGTTTCTAGGACATTCCGTTCGAGAGTTATCGTGTATACGGCCGGACGGACGGCCGGACGGACGGACGGACGGACGGACGGACAGACTCGAATTTTCCGACGGATTCGTCATCAGTGAGTCGAACATAGTCGATTGAGACCATTTTCGGCTCAAAATTCGAAAAATACAGACATCGTGACGAAATGATATAGCCCTCGTGTAAGTAGTACGAGCGCTCAAAAATTACCTCATTTATATCCTATGACTCATTCAGATTATCGGTGGACAATTTGCCGAATAATGATGAATAATTCGTGAAAAAACCAACGCGACCAATATTCGTCGCGAGTACCGAATACACGCGCGAATAAAGGTACCGACACATAATTAATACGCGTCGTGTTAATAGGCATTGACACATTTTAATAAATGTCTATTACGTTATTTCAAATGGAATTATACATGGAGGGTGTTTTTTAAGGTGAGGTTTTATTTGACAGGTGCTAGAGCTCATCAAAAGAGATCATTTCGCCGGAAGTTGATCATATAAAATATTCAATTCGAATAAAAAATACAAAAATCTTGGGCATAAAGATCTTAAGACCACTCTGGATCGTGTTATATTTCTTTCAGACGATCTGCCATGAATCACGGTTCCATTGTGCATCCCAGCAATCAAATTTTATCGCAAATTCGTATATTCTCTTTCAACTTTTATTAGGAGATTTTTCACATCATTTTGCTCTAGAATAATGTCATAACCAAGATGAGCGATATTTCACTACCGGTGATTTAATCACCGTGAGTTTTAAATCACCGATCACTAGCGTGATCGAAATATTCAAATCACCGTTCCCGTGATTTTCACGTTGAATATCGTTCTCACTCACGCTCTGGGATACTGGGATGTGCTTTCACGGTGATCCATGTCACTACTAACTCGTACCCGGTGATCGCAGTGATCGAGTATTTCGATACGATGATTATCGGTATCTGGTGACGGTGCGGTGAAATCGAGATTTTAGTCTACCCTTAGTTAGGACGGTAAGAGAGGTGTATTACCATCATTTAGAGATAACCAGATTATCTGATAAGGTTTGGCCATCCAACCCAAAAGTAATCGAGAAATAGAAAATAATTATAAAAATTGTATTCATTCAACAGTACTCTGAAATTATCAATTTCGATATTCAAATCTCGAGTAATGCCCTCAAGATATTATATTTTATTAACTTATATTCTGAAGTAGAGAAACTCCCTGAAATAATGTCAGTGAGCTCTAAACTTCGTAAACGTAAAAACTATTCCTTTAAATATTTATACATTATCTTTATACACGGTGTAACCAACTACGAGGAAATGAGCAAAAAATTAACAACAGAAATAGCTGATGAACAATTCTTTACAAAAACCCTCTCTAACAAAAATGTCAAGGTGAACGTTTCAAATCGTGATACGTATAGAAGCCTAGTAAGAAAAGGCCTATAGAGTAGTCATCAGACATATTCTCTTCAGTGTATCAACTGAAGACATAAAAACTGAAATAGAAAAGTTAGGCCACACAGTGAGAAACATAGTCAACATCAGGGACCGAAAAACAAGAAATCCACTCTCTCTATTCTTTGTAGACCTAGAACCTGAAGAGAACAACAAAGAGATATACAAGATGGAATTCTTATCGAACAGAAAAATTACAGTTGAACCACCGAGAAGGAAACCGGAAATAATACAATGTACCAGATGTCAAGAATATGGCCATTCTAAGACCTATTGTAATAGGCCATTCATGTGCGTTAAATGCGGAAAACAACATGACGCCAAAAGCTGCACCAAACCTAAAACAACTTCAGCCACATGTGCGTTATGTGAAGGAAATCATCCAGCCAATTATAAAGGTTGTCAAGTATACAAACAACTAATGCGTGCGAAGACTCACCAAAAGAACAGCAGACAATCAAATATCCCTATGCCTACGATACCAATGGATCACAAATCCAGAGCTCAATCAGAAGACCAGAGATATCTTACGCACAAGCAACAAGAAACCAAGACCAGCACACAGAACATCCCACTCAAGATCCAAACTCCCTCCAGACAATCATGTCCACCATTTTATCGGACTTTAAAACCATGATGACACAACTCATGAACCAAAACCAGATCATACTGAATCTGCTAACAACAGTCGTAAACAAACTAAAATAAAAAATTACGAAAAGCACTGCCGTGAAGTCAGGAGCTTTTGAGCGCTCGTACATCCACCTTGTAGGTAGATTCGCATTTTCCAGTTTTAGAAATCAATTGAATGAATTTTCGACAGCTGTCAAAAAAATTCTGAAACTTAGGCGAAACTCCAGACTTCATGTCAGTGCTTCAGCTGATCAATTTTTTTTCGATAATTCGCTAGAATTTTCTACGGTATCTATGGTCTTGGTGATGCGATCTGGACAAAATTTTGCACGTAGTTTGAATACATTATTCCTCAGCTAAGTGCAAAATTTCATTCCAATCCAATCAGTAGTTTCGAAATAATCAGGAAAAGAATATTTTGAACAGCCATATTTACGGTACCCGAGCTCTTATTTTGCTCATTGATGAACGTGATTGCGATATTCGCGATTCAAACCCACCCTGAAAATTTCGAATTCCTAGGCATTTCCGTTCAAAAGTTATAATTTTCTATGGTTTTTATGCTTCGGTCATGCGATCTGGACAAAATATTGCTTTAATATATCCAATCTTGATTAAAATACAAAATTTCATCTCGATCGAATTCGTAGTTTTGAAGTAGGAAAACAAAATTTCAAACGACCGTGTTTACGGAACCCCTAGTATAATTCTGCTCATTGATAAACGTGATCACGACATTCAAGATCCACACCTATCCTGAAAATTTCAAGACCCTAGGCGTTTCCGTTCAAAAGTTACAATTTTCTATGGTTTCTATGGTTCTGGTCATGCGATCTAGACAAAATTTCACAAGTAGCTTGAACACATCATTCTCCATTTGAGTGCAAAATTTCATCTCGATCAAATCTTTAGTTTTCAAGTAATCAGGGAAACAAAACTTTGAACGGCCATATTCACGGAACCCCTGGTGGAATTCGGCCCATTAACGAACTTAACTGGGGCATTCGGGAACTGAACCCACACTGAAAATTTCAAGTCTCTAGGTAGTTCCGTTCGAGAATTATCGTGCTTACGGCACATTTTCAGCTCAAAATTCGATAAATACAGACATCGTGACGAAATGATATAGCCCTCGTGTAAGTAGTACGAGCGCTCAAAAATGGCTAAATTCATCCGCCTTGCTACCTGGAACGCAAATGGGCTTTCGAACAGGAAAAACGAATTAATAACATTCATGAATCTTCACAAAATAGATGTGATGCTAATCTCAGAAACTCATTTCACCGAGAAGACCATGTTTCAAATTCCACAATACCTCACGTACTCCACTCAACACCCAGATGGTACTGCTCACGGTGGATCGGCAATACTGATTCGAAGGACCCTCATGATGATTCTCTATCTAATTATGTAACAAATGAAATTCAAGCAACAAATATCAGAGTGTATACAGAAACATGGGCCTTTGATGTATCAGCAATATACTCACCACCTCGACACAACATATCTCAAAATCAATATGCTTCTTTCTTTCAAAATTTCCAACAACGATTCATAATAGGAGGTGTCTTGAACGCGAAACATACATACTGGGGATCAAGAATAATAACTCCTAAAGGCAGAAATCTATTAGAAGTTATACTAAATGAAAATTTTGGTGTGATTTCACCAGGCAAACCAACATACTGGCCAACTGACGTAAACAAGATCCCAGATCTCTTAGGTTTCTTCATCACAAATGGAATCAGAAACACATATATTCACGTCGAGTCTACACCGGACCTGTCGTCTGACCACACGCCAGTTTTGATAACAATAGGAACAACACCTTTAACGAACGAAATCAAACCTTCACTGACAACAAGGCGAACAAACTGGGACTTTTTCAAGCAAAAACTGAATGAAGATGTAACCCTGAATATCGATCTTAAAACACCCGAAGACATAGAATCAGCTGCAAATAGAATAACAAAAATCATTCAAAGAGTTGCATGGGAAAGCACGCCCGAACAATCAAGAAAAGAAGATACAACTTTGAAATTACCGCTCCAAATCAGAGAACTAAAGAAGAACGAAGAGCAAGAGGCAAATGGCAAAGATCACGGAATCCAACTCGTAAGACTGAATTAAACCAACTGAATAGAAAATTACACAGATACCTCCAACAGTATACAAACTCACAATTTCAATACTATATCGAGAACATCAACGACAACAGCGAACACAGCATCTGGAAAGCCACAAAGAAGATCAAGAGACCAATATTAAGAAAAGCTCCAATCAAAAATCAAAATAGAGGCTGGGCTATCTCGGACGAAGAAAAGTCTCACATCTTTGCTGAACATCTGGCACAAGTCTTCACCCCAAATGATCCCAACCCTGGCATTGACGACACCGAAATTGAGATGTTTCTGGACGTTGCTTGTCAAATGATTTTACCAATTAGTCCTTTCAGACCAAGAGAAGTGATGAGCGAAATCAAAAAACTAAAAAACAAGAAAGCTCCTGGTTATGATCTCATTATGGCGGAAATAATGAAAAACCTTCCCAAAAAACGTATTATACTTCTCACCGTTATATTCAACATAATGATGAGCTTGTCCTATTTTCCAACCATATGGAAGTATGCTGAGATAATTATGATACCAAAACCGGGAAAACCAGAACATGAAGTGGGGTCATATAGACCCATAAGTCTACTTCCAATCATGGGAAAATTATTCGAAAAATTATTATTGAAAAGGCTGAAGAGAGAAAATCTAAATTGACCCTTCAAAACAAGCTGACCATATACAAAGCCATAATCAAACCAATATGGACATACGGAATCCAATTTTGGGGATGTGCCAAGAAATCGAATATTCAGATTATTCAGAGACTTCAGTCAAAAATCCTGCGCGCATTGACAAACGCACCCTGGCACGTTTCCAACCTCACCATCCACAATGATATGAACATACCATACATCACAGAGGAAATTGAAAAATGCTCGAGAAGATACCACCAAAAATTAGAAGGACACAAAAACCAACTCATTGACCAACTAGCGGAAAATCCACTAGAAATCCGAAGATTAAAGCGAACCTGGCCAAACGACTTGACTTAAACTTGTATAGAATGAAGCATTAAAATGTTCAATATCTTCTCATCGCCACAGTAGATTGTAAATTTCAATAAAGAGAAAAAAAAATGTTTATTCAAAGTTGATTTTTCATTATTTTTTTATTTCTGTTTTTTTTTCTAGCGTTTTATTTTATTTTCAGTTTTCATTCTTTTGGGAACTGTGTAAAAAAAATCATCAACGCGTCTTCAATTAGTATCTCTTGGGTGACGTGAAATCTATTCGTATCTATTAGGTGTACAACTTTGCTTCCGCCGTTTTTTCCCCGAAATTCGAGGCTTTATTGTAAAAAACTGGTTGAACATTTATGATTCTGAGTATTGTCCATCGCTGGCCACTATTTTCTCCCATCTTTTGGGCAGCATGAGAATCCTGCGTTGAAAAAACTGGTCATTTTGTGAATCGATCCACGAATTGATCCAATTTTTTACTTCTTCATAAGACCGGAAGTGCTGGTCAGCCAGGCCGTGTGCCATCGATCGAAACAAGTGATAGTCCGAGGGAGTAACGTCTGGAGAATACGGCGGGTGGGGTAGGACTTTCCATTTCGAAGTTTTCAAGCATGTCTTGACCACTTTCGCAACATGGGGTCGAGCATTGTCATGCTGTAAAATCACTTCATCATGTCTCTCGTTGTATTGCGGCCGTTTGTCTTTCAATGCTTGGCTCAAACGTATTAATTGCGTTCGATAACGATCGCCTGTGATTGTCTTGATCAAGTAATGCCTCCAATTCTGCATCTTCGAAAACCTTCTCCCTTCCACCGCCATGCTGGTCTTCGACGTTAACATCGCCGTTCTTGAAACGTTGAAACCACTCTCGGCACGTTTTTTCACTAAAAGCTGCCTCACTATAGGTATTTGAGAGTATACGATGAGTCTCAGCCGCAGATTTCTTCATGTTAAAGCAGAAAATTAAAACCTCCCGCAAATGACGAGAATTCGGCTCGTAAACGTACATGTTCAATCGAGAAAAACTTTATGATGCAGACAAAAATCGACTAATATTTCGATAGAGTTATGTTAACAAATACCTAAGCTTATTGTATGACATCTACGATCTATTTATTTCAACGACCACTTACCGCTTCAGCCAGCTATTGCAAAACGGCGGAAGCAAAGTTGTACACCTAATATCTTTCAATTTTGTGAACAATTAAGAATCACTTTTGTTGAAATCCGGAGGTTCGTGGAAACAACTAAAGAAAACACTTTCGTTAATAAAGTTCGTATATTGAAAAACACGAATAAAAGATAGAATAAATGAATAATCAAAATGGAGGCGTTGGCGGTAATCGCAATCACCGACTCGTCCGACTCACCGTTCAAAAGAACGGTGATCGCAATCACCGGTTAAAAGAACGGTGATTGACGAATCACGATCACTGATCACGACGATATTCAGAAATCACCGTTCGGCTCATCTCTATTTTCAATGCGTTGTTGTTGTTCTTCAACACTTTTGACCTCACTGTTACTGTACCCTAATGTTTTGGAATGACCCGAAAGAAAAAATCATAGGGGTTGAGATCCTGGGAGCGTAAATTTCCACTAACTTTGCGGAATTCGGAAGCACAAAAATCATACGCTCTGTCATATGATTACCCGTAAACTGAAAGCATTCAATAAACGCATTCAGATCTCAATACTTACCTTAGTCAGGTCCGTGCAAGAAATTTCTCAGGTTTGCGGGTAACTTTGATTTCGAAATACTCGGCCCTGGTAAATATTTCATATACAGAATTTTTGGAATTTCGCCTTATTTTGATGAGTTCTAGCACCTGTCAAAAAAGCCTCACCTTTGGAAACAACTTGAATTGTGATGTCGCCAGAGACAGAAATAACGCTTAAACACGTCATAACAAAGATCTAGAGGGGCCAGATTTTCATCAGTGTTATAGCATCAGCTTCGTTAATGAATAATATTATATTCAGAACAGTGATAATATGATATAATAATAATGTGTCCGTAACTTGATCGTGTATATGCTACTTTTCATGCCTATTCGTCTGTTCTGGGCAGGAAATTTGAGTAAGGCATGATATATTGAATGAATTTACCTACTACTCTCAAAATCTGTTAAACCTATGTTTTTGCAATCTGGTTTACAGAGTACGAAGAGGACCCACGTAACACTAGACCTTCATGGAAACAATGTGATCAGAATCGTCCTCCAAGTGGACCTTGTTCTCAAAACTCAATTGAAAGAAATCCTAGACCTTTGCTGAAAGAAAGCAAACATCGTGTTGAAATCAAATTAATTGAAAAAAATAAAGCGGAAGACCCCGAATTATTGCATACTATCCAACCTCAATCATGCTCTTCAGGATTGAATAATTTAGCTGGAAAGGCTGTGTCAGCTCTCTCCAACTGCATATCTTACATATTTCCACCATCCGGAATTCAAGAAACAGCTGCCAAGCACACCGAAGATCGATTAACAGAAGATATGGTGAAAGGACCAAATTCTGGAAAAACACGCAATGAAAGCAATGAAATATTTCAAAGAGTTGATCAAGGCAACGAAACTGCCAAAAGTCAACCCCGATTTATTCAGCAAGCCAGGAACATTAACAACGGTGGTAATCACGGACATATGGATGATTTAATAGAAAAATTCAAGACAGAAACATTGAACGCTGATGATGAAACGTTTGACTATTTATTCAATGAACTCAAGAAAGAGTTGGAAGGATTATCTTGCGAATGTCTAAATACAGAGGCAACCGGCATTAAAACAGACAAGGACCTACATTTTGAGGATGATCAGGACATACAGCATAGCAAGAATGCTGCAGATATTGAAAAGTATTCTAGGGATTATACTGCTAATAGAGAAGATTACTTAACCAAAAATGAATTGAAAGAAATGTTTGCTGATTTAAAATTGCTGCTAGAGAAAAATTTTTGCGCGTGTAATAAGATATATACTGATTTGAATCTTAATAAAACCAACAAAGACTCCACAAATATCGGAAACATAACTCCGTATCTTCGGGATGAATGTACATGCAATAAAATTAACTGTAAAAAGGAAAACTCAAAATCCAAGTCAGAGAATGATGTGAACGCGATCAGAGGAAATACTGAGGATAACATCCCGAATGGTCTCATCGATTTTTATAGCAGAATAACCAGTAAATTAGATGAAATATCCCAACAGTGCCTCAGTAATAAAAGTAGAAAATCTACTGAGAGAAAAAGTTCTACGAATGCTCGTAATCAAATAAATGTTGAGAGCAGCAATCATTCTGTTATTGTTGATGGTTCCTTGACAACCAACAGTTCTATCAATACTAATGACCCTAACAGTCCCCTTCAAAGCCAGGTCTCTTTGCATGGTCCTCATTCCTCCAGTGTTGAACAGGAAGAAAAGAAAAATCTACTTATTCAACAAAAAAACAGAGTCGTAGATGAAAATAGGATGGACGCTGTTTATGAAGTTGAAAAAACCCTATCGCATGCTCGAATCTGCGAAAATTGCATTCCATTAGATGAGTTTGTTAATCTGGCCAATGAGCTTAAAGAAGCGTTGTATACGTCTTCCTGTAAATGTTCAAAAAGTTCAACTGAACACAATCACCCGAAAGAAAGATCGAATGAACCTGAAACAGCTAATCCTGATGAAGAAATGGAAGATGAGGAAATATTTCCGAATCTAGAAAAAAATGCTGTTCATGCTATTCTGGACGATGGAGAATCCTCTAATCATATTACCCCAGAACTCACTCTTCTACAAAAGGTAGCTGAAGATCCAATGAACCTATCAGACCTTTTCACAGACCAAACGGGTAAATTAAATTCTCTAATTGAATCGCCAGCAGCATCCTTCTACTCAGCAGAATCTTCGAACGATACGAAGATGAAAAGGAAAGAAGAAGAAGTTGGTGTCAATACTCAATGTAAATGTTTCAGCGACCAAGTTGTTCAAACATTCGGAGATATAAAAGCATCTTATGGAGTTATATGTCACGGACAACTGACGTTGGAAGAACAAGATCGATCCGAAGTATCTGATATTCAGATAAGAGGTGAGATGTCAAAAGATGGTAATGTAGAGAAGGTCAAGGTGAGGATCCGATTGAAAGAGGGTAAAATCGATGCAGATTCCAAAAATACAGTCGCCCTTGTAAGACAGAATGAGGTTGAAAAATCTCCAAGATTTATCAGGTCTTTCGCTAACCATGTAATAAGGTATGAGACCACCAATACCGAAATTGATGAACCTAAAGTTGTGAAAGACGGAGGTTTGATCAAGATATTCATTCCTCTCGAACCGCATCCTGCCAAATAGGAAGATAATAGATAACGAATAAAAAGGGTGATTTTTATTTAAGCTACGAATAAATCAGAGATTTTCAATAAACTCTATACTTTTGATGTCAAATTATTACGAATTCCTCCTACTCCAGAAGTAGAAAAGAAGCAGAAAAAAAAATTTCAAAAAATCCATTCCTCAAAACTGTGTCTTTTTTTCAGCCCAAAGCGCGCCCTACTTGCAATATTCCGGTAATTATAAATTTTCGAATACCTACCGATCATTCGTAAGCTTGATTCGATTTCAGTGGAGCAAAAATATTTTCACAAATTTATAGTTGCGAGTTTTTGGATTAGGTATTATATTTGAACTATATAGAGCAGGAGCTGCCTGTATATATTTCTTCGGAACTCCTAGAAGAAATGGATCTCAATTTTAAGAATTATTATTCCCACATTCTAAAGGGGGATATTGTGGTTATTTTTTTTAACGTGGTGTCTGTTCATGTTCCATGAAAAGTTGATATATAGAGGAAATTGAAAAGAAAATGTTTTTTTTCTTCAGAAGAACTGGAGTTACAACATCTGATCTGATATGGGTTGGTAATACTGTCGAGGTATAGATACCGAACGGACGAGATCGTTCGGGGTTCAGTAGCGATTGACTTCTCTAGGAGTACAGACGTATTGAGAAATACGCATGTGAGCCAAGTGAACTAACGGATTTTATTACGCAGGTAGTCTAGTCAAAGACACCGACAGGGTATATTGTACCTGTGTGATCCTCCGTTATAGAAGAATAATCGTCTATTAATGTTGCCCCGTAGAGAAAACAAATCGTTTCTTGATGAGTTCTAGATAGCCTCGTATAGAACTGATAAGAATCGAAGATATCACTGTGTTGAGTCCAGATTTATATCGATGGTTTCACAGATTATTTCACATTGAAGAGACAAAGTGAATTTAGTGAGAAGGGAAATAAGTGTTCAAGTGTTGTTTGTTGAGTCACTTTGACAAAATGTCGGAATACGACTCTGCCAATGAGGACAGAGAATCCAATGAAGAAATATCCGATATGGATATTGAAGTAGAAGAAGTTAATGATGAATCCGACAAAGATCGGATTATAAAAAAAACAGAAGGACTATATCAACAGCCCCATGAGTCAACTGAAAGTTTTGACGGAAAGTCCCAAACTTTATCCGATGAGGTGAAATCCTTGAAAGCAGAAATGCCTCAGTCCTCGAAGCCGCGCTTAGAGAAAAGAAAATGCCTTCTCTTCTGGGACAGAGGAGACAGTGTCAACCCCTTCAATCCCAGAAGAAGACCCCAAAAAAACATACCGAAAGTAATGATACAGCTACAGGAGGGCCACCTACGAAGCAGTCGTATATTGCAGCTTAGCAAAATGAAAAACGCCCAGAAAAAAAATACTTCTGCATCTGCAGACGAAATTGAAGTATCTGCTCCAATCGACCAGAAAATATTACGAAAAGCACTGCCGTGAAGTCAGGAGCTTTTGAGCGCTCGTACATCCACCTTGTAGGTAGATTCGCATTTTCCAGTTTTGGAAATCAATTGGAGGAATTTTCGACAGCTGTCAAAAAATTCTGAAACTTAGGCGAAACTCCAGACTTAATAGGGCGACATACACGGGCGCATTATCTGTCATATCTGATAAGTGGCGAGCCAAATTCGTACATATATCAGTGCGTGTATGGTATCAAATCCGTCCGTTTTTGGTTTAAAATGCCATATCTAGATCTGTGAAATCAAATCTCTACATATCGGAACTGTACGAATAATCCGCCCGTGTATGTTGCCCTAATGTCAGTGCTTCAGCTGACCAATTTTTTTTTTGATAATTCGCTAGAATTTTCTACGGTATCTATGGTTTTGGTGATGCGATCTGGACTCAATTTCGCACGTAGTTTGAATACATTATTCCTCAGCTAGGTGCAAAATTTCATTCCAATCCAATCAGTAGTTTCGAAACTATCAGGAAAAAAATATTTTGAAGGGTCATATTCACGGAATCCCTAGTCTAATTTTGCTCATTGATGAACGTGACCGCGACATTGACGATGCAAGCCCACCCTGAAAATTTCAAGTTCCTAGGCCTTTCCGTTCGAAAGTTATGATTTTCTATGGTTTCTATGGTTCTGGTCATGTGATCTGGAGGTATGTAGCTTGCATATATCATTCTCCATTAGTATACAAAATTTCGTCACGATCGAATCTGTAGTTTCAAAATTATCGAGAAAACAAAAAATTGAAACGACTATATTTATGAAACCCCTAGTATAATTCTGCTTATTGATAAACGTGATCACGACATTCGAGATCCACACCTATCCTGAAAATTTCAAGTCCCTAGGCGTTTCCGTTCAAAAGTTACAATTTTCTATGGTTTCTATGGTTCTGGTCATGCGATCGGGACAATTTCACATGTAGCGAGCACCTCATTTCCCATTCAAGTGCAAAATTTCGTCCCGCTCAAATCTGTAGTTTTTAAGTAATCAGGGGAACAAAACTTTGAACGGCCATATTCAAGGAACCCCTGGTGGAATTTGGCCCATTAACGAACTTTGCCGAGGCATTCGGGAACTGAACCCACACTGAAAATTTCAAGTATCTAGGGTGTTCCGTTCGCGAGTTATCGTGCTTACGGACGGACTCGTCATCAGTGAGTCGAACATAATCGATGAGATCATTTTCGGATCAAAATTCGAAAAATACAGACATCGTGACGAAATGATATAGCCCTCGTGTAAGTAGTACGAGCGCTCAAAAAGAGAAAGTCCCTCTAGTGACATTAAAAGGCACGGCCGACTGGACACAAATCTCGAGAGAAATGCAAGTGAAGAGTATTGAATACCTGAGAGCGAACACAGTAAGAGACGGCATTCGTGTTGTTCCTCGATCCCCCGACGACCACAGGAAGATGACAAAATGCCTCGAGACGAGAAATAAATAATTCTGCACCCTCCAAAAAGAAGAGAATCTACGCGGTGGTACGTTATCTACCAGTAGACGCAGATATAAACATAATCACAAAAGACCACGACGAGCAAGGCTTCACTGACGCGGATGTCATAAGGATGACATCCAACAAAACCAGAAAGGCAATACCCTTATTTTTGGTGAAAATCAAAATTAAGAAGGTATCCGAAGTGAAACAGCTTTGCGGTATGAATTGTGTAGTGGAGCCGAAGAATAAGGGCATTGGACCTGGCCAATGTCATAGATGTCAACGTTACGGACATGCGCAGAGTAAATGCACATTCCCATGGAGATGTGATGAATGCTCTGGAGCGCAAAATAGTAAAGATTGTACGCTAATCATAGAAAACGACGATAGAAATGCTACCTGTGCGCTCTGCGGAAGAGCAGAAATTTGATCAAAATCAGAGCTCAGATTCCAAAGTTATGGCTGCCGTAAATTTAGACCGCAATCCATGAATCACCCTGAATCTCCTTAACTAATTGCCTTAGGATACGAAACAAGCATTTTTTCTGAAAGGCCTAAATGACCTGCCTCCACCACTAGGCTAAGGTCAACCACTCATGAAACACCCCTTATATCTGCGATATTCCTAAGAACCCTAGAAATCTGCTAGCCCTTTATGCAGACGACACGGGAATAGCCTTCAGACATCGACGACCAGGTCATACACAGAAGACTGCAAGAGGCATTAGAAGATTTAGAAGAATGGTTCATTAAATGGAAAATTCAAATGAATAGCAAAAAGAGCCAAGCTATTCTACCACAGAAGCGGCGACTTGAAATTATTTCCAACCTAAAGAAGATGGAGAAGAGGGAAAACCATATAATCTATGCAGTGAATAAAACAAACTCAGCAATGAGTAGACTTTACCCACTGCTAGGAGGAAAAAGCCAAATGAACCAAAGCACGAAGCTACGAATGATCAAGTCAATTTCAAGACCCCAACTAACATATGGCTCGGCGGCATGGGGCCATGCAGCCAATAGCCATATAAAGAAGATTCAAGCAATAGAAAATGAACTACTTAGAGCAGCAATGAATATGCCGTGGTTCGCAAAAAACCAACAAATCCACAGAGACTTAGAATGGGAAACTGTCACAGATTTCCTGAAGAAGAAGGCCGAGAAAATATTTGAAAAAGCTACAAGACTAGTTGACTACAACCCCGCAGAAGATGTGCTTAGGATACCCACCTATCACAAAAGACCCAGAGATCAACTACGTAGAAACAGAAATTGAGTGAACTCAATTTCAAATATCAAGAAGAAGAGACTTCTATGAAATTGAAATTCAAATTCATAGGTAACACAACTATCACACGACAAAGATCGTGAAAGAGGTGCAAACAAGAAGAGTCAAAAGGTTAATAGGTAATAAATGCCCGGAATCTGGAACAGCAGGTTAGGTTTAGTTAGAGTATGTCGTGCTTTACACGAAGTCTCGCACTGTTCTACCTATCGGAAATAGTTCGACCCTGAGGATTCCCCCTGACTGAACAAAAAAAAAACGTTCGGGGTTTGAGTTATGAGTTCATGGTAATAATCAAATATTATAGAAGTTGTTGAATAAATTAATTAGAGCAATATTGTGGGTTTCTTAGTTAGCACAACTGGCGACGAGAATCAAATTCTTTATCGCAGAAGACTGCTTCGTGAAAGAGTGAGTAGAAATTCCTGATAAATCAAAATACAAATCTTTCCGAAATTATTGCTTTGGTTGTTGGGATGTTTGCTCTTATAACCTATACTTCTAGTGTAGTATCTGGAAGAAAATCTTCTATATTAATAAAAGAGGATCTATGGTTTATGTATGAATAACCATCACGTTCAAACGACTGCACCAAATTCGATAATTCTTTTTTAGTAGTGTTTATAGGCTTTCCCTTTTCCTCCGACCAAGCGGACAATCATAGATTACTTATATTTCATGAGAATTTTGACACTTATGTGAGTGAAGTTTATCGTTTCTAGAAGTTGCTTAAACGTTCATCTATACGTTTGTTAAGGTGTGTACAGACATGCTCCGAATATCGTACCGAACCGTGTCGCGTACCCCGCGAGAGCGAATCAAATTCATCGCACGTAGAGGTGCAATTTGAATTCGTGAATTTGATTCGCTCTCGCGGGGTACTCGACACGGTTCGGTACGATATTCGGAGCATGTCTGTACACACCTTTATATATCGGTGTGTTGTGGGATAGTTATTAATAAAAATGCCATCAGTTAGGCGTCCAAATATTGGTCGGCGGAATCAGGGCGAGTTCGTAATGATCTTGAGACAATGAGCAAACGGAATGAGAGGTTCTCTCTCAAGAAGAATCGATATTATCGATCTCAGGCGAGATACAACAAAATATAGAATCCAATTAAATAATCAACTTTGAGCTTTTGGCATTTAGATATGATCCCACAGTTGATTATGCTAGCAATATACTGGTGTCTTTTCGAAATATGAACACTATTTGTCAATACTGTAATGCTCTGAGATATCGAAACGAACCCCCAGAATTATGTTGTTTGAATGGAAAAATCAAATTGCCTCAACTGACAATGCCACCCGAACCTTTGAATCCTTAATTACTTTCAGGACAAGAACCTCTATCTAAACATTTCTTGCAGAATATTCAGCATTACAATAGTGTGTTCCAAATGACATAATTCGGTTCAAACATAATTGAGGGACGAGGTTAGAAAACAACTTTCAAGGTATTTTTTTCTATATCAAATATCTCGTACATTGATTATAACATATTATACCCACGAATATAAAAACTCCTTTGAGACTCCAAAACAAGGGTAAGGGTAAGGGTTAGAGTAAGGTGACCATTCGTACTGATTTTACCAGTACATTACTGGTTTTCAGACATTAGTCCTGGTTAGTCATTAAACAAAACCAATACACGAATGGGTGAATTTCTGATGGAGATTTGTGAAATTTGGGCCTGACTGGTCAAAATTCAAATTGTCCTGGTTTCAGGTTAGAAGAAAATGGTCACCTAAGGTTAGAGTAAGGATAAGGATAAGAGATAGGTTAAGGTTAGGTTAGGGTTAATAATAATAATAAACCAAGGTATACCTTAGCCGCAGCAACGCGTGGCTGGATCTGCTAGTAATATATCCGTACCTCAGAGCAAAAGGGTATTAAGTCACAAAATGTGAGTTTCCCAGGAGAGCGTAAAATACTTGAATTTTTCGTTCGATTCGCGTTGTGATTAAGGACTTGATTCTATGTTATTTTCGTTATTTTAAGTCTTATCGTCTTGAAGGTAGACCACTGAATAGAGCGCGAAATATGTAGGTGAGCCAAAAACCCGAAAATTGAAATTTTGGACTTAATACCCTTTTGCTCTGAGGTACGGATATACATACAAACATCCCAATTGTTACCCCAATTTTAGGTCAGTTCGGGGTCTTCGAGTCCAGAGAAAAAGAGCCATGTTAGCCTACTGAAGAATTGCTACCCTTATTTTAGGGCAATTGGGGTTTTTTTTAACCCTGTAAAGAAGGGGCCCTGTGAGCCTTCCAAGATGACGACTTTGGTATATTTCAAAGTCATTATGAAATGAAATCATTTCATACTTTTCATCTTATAGATTTTCAATAAGAAATATAACTTTTGAGTTAAATATTCAGTAATGGTTTCTGAAACGAGATTGTTTTGTTGCAGTTACGATGTCAGAAAACGGCATAAGACTTTTTCTCTGCGATAATATAGATAAATCCCTAATTAGGGGTGAATGGGAGAAATGGTTGCGATCTCTGGAATTATGTCTAGCAGCAGAAGATATCACGGATATTTCGAAAAAGAGAAACAAACTCCTGCATTTGGGGGGAACGCAACTACAGAAAGTAGCATATAACTTTTCCGGGGCGATTGAAACATATAATCCAGAACTAAATGATGATACTTTCATGGCTCTCATGAATAAACTCTCAGATTATTTCACTTCCAAACAAAATTCATCTTTCGAGCGACATACACTTCGGTGCAATGAAATCGGCCCACCTAAAATTTGACACAAATTAAAAAAAATATTTATCGGAAACCGCTTGTAGGATTTCGATGATCTTTTCTTTAAATTATAGGTTAACAGTCGGTGATGATGTTGTGTTAAGATACTCTTGTTTGTAATTGAATTTCAGCATATACTCCAATAATGATCCAATTCGAACAACAACAATTTCATGACGAAATTAAGAAACGCCCAAATATTTCTCAAGATTGGATTGGGAAAACGCATACCATCAATTGGAACTCGACGAACAAAGTCGCTATATTACAACTTTCATAACGCATAAAAGTGTATTTCGCTATAAACGCCTCATGTTCGGTGTTAATTCTGCACCCGAAATATTTCAGAGAGTTTTTGAGGAAATGCTTTCATCATTCAGTAATAACTGTCTGAATTATTTGGATGACATAATGATTTTTGGGAGTACATAACAGAACATGATGCATACATAAATGCCAAGACTAAACAAAGTCTTGGAAGTTTTCGATTGGAATGGCGTATTTCTCAATAAAAGTGCGTGAAAAAAGTTCAGGAACTATTCTTTCTGGGACACAAGTTATCACATATGGGCATTTCAGCAGACCAGAGAAAAGTGGAAACTATCTGTGAATTCCGGGAACCCATAACGAATCAGGAAGTACGAAGTTTCATAGGACTGGTAACGTATTTAGGAAAGTTTATAGCAGATTTGGGAACTATAATTGAACCTCTTCGAAGATTAATGAAACAAGATGAAAAATTTCTATGGACCAAAAACCACCGACAAAACTTCAATAAACTGAGGGAGTGTTCAGCGAAATGCCCAACTCCTATCCAAAACTCAGGGCACGTTTAATAGCTGATGCAAGACCTGTTGCTTGAGGCGCGGTATTATTACAATTTGATGATAAACAGATACCCCAAGTAATTTCTTTAGCAAACAAAAGCCTTTCCGATGTCGAACGAAGGTACTCACGAACAGAAAAGGAAAGTATAGCGCTGGTATGGTATTATATTTTCAAAGAGGATTCATTTTATTTGAAAGGAAGAATATGAATTGGTTAAAATTATTAATTTTAAATAGTTAAGTTCAGTTGAGTTAGGTTTATGAAGAACATCAAAATGAAGATGTGCATGTGAAGATGGAAAATGTATCAAGAATGTTGGCATACCAAGGGAATGCAACACAAAATAATTTGGGAAGAAATAAAGGAGGCTAGTTGACAATTGAGAGAAACGTCAGAGTGGAAATTGATATTTCAAAAAAATTGAGGAGAGCACTGCAGTGAAGGCAGGAGCTTTTGAGCGCTCGTACATGCACCTTGTAGGTAGATTCGCATTTTCAAGTTTTAGAAACCAATTGGAAAGATTTTGACAGCTGTCAAAGAAAATTTCAAACTAAGGCGAAAATCCAGACTTCACGTTAGTGCTATAGGTGACCAATTTTTTTTTTGATGAATCGCTATAATTTCCTACGGTATTAATGGTCTTGGTAATGCGATCCGGACAAAATTGCCCACGTAGTTTGAATACATTATTCTCTATATATGTGCGAAATTTCATTCCAATCCAATGAGTAATTTCGAAATTATCAGGAAAAAAATACTTTGAACGGCTATATTTACGGAACCCCTAATCTAATTTTGCTCATCGATGAAAGTGATCGCGAAATTCGCAATCCGAACCTATCCTGAAAATTTCAAGTCCCTACGCCTTTCCGTTCGAAAGTTATGATTTTCTATGGTTTCTATGGTTCTGATCATGCGATCTGGAAAAAATGTAGCTAAAATATATCATTTCCAATTTAAATACAAAATTTCGTCACGATCGAATCCATAGTTTTGAAATTATTAAGAATACAGAATTTCAAACGAGCATATTTACGGAACCCCTAGTCTAAATTTGCTCATTGATGACGTGATCGCAACATTCGAGATCCACACCTATCCTGAAAATTTCAAGTTCCTAGGCCTTTCCATTACAAAGTTATAATTTTCTACGGTTTCTATGGTTCTGGTCATGCAAGCTGAACAAAATTTTGCATGCAGCTTGAACACATAATTCTCCATCTAAGTGCATTATTTCACTTCGATCAAATCTGTAGTTTCGAAGTAATCAGGAAAACAAAATTTCGAGCGGCCATATTTACGGAACCCTTGGGCGAATTTTGCCCAATAACGAACTTAACCGCGGCATTCAAGATTCGAACCTGCCCTGAAAATTTCAAGTTTCTAGGACATTCCGTTCGAAAGTTATCGTCTTTACGGACGGCCAGCCGGACGGACCGACGGACGGACAGACTCGAATTTTCCAACGGATTCGTCATCAGTGAGTCGAACCTTGTCGTTTGAGACCATTTTCGGCTCAAAATTCGAAAAATACAGACATCGTTACGAAATGATATACCTAGCCCTCGTGTAAGTTGTACGAGCGCTCAAAAAGTTTGCAGATAAACTGGTTTGAGAGGAGAAAAATATAGTTAATAGCATCTGGAACTTTGTCAATAGGAGATTGAATTGTGGCGAGTGAAGAAGTGAAGGAGATATTAAAACGGCGTTCTGGATATAAAAAGGCGAATTAAAATTGGAGTTAGTTGAACATAGTGAATGCACTCACCAATTGAACGTTATTTAGAGTTTAAATATATTAGTTTTTAGTTTCTTTTGATAGAGGGGGTTGTTTTGTAGAATTAGATTATCGATTATATAATTTTGTAAAAAAAAATATTTTGAATTGTTCATTTTAGAACCATCCTTGAGGTAGAGATCTCGGGCAAAATTGAATATTTATACTCAATACAAAATTACATCATTATCTAGAACGAACCATAACACTATATTCAAATCAACGTCGAAATCTCCAGCTAGAATTGAAAGATGGGTTCTAAGATTACAGTCATTCAAATTCAAAGTAATATACTAATCTGGAAAACACAATATAGCTGACTGAATATCCAGACTATGCCAATTAAAATCCGAAGCATCATTCGACAAAGTAAGCGAGAACTACGTATCGGCAGTGTTGGAACGAAACTCTCCCAGCGCAATGAATATTTCACAGATAATTTCGGAAAGTCAAAAAGATAAGCAAATAATAGAGGTTGTCAACAAATTGCAAAAGGACTCCTAGGGGGTTGCCGAACAATGTATTTTCTTCCCATTTAGATAAGAGCTAACCACAATGGGACCAGTTCTACTTCGTGGAACCCGAATTGTCATTCCCGAATCGTTACGAGATCATATTTTGCAGTTGGCCCATGAAGGTCATCCAGGGAAAACCGTTATGAAAAAAGGATTGAGAGCTAAAGTATGGTGGCCGTCAAGAGACAAACAAGCTGAAAAGTTTATTTTTTTTTTTTTTTTTTTTTTTTTTTTTTTTTTTTTTTTTGTTTAGTCAGGGGGAATCCTCATGGACGAACTATCTCCGATAGATAGAACAGTGTGAGACTTCGTGTGAAGCACGACCTACTCTAACTAAACCTAACCTGCTGTTTTAGATTCCGGGCATTTATTACCTACTAATCTTTTGACTCTTCTTGTTCGTATCTCTATCACGATCTTTGTCGTGGGATGCTTGTGTTACCTATGAATTTGAATTTCATAGGAGTCTCTTCTTCTGGATGATTTAAATTGAGATTACTCAATTTCTGTTTCTACTTAGTTGATCTCTGGGTCTTTTGTGATAGGTGGGTATCCTAACCACATCTTCTGCGGGGTTGTAGTCAACTAGTCTTCTTAGCTCATCATTTGGGTGTTGACTTGCTTTTTCAAATATCTTCTCGGCCTTCTTTTTTAGGAAATCTGTGACAGTTTCCCATTCTAAGTCTCTGTGGATTTGTTGGTTTCTTACGAACCACGGCATATTCATTGCTGCTCTGAGCAGTTTATTTTCTGTTGCTTGAATCTTCTTTATATGGCTATTGGCTGCATGGCCCCATGCCGCCGAGCCATATGTTAGTTGGGGTCTTGCAATTGACTTGATCATTCGTAGTTTCGTGCTTTGGTTCATTTGGCTTCTTCTTCCTAGTAGTGGGTAAAGTCTACTCATCGCTGAGTTTGTTTTATCCACTGCATACTTTATATGGTTTTTCCATGTAAGCCCTTTATCTAGTTTTACTCCTAGATATTTGACTTCATTTTCCCATTTTATCTCTTCTCCATCTATCTGTAGGTTGGAATTAATTTCAAGTCTCCGCTTCTGTAGTAGAATAGCTTGGCTCTTTTTGCTATTTATTTGAATTTTCCATTTGATGAACCATTCTTCTAAATCTTCTAGTGCTTCTTGCAGTCTTCTGTGTATGACATCTGGTCGGCGATGTCTGAAGGCTATTCCCGTGTCGTCTGCATAAAGGGCTAGCAGATTCCTTGGGTTCTTAGGAATATCGTAGATATATATGTTGTAAAGCAGAGGTCCTAGAACTGATCCTTGGGGCACTCCTGCTTCTACTTGTCTGGTGGTAGATAATGTGTCGTCTATTTTGACATAAAAATTCCGGTTCCTCAGGTAGTTTCTTATTATCTTGCAGGTTTTGGTGGTGTAGCCTGCCATCATCATCTTGTAGGCAAGTCCTTCGTGCCAAACTCGGTCGAAGGCTCTCTCGACATCTAATAGCACTAATCCAGTGGCTTGTTTATTCTGAAATCCTTCAGTGACATATTCAGTGATCCTTAACAGTTGAAGTTCTGTGGAATGATTTCTTCTGAATCCAAATTGTTCCGGTGGTATCAGATTCAGCGCTTCTGTTTCTTCATTGAGTCTTTTTGCAATGACTCTTTCGACAATTTTTCCAAGTGCTGACAGTAGACTTATCGGCCTGTAGTTTTGTGGGAATTTTCTATCTTTTCCTGGCTTATTGAACACAATGACTTCTGCTGTTTTCCATCTTTCCGGGTAGTATTCTGTTCTCATCACTGCGTTTGCTATATTGGTTAGCGCTGCTATTCCCTATCTGGGCAATTTCCGTAACATAAAGTTTGTTACTTTGTCTTTTCCTGGAGCTTTTCTGTTTTTCAGTTTCTTGATGATTTCTTTAATTTCCGTTGGTGTTGTTGGGTTTGGGATGGTATCGCCTTCCGGCGGTTCCAACATCAATTCTTCATTTTCTTCGACTTCTTCTTCTAAATCTTCATTGTCATCGTCTTCTCTGTAGTTGATTCTGGCTTCTCGTTCTATCGCGTCGGCCAGTGCTTCGGCTTTTTCAAGCTTTGAGTAGGCCATCCCATTAGCTCCGTGTAGAGGGGGAATTTCGGTTTTCTCGCGTCGTAAGCACTTTTGCATCTTCCATGCTGAGTAAAGTTTATTTAAGAATTTTGGGACTGTCTTATAGTGACCCTTCCAAATAGACCACCACCAATTAAAAGGCACCAATTTCCAGAGGGTCAATGGAAATGCATTGCGATTGATCTTATGGGTCCCTTAACTAATCCTGAGCAACTCTTAGTTATAATTGATTATTATTCCCGATATCAGGAGGGTTCTGAAAACTACTACCTCTGCGGTTATTATAATTGAAATAACTGAAATATTCACACGGTTGGGATTCCAAAAATCAATAAGAGCTGCTGAAGGACCACAATTTTCCAGTCAGGAATTCAAAGAGTATTGTCGACACAATAACATCGAATTGATAACAACCTCGCCATACTGGCCTCAATACAACGGCTAGGTAGAAAACATGAACAGATCCATTTTGAAGAAATTGAAAATTTGTCATGCGAATAAACTCCACTACCGCACTGAAATTCAAAAGTGCACCTTAATTTACAATGTAACACCTCATGGCACAACAGGAAAATCACCATCTCAACTACTCCTGAGCAGAAGCATCCGTGAGAATATTCCATAAATATATGATTTACTCGGGGAACGAGGAGATGAAGAAGCAGATATTGTAAGCAAACAAAAACGAAAGGAAAGAGAAGATAGATCAAGAGCCGCAAAAGACAAAAAAGATACGGTTTTGATTAGAAATATGATCATACCTTATCAATTCAATTATCAAAAATGAAGAGTATACTGTACTGTGAAGAGAAGGAAATGATTTAACGGTAGCTAGTACAGGTGGACAAATGCTGAAACGACACATGAGCCACGTTAAGAAACTTAGAGACTGCCAAAAATTCAGATTTAATTCCAGAGACCGAAACCCAGCCAACTGCACTCTCACCATCACACCCCATCGAATTACCGACGCTCGGACTTGACTCGAACTCCACCAGTGAACCAGGGGAAGACCTTGGTGAAGGCACCAGGAAGAAACAACCTTTGAAGCTTAAAAAATAAAGGGTTTGTGGAAACGGATCGATCAGTAAGAAGAAGAACTGGAGTTACAACATCTGATCTGATATGGGTTGGCAGCACTGTCGAGGTAGCGAACGGACGAGATCGTTCAGGGTTTGTGTTAAGGTGCATACTCACTAAGCGAACGAACAGCGAACTCCGAACTCCGAATTTGAATTCGGTCAATGTATACGTTAAAGCGAAGGCGAATCGAATGGCAATTTCAGTTCGGTTCGCCTTCGCCTTCGTTCGGTGGAAGAACGGTACATCAAAGAGATTCGCTGTTCGGTGTGGACGGGATTCGCTATTTCTAGTGTAATTTCGAACCGAACGTCGAATTTGCGTTGAAATGTTCAGTTGCCAAAAATAGGAGGGTTAGCGCCAGTCTTTCCTTAGTTGGAATTGCTTCTCGAAAATTTGTTGACAAATTTTTTCACTAATTTTTCCAGGTAAAAATTCAAAATCCGCAGGGGATATTCTACAAAAATTACTGAACTTCCCTAAATCATTCCTTAAATCAGGTCCAATCCCCTATATTGATTCCACCTTGATAAAGTTTTGACATCCAAGATCTTCGTTTCCTTTTTTGTTCTTCACTGGTTTTCAGTAAACCCGCAATAAATATGAAAGACGATGCTGCAATAATTTCGTCACACATTTTTACAATAAATGGAGTCGATGCCGAATGCCCAGCGAATAGCGAACTCTTCAAACACTGTATTCGGTGCGGAGTTTGCTTCATCGAAACGAAATCGACAAATTGCTGCCGAATGAACTCCGAACCTTCGTTGTTCGGAGTTCGCTGTTCGTTCGCTTACAGAGTATGCACCTTTATAAGTTTATGGGAATAATCAAATATTATAAAAGTTGTTAAATTAATTAATTAGTGCAATGATTGTGGTTTTCTCAGTAAGCACAGGTGTAACAACAGGAAGTCGTATTATTCAAACATACCTTTATAAACTAGACTCTGTCACCTTGACATTCCTAGCCTTTTCATCTACAGTATATCCCATCTCTCCTTTTCAGTTTCTTAATACCTCATCATCCTCTTTCAAAAGTCATTCAGTATTAACAGATGAATCTTTTATTCCTCGGGTATACCCTTGGCATTTTGATGGTTTACTGCCTTTATGGCCTAGTATCGACAATTTGCCCGGGTACTCACCTTCATCTAAACATACGACAACCATACATTCAAGAAACAGACTCTTCATTGCTTCAACTCCCTCTTCGGTATGTTTAATATGTTGGGGAAAATGAAGAGTTGAAGGTCAATTTGTCACCTTCCAATTTTTCAGAAATAATTTAATTTCACGCGAATTGAACTGAGGGCCATAATCTGAAGAAAATCAACAGGGATACCTGTATCAGAAAATGTATCGGGGCTGCATCTAAGGCTGCCATCCGTCCGGGTTTCCCCGGATTTGTCCTAGTTTTTAGGGCGTCCGGGGAGCGTCCGGGCCGGATTTTATTTGTTGTCCGGGTATTGCAATTTTCAAGTAGAACCGTTTTTCCGCTTGGATCCCGGTTCGAAACTATTTCTAAAACATTTTGTAGTTGACGTCACCAGTTCGTGTATCGATAAAATGCCATAATTTCAAAACGGTGACGTCCTACCATTCAAATCTTCAAAAAACGCACGAATGAACGAATCCATGATGAAATCAACAAACATAACCAATATTCTTTAAAAAGCTGGTTCCGAAAGCGCTCAGAAACCAGTCTATCCATGTCATAAAAGTACGAACTGCAGTTCGAACTATCCCAAAACTTGTTTTCGAACCGGAGTCAATTGTTTCAAACTATTTGGTGCGTGACGCAAAATTAATTTTGATAGTTAATTACATTTTTCCTTACGGCGAACGGAAATGGAATTCATCGTTGACATAGCAACTCATTTCCCTACGGCGGAGGAGAAGTAGAACTTTTCGATGATCCTGTCAGTCGAAATATGACGTTGTTTCTGTTCGTTTGAAAAAAAAGATATTTCTACCGGGGAAAGATATTTTTTGTTTTTTTTTTTCAGAGCGCCTGATAGCTCTTCTTCACAGTATTTCAGGATTTTCCAGTCCCTCTGGGATACCCTGTATGAAAGAAAAATGATTCATGGTATACTTCAAAAATTGAAAAAATCTCCTGAAATATTTTTCCTTTATAAAAGGTAGTTGAAAAAATATTCCAACATGTCCGGGGTTTTTAAGCTTCTTGTCCTAGTCAGATTACAGAGATGGCAACCCTAGCTGCATCATCGAATGTGCTAACGATTCAGCACTTCTGTTATGAGTAGATGGTAAATGGGACATTCTGGTTCCCTCTTCTGCGTTGTCTGCGACAGATATTTGATGAACAACAGAAGATTCGATGTGAAATGTTGCATCTCCTTCCTATAAATATTACTCCGTCGGTACTTGTGTAGGTGATCGGGACAATGCATCGCAAATCACATGTTATTTACTCTTTTCTCAATCAGCGATGGAACGATAACCAGCTAACTTTTCTTCCTAATGCTGTATATCTATGAAGAATTTTCTATAGTATCAAGTGTTTGTTCATTTGATATCGGAATCCGTCATGATTGTGAAATTATCGATTCCCAATAAATATAAACGACATTTCCTAACTGCCCATGTATTAACCAAAAGCTTCATGCTCTATATCTATCGTAGCATATCGTGTTTTAGTTTCGAATACAAAACAAAACCCACATTGAATATATTACTAGCATTGAGTATTGTTTTATACTCAATGCTACTAGCTATCTTCATGTAATGATACATAAACCGAACCATTCAATCAGGAAGCATCTGTTCGAACTAAGGCTGCCATCCGTCCGGGTTTCCCCGGATTTGTCCTGGTTTTTAGGGCGTCCGGGGAGCGTCCGGGCCGGATTTTATTTGGTGTCCGGGTATTGCAATTTTCAAGTAGAACCGTTTTTCCGCTTGGAGCCCGGTTCGAAACTATTTCTAAAATATTTTGTAGTTGACGCCACCAGTTCGTGTATCGATAAAATGCCATAATTTCAAAACGGTGACGTCCTACCATTCAAATCTTCACAAAACGCAGGAATGAACGAATCCATGATGAAATCAACAAACATAACCAATATTCTTTGAAAAGCTGTTTCCGAAAGCGCTCAGAAACCAGTCTACCATGCCATAAAAATACGAACTGCAGTTCGAACTATCCCAAAACTTGTTTTCGAACCGGAATCAATTGTTTCAAACTATTTGGTGCCATTTCGACGCAAAAATACGAATATTTCAAAATGGACGAAATAGTTTTGAAAAATCGTCGCGCGAAAAATATCTATCCCCGGTAGAAATATCTTTTTTTTTTCTTCGAAATAATGGTTTCTACTAAATAATGTTGCGTTTCTGTGTAACACGCTCACAAATTAATCAAATCCATCAGTTCCTTCATAGCAAAATATTCTTCATTGAAATACCAATAGATATACAGAAAACCGTATGAATAGGTAACTGTTTTCATTTTTTTGGAAAAAAATATCCAACTTCAAATTTTTTCTTGTCCTAAATTTCAGATTACAGAGATGGCAACCCTAGTTCGAACAGCGGTCGGTTTACTTGGGTCAAATTGGGCAAGAACAAGTGGCTTTTTCAGAGCGTTCTTTTCTTTTTCGAATATTTTTCGTGGGATGGAGTCTAAACTTCTATTTTCAAACTCCGTTTTGAATCAAAATCAAATTACAAAAATCGCTGCCGTGAAGTCAGGAGCTTTTGGGACGCTCATTCATCCACATTGTGGGAAGATTCGCTTTTTCCAGTTTTAGAAACAAATCGAAGAAATTGTTGACCTCTTTAAAAAAATTTCCAACTCAAGCGAGACTCCAGACTCCACGTCAGTGCTTCAGGTGACCAATTTTCTTTCGATAATTCCTTATCCTTATCGATTGAGACCATTTTTGGCTCAAAATTCGGAAAATACTGACATCGTGACGAAATGATATAGCCCACGTGTAACATTTTAACGAAAAATCTATATTGACGTTTTGTAGTAGGTACCTACTATAACTTTCACGATCCGTTTTGTAAATTGAAATCGGACAATTTCCGACGCATCCAGCCCTTCCGCAAGAAAGTGCCTAAAATAATTCAAATCGCAATTACGCAAAAACTATTCATAGGACAACGTCTGGATTGTGCACACTCAAAGTATCTATCAACCACTACTCTCATCCAGAAAGCCAGCGCTATAACATCGAAAATAACTGAGTTATGAGTTTTTGAAAAAACTCTGATTTTTACGGTTTTTCCGGCTTTCCTCCTCTAATAATTTCCCGACTGAGTTGCACTGAAACTCATATTCTTCGTCTTTTTGAGCGCTCGTACTACTTACACGAGGGCTATATAATTTCGTCACGATGTCTGTATTTTGCGAATTTTAAGCAGAAAATGGTCTCAATCGACTATGTTCGACTCACTGATGACGAATCCGTCGGAAAATTCGAGTCTGTCCGTCCGTCCGGCCGGCCGTAAGCACGATAACTCTCGAACGGATCAATCTAGAGACTTGAAATTTTCAGTGTAGGTTCAGATCCCAAATGCCTCGGTTAAGTTCGTTAATGGGCAGAATTCCACCAGGGGTTCCGTAAATATGGCCGTTCAAAATTTTGTTCTCCTGATAACTTCGAAACTACAGATTCGATCGAGATGAAACTTTCCAATCAAATGGAGAATAAGGTGTTCTAACTACATGTGGAATTTTGTCCAGATCGCATGACCAGAACAATAGAAACCATAGAAAATGTAACTTTTGAACGGAAACGCCTAGGGACTTGAAATTTTCAGGATAAGTGAGGTTCTGGAATGTCGTGATGACGTTCATCTATGAGCAAAATTATTCTAGGGGTTCCGTAAATATGGTCGTTTGAAATTTAGTTGTCTTGATAATTTCAAAACTACAGATTCGATCGTGACGAAATTTTGTATACTAATGGAGAATGATATATTCAAGCTACATTTCTCCAGATCACATGACCAGAACCATAGGAACCATAGAAAATTGTAACTTCTGAACGGAAAGGCCTAGGAACTTGAAATTTTCAGGGTGGGTTTGAATCGCGAATATCGCAGTCACGTTCATCAATGCGCAGAATTAGACCAGGGGTTCCGTAAATATGGCCCTTCAAAATATTTTTTTCCTGATAGTTTCGAAACTACTGATCGGATTGGAATGAAATTTTGCACCTAGCTGAGGAATAATGTATTCAAACTACGTGCAAAATTTTGTCCAGATCGCATCACCAAGACCATAGATACCGTAGAAAGCTGAAGCACTGACATGAAGTCTGGTGTTTCGCCTAAGTTTCAGAATATTTTTGATAGCTGTCGAAAATTCCTTCAATTGATTTCTGAAACTGGAAAATGCGAATCCACCTACAAGGTGCATGTACGAGCGCTCAAAAGCTCCTGCCTTCACGGCAGTGCTTTTCGTAATTTTTTGTTCTCTACTATTCGTCTGTTGAAAGTGTCAGCATCTCTCTATCGGTTCAGATTTAACAAGCAGAAAACAGAAAAAAACACCGTTTTTTCGACATTGTTAAAAATTAGTCATATTTGCAAGACCACGGACCACCCCACATAGCCCTACACTCGCGGTTTTCTTCTACGATTATTGTTACAGAATGACACTAAATCTGCTCTATTGCCGTCTAATAAATAATAAACGCTTTCCGACGATATCCCTTCAAGCCCGTCTAGAGTTATTTCGAAATAATTTCATAATAATGTTCGCACATGGCCAAAATCGATAAAAGGTGTCTTCGAAAAAGTGAATTAGGCTTCTTTTCCGTCCCATCTTGAAGGATGACGGGGAATTGGGATCGATTGTCGAACAGCGAAAAATTTACTTTTCATAGATTCAGGAGATATTTCCGCTAGCATTAATAGAGTTTCGCTAGTTTTTGAGGTGAACTATCATTTACGTACTCGATGTGTATTCTGATACACATGACCAATGAATGAGTGTCACAATTTCAGATTCCTCCTAACACTATTCGAAAAATTTCGGAAGAAGGCAAGTTACAGCCTGGAATTAGCAGTGGAAGAAAACCTGTACATTACGAATATTCCTTCAACTTAATTTTTGCTAAAATTGAAAACAATGGATATATCAATTTGGATATCCCTTTTGAACCGTTGAAGAGTACCTGACTTTCAATATCATAACAAAAATTGGTTAACGAGTACAAAAAAGAAGATTAAGAATATTTATATAATTGTTATCTTCTGTCGAGAAATTGTCAATTTGTTTTCGTTTTTCATTGATTTTTTATTTAAAACAATTCAAATCTATGGGAGATGATCCCCCAACATAAAGGGCCTGTACCGATCCTCGAACAACTGAGGTTTCAAAGAAACATCGCTTGTATGACCAGTCGTGGTGTAACTTACTCTCCAGATCAAAAAGCAAGCAGAATACTATTATTTTGGTAATTTTGATCTTGAATATTTCGCAAATGAAAGGAACAAATTATTGTTTTAATGAAGGAGATGTACTTCAATAATGTTAGCTTATTCAATAAACACATCCAAATCACTACACTTATACTGGGAGACACAGTTGTGGCAGAGTTTTTGAGAGCTCGTACTACTTACACGAGGGCTACATCATTTCGTCACGACGGTCACGATGTCTGTATTTTTCGAATTTTTAGCCGAAAATGGTCTCAATCGAAAGAGTACGACTCACTGATGACGTCCGTAAGCACGATAACTCTCGAACGGAAAAACCTAGAGACTTGAAATTTTCGTTGTGGGTTCAGTTTCCAAATGCCGCGGCTCATAAATATGGTCATTTGAAATTTAGTTTCCTCAATAATTTCAAAACTACGGCTTCGATCGTGACGAAATTTTGTATTTTAGTGAAGAATGATATATTCAAGCTACATTTTCTCAAGATCGAATGACCATAACCATAGAAACCATAGAAAATCATAACTTACGAATGGAAAGACCTATGAACTTGCAATTTTCAGGATAGGTTTGGATTCGCGTTCACGTTCATCAATGAGCAAAATTAGATTAGGAGTTCCGTAAAAATGGCCGTTCAAAATATGTTTATCCTGATAATTTCGAAACTACTGATTGGATTGGAATGCAATTCCGCACATAGATGAAGAATAATGTATTCAAACTAGGTGGGAAATTGTTTCAAGATCGCATTACCAAAACCATGGATACCGTAAAAAATTCTAGGGAATTATCGAAAAAAAATCACCTAAAGGACTGACGTGAAGTCTAGATTTTCACCTTGGTTTGAAATTTTTTTTGACAGCTGTGAATATTTTTTCAATTGTTTTTCAAAACTGGACAACGCAAATCCACCTACAAGGTGGGTAAACGAGCGCTCAAAAGCTCCTGACTTCCTGAATGCTTTTCATCATTTTTTTTTGCGTGGATCTCGGTTCAAAACTATTTCGAAAACATTTCGTAGTTGACGTTACCAGTTCGTGTTTCCCTAAAATGCCATAATCAAAACGGTGACGTCCTACCAGTCAAATCTTTACAAAACGCACGAATGAACAAATCCATGAAGGAATCAACAAACATAACCAATATTCTGTAAACAGCTGTTTCCGCAAGCGATCAACAACCAGTTTGTCCATGTCATAAAAGTACGAACCGCAGTTCGAGCTATCACAAAACTTGTTTTTAAACCGGACTAAATTATTTCAAACTGTTTGGCGCGTGACGTCACCAGTTCGATGCGAAAATACGATTATTTCGGATCGCTATGCCCGGCGAGCCGCTCGAGTCATGTGAACGACGACAAGCCTAGATCAGTCGACTTGCTAACCTCGTAGTCCTCGTACGGTTCACATCGTCTTCGTCAATCGGGGTGATTTCAGTATAAAAAAATTATGAAAAGCACTGCCGTGATGTGAAAAGCTTTTGAGCGCTCGTTCATCCACCTTGTAGGTAGATTCGCATTTTCCAGTTTTAGAAAAAATTTTTTTGACAGCTGTCAAACTGAGACGAAACTCCAGACTTCACGTGCTTAAGGTATTTTTTTTTTATAATTCGTTAGAATTTTCTACGGTATCTATGGTCTTGGTGATGCGATCTGGACAAAATTTCGCACGTACTTTGAATACATACTTCTTCATCTATTTGCAGAATTTTATCTCAATTCAATCAATAGTTCCGAAATTATCACTCAACATTCGCGATCCAAACCTACCAAGAAAATTCGAGGTCCCTAGGCCTTTCCGTTCGCAAGTTATAATTTTTTATAGTTCTGGTCATGCGATCTGGACAAAATGTAGCTTTAATATATCAGTCTCCAGTAAAAAATTTAGTCCCGATCGGATCCGTTGTTTCGAAATTATCAAGAAAACTAAATTTCGAACAACCATACAGAATTCCTAGTCTAAGTTGGCTCAATGATAAACGTGGACACGACATTCGAGATCCACACCTTTCCTGAAAATTTCAAGTCCCTAGGCCTTTCCTATCGAAGTTATAATTTCTATGGTTCTGGTCATGCGATCCAGACAAAATGTAGCTTGAATATATCGTTCTCCATCAAAATACAAAATTTCGTCACGATCGAAGCAGTAGTTTCGAAATTATCAAGGAAACTAAATTTCAAACGACCATATTCACGAAACCCCTATTCCAATTTTGTTCGAAGATTAACGTGACCACGGCATCCGAGATCCGCAACCTATCCTGAAAATTTCTAGTCCCTGGCCTTTCCGTTCGAAAGTTATAGATTTCTATGGTTCTGGTTATGCGATCTAAAAAAAATTAAGCTTGAATATATCATTTTCCTTTAGTATACAAAATTTCGTCACGATCAAATCCGTAGTTTTTAAATAATCAAGATAACCAAATTTCACATGACCATATTCACGAAAACCCTAGTCTAATTTTTTCTCATAGATAAACGTGAACGACATCCGAGATCCACACCTATCCTGAAATTTTCGAGTCCCTAGGCCCCCCTGTTCGAGAGATATAATTTTCTATGATTTCTATGGTTCTGGTCATGCGATCTGGAAAAAATGTAGCATGAATATATCATTCTCCATTAAAGTACAAAATTTCGTCACGATCAAATCCGTAGTTTCGAAATCATTAAGGAAACCTAATTTCACATGACCATATTAACGGAACCCCTAGTCTAATTTTGCTTATAGATAAACGTGACCACAACATTCGAGATCCACAACTATCCTGAAAAGTCCAAGTCCCTAGGCCTTTCCGTTCGAAAGTTATAATTTTCTATGGTTTCTATGGTTCTGGTGTGCGATCTAGACAAAATTTTGCATGTAGCTTGAACACGTCATTTTACATTAGAGTGCAGAATTTCATCTCGATCGAATCTGTAGTTTCGAAGTAATTAGAAAAACAAAATTTCGAACAGTCATATTTACGGAACCCCTGATGGAATTCTGCCCATTAACGAACTCAATCGCGGTCCCAAATGCCGCTGAACCCATACTGAAAATACTCTAGACTCGAGAAAAGACTCTAGGTTGTTCCGTTCGAGAGTAATTGGGTTTACGGACAGACGGATGGACAGACAGGCTTGAATTAGCCGACGTATTCGTCATCAATGAGTCGAACCTTGTCGATTGAGACCATTTTCGGCTTAAAATTCGAAAAATACAGACATCGTGACGAAATGATAAAGCCCTTGTGCAAGTAGGATGCGCTCTCAAAAAAGTGGACCGACGATTTCACGAACAAATTTATTAATGTTGACATACATCACCCAGTGTTGTGGGATGTTATAAGCAGTTTTTACAAAATAAAATCTAAAAAGTTTAAACATGGGATTCAATCTTTCAACAACTGGATGTCAATGTGGCTTCAAAATCGGCAAGAAGTATTAAAATGTACATTTTCAATCTCTAAGTCGCCCATCAAATTACTTCCATCATACGTTTTCCTACTTTTGAAAAAAAAATCTACCATCTGCGTTGTCTTGGTTGTTTTCTGAGTCTTCTTCTCTCCTGTTGCTAAGCTATTAGCCGCATCACAAGGAAAGAAGCACTTGTCATAATCACTTCGTTCATTTCGGTTTTTACTTAATAATTATTTCACTTTACTATTACTTAGGAATCTTATTCAGGACTGCAAATGAAGCGGATCCTCGCGATTCAAAGCTTGACAAGCAACTGTGATAATGTGGACAATGATAGAACGAATACGGCCGCGAGTCAAACGAGCCACGCCAGCCTATTAGACAAGCCAAAGACGGGCGAGCACGAGTATTGTGGATCGGTCTTAACATGGCAGTAGGCTTGAAAATATTTCTATTTTGCCGCTTGAACTTGCAATTCCAGTCACAGAATTCATCTTCTGCGCGCATGACAAACAAATGATAATGGCTGTCAGTTTCGAAATTCTATGATACCTACAGAACGAGGAGCGGCAAACAATAATTCGAAGCCGACGGTGATGTTACAATCATTTATAAAGATCCTGTTTTGAGAATGGACACGTGCTATATTGTTCACCATTCAAAAGTAGTCTTAATCATTCTGAAATTTCCTATCAATTATAATACTTTTATAGCACATAGCACAATAATTCATGAAATGGACAGATTTGGAAAATACAAATGAAAAGTTACTTTTTTATAGGATTAATGTTCCTATCATCTTCATTGAATAATAATCCACAAATTGAATAATCTAGTGAGAGTTATAGTACAATTTCCATGCCAAAATTCGTTATGTACTGTACAGATCCTTCAATTTCTTTTTTCGGCAACCGTCCGGGAAGAACTCACTTTCCAGACGTTTTTTCTCCGAGAAAGTATCATTTCCCGGCCAGTCCGGGAAGTACGAACTTTCCGGACTAGGCCAGAAAATAAGTTTCCCGTAGCAACGAAATTACGACTGTCACCTATTACGTTGCTATCATTGTCTATATCGCTTCTCCGGAAGAACAAAGACGCAAATGCCGATCAACTTTTCAGGAAACAAGTTTTAAGGAATGGATCTTATGCTGGTACGCTGAATTGACGCGATATGAATCATCTTTATTATAATAGAAGGGACTCTCTATAAAGTGAATTTCATCTATTTGAGATGGTGCTACTTTTTTCTTACTTTAAACAGTAATTAGAATTCATAACTCAAAATTTTTATGATTTGCACTTACGTCTTTGTTCTTCCGGTGAAGCGATATGATGAAGGTATGATTTCATTGTTGATTTCATAATTTATCATTACCATAGCAACGAAATACCAACATGAAATTAGTTGCCATTTTGATTTTTGAAAGTTTGTAGTGTTTTTGGTCGCATTTATCACAATAAAGAAATTTGTCTCATTGATTTGTTATTCTACACGGTTGCCGACAAAAAAGTGTAGGCAACACGTCCAAATACTGTTTTTGGACGTGTTGCGTACACTATTTTTTCGGCAACCGTGTAGAATAACATATCAATGAGACGCTTTTCTTCATTGCGATGAATGCGACCAAAAACACTCCAAACTTTCAAAAATCAAAATGGCAACTTATTTCGTGTTGGTATTTCGTTGCTATGGTAATGATCAATTGTATTTATCGAAATCAGACCCACCTAGCCAATGATAACAACGTAATAGGTGTCAGTCGTCATTTTGTTGCTACAGGAAACGTACTTTCTGGCCTAGTCCGGAAAGTACGTACTTTCCGGACTAGGCCGGAAAATGTTACTTTCTCAAAAGAAAAGCTTCTGGGAAGTGAGTACCTCCTGGACGGTTGCCGAAAAATTACTAATCTCTCTCTATATGTCACTTTCTTCCCAATCCAACTTGACTAAACACACTTCGAGGTTATATTCATGAAGGTATTTCATTTCTATGATGATATTGATCAGTTATCTTCTGTAACCAGAAATAAAGCATCGACTTTCTTCTATGTCAAAAATTCCTGAAGCGAGCATGCTAAGATCTGCTTAGATGATCTTATATTTCTATGTCACAAATTCTATCGAAATCCGATATGTCAAAATTATTACGTGTTGAAGTTATCATAAATTCCCTGTAGGTTCAAAATTCCTGCGAGTATGATGAATTATGTCCCATTTTGATGAAGTAAGTTATACCTCTCGTAAAAAGATAAATATCTATCATAATATTTTGAAATTTTTTATTCTAGATTTTATGTGACAAGTTCAAAGCTAATCTGAAGTATAAATCAAGTCCTTCCAGCGAAGGTACAGTAACAAAATTCGAAGAAAATCAAGTACAGTTCATTCCTGTAAAATTACACAATGAAGGTCAATGCGTTAAACATACCAGGTGAGTATTTTTATTTAAAATATCATTTTCACAGTACAATCAATAAAAATATGAATATGGGTTTATATAATGCCGTACCCCTTTGGCCAAAATATGAAGAAGAAATTGGTAATCATATAAACATTTATATTCAAAAACTGTTCGTTTTGAATGGAAAACACTTTGTTTGTGGATATTTTTTTGACCTATAACATAAAAAAAATTGTATTTTTTACAAATCGATTGTGAATTTTTGTGAAGGAATGTCGAACATTCGAACAGATTCGCTCACTAGCAGCTTTTAGTCCACAAAACTCAGGTGTTACTACTCATTTCGATGTTGATAGTTGTTGACACTCAGATTCATTTTTCTGGTTTCAATTCATTTGTAGTGAAGATGAGGAGGCTCATTATTTACCTATTCAATATTAGTTTATTTGATTCAAACCACTTTTTTCTGTTGTTGAACAAATTTATTCCTGCATCCACTACGTCGGTTGCGTCTTCAGCTCCTACTAAAACATCAGCATCATCTACAAATTGCCTTACCACTCATGTTCGCCATCAATAATGCTCTCCAGATGGTTACGGAGTACCAGTAATAAATGACTACTCTGAACTGATAGTCTTCCCTCCTTTCTTAACACTTAAATACGACTCAGCCCATTTTGATGGGTTCTGAAAACATCGCAAGTACGCACACTTATTTTTGATTCTTTTTTATTTCTAGGATTTCCACTGGGTTAGTGTGTTTCAGGTATATGGATTCATTATTTGTTGATGATCTGTCTAGTCTGATTGAATTATTTGGTCAGTGATGATGAAGTACTGGTTACATTTATCTGGTACTTCCTCCGGTTCACCTTCAATCCGGCATTCATCCTCATTACTTGGTTGCATATTCTCCATATTGTCTTGATTTCATTGTCCGAATTCTCTTTACGGTCCTCGTTAATCAAAGATTTGATTTTATGAGTAATTATCATATATTCTTCTTTGGTTTTCTTGTAGATTCCTTTGTAAGTTGTAACGAAGTGGATTTCGTTACGTAAGTCACCCGGTATAATCCGCATCGATTTTGGAACATTCATTCAAATACAATTTCCGTATTTCATATCAAGAAAATTCAACGTGTCGATTTAAAAACGCAGCCTATGTATAAAAACCCCAGTAACAATAGCGAGAATGATATCTCCCGCACATGTTATTTTTTGCATGTTGAACGACGCCGTTTTCTAGTTTCAGATTGTTTCCTTCCAAACCGAGGTTATATAAGGGGGTATTTGATGATCGAGCGAATAATTTCCATTCCGGAATATAAGTTTTTCTGCTACGTTTGTTCGTGACGAGAAATTATTCGAGATAGTGACTCTAGTTCGTTTTTCTATTTCCGAAATGCATCAAACTTGGGTGTGTGTTGGAAGTCTTATTTATTTATTTATTGATACACGTACATATCGTCGCTAACAAAACGAACTGGCGTAACTCAAAAATAGACATTTTTTAGTACGAAGTTGGAAGGATTATTTCTGCCAAATGCGATGAAGTATTACAGATTTATTTATTGAATTGCAATGAATCATATTGCAACTCAATAACTCAATAAATAAATCTGTAATACTTGATCGCATTGGGCAGAAATAATCCTTCCAACATCGTGCTGAAAAATGTCTATTTTTGAGTTACGCCAGTTCGTTTTGTTACCGACGATATAAGCAATTAGGAAATAGTAATTTCCCTAACAAGTGCGGAAAGTGATGCTTTCCCGCACGCGACTGCCGTTAACCCGAACGACGCGGAGCGGAGTTCGGGTAAGCAGTCGAGTGCGGGAAAGACACTTTCCGCATGAGTTAGGAACAATACTTTTTCTACAAGCGTAGGAAACAAATTCATTTTTCAATTATTTATTCATGCAAATGGAAACAACTAACAAGAGTAACATTTTCTATCCACTAATTATTCGTAATATTTATTGTAAATGTACAATTTGATGCATTATGTAAATTTATAGCGGAAGCCAGCATATTTTTTGAAGATGGCTGATTTCCTGAAGAAGAAGGTAACTCGGGCAATACATTATCGAAAGAAATCGAATGTGCAGGCACAGGCATCAAATCGTCGCCGATCGATATAGACGTGGATGGTTCTAAAATGCACCCAGAAGACGATGTAGTGTTCAAATTGAGAATTTTGTTCGACATTTCTTTTTTTCGATTGGTGAAGTCTTCTAAATACCCCTCTGCAACTGAAGTCGATTTCCATCCGCCTAGGCGTTTGATATTAGTTATACCCACACCACAGTCAGCAAGTAAAGTGGCTGAGGAACGCCTGAAGCTGTGACCAGTGTAAAGCTCTGGATTTTGAAGGCGCAGATATACTGATATTTCGGAGGGTATCTTTCCTATGGTATTGATTCCTACACATTGCATAGTACATTTTCCACTTTTGTAATACAAGAATAAACGACGGTGAGGAGTCTCTTTTGGACGTAAATGTACATAATTTCTCTATACGTTCAAAAAATAACCATCATTTGCTTCTTCAGATATCACGAAGGATCTAGAGGAATGATTTTTGGAATCCTTGATATTAACAATTATCAGCTTTTCTTTGTCGTCTATGTCGTCAATGGTGAGTTTTGTCAGCTCTTCTCGTCTGCAAGCACCAGCTAATCCAAAAATTGCTACTAACTTAATCATGAGGTATATGTCATCGGGTGCTTCAGTCATAAATTTTGAAACGTCTTCTTGAGTGAAGATTTTGGCCTTTTTCGGTCGAAAACCAACATTCTGTCTTTTAATGAATGCAATTATTTTGTAAAATTTGCTAATATCCAAATTTTGTTTTACTTTGAATACACTCTTCAACATTGAATATCTTGCCCATAAAGTGTTCGGCTTCCATGTTTTAGACATTTCTAGAAAATAAGCCAAGAATACTTCTTCTTTATTTGGTGTTTTCACTTTTTTATTGTTGCACCATTCAATAAAACTCGTGTATTGCTTCTTATACCTTTGTTTAGATTTTGTTGGCAATAACTTAAAGTTCGCATCTGTAGCTGCTTGCACGATTCCTTGTGGAAGTTCTTCATCAGATGAATAATCCATCGTGGCAATTTCACTAAATCGAAAATTTTATATAAGTAACGCTTTGTCTGTCACTCTGACAATTACAAACAAATTTGTGTATTGATCGGAATGACAACATCAATTGTTACCTACTCGTTATCAGATCAATCAAAGCCTATATATAGGGTGATTTTCATAACAATACATTTTTATTTATCAATATTTGTTCATTTTTTCAATAAATAGTGCAAAATGATGGATTATTTTGAACAAACTCACTTAGTATTGCAACAAAAAAGCTTGAACTTTCATATTTTGTCACCCACCACTTATATTTTACGAGGATATCATATAAATGTTTTTCCCGCACTAGTGTGGGAAAACTTTTCCCGCACGACTGTGGGAAAATGACACTTTCCAAACTGAATTGCGTGCGGGTAGAGGGTGAATCACGCACGCTTGTAGGAAAAAGTATTATAAATATAAAAGTCGTACATGATAAATAGTTGCTGTCAAGTATTACACGGCTTGTCATAAAGTAAAAATCATTGGGGATGAAAAGGTAAGTATAAAACAATTTCAAGTAAAAGTTCTTTCACACTTTTGCGGAACTTTTCTTCGATCAAACTCTTCATACTATCAGGCAACCTGTTATAAAGCTTCAGTGAGACATGAGGAGATAAGGCCCGTTTCTTCTCAAATGTCCGACCCGTTGGGAATTCTTTCTGTGTTCCATAATCGCTCATCATAAATTCCGTCCGCAAAGGAATGTTTCACGGGGTCGACCCTCCGTCCCCGTTTATCAGAGATTTAGCGCGAGTTATTTCACGTTATTTCATCGGTCGTTTATTCCCTGTACCCTGGGGGTGAAGTATTATTGAGTTAATGCTTCTGCGTCTTTCAAGACGAGTGCATTCGAGGGTTGCTCATTGTGGCCTAGTCTTATGGGAAACCTCTGGCTGAACTCCTTACTCTGAGGAAAGGGGTCAATCGTCTTCATCTGTCTTTCCCAGACTTAAGTCTCATTTTGGTGGATGCGCAACTTCATATGCCGGTTCCTCCACCATAAGTGTCATTAGTTGAGTTTCTCGGACCCAGGTTTAGTTTTGGTGGATGTGCCACATATCTCAGCTCATCCACCATCACCATCATTATTCACGCTACCCAAATCTGAATTCAGTTCAGACCTCCGTCTCAGTAGAGGTGCTTGGACATGAACTGGACGTCACCGGTTAGATTGCTTGGAACACAGGGGAGTTCGCCATCTTGCCGAAACTATAGACTCTAGACCGTTTTGGACTTGTCATTCTGTATGTTTTCCGCACTTGTCCGCATTTCACTGTCTTGATCATTGCTTTCGCCTTTTTACCCCACTTACCGCTTTGTGATGTTTTAGACACGCTGCCTGCTCACCTCGCTTGTTCCTCGTCCGCTTGCCGTCATTGCATTGTATTTACTTTTGTATTGAAAATTAATTTTTTTTAGTTGGTCATAGGACTGTGTCCGATATTGTGTTAATGTTTTTCCAGTATACTGTAGATAACCAAGAAGTGTATGAAGTTGAACAAACATTGCATGTTATAGTGTATAAAATAGAGTAGAATTTTATTTGCTCCATTCGTAGCCTCCTCCTCATTGGTGAAAGAAATCAGCTCTTGCCAATCGCTACCACCTTAGATTGGACTAAACTTTTTCTCCAACTGTGTAAAATCTACCTATGGTTAATTAAAGTAAGCTTCATAAGGAATTGCGACCTTTCAAAACCCATCGCAGTTGGCGCCCGAGTAAATAAATAAAGGAAACAATAGACAATATTCCCGATCCGGAGGTAAACGCTGTCACAAATTTGAATTTACTCTACTTATTACTAGAAGTATAGCCGGGACGTACACTCCAGTTGCTTTTGGTTTTGAGGGATTTGTTACATTTATTCCCACTGAAATGCATGAGAAGAAAACATTTTGTGGGCAACGACCTATACCTCGAATGAAAAGCTTGCCAATTCCCAGTCATACCCATAATCACATTGTCAAAAAGATGAATGACCAATCTTGTTCTAGTTTTTGTACGAAAATCAATTTTGCACATTTATTTAAAGATCTGCTGTATATCATATTAGGTTAACTGGGAGCTTTATTACGAATGGTGATTTTTCTGTTTTTCTTTCATATATTCAAGTATATAACCCTTCATTCCCTACCAACTGTGAAAAAACCGCCAAACTTTTGCTATTCGTATAAATTTTGAATTGAAAAATTAAAAAGCATTGCCATGAAGTCAGGAGCTTTTGAGCTCTCGTTCATCCACCTTACAGATAGATTCGCATTCTTGTTTAAGAAACCAGTTGAAGAAATCTTTGACAGCTGTCAAAAAAAGGACAATTATGCCGGATCAGCTGTTACAAAAATATAAGTATTTTTGAGCGCTCGTACTACTTACACGAGGGCTATATCATTTCGTCACGATGTCTGTATTTTTCGAATTTTGAGCCGAAAATGGTCTCAATCGACTATGTTCGACTCACTGATGACGAATCCGTCGGAAAATTCGAGTCTGTCCGTCCGTCCGGCCGTCCGGCCGTAAGCACGATAACTCTCGAACGGATCAACCTAGAGACTTGAAATTTTCAGTGTAGGTTCAGATCGCAAATGCCTCGGTTAAGTTCGTTAATGGGCCAAATTCCACGAGGGGTTCCGTAAATATGGCCGTTCAAAGTTTTGTTTCCCTGATTACTTGAAAACTACGAATTCGATCGAGATGAAATTTTGCACACAAATGGAAAATGAGGTGTTTTAGCTACATGCGAAATTTTGTCCAGATCGCATAACCAGAACCATAGAAACCATAGAAAATTGTAACTTTTGAACGGAAATGCCTAGGGACTTGAAATTTTCGGGATAGGTGTGGATCTCGAATGTCGTGATCACGTTCATCTATGAGCAACATTATACAAGGGGTTCCGTAAATACGGTCGTTTGAAATTTTGTTTTCTCGATAAATTCGAAACTACGGATTCGATCGAGATGAAATTTTGTATTTTAATCGAGAATGATATATTGAAGCAATATTTTGTCCAGATCGCATGACCAGAACCATAGAAATCATAGAAAATTGTAACTTTTGAACGGAAAGGCCTAGGAACTTGAAATTTTCAGGGTGGGTTTGGATCGCGAATATCGCGGTCACGTTCATCAATGAGCAAAATGAGACTAGGGGTTCCGTAAATATGGCCGTTCAAAATATTTTTTGCCAGATAGTTTCGGAACTACTGATCGGATTGGAATGAAATTATGCACCTAGCTGAGGAATAATGTATTCAAACTACGTGCGAAATTTTGTCCAGACCGCATCACCAAGACCATAGATACCGTAGAAAATTCTAGCGAATTATCGAAACAAAATTGATCAGCTAAAGCACTGACATGAAGTCTGGAGTTTCGCCTAAGTTTCTGAATTTTTTTGACAGCTGTCAAAAATTCCTTCAATTGGTTTCTAAAACTGGAAAATGCGAATCTACCTACAAGGTGCATGTACGAGCGCTCAAAAGCTCCTGCCTTCACGGCAGTGCTTTTCGTAATTTTGTATTCAATAATTCCTCGGAATTTAAAATGGTTCTGGTTATGCGATATAGAAAAAATTACGAAAAGCACTGCCGTGAAGGCAGGAACTTTTGAGCGCTCGTACATGCACCTTGTAGGTAGATTCGCATTTTCCAGTTTTGGAAGACCCACCCTGAAAATTTCAAGGTCCTATGCCTTTTCCTTCGGAAGTTATAATTTTCTATGGTTTCTATGGTTCTGGTCATGCGATCTGGACAAAATGTTGCTTTAATGTGTCATTCTCGTTTAAAATACAAAATTTCATCTCGATCGAATCCGTAGTTTGGAAATTATCGAGAAAACAAAATTTCAAACGACCGTATTTACGGAACCTCCAGTATAATTCTGCTCATTGATAAACGTGAACATTTCACACACATTTCAGATCTACACCTATCCTGAAAATTTCAAGTCCCTAGGCGTTTCTGTTCGAAAGTTATGGTTTTCTATGGTTTTCATAGTTCTGGTCATGCGATCTAGAGAAATGTAGCTTGAATATATCATTCTCCATAAGTATACAAAATTTCGTCACGATCGAATCTGTAGTTTGGAAATTATCAAGAAAACTAAATTTCAAACGACCATGTTCACGGAACCCTTAGTATAATTTTGCTCATAGATGAAAGTGATCACGACAATCGAGATCCACACCTATCCTGAAAATTTCGAGTCCCTAGGCATTTCCATTCAAAAGTTACAATTTTCTATGGTTCTGGTGATGCGAGCTGAATAAAATTTTGCATGTAGCTTGTACACCTCATTTTCCATTAAATTGCAAAATTTCATCTCGATCGAATCTGTAGTTTCGAAGAAATCAGGAAAACAAAATTTCGAGCAGCCATATTTACGGAACCCTTTGGCGGATTTTGCCTAATAACGAACTCAACCTCGGCTTTCGAGGTTCGAACCTACCCTGAAAATTTCAAGTTTCTAGGACATTCCGTTCGAGAGTTATCGTGTATACGGACGGACGACCCGACGGACGGACGGACGGACAGACTCGAATTTTTCGACGGATTCGTCATCAGTGAGTCGAACATAGTCGATTGAGACCATTTTCGGCTCAAAATTCGAAAAATACAGACATCGTGACGAAATGATATAGCCCTCGAGTAAGTAGTACGAGCGCTCAAAAATATAGCTTGAATATATCATTCTTCATTAAAATACAAAATTTCGTCACGATCGAATCAAACGACCATATTTACGGAACCCAGTTGAATTTGCCCTTTAACGACATTACACTCGGCATTCGAAATTCGAACCTATCCTGAAAATTTCAAGTTTCTAGGTCGTTCCGTTATCGTGTATACGGACCGACGGCCGGACGGACAGACTTGAATTCTTCGATGGATTCGTCATCAGTGAGTCGAACCAAGTTGATTGAGACCATTTTCGGCGCAAAATTTGAAAAATACACACATCTATTTTCATCTATGGACAAGATTTCGAACGTAGTTTGAATACATTATTCTTCATCTATGTGCAAAATTTATTCCAATCCAATCAGTAGTTTGGAAATTATCAGGAAAAATATGTTGAACATCCATTTTCACGAAACCCCTAGTCTAATTTTGCTCATTGATGAACGTGATCCACACTAATCCTGAAATTTTCAAATCCCTAGGCCTTTCCGTTCGAAAGTTCATAATTTTCTAGTTTTGACCATGTGATCTGAACAAAATTTTGCATATAGCTTGAACACGTCAATATCCATTCAAGTGCAACATTTCATCTAGATCAAATCAGTAGTTTCGAAGTAACCAGGAGAAAATTTTCGAACGGCCATATTTATGGAACCCCTGGTTGTATTCCGGTTGTATTAACAAACTGGAACCACACTGAAAATTTCAAGTCCTCAGGTCGTTCCGTTCGAAATTGAGCTTACGGCAAAATTCGAAAAATACAGACATCGTGACGAAATTATATAGCCTATAGCCCTCGCGTAAGTAGAACGAGCGCTTAAAAAGAATACTGAAGATAATTGTTCAAAAAAATTAAACACTTAATTGGCACTAATATGCTAACACCTGCCAATCAAGTCGATAAGACACCCAAATATCAATGGAAATGACTATGTTGAATGAAACAATGCTTAATGTGCATTTAGATATGCCTCAAAGAGGTTTTCATTTTAATTTTTCCTGTCAGCAGTAATCCCAAACCCATTGAACAAAACTCAACAAGCCAAATGTATATAAAATGTCGATGAACATATATTTTCAATTAAGATACTACAATGTTTATACAAGTCCATTGTAAAAACCAATATACAATGACGAAAATGAAATTTGAGATCTGTGAAAGAAACACAATTCCAATTCACGAAGAAACTCAATAAATTCAAGGCAATAAACGGACAAAAACATAGAAAATTTAAATGACTTACGATCTCCAAGCCTGATCAAAAATTCTTTTCTAGATTTCGCCCTGAACGATAACTACCGGCCTCAACGCACAGCCAAATTCGAACGTGTCTACAAATTTCATCGACCAGAAACCGCTAGAACCAACAAAGATGTCAAGACTGAAGTATCTCGCCCGCCAAACATTGAGCTTCGAAAATCCTTGGAAAAAACCGGAAGCGTACCTATGGAACCCTACCAGAAACAATTTCAAGTTAGTCGTTTCCAAGAAAAAAACAACTATTATTGGAATCAAGCGAATTGTGTACAAATTTCATCGAAAGAATTTCCAGACTTCAAGTCTTCAATGGAACAGTCCAACAAAAAGCACAATATCCTCAAGCCTGCAGTTGTAAGAAGCTCCAGTGAGCACTTGACCATTGAGTGTCCCAAGAAAAATGGGACGCCTCAGAAACCTCCTAAGCTTCGTGAAGATACTGCAAAAACAAAACTTGCTGAATTCCAACCAAATAATGAACATTATTATCCCAACAGTTCTAGGACGTCAAAAAAAGTTAAATGGGAAGATGGTTACTGTGCTTCTCCAAGCTGTGAATGGTATCCAATGACAGCAGAATATCGAAATTTCTATAAAAATTACTTTCCTTCGAGAACCAAACCTTCGTACTCCTATAACAACTTCCTGACATATAATGACGCAGACTATGATGAAAGGTACAAGTACAGAAATTATAATTACAGTAAATATCATTATGCCAACGACAAAGCACCTGGTACTTATTCTTCCTTTAGGAAGCCGAATCCCCGTAGATATGCCGATTCACATAAGTACTATACGATAGAATATCCTAGAAAATCAAGGTATGGAAATCCCAATAATTTGCTCTATATGGAAGAAGATTCCAGATGTTACAATCCCTACAACTATGATGAAAGAAGCACGAAACTGTACCAGAGTTCTGTTCAAAAATCCTACAGGAACTCTGACACTCAGTACGATTTGTTTGAAAAGCTTCACAATAAAAAACTACAAGTTTCCCAATCTGAAGCTTCAAAATTTTGTGCGAGAAAAGTCGAGGTTGAGAGTAAAAAAGTGGGTGATGAAAAAGGACGAATAAGACTGACGAAGAGTGATGAATTGTTGATAAAATGTGAGGATGCTGCTACACAAATGACAGAAAGGAAACACCAAAGCCACCAAACTTTCCTCACCTGCAACTCTGAAATGAAACCCAATGATTTTAACAAGCTCAATACTACCACTGTTATAAGTAGATTGCTACTCGAACTGACGGAGAAGTTAAAAACGTCAGAACACTCTTTATCTTCTTCGAAACAGAAATGTTTCCTCATGGAAACAGGTACACAGTACGTCGAGCCATTTGTGAAAGAGAGGCCTAGTTCGCCTAAACCTCCAACCATGAGGAAACACCGCAAGTCATCTGAAGCAAAGAAACCTCTGAAGAACAAGAGGTGTAACTTAAGAATCATGCAGAATGAATCAACCCAATACGAAGAGATGAAGAGTTTTGAAAACGTCACTTCATCAACACTCGATACAGAGTACGAATTCGAAAGAAAATTCTTCATGAAGGACCCCAACAAAGATAATTTTTGTCAGATAGAGTCTACCAAGAAGCGTAAAGCACTCAAGTCTGGAGTTTGTGAAGAGAGAATTTATGCGAAACGTTTAGTGAAAGAGATAAATGGCAGGGACACCAAAGGTGATCTTCAGAATATTGATGAAAGTCCAAGGTCGATAAAGTCTGAAAAATTGGAACTCAAAAATATTCATCATCATCGTTCATACGCGAACATAAAACATTGTCTTCCATTCTTGATCGATAAGGGACACAGATATAAAGAGGGTTCATATGAATTAATGCCTTATATCGAAAATAGCATAATCAGAAACAAACATAACAGACAAGATGGAAGGAAGAGATCTACGAGTTGTGAGGTTGAGAGGAGAAAATTAAAACGTAAACATAAGAACAAATCAAATAAAAATCCAGGGAGGTCCTATTCAGTAGGCTCCTCTAAGTCGGATCTGTCTGATCCCGAGGATCGATATCTGGAGAAATATGTGGTGAAGCTTTCCAATCCCAAACAGGAAATTGTTTTGTATGACGTCAAGCCTAAACTTTGTGACTATTTGAGTAATAAGGGTGTTAAACAAAAAATTGTACAGAAACTGAGTCAAAAATGAAAATAGCCCAGTTGTTTAATATTCTTCGTGTCTTCCGCATCCGTTGTTATTGTTTTTAAGTCCTTGTATGTGAAGTACATTATATAATAATTGTAAATATCGACAATAAGTCATGGATCCATTGTGCCTAATGGATTGACACGAAATGAATCTTTATATTTGGTTAAAATATTACAATATTGCAGAATTTAGTTTGATTTAAAATTTATCTAATATATAAAATTCTCGTGTCACAGTTTTCGTTGCCATACTCCTCCGAAACGGCTTAACCGATTTTGATGAAATTTTTTGTGCTTATCCGGTATCTATGAGAATCAGCCAACATCTATTTTTCATCCCCCTAAATCTTAGGGGTAGTCCACCCCTAAATTTTTTTTCTTTATTTTTTAGACAAAATTTCTAATTTCTATTTTTTTATGATACAACATACAAAAATACATACAATCCCCAATTTTCACCCTTCTACGATCAACCCTTATTTTTTAATAGCCAGAACAACGAGAGGCCGAAGGCCTCGAGCAATTTTTAAATTGCGAAAAAAGGGAGAGATATGGCAAAACAACGTTTGCCGGGTCAGCTAGGTTAGGTTAGGTTAGGTTAGGTTAGGTTAGGTTTAGGTTAGGTTATTTTGAGACGAGAGGCCGAAGGCCTCGAGCAATTTTGAAATTGCGAAAAAAGGGAGAGACCGGGGGCGCGAAGCGCCCCCCGCGTTTTCGAGAGGGAGAAACGGGCTTTCCTAAGGTAAGAGAGGCCGAAGGCCTCGAGCAATTTTGAAATTGCGAAAAAAGGGAGAGATATGGCAAAACAACGTTTGCCGGGTCAGCTAGGTTAGGTTAGGTTAGGTTAGGTTAGGTTAGGTTAGGTTAGGTTAGGTTAGGTTAGGTTAGGTTAGGTTAGGTTAGGTTAGGTTAGGTTAGGTTAGGTTATTTTGAGACGAGAGGCCGAAGGCCTCGAGCAATTTTGAAATTGCGAAAAAAGGGAGAAACCGGGGGCGCGAAGCGCCCCCCGCGTTTTTGAGAGGGAGAAACGGGCTTTCCTAAGGTAAGAGAGGCCGAAGGCCTCGAGCAATTTTGAAATTGCTAAAAAAGGGAGAGATATGGCAAAACAACGTTTGCCGGGTCATCTAGTTTATTTATATGAATCATGTAACTCAACTTGAAGAATAATATTCGCATATAAAATAATATGCAATAATATCAAACTCATATGAGCAAATAAAGTCGTCATTCAAGGGGTGGTATGAATCAAAATAAAGTACATTGTTGTATTTCTCCGAACACACGACAATTGAGTGGAATTCGGCAATTCCGCTGTCACCAGGGCAGCTTTATTCTTAAGGAAAAAGCTCCGTTATACCTTTGGTTGTACTAAAAGCACTTTTGATTTGGTTAGATTCACTTGATTTCAAGCAGTTAGATTCACTCGATTCAAGGAGGTAGATTAACTCAAGAATAACTTCAATAGATTTATTCAGCACTGTGAATAATTACGAATGTACGGGAGATAACGTTCGAGAGAAAGGAATTGATGTGTACCTACTGTCCGGAAGAATGAAATGAACTGAAACTCTTACTGACTGATTGAAACGGGACTTGAATCTGAGCTTATGGCGTTATGCTGCCTCTTTATATATGATTCGGAGAAATGCTGAGCTAAGCATTAATAATTATACAATGGAGTCTCCCTCATAAAATAAAATTGTAAATAAGAGAGTTTTTGAAAAAGCAAGAAGCAGAATTACACCTTAAAATGATCTAAGACTGAGAATATATCAGAATATAAATATAGAATTGAATTCAATAGAGTTGGGAATATTAAAATTAAATATTGAATTGACATCAATTGATTGATCGTGATTATTATATCATCCAGTTATTCAATTAAGGGACTATTGTTTTTGAGCGCTCGTACTACTTACACGAGGGCTATATCATTTCGTCACGATGTCTGTATTTTTCGAATTTTGAGTCGAAAATAGTCTCAATCGACAAGGTTCAACTCACTGATAACAAATTCGTCGAAAAATTCGAGTCTGTCCGTCCGTCCGTCCGTCCGTATAAACGATAACTCTCGAACGGAATGTCCTAGAAACTTGAAATTTTCAGGGTTCGAATCTCGAATGCCGCGGTTAATTTCGTTATTGGGCCAAATTCGCCGAGGGGTTCCGTAAATATGGCCGCTCGAAAGTTTGTTCCCCTAGGTTCCCCTGGGATTACTTGAAAACTACAGATTTGATCGAAATGAAATTTTGCACTCGAATGGAGAATGAGGTGTTCAAGCTACATGTGAAATTTTGTCCAGATTGCATGACCAGAACCATAGAAACCATAGAAAATTGTAACTTTTGAACGGAAACGCCTAGGGACTTGAAATTTTCAGGATAGGTGATGATCTCGAATGTCGTGATCACGTTCATGTATGAGAAAAATTATACCAGGGGTTCCGTAAATATGGTCGTTTGAAATTTAGTTTTCTTGATAATTTCAAAACTACAGATTCGATCGTGACGAAATTTTGTATACTAATGGAGAATGATATATTCGAGCTTCATTTCTCTAGATCGCATGACCAGAACCATAGAAATCATAGAAAATCATAACTTTCGAAGACGTAGGGACTTGAAATTTTCAGGATAGGTGTAGATCTGAAATATGGCGTTCACGTTTATCAATGAGCAGAATTATACTAGGGGTTTCGTAAATACGGTCATTTGATATTTTGTTTTCTCGATAATTTCGAAACTACGGATTCGATCGAGATAAAATTTTGTATTTTAAACGAGAATGATATATTAAAGCAACATGTTGTCCAGATCGCATGACCAGAACCATATAGTTTATAGTTAGGAAGGGGGTTACGTTCCACTGCGACCTCAAGGTCTATTGTGCCCCCCATCAGAGCCGTATTCGCAAATGCGCTACCTACAGCTCGCCCTCCAGCTCCAGAGCTCCAATGAACTCCAGTATCTGAGAGGGCTTCAAGGAGGTTAGATCCTCATTCCTTCTGTAATTCTCTTGTCCAAGACATTCTTTGCGCTGGTTTGCAATGGCGAGGCATTCTGTAACCAGGTGAACAGGAGTCTCCTCCTTCTTACCACAGAATCTACACTCGTCTGTTTCTGTTAAGTTCATTCTCATCATATGCTTCCTAAGGCGACAGTGTCCTGTGAGGAAGCCGGCCAGAACCATAGAAACCATAGAAAATTATAACTTCCGAAAGGAAAGGCCTAGGAACTTGAAATTTTCAGGGTGGGTTTGGATCGCAAATTTCACGGTCGCGTTTCATCAATGAGCAAAATTAGATTAGGTGTTCCGTAAATATGGCCGTTTAATAGCAAAATATTTAAATAATTTCGAAACTACTGATTTGATTGGAATGAAATTTTGCACCTAGCTGAGGAATAATGTATTCGAACTACGTGCGAAATTTTGTTCAGATCGCATCACCAAGACCATAGATGCCGTAGAAAATTCTAGCGAATTATCGAAAAAAAATTGGTAAGCTGAAGCACTGACACTGGAGTTTCGTCTAAGTTTGAGAATTTTTTTGACAGCTGTCGAAAATTCCTTCAATTGATTTCTAAAACCAAAACTAAAAAATTACGAAAAGCACTGCCGTGAAGGCAGGAGCGCTCAAAAGCTCCTGATTTCACGGCAGTGCTTATCGTAATTTTTTCTACAGCTAATCTTAAAATGTTGTTATAGCAACTCTTTTAAGTAGATCCAGCAGATTCCAACATTTTTTCATTCAATTAAATTAACAAATTCAAACACATCTATTCGAAGGATTAATAAGTGTAATTTCACAATTAACACAGAAACATATCGTCGCTAACAAAACGATCTGGCGTAAGTCGAAAATAGACATTTTTCAGTACGATGCTGGGAGAATTATTTCAGTCCAATGCGATCAAGTATGACAGATTTATTTACTGAGTTATTGAGTTGCAATATGATTCATTGCAACTCAATAAATAAATCTGTAATACTTGATCGCATTGGGCAGAAATAATCTTTCCGACATCATGCTGAAAAATGTCTATTTTTGACTTACGCCAGTTCGTTTTGTTAGCGACGATATATTTCTGGAACACCATTACTTGTACTCGTTTGCTTAGACACTTGAACCGAGGTACTGGATTGATTTTCAGGTCCACCAAGTATCAACTTGATGAAATCAGAAATACCACAATTTTCAACAATGTAAGCTTCAGCATTGAATAATAGGATCATAATGACGATGGCTTCGCTTTCTTCGACTTAATCAGAAATATACGCCATAAGCACTTTTTCAGTCACGTCATTGATATTCTTTTCCACTTTCCAGGACTGGTATTCCTTCTCATACATCATAGGGTCAAGTGGTGTAAAAACGAGACTGACAACGCTTTGGGTAAAAACGAGACAACAGTAAAAATCGTACTAATATACATTCAATTAAAATGAAAAAAACTTATAAAAGAAATTTAATATTCCCATTATATTTTTCCATATTGAAAAGTTGAGAAAAAAATAAAACCAATGTTTTAAAAAATTGCACCACTGAAAACTGCAAAAGGTCACCTAGAAAATTTACGGCGGCGACTGAAAACTTTCCTGATAGCGCAAACATTCGGCGTTAGTCGTATCCCCGCACTATATCGCGTTGTATTGTGAATTTCCATTCATCAAATTAAATAAATTTCTGGAAATATGTGAACTGCTCGATTGTAGAAAAAATCTTGTGTGTAATTCGAGCGCAAATTCATTGTCGATTTTACTGACGATTTCGACTGACGTCTCGACGCTAAAAGACACTCTCAAAGATAAAGTACAATTTTATCGTCTTGTACAATAAATGACCATTACTTAATATGGGTCCCATAAATTAGGACATTAGAATATTGACTTATAATAATTGAATTAATTGAAGATATTGAGATATAAGATTAGTTATGATTATTATGTTATTCAATTAGAGGAATATTATTTACTTGATATTGGTCCCATTAAAGGACATAGGATATTGACTTATAATAATTCAATATATTGGGATATAAGATTAATTATGATTATTATGTTATTCGATTGAAGGAATATTATTTACTTGATATTGGTCCTATATATAAGGACAAAAATATTGACGCATAAATACATAATTCAGAATATTAAGATCTAAGATTAAAATAGAAATAAATTTAAATGATTAGGGATATTTTTGCATAAATATCCCTTAATTAAAAGAGGTTCTTATAGAATTGCAAAAATTAGAAATCATTTAGGAACTTGAGAATAAAAGAATGAATTATATCATTAGGGTTGATTCTGAAAGAATTTCTTCGTGTTCTTCCTTGATTTTGGGACCCTGTGCTGGATTAATCTTCTTGGCTTGATTGTGAATTGTGGAAAGTGCTTGGACTATGTAGGCTGTGAAGTTCGGCATCGTAGTATACTTGGATTAAGAGCTGGACTGGTCTCCTATGGCATAGGTTGAATATTTGGAAACATGGACTCTGGGTTCCTTGGTACAGCAAAGGAGTAGTTTAATGAAACCACACCATCTGAAGAGTTTATACAGGATGGTACCACACACAACAGACCGTGCTGGCGGGACCCATGAAGAAGCAACAATCAGAATATTAACTTTTATGAACGAACTCAATTTCATTATTTTATAATAATTATACGTTGACTCGATACTCGGAGAAATAGGTTTAGTGAACTTAGAAGATATCTTCAAGGGTCCTTGATAAAGAGATTCTGGAGGTAAGATTCTATAACTCACTATGCCATATTTATATAATTTTCCAAAATATTGAAAATTCCATCAGTCATTTCGATTAATAATATGAGATGACCTGAAACCTACGATTCCACCTGATATACATGAATCATACTCGGAATCATACTATCAAGATCCTCTGAATATTGATTAAATTCTTTCAAGTTTTCATTTAAGGCTTCGATATTTTCATTCGTTCATTGTTAAAATTACAAATTGTGGAAGAAAGCATAGTAACTTGTTGCTGCATAAGAACTTCAGTTAATTCATTCATTAATAGAATCTGAGTAGAATTCAGTGTCGTATCTTTAGTATTCCTGTGTGTAGACACCCTCTGGTCCGGTGGAAATTTCATCCAGTTGCACAGGAAATGAGCGGCTTGGCGTTGATATCTTCAGTAAAGAGCTTTGCTCAAGTGGATGGAGCCAACTTGGTATCCACTCAGATATATCCCACAACGCAGTCCCCAATTTTTGTGTTGTATCACTTTGAACACAAGACAATTAAGTGCAATTCGGCAATTCCGCTGTCACCAGGGCAGCTTTATTCTTAAGGAAAAGGCTCCGTAATACCTTTGGTTGTACTGAAAGCATTTTTGATTTGGTTAGATTCACTTGATGAAGGAGTTAGATTCACTTGATTTTAAGGAGTTAGATTCACTTGCTCTTTAAGGAGGTAGATTCATTAACACACGAATAACTCTAACAGATTTATTCAGCACTGTGAATAATTACGAAGTAGGAATGTACGAGAGAGAACGTTCGAGAGAAAGGAATTGATCTGTACTGTCCGGAGTAATAAAATGAACTGAAACTCTGACTGACTAATTAAAATTGATTGAAACTGAGCTTATGGCGTTATGCTGTCTCTTGATCCGGAGAAATGCTGAGCTAAGCATTAATAGTTATACAATGGAGTCTTTGTTTAGGGGATGACAACAACATACTAATGTATTGGCATTTGCTCCATAGTAGATACTTCGAAACTAAGAAGGAACTGCATTTCAAAGCAGATACTTGTAATTTTTCTGGAAGCTACTTTACCAAATAGCACTCTCGTGAAAATCACTACACTATTCACTACACTTTGAAGTACAGACTTATGCAGCAGATACTTTGATTCAAGAAGAAATTCGTAGTATGAGTATTTGACGTTAGCGAAGATGGTGTTATAGCAGCTTCACTAGGCATTCTATTGCTGTTGGAAAATGAATGGAATACGCAGAAGAAAATTATACAGTGGTTGTCTCCTATTGGTTAATTCTACAGTTCATGTTTATTGGCTTCTTTGCAAGAGGTATATCCTCTTGTCCGTGGTTCTGACTGGTATCTTTACTATCCTTCTTATCTCTTTATTTCAGTGTTCTTTCTTCATTTCGATTATCTTCTTGGTTGGTTTGTCAATCATTTCCTAGATATTTGGTATTTTCAATTCTTCTGGTTTCTTTCATCTGTTTATTGAATTTTAGTTTTTCGTCTAGAGTAACGCCCAGATATTTCACCTCATCTTTCCAGTCAATCTTTTGGTTTTTTATCATGGCGTTTCCTGCTTTTTCGTTCTTTATATTTGTTCCGCCGAAGTATATGGCAACTGTTTCCTTCGTATTTATCTTTAACCTCCATTTCTTGAAATGGCTCATTAGTCTATAGGTCTCTATGCGGAGTTACTTCGTTATGGATTTCCCTATTCTGCTGGAATAGTAGACAGCAGTGTCATCTGCGAACTTCTAAAATCTTTTCTTCTTCGGAATGTCCGACAAATATACTGCTCCACAAGAGTTAGGGATATCGTATTCAATCGTTTTTAAAAGTATGTAATCTTCGAGAAAATCGCTGTAAAATCATTCAAAACTCAATAACAACTTGAATCGATCCAATAAAAATCAGTATGAGACATTTCGTCAATCTGGTCGCCTTTTTTCTGAAGTTTGGTTCTTTGCGTATGCTTCATGAATGTTCTTATTTTGAAATGAAGTTAGTTTATCAACGGCTTCGATTTGAAACGAGTTTTCTGAAAATGCCAAGACGTAAATCAACAAACGCTGAGGCTAATAGGGCTATCGGAATGCTACAGGGTGGCCCAACTCAGGTTGTTGTAGCGGAAAGGCTCCAAGTCAGCCAAAGTGTGATATCTCGACTTTGGAATAGGTTCAGGGAGACAGGTTCCGTATTGGAAAGACCAAGGCTTGGTGGGCGACGAAAAACAACACCTGCTCAGGATCGTTTTATTACCGTTTCGGCGAGAAGAAACCCTACATCTACGTGTAGAATGCTACGGAATACTCTTCAAAATGCAGATGGGGTCAAAGTTTCCATCGAAACCATCAGACGACGTTTGAGAGAGGTGAATCTAGGTTCTAGACGTCCATTAAGAGGAGTTCCATTAACACGTGACCATAAGCGTCAAAGACTGGAATGGGCAAGGCAACATATCAATTGGAACGATCAATGGCGTAGTGTCCTTTTTACTGATGAATCCAGATATGGACGATTTTCAGATCCTCGAAGAATAAGGGTATGGACAATCCCACGCATACTACGTAATCGTCGCTATGTCCAAGAAGTCCATCCATTCCGAGGGGGTAGAGTTATGGTATGGGCCGGGATATGTTTCAATGGGCGCACAGATCTTCACATTTCTCCTGGGAATATGAACGCCTTACACTATAGGGAGCATGTCATTGACAATGTTGTGCCAAATTTTCACGCTGCTATTGGTGAAACTTTTCAATTTCTAGACGATAACGCTAGACCGCACCGTGCAGCCATAGTTGAGAATGCGCGCGAGGAGCTTGGTATTCCACATTTACCAATACCTCCGCACTCACCAGATTTGAATTGCATAGAACATGCATGGGATATGCTCCAAAGAAGATTAGATAATCATCAACCTACCCAAGAATCCTTGAATGATCTGAGAGAGCTTCTGCCCCGTTTATGGAACCAAATCCCTCAAGAAATGTTCAATAACCTCGTGTGTAGTATGCAAAGAAGATTTCAAGCTGTTATTGATGCCCATGGATGCCATACATTGTATTGATAGTCTTAAAATGCTTGAATTCTCTGGGAATAAAATTTCGTTATTTTACTCGATTTTACTTAACCACCTTGTATACGCTGCAGACCTACAGGCTAAAATTAATTTGCAACTTGAAATCACATTAATATGAATTTTCATCACAAAAATCTCACTTTAACTATATTTTTTTGTACTTTAAGTCAATATCCCTAACTCATGTGGAGCAGTTTATATGTTGAACAGCAACGGTTCTAGGACCGATACGCCGCGCGCCGGCTTCAATTTTTCTGGTTGTTGACCTCGTATGATCTTTGTTCACTGTGAATTTTTTTCTGTTCAAATATGATTGTATTAATCACGTCAGTTTGGCTAGAAGCTTTTACATCTTCATGTTGTATATCAGACCACGGCACCACATTTTATCAAATGCTTTTTCAATTTCCAGGAAAACAGCTCCTATGGATATGTCTATGTCTATAGATAGGTTCAATTTTTTTTTATGTTAATCTGAGGAGTTGGTGTACCGTCTAATGTTCAGTCCGGAAACCGAACTGATCGTCAGGAATTATTTTGGCATTAACGAATTCATTTAATCTTCTGTATACCAGAGCTTCTCTATCATTTTGCACAGTGCCGGAAGTAAACTTATTGGTCTGTAGTTAGTTGGATAATTCTTGGACTTTTTTTCTTTCTTCCATATCGATATTGTGTCCGATGTCTTTGATTTGTGAGGGTAGTATCCTGTTTCTGAATTTACTTCTTGTGCTTCCTGCTTCGTCTGGTATATATTTGAAAGCCTGATTTTGGATTCCGTCGATTCCAGGGGCTTCTCTTATTTCCTCTCCGAAGAGTTCATTCATTTTTTCTTCTGTTCCACCGAGTTCGGTTGCTGGTGTATTCCTAATTGTTTCTTCAGACTTGTTGAACATGTCGTTTTAGGAATGGAGGAAACAAAAACTGTAATACTCGCCGCCCAGCTGCCATTTTGGGAACCTGTAGAACTGACCGAAGGGCACACATGACTGAATCGTTGAAAAGATATCCCGAATCATTTATGCCAAACTAGGGAGTCCCTGTGGAAAAAAATAATAATAATGAATGTGGAGTGTAAAAATTAACTATACCAAGCTTTAATTATAACTCATAGAATGGCCCTCTAGTTTCAAACTTTTTTTCAAATCACTCAAAAAATAATTGAATGAACTTTCAGTCATTCGGTACGTTTTCACAAGGAAGACTTCGAGCAATGACGTCGAATATTGACTTGCAATGCAACCGCAGTGAATTTGGGTGCTTTTTCCAGCATGAGCAAATTGCATTTTGTCTCGGTTGAACACGCTTCAAGAGTATCGGAAGTTGATCGGTGTTTTAGCTCATAACAAAGAGATTGTAGGGTCATCAAATTAAACCATATAACTTGCTCATTATTTGGGACGGTTGTTCGATCTTTTCAACCGGATTTTTGTTGCTACGAAGACACTTTTCGTATTATAACAGATCTCGAGGAATTTCAGTTCCTCTCGAGTTGTTCATTAAAATTTACAGTGTCGATATTTTTAGAGCGCTCGTTCTACTTACACTATATTATTTCGTCACGATGTCTGTATTTTTTTAATTTTGAGCCAAAAATGGTCTTAATCGACAAGGTTGGACTCACTGATGACGAATCTGTAGAAACATTTAAGTCTGTGAGGACGATAACTTTCGAACGAAACGACCTAGTGACTTGAAATTTTCATTGTGGGTTCAATTCCCGAATGCCGCAGTTGGTTCGTTAATGTACAGAATTCCACTAGGGGTTCCGTAAATAAGCCGTTCTCCTGATTACTTCGAAACTACTGATTCGATTGAGATGATATTCTGCAATCAGATGTAGTGTTCAAGCTACATGCAAAATTTTGTCCAGATCGCATGACCAGAACCATAGAAACAATAGAAAATTATAACTTTCCAACGAAAAGGCCTAGGGACAAAATGTCAGGGTAGGTTTGGTTCTCGAATGTCGCGGTCACGTTAATCAATGAGCAAAATAAGACTAAGGGTTTCGTAAATTTGGCCGTTCAAAATTCTTTTTGAGCGCTCGTACTACTTACACGAGGGCTATATCATTTCGTCACGATGTCTGTATTTTTCGAATTTTGAGCCGAAAATGGTCTCAATCGACTATGTTCGACACTCTGATGACGAATCCGTCGGAAAATTCGGGTCTGTCCGTTCGTCCGTCCGGCCGTAAGCACGATAACTCTCGAACGGAACAACCTAGAGACTTGAAATTTTCAGTGTCGGTTCAGTTCCCGAATGCCTCGGTTAAATTCGTTAATGGGCCAAATTCCTCCAGGGGTTTCGTGGATATGGCCGTTCAAAGTTTTGTTCCCCTGATTACTTGAAAACTACAGATTTGATCGAGATGAAATTTTGCACTCAAATGGAGAATGAGTTGTTCAAGCTACATGTGAAATTTTGTCCAGATCACATGACCAAAACCATAGAAAACATAGAAAATTGTAACTTTTGAACGGAAACGCCTAGGGACTTGAAATTTTCAGGATAGGTGTGGATCTCGAATGTAGTGATCACGTTCATCTATGAGCAAAATTATACTAAGGGTTCCGTAAATATGGTCGTTTGAAATTTAGTTTTCTTGATAATTTCAAAACTACAGATTCGATCGTAACGAAATTTTGTATACTAATGGAGAATGATATATTCAAGCTACATTTCTCCAGATCAAATGACCAGAACCATGGAAACCATAGAAAATCATAACTCTCGAAGGGGAAGGCCTAGGGACTTGAAATTTTCAGTATAGGTGTGGATCTGAAATATCGCGTTCTTGTTTATCAATGAGCAGAATTATACTAGGGGTTCCGTAAATGCGGTCGTTCGAAATTTTGTTTTCACGATAATTTCGAAACTACGGATTCGATCGAGATGAAATTTTGTATTTCAATCGAGAATAATATATTGTAGCAATATTTTGTCCAGATTGCATGACCAGAACCATAGAAACCATAGAAAATGGTAACTTTTGAACGCCTAGGAACTTGAAATTTTCAGGGTGGGTTTGGATCGCGAATATCGCAGTCACCTTCATCAATGAGCAAAATTAGACTAGGGGTTCTGTAAATATGGCCGTTCAAAATAATTTTTTCCTGATAGTTTCTAAACTACTGATCGAATTGGAATGAAATTATGCACCTAGCTGAGAAATAATGTATTCAAACTACGTGCCAAATTTTGTCCAGATCGCATCACCAAGACCATAGATACTGTAGAAAATTCTAGCGAATTATCGAAAAAAAATTGGTCAGCTGAAACACTGACATGAAGTCTGGAGTTTCACCTAAGTTTCAGAATTTTTCCGACAGCTGTCAAAAATTGCTCCAATTGATTTCTAAAACTGGAAAATGCGAATCTACCTACAAGGTGGATGTACGAGCGCTCAAAAGCTCCTGACTTCACGGCAGTGCTTTTCGTAATTTTTTGTCCTGATAATTTCGAAACTACTGATCGGATGAGCCTAAAATGGTCGCAATCGACAAGGTTCGACTCACTGATAACGAATCCATCGAAAAATTCGAGTCTATCTGTCCGTCCGACCGTAGAAATGATAACTCTCGAACGAAACGACCTAGAAACTTGTTATTTTCAGGGTAGATTCAAATCACGAATGCTGCAGTTGAGTTCGTTATTGGACAGAATTCGACCAAGGGTTCCGTATATGGCCGTTCAAAATGTTGTTTTCCTGATTGCTTCGAAACTACTGATTCAACCGTGACGAAATTTTGTACTCAAGCTACATTTTTCCCAGATCTCATAATCAGAACCATTTTAAATATCAACGATTTATTGAATAAAAAATCCTTATATTTCTGAACAGCTGATTCGGCATAATTGACAAAGAGCTGCTATCATTTTTTCACAGCAAAAATTTCTTCAATTGGTTCCTAAAACTGGAAAACGCGAATCTATCTACAAGGTGGATAAACAAGCGCTCAAAAGTTCCTGACTTCGCGGCAGTGCTTTTCTAAATTCTTCATAATTGTACCGACGATATAATCATTCTACCGTGTTCGATATACCCTTGCAATAGACCAGGCGGCTCCAAAAAAGTGAATCGGATTTATATAACATTGCGTCAAAAAGCTGCAAAACGAACAGACACAATTCTTTGATCTCTACCGTCTCGACACGGAATTCACGAATGTCCCCCAATTTTGCGGAAAAAAATTTGCAGGGATGTGGTGGATCGATAACAAGTTTGCATTTAAGAAAAGGCAAAGGGTTTATGCTATGTGTTTTATAATTTGAGGAATATCCCCTTTTGCATGTGTCCAATATTCCGATATGGATATAGAGTTGATATATGGGGAAATGTTCAAACATTGATGCAATATGCAATGCTTTAAGCAACAACGCAACGAAAGTTTTGTTAGTTTGTAGCTTACCTGGAGTGTTTGAAACCGATTTTCTAGAAAACGGTGAGGTTTATAGCTTTTGACCTATAGTGTAAGGTTTGAAGAATAATTTTTAAGAATTTCAATCTGGTGAAAATATCAGTAGCGTTTGAGATGGGGACGCTGTAATATCCAATAACTTCTTTATCTCATGGATGTTAAAAAAATATTTGAAATTTCTAGGAACTTTGCAAAATATGGTACTCAAAATTATTCCGAAGTTAGAAGCGTGTAGCCACTGAAAATGTTCGAAACTTGCAAGAAACATATCTTCAGCTATTCTGGAGTTATTGCAAAGAAACGAGTTTTTTTTTCCATCTTCAACATCCTGTGTCTCGGAAGTGAAAACAGTCAGGACCCGTGTTTGCACGAAATTTGTTCTTAATCTCATTTAAACTATCTACCATATCAGTTTGTTACACCTAGTCAAGGACACCCAGTATATGAAGTATTTCAAATCTAGGTATTAGAAGAACTGATAAATTTATATGAAAAAAAAATTAGAAAATGTAATTTATGTTTCTCCTCATGTCTTACCTTATGTACATAATAAGGCACCTATCCGAGGTCCTACTTGGGTCTGTACCAAGAATAAAATCGCTGTACTTGAAACCCCCGATTCGCATAATGGAAAAATATACTTATTATAATAACCTATTGGCATAGATGAAAATATAAGCAGAAAATCTAAAAAAAATCAGGTGAAATAATATAATAGTAATAAAATACCAAAATTCAGAAATATTTTCAAATCAAATAATGGAAAATACCAAATGATCACTTATGTTGGTCGATCGTTGCCTTTCGAGTGTATCTTTCATGACCATCCATAGAAATGACTCAAAAATATATTTTTTCAGGGATCTTTCTCCGTTTCGAAGTGATCATTGTTACTCCAGCGCTGAACTCGATGCAATTGAAAAATTCAATAGTCTATTCAAGAAAATATTAGTTTTTCCAAGTAATAATACTTCCTCCAAAATCAACGCTTCACCTTCTCAGACGAATCTAAATAAATTGTCATTACCTGAAGAAGACTCATCTGTACCTTCTTTCTCATATATCAACCAAAATTGTGAGGATGTGGGGCATAATTCGAAAAACACACAAAGTGAGTATCGTAAAAATAGCATATTTAGTAAAGGAAACTTTCAAAGAAAACGAGGTCGAAGCAATCCATAAGATTTCAAGAAATGTCTCAACTTGTATCATAAGAATTCATTTCAGATAAAGGGCCAAAAAATGTAATTAGATATGAAACAAGTTGAACCCTACTTTGGGAAGTCTATAACACTCTTGTCCTCATTTTTCAATGAACGCTCGATATAAATATTCTATGACACATTAGATAATGTTCAATCTCAAAAAAAAATAATTAAGTTTATACTGGGTATGTTTTTCAACAGATAAAAGTAAGAAAAAGTATTCATGATTCTCGAAAAAATAATTTCAGAATGCTGGGTTTTATTTATTTAATAGGTGCACTGCATATATACACTATTCTTTGGTCTTAACACATGTAATATTTCAGTGGCAGAGGGAAATGAAATTCGTACACACACGGAAAGTGAATATAATCCTATAGAAACATTGTCGAAAAGTTGTATGCCCATGGGAGGAACACCTAAAAATATACTCAAATATGAAATCTCAAAACAACAATTCCTTCATTCCTATCTGAATCACTATCATAAAGCGATTTATTCAGACTATGGTATATCCAAACTGACATTACCTATTTTATTCTCCCGCAAAATGAGTAGAAAGCAGACGAGCTCTTCAAATAATGAAGAAAAATCCAAAACCAAGAAAATGAAAAAAGATGAAACTTTATATCCGAATGCATGTAGTAACCATAAAGAATATACTTTCGCAGAAAAATCGAATAAGAATGCTTGTAAAAACATGAATAAAATCAAAATTCAAGGTTCGCAACAAATTTCAGACATTGTGATACCTATCGAAAAACAATGTCATGATGAGTTGTATTCAAGATTTAATGATAAACATTCCAAGAGGTGTTGGAAGTCGAGATCTGCATCATACCTTCTGACCGAAACGGATGTGGAAATGAATCCTCGGTCATCAACATCGCTAGTAAGGTTTGGTTGTCGAGAAGAAGATCCTGAGGAGATGAAAATTGCTATAGATAGGATCCTAAGGAATTTGAAAGACACAGTTGATGAACGAAATATTTGTGAATGTCATTCAATGAATTCTGATCAGATCTGTACAGAATCAATCAATGACAAAAAAAATAGCTGTGAGGATAAATGGATAAATAGAGATAATGATTGCGATAATTACGTACCTCGGCTGGGGGAAAAGGGTATTAAGAAAGACAATTTAAGAATCGTATCTGAATACGGTGATAAGACACAGAGAGAAATAAAAATTCGTGAATTGATAGAAAAAATTAAGTACATAAATAAATGTCAATGCATCAGAAAAGGTCAACAGACAAAGATGAAAGAAAAATTGGATCTTAGAACGGATAATACACACATCGAAACTAAGGAAAATTTCCTCAAGAAAACAATTGATGAAGTGAAATTGGAGGAAGGAACAGAGAGGGCTCTCATTTCAGACAGTAACAATGATGAAAAGCAAAATGAAAAATGTTTGGCTATCGATAGCGACAAAAAAAAAGAAAGGGCGAAAAAATTGAAAGACTTACTGAAGGTGATAACTATGAAGAGAAAAAAATGTATTTGTCGGAAAAATGATGAAGATGAAGTTGATCTGATATCCCGAAAAATAAGTTCTTGCAATAATATCTCTGATGAATTTTCAAGTAAAAGTAGTGTATCTTCCGCTTTAAGTATAGAAGGACTTCGTCAAAACTATTCCGAAATGAGCATGAGCAAAAAGTCATCCAAGAAGGTAAGTTTTTTCGACGAATCTTTCCAAGCCGAACCATCTAGCCATCAAAAAACCATTGTGTCCGAAGGAGGAGTATCGATGGTTTCTCAAGAAACTTACACCTCGTCTATCGATACAAAAAATGCATATGTTAATACTGATCGTGAAATTGACAATGCCGATTCACCGGATGCTGAAGGAATGGAAAGTGACAATAATTATATCAAAGAAGTTTCGAAACCACAAGAAGACACCAATGATAAAATGAATGAAACAGTGTCTTCCGATGAGGTTTCTCCCTTATCTTCTATTGGGTTCCGAAGTGAACCATGGGAAGAGGAAGGGGGGCACGCTGAAGATAATGACGAAGATATGAAAAAAGGAGATGCTACTGCATGTGGAGATGATAAATATTCAATCATAAAATCTGAAGATTTTTTTGGTTCAAATCAAGAAGATGCTAAAATTATTGATAACGGAAAAATAATCGAATTACTCAAGGAAAATTCAAAAATATTAACTCTGTCTGAAAAATTCCCCATCGACAATCTTGAACGGGGGGACAAAAAAAATACTGAAGAACATAAAGAAAAATATAATAGACTTGAAAAACATATGAAGAATAACGAAAAAGAGACGAAACCTAGAGTCGAAGATGAAATTATTGTAAAACTTGATGAGAAAATCACTGAAAAATCCATGGAGACACTATCGAATACTTCGAAAAAGACTGAATTGATGTCTGGCGCGACAATATCTGAGGAACACTTTATCGATTCCCAAACTAAGGAAGGAAGAAATGTTCTTAAACTCGATGTTCTCTTACAAGAAGTGGAGAATAAAGTATTAACTGATTCGAAAGACAATGTATCCGCATATTCAAATCAACATTCTGAATTCGAGAAAGCTCAGGAAGAAGCCGTATCTAAAAAACATGAAAGGAAAATGTCTGAAAGAAAAATGGAAAAAAACGAAAATAAACACAAATCGAAATTTCTAGCATCTTCTAGAAAATCGGATGACACAGATTCTAAAAGTAAAGGAGAATATTCTACAAATTCTCCAAAACGCAGAGATGATCACATCAAATCTGAACCAAGACAATCACAGGACATGCAGAGAAAACTTTCAAAATCTGAACCAGATTTGAGAAGAGCTCAGAATGACAGTTCTTTTTTTGCTACATCATTTTCACAAAAATCAGGGATAGACAAAAAAAAACTGGAAATGAAACAACCGGATGATTCAATAGTGAAAAAAACGATCTCAGAAACAACATATGAAAAAAATAAAGTGGTAAAAAGAGGTGAACTAAAGGGAAATCTAGTAAAAAAACTGATGAAAGTGGAAACGAAACAAGAGCAAACGAAGACAGAGAAGGAATCTGCTCCATTGGATCACTTATTACAAGGCACCCAAGGTGAGGCAGATGGAAGAGGAAAAGCAGAAAGTAGAAGAGGAGCTGCAGCGAAAAACAGAGATAAGGGGGGAGAAGAACGTGATCTGAAGGGAACACAAGTAGAAGATATAATGAAAGCGGAAAAAGGACAAGATAAAATGAAGAAAGAAAAGGCATTTTCTTCATTGGACCACCGAACTCAAAGCACACCAGATGAAGCAGATGGAAAACGCAAATCGGAAGACAGAAGGGAAGATGTAGTGGAAACCAGAGAAAATGAGGTAGAAAGAGTTGGTCTCGATTCTCCATTGGACCAACTAACACAAGACAAATCAGATAAAGTTAATGGAATAATAAAAGCAGAAGAAAAAAGAGAAGGTGCAGCGAAAAACAGAGAGAAAGATGTACAAAACATCGATCTCAAGGGAACCCAAGTAGAATTGAAAATGGAAGGAAAACCAGAGCAAATGAAATCAAAAAAAAAATCTTCCTCACTGGATCAACGAACACAAGGTACCTCAGATGAAACTGATAGAAAGAAAAAAGCAGAAGAAAAGACAGAATCTGCATGGAAACACATAAAGGAAGCTGAAACAGATAATGAAAAGAGCAAAGGAAAAGTAGAACAAGAACTACCATCGACATCGAAAGAGCAGAGAGAAGAATATACTTCGGACAAAACTGATAGGAGACAAGGAAAAATGAAAGAACCGTATGTGCTCACATTAAAAGGAGAGATATCCCAAAATGCATCTGAAAAAACTGATGAGAAAAAGAAAGGAAGAGGGAAAGATGGCGAGGAAGAGAGAAGTTCGAAGGAAAGAAAATCAAAGAAAATAAAAGAGAAATATTCTGAATTCAAGACTCAACCGGATATGAAGATATCTGAAAAACATGATAAACCTGAAATGGATAAGAAAAAAAGCAGTCTGGACAATAAACAAGAAATTAAAGGAATTAGTATAGACGTAGAATCAAAATATACCAAAGATAAGAACAAATATAAAGAAAAATATGAAGACACAAAAGAAGAATGGACTAGAGGACCAGTCAAACAATCAAAATCTTCAGATCATAGATCTCAAGATAACATGAAAAACTCAAGTGAACTTAGAACCAAAACTAAAGGAAAAACTCATGTTCAAAAATTACAGGTTGAAGATTCTCTTGAGTCATCAATTCCAGAAACATTTATCAAGGATCAGCGACTTAGTAAAGTACAATCCAGTGACACCTCAGATGGTGAAATATCTGATTTCACTTCTGATCAATTTTCTAAGAATCCAAGAGAAACAAGTATCTCAAAGGGTATAAATAATATTCCGGATGATGAAAGAGGTAATTTGAAATTAACATCTCCCTTTTATCCTAATCTTATATCTGATAATACCGACAAAATAATAATTGATAATAAAGAAATTTCTTGCGAAACACTTGATTCTCCTTTTGGTTTGGGATACCTCCTAAGAGGTGAAAACACTCAGTGTAGCAATGAAAAATTACCAAAACTTGACAAAGAGGAAATGGAAAATCGAAGTGCATTCCACTCCATACGACAAACGAAAAAAGAACAAAAGGACCAAACAAAAAATTTCTCACAGAAAGAGTATTCGGCTGAAAAAGAACTACCAATGTTACTTTTTGACGGAGATAAGGTAAAAAAAAATCTTTCATCAGAACAGAAAGTTGAAACTCGATATCCCAAACAACCCGCCATCATATCACCTTTTCCGGAAAAAGACAAGAGAGATGGTAGTGATTCAAATACCAGAATTGATAAAAAAAAAATTTTTGACTCGTTGAAAATCATATCGGAGCATCCACATTCGGAAAAAACGAAGAAGGGAAAAGAGGAACATGCTCGAAACCTTTCAACAATGAATAAAGTGTCTTATGATAAATATATCTCGACATCTCCTGAAAACCTTAGACATTACAAAGTATCAGGTATAGAAGAATCAGGGACAAAACACAATGGCAGTCCAGGTAGCGAAAGTTCGGAATTCAGGAAAGCAAGACTGCCAGTAAGTTCCTGGAAAAATTCTTTACATTCGAGTATAGAATATCGTGAGAAAAATTTAGAAGGCGAACAGTATGTTCCAACTAAAGTTGATGAAAAAAGGAAACTCCATGAATCTAACGATCATAATACAAAATTCGATACAGGACACCTAGTTCATCAAGAACAAGCTAAAAAAAATGAATTCCATTATATCAAAAATGAAACTACTCAACGAAATAATGCTTTAGGTAAGAGTAATAAAATGAATGGAGATGTGAAGGAAAGAGTCGTAAAATATTCCAGACCCACTATTTATGGACAGAAATTAGTCAAAAGTAGAAAACTTATTTTTGATCAAAACGAGAACTTGAGTGGTAGAACATCTAACAATTCTAAAACAACACCAACTGAAGAAACAATTCGCTATTCAGAGTTGAATGAAAGCGATAATATTTCGAAGAAAATACAAAATGGAAATGGGAATAATAAATATTATGATCCCTCTTCTCCACATGCAGAAATTAATCCTCATAAAAAATTTCCTCATATAAGAGAAAAGTATAGTGCATCGATGAATAGGGAATCCGAGAGAAATGTATTGAAGATACGAAAATACAGTTACGAAAAAGACCTTAGCGAAGAAAGTGTTGAATCGAGACGGAAAAAAAGAAAGGATTGGGAAAACAAGGAGGACATTTCAACAGTTTCCGGATATCGAACCAACTCAAAAACAGAACCAGAGTGGAACACAAAAAATAATGTGGTTTTACTGAAAAGAAAGCCTGGGCGAAACGAGACTGAAATAATTGCCGAAAACAAAAAATATCAACGTGATTATAATCCGAAAAATATACCAAGCATAAGAGAGCGTAGATTGTTTGAAAAAAAAACTAATGGGATGAACGATGAAAATTTGCTTTCGAACATAAAATATCATGCAGAACAAATCGTTGATTCTGTACTAGAAGATAGTAAAAAGGAATTCAACCTCAGAACCATAGGAATTAACGAAAGGATAAAAGAAATGACAAGTAATGCAAACATGGCAATTAAGAACAGAAACCAAAATCTTGGCTTGAAAAATTACAATTCTAGATCAAAATCAGAAAAAGGATATAATAAAAATTTACAATTAAGTGGAATTGAAACATCTAATTCAAAGAATTCGAGAAACATAAAAAAAAAATTTAGAAAACCTTATAGTGATGAAGTGTCTCCTAAAAAATTTACTGATGTATCTAAAAAACCAAAACTCATAGAAAACTTGGAGAACGACATGAATCACAGGAAATCATATTCAGAAAGAGAAAAAAGTTTTTTACATGAGATTCGAACAGTTGCTCTTAAGTTCGTTGATGATATCCTGGCTAAAAGCGTGGAAAGTATTCTCAAGAAGAATTATTATTCAGATGAAAAGCATCAAATAAAAATCAATATTCCTGAACACATATCACAAAAAATTAATGAAATTGAAGAAATGAGCATGACATACATTGATAAGAAAAGAGAAAAAAACATGATGAAAATACATCGAAATATTGATGGAATAGAGACGTCTGGGAAGTGTCCACATCGAAATGTCAATTTAGCTAATGGAGAAATTGATATCGCGCGATTTGCGAATTATGCGGATATTTTAGAGGATATTTCTCTGGATAAAGCAATGGAAATGGAAGAATTTATGTCTGAACCCACACCAGTTATAAACAAAAAAACCATTGATAATTTATATAGGAATCCCTCTCATGAATCATCTAAATATAAGATTAATGAAATTGAGGATACTTGGTCGTCATCTTCCTTCAAAACAGATGATTCAAAAGTAAGAAGTAAAGTTAATGAAAAAAAAGAATTCGATGATTCCCAATTGGTACATTATGGACTTTCGGATATTTTTAAACGCCAGAATCATTATGGAAAGGGAAGAATCTCTGTTCCAAGTACGAAACAAGGATATAAGAATCAAGAAGCAAAACGAAGTAGCAGCATACTCAAAGATTCTGTCTTGCTAGGTGATACAAAAAATGAAAATTCAGAGGACTGTGGTTGCGTTGGAATTGAACTGAAATATGTGGATAGTATTCGAAACATATGCAAATCTCCTAACAATTCTTCATCATCCTCACTAGTTGAAAAATTCAAAAGTGATGAGAGTTCAAAAATATTGATGGAAACTCAAAAAATCGAGACCAAAAGAAATGTATTCACCAGAAAATATATTGACCATGGCAAATCTATCAGGGTTCCTTGTCATTCAAGCGGAACCTTCCGAGAAAGAATAAAAATTTCCCAAAAATCCCCTCCTCATGAACCATTATCTAATGTTCGTGGATCAAAACTAACTTTAGCAGAATCCAATGCGAGTTCTAAATTTTTTTCAGCCTGCGACATTCCATTTGATAGATCTGTATGTGGTTGTCTTACATCAGATAAATTCACAGACAGACAGCATGAAACATCTGATGAAGATTGTGCTAAATTATGCTGCTCAAAAGCAGTTGAGAGTTTAACTCGAAGTATGTCTCAGGGAAATGATTTCGGTCAATTTGAAAATAACAATGTTTCATCGGAAAATCCTTTCACCGAATATATTAAAACATGCAGAGGAAAATTAATACAAAGATTCAGCGAGAAGAAAATTAACATTCCCAAAATATTGGAAGGAGAGTCATCTTCAGAGTCAGAAGAATATAACGAAAGAATTGTCGAACGTTTCAAACGAGCAGTTTCAATAAAACGCAGATGCACATCAGAAAAATGTGTAAGATTTGAACGGTATAGAGATATTGACGAAAATAGAACTAATTCGTCGAATTTTCCGAAAGAAAATAATTCTTACTGCGAAGAAAAGAGTGTCGATAATTTTTGCAATACTAATACCGTATATATTTGTTCCACGAATAATAGCTTTCATCGGAGTACCTTGAGAACCTCGATAATACAATGCCGATTTTTTGGTTTGGTAGGAAATGATGAAGAGGGTGACCATGGCGAATACCGCAATGAAATGATGAATATATCTGCATCAAATCATATTTGTAATGATAATATAACAACTGATCGAACAGAGAAAACACCATTAGAACAGTATCCCGACAGAATGGGTCGAGAAAATCGCAAATGGTCTTCATTCTCATTGATGATATACAATAAAAATACTCCCTACAATTTGATTCCAAATATTATTGACGCAATTCATGATGAGGATGAACATTTCTCACCATACAAGGAAATCCAATCTATTTTCAAGGAATCGAGTGAGAAAAATTCACGGGTGATTCTTCCGGAGAGATGCTATAAAACTGTAAGGGATGGATATGAAAATATTATTTCATGTTTTTCCTTGAATTCATTCCATGATAATTTTGTATTGAATAGGATTTTTTCGATGAATATATCTAGAAGCTTCATTTCCGATGAAACATGTCTTGATTCACTCCTCAAAATACTCACAAAATCAGAAAAAAACATTTTGAAATGTAAAGAAATTGAAGGTTTCGAAAAAAGCTTCATGCGAGGATATGCATTCAATTATAAAAAACAAAATAAAACACAGTATGACACTATGACTCCAGACTTTAACAAAAAGGAAGTAAACCACGACTATCCGCATAACTCTAAATCTGATTTGTATGGAAGAAAGAACTTTGTGTCGATCTTGAAGACAAAGCAATTGAAATTTTCCAAGAAGAAAATTGAAACGAGGAAAAAACAATTTGATTACTATGAAAAACATCGCGCTTTCGTGTTAAGAAAATCACGTAGATGCAAAAACGATTTCAATTTATCCTTGGAAGACACAAATTCTGTAAATGAACATTGTTCTACCATCAATATTACTTCTAGTGACACAAAAAGAAATTTCTCGCTTCGTAAATCTTCCTCGTTTTATTTCCATGATTTTGTTTGCTCAACCACAACTTCCGAATGCAGTGGAAAATTCACTTCGAAATACTTCAGAACGCAATACTCGCATGCAAAAAAGCCAAACCCCAATTTTCAAAAATCATTACATATTGAAAAAAAAAATCCGGAAGCCTCAGCTACAATGCTTTATTCTAATGAAGATCACTTAAAAGTTAGCGACAAGCGTAATACATCCTCAAATCATGCAAGTTGCATAGAAAACAATGAAAATCGATATGGAAAAGAAACGTTTTTATACCACGCCACCATAAAAGAAGAAAGGACAAAAGCGCCTCCTTCCAGTAAAAGACCAAAAAAAAAACTGACCTGCAAGAAGGCGACGAAACAAATTTTCGCATGGATCAAATCTCTTGGAATAAATGCCAAGAACGAAGAATCACCGAAAAAAACCGGCTACGAAACTTTATGGAATGCCGAAATTAATCTAATGAAACAGCGAAAAGTTCTCAAATCAAAACTACGATACCCAAAAACGAAAACATCGAAACTACACCTCCACCTAAGGGAATACCACCAGATGCAAGAAAAAAGCAATAAAATTTTAATTGCGAATACCATAGAACCCGTTTTGATGAAGATCCCATCCAGTGAAATCATAGAACCAGGTTACGAAGATGAATATGAGGACGAATCTTCTTCCGGAGACGAAGAAGACTTGTACCAATCACAACGGGAAAAAAATAAAAAATTGATAGTTTTCTCGGAGGACTCTATGGTTCTCTTCGAAAGGAAGAAGGTCTACGATCGACTTCAACAGTACGAAAAATTGTTTTACACGATTAACTTGGATGAAAACGATAACTTAGACCACGTATCTATAAGATCTGCCGAATCCGTCGAACGTAGGGTAGAATGTGAAGACAGACCATTCTTTGCCACCTACGATTTAGGTATGAATGACGTCAGAGTACACGTCACCAAGGACGTTTTCGAAGAAAGAAAGAGAGAAGCTCTCTTCAAGAATGAAACGTACGTGGAATGTCAGAACTCTCAAGTAAAACTCAGTTTGATGAGAGGTAAGAGGTACATCACAGACTTAGATCCAACTAAAGCGAAGATAATAGAGATCGACTGCCCCAATCAGTTCAGTGAAATCAAGATATGCTATAAGAAAAGCGAACATAGCAAATCCTGTGTATGTGAACAACAGAATGTCTGTAAAGCTGTTCAGTTAGAATCAAGCGAGTTGTCATCGGTAGACATGGACAAAGAGGATAAATCGCAGAACACACATGAACTATGCGAACAATGTGAGGAATGTCTAGACGAACCGGAAACTTGCGAAAACTATGAAGAATGTTCGAAGGAAAACGTTTGTTCAAGTAGAAAAAGAGTTGCCATCCTCAACGAGAAAACTGAAAAAAACATCAAGACAGTTGAGTTTTTTTGTTCTCCACATTCGTTCAAATTTCCTGGGAAAGGTAAGTGGTAATCATTTTATTCAGGAAACTTTTTATGGTTCATGTAGATCGTATGGGCTCAATAATAACTAATGGTTAAGTAAATAACTTTCTCGTATGAGAACGAACCCCGGTTATATCAATTGAGTGAATCCATTTTATATCTACATATACAGGGTGTTTCATGAGTCGTTGGCCATAGCCTAGTGGTGAATGCGGGTCATGAAAGTTTCTTGTTTTGTATCTTCAGGCTCTTAGTTTGAGAGATACAGGGTTATTTATGGATTTCAGCCTGAATTTACAATAGCCATAACTCTGGAACCTGAGGTCCGATTTCGATCAAATTTCATGGGTTTGTTCATTGCAGAAAGTCCTTTCGAATGGCTCACGAAATATCAATGTTTTCACTAGTAATACCACTAGAGGTCAAATTATTGCCGGAAATTTTTTCGAGCTCATGAATATTTTGAAAATTATCCCGAGTCGAAGACGAGGGATAATTTTCTAAAAATATTCATGAGTGAGAAAAAATTTCCGGATTTAATTTGACCTCGTGTGGTATTCGGTAAGAAAATTCCACACCAAATGCGTTTATTTCCAATGACATCGATTTTCGTCTTCATCAAGTATAATATTCTGTCATTATAACAAAAAAATTTCCAGTATAATTCGCTGTTGGGTACCGTGAAAAAATTTCCACTAAAATTCATCCGTTGCGATGGTAATCTGTCAGAAATACACGTTCTGATTGGTTAAAAATCACATGTGTGGAATTTTCAGGGCAATACTCAGAATATCGTGGTTTATCTTTCAAGTCTCGAAATCTATATTTTTTACATCACTCATACATACAGAGAAATGTTGTTATTGCCATGAAAAAATACATAATTCAATCTAAGGAATTCAATTTTCACTTTGAATGGCAGACTTGTTACAAGCTAATAGCGACCGATCGAATTCATATTTTATGTAAATTTTTTGAAATGCGGTCCTGTTATTAGTCCTTTTTTGATCATATTTCTTGTCTTTTGCGGAAATTTTGAATTTTATAACTCTCTGTTCAACTCCCTTGCTTTTTAAATCCTAAAACCTAAAATTTTGGAAAATGTTATCCGTAAGTGTATTCGCTCCACAACACAAATAACTAGATAACAATTTTTTTTTTTCGAAAAACTTAAAACCTATTCATTCAATTCAACAATACAAGATTGAAAGGGTAATTTCATAAGTTCGAAATGGAGTCCTTCCATCTCGACACATTTCCCAGCTCTCAAAATGAGATTACTGTCCTTATCATATCGGGATTTTGTTTTAATTCTGTGCAAGCTTTTCTTCTATCCTCTGCCTAAAATGCTCTCGTGAAGTTGCTTCAACGGCATATACATTTTCTTTGAGATAACCCCACAGAAGATAATCCATAGTAGTTAGATCTGGCGACCTTGGGGGCAATGCTACAGAGTGTTCTCCTGTTTCGAAATCTGTGACGGTATTCTCACAGTGCTGCTCTTGAATTTCCATTGCAAAAGCCATCAACAAATATCAAATCGAAATACTCACAATTGGTGTACAAAAGTTCGAGTACCTTTGAATTTGACAGCTATGTTTGGAGAATGAGTGAATAAAGCGATATCTAGCAAATTTCCTGGGGAATACGAGTCAATATTTTTTTGTTTTAGAGCAAATGGACCCATTGATTACATGTTTCAAGTGGGTTTACGCCATGTGTCCATAAATTCAATATTTAATTTCAAAGCTTGATTCTGCATACTTTTAGTTACTTCTGTACACAGCGTATTACAACACTCAGTGGGTGCTGAAGCTTTAAAATACAAGGGAGTTGAACAGAGAGTTATGAAATTCAAAAGAAATATTATCTAGAAAGAACTAGAATCAGGACCGCATTTCAAAAAAATTACATAAAATATGAATTCGTTCGATCCCTACTAGCTTGTAACAAGTGTGCCATTCAAAGTGAAGATTGAATTCCTTAAATGGAAATATGTATTTTTTTGAGTGCTCGTACTACTTACACGAGGGCTATATCATTTCGTCACGATGTCTGTATTTTTCGAATTTTAAGCCGAAAATGGTCTCAATCGACTATGTTCGACTCACTGATGACGAATCCGTCGGAAAATTCGAGTCTGTCCGTCCGTCCGTCCGTCCGGCCGTCCGGCCGTCCGTATACACGATAACTTTCGAACGGAATGTCCTAGAAACTTGAAATTTTTAGGCTAGGTTCGAATCTCGAATGCCGAGGTTGAGTTCGTTATTGGGCAAATTCCGCCTAAGGGTTCCGTAAATATGGCCGCTCGAAATTTTGTTTTCCTGATTACTTTGAAACTACAGATTCGATCGAGATAAAATTTTGCATTCTAATGGAAAATGAGGTGTATAAGCTACATGCAAAATTTTGTTCAGCTCGCATCAACAGAACCATAGAAACCACAGAAAATTGTAACTTTTGAACGGAAACGCCTAGGGACTTGAAATTTTCAGGATAGGTGTGGATCTTGATTGTCGTGATCACTTTCATCTATGAGCAAAATTATACTAGGGGTTCCGTAAATATGGTCGTTTGAAATTTAGTTTTCTTGATAATTTCCAAACTACAGATTCGATCGTGACGAAATTTTGTACACTTATGGAGAATGATATATTCAAGCTACATTTCTCTAGATCGCATGACCAGAACCATAGAAACCATAGAAAATCAAAACTTTCGAACGGAAAGGCCTAGGGACTTGAAATTTTCAGGATAGGTCTCGATCTGAAATGTGGCGTTCACGTTCATCAATGAGCAGAATTATACTAGGGGTTCCGTAAATACGGTCGTTTGAAATTTTGGTTTCTTGATAATTTCGAAACTACGGATTCGATCGAGATAAAATTTTGTATTTTAAACTAGAATGATATATTAAAGCAACAATTTGTCCAGATCGCATGAGCAGAACCATAGGAACCATAGAAAATTATAACTTCCGAAGGAGGAGGCCTAGGAACTTGAAATTTTCAGGGTGGGTTTGGATCGCGAATTTCACGGTCACGTTCATCAATGAGCAAAATTAGACTAGGGGTTCCGTAAATATGGCCGTTCAAAATATTCTGTTCCTGATAATTTCGAAACTACCGATTTCATTGGAATGAAATTTTGCACCTAGCTGAGGAAGCCAGATCGCATCACCAAGACCATAGATACCGTAGAAATCTTTAGCGAATTATCGAAAAAAAAATTGGTCACCTAAAGCACTGACTTGAAGTCTGGATTATCGCCTTAGTTTGAAAATTTGTTAGACAGCTGTCAAAAATTTCCTCAATTGGTTTCCAAAACTGGAAAATGCTAATCTACCTACAAGGTGCATGTACGAGCGCTCAAAAGTTCCTGCCTTCACGGCAGTGCTTTTCGTAATTTTTCATGGTAATAACGAAAGTGATGTAAAAAATACAGATTTCGAGGCCTTGAAAGATAAAACACGGTATTCTGAGAACTGTCCTGAAAATATTGATATTTCGTGAGCCACTCGAAAGGACTTTCTTAAATAAACTCGCCCATGAAATTTGATCAAAAACGGTCCTCAGATTCTAGAGTTATGGTTATGGTTAACGCAGGCCGAAATCCATAAATCACCCTGTATCTCCTAAACTAATAGCCCTAAGATACAAAACAAGCCACTTTTCTGAAAGACCTGGATGACCTGCATTTACCACTAGGCTATGGACAACCACTCATTAAACACCCTGAATAGGGCCAGTCGTCGACTAGAAAAAAAATAATGGTTCATCATTAGAAATAATAATAAAAATTAAAATTATTTTTTCTTGGACAATGATTAAAAGTGAGACTTTCTATTGAACATTTTTCTAATAATGAACTAAATCATGCAATAGAAAAAAACGTTGTTCAATATTCTCCCCGGTGCTTAAAACCCTAGAACCACAACTTGGAATTATGCCCGATTTTAGCAACTTGGTTTTAGGAACTTCCTTCATAATTGATTCCTAGGCTAGGAATATCATTAAAGTAAGTAAGTAACTCAATGGTTCGTGATCATAATCTGACGACTATAGTAGAATAAGAAAAAATAACCCCAAATTTGATAGTGCATGTCAAATGTATTTGTGAGGTTGAGTTAATTCTTGTGACTTTTTGTGTTTTTTCAGTTTTTTATATTGTGGTCAAAATGAAAGAAAAAGAATAGAAGTACTAATTTCATTGAAGAAGAACATCTCAAATAACTCAATTTATTGAAGATACAGTTACGTTTTGAGCAATTGATTCTTCAATTAAAAAAAAATAAATGTTTCGTAAGACTTGAAGCAAGATTTTAACTAGAACAATCGAAATTTCTCCTTTCATTGAGGTACCGACATTTCCAGGTAATCTTCCTTCCAGCAATGTTGCCAATTCAAAATCATACTACTGTTCGTGATCGGACTTCATATAAGATGTTCGTTCAGAGTTTCATTCATCATTTTGGAAGGTACCAAATTCGATCGTGACGAAATTTTGTATTTTAATGGAGAAAGATATATCGAAGCTGCATTTTTTTCCAGATCGCATGACCAGAACCATAGAAAATTGTAACTTTTGAACGGAAACGCCTAGGGACTTGAAATTTTCAGGGTAGGCTCGGATCGCGAATTTCGCGGTCACGTTCATCAATGAGCATCAATTAGACCAGGGGTTCTGTGAATATGGCCGTTCAAAATATTTCATCCAGATACTCCTCATTGGATTGGAATGAAATTTTGCACATAGATGAAGAATAATATATTCAAATTACGTGGGAAATTTTGTCCAAGTCGCATTACCAAGACCATAGATACCATAGAAAATTCTAGCCAATTATCGATAAAAAATCACCTAAAGCACCGACGTGAAGTCTTAGTTTGAAATGTTTTTGACAGATGTCAAAATTGTTTCAATCGGTTTCTAGAACTGGAAAATGCGAATCTACCTACAAGGTGGTTGAACGAGCGCTCAAAAACCCCTGACTTCACGGCAGTGCGTTTCAGCATTTTTAAAGTGTAGTTTGGACCTTGCTTTCCCTTGTTAACAAAAAAGGTCAAGTGTATGGCGCGGAAAAAGCAATCGAATTACCTTCAAAAAAAGGTGTCACTCAACCCCTCTTCTCATTTGAGATTTTAAGGGTTGCATCACGCTCACAGGGTTGATACAAATTGTATTGATTGATTTATTCTTCTCTCATGAATCTATACTCGTTTTCAGTAATGAAGGCATGGAATGCAACCAACCGTATAAAATGTCCCCCTACGAACCAAAGTTGACTTTTTTTTGCATTTTTTTCTGATTTTTCATGGGAGCTGAGATAATAAGGGTGGTTCCTTCTCAAATTGACACACAGTATGATACATAACATGTGCGTTGAACTGTTATATCACTACACAGTCATAGTCCTCAATAAATATCGATATTTATTGACTGGTCTACATAGTTCGAATTTGCTTTCTATGATGATTTCATCCAAAAAGTTCTGCGATATTCTACTTGATTAGTGGTTCTTTCAGTCGTTTGGGGAATTTAAAAATGAGAATGTCCTCAATGATTCGAATTGAACCATGGGAATAATCTACAATAAGATCATTTCACTAATTTTCTGGTCTCATTTCAGTTTCTGATGAGGATAGTGAAGAATTCGACACCCATTCAGATAAATTCACTCGTATACAAACGTCACATCGAAATGATACTTCGAAACATCTCAGGAAAAGATACAAGAATGTTAGGAGGAGAACTTATTTTAAGGAATTATAACTACAATTTCTCGCATAAAATATTTAACAAAAAAATAATGTTAATAGGATATTTATTGTTCAGATTATCGAAAGTTATTTATACTGAAAATATCTGTCATGCAGTTGTAAACTAAGTGTCAAATTTCGTGTAATTCTTCGTTTTCCTATGCCATAACAAAGCAGCAAATAAAATTCTTGGAAATAATTCATCTTTCATGTCATTAACTACATACTTTTATAATATGATGTGTCTTTGTCGAAACCTAATCCCTAAAAAAGCAGGATTTTTCAATCTGTTATCTACTACAATAGGTACTGAAAATTTTTCAGAGATCAACTGAAAATCCAGACTCATAGTTTGAAAAGCAGACCATATAAAGACAATTTGTTGAGAAGGACATTGACAAAATATGCCATGTTTTCTCGACAGAATATAATTTGTCAAGAATAATGATTTGAAATCCAGATTTTGTGGAAATTGGAGATACGTGAGAAAAGAACAGCTTTCTAAAGCCAACAAAAATATCCAATACCTCCTGACTTTTTTTTAATGGAGAAGAAAGTTTATTTGAAGTTTGAAGATGTTTGTAATGTATTATTGTGTTTGTTTTTTAATTGATCATACAAACAAATCAATGATCTAGATAAGAAACAAATTTGATCTTTGATGACACCAAATTGAAATTTTGGAGCATTTTTCATGCCAAACAAAGAATAATTCCTTAACAAACATGAATCATCTTTTTTGATTAATTCTACTCTCATGGATCTATACTCGTTTTCAGTAATGAAGGCATGGAATGTCAATCTGAAAATAAATGGATCAATAGAAAAATCAACAGAAATTATATCTACATACCTCTCCAAACTAGCACGGCCTCCAATAAGAAGGCAACTGCGTTAAGAAGGGATAATCCTGATTTTATGAAACCGAATGTTTTTTCATCGCTGTCGAAGGCATTATGAAACTTGTGAAAATTAAGATATGCTGCTGCAGCAAAAAACGCAAAGCCAACCACAGCATAGAATATTTCCAACTTTGAAGGTGCAGCACCAGCTGTAAAAATAAGGATTTTCGGGAACACACTTGTAGATTCATCTGAATACTTTTAATCTTACCAATGAAATATCCAGTAATAATAATCAAAAAGCCAGCAAAGGCTGTAATGGACACAATTTCAGTGAAGAAATTTGACGTTCTTGATTGTGTGTGTAATGACAAGCATAAAAGTGTCAGCAGCTGAAAAAAGGATAGGTTTATTGTTCCATTGAGAGATATTTTATGTCTATATGTGTCTATATTTTTTTGTCGTGCACGTCGATCTCGTTCTATCCATGCAATCACCCCCCAACCTACCAGAGCTAGAAAATTTGACCCTTGTCGTTTTTAAAAAATACCATGGTTCTGACAGGTTCGAACCTAGTTTTGGAATATACAAATATTGTCATTATTTGTCGATAATTTATAGCTTATTCATAATCCTGGTCAATACGTTTGTTACTCTCTTCTTCAACTAGTCAAGTATGTGTCGAACCACAGTGAAGAGTTTTGTAGTGATAGCGTGTTACCGAAAATATCTCATTCAACAGGTCTTATTCAAACCAATTTTTGTGTTCTTCTAGCTGGAATTTCTTCAACATTTTTGGTATGGCACATTTTTTCAATTTCAATTTCAATACACAGTTATATTAGAGCGGTCTCTATTGTCTCCAAATAAAGTGGATATGACATACGGATAGACGGCCGTAACATAGCATAATACATAACGTCACATAACACAATACATAACGTAACATAACATAAAACATATCGACAGTTCTGTTGTGGCCATTTTGGCAAACGGAACCCTGTTTAGCTAGTTCTATATAAATCAGGCAAAACCACTTCTTAACTTCCTACTTTTGGAAAATACTGATACCACTTTTTTTGTCGATAATTTATTTTCCCCCATTGGAAATTTGTCATAATTTACCTACTCCTAATTTATCGCAGATTAATTATTCTCATTGAAAATTGGTCAACGTTTGTTATTTTTTTTATGGAGAAAATACCAAATGTTTTGTCAAACAAATTCATTATTTATTAGAGTCTACTGTACGATAAGTTCATATAAACAGATGAGCATGATACATAAAATTTCCTTATTTTTCGCTTATATTTCGCAAATAGATTATACCATAGTAGAAGAATCATTAGTTCATATAAGGCTCATATAAGTTTCATATAGGCCTTATATAGAAAATTCCCCGATTTTTTGCCTATATTACGCAAATTAATTATACCATAGTAGAAGAATCATTATTCTTGTACTGGTATAATTATACTATTCCGTTTACAGAAAGGCTTTGCTCTGCCCATTACAATTGTTTTTTTCCGTTCGAAATGAAAATAATATAATTAAGAGTAGGTTTTTTGCAACAAAAAATGCTATCTCTCATCAGGCAAATCAACCTTACATGAAAATGGGTGAAAATTCAAGTTTAGCTTACTATCTATCAATATCATCTCCAAACGTAATCTCCACTGACAGTTTTCATTTATTTTGATTAACAGAGGAAAAAGTCCACTCACCAACTGTATACCCTTCACAACATTTCTACTAAGAGCCATATCGTTTAAGATTCAAGGAGATCAACTAGAGAGAAAGTGCAACACTTTGTTTTTCACAAGTATGAATTCACAAACATGTATACCTACGAAGTGATGTTTTTACCCTAGCTTGTTAATATCTGATCGTATCACAATATTTGTACTTTACTCACTTACACAGGTACCTAGTTAAAAATGATTATCAGATAGCTTTATCCCTTCAAAAATTATTTCATACCTGAACTAGTATCTATCATTAATTCATTTTTGTGTGATATAATACTCTTAATCTGGATTAAGGTTCCTAGGATTACTCACCTGAGTTCTACTCTTCATAAAACTTTCAATAAATTCCAATTTACCTGATCCAGAATCAATAAACTGTAACGTTTTTGAGCGCTCGTACTACTTACACGAGGGCTATATCATTTCGTCATGATGTCTGTATTTTTCGAATTTTGAGCCGAAAATGGTCTCAATCGACTATGTTCAACTCACTGATGACGAATCCGTCGGAAAATTCGAGTCTGTCCGTCCGTCCGTCCGGCCGTCCGTAAGCACGATAACTCTCGAACGGATCAACCTAGAGACTTGAAATTTTCAGTGTAGGTTCAGATCCCAAATGCCTTGGCTGAGTTCGTTAATGGGCAGAATTCCACCAGGGGTTCCGTAAATATGGCCGTTCAAAATTTTGTTCTCCTGATTACTTCGAAACTACAGATTTGATCGAAATGAAACTTCGCACTAAAATGGAGAATTAGGTGTTCAAGCTACATGTGGAATTTTGTCCAGATCGCATGACCAGAACCATAGAAACCATAGAAAATTGTAACTTTTGAACGGAAACGCCTAGGGACTTGAAATTTTCAGGATAGGTGAGGTTCTGGAATGTCGTGATGACGTTCATCTATGAGCAAAATTATACAAGGGGTTCCGTAAATATGGTCGTTTGAAAGTTAGTTTTCTTGATAATTTCAAAACTACAGATTCGATCGTGACGAAATTTTGTATACTGATGGAGAATGATATATTCAAGCTACATTTCTCCAGATCACATGACCAGAACCATAGAAACCATAGAAAATCATAACTTTCGAAAGGAAAGGCCTAGGGACTTGAAATTTTCAGGATAGGTGTGGATCTGAAATGTCGCATTCACGTTCATCAATGAGCAGAATTATACTAGGGGTTCCGTAAATACGATTGTTTGAAAGTTTGTTTTCTCGATAATTTCGAAACTACAGATTCGATCGAGGTGAAATTTTGTATTTTAATCGAGAATGATATATTAAAGCAATATTTTGTTCAGATCGCATGACCAGAACCATAGAGACCATAGAAAATTGTAACTTTTGAACGGAAAGGCCTAGGAACTTGAAATTTTCAGGGTGGGTTTGGATCGCAAATATCGCGGTCACGTTCATCAATGAGCGAAATTAGACTAGGGGTTCCGTAAATATAGCCGTTCAAAATATTTTTTTCCTGATAGTTTCGAAACTACTGATCGGATTGGAATTAAATTTCGCACCTAGCTGAGGAATAGTGTATTCAAACTACGTGCAAAATTTTGTCCAGATCGCATCACCAAGACCATAGATACCGTAGAAAATTCTAGCGAATTATCGAAAAAAAATTGATCAGCTGAAGCACTGATATAAAGTCTGGAGTTTCGCCTAAGTTTCAGAATTTTTTTGACAGCTGTCAAAAATTCCTCCAATTGATTTCTAAAACTGGGAAATTCGAATCTACCTACATAGTGGATCTACGAGCGCTCAAAAGCTCCTGCCTTCACGGCAGTGCTTTTCGTAATTTTTGTTTTGGAAATCGGAGATGAATTCTGGGATAGCCGTCAGGATTATAAATTCAAATACATATGGTGTAAACAGTGGGTAAAAGGATTTAAGATAGCCCTATCTGAAGTTTTTGTTTTGTTTGAAATTGACTTTCTCTTTAGGGAAAAAGTTCTCTCTTCGTTTCTATTCAATCAAATCAACGCAAATATATTTTTCTGTTGTAACCCAACACCAAATATCAGACAGATTTTTCTGTTACCTACGTGCTGCTTTACGAATGACGAATGTCAAATTTTGAAAATTTACATGCTATTGCACAGACCTGGAAATTTTTCTACAATCCAAAGTAGGCATTTGCGCTCGTATTCGACAACGCAAACGTAATCTTTTTCGAGGAATGTCACTTTGTCGCTTATAAGCGACATTTTTCATTTGAGTGAAAAATTTCCTAAATAATAATTCGTATGTGAGCGTGAAGCAACAAAATTGAAGAAGAAAATGATTGTAGTGATTTTTCATGTACACCACCTGAAATTGTAAGCGCTGCTAAAGTCGCAACATTAAACTGCCAGGAAAGTCGCGGGGGAAGTATGAAAAGCTGTACGAACTCATCATCTCATGGTGTAATTCAAGGAAAGTTAGAAGGTACACTGAAAACGTTATGATGAACGATGGATCACTTTAGTGAAAAAGCTGTGATGAAAAATTTTGAAAAATGTACTTTCAATTTTCATTTATCATTTTGAATGAATTTTTGGAAATATGTGAACTGCTCGATTGTAGAAAAAAATCTTGTGTGTGATTCAAGTCCAAATTCATTGTTGATTTCGAGAGATTGCCGCGCGACTGTTTCTTTCAATCAACAATTTATCATTTTGCGCTCTTAATACACAAATAGCTATTATTTCAGGCGACACTATTCGAATGCATTAAAAATTGACTTAATTATTACTTTCTATAAGTTCGATCTAAAACGAACGTAAATTCGCAGCCGTAGATGGAACTTTATAAAACACTTGTAATAATAAAGGGTTTTTCAATATTTGTTTGATGTTTGATGTTTGACAACAGCGTATGACGAACTCGATGGTCACACAGGTGCTATCTTTGACATCATTTATGGAGCGTTACACGAATGAGCAACGCGTCTAAATTGTTAAAAATTATTATCAAAATCAATGTTCCATTGCACAAACATTTTGTGCACTCTGTGCAATTTAAGATGTCGACGATCGTCCTGCAGAATCCACAATTCGCCGTTTATCAAACTGGGTCTGTGGAAAATCAAAAAGTGCCTGTACGTCGGTAAAACACAAGATTTCTCGAAAATATTGCTGTAGTTCGGCAAGTGTGTGCACAAAAATCCGCTACAGTCTATTCCGCGTCGATCTCAAGAACTTGGCTTGTCTTCGACGACAACTTGGCCAATCCTGCATAAGGACTTAGGGCTAAGGTCATAAGTAATAAGTAATTTATTTCCATCAATACTTCACATGGTTAGTCAAAATGTAGCTCTAATAAGACAAATTATAATTCAAAAATTCTTCCACTAAATAAAAAGCATTATTGACCAGCAGATCTTTTATTCTTTTCAAGAACCCTCTTTCCGGTAGATTCCTCACATCCTCTGGCAGTTTGTTGAACATCTTGATTCCCCAGTAGGTCGAGAAATTCTGTGTTTATTTCCTCTTGTGTGTGGTGTGGTGTTATAAGGTCGTTCCTGTATCTGGTGTCAAACGAGTGGCATGATCCATTCCGCATCAAGATGTTTCTTCTTTGATGAGTATATTTCAAACCTTCCTTTATATAAAGTGAGGGAAAGGTGAGTATTCCATACTTCACATAATTATACTGGTCTACATGAGTCCCTTCCTCTGATCCCGCGAATAGCCTTTTTTGGCAGGATGTGAACGCTGGAAGCCTCTGAAGCATTGCCCCATAAGAGTATACCATACTGCAACACGCTCTGAAAATTAGCAAAATAGGCAGTTCTCACCATTTCGTGAGTACCACATTTTTTCAATCTTCTCAATAAAAATTACGAAAAGCACTGCCGTGAAGGCAGGAGCTTTTGAGCGCTCGTACATGCACCTGGTAGGTAGATTCGCATTTTCCAGTTTTAGAAATCAATTGAAGGAATTTTCGACAGCTGTCAAAAAAATTCTGAAACTTAGGCGAAACTCCAGACTTCATGTCAGTGCTTCAGCTGATCAATTTTGTTTCGATAATTCGCTAGAATTTTCTACGGTATCTATGGTCTTGGTGGTGCGATCTGGACAAAATTTCGCACGTAGTTTGAATACATTATTCCCCAGCTAGGTGCAAAATTTCATTCCAATCAAATCGGTAGTTTCGAAATTATCAGGAACAGAATATTTTGAACGGCCATATTTACGGAACCCCTAGTCAAATTTTGCTCATTGATGAACGTGACCGTGAAATTCGTGATCCAAACCCACCCTGAAAATTTCAAGTTCCTAGGCCTTTCCGTTCAAAAGTTAAAATTTTCTATGGTTTCTATGGTTCTGGTCATGCGATCTGGACAAAATATTGCTTTAATATAACATTCTCGATTGATATATGAAATTTTATCTCGATCGAATCCGTAGTTTCGAAATTATCTTGAAACCAAAATTTCAACGACCGTATTTACGGAACCCCTCGTATAATTCTGCCCATTGATAAACCATAACGCGACATTTCAGATCCACACCTATCCTGAAAATTTCAAGTCTCTAGGCCTTTCCGTTCGAAAGTAATGATTTTCTATGGTTTCTATGATTCTGGTCATGTGATCTGGAGAAGTGTTGCTTGAATATATCATTCTTCATTAGTATACAAAATTTCGTCACGATCGAATCTGTAGTTTTGAAATTATCAAGAAAACCAAATTTCAAACGACCATATTTACGGAACCCCTAGTATCATTTTGGCTCCTAGATAAAAGTAATCACGACAATCGAAATCCACACCTATCCTGCAAATTTCAAGTCCCAAGCGTTTCCGTTCAAAAGTTACAATTTTCTATGGTTTCTATGGTTCTGGTCATGCGAACTGGACAAAATTTCACATGTAGCTTGAACACCTCATTCTCCATTTGAGTGCAAAGTTTCATCTTGATCGAATCTGCCGTTTCAAAGTAATCAGGAGAACAAAATTTTGAACGGCCATATTTACGGAACCCCTGGTGGAATTCTGCCCATTAACGAACTTAACCGAGGCATTTGAGATTTGAACCTACACTGAAAATTTCAAGTCTCTAGGTTGATCCGTTCGAGAGTTATCGTGTTTACGGACGGACGGACGGACAGACTCAAATTTTCCGACGGATTCGTCATCGGTGAGTTGAACTCTATCGTTTGAGACCATTTTCTGCTCAAAATTCGAAAAATACAGACATCGTGACGAAATGATATAGCCCTCGTGTAAGTTGTACGAGCGCTCAAAAAGAGTATCTTAGATAACTCAGCACATACCAAATCTACATGTGAAAACCAATCCAATCTATTATTCAAGACTATGCCTAAAAAATTAGCATACTCTCGATTCTGTCTACTACCAAAGTTCAAACTTGTGTTTTTTTCCGTATTAAATTTCAGAAGGTTCTTCCGAAACCATTCTTCAACCTCCTCTAGAGCAAGTTCTTTCTTTCCGAGAAGGTTTTCCATACATTTTGAAACAATGACAATAGTGGTGTCTTCACAATAGATGCACAAACAGTCGCAATGTTGAAAGCTCATATCATTTATATATAACAAAAATAGTAGGGGTCCCAAGATTGACCCTTGAGGAACTCCACACTCATTTTTTTGCTGAACGGATATTTCACCCTTCCAGCCTTCTGATATCTATCTTCCAAATAAGACTTCAGCAACCTGAGCACAATTCCTCTGAAACCATATGAAGTCAGCTTATCAAGCAGAATTGTATGTGGTACTACGTCAAAAGCCTTGCTTAAATCAAAATTGAGCATCTCAACTGCATCACCATCATCACTTGCCTCTATTATTTTCATGATGATTTCCATTAAAGCAGTAGTGGTATTTCGACCTTTTCTATACCCATGCTGAACTGAACCCACACTGAAAATTTCAAGTCTCTAGGTTGTTCCGTTCGAGAGTTGCTTACGGACAGACTCGAATTTTTTCGACGGATTCGACATCAGTGAGTCGAACATAGTCGATTGAGACTATTTTCGGCTCAAAATACAGACATCGTGACGAAATGATATAGCCCTCGTGTTAGTAGTACGAGCGCTCAAAAAGATCACTATCATTCTCAAAATTTGTTTAATTGCGTTACAAAGATCGAGCGCTTCTGATGAAAAACCCTTTATAAGTTTCTTCAGAAATCACGGACTTCTGAAAAAAATCGTACCTACCTTGCTCGCGTTTTTAATCATTTCATGCAATAAACCACGATTTTTAACACTACTATCTTGAAAAACTATCATTAAAGCGAATTTTTATCCTCAAAACTTTCCTTTGCGGTTAGTAATCCTAATTGATCTTCAGCTGAGCTATTTATTTGAGTAAATAAGGTTTCCATTGATATCGTCTTTTAAATAACAAAATGACTTTCCACCAATGTGTTGTTAAGAAAAAAACTTATCTACACTGGCGAGGCCAATCTTCACAAAGAATCCTAGTGAAAATGCCACGCGCTTTTCTTTCATCATTTTTTATTCTTTTTTGAGCGCTCGTACTACTTACACGAGGGCTATATCATTTCGTCACGATGTCTGTATTTTTCGAATTTTGAGCCGAAAATGGTCTCAATCGACTATGTTCGACTCACTGATGACGAATCCGTCGGAAAATTCGAGTCTGTCCGTCCGGCCGTCCGGCCGTCAGCACGATAACTCTCGAACGGATCAACCTAGAGACTTGAAATTTTCAGTGTAGGTTCAGATCCCGAATGCCTCGGTTAAGTTCGTTAATGGGCCAAATTCCACCATGGGTTCCGTAGATATGGCCGTTCAAAGTTTTGTTTCCCTGATTACTTCGAAACTACAGATTCGATCGAGTTGAAACTTTGCACTCAAATGAAGAATGAGGTGTTCAAGGTACATGTGAAATTTTGTCCAGATCGCATGACCAGAACCATAGAAACAATAGAAAATTGTAACTTTTGAACGGAAACGCCTAGGGACTTGAAATTTTCAGGATAGGTTTGGTTCTGGAATGTCGTGATGACGTTTATCTATGAGCAACATTATACAAGGGTTTCCGTAAATACGGTCGTTTGAAATTTTGTTTTCTCGATAAATTCGAAACTTCGGATTCGATCGAGATGAAATTTTGTATTTTAATCGAGAATGATATATTGAAGCAATATTTTGTCCAGATCGCATGACCAGAACCATAGAAACCATAGAAAATTGTAACTTTTGAACGGAAAGGCCTAGGAACTTGAAATTTTCAGGGTGGGTTTGGATCGCGAATATCGCGGTCACGTTCATCAATAAGCAAAATGAGACTAGGGGTTCCGTGAATATGGCCGTTCAAAATATTTTTTTCCAGACAGTTTCGGAACTACTGATCGGATTGGAATGAAATTATGCATCTAGATGAGGAATAATGTATTCAAAGTACGTGCAAAATGTTGTCCAGACCGCATCACCAAGACCATAGATATCGTAGAAAATTCTAGCGAATTATCGAAACAAAATTGATCAGCTGAAGCAGCGACATGAAGTCTGGAGTTTCGCCTAAGTTTCAGAATTTTTTTGACAGCTGTCAAAAATTCCTTCAATTAGTTTCTAAAACTGGAAAATGCGAATCTACCTACAAGGTGCATGTACGAGCGCTCAAAAGCTCCTGCCCTCACGGCAGTGCTTTTCGAAATTTTTCTAGTAACATCAACGAGTATAAGGGACTTCAATGCGGAGAGCCATTGTATCAACAATAATATTCACTGATAATCGACGTCACCATGAGTCATCAACGTTGCTACCTTCGACCATTACATCATGGATGAAATGAAACAACAATCATTCCGTACCTTCGGCTATGCAAACTTGTTTTAGAAGTGATGTCACGAATGTGTGTCAGGGCAGTGATCGAGCCAGGCTCGCAAACAAGACCACGCCATCCGCTCGACGAACGATTCTTATTTGTCCAACATAATTTCACTTCGCAGTGTACTCCAGAACGTAGTGTTGTTCGCCTTCAGGCTTCCGCCAGACAAATCGCCCGATCAATAACGTCGTTGAGTTTTTGTTTGAAGCAACAGATCTTCCTTTTCATCCACAATGGCAATCAACAGAATAACCATCATCAAAGCTATTGAATTGGTATGTTCGATTATAAACATTTAATTCTTGCTTGTTTTCGCATGTCGGAAAACTGCAAAACCTGGGAATTTAAAGGTCAGATAGGAAAATTGGCTGATCAATTAAGTGTGCTAGGCAACAAAAGAAGCGTAACTTTCAGAAGTTACAATTAACTATACAACTGAACTTATTCATTCAATTCTTATTTATTCTATAACTCTTTCTTCGCCCAACACCTAACGATAACAAGTTGAACTGAATATTTGTGAATTCAAAACAATCATCTTTCAATACAATGCTTGCTCTAAATAGCGCTATCTCAAACAGCTATTTTTCGTGGGCATGACTCAGAATGCAAGGTTAAATGTATTTTGGGAAATATTGATTTCATTCCATACTTATTCATTAATTTATGAATTCCAATTCATGTTCATGTTCAAGGGACTGGTGACTGCTCACTTGCTATTGCATTCATTACTGATTTAAACTTAAAAAAATTCTTAAAACGATTTCAATCTTTGGCTTGGTACCTTCAATTACTAATAGTTCTTTAAGCTCACTAGCTTTCAACAAAATTCTCTCTAACTAGTCTCACTTCCAATGAAATGACGTATATATTTATTGTATTCATAATATATATACCTATATTCATTCAGACTTCGCGTAATTTCGCAATGGTAATTGTAATCGTGGAAGAGCATTTGATAAATGTTGGAGCAGATCTTGTCCAGATTGAAAGCTCATATTATGGATTCAATTCTGAAACAACAAGATTCGATCGGAGATATACCTCCGAGTTTTTTAGAATTTGAATGCATCCTATCAAATGATGCTGACTTAACGCGCTTCTATCGATTTGGTCTTGAATTATTCATTATACACTATCAATTTTCTGAGAATATATCATGGAAAACGGAAGTTAATTGATAAGTTATAATTCTTCATTCCTCTGTTTCAAAATGAATCGCATATAATATAATGATACACCTATCCCAATTGAATTGACCACCAATATTTCTCCACTTCTTCACGAAATATCGACACATAGTTCTAAAATATTTCGACACAAGGCTCAAAAAACTCTTTTCCCAGGACTCTGTGAGACCCCGCAGAAACTCATTCAAGAGCTTGTGCAAGTAAGAAGATTCGGTTCTGTTTTGCGTAGGCCTTGTTACTGTGTCCTAACGCCACCTCAGAAATAGATTTCGGATATTTACATTGTTTCCATGTCAGCTAATTAATATATATGCATTGAGTATTCCGAAATCAAAAATTGATTATTGAAGTAACCAACGCATCGATAATTATTTCGTTTATTTTTGTATGAGTAATAACGACATATTATTATTTCAATTATCGAAATGTCAATATGATAAGCGTAATTTGGTTGATTTCGAAATAGTATTAGCTTTCCTAAAAATATATACTGATAACGATTCACAACAGAACACAAATTGTTGTTTGAATTCGAGGTTCATATCATCCAATGTTTACAATGTTAAAATAGAGATTTCAAATATCAACCACGAAAATGGATAAATTTGTTCAGTATCGCATTTGAAGAGTGGAATAGTGCATGCTGTTTTTATGCATTATCAGGTTCAAACGATAGATTGAGACCGGTCAGTAAGACCTGTAGTCACAAATCTATAAGACGGGTGTCGATCAACCTGACATCAGTTCAGTCCGTCAGTCTGATCAGAACGATGTGAAACTGATCGTGTTATGCATTGACTGATGGAAATAAAAACCAGACTGACAGATTTTCAATAACTTCAGTCTGGTGAAGACTGATGACAAATGATAATAATAATAATTCATTTTGGATCGTGAAACTGCGTTGTATCAGTTTACCTTTAGTGTTCAGTTCAGTACTCGATATGGGGTCACAGGCTTTGCCGTTGAAACCCGAAAAAGAGTTTATTTTAACATTTGAAACGTTCCCAATTGTATGGGACAAAACCGAAAAAAATTACTTGAACAAATACAAGAGGAATGAAGCTCTGGAAAAACTTATGGTGATATATGAAAAAATCAAGCCTCAGGCAACCTTGGATGATTTTAAAAAGAAAATAAACACAACTACTGTACGAAAATAATTTGTAATAGTCCACCTCTTCTTTCGTGTTCCTTATTTCATTCACTAACTTCAGATGTGTAAGTAGGTATACAAATCCCTTTTCAGCAGCCATTATTTAGTCCGCCGTTTTCTTCTACGTTTTTTTAAGCCCAAAGCAAATATTAGTGCTACAGCAGCTTTTTTCTTTTTATCTATTTTGAGTGTTCTATTCCACGATTTTTTTAAACTGATGTCAGTTCAAATAATCGTGCAATATACACATTCAACATCGAGAGTAAATTATCCTATTTCGCAAAACGGATTTTCATTATTGTTCACCCAATTATGTGAAGGCTTAATGAAATTATAACGCCTAAACTTACCACAAATTATTACCGATTATGAAGCCATGATGTAATCATTGAAGTTATTCAATTCTTCACCGACAACAACTCGCATTGAAATTCTTCGTTTTGACCTTGCCCCAAAAGCATACATGTTTCGCTTGTTATGTTTTTTTTTACCTTGAAGATTTAGCGAGCTTCAGGTTCACCTTTCCATCTTCTATGCTGGAAAAAGAAATGGTGTTTGATTTGCATCAATTGTCCAGATTCCAGTTTCCGGTTTATGCGTATTTGTTCAAATAAGTCAGTTCTAAAAATAGAAAATCGAATCGCTTCTCATTGGATTAAAATAGCATAACCTGTTGAATATTGAATGAGGTGAGCATATAATACGTGGTCACTTCCAATTACTTTCATGTTGAATGAAGACAGAATTTCAATTAATAATATTACAGAATAGTATAGAATATGAAATCATTATGAGGGATTTGTTACACTGTGCTAAGGCTCGATACTTCCTCCTGCGAAAAACAATAAAAGGTATTGTTTTTCGAAGTCTTGAATAAGGATTTATCATTCGAATCATTCAATAAATTGCAATTTGCAATTTTTTCAAATTACATTGATCCAATGAAATTTTAAATTAAATCAAAAATTTTTGTTCACAGGCTCTTGCAGTCATATGTCTATTCCTCCATACTAAAAGTCACACTGGAAGCAGTACAGCGGAAATCGTATCTGTAGCCGCATTTGCTGGCTTTACAATCATTCTAGCCGGTTTATTTATAGGTAAGTTGATATTAAACTCGAAATATAATCTGTACAGATTGAAATTTCACCTATTCTTAGACAACAGGAATATAAGCATGGTATAGGTAGCATTTCTCAGTGGTTTGTAATGTGAGGAAATAGCTACACCCATGTTTCAAGGGAGTTAGAATGTGTGAAGAAATACAAGAAATATATAACTAATTCTTCAAGCTTAGAGCTGCCATAAACTTGGTTCGAACTTTCATTTACTAAATTGATTTTGAACCATCTTTTATAGGAAAAGTGGTAGATTCCGCCGTGGGGTCCAAAATCGATCTCTACTATTCCATCGTAGGAGTTGTCTTATTTGTTGCTGCAGGTTATTACAACATTGATACCTTCAAAGATAACGGAGCTGACAGTAAAAATTATGGCCTGATAAAAGGAAGTCTGGCCATCATCAATGCAGTAGTCTTCCTCATCGATGCACTGTTGGGCTGGAGAGTCTAAAATTAAGATGTTCCATTTATCACAGAATCGAATATTTTAATAATTTTTTACAACTTTGATAACTACCGAAAATTTACAAATATGAATACTGAATATCTATTTTAACCATGCATTCCGATATACATACATATAGTTATCATTCAATTTTTTTCGAATGTTTACATAAAAATTTTTACCTACATTATGAATAATAAGTTGTAAAAAAAGCCAAATATTTGAATTATATTTTATACGAGATGAAACAAGTACAACTGAAACATATATTGACTTTATATTTGTATTTGTACTTTATTTATTTGCTAATGTTGTGAATATGTAGCTTTAAGAATGTAAGAGATGAATTATTTTTAATGAATTTATGTCGAAGCTATTTTTTATAGAAAGGACAATAAAGTCGAAAATAAATTTTCTCGAATATCCAATATCCACTGCTATGACACTGTAACAGACTTAACTACCGTAAAATGGGGTGAATGGAAACACATTCTGAATATTCTGATGTTCGAATGGTCATATCTCTTGAAAGGAAAATAATTCAATATCCATATTTTGACAAAGGTCAGGTCACACTTAATACGATAGACTCCCGTTCAGCAATTGTGTGTGCAATTGATAATGGTTTTTGGTCTGCGGTGGGGATGTATGGAAACCGATATAAAATCGAGAAAACAATACAACAGCATAGACATTTTTTTTTCTTAGTTTCTGGAAGCAAAATAAAATCATTTCTTTTCATGAACGCCAACTCTATTGTAGTTTGAATGGACAGGGAATATAAATCGAATATTCTTCAATATTAAATAAAATAATGCGTTTACCTTAAAACTACCCATTTTGGAACATGTGTTTCTCAAATAATATCCATGTCAAATGTCAGAGTTTCTCTTGTGGACTTATAAACCAATGTCTGGTCAATGTTTGGATTTATGTTAACCATAAAAACATCTGCAACATCAGGATAAATCTTATTTTCAGATTGTTTCGATCTGAGGAAGCTTGCCTCAATGTCTTACTTTCCACAATAAATCACTCTTCCAATATAATATTTGAACTTTTCGGTCTTTAACTAACAAGAAGCCACATTTGGGGTTTTATGCATGCGAAAATCAACTCAACTCAGTGTTTTACAAAACCACTACACGTGTTTCGCCATTGCTGTGGCTTCATAAGGCGATGACATATACGATAGAAACAAGTATTTCTATTGACCCCACTCCAACCCCAAATTGGTCACAGTTCGCTAACAACTAATTTTCTCCTTTACTGGTATTAATATCACGAAAAATTATTACACTCACATGAACACTATACTTTTTACCATAACTAACAAAAAAATTGACACGGGAAGCTATGTTCTGCAACACCTACCAAGCAAAGTTAATTCCGTACCGAAAATTCACCGAATGAACAACTGAATCTTATTCTCAGTCGGGCAGTGTAACCTACTCTTTGAAACTTTGATATTCGTATAGTTCGTTGGTTATGCTCTTGGAAATCGCTTGGCGTTCTTTATTCCTTCAGAAATAATATGGTATTAGAGTACGGAATTATAACAAAACTTTTTTACTTTTTGTTTCCATTCACCCCATTTTACCGGTACCTAATAAGAGTCAAGACAATATTACGTGCAATTTAAATATAGAGTAAGTTCGATATAAACCAGGAACGACGCTGGAAGAAAGGAGAAAGTCGACACGGAAACGTATACTGATTAAAGGTAAGCGTACACATGTCCATATCGCACTTCCCTGCGAGAATCTGCGGAAGCACTTGTTTTTTTTATGTTTTATATCCCGAGTCTCCTAGGTCTCTGTGAGACCCCTCATAAGCACATTTCATGGGTTTCTATACAAAGAATACTACGATCTGTTTGACGCGATCCGTTCGATTCGTCCGATACGGAAATGTGGACGCTTACCATGACTGTGCACAACCCGGAAGTTGTCGGATAAATAGTTTTTGCTTCATTGCTTTTTGAATTATTTTAGGCACTATTTTGCGGAAGGGCTGGATGCGTCGGAAGTTATTTAATTTACGAAACGGATTTTCAGAGTAGAAGTATAGTAGGTACTACAAAAACTTCAATCTTGATTTTTCTTTCAAATGTTGCAAAATAGGTGCAAACATGATCAAAACCGGCCCAGCTCGATCGCCGTCGAGTAGAGGGGAAAGCCGGTCGACTCGAGGAAGTGCGATACGGGCATGTGGACGCATACCTTAAGTAGCGATTAAATAATAAGTAGTCGTACCAAAAATAATCATTAATGAATAATTCGTGGTATCTGATTGTTTTAGTGTTTCCCCTTAAAGATAGGAATATTTGGAATCGCGAATTAACAATAGTAACAAGTGTGTTCAGCAACATTTATTAACGTGACCAATTGTGAGGAGTGAAATAAAATTTGACAGACAATTGTAACGTTATAATTTCACATCATTGTTTATTTCCACCATGCACTGGGGAAAATTGCGAAGTTCCACATAACGCTATCATTTGTATTTTCAATGTTTGAATTCCTTCCTCTTTGGTACATTATATATTTATCATCACGCTGATGTAATGTGATATTCCTGAATCTCCGTGCTGGAATTGGCGAAATTCGTTCCTTCTGTTTGTTTTGTTTCGGAATTTGTGACGTTAACTTTGAGGGAGCTGGTCACAAGGCAATTAGGCTCGCGGCTACACTCAGGGAAGATGGGAGTGAGTAAATAAGGAAATGGAAAAGGGCGCCAGGTAGAGATATGCCTGCCGATTGAAAAGGAAACAAAGCTAAGTACCCCCAGAAATATTCCGGTAAACCTCACAGGGAATTCTTCAAATTGAAGTTATAATCGCCTATAACAAGGATGATCCAAAATCACAATTTCTTCAATTCAAAAATCTACTCCACTGTAGTAAGTGTGACGAACTAGCAATGACCTGTGACTTTTGTTTTTTTTTTCTTTTCCACGGAAGATTCAGATTAGCGCACGCAGGAAATTTAAAATTTTGACCTTCGGGTAAAATTTTTTTTCTTTAAGTAAGAGGGGATTTGTAACGTTATAATTTCACATCATTGTTTATTTCCACCATGCACTAGGGAAAATTGCGAAGTTCCACATAAAGCTATCATTTGTATTTTCAATGTTTGAATTCCTTCCTCTTTGGTACATTATATATTTATCATCTCGCTGATGTAATGTGATATTCCTGAATCTCCGTGCTGGAATTGGCGAAATTCGTTCCTTCTGTTTGTTTTGTTTTGGAATTTTTGAAGTTAACTGTAACTTCATTGTCATTCCGTTAGCTTTCATGTCACGGGTAAGATTTTTTTGGCCTCTGCGAGTGATTTCCGGACTTATATTCGTTACCATGGATTTGAATTTACAGAATGCCTTATTTAGTGTATACAAGTAGAACATCTCAATGGGAATGACCGAATAGCATTATCGAACACTTTTCGATTTCTTTTTATTCTTTTTCTTGGTTGTAGAATTCGACAGTTGGTATATCTGTGTAAACTTTGGGAATGAGGTGTCAATGTGAATTCTGTGTGATTGATAGATAGTGGAAAAACGTGGAGTAGATTTTTGAATTGAAGAAATTGTGATCTTGGATCATCCTTGTTATAGGCGATTATAACTTCAATTTGAAGAATTCCCTGTGAGGTTTACCGGAATATTTCTGGGATTAACGTTTTATATTTTTCCACGAGGACCGCTATTCTTACAATTCAACTCTTGGACATCTAAGAGGTATGAATGTCCTTTTGTTCCTTGAACCACTGTCTCAACAACGTTTATTAGGTTTCGATTGCGACAATTGTGTTGAGAAAGAATTTTCTGTTGGACTTTCCACGAAGAACGGAATACATCTTGCTTCAATTCCCTCGAACAACAACTTAGAGGTATGAGATCATTTTTATAGTAGGAACCATGTCTTATATTTATTAGGGTTCACGTGTACGGCGGAGATTCAAGTATACGGCATTCACGTGTACTACAGAAATTCACGTGTACTACAGAAATTCACAATTGGGCGGAGATTCACGTATACGGCGGAGGCTGTATTTCAAGTGTGAGCTGTTCAAATATACGACTGCCTTTCGAGCCAGCTATTCGAGGTATCCAAGCGTCTCCATCGTCGAGCCCATTTTCGTACAAGAATTGTTTGGGTGCTGGCACTGCACTGTGAAATCTACATGGGATCTCGCTTATGGGTTGAGGTAACCAGTGCTCGGCACTGGCATTAAGATCATTGCTGTAACTATCAATAACACATACTTAAGGTAATCAATGATTTGGAGATCATACCGCATATCGGTTGATAACTTATACTTAAGTGATATAATTTTTGGTTGGTTATAGCTATTTTAAGCTTGTTATCAATTATAGTGGGGAGCACTTCACAAATTGCGTTTGGGTACCACAACGGTACCAGTGTAAAAAGAACAGTCTTATAGCTGAATTAAATGCAGAATTCGCAAATTTTGAAGCAAAAATAGATGCAATCCAGTCGAGAAGACGAGATTCGAGATCACGAGATAGCAGTAGGAGTAGATCACCTAGTGCGGATCGTGGCTGGCGCAGGGAACATAACCCTAATGGAAAATTTTGTTATGCACCTTTTCGCTATGGAAAAAAATGCATTTCAGATGCAAACTCCCTGTTCATGGAAGCCGTCGTAAAACCCCAAATGGCAGTAGAGCAAGCGGATAGCACTACTGCCACAGATGGACTCTGCCGATTGCGCTAATTTGTAAGAGACAAAAAACAGATTGGCCATTCCTAATAGACAGTTGCGCAGACTTTCTAAATCCTTTCAATTCATTGATAGACATACGTGGCCGAAAATTAATAGATGGGCTCACTAAATTGAACCTCATGGGCAACATTGCTGTTGTAAGTTGCCAAAATATAACACATACGTTTAGTAATATTAGTGAATTCGATGGCATTCTAACAACGTTTTCCGATATTACATCCCCGTGTTCAGTACCCAAAGGTGTACCCAGCGTGGGGCAGGGGAAGTAAAAAATGGTTGGCTAAATTGTTGGAACGTAACAGAATAAGGAAGGGCGATGGCGAATAATCAGTTGATTACACAAGTATTAAGTTTGATGAGCGTCCATCGGAAATTCTTGAAGGAAAATCAGGACTGGATTGAGACGGAACATTTCTTCGAACCCGAGAAAAATGATATTAGTATAAGATATGATAATTTTTTTCCTAACAAACAATTATAACATCTAATAATAGTATTATATACAGGGTGTTTTCGAAGGTGATTTTTTTTTTGACATGTGATAGAACGCATCAAAAAAAGACATTATACCAAAAATCATCCATATAAAATATTCACCAGGGCCGAGTATTTCGAAATGAAAGTTACCCGATAATCTGAGAAATACGCAGCCCAGATCTGGTTCGTATTGATATCTATATGTGTAGAATTTCCAGCTGTCCGATTTCAGTATACGGGAAATCACCTATGGTGCGTATGATTTTTGCAAGTTTCAGGGTCCAGGGTACAAAGGGTAATCAACCCCCCCCCCCCAAGACATCCAAAATATAAAGTTCCAAAATTATCGCCAAGAACGGAAATTTTTATTTATCGGTTACGCCTCCTCAAGAAAAAATAAGATTTACGCCCTTGCTATCACTGCCTAATACAAACTCCTATACTATGTTCCCCTATCGAAACTTATGAATTCTCAGTTATTCTGAGCCATATAAACGCTTATAGAAACCGCTTGAAATTAGATACGGAATCCCTGATCAAAACCATCAAATCCTGATCCCACTGTCCCCGCAAGAAACCCAATTCCTATTGAAACTTATGAATTCTCAGTTATTCTGAGCCATATAAACGCTTATAAAAACCGGATGAAATTAGATAAAGAATCCCTGATCAAAACCATCAAATCCTGAACCCACTGTCTCCCCAAGATACTCAATAAGATTTTAATTGTGAATTCCCACTCATTTCTGATACGTTTTCAAGCTTATGACTGAGCATATAATATTGTTATAATTGAAAGTGGAAAACCTCATCGAATCTCATAGACTCCTTTAAGTACCACTGCCACTGTACAAACTTGTACACCATGTATTCGGATATGCTTGTAAATAACGTCCCCTTATGAATTCTCATAAAACCTTATAAAAAGTTTATGTGTCACGGATAACGTCCGCATAGATTACAGACTCTCCTCATAGATCCTTATAGACTCCCATAAATTGTCTATATTGTTTCATGAGATTTCATGTGGTATTTTTGGCAGGGCAATGGTTACCAATACGAACAATTTCTATAAAGAATAAGGATCAATTCTATCGGTGAGTTTGTGAACTTCCTCATTTATTTTATAGGATCTTTTCAACAAGGCCGTAGCCAGAAAAAAATTTCGGGGGGGGGGGTCCGTTGACTTGAGCTCTAGAAAAATATTGCGAAGTTTGCGACCAATAATTGTACAATAATATAATTTCGGGAGGGGTCCGGACCCATCGGACCCCCCTAGCTACGGCCTTGCTTTTCAATCAGTAATTTTTCCTATCCTTTGTTTGAACTGTAAGAATTATACCGTTCAGGAAAAATCTTCTAATAAAAGTTGGGAGCGAATATGCGAATTTGCGATGATAGTATATTATTTCATAAAGAGAAGAAGTGTCATTTTTCATGGCGAGCCTGGGTCCACCCTACGAACGCAGTGAGGCGGGTAATTGAAGGCGAGCCATGAGAAGTCACTTTTCGTCCGAATGGAATATGTTATTTTTTGAGCGCTCGTACAACTTACACGAGGGCTATATCATTTCGTCACGATGTCTGTATTTTTCGAATTTCGAGCCGAAAATGGTCTCAAACGACTATGTTCGACTCACTGATGACGAATCCGTCGGAAAATTCGAGTCTGTCCATCCGTCCGTCTGGCCGTATACACGATAACTCTCGAACGGAATGTCTTAGAATCTTGAAATTTTCAGGGTAGGTTCAAATCTCAAATGCCGCGGTTAAGTTCATTATCGGGCAATATTCGCCCAGGGGTTCCGTAAATATGGCCGCTCGAATGTTTGTTTTCCTGATTATTTCGAAACTATAGATTCGATCGAAGTGAAATTTTGTACTCAGATGAAGAATAACGTATTTAACCTACATGTGAAATTTTGTTCAGCTCGCATGACCAGAACCATAGAAACCATAGAAAATTATAACTTTCGAACGGAAAGGCCTAGGGACTTGAAATGTTCAGGATAGGTTCGGATCGCGAATTGTGCGGTCACGTTCATCAATGAGCAAAATTAGACTAGGGGTTCCGTAAATATAGCCGTTCAAACTATTTTTTTCCTGATAATTTCGAAACTACTCATTGGATTGGAATGAAATTTCGCACATAGATGGAGAATGATATATTCAAACTAAGTGTGAAATTTTGTCCAGATTACCAAGCATTACCAAGACAATAGATACCATAGATAATTCTAGCGAATTATTGAAAAAAAAATTGGTCACCTAAAGCACTGACGTGAATTCTGGATTTTCGCCTTAGTTTGAATTTTTTTTGACAGCTGTCAAAATCTTTTCAATTGGTTTCTAAAACTGAATAATGCGAATCTACCTACAAGGTGCATGTACGAGCGCTCAAAAGCTTAGTTCTTTCATATTTGTTGACTTGGCATATTTCCCAAGAATTTATATATTTTAAAACATCTTCATCCAACTTAGGTCAATAAAATCTAAAAATAGAGGCAATGTTTTCTTGGATTCCTCTGTGTCCTGATTTAGAATCATGATAGATTTCTAGTTTTTCATTTTGTTCAAGAGGGTCTTCAATATCTTTTAATAAATTATTAGTCAATCTCAGAATATATGATTTTGCTTCGAATTTGGCTTGTAAAATTCTAATGAATTGGGTTTCTAGTTCTCTATTTTCGATCTTGAGACAGTAAGATAATCCGTGTGTTAAAATTTCTTTTATCATGCGAACTATGTCGTTTTCATCGTAAATTGTTATAATGATTCTTTGTTTATTTTCGAAGAGCTTGAGTCTTTGAGTTTGATAATCATTTCCTGATATAATTAGGACTTGATTCTTATGTTTGTTCAAACATTTTTCTGTGAAAGGTATTTCGAGAATTGGATTTTCATGTGAACTATGAATGGTTAGATTATCGAAATCTTCGAAATCTTGCAATAAATCTTCTAATTCTTCGTTAAGTTGAATGTCGTTTGGATCTATTTGAGGTATCATTGAAGCTGTATCATCGAGTACGTTTAGTTCATTTAATTTTTTTCGTGAAAGGGCATCAGCATTATTGTTCCTTTCTTATATTTAATTTCATAGTTATATTCATCTAGTCTTATTTTCCACCGTATTAATTTAGAATTAGGTTCTTTTAACGAATTCAACCAGATCAGAGGTTTGTGGTCTGTATAAATAAAGAATTTGCTTCCATACAGATATGATCTAAAGTGCTTAGTGGCCCAAATGATTCCCAAAAGTTCATTCTCGATTGTGGAATATCTAGTTTCAGTGTCGTTGAGTGTACGACTGGCGTATGCTACAGGTAAATCATTGGGTCAATATTGCTCCGATTGCGTATTGTGAAGCGTCCGTGGTTAGATTGAATCTTGGAAAAATCTGGGTAGATTAAAATAGGATTGTTTATTATTAATTGTTTAGTTGTCAGAGAGGAATCTCAATATTCTCGATCTGATATATTCATCTTAGAGTCCTTCTCCAGATATTTGGTCATGGACTTAGTTCGGAATTAATTTGCGATAATATCCTATCATACCGAGGTACGATTTTATTTCCTTAGACGATTTCGTAATGGAAACTCTTCAATAACTCCTATTTTTCTGGGAATGGGTTTGATTCCATCTGGTGTTATGATGAGGCCTAGAAATTCGATTTCGTTCTTGAAAATTTTTGATTTGTCAAGCTGTATTTTCAAACTTTCATTCTTTAATATTTCTAAGATTTGATGAATGTCAGCTAAATGAGATTCTATTGTTTCCGAAAAAATGATGATGTCATCTATATAGACATAACAATTTTTTCCTATATTATGATCACGTAATACATGGTTCATGAGACGTTGAAAGGTAGCGGGGGCATTTTTGAGTCCCAAGGGCATTCGTAGGAACTCGAAATGACCGTTCTCTACAGTGAACGCCGTTTTCTCTATACTTCCTTCGTGGACTCCTATCTGATGAAAACCTGAATCTAGGTGTAAAGTAGTGAAAAATTTAGCTCCTTTTAATTTATCTAGGATGTTATCGATTTGAGGTAAGGGATACTTATCGTCTATTGTTTTCTCATTCAATTGGCGGTAATCGATGGCCATTCCCCACTTCTCTTTGCCGGATTGATCAGCTTTTTTCTTTACCATAACGACAGGAAAAGACCAAGAAGATATGCTGGGTCTAATAATATGTTTATGAAGTAGATCCGAAATTTGTTCTTGAATTTCAATGTTTTTCTGGCTGTCGATATAATTTTGCATGTACCGGGATTTCATCTTCAGTTCGAATATGGTGTTTGATTTTGGAAGAGAAATCTAAAGTTTGTCCGGGTAATTGTAAGGCTTTTTCCGTTACATTGAAGATCTTTATCAACTGATTTTGGATAGATTTATTTAAGTGATCAAGTTTTATGGGATAGTTATGTTTTCTGGGAATAACATCTTGAAAATGTATTGAAATCTGACATTGGGGTCCTATCAACAATTTTCTGTTCAAATCTATTGTAAAACCGTTTTTGAGCGCTCGTACTACTTACACGAGGGCTATATCGTTTTGTCACGATGTCTGTATTTTTCGAATTTTGAGCCGAAAATGGTCTCAATCGACTATGTTCGACTCACTGATGACGAATCCGTCGGAAAATTCGAGTCTGTCCGTCCGTCCGTCCGTATACACGTTAACTCTCGAACGAAATGTCCTTGAAACTTGAAATTTTCAGGGTAGGTTCGAATTTCGAATGCCGCGGTTAAGTTCGTTATTGAGCAAAATTCGCCGAAGGGTTCCGTAAATATGGCCGCTCGAAATTTTGTTTTTCTGATTAATTCGAAACTACTAATTCGATCGAGGTGTAATTCTGCACTCAGATGGAGAATTGCGTGCTCAAACTACATGCAAAATTTTGTCCAGCTAGCATGACCAGAACCATAGAAACCATAGAAAATTATAACTTTGTAATGGATAGGCCTAGGGACTTGAAATTTTCAGGATAGTAGTGGATCTCGAATGTCGCGGTCACGTTCATCAATGAGCAAAATTAGACTAGGGATTCCGTAAATATGGCCGTTTGAAATTCAGTTTTTTTATAATTTCAAAACTATGGATTTGATCGTGACGAAATTTTGTATGTAAATTGAGAATGATATATTCGAGATCAGGACCATAGAAACCAAAGAAAATCATAACTTTCGATCGGAAGGGCCTAAGGACTTGAAATTTTCAGGATAGGTTCGGATCGCGAATTTCACGGTTACGTTCATCAATGAGCAGAATTAGACTAGGGGTTCCGTAAATATGGCCGTTTGAAATTTGGTTTTCTTGATAATTTTAAAACTATGGATTCGATCGTGAAGAAATTTTGTATTCAAATTCAGAATGATATTTTCGAGCTACATTTTTTCCAGATCGCATGATCAGAACCATAGAAACCATAGAAAATTGTAACGTTCGAACGGAAAGGCCTAGAGACTTGAAATTTTCAGGATAAGTTAGGATCGCGAATTTCGCGGTCACGTTCATCAATGAGCAAAATTAGACTAGGGGTTCCGTAAATATAGCTGTTTAAAACTATTTTTTTTTCTGATAATTTCGAAACTCATCATTGAATTGGAATGAAATTTCGCACATAGATGAAGAATAATATATTCAAACTACGTGGGAAATTTTGTCCAGATCGCATTACCAAGACCATAGATACCATAGAAAATTCTAGCGAATTATCGCAAAAAAAATTGGTCACCTGAAGCACTTTGATGAAATCTGGATTTTCGCCTTAGTTAGAAAATTTGTTTGACAGCTGTCAAAAATTTCCTCAATTGGTTTCCAAAACTGGAAAATGCGAATCTACCTACAAGGTGCATGTACGAGCGCTCAAAAGCTCCTGCCTTCACATCAGTGCTTTTCGTAATTTTTCTCTAAAAATTTGAATCCTATGAAACCTTCGTATTGAGTATGGAATTTGTCAACTGTGAATGGATAAGTATCATTCATTCCAAACGAATCTAAGGGAAAGTTAACTTTTTCGTGACTGATATCATGTCCATGAGGGGTAATAAGATCAGTTGGTTCAGTATAAATGTTATGAGGAATTTGTTCATACGCTACTTTAGGGTCTAAAAGGCAAATTGTACATCCGCTATCTAATAAAAGTTTAAATTTTGGAAAATTTATGTTTATATAAGGAAGGCAGTTTTTCTTTATTTCATCATTTACTGTGTTCGAGTCGGTTGGTCCTCCAAGGCTAATTTTTGAAACTCCTCGCCAATATCATTCTCGAAATCAAACGTTTCTTCTTGATATTTATGGGGTTCTTGTTCGTAGTGTTCATAATTATTTTCAACAGAAGTTCCTTGTTCAAGATTGGTAAGTACTTCAGAAATGAAATTTCGCTGTGCGGAATTTTTTTGATGAAAAAATTTAGGTTTTTGAAATCGCGGTTGCGAGGTTTGAATAGAAGACGAGGCTTCGCGTTTCTGAGGTAGAATTCTAGTATTTACTGACATAGGAGTTGGTGGTGGTGAGTTTTGAATTTGTGCTGATTTTGGCTCGAAAACATTTTGTGGTTTTCCGATCACGTGTTCGTTAATGCAAAATCTAGGACAGGGGATAGATCACGATTGTAAGTTAATCGGTTCAGAAGGAAAAGAAGATTGTCTTATCGATCTACTACTGAACGAGGTCGATTGTTGTGGATTCAGTGGATTGAATTGATTTGTGGGTTGTCTAAGTTGCTTTTGCGGAACAGGAAAATAATTCAAATTCAAATGAGACATTTGCGATGTAAATCTGACATTATATCCACCGCTGCATCGAAGTTTAAATCTTTTGGAGAATCAGACAACTTCTTAGTTCTAATGCAACGTTACGTAATAAAACTTCAGTGGCTAATCGGTCAGTCTGTTTTTTCATGCATCGTTCATCAATTTCTGCGAAGTTTTCAGCGTTTATTCTACTACCAATTTCTAACTCTTTCCATAAAAGAAAATATATCTTTATTATGTCCTTTTCTCATGGTTTGTAATTGATTATTGAGAACGAAAATGTTAGTTCAATCTCCAAATTTCTGTTGTAAAAAATCTCTCAAATTTGGCCATGTGTCTGGCACCCAGGTAGGTGAAAGGGTTGTGAAGTTTTTCAATGCTACTTGTTGGTCTTCTTCTGCTGCTTCCAAGGCAAGGGCGGTCCTACGGGGGGGGGGTAACGGGGGTAATTACCCCCCCAGAGCTCTGGAAAATTTCATTTAGGAAAAGAAGACCAACAAGAGAATAATATAATAATGCAATAAAATTAACAGAAAAAAAAATTTAATCAGAAAAATCAGTAAAATAAATGAAAAATTCTGAAGTTCAACTTTCAGTCGTACGTTTTATTTTTGAAGATCATATTGCATAAAATGTATAAGTGTTGAGTCTGTTGTTTGATAAGATTGATACCTAAACTGCTCATGTTGTGGCAAGGGCGTAGATTTTTTTCTTGGGGGGGTAATCGATAAGAAAATCTCGTCAGGCATACATCAAGCCTTGGCGATAATTCTGAAACTTTATATTTTGGAAGTCTTAAGGGGGTAATTTGTTAATTTTTTGTATTTTTAATTTGTGAACACTGTTTTGGGTATTGGGTTACCTGTTTGTGCTCCTTGTGAATAAATAAATAAATAAATTAATTAGCCCAGTACCCCTCCATATCTACGCCCTTATGTTGTTCAGCCTGAAGAAGAGAACATTTGTTTTCCGAGCGATTTTCTCATTAAGAAGGTGTTGGATTCGTGAGAACGTGGCAATTAGAATTGGGAAGTTAGTGAAAAAATGTATAAAAAGTACTGCCATGAAGTCAGGAGCTTTAGAGCTCTCTTTCATCCACCTTTCAGGTAGAATCGCATTTTCAATTTTTAGAAACCGATTGAAAATTTGTTTAACAGCTGTCAGAAAAATTTAAAATTGAGCAGAACTTCAGACTTCACGTCAGTGCTTTAGGTTTCCAATGTTTTTTTCGATTATGCGCTAGAATTTTATACGGTATCTATGGTTTTGGCAATGTGATCTGGACAAATTTCGCACGTAGTTTGAGTACATTATTGTCTATGTGCAAAATTTCATTCTAATCCATTCAGTATCATAAAACAAATTTTTTGAATGGCCATATTTACGGAATCCCTAGTTTTATTTTGCTCATCGATAAACATGCCCCCGACATTGGCGATCCAAACCAGAAAATTTCAAGTCCCTAGGCCTTTCCGTTCGAAAGTAATAATTTTCTATGTTTCCGGTAATGCGATCTGGACAAAATGTAGCTCAAATATATCATTGTCCATTAAAATACAAAATTTCGTCACAATCGAATCCGTAGTTTTGAAATTATCAAGAAAACTAAATGTCAAACGAACATATTTACGGAATCCCTAGTCTAATTCAGCTCATTGATAACCGTGACCGTGAAATTCGAGATCCAAACTTATCCTGAAAATTTCAAGTCCCTAGGCCTTTCCGTTCGAAAGTTATAATTTTCTATGGTTTCTATAGTTCTGCGATCTGGAAAATTGTAGCTTGAATATATCATTCTCCATTGGAATACAAAATTTCGTCACGATCGAATCAATATTTTTGAAATTATCAAGAAAACTAAATTTCAAACGACCATGAAGAAATGATATAGGCCTCGTATAAGTAGAACAAGCACTCAAAAAATAACAAGAATAGATAGAACAGCAAAATATTAATATAAAGAAGTTAACACCGTCAAAATATTCCCGATGGGGTGGTTGGGGGGTTGGTTGGGTATTCTCCCAGAAAAAAATTGTTGAATTGTTCATTCAATTACCCCCCCCAGAAATTCAGCCTAGGACCGCCCCTGTTCCAAGGGGACTGGCTCTAGCTCTGCTGGCACTGTGTACTCCTTGTAGATCGGTCGGTGGCTGAATGAAACCAAAGACTTTAAAGTCGCCTGTGGTCGAAGAAATTTCTTGGTTGCTTTTTCTATTGTCTCACAGTGTGGAAATCCTCGGTGACGGCACCAATTTTATTATTTCCGACCAAGAAAACACTTTTTAAAAGAATTAATTTTATTTGCAAGTTGACAAAGTCGCTCCTAAAACAATACTGAATTTCTCTTCTCGACAAATTATAATTCAACATTAAATTCATAAAGCTCAAGGTCACAAATATGTGCAATAAGCACTGCATCGAGGCTGGGAACGTTGAGCGTATCTCATTATAAGAATCAATAAAATGCCAGTTGACAATATTACACCTTATGCGTTAAGGGGTCTAGGGTTGGACTTGGAATAAGTATGTAACCATACGCAAGGTCGTCCAGTACATGCCAAAGCAAGACCATCAGATCCTGAAAGAAAGCGGCAACCAAAACAGGAATTTCAATTTATGCTAGAGCATAACATTATTAGACCTTCGAAGTCGAACTGATCTAGTCCATTGCATACTGTTCCAAAAAAGATGGCGGAGAAAACCCCGTTACAAAATGGCGCCCGAGCAGGGACCCTTTTAATTCGAGTATTTCAGCTGATTCCTTTCTGACTTACGCCATTTTCCGTTTGACATAATTTTTTTTTTTTTTCAGACAGCAGAGAACTGATTAAGACTACCGGCGAACATAAGTTTGGTTTTTTTGTTTCAGGCGATATTTCTTCTGGCGTTGTCTGGTGTTTTTATTTCTTCACAGAAACAATTTGTGTCTGAATATACCGGGTTTTCCGGATATTCGCCTGGTCCTGGACTTCCGAAATCTTTCCGTAAAGGCGTCTTGGTGTCGAATTAATTTTCGATAGATAGCAGGAAATTATTTTTATTCTTTTCATTTTGTTGTTTTTGAAAAATTTCTTTTTTCAAAGAATTTTTTTTTCTCTTCTTGCTTCTACCATTTCTCACAAATCTCTCCGTTCCGTCCAATACTGCTGATTGGATTGTTATTAGTTGATTTTATTGTTTATCATTTTTTTTTCAATATTATGTGGACCATGGATGTAAATCGGCTGCTGAGCACGAGTTAACATACGAGCTCTAACTAAGGGGCCCATCCCGACCACCGTGATAACCAAGCGGAGTTTGTTACGCCAGATCCTGCATGTGGAACCACCGTTACCACCTTCGAAGACGACTAATCCCATGCTGGAAGTTGAGATATGCCAGAACAAGATCACCAACTTGGTGGAAGCTATCCAAACCTTCGATCATGACAACGCAACCAACGAGTTCTCCCGCTTTTTCACAAGGCTGAAACATATTCAGGGAAGGCTGAACTTCATTGACCCTGAAAAGGAAACACTGTTTCGTCATGTGGAGCAGATGAAGGAGGCGACAGCTAGAGCCTTGAGTAGCCCGAAGAATTGTACGAGGCCAGCCACTGAAAACAGCACTCACCGGCGCACCAGGCAAGTAGATCCCTTCTTGACATGGAGATTCCCGAGTCACCTGGGGTGTCTCCCATCCAACCGCAAGGATCAACGAGGGTGGAGACATCGCTGATTGACCTGAAAGATGGAATCAACCCAACGCCGATGCTTGGGGCTCCACCTACTGGTACCCCGACGAGAAACAAGGAGCTATCAAAGGTCATGAAAGACACCCGACGAACCTGTAGAACTCTGCGACAACAGTTGCCTGCCATCCCAGTGTCACCAGTTATCCGACCTGAAGCCGCACGACCCGAAGAAGACATCCCGGACCGTCAGATCAGTCCTGTCCGTAAAATATCTTTCCCTGATTTACAGAAACCGTTATTAAACCAGAACCGAATGATGAACAGAAGCGTCGCAGTTCGCACATCGGGAACTGAAACCCCGACCGTTACCAGTACCCACTGTTCCGATTTACAAGTGGACAATATCTATCGATGGCACTAGTATGACTAGTAGCGTTACCGGCTTCATAGAAGAGATAGAGAGACTGGCCGAATCCCGTAAAACCTCGCTGGAGCAGGTGTTCGAATCCGTTTACGAGTTACTCCGGAAAGATGCCAGATATTGGTTAATGGTTCATCCCCAAAAGAGGTACATTCCAGGAATGGGATGATTTCAAGGCGCAACTAAAAGAAGCTTTCCTTCCCGTCAGCTATGAAGAGAATCTGTTGGAGGAGATAAAAAGGTGAATTCAAGGCCCTGGCGAGAAACTGCTACTCTACTTCACCAGGATGCAAAATTTGTTCCAGAAACTGACTTATGCTAAGCCGACCGATGTAGATCGAATGTCGCAGTCAAGTCTATAAATGAGCAAAATTAGACTAGGGGTTCCGTAAATATGGTCGTTTGAATTTAGTTTTCCTGATAATTTCAAAACTACGGATTCGATCATGACGAAATTCTGTATTTTAGTGGAGAATGATATATTCGAGCTACATTTGTGCCCTGATCAGACGACTAGGAACATTGCAGGGATTAACATTAAACAGTTAGGTTGTTCACGTCTCTAATCACACTGATCCGCTTTGAAACGCAGAATATTTATAAAACAAATAGCACTGACGTTGATAGATGAACATCTGCAGAGACGCTCTTATCAGAAAAATGTACCGGAAAGTGACCGTCAAAGGAGACAAGATGTAGCAGGCACTTCTGAGACTATACATCCAACGTAGCAGAGATACCAGAAGGCACTCGAACATATTGTTCGGTATGAGAATAAAAATAAGTCTAGGTTTTATTGCCAGAAATGTAAATCTTTGTTTTTTTGAAGACCGCGAAAATGTCGTGCTTTCCGTGCACAAATGCCATCCTGGAAACAAATTTCCATGTTGAAGAGATTTGATTTAATTCTCTGTTTCTTCGGGCTGTCGACAGTTCCACTTTCTTGAGCACATTTTTCGGGATCTTATTCCCATATTACTTCTTACAATCCGCTCTATTTTCAGGTCGTTTACAGTTTATTTGAAACAATCGACCATAAAATATCATCCAATTCCAAATATTTCACTTTCGATACATAAATTGCTTAAAATCATACGAATAATTCCCACTTCTCCCATATAAACAGTATAGGGAAAAATCACGAACCGCTAGATGGCGCTGAAAATCACAAGATGTCGGGCCGAATGGTGGACAAAATTATTCTGTCATTTCTTTCTTTCATAACAAGTTAATCGAATATTTTTTATAAGATTGCGGAATTGATAATAATGCCTGTGGAAGTCGAGATAGTCACTTCGGACATTTTTGATTATGTGGGTGAACGTGAAGGTAATAGCAAATGACCACTTCATAATAGGAAATTTTTGAATTAACAATAAAAAAATCATCTTTCAGGAAGTGCTTGCTGCAAAGTAACAACTTCTTTGAGATACGTTTCCCAATATTCAAGATTGCCATGTTTTAACTGGCTTGGGATTCAACGGGAATTTATGCAAAGGAATTTCAGAAGAACTATGTGATTAGTATTGAGGAACAGAGCACATTTTTCGTGATCTTATTCCCACATCACCTCTTACAATCCGCTGCATTTTCAGCTCGTATACAGTTTATTTGAAACAATTGTCCATAAATGATCATCTAAATATATCACTTTCGATACATAAATGACTCAAAATCATACAAATATTTCACACTTTTCCCATATAAACACACACGCGTTAGTTTGTTGTTCACTATTCGGGTATTTCAAAGAATTAAAAGTAGATGTCGCCCACTCCGTGTTTTTTCCCTATAAACACACACCCTTCAGTTTGTTGTTCACCTCTCGTGTATTTCAAACCATTAAAAATAGATGTCGGTCGCTCCGTGATTCTTCCCTATGTTAATTACTGAATTGTGACTGGTTATGCCGGTTATGGTTATTTAGCGTGTAAACTGTTTGGTCGTTTGGTCTTTGGTCCTATTGGATATTTGACAGCACGAGAGCTCTGTTCTGTGTTCTCTGTTGCTCCGGTAACCAAAACTAAACGTCAACAAATAAATTAACAACAATGAACTATTAAAAATAACGAACAATGATGTACTCCTAATTTTCTTCTTATTAACTTCCTAACACTGAAATGACTCTTTATTTCGAAAACGCTCTGAGGTCAGGCGAGTTAAGTTCTATCAGTTTGAACGTTAAATGGCATCCAAATGCACCTTTTTTAGCAGTTGCAAGTTTTTCACAAGAAAAAGGAGGATTTGTTACTGTGTTCGATGAACTGGTGAGACAATTCAAGATATTTTTACTTTCAAAGAAACTAAGACTAAATAATATTATACCTCATTTCTTCCCAGGGCGATTCACTCAAGGAAAATAATTATCCTTTTCATCGGAACTATCAGATTACTTCTTTTTCTTGGCATCCAGATATAATCAGCCTTGCTACTGGATGGGAGAATGGTGAACTCAAAATTTGGACTGAATCAGAAAATGATTTTTTGAACTTGACTGGTCTACATAAATCACCCATTACACATGTTGAGTACAGCGAGAAGGGTGGTCGACTTGTGTCATGTGATTCTGTAAGATATCTAATGCACTTTTAATAATTCAATATCTTTTTAGAAAAAAAATGAACTAAATTATTTCACTTCATATATATCACATATTGATTAAAATACTTGATAGTACTTATAATAGTGGAGATAGAGCATAATACTTACCATAAATCGTAGCAATACAATTTTCAAGGAAACCTTGGAAAGAATTGTTTTTATAATACTTTCTTCCCATTCATCTCTTCTTTTATTATTATTGACTACCTGGGCTGTTTCGCTACTGAACAGCCATCAGCCATCCGGGAGAACTATGACCACAGGGATCTTTTCTTCTATCCCATCACACTCATTTATATACCAAGGAGGCCGTTGATATCAATAAACTCGACAATATCCTTGTGAGCCTTGGCTATTATCTTCCTGAACTGCCCTCCCCATATGGAAAGTTCTTAAGTTCCCAGTTCTGAACATTTGCACACAATGGTGGACCTCTTCGATTTTTGTCCACCATGCTAATGCCGCATAGGTGACAATAGGACTTATTACAGCTGTGTATAGCTGTGTGTTCAGCCCCCACGTTTCTCCATAGAGCCTTTTATATGGCTGCAGTGGCTTTGGAAATGGTTTTGTCTACGTGTTTCTTCCAGTTGAATTTACTGGCCAGGGTGACTCCTAAATATTCACACTCACTGGAGAAGGTGAGAGCCTCCCCATTTAGCGTAGGAGCTCTAAGATCAAAGTTCCTCCTTCTAACTGTGAAGGGAATCAGGGTTGTCTTCGGGGGATTGACTGTTCTGAGGCACTTTGCATTTGGCTTCTTATTGAGCTTTCATGCTTGCCTCTCAGAGTCACCACAATGTCATCTCTAAGTAACACATGATTTAAGTCCACAATGGTAACATGATTAAAATAACTCAATTGTTACACATCTTGAAAATAATATTATGGTCATACAAGAGAGAAGATCAAATAAATAGATAGTTTTATTAAGGACCAGTACTGCGAATAACTAAATTGATTCAATAGGGTAAATTTCATTCTTGGGAAAAGTTTAGATCAGATTAGAGGAGGGGCGATAAAGCTAAGCTGAACCCCGAAAACACCTTGACCTGAAGATCTATTGTGCAACCCCGCGCTGTTTACCAATCAGGTAGCAAGGCCTCTATGAACTTCACTACCTTCCTGGGTGCTACGCCCATTACTTGTTCCGGTTTCAGGAAACATGAGTCAAGATGTCGCAGCCTTTTCCTGAAGACAGCTTCACAATGGCATAGCAGTTGTTCAGCTGTCTCAGTTGCTTCTTGGCAGAAGCGACAGGTATCATCAGGAACCTTTGTCATGTTCCGAAAATGATAATTTACGGGACAGTGTCCCGTGAGTATGCCATTCATTTTCGTCAGTTCTACGTTGCTGAGTGAGAGAACTTTTATGGTCCAGCTTGTTGAGTACGAGAGGAATGACAACTTCACTTCGTATAAGTTGAAATGATGTCTCTTCACTTTCAGATAATGCAATTCATCAGATTACTAATCCTTATCCTCTGAAATAAGTTATCCATAGTCGTGAATAATGATTTGATAGATATAAATAGGAGGACGATATTTTTGTTTTTTTTGTCAACTCTTTTTGTTTGGTAATTTATATTGTGCATGTTTCTGAAGAATTTGTTAATTCAACACTACATTTCATAATCGATATAATTGAGCTAGTGAATGGCCCTGATAAAAATGATCCTGATATCGAGTGAGTGAATATAAATACAATTCCTGATCGGGGATATCATTTGAAGGCAAAAACCAACTACTTCTCCATTTGGAATGATGAAGAATTCTACAATGGATTTCATTTTTCGAAAGCTACAATTTCTTTCATTTTACAGAAAATTGAAACAGATTTTCATACCTAATCATAATAAATGGTACATCAATATAATTTTGTAGTTGAATTCAAGTATAATGTAATTATTATTAACTTAAGGAATTAACACAGTAAGAAAGCCTATACAGAACACAACCAAACTAGCATAAGCTCTGAGCTTATGAGAGGTGTCACAGAGACTTAGCAGGGCCGGGATATTGAAAACATCGTGGTGTTAATATTATAGATCAGGCAATAAAGATTTTTTCGTGACAAAAAGCGTAGAAGAAAACCGCGAGTGTGGGAGTGCGTGGGGTGGTCCGTGGATGTTTAGTGATATGTTTTCGACTCGCAAATAATATTACTTTTTTTTTCAATTTAAAAAAAAACCAAAAAAAAACGGTGTTTTTTAGTTTTTGTCTTGTGAAATCTGAACCAATGGAGCGATACTGACACTTTCAACAGACGAATTGTAGAGAATAAAAAATTACGAAAAGAACTGCCGTGAAGGCAGGAGCTTTTGAGCGCTCGTACATGCACCTTGTAGGTGGATTCGCATTTTCCAGTTTTGGAAATCAATTGAAGGAATTTTCGACAGCTGTCAAAAAAATTCTGAAACTTAGGCGAAACTCCAGACTTCCTGTCAGTGCTTCAGCTGATCAATTTTATTTCGATAATTCGCTAGAATTTTCTACGGTATCTATAGTCTTGGTGATGCGATCTGGACAAAATTTCGCACGTAGTTTGAAAACATTATTCCTCAGCTAGGTGCAAAATTTCATTCCAATCCGATCAGTAGTTTCGAAACTATACGGAAAAAAATATTTTGAACGGCCATATTTACGGAACCCCTAGTCTAATTTTGCTCATTGATGAACGCGACCGCGATATTCGCGATCCAAACCCACCCTGAAAATTTCAAGTTCCTAGGCCTTTCTGTTCGAAAGTTACAATTTTCTATGGTTCTAGTCATGCGAAGTGGACAAAATATTGCTTCAATATATCATTCTCGATTAAAATACAAAATTCCATCTCGATTGAATCCGTAGTTTCGAAATTATCGAGAAAACAAAATTTCAAACGACCGTATTTACGGAACCCCTAGTATAATTCTGCTCATTGTTAAACGTGAACGCAACATTTCAGATCCACACCTATCCTGAAAATTTCAAGTCCCTAGGCCTTTCCGTTCGAAAGTTATGATTTTCTATGGTTCTGGTCATGTGATCTGGAGAAATATAGCTTGAATATATCATTATCCATTAGTATACAAAATGTCGTCACGATCGAATCTGTAATTTTGAAATTATCAAGAAAACCAAATTTCAAACGACCATATTTACGAAACCCCTAGTTTAATTTTGCTCATAGATGAACGTGATCTCGACATTCGTGATCCACACCTATCCTGAAAATTTCAAGTCCCTAGGCGTTTCCGTTCAAAAATTACAATTTTCTATGGTTTTTATGGTTCTGGTCATGCGATCTGGACAAAATTTCACATGTAGCTTGAACACCCCATTCTTCATTTGAGTGCAAAATTTCATCTCGATCAAATCTGTAGTTTTCAAGTAATCAGGGGAACAAAACTTTGAACGGCCATATTTACGGAACCCCTGGTGGAATTTGGCCCATTAACGAACTCAACCGAGGCATTCGGGAACTGAACCCACACTGAAAATTTCAAGTCTCTAGGTTGTTCCGTTGGAGAGTTATCGTGCTTACGGACGGACGGACGGACAGACTCGAATTTTCCGACGGATTCGTCATCAGTGAGTCGAACAGAGTCGATTGAGACCATTTTCGGCTCAAAATTCGAAAAATACAGACATCGTGACGAAATGATATAGCCCTCGTGTAAGTAGTACGAGCGCTCAAAAAGACGAAGAAGATCAGTGCTAGTACAACACAATCGGGTTATTATCACAGCAGAAAAAACCGTAAGAATCAGCGTTTCTTCGAAAATTCATAACTCGGCCATTTTCAAAGTTGTAGCGCTGGATTTCCGGATGAAAGTAGTGGTTCGTAGGTACTTTGAGTGTGCACAATCCGGAAGTTGTCGGATATAGTAATTTACGTAACAAGTCCAGAAAATACTAGTTTTTTTTTTGACGAGTAGACAAATTCAAGGACGAGCCGAAGGCGGACATGTCAACTATGTAATTTCATGTCAAATAGGTGTCAGTCGTTATTTCCATAACAACGATGTGATCCTTCCCGGCCTAGTGCGGGAAGTACGTACTTCCCGGACTAGCCCAGAAAATGCCACTTTCTCAAAGAAAAAGCGTCTGGAAATAGGGTACTTCCCGGACGGTTGCCGAAAAAATAGTTTTTGCGTAATTGCGCTTTGAATCATTTTAGGTACTATTTCGCGGTAGGGCTGGATGCGTCGGAAGTTGTCCGATTTCAATTTACAAAACGGATTCTGAAAGTGGAAGTATAGTACTACGAAACGGCAATCTTGATTTTTCGTGGAAATGTTGCAAAATAGGTGAAAAAACGGGCGCTCGAACGCGGTCCAGTAGTGGGGGTATAAATGTAAAGATTCGCGCCCAGCCGCAGCGCGCTTGTATTAATACGCACTTTCCCGCGTCGGCCGGCTGCCCCCACTACACGACCGCAATTGAGCGCTCGGTCGGTTTTGGTCATGTTTGCACGTGTTTTTCACCAGTTTGCAACATTACATACAGATAAAATCCCAGTTTTCACTATCCTGAGAAATGCAGTTTGTAGTTATACAACCACTTGCATTTATAATGACATATCGGTCTTCCATTCAATGGAAACAAGAATCATTGGATACAATTTTCAGAGTGGCTCGTTGGTGGGGTGGAAAGTGGACAGTAAAGGTCATGCTGTCACTGTTTTCCACCTGGATCTCAAAGAGTGTATCACACATGTGACTTTTCGATCCAGCATCAAACATCCAGAATTTGATGTCAAAGGATTAGCAAAAGCAGCTGTAAATGGAGACGAACAAGCTTTGGATATCTTCAGTAACTGGAGACCCAAAACTACTGCGAGGAAGTTTAGGGTTCAAGACGGATTGGATAATATGTGTTTCTTTGTTGGAACTCAAGTTGGTAAGAATTGATGACTATACAGAATATAAGATTTAAGTATGATTGAAATTTACGTCTTCAGCTGTGTATATGTATATATAAACTGGGTGTTTCATGAGTGGTTGGCTCTAGCCTAGTGGTAAATGCTGGTCATCCAGGCCTTTCAGAAAACTTGATTGTTTTGTATCCTAAGACCATTAGTTTGGGAGATACAGGGTGATTTATCGATTTTGGTCTGAATTTATAATAGTCATAACTTTGGAATCTTAGCTCCAATTTTGATGAAATTTCATAGGTTTGTTCACTTCTAATTCGAATGGCTCACGAAATATCAATATTTTTAGGTCAGTACTCAGAATATCGTGGTTTATCTTTCAAGACTCAAAATCTGTATTTTTTACATCACTTCGAGAAATTTCGTTATTACCATGAAAAAAATTCATATTTCCATCTAAGGAATTCAATGTTCACTTTGAATTAGCACACTTGTTATAAGCGAGTAGCGATCGAGCGAATTCATATTTTATGTAATTTTTTTTTAATTAAATGAAATTTAAGTCCTTTCCTGATAATATTTCTTGTCTTTTGCTGAAATTTTGGATTTCAACTTTCTGTTCAACTCCTTCGTATTCTAAACCATCAGCACCTGCTGAGTGTTGTGACGGGCTGCGTAAAGAAGTAATTTAAAGGATGCATAATCAACCTTTGAATTATTTTGAAACTGCATATTAGATTTGGGGACTAATGGTGTAAACCCTCTTAAAACATGTGCATTTGCATCGAAACAAGAAAATATTGACTCTTATCCCTCAGGAAATTCGCTAGGTACGTATCGCTTTCTTTACACATTGAATATTTGTGTTGCTTGAATTCAGGGAACGATATTCTGTGCCTCCAAACATAACTGTCAAATTCAAAGGCAGCCCAATTGCCATTCAAAATTCGAATTATGTACACCAATTGTTAGTATTTCGATAAGATATTTGTTTACGGCTTTTGCAATGGAAATTGAAGAGCAGCAGGCGAGAATATCGTCACAGATTTCCAAACACCCTGTAGCATGGTCCCCAAGGTCCCCAGATCTAACTCCTATGGATTATTTTCTGTGGGATTATCTGAAAGAAAATGAAAATGTCGTTGAAATAACTTCACGACAGCTTTTGAGGCAGATGATAGAAGAAGCTTGCACAGAATTAAAACAAAATCCCGATATGATGGGAAGGGCAAGAAATGATCTCATTTTGTGAGCTAGGAAATGTGTAAGTTTTTCGAATGAAGTGAAAAATATTAATATCTAGTTATTTGTGTTGTGAAGCGGATAACATTTTCCAAAATAGTTCACTTTATGAGTTACAACGCTCTTAAGGCTTTGATGTTCGAAATCTCAGCAAAAGACGATAAATATTATCACGAAACGACTAAAATCAGGACCGCATTTCGAAATTACATAAAATATGAATTCGTTCGATCGCTACTCGCTTGTGACAAGTGTGCCATTCAAAGTAAAAATTGAATTCCTTAGATTGAACTATTTATTTTTTCATGGCAATAACGACATTTCTCTAAGTGATGTAAGAAATATAGATTTTGAGTCCTGAAAGATAAACCACGATATTCTGAGTACTTGTCTTGAAAATTTCAGGACTGAAGAAATTATAAAGAGGGCACGTGCTTGTATAAGGAATGGTGGAGGACATTTCGAACATAATTTATGAATAAATTTCTTAATGAAATTTTGAGTTAAATTTCAATAAAAAAATATTTGATTCGTCACTTTTCTTTCCTCGCATATAGGTATCCCCTTTCAAATCAAAATCTGCTGTAACGAAATTAGTGCCTGCATTCTAACGAAAACTTGTTTAGAAAATAAAGAAGGAATTTGGCAAGTTTTTAAAATACTTTTGTCATACATAAGTTGTGGAGTATGAAAGTTGCAGGCGAATTGATATTAGAAATGGACTATTCTTTCCTTCATATACCAACTTTCAAATCATACGCATTCTTTTTCAACATCTATTAAGCATATTTTCGCTTTCTTCATACATATCATATCCTCCTCAGATGAAAATAATCCAAAATTATAATCAAACTTGCTCAACGTAGAAAAAATTTACGAAAAATGGCGTAAATTGGTGAGTAATTTTTCCAAAAACACAAAAACTCAAATAACTCGTAAACTGTTGATTTTTGGATATCAATAAATATGGCTCAAATGAGTCATACCAACGCGTCCTTCAAGGTTCACGTCGAATTTGGAATCACCCTGTATACTTCATTCATACCTAAGAAAGAGTCACGTAGTGCCGGTATATAGTGTATTCCTCAAAGACATGCTAATATTAAAGGCGATGATTCTTTGACTAATTTTAAGAAGAAAACTTCCTATGGAGGTATGTGCTAAAAGTCTCAACTTTTCAGATACAGGGTGATGAAATTTTGAAAAAAATTATGCTTCAATTCCAATTTTAATCATGAACAGAACATCTGACAAGAAAAACTTATTTTTGGATTCTCATTAATTCTGGAACAAATCTGATGTCTCAATTTGCTTTCAGTCGATGCACAAACATTTCCACACCGCATCAGATTTCAGTGGAATTGAACCTGAACTAAAACGATTTTCATTTTTTTGAGCAAAATCATGCGTCGGCCAAAGAAAACTCTGGAAATCAAATTTGCTGAAAATTGAAGGAAGATATCAAAAGTAATTTTTACTTCGAGAGAAAGCAGTGGCGTGGTATTTTTTTCTCCAAAAATATTCAATGCAACAGCCGTACGACCACTGGTAGAGCAAATGACAATTTTTGTGCAGGGTGATTGTTTATATTTTACACAATAGCTATCTCAGTAAATATTGGTCCTACAAAAACGTTCAAATGGGAATGGAAGTATTTTTTATGGGCATTCAGAATTTAGTACTAGAAAATTCAAAAAAGCATCGTTAATCTAAAATATTTATGTGAAATAGTATTTTTTAAATGGAACACCCTGTATTTCATCTTCCTAATCGGTAGAGCTCTTTATTTTGATTTCATATATATATATATACTTTATTGAGGTTATCTTTGTCAGTTTTCGAAAAATATATGTTTTTCGTCTAAATCTAAGCCAGTTGTAGAACGCCACTTGACACGCTGCGATTTTTTTTTTTATCAAAGTTGCCCTGGATAATAGAACAACTAGTATTTGTTTCATTAATTTTTTAACAAAAATTTGAATTGAAGGTTCAAATGGCCCCCATTTACTTACACACAATCGATATTTTTTTATTGCGTTTTCGAGGGCTCTCCTTAATATTTCTGGTTGGTTGTTGAGATTATCAATTCCTTCCTTCATTCTGATTTGAATATCTTCAATATTTTGAGAACGGTCCATGTAAACTTTAGATTTTAAATATCCCCATAAGAAAGTATCCAATGAGGTCAAGTCGGGAATGTTAGGAGGCCAGAGAATGATTCCGTTTCTGCCAATCCACATATTGTAATTTTTTTTGTCGTGTGGAGTTTTACAGCTGCCTTAGATTTAGACGAAAACATCCATATTTTCCGAAAACTGACAAAGATAACCTCAATAAATTATATTCATTTGAAATCAGAAGAAAGAGCTCTACCGATTAGGAAAATAAAATACTGGGTGTTCCATTTGAAAAATACCAGTTAACATAAAATTTTTAGGTTTACGATGCGTTTTTCGATTTCCTAGTACTGAATTCTGAATGAAACGTTTTTGTAGGACCAATATTAACTGAGATAGCTATTGAGTATAATATAAACAATCACCCGGTACATAACAAAATGCACCTCGGTGCACAGAAGGCATGTACCAAATTTTATGAAGATGTCTACAATATTATTTCAGTTATCATCGAAAAACTGATTCTTTTTCGAAATTTTATCACCCTGTGTCTTAAAAGTAAAGACTTTTAGGATATACGTTTATGGAAAGTTTTTTCTTCAAATGAGTTGAAGAATCACACCATCAAATATCAGCATTTCTTTAAGGAATACCTGTATATGTAGTATCACAAGTTAAGTGTAAAGTTTTCTTTTGCTTCAAGAATAGAATCTTTGTCGAGTTGTATTGGACACCCTAAAAAAAATCATTAGCGAAAGGCGCTTCGTGAGGAGTCAGTGATAATAAGACCTTCCATGATTGGAAATGGATACTAGATGCTAAATATATGGCCATAAATCATAATAATGGAATTATATACTATTACTATTTTTTAAATTAATTTATTTTTTCTCTATAGGGTCCCTATATTATGTGAACAACGCCGGTTCATGTACAGAAGTTTTGAATACGGAGGGTGTACCATTAACAAATGTACTGTATCATCATTCTAAAGATTTAGTAGTTGTAATGATGGAAGGTCTTACAATTGGACATTTCTCTGTAGATCATCAAGGTAACCTAACCGAGGTAGCAAAAGTAAAATTGAATGGAAAAATTCAAGGCTGTAGTGATTTCAGCCAAAGGATAGCATGGGCTGGAGGAAATTCACTGGCAATTTTAACAGGTAGATATTCCGATTCAATCAACTAATTGTTTCAGTAGAAATCAAATAAATTAATCAAGTGTCCTTATTTTTCCTATTCTTTGTTAAGATTATGAAACTTAAAAATTAAGGAATTTCATTGCATTTATATTTTTATTATGCTTCGATAATTTTCTACTAAAAATTTTAATCATAGAGATTATTATTTTTCGGGTTTCGATTTTAAAATTTTTTTTTTTAAAATATTTTTTTGAGAAATTTGATGTTTGTATTCTTGAAACATTTCGGTCTATCGCTGGATTACTATTTATAGGATTCATCATCTACGTAGGGCTCAGTCGATAGCACTCGCAAAATTCAATCATATTATAGGTTTTTAAATCATTATTTTTTTTTGATTTATTAAAAAAATCATGATTTTTTTGGGTTAATTGAAAAAATCGTGATTCTTGCCAACCCTGTTCACAATCAATAAATCATGTGCAATTTTTTCTATCTAATAATAAAAGTTTCACATTGCATGAGATGAGATTCAAGTTACACCTATTTTTTCAGGAGATTTAACTGTGAGGATTTGGGACGTTGAAACAAATGAAAATTTCGTAATGCCCACCACTATGAAACTTTACGTGAATGAAGAGAAATCGCGCCCCACAAATGAGAATTTTAGTTGTATCTCATATTGTAAATTGAACCAAACTATTTGCGCTGGTACGAACTTGGGAAAAATATATTTCTGGACAAAAAAGCAAATTCAAACTGATGGGGAAGCAACAGATGGACTTTGGGAGTTGAATAACATCAATAACATAGGTGGCACTGTCAAACATTTGGTGTGGGGATCTGTTCAACTGAAGCTACCCCTGCTCTGTGTCAATTGCGTAACTTCCGTTTACATAATGAAGGAACAGAATATTGGCACGGCTTTTTCTCCCAATATATGGGCCACGCAGAAGACAGCTTCTCAAGTACTCTTGGAATCAGAAAATGGAGATTATTTACTTTCAGTTGAGGTAATAATAAACAAGGCTATGAACTTGAAATTTTTTCATTGTTCCTGTTAGGAATCTGAATTGAGATACTCATCAACGAATGGATTTTCAGCATCAAGTGACACATATGTCAATTAACGAAAAAAATTTGGCATGTACCAATGGTAGAATCATATCTGTCTTCAAGATAGCATGGAATGAAAATTCGATTTTGACATCTAAAAACTCTCAGGTCAATGAGTTTTCGGTAGAAAAAATATCTAGCTTCAATTGCGACAATGATTATGTCATCATTTATAATGACGACGTTATTGTTCTAACAATGAAAGGAGTTACTGTGAGAGATTTATCGGGAAATATAGCCCATAATATTTTGAATAATTCTTCAGAAGGAGAAGCTATAGGTAACCATTCAGAGTACTCATCAAAGAATATGTCAATAACTTATTTTTTCAGGTATCGATGTCAATACAAATTATCTCACTATTTTTACACTCGAAGGTTTTCTGAAAATATATGAGCTATCACATACCCAACCCAAACTACTGATTCCTGTACAAAATCTACTGGAGATAACACCGGATTTCGGAGAAATAATTCAAGCTAAATGTAATGCAAATGCTACTCAAGTTGCCATGACCTTAGCTGGTACGAATCTTATACCAGATGGAAAACTCTATATATGGGATATTGACAGCAACACTTCATACAATTATGATTTTCGAAAATGCAACGATGAAGTTGAGAATGATGATGGACATGAAGCCTCCCTCAAAGGAATAAGTGAAGATAAAGTAAATTCTAGTTTTACAGAAATTTGCCAAAATCGGATACCTCTGTCACTATTCTGGGATAGGAATGATCCAAGACTTCTTATTTGTAATGCTAAAAGACTGAAAAATGGATTGTCAAATAAGAATCGGCAAAAGAAATCTGGTGATTATGACTGTTTAGTATTCTACATTTCCTGATGGGTTTAACGAAATGGATTAGTCACTGGGAACTATGTAATAACACTTTGCACATTCCAATAATTTGTACATTGCATGTCTCTTTTATACTCACATTTTTTTCCAAACTGAATTCAACTGGAAGTTTGGATGAATATGCTAGCAAAGCCAGCCTTAACTGCATACCAGCAAGTGAACTCTTTTCAAACTATAACACTTCTTATGATAATTCATATTTGTTTTACTTTGTGGGCTGTTGCTTGGAAAAGTTCATTAGTGTTCAAACCATCCCAGGTTATTAGTTTTTTCAACCATAAAATCCGTTTATTTCCAAGCTTTCTGTGAAAATGATCTCGTATCATCTGCTATCATCTTATATATTGTATCTCCATCAAGAAGGATTCCGAACTCGGAGTGTTCTAAAGCTTCCCAGAAGTTTTCTTCCAAATAAACAGGCTCTTTCCTGAGTGGTTGGCCATACACTAGTGGTGAATGCAATTCATCCAGGCCTTTCAGAAAAGTTGCTTGTTTTGTGTCCTAAGGCTATTAGTTTAAAAGATACAGGGTGATTTATGGATTTTGGAAGAATTTTCGATAGCCATAACTTTGAAATCTGAGGTACGATTTCGATCAAATTTCATGGGTTGGTTCACTTCAGAATATCCTCACGAAATATCAATATTGTCAGGGCAGTACTCAGAATATCGGGGTTTATCTTTCAAACCTCAAAATGTATATTGTTTACATCACTAAGAGAAATGTCGTTATTGCCATGAAAAAATACATAATTTAATCTGAAGAATTCAATTTTCACTCTGGATGGCACACTTGTTACAAGCGAGTGCTAACGAGCTAACGAACGAATTCATATTTTATGTAATTTTTTTGAAATGCGGTCCTGATTTTTGGTCCTTTCGTGATAATTTGTCTTGTCATAACAACATATTGAATTTAGGTACAAATGGTGTAAACCCTCTTGAAACATGTAATCAATGTGTGCATATGCTTCAAAACAACAAAATATTGACTTGTATTCTTCAGGAAATTCTCTAGATATCGCTTTCTTTACACATTGAACATTTGTGTTACATGAATTCGAGGAATGATATTCTTTGCCTCCAAAAATAGCTGTCAAATTCAAAGTTACTCCAATTTTCATTCAAAATTATGTATAGCAATTGTGAGTATTTCAGATTCAGAGAAGTTACACAACATCTGAATGACAACTATCCAAATAGATGGAGAGGGAATGGTGGCCCTGTAACATGGCCCCCAAGGTCCCCAGATCTAAATCTTTGGATTATTTTCTGTGGGGTTATCTGAAAGAAAATTTATATGCCGTTGAAATAACTTCACGGAACCATTTGAGGCAGAGGATAGAAGAAGCTTGCACAGAATTGAAACGAAATCCCGATATGATAAGAAAGGATAAACAATCTGATTTTGGGAGCTAGGAAATGTGTCGAGATGGAAGGACTCCATTTCGAACATCTTTTATGACACTTCCCTTATAATTTTGTATTGTGAAATTAAATAAATAGGTTTGAATTTTTTCGGAAAAAATCAAAAATATTAATATCTACTTATTTGGGTTGTGGAGCGAATACGCTCAAGAATTGCATTCCAAAAATGGTTCATTTCATAAGTTATAACGCTCTCAAGCTTTGAGGTTCAAAAACTCAGCAAAACACAAAAATATTATCACGAAAGAGCCAAAAATCAGGACCGCATTTCAAAAAAATTACATAAAATATGCATTCGTTCGCTACTCGCTTGTAACAAGTGTGCCATCCAAAGTAAAAATTGAATTCTTCAGATTAAATTATGTATTTTTTTATGGCAATAACGACATTTCTCTAAGTGATGTGAAAAATATACATTTTGAGGTTTGAAAGATAAACCCCGAGATTCTGAGTACTGCCCTGAAAATATTAATATTTTGTGAGCCATTCGAAAGGACATTTTAAGGTGAACAAACCCATGAAATTCGATCAAAATCGGACCTCAGATTCCAAAGTAACTAATAGCCTTAGGACACAAAACAAGCAACTTTTCTGAAAGGCCTGGATGACCTGCATTCACCACTAGAGTATGGCCAACCACTCAGGAAACACCCTGTATATTGAAGAACAATGAAGAGAGAATGGCCTTACACTTCTTAGTAGCTTCTTCTATTGATTCATTTCCAACTCTGACTGAGGCAGAATGTCCCTTTCATTCGGACCCAAATGTGTACCCACGAAAAGCTTTTGTCCAAGTTACAATTTGTATGAACCATAGTCATATTTTGCATATTAGCAGAATAAATATATTCAGGTTTTCTTTAATTCCATTTGTCCTTCAGTCTTCAAATATAAAACATAATATTGTATAATCTCGAAATTGGTACAGAGTACTATTCAAAAATCAAAAAGTTCATCCATAAGAGCTGAAAAGTGTTTCTATTGATTTGCATAAGCCTCTATTTTTTTAGTTGTACTGAATCAACGGCAGAATATTCAGTTAAGGACGGAAGTGGCGTTCGACAAGGTTCTGTAGTCTTCAACTTCAATCTTTGTATAGCGTTGTATGTTGTGTTGGGAACAAACCTTTTCTGGGAGAAGTAGGGTAAAAGGTACAGTTGTTGACACCCTATCAGTGATTGACCCCCTCATTTTCATATTTGAATTATAAGAATTGGATGGAGGCCTTAAAAACATGGAGCTTTGGAAAAAATATTTCAATTTTTCAAGTTTGGACTGTTAGTATTAACTTGGGTTAGGTTTGCATCCCTAATTCACCATATATTTATCAATGTGCAGCGTGCTGACGATCATTGCAATTAGAAATATACTGCCATTTTCTCAAGGTACTTAACTCAAGTTCATAAAATTTTTTTAATTGTTCTAATTTTTGTCTGAAGCATAATTTTTGTTTGAATTATTGAAACTCTTCAATAAATACTTTTTCATTACTTAAAATCTATTTGGTTGAAGGTTTCGCGTTTTTTTGTGGGTGTCAATAATTGCCTTTGAAAATAGTTGGATGAATAGTGATTGACATACTATGTCAATAACTGTCGTATTCAAATTTTGCAAAATTAGTCCGTATTGCCTACTATTCAGGCCTCAATTTCTCAATGAATACTGAAAAATGATTGAACTTTATCTAATTTTGTTCTAGATAGTTGTTGACACCAGTGTCAATCTCTGTGAATTTCCACGTGTCAATAACTATATTGCAAGTTCAACTAGTTCCTACTTCTTGTCCCTACCCCCTGAATCGATTTTCCACGCTTCATTCTCAACAACATGGCAAAAGCAAAAGAAGGAAGCAATTATAAGAAAAATTACACGGAGGATGCTATTATTTCTGCCTTATCAGCAGTAAAATCAGAAGGAATGTCCAGAAAACTTGCCTCCCAAACCTATGGCGTTCCTCGTTCTACAATAATTTTTTGGTTGAGTGGAAAACTTGTTGAAAAAATGAAAAGCACTGACGTGTAGTCAGGAGCTTTTGAGCGCTCGTTCATCTACCTAGTAGGTAGAATCTTCCTAAAAAAAATTTCTTTGAACATCCACTTTTGGTCATTGATAATTTTGTTCATTGATAAACGTGACCGCGATATTCGAGATCCACACCTATCCTGAAAATGTCTAGTCCCTAGGCCCCTCCGTTCGAAAGTTATTATTTTCTTCTGGTGATGCGATTTGGACAAATTTTGCATGTAACTTGAACACGTCATTCGCACCATCTGGGTGCGAAATTTCATCTCGATGGAATCAGTAGATCCAAATTTCGAACGGCCATATTTACAGAACCGCTGATGAAATACTGCTCATTAACCAACTCAACTACGGCAGTCGGAAACTGAACTCACACTGAAAATTTAAAGTCTCTAGGTCGTTCCGTTCGAAAGTTATCGTGCTTACGGCAAGATTCGAAAAATACAGACATCTTGACGAAATGATGTAGCCCTGGTGTAAGTCCAACGAGCGCTCAACAAATCACGGACCTTGCCCTGTATTAACCTATGAAGAAGATCTCAAATTATGTGATAGAATAGACGGGTGTGCCAAAAAAAATTAAAAAAAAATTATTTCAAACATAAAGCTTGATGATGAAATTCATGAAGAATCCTTTATACAGTCATGAAACAGTCCAATATGGACATGGATTGTACATCTGAAGACATAATCTGTGATAACAATGAAAACCAAGTTGCTATAAACGGCTACTGGAGAACCAACTGCCAGGGCTTGTGTCCTATTTGCAAAAAGAATTTGGATTTAAATGGTATTAAATAATTAAATGCATTTCCTGTGCATGAAAATTCCATGTTTAATGTTTATTGAAATATGTCTTCATAGAGAAGGTTTCCATTTCGAATATTTTTCAATGCAAAACTTATAAATAAATCTTATAATGAACGATCCATTACTATATATTATACCTATCCACATCCTTGTTCAGCTGATTGAAAATATGAGAGACAACAGTATGTCAATAACTGTATCAGGTGGTGTCAACAATAGATTTTACAGTGTCAATCACTGAAAATTGACACATGATGTTAACGATGTGTTTTAAAGCTTCTTCTGAAAAGGTTTTTCCACTTTCGGTTGTTAATTTGAATCGAGTATAAACCAACACATAACCTCGAAAAAGAAATATTTTCATTTCATACCCAAATAACAAATTATTTATATTCTATTGGGACAGTTGGCTTAAGGTGTCAATAACTGTAGTGTTTACCCTACTATTTGCTAATTATTTTTAGGAGCAGAGCATACAAAATCGCTGCATGATGAGGAACATGTTGTTATTTCCATGTTCATTTCATCAGAAAATGGAATTAAAATGCATGATATACAAGCCATAGATGTTGAATCTCAACTCGTTGATATTTCTACACCTTATATAGTTATTCTGGAAAAACTTGCCCTGGTTAAAGAAATTTTGGGTGATTTTGTTGGATTAGAGAAATGTGACAAAATCACCAGAGAAGCGGTCTTGGACTTCAGTTATTACCTCAGTTTAGGTGAGTTTGTGATGTTGAAGTCTATATTTCTGAAGATCAACCAAAGTATTTGTAGAAGTGATGTATTATAAGTATAGTGTGGCTCAATGAAAAACTGAGTTGGTGTTTTTAGTCAATACCGTAGATATAAAAAAATGCTTGTAGGTTCTATTTTACCAGAATATTGTATACCAAGTTTCAAAGCATTTGGTTGATTTGAAGTGGGTCAAATTTAATTGCATGATTTTATTACACCGGGACAGGTGGGACAGGACATGGTGTACCAAATTCAAATTGTTATTGAGAATTTATGAGCGCTAAAATTTGGACTGCGTATAGAAATAAGATAATATAGCAGTTCCATTTGAATGAACATAATTCTTGGAAAATAATTTTCAAGATGCTATATTACCAATATGTATACCAATACGGGTTGTTTCAAATCCAATATTCTCAATAACTTGATTAGGAACTCAGGGAAAAACACAAATGCAGACAACAAAATCATTTTATTTTTGCTTTTTTACAATTTTTGAGCGCTCATACTACTTACACGAGGGCTATATCATTTCGTCACGATGTCTGTATTTTTCGAATTTTGAGCCGAAAATGGTCTCAATCGACTATGTTCGACTCACTGATGAAGAATTCGTCGGAAAATTCGAGTCTGTCCGTCCGTCCGTCCGGCCGGCCGTAAGCACGATAACTCTCGAACGAATCAACCTAGAGACTTGAAATTTTCAGTGTAGGTTCAGATCCCAAATGCCTCGGTTAAGTTCGTTAATGGGCAGAATTCCACCAGGGGTCCCGTAAATATGGCCGTTCAAAATTTTGTTCTCCTGATTACTTGAAAACTACAGATTTGATTGAGATGAAATTTTGCACTCAAATGGAGAATGAGGTGTTCAAGCTACATGTGATATTTTGTCCAGATCGCGTGACCAGAACCATAGAAACCATAGAAAAATGTAACTTTTGAACGGAAACGCCTAGGGAATTTCACATGTAGCTTGAACACCTCATTCTCCATTTGAGTGCAAAATTCCATCTCAATCCAATCTGTAGTTTTCAAGTTATCAGGGGAACAAAACTTTGAACGGCCATATTTACGGAACCTCTGGTGGAATTTGGCCCATTAACGAACTTAACCGAGGCATTCGGGAACTGAACCCACACTAAAAATTTCAAGTCTCTAGGTTGTTCCGTTCGATAGTTATCGTGCTTACGGCCGGACGGACAGACTCAAATTTTCCGACGGATTCGTCATCAGTGAGTCGAATATAGTCGATTGAGACCATTTTCGGCTCAAAATTCGAGAAATACAGACATCGTGACGAAATGATATAGCCCTCGTGTAAGTAGTACGAGCGCTCAAAAATGGAGAATGATATATTTAAGCTACATTTCTCCAGATCACATGACCAGAACCATAGAAACCATAGAAAATCATAACTTTCGAACGGAAAGGCCTAGGGACTTGAAATTTTCAGGATAGGTGTGGATCTGAAATGTCGCGTTCACGTTTATCAATGAGCACAATTATACTAGGGGTTCCGTTAATACGGTCGTTTGAAATTTCGGTTAAACTACGGATTCGATCGAGATGAAATTTTGTATTTTAATCGAGAATGATATATTAAAACAATATTTTGTCCAGATCGCATGACCAGAACCATAGAAACCATAGAAAATTGTAACTTTTGAACGGAAAGGCCTAGGAACTTGAAAATTTTCAGGGTGGGTTTGGATCGCGAATATCGCGGCCACGTTCATCAATGAGCAAAATTAGACTAGGGGTTCCGTAAATATGGCCGTTCGAAATTTTGTTCTCCTGATTACTCCGAAACTGCTGATTCGATCGAGGTGAAATTTGATTTTCCTGATAATTTCGAAACTACTGATTGGATTGGGATGAAATTTTGCACCTAGCTTAGGAATAATGTATTCAAACTACGTGTCCAGATCGCACCACCAAGACCATAAATACCGTAGAAAATTCTAGCGAATTATCGAAAAAAAATTGGTCCCCTAAAGCACTGACATGAAGTCTGAAGTTTCGCCTAAGTTTCAGAATTTTTGTGACAGCTGTCGAAAATACCTTCAATTGATTTCTAAAACTGGAAAATGCGAATCTACCTACAAGGTGCATGTACGAGCGCTCAAAAGCTCCTGCCTTCACGGCAGTGCTTTTCGTAATTTTTCTTGCGATACCCTTTGATGGATCACACATACCCTGAACATTTTTGAGCGCTCGTACAACTTACACGAGGGCTATATCATTTCGTCACGATGTCTGTATTTTTCGAATTTTGAACCGAAAATGGTCTCAAACGATAGAGTTCAACTCATTGATGACGAATCCGTCGGAAAATTTGAGTCTGTCCGTCCGGCCGTCTGGCCGTCCGTCCGGACGTAAGCACGATAACTCTCGAACGGATCAACCTAGAGACTTGAAATTTTCAGAGTAGGTTCAGATCCCAAATGCCTCGGTTAAGTTCGTTAATGGGCAGAATTCCACCAGGGGTTCCTTAAATATGGCCGTTCAAAATTTTCTTCTCCTGATTACTTTGAAACTACAGATTCGATCAAGATGAAACTTTGCACTCAAATGGAGAATGAGGTGTTTAAGCTACATGTGAAATTTTGTCCAGATCGCATGACCAGAACCATAGAAACCATAGAGAATTGTAACTTTTGAACGGAAACGCCTAGGGACTTGAAATTTTCAGGATAGGTGTGGATCTCGAATGTCGTGATCACTTTCATCTATGAGCAAAATTATACTAGGGGTTCCGTAAATATGGTCGTTTGAAATTTGGTTTTCTTGATCATTTCAAAACTACAGATTCGATCGTGATGAAATTTTGTATACTAATGAAGAATGATATATTCAAGCTACACTTCTCCAGATCAGATGACCAGAAGCATAGAAACCATAGAAAATCATAAATTTCGAACGGAAAGGCCTAGGGACTTGAAATATTCAGGATAGGTGTGGATCTGAAATGTCGCGTTCACGTTTATCAATGAGCAAAATTAGACTAGCGGTTCCGTAAATATGGTCGTTTGAAATTTAGTTTTCTTGATAATTTCAAAACTACGGATTCGATGCCGAAGAAATTTCTTATTTTGATGGAGAATGATATATTCTGGCTACATTTTGTCCAGATCGCATGACTAGAACCATAGGATCCATAGAGAATTATAACTTTCGAACAGAAATGCCTAGGCCTAGGGTCTCGAAATTTTCTGGGTAAGTTCGGATCGCGAATTTCACGTTCACGTACATCAATGAGCAAAATTGGACCAGGGGTTCCGTAAATATGGCCGTTCGAAATTTTGTTCTCCTGATTACTCCGAAACTGCTGATTCGATTGAGGTGAAATTTTGCACTCATATGGAAAATGACGTGTTCAAGCAACATGCAGAATTTTGTCCAGATCGCAATGCCAGAACCATAGGAACCATTGAAAATTATAACTTTGTAATGGAAAGGCCTAGGGACTTGAAATTTTCAGAACAGAGGTGGATCTCAAATGTCGGGGTCACGTTTATCAATGAGCAAAATTATACTAGCGGTTCCGTAAATATAGTCGTTTGAAATTTAGTTTTCTTGATCATTTCAAAATTACGGATTTGATCTTGACGAAATTTCGTATTTTAATGGAGAATGATATATTCAAGCTACATTTTTTCCAGATCGCATGACCAGAATCATAGAAACCATAGAAAATTATAACTTTCGAACGGAAGGCTTAGGGACTTGATATTTTCAGGGTGGGTTTGGATCGCGGATTTCGCGGTCACGTTCATCAATGATCAAAATTAGACCAGGGGTTCCGTAAACATGGCAGTACAAATTTTTTTTTTTCCTAATAATTTCGAAATTACTCATTGGATTGAAATGAAATTCTGCACATAGATGAAGAATAATGAATTCAAACTACGCTACGCATTACCAAGACCATAGATACCGTAAAAAATTCTACCGAATTATCGAAGAAAAATCACCTAAAGCCTGACGTGAAGTCTGGAGTTTCGCCTTAGTTTGAACATTTTTTTTTAACTGTCAAACATTTTTTTAATTCGATTTTAAAACTGGAAAATCTACCTACAAGGTGAATGAACAAGCGCTCAAAAGCTTCTTTTTTCACGGCAGTGCTTTTCAAATTTTTATTCAATAATTCGTTGAAATTTGAAATGGTTCTGGTTATGCGATCTGAGAAAATTAAGCTTGATTGAAACTGAATTGCAAATGACCATTTTTACGGAACCCCTGGTCGAACCTACCCTGGAAATTTCAAGTTTCTAGGTCGTTCCGTTCGAGTGTTATCGTGTATATGGCCGGACGGACAGACTTTAATTTTTGGACGAATCCGTCATCAGTGAGTCGAGTCTTGTCGATTGACACCATTTTCGGGTCAAAATTCGCAAAATACAGATTCGACGAGTAGGGCGACACTTCGGATATTTCCGTTCATAGATGACATCCACATCATAGATTACAAGTTTTATTGACGGAACCACAATACAATGATTTTTCTAATTGAGTTGTTGAGCGCTCGTACTACTCACACGAGGGCTATATCATTTCGTCACGATGTCTGTATTTTTCGAATTTTGAGCCGAAAATGACTCACTGATGATGAATCCGTCGGAAAATTCGAGTCTGTCCGTCCGGCCGTCCGTAAGCACGATAACTCTCGAACGGAACAACCTAGAGACTTGAAATTTTCAGTGTGGGTTCAGTTCCCGAATGCCTCGGTTGAGTTCATTAATGAGCCAAATTCCACCAGGGGTTCCGTAAGTAAGGCCGTTCAAAGTTTTGTTCCCCTGATTACTTGAAAACTACAGATTTGATCCAGATGAAATTTTGCACTCAAATGGAGAATAAGGTGTTCAAGCTACATGTGAAATTTTGTCCAGATCCAGAACCATAGAAACCATAGAAAATTGTAACTTTTGAACGGAAACGCCTAGGGACTTGAAATTTTCAGGATAGGTGTGGATCTAGAATGTCGTGATCAATGTTTCAATGTTTCATCTATTACCCCCAAAACGTACAGGGGATGTCATAAATAATATAATTTGTTTCAAATATCCGAAATAAATTGAGATACATCACAAACGAAAACAAGTAAAATATCACATGATACAATTTTCACAAATATAGTATTAGATCACGTTGATCAATGAGCAGAATTATACTAGGGGTTCCGTAAGTATAGTCGTTTGAGATTTTGTTTTCTCGATAATTTTAAAACTATAAATTCGATCGTGACGAAATTTTGTATACTAATGGAGAATGATATATTCAAGCTACATTTCTCCAGATCACATGACCAGAACCATAGAAACCATAGAAAATCATAACTTTCGAACGGAAAGGCCTAGGGACTTGAAATTTTCAGGATAGGTGTGGATCTGAAATGTCGCGTTCATGTTCATCAATGAGCAGAATTATACTAGGGGTTCCGTAAATACGGTCGTTTGAAATTTTGTTTTCTCGATATTTTCGAAACTACGGATTCGATCGAGATAAAATTTTGTATTTTAATCGAGAATGATATATTAAAGCAACTTTTTGTCCAGATAGCATGACCAGGACCATAGAAACCATAGAAAATTATAACTTCCGAAGGGAAAGGCCAAGGAACTTGAAATTTTTCAGGGTGGGTTTGGATCGCGAATGTCGCGGTCACGTTCATCAATGAGCAAAATTAGACTAGGGGTTCCGTAAATATGGCCCTTCAAAATATTTTTTTCCTGATAGTTTCGAAACTACTGATTGGATTGGAAAGAAATTTTGCACCTAGCTGAGGAATAATGTATTCAAACTACGTGGGAAATTTTATCCAGATCGCATCACCAAGACCATAGAAACCGTAGAAAATTCTAGCGAAATATGAAAAAACAATTGGTCAGCTGAAGCACTGACATTAAGTCTGGAGTTTCGCCTAAGTTTCAGAATTTTTTTGACAGCTGTCGAAAATTCCTTCAATTGATTTCTAAAACTGGAAAATGCGAATCTACCTACAAGGTGGATGTACGAGCGCTCAAAAGCTCCTGAATCACGGCAATGCTTTTCGTAATTTTTTTTATTTGTCGATGATAAAACTCAACACAATTTTAGCGTCCGCTTCCCACTTGATCGATGAATGTAATCAACATCATTATTTGATAGTGTACCGAATTCCATATAAGAAGACTCAAAAGAGAGTAAACATTGTGCAAGCGTTGTTCAGAAACGAGCAACGAGCCATCCAAATTTCAAATGAAGCATGTTCACATAGGGCTTTCTGTGTTGTTTTACTCGATTCTCATTACCTATTTAGATTATAGAGGTTGTTGAATCCCTGCTCGGTGTTTGAAGTGGCCACCATCTGTAATTACATAGAAAATTTTAGGTAATATGGATGCAGCATTCAAATCAATAAAACTGGTACAGAGTTCAGGGGTTTGGAACAGCTTAGCAAGGATGTGTGTTAAGACTAGAAGATTAGATGTTGCTGGGGTGTGTCTAGGTCACATGGGAAATGCCAAGGCTGCAAGAAACCTAAGATTGGCAATAGCTGATCCCAATTTACCCACTGAAGCACAGATTGCGATTTTAGCTATTGAATTAGGAATGCTTGTGAGTTGAAATAATTATACAATGTTTTTGACTTTAACGAAAAATTGATTCAACAACTTGAAAGATCAAAATTTGTAGATTTCATAACTACCAAAAAAAAATAAAGGACGTTTTTGAATGCGAAATCGAACTCCGAAATTATTGTAACAATAATTTCCTCTTTGTTAGCTTTGTTGACACAGGTTTCAAAAACGGTTCGGAACGGGACTGAGTATTTGTGCATCCATTTTGCGACCCGATCTTCGCCTGCTCAGCCCAGTTCTTGCCCGATTCGAGTAACTCTGTAAACAAAACTATTACATAAATTTAGGCCTTAGATTCATTTTCAATCTCTAGGAAGAAGCTGAACTACTTTACAAACAATGCGAACGTTATGATTTGCTTAATGAGCTATATCAAGATCAGGATAAAATGGAGGAAGCCTATTCTATTGCTTCAACAAAAGATAGAATACATTTACGAAATACAGAGCACATGTGGGCTAAGTCCCTCGAACAAGCTGGTGATTTCAAGGAAGCTGCATGCAAATATGAAAAAGCTAATACCCATAGAGTTGAGGTTCCGAGGATGCTAGTAGATCAGCCTGAAGAACTTCAGAAATATATGTCCAAAACGAATGATCCGTAAGTTATCTAAATTGACAAATAAACGTGTTGGGGTTTGAGGTATTTTTAGAGCGTACAACTATCATTTCTTGTGGTTGAAACCATATTACTACTAATATCCAGACTTTCTTTGATGTCAGCTGGTGTGGTGAACATGGCTCCCATGATACCTGGACAGACAAGCTGTAGAAGCTTTGGCAACTGCTGTTACCTTGTCTTTTTATATTCTTATCACACAAAATCAGTGAGGCGTACGTAATAAATACAGTACGATCTCGATAATCCGGACCTTTATTGGAACAGATTCTTCAGTAATCCGGACAAGCATTTCAATTGCATTGTGTACGTGCGGTTGAATTTCGAAGGGAAAGTCCTAATTCAGTACTGGTTAGACGAAAGCTGATGTAGGTTCGAAAATAGAAACCACGATACGCACTACTCCATGGGTCGGCTTCCACTGACGAAGTTTTGATCAAAAGATTGAAGGGCTGATTGAGGTTGAAGTGCGAATCAATGCTAGGAAGTATACTGATGACAGAAATATAGTTGTCAAATCAGACTCCTTCTCTGGTGTTATCATCAAGACATGTCGCACCCTTAGTAATATAAAAGCACAAAACGAGAAGTAGAAGTACAGTGAAATCCGGTTATAACGACATTGAGGGGACCGTGAATATTAGGTCGTTATATCCGATGGTCGTTATATCCAAAAAGTTGTATAGAGAACGCAGAAATAGGATTCATCTTTTTTTTTATTTAAAAATGTACTGATTAAATGCTTCCTTCATTTTTTCTTTATTTTTCCACATCGTTGAAATTGTAGAATGTGCAACGCCAAATTCCAAAGCCAACAAAATTCTCCATTTTCTATTCGAGCTACTATAGCTCCCTTTTCTCAAATTGAAAAATATTTTCTTTTTAATTTAGACGTTAAAGCCATTTTAGTGTAGTCAATCGCTCGATGAATAAACTGAAGTCAATCAATTAAGAACTGAAACTGCTTATGTCTTCACAACGTAACATAAAACGGGGATTCCCCTGCATCGCTCGAGTATTTCCGGAAGATCACGTGCTTGCAGCGACGAATTCTTAGTGGTACGTCGTTATAAACGGAAGAAATAGACAACAAGCTTGAAAAATTTTTGTCGCTATAAGCGACTTCGTCGTTATAAACGAAGTCGTTACAACCGAATGGTTTAATGTTGAATTACTTAGGATTCCAAACAATTGTCGATAATTTCGTCGTTATATACGGATTTTCGTTTTAACCGGTGTCGTAATAAACGGCTTTCACTGTAGTTTGTTGGGTATACGTGTCTAAAGATCCTAGATCTTTAAATACATATTCCCAGCAAAATGCTTTTCGTTTTGTGCCTTCATATTACTAAGAGTGCGATGTGTTATGGAGCAATTGGTTAAAAAAATGGTTTATTGCTTAATAAGCAATTATGTTCAAGAGTAGTCATTCAATACAGAAGATTCATTCTAAAATGGAAAAAATCTAACTCATTCCGAAGCTTAGATTCTTACACAGTACCTAGCAGCCATTCATGTGGGTTCAGGAGTACTTACTGTATCTTCACTAGTATAAAAAGTTACTAACAATAGGGAAAAATCACGGAGTGGGCGACATCTACTTTTAATCGTTTAAACTACCCGAGTGATGAACAACAAACTAACGTGTGTGTGTTTATATGGGAAAAGAGTGAAATATTTGTATGATTTTGAGTCATTTATGTATAGAATGTGATATTTTTAGATGATAATTTATGGACAATTGTTTTAAATAAACTGTATACGAGCCTAAAATGCAGCGGATTGTAAGTAGTAATGTGGGAATAAAATCACGAAAAATGTGCTCTGTTCCTCAATGCTCATCACATAGTTCTTCTGAAATTTCTTTGCAAAAATTCCCGTTGGTTCCCAAGTCAGTTAGAAAATTGCAGACAATCTTGAAGATTGGGAAACGTATCTCAAAGAAGTTGTTACTTTGCAGCAAGCAATTCCTAAAAGATGATTTTTTTTATCGTAAGTTCAATAATTTTCTATTATATAGTGGTCATTTGATATCACATTCACGTTCACCCACATATTAAAAAATGTCCGAAGTGGTTATCTCGACTTTCACAGGCATTATTATTAATTCTGCAATCTTATAAAAAATATTTGATTTACTTGTTATGAAAGACGGAAATAATTTTGACCACCATTCGACCGGACATCTCGTTATTTTCAGCGCCATCTAGCGGTGTGTGATTTTTCCCTATACATCAATATACTCACGAGAATCAAAAACGATTTACCCTAGACATCATCTCATATCCACAGAGAGCATACCTTCTTCTTCTGTTGGTGCCTATCCATTCTGGATGTTGGATAACATGATGGCGACACGGACCTTATCAACTGCTGCCCGAAATAGCCCTGTGGTTGTTGAGTTGAACCAAACTCTCAAATTCTTCAACCACTATATTCTTCGTCGTCCAATGCTTCTCTTTCCCTGAATTTTTCCCTGTAGTATCAGCTGTAGAAGTCGATACCTCTCCGGATTTCTCATAACGTGACCCAGGTATTCAAGTTTTCGTTTTTTTTACTTGGTACAAGATCTCCTTCTTCTTGTTGAATCTCCTGAGAACTTCTGCATTCGTGATGTGGTCGAACCATGAGATCTTCAGAATAAGACGGTACAACCACATCTCAAACACCTTTAATTTCTTGCAGGACGCTTCTGTTAATGTCCATGCTTTGACACCATTCAAAAGCACTGGGAAGATATAGCACCTCAGCAGCCTCATTTTGGTCTTCATAGCTAAGGTACTCGTAAAAAGCTTTTTCATTTTGAGGAAGGCACTTCGGGCTTTCTCGATTCGACATTTCACCTCAATGGAGTGATCCCAATCTTCATTAACGTTCGTTCCCAAGTAAGTATTGCTGGTGACTCTTTGTACATGTGGATCTTCAATTGAGCGGTTCGTTCCTTATTTTTTGATATCATCATGAACTTCGTTTTTTTCACGTTTAGATGTAGTCCATATTTTTCACTCACATCCACTATCCTGTCCATTAACCTCTGCAACCCATGTATATCATTCGCCATAACAACGGTGTCGTCTGCATATCTAATGTTGTTAATCATTTCTCCATTCACAACAATGCCATCTCCACTCTTCTCAAGGGCTTCCTTAAAGATGTATTCTGGATAGATATTGAATAGCAGTGGGGATAACACGCATACCAGGGTAAATTTGGGTAAATTTTTACTTTAACGCCCACTCGTATTTTTTAATTTTCAAACATTTTTCATTGAAAATGAGCATTCCAAAATGATTCTTGATGGTTTTCAATGATGGCAAACTCTTATTTATTAAGATTTTTCAATCGGGAACGGTAGTGAACAGGGGTGCTGGGTGGGTAAGAATCTAAAACAACTTTAGGAAAATAGTGATTTCAGAGCACGTTCACTCGTAGAAATGTCAAAAATATAAAGATCGATGACGTCACTCTCAAAAACAATGGAAAAAATTTTTTTTTGGAAAATTTGGAGAATAAAACATAGCTCTCATATCTGCATAAAAAATAATTTGCCATCATTGACAACCATAGAGAATCATTCAAGAATGTTTTGTATTCAGTTAAAAAAAATTTCTAGCGAAATTTCAAACTTTAACTGGCCTAACCTAACTTCTCACCTGTGTATCAGTTTAGCAGGAGAAATCAAAAATAAAAAAATTCGCAAAAATGATCACAGTTAATTAAGATTGGCAAACCTGAAGTCGGAACTGAATTCAATTCACACGTACACAGTTGCATATGTCGTCACATGTTCCAATTGTAATCAGTGTAATAATGGTCAACAATCAGATGCTTTGCAGATAAGTTACTAACATTCGAATTCGGTACACTTTTTTCAAATCAAACTGCACCCTAATAACACAACGTAGAGGATCTTTTTATACTGAGCAATAAACAACGACGCATTTATTCCACATGTTAGTCTCGAATCTGGGTTATCGCCGCGCATAACGTTGCCACGTTTACCTTCTTTGAAAATGAAAAGTGTGGTATGAACAAAAGATTTCATAAAATTCTATTCAAACGTTTCCAAGACAGATGTTATTATTGAACTTCAGCGAATAGGTTTGATCGAAAGGATTGATTCATTTCAAGAATTGTTCCAACACTTTCCTAAATTAACTTAACCTAACCTAAATATTGATTAATTTTAAGTTTTGTTTCAACACTGTCCTAACTTAACCTAACCTGAATATTTATTCATTTTAAGAGTTGTTCCATCACTGTCCTAACTTAACCTAAATATTGATTCATTTTAAGAATCGTTCCAACACTGTCCTAACCTAACCTAAATATTGATTCATTTTGAGAATTGTTTCAAAACTGTCCTAACTTAACCTAACCTAACCTAAATATTGATTAATTTCAAGAATCATTTCAATACTGTCCCAACTTTAACTGACCTATTTTGTTTTTCTGGAATAAGTCATCTCCCCAGATATGATCTGATTTCCATTTTTTCCACTGTAACGAGTAAACCGAATTGACTCCGTATCCTATAGTTTTAAGAATTAAAGTCCGCAATTAATATGGGTTATTAACCACTGTATTTTAGCCATATCGATCTCCAATAAGTCTAAAAATTACGAATTTTACGTGGCAACGTTGAACATCTCCTACGGTGGGAACGACACGTAGTATTATGAGATTATTATTCCTTGAATATCAGGAAAAGTGTTCTTGAAATACCAATTTTCTTTTTCGATTCTCTCGGAAAATAATGATTTGCCAGTGCTCTAATTGGAACTGTAGCATGAAAACGTCTTAAAGAATCTATATGCAAAATATTTTTTAAATTGGTGAGTGGGCGTTAAAAATCAACCCAGTATTGTAGCATCGCACATTTTAACAAACTTACAATATCTCTATGTGAAGAGATCATCAAATTTAAGAAGGCATTATATGAAGTTCTTCTCGAATGATTTTGTAAATAGATTATCTTAAATTTTGTATATTGGCACTATTTCTTCTCACTTTGATTATGAAATAAATTTGTTATTTATTTATTCAATGAACGACCAAGCAAATATAATATATAATAAGTATGTTCCTTTCTCAAATATTGTTTGTTTAGATACCATTTTCTAATTGTTTTGCATCACATGTTTTGCTTAAATCACCGAGGATTTAATTAGTGCGGATTATCGAGATCGTGCTGTAATGGGTCCAACAGATGTAATTATTGTGTGTGATCAGGAAAAAAAAGGTCATGGCATGTCCACAACGCAGATTTTGACTTTAAAATAATTTTGCCAACCTTGAGAAACAGTGTTTTCGAAAACTTCTTGAGAAAATTGTTAACCCCGTATGATTGAAGGTTTTAATGTTTTATACTCACAATTATCTCTCTTGCACAGAGAACTTCTCAAATGGTGGGGGAAATACATCGAGTCCCAAGGAGATATGGCAACAGCTTTAAAGATCTATTCTAAAGCAAATGAGGTATACTCCCAAGTTCGTGTTTTGTGCTACTTAGGTGAAGTATCAAAGGCTGCAGAACTAGCACGAAAGTCATTAGATAAAGCAGCGTTTTATCATATGGCACGACATTTCGAAACAGTTGGCAACAATGAAAATGCTATTAGTTTCTTTGTGAAAGCAAATGCATACAGTGAGTCCTTAATTTTCACGCAATTTGACTGTCCAAACAAAGGATAAATTAAAACCGTTTTTTCAGGTAATGCCATTCGTCTATGCAGAGAAAACCATATGGCCGACGAATTGTGGAATATCGGATTGGTTGCATCTAATCGTGAAAAAATTGAGTGTGCTCAATATTTTGAAGAGATCAACAATTTAGAAAAGTCTGTCGTTCTTTATCATAGATCTGGAATGTTGCACAAAGCGCTAGATCTGGCGTTCAAATCAAATCAATACGATATTTTGCAACAAATTGCTACAGACTTAGATGCTGACTCAGATCCTGCGTTGGTCCAAAAGTGTGCTGAATATTTTGTTAATAACGAACAATTTGATAAAGCGGTGGATCTTCTAGCTGTTGGGAAAAAAGTTCGAATGATTCTTGAGTAATGTATACAATATTCTATTAATTTTGACTTTTTTCAGTTTCAGGAAGCCATTGTTCTCTGTACTACCCATAATGTTCAACTAACTGAAGATTTGGCTACAAAATTAACTCCTGATAAGGATCAGTTAGATGAAGAAAGCCGAATTCAAATACTCGAAACATTAGCTGAGAGTTTGATGCAACAAGGAAGCTATCATCTGGCGGCACAAAAATTCACGCAATCTGGGGATAAGGTAATAGAAAACGTTTGAAGGTTGTCAATTATGTATACATAGCTTTTTTATGTTAGCCAGTGTAGTTATTTACAGCGGTAAAAGAACTATATTTATGTAAAAAGAAATTAGCAATAATATGAAATATTATATGCTTGAGTGTGCGGGATATAAAACAGCAACTGAGTATCTTCTATCACAACTGACTATTTCATTTTCGCGTTTTTAAAACAATAAAACGCCATCTATTGGAAACATCTGATTATAGTTTCTGAATTGATTGGTCATTTCAAATTAAAATAAGAAATAAATCTTAAGAAGCTGGTACTATTCAAATGATGAATAATATATTGACTGTTTATCTAATTCAAAATGCATGTAATGAAACATGAAACAATTTTTCAGGAGAAAATTTGTAATAGATAATCTAATAACCAAGCCAATAGTTTATAGTTTATAGTTAGGAAGGGGTTACGTTCCACTGCGACCTCAAGGTCTAGTGTGCCCCCCATCAGAGCCGTATTCGCAAATGCGCTACCTACAGCTCGCCCTCCAGCTCCAGAGCTCCAATGAACTCCAGTATCTGAGAGGGCTTCAAGGAGGTTAGATCCTCATTCCTCCTGTAATTCTCTTGTCCAAGACATTCTTTGCGCTGGTTTGCAATGGCGAGGCATTCTGTAACCAGGTGAACAGGAGTCTCCTCCTCTTCACCACAGAATCTACACTCGTCTGTTTCTGTCAAGCTCATTCTCATCATATGCTTCCTAAGGCGACAATGTCCTGTGAGGAAGCCAGTGAGTAGACGTAACTTGTTCTTACTGAGATCCAAATACTTTTTGGATCTTGAACTTTCATAGTTCCGAATGAACCTTTTAGAGTGGTCCATTCCTGGAAGGTTCCTCCAGAGTGCTTCTCTTTCGGTCTCTTCCTTCTCCAGAAACTCTTTCTTATAGGTGTGTTTACCTATGCCACAGAAGGGTTCTGGGCCAGTAAGTGGCGTTTGTGCTCCCTTTCTGGCAAGTGTATTGGCCTCTTCGTTTCCTTTGATTCCTGAGTGACCAGGAACCCAGACTAAAGAGACCTTATTTTTCATGCCTACTTCATTAAGTTTCCTCCGGCACTCCCATATCAGCTTTGAGTCGATGATATAGGAGTTCAGTGCTTTGATAGCAGCTTGACTATCCGAGTGGATCACAATGTCACACCCTTGATAGTTTCTTTCCAGGTTTATATCTATGCATCTTTCGATTGCAAGTATTTCTGCCTGAAAGGCACTCGAGTAGGAGCCTAGCGATAGTGTACACTTGGTTCTTGCCCCGTATACTCCAGCGCCGGCCCCCATCGTGGTTTTAGAACCATCTGTATACCATTGAATGGTATTCACTTTGAAGTTTTGGGTAGTGTATTCCTTTTCCCATTCTTCCTTTTTACATAGCATAGTGTTGAAGTTCTTCTCAATGCTTACTCTTTTAATCATAACATCACTAGGCAGGTTCGCTGATGTACTTGTTCAGAGAGGACCAGGCTCCTTGACTTTTAATTCTCTCATTCCCTGTACCTTCCCTAGATATTCTAAGGATAGCCTCATGGGCTACTCTGTTGATCACTAGATGTAATGGAGTAAGATCAGTGATGACCTCAAGTGCTCTTGTCGGGCACGTTCTCATAGCTCCAGTGATGCAAACGCAGGCAAGCCTTTGTATCTTGTCGAGTATTTTCCTCGTGCTTGTCTGCCCTGTCTTAGCAGACCAGACTACTGCCCCATAAGTTATTATTGGTCTCACAATCATAACGTACATCCATCGCAGTATTTTAGGGTTACAGCCCCAGGTTTTACCGGATAGGTTTCTGCACGCCATTAGAGCTCTTGTCGCTTTACTAGCAGTGTTTTTAACATGCTTATTCCATATAAGCTTATTGTCTAGGGTAATTCCCAGATATTTGACTTCATAAGTCCATTCTACGTTATCTCCGTTCACCGAGATAGGCTTCATGGATGGAAGGTTTCTTTTCCGGGTAAAGGGAACCACTGTGGTCTTGGCTGGGTTGATGTTGAGCCCCACTGACAAGCACCACTGCTCGATAATTTTGAGGCCCCTCTGCAGCAAATCACAGAGGGAACCCTCAAATTTACCTCTTACTATTAGGACTATGTCGTCAGCATAGCCTATACATTCGAAGCCAAGCTCCGTTAGCCTGTGCAGTAGTTCGTCCACTACCAGACTCCAGAGGAGGGGAGATAGTACTCCTCCTTGAGGTGTTCCGCGAGTGGTTTTGACAGAGATGGTCTGATCGACACCCAGTGTCTCAGCTGTCCTCGTCGTCAACACCTCATATATCCATTTCATGATGGTACAGTTCACTCCTCGCTTTACAAGTGCCTTTCTGACAGACAAGTGTGTCGTGTTGTCAAAGGCCCCAGATATGTCTAGGAAAGCGCACAGTGCAATTTCTTTGTTGTTCAGCGTCTTCTGGATGCCTTCAGTCAGCTGATACAGAGCAGTCTCCGTGGAGCGTCCTGCCCTGTACGCATGCTGACATTTGTGAAGTGGTGTTTTCTCCAGGTTCTCCGTTCTTATGTAGTTATCTACTACCTTCTCCATCGTTTTAAGCAAAAAAGAGGTAAGACAAATGGGTCTAAAAGTTCGGGGATCAGTCCCGTCTTTCTTCCCTGTTTTTGGAATGAAGATTACTTTTGCCCTTCTCCATATGTCAGGTATTTGACCCAGTGCTAAGCTGCTTCTTGTGATCTTCATGAGATGGGGAAGAATCTCTTCCGCTCCCCTCTGCAGGAGTACAGGGAACACCCCATCCACTCCTGGTGATTTATACGGCTGAAAGGTACTAATTGCCTATTCGAGTCGTTGTCTTGAAAATATTTTCCTGGCAATATCCCAATCGTCCTTACGGGATTTCTTGGTGTATTCTATTGCTGTTTCGAAACTACTTATGGGTTTGCTACCTGGAAAGTGTGTTTTAAGAAGAAGAGTTGATCGTTCCTCATCTCCCACAGTGTATGACCCGTCCGGCTTTTTGAGCGACATTGTGGGGTTGGTACCCCCTTTTGCCATGACTTTCTGAAGTCTGGCTGCAGCGGGAGTGGAAGTAATATTTTCACAAAAAGCTTGAAAATTAAGCCTTTTGGCCTTCCTGATCTCTTTATTATACTGAGTAAGTTTCTCGGTGTACCCCTGCCAATTGTTATCCCGTCTTGCCCTATTAAAGAGCCGACGGACCTCCTTTCGGAGGTTTGACAGGTTCTCATTCCACCAAGGAGCATCCTTACTTGGTCGCGTTTTGGTGAGTGGACAGCTGGAGTAAAACGCCTGCATTTTTGCCCTACTGACCTGCTGTACCCTTGAATTCAGCTCGAAATATCGGTGTTCTGACCCGATATTTTCGATTTCCTCTAGGTTTGTCTTAAGGTGGTTCCTGTAAAGGAGCCAGTCTGTTTTTCTAGGGTTTCGAGTCTGGGGGAAAGAAGTGGTATCTCCCTCCATCCTAAACTCGATAATCCTATGATCAGAGAGTGATGGCTCGTCCATCACCCTCCAAGACGTAATGTACTTCCTGGCCGCAGGATTAGCAATTGTTACGTCAAGGACTTCTTCCCTCGCTCTCGTGACGAATGTTGGTGTTGTCCCAATGTTAGTGGTCTCGAGGTTGTTAGCTAAGAGATATTCAAGTAGGTACTCACCTCTTGGGTTGTTGTTGGTGCTTCCCCAGACAGTGTTATGCGCATTCGCATCACAGCCAATTATTAATGGAAGGCGTTTACTGTTGCAGTAACGTACTAGTTTCTGTACCTCCTCTGGCGGTGTTATTGGCCCGTCTCCAGCGAAGTATGCGGATGCAATGACAATGTCTCGGTCAACGCCCCCCAAGTTTAGGTGCACCATAATTGGAGTTAAGTCCCGAGGCATGTATTCTGAAACACAAATATATTTGATGTTTTTCTTTACAAGAACGCAGGCACGTGGAGTTACTTGCCTCTGATCATAAATCAAATTTGATTCCTTACATGCCAAACCTTTGATTTAGCCTTCTTTGTTGATCCAGGGTTCCTGGATCAAGACAATGCCTAATTGCAGCCTCGCAAACAACCTTGCAATCACGGCTGAGGAACCCCTCGCGTGATGCAGGTTTACCTGCGCGATTCTAATGAGGGCGAAGGTTCGTTTTATGGGGTGCTTGCCCCCTCCTTCGCCTCCACCTTCACCTCTTCGACTTCCATCTGAGAGGTTTCCTCTCTGGGACACGAGGAGGTCTCCTTGCCCGTAGTCGGACCCCCAGCCACCACACAACTTTGCCCAGCACCCTGGGACGCAGAGGGAGCCTCTGCGTCTTCAGGAGTACCGGAGGTGCTGCAGCTGGGTTCCTGGGATGTGGAGGGCTTCTCCACATCCTTCGACCCTTCTTCAGGGCCACCTTTTTTTCCTAGCCCGGAGACTGGGACGCTCCCGAACCGGAAGTTCAGTTGGCCTCCCTCTCTCCTTATGACTTCCTCGGATTGGGGATCAACCCCAATCGTGAGGATACTTCCTCTGCCTTCTTTTTTGAAGTGCAGCACCTTCCAAGCCCTAACATTGAGGTCGGGATTCTGAATCTCGACAAGTCGGAGGATCTTCTCCTGTTCCATGTCGAGACTTCTTGGGAAGAAGACCGTTATAACAGTAGGACTTGGGATGTCGTCTCCGCTCAGTGCTACCAATTCGGGTCCTTCCCAAGATTTCAGTTGCGGTACTGAACCTTTGAGCCAGTCCGCCGCCTTCTTGGATCCACAATCCACCAGCATCATTCCATTACGGAAATGAACGCCGGTGAAGTGGATCCCTCTTTCTGTGTACTTACACATCTCTTCCACCAGGACGTCTTCAAGAGTCGATAGTTGCTCGACTTCCAGAATGGTCCTGGGGTATTCTTTGGAGACTATCCCAATGCTGATTGCAGCCTTTTTTGCTTTGACGGCAGCTGCATAACCAGTGGCTTGCCCGGTTTTAGCTGCGGCCGTCTTCTGCTTTTTCGGCAAAGGCAACGTCGGAGGTGTGATCTGCTCCGGACCTCTTTTGCTGTGGTCTTTACCCTTTGGGGTGACCTTCGGGTCTGTGCGTTGAAGAACCTGCTTCCTCGCCTCCTCAGGTTGTAGCCCCTGATGAAGGGGTCGCAGGTACTTCCGCACTCCTGCTCCACTGAGACCTTTCCTCAGTGGATCATCTCTGCCGCCCGGTTGTCCAAGTTTGGGCAGCTCGAACGGCAGCCGATTCTTTGGTCGATTGACCTTCCCTCTTGCGAGGTGCCCGGATGAGGAGGCGGAGGTTAACTCCGCCTCTGTTCCAGTGGTGTTCTGCTTCATTGGTTTTTTATCCATAATTGGTCCCACGAGAAGCTAGGGTCATATCAGTCCACCTCTGCAGAGCCCCGCGTGCAGAGGTAAGGGGTTTATACAATGGAGTTCCCCCCGGTGCTCCAAGGTTGAGACCAGTAGAGGCCAGTCTTCTATCTGACCACGCATCCTTCGGCCTGGTTCCCGCCTTGGATTTAGAATTTTTGATGAGGTTGTTTCCTCTTGGTCCGGGCGGTCAAGCCAAGACCCCCCCCACCTCACTGGCCCGCGAGACATGACCACGGACAGCCAGGAGGCGTTGGTATAACAGAATGGTCTCGAGGTATGCTCGATGCCCTATCTGGCATCGTTTAACCTGGTGCAATTCCTTAGCCACGACACTACAGCTGGGACAGGTGAAGTTGGTCCGCGGCAAGGTATTGAGGGCTACCAGTTGAGTTTCTAGGCACAACGAGCCCTCCTATTTCCCTGCAGACCTCCTCCTCACCAGAGATCATCGTCAGAGGCCACCTCCTATCCGCCACCTGGAGACGCGCCGGGTTGGCACTTCACTCCGTACCCGGTAACCAAGCCAACAAATCAATTCGTTTTATGACCTGGAGTACGGTTCCACCATTCACTGTTGGGTAAACAATTAACAGTGCTGTGCCTCAGATGGCGTAAGGACACAGCAACAAAGCCTACACAGAACACAACTGGGTCTCCTAACTCGCACAAGCTCTGAGCTTATGAGGGGTCTCCCAGAGACCTAGGAGAGTCTCTCAAATCCATCATTCGCAACTATAGACTAGCTTCGATTTATCTAGTCTCATCAGTATAGCTCAGCGAAGATTAATTCGATGTAAGAAAACGAATGCCTTCGGAACAAAACGCAGCGGCGATCGGAGGAAAATGCCCCACACAGAGATTAAGAGACGATTGCTTTTGGAGCGGACAGGTGGCGTGAGTGGGGAATTTTTCTCCGATCGCCGCTGGGTTTCGTTTTGAAGGCTTTCGTATTCTTACATCGAATTAATCTTCGCTGAGCTATACTGATGAGTCATGATAAGTCGAACCCGGTCTATAGTTTCGAATGATGGATTTGGTGTTCTCTGGGGTTACATGGATTGATTTGTTGGCTTTCTTATTAGATTATCTATTATCAATTTTCCTTCTGAAAAATTGTTTCATGTTTCATTACATGTATATTCAAATCACACTATAATAAATCTCATTGATTCAATATTTTTTCTAGATAAAAGCTATGAAGGCACTGCTGAAATCTGGAGATACAGATAGAATTATATTCTTCGCATCTGTGTCAAGAAAGAAAGAAGTTTATATTATGGCTGCCAATTATTTGCAAACTGTGGATTGGCAAAATGATCCCGAAATTTTGAGAAACATCATCACTTTCTATTCAAAAGCTAAATCTTTAGCATTATTAGCTAACTTTTATGTAGCTTGTGCTCAAGTAAATCCTCTGAGAACAAAATATGTATAAAGTTTTGAATTTCAAACTGTTTCAGGTAGAAATTGATGAATTTCAGAACTATGAAAAAGCTTATGAAGCCTTCATGGAAGCAGGTGCCTGTCTTGCTAAAATATCTGCACCAAAAGATCCTAAGCAACATGAGAGAATAACAGAAGTAATAAAACAAAGGAGTGCTGTTATAAAAAGATTTGTGGATATCAAAAAATTATTCGAGAGAGGCGACATACAAACAGGTTAGAAATATTAGGGCTCAAAAGAAACATTGATGCTTAAACTGATAGGTATGGTGAAACGAAAAATTGCACTAATTGTTCATATAAGAATAAAAACAGGGCTCCCATAAGAGAAGTATCCGAAATTGTTCAAATCCTCCTCAAAATCCAATAAATCTCCTGTGGAGCGAATTGACCTGTATATCTTCAAGTCATCAGCGAGCAATTCATGGTTTGTAAACAGAAATAAAACCATAACATAAATCTACATCGAAATCCGCCAAAATTTCAATAAAGGTTGAATGATGAACTTCATCGAACGCGATATCGGTATATACTGCGTCAACGCCGTTAACCAGCAAAGTTTCATCAAAACCCTTAGAAATATAATTTCGCGGTTGTTTCTATGAACAAGAGCATTATCATATTGTCCAAATTTCTCTTATTTTCGTAATTTTGAGCCGAGAATGGTCTAGATCGAATTCAATTATCCTTCCGTCTGTCTCTCCGTTGGCACGATAACTTTCGAAAGAAGAGGCCCTAAGTTTTGAAGTTATCAGGATACGTTCAAATGCGCCCGTCAAGTTTGTGAATAGGCGAAATCTGCTGAAAGCTCTCGTAGATTAACCATCTAAGTTTTTTTTCTCAATAATTCGAAAAATGTTTTCGTATTGAAACATCGTATTTAGTTGTAAAATAATGACACAGTTTATGAAAGAATTTAGAAAATCTTCGACATTTATAGTTTTTGGAATTTATGTGAAATTTGTCAAAATCTCGAATTTCGGATGAAAATATCGTGAAATATACCAATAGAGGTGGAAACTGGGTGAATACTATTGAATACGTCTTCTTTAGATAATTTACCTCTTTACTCAACTCCCCTCTATCCGAAATATCTCAGCTATATGTTTCTTATCAAGATCATAAAACCATGACAAAAAATTTAGAAAAGCACTACCGTGAAGTCAGGAGCTTTTGAGCGCTCGTTCATTCACCTTGTAGGTAGATTCGCATTCTCCAGTTTTAGTAACCAATTGGAAAGATTTCGATAGCTGTCAAAGAAAATTTCAAACTAAGGCGAAAATCCAGACTTCAAGTCAGTGCTTTAGGTGACCAATTTTTTTTTCGATAATTCGCTAGAATTTTCTATGGTCTTGGTAATGCGATCTGGACAAAATTTCCCACGTAGTTTGAATACATTATTCTTCATCTATTGCGGAATTTCATTCCAATCGGAAAAGTAGTTTCGAAATTATCAGGATAAAATAGTTTGAACGGCTATATTTACGGAACACCTAGTCTAATTTTGCTCATTGATGAACGTAACCGCGAAATTCGCGATCCGCACCTATTCTGAAAATTTCAAGTCCCTAGGCCTTTCCGTTCGAAAGTAATGATTTTCTATGGTTTTGATGATGCGATCTGGAAAAAATGTAGCTCGAATATATCCTTCTCAATTTAAATACAAAATTTTTACACGATCAAATCAATAGTTTTGAAATTATCAAGAAAACTGAATTTAAAACGGCACTATTTACGTAACCCCCAGTCCAATTTTGCTCATTGATGAACGTGACCGCAACATTCGAGATCCACACCTATCCCGAAAATTTCAAGTCCCTAGGCGTATCGGTTCGAAAGTTATAATTTTCTATGGTTCCTAGGCGTTTCATTACAAAGTTATAATTTCCTATGGTTCTGGTCATGCGAGGTGAAAAAAATTTTGCATGTAGCTTGAGCACGTAATTCTCCATCTGAGTGCAAATTTTCACTTCTATCGAATCAGTAGTTTCGAAGTAATCAGAAAAACATATTTACGGAACCCCTCGGCGAATTTTGCCCAATAACGAACCAGTGGCGCTCCCAGAGATTGGGTCTGGGGGGGGTAGTGACCGTATTTTGGAATTAAGAAGGAAGTAATACGGTAATACGGTAATACGGTCCCGGGGGGGGGGGTAATTACCCCCAGTACAACCCCCCCCCCTCGTGGGAGCGCGCCTGTAACGAACTTAACCGCGGCATTCGAGATTCGAACCTACCCTGAAAATTTCCAGTTTCTAGGACATTCCCTTCGAGAGTTATGGTGTATACGGACGGACAGACTCGAATTTTTTGACGGATTCGTCATCATTGAGTCGAACTCTGTCGATTGAGACAATTTTCGTCTCAAAATTCGAAAAATACAGACATCGTGACGAAATGATATAGCCCTCGTGTAAGTATAGTCCAGGATCCATGGTACATTTTTGCACTTGATTACTATCAAGCTCATTTTCCGTGAGTAGCTTCATTTTGATGAGACGCCCTACAATTTCCTGTACGAAACTCTCGATTGTGGTAGCTTACAGAGGTAGTAAGGATAAAATATGTCGATTTGATGATTCTCAAATATTTATTACTAACTGAATTTTTGTTTGTTAAATCTCAAGATAATTATCTAAATTATTCGAGAAAATATTTGTCCTACAAATTCTATGGTTTGATCAAAGAGTCCCCTCCTTCCAACATGTATTGATAACGAGGTCATCATAAATGATTACTAACCAGCTTTTTTTTTTACTCAGTTAATATTTATATAATTTAACAGTCATATTGTCCTACAAATCATGTGGTACGTTATCCCGGTCCTACGCTCAGAAATTGTTAATACCACAAGACCATTTTTCCCATAACTAACTGTAGGACATAAATAGTACATAATAGATTAGTGTGTTCTCTGTCCAAATGAAACAATATCCTACAAGAAAACAGGTATGTATCATTAGTCCGACAAGAATTGTCATTTTTCGTTTTCATATTTGTAACATAAGATACAGTGAAAAAAATCTACATGAACTACATAATAATTAAGCCTAAGATACCGTAAGGCGCATAGAATCTACTCGTCTATTCGTCGGCATCGCTCGTTGCGAGGAAATCCGTGTTGGGATCTCTCGAATTATTTTGCTTAGCGCTTATATATTTTTTATTTTTAGGTATTTTTTGGCGCCCCTGTTTACCTTGCCCCTGTGGCAAGTGCCACCTTTGCCACGCTCTAGATACGGCCATGGCCTCTGTTGTAGTAGCAAAATACAGAAACCCAAGCGGCACCAATTTTTTTTTATTGTCTTGTTGAATTTAAATTGACGATTATAAATTTTTAAATTTTTGTCGAGTGAAATCTACCAAAAAGTCAACATTTTTTTTGTGACGCTTGAGAAATAAAAAATAAGAAAATCAGCTGGTTAGTAATTTATGATGACCTCGTTATCGATACATGTTGGTAAGAGGGGACTCTTTGATCAAACCATAGATTTTGTAGGACAAATATTTTTTTAAATAATTTAGATAATTATCTTGAGATTTAACAAAAAAAACTCAGTTAGTAATAAATTTTTGAGAATCATCAAATCGACATATTTTATCATTGCTACCTCTGTTAGCTACCACAATTGAGAGTTTTCGCACAGAAAATTGTTGGGCGTCTCATCGAAACGAAGCTATTCACGAAGATTCAGCTTGATAGAAATTATTTTTACATCAAGGATCTGTACTACTACTTTTGAGCGTAGGACCGGGATAACGTACCACACAATTTGTAGGACAATATGACTGTTAAATTATATAAATATCAACTAAGTAAAAAAAAAAGAAGGCTGGTTAGTAATCATTTATGATTATCGTTATCAATACATGTTGGAAGGAGGGGACTCTTTGATCAAACCATAGATTTTGTAGGACAAATATTTTTTCGAATAATTAAAATAATTATCTTGAGATTTAACAAAAAAAAATTCAGTTAGAAATAAATATTTGAGAATCATCAAATCGACATATTTTATTCTTGCTACCTCTGTTAGCTACCACAATCGAGAGTTTCGTACAGGAAATTGTTGGGCGTCTCATCAAAATGAAGCTACTCACGGAAAATTAGCTTGATAGTAATCAAGTGCAAAAATGTACCATGGATCCTGGACATCATCTTAATCTTTTTCTTAATATATAAAACACAGTCGGTTTTGTTCCAACACTTATAACTCGAGAACGGCTGGACCGATGTTCATGTTTTTTGATTTGTTGTATTCGTCTCCCTCCCGAATAGGAGAATAACTATTGCAAACATTGGAAAATTATCACTAGTAATACCACTAGAGGTCAAATTATTTCCGGAAATTTTTTCGAGCTCATAAATATTTTGAAAATTATCCCGAGTCGAAGACGAGGGATAATTTTCTAAAAATATTCATGAGTGAGAAAAAATTTCCGGATTTAATTTGACCTCGTGTGGTATTCGGTAAGAAAATTCCACACCAAATGCGTTTATTTCCAACAACATCAATTTTCGTCTTCATCAAGTATAATATTCTGTCATTATAAACGTCAAAAAAATTTCCAGTATAATTCGCTGTTGGGTACCGTGAAAAAATTTCCACTAAAATTCATCCGTTGCGATGGTAATCTGTCAGAAATACACGTTCTGATTGGTTAAAAATCACATGTGTGGAATTTTCGAAAAAATAAAATGAAAGAAAGAAAATTTTCCAATACAAATTGTTCATAGATTTCGTAACTGTCAACAATATAGATTAATGTCAGTGATGAAAAATGACATGACATCAGCTTCGAGCTAATCAGAAGTACTGTTAGTTTATCGAACACATCGTCGGTAAATTGACGAAGGGGCGTATCTGCAAATTTTTATCTTCTGAGTTAGCTTCACTTTGGAACCCATAGCTCTCATAGGGAGAAACAAAATGAGAGGTTGAAAATTTTAATCAGGTTATTTGTAGTACACCGGAGAACTTCGATCGCGGATATCTTGAAAAACCAAAATTTGCAGATACGCCCCTTTGTCAATTTACCGACGACATGATATAATTCCTTATTTTGGTCAGCCGCGAGCATAACGTCAGCTTCGAGCCATCTCCATCTCTCTTCCGGATGCGCCATAGCATGCCATGTACATATTTTATATCATGTACCTATGTTATATGAATATTACGTCGCGAAAGTGTTAGATAATGTTGTCTGTGATTTGTTTTGAAGTGTGAATATTATTCTCTTTCTCTAATATATAAAACAAAGACAGGTTTGTTCGAACACTTTTAACTCGAGAACGGTTTGACCGATTTTCAGGGTTTTCAAAAAATTTACTGAAAAAAAAATTTTAAAAAAACTGTCAAACATTCAATGTGCATCCCGTCGATACGGTAAACTCACGTTGTTTGTCTGCGATGAACTCCTAAATTACTGGAACGATCTTAATGAGATTTTGCACACTGTGTGCAGTTAAGTCCAACTTGAAAGCTAGGATAGTTTATTTCTCAATTTATAGTTGCAATATTTTTTTGTTGAAAATTATTTGTTTACTATATGACAAGGAGTCATAATTCTCTGTGAGTTCCATAAGATTCTAACAGATGACGGTGTACGGTAATTTATCGGCTGAACTAATCTAATAGATGGCGCAATGTTTTGGTCAGATCTGGTTCAGGTTAGAGTTGGGTTATGGTTGGGTGAGGGTTGGGTTAGGGTTTTGGGTATATGGACCTAAATTGAGGATCTCCTAAGACCTGGGTCATAAGCGCTCTATTATACAGACTGAGATAATGGCTGTCTACATCTGCGCTCAAGAGTGTCTTGAAAAGACTTCCAAATAATGAAAAAACTTGAATTTACAGATTTTTTTTCTCTTTTTTTGTTTTTTGAAGGATTTGAAATACAATTTTTTTCAGAATTTTATTTTCAATTTTGAAAAAAAATCCAAAATATGGACTTTCAAGTACCTACCGTCAGGAATAATGTCATTTATAGTGTCAATGAAATGCTCTGTAACTGAAATATTTTATTCTTCATTTTCATTGAATTTTTCCAAAAAAATTGAGAATTACTACTGATATTACCAGGTATCAACCAAAAACCTTAAAAAATATCTATAGAATCGTTATTCGAATCAGGATCCGCATTTTCTGAGCCACTCTCTTCTTCATCTGTTAAAATATTATTATCTAACGATAAATCGTCGTTGAGGATCTCATTTGCAATGTCCTCTATTTCTTTCGAATAAAGTGGTCTCTTATACCACTGTTGAATTTTTCTGTTCGCCATATTTCCTGACGGTACTTCTGCGTCCTGATGAAAAATGGGAAATTTCTTAACGCAAAGATGTTCGAATTAATCGTATTATTGAAACATAAACCTACTAAGTATAGCTACCAGCAACAATTTATGCTTAATAAAAATAGCAGAATATCGAAAACTAAATTTTACGACCCATCGAAATTACTGGTACTCGAAGTACAGTCGGGCACTAAAGGGTTAAAGGGGCGCATATTATCTACATAACTAAGGAGAGCCAGGCCACGCTAAGGTCTCTGGAATCACACAGCCAGGAATGTCTGCTGTCATGGGAATGCCGTCATACTATAAAGCAACTGGCCAGAGGCAATGAAGTGACAAGGGTATTGAAGGAAATGAAAGAGCCGATGAACTTACGAAAAGAGAATCAAGATTAACACCTGTTGGGCCTGAGCCTTTCTGAGGGCTTGGAAAAGCAGCGGTCCAACAATGGGAGTTGGATAAAAGGTAACATTCATGGATTCGCTCAGGCAAAGAATTTGTGGTGCTTGCACCGTCCTACACCAGGAAGCTCCTGAGGCTGCCACGAGCTAAGCTCCGGGTAATGATGGGACTGCTGACGAGTCACTGTCGGTACAAATACCTCTTGCACCGCATAGGAAAGTCGGCAGATGCGACCTACAGGCTCTGTGGATCAGAAGCAGAAACAGCTGAAAACGTGGTATGCAAATGTCCAGAGTTGGCTGGCTTAAGAACCATTCATATGGGGAAGCCAGTCCTGGATACTCGCGGTAACAGCTGAGGCTCCTTAGGACGTCGTCGCTTACGTCAAGACCATTGACGACCTCCTTGGGTTTGTATGAATGAGTAGGGTAGAGAACAAAAGTTCCATGTGGTCGTAGTTCCCGGGGGCTAATCTAGCCATAGCGACCCCAGTTCAAATAATAATAAATGATAATAATAATAGGGTTAGGTTAGGTAGAGTTAGGTAAGGTCAAGGTTTGGGTTAATGATATCTAATAATTCCACTTTTTGAATAGTTTACTGCAATATAATTCAACAGTTACCTTAGCCATAGAAACGCGTGGCGGGATCTACTAGTTCACTTTATATTCCGTTTTCCTCTATTGGGTAGCGGTGACCAATATTTGTATTTCAGACCATCAGACACATACCACGTAGAATGTTTTTTGAGCGCTCGTACTTACACGAGGGCTATATACTATGTGCGACTCACTGTTGACGAATCCGTCGAAAAATTTGAGTCTGTCCGTCCGGCCGGCCGTCCGTATACACGATAACTCTCGAACGGAATGTTCTAGAAACTTGAAGTTTCCAGGGTAGGTTCGAATCTCGAATGCCGCGGTTGAGTTCGTTATTTGGCAAAACTCGCCGGAAAAGGCCTAGGGACTTAAAATTTTCAGGATAGGTTTGGATCTTCAATGTTGCGGTCACTTTCATCAATGAGCAGAAATAGACTAGGGGTTCCGTAAATATGGCCGTTTGAAATTCAGTTTTCTTGGTAATTTCAAAACTATGGATTTGATCGTGACGAAATTCTGTACTTATATTGAGAATGATATATTGGAGCTGAATTTTTTCAGATCGCATGATCAGAACCATAGAAACCATAGAAAATTATAACTTTCGAACCGATACGCCTAGGGACTTGAAATTTTCAGGATAGGTTCGGATCGCGAATTTCGGGGTCACGTTCATCAATGAGCAAAATTAGACTAGGGGTTCCGTAAATATAGCCCTTCAAACAATTTTTTTCCTGATAATTTCGAAACAACTTATAGGATTGCAATGAAATTTCGCACATAGATGAAGAATAATGTATTCAAACTACGCGGGAAATTTTGTCCAGATCGCATTACCGAGACCATAGATACCGTAAAAAATTCTAGCGAATTATCGAAAGAAAATTGGTCCTAAAGCACTGACATGAAGTATTGATTTTCGCCTTTGTTTGAAATTTTCTCTGAAAGCTGTCAAAACCTTTCCAATTGTTTTCTAAAACTGGAGAATGCGAATCTAACTAAAAGGTGGATGTACGAGCGCTCAAAAGCTCCTGACTTCACGGCAGTGCTTTTCGTAATTTTTTATGCTCACAATAGCACACTTGTCGGTTACGGATGTCGGCGCACATGCGTCCATTGTATTTTATAATAGTTCACACCCTCCTATGTCCAATAAGATGATATGTTATTATATCATGTGATCTTTTCCTGGCAAATGACAAAATTGGGTTGAACATACAAACTATACTACAATTGATCAAATTTATTCCGTAATATTATTTTTCTCCAACCTGAGTCAACAGAATCCCCCCCCCCTTTCTATTTTTTTTCTGGCTATGGTCTTGGTAGCTTTCTCGGCTCCAGCGATGAATTTAAACAAGCGTGCAATTTTTCAAAAGAGCCATGTTGATGCAAATTTAATCTATATTCTTCTTATTTCTTTAGGGCTAAGTCAATGCAGGCAACTTTTAGAAATTGAAGCTGAAGATTTGGAAGCAGCAGTAAGAAGGGGTGACATATATGCACAAATGATTCACCACAACATCAAGACTTCGAATTTCATGGTTGCAAAGCAACTATTTGATGAATTCAAGCAAGTTCTGAATGCCTCTTCAAACAATACAATTACCTATTATTTGAATAAAGATCTTTTGGAGGCTTTGGCTAAAGGATTGAACATACCTGCTACTGTTCTAGTTCCATCTTTGACCAAAGTTAAATCTATTGATGAAGGCGAAATTGAAGAGTTTATTGAAGAGTAACAAACTATAAAAACATCCGTGTATATCAAAAGAAATACCCATAATGTTATGTATGATGTGATAATTATTAATAATAATAGCATCCACATTTGAATTCGTATATTCTTAAACTCTTAACTAACTCTTAAACTAACTAAAGTTATCTATACATGTTTTCCATTCCCAACATGGAAGCACCAATCATCACCTACACTACATCATGTATCTTTCTTGAAGTCACCTCCACTAGCACCAGTGGAAATGCCTTGTGCAGAAGATGTATATAGTAATATAGTAACAGGAAACAAATCTAGAAAAAACAAATATGCCGAAGTGATATATCCAAGCGATACAAAACGCCTGGGTAAAATGGATGTTTTATCTATACTACCTATTTGATCAATTGCTTGGATCCAGATATAGAAGAACATGTAAACGACGTTCAGGTATAAATAGGACAATGAAACTTTTATATCTTCCTGAAGGGAGCTCCAGTTATCCTGTACACATTAAAATAATAAGATGTAGACCAATTTTTTTTGTGGTAAATTAACGAGAACACTTGTTGATTTGAACTTAATTCATATTCAAAATATCCACTTTTCAAAGAAAAACACTTTACACTAAGAGTCTTAATCACTTGACGTATGTGTACATCTGACTTGCCTCTAGATTATGTGGATAACCGTATTCATCTCAAGATCATATGATGGTATGAATAAATCTAAGAATGCTATGAGAGATGTATATCCAATGAACTCTTTGAAATATAACTGGCACATAGATACGAGTATACACTGATATTACTCAGAGACATACTTGCTTTGATGTTGAAATTCAATATGGTAACATGTTTTATGATATCTCCACTGGCTATAAGACTTTAATTCAGGCACCAGAGGAAAGCATTACAATAGCAGTACGGATTCTTAACAGCTCCAGCCATACACATTCTAGAATGTTTGCTCTTTGTCTTCAAAAATAAACATATGTTTGAAGGAAAGACCAACACTATAGCTATGAGACACGAACCACATTTCTGAAATGTCCTAGGCACAGGAAAACTCTCACAGAAAAAGGACCAGGATATAGTTGCCTACGGTATTTCAACAAGATTCCACCAAGTATGAGAACAGAAACGAATAAAGGTGAAATCTTCGGGATATTGCTCAAGCTTGAACCGTACAATATACGCGAATTCCTGGATAGTGAGTCAAATTGATATAATTTCAAATTTCGACAGACTTTCAATTTCAGAAGTATTTTGTACATCTTATCTTGGAATAAAGTAATTTTGTTGTTCTTGAAACTTGTTTTACTTTTGTAAAATGATTATGTGCTATGATTTCTTTATGGGAGATAATTGCTTTTTAAGGTCCTGCACTGGTCTTCGAATACCTTGAAGTTCTGAAAATCATCGCTTGGGTGGACGATAGTTTCTGAGATCCAAAAGTTTAAAAAAATATTTTTTAAGCGCTCGTTCTACTTACAAAAGGGCTATATCATTTCGTCACGATGTTCGAATTTTGAGCCGAAAATGGTCTGAATCGACAACTTTCGACTCACTGATGAGGAATCAGTCGAAAAATTCAAGTCTTTCCTTTCGGCCGGCCGTGAGCATGATAACTCTCGTACGGATCGACCTAGAAACTCAAAATTTTCAGAGTAGGTTCGATTCTCGAATGACGTAGTTTGAATACATTATTTTTCATCTATGTGCAAAATTTCATTCGAATCCAAATAATCAAAAATATTTTGAACGGCCATATTCACAGAACCCCTAGTCTTATTTTGCTCATTGATGAATATGTGACCGCGATATTCAAGATCTAAACCTACCCCCTACCCTAAAATTTCAAGTCTCTAGACCTTTCCTTTCGAAAGTTATAATTTTCTATAGTTCTGGTCATGCGATCTGGACAACATTCAGCTTGAATATATCGTTCTCCATTAAAATACAAAATTTCGTCACGATCGAATCCGTAGTTTTAAAATTATCAAGAAAACTAAATTTCAAACAACCATATTTATTTACGGAACCCCCAGTCTAATTTTGCTCATTGATGAACGTGTCCGCGACATTCGAGATCCCCACCTATCCTGTCGCTGGACCTTTCCGTTCGAAAATTATAATTTTCTGAAGGGGGCACTAAAAGGGCCCCCAAGCCTGAAGAAATAGCAAAAAATGGGGCCCTGATATTTCCATTCTATTATACTTCTAACTTTGCGATTTTTTCTGTTGATTTAATGAAAAAACATAGTTGTTCAATGGAAGGACAATTAGGCACAAATTATATAAATACCGCACATCATAAATATGCATTCCCTGCGCTACCTTTTTTGAGCGCTCGTACTACCTACACGAGGGCTATATCATTTCGTCACGATGTCTGTATTTTTCGAATTTTGAGCCGAAAATGGTCACAACCGACTATGTTCAACTCACTGATGACGAATCCGTCGGAAAATTCGAGTCTGTCCATCCGGCCGTAAGCACGATAACTCTAATAATATAACGGAATAACCTAGAGACTTGAAATTTTCAGTGTGGGTTCAGTTTCCAAATGCCGCGGTTAAGTTCGTTAATGGGCAGGGGTTCGGTAGATATGGCCGTTCAAAATTTTGTTCTCCTGATGACTTTGAAACTACGAATTCGATCGAGATGAAATTTTTGCACTCAAATGGAGAATGAGGTGTTCAAGCTACATCTGGAATTTTGTCCAGTTCGCAAGACCAGAACCATAGAAAAAAGGAACTTTTGAACGGAAACGCCTAGGGACTTGAAATTTTCAGGATTGGTGTAGATCTCGAATGTCGTGATGACGTTTATCTATGAGCAAAATTATACTAGGGGTTCCGTAAATATGGTCGTTTGAAATTTAGTTTTCGACTACGGATTCGATCGTGACGAAATTTTGTATATTAATGGAGAATGATATATTCAAGCTACATTTCTCCAGATCGCATGACCTGAACCATAGAAAATCATAACTTTCGAACGGAAAGGCCTAGGGACATGAAATTTTCAGGATAGGTTTAAATCGCGAATGTCGCGGTCACGTTCATCAATGAGCGAAATTATACTAGGGGTTCCGTAATTACGGTCGTTTGAAATTTAGTTTTCTCGATCATTTCGAAACTACGGATTCGATCGAGACAAAATTTTGTATTTTAATGGAGAACGATATATTCAAGCTATATTTTGTCCAGATTGCAGGACCAGAACCATAGAAAATTATAACTTTCGGAGGGAAAGGCCTAGGGACTTGAAATTTTCAGGGTAGGTTTAAATCGCGAATGTCGCGGTCACGTTCATCAATGAGCGAAATTGGACTAGGGGTTCCGTAAATATGGCCGTTCAAAATATTTTATTCCTGATAATTTCGGAACAACTGATTGGATTCGAATGAAATTTTGCACATAGCTGAAGAATGATGTGTTCAAACTACGTGCGAAATATTGTCCAGATCTCATTAACAAGACCATAGATACCGTAGAGAATTCTAGCGAATTATCGAAAAAAGGATTGGTCAGCTAAAGCACTGACGTAAATTCTAGAGTTGTCAGCTGTCAAAAAAATTTCAATTTGTTTCTAAAACTGGAAAATGCGAATCTACCTACAAAGTGGATGAACGAGCGCTCAAACGCTCCTGACTGCAGTGCTTTTCGTAATTTTTTTACCAACTTTTTACGATTCAACTCATTCAGTTTAAGTTTGCCTGCGTTGATCGAATTATTGGGCCTTATCTTAGCGGCTCCTTAAATCCAGATGTGGCATTGTTCAGGCGGCATTTCTGATATTTTAAAGACGATATTTGATTTCAATTCACCAATCAGGATATTGTATAACGAGGAGGGGGAAAATATGGCAGTTGAAGAATTTGAAGATTATTTCTATTTCTCAAGATTTAACACAAATGTTGATTACGAAACACGAATCTTCATTGAGTTGTACGAGATGTGCTCACAGCCCTGAAACTTTTCTCAATCATTCTTGTCACTGTGTAGAAATAAGATATTTTTCTAAACTGAAAATAATCGATAATTATCTTCGGAATTCAATTTCGCAAACATGTCTACTCGATCGCGTTAGGACTTGCTTTGGCTGTAAAAAAGAGCCTCACCTTTGAAAACACCTGTATTTTACTTTTCATATGGGGAAACCCCCAAATTTGTATTTGCGCTACGCCACTGCAGTACCTATATCCCAACCCCATATTAGTATCTTACCCCATATGCCATATTTCGTCTGAAGGCAGTTTCTCTCGATTGAAACGTGATACCTGATCTGATAAGTGATCAGCGTTGCCAAATGAAATAATGGTACCGGGTTGCCAAAACTATCAGATTTGTCTGAAAATTATGTTACAATAACAGCCCCCAAGTGGTTAAGTGAAATTTCAGAACGCAACTGGAAACGTGCCATCTGTGAGACTGGTAACTTTCGTGAACAAAAAATAATTGAATTTTTTTTTATTTTTTGTGAAAACGACGAGAACGTAGTTATTGCTCTTAACAAATTTCTGCAGAATCACATGATAAATAAAAAAATATATATTTTTGAAGTAAATTGTCGATCAAGCACAGAAAGATAGAAAATATTGTACATGTTAATTTAAGAGCCAAAAAAAAAACATAGAAGATTCGAGAATAAAACTGATATTTATTCAACCACAAATAGAAACCCGAAGGAAGTATGTAGGGTAAAAAAAAATTATAAAAAAATATGAAAATCACTGCCGTGAAGGCAGGAGCTTTCGAGCGCTCGTACATGCACCTTGTAGGTAGATTCGCATTTTCCAGTTTCAGAAATCAATTGAAGGAATTTTCGACAGCTGTCAGAAAAATTCTGAAACTTAGGCGAAACTCCAGACTTCATGTCAGTGCTTCAGATGATCAATTTTTTTTCGATAATTCGCTAGAATTTTCTACGTTATCTATGGTCTTGGTGATGCGATCTGGACAAAATTTTGCACGTAGTTTGAATACATTATTCCTCAGCTAGGTGCATAATTTCATTCCAATCCGATCAGTAGTTTCGAAACTATCAGGAAAATAATATTTTGAACGGCCATATTTACGGAACCCCTAGTCTAATTTTGCTCATTAATGAACGTGACCGCGATATTCGCGATCCCAACCCACCCTGAAAATTTCAAGTTCTTCGGCCTTTCCGTTCAAAAGTTACAATTTTCTATGGTTTCTATGGTTCTGGTCATGCGATCTGGACAAAATATTGCTTTAATATATCATTCTCGATTAAAATATAAAATTTCATCTCGATCGAATCCGTAGTTTCGAAATTATCGAGAAAACAAAATTTCAAACGACCGTATTTACGGAAGCCCTAGTATAATTCTGCTAATTGATAAACGTGAACGCGACATTTCAGATCCACACCTATCCTGAAAATTTCAAGTCCCTAGGCCTTTCCGTTCGAAAGTTATGATTTTCTATGGTTCTGGTCATGTGATCTGGACAAAATTTCACATGTAGCTTGAACACCTCATTTTCCATTTGAGTGCAAAATTTCATCTCAATCAAATCTGTAGTTTTCAAGTGATCAGGGTAACCAAACTTTAAACAGCTATATTTACGGAACCCCTGGTGAAATTTGGCCCATGAACGAACTCAACCGAGGCATTCGGGAACTGAACCCATGCTGAAAATTTCGAGTCTCTAGGTTGTTCCGTTCGAGAGTTATCATGCTTACGGACAGACTCGAATTTTCCGACGGATTCTTCATCAGTAAGTCGAACATAGTCGATTGAGACCATTTTCGGCTCAAAATTCGAAAAATACAGACATCGTGACGAAATGCGATATAGCCCTCGTGTAAGTAGTACGAGCGCTCAAAAATAGAATGACATAATTATAATGACTTGAATTCGTGGAATTTCTCAAAATCTGACATTTCTGATGGAAATATACGTATTCAAGGTGGATACTGGGCGAGATAAAATACGTCCCCTTTCGATAATTTCAATGCTTTTCCCCCTATTTTCGATCATCTCGATGCACCTACATGGGTGACAGGTCTGGAGATGAATTTAAACAAGCAAGTGCATGACCTGATCTTTGTAGTTAGTTTCAAAATAATGACAGGGAAGGTTCATGTGATATTTCGTGAAGATCATATCACTAGAAAATTGAGAAAAGCACTGCCGTGAAGGCAGGCGCTTTTGAGCGCTCGTACATGCACCTTGTAGGTAGATTCGTAGGTAGATAGATAGGTAGGATTCGCATTTTCCAGTTTCAGAAATCAATTGAAGGAATTTTCGACAGCTATCAATAATATTCTGAAACTTAGGCGAAACACCAGACTTCATGTCAGTGCTTCAGCTTATCAATTTTTTTTTGGTTAATCCGCTAGAATTTTCTACGGTATCTATGGTCTTGTTGGTGCGATCTGGACAAAATTTGGCACGTAGTTTGAATTCATTATTCCTAAGCTAGGTGCAGAATTTCATCCCAATCCAATCAGTAGTTTCGAAATTACCAGGAAAAAAATATTTTGAACAGCCATATTTACGGAACCCCTAGTCTAATTTTGCTCATTGATGAACGTGGCCGCGATATTCGCGATCCAAACCCACCCTGAAAATTTCAAGTTCCTAGACGTTTCCGTTCAAAAGTTAAGATTTTCTATGGTTTCTATGGTTCTGGTCATGCGATCTGGACAAAATATTGTTTTAGTATATCATTCTCGATTAAAATACAATATTTCATCTCGATCCAATCCGTAGTTTCGAAATTATCGAGAAACCAAAATTTCAAACTACCGTATGTACGGAACCCCTAGTATAATTCTGCTCATTGATGAACGTGAATGCGACATTTCAGATCTACACCTATCCTGAAAATTTCAAGTCCCTAGGCCTTTCCGTTCGAAAGTTATGATTTTCTATGGTTTCTATGGTTCTGGTCATGTGATCGGGAAAAATGTAGCTTGAATATATCATTCTCCATTAGTATACAAAATTTCGTCACTATCGAATCTGTAGTTTTGAAATTATCAAGAAAACTAAATTTCAAACGACCATATTTACGGAACCCCTCGTATAATTTTGCTCATAGATGAACGTGATCACGACATTCGAGATCCACAACTATCCCGAAAATTTCAAGTCCCTAGGCGTTTCCGTTCAAAAGTTACAATTTTCTATGACTTCTATGGTTCTGGACAAAATTTCACATGTAGCTTGAACACCTCATTCTCCATTTGATTGCAAAATTTCATCTCAATCAAATCTGTAGTTTTCAAGTAATCAGGAAAACAAAACTTTGAACAGCCATATTTACGGAACCCCTGGTGGAATTTGGCCCATTAACGAACTTAACCGAGGCATTCGGGAACTGAACCCACACTGAAAATTTCAAGTCTCTAGGTTGTTCCGTTAGAGAGTTATCGTGCTTACGGCCGGCCGGCCAGCTGGACGGAAAGACTCAAATTTTCCGACGGATTCGTCATCAGTGAGTAGAACATAGTCGATTGAGACCATTTTCGGCTCAAAATTCGAAAAATACAGACATCGTGACGAAATTATATAGCCCTCGTTTAAGTAGTACGAGCGCTCAAAAAAGTAGTGTGATCATAAATAATTCCTAGTGAATAAAGAAAAGTTCAGGGGTCGAGCTTAAAGAGGTTCATCAGAGCTCAGCTTGAGTGTGTGATCAAAGAGATGAAATTTTGCACTCAAATGGAGAATGAGGTGTTCAGTATGGCCACAGAAATGAAAGAATTGTTTATCTATCTCTCTCTTTGCAGTTCTGTGGTGGGATGTACGGTAAAATTGTCACAAATGCGGTAATTTCTCGTCCCCGGTACGATAATCTCAAGATTTTGGGTTGGCAACGCTGGTGTAACTTTTAAATCTCGCCAGTCCTGACTGAACGTCGCATGAGGCGGTTCAGAGAGACCGTGCTCGTGGTTTCCCGAACATATAATTCGGAAATTGAAGGAGGCGTCTCCGCGTCGGTCGTCCGTCGCGTTTCGAGGAGACCAGCGCCTAAAGGAGACTTATTCACACTATTCACCCAGTTTTCACCGGTATATTCCACGATTTTTTCATTTGAAATTCGTGATGTCAGATTTCATAAAATTTCACGTAAAATTCTGGGATCTTAACCATATATGACATTTTCAAGAAAGTTTTTTTCAAATTCTTTCAGTGATATGATCCTCACGAAATTTGGGACGAAACTTTTTGTCGCTATTTTAGAATTACAAAGTTATCAGATCAGTATTTTTCGGATTATTGAGAAAAAAATTCAGATGGTAATATCTAAGGGAGAATTCGCTTATCGAGGAACACTACCGGCGCATTCAGACCCCGAAAATTTCAAAACTTTAGGCATTTTCTTTCGAAAATTATCGTGTTTACGGACCACCGGAGGGGTAGAATTGTATTTTCCTGTTAGTCTAATCTAATCGTTCAAGACCATTCTCAGCTCAAAATTGGGAAATTGGTCAAAATGATAACACCTATTGTTCATATACCCGATCCACACTCATGCCGCGAATAACGGCAAGAATTCTTGCCGCGAATCTTGGCGTGAACTTCACGTGTAAATAAGCCAGGAATATTCGCAGTTTGGTTCGCGCGATCCCATCCACACTCGCGGGTTCGCGGACGTTCACGGCATGAGTGTGGATCGGGCTTTAGACAAACGCGTAAAAGGCGCTTCCTGGCTGTCAATAGTGTCAATGCTCACGAGCGCACGCAGGTGGGCGGTCCTAAGTAATGGAGCGGGGATTTTATTTCAAATTTCAAATGGAAATTTCTTATAAGAAATATGACTGAAGCTGCCACTTCTAATCAATTCATTTTTCTACGTTGGTTAAGCTTCTTTCTAAATGTTATACATGCGGCAAAAAACTTTTAAAACAAAGTTAAAGATGTTTATTAAATGACGCATTTCAGTTGAAATTCATTTTCGGCCATGTTGTTTTACTTCTGTTTACTGTTTGCTGCTCCCCGCGTCCGTGCCGAATTTATTATAAAATAGTAGTGAAGTTCTCTAAATAAATATTCGATAAGCGCATAATATACTATTGTAAAGTAGTTTGAACCGTTTTACGATATCAATTTCGCAAAACGAAGTTTATAATGACGTAAAAACGTTAAAATCATATTCGATATTTGTAATGGCTTCCTCCGCGTCCCCCTGGTCTTTGTCCACAATGACAGGGGATATTGTTCTTTCGTGTTATTCAAAACTTTACCCCTAATGAATTTTTTCAACTTTTTTTGAATGGAACATGATTCTTTAGTTCTATTATTTTATTTTCATTATGAATACAAGTGAGAACAATCCTTTAAACAATGGAACTCATAATTCTAACAATTCGGAGGTAAGAAAAGTTTTCATACCAATTATTGTTTAGTTGAAATTTTATTACCGATTACACTGTGGGCATTCAGACGAAAAATTAATTTTTGTAATCGAGCATCTTACTTGAGTGTACATGCCCTTTTTTCGTACAAATTGTGATTTTGATCATCCTATACATATTTCATGAAAAGTTTTTTGATATACAGATTATAATATTTTTATCGAAATTTGGGGCAAAAATTCAACTTTTGTTTTTATTTTATTATCATCACACATCTTCATTATCTCACTCCTGAAATATTCCGTTTTGGAAAACAAACCACTTTCTCCTTTGTTTACATTCACTTGTCATTTATATAAAAGTCTGAATTTAATGCATTTGCTGTTGAAAAATATTCAATATTTATCTTCACATATTAGCTGTCAAATTTGCCATTCCTTCTGATTAATTGTTCTCGCCCGAGTTCAATTAAATAGGTATGTGACAATTCATGAATCACGCGAATTTATCTTGTTGAAACAGGTGTAATGTGTTTCCCATAACCAGAAAATTATTCACTTTTCCCCAGATTCAGGAAAGTTGCTATATTATTTTAGCTAAAACTCACAAATACATACTACATTTTATCCTTGATGTTATTGTAGATATCATGGTGAACTAATACTCTGAAACGTAAATGCTTCAGTTCATTACTACTTCGGTTTGACATGGTTCGTGCTGCTCATAACCTGGGTGAATCCTCTCAGTTTTTCATTCTCATAAGTAACTTGAGTAAGAATTAAGAATAATTGATTATTCTTCATGAAAGATAAATTTCCAGAGAGAGCAAGAATTGGGAGCATTTATAAGTCGCGATTCACTTCTGAATAATCTGAATTCTTATATTAAACAATTCATAATAATATAGAAAGAGAGATGTTCACTAATCTTTACTGAATGGCAATGAACAATTCACTCATATCATAGATTCTCCTAATACAGGAAGACTTTAATATTTTCTGCTTTGTAATTTCAAGAATACCGAGTAAATACTGAAGTGTTATAATGAGAATAAATACAACGATGGTAAATATTCACAACCATGTAAAAAAACCTACGAGCAGATCTACCACAGTGGTATGAAGAAAGATATACAGAGCCAAACTATAAAACAGTTATTTATTTAACTGTTATAATAAGTGTATGTACAGACAAATCATTTGATAAGCTTTTGTGAGCAATGTAGGAAATGGAAAATAAAAATATTTCTTGATAAGGAAAATTTGTCCCCTACATAGATTTTGCAACAGCCTACCATGAACTTCATATTGGAAATGTGGCAACTCTCTGGAAGAGATAATATTGCTATTAGAAACTTATACATAGATATAATCGTCTATCATTAGTTTGTTTCAATTTGCCCTGGTCTACTACTTCTATATCATTTTTTTAACTCTTAAATATTGACATATTTCTTAAAGTATGCATTGATGTATTATTTTCTTATTGATCAGCTTACAAAAATGAGTTTTTTAATATTTTCCTTCAAAATCTAACAGTATTCCATTTTTTTTGTACTAAAGTGGATTTAGTATTTTGGCTTTGCAAGAGGAAAAGGTATTGAAAATTATAAGAACTGAAATAATCTGGACATACTAATTATGAACATGAATAGATCAGCAGCATTAAAGAGTCTGTTTAGTAAATGCATGCATATTCCATCCAAACATAATTTTTGCAAATAGCTACTTTCCTTCGAAGGACGAAAGATCTCTAGGGTTCATTATTGGAAACAATAACCAAAGCTTTTCTGAGAACTATATTATTGCAAGAAATTTGTTTCAAAAGTCAGTATTGCGTTTGGCTTGTGATCGAAAAGGTCTTGGGTTCGAATCCTCCGGTCGGAAAAGAAATATTCTGACCTGCAGTACGGTTCCATCATTCACTTTCGGTTAAAAAATTAACAGTACTGTGCCTCGGGTAGCGTAAGGACACATTGACAAAGCCTAACAGATCACAACCAGATCTCCTAATTGAGAGCTTATGAGGGGTGTCACAGAGATCTAGGAGAGTCGGGATATAGACATTAAACATTAATTGCATCGTTCTTCTTCTTAGTTCGGGAATACGATCCATGAAATATAAGGGCTTGAAATCGAGGAATAGAATGGATCGCTGAAATTCTATCTGTACTATTCTGATGCTACTCTATTGAAAAAACTTCACCGCAAAGCTTTACTCCTATAATAGTACCTAAGTTATGAAATTTGTCATGTAAATCAGGACATAGTACTGTTTTGTATTTGGGCTTTCCCACATTTTTATTTGGAACGAGCTGACATATTTGCATGAATATGAATGAGAGTAAATTTGCAGCTTTTTCTACTGCATATTTCTTACTTCTTCAAGATTGTGTGTTGGACTCAATATAGTGATTTTCATTGGTCATTCGCGGAAACAGGAATTTTGAAATTCAAAAATCTATCACTAAACGAACCTAGAATATTTTCCCCCTTTTCCGATGATACCAATAATGAATAGATTATATTATGTTTACTGAAAATCCAACTGAGACCTTGAACTATTGAAATTTTGACTTGTCCATAGGGTTAACCGTTTTCGAAAAAAGAACTTCTGTAGGTTAAAAAATGTATGTTGCAATTTCAAGCTCTAACAAGATTCTGTTCCTTGATTAAATAAATGAAAAAACCAACCAAAAAGCAATAGATCATTGTCTCAATTTACTAGACACCCTCAATCATCAATTATGGTAATAACCAAAATGTAGGAATTTTTTTTCCGTTATTCCAATAATAACAATTCAATTAATGAATTGGAGAAGGGTAATAGGTTCTCCTTTGTCTGGTTTCCTAGATACCATTCGAAACAGAGGAAATAAGGGGGCGACTTTACTAGCTAGAAAAAGAGAAACTCCCTGGACTAGAATATTTCTATGGCTCAGGGAAACATCCCTTCAAAGAAAATGAGGAATGACAAAACAGGTTTTAATTATTCCAAGTATTTCCATCGGGACTTCAATAAAACCTGATCTAATCTTGCCCTCACCAGTGCGTGATATCAGGTTTACCAGAAAATTACAAATGTAAGTCCTGTGTGGCAGGAAGTAGTAGCTCCTGAATACATACTAACAATTTGCATCCTCATTGGAAGCCAATACAAAGAATGCTCGGGCCATAACCCTGAAATCATTACGGATGGAGAACCTGTCTCAACTGATGGAGTTCATTAGAACTAGATTTGAAAATTTAGTTGGGCTTGGAATTTACTTCAGTGAGCTCGAGAAAGGGGCCACAATAGATCATTGAGTCGTATTGAACGAGAAACTCCTAATTCAACTCATGTTTGAATCTTTTGCTTAGGAACAGAATTTACTGACCTGGATATATTCTGGGTAAACAAAAACCGTTAAGCCTCAAGTGGCGAATAAGCACAGTATTAAAGTCCAACTCCCAGCCTGATTTCAGAACTTGCTGAGGATTTCCCATAGGTTAAGAAAAATCCGAGGAAAGTAAATATATCAATTTGATTTAATATGTTTTCAGGTTGAGAGATCATTACCATCATCAACTATTCCTACTGACTTGCGAGTCAACACTACTGCACTGAATACTGTTGCATTGAGCGCCAGTGTGGCCAAGTATTGGGTATTGACTAATCTTCTAACAGCCCCCATACCACAGGTTTCGGTATATGGTCCATTAGGGACTGGTAGAGATGGACAAAAATTAACTCAGGTAAGTCGCTATAAATGAACATCTCTTCTTATATTTATTACCTTTTCTGTGATGCTTTGTTAAACAGGCGAATCATTGACTTTGTTAATTTTTAATATGAGTATAGGAAATGATTTTTCATCATTTTTGGAAGCACCTAGCATTGTGGAAAATAAAAGAATTCTTTAGTTTTTCAAGAAAATATCTTTCTTGCCAACTCATTATTAGTGTAATCGTGACGAGTTGGATGATTTATCGAACTAATCATCAATTTATATTATTAGGAAGCTATGCTATCACAACATGGGCTCATGCCAACAGAGCCTCTATTGATACCCCAACACTCCCAAATTCCTGTCAGTATTGCCACATCACAGGGTGTTGCAAATTTGGCCATTCCAGCTGGAGCTATGCATATTGACGGCCAACATAACCATGCATCCTTATCCCACCATTCTCAGCAGCAATCTGAGAATATATCTAATCAGCAGAATCAAATTAGAGAGGTTAGTACAAATCTGATCATTCTAACTTCGATATTCTTCTCTATATTAACGTTTATTTCTCTTTAGATGTCCCAACATTCAACCCATTCTTCCCACTCTCAACACTCGCAGCAGCAGAATATGGTGCAAATTCAGGTACAGGATAACTTGGTGTCAGTCATAGAAGATAACAAAGAACATAAGGAGGCGATAGCTAATCATATCGCACAAGCGCATGCTCATGCGCAAGCGCAACTTCATATCAATGAAAATCATCACATGAACCACCAGGCTCTAACTGTACAACAGTTACAGCATCAAGTTCAACAAGTATTGGATAATGTGGTAAGATCTATTTTGTTCCTAGCTTCATATAGTTACATATTTGGGCGATAGTATAGAAGATAAAATCAGCGAGTTGTAGCAAAATTTGGGTAAGGTAAAAATTGTATCGAGTTTGCCTACCTCGCTTGTGTTTCGTGCAATTATGGCAATTATTTGCTATGTAGTGATATTTTTTGTTGGGACAAAAATAAACATTATTATTATTTCCAAGAATTACCATTTGTTAAATAGTCATTTGTTTTTTTTTTCTTGCAATATATCCAGAGGATAGAGTTGACCATAAAATTTCCGTTATGTCCATTTATCATTTGGTTTCTAGTTTCAACTTAATGTATAAAGCAGATATTTGTTCATTCTGGATGCCATTGAGCGCTCGTGCTACTTCCACGAGGGCTATATCATTTCGTCACGATGTCTGTATTTTTCGGATTTTGAGCCGAAAATGGTCTCAATCGACAATGTTCGACTAACTGATGACGAATCCGTCGAAAAATTCGAGTCTGTCCGTCCGGTCGTAAGCACGAACGGAACGATCTAGACACTTGAATTTTTCAGTGTGGGTTCAGTTCTCGAATGGCGCTGTTGAGTTCGTTAATGGCCAGAATTCCACTAGGGGTTCCATAAATATGGCCGTTCGAAATTTGTTCTCCTAATTATTTCGAAACCACTGATTCGATCGAGATGAAATTTTGCACTCGAATGGAGAATGACGTGTTCAAGCTACATGCAAGATTTTGTCCAGATCGCATGACTAGAACCATAGAAAATAATAACTTTCGAACGGAAAGGCCTGGACTTGAAATTTACAGGATATGTGTGGTTCTCGACAGACTAGGGGTTCCTTGAATATGGCCGTTCAAAATATTTGTTTTCTGATAACTTTGAAATAATTGATTGGATTGGAATAAAATTCTGCATATATGTAGATGAAAAAATTACGAAACGGACTGTCGTGAAGTCAGGAGCTTTTGGGCGCTCGTTCATCCACCTTGTAGGTTGATTCCCATTTTCCAGTTTTAGAAACAAATTCGAAAAAATTTTGACAGCTGTCAAAAAAATGTTCAAATTGAAGACTCCAGACTTCACGTCAGTGCTTTAGGTGATTTGTTTTTCGATAATTCGCTAGAATTTTCTACGGTATCTATGGTTTTGGTGATGCGAACTGGACAAAATTTCCCACGTACTCTGAATACATTATTCTCCATCAATGTGCAAAATTTCGTTCCAATCCAATGAGTAGTTTCGAAATTATCACGAAAAAAATAATTTGAACGTGACCGCGAAATTCGTGATCCGAACCTACCCTAAAAATTACAAGACAAAATGTAGCTTGAATATATCATTCTCCATTAAAAAACAAAATTTCGTCATGATCGAATCCGTTGTTTTGAAATTAACAAGAAAACTAAATTTCAAACGACCATATTTACGGAACCCCATGTCTAATTTTCCTCATTTTTGAACGTGACCGCGACATTTGAGATCCACACCCTAGGCCTTTCCATTAAAAAATTATAGTTTTCTATGGTTTCTATGGTTCTGGTCATGCGATCTGGACAAAATTTTGCATGTATCTTGAACACGTCAGTTTCCATCTGAGTGCGACATTTCACCTCGATCGAATCTGTAGTTTCGAAGTAATCAGGAGAAGAAAATTTCGAACGGCCATATTTACGGAACCTCTTGTCGAATTTTGCTCAATGACGAACTTAACCTCGGCATTCGAGATTTGAACCTACCCTGGAAATTTCAAGTTTCTAGGACATTCTGTTCGAGAGTTATCGTGTATAAGGCTGGACGGACTGACTCGAATTTTTCGACGGATTCGTCATCAGCGAGTCGAACTCAGTCGATTGAGACCATTTTCGGCTCAAAATTCGAAAAATACGGACATCGTGACGTAATGATATAGACCTCGTGTAAGTAGTACGAGTGCTCAAAAATAAAGTATTCAAACTAAGTGCAACTTCGCATTTCCAAGACCATAGATACCGTAAAAAATTCTAGCGAAGTCTCGAAAAAAAAAATTGGTTACCTTTTTCTTTATGCGTTTCTATAGCGGTCATCGGATCGACGTTGTTCTCTGAACATAGGAAAATAAGGGGCATAGTAATAGGAAATTCAGATGGACGGATGGCCTTACGGAAAGAACAGTGGGAGGACTAACGAAATGATTGAAGGATGGCCGGAAAAATGGACAGGCCAGAAGAATGGAGGGGTGGTCAGACGAAAGGGGAAGTTGTACCTACTTCAAAATTATCACAAAAAAAATGGAAGAGAGATTGTAGCGCTGGGCATTAACTAGTTTTGAATATAAAGGGTGTCTACTTTTAAAAGGGCCAAACTTCAAGGGAAGATCATACATAAAATTTGCAACAAAAAATGTCATATAACACATGGTCGAAATTTTGACGGTTTTTCATTGATTTAACAGTTCTTGATTTCACGAAATATTTCAAGTTTTTCCATAAATCAATTATACTTAAGTTATCCCTGGAGCCTCAACAGATTTGACCACATATTTGGAATCAGCATTAAATTTTTTACAAGATAAGAATTTCTGTCTGCCAAAAAAATTCTTATTGCGGGCGTGGTAAGGAGATGAATGTCACGATTCTGAAGTGAAGAAAACGAGTCATATTTTTCCAATGGTTTTATCGATGAAGAATCATCAATTATGGACATATTTTCTTTTCAGCAGGAACTACCCCATTTAGTGTGCTTTCGAATGACATATTAACTTTTGTGCTCTCTGCTTGTCTTCTGCCCTAATATCATGGCTAACAAGATAACCACGAATAAGTCGAAATATTCCAAACCTAAATTTGCTCTATTTTGGAGCTCTTTATGATTGAATATTGTAGTTATTTTCATGGAAATCATGAATTTATCTGTCGAATCGAAATAGTTTGAAGGAATAAACTAAATTTTAATAAAACAAATTTTATGAAAACATGTGAAGAAAGACGACTACTACTACTTATAACAGTTGTTCTAATTGTCCACCTCCTTGTTCAATACCTTTTACATATCGTTTTCGCACTGAATTTACAAACCTTCGAAGTTCACAACGTTTTTGACGCATTTCTGCACAACACAAATTTATTATTTAGGTCATATCCTCTCGAGTCTGAACGCGAATTTGATATACTTTTTCTTTCAAGGTGTTCCAGGCATAAAAAACCAAAGTCGTAAGTTCGGGGCTGCTTGGTGGCCATCTTACCGGGCACCGTACCTCCCAATCCATTGCATCCCTAAATATTCATTTATTAAGTCCCGCAAATTCCGGCTTTGGGAGTCATGAAAGGTGAACTTTTCTGACCAGTAATACTTCCCGATCGGCTCAACGCTGAAAAATTCATTACATCAATCCAAAGCAGCTTAACGGACATATTGGATAAAATGCCCCTGGCTAACAGACAAAATGTCTGGTTTCAAATGGATGGCTGCCCAGCTCATAATAGCCGGAATGTGCGGGACTTAATGAATCAATATTTTGGAGTGCAATGGATTGTCAGGTACGGTCCGATAAGATTGCCACCAAGGTGCCCCGACCATAGGCCTTCGGATTTTCATGTCTGGAACACCTTGAAAGAAAAAGTATATCAAATTCGCGTTCAGACTCGATAGGATCTGATCGAAAGAATAAATTTGTGTTGTGCAGAAATGCGTCAGAAACGTTGTGAACTTCGAAGGTTTGTAGATTCAGTGCTAAACCGATGTGCAAAATGTATTGAAGTGGACATTTCGAACGATTGTTATAAGTAGTATTAGTCTACCTTTTTCACATATTTTCATAGAAACTGTATTTTTAAAATTTGGTTTGTTCATTCAAATTATTTTGAATCGACAGAATTCATGATTTCCATGAAAATAACTTCAATATTCAATCATAGAGTATCAAAGTAGAGCAAATTTAGGTTTGGAATATTTCGACTTATTCGTTGTTATCTTGTTAGCCATGATATTAGGGCAGAAGACACTCAGCAAGCACAAAAGTTGATATGTCATTCAAAAGCACATTAAATGGGGTAGTTTTTGCTGGAAAGAAAACATGTCCATAATTAATGATTTTTCATCGATAAAACCATTGGAAAAATATGACTGGTTTTGTTCACTTCATCTCCTTACCACGCCTGCAATAAGAATTCTTTTGGCAGCGAAAATCTTACCTTGTAGAAAATTTAATGCTGTTTCCAAATATGTGGTCAAATCTGAAGAGGCTCTAAGGGTACCTGAAGTATAATTGATTTTATGGAAAAACTTGAAATATTTCGTGAAATCAAGAAATGTTAAATTGAAGAATAACCGTCAACATTTTTACCATGTGTTATATGACATTTTTTGTTGCAAATCTTATGTATGGTCTCCCCCTGAAGTTTGGCCCTTTTGAAAGTAGACACCCTGTATACTCCATTCAAGAATTATTGACATCGAAGCAAGCCTTGAATGTCCAGTCGAGCCTGGAAGGTTTTTAATTCCACATACGATTACGATGGTATAAACCTGTAATTCAACAGGATTTTTATTCAGTCATTGTTGTATCGACGAATTAATAATCAATTGTAGAGGCATACTGCCGGAATATTCAAGTGCAGTTCAAACATGAGAATTCGGGTTGGAAAGCGCAAAAACATCGTGGAATGCTTGAAGCATGAATTTATCGAACCCAATTCAATAATTATTGGATTCTATATGGGTATTGGAAATTTTGCAACATTCTAACCATATAACTCGAAGAGTTCCATTTTAGGTCAGGATTCAAGTAGGATAATTAATTGAATTGAACATAAATTTTAGCTATGGTAACAAAACTGGTGAGACAAACAGAAAAAACTTGTTGATACTTTGAAGCGTGTGCCCAAGTGAATGGATTGAGAAAAACGTAATATATGACAAGACAGAAACAGAAATTTAAGGATCTATCTAGTAAATGAAGAATTTCGTTATGTCGATTGTACTATAACCCACAATATATATACCAATTTGTGAATTATTTGATGAAGATGATATAAACATCAATACCTACTATAAAAAGTCACTTTTTATGTTACAGATAGAAACCTTAGCATAAACTATGTCTCCTTGCCTAAGTGTTGTGATTTGATTTTGTTAACATCATAATCCCACTGAAGAGCATCTTTTTCATTGTAAAAATAGTTATTCTTCCTTTTCATTGTCATCAATGAAGATCAAAATAATAGTATTCTGTATTGATCTGGAGGGATCAGGACAGGTTATACAAGCGATCATTCTTCGAAACCTCAGGTGTTTGAGGAACGCTTTATGGTCCTCATGTTGGGGGATCATGTCTCGTAGATTTGAATTATTATTAATATAAAATCAATGAAAAGGGAAAACAAATTGAGAACTTCTTGACAGATCATAACAATTATTAATTATTATATAATGTTGGCTTTGGTTGAAATCCAGGTGCTCTTTGGCCAGTTTAAAAAGGAAATCTACTCTGAAATATTCATTGTTTTCGATTGTACCAGAAATGAAGTCATTTAATGTCGCTTTGAAGGAATGATCGTATTGTACAGGTTTTCTCCCACTGCTAATTCCAGATTGTAATGACTTGCCTTCTTTTTTCACCAAAATTTTTCGAATAGTACTGGCAGAATTCTAAAATTTATCCCATTTATCAATCAGAATACACTTTGAGTAGGTAAATAAAACTTTCCCTGAAAAACTAGCAGAATATCTGCTGAATCTATGAAGACCCTGCCTCACGTCGCCTTGTTAGGCGCAAGATATCCTGATCAATTCCAGCCATTTTAATAGCACAAGGCACGAAAAAATTCACAATTAGAGTCGGAACAAATCGATACACATTCAGAATTAATACAATTATTTCCGAATTTGTTTAATAAAATCACCAAACCAAGGTCTCTATGAGTTAGGGTTTTTCCTATACCAGCCTGAATTCAGCAATCCAAAATATTACTGAATAGTCTATTATCAACTTAATTTCGATTTTCCACAGCCTCCCAAGATGTCAATAATTCTTTAACGGAGTATATGTAAAGATCAGGACACACCAGTTAGTTCTGCTGTCGTAGTCTCCTTTGAGATTTAATCTCAGCTGCGTTACCAAGAGAACTTATCAACTGTCACAGAAATCAGAAAGAATATAACACAAGAATAAAATAAGTATTGAAATTGGTCATACCGTGAATAAAAGCTTAAATTGTTGTTTTCATAGGTATGATTTCCTTTTTGTAAATAATATTCTTGTTATATTATATTTCTTGTACATATTGTAAATAAAAATCTTTGTTTTCACAGAGCAACATAAAATAGTTTTTATTCAAAACTATTGAAACTCCCAATATAGGGAAGTGAATATCTTATTACATATATATTGAGCTTTTATCTCATTTTGAATATTAACTTATTCAAATGGTTCAGTCAATCATAAACTAGCTAGCGCATTTATAGAACCTGCTACCTCTAACTCTTATAATATTCAGATTTCCTGATGGTATTTGATGGAAATAGTTATAAATTTTTCCTTGTAGGTACGTCTTGAAAGTTCTGTGGAGAACAATCAAAATCAATCCAACAATGATGTACATATGAATGAAAATATTCAGATAGTGAAAGATGAAAAAAATCAATCGCAGCAGCAAAACTGCAAAATCATACCAGCCCAATTTGGCATTCAGAATGTGAAAGAAAACCTTATGGATGTTCGAACGTCTGATGGTTCAATTTTAAAGATATCGGCAAATGTTCAAGAACAAGAATTAGTTAAAACTTTAGGAGTGGAAATGGTACAAAATATGTACAAGGTGAAAAATCGAACACACCAGGTCATACGTTTGAGCATTAACACTTTATGTATTCATAGGTTAACGTCGATGACCTCAACCAACTACTGGCATATCACGAAGTTTTTGGAAAACTACAGGGTGAACTACCTTCAAGTAGTACGCAAGGCATAATTCAAAGCACAGGCACCAGTGTAGGCCTGCAGAATCAGGGTTCAAATGTAACAGTGCAAACGAAAGATGAACAAGATGCGTCAACAAGCAATAATATTGAAAACGCACCTACAATTATCAATGGCAGCAATGTGTGCGATTTGTGTGGAAAGATGTTCCAGTTCAGATATCAGTTGATTGTACATAGGTAAGTCACAAATTTAATAGGGACCTTTACACTTACGCTCCAGTCGCGCGCGAAAATCGCGAGTGATTTTCGCGCGCGACTGGAGCGTGTAAATGTTTTTTTTCAACGGTTTTTCGCGCATTCCTGGCGTGTGCTTTGGAGCGCCCAAATTGAAATTACTCAATAAACGCGAGAGGTTGGAAACATACCTACTGACGAATTCTGAATACCTACCTCACTTACAGAATCCCGCGCAAAAACATAAACTCCCTTTATAGAAACGACACAGGCTAATCGCTGACGAAAGGATGTGCGAATTTTTATACGCTCCAGTCGCGAGCGAAAAATTGCCTTTACACTACGCCGTCGCGCGCGAATTTGGTCGAGTCGTTCCAGTCGCGCGCGACTGGAGCGTAAGTGTAAAGGTCCCTATTCACTGGTCAGTATTATACATGTCATGCTTTTAACTTTTATTTTATTTTAGGCGTTACCATACCGAGCGAAAACCTTTCACCTGTCAAGTGTGCGGAAAGGCTTTCTCCAATGCCCAGGAGCTTACTAGACACGGAAAGTGCCATTTGGGAGGTAGCATGTTCACTTGTTCTGTTTGTTTCCATGTATTTGCTAATAATCAATCTCTGGAGAGACACATGAAGAGACATTCCACCGATAAACCATACAACTGTTCGATATGTGGAAAATCATTTGCAAGAAAAGAACATTTGGAAAACCATACAAGGTATTTGCAAGTCATGTTTACTTACATCCGACAGCATGTTTGGTTTGGGATAATTGCAGTTTTGTCATTTTGATCAACTAAATATGCACATCTGGCAAGGATAAATCTTTGCATAGTAATATTAATGCATTGAAAAGATATTGATTCAAAGCCGGAAGTCAAACTGAGAACAATAAGCTTTCCTCTCCTCCCTTTCCAAATACTGCTTCATTCTCTTCCGTCATTTTATTATTTAGCGTTCTACCTGCGGAGTAGAAATTATTATTTTAAAAAATTTCACATAAAGAAAAAGATAATATTATTAAATAATTAAAATGAAATTAAAAGTTTCAAATATGTTTCACTGTTTTGAAGAAAGCCGAAAGGAATGTAAATGTCTACACCTTTGTAGAAGTAAATGAGTCCATTATTATTATTTATTTAGAACGGTGCAGTTTGGCTACTGAACAGCCATCCGGGAAAACCACGACCACAGGGGTTCTATCCTCTTGCACTCATTTATATCCCAAGGAGGCCGTTGATGTTATCAGCAAACCCGACGAGATCCTTGGGATACTTAGCTATTGCCTCCTGAGGTTCCAGAATTCCCCTCCCCATTTGGGAAGTTCTTATGCACACAATGTGTTCCTCTTCCGAGTCTGCTGCAAATTTCTAAAGAATAGGCATATTTTCAAAGAACATGGGTATAGATCCTAGAGATAGTTATAGTTATAGTTTGGAAGGAGGTTACTTTCCACTGCGACCTGAAGGTCTATTGAGCCGTATTCGCAAATGCGCTACCTACAGCTCGCCCTCCAGCTCCAGAGCTCCAATGAACTCCAGTATCTGAGAGGGCTTCCTCCTGTAATTCTCTTGTCCAAGACATTCTTTGCGCTGGTTTGCAATGGCGAGGCATTCTGTAACCAGGTGAACAGAAGTCTCCTCCTCTTCACCACAGAATCTACACTCGTCTGTTTCTGTTAAGCTCATTCTCATCATATGCTTCCTAAGGCGACAATGTCCAGTAGGCGTAACTTGTTCTTACTGAGATCCAAATACTTTTTGGATCTTGAACTTTCAAAGTTCCGAATGAACCTTTTAGAGTGATCCATTCCTGGAAGGTTCCTCCAGAGTGCTTCTCTTTCGGTCCCTTCCTTCTCCAGAAACTCTTTCTTATAGGTGCGTTTACCTATGCCACAGAAGGGTTCTGGGCCAGTAAGTGGCGTTTGTGCTCCCTTTCTGGCAAGTGTATTGGCCTCTTCGTTTCCTTTGATTCCTGAGTGACCAGGAACCCAGACTAAAGAGACCTTATTTTTCTTGCCTACTACATTGAGTTTCCTCCGGCACTCCCATATCAGCTTTGAGTCGATGACATAGGAGTTCAGTGCTTTGATAGCAGCTTGACTATCCGAGTGGATCACAATGTCACACCCTTGATAGTTTCTTTCCAGGTTTATATCTTTGCATCTTTCGATTGCAAGTATTTCTGCCTGAAAGGCACTCGAGTAGGAGCCTAACGATAGTGTACACTTGGTTCTTGCCCCGTATACTCTAGCGCCGGCCCCCATCGTGGTTTTAGAACCATCTGTATACCATTTAATGGTATTCACTTTGAAGTTTTGGGTAGTGTATTCCTTTTCCCATTCTTCCTTTTTACATAGCATAGTGTTGAAGTTTTTCTCAATGCTTACTTTTTTAATCATAACATCACTAGGCAGGTTCGCTGATGAGATGTACTTGTTCAGAGAGGACCAGGCTCCTTGACTTTTAATTCTCTCATTCCCTGTACCTTCCCTAGACATTCTAAGGATAGCCTCATGGGCTACCCTGTTGATCACTAGATGTAATGGAGTGAGATCTGTGATGACCTCAAGTGCTCTTGTCGGGCACGTTCTCATAGCTCCAGTGATGCAAACGCAGGCAAGCCTTCGTATCTTGTCAAGTATTTTCCTTGTGCTTGTCTGCCCTGTCTTAGCAGACCAGACTACTGCCCCATAAGTTATTGTTGGTCTCACAATCATGACATACATCCATCGCAGTATTTTAGGGTTACAGCCCCAGGTTTTACCGGATAGGCTTCTGCACGCCATTAGAGCTCTTGTCCCTTTCAAGCAGTGTTTTTAACATGCTTATTCCATAGAAGCTTATTGTCTAGGGTAATTCCCAGGTATTTGACTTCATAATTCCATTCTACGTTATCTCCATTCACCGAGCTGGGCTTCATGGCTGGAAGGTTTCTTTTCCGGGTAAAGGGAACCACTGTGGTCTTGGTTGGGTTGATGTTGAGCCCCACTGACAAGCACCACTGCTCGATAATTTTGAGGCCCCTCTGCAACTAATCACAGAGGGAACCCTCAAATTTACCTCTTACTATTAGGACTATGTACATTCGAAACCAAGCTCCGTTAGCCTGTGCAGTAGTTCATCCACTACCAGACTCCAAAGGAGAGGAGATATTACTCCTCCTTGAGGTGTTCCGCGAATGATTTTGACAGAGATGTTCTGATCGACAGCCAGTGTCTCAGCTGTCCTCGTCGTCAACACCTCATATATCCATTTCATGATGGTACAGTTCACTCCTCGCTTTACAAGTGCCTTTCTGACAGACAAGTGTGTCGTGTTGTCAAAGGCCCCAGATATGTCTAGGAAAGCGCACAGTGCGATTTCTTTGTTGTTCAGCGTCTTCTGGATGTTCGGTCAGCTGATACAGAGCAGTCTCCGTGGAGCGTCCTGCCCTGTACGCATGCTGACATTTTTGAAGTGGTGTTTTCTCCAGGTTCTCCGTTCTTATGTAGTTATCTACTACCTTCTCCATCGTTTTAAGCAAAAACGAGGTAAGACAAATGGGTCTGAAAGTTCGGGGATCAGTCCCGTCTTTCTTCCCTGTTTTTGGAATGAAGATTACTTTTGCCCTTCTCCATATATCAGGTATTTGACCCAATGCTAAGCTGCTTCTTGTGATCTTCATCAGATGGGGAAGAATCTCTTCCGCTCCCCTCTGCAGGAGTACAGGGAACACCCCATCCACTCCTGGTGATTTATACGGCTGAAAGGTACTAATTGCCCATTCGAGTCGTTGTCTTGAAAATATTTTCCTAGCAATATTCCAATCTTCCTTACGGGATTTCTTGGTGTATTCTATTGCTGTTTTGGAACTACTTATGGGTTCACTACCTGGAAAGTGTGTTTTGAGAAGAAGAATTGATTGTTTCTCATCTCCCTCAGTGTATGACCCGTCCGGCTTTTTGAGCGACATTGTGGGGTTGGTACCCCCTTTTGCCATGACTTTCTGAAGTCTGGCTGCAGTGGGAGTGGAAGTAATATTTTCACAAAAAGCTTGAAAATTAAGCCTTTTGGCCTTCCTGATCTCTTCATTATACTGAGTAAGTTTCTCGGTGTACCCCTGCCAATTGTTATCCCGTCTTGCCCTATTAAAGAGCCGACGGACCTCCTTTCGGAGGTTTGACAGGTTCTCATTCCATCAAGGAGTATCCTTTCTTGGTCGAGTTTTGGTGAGTGGACAGCTGGAGTAAAACGCCTCCATTATTGCCCTACTGACCTGCTCTACCCTTGAATTCAGCTCGAAATATCGGTGTTCTGACCCGATATATTCGATTTCCTCTAGGTTCGTCTTAAGGTGGTTCCTGTAAAGGAGCCAGTCTGTTCTTCTAGGGTTTCGAGTCTCGGGAAACGAAGTGGTATCTCCCTCCATCCTAAACTCGATAATCCTATGATCAGAGAGTGATGGCTCGTCCATCACCCTCCAAGACGTAATGTACTTCCTGGCCACAGGATTAGCAATTGTTACGTCAAGGACTTCTTCCCTCGCTCTCGTGACGAATGTTGGTGTTGTCCCAATGTTAGTGGTCTCGAGGTTGTTAGCTAAGAGATATTCCAGTAGGTACTCACCTCTTGGGTTATTGTTGGTGCTTCCCCAAACAGTGTTATGCGCATTCGCATCACAGCCAATTATTAATGGAAGGCGTTTACTGTTGCAGTAACGTACTAGTTCCTGTACCTCCTCTGGCGCTGTTATTGGCTCGTCTCCAGCGAAGTATGCGGATGCAATGACAATGTCTCGGTCAACGCCCCCAAGTTGAGGTGGGGAATTAAGGGAATTAAGTCCCGGGACATGTATTCTGAAACACAAATATATTTGATGTTTTTCTTTACGATAACACAGGCACGTGGAGTTACTTGCCTCTGATCATAAATCAAATTTGATTCCTTACATGCCTAACCTTTGATTTGGCCTTCTTTGTTGATCCAGGGTTCCTGGATCAGAACAATGCCTAATTGCAGCCTCGCAAACAACCTTGCAATCACGACTGAGGAGCCCCTCGCGTGATGCAGGATTACCTGCGCTATTCTTATGAAGACGAAGGTTCGTTTTGTGGGGTGCTTGCCCCCTCCTTCGCCTCCATCTGCCTCCCCTCGACTTCCATTTGAGAGGTTTCCTCTCCGGGACACGAGGAGGTCTCCTTGCCCGTAGTCGGACCCCCAGCCACCACACAACTTAGACCAGTACCTTGGGGCGCAGAGGGAGTCTCTGTATCTCCAGGAGTACTGGCGGTATCGCAGCTGGGTTCCTGGGATGTGGAGAGCTTCTCCACATCCTTCGACCCTTCTTCAGGGCCACCTTTCTTTCCTAGCCCTGAGACTGGGACGCTCCCGAACCGGAAGTTCAGTTGGCCTCCCTCCGTCCATATGACTTCCTCGGATTGGGGATCAACCCCAATCGTGAGGATACTTCCTCTGCCTTCCTTTTTGAAGCGCAGCACCTTCCAAGCCTTAACATTGAGGTCGGAATTCTGAATCTCGACAAGTCGGAGGATCTTCTCCTGTTCCATGCCGAGACTTCTTGGGAAGAAGACCGTTATAACGATAGGACTTGGGATGTCGTTTCCACTCAGTGCTACCAACTCGGGTCCTTCCCAAGATTTCAATTGCGGTACTGAACTTGTGAGCCAGTCCGCCGCCTTTTGGATCCACAATCCACCAGCATCATTCCATTACGGAAATGAACGCCAGTGAAGTGAATCCCTCTTTCTGTGTACTTACACATCTCCTCCACCAGAACGTCTTCGAGAGTCGATAGTTGCTCGACTTCCAGAATGGTCCTGGGGTATTCTTTGGGGACTATCCCAATGCTGATTGCCACCTTTTTTGCTTTGACGGCTGCTGCATAACCAGTGGCTTGCCCGGTTTTAGCTGCCCGTCTTCTGCTTTTTCGGCAGAGGCAACGTCGGAGGTGTGATCTGCTCCGGACCTATCTTGCCGTGGTCTTTTCCCTTTGGGGTGACCTCAGGTTGTAGCCCCTGATGGAGGAGTCGCATGTACTTCCGCACTCCTGCTCCACTGAGACCTTTCCTCAGTGGATCATCTCTGCCGCCCGGTTGTCCAAGTTTGGGCAGCTCGAACGGCAGCCGATTCTTTGGTCGCTTGGCCCTCCCTCCTGCGAGGTGCCCGGATGAGGAGGCGGAGGTTTAGTCCGCCCCTGTTCCAGTGGTGATTTGTTTGATCGGTTTTTTGTACATAATTGGTTCCACGAGAAGCTAGGGTCATATCGGTCCACCTCTGCAGAGCCTCGCAAGCAGAGGTAAGGGGTTTATACAATGGAGTTCCCCCCGGTGCTCCAAGGTTGGGATCAGTAGAGGCCAGTCTTCTATCTGACCACGCATCCTTCGGCCTGCCTTGGATTTAGAATTTTTGATGAGGTTGTTTCCTCTTGGTCCGGGCGGTCAAGCCAAGACCCCCCTCCCCCCACCTCACTGGCCCGCGAGACATGACCACGGACAGCCAGGAGGCGCTGGTATAACAGAATGGTCTCGAGGTATGCTCGATGCCCTATCTGGCATCGTTTAACCTGGTGCAATTCCTTAGCCACGACACTACAGCTGGGACGGATGAAGTCGGTCCGCGGCAAGGTATTGAGGGCTACCAGTTGAGTTTCTAGGCACAACGAGCCCCCTATTTCCCTGCAGACCTCCTCCTCACCAGAGATCATCCTCAGAGGCCCCCTCCTATCCGCCACCTGGAGACGCGCCGTTGGCACTTCACTCCGTACCCGTATCCTATAGATAAAAACTACCAAAGAAATTTTCCCAGATTGTATTAGGTGAATGAAATTGTGTGAGATTTTGAGAGAAAAATTCTAGAAAATAACGAATCTACCAATAACATTATTTTTAACAATGTGTCTTTATTTTCTCTAAATGTCCATCACAATACTTCAGTGGCCAGATATTGGACATGATAAAATAAACATTTGAGTGTATCATTCAGGACACAATATCCTGAACATATCCTTGAACCTATGGATCAGTTTTTTGGGGTTATAAAGTTGTAGGACCTGTTGTTATATATGGCAACTCAAATGGAAAAAATGACGAGAAGCACTGCCGTGAATTCAGGAGCTTTTGAGCGCTCGTTCATCCACCTTAAAGTCTGTCTTCTTTACATGTTTTCATAAAATCTGTATTATTGAAATTAAGTTTATTCCTTCAAATTCTTTTGAAGTAAACGATAAATTCATGATTTCCATGAGAATTACTTAAATATTCAGTCATAATACTTCTAAATAGAGTAAATTTAGGTTTGGAATATTTCGACTTTTTCGTTGTTATCTTGTTAGCCATGATATTAGGGCAGAAGACAAGCAGCAAGCACAAAAGTTGATATGTCATTCGAAAGCTAACTAAATAGGGTATTTTTTGCTGGAAAGAAAACATGTCCATAATTAATGATTTTTTATCTATAAAACTATTGGAAAAATATGACTGGTTTTGTTCACTTCAGAATCTTTATATTCATCTCCTTACCACGCCCGCATTTAGAATTTTTTTTGGCACAAAGAAATTCTTATCTTGTAGCAAATTTAATGCTGTTTCCAGATATGTGGTCAATTTTGATGGGACTACAAGGATAACTGAAGTATAATTGATTTTATGGAAAAACTTGAAATATATCGTGAAATCAAGAAATTGAGGAGTAACTTTCAACATTTCGACCATGTGTTATATGACATTTTTTGTTGAAAATTTCATGTATGATCTCCTCCTGAAGTTTGGCCCTTTTAAAAGTAGACACCCTGTATATAGATGTATCCTTCCCAAACGCGTAAAGCAAGTGTTGTTTGATAATTACATATTATTAAATGTATGTTGAGACTATTATTGAGGGTTAGTGGTTTCTAATTGTTGCGCTTGAAGATTTGCTTTCCTGAGCTGACCGAGGTATATCCTAATCAACAGCTCGCCATACAATTGCAGAATTACAGTGAATTCCAGTAATAATATGTATAGGTACATGGAAGATGAAATGAAGCAGTTTCTTAAATTGAATGAATTGATTCATCAAATAGACTCTGAATTCAATAGAAATCCATATAATTTTTCTTTGAAGCTTTCTAATATCTATCGATGCTTCGACAAGCATCTGTATCATGCTTGTTTTTGACTTATTGTTAGCTTACATTTAAGATATATCGCACCCGTCGTAGAATAAAGAGACAACAAAAAAAAGGTCCGTTTTGTGTTAGTGACGGTATTGAACTTAGGAAGTAACCCTTTTCTTACGTTCAATATCAGAATAACTCTAGTTGGCCTCTCCGCCAAATAAGAGACTGTTCTTGAAAAAAGGTAACATGTCAAATTTTTTGGAAAAACAGTAGAATATTCCACTACGACGGGAAAATTGCATTTATTGAATATTGGGTGCTAGAGTTATAATGTTCAAATGGATTGCTGCAGTAATTACGAATGTTCCGCGTGTTAAATTGAGTAAGAACACAAAAGTATAGAACGAAAACTTCGGTGAACCAAAACTGCAAATACGATTTCCCAACAAAGTCAATTTTTGATTTGTCTCCTTATTCTACGACGGGTGCTATATCTTATCTAAACTCCTGAATATACCGGTCTGGACAATAACATGAGACGTATATGATATTCAATGTATAAAATAGATAACCCTGACTTTCCAGTCGAACAGTGCAAGAATGGAAATAAATTTGCGTTATGATAATGAATATTCCAGTAGGGAACTAGAACAAAATGCTCTTTTGTGTGGTTTTTTTTATATTTATCTGTCTCAACAGCTTGGATATCTTCTTCAGCGGATTTGTATTCAATATTGTTTTATGATGTAGGTATATTGGATGTCAGTGTTAGTGCAGCTTTTATGAAAAGAGGGTTCATATCATTGGTAGTTGCTTGAGATGTTCTTTATTGAGTTTATTACAGTTTTTTAAGCGCTCGTACTACTTACACGAGGGCTATATCATTTCGTCACGATGTCGTCCGTCCGGCCGGCCATCCGTCCGTCCATATATACGATAACTCTTGAACGGAACGATCTAGAAACTTGAAATTTTCATGGTAGGTTCGCATCTTGAATGAAGTTCGTTATTAGGCGAAATCCGCCGAGGGGTTCCGTAAATAAGGCCGCTCGAAATTTTGTTCTGATCACTTCTGATCACTGAAACTACCGATTCGATCGGAGTGAAATTTTGCACTCAGATGAAGAATGACGTGTTCAAGCTACATACGAAATTTTGTCCAGATCGCATGACCAGAACCATAAAAACCATAGAAAATTATAACTTTGTAATGGAAAGGCCTAGGGACTTGAGATTTTCAGGATAGGTGTGGATCTTGAATGTTGCGGTCACGTTCATTGATGAGCAAAATTAGGCTAGGGGTTCCGTAAACATATCCGTTCGAAATTCAGTTTTCTTGACGATTTCAAAACTATGGATTTGATCGTGACGAAATTTTGTATTCAAATTGGGAATGATACATTCGCGCTACATTTTTTACAGATCGCATGATCAGAACCATAGGAACCATAGAAAATAATAACTTTCGGACGGAAAGGCCTAGGGACTTGAAATTTTCAGGATACGTTCGGATCGCGAATTTCGCGATCATGTTCATCAATGAGCAAAATTAGACTAGGGGTTCCGTAAAAATGGTGGTTCAAACTATTTTTTTCCTGATAATTTCTAAACTAGCCATTGGATTGGAATGAAATTTCGCACATAGATAATAGAAAATAATGTATTCAAACTACGTGGGAATTTTGTCAAGAACGCATAACCAAGACCATAGATACCATAGAAAATTCTAGCGAATTATCGGAAAAAAAATTGGTCACCTAAAGCACTGACTTGAAGTCTGGATTTTCGCCTTAGTTTGGAATATTCTTTGACAGTTGTCAAAATCTTTCCAATTGGTTTCTAAAACTGGAGAATGCGAATCTACCTACAAGGTGGATGAACGAACGCTCAAAAGCTCCTGACTTCACGGCAGTGCTTTTCAACATTTTTAGTACATAGATTTGGTTTCATTTTTTGAACCTTTGACTAGCAATTCCAATTTGTCCTTCTGTTTCTTCGTCAGAAGATTATCATGTTGTAGTTTTTTTTTCGGTTTGTTCCTTTGAATGAGTCATCATGTGTACTAAGAACTAGTAATGTGTCTTGTTCATATTTTATTTCTGGGTCCATCTTTTCAATTTTCCGATTGCTAGTTACCTGTACTTTCTTTACTGTAAAGATTGTGGTGAAAAACATTAAGTATATCCCGTGGAAGTAGTCAAACTAGCTATATAGACCTTTTTTTGTCATAAAGAGAAGTCTATTCATTTTCATTCATTGCATTCTTAAAATACTGTGTTTATTTGTACTCTCTTCGAATTGGATTGATATCAAAGACTATTTTCTGAGGTGTATGGTAAGATGTGTCGTCATGATAGTTATAGTTAGGAAGGGGGTAAAATTTCACTGCGACCTCAAGATCTATTCTGCCCTATGTGTGTCGTCATGATGCTGACCGTATGGTATCTCAATGTTCGTGAAAATACCATCCCTACATGACGCTGTGTTCTTTGTTGTTCGAGTTGGTTGTTATATCGTTTGCTCTATCTTATAGGTTCCATTAAGCCAAGAAGTTTTTGCCATATTTATACCGAAATTGCTAACTATTATAACTTTCACATTTTCATTATGTAGTTTTGGTAGTGTTGGTAACATTACAAAGCTCACCTCATGGTGTTAAAATTTCGGTCATCATATATTTTTCTGTATTTTATTCTACAGTCACGTTCAGCAATAAGCAAAATTAGACTAGTGGTTCCGTAAATATGATCGTTTGAAATTTAGTTTTTTTGATAATTTCAAAACTACGGATTCGATCGTGACGAAATTTTGTATTTTAATAGAGAATGATATATTCAAGCTAAATTTTGTTCAGATCTCATTACCAGAACCATAGAAATCATAGAAAACTATAACTTTCGAACGGAAAGGCCTAGGGACTTGAAATTTATAGGATAGGTGTGGATCTCGAATGTCGCAGTCACGCATATCAATGAGCAAAATTGGACTAGGGGTCCCGTAAATATGGCCATTCAAAATATGTTTTTTCTGATAATTTTCGAAATTTTTGTCTATTCTCTTTGAAATCTTAGGTGGTAGAATCCCTTTCCCAGTCTATTTTTTTGCCTAGTTTTGTATGTATGTTGTATTTGAGCTCAGAACATTATTTAGGTTCATTTCATTTCGTTTCTCTTCCAGATGCCATACTGGTGAAACTCCCTACAGATGCCAGTATTGCGCTAAAACATTCACAAGGAAAGAACACATGGTTAACCATGTTCGCAAGCATACCGGAGAAACACCACACAGATGCGAGATATGCAAGAAATCGTTCACAAGAAAGGAACACTTCATGAATCACGTTATGTGGCATACGGGAGAAACTCCCCACCAGTGCAGTATCTGCAACAAAAAGTATACGAGAAAAGAGCATCTGGCGAATCACATGAGGTCGCATACGAATGACACGCCCTTCAGGTGTGAAATTTGCGGAAAATCGTTCACACGAAAGGAGCATTTCACGAACCATATAATGTGGCATACAGGGGAGACACCACATCGATGTGATTTCTGTTCTAAAACTTTCACTAGGAAGGAGCATCTTTTGAATCATGTTAGACAACATACAGGTTAGTGCAGTAACAAAAAATTTAATTAAAATGCCTTTTATTGAAACATATTTGATCCCGAATGTAATTACGTCGATAGAAATTTGATGGTAATCTCAATATTCATCAGCTGTCTATATTCCCTCCACTATATTTGTCGAACATTTTCAATATGCATCTTACATATTTTTGCAATATGTATCTTGCATATATACAGTGTGGAAAAGCCAAATGGAATGAATCGATTATTTCGGTTACTGTGGATATTATAGAAAGTCCCGAAACACGCCAAATTTAAATTATAAATTGACATTCCTCAATGTGAATGTGATCCCTACTTTCAACATCCTTTGAGTGACAGTTACAACTGTTCCAATCTTTCAAATGGGCTTGTGATGAACATTATCTCTTTATTCTGTATCCAAAAATGCTATCGTTTTCAAGTTTATTGCAAATATGAGCATAAAAAATCATCTGATTACTGAAATTCGCTACAATACACTCAGTTAATAGGGACCTTTACACTTACGCTACAGTCGCGCGTGACTGGAGCGTGTAAATTTTTTTTGCAACGTTTTTTCGCGCAGTCCTGGCGTGTGTTTTGGAGCGCACAAATTGAAATCACTCAATAAACGCGAGAGGTTGGCGACATACCTACTGACTAATTCTGGATACCTACCCCACTTTCAAAATCCCGCGCGAAAACACAAACTCCCTTTATAGAAACGACACAGGCTAATCGCTGGCGAAAGTATGTGCGAATTTTTATACGCTCCAGTCGCGAGCGAAAAATTGCCTCTATACTACGCCGTTGCGCGCGAATTTGGTCGAGCCGTTCCAGTCGCGCGCAACTGGAGCGTTAGTGTAAAGGTCCCTAATGGTTTATTATGTAGAATGTTCAAAAAGCAGGACAGTGTTCTTTTTGCGCACTTGCTTCTATGAATTAGAGCGTTACGTCTGTAATTTTCAAAATTTGATCCAAGAATAGTCTCTAACAATTAGGTTGGTCCCCATATGCAGAATTCGTGGTCAAATTCAATTATGTTCTTCCGTTTGTCCTTCCGTAAACACGATAACTTCCGCAGGAAAGGTCCTAGAGTTTTGAGAATTTCAGGTTAACTTTCGAGGTCTGAATTCGAAAAGTACAGATCCTATCGAATTAAAACTTCGTAAGGATAGTATCAATATAAGATTCTTAAAAAAATATTTTTTCAAACTTCGGTATTTCAGAAACTATTGGCCATATCTTGCTGAAATTTTGTAGGTATAAAGCATTGATGAAATGATTTGTGTAGAAATTCATCTCTTTAGCTGTAAATAGTATGATTCTAAAATTAGTACAATGAAGAAAAATATCAATTTCTAATATCAATTTGCCTGCAACTTACGAATCCCACAATTTATGTATGAAAAAATTATTTTAAAAACTTTCCAAATTCCTTCCTTATCCCCTAAAAAGTTTTCGTTAGAATGCAGTCACCAGTTTCGTTTCTGCAGATTTTTTTATGAAAAATCTTTCGAATGTCCGGCATAAAATATAGTGATTGAGCGTTAATGTTTGGATGGGAGCAATAGCTTGTCTTTTGATAGGTCCTAACTGTCTACCTGATAACTTGAAAGGAGAAAATTATGAAGAATTCGCCCCCCACTGTCCCAAATATGGACAGTGTTTTGGACGGGGTTCCCTTGATTGACAGGCGTGAAATCATTTTCCAACAGGATGGGTGTCCCGCACACTATAGGCTAAACGAAACTAGTGTATGCATTCTCACGAAAACTTTTTGAGCGCTCGTACTACTTACACGAGGGCTATATCATTTCGTCACGATGTCTGTATTTTTCGAATTTTGAGCCGAAAATGGTCTCAAACGACCATGTTCGACTCACTCATGACGAATCCGTCGGAAAATTCGAGTCTGTCCGTCCGGCCGTATACACGATAACTCTCGAACGGAATGTCCTAGGAACTTGAAATTTTCAGGCTAGGTTCGAATCTCGAATGCCGCGGTTAAGTTCGTTATTGGGCAAAATTCGCCCAGGGGTTCCGTAAATATGGCCGCTCGAAATTTTGTTTTCCTGATTACTTCGAAACTTCTGATTCGATCGAAGTGAAATTTTGCCCTCAGATGGAGAATTACGTGTTCAAGGTACATGCAAAATTTTGCCCAGCTCGCATGACCAGAACCATAGAAACCATAGAAAATAATAACTTTCGAACAGAAAGGCCTAGGGACTTGAAATTTTCAGGATAGATTCGGATCGCGAATTTCGCAGTCACGTTAATCAATGAGCAAATTTAGACTAGGGGTTCCGTAAAAAAGGCCGTTCAAAATATTTTTATCCTGATAATTTCGATACTACTCATTGGATTGGAATGAAATTTTGCACATAGATGAAGAATAATGTATTCAAACTACGTGGGAAATGTTGTCCAGATCGCATTACCAAGATCACAGATACCGTAAAAAATTCTAGCGAATTATCGAAAAAAAATTGATCACCTGAAGCACTGACGTGAAGTCTGGATTTTTGCCTTAGTTTGAAATATTGTTTGACAGTTGTCAAATTGAGTAAAGTGAGAAATTTAGAAAAAAAACAGGAACCCAAATATCTCGAAAACTGTTAATTTTCGGTTAACAATAAATATGGATCAAAGGAGAGCAAATGAGTGATACTATCACGTCCTCCAAGGTTCACGCCTAATTTGGAAACTTCCTGTATATATTCTCGATACCTTCCGAGTCATATGGAAATAAATCATCGAGTTCAATATTCATTGGACATATGTTAAGTCTAGCCATATTCAATTCAAAACAAGATGAGTTTTCATGGAAAATATTTGTTTTTTCTAATTCAGGGGAATCTCCACATCGATGTGGCTTCTGTTCAAAATCTTTTACCAGAAAAGAACATCTCATCAATCACGTTAGGCAGCACACTGGGGAAACACCTTTCAGATGTAGCTATTGCCCAAAAGCCTTCACGAGAAAGGACCATTTAGTGAATCATGTGAGGCAACACACTGGGGAATCCCCTCATAAGTGTACATTTTGTACTAAATCTTTCACAAGAAAGGAACATCTCAACAACCACGTCAGACAGCATACAGGGGAATCGCCTCATCGGTGTCACTTTTGTTCTAAATCTTTCACTAGGAAGGAACATTTGACAAACCATGTTCGGATTCACACAGGTAAGCACTTTTCAGACTTAAATTGAATATCTTCATATATATCGAGCGAAAGAATATTGTTTCAATATTTTCAATGTTTTTATCACGAATCCCCTAGATCTATTTGAGCAAACTGTAGATGAAATTTTTAATTTTAACTTACTTATTCGGTCTTTTGTTAAATGCTGGCTTATCAGTCATTAAAAAAAGGAGAATATTGTTGATTTATACTTTTGAATTACCTCGGATTCGTTATTCAAAGTATCATTATAACTGGTTGGTCTTCGTAATCGGACATCTTCAAAAGAGATTGGACTTCATTGATTCATGCTAGACCGGGCTGTGGGCGTGCCATCACGCGGTCGTGGCCCGTAAAGAATCATACCAGCAATTTCTACCGACTCGTTCCACCTTTCGGGGCTTTCCTTACAGTCGACTATTGGGTTTTCCCTCGAGCACCATTGCAGTATCGACGTGGACTCCATCTCACTATGTCTTCAACTCCGCAAATTCTCCCTATTGATGGCTAGCAATTGAGAACGTTTGCAGCGAATTTGAGCTCAAAGAACATTATAGATCGGCATTCAGTCACTATCAGAACATTGATTATGCTCAGTGGAGTACCGTCCAAATTGCAGAAATGAATATAAAAGCTTTCCTAAGGGTTCTAGGGAAAACTGAACTCCAGTTGACATTCTGTTATAGAAATTCTCCTCGCCTTCGATTCTTCATCCATTCCTGAAGTCGAAGTAATTTTCTTAATAAATTCATATACATATTTCGTAAGTTCCGCCAGAGCTTATAGTCACTAATATTTGTTACTGTTATCAATAAAGAAACAATGAAACATTTTTATAACAAAAACTAAGCTACATTCTGTTGTCCATATCCGTCGCCTCCTCGTTTTTTATTGAATGCTCGATATTATGCTTTCTAGAACTGGAGTAACTACGCATACATTTTGAGCAATTGAAAAGTTTTTTCTTTGCATCACATTACATATTTTCCATGAACATACGCAGGTTCCTTTTTTCCAACCTTTTATACCCACTTATATTTTTTTCATCATTTTACCCAAATTTTTAATATACATAACAAGAACCACACACCTAGTGAAACCAATATCTTAAATTCTTCTTTTACTTCATTCGAATGTTTAACTTTCAGGAGAATCTCCTCATCGTTGTGAGTTCTGTCAGAAAACTTTCACCCGCAAAGAACATCTAACTAACCATCTTCGACAACATACTGGGGAAACACCTCATTGTTGCAATGTATGCTCCAAGCCCTTCACAAGAAAAGAACATCTCATTAATCATATGCGATCTCATACAGGAGAGAGGCCCTTCGCGTGTGGTGAATGCGGAAAATCCTTTCCATTGAAAGGCAATCTACTGTTCCACCAGCGGTCACATAACAAAGGTGCGCAGGCTGACAGACCGTTCCGTTGTGATTTGTGCGATAAGGATTTCATGTGCAAAGGACACTTAGTTTCTCATCGTAGATCACATAGTGTGGAAAGACCCCATGTGTGTCCAGATTGTGGGAAAACGTTTGTTGAGAAGGGTAAGTTATCCAATCAATATTTATTATTTATTTTATATCCCGACTCTCCTAGGTCTCTGTGAGACCCCTCAGAAGCTCAGAGCTTGTGCGAGTTAGAAGACCCGGTTGTGTTCTGTGTAGGCTTTGTTACTGTGTCCTTACGCCACCTGAGGCACAGCACTGTTAATTGTTTACCCAACAATGAACGGTGGAACCGTGCTCCATGTCAGAAAATTTCTTTCCCGACCGGAGGATTCGAACCCGGGACCAATCAAGGAGACCGGCACCGAAGTCAAATGCGCAAACCACTGCGCCACGGCCCTGTTCTCATATATATATATATATATATATATGAATCCGTAGTTCGTTGTCACCTCCGTTAAGTTCATTGGGCGACCTGACCTCCGGGTGAAGGAGGTGTGCAATTGAAATAATTTTTGTAGGTATATGTAGAGGGGAAGCCAAATAATAAGGGTACCTAGAGAGGGGAAGAAATTTCTTAGGAAAAAATTTTATTTGAATAGATCAGACCTAGTCACCTCCGCATATATTTCGTAATAGTAGTGCGCTGTAACCTCCTGCAGGGTTGCCAGGTTTTCGGAGGAGAGAAGGTGAAAGAGTTCGAAATAATCATATATGGAATACAGATGTTCTTTCGATTCGCTCATGCGTCAGTAATAAGAACAATTATAACATCTGCTACCCCGATAAGGCCACTTCAAACGTTTCGGAACAAGATGCTACGCTTGAAAACAAACAAAAACAGGTACCAACGGTCACGGAACTTCGAGAATTGGCAGAAATCCCAACCATAAGGGAGTATGCTGACAAAATATCATCAACATTTTATGAAAAACTGAATTATGTGAGGGATCTTACGAGTAATATTAGCAGAACCCGTTACCACAATCGAAACCCCGATGATAATAGATACTCTGCCATATGAAAATCATCCGATTTAATTCCACAGAATTAAAATTTTTGATATTTATTCTTCAAAATCGATACTCCTCATCGAAGGCCCTAAACTTATCCATTTTCGAGAAAATAATTTTCAAGAATTTTAATATTTTATTGTTCCTGGAATTCAAGCAATTCAAAGTATTAGTTCTAATAAAAACTGATATTTTCGATAAAAGTATCCCCCTCAAATGTTAAGTAACTCAGAAATGTTTTCATCTTCAACGCTCTGTATCTCGGAAGTGAAAAGAGTTAGCACCCATGTTTTTCAAGAGAGGACGAGAAGTGTCGGGTAACACCCGGTGAGAGGGAATCTTCTTCCCTTCTTCTCATATATTACCGATTGACACGAACAACAAAGCAATGGAAATTGAATTCAGAAATAATTTTCCCCATAAGAATCCATAAACGAATATTCGATTTATAGGAGAAATTTTGCAAATATTGAAAATTTTTATTGATACCCAAAATCCGCCTAGTGAAATTCGTTATCATATGGTACCTGTCCCAGATATTATTTTTTGCTTTCGACCCTACATTTATTTTCGGTACATCCGTTTGTTGTTGAATACAGAATGCGGTTCAGTAGGCTTATTTAACATTTTGATTTTTATAGAAAATAGTTCTTGTCAAAATATAACAAAACTTTTTCTTCCAATAAATTTTTTCTCAAAAAAACTTAATAATCGACATCACTTCCGGTCTCGAACGAATTGACATGCGATCCTTAATAATGTACGAGTACTAGCAATATTTTTCTGTGTCGAGTTCATAAAATATGGAACAATACGTCTCGAATGTTTTCATTTGAATTATTAATTCTGGAAAATAGTGATAATTGTTCCTCATAAAAACAACGCAATTACATATTATTGAAAAAGTATTAGTTTTTAGTGATTAGATTATACTTTTATGATGTATTGAAATACCTAAATCAAATTTTCAACAGAGACCCTCTTATAAAAACAAATTTCATATACAGGGTGTTTCACCGGTGATGCGGATCTCAATTACGCTTAAGCAGTACCTAAAGTTTTCGGATTTTTTTTTCAACGTGGATTCATCAAGGGCAATTGGGGCTATATTGTGAAATTATTTTGAAATTTACAGGGTGTCTTAGGAAAGTGGTAGGCCTAAACATATCCGTACCTCAGAGCAAAAGGGTATTAAGTCCAAAGTTTCAATTTTCGGGTTTTTTGGCTCACCTACTTTCAAATTTCGTGCTCTATTTAGTGGTCTACCTTCAAGACGATTGGACTTAAAATAACGAAAATAACATAGTATCAAGTCCTTAATCACAAAATGAATCAAACGAAAAATGCAAGTATTTTATGCTCTCCTGTCAATCTGACTATTTTGTGACTTAATACCCTTTTGCTCTGAGGTACGGATATGTGTTTTTTCATAGAACACTCTGTATTTTACTGCATATTTGGAAAGCATGATAAAAGTGAGACTGAGTTCATTTTGACGTTTCATATGCTTAATATAAGTCGTTTTTGAGATATTTCGCTTTTTTGGAAATTTGAGCATCGCGGAAAAAATTCGATAACTTCGACTTGATTGAATTTGGTGGAATGAGATTTTGGCTGTGAATAATAGAATAACGGAAATGAATACTGTATTTATCATAATCAATCAAAACTCTACTAGTGTTCAAAATGAGACAAAGCATTGACGACATATTAAACTATTATTTCGTACTCATTTCAATGGAACACCCAATATTTCTATATTCCAGAAAATGACCGAAATTTCATTTCGGTAAAATCAGTATGATCATGGTTTGTACAAATTCACTAGATTCAGAGATGAAATATGAGCATATTAAAATTGTCTGATGAGATGAAGAAGTCACAATTGCCTTTCTTTCACATCGCATCATTCTCCTACCAATATGCAATAAAACCCCTTTGAGATATGCCGCTTGTCCACATCTGCCTCGAAAGTACAAGGTTGCCATTTTTGGAGGCGACAGCGGACGAAGAGTCTCTCAGGGTTATTCTTCCATATATAGCTCGGCACACTAGCGCCAGTGATATACACTCGAACTAAAAGATTGTTCAGTACATAAATGGGGTGCGTTGTGACCTCAAAACGATTTTTTGATATGTTGATCCCTGAAGCATCCTGAATCCAACAAGCTAAAAAACAAGGCGAAACGTTGTCACCTCCGATTTCGGAGGTGACTACGTTATATATGAGGCGACAGCGTTAAATGAGTTACTGTTTTGGAGGTGGTATTGACACTTTATAACTATATATATATATATATATATATATGTATGTAAATCGTCGAGTTTGGGGACCATTTCCGTCACTAAATGGTCAGTTTGGAGACATTTGTCAACTTTGGGGTCCGTCCCCAAACTTTTCGGTTGAGAATTGGTTAGTTTGAGGTCAGGTCCCCAAACTTTTTCATGAATTGATTAAACGGTTAGTTTGAGGACGTGTCTCCAAACTTCTTCATTAAATGTATAAACTGTAACTTTGGAAGTTTGCAGAACAATGATTATCACCCAAAAGGTATCCAAATATTTTTCTCAATTTGTGTAGAGTTCATATATCAAGTTTTCTATTCAATTTTTCATCTTTCACCTTTTCAGTTATCGTTCATGCGTATATAGAAATGGTTATGGAAATTTCAATCTCAAAAATGTTTGTTTTTGTTATATTGAAGAAGAGGTCGAGGAAAATTATATTATTGGATAAGCTCAAAGATTTTTGTTCGACGTTGGTTCCGATGTAAAAAAACTCGTTGAAAGTCGAAACATAGCAGAGATTTCTAAAATATTGTTGTCCCCAAAATGATTATAATAAAACAGAAAACCTTCTCGAACATTACGACATGTTGACTTTTTCCTTCATAATGGCCGTTCTTCTCACACTCTACGTCACGTTTCTGTATTTCATTTTCATGAGTCAAATCCAGCGGGGTTTCCTTTGCATAATATTATTCATGGAATGACTATGCCAATGCATACGCAGAGAATTTATAAATGACTGTATTTTTCGGGAAACAATGTCAACGCCATCGAATCATTCAATGTGTTAACTCTACTTTATATTGTGCAAGATTAGACGACGTGGTGGCAAAAAATTAAAAGCTCGATGAAAGAAGCGAGTCTTTAATGCAGATTTCAGAATAGTTCAATGCATTTTCATAACTCATTAATATAGGTAGAGACGTGGTAATTGCTACTGTTATGCAAAAGCAGTAAGTTCTTAAAAGTAACAAAATGTTCAGAAATCATTTTTTGTCCAATCCGAATTTTCTGATGAGGATAAATAAAATTACTCGACAAATCACGTCCTCGATATATAAATTTATGAACAGTGTGAAATAAAATTGATTGTGTCCTTATTTAAGACCTTTATTAAAAATTAGGAAAAGCACTGCCGCGAAGTCAGGAGCTTTTGAGCGCTCGTACATCCACCTTGTAGGTAGATTCGCATTTTCCAGTTTCAGAAGAAAATTGAATCTGAATTGAATATCCCCAAACTTTTCTGTTGATAAATGGTTAGTTTGAGGACGGGTTTCCCAAACTTTTTCATGAATTGATTAAACGGTTAGTTTGAGGACGTGTCTCCAAACTTCTTCATAAAATGTATAAACTGTAATTTTGGAGGTTTGCAGAATAATGATTATCACCCAAATAGTATCCAAATATTTTTCTCAATTTGTGTAGAATTCATATGTCAAGTTTTCTATTCAATTTTTCATCTTCAACCATTTCAGTTATCGTTCATGCGTATATAGAAATGGTTATGGAAATTTCAATCTCAAAAATGCTTTTTTTGTAATATTGAAGAAGAGGTCGAGGAAAATTATATTTTTGGATAAGCTCAAAGATTTTTGTTCGACGTTGGTTCCGATGTGAAAAACTCGTTGAAAGTTGAAACATAGCAAGAGATTTCAAAAAAATCGTTGTCCCCAAACTGATCATAACATAACAGAAAACCTTCTCGAACATTACGACATGTTGACTTTTTCCTTCAAAATTGCCGTTCTTCTCACACTCTACGTCACGTTTCTGTATTTCATTTTCATGAGTCAAATCCAGCGGGGTTTCCTTTGCATAATGTTATTCATGGAATAACTATGCCAATGAATACGCAGAGAATCTATAAATGACTGAATTTTTCGGGCAACAATGTCAACGCCATCGAATCATTCAATGTGTTAACTCTACTTTATATTGTGCAAGATTAGACGACGTGGTGGCAAAAAATTAAAAGCTCGATGAAAGAAGGGAGTCTTTAATGCAGATTTCAGAATAGTACAATGCATTATCATAACCCATTAATATAGATAGAGACGTGGTTATTGCTACTGTTATGCAAAAGCAGTAACTTCTAAAAAGTAACAAAATGTTCAGAAATCATTTTTTGTCCAATCCGAATTTTCTGATGAGGATAAATAAAATTACTCGACAAATTACGTCCTGGATATATAAATTTATGAACAGTGTGGAATAAAATTGATTGTGTCCTTATTTAAGACCTTTATTAAAAATAACGAAAAGCACTGCCGCGAAGTCAGGAGCTTTTGAGCGCTCGAACATCCACCTTGTAGGTAGATTCGCATTTTCCAGTTACAGAAGAAAATTGAATCTGAATTGAATATCCCCAAACTTTTCTGTTGATAAATGGTTAGTTTGAGGACGGGTTTCTCAAATTTTTTCATGAATTGATTAAACGGTTAGTTTGAGGACGTGTCTCCAAACTTCTTCATAAAATGTATAAACTGTAACTTTGGAGGTTTGCAGGAAAATGAATATCATCCAAATGATATCCAAATATTTATCTCAATTTGTGTAGAATTCATATGCCAAGTTTTCTATTCAATTTTTCATCTTTCACCATTTCAGTTATCGTTCATGCGTATATTGAAATAAGGAAATTTCGATCTCAAAAATGCTTTTCGTTATATTGAAGAAGAGGTTGAGGAAAATTATATATCTGGATAAGCTCAAAGATTTTTGTTCGACGTTGGCTCCGATATGTAAAACTAGTTATGAGTGGAAACATAGCAGAAATTTCGATAATATTGTTGTCCCCAAACTGATCATAACACAGCAGAAAACGTTCTCAAACATAACGACATGTTGACTTCTTTCTTCAAAATTGCCGTTTTTCTCATATTCTACGTCACGTTTCTGTATTTCATTTTCATGAGTCAAAGCCAGCTGGTTTTTCAGGCACCCTAACATATTTTTGAGCTATGTCGAATGCGAGATGTTTTTTTCAAATAAGTACTGCTTATGTATCATTTATAACTAACGACTATGTTGGTATTATCAAGAAATACATTCATGACACTTATTTTCTTTCGAAGAGAAAAAATAAATATAGGCGAAAAAATAAAGACAATTATTTTGTTCTACTTTGTTTTATAATACAGCATTCCATTTCTTCCATAAACGAAACAGTTTTTTGAAGCACTGAAAAAATTACAACATACAGAGTATGGAAAAAAAATTATAAAAAGCACTGACGTGAAAACAGGAGCTTCTGAGCGCTCGTTCATCCACCTTGTTGGAAGATTCGCATTTATCAGTTTTGGAAACCAAATGAAAAATGTTTTGAAAGCTGTAAAAAAAATTTCAAACGGAGGCGAAACTCCAGACTTCACGTCAGTGCTCTCCCAAGTCCAACCTGTAGCGTCCACGTCATGGGAGTCGGGCAACGTCTCTTCGGAGGCGGCCAATAACAGGCAATGCCACCACGGCATTAATAATGTCAATGTCGTGGGACAGGGCTGGGTGTACTAGCACCGAGACAGCGGCACATGTAATCCAGTGTTGATTCCGCACTCATGGCGGAAGGATCATGAGACACGATGCCGTGTGCAAGACACTCTCTGGCTTCTTCAAAAATAAGGGGCTCGAGGTGCACAACGAATCACCCTGTACATTTAAGTTTATGCACATCTGAATTCAAAAGTTGACGTATTTCTGGGTATTCAATGATAGTATTAAATAAGGACGCAAACAATTTGTATATGAATTTATATCAAATAGTCCAAGATACCTGACCACTAGATATTAATTATTATTTTCAAGGACGTGATTCGGTTTGGGAAAAATGATTTCCAAACATTTTGTTACTTTGTAGAAGTTAATGCTTTTGCATAACAGTATCAATAACCACGTATCTATCTTTTCTATTCATGAGTAATTATGATAATGCATTATAATATTTTGAAATCTGCAAGAAAGACCTTCTTTTTTCATAGTTGACCACCCGAGCTTATAATCTATTGAGCGTAATCCAGTAACATACTACGATATCTTCAAAGGGGTGTCCTCATAGCATAAACTTGTATTTTTTTAATGGAAACCAATTGTTGATCATGACCAGGAAGAATACTTTCACGTACCTCCTTCGATTGAGATGTTTTTTTGTTATAACGAGAAGAATTCAGGAATTTTTTTGTAGAAAATCTCAAAGATGCGGTTGTATAACTTTCTACCTAATACATAATATAAGCAAGCTTGGAAAAGATGAATAATTTGTTATCACATATATTGATCAAAAATATTTTAATGAAGTTGAACACAAGTTGGGAATCTATGCTTTATTGTACATTCTTTATTTAGTCAAAACACTGATTCGAAAATAACGAAAACAAAAACATAAATAAAATATTAATATCAAAAACAGGAAAAAAAAAATATGAAAATATCAAAAATCAACAAAAAAATATAGGAAAAATAATTTCAAACTTTGCTTCTTTTCCTCATTTGGTTATGAACCCAAGTTTTTATTTGAGGAGAAGATCTTTGGCTCAGTTCAGTGCATCTCGATTTAACCTCTTGAATTTCTTTGAATGATGGTAGTTTTTCGCTCTCGATATTAAATTCAAACTCCCTCAACGCTGTCTCAGTTTCTTGAGGTGTCCATCTCCGCCTCCTGACCGAGCCATATGGAGATACTGTAAAAGACATGATTTATAATATTGGGAATAGGTACCATAAACTGAAATAAATATACAAAGTAAACTTCGATCTTACTAGATCTTTTTTGTTTTTGTTTTTGTTTTCCTCTCGGTTCTTCTTCTTCTTCGCTGCAACTGTTTTCTTTATCTTCATTTTCGCCCTGTGCCTTTTCCAGCAACCTCGACACCCTCAAAATATCTCGAGAAGCAACAGGTTGCCTATATATATTTTCATGAATTTTTTCGCTATGACCCATGAAATTCGCCAAATCTTTCACCTCATTCTCTTCTAGGTTCAACTGGATGCAGGTGGTCGCAATATGTTTTCTCAAATTTGTTCCCCTTAATCTCTCGGGATGATCTGCCCCACAAAGTGTCGCATGCTTTCGTATGATATTACATGCTCTCAAGTAATTTATATTTGATACGCCTGGTATTGCGAAAACATAAGGATTTTTAGGGGAAATTTTGGCAAAGTTCCTGTATTTTAGGAGCAGCTCAATGCATTTCACTTGTTTCTTATCTAAAATTACAGGCACAGTTCGATTCAGTTTTCCTCGAATTAAAAAGCGGACATAACGTGCAGCCGTCTCCCTGGTTTCCCTTGATGTTTCCACATCGCCGTCGGTACTTATACCTTCATTTCTCCTGAAGTCTTCAATTAAAGTTCTTTCTAATTCTCCAGGCCTTCTCCGGTTGAATATCTGTATACTCAATAAAGTGAATTCTGATAATTTCAGCCATGTCGAACTACTAAATTTATTCTTCAGTCTGCTATATGACATTTCCAAATTTCTCCTCAAATAAATATAAAACTTTCTGATGTCATCCGTAGATGGCAATTCAATTTTTTTCTGTCTCCTCATCTGCACCTGTGACTCAGTAACAGTTCGCGTTACATTAATTTCCACTTCTTGAGTGAAGAGAAGTAAAAAATTTTTAGCGTTTTTCCGCTTTTCATCATCGTGCTTGATGATGCATTGGTTTAGGAATATTTTTCATAAGTACTTCAATAAAGTGCATAGGGATGACGCCACTGTTGGGTTTTTAAAATTACCGGTCTCGTCATTTGCCCCTGCCAATGTGTTTATGACTTTTATCGAGTCATTACAGTAGGCAGGGTCGAAAACTTCTGATAATCCATTAATTTTTTTATTACGTTCCTTCAAGGCTTTCAAGAACCTTCCAATTAATCTTATACGCTGCCGTATCATCTCGCAGTACCGTTCGTTGCGATATTTTTCGCACATTTTGTTGGCATAGACAATGACCAATTCGTCATATTTTATAGAACGAATAATATCGTCGTCCCTCAAAGCTGGAAAGAGTTTTTCTCTCACCATTTCGGTGGCTGCACGATGCAGTCTTGCTTCAATTTTCCTCCCACTAATCATTACAAAACGTGTTTTTGAACTCGACATCCCAGTGCATGCTCTGAAATGTACACGTAAACTTTTTTTTGAATAAAATGCTTTACATTTTATACATGGAAGAAAGTCGGTTGCTGTCCTCAGTTTGGAGGCATTCGGTCTTCTTGAAACTATCAAATTTCCATCGTTCAAACATGTCTTTGTGTTGTATTGAAAATTTCCCTTTTTCCTTATATAGCTAATTATATCCTTCCGCTCTTTACATCCCTTCGGTAAAACGGCGAATTTTTCCACCTCTTTCTCATTCTTATGTACATTCTCCAGATGTCTAGCGAGTTTTGTTAGTTTCTTGTGACAAAATAGGCAGACATTTGTTTTTCCTCCTCCACCACTCGTTTTCGATACAGAAACGATTAGATTTTCTTTTTCGCAAATATCGGTCGTGGTATCAATAGTTTTTTCCAATACATTTTGGGATAAATCGTTTCTTTCTATCGAAAAGTTTACTTCTTCTTCATTAGCAGAACTTTCCTCTGAGTCACTCTCAGTTTCTTTGTCTGGTTCAAATATAGGGTCATCATCTGAATATGCCTCTGTAGACAAAAATTACGTATTACCTTATGAACAAATTTTTTTTAAGAACTGTGACTGGTATACTTGATCAAACAAATTAGAAATTTTCGATTTCAATATTCAAAATAGTATCTCACCATCAGATTGCGTTATATTATCTTCATCTTCATTTTCTGAACTGTTTTTTTCATTTGACGAATGAGGCATGGTGACAGAGGACGAATCAATGTGACTAATCTCTTCCATTTCCAAATTAGCAACGCAGGAAGAAGTACCTAGGAATGAAGACAAAAAAATCAGTGTTTTTCAATTCAATAAATTTTGTATCTTGTATAATTACTGACTGACATTTCAACCATATAATCGTGAGCTCAAGATATAAAGATTTAACCAATATAATTTCAATGAAATGTGTCTTCTGTCTGAGTCGCATGGTGTTAGTATAGAAAATTTTCAAACTACTTTGACCAGTACTTCAGAATTGTCCGACCTATCATTGTCAAATTTTGCAGGAAGTGTAGGTACTATAAATTCCACTAAATTATTTCAGACAAACCTTTATGTCTACTACCAGTGACTTACGACAGGGCGGGTGACTGGAGGAATTGAAACTTTATAATAATTTTTCGATTCACCCAGAATTTCTACGCGATTGTTGTACTATTTCTTAGCGATAAAATCATAATTTTTATATGAATATTTCAAGTTGAACACAAAGATGCCCAATGATTTTGATAGTCGTAGTGATAGAAGTATTGGGCAAAAATAGTTTAAAATTAAAAAATTATAAAAAGCACTGCCGTGAAGTCAGGAGCTTTTGAGCGCTCGTAAATCCACCTTGTAGGTAGATTCGCATTTTTCAATTTAAGAAACAAATCCGAAAAAATTTTGACAGCTGTCAAAAAAATTTTCAAACTAAGGCAAAACTCTAGACTTCACGTCAGTGCTCAAGGTGATTTTTTTTTTCGATAATTCGCTAGAATTTTCTACGGTATCTATGGTCTTGGGAGAGCAATCTGGACAAAATTTCCGATCCGAACCTACCCAAAAAATTTCAGATCCCTAGGCCTTTCCGTTCGAAAGTTATAATTTTCTATGGCTTCTATGGTTCTAGTCATGCGATCTGGGAAAAATGTAGCTCGAATATATCTTTCTCCATTACAATACAAAATTTCGTCATGATCGAATCCGTAGTTCTGAAAGTATCAAGAAAACTAATTTTCAAAAGACCATATGTATTTACGCAACCTAATTCTGCTAATTAGAATTTTTCGACGGATTCATCATCAGTGAGTCGAACTCCGTACATTGAGACCATTTTTGGGTCGAAATTCGAAAAATACAGACATCGTGACGAAATGATATGGCCCTCGTGTAAGTAGTACGAGCGCTCAAAAGAAAAACACCCTGTAGCTCAGAGATGAGACACATTTCATCTTGGTGATTTTAGTCAAATTTTCATATTTTCAGCTCAGGAATCTATGCTTGAAATATTTCCATTCAATAATGATACACCCTGTATATTTTGTTCCTTTATGCTTCACAATACACTTGTCATTCTCCTTCAAAATTACACTTTTGTAAGGATAAATTTTCAGAGAATTCTCCTCGAACTTCACTAGCATGAACATCGTTTTATCTTTCATCGGCGAATCTAGAAATCTAACTGAGTCGTTGAATATTTCGAGGTATATGCAGCCCTCATCTATTGGCCCCACTTTTAATGAAAGGTCCCCGAATTTTTCAAATTTCAGATGTATATACTCAAAAATTGGATAATGCGGAATATGTTTCCCCCATCACGCTTCCCCTATCACAGACATATTCGCGTAGCAACAGCTATAGGAATTGCGTTGGAATATTCACATTCCAAATTTTGAGCGGGAAATCTTTTGTTACGATGGGACGTACTTGAAAGAAATCTGAAACTCAACACTCAGAAACGGATGGTTCCTAGTCTTGATTTTCCTGCACTTGTTTCGTGGATAATCATTGCAGAAACCGAAATAAACTGTTCTTGGTGTATAAAATTCACAATGGATTTTGTTATACAGGGTGATTGACTTAGACCGTCTACTAGTTTTTGGGAAACTAGCAGCCCTATTGAGCTTAAAATTTCTAACAAGAGGTTTTAGGCACTGATCTATTCTACTAAAATATTTACATAGAAGAGTGACATAAGGTATTATCGGAGGTCGCTATTCTATGACAATATTTTAGTGTGATACATGAGTGCCAAAAACCGCTTTTCATTTTTCATTTTCAGCTGAATACAGTCGTCAGTTCTCCCAAATCTTCTAGAAGATGCTCTACGCCAATCATCCTATGATAAGAATCATCGATAACATCGTCAGCTCTTGAACATTTTGTAAAGAAACAAAATTGGAAAAAAATTGCTTGCGGTAAAGATAATATAAAAAGCGCCCATGCATTATATGCAAAATTGTCTTTCGTCGTCAGATATACAGGATGTCCCACCAGTACTACCTACCCATCAGAAATTCATGGATCTCTTTGAAATGTACAGAGACACACGGAAAATTAATATTATTTTTCAAATTATTCTTAAGGACTTCCAGTTATACCGGAAATTCAAATTAACTCGCTCATTTTGAATGACACACACTTAATATAAACACATTCTTCAATGAAGTATTTTCCGATTTTACACATTTATTTTATGTTTCATTTCTCATAGAAATCTGAAAGAATAATAGTTATTTATCGTTTAAAACGGCTTGTAAAAAACTGTGTTCCTCGAGAGCACAATGCAAAACTTCAGATCTGTTCTATTAAATTGGTTACCGAAAATATATTTAAAATTATTTTCGTGAGTAATATCATGAGGGCATCTAATTTTTCCGAAAGAAAATACGTTGCTAAGTTTTTGCTATTTTAACAAGAAGCATGAGTAGTGCACCTGCACGAATGCTTTTTGTTAAAAAAATATTACTTTGCATTGTGTTTTTCGTTTTTTTTAACTTTTAGATATTGATATAAAATACCAATGTCACTTCCAATGCTCCTTGCAAAATTTCAAGCTGACCACACCATGAGAATTATAGAAAAGGGACTATAGAAGATTCAAGGAGAATATTGGATAATAAAAACTCAATATCTCTGTGAATATAGATCCGATCGAATTGAGATTTTCCATGTATACATAGAATGACCATTCAAAGCTTCGCGTGGAATTTCGTGTGGATAGCATAATCAGAATCATAGAACATTGAAAAAAAATATCGAAAAACAAACACCTAATATTTCAGTGATCAAGGATCCCATCGAGTTGAAATTTTGCGCGTATATAAAGAAAGGCAATTTCAAGATCACTGCGCAATTTGAAAGCTAATCACATGATCAGAACCATAGAGAATAGACCATAAAAAATTCAATATTGAAAAAGAATCGCCCAATATTTCCGTGATTACAGAGTCTATCGGGTTGAGATTTTGCGTGTATGTAAATAGTAATAATTTCAAGTTTCATGCGAAATTTTGTGCGCACAACATAACCAGAACCATAGAAAATTCAAAGAAGAAAATCGAAAAACAAACACCAAATGTTTGAGAGACAACAGATCCGATCGAGTTGAAATTTTGCCAGTATATAAAGATCAGAAATTTTAATCTTAGTTCAAAATTTCGTCTGGATAGAGGCGTCAGAACTATAGAAAATTCGAGCAGGATATCGAAAATATTGGGTGCGGCTGGAATAGGATTGACGAGTCGGCTGGCTGCAACCTGCAACATCGCCGCAAGGCGATCCTCGGGGTCAGTAGAGATAATGGGCCGTATTCATAAAAATAAAGGTTATGCTTATACTTGCAAAAAATCAAGGAAATTATTTAGCTCGCATTAATAATATTCCGAGTAAAACCTTATACTTATAGAGAAGAAGTATATCCTTCACAACAAAGTATTTGGTTATTCATAAACGTATCCTTTTACTCTAAATAAAAATTTAGAAAAACACTGCCGTGAAGTCAGGAGCTTTTGAGCGCTCGTTTTAGAAACCAATTGGAAAGATTTTGACTGCTGTCAAAGAAAATTTCAAACTAAGGCGAAAATCGAGATTTCACGTCAGTGCTTAAGGTGACCAATTTTTTTTTCGACAATTCGCTAGAATTTTCTACGGTATCGATGGTCTTGTTGATGCGATCTGGACAAAATTTCCCACGTAGTTTGAATACATTATTATCCATCTATGTGCTGAATTTCATCCCATTTCAATAAGTTGTTGAACTAACAATTTATCAAAAACATTCTGAAAAAATTTTTTTTTTTTATATTTGTGGTTTATTCGACTTGTTACATAAAAGTTAACATATGTATACAAAAAAATCAAAAAAAAAACTCAAAATGAAAATGTCCCCAAACTTGAAAAAATGTTTTTTTTTGACTTTTTCAGGGTCGAATGACTCATATATACGATTGTATAGTTATGTATACAGAAAAAAAGGCAACTCGAAAAAGTCCCCAAACTTGACGATTTACATACATATATATATATATATATATATATATATATACATCTGCCGTTCTAAGTGGCACCCGTTCGAAAAGGGTATAGGCCTGCATCCGCGTGTATATTTCGTGTATATTTGACGTTTTTTTTCCGGCATAAAATGACTTCCGTACATATAACGGTTTAGTTGGCATCCATATAATATTTTTCCTGTAATGGTGTAGATCGGCTTCCGTATACTAAATTTCCAACCAAGGTAGCATCCTGCAATGTTGTCATGTTGTACCTATCATTATGGTCACTGTAAAAGATAATTGAATCCAAGCAGTGAATGCTAAATTCGGTGCGTCCTAGTTGATTGAGTTTGATACGTCGCGTCGGTAACTAATCATGAAGTTAGGAAGGAAGCGTCACATTTCAGCAAATTTCATTGAAAGTGGTGATGTTTACTCCTCAGACTGATTAGACTGGTTGAAAATTATTTTTTTCAATAAATGAATAAATAACCTTCAATTTTAGAATGGAAAATCACTTCTTATTTTTGTGCGCTCGTCTTAGGTCAAGGTTATCTCATTTCATGAAAGAGGTAGTATTTTTATGCAAAACCCAGTGGTTTATAGTATTTCGGAATCATCATTAAATATGTAGTTTATTGATGAATTGTAAATTCGACATTGAGTGCATTGAGAATGAATCGATTGCAGATTCATTTACGCAATGGAAGCTAAAGTTTGAATAGTTATGTCAATACTATAACGTAATACGTATTAATTGATTGATATTCTTTCAAATTTGAAAAATGAAATTCCGTAATAATGGGTTGGGTTATTGAATTATGCACTTTCAGGGAAAAAGAACTCCATCGTTACGTCAAAATGTCTGCAATTCTGGAATTCACTGGTGAAAATGGTCATACGCGACTAGGTTGTAGATAGACTGACTGATGAAGAATCCGTGGTCGAATTCAATTATATCCGCCCGATCAGCCGTAAGCACTGTAACAATCAAAGGAGAAGACTTTCTCTTTTTTTTGTCGAAAAAAATGTTACAATGCAGACTATAATATGAGTAGTTTCAGATCCAAATTATGGTCTTCCTTCATCCAACTGCTTAGCCGATGAAATTGATAATTCATAAAATAAAATATGTTTCTGAATATCTGTTCATGGCTGTACATATTCAACTCTTCTCCAAATTTCAAAGAATTGCTTGCCAAGTCCGAACGTTTTTTGAGCGCTCGTACAACTTAAACGAGGGCTATATCATTTCGTCACGATGTCTGTATTTTTCGAATTTTGAGCCGAAAATGGTCTCAAATGATAGAGTTCAACTCACTGATGACGAATCCGTCGGAAAATTTGAGTCTGTCCGTCCGGCCGTAAGCACGATAACTCTCGAACGGATCAACCTAGAGACTTGAAATTTTCAGTGTAGGTTCAGATCCCAAATGCCTCGGTTAAGTTCGTTAATGGGCAGAATTCCACCAGGGGTTCCGTAAATATGGCCGTTCAGAATTTTGTTCTCCTGATTACTTTGAAACTACAGATTCGATCAAGATGAAACTTTGCACTCAACTGGAGAATGAAGTGTTCAAGCCACATGTTAAATTTTGTCCAGATCGCATGACCAGAACCATAGCAACCATAGAAAATTGTAACTTCTGAACGGAAACGCCTAGGGACTTGAAATTTGCAGGATAGGTGTGCATCTCGATTGTCGTGGTCACTTTCATCTATGAGCAAAATTATACTACGGGTTCCGTAAATATGTTCGTTTGAAATTTGGTTTTCTTGATAATTTCAAAACTACAGATTCGATCGTGACGAAATTTTGTATACTAATGAAGAATGATATATTCAAGCTACACTTCTCCAGATCACATGACCAGAACCATAGAAACCATAGAAAATCATAACTTTCGAACGGAAAGGCCTAGGGACTTGAAATTTTCAGGATAGGTGTGGACCTGAAATGTCGCGTTCACGTTTATCAATGAGCAGAATTATACTAGGGGTTCCGTAAATACGGTCGTTTGAAATTTTTGTTTCTCGATAATTTCGAAACTACGGATTCGATCGAGATAAAATTTCATATTTTAATCGAGAATGATTTATTAAAGCAATATTTTGTCCAGATCGCATGACCAGAACCATAGAAACCATAGAAAATTGTAACTTTTGAACGGAAAGGCCTAGGAACTCGAAATTTTCAGGGTTGGTTTGGATCGCGAATTTCACGGTCACGTTCATCAATGAGCAAAATTAGACTAGGGGTTCCGTAAATAGGACCATTCAAAATATTCTGTTCCTGATAATTTCGAAACTACCGATTTGATTGGAATGAAATTTTGCACCTAGCTGGGGAATAATGTTTTCAAACTACGTGCAAAATTTTGTCCAGATCGCATCACCAAGACCATAGATACCGTAGAAAATTCTAGCGAATTATCGAAAAAAAATTGATCAGCTGAAGTACTGACATGAAGTCTGGAGTTTCGCCTAAGTTTCAGAATTTTTTTGGCAGCTGTCGAAAATTCCTTCAATTGATTTCTAACACTGGAAAATTCGAATCCACCCACAAGGTGCATGTACGAGCGCTCAAAAGCTCCTGCCTTCACGGCAGTGCTTTTCGTAATTTTTGTAAACGAATTTAATTTTTGACTTTGACTTGTTTTCTTCATTGTGTTGTTGCTATCTATGTATGAAACAATTTCGGAAAATAAAGATATATCATTATTATTATTATCATTCTGCACTAAAATACGAAATTTCGTCACGACCGAATCTGTAATTTTGAAATTATGAAGAAAACTAAATTTCGAACGACCATATTTACGGAACTCCTGGCCAAAATTCGGCTAGAGGTTCCGTAAATATGGCCGTTCGAAATTTTCGATTAGTTTTCGAGATGAAATGTTGCACGAAGATGGAGAATCACGTGTTCAAGCTAGCCAGATGGCATGATCAGAACCATAGAAGCCATAGAAAATTATAACTTTCGAACGGAACGACCTAGGGTCTTGAAATTTTCAGGACAGGTGTGGATCTTGAATGTCGCGGTCACTTTCATCAATGAGTAAAATCACACTAGCAGTTCCGTAAATATGGCCGTTCAAAATATTTTTTTCCTGATAATTTCGAATCTACTGATTGGATTGGAATGAAATGATGCATTCAAACTACATGAAAAATGTTATCCAGATCGCATCACCAAGACCATAGATACCGCAGAAAATTGAACGAGCGCTCAAAAGCTCCTGACTTCACGGCAGTGCTTTTTATAATTTTTCAGTTTATTTTACTCATTTATAAAGACGAACTTCGTTAATAAGCGGCCAGCATACTCACTAAGCGAACGAACAGCGAACTCCGAACTCCGAATTTGAATTCGGTCAATGTATACGTTAAAGCGAAGGCGAATCGAATGTTCGCCTTCGTCGTCGTTCGGTGGAAGAGCGGTACATCAAAGAGATTCGCTGTTCGGTGTGGACGGGATTCGCTATTTCTAGTGTAATTTCGAACCGAACGTCGAATTTGCGTTGAAATGTTCAGTTGCCAAAAATCGGAGGGTTAGCGCCAGTCTTTTCTTAGGTGGAATTGCTTCTCGAAAATTTGTTGACTTTTTACAAATTCTTTCACTAATTTTTCCAGGTAAAAATTCAAAATCCGCAGGGGATATTCTCCAAAAATTACTGAACTGCCCTTAATCATTCCTTAAATCAGGTCCAATCCCCTATATTGATTCCGACTTTGATAAAGTTTTGACATCCAATATCTTCGTTTCCTTTCTTGTTCTTCACTGGTTTTCAGTAAACCCGCAATAACTATGAAAGACTATGCTGAAATAATGTCGTCACACATTTTTACAATAAATGGAGTCGATGCCGAATGCCCACCGAATAGCGAACTTTTTAAACACTGTATTCGGTGCGGACTTTGCTTCAACGAAACGAAATCGACAAATTTCTGCCGAACGAACTCCGAATCTTCGTTGTTCGGAGTTCGCTGCTCGTTCGCTTAATGAGTATGCACCTTAAGAATTCATGAACGGGTTGAATCCGTCCGATAATGATTATGATATGATATGATATCAATTTTGATGTATAAATCTCCATTCTTTCGTAACTTATTGTGTTTAAAATCGCCCGTTAGGTTGGAAATGAAGCAGTGAAGGTTCATTCAAAATTTCGTGAGAAAATGGTTTCACAAAAGCTACTGACATTAAGTCAGTGCTTCTATGGAATTTTCTTAAAATTATGGACAATCACAATATAGTTTATAAAATAGTTTCAAATTTGTAACATTGGTTTACCAATTGGTCCATCCATCTGTTCGACCCTTTTATCAAATAGTAATCTCACAAAAAGTTCGTAATGAAATCTTTATCAAAGCTCAAAACAAATACATGAAACGTACACAAAGAACAATCCGATTTATAATAGCATTACACAACGGTTGTTCAAATTCAACCGATGCGCGAAACGAAAGATCAAACCATTGATACAAATCTACGTATACAATCCGCATCTTCCAAGAGTCCAGCTGATCACCTGTTGGTCGAGTGCATAAGCCCTCGTTCTACATATCTCTCAAACATGAATTAAGATCCATCGTCAAAATTGCGAATTCTAAACTAAATGAACGAAGCGATGTTGTCGGATTGAAGGGACGCCAATCGAACCGTTATCTATATGGCACTGTGATATACATAATATACAGGAAATCGACTCGAGCGCCGCCACGATGAATAGGACTGAACCTTCAGAGTATTCGCCATCGAAAAACGGCAAAAATGGCATCCTTCTGAAAGTCAGTGCAAACGATAAAGGATGTCCCCTTATACCGTTCCTTGATGATTTCTCGATTTGGTAAAGTGAACCCCACATATCGGTTGCCACTTTACCGCGGATGCCATCTCTACCGCGAATTTTACATGGGATGTGCCACCTTGTACGCTGGATGTATATATATATGTATAGATTTATTCGACCGCCTATACAGACCCAAATCGATATACTCTACCGACTTTTCAGTCCAAAAGTGACGTTGTCAGACCCGGCTCCGGGTCTGGTAACGTTTGACCATATAATCTTGCTGAGGGAAGTGAGGGGATGCCAGGGGTAAATTTTTAGCCGGGTGTGAAAAATCGGTGAAACATCATAATAAATACAGAAAACTTCAGGGTTCGACCAGTGCGAGGGCGCCTCCGTCGACATCAACACGCTGTATATAATTGATATAGTCAATCAACTCCTCCAGTCCCTAAATGTGACAACGCTGTAGATTGTATATAGACCTGAAATTCATACTTCCCACAGCTTATACAAACCCGGTATATAGAGCCGTCGTCAAGAGAAATGTTTTTTTAATTGTCCTCATGCAGCTCGAAAATTGGATATTTCATCTTTCTGATATATAAATCTACAAACCATACTTTACGAAGCTTATACAAACCCGGTGCAGGAAACCGTCGTCATGAGAAAAAATGCTTCCGAGTCTACCGAAGGTATTGGAAGAAGCATTGTGATCCGTCTTGGTCTCCGATTCCAAAATTTCCACTTGCAAAATGCATTTCAGACGATTATGAACAACTTTGGTTTCGTGCCTGTCTGTCGGTCTGTATGTTCGTTAATGGACAGGATAACATCAGGGTTCCGTAAATATAACCATTCGTAATTTTGTTCTCCCGATTACTTCGAAACTACTGATTCGATCAAGATGAAATTTTACACGAAAATTACGTGTTCAAGCTACATGCGAAATTTTATCCAGATCGCATGACCAGAACTATAGAAACCATAGAAAATTATAACTTTCGAACGAAAGGGACTCTGAATTTTCAGGATAGGTGTGGATCGCGAATGTCGCAGTCGCGTTTATCAGTGAGTAGAATCAGACTAGGAATTCCGTAAATATGGCCGTTTGAAATTTAGTTTTCATGAACATTTCAAAACTACGGATGCAATCGTGACGAAATTTTGTATTTCAATGGAGCATAATATATACAAGCTACATTTTTTCCAGATCGCATAACCAGGACCATTTCAAATTCCAACGAATTATTGAATGAAAAATCCTTATATTTCCGTAACTGCTGATTTGGCATAATTGACAAAGAGCTGCTTTCATATAGACCAACTGCAGTATACAGGCCCGAGCTAACGGCAAATTGAACAATAACATTCCTATAAATAATGGTATTCGACAGGGTGACTCTCTGAGTCCATAACTATTCAACATAGTAAGGGACGCAGCGGCGTAACTACACAGGTGCAAACCGGTGCAGGGGGGCCCAAGCTCTGACCAGCACACCCCGTTTGAACTAGATGAAAAAAACTCAATATTTTAAAATTTTCAAATAAGCTCTATGTGATAAATATGAAATGTATATATCAGCGCTGTACCAATTATAATTTGTAATATAACGTAAATAGTATGTATTCAATCGATTTTTTCCATTAGAAAATTACTCACGTTACATTGAATTATTCGAAAATTACATGAATGTTTCTACGCTTCCGTACTATGTCATCATTTCTTTTGTCCCTTCTCCCTTATATCAAAACAAGTATGTAGGTACTTTTTCGCCGCTCGTAGGGCTGTCATGAAAAACATCTGTTACCGCTCGCTCTCCTTGCCACCCAGCCAGATTGAAATGCAAGTTTATTTTATTTTTATCTCTTTCATCCGTACGAAATCCCTTTTTCGTTGAAAAAAAATTCATTCAGAATAAATCAATAAATATTGTCTACAAAGTATTAGATAGAATAACAATTGAATGCACGTTTCGATGATATGATTTCAGTCAGTAAAATTTTCAATATTCTATCACCATCATTCTCACTAGATGTAGATGAAAAAACTATAATTAAAAGGTGTGAACAATTTCGAAGTATATATTCTGAAATAATAGGCTCCAAGTTTTACCTTCAATTCCTCAATATTTACCACCTATTTCTACCCGAATTAAATAAGGCATGGACAATTCACGAAGTTTGCATGAAAATAATTACGAAATACGGAATGCTGGAATGCGACCTAACAGAAGTATTGACAACAATATTACTGCTCCATACAATTCCTGTCACCTCTGCAGAAGCTGAAAGATCATTCAGCAAACAAAAAATTATAAAAAATTATTTGAGAAATAGTATGGGACAAGCCCGACTGCGACATTTACCGCTATAATATCAATCGACAACGAAGCAGCATAAAGTCTAGATAGCCATTGATTCTTTCGCGAAAAATAAGGCTGGAAAGAAGTTGTAAATAAGTTAACCTTTGTTGTGAATCAAATGTATACATTGTTTTCAATGTTTTATTTTTATCCACAATTGAATATTTTATATGAATACATAAATTAACCTTTCGATTCATTTCGTTTCTAGAGAAAAACAAAATTTATCTTTGGTTTAGAGTCCAATTGAATAGATTTAACGCGTAATGCATGTAAAGCTGAAATGACAGGCAAGTCGTTTCACTATTCACCCTTATTAACACAAAATTTTATCCACATCTGACAGATATTTTCTGTCATTTCAAATTTTTTCTAACATTTATTCTTGATCTTTTGGCGGAATAATTCATAATAAATCTGCACATTTCATCGATCTATGGCAGTGCAAGTGATTCCCAAGTTTCCATTTATTGGATTGGTAGGTTTCGAATCACTGAGGAAATAAAATTTCAGCATTTTTTTTTAATTCGAATTCACACAATAATGAAATACTGCGAGATTCTCGGATTATTAAGCTACACTAGAAGTTTCAAGCTTATTCTTTTTGAAATTTATCGTGTGAGAAGGCAGAATCGGTTTTTACCTCAGATTCTGTAAGGAATCGAATCCACTCGTTTGAGATCATTTGGACTTGATATTCGAAAATAATGGACATTCTGGCACAAGGGCGAATTTACGGGGGGAGTATAGGGGGTAATAACCCCTCATGAGTATCAAATTTACGCAACGTGATGCACAAAAAATATTGTATGCAATAAAAATTTTTATTTACGTATGTTTTTTGTTTTATTTTGATTTTTTCTTGTATTTGAGTTTGAGAGAATGTTTTTTTCGAAATTGATATGAAGTGATTGAATGTTGTGAACTTGATTTATGGGTTCCCAATCGTTATTACCCCTTCCATGAAAAAAAGTTATATCCGCCCTTGTTCTGACAAATTGAATTATTTTTATTCATCCAAAATGAGAGTTGATATTAATTCAATGAAAATAAACACATTTCATGCAATAGCACGCTGGACAATTGAAAAAAGCGCAATATTCTCTTTCCTTTTTCACTTCTTCACAATACTTATACAAATATAACAATAACGCCCCCGACGAGATCGATCCCAATGATCTGACAACACCGCTGGGATCGAAAAGGTTGGCCGTATATCTCTGCCCAGTATATGTGGGAATGAAAAGTCGGTGGAACGTTTCGGGTCTCAAAAATAGAGTCGAATATATAACTTTTTTGAATGGAAATTTTTGTTTCCCCTCTTCAGATGCCTGAGGAGTTATATTTTCAAACAGCTTATTTTTCATTTATATACTTGTGGAAAACACCCGGATCACATGGGTCTTAGGTAGCCTGCCAAGTATACCGGGACTGAATACGTCTGTTGGATAAATATATATATATATATATATATATCAAGAAAAGAATGGGTCTCAGAACCTTACCCTGTGGCACCCTGGCCTTCAACTTGAGTTAAGAGCTGTATGGTCCATGGATTTTTGTCTCCTTTTTTGAGCGCTTGTACTACTTACACGAGGGCTATATTATCATTTCGTCACGATGTCTGTATTTTTCGAATTTTGAGCCGAAAATAGTCTCAATCGACTATGTTCGACTCAGTGATGACGAATCCGTCGAGAAACTCGAGTCTGTCAGTACGTCCGGCCGTCCGTCGCTATACACAATAACTCTCGAACGGAACGATCTAGAAACTTAAAATTTCCAGGGTAGGTTCGAATCTCGAATGCCGCGGTTAAGTTCGTTATTGGGCAAAATTCGACCAGGGGTTCCGTAAATATGGCCGTTTTTTTGATAAATCCAAAACTACAGATTCGATCGTGATGAAATTTTTTATTTCAAAGGAGAATGATAAATTCAAGCTACATTTTGTCTAGATCGCATGACCAGAACCATAAAAACTATAGAAAATTATAACTTTCGAACGGAAAGGCCTAGGGACTTGAAATTTTCAGGGTAGGTTGAGATCTAGAATGTCGCGGTCACGTTCATCAATGAGCAAAATTAGACTAGGGATTCCGTAAATATGGCCGTTAAAAATATTTTTTTCCTTATAATTTCGAAACTACTGATTGGATTGGAATGAAATTTAGCACATAGATGGAGAATAATGTATTCAAACTACTTGCGAAGATTTAGTCCAGATCGCAAAACCAAGATCATAGATACCATAGAAAATCCTTGCGAATTATCGAAAAATATTGGTCACCTAGAGCACTGACGTGAAGTCTGGAGTTTCGCCTTAGCTTGATATGTTTTTCGACAGCTGTCAAAAATTTCTTTTACTGGTTTCTAAAACTGGAAAATGCGAATCTACCTTCCAGGTGCAGGTACGAGCGCTCAAAAGCTTCTGCCATCACGGCAGTGCTTTCTATAATTTTTCTATTTAATAAATAATAATAAAAAAGTCGCCTTTATTGAAAATGAAAATGATACAATCATTCTCCTGAAGTGAAGTTTTGTCTAGGCCTACTCTCACACTTAACTTACATAGTTTTCTATCAACAAAGCTTTCCCTCTTATACCAAGTCGTTCATATTTTTCTGAAAGCTTCTCATGAGATACAGTATCAAATTCTTTTTAAAGATCAAGAAATACAGCCAAGGTTTTATTATCATTCTGCCAATTGTTGTGAATTATATATAGTTTTTATGTTTTTGAGAAACTCGTCAATAATAAATGTAAATATTTTCAGGTAATATGATGAGACATCTGCGGAAACATGCCTCGGATAACGCCCAGCTCAATTCTTCGCAAACCATGAACCCCCAGTCCCAACCCCAGTCTACTAATTTGCAGATACCGCAAGTCGGTCAACCCACAAGTCCTCCATCGGGAGGAACAATTGTCACACAGCAACAACAGCAGGGGCCCCAACCACATCTTTCGATGCATGCTCCACCTCCTCCTGGGGGTCACCCCATTTTAGTGCCTGCACCCAACGGTAATGTACTAGCCTCTTACTAGCATTACTCGTACTGTTGTCTTTAAATCGTTTTTTCTGTTAAACTAGAAATAAGTTCCTTCTCCAACAGAATTTTTTACTGGAATTTCCTTTTCCAAACCTGTCCTTTTTCTTTATTTTTATGGTCTTGTGTGTTGAAATTTTAAATGTTATATATATATTTTTTTGTAAATTCATGATTGTACAAAATGAATTCGAATATGTCAATTTCCGAGAAATTCATCTGTCCATTTACTTTGATTTGTAGGTCGAATATACGTTAAATATCTGAAATACAGGGTGAGTCTTCAACTATCGAAGATATTTCATCACCATCAAATTTTTGATCATTTTCTTTGCCTATGAATTTTACTTATTTGAGTTTACCCATTTCAAAATGAATAGTTGTGTGAAACACTTCAGGTGTTTGATTAAATTATCAGCTTAAATTTCAGACTATTTGAATAAATAAATAAATATTTCTCAACTAAATATTATTATTTTCTTGCTAACTCAAATTTGAACGTGTATAAAAGGTATTTTGAATGTTTCTATGTACATATCGACCTTAAACAAACTGCATCTCTTTTTCAAAATCTATTCCCTTTTGTAATATAATAATGAATAACTTGCATAATCTCTAAAACTATCAGCTAGATTAATTCACAAAATTATCTTTTGAATTTCTGGATAAGTGAAAACTCGCCCTGCGCATTGTCAAATTTGACAACATATATATATATATGTAAGAATGCTTTCTACCTAAGTGAGAAGCAATCATAATTAGAGAATATCTTCTTGAGAATTCAAATATATTCATTCAAAATGTTAACTCATGATTTTCTTTATAGGGTTAGTTAGTGAAAACATTCATTATGTGTTGTCAAATTCGACAATTTGAAGTACCACAATCTGTTCCAATTTATGGCAACATCTCTGCAGGACAATTTGAAATTAAATAGTTTGGGGGAGGTCCTTGTTCTCACAAACATCGAGCGATTAATTTAAATGGTGCAATATTTTCTAATTCTGTGAGGAGCATATATTTTTTATTTTGATAATTGATGGCAATTTTAGTTAAAATTTGTAGTTTTTATACCCAATTTGATGAAGTGCCAGTAATTAATTTTTTAATAAACATTGATATAGGTTAGGTTTGAAGATCTCCAGAGATGTCCTAAAAATGGGAAATGTGTGATATATATATATACTTCATGATTGTCATAGATGATTGCCTGTGTTTTGAGATTGTCTATTGTTTTGTGGCAACAATTTTAATTTCAAAGTATAGAAGAAATATGAATTAATATAAAATTTGTAATTGAATTTCTACAAAACAAAAATTTTTGTAAGTTAGGATATTCTATGAAAAATATTTCTTTCAAACCAATATGAAATATTGCAATCAGAATACTTCAATATTTATTTTGATTACTAATGTTTGGTTATCAATTAACTCATAGTTAGATTGTTGTTCGACCCCACAAACTTATTTCTTGAAAGAACTATACCTGGGGGCACTTTATACTTTCTGTGCTGAGATTAATTTTCTCAGAGCACCATTAAAACTACTCATTGGGAACAATTTTTTAGTGAACCATATCATGGAGGGGTATGTGAATATCTGAAACTCTAATATGAGTAACTCTGTATGTATATACATAATAAAAAAAGAATTTATATATATTTATATAATAGGAGTTTATATATAGAAAAATAAGTTTTATGGAAATGACTGATTTGATACTAAATTGAAAGGAGATTTTTGGCTGCAGAAATAGAAGTAATATTGGGAACTATGATATAGAGTTAAATAAAGCATGACTTTTATTCGATAATTTAGTTACCAATTATTTTGAAATCAAACTTTATAAGGCTGTTAAATAATTTTTTTCCTTTTTCTATTAAATTCATTGGATTTCAACTTTTCAAAATTCCTGTTTAGTTTGGAGAAAAATAGTGGGCAAGTAAGTTGCTTGAAAGGGATTAAATATAGAATGGATTTCTTGCCTAATTCTATCTTTGGTCATTTCGAATTATGATTGATTTATACACCCAAAAGTTTTTTTATTCTTCAGTCCCTGAATAATTGCCATATATCATTTCTTATGTATAAACGTATCCATATAGTAGAATTGTTTTGATAAGTGTTTTTTCCATTTATATAGCAAAACCATAATTTTCAAAATCGGCGTAAGCCAAGATGTGAAACGAAATACATAGGTACTGTACCTGGTTATTTATATCACTCGCTGAAAGTACTGAGATATCTAGTATTAATTCAAAGTTAAAGTGTTTTGAATAATGTTCGGTTCACTCGACACTAATCATTAGTTTTCTTCGCAGTTCCAGGCCGAATTTTTGGAAATCAAATATTTGCCATTATAAGATTTTGTTATAACGGATTATCTATGATCAAGATTCCTACCATACCAGTGGTCGACACACAAAAGATCAGATGGTCGCGGTCGCTTTTCATTCTTGTTATTAACAACTCTTTAAGACTGGGTACATATACACGGCACGCGATGAGAACAATCCGTGCGTATCCATCGGAGCATTCGCCCCGAATCAAACATTCTCTGCTCAGAAGGATACTGGCCGAATAAAATTAATTCTCTCTGAACACCTGAGGCTGTATCAAGGCGTTGTACAATACGTCAATAGATTTTGCTATGTTGGCTCTAACAGAGACCTCGTTCCCGCTAGTTCTTACCCTAGTAACTCAAAGTTACAGAATATGAGAGGTTATTTGTTACGTCATGGGTAATGAATACAGGAGAATAGCTAATAAATTTGAGTTACTATACATAATATGTTCTACTCACCATTCATATCACTCGAATAGAGTTCTATATTGAAAACAATCTTCCAATTGAAACTACCTGTTTCGGAAATCATTGTCGTAATGTATCGGAAATTCCATCTTGAAAATTCAAAATGTTAGAGAACAGTGGGAACCATATTGAATAAATTCGCATTCTTTGCGCCCAGTGATCGCAAGTTAAATACTTGCCATAAAGGCTGTGTAATCCAAGAAGAGTTCCCAGAGGCTAGCGGCAGTTTCTTTGTTAGCAATAATACAATCGCCTAAGTTCGAAAGCAATTATCGCTTTCCAAACTTTCCTAGGTCCTAGTTTCGCTATAATAAATAAGCAGTCTTGTGTAAAAATCCTTATATGTAGATTTATTTTTGTAACACACCTCTGTACCGATTTTCGCGTTGCTAGACTCGAATCTCGTTAAAGATTGTTTTGCTCTGTGAAAAAAACTCTTATCAGAAAGAAAAATAAATTTATTAGCTGTAAGTTTATTGTATTATTTTTCATCTCATTCACTTGATATTTTTTACACCAATGATCAAGTTATCGACCAAATTATCGTTTGAAATGAAACTTCTTGGAAGCTAGCTAGTGTAGCCTAGCCTATTTTCGAATTGGATATATTTCACAATTTTTTCCCTCATCAATTCATTTGACGAATTAAAATGGGAGCAACCAATAAAAATTCATGTTCTATACTCAATTCTTATTGATTCGTCTTTTATTTCTTTGGCTATGGGAATAATGGGTCAATTCTGGGATTTTTTTTATAAGCATACCAGACTCTGTAACTTGGACAGTTACATATTAGTAAATTTTGCAATTCTGAAACCAAACTTATGAAAACGAGAATTATACTCTCATATTTCAATTTAGCATGCTTCGAAATTATGTTTCATTTTCATTGGGAATTCGAAATTTTCTCGAAAATTCAAAAGTAAAAAAAAGTGAGAAATTGTTAGAATATACTCCTGAACTTTTGATAATAATAATACCTTATCCAGTAAGTCACATTCCATTCTTTGTTAAAACGTAGCAAACGAAAGATATACCACTGGAATCCTTAAATTCCCTTCAAAAAAATCTTTTAGTAACTTTATCAACTTGATGTCCATTTCATAATATTAAAAGTTTCTGTGAGGTTACAAGGGATTGAATGATACGCGTATAGAATCGATCCATTAGTCCTTTCACAGATTTTTCACTAGAATGTAGATCAAAGATCACAAAGAAATGTATTTCAGTTCTCTTTCTCGATAAATGATGGGATGCTACACTGCATAAATTGAAGTTAATACTTAAAATTAGATATTCTTCCCATATGAAAATTATAAATTGTTAAAATCTCGAGAGTTATTGAATTTCTAGTTGTATTTGTTTTCTTCCTATTCCAGGGCTGGTCTCTCGAAACACTCCAATCGCCAGTTCAAGTTTCACTTCTAACCAGTATAATTGAATTTTGTCAACCATTATGTCCAAAAAATCATGAAATTTCTGTACATATTTATTGTACAAAATCATGTAACATCAAATCGAAAAGAAAATATATAACATAGTTTTATTTTGTATGTTCCAATTCAATTTGTATAAATAATACTTTTGTTGTACGGTTTAATAAAAGTAGTATCATACGTTTTATTTTTCAATTTCATTCAATTATCCTTATTTATTATTATTTCACTGGGATATATGGTGGTAACTTCAACCTTATAACTAAAGTGGACATCACACTGAAATTCTGCTGTGTTCTCGTCATGATCTATAGTGAAAATGTATTGCAGGGATTTGGCCAAATGATTGAAGTTCTTATAACTTCGTCGACGATTCGAAATATTTCAATTCAGTAACAACTTTTCATGTGTATACAGTAGAACTCCTTTAACTCAAACTTCCCTAACTCGAAGAATTCTCCAAGTCGAATTTTCTTCACAAACAAAGACGTTTTTACAACATCACTATGTAGTTTTCCCCCCTTAACCCTTATAAACCGGCCAAATTTTTTTGTTGAGAATCAAGCAGGAATTTTTTGTGTAGACTAGTCATGAGGCTAGGAGCCAGGAAAAAATAAGAAAAAAATGTCTGATCTTTACTGTTCTCAATATACGGCGTCCTTTTAAAAGGACGGTAGGGCCACAGGGTACTAAAAATAAATTCAGAGGCATGATTATTTATTTGCAATAAACGGTTTAGTTCAGGAATATGAACACAACAAAATATCATTTGGTATGAAAACTGCTAAAACAATCTTTTGGGTGTAATCCGATGTCACATTTCCCACATCGAAAATTCCCGTCTATCAGTTCTTCATCGAAAAAACACTGGAATAGTTGCAAAGGCGAACGATTTTTTATTACGTGAGAAACTGAATTCCACATAGGAAAAGTTTCAATCAAGTCCTTTTCAAGGGTCTAGTTGAATGATTTCGTTTTTTTCAATCTCCTTTCAACAAAATTTGACAATGGTATTTCGTCTTCGCTTTCCCATTCTGATTCATTTATATCATTTTGTCTGCGATTTGTTTTCATATAAAGTTCTACATCACCCACTAATTGAGATCGCGGTAGGTTGTTCGGGCCGACGTCTTCATCATTTTTTATATCCCGACTATCCTAGGTCTCTGTGAGACCCCTCAGAAGCTCAGAACATCAGAAGCTCAGAGCTTGTGTGAGTTAGGAGACCCGGTTGTGTTCTGTGAAGGCTTTGTTACTGTGTCCTTACCCATTAGCATTTGTGGGAGGAAATAGAATTATTTCGTCCGGAATATTATCGATATTTTCGAGTTCTTCGAGAAGTTCATTCAGGGTAAGTGGTCTTTGCCAATACCTGAAACCGCATAAAATAATTTCAAAAGCGAGGTATATTTTCTTTGCTTTCTTTATTACTATTTATTATGATTACCTAAGAGAATAAATGAAAGTAATGGAATAAAAAATTACGAAAAGCACTGCCGTGAAGGCAGGAGCTTTTGAGCGCTCGTACATGCACCTTGTAGGTAGATTCGCATTTTCCAGTTTTAGAAACCAATTGAAGGAATTTTTGACAGCTGTCAAAAAAATTCTGAAACTTAGGCGAAACTCCAGACTTCATGTCAGTGCTTCAGCTGATCAATTTTGTTTCGATAATTCGCTCGAATTTTCTACGGTATCTATGGTCTTGGTGATACGGTCTGGACAAAATTTTGCACGTAGTTTGAGTACATTATTCCTCAGCTAGGTGCATAATTTCATTACAATCCGATCAGTAGTTCCGAAACTATCTGGAAAAAAGTATTTTGAACGGCCATATTTACGGAACCCCTCATTGATGAACGTGGCCGCGATATTCGCAATCCAAACCCACCCTGAAAATTTCAAGTTCCTAGGCCTTTCCGTTCAAAAGTTTTCAATTTTTTTTTCTATGGTTTCTATGGTTCTGGTCATGCGATCTGAACAAAATATTGCTTCAATATATCATTCTCGATTAAAATACAAAATTTCATCTCGATCGAATCCGTAGTTTCGAATTTATCGAGAAAACAAAACTTCAAACGACCGTATTTACGGAACCCCTTGTATAATGTTGCTCATAGATGAACGTGATCACGACATTCGAGATCCACACCTATCCTGAAAATTTCAAGTCCCTATAGGCATTTCCGTTCAAAAGTTACAATTTTCTATGGTTTCTATGGTTCTGGTCATGCGATCTGGACAAAATTTCGCATGTAGCTAAAACACCTCATTTTCCATTTGAGTGCAAAATTTCATCTCGATCGAATCTGTAGTTTTCAAGTAATCAGGGAAACAAAACTTTGAACGGCCATATTTACGGAACCCCTGGTGGAATTTGGCCCATAAACGAACTCAACCGAGGCATTTGGGATCTGAACCTACACTGAAAATTTCAAGTCTCTAGGTTGATCCGTTCGAGAGTTACGGCCAGCCGGACGGACGGACAGACTCGAATTTTCCGACGGATTCGTCATCAGTGAGTCGAACATAGTCGATTGAGACCATTTTCGGCTCAAAATTCGAAAAATACAGACATCGTGACGAAATGATATAGCCCTCGTGTAAGTAGTACGAGCGCTCAAAAATCCGACTCATCATCGTATCGCATAAACCTACCGTCCTTTTAAAAGGACCAACAACTTTGACGGCGAATAACCAAACTAATTTTCATAAACATCTTTATATTCTCAATTGGAAAGAAGGAATAGTGTATACTTACAAAATTGAACATGTTTGCTGAACAAAATTGAAGTACAGATCTAGGGGTTTCCCAGAAGGATGTAAAACGGGGATATGAGTTCAGTTTATTATATAAATGAGAGTAACAGTTTTCTTCATGTATATCCGTTGAAGCCATGTATGAGATACAACCACAGTCTTTTACAGAGGTCGATAAATTAGACTGTATTTATCGACCTTTTAAAAGGACTATGGTTCATATGGGTCAAGTCGAATTTCCGAAACTCGAACTGAAATTAAGCAGTACTTTTGGGAAACACCCACTGCAGCTTTGGGGAATTCCGGGTGGAGAGTAGCCGACAGTTGAGAAATTTTCTCTGATCGTCCGCTGCGTTACGTTTTGAAGGCATTCCGTCCCTCACATCAGGTTTATCATCGCTAAACTATGCAGATGGGACTTAATAAGCCGAAACCGGTCTATAGTTGGGAATGATGGATTTGATGTTCTCTGAGGTTACATGAATTGATTTTTGGCCTGCTCATTAGATTATCTATAACAATTTTTCTTCGGAAAAATTGTTTCATTACATGTGAGAAATAAAAATATTTATTCACTATCACAGTCATTGCATTGTACAAACAAACAATAAAAGGAAAGCATGTCAATAATCTTTAATCACACTTTATCCAGAAACTCCTTTACGGAATATGGTTCACATCTTATTATGAGTTTGTACTTACCTCTTGTAAGATCCAAATTTCTCAAGTTCTTTAATTTTCTTCGGTAGCGATTCAAATAGTCTTATTGCCCTGTAGAACATCTTTTTTTCAGTCAAGCTTAGGGAATGCAACGGATAAAAGTACTTGAACTTTTGCCGGGTTTCATTTTTATTTAGCATAGTGTTAGTACTACATAATGTATATAGAACCGTGTTTTTGTAATACCTCTGCAATACATATGTTAATACACATATATGAATTTAAAATCCCTCAATTTAGTTGTTTTCCCGTAATTCGAATTTTCCGTAACTCAAGTAAAAGCACTGTCCCTTGGAGATTCGAGTTAGGGAAGTTCCACTAGATTTTGGACTAAAATATTTTTTCATAGATTTTCAAATCCAAAAGTCTTTTTGCTAAAACTAACAAAAAATAATTTTAATGGTTAATAAATACATATGTATTTCAATTATTCCTCAGATAGTTGTACTTTCTGTTGCAGATACATCAGAACTCGAGTCGCTCATATTCGATTTGAGTGAATTCTTATTATTATTTCTTTTCTCATCTTCAATGGTGACAAGACTTTGATCGATTGCTATTTCCATCCACTTCTCTAGGTTTTGCTTTAGTCCCACCACTAAAGGTTCCAAATTATCCGAAAGTAGGGCTAATGCCTGAAAAATAAATTGTAAAATATGCCAAATGAACTTTTCCAATTTGATTTTCACAATTTTGTTGATGAGAATTAGCTGCACGTTAGAAAGTATATATTATGGGTACCCAACTAGTAGACGAGTTGCTTTCTTTTGCTGCTACCCTCAATCATTAATGAATGTAGTGTTCAAGGTGAAGCAAAAACAAACAAAAAAATAACATATTTTTACTCACCTCATATATTGGAAAACAAATAGAGTCGATGAATCCAACTTGCATTAGGGGTAATTGGTAATCTTTTTCCCTATTCATCAAATCCTGAAAGAGAACGAAAGGTTAATTATTTTCTTTAAGGAGGTTTGGTTTCATTTTCCAAAAATAATATGCAATATATTCCTATAACCCTGACATATGAAATGTACTTCAAAGAAAAATGTGGAACACCAACAAGCACATCTACAAAGTAAAGAAAAAAATTACGAAAAGCACTGCCGTGAAGGCAGGAGCTTTTGAGCGCTCGTACATGCACCTTGTAGGTAGATTCGCATTTTTCAGTTTTGGAAACCAATTGAGGAAATTTTTGACAGCTGTCACACAAATTTTCAAACTAAGGCGATAATCCAGACTTCAAGTCAGTGCTTTAGGTGACCAATTTTTGTTTTCGATAATTCGCTGAAATTTTCTACGTTATCTATGGTCTTGGTGATGCGATCTGGACAAAATTTCGCACGTAGTTTGAATACATTATTCCTCAGCTAGATGCAAAATTTCATTCCAATCAAATCGTTAGTTTCGAAATTATCAGGAAAAGAATATTTTGAACGGCCATATTTACGGAACCCCTAGTCTAATTTTGCTCATTGATGAACGTGACCGTGAAATTCGCGATCCAAACCCACCCTGAAAATTTCAAGTTCCTAGGCCTTTCCCTTCGGAAGTTATAATTTTCTATGGTTTCTATGGTTCTGGTCATGCGATCTGAACAAAATGTTGCTTTAATATATCATTCTCGTTTAAAATACAAAATTTTATCTCGATCGAATCCGTAGTTTCGAAATTATCGAGAAATCAAAATTTCAAACGACTGTATTTACGGAACCCCTAGTATACTTCTACTCATTGATAAACGTGAACGCCACATTTCAGATCTACACCTATCCTGTAAATTTCAAGTCCCTAGGCCTTTCCGTTCGAATTGATTTTCTATGGTTTCTATGGTTCTGGTCATGCGGTCTGGAGAAATGTAGCTTGAATATATCATTCTCCATTAGTATACAAAATTTCGTCACGATCGAATCTGTAGTTTTGAAATTATCAAGAAAACTAAATTTCAAACGACCATATTTACGGAACCCCTAGTATAATTTTGCTCATAGATGAACGTGATCACGACATTCGAGATCCACACCTATCCTGAAAATTTCAAGTCCCTAGACGTGTCCGTTCAAAAGTTACAATTTTCTATGGTTTCTATGGTTGTGGTCATGCGACCTGGGCAAAATTTCACATGTAGCTTGAACACCTCATTCTCCATTTGGGTGCACAATTTCATCTCGATCAAATCTGTAGTTTTCAAGTAATCAGGGGAACAAAACTTTGAACGGCAATATTTACGGAACCCCTGGTGGAATTTGGCCCATTAACGAAATTAACCGAGGCATTCGGGAACTGAACCTACACTGAGAATTTCAAGTCTCTAGGTTGTTCCGTTCGAGAGTTATCGTGCTTACGGACGGACGGACGGACAGACTCAAATTTTCCGACGGATTCGTCATCAGTGAGTCGAACATAGTCGATTGAGACCATTTTCGGCTCAAAATTCGAAAAATACAGACATCGTGACGAAATGATATAGCCCTCGTGTAAGTAGTACGAGCGCTCAAAAAACATCAATGTTCATCCTCTGCATATCTCTCCGATCTCCACTCCCCATCTCTGTCCTTGGCCCGACATATTTCCAACGTCAACCCATGCAATTTAGGATTTGTTTCTCTGATTAATGAATCATTAGGGCGACATACACTGGCGGATTATTCGTACAGTTTTGATACGTAGAGATCTGATTTGACAGATCCAGATGTGTCATTTTACACCATAAACGTACAGATTCAATACCATCAACGCAATTATATCCGTACGAATTTGGCTCGCCACGTATCAGATATGACAGATAATGCGCCCGTGTATGTCGCCCTATTGACTGCTCCGACACCATACTATTCAAGGATTCCTGTGGTCGTTTGAGTTTATACATTATCCCTCTCAATTTATTGACCAGATTATCTATATGTTAAATCCACCTGCGGTGTCTGTCAATCACAATACCCAAATACCTAACAGATTCAGCCTCCGGGTTACATGAGGTTCAGCCGACCGAATCTCGGTAATCCACTAGTGAATAGTGTATGAGCAGAATGGTAAATACTTAGTTTTTTTTAGATTGAGTGTGTCGTATTGAATCTGAACCATTCCTCTAAAGCTCTGAAGTCTTCCTCTACCTCTGTCTTCAATGTCTTCCACGAGCTAGATTCATAAAATATCACAATAGTAGAGTTCGCGAGGCATGAAAAGAGCTCTAAAACAGATTTTCGTGCGAACTTCATTGCTAAAATGTATGGACCTCTTAGTATCATTCCCTACATCATAACAATGCAAAATCACTTGGTCGTCAAAAAATCGTCCTGTGCAGGAAGTGGTGGGGGTCATTTTTCCAAAAATTGACAAATTTATTTTTTCGTTTATAATTATCTACATCCAGTGACTTATATTCAAACAAATTTTCATCGAAATATACGATTCAGAAATATTTTATTTTAATTATCAAAGAAGTCGGATACAATGCGCTTATATGGAGTTCCTTAAGATAAAATCGTTTGCCCTGCAAAGGCATATTCACCATTATGTTCCGTTCCATTTTACTCGGAAACTGTCGCGAAAATCAAAAAAGTGCTTCATATAAGGGGTCTTCCTCATAAACCGACAATTCAGATGGTTTTTTCCAAATTTCAATTGGCCTGATAATTTCCTCAAAAAATAGGAAATACTGCTATAACATCCGGTTAGCCGCGACTGACCGTGGAGATGCGAGGAACCTCACTTTCATGAATAAACGCTTGTCGGGGCAGAAATAAACGACCTTATGGATCGAGCGTTCATAGGGTCGTTTTTCGGTTGGACCAGGCCATATTTTCATTGTTCATATTGTTCATATTTTCATTGTTCGTGCATTCTGATGATGAATTAGAATGTTTGATTTGATTTCTTTCAACTTGTGGTTTAAAAAACAAATAGGGACAAACATATATTTGTTAATTTACAATTACTTATTGAGTTCAGTTTGGTACCTATTTACATTCGTCCTGAAATTATCGCTCATTTGCATTTGTACTTGAAAGATTTACGCAACTCCAGAATCTTGGACTAGAAATCATATTCAAATCTGCAAAGGGGCACAGTTGTTATCTATGCTTTCTAGGTTCAAAATATATCTTACATTCCATTATGAATCCGATTCAAATATCACTGTCAGATGAAGAATATTCAACAGGATGGAATTTGGAAAATTTTGTGTTACTTTTATTGCCACATGCTTTTTGGGCCATACCTTTGCGAGAGCCAATACAAGGAATTTTTTTTCCCTCACAGGAACACATAGGTCCGGTGCAATCTGGAATGAAAATGCCCATGTTATAAATAATAGATATTTATCAGATATTCGATATACAGGATGTTTCATGAGTGATTGGCCGTAGCCTAGTGGTCAATGCAGGTCATCCAGACCTTCAGAAAAGTTGCTTGTTTTGTATCCCAAGGCTCTTAGTTTAGGAGATACAGGGTGATTTATGGATTTTGGCCTGAATTTACGATAGGCATAATTCTGGAATCTGATCTATCCAAGAATTGTCCCTTCAGATCTTATACTAAACAAGCCGTTAATGTAGACGATGAACAAAACCGGACCCAGCACTTTTTGGAACACCACATGTTACAGATTCAGGACTACTTAACTCACCCCCAATACAAACCCTTTGCTGACGATCTGTCAAATAGCTCTTCAAGATTTTGAATATTCTTCCCCTAATAGCGCTAATGCTAAATCAGTGACGGCTCGTGCCCTTCAAATGTGGATCGGCCAAGCCCAATATATATACAAATATGAGCCTAGGCAATCTGGTAATCCCACGAAAGAGTGAGACAAAAAAAACAAATATATGTATGTTTATATACATGGTGTCCTAGAAAGAATAGATAATCCTGAAATACTGTACAGAAGAGCTATTGGGCGCTCTGAGAAAAATACAAGAAAAAACTATCCAATGTAGAAATATGTTTTCGAGCGCTCGTACAACTAACACGAGGGCTATATCATTTCGTCACGATGTCTGTATTTTTCGAATTTTGAGCCGGAAATGGTCTCAAACGATAGAGTTCAACTCACTGATGACGAATCCGTAGATTTGAGTCTGTCCAGCCGTCCGTAAGCACGATAACTCTCGAACGGATCAACCTAGAGACTTGAAATTTTCAGTGTAGGTTCAGATCCCAAATGCCTCGTTCGTTAATGGGCAGAATTCCACCAGGGGTTCCGTAAATATGGCCGTTCAAAATTTTGTTCTCCTGATTACTTTGAAACTGCAGATTCGATCAAGATGAAACTTTGCACTCAAATGGAGAATGAGGTGTTCAAGCTACATGTGAAATTTTGTCCAGATCGCATGACCAGAACCATAGAAACCATAGAAAATTGTAACTTTTGAACGGAAACGCCTAGTGACTTGAAATTTGCAGGATAGGTGTGCATCTCGATTGTCGTGATCACTTTCATCTATGAGCAAAATTATACTAGGGGTTCCGTAAGAATGGTCGTTTGAAATTTGGTTTTCTTGATAATTTCAAACAGATTCGATCGTGACGAAATTTTGTATACTAATGAAGAATAATATATTTAAGCTACACTTCTCCAGATCACATGACCAGAACCATAGAAACCATAGAAAATCATAACTTTCGAACGGAAAGGCCTAGGGACTTGAAATTTTCAGGATAGGTGTGGATCTGAAATGTCGCGTTCACGTTTATCAATGAGCAGAATTATACTAGGGGTTCCGTAAATACGGTCGTTTGAAATTTTGGTTTCTCGATAATTTCGAAACTACGGATTCGATCGAGATAAAATTTCATATTTTAATCGAGAATGATATATAAAAGCAATATTTTGTCCAGATCGCATGACCAGAACCATAGAAACCATAAAAAATTGTAACTTCTGAACGGAAAGGCCTAGGAACTTGAAATTTTCAGCGGGTTTGGATCGCGAATTTCACGGTCACGTTCATCAATGAGCGAAATTAGACTAGGGGTTCCGTAAATATGGCCGTTCAAAATATTATGTTCCTGATAATTTCGAAACTACCGATTTGATCGAAATGAAATTTTGCACCTAGCCGAGGAATAATGTATTCAAACTACGTGCGGAATTTTGTCCAGATCGCATCACCAAGGCCATAGATACCGTAGAAAATTCTAGCGAATTATTGAAACAAAAATGATCACCTGAAGCACTGACATGAAGTCTGGATTTTGCCTAAGTTTCAGAATTTTTTGACAGCTGTCGAAAATTCCTCTAATTGATTTCTAAAACTGGAAAATGCGAATCTACCTACCAGGTGCATGTACGAGCGCTCAAAAGCGCCTGCCTTCACGGCAGTGCTTTTCGTATTTTTTTTTAAATAATGATCTCTACATCTCGTTGCGTTTCTGTGTAACACGCTTGCAAGTAAAATAAATCCTTCAGTTCCTTCATAGTAAAATATTCTTCATTAATATACCAATAAATATGCAGTAAACCGTATGAATAAAAGTTGTCATAATAAAATAATATTTCATTATGTGAGTGTTTGATCGTTCAAGTAGAAATTTGGACATTTTTGTTTTCAAAAACATGACAACAGTTATTTTACGGTTTTCTGCATATGTATTTGTATTTCAATGAAGAATATTTCACCATGGCAAAAATGATGGATTTGATTTATTTGTGAGCGTGTTACACAAAAACACATGGTGTAGTAAAAATCATGGTTTTAAAAAAAAATATATTTCAAACGGGATTTTTTTTTCTACTTTTTTCAGAGCGCCCAATAGCTCTTCTATAAAGTATTTCGGGATTATTCAGTCTTTCTGGGACACTCTGTATACTTATATACATTTTAATTTTCCATCAAAATTTAACGAAATGAACTGAAAACTAAAAATACAGACATCGTCACGAAATGATATAGCATATAGCTCCGTGTAAGTAGGACGAGCGCTCAGAAATATACTGCGATTCTAACATCTCCACTCCTTGAAGCCATTCCGGGCTCTGGCTACTGGCAGTAGCACCTATCTAACCGCAACAGCGTACTGCACGAGTAATAGGGAATATTTTATATTTTTATGGTCAGACAATCCCGAACTACTATTAAAAGGTACGATCAGTTATTTTCTGAAATAGACATAATATTTTATAATTAACCTTACTATTCATTCAATATTTGAAATGAACAATTATAAAATGTGAGATTTACATACATACAAACATCACCAGCGTAGGCCCGCCGTTTACCAGGAGGAGAGTGCCGGGCAACATGAGACTTCCTAGTCTGTGTGGAGTTGGGCTCACTCTATCCGAACAAGTTCGATAATCTCGGGGTGATATTGGACCGCAAACTCTTGTGGAACAAACATGTCGAGTCCCAAAGGAATAAGGCTAACGGGATATTTTGGTCTACTCGAAGGGTGCTTGGTAAAGGATGGGGCTTCAAACCGCACATTACGCACTGGCTGTATACTGCTGTGGTGAGGCCTATCCTAACCTATGCCTCAATGGTGTGGTGGCCGTTTATGGAGAAGGCCTGCAATCGCATCATTACAAAATGCCAGAGAAAAGCTTGTCTAATTATTACAGGCGCTCTGAGATCTACCCCTACGGCAGCGATGGAGTGTCTGTTTGGTCTTCCACCATCACATCTGGTTGTGAAGGAGGTAGCTATGAAGGCAGCTCTTAGAGTCTGGGAACGGGGACAATGGCGTGATGCTGGACTCTTTAAGGGGCACGCGAGGGCTCTCAAAATGGTGGAGGATGTTAACGCATTCCTTCTCTATACAGGGGACCACGCGGGCACTAGTTTCTGCTTTGACGAGCCCTACAGGGTATTTGTTCCTGACAGAGATCTATGGTCTTCACCAAACAGGCTTGATATGCCTGAAGGTCCCACTTGGTTTTCTGTGTCATTAACAGGGTCTGGTGCTGGAATTGTGAGACCCCGCTGCAATCGAGCTATCCCTCTGGGGATGAACTGCTCTATAGTGCCGGCTGAGCTGTATGCGGTTCTTGTCTGCGCGCTGGAGTGTATTTGCAGGGGATACTCTGGGGAACACTCTGGGGAACACATTGTGACAGTCAAGGAACACTGAAATCCCTTTCTGATGTCGTCGGCCTAATTCGTTAACCTGCTCCATTCCATTTTTGCATAGTTTACAGGAGAGAAAAAAAACTGAAAGATATCTTTTCTATTTTACATATAAAGATTCTGAATATACATTTGGTTGCTATAATGATTCTACATATGTTGTGAGTTTTGAAAATAGAATATCTTAAGCACAGTTTCAATTTGATTGAGGACATAGCAGTTTTTCCATTTAAATGAAGTAACATTATTTGCTTGTAATTCTCAATTGAGGATTATATTATAATCAAATCAATTCAATCAGTTTCAATCAAAATATTTATTATCAAAATTTTAACAATACAATCAGTATTCAAACAAGAAACCGTATTAACTATTTTAGTATTTTATAAACAATATGTAATTAATCAACATAATTTCAAATGTTTTCAGTGTTCTTTACTAGTTAAACTTCCATATAAGTCACAGTCGTATGAGTTAATCAGAGATAAAACTTAAGAGCCAAATAAATTAAGAAAATTCTGAAAAAAACAATCATATTTTTCAAACAAAAACTAAAATTCTGAAGAAAATTGAATTCTGAACCAAAAACAATCTTCTAGCGACCCTTAATTCAAAATCACAAAAATAACCTATTGATGAGGTTAATCATCGTAATATTAATGATAGTCGGGTGAAAGAGTCCTTCTGATTTGCTACAAATCCTCAAACTTCCAATGAGTGATTTTACGTCGATTTTGGTGCATTGCGTAAGATTACTAATCTCACAAGGATGAAATCGTGAAGACCTTTTCTGCGGTAAAAGTTGCTAGTTATCCTTATAAAAAGTTTTATAGAGACTGGATCCATTGCTTCCATAACGTAACACTGAATGAAAATACACTAACGTGCAAAAAAAAAACGCAACAAGGTAATATTTGGTAAAATTGTAGGTTTCGTAGTTTCTTTATTTTTAGTTCCATTTTTAACATTTTTGCAGTAAACTGTAGATAAAATTAATAATTTTAACTTGCTCATTTGTTCTTTCGTCAAATGCTGGCTTATTAGTCTTTATACAGGGTTAATAAGAAGTTTGTGTTAAACCCTAATTTCAAAACATTCTGTGATATAATTTCGTGGTCAAATTCTTTCAAAATACCAATTTAGGTTAAGAACCATTCGTTCTCAACATTTTATTTTTGGTTCATGTCTTCAAGTGCACCAGTTAATTTTTAAGAGGGGAATGAACTCTAAAGAAAAAAAAAATTTCTTTGTTCCTTCTCCATACTCTTCTCCATCCGCCTGGAGAATGTGAGGAGAATCTGGATTCGTCAGTGAATAGAACATTGTTTCATTGCTCTAAGTTACAATGTAAATGTTCAGTAGTAAATTGCAGTTTAGCTACTCGGTGTAAGTTTGGTCCAGCTACTGGTCTGCAAGCATTTCTTGCAACATATTCATAATTACGTTCATCTTCAACAAGAGCACAGCTATTGTGCAAATTTCCTTCCCCAATTCACCTATTCACAAAATTACAATTCTTACAGTAAACCGTTGTTGACTTCGTTCATTTCGTTCTTGAAAATGAATTAGACTAGAGCACTCAAAGGCATGAATCAAAAAACAAAATGTTGAAAAGGAAAAGTTTTCGACAAAAATTGGTATTTTGGAAGAATTTGATCACGAAATTATTCCACAGGATGTTTCAAAATTAGGGTTCAACAACAAACTTCTAATTAACCCTGTGTAATGATTTATAAGCCAGCATTTAACGAAAGTCCGAATAGGCAGTTCAAATTAATAATTTTGTCTACAGTTTGCTGACAAAAATTCGAAAATTTTACTAAAAATAAAGAAACTACGAGACCTCAAATTTCACAAGTATTAACTTGTTGCGTTTTTTTTGCACGTGACTGTATATCTCAAATATGGAACAAAGGAGACTTACCTTGTTTATAAATTTGGCCTTCACTAACACTATGCAATTAAAAACTCGATCAAAACATTGCCTATAACTTCGTGCGACCAAAAAATCACGTATACGGTGGACCATAATCAGTACAAAACTGAGGACCCAATGGGATTTAGCAGGTTTTCATTGTGTAGATTTGCTATTGGGTACAAAGCAGTTTTTCGTGCACGACTTTTTTACCACATTGAATATCGATATCGACCTTTTACCTTATCCCATAAGGTAGGTAGGTAGCTCAAAAAGTAAAATTGACCAAAAATGGACTTGGCAGGTTAACGAATCAGGCCGACGATGTGAGAGTTGTATTCTTGTTAGTAGGAGAATGCAGAAAAGTTCTGCGTGAGCTTGGCTCCGGCAACTTTCTGAAAGTTGTTTGGTGTGCGGCTCATGCGGAGGTACCTGAAAATGAGAAGGCAGATACACTGGCGAAGCAGGGGGCCTGATCAGAGTTTGTTGGTCCGAAACCCGCACTGCCAGTCTGTCGCACATCTGTCAGAAACCTCTTCAGAAGTTGGCTGGATAGGAAGTTTTCCTCAGAGTGGTGCACGGGAGTTGATCTCAGGCAGTCGAGGCTTCTCATCGAGAGACCTTCCTCTGGACCTGAGGTCAGGAGACTCCTGGCACTAGAGAGAAGACAGCTTGTTCTGGTGACCGGCACTTTGACTGGCCACCTGCTGAATAAACATTTGAAGAGAATGGGACTGACTAGTTGCTCTTTGTGCCTGGTGCAGGAGCACAGATGAAACTGCTGAACACATTCTTTTCAGTTGTAGTGAACTCACTAATCTGAGGACAACACACCTAGGGAACCCAACACCTACTATTCCTACGGTGAAGGGGACTCCTCCTTGTCGACTCGCGGCATTTCTGTCTGCTTGTCTGCGGGACTGAGTCTCTCAAGCAGTATGCGGAGGCACAATGGGCCACATGAGCTCAGTTCGGCCCGGAGCGGGCGCCGCACAGAGAAGAAGAAGGCCGGCCTTGTATGTATCAAGCTGCGACCTAACATCGAGGTATTGCACTGTTCTACTTAGTGGTAACTGCGTGTGTCGTAGGTGTTACATAGTACCTACCATTATGAAGTGCTCGTCGGCAGGCCTACCCGCGTGAATAGGACACAGAAAGATGATAATATGAGAGAGAACTTGGGTATCAAATAATTCGGGGATTTCATGCTGATCGAAATGAGTTTCTGTTTCCTGTTTTAAGTGGAACTATAAGATATCGAGGGCATTACTCGAGATTTGAATATCGAAATTGATAATTCAGAATAAGGTTCAATGAATAAAACTTTTATAATTATTTTCTATTTCTCGAATATTTACGAGCCGTCACTGTGCCATATATATCCAATTCTACCAATAATTTAACATGGTTCACGGTATCAAAGGCTTTTGAGAGATCAACGAAAACCCCTAATTATGGTTTACTTTTATCCAGAGTTCCATCAATGAGATATGTTAACTCGTGAATTGCATCCTCAGTTGATCTTCCCTCCATGAATCCGTACTGGTATTCAGAAATAATCTTGTATCTCTTGAAAAAGTTCATTATCCTCATTTTGAGAAATGGATTTCAGAGTCTCTACTCTAATACCATCATTTCCAGGAGCTGTTGATGATCTCAGGTGCATAACTACAACACTAACTTCACTGGTATCCGTCGGAGATAGATGTATCGAATTTGGGATTCGTCTCTCTCGTTCCTTGAAGCGATCAGGAATGATCATCCTTTCTGCATATTTTTGGCCTAAATTACTGAAATGGGAATTGAAACTATTGCAGATGTCACTCCCAGAATAATAATTTACCATTTGTAGATTTAATTGTCTCAATCTTTTCCCCTGATTTTGAATGGTTACAAATGTTATTCACACATCTCCAAGGTGCTCTAGAATGGCCTGCATTCTGTTTGTTCCTGTAAACTTGAGATGCAATTTTACGGACGAGTCATGAGGATTCTTCATCAATTCCTTGTACATTTGCTGTTTTTTCCTTGCTGATGTTAAGAGTGCAGAAGTTATCCATGCCTTGTTGCCCTTCAATCTTTTCTTCGATTTGATTCGTCTCGTATGTCTCTCAATATATTTTTTTTTTTCAGTCTTCCAATGAATTCCTCAGCCATCTCATCTATATTCTGCAATCCATAAAAATTTTTCCAATTTTCAGTCACCAAATCATCTTCGAGAGATGAAAAATTTACCTCCCCTGCAACTGCTGTAGTTCTCGGAAACATCTGGTCGCTCCATATCGACGTTCACCGTCAGCGCTATAGTATAATGATCAGTTATATCGTAGGGAAAAATGAACGATTCAGTTTTCTCAGCTATCTTAGATCTTATAAAGAAATGGTCAATACATGACTATAAGGTCGAGTATATTCATTGATATAAGAGTCATAACCGAAGCTGCTTAAGGTGTCCTCTTCCACATAATCCGCACCGGATAACAAGTCCATGTTAGTATCTCCTGCAATAATATGAAGACCAGTTTTTCTGATTGACTGAATATACTTCAGCAGACCTATGTTGAATCTTTTCGGATCAGTACTTGGGGACCTATAGATGGCAGTGACAATCATATTCGCAGTCCCAATCTTTGCATTCACCTCAATAATTTTTGTATCACAGATGTCCTCATGAGTAATATAATATTAGGTTGGGGAAAAAGTAATTTCGTATTTTGCTCCCTTTTTACTCAACTGAGTACATCTTGTTCGTTATTGCTCTCATCACATCATACAATACGGCGTTATAACGGTGTGGTTGCTCTCTTTGACAGTTTTGCGCTTAATCGATTCAATCGCGGACAATCGTGAGTCGAGTATGAAGATTTCAAAGAAAGAAATTCGCAATTTTCTACATTCTACTACCTAAAAGAGAAAAACGCGTCGAGAGCAACCAAAAAAATTTGCCATGTATACGGGGCCGATAATCTCCCGGTTCTTGTAGCAAAACAGTGGTTCGAGCGATTCCGTGCTGGTGTAGTGGAGGTGACAGATGCACCATTCACTGGCAGGCCTGTCGTCGAAAATGTGGATAAATTAAGGTAAATATCGAGATCGACCGTCATGTTAGTCGTCGTAGCATCGTCCAGGAGCTGAACATTGATCATAAAACCGTTTTGAACCATTTGCAGAAGACTGGATTGAAAAAAAGCTCGATGTTTGGGAGCTACACGAACTGACGCAAAAAAACATCACAGACCGAATTTCCATCTGCGAATCGCTGCTGAATCGTAACAAGATCGACCCATTTCTGAACCGGATGGTGACATTGGTGACTGGTGATGAAAAATGGGTAACAATGTCCAGCGACAGAGATCGTGGTCGAAATCCAACGAAGTGGCTCTGACCAGACATTGACGGCCAGGAAGGTGTTACTGTTTGTTTGGTGGATAGGCCGAGAGTGCTCTACTATGAGCTGCTTCCCTATGGTCAAACGCTCAATTCTGTCCTCTACTGTGAACAACTCAACTGTTGGAAGCTGGTGATCGAACTGAAGCGGCCAGGACGCACGCATCTTTGATGACGCGCCAGTAGCTTCGGGAGCAGGCGTGGGAAGTTCTTATGCATCCATCCCTATATTCCGGACCTGGCACCAAGCGTCTACCACCTGTTCCAGTCCATGGCCAACTCGCTTAGAGGAAAAAATTTGGCCTCAATGAGGGCCTGTGAAAATTGGTTGTCTGAGTTTTTCGCCAATAGGGAAAAGGGCTTCCAAGGGAGGGACATTGTGAAGTTAGATTCCCGTTGGCAACAAGTTATCGAACAGAACGGCGCATATTTGACTCAAATTGGATGATTGTAACACTTTTTATAAAGCATTGAAATAAAGCGAAAAATACGAAATTACTTTTTACATCGAATCGAAAAGAAAATACATAGTTATTTTGTATGTTCCAATTCAATTTGTAAAGTAGTGTATCATACGCTTTATTTTTCAATTTCATTCAATTATCCTTATATATGGGATATATGGTAATCAAAAGTTCAAGCAAATAGGTCATAAATATATTATTTCTCAATCTTCCTGTTCGAATAACAAAATCAGAAAACTATAATCTAATAACTAAAGTGGACATCACACTGAATGTTGTAAAAATATTCTTACCTAGAAGTTAGTTCGTTATCTAATCACTTTGGTTGCACTAGGTTCAACAAAAATTTTTATTAACCAAAATACTAATTAAATCACTTATTAAATTAGTTCACATTATTATTGATCACTTTCAATTCATCAACTAAGATTAATTAATGCATTTTTGAAATTCCCTACAAGTATAATTATCACAACATAAAATATTTACACAAGAGAGCTTTTTAGTAAAACTCATGAAATCTGAGACCTTTTAAATACATAAATTAAATAAATAAATACTGTAAATACAAATCTTGCTCAACTAAATGATTGGTGGGTTATCAACACTCACTTCAAAAAATAATATACTTTTTGATTAAGCGACAATTATTTACAATATTTTTGTAGTTCTAGATTTATAATCATCCTCTCAAATTTTAAGGAGTAATTTTTCATTATAAATTGTTTTTTGTATAAATTCATCGGCCCTTGAAAATTCAACGGTAACACAGTTTTCATGCTAAGAATTCCCAAATATAGCGTTCATAAATATTCTCAATATGTTTTTTATTGTGGCCGGAGTTACTAAAATTCAAAACATGTTCCTAGTCTGCGATATAAAATATTGGTGCATTTAAGACCCATGAAAGAATTTATTTAGAAGATTTTTCTTTGAATTCGAGTCTCAGTATTGAACATTTTATTGGAAGACAACTATCATTTTTTTTTTCGATTCTACTCTTCTATTGGAATGATGAAATAGAGAAAAATGAATGGTAGCTCCATAGTTCAAGAGAAACGCCGATAGGCGTTTACGCTGATGAAATATTTGCTTGTCATTATAGGACAAGGTCTAAGTAATGTTAACATATTTCAATTCAGTAACAACTTTTCATGTATATTTGGAAATATGACTAAAATATTTTTTCATAGATTTTCGAATCCATAAGTCTTTTTGCTAAAACTAACAATAAATAATTTTAATGGTTAATTATATACATATGTATTTCAATACAATTCAATTATTCCTCAGTTAGTTGTACTTTCTGTTGCAGATACATCAGAACTCGAGTCGCTCATATTCGATTTGGGAGAATTCTTATTATTATTTCTTTCCTCATCTTCTATGGTAACAAGACTTTGATCCATTGCTATTTCCATCCACTTCTCACGGTTTTGCTTTACTCCCACAACTAAAGGTTCCAAATTGTCCGAAAGTAGGGCGAATGCCTGAAAATTAAATTGTAAAATATACCAAACTTTTCCAATTTGATTTTTACTATTTTTTTTATGTGAATCAGCTGCACGTTAGAAAGTATATATTATGGGTACCCAACTAGTTGACGAGTTGCTTCCTTTTGTTGCTACCCTTAATCATTAATGAATGTAGGGTTCAAGGTGAAGCAAAAATGTATAACATATTTCTACTCACCTCATATATTGGCAAACAAATAGAGTCGATGAATCCAACTTGCATTAGGGGTAATTGGTCCTCTTTTTCCCTATTCATCAAATCCTGAAAGAGAACGAAAGGTTAATTATTTTCGTTAAGGAGGCTTGGTTTCATTTTCCAAAAATACTATGCAAGGAATATTCCTATAACCCTATGACCTATTCAAGCAATATATCGCACCCGTCGTAGAATAAGGAGACAATTAGAAAAAGATCCATTTTGTGTTAGTAACGGTATTGAACTCAGGAAGTTACCCTTTTCGTACGTGCAATATCGGAATAACTCTAGTTGGCCTCTCCTCCGTTCATTTCAATTTTTTTTTGAAAAACAGCAGAATATTCCATCACGACAGGGGAAGGATTGCATTAATTGAATATTGGGTGCTATAATGGGTGTTATAAGGTCAAAATGGATGGCTTCAGTAATTTCGAATGCCCAGCGTGTTAAATTGAGTAAGTACACAAAAGTATAGAACAAAAACTTCAAATGCGATTCTTCGAAATTCTATGATACCTATGAGGAGTGGAAAACAATAATCTAAAGCCGACTGTGATGTTACAATCATTTATAAGGACCCTGTATACACCCTAGAATGCGCTTATAGCAACAACAGGGCTATCTAAACTCTGGAGGATATCGCAAGGACTATATTGCTTCCGAGTTTACAGAAGTCTTGTAATCACTTGAAAAAAAAAATGTCAGTCCTTCAAATCCAAAGTTTTCACTAGCTTTTGTGCATTTCACGTTTCAGCCCTGCCTGAAATATAGGGTTTCCATCAAATTGTGAGTTGTTTTTATCTGCGAATCCTCGCCTCGCCCATTACTTCTATGATTTTCCGATTTTGGTGACATTTTCAGGAAGTATTTTCTATTGTTTTCAGAAATATGGTAAATTATGGACACCCAGTGCATTACAAAATGGAAATTGAAATTCATTCAAATCGAGAATTGAAAAAATATGTTGAACAATCAATTTTTTAGATAGGAAATAATTCTCAATTTCGTAATAACTGAAGACATTAGACAACTTATGGCCATCGATTGAAATTCACAGTAATAAAGTAACAAATAAAAGATATTCAAGACACCGTCTCATTTTCAAGTTAACTTTGTTATAAAGCGGTACAGAGGCGAGCAAGCGGTAGCGGAAGTAGAGCAAGCTGTTGAAATTTGATATGCAATGTAATTAGGGCGGGATGCATTGCGTGTTTTGGGTACGGTCGTTGTGCGTATGATCGCAAGTCCCAATAGTGATCCTAAAGATTGTAGCTTAAACACGCCATTCTCCATCTGAGTGCAGAATTTCACCTCGATCGAATCAGTAGTAACCAGGAGAACAAAATTTCGAACGGCCATATTTAAGGGAACCCCTGGTCGAATTTTGCCCAATAACGAACTCAACCGCGGCATTCGAGATTCGAACCTACCCTGCAAATTACAAGTTTCTAGATCGTTCCGTTCGAGAGTTATCGTGTATACGGACGGCAGTACAGACTCGAATTTCTCGACGGATTCGTCATCAGATAGTCGAACTCTTTCGATTGAGACCATTTTCGGCTCAAAATTCGAAAAATACAGACGAAATGATATAGCCCTCGTGTAGTAGTACGAGCGCTCAAAAAGCCCGACTTCACGTCAGTGCTTTTCAAATTTTTTAACTTTCAATCAATTATATCTTTGTTAATGGTTCGAAGTTTAGCCTGCTAACTAAACCGAATCTACAAAGGAAGTATTTCTTGCATATTCTGTGGATATTTGACCCTTTTTATGGAATTCCAGCTTTTGTTATTCAAGAAAAATAAAAAGTAGTATTTTTTTTTTCCCTCTTTAAAGAAATTATTTCGAAATTGCATAGGATTCAATCGAAAAATAATTCAAATTTCATTCTGCTTCTGAGAATTATAATGGAAAGTAAATGGTGATATATGAGCTGCTGAGCCGCAAATTTGTTTTGTAAATTTCAACTTTAATGAACTTTTGGTTGGTGCGATATCTGAAAATCGAATAAAAAAACGTTCGTCCGCGAACCACCACCTATAGCTTTTCTAGAAAACCACAAGAGCTTAATATTTTGGTTATTGGTTGAAAAAAAACCTCCTTCCTCCTTCCCACGTATTTCCAAATAAGAATTCGAACTCGGTAAAGATCCCTCAATCTGTTTGGAATCGGCGTGAAGGTGATTACCCTGGTCGCAAAAATAGACCGACGTTAAAAAGAGAGATTTGAAAAAATTACCGTACACTCTTTCTAGATTCAAGACATCTTGTTCAATAAAAGTTATATCAGGGAATGCCTTTGTTTGTCTCAATTTTGAACTTACAATGGGTGTGATGTTGAGCTTTTCTCTTTCCATGTCACCCTGCTCGAAAAACTCCGAAGAAACCAGTTCCGCTACCCTTTTTTCTACCTCCCAGGGTTTCGTTATGGCGGATAAATCACAAACGGTCATTAGCATCGCCCTGAGGATTTCCCTGTTCTCGTCCATTTGCCAACATGCTCCCTCTCTCACAGCCGTGAAAAACGCCCCCCTTTTTCTGAAGTAAATAGCGAGATCTGTAGACAGAATCGCCTCTTCTAATACCCTTATCACTCGAGAGTACTCCTCCGATGAGATGTTGGAAAGTAGCTGGTTTCCCGGGGAGTTCAGGATCATGATGCATTGGTCGAAGTGATGGTGTTCCATGGTAGAGGTCGAATATAGTTGAGCCAGAGGGGATGAAGCTCTATGGATTTAAATTTAAACAGGTATAAAATAGGTATAAAACAAGTATTATATATGATCACATTTTTTTTATTTGAAAGAATATTCGTTATTATGCTGAATTTCAAGGCAACAACCCCGTCTGCGACTTATTCGCATAGACCCGTTATTTATGATACTCCCCCCAAAAAATATCCCTGAATCACACGATCTCGGTGGTCATATTAGCCGAACCGCGAGATAACCTTGTCATCCAATTTGTCGAATAGAAGATCAATTTTTCCATATGTGAAAGTCTAAGGAGTGATATATTTTCTGGAGCAATATCGAATTGAAATAGTAATCCTAATTGAAGAGTCTGGTGAAATCGGAGAAACAATTTTGAACGGAATAGAAGATTATCCAGGAACCAGTAAAAGAGAAGTTAGGTCTCATTCAAATATCAGTCATCAAGTTATTTGGAGTATCTTGAGTGATTATGGAGATCATCCTATCACATCCAGAGGTTGTTGGCGCTGCCCCCTCGATATTTTGATCCAAGGATTCATTCATGTCTGTGGTAATTTAAAAGACCAGTAGTTGATTTGGATTGCAAAGTATTTTTCACTGATGTTTCCCCAGAACTTAAATCATCGAAGTTCCACAATGAACGCATATGAAATTGTAGAAACTCATTTCCAAGAGCAGTTTTCATTGAATGGTGGTGATATTGACGATTATTCGATTGGCCCCCTTTTTTTTGCCGGTCGACTTACCGGTCACTCATACAGACATTTTTCGGAAAACGATTTGCCCTTGCTACTTGAAATTAAACCTTTTTTGCTACAACGTGAAATGTGGTTTATGCTCGATGGTGCTCCCGCTTATTTTTCAGTTTTGGCTCGGGAGTATTTGATGAAAATTATGAACACGGCCGGATCGGACTTGATGGTCCTGAGTCATGACCCGACAGATTCCAAAATTTGGATAGTGTAGATTTATTTACATGGGGACATCTGAAATCTCTAATGTACATGACACCACTGAATTCTGTTGAACACTAGACGAACTGAGAAATCGTTTAATAGGTGCGTTCGAAACAGTTAGGAATACACGAGAGTGTTCGATAGTCTACGAGTCTATGAGAAGAAGAATAGAAGCTTGCATTAGGGTTGGAGATGAACATTTCCAGTATTTATGGTAGTTCCGTTGTTGTGATTGCTGAATGCGTTTTCAGTTGTAATTGAGTCTCTATGTTATCGATTTTTTTCGAGATTCCGATTACATATAACATTTTTCGAATCATTATGAACCACTGCCACAAATCGAGAAAAATAACCGAAAAATAATGGAATCATGAATTTATCCAAATATGCAAAAGCCTTCTGAATTTTCTGAATTTTTTTTGTTTTTCTCATGACTTAGATGAATGTTTGCAATTTGTTTTTTTCTCCGAAACAGTATGAGATACAAAGATATTACAATTACAAAAAGTTTTGGAATGTATTAAAAATTGTTTCTGATCATTTTTAAACTACCAGTGGGTGCAACATAAAACGCGCAGGAGGAAAAAATAGGACATTGCTCCAGCAAAATTTCTCACTGTGTGTAAATGTGGATGTTCACAGGCATTGGCATATGATGTATTCCAGAAAATGATATATCTTAATAATAAGTTTCGATTACATATTTTTAAGAAATTTTAAATTATATCTGCCATAAACAGTCTTTTATGAATAAAAATGAAAGGGAACTCACTTGATTTGAAATGAATTGTTCGTCCCTCTATGATCCAAGTCATGGCAGAGACACGCTATCATTAGAGCAAGACACTCTATTTCTCCAAATATGTTCCACCATTGTGTTAACTGAAATTAATATTTTCTTATTCTGCTAGATGTGATGATTTGATACATTTTCGAACGTTAAAGAGTTCGACTTCATTGATGTTGAGATTCCCCATTTTTTCATGATTATAATATAAAGTTGTCTGCCTTCTACATACGTTACAATATCAAACGGGTCAGATGAATAGGTCCGCTTTGTGGCGTATGTAGAGGTCATTATTTTTCGAATGCTCCCATACTCGGGAGTTGTATAACTTACCGTTAGGATAGCAAACATCATCTGCGCCACATTAAATGCGTGCCTCCAATTGTGATAAGTAACATTTCGGTAATTCTTCTTGACAGACAACAACCACCTGCATAACACTTCGTAATCCATATGAAATCTTTCCACCAAGTCCAAGTCCAAAAACATCCTAATGCACGCCTAGAAGTAAATGTGTTAAATAGAAAGAAGGAAGATTTGAATGAATATTTTCAACTTACTGTTAGAGTATCGTCGTCACTCATATATATATCGTCGAAAGAAAAATGGTGAAGTCTCAGATGGGCGGATGACGGCACCCTCAAACTCTGTAAAAAATTAATTTTTTCATGTATTTTAATTTTTCAACATTAACTTTCTGCAGATGATGTGAAAAGTCAAATCAAATATTGCGTCAAAATTACCCGACAAACATCTGAGGCTCCTGTTTCATATCACACGTCATACTGTCTGTAATGGTATTTTCATTCGAACGAAGGTGTATCAAAAAGAAAATTATTATATAGTCCCTGTTCTATTGATATAGTTTTTGCAGGTAATTCATAATTCCGCGATGACTGTCCTGTCATGAGGCGTCCATGTGGAGATTACCTACCACTTCCGATCTGGAGGTGTCCAAGGCAGGAACTACTAGATATATCTTACTGACGAAACGACCAGTAGCTCCAATCGGAGAAAACAGATCGCCAAAATGAATATAATTCACCTGATTTCCTATTCGTCAAAGGTGTTGTACAAATTGAGTTCATAACAACAAAAGCATAATATGAACATTCGGAAATATGAAAAGTTCAGTTCAATAGCATTTGTCATCAGAACAGCAAATGATGATCGAACTGGACCGTGATCCGCAATAAAACAGATCACATTTAGATCAACTACTCACTCTTAGTTTTTGTGCGTCTTCCAGACTAGCCGTGGCGTGGTATGATAATACGTCTAAGGTCACACTCTGTTTGGCAATAGCAATCACAGCTTTTTCATACATATGAGTATTGTGTATACCCATACCACAAAATATTGCAAACGCCTCAACGAAGTTCTCGTCGTTTTTTGTAAACGGTAAGTCGTTGAACTTATTGACCAACTGTATTACGCCAATTATTTCTCCCGAGGAATTTTTTATCGGCATGCACAGTATGGTTTTGTGCTTGAAACCAGTCGCGTCATCTACGCTGGGATCGAACTTGGGGTCCTCTTCAGCGTTGGCTATATTCACCACCTTTAAGAAGAAGATAAAATCAGGAAATTCTATTTTTTTATTGTGGCGAAAATTATCGCAATTTTTTTTCAAAAGTTGGACATGAGGAATCAATTTCAGGCTTGATTAGTAATAGGTCTACGAGATGTGGTCAGCGATCGACTTCTCTGTCGAATGCAGTGATTTATAGCCATAGACTTCGTTCACTTTAGGGTTGTTTTATGTTTCGCCAGAAAAATTTTGAGTGTAATACAGCAACGAATTGTTGTGAAATTTGAGATGAAACTTGGAAAAACCGCTACTGAAACTTATGTGTATGGCAATGAGTCATTGCGTGCACCTTGGAGAGTCGGGATATAAACAATAAAACAAAACAAACAAACAATAAACGTGTTTTTCAATGGTTTAAAGGTGCGTACTAACTAAGCGAACGAACAGCGAACTCCGAACAACGAAGGTTCGGAGTCCGTTCGGCAGCAATTTGTCGATTTCGTTTCGATGAAGCAAACTCCGCACCGAATACAGTGTTTAAAAAGTTCGCTATTCGCTGGGCATTCGGTATCGACTGTGACGAAATTATTGCAGCATCGTCTTTCAGAGTTATTGCGGGTTTACTGGGAACCAGTGAAAAACAAAAAAGGAAACGAGGATATTGGATGTCAAAACTTTATCGAAGTCGGAATCAATATAGGGGATTGGACCTTTTAACTGATTTAAGGAATGATTTAGGGCAGTTCAGTAATTTTTGTAGAATATCCCCCGCGAATTTTGAATTCTTATTTGGAAAAATTAGTGAAAAAATTTGTAAAATGTCAACATATTTTCGAGAAGCAATTCCACCTAAGGAAAGACTGGCGCTAACCTTCCGATTTTTGGCAACTGGAGATTCTTATACAAGTCTATGTATCTTTTCAAGATATCCAAGCAAGCGAACCGAACTAAAAATGCCATTCGATTCGCCTTCGCTTTAACGTATACATTGACCGAATTCAAATTCGGAGTTTGCTGTTCGTTCGGCTTTCGTTCGTTCAGTGAGTACCCGCCTTAAGCGATTGCAAGATTGCCAAAATACGCTGAAGATGATTCACGCCTATCCAAGTCAGAAACAAAATACAATATAGAAAAAATCGGTAATCTGGTTCGATCTGACCGTCGGTTAAGTATTAGTGCAATGGTTGAAATTATAGGAATTTAACAAAAAAATTTCTACAAGTCAATAGTATGTATGTGACAAAATGGTGTCCAAAATTCTTAACAACTTTTTATTTTTGAATGTCATTGAAAATGATCCAAAATGATTGGAAACTATAATCTCTTTATGTTTCCTAAGGTGAATTTTCAAGACGAATGAGACTTGAGTCCGATGAACCTGTGGAAGCAAAAGAGGCATGCGTCCTGAAGAAACTGACAGAAGAATTCAGACCAGCACTGTTTCGAACAATGGTTGATTGGCTTTGAACGCTGTAGCGAAAGAGGAGGGGTATATTGAATATGATACCGACGTTGTTTTTCACAAGAAGAGACTTAGAAAGAGAAACTGTCAAATATTTCCTGAATAAAAAGGCCGAGAAGTTATTTGAAAAATTAAGTTGACATCCCAATGACGAGCTAAAAAGACTAGTTGACTACAATCCTGCAGAAGATGTGATTAAAATACCCTCGTATCACAAAAGACTCGGAGATCAACTACGTGGAAGCAGAAATTGACTAAACTCAAGTTCAAATATAAAAAAAGACTCTCATATGAAAGACATAGGTAAAACAAAAATCACACGACAAAGATCGTGAAAGAGATGCAAACAAAAAGAGTAAGAAGGTTAATGGGCAAATAGATGTTGGAGGTGTTGAAGCAGGTTGTGTTCTTCAACCAAAAAGTCTATGAGGATTTCCACTACGTAAACGGGAAATTTTTGATAACGTTCAAGGAACTGACTACTGCGCTAACAAAATAAATAAACTTTGAAAACTAGTCAGGTTGGACTGCCGAAACTTGTACAATACAAGAATGAAATTTGAAACATGATGGAATTAGGTAGGTACCTGAATGTTGAAATTAAAATTCGATTTTTTTTTACTTACTTCTCCAGTTGCAGCAACATGTCCAGTTATTCCAATATTGATTGGAAAACGGCTTTCGAAGGGACTGAAAATTTTTTTTCAGTGTAATTATAGTAGGTACCTTTTTTATTCCTACTTACCTCGTTCTAGATTCTCCGTCCTCTGTGATATTGAGGTCATTTGCTTCAAAATCGAATACTCTTGAAAAACTTACTTTAGAACCACCTACCAATAAAACCTGAAAAAAGAAATGTGATATATGAAACGTATGATAGAAATTGAAGTGAAGTAGGTACGTTTTCAGTCTCGACAAAATTTTTGGTGTTTTTAATTTATACGCAACGAAACTCTTATTTCTTTGCAACCCACTCATGGTGTTTCCTTTAATATATTATCCATAACTTCTTCTAATATTGTTAACATTCGGATACAAAAACATAAGTTCTTTCTTCAAACGAAGAAGTACTCATTTCACTATGATTCAAATGGAAATTTCAATTGTTGAGTTGGGTAATCAGAATATTAAAATAGTGCAATAATTGTTGAATCATGAATTTCACACTATTTAATTAATTTTTTAGAAACTTTTCATTGAACAGACCATCGTCAATAACATCAAGGTATTTGGTTTTAATTTGTATTTTCGGATACCTACTGATTTCTATTTTTTTCATTAAATAGCATATTTGGAGACTTCGCCCCTTCTCAGTGGAGTTGAGGCTCACAGGTTGAATTACAATGCTTTTATAGAAGGTCAGTGTTTGATCAGTCAATAATTCTTCGGAAATGAAATTCTCCAAATCAAGTTTCTCGATTTTTAGCCCTTACGATTCATAGACTAGATTTTTGAGGCAAATAGTGGAGTGGATACCCACTGATTTTTGTCCAACATTATGGAAATTATTTTTTATATTTTCCAAGGAATGCACGATAGATAGATTTTATGTTTCGATTTTTGGGGTTCCGCAGCTGAAGTGGAAAAAACTGTCTTATAATTATTTCGTCATGTCTGTCCATATTTCACAGCCAACATTCCAACAATTGGATGGAAAATTATGAGAAACATTTCGAGCCAGTAGGAATGAAAATTGGTTTTAATAAGATATTGTATAGTTTTTGAGATATGAGGTATTTCCGTTTACAAAAAGCAATCACTACTGAATCCTTCACATGAGCGGTCCGACCCGTACTTTTGAGCGTTTCAACATTAAACCATTGGAATCGTTCGAGAAAAAATTATTTTCAAATCTCCACCTAAAATTTGTTTTGTCCAAATTCAAGAGAATGTAGTTTAATTAGAAACCCAAAATCAATCGAAATATGAAATTCCAAATTCATGAATTTCAGTAATAGAATTTTCAAGATAATTAAACTCTCGATACTGGATATGAAGAAAAAATTGTTGTGTTGTGTAAATTGTAGGGTAGATGTTATTTGAATTTCATGAATAGTTTCAAATACTCTATCACTTCTATACATCTATACTTGTATCAATTAGTTCGAAATGCATAGAGGTAAATAATGTAAGATATGGATTTAAAGATTCGTCAGTGTTCGACACTCCATTTTGGACGAGAAATTTGTATAAGAAGAAAAAATCTGTAAACTGAAAGTGGTTAACGTCCAGAAAGAGGAGATGAGGCGATGCAAGAAGTAGAGAAGGACTGGAGCTGTGAATGACAAAAAAATGAAAAAAAGTTGGGAATCAAAAAATTTTGATATTCTAAATTATATACATATATTTTCTAATTTAGGTATCGGTCCTCAAAAAACTCATTGAACTATAAATACAAATAGAGAAATAACCGAATCATAACAGTAGATTTTTGGATTCCAAATTCTGTTTCTTATGTTCCTTCAGCTTGGCTGCTTCAATAATTTTCCACAAAATAGTTGGAAAGTTGAAGGGGAGAAACACTTTTGAACATTCTTGAACCTTACCAAAAATTGGTTCATCGAAAAAAGTAATCTCGAAATTTATATCTAACGAACCCACGCAATTTTTTTTCATTCTTCAGTTATGGCGAGTTATCCAATTTTTTTTTTTATAATTGGCTAGAATTTTCTACGGTATCTATGGTCTTCGTACTGCAATCTGGACAAAATTTCATACGCAGTTTATCCATGCTCCAGTCAGGCATTCTATTTGAAACGAAATAATCACACTTGGTATAAATTATGGTGCTCGTCTCATTTTACGTTTAATTCCTCGAATAAAATCATTTCATTCCATGTATTCAATCCCAAACTGAAGATTCCTTCAATTCAATTAACGGGAATAAACTTTTGAAATACTCACATTGATAAAAATTGAATTCAGAACCTACAATAAAGAATAATTTGGATGGCGGTTGATTTCTCGCCTCTATTTAAACGCTCGGTAAATCCAAATCAACGAAATCAAAGGGCACCGTAGCGATTCAGTTTTACTTTTAACAGAGTTCTCAGAATTCTGATCCTAATATTTAAATCAGTTTCCAATCATATTTCTTAATTTCTTTCCACAGAGTCTTGGACGAACCGACTTGTTATGTTGAAGAACGAGGATATTATTGAATAATACCTCAATAATCTAGGTTTATCTCTTTGATTCTTTGATTGCTTTGCGGTAACCAAAATTTATAATTATCAAATATTTTTGTTCAAAATGACAATCTTCAGCTCGGACACAAGCATGGTACAATCGCTTCAAGAATTATTGACATCTCTGAAGGTTGTGGAAAATCGAAATAAAGTTGGTTATAGACTATGTATTCAGTAGGATTTTGACTTGGTGAATTCAGGTTGGTATTGTGAATAACCTAACCCATAGAGACCTTGGTTCAGAGATTTGATCGAACAAATTGGGAAATAATTGTATCAATTTTGAATGCTTATCCATTAGTTCTGAAATTGAGTATTTCTTCTCTCATGTGGTATTGAAATGGCTGGAATTGATCCGGATACCTCACGCCTAACAATAAGTGAACTTGGAGTAGTATATCTGTTCTAGATTCCGGGCATTGGTTACCTATCAACCTTTTGACTCTTCTTGTTCATATCTCTATCACGATCTTTGTCGTGTGATAATTGTGTAACCTATGAATTTGAATTCCATAGGAGTCTCTTCTTCTGGATAATTTAAATTGAGATTACTCAATTTCTGTTTCTACGTAGTTGATCTCTGGGTCTTTTGTGATAGGTGGGTATCCTAACCACATCTTCTGCGGGGTTGTAGTCAACAAGTCTTCTTAGCTCATCATTTGGGTGTTGATTTGCTTTTTCGAATATCTTCTCGGCCTTCTTTTTCAGAAAATCTGTGACAGTTTTCCATTCTAAGTCTCTGTAGGTTTCTTACGAACCACGGCATATTCATTGCTGCTCTGAGCAGTTTATTCTCTGTTGCTTGAATCTTCTTTATATGGCTATTGGCTGCATGGCCCCATGCCGCCGAGCCATATGTTAGTTGGGGTCTTGCAATTGACTTGATCATTTGTAGCTTCGTGCTTTGGTTCATTTGGCTTCTTCTTCCTAGCAGTGGGTAAAGACTATTGCTGAGTTTGTTTTATCCACTGCATATTTTATATGGTTTTTCCATGTTACCCCCTTATCTAGTTTTACTCCTAGATATTTGTCTTCATTTTCCCATTTAATCTCTTCTCCATCTATCTGTAGGTTGGAATTAATTTCAAGTCTCCGCTTCTGTAGTAGAATAGCTTGGCTCTTTTTGCTATTTATTTGAATTTTCCCTTTAATGAACCATTCTTCCAAATCTTCTAGTGCTTTTTACAGTCTTCTGTGTATGACATCTGGCCGTCGATGTCTGAAGGCTATTCCCGTGTCGTCTGCATAAAAGGCTAGCACATTCCTTGGGTTCTTAGGAATATCATAGATATATATGTTGTAGAGCAGAGGTCCTAGAACTGATCCTTGGGGCACTCCTGCTTCTACTTGTCTGGTGGTAGATAATGTGCCGTCTATTTTGACATAAAAATTCCGGTTCCTCAGGTAGTTTCTTATTATCTTGCAGGTTTTGGTGGTGTAGCCTGCCATCATCATCTTGTAGGCAAGTCCTTCGTGCCAAACTCGGTCGAAGGCTCTCTCGACATCTAATAGCACTAATCCTGTGGCTTGTTTATTCTGAAATCCTTCAGTGACATATTCAGTGATCCTTAACAGTTGAAGTTCTGTGGAATGATTTCTTCTGAATCCAAATTGTTCCGGTGGTATCAGATTCAGCGCTTCTGTTTCTTCATTGAGTCTTTTTGCAATGACTCTTTCGACAATTTTCCCAAGTGCTGAGAGTAGAGTTATCGGCCTGTAGTTTTGTGGGAATTTTCTATCTTTTCCTGGCTTATTGAACACAATTACTTCTGCTGTTTTACATCTTTCCGGATAGTATTCTGTTCTCACCACTGCGTTTGCTATATTGGTTAGCGCTGCTATTGCTTTTCTGGGCAATTTCCGTAACATAAAGTTTGTTATTTTGTCTTTCCCTTGAGCTTTTCTGTTTTTCAATTTCTTGATGATTTCTTTAATTTCTGTTGGTGTTGTTGGGTTTGATGGCATCGCCTTCCGGCAGTTTCAACATCAATTCTTCATTTCCTTCGACTTTTTCTTCTAAGTCTTCATTGTCATCGTCTTCTCTGTAGTCTATTCTGGCTTCTCGTTCTATTGCGTCGACCAGCGCTTCGGCCTTTTTAAGCTTTGAGTAGGCCATCCCATTAGCTCCGTGTAGAGGGGGAATTTCGGTTTTCTCGCGTCGTAAGCACTTTTGCATCTGCCATGCTGAGTGGTCTATGGTGTTTAGCTCTCTAATTCTTTGGTTCCATCTGTCTGTTCTCAGTTCTCTCAGTGCATTTTTCAGCACTTGACTGTGTTTATTCAGCTCTTTCTTGTCTCCTTCTCGATGTGAAGTTCTGTAGTTCTTCCTAAGTTTTCTATTCCTCTTTATAAGCTCTTTTATTGCTTTTTGGGTTTCACCATGTGAATGTTTCGGTGGTGGCCTTTCGATTCTTCTGGTACTTTCCTCGTAGGCTTCATTTATTCGGGTTTCTAATTTTTCAACTTCATCTTCTAGATCTTCAGGGGTTCTTATCTGTGGAATTTCACTAATTTTCTCCTGGAGTATTTCACTGCACTTTTTCCAGTCTGTGAAGTCTTTCGTTTGAAGTTCTTCTGTTATCGGTCTTCGTCCCAATCCGAGTTCTATTGGGTTGCGGTCTGATGTGCCCTCTTCTATAGTATCAAGTGTGAAATCTTGGCTAATATCTTTCATTATGACGATATCTAATACGTCCGGTAGGCCATTACTTCTGGGCAGGTAGGTCGGAATTTCAGGTGCTAATACATTTTACATTTAGTTTTTCCGCGTACTTCTTGAGCTTCTTCCCATTTTGGTTTTCAGTTCAGCTATTCCATTCTCTTGATTTGCAGTTCATATCGCCAATAATTATGTTCGGGTAGTTTCCTTCAAGCATCTTCTTCAGATCTTCTTCTATTAAGTCATTTTGGGGTGGTTTGTAAGCTGACGTAATTTTATTTTGTCCTCGATTCGTATTAACTATAATCGAGACGGCTTCGATTTGCCCATTATTCAGTACATCGTCAAAACAGTGGTCGATGTTCCTTTTGACTATTAGGGCCTCCTGTACAATTCCTGTCATTTCTGTATATTTCATGGTGGGGAAATGAAATTCTATTTCTCGTAGATATTCTCGTCTCTTTAATGGCTATAATATCCGGTTGCTTCGCGGATATTCTTTCTTCTATTTCAGATCTACGGGCTCGTAGACCGTTTGTGTTCCATGAGAATATCTTTAGGTTGATTTTATTTCCGTTAGTCACTAGCTCCATTAATTGGGTTTAGTGAGTTTACGGAACTTTTTGTCCATGTCTATTTCCAGGAATTTCATGAGCTTGCTCATGATATTCTTGGTGAAGTTATCTAGATCCTCGGTGGTTTCGAGTCCTCTTCTTTCTTCTTTTGGCTGCTCTTCTTGGATTTTCCATTTTTTGGGGCTTCTTTCTTCTGCTCTTGTTTGAGTGGTAGCGTTTTCTTCTTTTCATCTTCTTCCTTCTGTTCTTGTTGGACAGTAGGCATCTTTTTCTTTTCTTGCTTTGGTCGCAGTCTTCTTTTTGGTCACCAGTTTCCACTCGCTACATCCTTTGTAGCTGGCTGGGTAACCTTTTTTCCGCACAGCGCACAGGTAGCATTTCTCTCCTCGTTTTCTCTTGTTAGCGTACAATCTTTACTATTGTGCGCTCCAGAGCATTTAACACATTTCCATGGGAATGTGCATTTACTTTGCGCATGTCCGTAACGTTGACATTGGCCAGGTCCAATGCTCTTTTTCTTCGGCTCTACTACACAATTTATACCGTAGAGCTGTTTTACTTCGAATACCTTCTTATTTTGGGTTTTCACCAAAAATAGGGGTATTGCCTTTTTGGTTTTGTTGGATGTCATCCTTATGAAATCCGCGTCGGTAATGCCTTGCTCGGTGAGGTCTTCTGTGATGATGTCTGCGTCTAGTGGCATATAACGTATCACCGCGTAGATTCTCTTCTCCTCTTCTATTTGGAGGGTGTAAAATCCTTTATTTCTCGACTCGAGGAATTTAGTCATCTTCCTGTGGTCATCGGTGGATTGGGGTACAACACGAATGCCGTCTCTTACTGTGGTCGCTCTCAGGTATTTAATATCCTTCATTTGCATCTCTCTCGAGATTTGTGTCCAGTCGGTCGTGCCTCTTAATGTCACTGGAGGGACTTTCCCTTTTTTCTGCTCGATTGGAGCAGGGACTTCAATTTCTTCTGCAGGTGCAGAAGTAGCTTCTTCTGGGCGTTTTCCTTTTTGCAATGCTGCAATATAACACTTCTTCGTAGGTGGCCCTCCTGCAGCTGCATAATTATTTTTTCTGGTCTTCTTTTTGGATTGGGGGGGTTGTCACTGTCTCCTCTGTCCCAGAGGAGAAGCCATTTTCTTTTCTCTTAGCCTGTTTTCGCGGATTCGAGGACTGAGACATGTCTGCTCTCAAGGATTTTACCTCATCGGATAAAGTTTTAAGACTCTCCGTCATAACTTTTAGTTGACTCATGAGGCTGTTGATATTGTCCTTCTGTTCTTTTATAACCCGATCTTTGTCGGATTCATCATTTACTTCTTCTTCAATATCCATATCGGATATTTCTTCATCCGATAAGTTTTCTGCGTCGGATTCTCTGTCCTCATTTGTAGAGTCGTATTCCGACATTTTGTCAGAGTGACTCAGCAAACAACACTTGAACACTTATTTCACTTTTCACTAAATTCACTTCTGTTTCTTCAATGTAAAATAATCTGTGGAACCATCGATCTAAACCTTGACTCAACACAGTTATTTCTTCGATTCTTATCACTTCTATACGAGGTTCACTTGGCACACATGCGCATTTCTCAATACGTCGGCACTCCTCGAGGGTTCAATCGCTACTAATTTGTGATCTTTTTGAACAAGTTCAATTTATACCTTTTCCTTTCGTTAGCCCGTCAGTAGGAGTATCCTTCACTCAGTCACTTCCCTGCCGCTCGTCCCATCTGTCGATCCGGTCATTCCGGTCCCTCCTCCCTTTTCGTTTGTCTACGTACCTCAGTCCGCTATGCGTCCGTCCGCATTCGCTTTAAATCTATTTCTGTAACCTTTTTTTTGCTATGCAAAAATGACGTCGATCTGATTAATGCTATAGGAATATTCCTTCATTATCTTGGAGGGATGTTATTCTCTGTACCCTTTTCTTCGTCTTGTACCCTTTTCTTCGTATGTACAAAGAATAACGTAGATCCGATGACCAGCATAAAAACTCGTACGAGGACAAACCAAAAGACGGATAATTATAAGTTTTTGTCTATAAACCCTCGCAGGTGGTCACATAAGAATCCACTTAACTTTCATCACAATCTGATCAATTGTTTAGGCGCTGATGGCCTGCCCGAAACGGACGATCTACGCAGAGCCGCCCCCGTCAATTTCCGAATTATATGTTCAGGAAACCACGAGCACGGTTTCTCTGAACCGTCGCGTGCGACGTTACGAACCGTGCCCGAGGTTTTCCGAACACATCATTCGGAAGTTTACGGCGATGGCTCCGCGTGAATCGTCGCGTGCAGCGGTTCGGGGAGAGCAGCGCCTTAAGGGTCGATTACATGGAGCGAGATTAGAAGCTGCTTGTTAGCGAATTTAGAAGCGAGCGACTCGGCTAGTGCGATAGTGATGATTACACGCAAAACTTTCCACTCGCAATCCAACAAGCTCGCGAATAAAACCACGTGTTTTTGACATTTCTTGTTGTCTAATTACAGTTGAAATGAAGTGGAACGTGAATTATATTGTGGAATTTTTGAATATCTACCAGCAGTACCATTTGTTATGGGATATAAAAGGAAAGGTCTTTCGACGTCTTTATGAAGAACTTAATGAAAAACAATTACATAATTGGAGGAATGGATAAGCCGAAACGTCTTCGTCCTTCAACTCTTTCAGTAAACTACATGATGCACCATACATCACACGTCTACCTATGAATGGTTTCACCCACACAGTCCTTTTCCTTATCTGCTTCTCTTTGTTTTCAACTCCCTCTTGAAGGCATTATCCAAAATAATTACACCGGCACGAACTATTTCCGACGACATTATACGGGTGTTCCTAAATTGAAGGCACAAACGAAGAGGGGAGATTCCTCAAGTTCCTTTTTAAGAAAAAAAGAGTCCTATAAACATGGGATCGCAAACGTTTCGTTTTCGAGATACAGGGTGTTAAAGTTTGAATTTTTTTCAAGTTCTTTTCTCATAGTATCTACACTTCGCAAGATATTCAACTGAAAAAGTTTAATTTGATGTGTCAAAACCAACAATTAATCAATTCACCACAGTTTACTAACTGAATTATTATGACAATTTGGATTATTTCGAGAAAATCGTTCAACATTTTTTTCTCGACATCGGTAGCTCATACGATAAACTAGAGGAGACCATAAAGTTTAGTAAAACGACAAAGCTGCTTTTCACATTTTTTCAAATTGACAGTGGCTCACCAGAAAAATGTTCTGGAGGAAAACAGGAGACAGTGTTCCAGAAAAAATATCACCTTGTAGATTTGCTATCAAAATTGGCATGTCACATGACGTGAACTCTCATTTGTAATATCTATGCCAAATTTCAATTGAATATCTTGTGAAGTGTAGATACTATGAGGAAAAAACTTGAAAAAAATTCTAACTTCAACATCCTGTATCTCGAAAACAAAACGTTTGCGATCCCATGTTTATGAACCTTTGTTTTCTTAAAAGTACTTAAGAAATCTCCCCTCTTCGTTTGTACCTCCAATTTAGGAACACCCTGTATAGGGGGGGGGGGGGGCAGAACCAACGAGTAGATAGTTTACTAGAAACTATGATTACACGCGGCTAGTTTACTAGCTAACAATCCAAAACGCCAGCGTTAGCGAGTAAAGTAGCCCAGCTTTCAACTTTACTCGCAGATTGTTTACAATCTGCTAGTTGGCTAGTGAACATGATTACACCGGGCGAGTTCACTAGCAGCTTCTAAATTCGCTCACTAGCAGCTTGTAAACTCGCTCCATGTAATCGACCCTTTAGCGAGTGGAATGTTTTGCGTGTAATCATGACTATCGCACTAGCCGACTCGCTCGCTTCTAAATTCGCTCACTAGCAGCTTGCAAACTCGCTCCATGTAATCGACCCTTAAAGATTCGAAATTTCCAGGATTTGTTCGTGGTCTGAAAGTATCGGTTAAGTTCGTTAATGAGTCGAAGAGTTTCGTAGATATGGCCGTTCGAATTATTTTCCTCCCAAATGGCCAAATGGGCAATGATCGCTCCCAGGTTTGTCAGAAACAGACAAATACACAGAGACTTGAAATGGGAGCCAATCACAACAAAAGCAGAGAAGATATTCGAAAAAGCAAGCTAGCACCCAGATGAGGAACAAAGAAGACTGGTGGACTACAGAGAATGGAGAAAGAACGGCAATCTACCGCAGAAGACCCAAGAACCAAATGTTGGTATAACATAAGTAAGGAAGGTATTTCCCAATACTCAATTTCAAATATCAAGAAGAAGATACTATCCTATGAATGATATAGATAACACAAAAATCACACGACGAAGATCGTGAAAGAGATACAACCAAAAAGAGTCAAAAGGTTTATAGGCAAATATATACCTAACTACAGCAGGTAAGTTCAGTTAGAATAGGTTCTCAAATACGTAGTCTCGCACAGGTTCGACCTATCAGAAGTTGTTTGTCCATGAGGATTCCCCCTGCTTTAACAAAAACAAACAAAAATTCCTCTCAATAATTCGAAAAATACTGATCCGATCGGAATAAAACTTTTTAGTTATTTGGGAGATAACAACACTGATATAGAGTGTTATTTCCCATAAACATTCATTCGGAAGTTCACTAAAAGATTCTTTTTAAAATTATCCGATCCGAAAATTTGTAGATATTTGTGTGATAACCTCGGTGATATACTGTGTACGACATTTCTTATGAATATTCATTTGAAATTTAGTAAGGATCGTATCACTAGAAGATTCTTCTTGAAATTATCTGTTCCGAAACTTTTTAGATATTCTTGACATAACGACAGTGATACTAAATTTGACATGAAAGTTCATTTGAAATTTCGTAAGGATTGTATCACTAGAAATTTTTTTTAAAACCTTCGGTATGCCCGAAACTATTCGCCATCTCTCTGAAATTTTGTGTCGGCACATCGATAGTCTTTTTTCACATCTACCTATGGATATTGAATATAAAGCGAATTCACTCGATAATCTGACTCCAGTTCCCACTGAATAAATATCAACGTCGCCACACGCTCTCTAGTCGAAGAATGAACATTTTGAGATAATTGGCACCAGACTGGCACTACGCCACTTGCAGAATACCACGCGCGACAATCAAAAAGTAAATTTAGTGAAAAGTGAAAAAAGTGTCGTTTGCTGAGACACTCTGACAAAATGTCGGAATACGACTCTGCAAATGAAGCGAAGAATCCGACGCAGAAAACTTGTCGGTTGAAGAAATATCCGATATGGATGTTGAAGTAGAAGATGCCAATGAGGAAACCGATAAAGATCGGATTATACAAGAACAGAAGGAGTATATCAACACCCTCATGAGTCAGATGAAAGTTTTGACGGAGAGTCTTAGAACTTTATCAGATGAGGTGAAATCCTTGAGAGCAGAAATGTCTCAGTCCTCGAAGCCGCGGAAACGGGCTGAGAGAAAAGAAAATGGCTTCTCCTCTGGGACAGAGGAGACAGTGTCAACCCCCACAATCCAAAAAGAAGACCAGAAAAAGCCTACCGAATTTAATGATGCAGCAGGAGGGCCACCTACGAAGAAGTCGTATATTGCAGCATTGCAAAAAGGAAAACGCCCAGAAGAAGCTATTTCTGCAACCGCAGAATAAATTGAAGGCCCTGCTCCAATCGAGCAGAAAAAAGGGAAAGTCCCTCCAGTGACATTAAGAGGCACGGCCGACTGGACACAAATCTCGAGATAGATGCAAATGAAGGGTATTAAATACCTGAGAGCGACCACTGTAAGAGACGGCATTCGTGTTGTTCCCCAATCCCCCGACGACCACAAGAGGATGACGAAATTCCTCGAGTCGAGAAATAAAGAGTTCTACACCCTCCAAAGAGAAGAAGAGAAGATAATCTACGCGGTGGTACGTTATCTGCCACTAGACGCCGATATTAACATCATCTTCGAAGACCTCGCCGAGCAAGGCATTACCGACGCGGATGTCATAAGGATGACATCCAACAAAACCAAAAAGGCAATACCCTTATTCTTGGTGAAAACCCAAAATAAGAAGGTATTCGAAGTGAAACAGCTCTACGGTATAAATTGTGTAGTAGAGCCGAAGAAAAAGAGCATTGGACCTGGCCGATGTCAACGTTACGGACATGCGCAAAGTAAATGCACATTCCCATGGAGATGTGTTAAATGCTCTGGAGCGCATAATAGTAAAGATTGTACGCTAACAAGAGAAAACGAGAAGAGAAATGCTACCTGTGCGCTCTGCGGAAAAACAGGTCACCCAGCCAGCTACAAAGGATGTAGCGAGTGGAAACTGGTGACCAAAAAGAAGACTGCGACCAAAGCAAGAAAAGAAGAAGAGAAAAATATGCCTACTGTCCAACAAGAACAGAAGGAAGAAGATAAGAAGAAGAAAACGCTACCACTCAAACAAGAGCAGAAGAAAGAAGCCGACCAGATGTCATACACAGAAGACTGCAAGAAGCACTAGAAGATTTAGAAGGATGGTTCATTAAATGGAAAATTCAAATAAATAGCAAAAAGAGCCAAGCTATTCTACTACAGAAGCAGAGACTTGAAATTAATTCCAACCTACAGATAGATGGAGAAGAGATAAAATGGGAAAATGAAGTCAAATATCTAGGAGTAAAACTAGATAAAGGGCTTGCATGGAAAAACCATATAAAATATGCAGTGGCTAAAACAAACCCAGCAATGAGTAGACTTTACCCACTACTAGGAAGAAGAAGCCAAATGAACCAAAGCACGAAACTACGAATGATCAAGTCAATTGCAAGACCCCAACTAACATATGGCTCGGCGGCATGAGGCCATGAAGCCAATAGCCATATAAAGAAGATTCAAGCAACAGAGAATAAACTGCTCAGAGCAGCAATGAATATGCCGTGGTTCGTAAGAAACCAACAAATCCACAGAGACTTAGAATGGGAAACTGTCACAGATTTCCTAAAAAAGAAGGCCGAAAAGATATTTGAAAGAGCAAGTCAACACCCAAATGATGAGCTAAGAAGACTAGTTGACTACAACCCCGCAGAAGATGTGGTTAGGATACCCACCTATCACAAAAGACCCAGAGATCAACTACGTAGAAACAGAAATTGAGTAATCTCAATTTAAATCATCCAGAAGAAGAGACTCCTATGAAATTCAAATTCATAGGTAACACAAGCATCACACGACAAAGATCGTGATAGAGATACGAACAAGAAGAGTCAAAGGGTTAGTAGGTAATAAATGCCCGGAATCTAAAACAGCAGGTTAGGTTTAGTTAGAGTAGGTCGTGCTTCACACGAAGTCTCACACTGTTCTTTCTATCGGAGATAGTTCGTCCATGAGGATTCCCCCTGACTAAAAAAAAAAAAAAAAGCGCGACAATATTTTCGTTCATATAAGCTTCAGCGATTCCGCCAGTCACTTGGAAATGTGAATACCTATTCTTCGGCATCGGATAATTGGAAACTGCGCATGATCACATACAAGAAATTTGTCTAAAGCTCTCAATTTCCGCACCATGTCATGCGGGCTTAAGGCAGGAGTTACTGGATATACTTTACTGACTAGTCCAACCAGTAACCCTGGGACGAAACACCCCCCAGAGAGCGGAAACTCAATATTGCCGGTACACCTAGCCAAAGTGGTGAACCAACATGATGGGACGAAAGGCTTCATTTCACGGCGTCTCCTAGTATTCAAGTATTTACAGCTAGCAACCAGCTTCAAGCGCACGCGCTCTCTTGCCTTGGCCATATCATATCTGTTCTTTTCTTCGTGGCGGCACATCTGAAGATGGTTCTTCGTAGTGTTACATTCCGCCAATTCATTCATAAGGCGCACGTAACGTTCGAACGATACCTTTCCCGATCTGGAGGTGTATGAGGCAGGAGTTACTTGATAGCCTTCCACTTCCAACCAGTGACTTTGGGACAAAACACAAATCAAGAAGCGCGAAATCAACATCGCGCTAACACCTCGTCAAACGATTATTAGATTTTCACCAATCAGAACGAAAATTAAGTTGGAAAAATTTCAAGGGATGAAATGAAAACTAAGGTTACTGTGTTTTTTTTTCTTGACATTCTCATATGGATAAGATTAGTGAAGAATGCCATAATTGTTTTCGAACGAAGAATAACATTCTTTTTATCCTAAAATCATAAAATAGCTTACAGAAGTGTCAGGGTTTTACAATCTCAAATATTCATCCTGAAGGTCAATCCTTCCTTGAATTTTTGCGAATCACCTTCTCATGGGTGCTCGTATTGATTTCATGATATAATTTATTCTATGTACATTCAGTTTGCGACTCAGAATATTCATTAGATATTCAAACGTGATGTATCCCCATTCTATTTTATGGCATCTTCTTTCGAAATAACTGAATAAATAGTTTTTTAATGGAAACGTCTTAACTTAAATATTTAAGAGATAGATTTTTTCCGGAAAACCCACATTCGGGTGGAGTTTTATTTCAAAGAATACTTTTGATTGTTAATTCATAGATGTATCGTGGCAACCCCTTCAAGAATTTGTAGGCACGGTGTGGACATTTGGTAGGTTTTTCCATTCTCTTCAAAAACATGCTGAAATTTTTCATTTCTTCCTTGAATGAATTCAAAAAGCCTGTTGAAAATGTCGGTTAAATAAATCGAAGAATAGAGTTTTGAATAATTAAGTGTTAAATTGCAACACATTTATTCTCTTTCAGTGGTATAAAACCTTCATTCAACTTTATCTAGAACAGTTGGAAGTGTTATTTATTGAAGGAACCCTACTAAGGGTGTTCGCTCTAGAACAGTGGTAGTATGTAGTTGAATAACACCTGTTAATAGTTCTAGCTGTTCGGGAAAATGTTGAACAATTGCTTCATTGCTACTAGAAAGTGAATGAATAAAAAAAATTTTCACCGAAATAAGGAACCGGTTTTTCACATTTCAAAATTCATTTCAAAGCAGAAGCGAAAAATATCTGCATATTTGTGACAATAATTGAAACAGGGGCATTCTTTCCAAATGATGTATCCCTTGTTCCCCGTGTCATTCAAGATTTTTGTGGAGGTTTCCACCATGATAAGGAAGACTACATTATATCCCTGAATCAACGATCAGAAGATGTATCCCCAAAAAGCAAAATCGATCTGTCTCGATATTTTCCGCAAAAATCACTTCTATTGAAAATATATCAGGTGGACATTCCAATTAGGCCACCCTGCATATCTTGTGCTAACGAAGTAACTCACCTGTACTCTTTGGCATTGAATAAGACTTTGCGTGTGCGTTAATATCCTGAATACCACATGTTCAATGGTACTTTGTTCCTCGAAGATCATACGTGCCAAGTCCAGCAAGACCTGATTCCTCTTGATCTCGAGCTGCGATTTTTCGTATAAATGCGCGTTCCTTAATCCTATTCCGCAGAACTGCAGATAACTAGAAAATACCTCTTCATCGAGCTTTGTGAAAGGCTGGTCCCCTAACTTATTTATGACCTGAAACAAAAAATAGAGTTTAGCAAAATCCTGCGAAAAACTTATGTGCGAGACGAAATGCTATTCAATTCGAATTCTTTGGCCAGTTAAAATTTTCTAGTGTGGTGATTTATTATTCAAAACGAGTAACTTTTGTTCATTAACGTACCAAAAAAAATGATATTCTAGATAACTCAAGAAGCATAATCAATTGTAAATGTAAATTTCAGCCATTTCTTCACTGAACATTGATTGAAATCAAGTAACATTAGAAAAAGAACAAACAAAGAAATGAATTAAACAATTTTTTCAACTGCAGGTAAGCCTTAAAAAACTGCGAAATGTCCAAAACTTATAGCTACAGAAAAAATGTGATTATTATCCAATATTGTGTTGAAAGGTCAATCAAAATACTAGAAGATTCGAAGGCTACATTTGTTTTTGGTTCTTCGTTACCTTTCAACCAAAGGTCTATTTTCTCCAAAAACGTTTGAAGAATATGATTGTTTGATTGAAAATTCAGATCACCAGCTCATGAATTAGAGTAAATTTATGAAAGTTTCCCCATTTACCTTTAAAACTCCCCCGGGTGCAACTCAGGAGGTAAGGTGATATGAGTTTTTTTCCATACAATCACACTCTGAAATATACAGACGTCGAATCCGTTATTCTGGAATAAAGAAACCTAAAAAAATATCATCCAGTTGAATAATTTGGAGCATAAATTTTTTAACAAAAATTTTTCTAACCCGCAGTGCCATCGTAGCAGAAGCGGCGCGATTCCGCATGTCCAAAATTCATATGCCCGCCATTTTTATAATAATACTAGTAGACCTGTCCACAATTTGCTATGGCTAAGGTGAACGTTGAATTATATTGTAGTAAACTATTCGATAAATGGAATTATTAGATATTATAATTAACCCCAACCTAAACATAACCTAAACCTAACCCAACTCTGTTTCGATTCGCATCGAAACACGTGTCGTGGAATTTAACCCAATGTAGTGGAAATCATACTAGTTATTCTATTTTAAGTTTGGAAAATTTTTTTTCTTTTATTTAATTTTCTCGGAAAATCTCCAATGTTTTCAATAGTTATTCTCCTATTCGGTGGGGGGGGACGAATACAACAATAAAAAACCATGAACATCGGTCTAGCCGTTCTCGAGTTATAAGTGTTGGAACAAACCCGACTTTGTTTTATATTATACTAGCAGACCCGGCCACGCGTTGCTGTAGCTATGGTATACGTTGAATTCAATTGTAGTGAAATATTCAATAAGGTGGAATTACTATCATTATTGACCCTAACCTACTCCTTACTTAAGCCTAACCTAACCCTATCCTAACCCTAACCTAACCCTATCGTGGCACTAACCTAAACCTAACCCAACCTAACCCTAAACCCCCCATTTTTTCGAGTTGTGGAAAGAAAACTGTTGCCAGATTCAACCACGTCCCGTCTCGTGGGATTTGTCGGATTGGCTTGATGTTGTTGCCGGACGACTAAAAAAAAACAAACACAACTTGGGGAAATGCGAGGACCACCGGAAAAGACATCCCGGTCCGTACTTCGATGATACCCGATGAAAAGCGGCCTGTCTCATTTTTCTCCTCATGTCTCCTTCACAAAGCCGTAAACGCCTTCCAGAATCCTTCATGCTGTATCATTTTCTCTATTATATTCGCAACTGGCGGTAAGCGGCTTATCTTTCCAACCAGTGCGTTATTTTCCTCGGTCCATCTGAGGCAGTGACAGAACATGTGCTTCGGGTCATCTACAACGTGGCATGCATGACAGATCATCCCGTCCTATCCTCTACTGCTCCAAATTCCTGATCAGCCTGCGTGTCCAAGCGGAATTTTGCCCTCCACCATCCCATCTCTCCTGCCATTTTCTCAGTGTCCCCCTTCTTGCCATACGTCGATTGCCTGGTAGTGCTCCTCCTATGTTATAAAAGAATCATCTTTCCACCACCATTAGGTCAATTGGTGGGAAGACTGGTAAGCCAGCAATCACTTGGACAGCCTCCGCTGACACAGTTCTGTATGCCGAAGCTACCCTTATCTCTCAAGTTGGATCGAACTGCACACAGTGCGCCAAATGAAATCAATCACAAAATATTTAACATTATTTACATTCTTGACACAAACCAACTCTGAACATCTGAGGCTGTTGCGGGAGTTCTCAGTTCAATTGTCGATGAATTTGACGCGAACACTAAACTCTATCTCTCTTCGATAGATTCTTCTTGAGGTTGACTGAGACTGCTTTTTCTGTCGCTTTCTTATCCGAACCAGAAAATCCAACTTAGAGCCACAAATCAAAATTTCACGACCTTCTGAATGATTAATGTTCATTCCGGACGAATGCTCCGATAGATATGCGGCTTTGGTTTAGGATTTGAGGGGTGATTTGGCCGTACCCTTTCGAGAATGCTGCTGAAAATGCGGATATCGTAAATGATAGAGTACCATGACCTTTGTTGAAAAAATGACGGCATGTACCTATTTAAAACACAAAGCGCTTCGACGCAGTTAATGCAGATGAAGTTTTATGGCCGGTGGTGTAACTCATTTCGGACTTCAGGGATATGTGGACGTTCCATATCGGAGAATTGCTTTGGTGGCACATTTGATACTATTGCGTTGGCATCCCTAGGCACCCGTAGAAACAAGTGATCGGGTTTGATCAATATCAATTAATCTTCTAACGAATTGTTATAGTGAATGACAGGCACTCCAAATGAATGATAACTCACACTAATGGGAAATATTCATGGATACCAACAAAAAGAAACCGACAATACCATAAAATTGTTTCTTATTTGATATGGTCCATTAGATGGTCCAATAGATCATTTCATTTGACGCTATTGGATTGGACTTCTTTCTATGGGACAGAAAAGTGTTAGCATGATCTGCAACCCTTTACGGAGCTTAAGGAAAAAACTCGATAGATGAAATTAATCCGCTATTGTGCTAAAAATTATATTGAAAAGTAGTATACTTCATCAATTTTGAATGAATTGTGCGATTGATCAGTGAATCCAAGTATCCGGTCATTTTGAGACGGCTTCAGTTATGTTGAACTTCAGTATTGACCCGAGGTTAAGTTGCCCGTGGGTATCTAGATCATGAATAGTCGTATTGAATCTAATTAATGGTATCGTATATCATATATTAGCCGTTTCATTGTCTTCCTCGTTCCTTCCTGCATTATGAATAATGGTCCAGCCAATCTCTATCATCAACAATCAATCTCGGGAGATTGTGCTGGCTTTTGAACGCTTGAATGCACATGTTTTTACCTATGGAAAGGTGGGAAGTATTGATTTCTCCTCCATCTATCAATAACATATAGATTTCTATTCCAATTTTTGAGCGCTCGTACTACTTACACGAGGGCTATATCATTTCATCACGATGTCTGTATTTTTCGAATTTTGAGCCGAAAATGGTCTCAATCGACATGGTTCAACTCACTGATGCCGAATCCGTCGAAAAATTCGAGTCTGTCCGTCCGTAAACACGATAACTCCCGAACGGAACCTCCTAGAATATTTCAGGTTAGATTCGAATCTCGAATGCCGCGGTTGAGTTCGTTATTGGGCAAAATTCGACCAGGGGTTCCGTAAATATGGCCGTTCGAAATAGTAGATTTAGAAATGTAGATTCGATTGAGGTGAAATTTTGCACTCATATGGAAAATGACGTGTTCAAGATATGTGGAAAATTTTGTCCAGATTGCATGACCAGAACCATAGAAAGCATAGAAAATTATAACATTGTAATGGAAAGGCCTGAGGACTTGAAATTTTCAGGATCAGTGTGGATCTCGAATGTCGTGGTCACGTTCATAAATGAGCAACATTAAACTAGGGGTTCCGTAAAAATGGCCGTTCAAAATATTTTTTTCCTGATAATTCCGAAACCAGCCATTGGATTGGAATGAAATTTTGCACATGATGAAGAATAATGTATTCAAACTACTTGGGAAATTTCGTCCAGACCGCATTACCAAGACCAAAGATACCGTAGAAAATTCTAGCGAATTATCGAAAAAAAAATCACCTAAAGTTTTGTACGCGGTTGGTTCTCATAATTTCCGAGAGGAACGGTGAACTGTTCGATCGCTTCTCGGATAAACCCCTTATGTTAATCCGGAACATCTTCTAGAAAATTCCGTGCGCAGTACCTAGATACATAATTTTGGTATTTATCGTCTCCTCCATCGGCATCAGAACCGAGAGAATATTTGGTGTTTTTCATTTTACTAATCAAAGCGTTAATTTCAAGGGTCTCAGTGCGTATCAATATAAATGCTCTTCTCGAAGTATCATTTCTATAAGACTGCGAAATAATGTTTTAAAGATTATGAAACCCATAGAAATCTCCTTTTATGAATGCTGTAGGATTTTTATTGGCCATATTGTGTGAAAGGATATGAGCTTCGCATATAACATTCTTCGAGTTTCTAACATGACATACTGGGCAATGAATCATCTAAATCGTGATTTATCGTGAAAACACATGAAAGGATTATTGAATCCTTCTATCGAAAACAGCACTGAGTTTATTTTAATAAGTAACGGGTGATTTTTTTGAGGTTAGGATTTTCATGCATTAGTATTTGCTCAGATTTTTTTGAGGTTAGGATTTTCATGCATTAGTATTTGCTCAGTATGCTTTGACATTTCATCATGAATAGACTTACTAACGAGCAACGCTTGCAAATCATTGAATTTTATTACCAAAATCAGTGTTCGGTTCGAAATGTGTTTCGCGCTTTACGCCCGATTTATGGTCTACATAATCGACCAAGTGAGCAAACAATTAATGCGATTGTGACCAAGTTTCGCACTCAGTTTACTTTATTGGACATTAAACCAACCACACGAATGCGTACAGTGCGTACAGAAGAGAATATTGCGTCTGTTTCTGAGAGTGTTGCTGAAGACCGTGAAATGTCGATTCGTCGCCGTTCGCAGCAATTGGGTTTGTGTTATTCGACCACATGGAAGATTTTACGTAAAGATCTTGGTGTAAAACCGTATAAAATACAGCTCCTGCAAGAACTGAAGCCGAACGATCTGCCACAACGTCGAATTTTCAGTGAATGGGCCCTAGAAAAGTTGGCAGAAAATCCGCTTTTTTATCGACAAATTTTGTTCAGCGATGAGGCTCATTTCTGGTTGAATGGCTACGTAAATAAGCAAAATTGCCGCATTTGGAGTGAAGAGCAACCAGAAGCCGTTCAAGAACTGCCCATGCATCCCGAAAAATGCACTGTTTGGTGTGGTTTGTACGCTGGTGGTATGGTATTTTTTCAAAGATGATGTTGGACGCAACGTTACGGTGAATGGCGATCGCTATCGTTCGATGCTAACAAACTTTTTGTTGCCAAAAACGGAAGAACTGAACTTGGTTGACATGTGGTTTCAACAAGATGGCGCTACATGCCACACAGCTCGCGATTCTATGGCCATTTTGAGGGAAAACTTCGGAGAACAATTCATCTCAAGAAATGGACCGGTAAGTTGGCCACCAAGATCATGCGATTTGACGCCTTTAGACTATTTTTTGTGGGGCTACGTCAAGTCTAAAGTCTACAGAAATAAGCCAGTAACTATTCCAGCTTTGGAAGACAACATTTCCGAAGAAATTCGGGCTATTCCGGCCGAAATGCTCGAAAAAGTTGCCCAAAATTGGACTTTCCGAATGGACCACCTAAGACGCAGCCGCGGTCAACATTTAAATGAAATTATCTTCAAAAAGTAAATGTCATGGACCAATCTAACGTTTCAAATAAAGAACCGATGAGATTTTGCAAATTTTATGCGTTTTTTTTTTAAAAAAAGTTCTCAAGCTCAAATCACCCATTATATTAACTGCTCACACTTTTGAGCCTTGATAGGGCAAAAAAATTTAATGGATAGGAAGGCACGATTTTTATACTGAAGGAGGTCGAAGTAGGGGACTTTCGAGCGGCTCACCTTTAATCTATGTCATTTTATGTTCCGCTAGAGACTGAAGAAATAATAGTTTTTCAACCTTAATATTCAGATCGTAAAATAGTGTTCACAGATGCTCAAAGCTACGTAAGAATCCAATGTATTTTCATTTTGCTTTGAATCCTCCAGTTTCTTCATAATGCCTCATACTAGATGCCTAGATACTCGACGAGTACAGACGCATAGGAACGACTACGATAACTTATTCGGGTGTATTCGGTACTCGCCCAGTGTCGGAATCGAAAGAAGCCCCTTGCCATGGTGGAATGTTCCTCCACCATGCCCCTTACTACACTGAGCCGCTAAGTGTTACAATTGTCAACATAACAAAGTGAAATGTCAACTGAGAAGAATAGCCAGAATATAGTTTTCAATCGAATCGATACTGAAAAATATGGAAATTCAGTCGATATTTTCTTTAATTTTCATATAATTGAAAATCACAAAAAACTATAACCTACTTACCAACCAACCCATCATAGAGCTTCTTGTAAGTGGTGCAAGCCACAATTAGCATGATCATCATGAACTGTATCGATTTTGCCGCAATACTCATCATGCAGTCAACCGAACAACCCGTTGTACTCTGAGTACATAACAGAGTTCATCGACTATAAATATATTGCATCGGAGGGCACAAGTCCATATTTGGACTGGGCCATGGGCTGTTACTCTTCTGCAATCGAGACGTAGGGAAGCAGAAACAAAGGATGATTGAAATACTTGGACTTGACTTGAATTTTTTCTCATTTAATCCATTGGTTTTTGTGATATTCTAATTCAAATTTTGTACAGTATTGGTTATTCCGCCAAGTATTCTATGTGAATTAACCAAATTTTCACTAATTTAATATTCTGTGGTTACGATGATAACCGTCAACAGTCATACACTAGGCAACAAAATGATAACTGTTTATAACTTTCATCAACAATTGAGGTAAAAATGTTTAATTCCTTGATAAGGATATTCCCTATTCAAAACTTAGGGGTTGGGGTTCTAACACTAATGGGGCCCACACACACTGAAACATGTTGCAATGCAAGCATCGACTCTAATGTTTCATGATACAAGTTTCAGTGTGTGTGGTTCTGAATCACGTATCTGGTCTCAGTTGCAGTTTCAAGCGATACAGAGTCTGGAATCCCATTCGGGTCGGCGAGCGACGAGGCAGAATCGGCCATACTGATGCAAGTTTCAATGTATATGGGGTTGCATCGATGCGAAGTCGAGAGACGATATTGTTAAGGTTACTATGATCATTATGCCATCTATTGCTTTTTGTTGTGGTTAATATGGATTTGGATGATGTCAAAAAATACATATTTTTATTATTGATGTGATTTGTATCGAGTCGATTCAGGCATCGCAACAAGTTTCGATGTGAGTGGGCGTAATGCAACTGATGCAAGTTTCATGAATCCTGGAGTCGATGTTGTGTCACAGGATTTTTTCTGGGAGGGGCACAAGGGGCGGAAGGCAAAAAAATTTTTTAAGTATGTACTGTAATGAAATCTCCACAGAACACAAAAATTCCGTCTGGGGGGGTACGTGCCCCCGTGCCCCCCCTTGGATCCGCCGGTGAACAAAGATAATGTTCTGAAAAAAGCCAATGGAAACTTCCGTAAGTGGTAATTTTGAGAAGGGGAAATACAACAGTGTATCTCAAATATAAAGAATGATAAAACTAGGTACTTAGTTATTTTTTCTCACTGCCCAGCGCAACTGAACGCACTTGATGCTACAGACATCAGCTCCAAACATGTGTGGGACTGCGCTCAAGCTCTAAACTAAACAGTCTAAACGAACGGTCTGAACAGAACGTGACTCTATCACGGGTTTCAGGAAACACTGAAACAGAGAGCTTGTGTAAAAAACACAAGATTTGGAGGACCGCTGTCCAAGTTTACGACAGAGTTGCCAAAAAAGGAAGAAAGTCCGTTTAACCAATATAGTGGTTTTGCTAACAAAGCATTGCAAAGTTCATGAGAACATGAGCCCCATGGAAATTAAACTCTAGGTAAGTTGGACAGGCAAAGAGAAAACCATGGTGGATAAAGTGAGTCGTGAACTTTCGGTAGCCAAACCCAACTAATGTCCTACCTTATATTTCATTTAGCTTAGGTTAGGCTAGGTTAGTTGGACAGGCAAAAGAGAAAGCCATGGTGGATGAAGTGAGTCGTGAACTTTCGGTAGCCAAACCCAACTAATGTCTCTTGAATTTCATTAAGGTTTTGAGGAATAATTTATTATAATAGTAATACAAATTTTAATGACAAGTTATTTTCATGTTCAAAATCATCAAATCAAATACTTTCGATTAAAGAAGCCAATTAATTATCTCTTATTCTACTCACTTGTGCCACACCAATAACATCCCCGTTGGTATCCTTGATCGGCATGCACAGCAAGGTTTTGGTCCTGTAACCGGTTAAAGCGTCTATATCATGGTTGAAACGTGCGTCCTGTAACAAAACGAAAAAAAAAATTTGTATGGTTAACACGGACTGAACGTTTTGAAACTTATGAGTAGAAACCGACTTATATCGAACGAAAGAAATATTAAATTTTTTTATCGTTGAATCGATGTTTTTGCAAAATTCTTAACTTGCCAACCATTTGCGGGAAGAAATGTTAGATAGGGTAAAATCATACCCATATAAAATCCGAAATTAATCATTCTTAATTGCATGGTTTTTCAGTAATGTTTATTTCAATTTGATAACTCGATTTTTAGCCCATTGAATTGAAGGATCGGATTCTGAAACTAGGAGAATCAATGCCAGTTGGCAACTGATTTTTGTACCAAATTTCATGCAGTTACCCCCTTTACGTCCTGAGAAAAGCACAAACGAGGGACAGACAAATTTTTTAATTGGATCAGTAGATTCATATCTACCCAAAAAGTCAACTGTGGAATTTTCAGAGAAGGGGACTGTAGAAAGAAGAATGGTTTATTATTGGAAATAATGAACCGAACACTCGAAAAATGGTATTCTCTAATAGTTAAGGTCAAAAGTTCCTTAAAACAGATCGTTAATTTAGTTTTATTGATAATTTTGAAACTAAGGATTTGATCGTGATGAAATTTTTTATTATAATGGAGAATGATATATTCAAACTTCATTTTTTTTAAGATCTCATAACCAGAACCATTTTAAATTCCAACGAATTAGTGAATAAAAAATCCTTATATTTCTGTAAAAGCTGATTCGGCATAATTGATTTTTTCAATAATTGGTTTCTAAAACTGGAAAATGCGAATCTAACTGCAAGGAGCATGAACGAGCGCTCAAAAGCTCCTGACTTCACGGCAGTGCATTTTATAATTTTTTTATTTTCAATTATACGTTTCATAATATGTGATAATTACATATTGGTAAATCTAAAATACTTCTTCTCAGAATAAAGGTGAGTGATGAAAATAATCGTTCTTTCTTGATTGATGACAGGTATCAGTTTTGGCAGGTGTAATGCTGTAAACTATAATAAATTCATTCTATACAAGACATCGAATGCTAATTGATATGTACCTATATTGATATTGCATTCAAATCGTTACGATACACTAGTCGTAATTTGGGTTTAATCGAATAAAACATGACCCCCACGGTTAACATAATGCGAGACATGTTCCTAGATGTTGGAAAATTCCACTTCACGCTGAGAAATTCGATATTGGCCAATTTGCCAAGCTGAAGGGTCTATTTCTCAGCGGGAAGTCTGATGGCGTCGATTATTTCTAGTAAGCTCCCTCTATCGACGTCGACTGATATACAATTACCAACTTTAATTGCCTAAGTGTGAGAATGTGATGAAATTACGATTTTGGATAATTTTCGTCTGGGCTTGGAGAATACGAGAGATGTCGATGCTTTTCAAGGAAGTTAACTGAATGGAGCTCGAAATACAAAAATTTGCCTTGAGATTAATCATGTCTCGAACCAAAATCCTAGCCAGTAAACGTCTTCCTTCATCTGCATAAATGAGAAATAAAAAAAACATCAAGAAATAACTCATATCAGCATTGGAGACCAAAAAACAGGAAGGGACGCCCGCCCCTTTCTGTATAATTATGACCAATATTATGCTGGTGACAGCTAGAAATTCGACAGCTCTTTTTGGACGTAGATATTCCTTCAATGCGGCCAGTTGCTACAACTCGCTCCCCAGACCATTTTGGAATTTTCCATCCTTAATTTCAAAAACATTATTTCAAGGACTGCCGTGAAGTCAGGAGCTTTTGAGCGTTCATATATCTTATAGGTAGATTCGCATCTTCCAGTTTTAGAAACCAATTGAAGACATTTTTGACAGCTTAAAAAAAAAATTTCAAACTGAGGCGAAACTCCAGACTTCACGTCAGTGCTAAGTGGCAAATTTTTTTTCGATAATTTGCTAGAATTTTCTACGGTATCCATAGTCTTGGTAATGCGATATGGACAAATTTCGCACGTAGTTCGAATACATTATTCTTCATCTATGTGCAGAATCTGAGAAAATGGTCTCAATCGACTAAGTTCGACTCACTGATGACGAATCCGTCGAAAAATTCAAGTCTGTCTGTCCGGCCGTCGAAGCACTTTTTCTCGAATGGAATGACTTAGAGTAATGTTTCCAACCTGAGTTCGAAATGTTGTCCAAATCGCATCACCATAGATACCGTAAAAAATTCTAGCGAATTATCGAAAAAAAAATTGGTCACCTAAAGCATTGAAGTGAAGTCCGGAGTTTCGCCCTTTTTTGACAGCTGTCAAAAATTTCTTTAATTGGTTTTCTAATACTGAAAAATGCGAATCTACCTACAAGGTCGATGAACGAGCGCTCAAAAGCTCCAAACTTCACGGCAGCGCTTTTCATAATTTTATTTATTGCATTTTTTGTGTATCAATTTTCATCTTAGCCAACTAATATGTTGTTTTTTGCTTTATTTCTTGTTCAGGTTAAGTTTAAAATCAGTTCAGATGTACTTTGCTTTCTCATCACATATTTGTTGGATGCGTAAAGTAAATGCTCATTCCCATGGAGGAGTGTTTAATGCTCTGGAGCGCAGAATAATAAAGATTGTACGCTAACCAGAGAAAACGACGAGAGAAATGCTACTTGTGCGGAAAAGCAATGACCGAGCCAGATACAAAGGATGTAGCGAGTGGAAAATGGTGACCAAAAAGAGGGCAGCGACAAAAGCAAAAAAAAGACAAGAACTGAAGAAAAAAGAAAGAGACCCACCACCCTAACAAGAGCAGAAGAAAGAAGCCCCGAAGAATGGAAAATACTGATTAACTCAGTCAACGATTTTCACTACTAAATAGTTTAACAAAACCACTAAACGTGTTTTGCCATACCATGGCTTCATCAGGTGACAAGATAAACTAAACAGTGTATCTCGTCACCTGATGAAGCCATGTCATGGCGAAACACGTGTTGTGGTTTTGTTAAGCTCTTTAGTAGACTCAGTTAATTAGTGAATATTAATTTCACCGACTGGCGGAAGATTACTGAAATTCCACAGATAAGAACTCCTGAAGATCTAGAAGATGAAGTTGAAAAATTAGAAAACCGAATAAGAGATGCCTACCAGGAAAGTACCAGAAGAATCACAAGGCCAGCCCCGAAGCATCCACATGGAGAAACTCCAAAAGCAATAGAAGAGCGCATGAAGAAAAAAAAACTCTGCTGCTGACCTGTAGAATGAGTTTGGATCTTGATCATCGTCAGCTTGAGGTTATTATTGCTGCTCCTTCCATTCATTACACTCAACATGAATACAAACACAATCGGATCTACTTACTCGCACAAGCTCTGAGCTAAAGGGGGGTCTCACATAGATCTAGGAGAGTCGGGATATAAACAAACAAAATAAAAAAAATAAATAAATAATACTAAATATGACCGATTTGTATTATCTCCAAATTTCATCTTCTGAAGGAAAATCATTCATTGTTTCAACAATTATTTATCTCTTTATCTTGCCTTGATCAGAATATATGTTATTTAGTAGATGGCCTAGGATTGATCCTGCCTCCAAGCATCTGGACAAGGACTATTCGTCATAAGGCAGATGTTTCTATCTTTCAGATAATTTTTTATGATTCTGCATAAGCGTATACTGCAGTTATAATCTTTGCCAATGCTTCGAAGGTTTTTGCCCAATAAACAAGACCAGTATCTTGCTTGGTTTGAATGAATGATGATTCATAAATTTTTTGAGACCCAGTAGTTGTCTTCCGAATCTGAATGGTTTGGCCGGTATAAGATCAAGAGCTTCGGTTTCATTTGGCCTCTTGTTTGGCAGGATCTTTTTGGTGTTCTGTTCGCATTACATTTGAACGTTTGAAACTTCGATGATCAGACATTTTTGATGAAGACCGCCATCTACTTTTGAAGAGTGACATTCTGGAATAGAGAAGATTTATAATACCCTTATTCACAATGTCGAATTATCCCACAATTGTGTTTCCACTCATTCCTAATCTTTTTGGAAACCTTAAGGTAATTTTCTACATGTTCAAGAAATCCAGTGTCTTCCACTTATCGAGAAATCTGAAAGATAATTTGGTTCCAAGGTGTTTCGCGAGGCCTTTTTTCCATTCAATATTCCGACTGCACGTGTTGATATATGTATTTCCATTTAGCATTTCCAATTTGAACCATTCATGAAAATTCGCATTTCATATTGAATCGTAAGGTTGCATTTAAGCCAGCCCACGTCGTTGCTCAGGCAGCAGATGAACTTTTAGTCCCACCTGGTGGAAATTGAACGTTCATACCTGAAGTTGTCTACGGATTTCGAAGGAAATTTATTCATAAACTTGGAAACTAATTCTAGTTGTGGTGAAACTTTGTATGTATGACCTGCGATTATTATGCGAAGAGCAGCGTTAACTGTCAGAAACTTTTATATATGTTCTATACACGGGTGCTTGAAGTAACTTGAAGAGAACCTCGCCAACTGGAATTTGAAATTTCGGATATCATAATCAGGCTTTATCTTTTTGAATATTTCTTGAGAATTGTGACATTTCCGGTTACCAGAACGATTTTCAAAATGGACCAAACTCCAAACCTAAAAGATATACAGGGTGTTAGGTTAACATGCGGCATTGGACACATTTTTCAAATCTGCTTGTGAATATACATACGATATCATTTGTATAACGGAGACCTGGCTTAGTGATTCGGTTTACGATGGTGAAGTTTTCCGGCTATAGGGTGGTCGGTGTGATAGACAGTTTGCTAGGGTCAATAGATCTCGTGGTGGTGGTGTACTTGTTGCTTATCCGGATGTCATGGTTTTCAGTATTTTGGATACATCATTTTTGACAGATCGTGTTCCGTTAATAGTTTTGTGTCGTTGTACCGAGCCATTTGCTTCGATTGTTTGTGCACTCTATATTCCCCCCGATATAACTGTTTTCCAGCTTGAAACATTTACAGCTGTTTTGGAGATTAAATTTGTTGGAGAGACCGTCTTGTTGGTGGGCGACTTCAATTGTCCAAACTTTGATGGACCTGATAGTTGTCCCAAGTCTATCTTGCTGAAGAACTTTTGTGACCTTTTGAGGTTGCGCCAGTTCAACAACATTTTCAACAAAGATAGCAGGTTGCTGGACTTGTGTCTCGCTAGTGATGATGTTGGGGTTTCAGCGGTGCGTTCTGATTCCCCTTTCATTTCTGAGGATGCATATCATCCTGCATTGCACATAGTTCTTACTCATGAATCTCCCAAGTAAATTTTCCTCTGATTTTTCTTCTTTGAGTTCTTCAATCAGTTCCTTCGATTGGAGTTTCATGGAAACATTCAAATGTGTCAATGATGCTCTGGACTACTTTTATGTCAGACTGTTCAGAATTTTGGATAAACTTGTTCCTAAGACGACCTATTCATCAGCGCAACGCAGCTTTCCCGTGTGGTTCACAAAAGACTCAAAGCGTAATATCCGTCTCAGAAATTATTACAGAAAAAAATGGCGTACTGGAGGTGAAGAAAATAATATGGATGAGTTCAGGCGTTTGAGAGCCTGGGTCAAGTCGGAGATATCCTCTGAATATAACAGTTATCTGGCTGAGGTGCAGAGTCAGATAAAATCTGATCCTTCTGCTTGCTGGGGATATTTGAACCAAAGGAGGTGTGCTACGAGAATACCTGGGGTCTTTCACAGTAGCGGACGTCTTCATGATGATCCCGGTGTAATTGTCGACTTGTTTGGAGAACACTTTTCTGATGCGAGGAACTTAACTGTGGAGAATGGTGGCCACTCCGACAGTGTAGATCAGCTTCCGCCAATTTTTATTCCACCTTTAACCGAGGAAGAAATCAGAACGACTATGGATAAATTTCCTGATAAATTAACGTCTGGTGATGATCAGATCCCCTCATTGCTCCTTCGAAAGTGTAGCTCAGCACTTGCCAAGCCACTCCATCATATAATTACCATTAGTCTTCGTACTTCTGCCTTTCCCAATAGATGGAAGAGAGCTCGGTTATTCCCATATTTAAAAAAGGGGATTCATCTCTTGTTGAGAACTACCGACCTATTTTTGTGCTACCTAAATTTGCCAAGGTGTGTGAAGAGATATTATATTCCAGTATTTACCATCACGTTAAGCCGCATTTGTCACCAAGGCAGCATGGTTCCATACGAGGTAGGTCAACTATAACTAACCTGGCCACAATTTCACAAAACCTTGCAGTCTCTTGATGATGGGGGACAAGTGAACGTGATCTATACATATTTCTCTCGTGCTTTCGATACTATGGATCATGAATTGCTTTTGAGGAAACTTGCATCATTTTGCTTCGCTCCTTCTTTTCGGAGACTTATCAGTTCTTATCTGAGGGGAAGAATGAACTATGTATTTTACAATGGCTTCAAATCTTTCGAGTATGAGCTCAGGACTGGCGTACCTCAGGGATCTAATCTAGGTCCATTGTTGTTTAACATCTTCATAAACGATCTCCTGTGCTCTCTTGATTGCAAGGCATTGGCCTATGCGGATGATTTGAAGCTTTACCTGAGAATATGTGGAATCTGTGATATTTTGCGTCTCCAGTCGAGTCTCGAATTCGTCAATGATTGGTGCTCCCGGAACGGTCTCATATTGAATTTGAAGAAATGCTATAAGGTAACTTCAACGAGGAAAACACAGCCGCTCATCTTCGATTATCATATTGGTGATCAACTGATTTCAGCCGGAGACCGCTTTCGTGACCTGGGAGTCCTTTTCGACAGCGAATTGAGTTTTGTTCCGCATGTTGAAGAGATTTGTGCCTCTTCTTGTAGGTCACTGGGATTCATGTTTAGGCGCTTCAGAGAGTTCCATGATTTGTCCGCTCTCAGGAGCGTTTACTTTTCGCTTGTTGTGAGTAAATTGGAGTACGCGAATCTGATATGGTTCCCAATATATGCTGCCCATCTTACACCTATCGAACGAATTCAGAGAAAGTTTCTGAAATATGTCTTGTTCAGAAAAACAGGCAGATATCCCGAACGTGAAGCGGATCTATCAGGCATCATGGCAGAGATGAGAGTATCGACTTTCCTTACGCGTCAGAACCTACAGTGCGCAAAGTTCGCGCAGAAGCTCCTTAGCGTTAGGATAGACTGCCCTTTCCGGCTCTCTCGAGTCAACATCCATGCTCCAAGAGTGATGACCAGGCATCCACTAGCGTTCAGCCTGCCTACCCCTCGGACCAACATACTCCAGCGGGCACCTGTGTATCGGGCTTGTGAAACAGCTAATAAGCAATTTTCATCAAATTACAATTTATAACTAAGAATTATCTTAACCTACAACAATTGTTGAAAATGGCTACCTCCAGCTCGGATGCAACCATCCAATCTTCTCCTTATAGACTGCCGAACTCTTTCAAAAAACCAGGGTCGTTTCTTATTGAGTTACACCCAGCAATTATCCGATATCTTAAATCCACATCTTCCACGGGCCCAATATAAAAACTAATGACTTTAGATAGCCCCATAGGAAAAAATCCAAGGCGTTTAAGTCCGAGGATCGAGCAGGCCATACGTGAGGTTCCTCGACCAATTCTCCGATCTCCGTATGTTACTGTTAAAAACTCTCGAGAAACTTACATAAACACTAAGATGAGCCCACACATGGTTATTGTGGAAATTCCTTATTGCATTTCGCGTGAAACTGGCTTCATCGGTAAAAAGAATCAGCGTAAGTTGTTGAGGGATTTCAACCACTGTTTGCAAAAGCCATTGACGAAATGCAATACGTGGAGCAAAATCCACAGGAAGAAGTGCCTGAACGCGTTGAATGTGGTATGAGTATGGATACAACAATTATCTCTCAGAATTTTCCAAACAGTTACTTACATTCAAAGTACTTCTACTAAGTTTTCGCGTAGAAGTACCCGGATCTTCTTCTATCATGTCCAGCAAATTTTCTTCCATTTCTACCGTTCTTACAGTCCTTGGATTGGGAGTGGAAACTGGTGGCCAAAACAAGAAAAGAAGGAGAAAAGAAAAAGATGCCCACTGTTCAACAAGAACATAAGAGAGAAGAAGAAAAGAACCCGCCGGCACCACCCAAACAAGATAAGGTGAAAGAAGCCCCAAAGAATGTAAAATCCGAGAGGAGTGAACAAAACAGGGAAGAAGGGACAAGCAAGAAAGGACCCGAAATTACCGAGAATTACCGAGAATCTAGATACCTGCACAAGAATATTATGAGCAAGCTCATGAAATTCCTGGAAATAAAGATGGACAAAGAGTTCCGTAAACTCAATAAACCCAATTAATGGAGTTCATGGAACACAAACGGTCTACGAGCTCGAAGATCTGAAATAGAATAAATAATATCCGAGAAACAACCGGATATTATGGCCTTTCGAAACACTTTCCACAAGAAATAGAATTTCATTTCCCAACCATGAAATGAACAGAAATGACAGAAATTGTACAAAAGGGGGCGTAGCCTTAAAATTCAAAAGGAACATCGACCACTTTTTTGACGATATACTGATTAATGGGCAAATTGTCTCGATTATAGTTAATACAAATCGAGGACCAATCGAAATTACGTCAGCCTACAAACCACCTCAAAATGATCTAAATGAAGAAGATCTGAAAAAGATGCTCGAAGAAAACCGCCCGAACATCATTATCGGCGATATGAGCTGCAAATCAAGAGAATGAAACAGCAGAACCGAAAATCAAAATGAAAAGAAGCTTGAGAAGTAAAATCAAATGCCATAGTATTAGGATCTGATATTTCGACCTACCCAAATACCTAAGATTCCACACTTGATACTATAGAAGAGGGCACATCAGACTGAGACGCGGACAGAAGAACTTAGAACGAAATTCACAGAGTGGCAAAAGAATAGTGAAATACTCCAGGAGAAAATTACTGAAATTCCACAGATAAGAACTCTGGAAGATTTAGAAGATGAAGATGTAAAATAAGAAACCCGAATAAAAGAAGCCTGGAAAGTACCAGCAGGATTGAAAGGCCAGGCCCGAAGCATCCACATGGTGAAACCCAAGGACTCAAGGAGATATAAAAGAGCTTATAAGGAGGAATAGGAAACTAAGGAAGAACTACAGAACTTCACATAAGGAAGAAGACAAGAAAGAGCTGAATAATCACAGTCAAGTACTGAAAAATACACTGAGAGAACTGACAAGAGACAGAACCAAAGGGTTAGAGAGCTGAACACCACTCAGCATGGAAGATGCAAGAGTGCTTACGACGCGAGAAAACCGAAATCCCTCCTCTACACGGATCAAATGGGATGGCCTACCCAAAGCTCAAGAGATGAAGCACTGGTCGACGCAATTAAAAGAGATGCCAGAATCAACTCCAGAGAGGACGTTGAACATGAAGACTTAGAAGAAGAAGTCGAAAAAAATGAAGTATTGATGTCGTAACCTCGGGAGGGCGAAACCATCCCAAACCCAACCAAAAACAACGGAGATTCAAGAAATGGAAAAGCAAGAAAGCTCAAGAGGAAGAAAAAGTAACAAACTTCATGTTACAGCGGTAACAAATATAGCAAACGCAGGGATAAGAATACTATACAAAAAGATGGAAAACAGCATTCCATTCCACAGAACTTCAACTTTTAAGGATCACTGAAGGATATCAAAATAAACAAGCCACAGGATTAGTGCTATCATGCCTTCTTCCGAGTTTGGCATGAAGGACTTGCCTACAAGATGATGATGGCAGGCTACACTACCAAAACCTGCAAGATAATAAGAAGCTACCTGAGTAACAGAAATTTTCATGTCAAAATAGAAGACACATTATCTTCCACCAGAGAAGTGAATCATGTTTTATATTATATAATAACGGCATTTCTCTAAATGATTTCCAAAATATAAATTTTGAGGCTTGAAACTTAAACCACGATATTCTTAGTACTGCCCTGAAAATATTGATATATCTTGAGAGTTTTCTGAAGTGAAAAACCATGAAATATGATCAAAATCGGACATCAGATTCCAAAGCTATGGCTATCGTAAATTCAGGCCGAAATCCATAAATCACCCTGTATCTCCTAAACTAATAGTCGTGAATACGAAACAAGCAACATTTCTTAAAGGCCTCGATGAGCTTCATTCACCACTAGGCTATGGCCAACCACTCATGAAACACACATCGACGACCATATGTCATAAACAGAAGACTGCGAGAAACACTAGAATATTTAGAAGAATGGTTCATTGAATGGAAAATTCAAATAAATAGCAAAAAGAGCCAAGCTATTCTACTACAGAAGCGGAGACTTGAAGTTAATTCCAACCTAAGGATAGATGGAGAAGAGATAAAATGGGAAAATGAAGTGAAATCCCTAGGAGTAAAACTAGAGAAAGGGCTTACATGGAAAAACCATATAAAATATGCAGTGAATAAAACAAACTCAGCAATGAGTAGACGTTACCCACTGCCAGGAAGAAGGAGCCAAATGAAATAAGGCACGAAGCAACGAATTATCAAATCAATTGCAAGACCTCAACTAACTATGGTTCGGCGGCATGAGGCCATGAAGCCAATAGACATATAAAGAAGATTGAAGCAACAGAAAATAAACTGCTTAAAGCAGCAATGAATATGCCGTGATTCGTAAACAACCATCCAATCTAGAGAGACTCCTAAAAAAGAAGGCCAAGAAGATATTTGAAAAAACAAGTCAACACCCAAATGTGAGCTAAGAAGGCTAGTTGACCACAACTCCTATCAAGAAGAAGAGACCTATAAAATTCATAGGTAACACAATTAATCACACGACAAAGATCCTGAAAGAGAAACAAATAAGAAGAGTCAAAAGGTTGATAGGTAATAAATGCCCGGAATCTAAAACAGCAGATTAGGTTTAGTTAGAGAAGGTCGTGCTTCACACGATGTCTCACACTGTTCTATCTATCGGAGATAGTTTCGTCCATGAGGATTCGCCCTGAATAAAAAAAATCGGCTTTGGAATATTGTTTGCCACTCCTCATACTATAGGTATCATAGAATTTCTAAACAGACAGCCATTTGTTTATCATGCACGCAGACTTGAAATTCTGTGGCTGCAATTATGGGACAGTATGCATATGAAACGGTAAAATAGGAATATTTTTTTTCAAGCCAACTGCGATGTTACAATCATTTATAAAGACCCTGTATAACATGTTCCATAATTTGAAATCGGTAACGGATGGTAGGTGTGTTCGTATTCCTAAAAGAAGCCGGGATTCGAATTTGAAGAAGGAAAAGTAGATAATAGCATTGCGAACGAAATCTGGCAGACGGATGTGTCGGGGACATTCGTGAGAAGCCTGTGATGAGGGAAATCCTGAGAAACAATCCAGGGTATCGTTACGGTAATCGATTGCAGAGTTTTGAATGAGAATTCAATGTCAGTTAGATGTCAACTTTTCGACTCTCTGTCCAAGTTGTTATAGTTTCCCATTGAAGCACTGGATGGTTTTTATGAATCTACACCCTCCCAAAATGGGAACTGTAAAGATTTCAGGATAGTTGAAAAATATTTTTTTCCACGATTTCAAAAGTTTATTGTTATTACGGTGAGATTTCGATAGTCGAAACATGTTACGGAGTTTGGAATTAACAAATTCTGCACAAGCAGAATTTGAAGTACAATGGGCTACAAAGCCCATATCATAATTCTGGAACTGGAAATGTTCGTAATATAAATTAATCCAAATGAAATCAAGAACGAAGCGATCGCCTATTTGATTTTTCACGATCCACTAGAATCCCTGATGGTTCGGAACACCTTGTGGGTAGATACACCGCATTTTCCAGTTTTAGAAACAAATTGAAAAATTTTTTGACAGTTGTCAAAAAAAATGGGGTGGTCTTGGTAATGCGATCAGGACAACATTTCCCACGTAGTTTGAATCCACTATTCTTAATCCATGTGCAGAATTTCTTTCCAATCCAATGAGTAGTTTCGAGATTATCAGGAAAAAAATATTTTGAACGGCCATATTCACGGAACCCCTAGTCTAATTCTGCTCATTGATGAACGTGACCGCGAAATTCTCGATCCGAACCTACCCTAAAAATTTCAAGTCGCTAGGCCTATCCTTCCGAAAGTTATAATTTTCTTAGTTTCTATGGTTCTGGTCATGCGATCTGGAGAAAATGTAGCTTGAATATATCATTCTCCATCAGTATACAAAATTTCGTCACGATCAAATCTGTACTTTTGAAATTAGCAAGAAAACTAAATTTCAAACGACCATATTCACGAAACCCCTAGTCTAATTCTGCTCATTTATAAATGTGACCGCGACATTCGAGATCCACACCTATCCTGAAAATTTCAAGTCCCTAGGCCTTTCCATTACAAAGTTATAATTTTCTATGGTTTCTATGGTTCTGGTCATGCGATCTAGACAAAATTCTGCATGCAGCTTGAACACGCCATTCTCCATCTGATTGCAGAATTTCACCTCGAAGTAATCAGGAGAAAATTCCGAACGGCCATATTTACGGAACCCCACGTCGAATTTTGCCCAATAACGAACTCAACCGCGGCATTCGAGATTCGAACCTACCCTGAAAATTTCAAGTTACCAGGACATTCCGTTCGAGAGTTATCGTGTATACGGACGGCCGGACGGACAGACAGAATATTTCGAAGGATTCGTCATCAGTGAGTCAAAATCTGTCGATTGAGACCATTTTCGGCTCAAAATTCGAAAAATACAGACATCGTGACGAAATGATATAGCCCTCGTGTAAGCAGTACGAGCGCGCAAAAGTCAGCATTCACATCAAAAGATAATAGACGCACCTTATTCAGTAATTAATTTAATTTGAAAGCCGCCAAACAGATAAATCTTTCAATTATATTGTATATCTATTGTATATCGGATAAGAGGGTCGACAACTGATTGACAGCTTTTGCGGTTCATGTTCATGCGTACCAGTAGCGAGACTTCATGTGTGGATTCGATCAAACTGGATATTTTCTATTTAGATGTTCCTTTTCATGGAAACACTATTTACATTTGTTTTTCAAAACGATTTCTTCTATTCGAAGTATCATCTGCTACAATTTAATTGTTTGTGGCTTGTTGGCTTATATACAATAGACTCTATCATATAAATTGTATCCATTAATATAATACGTCTGTTACGTCACAGTTATGTAACTTGGTGTTTTGAAACTGAGGTTTACACATTGAAAAATTCATTCATTCTTTAAAAGAAAGAGAAAATGATAAAAACTATGCTATTAACTACTAATGTGATTCGAAAAAGAAATGTAAACAGGAAATAGCTATTGATCTTCCTGGTACGCCTCTGTTTTTATGTGGAATTAGCGGAGCATAATTGATGATTAGTTACCCTACCATTACAATGGATAGATCTGATTCGTAGATGAATGATCTAAAATTTAATCATTGGTTTCTTGAAAGCTTTCAATAGGGTCTCGTCATGACAATTAACGTGAAACGAATTCAGTAATTGCAATATAATTTAGTTCAATGGATTGATGGTTGTATTCTAGAATTAAGCCGAAATTGTTAGTTACGACGAAAGATTAGATTTTCTAATACCAGAACGATTGAGAAATGACGTGCTTTCGACACTAGAGAACCTTTAGGTTTTCTATCAGGTATGCAATCATGCGATACTCCATTTAGGAGTACTTATTTATTCTTTCCAATAATAAACCGCGGGAATCGTTGGGGAAAAAGTTTTAACCCTGGAATGATCTAGGTGTCAATTCTCGGGATCACTCCTTCGTTGAACGTATACGTTCGTGACGTCATGAGCGTGAATTTCTGGAAATTGCAATTCTCAGGGAACGACTCTATGAACTATTCGTTCAAAATCATCGTTTAAACGAGCGTTCGACAACGAATAGGTTCGAATCTCGAATTCCGAGGTTGAGTCGTTGTTGGGAAAAATTCGACCAGAGGTTCCGTAAAAATGGAAATTTTGTTCTCCTGATTTATTCGAAACTACGTATTTGATCAGATGAAATTTTGTACTCAGATGGAGATTGACGTGTGCAAGCTACTTGCAAAATTTTGTCCATCATTAAAACCACAGTACCGAAGAAAATTATTACTTCCGAACGGAAACGCCTAGGGACTTGAAATTTTCAGAATAGGTGTGGTTGTCGAATGTCGCGATCACGTTAATTAATGAGCAGAATTGGACTAGGGGTTCCGTAAATAAGGCCGTTCAAAATATTTATTTCCTCATAATTTCGAAAATACTGATTGGATTGAAATTAAATTTTGCCCATTGATGAAGAATAATGTATTCAAGCTACGTGCGAAATTTTGTCCATACCAAGATCATAGATACCGTAGAAAATTCTAGCGAATTATCGAGAAAAAAATTATAAATTTCCAGTTTTAGGAACAAATTGAAAAAATTTTTGACAGCTGACGAAAAAATTTTCAAACTAAGGCGAAACTCCAGACTTCATGTCAGGCTTTAGCGAAAATTCGCTAGAATTTTATACGACAATAGAGCGGATTTATCAAGGCCCGAGGGGTATTCGATAAGATAATTTTTTACTTTGTAGATTTCAAAAATTTGATTGTCAATCTGACGTTTAATATTTATTCATTCAACACCGAACTGAAAATACCACATGTTGGGTATTATCGCTGTAATCCATAGGTGATTGGATAAAATGTGACACATGACTCTAAATTAAGTAATTTGATTGGTTACTATAGTAAGTAAAAAATTATCAGTGGTAATACCCCTAGGGCCTTGATAATACCGAGATAATTTTGTCATAGAGAATGCTGAAAGCGTGTTGCTTGCTTTTATCCTTGAGCAACGCGCTTAAAGGATTCTCTATGACAAAATTTTGAGGATTTATCAAGGCCCGAGGGGTATTCGATAAGATAATTTTTTAATTTGTAGATTTTGAAAAATTGGTTGTCAATCTGACGTTTAATATTTATTCATTTTTATTATGACACCAAACTGAAAACACCACATGTTGGGTATTATCGCTGTAATCCATAGGTGATTGGATGAAATTTGACACATGACTCTAAATTAAGTAATTTGATTGGTTACTATAGTTAGTAAAAAATTATCAATAAATATTCCACTGCTGCCAATTAGTTATGTTATGTCAACCGTACTTGGAGTTGGAATTTTGTAATATAGTCGTAACCGTATATTGCTGAAACGTGATCGATAAATTATATTCCTACAAATATCTGCTTAATTGTCGGTTTATTATCGTGAACTGGCACGACGAGGCGATATTTATATCTCCAAAAGGGCAGCATTGTAGTAAATAATATAATAATAAAAGTGTGAAACGTAGACCACACATTGGATATCACATACACCTTTTACACTAATAGATATGTATATGTAGGCAGTTGCGAATGCACGAATTTGTACTCTCAATTTATTATTGCACCAGATCTGTCTTCACTTTCTTTTGGGATGCCATCGGAAAAATGGAAAGTGAATAATTGGTTACAGAGAGATGATTGTTTTTTTTTTCAGAATTAGCTGAATAGGATGGGGCCTTAGTGACGCCAAAACAATTTTTGTCAGATCAGATATCATTGCGCCATAAAAAAATCATGAAAAGCACTGCCGTGAGCTTTTGAGCGCTCGTGCATGCAACTTGTAGGTAGATTCGCATTTTCCAGTTTTAGAAACCAATTGATGAAATTTTTGAAAGCCGTCAAAAAAAAATTTCAAACTGAGGCGAAACTCTAGACTTCACGTCAGTGCTAAGTGACCAATTTTGTTTTCGATAATTTGCTAGAATTTTCTACGGTATCTATGGTCTTGATGATGCGATCTGGAAAAACTTTTTGAACGGCCATATTTACGGAACCCCTAGTCTAATTTCACTCATTGATAAACGTGACCGCGACATTCGCGATCCAAACCTACCCTGAATATTTCAAGTGCCTAGGCCTTTGCCTTCGAAAGTTATGATTTTCTATGGTTTCTATGGTTCTGGTCATGTGACCTGGTAAAATTTTTGCATGTACCTTGAACATATCATTCTCCATTTGAATGCAAAATTTCATCTCGATCGAATATGTAGTTTCGGAAAAATCAAAAGAACCAAATTTCGAACGGCCATATTTACGGAACCCCTGGTGGAATTCAGCCCATTAACGAACTTAGCCGAGGCATTCGGGAACTGAACCCACACTGAAAATTTCAAGTCTCTAGGTTGTTCCGTTTAAAGTTATCGTGCTTACGGACGGACGGACAGACTCAAATTTTTCGACGGTTTCCTCATCAATGCATCGAACTCTATCGATTGAGACTATTTTCGGCTCAAAATTCGAAAAATACAGACATCGGGACGAAATGATATAGCCCTCGTGTAAGTAGTACGAGCGCTCAAAAATGAAAACTTCGCAAAATGTTATAAGGTACATGAAAGCGATTAGGATTTTCCGTACTGTCTAGGACACCCTGTATAACGTTTTGTTCTACTCATACTACGGACAAGGCAAATTAATTTCGATAGGAAACTGAAAATTGGAAATAGATGGTTGGCGAAAAGTTTGGGAAACACTGGCTCAGTTTTCCGAAGCGGAAGGATTTCCAGTACAAAAGTGAGACAAGGTATATCGAAAGTTTTTCCGCATATTTCAGTGATATTCAGAGAATCTACTACTCTGATAATATTTCACTATGGGAATAACTTCGAAGATTCTTTTCTTCGCAGGTGAGAAACGTATGTTTCTCTATATTGTATCTATATTATATTTGAAACTGTTACTTTCTGTTTGTTTCAGCTACATACTGAATACATGTATGGTTTGTTTTGAGTTGTAACTTCTCTTGAATTTTTATCCCGATTCCTACACAGAAAACGATTCAACATCATAAAGGTACTGATACTTGTTGTCTGTTTTGACAAATAAAATTGTTCCACAAAGACGAATGAAATATAAAAAAAATATAGAAAAGCACTGCCGTTAAGTCAGGAGCTTTTGAGCGCTCGTACATCCACCTTGTAGGCAGATTCGCATTTTCCAGTTTTAGAAATCAATTGAAGGAATTTTGGACAGCTGTCAAAAAAATTCTGAAACTTAGGCGAAACTCCAGACTTCATGTCAGTGCTTCAGCTGATCAATTTTTTTTCGATAATTCGCTAGAATTTTTTTTACGATATCTATGGTCTTGGTGATGCTATCTGGACAAAATTTTTCACCTAGTTTGAATACATTATTCCTCAGCTAGGTGCATAATTTCATTCCAATCCGATCAGTAGTTTCGAAACTATCAGAAAAAAAAATATTTTGAACGGCCATAATTACGGAACCCCTAGTCTTATTTTGCTCATTGATGAACGTGACCGCGATATTCGCGATCCAAACCCACCCTGAAAATTTCAAGTTCCTAGGCCTTTCCGTTCAAAAGTTACAATTTTCTATGGTTTCTATGGTTCTGGTCATGCGATCTGGACAAAATATTGCTTCAATATATCATTCTCGATTAAAATACAGAACTTCATCTCGATCGAATCCGTAGTTTCGAATTTATCGAGAAAACAAAATTTCAAACGACCGTATTTACGAAACCCCCCGTATAATGTTGCTCATAGATGAACGTGAATACGACATTCGAGATCCACACGTATCCTGAAAATTTCAAGTCCCTAGGCCTTTCCGTTCAAAAGTTACAATTTTCTATGGTTTCTTTGGTTCTGGTCATGCGATCTGGACAAAATATTGCTTCAATATATCTTTCTCGATTAAAATACAAAATTTCATCTCGATCGAATCCGTAGTTTCGAATTTATCGAGAAAACAAAATTTCAAACGACCGTATTTACGGAACTCCCTGTATAATGTTGCTCATAGATGAACGTGATCACGATATTCGAGATCCACACCTATCCTGAAAATTTCAAGTCCCTAGGCGTTTCCGTTCAAAAGTTACAATTTTCTATGGTTTCTATAGTTCTGGTCATGCGATCTGGACAAAATTTCACATGTAGCTTGAAAACCTCATTTTACATTTAAGTTCAAAATTTCATTTCGATCAAATCTGTAGTTTTCAAGTAATCAGGGAAACAATACTTTGAACGGCCATATTTTCGGAACCCCTGGTGGAATTTGGCCCATTAACGAATTTAACCGAGGCATTCGGGAACAGAACCCACACTGAAAATTTCAAGACTCTAGGTTGTTCCGTTCGAGAGTTATCGTGCTTACGGACGGACGGCCGGACGGACAGACTCGAATTTTCCGACGGATTCGTCATCAATGAGTCGAACATAGTCGATTGAGACCATTTTCGGCTCAAAATTCGAAAAATACAGACATCGTGACGAAATGATATAGCCCTCGTGTAAGTAGTACGAGCGCTCAAAAACATGTCCCACCTCAGAACCTTCTACATTTGTGAATGTTCTTCTGGATACAAAATTATTGGAAAAATCGTGGAACCGTCCTTGCACAATAGAACAATTCAATTTTCCAGCTGCACCCGATCTACCTTAAGTTATTTTTGTAATCACTAACTGTCGAGGTCGCCGTATCAGAAGCGACAATCTGCTCCAGTTCCATAAATCCCTCGATAAATCCCAAAAGCACAGCAATAATACAGAAGAATCGATGGCCACGTCCACTGGACGACCTCGTTGGCGGCGCAGCAAACGGCCGTAACTAATTTACATCTCAAATTGTTGTCGACGCGTTACAACATCATTACTGCACTGATGGATTTCTGACCAATTATTCCAGTTTTTAAATTTTACGGCTCTATCCCTAATATACATCTCGTCTATCGCGATATGGGCTATTTTAAAACGGAGTTATCCGCACTGTTATTGTGGAATTAGAATATCATCAGTCTGCTTGGACTAATCGAACGTAGAGGACACCGACGGCGTCGCTATCGGTTCTCGTTTGTAACCTAACGCATGGGACGGCGTCAAAGGATCGGCGGCCATAAAGAGCGTTGCGACGTTTAATGTGTCAAACGGTTTTTATGTGTTAATTGGAAAGGCCCTAGGTGTAAGATTCATTATTCCTCGTAAATGGGAAGAAGAGAGTATTGGCTTTTACTATATGATTTGTGAATTAATGGATAGAGAGAGAGACTTATGATACAAGAATTTTGATTGTTCAATTCAAATTTCAATGGGTTTGTGCTGTGGGGATTGGCATATCTGGTTGTTTATAGGTTTGGTTTTCAGTTATATAGGTCAGGTTACAGATTAGCACTATGTTCAATCCAATTGAGCAGGCTTAGTCTGTATTTAAGGCTGGAGTAAAAGCATAAATCGCCGAAGAGCTGAATAGTATTTTGGCTGGTGCTGATCAGGATCGTCTGACTCAAACAGAATACCTTACGCAGAGACTGGAGAACGTTGTTCGTGGAAATATAGGCAAGATGACGATATTCATTGCACATATTTAAAGATTTATTCCTGCTGCATTGGATATGCAAGATATTATTTTTTTAATTGATGATTTTGAACCCGTTGCTGGTTTCAAATTCAATAAAATGATTTCGCTATTTGCATTGCATTTTATATCAACTTGAAATTGATAAGTGCCAATTTGAATTTGTTTTTTGCCAATTTGAAGTCGACTAGTAAATGATTTTGATTATTGACAATTTGCTTTTGATTAATGCCAATTTGAAATCGGAAATGCCAATTTGATTTAGACTAATGCCATTTTGATTATGATTAGCGCCAATTTGAACTTGAAAAGGTATAGACGAATTTTTTCACTCTACTTTCGGCAGGAAAAAAAAACGCTAGTACCCCATGTTGTTTTATCGCGGTGCAGTTGCGGCATATTCAAAACTTCAGGAATATATATCTTAACCTCCTGCGTTAAATTACGTTTTTTGGGATGGAGAATATATTAAAAAATTACGAAAAGCACTGCCGTGAAGTCAGGAGCTTTTGAGCGCTCGTACATCCACCTTGTAGGTAGATTCGCATTTTCCAGTTTTATAAAGCAATTGAAGGAATTTTCGACAGCTGTCAAAACAATTCTCAGACTTAGGCGGAACTCCAGACTTCATGTCAGTGCTTCAGCTGACCAATTTTTCTCGATAATTCACTGAAATTTTCTTCGGTATCTATGGTCTTGGTGATGCGATCTGGACAAAATTTTACACGTAGTTCTTCAGCTAGGTGTAAAATTTCATTCCAATCCAATCAGTAGTTTCGAAATTATCAGGAACTCAATATTTTGAACGCAATATATTTACGGAACCCCTAGTCTAATATTGCTCATTGATGAACGTGACCGCGACATTCGAGATACAAACCTACCCTGAAAATTTCAAGTTCCAAGGCCTTTCCCTTCGGAAGTTATAATTTTCTATGGTTTCTATGGTTCTGGTCATGCGATCTGGACAAAATGTTGCTTTAATATATCATTCTCGATTGAAATACAGAATTTTATCTCGATCGAATCCGTAGTTTCGAAATTATCGAGAAAACAAGATTTCAAACGACCGAATTCACGGAACCCCTTGTCTAATTTTGCTCATTGATGAACGTGGCCGCGAAATTCGCGATTTGAACCTACCCTGAAAATTTCAAGTCCCTAGGCCTTTCCGTTCGAAAGTTATGATTTTCTATGGTTTCTATGGTTCTGGTCATGCGATCTGGAGAAATGTAGCTTGAATATATCATTCTCCATTAGTATACAAAATTGCGTCACGATCGAATCTGTAGTTTTGAAATGATCAAGAAAACTAAATTTCAAACGACCATATTTACGGAACCCCTAGTATAATTTTGCTCATATATAAACGTGATCACGACATTCGAGATCCACACCTATCCTGAGAATTTCAAGTCCCTAGGCGTTTCCGTTCAAAAGTTACAATTTTCTATGGTTTCTATGGTTTTGGTCATGCGATCTGAACAAAATTTTACCTGTAGCTTGAACACCTCATTCTCCATGTGAGTGCAGAATTTCAACTCGATCAAATCTGCAGTTTCCATGTAATCAGGAGAACAAAACTTTGAACGGCCTTATTTAGGCAACGAGAAAAACGAAAATCTATTTTTCAAAATGACCTTCAAATAAAGTCCTTTACGATGTTTTCGATCCAATCACTCTAACAGCTCCGAATGATAAAAAATTTCGTATTATTTGTGAACTATATAACTTTCACATAATTGACTGAGTGTAGGCAATTTTCATCGAATTGAATGAAAGAGTCTCAGCTAGGTATCATTTAACGGTTACGCGAACGCTTTGCGTCAAATGATGTTGTAATACGTATATGGTTCAGCTTCAGATGAGCAAAACCACGCTGCTCTCATAACCCCACCTCTCCGAACGATGCCAGTGCCTATACAAAAATTTGTGCATTTTTCTCGTAGTTTCAGTTTTGTTGTGCTCAGTCAATGTGTATGAATGTATAGAGAGAAAACATTTTTTGACCATGATTTTCCTTACCTGATATGCATCAGGGATGTTGACTGGCTCCCCACTCTCTGCCACATATCCAACAATGCCGGTACCCCATGGTATCCTAATTTCATCCTTCTTCTCCATTTCTTTGAGTGTGCTCCTCGAGCAAACATCGAATAATTTTGAGACTAGACATCGGCCACGGGTTTTGCCCCGAGGCGGGAGGGGTGTGCAACCGCCACCCCTTTCTCCTTGGACTAGAAATAACGATCCGCGATCGGCGTGCAGTAGCATTGATACATTCTGTAGGATCTTATGGCACAGGGAACGGACTTCGAGCTCATTGCAGATATCTTTGACCTGAAAAAAAAAACAATACGTTATATAACAGCATTTCACAGAGACCTGAAGATTTGTTGACTTCGAACATTCAGATACTACATTGAGATATGAACGAACATTTCTCTGAACCCAAACATCTCAGTGTGTTAGTTTTCTGAGGAATGCACTATCCTGAGGTTCCTTCTTGAAATTGCTACATCAGAAGAACCTGCCAGTTTTGCTCGATTCTCAAACAGAATGAATGTAGTTTCGCATAGATATGGAAATTTGTTTCACAATAGTATAGGCTTTTCGTTGATTCCCTTAGAATTTTCTCCGCCTCAAATGGAATAATTTTGTCAGTTTATGAACTCACTCAAGTGGAAACGGCCTTTGTCACTTGAGGTGATCTTGTTCGAAGACTTAGTCAACAAACTGACTACACAGCTGGCTTCAATTCCTGTGCCAAGTAGGGAATTTTCATTATGGATCAAACGAGTTCAGCGTAGGTACATGTTTTCGAATTTTGATGTAGGCTGACTCTGTAGTCTCAAATTATATCCATTATAGTATTAATATGCGTATGGTTCTCATGAGTTTCCGGACAACGAGCGTTTTTGGCAATAATTCGATCGAAGTATTAGCTATTGTCAGAGCAAAATACAATCAGAAAGATATTGCACAAGTGTATTACATGCTTCAGAGCAAAATCAACAGGTTTCAAATATTGAATGGGGGTCATTCTGCAAGATGGCCTCCAAACACGATAAAACAAACTCTACAACTCTAGTCGAGAATAAACATTGAACAATCATTCACTACTCCATAAAACTAATACCTTCAAAAAAAAATATAAAGCACTTCCGTGAAGTCAGGAGCTTTTGAGCGCTCGTTCATCCATCTTGTAGGTAGATTCGCATCTTCCAGTTTTAGAAACCAATTGAAGAAATCAAAAATCAAAAAAATGACAGCAGCTCATTGTCAATTATGCCGTATCAGCTGATAAAAAAGTATGAGGATTTTTCATTCATTAATTCGTTGGAATTTAAAATGGTTCTGGTTATGCGATCTGAGAAAAATTTGGCTTGAATATATCAATTCTCCATCAAAATACAAAAATTCTTCATGATCGAATCCGTAGTTTCGAAATGATTAAGATAACTAAATTTCAAACGACCATATTCACGGAACCCCTGGTCGAATTCTACCCAATAACGACTTAACAGCGGCATTCGAGATTCGAACCTACCCTGAAAATTTCAAGTTCCTAGGTCGTTATGTTCGAGATTTATCGTGTATACAGTAGACGGACAGACTTTTGAATTGAATTTTGAGTACATTATTCTTCATCTATGTGTGAAATTTCATTCCAATCCAATCAGTAGTATCGAAATCGAAGTCAGGAAAAAAATATTTTGAAAGGCCATATTTATGGAACCCCTTGTCTAATTTTGTTCATTGATAAACGTGGCCGGCACATTCGAGATCCACACCTTTCCGTTCGAAAGTTATAATTTTCTAGGGTTTCTATGGTTCTGGTCATGCGATCTAGAAATTTCGCTTGTAGCTTGAACACGTCATTCTCCAGTGCAAAATTTCATCTCGATCGTATCAGTACTTTCGAAGTAATCAGGAAACAAAAATTTCGAACGGCTTTATTTCAGGAAACCCTCGTGGAATTCTGAAATTAAACTGCGGCATTCGGGAACTGAACTCACACCGAAAAAATAAAGTCTCTAGGTCGTTCCGTTCGAAAGTTATCCCGAATCGCCCCTTCCCCGCCTCGTCCGGCTTCCCTCTCTTCTCGACGGCCTAAAATAATTCAAATCAGCAACTACCAGAGGATGAGCACAAGACGATAATCGAATAGAAATGGCAGTAAACGGGCATAGATGAAGGAAGATATATTTATTTATCTTTGTAGATGGGAAGCGAGCACTTCCATTGTATGACGTCATTGGCACGCACGCAAAAGTTGCCCCTCGAAGCAACTGCTCCATTATTGCCGGTGACTCATAGAGACATGTCAAAATTTTATGATCGACGTTACTCTTCAATATTTGCGTGCGGAAATATTCCTTTTCCGCACACATATGCGCGCAGTGCAATGAGTGTGGAAAGTAATACTTTCAACACGCTAGTAGGAAAAAATCGAGAAAAGCACTGACGTGAATTCAGGAGCTTACAGTCTGGAATCAGCAGTGGAAGAAAACCCTGTACAATACGATTATTCCTTCAAAGCGACATTAAAATGACTTTATTTTCGCTACACTTAAAAACAATGAATATTTCAGTTCAGATTTCCTTTTTAAACTTTCAATCAAAGCCTACATTATGTACTTAATATCTTGAACAAGAAAAAGTTGATTCTGAATATAATATTTTTTATGATCTGTCAAGAAGTTCTGAATTTGTTTCCCCTTTTCATTGATTTTATATTTAAACATAATTCATATCTATGAGAGACATGATCCCCCAACATGAGGGCCGTGTATTGTAGCATTCCTTGAACACCAGAGGTTTCGAAGATTGATCGCTTGTATGACCAGTCCTGGGGTAAATGACCCTTCAGATCAATATAGAATACTATTATTTTGAAAATTTCGTTCTTCATTAATCAGAATCAAAAGGAAGAATAACTATTGTTACACTGAAAAAGATGCCCTTCAATGGGATTATGATGTTATTTTATTCAATAAAGAATTCCAAATCACACTTAGGGAGACATAGTTTTCGCTAAGGTTTCTATTTGTATCATACGAAGATGTAAGGTACCCCGTTCACATCCCCTCTACTAATTTTGAGATTGGAAACATGCTATATTGTTCACTATTCAAAGGTATTCTAAATAATTGTAATATTTCTCATTGATTATAATACTTTCATACAAGTTTATAATATTTCAAAATATGGACAATTTTAATAAAAACAAATAAAAAGTTACTTTATAGCACTGAAGTTTATGACATCTTCATCAAATAATTCACAAATTGGTTCATATATTGAGGGTTACAGTACAATTGTCATGTCAAAATTCTCCATGTACTAAACAGATCCTTCAATTTCTGTTTCTGTCTTATTTTATGTTAGGCTTTTCTCAATCCATTCACTTTGCCACACGCTCAAGACGTTTTTTCTGTTTGTCTTACCAGTTTTGCTACCACAGCTAAAATTCATGTTGAATTCAATGATTCAAACCTGACCTAAAAAGAAACTCTTAGAGTTATATGGTTAGAGTTAGAATGTAATAAATTTCCAATACCCTTAAAGAATGCAATAATTATTGATTCGGGTTTGGTGAAATGAATATATATTTTATTTATCTTCGAATGAATGATATCCCAAGATAAACCTTTCGCCTGATTTCATGTGAAAGCATTCCACGATGTTTTTGCGTTTTCAAACTCGAATTCCCATGTTTGAACTGCACTTGAATATTCCGGCAGTACCTATGCCTCTACAATTGATCGAGAGTTCGATAATTCATCGATACAACAATGATGAAATTAAAACACTCTTGTTATACAGGCTGTTACCATCGTAATCGTATGTGAGATTCAAAAACATATTTTGCAAGCCCAAAAACTTTAACGAAATTTGCTTTGAAATATAAACACTTTTCTAGGTTATATTTATGTTTCATTTCTATGATGAAATTGAACAGTAACTTTTTGTACACGGAAATAAAGCCTCGACTGGACTTTCAAGGCCTGCTTCGATGTCAACAATTCTTGAATGGAGTATACTAATGAACTTAAATCTTCTAATATGGAAGGCGCAAAGCAACTAATTTTTGCATCAAATTCTACGCAATTAGTTCTCGAAGTTTTCGAGATGACCATATCTTAACGGCCATTTGATTCGATTGACTATGAAATGAGACATTCAAAATCCTTGTGTTATCTATATATTATATTATCTTGAACATTGTGGCAAGTTGTGTGAGAGATATTTTATGCTTAAATGGAAAAGTATAGAATCCGATTTCAATTCTTAACTTCTGTTCACAACATGATAAAATACGAAATATTCTAAAACAAGAGTTTTTTTTCTATTCAGTAAAATTGCAGATTCCAATGTTTCTTTTTCTCTGATATGAATGCTGATAATTGATTTACACCCACATATAAGGACGCCTATAACACCCCCAGAAAACTTCATTAGCAAAGTATACTTCGTATAAAGAAACTTATATGAAATCTGAAACTGCGTTTGACAATCCTCGACTGTCCAATACTTTCTTGCGGAGAAGGACACTTGTCGTTTCAAGAGCAATCAAGACAACGTCATTGCGGCGCCTTTGTGGACGAAAACTCAGAAAATACAAACGGAAACGTTTGGAAATTTTAGAAGGGTCGTTTTTGTTCCTGAACTTTCGTGTTTGAATTCGTGTCAAGTCGTTCGGTCAGTGAAAATCTGTTTCCATTTATTTCAACTGTTTACTATGTTGGGATCTTCGGGGCGGATGGAAATGAATTTTCAAATTGTAGAAGTTCTGATCATATTTGATATTAATCGAGGAGATTTGAGGAATCGTGAATATGAGAAGTGAGCTACCTTCAGTACAATTTTTTCACGAGGGTGGCGACCTTGTACTTCAGAGGAGAAATGTTTCAATATAATTTTTTGGAATCCTGACAAAGCACGTGATCTATTATGACATTTTTTGGAGCAGGGGTCCCCAAACTTTTGTGTCTCGAAGGCCACACGCCAGGTTTTGGGTAGATCCCCTACTAATCTGATATTGTTTTTCAAATTTATTAATTTCGAATATATTTTTGATTGCTGATTTAATGTTTAATGTTTATATCCCGACTCACCTAGATCTCTGTGAGACCCCTCATAAGCTCAGAGCCTGTGAGAGTTGTGTAGAAGCTAACGTTTTTCTTAAAATTTGTCATGGTGTGGCGTTACTGAGACCCAATTGCTGCGAATGCCTCTCAATGGACATCCGAGGATATTCAATATTACTTTTATCAGTCACTTAATACTATGGACCGAACAAGCTTAATCAACGTTTGCGTATTTCGAAATAATGGTTCAGAAATTACCACCAATTCCGTGATATGTGAAAAAATATACCCAATGACAATAACAGTTTTATGCTGTCCGCACCTTCAAATTGTATTATTTGCATTGGAAACAAAGTAGACGGTAACGTTCGGAATCTTATATTCCTCACTGTCTGAATTCTTCTAACGAAAACTCCTTGAATCGCAGAAAAACGGATTCCCACCCCCTCGATATTTATTTTTAGTGCTCGATGAAGAGATGAAGATTATACGCCGAAATAAACGTGATTCTCTCGGACAGGCAGTTTATCATGAGGGATTTCGAAGTATTTGTTGTGGAAGGAAGGGAGTCTACCGAGGGGAGATTTCTCGGGGGTAGAGAATCGTTTGAATATTGCTTCCGACCACTTAGCACGACCTGGATATCTATCGTCATCGCTTTCGTCATAATAATTACAGTCTTCGCAATTAAACTTCAGCCCGGTACCAAGTGTTCCTGTTTGAAAATGCGGGAGCGATACCATGCGATGATTAATGAAAATATAGGTACGTCTCTATGGCCTTTCAACGTAATTTTTCTTCATATCTTATTTGAATGAAAGATAGGCGGCTCTCTATTGTTTTCTTGTCAGTAAACCTATAAAGGATATTGAATTATCTCCTTCGACCTGCTGTTGATATGTTCTAGCCATACTTCGAGTGCACTCGGAGCCGTCCATGTAGCCAGATAACGAATCTACGTAATCAGCAATATGGACATAAGCTAAAATTAGTAAAATTACTTTACACTGAAATACTATTATTCTATAAAATGAAACACAGATTTCGGAATCAACCGAATTCAAGCCTTGAATTTTAATATTCAATTTCCCATGTAAATATTCGCAGGAGCACATACAGATTTTGACGAACAGTTTCGTAGTGAAGGGCGATTCTAAAAAAAATCTCCTTAAAAAAAACCCCTGATTTCGTTATGGAATAGTCGTACTTTTATACGAAACACATTATGTATATGCTCCGGTGAATATTTCCAAGAGAAATCAAATACCTACATATGTACATATTCGTATTCGAGCGTTGATAAAACAACAATTCACGCCGCTTCTAATGGCTACCTTATGGTATGGGTTCACATATCTGTAGGTATCGGACGAATCGAACAGATAGCATCAAATGGATCGTAGTATTCTTTCTATAGAAACTCATACTTACAAATTCTTATACAGAACCTCACCGTACGGCTCGCACCAACCTGACTAACCGGATCACCGGCTATACCGGCGGTGCATTCGATGCGATGACACGTGGACGCAGTGTGAAAAATTAATCCGTTCGATGCGATCCGTCCGATACGGACATGTGGACGCTTACCTTTAGTATGTTCATGAATGAACTAGCGTAAACCCCGAATTGTATGGTGTAGCAAAATGATTGATTTGATTTATTTATTATTTATATATTTGAGAGTTTAATTTCTTCTTTTTAGAATACCTCGATGAAAGCTCATTTTTAAAAATGATATTTCACAATTTATCATTTATTTATTTTTCAGTTTTTGATCGCCATGTTCCTAAGACAATCAATGCATCTTTGTCGTCTGGTCGCATTACAATCGATCATAACTTGACCCTACTTAAAGCCACACTCGTTCTACTTGCACGAGGGCTATATCATTTCGTCACAATGTCTTTATTGTTCGACTTTCGAGCCGAAAATGGTCTTAATCGACAAGATTCGACTCACTCATGGCGAATCCGTCGAAAAATTCAACTCTGTCTGACCGGCCGCAAGCACGATAACTTTCGAACGGAACGATCTAGAGACTTGAAATTTTTAGTGTGGTTTCAGTTCCCGAATGCCGTTGTTATGTTCGTAAATTTGGCAGAATTCCACCAGGGGTTCCGTGAATACGGACGGTCGACATTTTGTTCCCCTGATTACTTCGAAACTACCGATTCGATCGAGATGAAACTTTGTCCAGATTGCATGACAAGAATTATAGAAACCATAGAAAATTATAACTTTCGAACGGAAAGGCCTAGACTGAAATTTTCAGAATAGGTGTGAATTTCGAATGTCACTTTTATTAATGAGCAAAAGGATCATTTCGAAACTACTGATTGGATTGGAATGAAAATTCGAACAAAGATGAAGAATAAAGCTACGTATCGACTGCGCGCGGCAGGCCGCGAAGCATCGTCGCGAGGCTGCCTCGATGGGTAATTTTGGACGGAAGAGGCAAGCTCGCGAGGCAGATCGAGCCATCAGTCTCCGCGAGGCAATCCATCATGGCAGCGCAGTTTTCGCGTACAGCTGTCGCGGCATTTTCTTCTATTGTAATTCTTCGAATTTTGGCAGATAGGACGAAACGAAAGAGAAAGCCGTGTTGGTGGATGAAAGAGCTATTCAAGAATCGACTTCAGTGTGGGAATAGGCTAATGCAAGAAATGACATTTGAAGCAGTTGAAGACACCATCAAAAATTTACTTTTTATTATTTGGATCCCACATCAAAGGATGTTCTTTGTCAATAACAAACAATAACAAACACTTATCATTGTCCATTTTGATAGCTCCCGGTGTTAATTCTTCGATTCACCTCGAGCGAGACAGAAACTGATGTATACTGGCCCAAACACAGCGAGTAATTGATCGCGAGGCGCCTTCGATCTCGACCAGAAACCGACATTCGTTGGCTCAGAGTGAGGCAGCCTTAGGGTGAGGCAACATCGAGCGCGAGGCAGGTATCGACTTTGCGAGGCGTGCCTCGCGCAGTCGATACGTAGCTTAATGTATTCAAACTACGTGCGAATTTTGTCCAGATCGCATCACCAAGACCATAAATACCGGAGAAAATTCTAGCGAATTATCGAAAAAAAAATTGGTCACCTAAAGCACTGACGGGAAGTCTAGAGTTTCGCCTTAGTTTCAAATTTTTTTGACAGCTGTCGAAAATTTCTTCAATTGGTTTATACAACTGGAAAATGCGAATCTACCTACAAGGTGAATGAACGAGCGTTCAAAAGCTCCTGACTTCAGGCCAGTGCACTTCGAATTTTTTAGTTTAATCAACGTTGTCCATAAAAGTCTGGAAGGAATCGGTTGATTATTCACGTCTTGTTCAAAAATTCGATATTTAACTGATATCTCTTCATTATATCCTAATGAATTTTACACGAAAACTTTCTCGAACTATAGTAAAATCCCCATCAAAATCTAAAACAAAAACAAACAAAAGTACGGTGACATTTGGAATATTAGTATGGGTGTTGTTCAACTGTATAAAAGGGTTTCTGACAAATTTCAAGGAGGTAAGGCCGATCTTAAGGCCGAAGCCACTCCCCGGCTCATCTGATAATGTATTACTAAGACGGATCGGTCGGGGTAGGGTTGGTCAACACCAACGGAAATTAAAGAAATCATCAAGAAATTGAAAAACAGGAAAGCTCCAGGGAAAGACAAAGTAACAAACTTTATGTTACGGAAATTGCCCAGAAAAGGAATAGCAGCGCTTACCAATATAGCAAACGCAGTGATGAGAACAGAATATTATCCGGAAAGATGGAAAACAGCAGAAGTAATTGTGTTCAATAAGCCAGGAAAAGATAGAAAATTCCCACAAAACTACAGGCCGATAAGTCTACTGTCAGCCCTTGGAAAAATTGTCAGACTCAATGAAGAAACAGAAGCGCTGAATCTGATACCACCGGAACAATTTGGATTCAGAAGAAATCACTCCACAGAACTTCAACTGTTAAGGATCACTGAATATGTCACTGAAGGATTTCAGAATAAACAAGCCACAGGATTAGTGCTATTAGATGTCGAAAGAGCCTTCGACCGAGTTTGGCACGAAGGACTTGCCTACAAGATGATGATGGCAGGCTACACCACCAAAACCTGCAAGATAATAAGAAACTACCTGAGGAACAGGAATTTTTATGTCAAAATAGACGACACATTATCTACCACCAGACAAGTAGAAGCAGGAGTGCCCCAAGGATCAGTTCTAGGACCTCTGCTTTACAACATATATATCTACGATATTCCTAAGAACCCAAGGAATCTGCTAGCCCTTTATGCAGACGACACGGGAATAGCCTTCAGACATCGCCGACCAGATGTCATACACAGAAGACTGCAAGAAGCACTAGAAGATTTAGAAGAATGGTTCATTAAATGGAAAATTCAAATAAATAGCAAAAAGAGCCAAGCTATTCTACTACAGAAGCGGAGACTTGAAATTAATTCCAACCTACAGATAGATGGAGAAGAGATAAAATGGGAAAATGAAGTCAAATATCTAGGAGTAAAACTAGATAAAGGGCTTACATGGAAAAACCATATAAAATATGCAGTGGATAAAACAAACTCAGCAATGAGTAGACTTTACCCACTACTAGGAAGAAGAAGCCAAATGAACCAAAGCACGAAACTACGAATGATCAAGTCAATTGCAAGACCCCAACTAACATATGGCTCGGCGGCATGGGGCAATGCAGCCAATAGCCATATAAAGAAGATTCAAGCAACAGAGAATAAACTGCTCAGAGCAGCAATGAATATGCCGTGGTTCGTAAGAAACCAACAAATCCACAGAGACTTAGAATGGGAAACTGTCACAGATTTCCTAAAAAAGAAGGCCGAGAAGATATTTGAAAAAGCAAGTCAACACCCAAATGATGAGCTAAGAAGACTAGTTGACTACAACCCCGCAGAAGATGTGGTTAGGATACCCACCTATCACAAAAGACCCAGAGATCAACTACGTAGAAACAGAAATTGAGTAATCTCAATTTAAATCATCCAGAAGAAGAGACTCCTATGAAATTCAAATTCATAGGTAACACAAGCATCACACGACAAAGATCGTGATAGAGATACGAACAAGAAGAGTCAAAAGGTTAGTAGGTAATAAATGCCCGGAATCTAAAACAGCAGGTTAGGTTTAGTTAGAGTAGGTCGTGCTTCACACGAAGTCTCACACTGTTCTATCTATCGGAGATAGTTCGTCCATGAGGATTCCCCCGGACTAAAAAAAAAAAAAAAAAAAAAGGTAGGGTTGGTGTCTCACCGTCCAAAAAAGACGAACTCGATAACCGATCTTCAGGCCCCAACTGCTGTAGAATCCGTCTGCGAATGTGAGAATGGAGTGAATGGACCAGGTTATGGGGCTCCTAATCTAGAAAGTCCAACTCTATTGCATGTGCAATTCAATATCATTAGTAGGTAGTTGCGAAAGATATCTTTCGAAGATAACAAAGGGTTCTGGGAAGAATTCATTGTAATTTACCGAAAGGAATGTTTCTAGTCTGTGGAAGAGCAGAAACAAACATACCTATGCAAAAAGTGCTTTGACCTGTTAACCAAAAGGTGCGATGAATTATTTTCGAACACAAATTTCATTTCCGGTTGTGGCATCTTCGGTAGCAAAGTGATTTTTCCGAATGGACTTGCTGCTTCTGCACCGTAAAAAGTTAGCGATGTCATCAACGGTTGTCAATTTGGTAGCTGTAGAAGTAAACGAAATTTTAATGTTTACGGCCTTCAATGCCTTTGGACTTTCTGAGAGAGAGAGAGAGAGAGAGGAGTTCAGTGGAATCAGCGGTCCCTTTTGTGCGACAAACCCTCTATGTGACCATCGCAAATAATAATTGTTAGTTGGACTGCAGAATAAACAGAATTGTAACACTTTATCAATATTATGAATAGTGCAATTAGCATCTTATTATTGAATATACATATGAGCTGATAAATAATATCGGTCGAGATATCTCCGAATAGAAAAACACCAATGTTAACATTTCGAAAATAATACTTACATGGAGTATACGTATAACTAAGTGTTGCGGTTGAAACATGAAACACAGGGATGCGATAATCGGACAGTATGATGAATATTGAACTGCATCCGCTGACTCCGCCTGATAACGAACTGGCAGTGAACGATGTTCATTCATAATGTAGTAACTGCGGCCATGGAAAAGTTTTTCCACAATACGAAGATTGAAACAGACCGGATGAATTTTAAGCCATACATTCACGATATAACATACTTAAAGTGGGAATTTTGCGACCACGAAATAGTCGATCAATCAGCTTTTGCCAATTCCACAGAAGCTGAGGAGAAAATCTTCTAAAAGAGTATTCTTCAGGAGTATTCCACAAGACTATTGCCACATATCCATAATGAATCAACAACAGCGAGGAAACTAACACACCAGGAATTGATTTGTTCTCAACCCCGTGGGTTATGAAGAAATCAACAAGAATTTAAATTTACTTAAATTTACATGTTTTCATAATAAATTACGACCGAAAGGGATTTGTGACGAAACGTCCTAACCGCAGTCTGTCAACTTTTCTATAGTTTGGATCATAAGAGATCCATCATGAGAAAATATGTGGAACTTGAGAACGGGATATTTATGAGTACAATTGTTGTTAATTGTAGGGTCATATACAGTTGCCACTATGGGACAAGGTTTTTTTCAAACTCTTCCCGAAATATGTTCTCTATTTAGTCTTTGCTGTGTGTCCCGGCTATCTCCTAACATATCTCGAAACTTTTGGACGATTCTACTCCAATTCACTGGAACAATACGCAGACTCTTTGGCGAGGTTAATGCTTTTTCCCAACTACGTAGGTACACAAAAATTCAATGTCGTACTATAATACTGACGAGATCAGTGAGTATTTTATCCCTGTGTGTTCGATTGTTCACTTTGAAGGATGACTACGAGTAGGATTCAAAATGTATTTGAAGAATAGGGCGGTCGGACAGTCGACCAACATAAAATATAACACAAAAGGTTTTTTTTTTGTTTTTAGGGAAGGAAATTTCGAGAGACACCCAGTGATGCCAGCTTGTGTCAAGATTTCTAATGACTAAAAACCCCCTCTAGAGATTGAAAGGTTCCGAGCAAAAGCCTATAAACCAGTTATTTCATGCTGATTGTTAACTTTCACATGATTAACGCGTGTAGAGATTTGTATTTTCCTATATCTCTAGTACAGATAACGGTCTTCGCTTTCGTTAGGTTTTTTCGCAGCGAGAATCAGGGACAAACCCAAACTTGCACTGCGAATAAGAAAACTGCTATTTTCGAGCACTCGTACTACTCACACGAGGGCTATATCATTTCGTCACGATGTCTGTGTTTTTCGAATTTTGAGCCGAAGATGGTCTCAATCGAATAGGTTCGACCCACTGATGCCGAATCCGTCAGAAAAAAAAGCACGATAACTCTCGAAGGGAACAACCTAGAGACTTGAAATTTTCAGTGTGGGTTCAGTTCCCGAATGCCTCGGTTGAGTTAGATAATGGGCCAAATTCCACCAGGGGTTCCTTAAATATGCCCGTTCAAAGTTTTGTTCTCCTGATTACTCGGAAACTACAGATTTGATCGAAATGAAATTCTGCACTCAAATGGAGAATGAGGTGTACAAGCTACATGTGGAATTTTTTCCAGATCGCATGACTAGAACCATAGAAACCATAGAAAATTGTAACTTTTGAACGGAAATGCCTAGGGACTTGAAATTTTCAGGATAGGTGTGGATCTCGAATGTCGTGATCACGTTTATCTATGAGCAAAATTATACTAGGGGTTCCGTTAATATGGTCGTTTGAAATTAAGTTTTCTTGATAATTTCAAAACTACAGATTCGATCGTGACGATATTTTGTATACTAATGGAGAATGATATATTCAAGATACATTTCTCCAGATCGCATAACCAGAACCATAGGAACCTAGGAATTTTTAGGGTAGATTTGGATCGCGAATGTCGCGGTCACGTCCATCAATGAGCAAAATTAGACTAGGGGTTCCGTAAATATGGCCGTTCAAAATATTTTTTTCCTGATAAAACTGATTGGATTGGAATGAAATTCCACAACTAGCTGAAGAAAAATTTATTCAAACAGCGTGCGAAATTTTGTCCAGATCGCGTCACCAAGACCATAGATAATGTAGAAAATTCTAGCGAATTATCGAAAAAAAATTGGTCAGATGAAGCACTAACATGAAGTCTGCAGTTTTGCCTAAGTTTGAGAATTTTTTTGACAGCTGTCGAAAATTTCTTCAATTGATTTCTAAAACTGGAAAATGCGAATCTACCTACAAGGTGGAAGTACGAGCGCTCAAAAGCTGACTTCACGGCAGTGCTTTTCGTAATTTTTTGAATGTCGATTCATCCGACCACAAAATTATCTTGGAGTTATGATCTTAAGGCACGTATTAGATACACTAGAATCATTTTTAGTTAATAAGAAATTGTTCGAAACTGAGTTTCTTTGAGAAAAACCTTTTTTTTTGCCAAATCCAAGAAATAATGTATTAAGTGTTCTACCATTATACCAAAATTCTCCACAATGGCGCCAGTATAGCCGAAGGGTATATTTGTTTACTGTGGTTTCTGCAATCTGCATTCAAATTTTGCATATATGTTTTTTTAACTTCCGTATCACTGCAATTATTCTGAAAGAATTCATTAATTCGATAAGGAATTTTTAAATCATCGGGAACACAATGTACCTCTAGAATAATGCGAGTGCAAATGCATTTTTCTTCTACTGAGTCGTTAGATTGCTTTTTAATGAAATTTTATTTCCAACAATTTCACCTAGGGTTGCCAGATATTCAGGATTTGAATGGATCCTCCTGAATTTTTGTATGTCCTCCCGACAAAGAAAGAAATCTGCCGAAAAAACGTTTATAGCGCGCGGGGCACGTTCGTGGGGTTGTATGATGATTATTGTTCTTTAAGAGAAACATTTGATTTAAATCGCCTCCCAGAAGGAAAAAAGAATTTGTATGTGTAATGACAAAATATTGGCATATTCTATTAGTATATGAGATAAAAATTTATGTGTTTCATGTTGTTCATTCCAGCAAACAATGCTTATTGTGACACAATGTTTAGTTTTGAACAATCTTTACACGAATGAAATGAACCAAATGTTCATGGATTTAATAAAAGCAGAGTTGATGATTCGACTCAATTTTGAGGAAAATTGTTTGGATTACAAGTCTCCTTCGAATAATCAAAAAGAGCAAAAGAATGGTTGAATGTGTGAAAAGTAAAACAAAATACATGTGGCAAGCTGAAACATAAATGACTCTATTAAATTCTGTTGTTTATTGATAATATAGGTAAGGAGAAAACCAAGTTCTGTTGATATTCTTCCGACATTTCTATCAGCAGCGGAATATAACAATTATGTTTTCATCCTTGTTTACTTCTTGCTTTATCTCTATCAGTAGTTTTTTTACGTTTTCCATGAAATTCACCCTAAAGCTACACTAGCGCCAGACATTTAGGTCAGTTCGACGGACACTTTTGGAGGGGAAGGAAAGATTATTCTCTTCATCTCTACCCACCATAGTTTACAGGTTACTAAAGTACTATTCAGGATATCATAGAGAAAATAAAATTAGGAAAAGGTAAAGATTTGTAGCAACAGGAGTTCGAAAATCATCATGGAGTGCATTTCTTCGAATGAAAGAAAATTAAGACTTTTAAAAAAAAATTCTTGCTGACTGTTATGACTAAGCCTATTAACCAATTCGTGCTTGGCGTCGACTTCTGGGACACCCTGTATATAATTCATCTCCTGAAAATAATAGTTCCTTTTTGCCATAACGACTTCCAGAATAAAATTAATCCGGAAATAGAATGAATTTCACTCAATAAAATCCATTCTACAAAAGAACCACTGACCTCGAGTCGAGAGTTTACAAATCCATGTATGAAATGTTTTAATAAACAATGTGCCAGCTAAAGAGTGAGTATAGATTGTATATATTATAATTCAGCCAAATGAGGACATCACTGAAAACAGACAAATTCTACGAAAAATTATAGACTGCACTGAATTTTGTGACATGTTCGAAATCGCTTTAATAGGTACCTATCAGACCTTCCGAGTCATCCGACCAAAGAAGTCACGAACCGCCAGCAGCCACTGGATACAAATAAAAGACACATAGTGGTTTATATTGTATTTGTAGAATCATTCAAAGGCGATTACAAATATGACCTAACCATAGAAAATTTGATTGGAAGGAGGGCCAGGTGTTAATTCTCCAGTAATTTGATAGCATAACCAGTAGATGGCACACCCCTCGGAAGAACTCGGATGTCCCGTTGAAAATACCGAAATTGAAGTTTGAATAGCGTTAAAATATGTCTAGTGGGTCAACAATTTTTTTTTTGTATCATTCAGGTCAACTCACCAATTCAAAAATCAGTTCCTTTTCATCCATCTGCCTGAGTTCGTGCCTAGACCTCCTCTGTCTACGCACGGAGGAGGGACTTCCAGGCCCCCCTCCATTATTTTGAGAGTCCCCAGATCCGGTCAAAAAGGTCGGTTGCCCATCAACTGTGCTAATGATCGGCTTCAGGAGACCAACACGCTCAAACTCATGGGCGGAGATCTTCCTCACCGGAGTGGTAGCCCCAGAGCCGCCTCTGGACTGATTGTGCGTCGGGGAAGACAGTTCCACGCAGGAGGGGGTTGGAGTTGCGTGGGATAACAACCACGTGTCCACAACCTGCCTTGTGGCTTTCCTGCAAGGAAAAATTCAATTCAGTGGAAAATACATCGAACACTATCGAGGGTTTGGATCGTTATTTATTTAGACTGGAAAATCAGGATGATTCCGATTATTAGTTATAAAATTTGCGATAAAAAATTGATGGGTCCGATTCTTTTGTTCTAAGTTCAAATTCATGTTGCAACGGTAAAATGGAATGAATAAATTCAACCATCCACTAAATCCAGATAAGTGCAATTAAAAACGTGGAAAAAGATCTACAACCAGAAGACAAGAGCGCTCTATTACAATCTGAGCATTTACAGGTCAATTGTCATCTATTCTGAAAGCACTTAATGACACACAGACACTCTGTAGGACTACGTTCCAGCATCAAATGAACGCACAGCAATGTGACCTAGGCATGGATCCAGAACTTAGAGGGCATTAGGGAAGCGAGAGAGGTCCGATTATGGTCTTCTACGGACTGGCACCCTCACGATACGTATCAAGAGCCAGAATCAAACAAACTATTGAAAATGGGTGAAAAAACAAGCTGAATGATGGAAGAAACCCCTTAGCCAAAGTATTTCTAAAAGAATAGATGTCCAGTGAGAGTAAAAAGTCCGTGGAGACTATAGTGGGCCTGTTAACGCGACATTGCAAGCTCAACAAAAACAAAAGTGACAAGGAGCTCGCAGAATAAGCGTCATGACAATTGAGGCAAGCAGAAGGAGAAATTTCTCCACATTCTATGCCAGCAATAGCATTCACGAGATTTTCATTAAGAAGCTTAGAATATCCAGATTCAGATAGCTATATGAGATCCGTTGTCAGGACTGCTTGAGTTAACCATAAAGATGAAAGTGATCTATAACTAGAGGGTGTTTTCAAAGGTGAGTTTTTTTTAACCGGTGCCGATCAAAATAAGTAGATATACCAAAAATCGTTCATATAATACAGGGTGTTTCATTGGCAAATGTACATACGTTAACCTGAGGTAGAGCTACTCTAGACGAGTCCAAAAAACCTATATGTGATAGGTCTAATCAACTTCATAGCCGAGTTTTATGTATTCGCCAATATTTTCAATTGCTTATAACTTTTGAACCGTCAAATATAATCAATCGATATTTGGAACGTAAACCACACTTCCATAGATAAATCGGTTTATATTTTAACTGATCAAAAAATCCAGGTCCGTATCAGATAAATATGGAACTTCTCGCGAGCAGAGATTCAACACCCTGTATGACGGAGTATTGGAATTTGATTAGAATATTCGGAAAGAGCAGGCAATTTTCGATGGGGATCAGTAGATTTCAGTGTCCCACACGACGTTTCACCCATCAAAATTTTTGTCGAAAGATTTAATTCGATAGTAAAATTCCACTCACTACACAATAATGTCGAACATTGAGATTGAATTCGAAGAGTTGTCTGTTGGATTGATGGAATATTTGTATTTTCATATTATAATAAATAATTTCAGGAATTCTTCAGAAAAATATGGATTTTGAATAATTTATTCAAAATGATCAATGGTGAAAAAATAAATGAATGGGTAAACAAGTAAAACATTTGAAAATAATCATAAAAGTTGCGCAAAAGTGCCACCGTTTTGCTCGATGCACATTTTTGCTGTTTTCAAATTATGTCTTAAAGCCTTTTTGATCATTTGTGGATCATTACGAATCTTATTGCAGGCAACTTCTCGTCGTTGCAGGAGAATATTCTCACTTCCAATCTCAGACACATACTCTAAAGATTTCAAATATCCCCGAACGAAATTATCGATAGGATTGAGATCTGGTGATCTAGGGTGCCATGCATGCGGTCCACCTCTGCTTATCCACGTATTTGGAAAGTTCTGATCCAGAAAGTTTCTAACAGAGGTTCTAAAATGAGCTGGAAATACATTCCTGCAATGTTCGTAACGTCGAGTGGTACAGGCTGATGATTTTGAAGGAAATCCGAATAAATATCATCTGTAAGCCGTCTTGGCAGGATGTGAGGACCAATCAATTGATTATTATAAACTCTACACCATACATTCATTGAAAATTTGTACTGGGATTTCATGTGTCTGACTGCGTGTGGATTTTCTTCAGACCTCCCATGTGAATTCCTCAAATTGTAGACTCCATCCTAATGTAAATGTGGCCGCATCAGTAAATGAAATTTTGTTCACAATTCTTCCATTCGTAAAATCCACCGACTAAAACGAATTCTACGAATTTCATCACCTGGCTCTAATATTTGAATCTTTCGGAGATGAAAGGGGTAGAGATTGTTTTTCTTCGATCTGCGCCATACAGTTATATGCGGCATATTCAGAGCATGGGAAATTGTTCTAGTGCTGTATTCTGGATGTGCCTCTATCATTCAAAAAATTTCTTCTTCAGCATCTTGGTGCCTTCTTTCTTGGGTACTATTCAATTTTGATGTAGGAAAGCGGCCATTTTCACGAATATAATCAAAGACTTAAGAGTTTTATGATGTGGTAATCTTCTATTAGGGAATCTCGATGGATATTTCCGTACCTACGTTCTACTATTACTGTCACAAAAACCATACACGAACAACATATCAGCATATTCTCGCTTCGAGAATCTATGAGGCATTATTATAAAAAATTATGAACTTTTTTTTCAGAATAATGGATCAGACCACCATACTGTCGAAACCAGTTGTCAAAATTTATTGTTTCAATATTGTTGTAGCCAACCTGAATGAAAACTAGTGGGATTCAGCACAAATTAATATGCTGATATGTTGTTCGACTGTTCGTGTATGGTTCCTGTGAAGATGAGCCATATTTCCGAGAGATGATGTCTTCAATTGGAGGAATTTGAATCGATGGGCTGAATAAAATCCACATGCAGTCTTGTTTACTCATTTGTTTATTTATTTTTCCACCATTGATCATTTTGAATAAATTATTCAAAATCCATATTTATCTGAAGAATTCCTGAAATTATTTATTAGAATATGGAAATAAATACAAATATTCCATCGATCCAACAGACAATTCTTCGAATTCAATCTCAATGTACGACATTATTGTGAAGTGCTGACCATTTCCAACAATTTGGATCAATTTTATCGGTGAGTTTGTGAACATTTTCAATCAATTTTTTTTATCTCCTTAGTTTGAACTTCAGTAAAAATCTTCTAATAAAAGTTGATTAGTTATTTAAAGTGTTGAGCCATCAGAATCGTTCGAAGAGAAATAGATTTTCCATCTGCAGGACCAACTGCATAACCTCATCTATTATGAGAAACATTCTCACAAAAAAAATACATGTTTCGACAAGACAGTCACGTACGAAAGGAATATAACATTTGAATTTTCACTACCGAGCAGCAGTTATGTACCAGGAAACATCTTTGACGTCTTCAGCGATGAAGATAAATGAGTCGTGTCTAACGCCGCGAAAAGCGATTATCATCATCCCTTTTGTTCCGAATAAATAAGGCGTCACTGGAGCCCAACTCGAGTATCTGAAATCCAATATAACGTTACACGACCTTGAATATTATTTCAGAGCTCACTTCATCACGACCGTGATACCACTGCATAATTATCTCATCTGGGGAGATTGCACAGTTTGATGAGATGCTGCTGCACAAAGGAATATCACAATAAGGTCTTTATAGCCATGCATGTCGTGCCCTACGACAACTTGTTTCTTCCTAATGCAATGCAGTTTACGATTGCGACGAAATGCAATCCTATCAACTCCCTAGTTCTCTATCTAGAGCCAGCAATGAACCGTAATTTTGTCCTAGTCAAGTTTTGTCGATGGCCAACCTTCAACATAAAACCCTAAATGAAATGAACGTTCATCTATTAAGACTTGTTTTGACATTTTATTCTATTTGTTACACAACTCTCGAATTGTCTACCAAATTCAAACCGCGACTTTGTTCCGGCAGTTACGGCGTATTACCAGTTTTAAGCGATACACCAATTCAAGAAAGATCCATGTATTATAAGAAATAATCTTTATAATTCAATTCTAAGCTGATCATATGGATTGTCAACCTGTTTTCAAAGACATACTTTTCTATATCTTCCGCACTTATTTATTACACTCGAAATGTTCGGGATCTACCTGACAACCATCAGCTACTCCCCAATATCCGCACGCAGAGGGCATTTTATAACAATTCCCCGAAACGCACTGAAATCAACATTGATTTATATTTCCAATTTTGAAATCATTCGAAAAAAAAATTCGAACCTCCGCTCAAATTTCAAGTTTAAGTTTTGGGTAGTGTGGGGTCTAAAGATCGAATAGAAAAAAGAAATCTGTCCGCTTTTCGCTGAAACAATATTCATGAAATTTGATACAAAAATAAGTTTCTATTCGGAAAAGATACATAAAAAAATTCGGGCCAAGTTAAGTTCCACAATAATTATCAGCAGTATTCCACGGACAATTATATGAATATATAATCGGATGTAATCACGTTCTGAAAAGTGGAGTATCTTTTCATGATGTTGAAAATTTTGAAAAATCATCAGCTGAATTGGCAGTATGGTTACCTTGTTATTTGGCCAAATAAAAAAGTAACAATATTTTCAACAGGATGAAGAGATACTTCTCAGAACGTGGTTACATCCGATTGTATTTGATGTCTGCTAGTTTTGAGTTGAATTGATAATAGAAAAGTTACAAAAGAGAAATGTTCAGTATATGTTTGATGTCAGTTCTAGCCCTGAGGAAGACAAAAAATTAAGTGATCCAAACGTTGGCAAATTATTGCCAATTATTCCTCCCTGTCCTTCCACTACAAACATCATCTTGTCAAAATCATAATTATAATAAGGACACTACACAGTTACCATTAAACACACTTGTTCGCCGAGGAACAGAATCTAATCATTGGTTGTTCTGATACATCTCTCATCCAGCATTGATCCTTTATGCCCGAGAATCCGAATCCACGATTTAGAAGGCGGAGGAATTAAATTTGAAAGAATATCTTTCATCTCTAAGTTTATTTCTACCATAGCATGTTTATGTTTTGAATTGGCATGGCTGAGTTTTTGAGCGCTCGTACTACTTACACGAGGGCTACCTATATCATTTCGTCACGATGTCTGTATCTTTCGGAGTTTGAGCCTAAAATGGTCTCAATCGACTATATTCGACTCACTGATGCCGAATCCGTCGGAAAATTCCACTCTGTCCGTCCGACCGTAAGGACGATAACTCTCGAACGGAACAACCTAGAGACTTGAAATTTTCAGTGTAGGTTCAGATCCCAAATGTCTCGGTTGAGTTCGTTAATGGGTCAAATTCCACCAGGGGTTCCGTAAATATGGCCGTGCAAAGTTTTGTTATCCTGATTTCTTGGGAACTACAGATTTTATTGAGATGAAATTTTGCACTCAAATGGAGAATGAGGTGTTCAAGCTACATGCGAAATTTTGTCCAGATCGCATGACCAGAACCATAGAAACCATAGAAAATTGTAACTTTTGAACGGAAACGCCTAGGAACTTGAAATTTTCAGGATAGGTGTGGATCTCGAATGTCGTGATCACGTTTATCTATGGGCAGAGTTATACTAAGGGTTCCGTAAATATGGTCGTTTGAAATTTAGTTTTCTTGATAATTCCAAAACTTCAGATTCGATCGTGACGAAATTTTGTATACTAATGGAGAATTATATATTCAAGCTACATTTCTCCATATCGCATGACCAGAACCATAGAAACCATAGAAAATCATAACTTTCGAACGGAAAGGCATAGGGACTTGAAACTTTCCAGGGTAGGTTCGGATCGCGAATTTCGCGGGCATGTTCATCAATGAGTAAAATTAGACTAGGGGTTCCGTGAATACGGTCGTTTGATATTTCGTTTTCACGATAATTTCGAAACTAGGGATTCGATCGGGATAAAATTTTGTATTTTAATCGAGAATGATATATTAAAGCAACATTTTGTCCAGATCGCATGACCAGAACCATAGAAACCATAGAAAATTATAACTTCCGAAGGAAAAGGCCTAGAACTAAAACTTGAAATTTTCAGGGTAGGTTTGTATCGGGAATTTCGCGGCCACGTTCATCAATGAGCAAATTTAGACTAGGGGTTCCGTAAATATGGCCGTTCAAAATATTTTGTTCCTGATAATTTCGAAACTACTGGTTGGATTGGAATGAAATTTCACACCTAGCTGAAGAATAATGTATTTAAACTACGTGCAAAATTTTGTCCAAATCGCATCACCAAGACCATAGATACCGTAGAAAAGAAAAGTTTGAGAATTTTTTTGACAGCTGTCGAAAATCCCTTCAATTGATTTCTAAAACTGGAAAATGCGAATCTACCTACAAGGTGGATGTACGAGCGCTCAAAAGCTCCTGACTTCACGGCAGTGCTTTCCGTAATTTTTATTTTCATATTTTATCGGAATAGTTAACATTTTTTGAGTTCGGTTGAAGGTTCCCATCTTGAGCTAGAATTGTATTCTAATATTTTTTAATTTTTATATATTTTTTTCTTTTGTATTCAATACTTTCTGACCATTCTTTTCTTCGATTTATTCTAGCTGATAAGTGTTAAGGATCCTTTATATAAAGCTAGAAAAAACTCTCAAGTTTTTCTACCAAAATTTTACCTGTTTTTAATTTCGCTTGATTGATTGGATGCTTGGCGCATGTCCGTCGCTATTTTTTTTTGTGTTGCTTGATTGTCTGCTGTTTCTTTATCACTATTTTCCTGAGAACTTGTTTGTCTCTTTCTTTCTTAATTCCTCAAATCCTATAAGGGCTTAACTGTCGTAAATATCAATACCAGATTTCTTTTAGCAAATTTTTATGCCTTCCAGGATCACATTCTCGCTTTAGATTATGATATTGTAGGTGTAACGGAGACGTGGCTGCGTTCTGATGCAACTATGGTAGGTATTAACACCTATAACTTCTTTTACCATAATCGAGTTGGCAGACTTGGCGGCGGGGTTGCTTGTTATATTAAGGAAAATATCGGAGCTGAGGTATTGTCTTCCTCCTTTGAGGACTACGTTGAGAATTTGTGGATTAAGCTATCCACTGGAACTGGTGGAGATATTTTTGTGTTGGGCATTATATATAGGCCGCCTCATACTAATTTAAATGATTTTATGACGCATATGGAAAACACCTTATCCGAAATGTACTTAAAGCACGGAAGCATAAGCTGCTTGGGAGATTTTAACATCAATCTAATGGATTCGAGTTCTAGAAGCAGTGCTTCACTGAGGTCTTTATTTTCAACCTTTAATATGACGCAAATGATAAGTGAACCCACTCATTTTTCACAACAGTCTATCTCGTTAAATGATCTTATTTTCACCAATATTGAATAAATCTTGGATTCGGGAGTTGTAGATGCCGGCATCGCGGATCATTTTCTCGCCTATATTAGACTAAAAATTCAGAAATACGACAAGCCTACAGAGTTCAATTGCTGATGTTTGAATAAAATTGACCTTCAGTCGTTCACCGGGTGTCTACAGGCTCTCGATTGGCATCGGCTACTTCATCTTCCTATTGTTGATGAGAAACTGGAATATTTCGATAGATTGATTATTCATGTTTTCGACATTCATGCACCGGTTAAACACATTCATAAGAAAAAGATCACACCTCATTCACCTTGGATCACTGACAATATTGAACTCCTACAGAGATTGAGAAACAAGGCTCTCGATACATTCAAAAAGTCGAGGAATTCTTCACATTTCGAATACTATTAGCATCTTAGAAAGTATACTACGACTGCTATGAGATCAGAAAAAAGAGCTTACTTAAAATCTAAATTCGTCAACTCGAGAGTATCTAATCGAGATAAATGGCAACTACTACGAAACATGAATATTCTGAAAGGGAAAAAGTGTGATCTTCCCGAGAATCTAAGGGATCCAAATGAAATAAATAATCACTTCATCAATTTAAGAAATCACGATATGAGATTGAATACTAGCGTGTTGGAATTTTCATGAAAATAATACCTTGGAGGGGGTAGATCAGTTAGTTCAGGTTGCTGGGTCCGGACGAGCTGAGCGAAATAGTTGATAATATCAGGTCGAATGCTGCTGGTCACGATGATATAAATGTGAGGATGATCAGACTTTGCTGTCCATTCATCATTCCCTACATAACGCACCTCATTAATGAATGCATACTGAATTCGTATTTCCCTGATCTATGGAAAATAGCCGACGTGTATCCGCTTCCCAAGGTCAATAACCCTACTGACTTTGACCAACTTAGATCGATAAGCATATTGCCTACGCTCTCTAAAATTCTTCAAACAGTCATGAAACAGCAGAATAGAGATTTTCTGTCAAAGTATCAATCAGGTTTCAGAAAGAATCATAGTTGTGAGACAGCGTTGGCAAGTGTGGTTGACGACCTGTTGAAAGCTGCGAATGATGATATGATTACAGCTTTTGTTTCACTAGATTTCAGCAAGGCATTTAAATCTCTATCGCATTTGTTGATGCATGAAATCCTGCACTACGTCGGTTTTTGGGAGGGCGCTATGGGTATGATCCGGTCTTTTCTGACGGGGAGATCTCAGAGGGTGCTTCTTTGTGGACAGCGTTCAACTCCTTTAGAACCTCCCAAAAGCACCTGAAGTACTGCAGAATTAATTGTTATGCTGGTGGTACCCAACTCTACCTTTCCTTTGAACCAGATCTCTTTGGCTATGAATCTCATAAATTCGGTTTTAGATTGCTTTACACGATGGCTAACGATCACTTTCTGAAACTGAATCCGATTAAATGCGGTGTTGCGGTGTTTGTTGATGGTAGGAGTTTGGAGACGGTTGAAGAGTCATTGGAGATCAAAATAAATGGCATAACTGTTCCGACTTCCCGGTCGTGCAAGATCCTGGGCTTTGTTATGGACTGCGCTTCAAAGAACATGTTAACAACAAAATTCGCTCAGCTTATTACTCACTGAGACTTATTTATCCCCAACACAAAGTTGTCTCTCTCAGGACAACAGGAAGCTGATTTGTGACTCTCTTGTAGTGTCACACTTCAACCACTGTCTCTGTGTCTATTATCCCTGCTCGGAGATCGCAGATAGGAATCGTCTCCAGAAGATGCAAAACAGCTGCTTAAGATTCATTTATGGGGTTGAAAGGAGAGATCACATCACTCCTTTTCTGAAACGATCTAATTGGTTGAATATGTCATCCCGATATAAACTCCATCTTGCCTGTCTTGGTTTCAAAATTCTGAAGTACAAGAAACCTCGTTACCTCGTTGATATAATCCAGTATAGAAGTGTGGTATATATATAGCCTCCGCCTGCGGCATGGTTTTCTTGTGACTATCCCACGACATCGGAAGAAGGTTTATAAGAGGTCGTTTTTTATACTGTTCTGAGATATTTGGACCTCCACGAAACTATCTCCTCCTTCAGATATATCATCAACGGAAGCATTTGCTTCGGTTGCAGCGATAGGTTTTCACTAGGTGTTTGTTTGTTTGTTTTATATCCCGACTCTCCTAGGTCTGTAGTTATTTTTTCAAGTGATATAGAGGCAGTAATCTCCTTTGAAACAATATGTACATAAATTGTCTTTTGATGTATACTTTTGCGCTATTACCATATATATGTGATATTAGATTTAAGGCTGTATGTGATATTAGATTTAAGGCTGCAACAGATTCCTTTGTGGGAAATCTGAAACTTAATGCCTATTGTTACCAACAGTGTACCATTGTTGTAACAATAAAAGGATATTATTATTATTATTATTTATCAAAATACGTCCAATATCATGAAATTCTAAATACGTGTACTGATATAATGTTACACAATGGAATATTTTCACCGCAAAGCTAATATCAGTTCGGAATTGCGGATTCGAAACCTACCGTGGGGCAGAAATAATTGTTGGTGTTTACCACTTGAAGTTTAGATGTGGGGGATTTGGTGGAGGGGGTGATCGTATTTGATTTATGCTATTTTGGTTACTGGAACCTTTCCTCAGCCATTTTTTGATATATTTTTTCATTTCTCATATGTAACATATGTAAGCAATTCTTAAAATTGATACCCCTATAAATTGATATTATGATTATAAAAGGCTGAGACCATGTTACGCATAGATTTATTCTCTTCTCTAAGATGTCATGCGCAGATCTATAGGATCTATGGTCCATCTCTAGGTCTGAGCGTCACTCCGATTGTCATTCCTTTTTTTTTAGATCTTAACCTGAAACTAGAACGTAACTGTGTGTATACAGTTCCACGTGCTTATTTAGCATTAGATTATTGTGAAATAAACGATTTCGTTCACCATCCTGACTGTTTTTACTATTAACTTACACATATAGAATTGGGATCACATCTTATTTGGGTTTTCTGAAGTTGGTGTACTCTGGATCGGATTTTGACTAGAGATTTGCTTCGAGAAGTTTGCCGAAGTACGCATTTACACATCAATACTCAGCAACTCCCAAGCCCGATTTCATAAATGCCTCTTGTTCTTGAGGAACGGCTTGTATTCAAGCAATTAATCCGAGATGAACCCGGAATGAAATTTTCATGAGCATGTTTTCCTGTCTGAGAATATTGGACGATCAATTTAGTTAGAGCTCGAAGCATCGAGAGTGAAGATAAAAACGTTCTTATAATTTCAATGAAAATTAATGTCTCTGGAGAAGGTCGTTAGTTGAGAAACTACGCTTAAGGGCTGAAAATGAATCAATCTAGATCTTGAATAAAGGGCGAGAGGTGAAAACATTAATCAATTAGCAAAAATATCTTTAGATATGGAATCACCCAGAAACGTTTGTTCATTCAACAAATTCCCTAGGATACAAAAGAATAGTACCTTTTCTAACTGATCCTAATAAACTAAAAATTTTGAACAGTCGATATTTCAGGAAGAATGAATTGATGAAATGGATTTCAACAAATTTGTGATTAGGATCAAAATTTCGTATTATTGTTGTAATTGTAGTTGTAAATTGCAATGGGGTTTGAAGGTGTTCATATTCTGTAGTTTTGGGGGTTTCACTATTTTTCACTATTTTTGGTATTTATTGGTTTTAATGTAATATGATGTATGATTGACTTTTCACCGAGCTCACAAACAGGTAACTGATTACCTCTGTGAGCTGCACATATTGTTAGTTTTGTGTATTTTCGGTAATAAATAAATAAAATAAAAATTTTGTGTTCGTATACAGTGTGCTCCAGATAAGGCCCCAGCATGGGGATCTCGGTAAGAGTAAGAGTTACACATAAGGTCGAATGGGAAGAACTTTGCGCAATGAAGGGGTCAATAAATAGATGTTCAGAAAAAATGCTTGTGAATAGTTTTTCAACGAAATCTAATATTTAACTAACAGAAACTAAATTAATAAGAACTGAGAATGCAATAATTTTTTTGAATATTAGTGAATAGTGAGTGCTATAGCATATGTTCAAGCAGATTACCTCCAATTTGAAGACATAAGTATGTCTATCTCAGTGTAGAATCTATAACACGATTCAACTTTTCAGGGGTACTTCTGTCAAATGCTGATTGTACTGAGCGAAGTAGGTGTCCCTAGTTTCCGAAATTAGCTTTGTGTACCTCATTTTTCAAATGGCCCCCGAAAAAAGGCTAAAATTGTTAGATCTGGTAACCTTGCTGGCCAGGGTGTAACACTATGAGTGCCAATTCATTTTCTTGGGAATCGCTCACACAGGTCAATAGCTATGGAATTATGAGCTGGTGCGTCATCTTGTTGAAACCAACAATTATGCACAGCGCCAAATGGCAAATTATCCGATGCATCTTCCTGATCTTGTCGTAATTATCTCCCTTAATTTGATGTAAAAGAATTGAAGGAAATAACAACAACAATGAAATTCTCATTCAAGGCGAAAATTGTTCTTGGAACTGAAAGCTATGTATGTTGCCATGTATTGTTTCTTTGTTGCCTATGTTCAAAAACTGTACAAAGCCTTTTTCCTGAATAAAAACATAGAAAAACATATTGTGGCGTACGTCGTTGCATTCACAATCAAGGATGCTATGTCATACAGGGTGTACTTTTTTCCATATAAAAAAACAGAGTGCATGATGGTTTCTTCCAAACTAAACGCTGTACGGAGATTTTGTGAACATCATTTTGTAGAAATTAGAAAGTGGCAATAAAAAATTGCCTTTGGTTCTTTCTAAACTTCTCGAATAACTTCAGAAGAAAATAAAAAACGAAATCACCAGAAGTAAATGACTTTTTTAGGATTTCTTAACATGTATTGACCCCTTAATTGCGCAACTTTTTGCCCATTTGACCTAATTTGGTACTCTTACGGTTACCGAGATCCTCATGCTGTTCATCCTCATATTGGGCACACTATATATAATAGTAACATTATTTGCCGTAGTGCGTGTTGCTCAAAAAGTAACTTGGCTGATTTCGTTCATTGTTATATTTCCAAATAAATTGAAAAATCCTGTTTGTGGGATTTTCACAGTAGAGCAGGGCTTGTCTCAAAAGAGCATTACCTCATACTGAGTGTTTCACAAGGGTTGGTTTGAAAAACCTATGTAAAATTCATAGAATTAGAAAATCTAGAAAACATAGGAAGACAAAGCCGCCAGCGGCTTACTACATAACAGCAAGACCTTTTTTTGCCTTAGTAGCAAGAAGAAAACTAATCCAAGTCATCAAAGGCAATTTCTATGAGTGACGAGAATAAGAATATCAGAGGAAGCGATTAGGAAACGACTCAATGTCCTTGAATAGTACAGTAAAAGACAATGCACGACTTGCATGCGTGTATGTAGCAGGCTTTACATTTGTTGGCCGACGAATTCTTGTTTTGATAGAAGACAAGCCAAGCTTCAAGCTGCCGACCGATTCCGAAATATAAAGTGGAAACAGTGGTGTTTTCGAGCAAGATCATACTACGTTAAAAATATATCAGTGGAAACGATTACAAAACGACTTCATGTCCTTGAATAGTACAGTAGGAGACAATTGAGGAAACAAGATCGATCGATTAGTATTTGGAAAATCTCTTCGTTAGGAGAATGAAAAAACCGATTCCAAAACCGTGTTTTGAATAATAGGGGGCCTGTAGAGAGTCCAGACACGAGCTGACAAATAGGGGCAACAACAAATCTCACCAGATATGTTGAAAATCATTTGCTTCGATTACTTTTCTTCAGAAATAATCCATTTCGGAAAACTTAAGCTCGATAGATATATCTGAACAATTACGTTAAAAAGGCAACTTTTTATTTAGCCTCCCCTCTTTTCTGTTCTTCCTTATTTCAAGATTCTATGAAAGCGAAATCCGAACTGGATATCTGAAAATGTACTGGTGTGCCAGTAAATGATCACTGGAAGGAAGCACTCTAAAAGATCCTGGGCAAAAGAAGCTCATACCTGAATAACAACTCAAACATTCCTGAATAGAAACAGCAGAAAGCCACAGGACCTGACGGTTTCACAGACGAGCTGTCGAATACGGAGGAGAAGGTCTCACGCAGGTACTCCAAACTATTCAAGGTAATAAGAGTGCCAAAGAAGCCTACTAAGTTTAACCTTCAAGCTCCTAACGAAAATTTTATTAAAGCAAGTAGCAAAAACAGGAAACGAAGAGGAAAAACAGGACTCTAGGTAATAGTAACAACGTCCGGAAAATACTGTTTTTTTGGACGAGTAGAAAAAATTCTAGGACGAGCGTTGGTGAGTCCTGGAACTCTGCGAGTCCAAAAAAACTGTTTATGGACGTGTTGCGTACACTATTTTGAGCGCTCGTACTACTTACACGAGGGCTATATCATTTCGTCACGATGTCTGTATTTTTCGAATTTTGAGCCGAAAATGGTCTCAATCGACTATGTTCGACTCACTGATGACGAATCCGTCGGAAAATTCGAGTCTGTCCGTCCGGCCGTCCGTCAGCAAGATAACTCTCGAACGGATCAACCTAGAGACTTGAAATTTTCAGTGTAGGTTCAGATCCCAAATGCCTCGGTTAAGTTCGTTAATGGGCCAAATCTCACCAGGGGTTCCGTAAATATGGCCGTTCAAAGTTTTGTTTCCCTGATTACTTGAAAACTACAGATTTGATCGAGATGAAATTTTGCACTCGAATGGAAAATGTGGTGTTCAAGCTACATGTGGATTTTTGTCCAGATCGCATGACCAGAACCATAGAAACCATAGAAAATTGTAACTTGTGAACGGAAACGCCTAGGGACTTGAAATTTTCAGGATAGGTGTGGATCTTGAATGTCGTGATCACGTTCATCTATGAGCAACATTATACAAGGGGTTCCGTAAATACGGTCGTTTGAAATTTTGTTTTCTCGATAAATTCGAAACTACGGATTCGATCGAGATGAAATTTTGTATTTTAATCGAGAATGATATATTGAAGCAATATTTTGTCCAGATCGCATGACCAGAACCATAGAAACCATAGAAAATTCTAACTTTTGAACGGAAAGGCCTAGGAACTTGAAATTTTCAGGGTGGGTTTGGATCGCAAATTTCACGGTCACGTTCATCAATGAGCAAAATTAGACTAGGGGTTCCGTGAATATGGCCGTTCAAAATATTTTTTTCCTGATAGTTTCGAAACTACTGATCGGATTGGAATGAAATTATGCACCTAGCTCAGGAATAATGTATTCAAACTACGTGCAAAATTTTGTCCATATCGCATCACCAAGACCATAGATACCGTGGAAAATTCTAGCGAATTATCGGAAAAAAATTGATCAGCTGAAGCACCGACATGAAGTCTGGAGTTTTGCCTAAGTTTCAGAATTTTTTTGACAGCAGTCAAAAATTCCTTCAATTGATTTCTGAAACTGGAAAATGCAAATCTACCTACAAGGTGCATGTACGAGCGCTCAAAAGCTCCTGCCTTCACGGCAGTGCTTTTCGTAATTTTTTTGGAATAACATTGAGATAAATGCGACCATTGTATTTATCGAAATCAGACCCACCAAATTTTTCATATAGCCAATTATAACAACGTTATAGGTGTCAGTCGTAATTTCGTTGCTACGGGAAACGTACTTTCCGGCCTAATCCAGAAAGTACGAACTTTCCGGACTAGGCCGGGAAATGTTACTTTCTCAAAGGAAAAGCGTCTGGGAAGTGAGTACTTCCCGGACGGTTTTCGAAAAAACAGGTTTACGATCGGCAAATTCAAACACCGACAGATAGTCGAAAAAGCCATTGAATTTAACAAGACCGCCTATTGGTGCTTCATCGATCTCACACAAAAGTGTGAGGTATTGAAAATACTAAAACGGTCAATATACTTGAAGTAAAGAACAGAACACATCAGGCCATAAAACTTATGTTGAACTCTCGAATGTGATACCAGTCTCTACTGGGATAAGACAATGAGATAGTTTAAGCCTGATTCCATTGACACCATAAAAGACGAAATAATGGAAGAGGTCACAAAAGCGAGCAATTATTTTTTGAGCCCTAGATCATTCCATTATTAAAACTGACCTCAGAAAGTAGTCTTGAACGAAATCCGGATGCTCATCGAGCCATGCTTCCATGCGCGAGAATTCTGGATCGTAACCATTGCCGGTGTTCTCGAGCAGCCGTTGGGAGTACTTCTGGTGCCTATCTCGAAACGTTTCCGAGGTGGGGCCAGCCCCCTCTGCTGGCATCCGACAGTCGTCGCCACTACTGCGAAGGTGTAAGCCTGGAAAAAAATAGTATTTTAGAGCGGACCTCTTTTTTAATCCAAAATTCACATCAAAAAATAATTATGTATTTTTCGGAATCCATAAAACACAGATTCATATTAGGCTCAGGGCAAGGACATAAACTTTCTTCCAATACATCATCTCTTCTTGACAAATCATGAAAAGCACTGCCGTGAAGTCAGGAGCTCTTGAGCGCTCGTTCATCCACCTTGTAGGTAGATTCGAATTTTCCAGTTTTGAAAACGGATTCAAAAAATTATTGGCAGCTGTCAAAAAACTTTTTAAACAAAGGCGATACTCCAGACTTCACATCGAAGCTTTAGGTAATTTTTTTTTTCGAGAATTCGCTAGAATTTTCTACGGTATCTATAGTCTTGGTAATGCGATCTGTACAAAATTTCCCACTTAGTTTGAATACATTATTCTTCATATATGTGCAAAATTTCATTCCAATCCAATAAGTAGTTTCGAAATAATCAGGAAAAAATATTTTGAACAGCCATATTTACGGAACCCCTAGTCTAAATTTGCTCATTGATTAACGTGACCTCGAAATTCGCGATCCGAACCTACCCCAAAAAATTTCAAGTCCTTAGGCCTTTCCGTTCAAAAGGTATAATTTTTTATGTTTTCTATGGTTCTAGTCATGCGATCTGGGAAAAATGTAGCGTGAACATATCATTCTCCATTAAAATACAAAATTTGGTCAAGATCGTAGTTTTGAAATTATCAAGAAAACTGAATTTCAAACGACCATATTTTCGGAACCCATAGTCTAATTTTGCTCATTGATAAACGTGACTGCGACATTCGAGATCCACGCCTATCCTGAAAATTTCAAGTCCCTAGGCCTTTCCATTACAAAGTTATAATTTTAGTTGCTATGGTTCTGGTGATTCGATCTGAACAAATTTTGCGTGTAGCTTGAACACGTCATTCTCCATCTGAGTGCAAAATTTCACCTCGATCGAATCAGTAGTTTCGAAGTAATCAGGAGAACAAAATTTCGAACGGCCATATTTACGCAACTCTTGGTCGAATTTTGCCCAATAATCAACTTAACCGCGTCATTCAAGATTCGAACCTACCCTGAAAATTTCTAGTTTCTAGGTCGTTCCATTCGAGAGTCATCGTGTATACGGACGGACGGACTCGAATTGCTATGGTGCCAATATTCTCCGAGTAAAATAACTGTGACATAACTGATAAGGGTTCCCTTTTTGCCATTTTGGGGACAAAACTTTTGAAAAGAGGGGAGCCAAAGCAGAAGAGTTGAGAAACGCTGCCCTAAATAAAATAAACTATTTTTTTTCAAACGTACAGAAACAACATCATATTTCGAATGACAGGATCATCGGAAAGTTCTACTTTTCCTCCGCCGTAGGGAAATGTGTTGCTATGTCAACGATAAATTACATTTCCGTACGCTGGAGGAAAAAGTGTCGCTATATGTATCGATGAATTAGTAACTACGAACAATTATTACACTTCATGTACGTCAAAATCAAAATTAATTTCGCACGACAACCGTAACTAGCAAATTTTGCATAGATGACTCAATTATAGAGATCGTGAATATAGGTAAGTCTAATCTGAAGCTGGATCTCAAGATTTCAAAACGTTTGAAAAAAAAATAACATATTCCATTCGGAGAAAAAGTGACTTTTCATGGCTCGCCTACAAGTACCCGCCTCACTACGTTCGGCGGGTAAACTCAGGCTCGCCATGAAAAGAGACACTTCTCCTCCTTATGAAATAATATACTATTGACAAGGCATTTCAATTGAATATAAATTATGGAAACCTATTGGTAATTTGATTTGGTTTGATAAAATTTTCATTGAATTTGTGCCATGAGGTTTCATTAACCTACCGAAATGGAAATTATACATATGAGTTTTATTCTCAATATAACTTCTAATGAATTATAGCGGGAGTAATTTGAAAAACAAATCAAACATAATATACTTCCGCGAACTTTTTCTTGACATCGCTGATAATTATTTGTATGAACTTGTTCGTACAATAGAACAATTCAACTGAATTAACTTTCGGATAGTTTAAATTCAATAGGGAGTTTTGAGAGTTTCCACAGTAATTCTAAAGATTCAATTCCACTTGTTCGTACATCTTTGAAGGAATCCCTAATTTAATAAAGTTGATGAATAATTACTGGCAGAGGTAGCAGAAAGATAATTATTGTTCTACAACATTGATATATCTGAAATACCTCGATATTCATTTCAATAATGGAAACGATTCTCGAGGAAATTGTAATCGTTTCGAATTAGGTGGGGAATTTGTAATTCAGGAATGAAATGAAAAAATTACGAAAAGCTCGGCCGTGAAGGCAGGAGCTTTTGAGCGCTCGTACATGCACCTTGTAGGTAGATTCGCATTATTCAGTTTTAGAAACCAATTGGATAAATTTTGACAGTTGTCAAAAAAATTCAAACTGAGGCGAAAATCCAGAATTCACGTCAGTGCTTGGGGTGACCAATTTTTTTTCGCTAGAATTGTCTAAGGTATCTATTGTCTTGGTAATGCGATCTGGACAAAATTTCCCACGTTTGAAAACATTATTCCTCATCTATGTGCGAAATTTCATTCCATTCCAATAAGTAGTTTCGAAATTATCAGGAAAAAAATAGTTTGAACGACTATATTTACGAAACCCCTAGTCTAATTTTGCTCATTGATGAACGTGACAACACAATTCGTGATCCGAACCTATCCTGGAAATTTCTAGTCCCTAGGCCTTTCCGTTCGGTTATGATTTTCTATGGTTTCTATGGTTCTGGTCATGCGATCTGGACAAATAAAGCCCGAAAATATGATTCTAAATTCAAATACAAATTTTCGTCACGATCAAATACATAGTTTTGAAATTATCAAGAAAACTGAATTTTGAACGAGTATATTTACGGAACCCATAGTCTAATTTTGCTCATTGATTCTCTGTCTCTAGGCCTTTCCGTTCGAAAGTTATAATTTTCTATGGTTTCTATGGTTCTGGTCATGCGAGCTGGACATAATTTTGCATGTAGGTTGAATAAGTTATTCTTCATCTGACTACAAAATTTCACTTCGAACGAATCTATAGTTTCGAAATAATCAGGAAAACAAAAATTCGAGCGGCCATATTTACGGAACCCCTGGGCGAATATGGCCTGATAACGAACTCAACCGCGGCATTCGAGATTTGAACCTACCCTGAAAATATCAAGTTTCTAGGACGTTCCGTTCGAGAGTTATCGTGTATAGGGCCGGACGGACAGACAGACTCGAATATTCCGACGGATTCGTCATCATTGAGCTGAACATAGTCGATTGAGACCATTTTCGTCTCAAAATTCGAAAAATACAGCCATCGTGACGAAATGACATAGCCCTCGTGTAAGTAGTACGAGCGCTCAAAAAAAATTGAAAACGACTGACATGAATTCGAAAACTCTTCTTCAATTCAAACTCCAGTGTGTTCGTCCTTCCAAACATTTTTTGATTTATGTGTTCTATTGTATTGATGAAGAAAAAAGAATTGCAACTCGGAATTTTTCGGTTTACTGATATACCCATTATTCTAGACACAGAAATTTTCCTGACTTTAGAGAGAGAGATGTACAAAAAAAAATCATAAAAGCACTGCCGTGAAGTCATGAGCTTTTGAGCGGTCGTTTATCCACTTTGTAGGTAGATTCGCATTTTCCAGTCTTAGAAACCAATTGGAGAAATTTTTGACATTTGTCAGAAAAAATGACAACAGTTCTCAATTATTCCGAATCGGCTGTTACAGAAGAATAAGGATTTTTTTATTCCATAATTCGTTTTGATATAGTTCTGGTTAGGTGATCTGAAAAAAAAGTAGCTTGAATATATCATTATCCATTAAAATACAAAATATCGCCACGATCGAATCCGTGGTTTAGAAAGTATTAAGAAAACAAAAATTCAAACGACCATACTTTCGGAACCCCTGGTCGAATTTTGCCCTATCACGAACTTGACCGCGGCATTCGAGGTTCGAATCTACCCTGAAAATTTCGAGTTTCTAGGTCGTTCCGTACGAGAGTTATCGTGCATACGACCGGACGGACAGACTCGAATTTTTCGACGGATTCGTCATCAGTGAGTCGAACATAGTCGATTGAGACCATTTTCGGCTCAAAATTCGAAAATACAGACATCGTGACGAAATTATATAGTGTAAGTACAAAGAGCGCTCAAAAGCCGTCGAATGTATGAGGGTTTCTCAATAGAGACTCTCGAAACTTGTTAGGATTTAGCGGCCATTTGTTGAAGCCATTGTTAATTGTTCAGAAAGAAGTGTATGGCAATTAACCAAGGAAGCGTTGAACAACATGTGAAGATTGTGTACAGAAGCACCCGATGCAATGAATTTCTCCTCGCTCAATAAAACTTGGCCTTTTTGAGCGCTCGTTCTACTTACACGAGGGCTATATCAGTTCGTCTGTATTTTTAGAAGTTTGAGCCGAGAATGGTCTCAATCGATAAGGTTCAACTCACTGATGACGAATCCGCTGAAAAATTCGAGTCTGTCCGTCCGTCCGTCTCGAACGGAACAAAATAGAAACTTGAAATTTCCAGGACAGGTTCGAATCTCAAATGCCGCGGTTGAGTTCTTTATTGGGCAAAATGCGACCAGGGGTTCTGTTAATATGGCCGTTTGAAATTTTGATCTCCTGATTCCTTCGGAACTACTGATTGATCGAGGTGAAATTTTGAACTCAGATGGAGAATGACTTGTCAAGCTACACGCAGAATTTTGTCCAGATGGCATGACAAGAACCATAGAAACCATAAAAAGTTATAACATTCGAACGGAAAGGCCTAGGGACGAATGTCGCGGTCACGTTTATCGATGAGCAAAATAAGACTAGGGATTCCGTAAATATGGTCGTTTGAAATATAGTTTCTCCTGATAATTTCGAAACTACTGATTGGATTTAAATAAAATTTTGCACAGAGATGAAGAATAGTGGATTCAAACTAAGTGCATAATTTTGTTCAGGTCGCATCACCAAGACCATAGATACCGTATAAGTTCTAGCGAATTATCGAAAACAAAATTGGTCACTTAGCACTGACGTGAAGTCTGGAGTTTCGCCTTAATTTGAAATTTTTTTTGACAGCAGTCAAAAATTTCTTCAAATGGTTTCTAGAACTGGAAAATGTGAATCTACCTACAATATGCATGAACGAGCGCTTCTGACTTAACGGCAGTGCTTTTCATAATTTTTATTACTTCAAATTGCCGAATATTGCATCGGTATTCGAGTCTGCACTCGTATAAAATCAAAACGAACCAAGAACTTATATCAGTTGAATACCTAGACGTTTGTTGAAGATTGGGCTCTAAAGCAACCCAAACTGAACAAAAACTATGTACCGGGTGACTGTTTATATCTTACTCAATAGCTGTCCCAGTTCTACAAAAACATGGCAAAAATGAAGTATTTTTTATGGGCATTCAGAATTAATTACTAGAAAATGCAAAAAAAAGCCTCGTTAACCTAGAAATTATATGTAAACTGGCATTTTTTGATTGGAACGCCCTGTATTTCATCTTCCTAATCGATAAAGCTCGTTCTTCTGATTTCAAATATATAAACTTTTAACAGAGGTTATCTTAGTCAGTTTTCAAAAAATATAGATTTTCCGCTAAATCTAAGGCAGCTTTAGATCGCCACGTGACACTGCTGCGATTTCTTTATATCAACGTAGCCGTTGATAATGAAAAAACTGTTATTTATTTCATCAATTCATTAACACAAATTTTAATCAAGTGTTCAAAATGACCCCCATTTACTGCAATATCTTTTTATTAAGTTTTCGAGGGTTCTCCTTAATATTTCTGGTTGGTTGTTGAGATTATCAATTCCTTCCTTTATTCTGATTTGAGCACATATCCCCAATATTTTGAGAACGGTTCATATAAACTCCAGATTTTATATCCCCATAAGAAAGTATTCAATGGAGTCAAGTCAGGAATGTTAGGAGGCCAGAGAATGATTCCGTTTCTACCAATCCACATATTGTAATTTTGGCTTGTCGTGTGGCGTTCTATAGCTGCCTTGGACTTAGACGAAAACGTCCATATTTTTCGAAAACTGACAAAGATAAAGTATATATATTTGAAATCAGAAGAAAGAGCTCTACCAATTAGGCAAATAAAATACAGGGTGTTCGATTTAAAAAATATCAGTTACCATAAATTTTTTAGGTTTACGATGCGTTTTTGCATTTCCCAGTAATGAATTCTTAATGCCCGAAAGAAAATACTTCATATTTGCCCATTCAAATGTTTTTGTAGGACCAATATTAACTGAGATAGCTATCGAGTTTAATATAAACAATCACCCGGTACATGGTTTGCAACTTTTTGCATTTTGCGATACTGCAAAATGAGAAATGTAATCATGTTGCACAACATGCATGTCATCAACAATTTGCGATTTTTTTGCAAAATAATTTTACTTAAACGTGACCTGTCTAGTAATTTCCAACTTTAAAGGTTTAAGGTGCAACGAAAGAGTTTGGTGGAAAAGGCCTCAGGTCGTTCACGGTTTCTAAGTCAAAGGGTGCTTTTAGCAAATTAGTGACAAAGTTACGGTTAATGCAGGAGACCAAACCCCCTTCATACCTTCTTCTCATCCCTGTTTGATGAGTTCATTTTCCCGAAGAGAATTAAATTATATTGGACCATCAGACACAGCTGCCGTAAGATTCAGCAACAATAAAATTCTAGCAACCTTTTGATGAAGAAAATTCGATGAACGAAGTCGACGACTAAATCTAATTCTTGTCTCTCGCCTCTTGAAACTAGTATTCCATGCGGTCGATTGTAGACTAAAGGGCCCCCGCAGTGTAATAAAATGGGCGATAAAATGGAAGTTGGCGTTATATTGAAAATTTCATTTCCTCATCGTTATCTCGACCGGTGAATTGTTGACCTGCTTCTCCTGCTATGACTTATAGCAATGTGAATATCTTTATTTCATTGGGTTTTATGTACCCTACAAGATGAGCTTAGAATTGGACATATTGTTTCAATAGTGCATTCCATGCATTCACCAAACGAAAAATTTTTTCCCACAAATTTCCCAGATTTCAGATTCGTTGGAATCTCGAATATATCAACTTAGTTTTCACCAATTAACTTAGTCTACGATTCTCACTAATTGAGAGTTTAACAAAACCACAACACGTATTTCGCCATACCATGGCTTCATCAGGTGACGAGAGGCATACTGTCTATCATTATCATGCGCATTGACGAAATCAGTCCTCAATAATCTGCTCAAATAATTTCGGAAATAAACTCAAAATCGAATAACTAATATGATTTCCACTATATTGGGTTAAATTTTCAACGTGTTTCGATGGCACACCATCATCTCCAGGTGGTTAAGATATAATTTTCCAAACTCTAAAGCTACCTACCAATACAAACAAATCTTTTCACCAGGTGGGAGTAATGGTTCCTTCACGCAACTCCTTGTGTGGGATGAATATTTAATGATATCTTGATGACTTCCAAGGATGAAATGATGGTTATCTTACCGCCATTAAGTGAGAGGATCTGTTAACGTAATTTTTTTTTCCTTGATAATTAAGAAGCGAGAAAAATTTTAACTTCAAAAAAGATTCATTATCAAAAAGATAAATTATGGAGAAAAAATTTGGAAAAGCACTGCCTTGAAGTGAGGAGCTTTTGAGCGCTCGTTCATCCATCTTGTAGGTAGATTCGCATTCTCCAGTTTTAGAAACCAATTGGAAAGATTTTAACAGCTGTCAAAGAAAATTTCAAACTAAGGCAAAAATCCAGACAAATCTGTGCTTAGGTGACCAATTTTTTTTTCGATAATTCGCTAGAATTTTCTACGGTATCTATGGTCTCGGTAATGCCATCTGGACAAAATTTCCCACGTAGTTTGAATACATTATTCTTCATCTATGTGCGAAATTTCATTCCAATCCAATAAGTAGTTTCGAAATTATCAGGAAAAAAATAGTTTGAACGGCTATATTTACGGAACCCCTAGTCTAATTTTGCTAATTGATGAAAGTAACTACGAAATTCGCGATCCGAAACTTTCCTGAAAGTCCCTAGGCCTTTCCGTTCGAAAGTTATGATTTTCTATGGTTTTGATCATGCGATCTGGAAAAAATGAAGCTTGAATATATCATTCTCAATTTGAATACAACATTCCGTCACGATCAAATCCATAGTTTTGAAATGATCAAGAAAACTGAATTTCAAACGGCCATATTTACGGAACCCCTAGTCTAATTTTGCTCATTGATGAACATGACCGCAACATTCGATATCCACACCTATCCTGAAAATTTACAACATACATACATTACAAAGTTATAATTTTCTATGGTTTCTATGATTCTGGTCATGCGAGCTGGACATGCATGTAGCTTGAACACGTAATTCTCCATCTGAGATTTCACTTCGATCGAATCAGGAGTTTCGAAGTAATCAGAAAAACAAAATTTCGAGCGGCCATATTCACGGAACCCCTAGGCGAATTTTGCCCAATAACGAACTTAACCGCGGCATTCGAGATTCGAACCTACCCTGAAAATTTTAAGTTCCTAGGACATTCCGTTCGAGAGTTATCGTGTATACGGACGGACGGACGGACAGACTCGAATTTTTTTGACGGATTCGTCATCAGTGAGTCGAACATAGTCGTTTGAGATCATTTTCGGCTCAAAATTCGAAAAATACAGACATCGTGACGAAATGATATAGCCCTCGTGTGAGTAGTACGAGCGCTCAAAAAAACTAACGTCAACAGATCTTCTCACTTAATGGCGGTAAGATAAGCGTAATTTCATCTTGGGAATTCATTAAGATATCTTCAAAGATTCATCCCACACAAGGAGTTGCGCATAGAATTAACCATTACCCCCACCTAGTGAAAAGATTTTTTTTGTATCACTAGGTAGCTTTAGAGAATTAATTTAGTTATATCTTAACCACCTAAAGATTATGCAGTGCCATCGAAAGACGTGCCGTGGAATTTAACCCAATGTAGTGGAAATCATATTAGTTATTCTAATTCAAGTTTGATTATGGATTTCCATCAATTATCGGCCAATTTTATTATTAGAATATCAATTTCGGAAAATTATTGATTACAGCCATGTGTCGATAATTGTCCAATTTACTCGGATCGTCCGATTGAAATATCGGTGTGACGAGAAATTGTGAGAAACATAAGCGCTGATTATGTTTTGTGTATGCACTTAATAGTTAGAGAAGATGAGTTGATATTAATATCCCTGTGAAAGTTTACAGGTTATTCATTTTCTTCGATTTTTTTCGCTAGTTTTTTTTTCAAATTTTTCAATTGTGATTTTGAGATATCCTAAGTTTATCTGGATTTAGAGGATTTGGACGATTTTCGATATTGAGGAAAATTACTTACATAATTATATTTAAAATTTTTTTTTTTAAATCTCTAGATTTAGTTATCGTGTTTACAGAAGAAGGGACGGCCGGCCAAATTGAATCGAATTTGACCACGAATTCTTCATTTGTGAGTCCGACCTAATCGATTATGATCATTCGAAATTATTCGAGATTCGAGCTAGCATATTGAGAACAAATAATGGAGTTTTTTCTGAGAAATCATCTGTTCAGTACAAATCCACATGGCTGTCTGAAGGGAAGATACATCCAAACGGCAATCTATCAAATCCTGAAGAGGATTGTCCATTTAATTTAATTTAAAGATGCGGATTCGGCATGTGGCTTATTCCTTGACCTCTCCAAGGCTTGTGAAAGATTAGAGTGCTATGGAATCGCATTTGATTCGGTTAGGTCATATTCACATAGATCAGGGGTGGCCAACCGGTCGATCGCGGCTCTAGGTCCGGTCGACCGATTATGTTTCTATATTTTACTTCTCTTTAAACTTTTATATTCGTTCAATCAACTATAGGTACTCTTCCATTCAAAAATTTGACAATTTCAAAACTGGTAGATCTCGGAGGGTTTAGTCAGTAAAAAATCGATCCTGAGTCTCATCAAGTTGGCCACCCCTGGCATAGATGGAGTAATTACTGAGTAACTATAGATGAAATTGGGGATACCACAAGTAGCTGGGCCATTATATTTCCTTGTGTACATAAATGACTTCGGTACAAAAGTAGAATTTGAGATGAGTGAAGTAGTAGAAGTTCACTTTTTTGATAATACTATACTTCTGGCAGTGCAGTCTCTATGGACTGATCTCAAAAAACTGTTAAATCAAATAACGATGCACACTGAATAATGATTGGAGGATAATAACCTGATTTTAAATGGATCACAAACGAAAATAACCCTATACAGTCCCACAAACTCTGGTATAGAGGGCCCAGGAAAAATGTTGATTGGAAGTGAAGAGAAGACCTTGGGGGAAAGCTAGAATCATCAATTTATGAGTGAGAGTGCAGTGAAGACAGTATGCCATGCAACAGCAGTTTCCAAACTTCGGTTTGTCTTATGTTTCTATGGTTCTGGGAATATTTTATATTTATTTACCCTACAAAAAAAATCATTGAGGATATTATATATGTCATAGGAAGTTCAATCCAACCAATTTTCCAGCAAAACAAAATACTGATGATATATGCCATCTATATCCAAGAATGCCTCCTATTTTTTCATAAAAACATAGGACGTTTCAGTTGATACAAGTATAGGAGGACCACACATGAGACAAGAACACAGGAATATAAGTATCCAAAATGTAGATTATGAACACCACAGAAACAATTGGAATATAGATGCATAAAACTCTAAGATAATCACCTAAAATACAGAAAATAGAAAAACCATTAACTGTTCAAGAAGGAATTTATTCAAAACTAGCAGACCCGGCCACGCGTTGCTGTGGCTAGAGTATACGTTGGATTATTATTAACCCTAACCTAACCTTACCCTTACCGTTGAACTAACCCAACCCTTACCCTTACCATAACCCTTACCGGCCTTACCCTCATCCTCAGCCTTGTTTATGGGTCTAAGAATTTTCATATTCGTAGGTAGTGTATGTTATGATCAATGTGTGAGATGTTCGATATAGAAAAAAAAATACCTCAAAAGTTATAACCTCCTCCCTCAATTATACTCGAACCAAATGATGTCATGGAATGTTTAGATAGAGGTTCTTGTCTTGAAAGTAACGAATTCAAAGGTTCGAGTGGCGTTGTCAGTTGTTGCAATTTGATTTTTCATTCAAACAACATAATCCTGGGGGTTCGTTTTGATATCTCAGAGCATTGCAGTATTTCCAAATGACACCAATATATTGCTAGCATAATCGACTGTGGGATCATATCTGAATGCTAAACGCTCAAAGTTGATCATTTCATTGGATTCTATATTTTGTTGTATCTTGCCTGAGATCGATAATATCGGTTCTTCCGGAGCTGGGGCAGATCTTGATTGATAATCTCTCATTCTGTTTGCTCATTGTCTCGATCATTACGAACTCGCCAACAACACAACGATATATATCATACACGATAAACTTCACTCACACAAGTGTCAAAATTCTCATGAAATATAAGTAATCTATGATTGTTCGCTTGGTCGAAGGAAAAAAAAAGCTTTTTTTTCTTTTTTCGGGAATATTTTGTTGTAGAAAGGTGGTGGTGATAATAATGAACACAACTAAAAAAGAATTATCGAATTTGGTGCAGTCGTTTGAACGTGATGCTTTTACACACATAAACCATAGATCCTCTTTTATTAATATAGATATTGGTTGATATGAAACCATACACGTTGAAAGATTACGATGTAGTTAATTGAAACATGATAGCGATTGACACTGTTTAAGTTTTCTTTGTGTTTTGTAGTTATAACATAGAGTGATTTGAAATAAAAGATTATAATTATTATCACTGAAAAAATTCATCTAAAACAAAATCGTGGTTTAAAGAGAAAAGAATCATTTATTCAATCAAAAATAGAATAGAGCACGAATTACCGAATGGTATCATGGTGATATTTACTTATACTCACACTTATTCTAGGGGTGAATGAGAACTTATCGAGTTATGCACCATCTTGTTTCTCACGCCACAACAGAAGTACCTAGTGAAAACAATGCCTTCAAACAAAGTGCCAAACAATAGGAACCTATTGAATGGTTCCTTATTGGAGTACAGATGAAGTCATTCTTATCAAACCGAGACCACCCACGTGAATTTTTCATCGGTATAAAAATTTTAATGCACAGATGGAATAACCATTTCAGCCATAAACTTTTTATCACCGTGACGTAACGGAACCCGATTTTAGTTGGCGATATCTCGATATAGGTGAGACTGTCATTGATACCCGCATTACAATAAGATCACAGAACTTTTTGTTAGTTCTGATCTGACTTTACAGTATGTCAGTGTAGACCTCAATCGAAATAGGGCGCAATGTTTTTCCTCTTTTTGCTGTTTTTCGGTCAATGTTCGTGTTTGTACAAGGAGGACGAAATTATTCTGAAAGTAAACGCGGATAACTACGAGGACTACGTCGAGTCTGAGTCCAAACCCATAATTCTTCATGCCTACTCCCCCTTATCTCAACAATGCAAAGATGTGGCCAGCCAATTCATGAAGGCTGCAAAAGAATTGAAAGATATAACCAAATTCGCTTGTCTTCAGGTGGAAAAAGAAAAAGATCTAGCATATGAACTCGGAATCAAGAAACCCAACTCATTTTATATAGTACGAAGGGGACAATTACAACAATTCTCCGGACCAATAACAGCCAAACATATCGTTGGTTTGGTTATGAACCAGGTTCTTGCTAACTTGGCCGCAGTGGAAGAAGTAGGTTTCCAATATTTCTTCAAGAATGTCATACAACTTAACGATGTGAACTTCGAAGAGAAGATAATGAAGGATGATAAGCCATGGATGGTGTTGTTTTATTCACCGAAAGTAACGGAGAGCAAACACATGATTCCCATTTGGTATGATGCAGCACAAAATTTGAAGGACAAGATCATATTTGGATCAGTTGATGTTACAAACAATCCAATCCTGGCTCAAGAGTATGATGTTGCGGGGTACCCCACCGGCATACTCATAATTCAAGAAACTACATTCTATCTTCATTACAACGTTCATCTAACTCCTGAGTTCATAATGGAATGGATCAACAACAAGATGAGCGAGTATGACGAAGATTCTCTGATCAATGAACTCATCAGCCAAGACAGGTACGAAAATTGCTTGAAAAAAGCACTGTGCATCATAACATTTGTTCCACACATCCTCGACTGCCAGGCAAAATGCAGAACGAACCTATTGAAAACTTTCACAGATATCTACGACAACTATAAGGATTATAAATGGGGCTGGTTGTGGTGCGAAGCTAGTTCCCAAGGAGACCTGGAAAGATCTTTGGACGTTGACAGTTTCAACATTCCGACCGCTGTTGCTGTAAATTCCAAGAAGTTGAAGTATACTACCCTGAAGGGCTCCTATGATTTTCTTCATATTAATGATTTTTTGCAAGATATACTCATGATGAGAATACCCAGCTCAGATCTTAGAAGGAATATAAGAATTCACGGTACAGATATGTGGGATGGTAAAGACTCGAAGAAATACAAAAATCATCTCGATTTCTTTGATGTGGATGTTAAAGTGAAGGATGAATTGTGAAACCCCTCATACTTGAAAAGCAATTTGGTGTGCGCAATTGAAGTGAGATGAGAGATCGAAAATAAAAATTATATTGAATTTGCTGAATTTTCTTAATGTTTCATATTATTTTCCGTTTCTTCTCTCCTTACATTCCAGTATTTACTTACATGTGGCAACCGAAACTTCATTATGATGGTCTTTTTCAGTCCATTCTGAAATTTTCTGAATTTTGTGTATCAAGGATAACGAAATCTATATAAAGTTGAAATATGATCCCTTTCTGTAGAACATAGATTCTACAAAAAATTACGAAAAGCACTGCCGTGAAGTCAGGAGCTTTTGAGCGCTCGTACATCCACATTGTAGGTAGATTCGCATTTTCCAGTTTTATAAATCAATTGAAGGAATTTTAGACAGCTGTCAAAAAAATTCTCAAACTTAGACGAAACTCCAGACTTTGTCAGTGCTTCAGCTGACCAATTTTTTTTCGATAATTCGCTAGAATTTTCTACAGTATCTATGGTCTTGGTGATGCGATCTGGACAAAATTTTGCACGTAGTTTGAATACATTATTCCTCAGCTAGGTGCTGGATTTCATTCCAGTCAAATCAGTGGTATCGAAATTATCAAAAAAATTTTGAACGACCATATTTACGGAACCCCTAGTCTAATTTTGCTCATTGATGAACGTGACCGGGAAATTCGCGATCCTAACCCACCCTGAAAATTTCAAGTTCCTAGGCCTTTCCCTACGGAAGTTATAATTTTCTATGGTTTCTATGGTTCAGGTCATGTGATCTCGACAAAATGTTGCTTCAATATATCATTCTCGTTTAAAATACAAAATTTATCTCGATCGAATCCGTAGTTTCGAAGTAATCAGGAGAACAAAATTTCGAACGGCCGTATTCACGGAATCCCTGGTCGAATTTTGCCCAATAACGAACTCAACCGCGGCATTTGAGATTTGAACCTACCCTGAAAATTTCAAGTTTTTAAGTCGTTCCGTTCGAGAGTTATCGTGTATACGGCTGGACGGACGGACAGACTCGAAATTTCCGACGGATTCGTCATCAGTGAGTCGAACCTAGTCGATTGAGACCATTTTCGGCTCAAAATTCGAAAAACACAGACATCGTGACGAAATGATATAGCCCTCGTGTAAGTAGTACGAGCGCTCAAAAAAAGGTGAAAAATTTTATTGCCAAACAACAAAAATTACCATATCAACCATGACCAGATCAGGTACAGCATTGGCTGTAAACTATGCTGCGAAAAGAGTAGGTATGAAATACTTGAAAGGATAAATTAAATAAATGTGTTGTATATAAATCAATTTGCGGAGATTGCTCATGTTTTTACATGTACATTACAGGTAGGAATTTCGAAACAAGAGTACTAGAATATAGAAATTGTTTTACTGAAAGAAGAGGACATTCGGCATACGCAGATCATTTAAAGATTAATAATCATACTTTCAAAGACTTCGAAATATTGCATACGGAAAATTAATGTGGAAAATTAAACCTTTTGGAACCTTGCGATAAATGAACAAAAATCGTCTGTTTTCTTATTAAACGATGAAGTAGAATTGAACAATTCACCATTATTGAATCTTTTTTTGAATGAAAAATTTTTGCCCCTCTGCTAAATTATGGAGAAAAAAACTAACGTCAACAGATCTTCTCACTTAATTGCGGTAAGATAAGCATATTTTCATCCTTGGAACTGTCATTCAGATATAATCCCGCACAAGGAGTTGCGCATAGGATTGACTAGTACTCCCATCTAGTGATAAGATTAGTTTTTATTAGTAGGTAGCTTCACAGTTTAGAGAATTAGTTAAGTTACACGTGTCGTCCAATCATCATCCATGGTACTGCGTGGAGCTTGATTCCTTTATATCACCATAAGTTTTTCCAGAGCTTCATTCCTCTTGTATTTGTTCACGTAATTTTTTTGGGTTTTGTGCTATGAAATTGGCAATGTTTCGAATGTTGCCTTTTTTGGCTTTCAATGACAAAGCCTGTGACGAAGCGTCTTCCTGTTGTGACTCCATGTCGAGTACTGAACTGAAGGAAAACTGATACAACGCAGTTTCCTGTCTGTCATCAGTCTTCACCAGACTGACAAAAATTATTGAAATATTTAAAAATTTGTCAGGCATTTCATCAGTCAATGCATAACACGATCAGTTTCACATCATTCTGATCAGACTGACGGACTGAACTGAACTGAACTGATGTCAGACTGATCGTTCCTATTCAGTTCATCCCCTAGAATCCGAACCAATCGAGTACGATCCTTTCCTTTTTGAGCGCTCGTACTACTTACACGAGGGCTATATCATTTCGTCACGATGTCTGTATTTTTCGAATTTTGAGCCGAAAATGGTCTCAATCGACTATGTTCGACTCACTGATGACGAATCCGTCGGAAAATTCGAGTCTGTCCGTCCGGCCGTCCGTCCGTCCGGCCGTCAGCACGATAACTCTCGAACGGAATGTCCTAGAAACTCGAAATTTTCAGGGTAGTTTCGAATCTCGAATGCCGCGGTTAAGTTCGTTATTGGGCAAAATTCGCCGAGGGGTTCCGTAAATATGGCCGCTCGAAATTTTGTTTTCCTGATTACTTTGAAACTACAGATTCGATCGAGATGAAATTTTGCACTATAATGGAAAATGAGGTGTTCAAGCTACATGCAGAATTTTGTTCAGTTAGCATCACCAGAACCATAGAAACCATAGAAAATTGTAACTTTTGAACGGAAACGCCTAGGGACTTGAAATTTTCAGGATAGGTCTGGATCTCGAATGTCGTGATCACTTTCATTTATGAGCAGAATTATACCAGGGGTTCCGTAAATATGGTCGTTTGAAATTTAGTTTTCTTGATAATTTCCAAACTACAGATTCGATCGAGACGAAATTCTGTATACTAATGGAGAATGTTATATTCAAGCTACATTTCTCTAGATCGCATGACCAGAACCATAGAAACCATAGAAAATCATAACTTTCGAAAAAAATTGATCCGCTGAAGCACTGACATGAAGTCTGGAATTTCGCCTAAGTTTCAGATTTTTTTCGACAGCTGTCGAAAATTCCTTCAATTGATTTCTAAAACTGGAAAATGCGAATCCACCTTCAAGGTGCATGTACGAGCGCTCAAAAGCTCCTGCCTTCACGGCAGTGCTTTTCTAAATTTTTTTTCAATAAGGTAGATTTTTCTAGGATAAGTATTAGATTGTTGGAAAGCTTCAGTATCATTTGAACATTCAACGAGAGACAATTTCCGATTGTATCTCATTGAAAAAAATTCCGCGATAAACTAATCCTGGTACGAGAGTTATCGTGTATACGACCGGACGGACAGACTCGAATTTTTCGACGGATTCGTCATCAGTGAGTCGAACATAGTCGATTGAGACCATTTTCGGCTCAAAATTCGAAAAATACAGACATCGTGACGAAATGATATAGCCCTCGTGTAAGTAGTACGAGCGCTCAAATAGGTTGTTTCAGTCAGAAAGGAAAACTTCGACCCGTTTTTGAGCGCTCGTACTACTCACACGAGGGCTATATCATTTCGTCACGATATCTGTATTTTTCGAATTTTGAGCCGAAAATGGTCTCAAACGACTATGTTCGACTCACTGATGACGAATCCGTCGCAAAATTCGAGTCTGTCCGTCCGGCCGTCCGTATACACGATAACTCTCGAACGGAATGTCCTGGTAACTTGAAATTTTCAGGGTAGGTTCGAATCTCGAATGCCGCAGTTGAGTTCGATATTGGGCAAAATTCGCCTAGGGGTTGCGTAAATATGGCCACTCGAAATTTTGTTTTCCTGATTACTAACTACAGATTCGATCGAGGTGAAATTTTGCACTCAGATGGAGAATTACGTGTTCAAGCTACATGTAAAATTGTGTCCAGCTCGCATGATCAGAACCATAAAAAATCATAACTTTCGAACGGAAAGGCCTAGGGACTTGAAATTTTCAGGATAGGTTTGGATCGCGTATTTCGCGTTAACGTTTATCAATGAGCAAAATTAGACTATTTTTTTCCAGATGATTGCGAAACTACTGATTGGATTGGAATGAAATTTTACAACTAGCTGAAGAATAATGTATTCAAACTACGTGCGAAATTTTGTCCAGATCGCATAACCAAGACCATAGATCGAATGTAGAAAACTCGAGCGGATTATCGAAAAAAAAATTGGTCAGCTGAAGCACTGACATGAAGTCTGGAGTTTCGCCTAAGTTTGAGAATTTTTTTGACAGCTGTCGAAATTCCTTCAATTGATTTCTAAAACTGGAAAATGCGAATCTACCTACAAGGTGGATGTACGAGCGCTCAAAAGCTCCTGCCTTCACGGCAGTGCTTTTCTAAATTTTTTTCCATATAATGGTTAAATAATTTCCATTTGCGTTTTCGAGCGCAGGATACCTACGTCGTTTGAGAATCAGTTTCTGTGGTATATGTATTTGGTAATGAATTACTTCTAGAAACCATGACTTTGCGGCTCCGCAAAGTTTCAATACAGGTCGATAACAAGAGAACAAGATTTTCTACAAATACAAATCGATCCTTCCATATAAATGTTTTCAATAGTTTGAGAGCCTTTTTTTTTATTGGAAGAAGAATTCAAGGCCTAAGCTTAATCTAAGGAAATAGTTTCAGAAAGACGAGGCCACTTGCTATACATCAACTGAAGATATGCGAATTATTTCCAAATGGAATTATTTCTTGGGATGTCAGTCAGGACAATTGAAGTTTCGTCAAATGATTTTCCATCTCATGAATAACTAAGACGATGAATTTGAATTATTTTTTTATTTTCATAATTGAATCCCATTTTGCGACACGTCGTATATTATACACACAATGAATTTCACCGTTCAGCGTCCATACCTTACAACATAGCAGCAGATGAATATGCGACACTTATTCATCGGAATAATGAATAACGATTTGAAGACTCACATAAACACCCACTTCACATACTACCACAGCAAACCATTATCAAAACCTCCCCCAAAGAAGGATTCAAGAAATAGATCGAGCTGAATCCCACTAGGATTCAGAAGGCTGAGATTTATTACACTCTATTCTTAGAACGTTCATTTACAAATACCCCAACCCGCACCCCCCATTCATCCCTTGCGATCTTGAGAACATGCATCATTCCCTATACGGTATAATCTTCTAATAATAAATGTGCCTTTTCAAGGAAACTAGGAAACCCCTGGAGTTATAACCAGGAGGACTGAGGACGTTCGAGGCTAGGCGTAGTCTGCATTTCACTGTCTTAACTGCCTGAGAGTTTGGGGGATGTGATTGTTATTTTAAGTAGATGAAGGACGATGGAAATTGGGTGAAAGTGAATAGTTGAGTAAGGCCAGCCGCCAACTTGAGCACTATTGGACTTGTGATCGCCACAACATTTTGAATGAGCCACTGATATCGCGTGTCCATTACGACTGGTATATAAATAGTAGAAGAGTCCACTAGCATACTTTTCTTCTGAAATACACTACTATGCTTATATTGGTAGAGTAACTGTATTCACACTTCCTAGTAATTTGAAAAGATAGTTCGATAGAAACACACACTATCCTCTGCTAAAACCAAACATGCGTAAGCGTAAGATTGTGGAAGTGGGGGTGGCATAGTCGAGTGTGCTATTCCACACGTGCTATCCACTTTACTCTCCCCTGTACTATCTGCACTCTACTGTCACTAGCACAACTTGTTCACATGATTCTAGTAGGGGAATAATAAGCACTCTACTCTATTACTATTTATACCAATGTAAACCAGTCTTAATAACTTGTATGAAACATCGTCCGCAGCTAGTGGCGACCACTAATGGCGGATACTTATGGCCGAGTTTGCGGCCGGCCTCGTTCAAAGAAAAGAAGCAATTGGTGGGTATACTCAACAATAAACTTAGATTATTCCAGTTATTTGCTTACATTTCATCTTTCACGTTTCAAGATACATCACGTTTTCGTTTAGAAATGTTGTATTTTTGTGAAAAAGGGTGAATTCATGAAACGAAAAACTATAGGAATTCCACCATTCTCAAAATGACAGTTATAATTTGTTATTTAATAACACATGGGTTACAATTCCAAATTCAATTGAAGGGTTTTGTTTTTTACACTGGTACCATATGTAACGGTTGTAAAGTTTCCTTTCGATTTTGGATACTTCAACTACTACATCACATCGGAACAATATGTAAACTAACTATGGTGCCAGTTTTGTATTACATTGCGTCGATACAATGTATGAATATCTGATTAAATGATGTCAATGCATGTTAATTGCAGAATTCGCGTAGTGCTCGAACGAGAAACAGAAAAATGACGAAAAGCACTGTCGTGAAGTCAGGAGCTTTTGAGCGCTCGTTCATCCACCTTGTAGGTAGGTCTGGACTAAATTTCCGTCGTAGTTTGAATACATTATTCTTCATCTATGTGCGAAATTTCATTCCAATCCAATGAGTTGTTTCGAAATTAAAAGGAAAAAAATTGTTCGAACGGCTATATTTACGGAACCCCTAATCTAATTTTGCTCATTGATAGACGTGACCGCGAAATTCGCGATCCTAACCTATCCTGAAAATTTCAAGTCCCTAAGTCTTTCCGTTCGAAAGTTATCGATTTTCTATGGTTTCTACGGTTCTGACCATGCGATCTGGAAAAATTTAGCTCCAATATATCATTCTCAATTTAAATACAGAATTTCGTCACGATCAAATCCATAGTTTTGAAATTATCAAGAAAACTGAATTTCAAACGGCCAGATTTACGGAACCCCTAGTGTAATTTTGCTCATTGATGAACGTCACCGTAACATTCAAGATCCACACCCATCCTGAAAATTTCAAGTCCCTAGGCCTTTCCATTACAAAGTTATATTTTTCTATGGTTTCTATGGTTCTGGTCATACGAGATGAACAAAATTTCGCATGTAGCTCGAACACGTCATTCTTCATCTGAGTGCAAAATTTCACTGTAGTTTCGAAGTAATCAGGAGAACAAAATTTTCGGGGGGCCATATTTACGGAACCCCTTGGCCGATTTTGCCCAATAAAGAACTCAACCGCGGCATTCGAGATGCGAACCTACCCTGAAAATTTCAAGTTTCTAGGTCGTTCCGTTCGAGAGTTAACGTGTATACGGATGGCCGGACGGTCGGACAGACTCGCATTTTTCGACGGATTCGTCATCAGTGAGTCAAACATAGTCGATTGAGACCATTTTCGGCTCAAAATTCGAAAAATACAGACATCGTGACAAAATGATATAGCTCTCGTGTAAGTAGTACGAGCGCTCAAAAACAACTAAAACGCTTAAGTTAAATGGCTATCCTAAAGAACCCTCAAGATGGTTAAGGAGGAGATAAGACAATGAGTCTCTAGTACACACAATACCCAGCGACTGTGGCAGAAAATACATCGGAGAGTCGGTTGAAGAAAACCAAAAATTGATGATGATGGTGATGGCATCAAGGAAAAAGAAAAAAATTAATGACGTTTCAGCACTCCTGAAACGAAGACCATATAATATACAATGGGAAGAGGGCTCCATAATATCTAAGAAGAAAAACTGAACAATGGGGAAAGTCTCTTACATCTCCGTAACTCACAATCTTATCGGTACTCCCAGCCTGGATATATAGGAGACTTGTGGATGCCAGTTATAATGGGACAAAAAGGATAGCATAGATCACCAGAATTTGCGGAAGAACCTACCGTACAGGAGTCAAGTAGACGTAAGGAATTTCGTAATAAAATGATTCGGGCAAAGACAGCCCTTCGCAGCGCTCCCTTGAAGACAGTACGAGTAGTCAGATCTGAAACTTGAACGTATAAATTGGAAATAGTCCAAATATTCTTCCATTGAACAAACCATCGCCCAATATCGAGTACAATAGCAACATCAATATAATTATTTCCAGCCTATTCCGGAAAATACCATCATCAGGCCGGAAAAGCCGTACTATTTCAAGTAAAGAGTGTACGTCTTTATCAAAGGTTGCCAAACAAAGAATTTTTCGATCGTTTTCCTGGAAGTTTTCATACTGTATTGAGTGACACAACTTTATCTCGAACGGATCAGACAAAATGATTGGCATTCAAAGCAGAATCCGATTGAATATCGGAGATATATATTCCCAGAAAGAAAAACACCCCGAAATGATGGAATCGGAGAGAGAATTCAATAACCTCCATTCCATCTGACAGAGCAATCTCTCCTTGTATTCTGCTATGAATAAAAATTCGAACCTCACAGTTCAAGCCGTTTGGACACGCATCGATAAACTTATAAGGGTAATAAATGTGATGTTCTCCTCTGATATTTTTCGATTTCTCAATTCTAATGATAAATCTTCGCAACCGTTCCAGGAACAAATAATCAATCCGCCGTAAATCTTCGCAGTAAAAGTTTCGAGGAATGTAGAATCCAAAACTTGTCCTGAAGAAACATTCCTTATGCCGCATCGAACCTTCTAGCTCGAGAACACGATCCGTGAATCTTTGAAGCAAAAAATCGAAAATTGAAATCGAAGACAACTAATTGCTGCAAAATTAACTTTTCACAAATTTTGGAATGGTATGATCCTACCCTATTCATTAGAATATTTCCTACAGTGAAACTTTACCCCCAATTATAAGATATCCGCCAGTTATGAAATTTCTAATACTAATCGAGGACTCGATTATGATTCAGCCCGTTATGCAGGGTGATTAAGTTCAGTGGGCAAGTGATTGTACATTTTTGGCAGCAAAAAAGCCGAAATCTGTGATGTTCTCATGAAACAATCGATTACTTCCATATAATTCAGTAGATCTGGAAACAGTGTCGCAGATAATGATGAAGCAATGAAATTCTCACTCGCAGGAAACATAAATTTCAACAATTTTCATTTGAAGTTGAAGGCTACAAATTATTTAGCCCCCAGACACCACTAGAACAATAGTGAGTTCAAGGGGTGTTAGATCTGAACCTAAACCATTCCCCAATATAATACATAATCTGTTTCTGGAAGTCATATCTGATTACGACAGAGATCTTCCAGGAGAAATCTAAAAATACCGTTTATCGATCGAAGCGATGACGTAATAACAGTTCGCGTTGGAATAGGAAATGATTATTTTCTGCAAACACTGCCCTCCACTTTACACCCATGGGAACAAACTGTTTCGCTGAAGTGAAGACTGACGAAAAGGATAATTGCTGAAATGTTTCGATAACACCAATTTGTGCTTTAGCTATGACGTTCATTGAAACTGGCGAAATACGAATTTAATTTTTATTTTGGAAGCACAGAGTAGAGTAAGGAAATGGATATTACTCAAAATGTGAACGAACGAGTTGAGAGAGAACGTTTTTGCGAGAAAATTTAGATATTACTATGTTTCCTCAAAGTTCCTCTTCTTTGGAGGAAAAATATGTGGAGATAATTCATCATACATTTTTATTGGCGTTTCGAAAAGACAGGTATGGTATGTTGTGTTCTAACATGTCTGCGCCATAAATTGTACAACACTATGATATAGAAGAGGAAGGATATTTAGATGACAAATATTAGCCACCTGAGTAAGGTACAGTTGACTAACGTACCAATTTCTCCTGCAATAAACTCTTCAAATTCAAACATCTCAAACTTTTTCAGCATTTTTCAGAGGTGTTTCTGCGGTTGGGCCGCAGCCAAAGCATCCTGGAGTCTATGACCCCTCCTGTCCACAAGCACGGACGAACAAACCTCAGTAACCAAAGTTTTTATGTTAATAATTATGGATATTTTCTCACTATGAATATAATGTTACATACGAAATACAAATAACGTAGATTTATTGAAAAACCTATTTTAACGCATCTCAAAGAAAGCCAAAGACCTTGTTCTATTCACTACACTTGAAGTTTTTTCAGTTAGTTTCAGAGTTACTACTTGGTTTCAATTTTGTATTGATTTTTTTCTTCAATAAACACTCGAAATGTGTATAATTACATTACGTTTTTATGTAGTAGGTACGTAAGTATTTTTTTTTCAGTGGAAACTCGAAATGTGTATGATCACAATTCAGTTATTTCGACCTTGAGCAGTGTGTGAATGTTTTTTTTTCAACTTGAATTTTTTATAATTACACTATCAGACCCGGCCACGCGTTGGTGTGGCTGAGGTAAAGGTTGAATTATTTTGTAGTAAACTATTCAATAAGTGGAATCATTACTAAACCCAACCTAACTCTAACCTAATCCTCAACTCAAAGCCAGCCCTATCCCACCCTAACCCAATTCTAACCCAACCCTTACCGGCCTTTCCCCAGTTCTCAAACAATTTCTTCAGTTGTGGGAAAGACCATAAAGGAATGTATAGATGGGACATTTCCCTACCCCCACCTAAAGAACTATTTCGTGTTCCGGGGCAAAACACAAGCTCCGCCACCGTCGCTATTTTCAGCTGACATTTACGTTTACCGTCCGGCTTCCATTTTAATCATTATTTACTTTTTCAATTGTACTTCAGTTAAATATAGTGCCTTCAAAATGAGGAAATGTTGTGATAATACAAGAAGTACGATACATCGCTTTCCCAAAGATTTACATTCTGTTGAATTGTGGATGAAAATCATCTTTCCGGATGATTGGCAGGAAATGTTAGATAAAAAAAATTTACTCCGATACTAGAGTTTGCCATGAACATTTTTCGGAAAAGTTTTATTTACCAGGAAGCAGAAGAGGTCTCACAGTTGGCGCAATTCCCACTATTGGTATTCCAAGTAGGTTATGCTTTTATTTATTTATGTTATGCTCACTATTAAATGTATGTACGAATAATAATATAGGATTGATATAGGAACCGTGTTGAAAAACCATAACTAATGATTATTAATAACCTTTTTTGAGCGCTCGTACTACTTACACGAGGGCTATATCATTTCGTCACGATGTCTGTATTTTTCGAATTTTGAGCCGAAAATGGTCTCAAACGACTATGTTCGACTCACTGATGACGAATCCGTCAAAAAAATCGAGTCTGTCCGTCCGGCCGTCCGTCCGTCCGGCCGTATACACGAAAACGGAATGTTTTGGAAACTTGAAATTTTCAGGGTAGGTTCGAATCTCGAATGCCGCGGTTAAGTTCGTTATTGGGCAAAATTCGCCAAGGGGTTCCGTAAATATGGCCGCTCGAAATTTTGTTTTCCTGATTACTTCGAAACTACAGATTCGATCGAGGTGAAATTTTGCACTCAGATGGAGAATTACGTGTTCAAGCTACATGCATTTTGTTCAGCTCGCATCACCAGAACCATAGAAACCATAGAAAATTATAACTTTGTAATGGAAAGGCCTAGGGATTTGAAATTTCCAGGATAGGTGTGGATCTCAAATGTTGCGGTCACGTCAATCAATGAGCAAAATTTGACTATGGGTTCCGTAGATATGATCGTTTGAAATTCAGTTTTCTTGACAAATTCAAAACTATGAATTTGATCGTGACGAAATTTTGTATTTGAATTGAGAATGATATATTCGAGCTACATTTTTTCCAGATCGCATGATCAGAACCATAGAAACCATAGAAAATCATAACTTTCGAACGGAAATGCCTAGAGACTTGAAATTTTCAGGATAGGTTCGGATCGCGAATTTCGCAGTCACGTTCATCATTGAGCAAAATTTTACTAGGGGTTCCGTAAATATAGCCGCTCAAACTTTTTTTTTTCCTGATAATTTCGAAACTACCTATTGGATTGGAATGAAATTTCGCACATAGATGAAGAATAATGTATACAAACTACGTGGGAAATTTTGTCCAGATCGCATTATCAAGACCATAGATATCGAAAAAAAATTGGTCACCTAAAGCACTGACGTGAAGTCTGGATTTTCGCCTTAGTTTGAAATTTTCTTTGACAGCTGTCAGAATCTTTCCAATTGGTTTCTAAAACTGGAGAATGTGAATCTACCTACAAGGTGCATGTACGAGCGCTCAAAAGCTCCTGCCTTCACGGCAGTGCTTTTCTCAATTTTTTTTTCAGATACTGGAAATTCTAGTACTGAGATGTTGGGAGCAGTTGTCAAGTTGTCATGGGAGGAAATGTTTCAGTAGCAAGGCAAAATGTTATACCAGGCCAGAGGTAGGATTTGTTCTTACCAAGAACGGTTAGCTGAGGCAGAACACATGATGTCAACGGATAATTTTCATCAATACTGCAATTAGCCAACGTATCAGTTTATCCAAAGCCAGATGATCTGATTGTTAAGAGGATTTAACAACAGGTTGCTAGACAACTTGAAATCTTTTTTGGCAATGGCCCAAGAGAATGTGCTTTTTATAAGTACAGTTTTCCTGAAAAGATTGCATGGAATAGGAAATCAAACCACACCAGGTGCACTGTTGTTTACATGAGTGGTGCAATATGCAAAATAATTTTGAAAAATGAGCCATTCAAAACATGCAAACTTTGTAGGAATAACTTACTAGCTCATAATAGTGAATCAAAAGATCTGATAAAAAAAATTCGAAATTTTTATCAACAAATCCAGAAAACGACTTCATAGATCAGATTAAACTTCATACGAAACGGAAATTTGATTCAAAAAGAAGAAGGTTAAGTGGGGTTTAATATGAAAAATAGTGCTTTTTTTGTTGAATGTTATTGTATTGTCCCTGTGGTCAATAGTGCATTCAATTATCGTTTCTTCATAGTATAAATTTTTTTTCAATGTTATGTATACTCCCTGTGACTAGTAGTGGTTTTTCTGTGTGATTCTGATTATTTTTTTTTTTTTTTCAATTTATTCTTATTATGTCATGTTTAGTTCTTGTCAATGCATTTGCACTTTTTTGGGGTCATTAATGAATACTACTATCGTCTCATATATTCAATTGATTTGAATTTATAGGTTCTATTTTCATTTTTGTATCAATCTAAAATACTCCTTCTTTTGGCATTGTAATCACTAAAAAATTCTATTATAATTTCAATTTCAATACAGAATTATAATGAACTATATCAAACTATTGTATTATTTCTTTGTACAAGGGCATAATTTATATCACTCATGAGCTGAAATATTTAAATATACCTCAGAATGTTTTTCCTTTGGTAATTTGTATGAATTCATCAAGTTACTTTCAGAGGTTAACATATTCGAAGGATTATCTAGATATTTTACAGAATGGGTGATATTATTATGCTTTACAGAATACCCCACTTAAAAAGGCACTCGGTAAAGCAGGAAACTGCATTAGCGACGACAAATTGTTAGTACCGCGGATAAACACCAGGATTCAAATCAAAATCGAACTTGCCGTTTACGAGGTCAGTGTCCCATCTATACATTCCTTCATCTATGGGAAAGACCCAGAAACTTGGCATCACTCCTCGCACGTTATCGCTGTGGTCGAGAGATCGGTTGTAGTGTGGACGCGATGTCCTGTCGTCGATTTGGGACCCAGGTTGCCGCGTAGATAATTTTCACTCTTTGTTATGTATGATAAACTTATAATTTGCAATACAGAAAATATTGCAACTATGAATTGAGATATAAACTATCCCATCTTTCAAGTTGGATCAAACTGCACACAGTGTGCAAGTTTGATTGAAATCAATTCAGTATTATAGAAGTTCATCCCGGGCAAACAACGTGACACGTAATTTTTATATATCCTCGGTATAAAGATCAAGATTACGCTTATTTGTATGAGGTAATTAGGTACCTATATAAATGTTCTTTTTTCTCAATCGAAAACTCGGAATGACGTGTATAATTGAAGTTTTTTTTATTGCACCTATATGTAGTATGTCCTCTTCAGAAAATTCATAATATTGACTGTCCATACAATTTCACATATTATAACGATTTTTATTGAAAATTGTAATAATAATTAACATTTTGCATTATATTCAAATCACAAACATTCAAATTCAACTGAAAAATGTCAGTTTTTCTGTGAAAATGTCACGAACTCTACTACCTAACCTAACTCATTTTTCGTGATTCTGGAAAATAAGCAGACTTGGACATATAATATGATCGATATATTCAAGCGAAGAATCCATTGAAATAGCCAACTCGCCCATACGAGCGGATCAGGTACCAGTTATTTCGGTTATCAATTCCGAACAAGTGTTCCAAATCCTTTCTATAATTGAAGAACTCTTAGGGGTAGAATTTAACGGTGAAGTGAAGAATCCGATCCTTGAAATTCGTTCAAAATCAGGGGTTGGTATATCGAAAAAAAATCATTGCGGATCATGAAATTCGGAAGGAGATGATGGTATATTGTTACTCCTATTTTTTCCCTGATAGTTCATGAATTATGAAATTTTGAACATGATTTCGGAATTGAGAACTGAAATAAAAGTTCAATCTTCAAATTTAAAACCTTGACCAGTTAGCTAGTGCTCTGGAATATATTCATTTTCACAGGGTGTTTCATGAGTGGTTGGCTATAGCCTAGTGGTGAATGCGGGTCATCCAGACCTTCAAGAAATGTGGCTTATTTTGTATACTAAGGCTATTAGTTTAGGAGATACAGGGTGATTTATGAATTTAGGCCTCAAAATCTATATTTTTCACCCAGAGAAATTTTGTTATTGCCATGAAAAAATACATAATTCAATCTAAGGAATTCAATTTCCAATTTAAATGACACACCTGTACCAAATAAGTTGCGATCGAACGAATTCATATTTTATGTAATTTTTATGCAGGTCCTGATTCTAGTCCTTTCTTGATAATTTTTCTTGTCTTTGCTGAAATATAGAATTTTATAACTTTCTGTTCCTTATATTCTAAATCTCAGCACCCACTGAGTGTTGTAAGACGCTTCTTAAAGAAGTAATTTAGAATGCATAATCAAGCTTTGAATTCTTTCGAAACTAAATATTGAATTTAGGGACAAATGGCCTAAACCCACTTGAAACATGTAATCATTGAGTCCATTTTCTTCAAAACAAAGAAATATTGACTTATGCTTCTTAGGAAATTCGCTAGATATCGCTTTCTTTACACATTCTTCAAACACAGCTGTCCAATTCAAAGGTACTCCAATTTCAATTCAAAGTTCGAACTTTGTACACCAATTGTGAGTATTTCGATATGATATTTGTTTATGGCTTCTGCAATGGAAATTCAAAAGCAGTAGTGTGAGAATATCGTCACAGATTTCCAAACAGGAGGACACTCTGTAGCATGACCCCCAAGGTCGCCAGATCTAACTCCCATGGATTATTTTCTGCCGAGTTATCTCAAATGAAATGTATATCCCGTTGAAATAACTTCACGAGAGCATATGAGGCAGAGGATAGAAGAAGCTTGCACAGAATTAAAACGAAATCCCGATATGATAAGAAGAGCAATAACTAATCTCATTTTGAGACCTGGGAAATGTGTCGAGACGGAAGGACTCTATTTCGAACATCTCTTATGATACTCTCCTTTCAATTTTGTGTTGTAAAATTAAATAAATAGGTTTGAAGTTTTCCGAAAAAAATAGAAAAATATTAATATCTAGTTATCTGTTTTGTGGAGCGTATACACTTACGGATTACATTTTCCAAAATGGTTCACTTTATAAGTTATAACGCTCTTAAGCTTTAAGGTTCAAAATCTTAGCAAAAGACAAGAAATATTATCGAGGACTAAAATCAACAAGGAATTTCAAAAAAAAATTACATAAAATATGAATTCGTTCGATCGCTACTCGGCTTGTTACGAGTGTGTCATTCAAAGTGAGAATTGAATTCCGTTCATTGAAATATGTATTTTTTCATGACAATAACGAAATTTTTTTAAGTGATGTGAAAAATATAGATTTTGAGGCTTGAAAGATAAACCATGATATTCTGGGTACTGATCTGAAAATATTGATATTTCGTGGGCCAGTCGAAAGGACTTCCGAAAATGAACAAACCCATGAAATTTTATCAAAATCGGACCTCAGATTCCAGAGTAATGGCTATCGTAAATTTAGGTCGAAATCCATAAATCACCCTGTATCTCCTAAACTGAGAGCTTTGGGATACAAAACAAGCAACTTTTCTGAAAGGCCTGGATGACCTGCATTCACCACTATGCAATTCCAACCACTCATGAAACACCCTGTAGAACGGAATCTTTGTTCGGAAAAATAGTTCCAATTCTTTCCTTTTATAAATTGGTTGACATATTTGAGAAATAAGTAAGGAAACTTACTGTTATCAAAAGATCAAGTATGAGTACTTTTTTTCCCTACTTATGTTTATGTAACGGATTTTATGTTTCCTTTGAATATGATATTATAAATGGTACCCGTACTGAATAAATACCTAAATCTCAATTTCACAAATTCTGCTGGTTACGAGGTCCTGTCTTCCAGCCCTCGATATGTGGAAAGCAATGAACCTTTTTATGAATTTTGCAGCGTTTCTCTTTATTCGATAATCGGATTCTCAGGTATCTAAAACGTAAACTGAAAAATTTCAGGAGGAATTGAAATTATGTTTTTGTCAAATTTTTATAAGGGCAATATTGAACCTTTTGAATTTCTACTTCAATCGAATTTTTGAAATATAAATACAGTTAAACATAAACTAACGCTCCGAAATAAAAGTTCGATATAATTATAGATATTCTCTTGGTTTTGTTGACAATAGTTTGATGAGCAGTTATTTGGGATATTTGCATAATCTAGATTGAAAAATAACGCTGAAAAACTCTATAGACGATGAGAATGTCCCGAATAACTTTTCATTGATGATAAGATATGATGAAACTCCTCACAAAATAAAAATTATTTGAAATTATCAGAAATTACACTTCAACTAAAATCTGTCTTTATCGTGGAATATTCACGGACAACAACTGAAAATTAAAAACAGAAACAACGAACTGATCAATACTCACTTCTCTTTATTTTGCAGTTATTCAATTTGCACATACTAAAAGACGTGCCCATGTGTCGTAACGCCCCCCCTTTACGATTCCGGCGCGACGCTGGGAGGCCTACCGCAGTGGGGGCCGGCCTGGGGCACAGCCCCACATCGCGCCACCACTGTTTTATGGTCACTGCTACGTCTGAAATTTTCCCAATTATTGCAGTTTTCGGTTCGAATGTAATCTCAGTCGTCCAAGCCCAGTGTGATTTGATTCTATGACTAGGTATCTTCAAAATGTGGTATCTCTTCCTAATTTGTTGCCGGGCACTTCTTGTAGTAGCCGTTTTTAGGCTTTTAGTTCACTCTCTTCGACTATAACGGATATGGAATTTCCATGTGATGAATTCTTGAGGTTGGAAGTTTTCCAGGGCGATGTTCGTGTGCCGATTAACTTCCTTTCTGCCAACGTAGCTCTTTGTAGCAAAAGTAAATAATCGTCGTAAAATTTGTCACTGATAGGTTCCGATACACTGTTCTATTCTTTATCATATCTATCTGGCACTTGCTTTCCAAAAAAAGCGGCAAATCTGGGGGAAAAAAATGGCAATTTAAGCGACTGAAACATGGCCGATCACCGGAGCTGAACGGTAATTATTTTATCTGGTTCATTGTCTAGACGGCATAGTCATTTCCTGGTGGAATAAATTGCTCAAATTATCGCCTAATGAATAAATCTTTTGGACTGCGAGTTTTTGTTATCAGTTCAGCTCCAATAATTAGAAAATGCTACAATTCACTGTTGCATCTATCGAAAAAAATTATCTCATTTCTAGTTATGGAAATTTGAATTATTCATTCATTATTCAATCGCTCATCTTGGAATCTCAGCTGTAGAAGTATAATCGTATAAAAATCCTCGAAAAAGAAACGAACAAATAAACAAAAAAAATTCAGAAGCGTAGACGTGAAGTCGGGAGCATTTGCGCGTGAGTTTATAATCAACGCCACTGCTACAGCAGTCACCCATGCAGGCACTTCGAAATTATCGAAAATACAGAGAAATGCTTCGAAATGGGACGTATTTGATCGTACTTGCCAGTATCCACCATAAATCGGTATATTTCACGATATTTTCATACGAATTCGAGATGTGAAATTTCGACTAATTTCACGAATTCTTGAAAAAGATTCAATGAACCAAACCAGTTGTCAGTGTGATAAAATCATTGTACATATTCTCATGAACTTCGAGAGATGGAAACACATTATTATCAAATTTCAAATAATAATGTCATTTGATTTATGAAAACATCAAAAGATGAAATCATAATAATAATAACCATTATTATCAACATTTTTCAACACGAGTTCAGGAAGGATAAATTTTTTTCTCATTTCATCATTGCCCCCTACTAATATGTAGACACAAGCTTTCAGCATTATAATGTAAAGTTTCTGAGATACCGAAGTTTTTGAGCGCTCGTACCACTTACACGAGGGCTATATCATTTCGTCACGCTGTCTGTATTTTTCGAATTTTGAGCCGAAAATGGTCTCAATCGACTATGTTCGACTCAATGATGACGAATCCGTCGGAAAATTCGAGTCTGTCCGTCCGGCCGTCCGTAACCACGATAACTCTCGAACGGAACAACCTAGAGACTTGAAATTTTCAGTGTGGGTTCAGTTCCCGAATGCCTCGGTTTAGTTCGTTAATGGGCCAAATTCCACCAGGGTTTCCGTAAATATGGCCGTTCAAAGTTTTGTTCCCCTGATTACTTGAAAACTACAGATTTGATCGAGATGAAATTTTGCACTCAAATGGAGATTGAGGTGTACAAGCTACATTTTGTCCAGATCGCATGACCAGAACCATAGAAACCATAGAAAATTGCAACTTTTGAACGAAAACGCCTAGGGACTTGAAATTTTCAGGATAGGTTTGGATTGCGTCCTTGTGAAATAATTTTCTTTGTCAAAACAGACAACAAGTGTCAGTACCCTTATGATGTTGAATCGTTTTCTGTGTAGGAACCGGGATGAAAACTCAAGAGGAGTTACAACTCAAAACAAACCGTACAATGTATTCAGTATGTAGTTGAAACAAACAGAAAATAACAGTTTCAAATACAAAATAGATACAATATAGAGAAACATATGTTTCTCACCTGCGAAGAAAAGAATCTCCGAATTCCCACAGTGAAATATTATCAGAGTAGTAGATTCCCAGAATATCACTGAACTATGCGGAAAAACTTTCGATATACCTTGTCTCTTTTGTACTGGAAATCCTTCCGCTTCGGAAAACTGAGCCAGTGTTTCCTGAACTTTTCGCCAACCATCTGTTTCCAATTTTCAGTTTCTTACCAAAATTAATGTAGTATGAGTAAAACAAAACGTTATACAGGGTGTCCTAGACAGTACGGAAAATCCTAATCGCTTTCATGTACCTTATAACATTTTGCGAAGTTGTCATTTTTGAGCGCTCGTACTAGTTACACCAGGGCTATATCATTTCGTCCCGATGTCTGTATTTTTCGAATTTTGAGCCGAAATAGTCTCAATCGATAGAGTTCGATGCACTGATGACGAATCCGTCGAAAAATTCGAGTCTGTCCGTCCGTCCGTAAGCACGATAACTCTCGAACGGAACAACCTAGAGACTTGAAAATTTCAGTGTGGGCTCAGTTCCTGAATGCCTCGGCTAAGTTCGTTAATGGACTGAATTCCACCAGGGGTTCCGTAAATATGGCCGTTCGAAATTTGGTTCTTTCGATTTCTCCGAAACAGATTCGATCGAGATGAACTTTGCACTCAAATGGAGTTCAAGATACATGCAAAAGTTTTCCCAGATCGCAAGACCAGAACCATAGAAACCATCGAAAATCATAACTTTCGAACGTAAAGGCCTAGGGACTTGAAATTTTCAGGATTGATGTGGATCTGAAATGTCACGTTCACGTTTATCAATGAGCAGAATTATACTAGGGGTTCCGTAAATACGGTCGTTTGAAATTTTGTTTTCTCGATAATTCCGAAACTACGGATTCGATCGAGATGAAATTTTGTATTTTAATCGAGAATGATATAATAAAGCCATATTTTGTCCAGATCGCATGACCAGAACCATAGAGAACATAGAAAATTGTAGCTTTTGAACGGAAAGGCCTAGGAACTCGAAATTTTCAGGGTGAGTTTGGATCGCGAATATCGCGGTCACGTTCATCAATGAGCAAAATTTGACTAGGGGTTCCGTAAATATGGCCGTTCAAAATATGTTTGTCCTGGTAGTTTCGAAACTACTGATTGAATTGGAATGAAATTTTGCAGCTAGCAGAGGAATAACGTATTGAAACTGCGTGCGAAATTTTGTCCAGATCGCATCACCAAGGCCATAGATACCGTAGAAAATTCTAGCGTATTATCGAAAAAAAAATTGGTCAGCTGAAGCACTGACATGAAGTCTGCCTAAGTTTCAGAATTTTTTTGACAGCTGTCGAAAATTCCTTCCATTGATTTCTAAAACTGGAAAATGCGAATCTACTTACAAGGTGGATGTACGAGCGCTCAAAAGCTCCTGACTTCACGGCAGTGCTTTTCGTAATTTTTGATAACAATTTTTTTTCAAATTCTTTTAGTGATACTATCCTTCGAATGAACCTTCGTGTCAATATCTCAAACTATATACAAAATTTTCAGAAATATCGAAAAAAATTAAAATGGCTCTATCTACCAAACCCTTCAGCGGATTTTGCCCATTTGAGAACTCAACCGGTGCCTTTTCTTTCGATTGAAATTACCGCAATCTAAACAGCAGATTGGGTTTAGTTCAAGCAGGCCGTGCTTCACACGAAGTCTCACACTGTTCATGCTATCGGAGAAAGTTCGTCCATGAGGATTCCCCTGACTAAACAAAAAAAAATAATTTCTTTCGAAATTTATCGAAGGGTGGCGGACGGACAGAATTGAATTGGACCCCGAATTCTTCATCTGTTTCAATAACATTGAGTCCTTATTGTTTGAGACCATTCTCGGCTCAAAATTCCAAAATGACTCATATTCGGGAAAAATGATAACGCTCTTCTTCATAGCAACAAGCATGGAACGGAATTGAAAAAAACTTCATCAGTAATGACCGAGTCTTTCACTTCCAAATATCCACAAAGTGATTTACAGTAGAGGTTCCATTTCCCGCTTATCCATGGAAGAAAAACAATTCTGCATTCATCATTCAGCTGGGACATAATGAACGATTTCACAAAAGAAAGAAAAATATACGGTTCGATGCGCTTTTCAGTGGGGTTTTCCCATTTGCGCAAGTGATAAATGAGCACAAACTGTCTCCAGTCTTTTTGCTACCGATTAAAAAGAATCAGTGGCCTCTTGGTGTATTACTTGAGAGGACGAATAGGAACTACTTTCTAATGATTTTCCTTATGCTCTATCATTATTTAGCCTGAATCATCATGATATAATTTTTTTTTTCAATTGAAAGGCAATGGTTATAGCAAGGGGAATAATAATAATTTCCAAGAAGATCTTGCGAAGCACTTGTGCAACTCATCACTTTTTCGGATTTAGATTTCTACTCAAGAAATTCGGTACAAACTTCAATGTTTATCACGAATAAAATTATTTATATGATTTTTAACGACAGAAAATACAATCTGGAGCGTATTTTTCGGCGGAACTTCGACTCGAGTCTGCCAAGAAATTACGAAAACATTTTAGCACCTTTCAGTAAACCATTAGCGGATCAAACGGAGCTTGACGCTAGGCACCTTAGCAGAAAAATAAATAATACGAACAACGTGTTTAAAAAAGCAGAAGGTATAATTAAAAGGAGGTTCCCGTTGGGAAAATTGGGTGGTGTTTGATCTGAAGTGAATGTTTTATTTCTCTACAATGAATTTTAGTCGAAATTCATGTATGGGCATTTCGAAATATGTATGGGTTAATTAATGATGGATGATGAATGTATTTAAGGCTGCCATCCATCCGGGTTTCCCCGGATTTGTCCTAGTTTTTAGCGCGTCCGGGGAGCGTCCGGGCCGGTTTTCATTTGTTGTCCGGGTATTGCAACTTTCAAGTGAAGTCATTTTTTTCGATTGGATCCCGGTTCAAAACTTTTTCGAAAACATTTCGTAGTTGACGTCACCAGTTTGTGTATCGCTAAAATGCCATAATTTCAGAACGGTGGAGTTCTACCACTCAAATCTTCACAAAACGCACGAATGAACAAATCCATGAAGGAATCAACAAATATAACCAATATTCTTCAAAAAGCTCTTTCCGAACGCGGTCAGAAACCAGTCTATCCATGTCATAAAATTACAAACTGCAGTCCGAACTATCCCAAAACTATTAGGCGCTCTCATTGAAGTACAAAAAAAATCTATCCCCGGTAGAAATATCTTTCTTTTTAAATAATGATGTCGAATACACCATGTTGCGTTTTTTTGTAACACGCTCACAAATAAATCAAATCCATCAGTTCCTTTAAAGGAAGATATTCTTCATTGAAATACCAATAGATATACAGGAAACCGTATTAAAACCCATTACCTGCCACGCATATTTTTTTTCATTTTCATGATATTTTCACTTTTCCCAAGGGCTCTATGGTATCATAATTGGTCACTATTGTAACAATTTCGTTCATCGCTAGCTTCTCCCAAAGTTCTGAAACATTTTTTATAAAAGAATTCCGAAACAATCAGCTCAAAAGGTATTATCGAATTCGATCTGAAATAAAATTTCAATTTTTATATACCTATCCTCCCACTGTACCCAAACGAGTACATCAAAGTTTTTTTCGTTCTCTCGGAAGTGAATACATAAAGATTTGTAAAATAAGTATTTATAACATTTATAACACAACAAACAAATGAAATTAAAACTTCACAAAAGAGCAACGAGTTGAGACGCGTTTGGACAGAAAGATAATTCGATAATATATCAGTTTGTTGCATCTTTAGAAAAACCACGGAATTACAGACTCCATTGTTATCGTAGAACACAAGAACGTTCTCAAAACTTCGAAAAATTGCCAGTGATGTCACTAGCAGAGTAAAATTTGAAGTGTACTCAAATGAGTACTGTGTGAGGGAATGGGTTAATAACTGTTGTCATTTTTTTTGGAGAAAAATATCCAACTTCAAATTTCATCAGAAAATATGACCATTATCTCATTATGTGAAAGTATGATATTTTATGATAAAATTTGAAGTTGGATATTTTCTTTCAAAGAAATGACAATAGTTATTCATTCGGTTTTCTGTATATCTATTGGTATATTGATGAAGAATATTTCACTATGAAGGGATTGATGGATTTGATTTATTTGTCAGCGTGTTACACAGAAACGCAATGTGGTGTATTCGACATCATTATTTGAAAAAGAAAGAAACGTGATGTAGTGGAAACCATTATTTTGAAAAAAAAAAATTCCTATCGGGGATAGATATTTTTTGTATTTTTTTCAGAGAGTCCGATAGCTCTTCTTCACATTTTTTCAGGATTATCCAGTCATTCCAGGATTATCCAGTCATTCCAGGACAACCTGTTTAAAAGAGTAATAATTCATGATATTTTTCAAAAATTGAAAAAATTGAGACTATACTGAAATATGATTTTTTTTTTCATTATAATAGGTAGTTAAAAAAATATTTCAACATGTCCGGGTTTTCAGATGCAATGTCCGGGGTTTTTAAGCTTCTTGTCCTAGTTTTCAGATTACAGAGATGGCAACCCTAAATGTATTATTTTTTTACCGCAAGTTATGAAAATTGATCTTGACTGTTTTGGATTCTGCTATTCTAAGATTTATTTTCTCCGTAGTAAGTTGTGATATTTGACGGAATATTGTTGTAATAGCGGAAAATGAGTGACGTGGAAATAATAAACCATTTTGAAAAGTTCTGCATGTTTTTTTCCATAACTATGTATTTGCACATACTGATAACCTTGGACCGACAGAGGGAACTCTTACTCAGCGTTGAAAAAATAAGTTGGTTAGGATAAAACTCACGAAAAATCGACATACCGATATTCACATACTTCTACAACTCTTAACCCCAACTGCAGAGGAACAATATTGATTAAAAACACTATGAATTCACTCGAGTTCCTGTTTACGTGGATCGGCCTCAAACTTATAATCGACATTGACATTGGAATTATTCCAGTAAAAATGAAAATATTTACTGCTATTTCCGGTGAGAAAATAGATATCGAGGAATGTTGAGGTAGTTGCAGATATATCAGTAACGGTCGAGTTTATTTATTGATATCCGAGTTATTTAAATTTCTCATTTCTCGACTCTTCGTGGATTTTTTTACGTAGGTGATTGATTAATAGAAAACAAAATAGTTGAAACTTCTGAGAATATCCCGAAGAAATAACAAAATTTTGCACGTAAAACCCAATTACCAAGGTCTCAGATTTTTGAGCATATTCATATAAGAACTTCAGAGCATGGTGATCATATACGACTTTTTTATATATCCCGTATATACATTGTTGTAGGCATGCTCAGGAATAATTTTCAGCACTTGAAGTTCTCAAAAGTTCATGATGACGTCAATGGCATTCACAGAATTAGATCTTGGATTTTTGAAGATGATTATACATGTTTAATTCTGTTCGATTTGTCCGAGCGCATTCAGAATTTCAGTTCAGTTCATTCTTACTTGAATAAGGATTGCGTAATCTGGCTTCTTCTCCCTGAGTACCCAAAATAGTGCTGATAATGTCTTTGTGTTTTCATTGCACGCCTACTTCTATGAACAAGAAGAGCGTTATCATTTTGGCCAAATATCTGCTATTTCCGAATTTTGAGCCAAAAATGGTCTCAAACCATCAGGTTGGACTCTATACGTCCGTCAAAATACACGATAACTTACGAAAAAAGGGGCGGTCTCTGAGTCTAACGTTTCTCGATATAATATGGATCTATCTGAAGGCGTCAAATCACAGGTATCCCCTCTGCCTCCGAGAAAAACCTGGAACAGACGCTCGTGCATGTATAGCTTCTCAATTTCTGCCTCCGCAGAGCTCCTTCAACCTTCATCTTCATTTTCGACGCCATTATTTTTGACCGTGCGGCCGGGACATACACAAATATAACTGTGATGTTAATTAACATGCCAATTTCGACGTTCATCAAAAATTTGTGTAGCACAGGTGTGGAGGTACAACATTTCGATAGATATGTCTTGTTCAGAATAAGCTCAGGATCGGCTATGAAGCATATAGATTGAATTAACTCGGGAATTTCCATTATTATGAAGAGATTTTAATCAAAGCTTGATATTCGATGTTTTTAGTTCCGGGCTTCAAAATCAGTCTCCTTTTTTTTTGAGTTTTGAAATTTGTGATAGTCAATATAGTTATCATTTTTTGAAATTATAGCTGGGGAGGTCATTACCATACTCAAAAGGTGAGGCTTTTTTTTGACCAGCAGTAGAACTCATAGATATACCGAAAATCGTTCATATAAAATATTCACGCCGGGCAAGAATCTGTGCACATAAACCAATGGTGACCATTCCGAATAATTTCTGTAAACAATTTGGATAAATTTTATAGGTGAGTTTGTGAACCTTTTCAATCAGTAATTTTTCATCTCCTTAGTTTGAACTTTAAGAATAATACACTTCGGGGAAAAACTCGTAATAAGAGTTGAAAGAGAATACAAATTTGCGATAAATGAATGTCGAGAAAACATATATCGCATGCATATGGCACCTTACAGAGAGATTTATCCAGAGTGGGATTATAATATTGTTGCCCAAGATGTTTTGCCCTTTTTTCGAATTGAATATTTTATATGATTAACTTCCGGCGAAATGGTCTCTTTGACGAGTTCTAGCACCTTGAAAAACCCCCTGTATTTCATATAATCATCTATACAGGGTTACAGGGGAAGCCGTACTGAATATTAGAGGACGTTATTATTCGTTTCATTTCTGATGGATTTGGTTCTATAATATGTTGTCCGAAACTGGAGACATTGGGTTTCGAAGATTTTTTGAAAAATCCTTCCTTTTTTAGCTGTTTTATCGATTTTTTTCAGACTGGGGGTCCTAGGTGCCGTTTTTCGATGTATGTATCTAGTTAAAGGGCATGTAAATTAATGAAAATGATTAACAGAAACTGAACCTACTACTAACAGCATAATTAGACTGCTCGATAACGGTTAGAATTGAAGAATTTTCAATAAGTGTTTTAAACTTTGAAGCCCTTTTTTGGGAAAAACTTCATGGAACGTATTCTGCAAATAAGTTTAAAAACTTCTACGTCCCTATAGATATTCAAAAAAATTACGAAAAGCACTGCCGTGAAGTCAGGAGCTTTTGACCGCTCGTACATGCAGCTTGTAGGTAGATTCGCATTTTCCAGTTTTAGAAATCAATTAAAGGAATTTTCGACAGCTGTCAAAAAAATTCCGAAACTTAGGCGAAACTGCAACTTCATGTCAGTGCTTCAGCTGATCAATTTTTTTTCGATAATTCGCTAGAATTTTCTACGGTTTCTATGGTCTTGTTGATGCGATCTGGACAAACTTTTGCACGTAGTTTGAATACATTATTGCTCAGCTAGTTGCATAATTTCATTCCAATCCGATCAGTAGTTTCGAAACTATCAGGGAAATAATATTTTGAACGGCCATATTTACGGAACCCCTAGTCTAATTTTGCTCATTGATGAACGTGACCGCGATATGCGCGATCCAAACCCACCCTGAAAATTTCAAGTTCCTAGGCCTTTCCGTTCTAAAGTTACAATTCTCTGTGGTTTCTATGGTTCTGGTCATGCGATCTGGACGAAATATTGCTTCAATATATCATTCTCGATTAAAATACAAAATTTCATCTCGATCGAATCCGTAGTTTCGAAATTATCGAGAAAACAAAATTTCAAACGATCGTATTCACGGAACCCCTAGTATAATTCTGCTCATTGATGAACGTGAACACGACATTTCAGATCCACACCTACCCTGAAAATTTCAAGTTCCTAGGCCTTTCCATTCGAAAGTTATGATTTTCTATGGTTCTGGTCATGTGAGCTGGAGAAATGTAGCTTGAATATATTCTTCACCATTAGTATTCAAAATTTCGTCACGATCGAATCTGTAGTTTTGAAATTATCAAGAAAACTAAATTTCAAACGACCATATTTACGGAACCCCTAGTATAATTTTGCTCATAGATAAACGTAATCACGACATTCGAGATCCACACCTATCCTGAAAATTTCAAGTCCCTAGGCGTTTCCGTTCATAAGTTACAATTTTCTATAGTTTCTATGGTTCTGGTCATGCGATCTGGACAAAATTTCACATGTAGCTTGAACACGCCATTCTACATTTTATTGTAAAGTTTCATCTCGATCGAATCTGTAGTTTCGAAGTAATCAGGAGAACAGAATTTTGAACGGCCATATTCACGGAACCCCTGGTGGAATTCTGCCCATAAACGAACTTAACCGAGGCATTTGGGATCTGAACCTACACTGAAAATTTCAAATCTCTAGGTTGATCCGTTCGAGAGTTATCGTGCTTACGGACGGCCAGACTCGAATTTTCCGACGGATTCATCATCAGTGAGTCGAACATAGTCGATTGAGACCATTTTCGGCTCAAAATTCGAAAAATACAGACATCGTGACGAAATGATATAGCCCTCATGTAAGTAGTACGAGCGCTCAAAAATATAATACTTGCTATTGAATAGGCATAGGCAGAACATTGACCAAATGACAGTTAAGGTAGTAGAGGGTACATTTTTAGTTTGCGGTAAAAGTAGCAAAAATCGGTAAATAAAACAAAACAAAAACAGAGCAATATTTTCATATACAACAGAAATTCGGTTACTTCTACAGGAAATTCCCCCTAAATAAGCGACAGAAGAAATATTGTTGATTTTACGTGACAATTCCGGTCGTTTAATTTCTGTAAAAAGAACAGGTTTTACATTAGTTGATGCACCCAAACTGTAGTTCGTCATTCGTCATCAATATCTCAATCCCACTCTGGATAGATCTCTCTGTTAGGAGCTATATTCATGCGATGTTTGTTTTCTCGGCATTCATTTAACACAATTTATTTCAACTTTTATAAGGACATTTTTCCGGTAACGGTATTATTCTCAGTTCAAACTAAGGAGGTTATATCGAACTATTGTACCTCCACTACCTCCGCACCTGTGCTACACACATTTTTGAGAACCGTCGACATTGGCATGTTAATTAACACAGTTATATTTGTGTATGTGCCGGCTGCCCGGTCAAAAACATTGGCGTCGAAAATGAAGATGGAGGTCGAAGGAGCTCTGCAGTCAGAAATTGAGAAGCTATACATGCACGAGCGTCTATTTCAGCTTTTTCTCGGAGGCAAAGGATACCTGCGATTTGACGCCTTCAGATTCTTCGAATTACTGAAAATCCATATTATATCGAAAAACGTTACACTCAATCGAAATTCAAATCTGAAAAAAAAAGGCGAAAGTGGAAAAAATGAACCGAAATAAAAATTATTCAAAATGTATTGAATTGATTCAAAATTGAACACCCATTCCAAAAGAGAATCTCCGTAACTTGATGAGTGGGAAGTGGGAAGCCTTTATGATGTTTGAAGAAAATGAAAATAAACTCCTTTAACCTCACCATTCCGAATTAGCCCAATATTACAAACTGATGTTCTTTCAGCGTAACAAGCTAAACCGTTGCTTTAATTGAGCAAAAAATTCAACACTATTTAACCCTATGGGTTATGTAGTACTTGACTCTGTTGCAGTATGTCTCTTGGAGAATAATCAATCAGGAAGAAAAAACTTATTCTATGAATAGAATCTTTACGTAAAAGCCCAGAATACGAAAACTCAAAAAAATATTAATAATATATCTCACCCGAATTACTGGTGCATATGATTTAAGTGAAGTAAACACAATCTATGCAATTGTGGTATTTTCCATCTTCTTCATCGAATGCCGCGCCTTCGCCATTTCGCATTTTCCAACCGAGTAAATCAAACTTCTTTAGCACTGCCTATTATTAAAGCTGCGTATATATAGGGTGTTTCCGAATTAGATGTGAACCTTGGAGGACGAGTTAGTATGACTCATTTGCTGTCATTTGAGCCATATTTATTGATAACCAAAAATCAACAGTTTACGAGTTATTTGAGTTCTTGTGATTTTTAAAAGATTTCTCACCTCACTTCATTTTTCGTCATTTTTTTATGAAAAGAGCAGAACTATCTTGTATAAGATTTTGGGAAAGATGTAGTATGATTTGAAAGTTGGTATATGAAGAAAATAAAAATCAATTTCAAATATCAATTTGCCTGCAACTTTCGAATTCCACAATGTATGTATGAAAAAATCATCTTAAAAACTTGCCAAATTCCTTCTCTATTTCCTAAAAGAGCTTTCGATAGAATGCAGTCACCAGTTTCGTTTCAGCAGCTTTTTTATAAACCACCTTTTGAATCTCACAAGAGAGCTGAATTGGGACTTACAGGCCTACGGCCTAAATTAAGAGGAAGAAGAAGAAGAGCCTTTTGAATGGGAGCAATAGCTAATCTTTTGATAGATCCTTAACATATACCTGATAACTCAAACGGAGAAAATTATGATGAATTTCTGAGAACAAATGTGGACAGTTTTTTGGACGAGGTTCCCTTGATTGACAGGCGTGAAATCATTTTCCAACAGGATGTCCCGCACACTAGCTGAACACTATACGCAAAAAAAATAAAAAAATTAAGCTGAACTATCGTATATTTTTGAAGGAATTGTTTCCTAAAGGGTGAATAGGTAGGGGAGGAGCTATTTCGTGGCCAGCGAGAAGTCCGTTAGATTTTTATGTTTGGGGCAATTTAGAGGAAATAATATATGAAAGGAAAATACATACACGTGCACAACTTGTGGAGAGAATAGACGAAGCAGCGAGAAGGTTGAGAGTAAATTTCAGGACTGAAGAAATTAGAAAGAGGACCCGTGATTGTATAGGGAAATGTGGAGGACATTTCGAACATAATTTATGAATGAATTTTCTAATGGAATTTTGAGTTCAATTACAATAAAAAAATATTTAATTCGTTACTTTTCTGTCTTGGCTTATATCCCCTTTCAAATAAAAATCTGCTGAAATGAAACTATTGCCTACATTCTCACGAAAACTTTTCTGGGAAATAAAGAAGGAATTTGGCAAGTTTTTTAAATTATTATGACAAACATAAATTGTGGAATTGGAAAGCTGCAGGCAAATTGATATTAGGAATTAACTATTCTTTTCTCCATATAACCTAACTTTCAAATCATAGTAATTCTTTTCCAACATTTATTTTAGCATAGTTTTGCTTGTTTCATACATATCATATCCTTTTCTGACCAAAATGCTCCAAAATTATAATCAAACTTGGTGAACGTAGAAAAAATTTACGAAAAATGAAGTAAAGTGAGAAATATTTATAAAAACACAAGAACTCAAATATCTCGGAAACTGTTGATTTTCGGTTATAAATAATTATGGCTCAAACGACAGCAAATGAGTGATACTAACACTTCCTCTAAGTTTCACGTCTACTTTGGAAACACCCTGTATAAAACATTTTTTTATTGACAGGTTGTATCTAATATGAGAAAATTGGTTTCCCGAAAAGATTCAGACATAATTATTGAAACAAATAATAATAACATTCTTATCGTGGATTAGGAAGTAGACATTAATTTGTCTTAGCCCCATAGATTTATGATACCATAATAATTCCTAACCTTATACAGATAGTACCTGGGAATTTGTGAAACGAAAAATGTGAGGCGCAAGCAATAGATAATCCTGGGAATATGACTGTTAGGAAAATAGGAAAATCTCTGACGTTTTTTCAGAGATCGGCAGAAGTCCGAAAAATAACAGTTCGCCTTATGTTTATCGCGAATTATGATGGAAATTTCCCTATGGTTCGGAAATAGTCCCAGTCTAGTGGACGTTCTTCCAACACCCCGATCCCGTTTAAGGGGCTTTTAGATCATTTCAAAATAGTTCTGAACTACTCTCTGTCAGTATATATTTTCAATCGACGTTATATGATGAGTTGAAATGTGGTTCCAAAATTCGTACCGAAAAACAAACCAAGGAATTAGTTCTAAATCGATCGCCAAATTTGTACCGAACGAACAAATAAAAATTATCACTGTCGTGAAGTCAGTAGCTTTTGAGCGCACGTTCATCCACCTTTTAGGTGAATTAGCATCGAGATTAGCATTCTCCAGTTTTAGAAACCAATTCGAGTCAGTGCTTTAGGTGACCAATTTTTTTCGATAATTCGCAAGAATTTTTCACGGTATTTTTGGTCTTGGTGATGCGACCATCATTCTTCATCTATGTGCAAAATTTCATTCCATCCAATGAGTAGTTTCTAAATTATCAGGAAAAAAATATTTTGAACGGCCATATCAACGGAACACCTAGTTCAATTTTGCTCATTGATGAACTTGACCGCGAAATTCGCGATCCGAACCTACCCTAAAAACCCCTAGGCCTTTCCGTTCGGAAGTTTTTTATGGTTTTTATGGTTCTGGTCATGCGATCTGGAAAAAGTGTAGCTTGAATATATCATTCTCCATTTAAATACAAAATTTCGTCACGATCAAATCCATAGTTTCGGAATTATCAAGAAAAATAAATTTCAAACGACCATATTCACGGAACCTCTAGTCTAATTTTGCTCATTGATGAACGTGACCGCAACATTTTGAACGAATATTCTTCGAAAAGTACCTAAATTCAAAGCCGAATTGTCAAATATGCTGTTCATCTTGGTTCTGAGTTTCAGCAGGTCTTGTAATAGCGACATTCTCTGGACAAATTTTGCAGCATTTACCGCCAGACTTCCTCAGTATTCCATCACAACAAGCCAGGCTATTACTGCCGTTAATTAAGTGGAAGAAGCACTTTCATCAGACTGAACGTAAATCGAATATAAGAGTACGTCTCTTCGATCAGTTCGATCATAATGTTGCCTGCTACATCATGAAATTCTGCAGCGCAGTAAGCTCAAGTCCAACAACCTTTCCTGAATGACTATCGGAGAAGCCATGCAAACAATGGGACGAAGTCTTTTTAATAGCAAATGGAAATATATTTTACGTTCAATGCCGAAGTCGTAAAATATTTACGATAACAGACGACGTATTATTATTATTATTCGACAAGTACCTATATGAAATTACTCGTAGTTATACCCTAACATTTTTAATTCCTGATACGACAATAAGTTGAGTCGAGTGCGAACGTTTAGATAAATAACTTGAGGTGGCTTTTGTTCAACGCTTCGTGTGTAAACAAGCTGGAGTACGTATTTGATGAATAATGCCTTCTCCAAATTTGGCGTTTGCTGCGTTGTTTTTTCGAGGTTTTTTGTGAATGAAATGCATAAGAACCTAAGCCCTGTGCGATCGTTGAATTATTCTGTGAAAAGTATAGAGGAATCAAGGACATGTGAAAATATTGAATCTTTGTGTAAAATTTCTTTTCATCTTATGATCAAAACATTGAGATTACCCAATTCACGAGAAATCCGACGATGAATTTGTTTTCCCGTTTTTATTTCCACAAAATCACAATTATACATACATATTCTCCTCTGTTGTTTCGGAAACGTTCTCCAATAATATTGTTACGAACGTTGTTTATGAAATAAATATCCATTCTGAAATTTTGCTGATAAGGGGTCGATAAGATTACATAAGTAGAATGGCGCCAGCATATACAATGGCTTATCGTCAAAAAATTACAAGTTTTTGTTGAATTTATGTTATTCATATATACCACAAGATAATTTTCAACCTCAATGAAACATTTTTCAAAATTATTCTTAAGAATTGAAGGGATTGAACATTCCAAATTTTCTCCGGATTAATATCGACTGGTTGGAAAATTATTTTTCTATTTAATGAGTTAAGTATTAGGCTTCCGTAGCCAAAATGATATGGGTACCTAATTTTTTCCGCCATTTTCGTAATGGAACCCTTGGAAACTTTTTAGATGCTTGAAAGTCAATAGTTTGGTGAGAAACCTATGTGCTTCTGAAGTCATGAAAAGTGTGTACTTCCCCTCCAACTTTTCAACCATTGGGTGGATATCCTGAGAAAATTGTTTGAATAAGATAATGTTCTGTATTTATGAGATAGAGATATGAATGTTTTACCCAATTCCCAATAATATTAAAAATTTCCATGAGGAGCTTTTTCGATTGGTTACTATCATGACAATAAAAATTTCTGATTTCATGTTGGATAGTAAAATTCCCAAGCCTTCAAAATCATGTCATATAGCAGAAGATTTTGGCTTTTTATTTTCAAGACACGGACAAATTTTCTGTTTGAGTTTTGAGTAGTGTAGAATCTCAAAGGGCTGAAAAACAGGTTCAAAATCATTGCTGAGAAGTTATACAAAATACAATGATGAAATTCTCGTGAAATTCAAAACATGTATGGTGTGTATAAAGGCCCATTTAGATGGAGAGAATTTCTCGACTCGAATGTAGGATATCGAAAGGATATAGAAAAACTCTCACCATGTAAACAATCTCGTTTATCGCCTTCCACGAGGGCGGTTATCGCATGCAATAACTGCGTACGATTTCTTGCCTCAAAACGTCCGTGAAACTCTGTCCATCATAATGAGTCTTAACCCAATAGCATTTTTTTTTCAGTTTATAGTGAGCTATAAAATTTTGCAATGAGAAGGTAGCAATTTTTTCTAAGGAACGACTTGTGATATTTCCTGAGATCTAGATAGTGGTTTCCAACCTTTTCCTAATCAGATAATTCATTTCATGAATTCAAATTGGGGACAACACAAAAGCGTAGGATACAAGATACAGACAAACTGCAGAATTTGCGATAAATTTTGGAAAAAATTCACCACATATCAATGGAATTGCCTTCAAGTGAAGAAAAAACACTTTGAAGGACAACGGACAGTAAAGGACTCGGGAAAGTGAGGTGCGCGATACCAATCTACGTAATACAAACAATATTGTTGGTTGTCACGCAAGATATTGCGCGAAATTGAAAAACCGGACAATCTTCTGTCCGGTTTACCCAAATTTTTTCGACCAGACAAACATGGAAAAAACGGACATCTGGCAATCCTAATGGCAGGAGGGAGGACACTGAGAAAATGGCAGGAGAGATGAGATGGTGGAGGGCAAAATGCCGCTTGGACGCGCAGGCTGATCAGGAATTTGAAGCAGTGGATCCAATGTGAGAATAAAACGACCGGGTACTATTTGACGCAATTTTTGACAGGGCATGGATCTTATGGTACCTTTACTAAGGGGATAGGACGGTATGATCTGTCATGCATGCCACGTTGTAGGGACCCGAAGCACTGCCTCAGATCAGATGGACGGAGGAAAGGAACGCACTGGTTGGAAAGATAGACCGCTTACTACCAGTTGAGTATATAATAGAGAAAATGATACAGCATGAAGGATACTGGAAGGCGTTCACGGCTTTGTGAGAGGAGAAATGAGGAGAAAAGAGACAGGACTGCTATTCATCGGGTATCTTCGAAGTACGGACCGGGATGTCTTTTCCGGTGGTCCTCGCATTTCCTCAAGTTATGTTTTTTTTTTTAGTCGGCCGGCAACAACATCAAGCCAAACCGACATATCCCACGACACGGGTCGTGGTTGAATCTGGTGACAGATTTCTTTTCACAACCCGAAAGAAAAGGGTTTAGGTTAGGCTTAAGTTAGGAGTAGGTTAGGGTTTATGATAATAATTCCACTTTATTTAATATTTCACTACAATTTTAATCAACGTATTCTTTAGCCACAGCAAGACGTGGCCGAGTCTGCTAGTTATTCTATAAATGACATATGTTGAGTAGTTAAGTACAAATAATATTGCAAAGTCTTGACCATCGTAACACCATCAAAATCGTGTATTCACGAGCGACCTTCGGATTTGCATAGAACTTCCGAGAATTCATAGCAGTAAAATCCAGTTGATTGTTATTCCAGAAAAGAAATATTGAAACGATGTTTGGCTGTAAGGTCACGTTTGAATGTATAATAGTATTTGTATGGAATTTTCGATACACATAGCAGAATATTCCTGGATAATAAATTTTTTTTTGGATATCTATGTGCAATCTATATATTGGATTTCTGTAGACCCAAAAAATGTATCTGACCGAAAACGCAGACGAAGAACCTTCCGATTTTCTCTTCTTATCCCTATATATAAAAATTTCGTGTCACTTTGTTTGTCCGGGATGAACTCCTAAAATACTGAACTGATTTCAATTAAATTCTGCCAACTGTGTGCAGTATGATCAAACTCAAAAGATAGGATAGATTATATCTCAATTTATAGTTGCAATATTTCTTTATTGCAAATTATTTGTTTATTATATATGACAAAGATTGACATATATCTACGCGGCAACGTGGGTCTAAAATCGACAGGACATCACGTCCCCACTACATCCGATCACTCGACAATAACGATAACGTGCGAGGAGTGATGCCAAGTTTCTAGGTCTTTCCCAAAACTGAGGAAATTTGGAACTGTTTGAGAACTGGGTCATACCTTTAAAAAAATCTAGGATAGGGTTTAAGTAGGGTTAGGTTAGGTTAGGTTGAGTTAATAATAATTCCACTGGTTTGAATAGTTTACTACAATATAATTAGACGTATCCCTAGCCAAAGAAAGAGCTTACTCTTCATGCATGAAAACCAACATCTTTATAATAATCAAAGAAATCTGAAAGAAATATACACTACCAGAGGCTTGTCCAACAACCTACCCAGATGTAACCTATCAATCACACAAAAGCAGATAGAATAGAGAATGTACAACAGCCTACCACGTGATATGCAGGGCATATCTGATCTCAAGACATTTAAGAAGAAACTTTTTATTTTTCTATTACAAAAGAAACCTTATTGTTTGGAAGATGTTGTGAAGTGACAGAAGCAACAGTTTTTGACTCTATTTCATTTCATTTCCTTTTATAATATAGTATGTCTCTGGAATTTGATCAGAAATAAAGACTTGGTAATGTTATATTATGATGTTGAGGGTTTCCAATATTTGCCACTTCTGGTAGAATTATTATTGTACAAAAAATCTCATTTTGAAAGATTATAAATAAAATTTGGAATAGTTCGAGGAAAAAATGAACGCGCTGTAGGTTTTCACATGGTTCTTGAACTTCGAATCCTATGATTTTCCTCAATCTTTTTTGATATTTTATTTTAGCGATCGAGAGGAACAACAGTTCCTCTTTTCACTGGTTGTGCTATAAACAAGCGTTGTAGATTTTTCCTAGATTCTCAGTTCGCATATTCTGGAAAAAATAGTTTTTCCTCAAATATGTTCTTGTTATCACATGCACAGTCGAAAAATTTTTATTTAGACAATTTTTGAGACGAAATCCCATGGGCCAATTTTGATTGATTTCAGAATTTTATTTTGATCAATTTATTCAATTGAAATTGTAATTTCCTAGATTTTCCTCCAATGAAGTCCAATACCTTTTCGGAATGAAGGTTTTATGTATTTTCTTTACGGAGTGAAGTAACTATACAAAATAAAAAAATAAGTCCTTGGGAGGAATTTCTGAATTGATCTAAATTTGCAAGGGTGAACAGCAACTTTTTTTTTCATGGAGTATTTGCCTTGATGAAATTTTGTCTGAGGGTGGCGATGCAGCCAAAAGCCATATAAAGGAGATTCAAGCAATCAAAAAAACAAACAAAAAACAGAAAAAAACTGCTAAGAGCAGCAATGAATATGCTGTGGTTCGTAACAAACCAACAAATCCACAGAGACTTCGAATGGGAAACTGTCCCAGATTTCCTGAAAAAAAAAGGCCGAGAAGATATTTGAGAAAGCAATTCAACATCAATTCAACATCCAAATGATGAGCGTAAAATACTAGTTGACTACAACCCTACAGTAGATGTGCTTAGGATACCTACCTATCACAAAAGACCCCGAGATCAACTACGTAGAAACAGAAATTGAGTAAACATTTCAAATATAGAGACGAAAGACTCCCGCCTATGACAGTCATAGGTGACACAAAAATCACACGACAAAGATCTTGAAAGATATACAAACAAAAAGATTCAAAAGGTTAATAGGCAATAGATGCCAGGAATCTAAAACAGCAGTTTCGAGCAGGTGGTGTGCTTCACACGAAGTCTCACAATCTTCTATATATAGGAGATAGCTCGTCCATGAAGATTCCCAATGACTAAAAAACAAAGTTAATCCAAAAAATCCAAATTGCATAGAACGAAGTGCCACATCCCACAAGCAGACATGACCATTTCAATTTGTGGATGCCTAGAGCATAGACGTGTATGTGAGTGTACACCAAACACATAATCAATCTGTTTCTCGGATTACATATTTATAAAATTCGTTAGAAATGTTGACGAAATTATTCCTTCTGTATATAACACTACTAATGTCATTGAGTATATACACGGTGTTTCGTTGGTAAACGGAAAAACCGTTTACCAACGAAACACTCTGTATAATATTGTCAGGTTCTGCTTCCTCTACACCGAATTTTTGAGACAAAGAATATTCGTTAAACAACTTGAAACATTCACACTCCTCTAATGAATCGATGTGTGCTGTCGGGAATTGGAAAAGAGCCAGTGTCTCTATTTAGAAACGCGAATAGAGAGCCATTCATGAATATTTTCTCCAACTTTTCGGAATCGTAATTATCTGGTACAATAAATATCTTACGACGAGGCAGTTTGCAAATATTCGAGATAGTTGCAGGATTCGTCGAAAAGCCCGATTTCGTTTATGTGTTTATTTTGTGTTCCAATTTTATGATTCCAGTAAATTGGCACGTGTTTATAATAAAACTGCCCGATCGGAAGAAAGATGAACATTGGAATGTGATCAAAGGAGTCATTGAGATTAACTTTTTCTTGGAATGATAATTCGATATATTCTATAGGGGAATTATTCACCATCTTTTGATTTTCCACGAATTAGCAGAATAAAAATTCCACAAAAATATCCATTATACTCAGGGAATTCCACACTAGGGTATTTTATTTCAACATCAATGCATTTCTTTAATTCATAGGAACTTCTAAGGGGGAAATATAATTCGTTTATATATTTCATTTATTTCTTATAAGATTCTTGTCAGTATATACAGGTTGATTCAGTTACAACGGTACAACCTGAAGTTGTGACGATTGGAAAAAATATGCCTTAACTGAAAGTAAAGGGTGCTTCATGTTTAGCTGTGCCTTGGACCGGCTGGGGAACGGCCAGGACCCGGTGGCGTGTTTCCTTTCCTGTGTACAGTAAACGACAGCTTCTTGCCGAAAGGCGCACGGTTTTGTAGAACTCTGAATGCCAGCAAAGCAGTGTTTATTTGAAAGCCAATTTCAATAGAGCACAGTTTCGGAATAGTATCTTCCAATTGTAATTCCCTTTCCGTGTACAGTAGACGACAGTTCTATGCCGGTTTTGTTAAGCGCTGTCCGCAATATGTCCTCAGGCGCTGGTCTCCCCGAACCGCCGCCATCAATTTCCGAATGATATGTTGGGGAAACCACGGGCACGGTCTCTCTCAACCGTCGCGTGCTGAACGTCGGACGCGACGGTCTGTGTGCCGAAAACATTCTTATTGCGGGCGTGGTAAGGAGATGAATATCACGATTCTGAAGTGAACAAATAGACCAGGCAATAGAGCAGATAAAGGGTCATTCTGTGACAAAAATCGTAGAAGAAGACCGCGAGTGTGGGCGGTACGAGAAGGTGGTCCGTGGATGTTTTGTGATATGTTTTCGACCCGCAAATATCATTACTTTTCTTGTAATTTCGAAAAAACACCATAAAAACGGTGTTTTTTTTTTTTAGTTTTCTGCTTGTTAAATCTAAACCAATTGAGCGATGCTGACACTTTCAACAACAGAATTGTGGAAAATGAATAGATGAAGAAAATTAGTGCTAGTGCAACTCAATCATATCATATCTGCCATATCAGAAGTTGTAGGGCTGGTTTTCCGGGTGAAAGTGGTGGTTGATAGGTAGTTCGAGTGTGCACAACCAGGTCGTTGTAGATAGTTTTCGCGAAATTGTGATTCGAAATATTTTAGGCACTATTTTCCGGAAGGACTGGACGTGTCGGAAGTTAATTTACAAAACGGATTTTGAAATTAGAAGTATAGTAGTACAAAACTTCAAGCTTGAATTTTCCTTAAAATATTGCAAAATAGTGAAAAATACGTGGAAACATGACCAAAACCGGCCCAGTGCTCCATCTGGGACGGATGACGGGGAAGCCGGCCAACACGGGGAAACGAAAAACGCGCTGAGGCCGGTCGCGAATATTTATATTTATACCCCCACTATTTGACTGCAATCGAGCGTTCGGCTGGTTTTGGTCATGTTTGCACATTTTTCCACCTATTTTGCAACATTTTAACGAAAAATCAAGAATCCGTTTTGTAAATTGAAATCGGACAACTTCCGACGCATCCAGCCCTTCCGAGAAATAGTGCCTAAAATAATTCAAATCGCAATATCGCAAAAACAATTAATCCGACAACGTCCTGGTTGTGCACACCCAAAGTACCTATCACCACTACAACTTCGGAATGGCCGAGTTATGAATTTTTGAAAAAACGCTGATTTTCACGGTTTTTTCGGCTACGGTAATAATAACCCGATCGAGTTGCACTAACGCTCATTTTCCTAGTCTTTTCATTCAATTCTTTTGTTTATTCAGCTCTTTCTTGTCTTCTTCTCTATGTGAAGTTCTGTAGTTCTTCCTAAGTTTTTTATTCCTCTTTTTGAGCTTTTTTATTGCTTTTGGGGTTTCACCATGTGGATGCTTCATAACTGGCCTTTCGAATCTTCTGGTACTTTCCTCGTAGGCTTCTTTTATGGTTTCTAATTTTTCAACTTCATCTTCTAGAAATTCAAGATCTTCAGGGGTTCTTATCTGTGGAATTTCAGAAACTTTCTCCTAGAGTATTTTACTGTACTTTTGCCGGTCTGTGAAGTTTTTCGTTTGAAGTTCTTCTGTTATCGGTCTGCGTGCCAATCTCAGTTCTATTGGGTTGTGGTCTATGTGCCCTCCTCTATAGTATCAAGTGGGAAATCTTGGGTTATATCTTTTATTATGACGATATCTAATACGTCTAGTAGGCCATTACTTCTGGGCAGGTAGGTCGGAATTGTAATTAGGTCAAATGGGGGAGATTGTAATATACTGAATATATTATATGCGCCTGATTTATTAATGTTGAATATAAGGTTCAAACATATTTATGTTCATATAGTAGTATTCGTTGTTGAATGTATACGGGAATAGGAATATTGGAGAAGTAACATTTCAATTTAGAATAAAATTGTACATAAGTTCATGTTGTTTTCTTATGGACATGACATATCAAAATAGAACAACCAGTCTATTTTTCTGTCTCTGAAATCGTCCATTCGTTTACTGGTCAGCACTTATTTTTTTTCCTCCACAATGAATCAATCAATCAATAAAATTATAAAAATAAGGAGTGATGCAGCCTCTGAATGAAGTTGTTTCATGGAAAACCTGAATTTCTTCTGGTAGAAGGCACCAAATTTGCTATAACAATAGCATGTTCAGGTATATTAATATAAAATTTTGCTTTACTAAAATCTTAATTGTATCTTAATACAAATGCTTATGCTATTAGAATAAGATACAAAGTAACACTTTGAATGTATGTATAGACAAGGGTACTCTTAGGTTCCCTACATTTAGTTCAGGAATGAGTTGGATATTTCGCAAAATAGATTAAAGTGGAAAAAATAAAACTGGTGAAATCTGCATTTTTTTGCGCGCCCGTTTCTATGAACAAGAGCGTTATCATTTCCCCCAAATTTCTGTAATTTTCGAATTTAAAGATTAGAATTCACCCACATATGAAGAATTCGTGGTCCAATTTGATTATGTCCGTCTGTAAACCCGTATTCTTTCGAAATTTATAGGGTGAGTTCGAGGTCTGATTTTTTCTTCTCTATAATTAGAAAAATATCAACCTCATCGAATTGAGTATCTGTCTTTTGTATATTTAAGATAACAACACTAAGTTTCATAAGGTGTTTGAGAACTTTTTTTGACCTGCTGTTGAGGAATTTGGTTATAATTCTTTGATATCATCTTTTGAAGTTCATGAAAATAAAATGACATTATTTGCACATTACCGCTGGTTTGGTACACAGAATTTATTTCCAAAATCCGTGAAATTTGTCGAATTTCTAATGAGAATATCAAATACCGATTTATGGTGGACACTGTGCGAGAACGATCGGATATGTCCCCTTTCGATAGTTTCAAAGCATTTCCCTGTATTCTCGATAATTTCGTACAGGTTCTTTAAAATGATTGTAACATCACAGTCGATTTTGGATTATTGTTTGCATTTAGGAACAGTACGGATATGAAGCGGCAAAATAGGAATATTTTCAAGTCCACTGCGATTTTACGATCATTTATAAATGCAACTGCATGAGTGAGTGCTCTGCTGAAGAATTAAAACAAGCGCGCAATTGCTTTTCGAAGTTTTTGATCACCTTCTTCAATGAGAAATTTAGTCTCGTCGTATATGAGCACCTTTACATTCAAATCAATCGGATGGTGAATCACTCCATTTCTACTAATCAGTAGGTTTCGCGAAATGATACCATAATATCATTTCGCGAAAATGAATACAATGCAATAATTGGAAAAAGTGAAATCGTCTTCAGAAATATTTCGAAGAATTCCTCGGTTTCATTTTTTTTTTATATCTGACGCGGAGGAATCCCAAAAGATACTAACGAACTAATTATGTCCAAGTCTGGACAGAGGGGTCAGTTTGGTTAATATGCCCTCAAGTGTTCTATCCAAAATATGTATTATTCATCTTTATTCAGAAAATTTCCCACTCTGATATAACAGATATGAGGCATGCAATATGAATAAATCATGTTAATTCACAGCTAGAATTTTAATAACCCATTCTGGGTATACCATGATGATATTGAAAACGATGAAAATTTCATGTGATTAGAATAGTGTGTATATTTTTGTTTCGACCGCCTATTATTTAACTTTTTATAGTGAAATATCATAACGTTAGGAAGATATTGTGGACCAGTTTATTAATCAAGAATTTATCAATACATAGTGGAATGCTTTTTATACCAGAAATTAACATTATTTATTGGCGAAAATCGGAATTTGGGGAATATATGAAATAAATATGAAGGTGTTTCCAAAAAGGGGGGACAGAACGTGGTTGGTCGATTTGTTGGCCTGTACGCTTCCCGGATCTCAAACCCTGTGATTTCTTCTTTTGGGATCATTTGAAAACATAAGTGTACTGGAACAGCGAGGTGAATAGTGTTGAAGAACTAAAACAACGCATTGAAAATGCTTGTGACATTATTCGTGAGCAAACTCATGTTGCTGTATGTAATAATTCGTTATTACGCCGGGCAAGACATTATGCACATCGAACGAATTGTGACCATTTCGAACAATTTGGATCATTTTTATAGTTCGTGAACTTTCTAATATTTTTTATAGGACCTTTTGAATCATTAACTTTTCTTCTCCTCAGTTTGAACTTTAAGAATTATAACGTTCAGGAAAAATCTCCTAATGAAAGTTGAGTGAGAATATACAAAGTTGCGATAAAATCCTGCTGGAATGCATATGACACCGTGATTCATGGAAGATCTCCTAACAGAGAGATAACACGATCAAGAGTCGTCTCAAGATCTTGATGCCCAAGATCTTATGCACATTTTTCAAATTAAATATTATATAATATGATTAACTTCCGGCGAAATGATTTCTTTTGACGAGTTCTAGCATCTGTCAAAAAAAAGCCTCACCTTAAAAACCACTCTGTATATATGAAAAAATATATCAACCCTTCTTCAAGTCTTCAGTTCCTTCAAGAAAAATGCATTAAGTAGTAGTACTGCGAAAAGCGCACATGTAGGTACAGCCTAGCGTGATTCGGTAAAATGTACCGGTCTGGAAAATTACATTGAACGTCTGGGATATTCGATGCATACGAAATAGAAACCTGACCGTCCAGTCGAACAGTGAAAGAATGGAAACATATGCAAGTTATGGTAATGAATAATCCAATATTGAACTAGAACAAAATGCTCTTTCTCTTTCACACAGATCGTCGACGGTGGTGGTACCTACAAGCGCCACTGGACAAACTACGTTCAGTTGCACTTCAGCGGTTGGGTGTAAGATCATAACGGATAAAATTAAAATAACATACGATAAAACATTCACATTGACACTAAATGACCCAAATAATTTCCTTTCTGCGAATCATCAGTTCTTGTTTTTTTCCTCGGTTTTTTCTGCCATAACTGATTTGAAAATAAAATAAATTCTACGAGAATAAAAAAACGCGAGGAGAAATAAAAACGAATGTAAAAAAGTCTCAACGCAAGTCGAAGGCTTACAAATTTAAATTGAGTGTTCAAAATCCACCTTGTTGTACCAAACAATGGTCAAATCTATTATTATAAGATAATCTCTTAACTCCGGGCAGATTAGGCAAAAGTTGGATTAATTTTAACGTCAATTCAATAAGATTTGTAGCTCTATCGATCTGATGCCCATGGACCGAATTTTTCAGGTGTCAACAAAGAAAAAAAAACATTGTGAGATAAATCTGGCGATCTTGAGGGCTATTTGATTGTGCCATTTGTAGAAATGACAACGCGAAGTTCTACCACTGAAGTGCAACTGAACGTAGTTTGTCTTTGTCTCTAGTCCCACCACCGCCGATAATCTGTGTGACTGTGTGTAAGAGAAAGGGCATTTTGTTGTAGTTCAATTCTGGATTATTCATTATCATACGTGTGTTGCACGATCAGTCTTACATCAGTTTGATCAGAATAATGTGAAACTGAATATCCATTTTGAGTGGGAAACTTTATTCCACGTTTTTTGAGCGCTCGTACTACTTACACGAGGGCTATATCATTTCGTCACGATGTCTGTATTTTTCGAATTTTGAGCCGAAATTGGTCTCAATCGACTATGTTCGACTCACTGATGACGAATCAGTCAAAAAATTCGAGTCTGTCCGTCCGTCCGGCCGTCAGCACGATAACTCTCGAACGGATCAACCTAGAGACTTGAAATTTTCAGTGTAGGTTCAGATCCCAAATGCCTCGGTCAAGTTCGTTAATGGGCAGAATTCCACCAGGGGTTCCGTAAATATGGCCGTTCAAAAATTTGTTCTCCTGATTACTTCGAAACTACAGATTCGATCGAGATGAAATTTTGCACTCAAATGGAGGATGAGGTGTTTAAGCTACATGTGAAATTTTGTCCAGATCGCATGACCAGAACCATAGAAACCATAGAAAATTGTGACTGAAATTTTCAGGATAGGTGTGGATCTGGAATGTCGTGATTACGTTCATCTATGAGCAAAATTATACAAGGTGTTCCGTAAATATGGTAGTTTGAAATTTAGTTTTCTTGATAATTTCAAAACTACAGATTCGATCGTGACGAAATTTTGTATACTTATGGAGAATGATATATTCAAGCTACATTTCTCCAGATCACATGACTCGAACCATAGAAAATCATAACTTTCGAACGGAAAGGCCTAGGGACTTGAAATTTTCAGGATAGGTGTGGATCTCGATTGTCGTGATCAATTTCATCTATGAGCAAAATTATACTAGGGGTTCCGTAAATACGGTCGTTTGAAATTTTGGTTTCTCGATAATTTCGAAACTACGGATTCGATCGAGATGAAATTTTGTATTTTAATCGAGAATGATATATTAAAACAATATTTTGTCCAGATCTCATGACCAGAACCATAGAAACCATAGAAAATTGTAACTTTCGAACGGAAAGGCCTAGGAACTTGAAATTCTCAGGGTGGGTTTGGATCGCGAATATCGCGGTCATGTTCATCAATGAGCAAAATTAGACTAGGGGTTCAGTAAATATGGCCGTTCAAAATATTTTTTTGCTGATAGTTCCGAGAATACTGAGCGGATTGGGATGAAATTCTGCACCTTGCTGAGTAATAATGTATTCAAACTACGTGCAAAATTTTGTCCAGATCTCATCACCAAGACCATATTTACCGTAGAAAATTCTAGCGAATTATCGAAAAAAAATTGATCAGCTGAAGCACTGACATGAATTCTGGAGTTTCGCCCAAGTTTCAGAATTTTTTTGACAGCTGTCGAAAATTCCTTCAATTGATTTCTGAAACTGGAAAATGCGAATCTACCTACAAGGTGCATGTACGAGCGCTCAAAAGCTCCTGCCTTCGCGGCAGTAGTTTTCTAAATTTTTTTGTAACTGATGTCAGTTTGAATAATCGTGTAATGTCGACGAGCTGTCCATCATATTCAATTCATGATCAGACTGACGGACCGAATTGATGTCAGACTGATCGTGTAACACACGTCTAACGCTCATTTTATATTTCCTTTCTTGCACTGTTCTACTGGACGGTCAGTTTCCTCTTTCTTATTCATTGAGTATTCTAGACGTCCAATATAATTTTCCAATATGGTATGTAAATAGAGCACTCGCGCGTCCTTTTTGTGTTGTTTTAAGATTGCCCTATAGGAATGTCGCAGTTGCGTCAAATCCACAATATCCAGAGCACAGACCTTGGTATTTACCGCAACTGCTGCATTCGAAGCTACATTCCAGTCGGCAAATGAAAAGGATGCGCGTGTGCGCCATTCGTATTCTACCGAAACACGCTAGGTCGCAAATGTGCGCCTTTCACATCGAATGGGTTTATGATTTTATTAGCTATACTTTATCCATGATGTCGTGTTATTAGTTTGGATTTCTGGATTTTTAGTCTTTACATCTAGCTCTAGAACTCCTAGAAATAGCTTGAATAGATTACGAGAAAAGTTTCGGACAGCAGATGGACGGATTTTTTATTGAATAATTGAACACACTGGCAAGTTGGCCAACTTGGCATGTCGAGCAAAGTCGGCTATGAAGACTGTACGCAATCGGCTTTGACCGAATACCTACGAGAACAAACTTCTAGCTCTAACTCCCGCTACACACGCTCATGCAAGTCTCTCAATTTAGTCTGTTCAAGCCAAGTTGGCCGACTTGCATGCGTGTGTGCAGCTGGCTCTACACACACGCATGCCAAGTTGGCCGACTTGCATGCGTGTGTGAAGCAGGTTTTACACTCATTTCTTTCGTCTTTTCATTCTCTACAATTCTTTGTTGAAGTGTCTAAAAAACCTCTGGTTTTTTTTGGCGTTTTTTCGAATTTACGAAAAGAGTAATCATATTTGCGAGTCGGAAATAAATCACTAAACATCCACGGAACCCCCCCCCCCCCACGCACGCGGTTTTTGAGCGCTCGTACTACTTACACGAGGGCTATATTATTTCGTCACGATGTCTGTATTTTTCGAATTTTGAGCCAAAAATGGTCTCAAACGACTATGTTCGACTCACAGATGACGAATCCGTCAAAAAATTCGAGTCTGTCCGTCCGGCCGGCCGGCCGTCCGTAAACACGATAACTCTCGAACGGAGTGTCCTAGAAACTTGAAAGTTTCAGGGTAGGTTCGAATCTCAAATGCCGCGGTTAAGTCCGTTATTGGGCAAAATTCGCCTAGGGGTTTCGTAAATATGGCCGCTCGAAATTTTGTTTTTCTGATTACTTTGAAACTACTGATTCGACCGAGGTGAAATTTTGCACTCAGATGGAGAATTACGTACTCGAGCTACATGCAAAATTTTGTCCAGCTCGCATGACCAGAACCATAGAAACCATAGAAAATTATAACTTTGTAATGGAAAGGCCTAGGAACTTGAAATCTTCTGGATAGGTGTGTATCTCGAATGTCTCGGTCGCGTTCATCAATGAGCAAATTTAGACTAGGGGTTCCGTAAATATGGCCGTTTAAAATTCAGTTTTCTTGATAATTTCAAAACTATGGATTTGATCGTGACGTAATTTTGCATTTAAATTGAGAATGATATATTCGAGCTACATTTTTTCCAGAGCCATAGAAAATCATAACTTTCGAACGGAAAGGCCTAGGGACTTGAAATTTTCAGGATAGGTTCGGATCGCGAATTTCGCTGATCTTTTTCATCATTGAGCAAAATTAGACTAGGGATTTCGTAAATATAGTCGTTCAAACTATATTTTTCCTGATAATTTCGAAAATACCTATTGGATTGAAATGAAATTTCGCACATATATGAAGAATAATGTATTCAAAGTACGTGAGATTTTGTCCAGATCGCATTACCAAGACCATATATACCGTAAAAAATTCTAGCGAATTATCGAAAAAAAAAATTACGAAAAGCACTGCCGTGAAGGCAGGAGCTTTTGAGCGCTCGTACATGCACCTTGTAGGCAGATTCGCATTTTTTAGTTTTAGAAATCAATTGAAGGAATTTTTGACTGCTGTCAAAAAAATTCTGAAACTTAGGCGAAACTCCAGACTTCATGTCGGTGCTTCAGCTGATCAATTTTTTTCCGATAATTCGCTAGAATTTTCCTCGGTATCTATGGTCTTGGTGATGCGATCTGGACAAAATTTTGCACGTAGTTTGAATACATTATACCTGAGCTAGGTGCATAATTTCATTCCAATCCGATCGGTAGTTTCGAAACTATCAGGAAAAAAATATTTTGAACGGCCATATTTACGGAACCCCTAGTCTAATTTTGCTCATTGATGAACGTGACCGTGAAATTTGCGATCCAAACCCACCCTGAAAATTTAAAGTTCCTAGGCCTTTCCGTTCAAAAGTTAGAATTTTCTATGGTTTCTATGGTTCTGGTCATGCGATCTGGACAAAATATTGCTTCAATATATCATTCTCGATTAAAATACAAAATTTCATCTCGATCGAATCCGCAGTTTCGAATTTATCGAGAAAACAAAATTTCAAACGACCGTATTTACGGAACCCCTTGTATAATGTTGCTCATAGATGAACGTGATCACGACATTCGAGATCCACACCTATCCTGAAAATTTCAAGTCCCTAGGCGTTTCCGTTCAAAAGTTACAATTTTCTATGGTTTCTATGGTTCTGGTCATGCGATCTGGACAAAATTTCACATGTAGCTTGAACACCTCATTTTCCATTTGAGTGCAAAATTTCATCTCGATCAAATCTGTAGTTTTCAAGTAATCAGGGAAACAAAACTGAACGGCCATATTTACGGAACCCCTGGTGGAATTTGGCCCATTAACGAACTTAACCGAGGCATTTGGGATCTGAACCTACACTGAAAATTTCAAGTCTCTAGGTTGATCCGTTCGAGAGTTATCGTGCTGACGGCCGGCCGGCCGGACGGACAGACTCGAATTTTCCGACGGATTCGTCATCAGTGAGTCGAACATAGTCGATTGAGACCATTTTCGGCTCAAAATTCGAAAAATACAGACATCGTGACGAAATGATATAGCCCTCGTGTAAGTAGTACGAGCGCTCAAAAATGGTCATCAAAGCACTGACGTGAAGTCTAAATTTTCGCGTAAGTTTGAAATATTCTTTGACAGCTGTCAAAATCTTTCCAATTGGTTTCTAAAACTGGAGAATGTGAATCTACCAACAAGGTGCATGTACGAGCGCTCAAAAGCTCCTGCCTTCACGGCAGTGCTTTTCGTAATTTTTTTCTATGATTTTCGTCACGAATAAATCTCTATTGCTTGGTCTAGTAGTTGAACTTCGCTGCTAAAATTGGTCGAAAAATTCCTATCTGCTCTTGATGTCGCGAGTTTATTGTCACAGAGCCACTTTCCTCACTTTCTATCTATCGGACATAAACAGCGGAATATACTCATATCATATAGGGTGACCCAGGGTTAAACCGTCAAACGTTCAGGATTGGTTTTTTCCGGAAAAAAATAAGATTTTTTATTTTCATAATCTTTTTTTGTCCTAACTTTCATTGTTTCCGAAATATTTTTAGAAAAAAATAATTTTCTATGAATTGCTCGAAAATATTTTGGCTGACTGATGAAACTTGGCATGTTTATTTGCGGAAATAAGTGGCTTCTTTCAATATCATAAGAATTTAATTATTGATTCCAATGGCTTCCCACAAGGTAATCTAATTGATATTGGGACAAATCATTGTATTTCGCTGTTTTTTCGAATGTTTATTCCCATTTTTGGATTCAGCCATTGAAATCACAATATTTGGTTCTCTCCAATTTTTGTCTTGTTTCGCTTCGATTTTGAGAAAAAAATCAAAAAGTGCTTCCCTGCATCCACCAAAACCTCGTCCAAAACGAAGCAGGTGAAGAGGGCATGATTATAGGAATAAAAAATCCTGAACGTTTGACGGTTTAACCCTGAGTCACCCTGTATAAAATAACACACGCGTGCTTGTTTGTATTATTCGATTGCTATTTTGTAATTCGAGTACTCATTGATAGTTCATCATCGACATTCCCAAAAATTTTTTAGCCCCTGCTTCGAATGGTTCCAAGCTGTATTGTTCACCTTCTAAAAGCTCTTACACTTGATCACTTTGTGTTGCCTTCCTTGTATTTCAGTTTTTGTGTTCCATGAATATTATAATTCTCTTAGAAGTTTTGAATTTGAATCGCAATTCCAATGCGTTCAGACTAAATCTTTTCGGTCCAATAGATGTGGTGAAGCCTGGTGAACTTGCAACGATTTTTCCTTTTCCAAGACCACATAATACAGAATACATATATTAAACTTCAGCACAGCTCACTGATCCCTTGAATGAATTCCCAGATTCTACAACAACGCCATAGATTGTTCATCATAGATATCTTCTTCGCTTGCTTCGTCGTTTCCTCCACTTCGGAACAAATGGGCGCCTTTCCGACTGGATATCTTCCGTGGAGGTCCTGATAAAAGTATCCTCTTGTAGTTGTCTACAGTTTATGTTTTTATTCAAATTATTTTATGTGTCAAAATTTGAACCAAGGTAACCAAGTGGATACTGATTTGAGGAGCGAATCTAGGTTTTGATTAACAAATTGCCATAAGGAAACTGGTTGAATTAATTTCATCAGAAAAAAGAAAGATTCAATCCAGATATTCTAGGTCTTGGCATCAGTAGATTAGGAAATTGCTGAACTATCTGAATTTGGTGCAGAGGAAGCCTGGAACTTTTCTTGGCAAGATAACGACCTCGATTACTTCCTTTTAACAACAGAGCAGAAAGGGTGAGTCTTCATTGAAAAAATTATCATATACATAATGTATGATGTGAAGAAGCCTCTATGGATAGAAAAGTTTTTTTCTAAACTGATGGGAGTTCACAGTATATACAATCAGTCCATGCAAGTATTTATGAATATGTATTGTAATTTCCACTCTGATTGTCTAATCGTAATAATATTATTAGACAAAATATAAGTTTGTGGCTGCATTTATTACGTGCTTCATTTAAACAGTAATATATTTTACTTTCGAACGCTGAATATTTCTTTCGAATAATGAGTGCATTCCGATGAGCTTATTTTTAAATCTGATTGACTTTCCTTCCAACAATCTCACCACTTTTATAATTAGTGAGAAATGAATGCCCCTCTTGTCCTTCGGCGATTAGCAGTTGAAGTTCACTGTAACTTGCCAAGTCGGTTATGCACGAAAACCAATGAACTGTTTTTTTTTCAGTCGGTCTTCATGTATAGAAGTTTCAGTTACACAGTGAATCGTCTACTTTCCGTGTGTAGCATTGAACATTCCATAATTCTCATTCGAATTTTATTCAATCGGTATACCTATTTCGTGATCGAACATGTCTTGAAGTTTTATCAAATTCGCTGTACGCGTCCTACGTTGTTTAACATACAGATACATAGTTATTTGGTAGTTCGTCAGTTTGATGGAATTGACGTTTGTTTGCATTGCATCTATTGCTACTATTGCTATACTCCATTGAGCCAATTCTCATTCACACCATATTGCCGACCTGAATCAACACACTATCTTTCATCATTGAATAATTATTAATTCTTCATAATACGTAGTATAAAATTTCATAACTTGTAATGGACGTTGCTATTTTGGAAATATTTGGGTTGAGTCACATGTAATTTTAAATTATCCTTTTTTAATCACTCTCTTTTAATAAGTTGAATGATTCAACATAAAAAGCTCATATTCACAGGCATAGGTATATGAATGAAGAACAGATAAGATATTTTCTGATAGGTGACTTCTCACGAGGATACAACCGGAATTCGTAGTTTTTCTCTTTTCATAAACCACCATTTTATCTTGTTATTGGCGCCTGGTAGAAGTCGACAAATTACAACAATTTACGAAACCCTAACGTGTGTGTACACACGTGATTATATTGGAATGCATAAACTCCAAATTACCCAATCACGTGTAACATTGTGTAAATACACGTAATTCCCGACCTAGCTCTTACCGCCGAAAATATTAAACTGAAATCAAGTATCCAGTCATTGAATAACTTCCCCATAATATTGGTCACGTTGGAAATTTTCCTATGTATTACCTCAGATATTTGGCCATGATGCTCTTAAACATAATGTTCCCGAAATATGGGTTACAGCTAAACTGGATGACGTGATACAAGGAGTTATTTCTTCCCGTCTGGAAGCAATTCAACAACATAAAAAAGAGAAAGTTAGAATCTTTGTTGGAACAATACATATATACTATTTCTGAGTGATTTGAATTGCATTTCTTATTTTTCATTTTCCTCCAATACCCGTTGGAAAATTAATTCCACGCTGATCCGGGCAATTGAATTGCCAATATCCCAAATGAAGATGAAAAATCTTATCTCTGTTATTTCAAGTTGCAACATGTAGCAACATACCCGCATATTTGACATTATTCTCAGCAGCAGTGAATTGCGAGCATTTTTATTGATAGTAGAATGTGGATCTTCGGTATACAAACCATAAAAACAATAAAGAAATTCCTTTGGTCAGTCAGTCAACCAAAGAACGCAACACAAAGTAGAAAAACTTAAAGAGCGTTGAAACGAACGGATTCACATGTTGAACTCTCAAAACTTTCCACTGTTTGATAAGTACGCCAGAGTTAACTACGTAAAACAGCCAACGAATGAAATAGACTTTATCGAACACACACCGAACGAGTCCGCTGTGGTAAATGTACCAGCCGAACGCGGTCCAACCTTTACGACGTTTTCGAAACGACTGATCTACTCTGCTTTTAGTTCCAGTTCGAAAATAGTGAAGCGCGCACGAGTGCGTCGTTGCCACTTGTCGCGGGACATAGTAAGGATGCGAAAAGTAGGAAGAGAATGAACCACCTCAATGAACTCTGAAAAACAAAACATGATTCGGTTTGGTCGGGCAGACCTGCGGCGGTATGCGAAATCCCATTTTTTTCAATTGACATTATCTTGTTTGGTAACGAACTTTGCGACATATAGAGGTCAACCAGTATTCGTCACGCTAACTTCTCTTGAACATTATTTCGTAGTAAAACCGATGATGGTGGAGTACGCGGAAATTACCTCATGCTAGACTTGAATATGATGAACATCTCTCTTTTGAATTCAAGAGGTCCTTCAAATTTGCAGTCCTGGAATTTGTGCGGCAAAATTTTCATCACGTCATCTTCAGCACTTCCTATTATAGGCCAGGCTTTTTCTTGAGTGAAAGTTAGGTTGGTTACCCTAGGTTAGTGGATAGACGATTCGATACTTGAAATTTCACAAAGATCGCTGGATCCTATAGCTCTCTACAATTCACGAACTTGAGTGTCTTCTTCGGAACTCCCTTTTGAGCAAATCCCGATGAGGTGAACTCATATACTCACGTTTAGATTCTCCTTCGTCTATGATGAAGCATTTTCCATTAAGTGTTTTCAAATATTTATTAATCATTTTTTTGCTGCTCAAATTTATTCGCTTATTTTCTAATGTTATCTGCTCGAAAATGAGTCTTTTGTGGATATCACATATCGTACAATTTGTGATTATTTGGCTGCACGAGAATGCTCATCGGGAAACAAATTATACTTTAGAGGGCAAACGACAGGATCTGTCTAAGATGCCAAAACAAGAAAAAGTGGATATCGTTGGTATAGACGTTGTAGGGAAAATGTCCGAGAACTGAACCTAGGGGCTTCTACTTGTCTGGTGGAAGATAAGGTGGTAGTGTAGCCTGTCATTATCATCTTGAAGGCCTTCGTGCCAAACTCGGTCGAAGGTCTCTCGACATCTGATAGTACTAATCCTGTGGCTTGTTTATCTTGAAATCCTTCAGTGACAAGTTGAAGTTCTGTGGAATGATCTCTTCTGAATCCAAATTGTTTCGGTGGTGTCAGATTCAGTGCTTCTGTTTATTCATTTGGTATTTTGCAATGACTTTCTCAACCATTTTTCCAAGTGTTGACAGTAGACTTATCGGCCTGTAGTTTTGTGGGAATTTTATTTCTTTCCCTGGCTTATTGAATACAATTACTTCAGTTGTTTCCCATCTTTTCGGATAGTATTTTGTTCTCATCACTGCGTTTGCTAGATTGGTTAGTGCTGCTATTCATTTCCTGTACATTTTCCGTAACATAGTATGTTACTTTGTCTTTCCCTGGAGTATTCCTGTTTTTCTATTTCTCGATGATTTCCTTAATCTCTGTTGGTGTTGTTTGATTTGGGATGATATCGCCCTCCGAAGGTTCCAACATCAATTCTTCAATTTGTCCTAGTTCTTCTCTTTTTGTCCTTTTTGTCATCGTCTTCTTTGTGGTTGATTCTGGCTCCTCTACTCATTTTATCAGACAGGATTTCGGCTTTTTCAAGATTTGAGTATCCAATACCATTTGCTCCGTGTATAGAAGGGATTTTGATTTTCTCGCGCCGTGAGCACTTTTGTATTTTCCATGCTGAGTGGTCTATGGTATTCAGCTCTCTACCATTTGGTTCTATCTCAGTTTTCTCAGTGCATTTTTCAGCACTTGGCTGTGTGTATTCAACTCTTTCTTGTTTTTTTCTCTATGTAAATTTCTTTAGTTTTTTCCTAGTTTTCTATTTCTCTTTATGAGTTCAGTTTTTGTTTTTGGGGTTTCACCATATGAATGCTACAAGGCTGGGCTTTTGGTTCTCCTGGTACTTTCCTCGTAGGCTTCTTTAATTCGGTTTTATAATGTTTCAACTCCATCTTCGAGATCTTCAGAAGCCCTCAGCTGTGGAAATTCAGTAATTTTCTCCTGGAGTATTTAACTGTACTTTTGCCAGTCTGTGAAGTTTTTCGTTTGTAATTCTTCTGTTATCGGGCTGTGTCCCAGTCTGATTTCTATTAGGTTGTGGTCTAATGTGCCATTTTCCAAAGTATCAAGTGGAAACTCTTGGCTAATGTTTTCCATTATGATGTCTGTTAGACCATAACTTCTGGGCAGGTAGGTCGAAATATCAGGTCCTAATACTATGGCATTCAGTTTTTCGGCATATTTCTTAAGCTTCTTCCCATTTTGGTTTTCTGTTATGCTGTTCCATTCTCTTGATCTTCAGGTCATATCGCCAATAATGATGTTTGCGTGGTTATTTTCGATCATCTTTTTCAGATCTTCCTCATTTAGATCATTTTGAGGTGGCTTATAGGCTGATGTAATTTTCATTCGTCCTCGATTTGTATTAACTATAATCGAGACGGCATCTATTTTTCGATTATTCAGTACATCAAAATAGTGGTCGATGTTCATTTTGGGTCAGAAATTTCATTGGGTTGCTAATGATTTTCTTGGTGAAGGAAATATCCTCAGTGTATCAGGGTCTTTTCATGTCGTTCTCTTCTTCCTTTAATTGGTCGCTCCTCTTGGATTATCCATTTTTTGGTGCTTCTTTCTTCTGCTCTTGTTCGGTTGGTGGCGTCTTTTTCTGCTCTATCGGAGGTCTACTTCTCGTTATAGGTGAGATTTTCTCGGAACATAGAAAATATAACTAAATGCAGAGAAGGCAGTACCAGAAACCCAGAAACGTCATGATAGACGAACAGAAACATGCATGGTAAGAAACAGCGATATATCTAGGGCAAAGCATATTTCTTGGCGAGAAGAATTAAGTTTCAAGAAACAACCCGAAGCAAATATGAAGAGAATATGAGAACTTCACGGATATATGTATTTTCTCCCCACTTCGATGAGTATTATTGCGTTAGAAAATAAAGTCAAGATTTTGAAAACCGTAATATTTACTACCAAGTAAAACAGATGATGACCGTACAACGTGATATACTACCGACTATATCTACATAGGATCAGCAACAAGTGCCACATGGTACACAAACAATAAAAAAATTAGAGAAGAATTAGACAAACCATAGATCCTATAAAAATCAAGAAAATTACTGAGACAATGTATGAATATGACGATACAGACATAAAAAAAAGTCCTGAAAATTTCCTCTGAGGAAACCGACCAGAGGTTATCTCTTATTAAATGGAAACAAGATCCAATCGAAAACCTAGAGAAAATTGCTTTTCTAGGAAAACATTGAGAGAAAGTTATAAAAAGCACTGCCGTGAAGTCAGGAGCTTTTGAGCGCTCGTTCATGCACCTTGAAGGTAGACTCGCATTTTCCAGTTTCAGAAACCAAATGAAAAAAATGTTCGACAGCTGTCGAAAAGAATTTCAAACCAAGTCGAAACTCCAGAATTCACGTCAGTGCTGAGTGATCAATTTTGTTTTTGATTATTCGCTAGAATTTTTACGGTATCTATGGTCTCGGTGATGCGATCTGGACAAACGTAGTTTCAATACGTTATTCCTGAGCTAGGTGCAAAATTTCATTCCAATTCAATCAGTAGTTTCGTAACTATCAGGAAAAAAATATTTTGAACGGCCATATTTACGGAACTGCTAGTCTAATTTTGCTCATTGATGAACGTGACCGCGATATTCGCGATCCAAACCCACCCTGAAAATTTCAACTTCCTAGGCCTTTCCGTTCAAAAGTTACAATTTTCTATGGTTTCTATGGTTCTGGTCCTGCGATCTGGACAAAATATGGCTCTTATATATCATTCTCGATTAAAATACAGAATTTCATCACGATCGAATCCGTAGTTTCGGAATTATCGAGAAAACAAAATTTCAAACAACCGATTTTTCGGAACCCCTAGTATAATTTTGCTCATAGATGAACGTGATCACGACATTCGAGATCCACACCTTTCCTGAAAATTTCCCTAGACGTTTCCGTTCAAAACTTACAATTTTCTATGGTTCTGGTGATGCGATCTGGACAAAATTTCACATGTAGCTTGTACACCTCATTCTCCATTTGAGTGCTCTTATATATCATTCTCGATTAAAATACAGAATTTCATCTCGATCAAATCTGTAGTTTTCAGGTAATCAGGGGAACAAAATGTTTGACAGCTGTCGAAAAGAATTTCAAATCAAGTCGAAACTCCAGAATTCACGTCAGTGCTGAGTGATCAATTTTGTTTTCGATTATTCGCTAGAATTTTTACGGTTTCTATGGTCTCGGTGATGCGATCTGGACAAAATTTCGCACCTCATTTGGATACATTATTCTTCATCTATGTGCGGAATTTCATTTCGATCAAATCAGTAGTTTCGAAATTATCAGGAAAAAAAAGTTTTGAACAGCCATATTTACGAAATCCCTATTCTAATTTTGCTCATAGATATACGTGACCGCGACATTCGAGATCCACATATATTCTAAAAAGTCCCTAGGCCTTTCCGTGCGGAAGTTATAATTTTCTATGGTTTCTATGGTTTTGGTCATGAGATCTGAAAAAAATGAAGCTTGAATATATTATTTCTCCATCGAAATATAAAATTTCGTCACGGTCAAACCCGTAGTTTTGAAATTATCAAGAAAACCAAATTCCAAACGACCGTATTCACGGAACCCCTACTCTAATTTTGCTCATTGATAAACGTGATCGCGACATTTGTGATCCACACCTATACTGAAAATTTCAAGTCCCTAGGCCTTTCCATTACAAAGTTTTAATTTTCCATTGTTCCTATGGTTCTCGTCACGCGATCTCGAGTGCGATCTAGACATTGCACGTAGCTTGAACACGTCATTCTCCATCTGAGTGCAAAATTTCACCTCGGAGTAATCGGGAGAACAAAATTTCGTACGATCATATTTACGGAACCCCTGGTCGAATTTTGCCCAAAAACGAACTCAACCGCGGCATTCGAGATTCGATCATACCCTGAAAACTTCAAGTTGCTAGGTCGTTCCGTTCTTCAGTTATCGTGTATTCGGCGGGGCGGCCGGACAGACAGAGAGACTCAAATTTTTCGACGGATTCGTCATCGGTAAGTCGAACTCTGTCGATTGAGACCATTTTCGGCTCAAAATTCGAAATTTATATATCGTGACGAAATGATATAGCCCTCGTGTCAGTAGAACGAGCGCTCAAAAAAAAAAACGATTCTTCAACTAATTTTGAGCGCTTGGTGGACGGTTGGTATATTACCCTATATTTATCGCTTGGTCGAACCTGCGAGACAAGGTCCACCTGGTAATAAAAAATTTTCATCTTTATTGACTCTCTGATTATTCTTGTGTTAATATTCTCATTATGCGCGATATGATCCAAAATATTGATGCCAAACAGAGAAGTAGATCAAGCGGTTCGTTATAATAATGTCATGAACAAGAGGACGTTCTTGCGTTCAATTCTGAACACGTTCTCATCGTTGAGTCAAGTATGATTGGATACAGCTCTAGCTCGACAAAATTTCGCACGTTACTTTTCCCTCCGGCGGAGGAGAAGTAGAACTTTTCGATGATCCTGTCAGTCGAAATATGACGTTGTCCTCGTACGTTTGAAAAAAATAGTATATTGTTTCCTAAGGAGGAGAAGTGTCACTGTTTCCTTGGTATTTATCTTGAATCTCCATTGCTTGAAATAGTTCTGAAGTCGATCTGAGTCTATCTGAAGTTGATCCGTTATGGATGTTCTTATTCAACTGGAGAAGTTAACAGCAGTGTCATTAGCGAATTGGACAATCCCAAATCTTGTCACCTTTGGTAGGTCCGATATGAATATGTTGAACAACAAAGGTTCTAGGACCGTTCCATGCAGTACGCCTCAGGCAACGATGCCACCTTATCAGAAATCCGCACTTGAGCAGAGACCTACTGCTGTTCTCTTCCTCAAAACCGAACAAATCTCAGGATCGGGTCGGTAAAACCATTCAGAAATTAAATTCGGAAGAACGGATGGGAGCTAAGGCGAAACTCCAGAATTCACGTCAGTGCTTTAGATGATTTTTTTTCGATTATTTCCTTCCTATTAATTTTGACCAATCGCTATCAAGAATTGGTATGTCAAATATAAATTTTAAGTGGAAAAATTACTCAACAACTGTCGACTTAGCTGTCAGCAGTTTTTCCGGAAAAAAAATTGGAAAAATTTCATGCAAGTTTGACAATTTGCTCTGTAAAAACAAACTTGATGGTTTCTATGCTGTGTTGCTATGTACCGTTACCAACAACAAAGATCACAAACAACGCTTACGAATTTATTAATTTTTCAACTGAAACTCAAAATGAATCGGTTTGGAAATGTTTCCAAAAGTAAAAGTAATGCGGCTGTTGAAAATAGTGTTCCACTAAATACTCAGAAAATTCACACATAAAATGTACATTTAACTCAGGAAATAATCTTACCAAATATCCCTCGGGCATTCAATTTTTCCTGTGAAAACACTCGTTTCTAAGTAATCTGTTTTAACAAATAGAATTTGCGAAAGTGGAAAAATCCGAGTCGAAGACGAGGATTTTTAAAACCACTCTCGCTCATGCTATTTGTTGAAACAAATTACATAGAAACTCGTTTTTCCGAATTTTTCCGGAAAAATTAAATGCACTAGGGATATTACCCCCGATAATTCACTAGAATTTTTTACGATATCTCTGGTCTTGGAAATGTGGGCTATAAAAAATTTCCCACGTAGTTTGAATACATTATTCTTCATCTTATTTCATTCCAATCCAGTAGTTTCGAAATTATCAGGGAAAAACTATTTTGAACGGTCATATTTACGGAACCTCTAGTCCAATTTTGCTTATTGATGATGATGATGATGAAATTCGCAATCCGAACCTACCCCAAAAATTTCAAGCCCCTAGGCCTTTCCGTTCGAAAGTTATAATTTTCTACGATTTCTATGGATCTAGCCATGCGATCTGGGAAAAATGTAGCTTAAATATATCATTCTCCATCAAAATACAAAATTTCGTCACGATCTAATCCGTAGTTTTGAAACTATCAAGAAAACTAAATTTCAAACATCCATATTTACGGAACTTCTAGACTAATTCTGCTCATTGATAAACGAGACCGCGACGTTCGAGATCCACACCTGAAAATTTCAAGTCTCTAGGACTTTCCGTTCGAAAGTTATAATTTTCTATAGTTTCAATGGTTCTGGTCATGCGTTCTGGAAAAAATATAGCTTGAATAAATCATTCTCCATTCATATACAAAATTAATTTCGTCACAATCAAATCCGTAGTTTTGAAATTATCGAGAAAACTAAATTTCAAACGACCATATTCACGGAACGCCTAGTCTAATTTTGGTCATTGATAAAAGTAACCTCGACCTTCGAGATCCACACCTATCCTGAAAATTTCAAGTCCCTACGCTTTTCCGTTCGAAAGTTATAATTTTCTATGGTTTCTATAGTTCTGGTCATCCGATCTGGACAAAATTGCGCATGTAGCTTGAACACGTCATTCTCCATCTGGGCGCAAGATTTCATCTCGATCAAATCCATAGTTTCGGAGAAATCAGAAGAACAAAATTTCGAACGGCCATATTTACGGAACCCCTTGTCGAATTTTACCCAATAACCAACTCAACTGCGGCATTCGAGATTCCTACCTACTCTGAAAATTTCAAGTTTCTAGGTCGTTCGGTTCGAGAGTTATTGTGTATACGGACGGACGGCCGGACGGACAGACTCAAATTTTTCGACGTCAGTGAGTCGAACTCTGTCGATTGAGTAAGTAGTATGACGCTCGAAAAGAGTAGTTGACTACAACCCTGCAGAAGATTTGGTAAGGATACCCACCTCACAAAAGACCCAGAGATCAACTACGTAGGAACAGAAATTAAGTAAACTCAATTCCAGATATCAAGACAAAGAGACTCTCCCATGAAAGGCATAGGTAACACAGTAATCACACGACAAAGATCGTGAAAGAGATACAAACAAAAATAGTCAAAAAGTTAATAGGCAATTAATGCCCGGAATCTAAAACAGCAGGTTAGGTTAAGTTCGAGCAGGTCGTACTTCACACGAAGTCTCACACTGTTGTATCCATCGGAGATAGTTCGTCCATGAGGATTCCTCCTGACAAAAAAAAAAGATGTGGGGATCAGGGGGGATTCTGTCTATCCCGCCAGCCACGATAACTTTCGAAGGAAGAGGTTTCAAGTTTCAAAATTTTCGGGGTACGTTAGAGTTCTGAATGTGCCGGTTATGTTCGTTGATGGGCCGCAGCTTTCCGTAGATATAGCTATCTGATTTATTTTTTGTCTCTAAAAAAGGACAGAATCGATAAGATTGAATTGAAACTTTGTTGTTAGTTTGAAGATAACGAAGTTCCATGTGAGATTTCGTGAATGTCTTATCACTGAAAGTTTTACTTTAATATTTTTCAAAACTTCAGCATCTCATAAACTATTCGCCATATCCTGCTGAAATCTTGTGTATACATATGGGGCGTCGATAAAATGAGTTATGTGAAAATTCAGCTGTCTAGACTAAAGTGAAAAGGTAATCGAGTTTTTCGGATATATTCTATATAACTTGATTCCATCCTTCGTAGTTTATAAAAATGGAATTACAGTTTTTGTGATAGAAAAGAATATTGATATCAAATTATGTGGGATATCACTGTAAAAAAACTTATATGCGTACGAAGGAACAAATCTATAAACTTTTTCATCTTTCTTGAATATTTAGTAGGAGTATTTTATACTTGATGGACAATATTTGAACTTTCATATATTGAATTACATAATTTTCATTGGAAATAGTTCAAAAAGCCACCGGTGCACCTTAATTTATTTCGGAATAATAATTTATTCGGAAATAATAAAACAAAATCGAATGAAGTAAAATCTTTCCGTACACCGGCGCAGTCCGGACAATTTCTAGGATAAGACCCTCGATAAGTGCTCTGTTTACAGTGTTAGGCCGACAAGTTCAATTGGAAGTCAATTATGATATGTATATATGGCAGACCACATGAGAAATTTCATTAACAGTTCATTCCCATATGTTAATGGATATTCAAAATTCAAATCACTGATAACTAATAGATTCTGCTTCAAACAATCAACAAACTGTATTTCGACAGTTTTGCGTTAACATGCCCAGGAGTTCCCCGAAGGGATGTAAACATTCCGGTCTTAGGAGATGGAGTCGACCTGTTCAGTGGAAATTATTGTTAATTATGGTGAAAAGCGGTTCGTTTTCATTCAGAGGAATTTCCGATGACAAGATAGAAGACATTAGTAGAATAAAATTGCCTGTTTCAGAAACTTCAAAACTTCCTTTTACCATGCAAAGATCATTTTTTAACTAATAAATCCTTCAATCGAAGACAAGATACTCAAAATAAGTTTTATCAGAGATAAGACGTATCCTGGATGAACACTATCACTCTATTCGGCAGTCACAACTTCGAAAGTTCAGCACATGGTGGCATAAGCCCACGCTTAAACTTGGTCACAACACCTCGGTAGATTTATGATGTCTGCCAAAGATAAAAATACACTTTCGATCGCTCTGGATATCCACAGCTAATTCCATCCTGAAGACTTATGCGATTTTTGCCATTGCCTTCATTGAATGCTTGGCACAAGAATATGTTATTCCTTATATTGTATGTTGTCCGTGGTCATCTAGAAAATAGTGACAAAAAGGGATCAGAGATGTAAAATAGACAATGGATTACCACAAAAAAAGATGAATAATTCGTTGGGAATATGCTGCGTATTTTCTTCGAAGAAAAGTTTTTCAAGATGTTCGCGAATGGATTAAATTGTTACCATGCTTATTGTCTATGGTTTAATGCGTAAACTATACCACCCGTTTTTGAGCATTCGTTCTACTTACACGAGGGCTAAATCATTTCGTCACGATGTCTGTATTTTTCGAATTTTGAGCCGAAAATGGACCCAACGACAAGATTCGACTCACTGATGACGAATGCTTCGGACAATTCCAGTCTGTCCTTCTGTCTGGCCGTAAGCAGGATAACTGTCGAACGGAACAACCTAGAGACTTGAAATTTTTAGTGTGGGTTCGGTTCCCAAATACCGCGGTTGAGTTCGTTAATGGGCAGAATTTCACTAGGGGTTCCGTAAATATGGCCGTTCGAAATTTGGTTCTCCTGTTTACTTCGAAACTACAGGTTCGATTCAGATGAATTTAACACTCTTATGAAGAATGACGTGTTCAAGCTACATGAAAACTTTTGTCCAGATTGCGTGACCAGAACCATAGAAAATTATAACTTTCGAACAGAAAGGCTTAGGAACCTGAAATTTTCAGGCTAGGTTTGGATCGCGACTGTCGCGGTCACGTGTATTAATGAGCAAAATTAGACTAGGGGTTCCGTAAATATGACCGTTCAAAATAATGAAATTTTGCACATAGATGAAGAAAAATCTACTCAAACTACGTGCGAAATTTAATCCATATCGCATTACCGAGACCATAGATACCGTAGAAAACCCTAGCGAATAATCGACAAAAATATGGTTCTCCTGATTACTTAGAAACTACAGATTTGATCGAGATGAAATTTTGCACTCAAATGGAGATTTAGGTGTTCAAGGTACATATGAAATTTTGTCCAGATCGCATTATCAGAACCATATAAACCATAGAAAATTGTAACTTTAGAACGGAAACGCCTAGGGACTTGAAATTTTCAGGATAGGTGTGAATCTCGAATGTCGTGATCACGTTCATCTATGAGAGAAATTATACTAGGGGTTCCGTGAATATGGTCGTTTGAAATTTAGTTTTCTTGATAATTTCAAAAGTACAGATTCGATCGTGACGAAATTTTGTATACTAATGGAGAATGATATATTCAAGCGAAATTTCTCCAGATCGCATAACCAGAACCATAGAAAATCATAACTTTCGAACGGAAAGGCCTAGGGACTTGAAATTTTCAGGATAGGTGTGGATTTGAAATGTCGCGTTCACGTTCATCAATGAGCAGAATTATACTACGGGTTCCGTAAATACGGTCGTTCGAAATTTTGTTTTCTCGATAATTTCGAAACTACGGATTCGATCGAGATAAAATTTTGTATTTTAATCGAGAATGATATATTGAAGCAACATTCTGTCCAGATCACATGACCAGAACGATAGAAAACATAAAAAATTATAACTTCCGAAGGAAATTGCCTAGGAACTTGAAATTTTCAGGGTAGGTTTGGATCGCAAATGTCGCGGTCACGTTCAAAATTAGACTAGGGGTTCCGTAAATATGGCCGTTCAAAATATTTTTTTTCTGATAATTTCGAAACTACTGATTGGATTGGAATTTCACACCTAGCTGAAGATCGAATCACCAAGACCATAGATACCGTAGAAAATTTTAGTGAATTATCGAAAAAAAAATTGGTCACCTAAAGCACTGACATGAAGTCTGGAGGTTCGCCTAAGTTTGAGAATTTTTTTGACAGCTATCGAAAATTCCTCCAATTGATTCCTAAAACTGGAGATTGCGAATATACCTACAAGGTGGATGTACGAGCGCTCAAAAGCTCCTGACTTCACGGCAGTGCTTTTATATTTTTTTATGTACCAAACCGAAAATAAAAGTTTTATTTTTATAAACTTCGAAAGATGTATTCGTTGAATTTTATTGAATATATCAGAAAAATTCAATTCAAGTTCTACATGGAACAGCTGCAGAACTGAATTTCTACATAACCGATTTTATCCATACCTTATAGTTAAAAACAAAATGTCGACAGGATATTGTGAATAGTTTCTGAGAGACCAGAGTTTTGAAAAATAATTAAAAAAAATCTTCCTGTGCTGCGATTCGGCGAGTTCTTAATGAACCTTCGTGTTGTTGTCTTACAACTAACCACGATGTCTCAATTGATCGAATTTGTATGTTTAATCACGGTATCTATCGAAATGTTGAAATTTTTTGTAGATGGTTGTTTCTCTGTGTTTATCTCTGGAACAATGAATAGGGGTAAGAAGGGAATTTCCTCTTTCTCAAATAAATTCCCAAATAATTGTATCATGAATCAAGAAGTTGTGAGCAAAAAAAAAACAAGTTTTTATGCCCCATTTTTCCATTTCTGTCACCTTTTTTATCGGTGAATGCCAGCCTATATTTTTTATGGAGTATTTGAAGATGATAATGAGTTGCGACTGGTTAATTCATTCCGAAGATATCCTTATTTTATAGTTCACATTCCGGTTTTTTTGGTAACGATAATTCGATGATAGGCTTCGTAAAAACAAGCAAAAACTCTTTTCTGGACGGATGTAATATGAAAATAGATGTGAAAGAGGCAGAATTGAAACTAAATTTATATGAAGTGTGTGCACGAAGGAACGGTATTTCGTTTATTATTTCCAAATAATTAAAGAATAAGAATTGTTTATCATATAAATTTCTCCAATAAAATATGAGGCGAAGATGATCTCGTTCGGTGTGCAGGTATGCCGTAAATCATCACCGAATGGGAGGGATCCTACACAGTAAGTAGTACTAGGACGTCAATCAAAGCATAGTCTCAATTTTTTTCAGTAGCGATTGAACCCTCGAGGAGTGCAGACGTATTGAGAAATGCGCATGTGTGCCAAGTGAACCTCGTATAGAAGTGATTAGAAATTAAGGAATAACTGTGTTGAATCCAGGTTTAGATCGATGGTTCCACAGACTATTTTACATTGAAGAGGCAAAAGTGAATTTAGTGAAAAGTGAAAAAAGTGTTCAATTGTCGTTTGCTGAGTCACTCTGACAAAATGTCGGAATACGACTCTGCAAATGAGGACAGAGAATCCGACGCAGAAAACTTATCGGATGAAGAAATATAGGATATGGATGTTGAAGAAGAAGAAGTTAATGACGAATCCGACAAAGATCGGATTATAAAAGAACAGAAGGACCATATGAACAGCCTCATGAGTCAACTGAAAGTTATGACGGAGAGTCTCAAAACTTTATCAGATGAGGTGAAATCCTTGAGAGCAGAAATGTCTCAGTCCTCGAAGCCGCGGAAACGGGCTAAGAGAAAAGAAAATGGCTTCTCCTCTGAGACAGAGGAGACAGTGTCAACCCCAATCCAAAAAGAAGACCCGAAAAAACCTACCAATACTAATGATGCAGCTGCAGGTGGGCCACCTACGAAGAAATCGTATATTGCAGCATTGCAAAGAGGAAAACGCCCAGAAGAAGCTACTTCTGCACCCGCAAAGGAAATTGAAGTCCCTGCTCCAATCGAGCAGAAAAAAGGGAAAGTTCCTGCAGTGACATTAAGAGGCACGGCCGACTGGACACAAATCTCGAGAGAGGTGCAAATGAAGGGGATTAAATACCTGAAAGCGACCACAGTAAGAGACGGCATTCGCGTTGTTCCCGAATCCCCCGACGACCAGAGGAAGATGACAAAATTCCTCGAGTCAAGAAATAAAGAGTTCTACACCCTCCAAAGAGAAGAAGAGGAAAGAATCTACGCGGTGGTACGTTATCTGCCACTAGACGCAGATATTAACATTATCAAAGAAGACCTCGCCGAGCAAGGCATTACCGACGCGGATGTCATAAGGATGACATCCAACAAAACCAAAAAGGCAATACCCTTATTTTTGGTGAAAACCCAAAATAAGAAGGTTTTCGAAGTAAAACAGCTCTACATTATGAATTATGTAGTAGAGCCAAAGAAAAAGAGCATTGGACCTGGCCAATGTCATAGATGTCAACGTTACGAACATGCGCATAGTAAATGCACATTCCCATGGAGATCTGTTAAATGCTCTGGAGCGCAAAATAGTAAAGATTGTACGCGAGAAAACGAGGAGAGAAATGCTACCTGTGCGCTCTGCGGAAAAGCAGGTCACCCAGCCAGCTACAAAGGATGTAGCGAGTAGAAACTGGTGACCAGAGGAAGACTGCGACCAAAGCAAGAAAAGAAAAAGATGCCTAGTGTCCAACAAGAAAAGAAGAGAGAAGATAAGAAGAAGAAAACGCCACCACTCAAACAAGAGCAGAAGAGAGAAGCCCCAAAAAATGAAAAATTCAAGAAGAGCAGCCAAAAGAAGAAAGAAAGGACCCGAAACCACCGAGGATCTAGAAACCTTCACCAAGAATATCATGAGTAAGCTCATGAAATTCCTGGAAATAGAAATGGACAAAAAGTTCCGTAAACTCACTGAACCCAATTAATGGAGCCAGTGACTAACGGAAATAAAAACAACCTAAAGATTGTCTCATGGAACACAAACGGTCTACGAGCCCGTAGATCTGTCTACGAGCCCGTAGATCTGAAATAGAAGAAATAATATCCGAGAAACAACCGGATATTATAGCCATTCAGGAGACGAGACTATCTACACGAAATTGAATTTCATATCCCGACCATGAAATATACAGAAATGACAGAAATTATACAGGAGGGGGCGTAGCCCTAAAAGTCAAAAGGAACATGGACCACTATTTTGACGATGTACTGAATAATGGGAAAATAGAAGCCGTCTCGATTATAGTTAATACGAATCGCGGACAAATGAAAATTACGTCAGCCTACAAACCACCCCAAAATGACTTAATAGAGAAAGATCTGAAGAAGATGCTTGAAGGAAACTACCTGAACATCATTATAGGCGATATGAACTGCAAATCAAGAGAATGGAATAGCAGAACTGAAAACCAAAATGGGAAGAAGCTCAAGAAGTACGCCGAAAAACTAAATGCCATAGTATTAGGACCTGAAATACCGACCTACCTGCCCAGAAGTAATGGACTACTGGACGTATAAGATATCGTCATAATGAAAGATATTACCCAAGATTTCACACTTGATACTTTAGAAGAGGGCACATCAGACCACAACTCAATAGAACTCAGATTGGGACGCAGACCGATAACAGAAGAACTTCAAACGAAAGACTTCACAGACTGGCAAAAGTACAGTGAAATACTCCAGGAGAAAATTACAGAAATTCCACAGATAAGAACCCCTGAAGAACTAGAGGATGAAGTTGAAAAATTAGAGACCCGAATAAAAGAAGCCTACGAGGAAAGTACCAGAAAAATCGAAAGGCCAGCCCCGAAACATTCACATGGTGAAACCCCAAAAGCAGTAAAAGAGATTATAAAGAGGAATAGAAAACTCAGGAAGAACTACAGAACTTCACATCGAGAAGAAGACAAGAAAAAGCTGAATAAACAAAGTCTAGTGCTGAAAAATGCACTGAGGGAACTGAGAACAGTCAGATGGAACCAAAGGGTTAGAGAGCTAAACACCATAGACCACTCAGCATGGAAGATGCAAAAGTGCTTACCACGCGAGAAAACCGAAATTCCTCTTCTACACGGAGCTAATGGGATGGCCTACTCAAAGCTTGAAAAAGCCGAAGCACTGGTCGACGCAATAGAACGAGAAGCCAGAATCAACTACAGAGAAGACGATGACAATGAAGACTTAGAAGAAGAAGTCGAAGGAAATGAAGAATTGATGTTGGAACCGCCGGAAGGCGATACCATCCCAAACCCAACAACACCAACGGTAATTAAAGAAATCATCAAGAAATTTAAAAACAGAAAAGCTCCAGGAAAAGACAAAGTAACAAACTTTATGTTACGGAAATTGCCCAGAAACGGAATAGCAGCGTTAACCAATATAGCAAACGCAGTGATCCGGAAAGATGGAAAACAGCAGAAGTAATTGTGTTCAATAAGCCAGGAAAAGATAGAAAATTCCCACAAAACTACAGGCCGATAAGTCTACTGTCAGTACTTGCAAAAATTGTCGAAAGAGTCATTGCAAAAAGACTCAATGAAGAAACAGAAGCGCTGAAGCTGATACCACCGGAACAATTTGGATTCAGAAGAAATCATTCCACAGAACTTAAACTGTTAAGGATCACTGAATATGTCACTGAAGGATTTCAGAATAAACAGGCCACAGGATTAGTGCTATTAGATGTCGAGACAGCCTTCGACCGATCTGGCACGAAGGACTTGCCTACAAGATGATGATGGCAGGTTACACCACCAAAACTTGCAAGATAATAAGAAACTACCTGAGGAACCGGAATTTTCATTATCTACCACCAGACAAGTAGAAGCAGGAGTGCCCCAAGGATCAGTTCAAGGACCTCTGCTCTACAACATATATATCTACGATATTCCTAAGAACCCAAGGAATCTGCTAGCCCTTTATGCAGACGACACGGGAATAGCCTTCTGACATCGACGACCAGAAGTCATACACAGAAGACTGCAAGAAGCACTAGAAGATTTAGAAGAATGGTTCATTAAATGGAAAATTCAAATAAATAGCAAAAAGAGCCAAGCTATTCTACTACAGAAGCGGAGACTTGAAATAAATTCCAACCTACAGATAGATGGAGAGGAGATAAAATGGGAAAATGAAGTCAAATGTCTAGGAGTAAAACTAAATAAAGGACTAACATGGAAAAACCATATAAAATATGCAGTGGATAAAACAAAGACAGCAATGAGTAGACTTTACCCACTGCTAGGACGAAGAAGCCAAATGAACCAAAGCACGAAGCTACGAATGATCAAGTCAATTGCAAGACCCCAACTAACATATGGCTCGGCGGCATGGGGCCATGCAGCCAATAGCCATATAAAGAAGATTCAACCAACAGAGAATAAACTGCTCAGAGCAGCAATGAATATGCCGTGCTTCGTATGAAACCAACAAATCCACAGAGACTAAGAATTGGAAACTGTCACAGATTTCCTGAAAAAGAAGGCCGAGAAGATATTTGAAAAAGCAAGTCAACACCCAAATGATGAGCTAAGAAGACTTGTTGACTACAACCCCGCAGAAGATGTGGTTAGGATACCCACCTATCACAAAAGACCCAGAGATCAACTACGTAGAAACAGAAATTGAGTAATCTCAATTTAAATTATCCAGAAGAAGAGACTCCTATGAAATTCAAATTCATAGGTAACACAATTATCACACGACAGAGATCGTGATAGAGATACGAACAAGAAGAGTCAAAAGGTTAATAGGTAATAAATGCCCGGAATCTAAAAAACAGCAGGTTAGGTTTAGTTAGAGTAGGTAGTGCTTCACACGAAGTCTCACAGTGTTCTATCTATCGGAGACAGTTCGTCCATGAGGATTCCCCCTGACTAAACAAAAAAAAATCAATTTTTTTTTTATAAATGAATAATTTTAAATAGTCATATTATCTGATTTCACAATATTATTATGCTTCGTCGTGAATCATGAATTCGGAAGGAATACGGTATACGAATCGGTGTCCAGAGCCAGTCAGGCGGTATTCATTGTTTGAACTTCAGTATCTCCCAGTAGGAAACGCTGGGATTATCTGGCAACGAGATCTGCTTGCAGTGCATTTTGCAAATCGTTCGCTGAAAAAAAAAAACGAGAATTATTATGGAAACATGGAAGATAAGGGCCCGATCTTGGCGCCTGCCATTTCGCAGAGTCAAGCGGCTCAACGTCAACGGCGGACGAATTTACGATTATTGAGACGGGTGTTGATCTTAAGATTTGAACTGGAAACTTGAAATGCGGGTTTCTTCCCCGATCAGATACGAGACTCGTGTTTTGAAATTCTAAGTGAGACTTCTTAGAAACGATAGTCGAAGCTTGTTAACCGCTTATATGCTTCCTCATATCCACAGACAGACTACAACTTTGAATTTTTGGAATATATTTCAGACCTTTTCGACTTCATTTCCAATACTCTCCCATATTCCAGACAAAATGATCCCCAGGTTGAAATCGCTTGAACTTCTTTGGTCGTATCTTCCAATGTGAAGAAAACCGAATAAAAGAAATTTGGCAATCTGAACGGAAAACATGCGATTCTTTAACTTAGATTTTAAGGCCATACACGCAGTTTCCGATTCATCTTTGCAATGGTGGGTCAATTTTGAATCGAGGTAACATATAAATACTTTTTATTCTCGTTCATTTTTTATGCTTTTCCCTTTTTTATCAGATTTGGATTCCGGGTACCTCGGAGATGAAGAAGAATTGAAGATCAACTTCGAGAGTGAATACAAAGAAGGAAGAAGAGTTGTTCGTATACCCTAAAAAACTTCTTTGACATTGCTCTTTCGAACGATGTTTTGAGAGACACTTAATGTTGCTATTATTATTGAATGAATGAAAATATTCTAGACAGAAATGCAGATGACGAACCAACAAATTCATAATATCGCAGATTTTCATGAATCCAAAATAAATTTCAAGTCCCTTGGAACTAAGTCCAATTGATTATCAGGTCTGAGGAAGAATGAAGGAACTGGTTTCTAATGAGAAAATTCGATATCGGGAGCCACCTCATCCTTAAAATCAATAATGCAGCAGGAGTGAAGAAAGCTGAAACAAGGCTAGGAGTAACGAATACAGAGATGTGACAAAGATGCCGACGTTGCATCAGAAATTGTGGTTCTCGTTTTGAACATGATACCCAATCATAATCTATTAAGAAATACAAATTTCTTCAAAATTTGTTACTTCGCAAAGAATGCTTGAGCCACGAAAACATTGAGGATGGAGACTTCCCCTCCGGGAGCCGTCTTCGCTACTAGGGTTTATCGGAATTTTGTAACTCGATGGCGAACTGCAGCTCAGAAGCGATTCCTAAACATTTAAGGTAACAAAACCCTTTCAATCTTTAAACCCGACATGCGAATGAAGGAAAAGGAAAACGCAATTTAAAATGGAAATAGAAACCTTCTTCACATATTTTATATGTAATACAGTTCATTTTTTTTTATATTAACTTTTAATCTGAAGAATTAAACTTTTTAATGTTTCATTTCCAAGTTTGGTATTATAATACTACAGTTGTATGAACGGGTTTGGGGCAGCATCCATTTTCGACCTATATTTATTTTTTGTATGAGTGTAAACTGAAAAGTTTCACAACCATACCTTGTGACAAAGAGTTAAGAAGTTACGAAAGCCCTTTCGGCTACTTCTGGGTATTCACCAACCCAAAACTTGGGTGAACTCTGAAGATCTATAAGTAGTTCTAGTCCAGTCAATATGTACTTTTTACCTATGAAGCATTCCAAAGTTAATGAAAATTTTACATGTCATTTGGGGATTTCTTGGGGTGTTAAATCCGTATTTTGAACCTCGTAGACCCTGTGCTAACTTCAAAGTAGTCGAAACATTTTTAGAGTTTTTTGCCTTCTCGTGAGCTATCGTTTTTGAACGCTTGTTTCTATGAACAAGAGATAATTTTGGTGGTGAATCTCTACTCTGTCCGTCCGAGCGCCTAGAGTTTTGAAATTTGCAGGGTATGTTCGAGCTTTGGATGCGCCGGTTAAGTTCGTGAATGGCAAAATTCGCCGAAAGGTTTCGTAGATCTACTCGTCTGAATGATTTGATGATTTGAAAAATGTAATTCATCTATATCCAATAAATTTGACTTCCGTTACTGAGGTTTTGCACGACTGGAAAACAAATTAGATTTTTACCAGCTAATTGAACAGGCCGGGTTCCGCAGAGGTTTTGGAACAAATGACCATCTCCAAGGCATCAAAACTGTGATCGAAAAATCAATTGAATATAATAGGCCGCTAGTTATTGCCTTTGTGAACTTCCACAAGGCCTTTGACACCGTTGAGCTGAGTGCAGTCTCAGACTCCCTACAAAAATGTCGTGTTGACTATCGTTACACTAAACTAATATATTACATCATCAAAAATGCCACCATGATGGTAAGGCTGCATGGAAACACCAACCCCATAAGAATTGGTAGAGGAGTACGACAGGGTGACACTATGTCACCCAAACTGTTTATCACTGTTTTGGAAAGCGCCTTCAGGATGCTTGAATGGGGCGGAAGAGGTTCAAATATAGATGGCCTAAACCTAACAAATCTGCGCTTCGCGGATGACATAGCTCTGTTATCTGACAACCTATGAGATATCAGGAAAATGATGGAAGATCTTCAGGAAGCATGTGGTCAGGTCGGGCTGAAAATAAATATAGCAAAGACGAAATTTATGACAAATCTGGTCTCTAGTGGAAATAACATAATTGGTGACAGTGTGGTGGAGTTGGTGGATAAATATGTGTATCTGGGACATGACGTGCGAATATCGAGAGACAACCAAACATGTGAACTAAAAAGAAGAATTACGCTATCTTGGGCTGCTTATGGCAGACTTGATGCTGTGTTTGAGAGTGATCTCCCAGTTTGTCTTAAACGCAGGGTTTTTGACCAATGCGTTTTACCGGTTATGACCTACGGCGCCGAAACCTCAACTCTGACGGCCACCTCTGCTAGAAAGCTCAGAATCACACAACGCAAGATGGAACGATCAATGCTCGGTGTGTCACTTCGTGACCGCGTTAGAAATGAGGATCTAAGGGCGAGAATAGGAGTCATGGATGTTGTCTGCCGGGTAGCTGAGCTCAAATGGAGTTGGGCTGGGCATGTGGCCCGCATGACGGATGGACGATGGAAGAGGAGATTGCTCGAATGGAGACCAAGAGCTGACAAAAGAAACAGAGGAAGACCTCCCACGCGGTGGACGGACGGTATGAAGAGGATGATCACAAAATGGATGCAGAGTGCTCAAAATAGTGGACAATTGGCAAAGATGGGGGAGGCCTATATCCAGCAGTGGATGTAAAGGGCTAATTGATGATGATGATGATGACCGAGGTTTTGGGTGGGTTCCTATGACATACATTCACTTTCAGCTTCTTGAAATGTAGTGTTCTAGAAAATTTTGTGCCGAATATATTCCAAAATGAATAATATTCATTTCATAATGGACAGAAAAATTGTTTTCTTTCGGAACTACTAGGGATATACATACGGCGTGACAAATATATGGGATTAAATGGCCATTACATTCAGCCTCCCAAATCTCAGTCGAGACTCAGGTGCTGTTGGGCCATGATTCACACTTTAACAATCAACTAACAAATATACAAATAAACAGCAGAAGAAAACAGAAATCAGAAATGTGAACAGTGAAACTACAAATCAAAGGAGGACAAAGTGGAAGGTTGAGGAATCTGGCTTGAACACATACATCCAATGAAAGCTTACACCGGAAACAAACAGGCAACAGGCATTGAAAATCAGGAACAAGACATGAGCCTCTCCCTGTATTTCCTCTTGAAAGTGGCGCAAGAAAGGGAACAATCAAAAATCTTATGTCCATTTATAACATGAGCGATTCTGTAGGTGAAAGATCTCTTAAAAAGTTGTTTGCTATGTTTAGGAACGGTCAGCAAACTTCGCAATCGTAGTGTTCTGCTATGAACACTATCCCTGAACATTACTCGCTGCATGAGGTAACCTGGAGTTCTAGTTTTCAAGATCAAGATAGTAAAAACAACCCTTATGATAGAGTCGGCGATCATGCATATTCAGCCACCCCGCCTCAGCTAACTTATGCGAAACTCCCTGTCCACGCGGAATGCCATATATAAACCTCAGACATGAGTTTTGGAGTCTTTGAATGCGTCCAGAGTTATACGAGTTCAAGGCGGGACCATACACGGCATCACAAAAACTCAAATGAGACAAACAAAGGGATTCACAGAGCATTATCTTTGTTCTTTGGTTGAGACAACATCTATGTGCATAGATCTGCCTCAAGGTCGAGTAGGCCAGCCGAAGCTTGCAGTTAATATGCTCGGTGAACTGGAGCTTGCTGTCAATAATTAGACCCAAGTTCTTAGCTGACTCCTTGAATTCAATCCCATCAGTACCAATTCGCAGATTCAGACTCTGCAGGAGTACTGGCCTCGCGTTATCAGAGCAGAATAGCAAAACGACGGATTTTTCGGCGTTTATCCATATGATGCCTCTTCAACTCGAAAAATATGTTGTTGAGGTCAATATTTATGCTCCGATTGGCCTGGTCCACGTCAGAGGGTTCGAAAGATAACTGTATCTGAGCATCATCGGCATACAAATGATAATCGCAGTACCTCAAACATCTATAAAAACTCGAGGTATATATAATATAAAGCAAGGGATCTAAAATGCTTCCCTGTGGAACTCCTCGTGCCAACTTCAGCTCACTAGAGGCAACCACATCCAAAACCACGCATTGTGTTCTGTCGATCAGAAAAGATCTAATCAAATTACAAGCATTATCATCGAAACCCACATGCTCCAAAATACAACCCAGAATTTTATGATCCAGGGTATCAAAGGCTCTAGTACAGTCCAACAATACCAAAACCGCCGCATTACCGCAATCCACAGCGCGATAAACATTGTCCAGGATCTCACTCAACGCCGTATCGCAACTATGTCCCGCCCGAAAACCCGACTGCTTTAGAGGTAAGATATTATTCCGCTGTAGAAAGGACAACATCTGTTTCACCATAACCTTCTCCAAAACCTTCGATAACACAGGTAAAATAGAGATTGATCGGAAATGAGAGTATTCTGTCGGGTTACGAGTCTTAGGCAAAGGAATCACATTCGCTCGCTTCCAACCAGAGGGAAAGAAAAATCGTTCCAAACAGGTGTTTATAATATGTGTTATATATGGAACAATAACGGGGCAACACAAATTTACAGAAAAGATGTTCAATCCATCTCTACCTACAGCATTAGATTTAATGTTATCAAGAACATTCTCAATTTCATCCTGCGACACGAAAGCGAATCTAAAAGTCGTTCAATTAGTTCAATTAGTATTTAGTATTTCTGTAGAAGTTACACAAGTCCGGATCAGAAGAACTGTCACGAGACAAGTTTCCTGTGAAAAAGTTGTTGAGGTCATCTACGTTACGTAAGCCTTCCGGAACTTGTCTCGTCTTATCTCCAACTACATTAAGTTTTTTCAATTCAGCCCATTTTTCCCTCTGTGAGGCACCCTCGAATTTTCGACAAAGATATGCCTTTTTTTCCGATCTTATTGTAGCAGTAGTTGGATTACGTAGCTGTCTATAGTACGCCCTGTGCTGGGGATCCCGTGTTCTCTTGAACTTATCAAAAGCTCTATCGCGCAGCTTCATTAAATGCCTCAAACCATCCGTTATCCATGGCGAGTAGTTCTTCCGCCTAGTTTTGACATGTTTAATCGGAACATGGTGATCTTACAATGCCAAAATACTAGATGTTATAAACTCAACCTTTTTATCAATGCTATCAGTATAGAAAACTCGCTGCCAAGGAACCCTCCTCAGGTCAGCTTGAAACGCTTCAAAATCAATACTCTTGAAATCCCTATAAGAAAACCTCCGGAGAGATGAAACCACACTTTCCATGTCCAAACTGCAAAAAATCAACCGATGGTCCGATGCACGAAAATCTCTCGTTCCACAATTGGTTACGTTTTCTTTATTATAAAAAAACAAATCGATGAGAGTCTCGGAACAAGCAGTAACACGCGTAGGTTCATTCATCTGCTGATTGAGATCGAAAGTGTTCATCAAATTTGAAAGCTTTTTAGTTCTAGAACTTGTCGAACTGTATAAGTTGATGTTGAAGTCACCGTAGCATAAGACTGTATCGAATGAAGCAAACATCTCCGTCACACTCTCCCCAAGATTTTTAAAAAAATTATCCTCATTTCCGCTCGGAGGTCGATAAACACATCCCACAACCAGAGATTGCCCTACAACATCAACCGCAATCCACACATGCTCCACAAAGTCCCTACTTCCACTTAAAATTATTCTATAAGATAAATTTTCTCGCACATAAATACCAACGCCACCCGCCCTAGCTCCCCGATCCAACCTAACAAAAGAGTAACCGTCAACATAAACACTTTCATCAGAAACGCTAGAGCCCAACCATGTCTCGGAAACACCCACAATATCATAATCATATTCCCCCATCTGCTCCCGAAATGTAGCAAAATTACCAACTAGAGATCTTACGTTGATATGTGCACAAGTTATCATCTTTGGAAAACAAACAAAAAGGACAGGAACGAAAAGGAGTCACAGAAATAGTACATAAAATGATATTGATATTATGATATTATTTATTCATCCATTCAGACACAAATACAGTGTATTGGACAAGTCATAAAAAATAATTCAATAAATGAACAGACAAGTAGAGAAACAGTGAAATTAACTAATAAAGTTATCATTCAAATATTCATTAACACTGTAATAGCATTTTGATAAAAGTAAATTTTTAATTTTTTTAGAAAAACTAGACAATTTCAATGTCTTCATTGAATCAGGTAGATGATTGAATAAAATAACACTTTGATATTTAGCAGATGATTCATATTTTGTTGTTCTATGCTTCGGTATGAACAAAGTATTAGCATTTCTCGTATTGTAATTGTGGAAACTAGACAGTTTAGTGTTGCTCTTTTCATTTTTCTTAATAAACAAAAGACATTTGAATAAGTATATACAAGGAACAGTCAATAGTTCATGCTTCACAAAAACAGGCCTACAGGATTCTCGAGGTTCTAGCGCAAATATCATTCTAAGAATGCGTTTCTGGGCTATAAATACCCTAACGAGATCACTAGAGCAACCCCACACCATAATATTATAGACAAGCTGACTATAAACCAAGCTATAATAGACATTCAGAACAGCCGTGAGGGGAAGGTTATTTTTTATTCGTCGGATAGCATAGTAGGAAGAACTAAGTTTACCACTAATATAGGCAATATGATCAGTCCGTCTTAAGCATTGATCAATGTAGACACCTAGAAACTTTGTGGACTCCTTGGCAATTAAGGTGTTACGGCCATAGTTGAGAGTTAAAGGACCACCTTCTCTCAATCCAAATTTGATCACTACGGTTTTTTCCAAATTAAGAACCAGTGAATTCATTCTACACCAATCAGCAAAAGCTTCCAACAATAATTGGCATAATTCAACAAGATCTTCCACCTTTAGACTTACCGGACTTCTTGGCGTCCCGAGTGAGAGGTGGTGTGTTCCTTGGTTTTCTCAAAATAGGCCTTTTATCTGGGACGGATTTTAGGGCAGTATCTTTCACGGCCTTCCCAGCACACGAGTCATCCACAGGATGCAGAAGCTGCGAGGGGATAAACTGTTCCAAACTGTCAGTGTCGAGCTGAGGAAGCTGCTCCGAATTGGCAGCAAAATATGGTAGCTGCAAAGGGGGTGCCCGGTCTAAGCTGGTACCGACCGAAACGGTATTTCGACTTGGCGTCGCAGGCGCACTACTGGACTCTCCTGTCGGAAGCAGATATGGCTCACTACTTCTCAAATCTTCTACGTTATAAGAGTCGTCATTAACGATCAATTTACCGGACTGTACACGAGCACTATAACCCTTGGATCTTGCATTTTTGCAATGCTCGAGCAATACCCTGCGATCCTGGCGTTCTGCCAACGTGAGATCCTAGTTTATGAATATCTTCGTGTTCCTTAACTTTTTCCTCAATGATATCAATTCAATCTTCTTCCAAAAAGACAAAAACTCGACCTTAACGATCCTTCCCGTACCACGGCCCAAAACACGAATATCATTAATCTCCTGGGGTGCAATATGAACACCCAAAAGCCGGTTTGTCACTCCAGAGACATGTGACAACAATGAAGAACGGGACTCTTCCACCGCCCTCGGCAGGTCCAGTCCAGAAATAATAATATTATTCCTCAACTCTCTCCTCTCCAAACCCCGCACTGTCGAGCGAAGCTTACCAACCTCATTTTCAAGGTTCAAAATTCTATCCCTAGCATCGTAGAATTTTTCGCTGAGCTTATCAATCACAGAGTCAAAATGCTGTTTCAATTCTTCCTTAGTCTCACGAATGATAGCGTATATTTTATCAACTTCAGAACTCAGCATCTCCGCGTGTGGCAATCTTCACGATATAAGAGCGACAATAGATAAAAAGTGATAGCAGATAAGAACTGATAGCAAACTATATCTGGTGAATCTGAACTCGACAACTGTTCACCACGACATGCAATGTGTGAATGTAAGGGGACATTTTATATGGTTGGTTGCGATCAATTTGTATCAACCCTGTGAGCTTGATGACAGCAACCTCTCAAATGTTAAATGAGAAGGGGGGTTGAGTTATGAAGGTAATTCGATTGCCTTTTCAAATATGCCATACACTTGACCTTTTTTGTTGGAACTTATGAAGAAAAGAGTAAAAATAACGATAGCAACAGTTTAAATGAAAAATGAAAATAATGAGAAATTTTCTACTACAAAAGATTTTGAAAATTTCGTCCATTATTTTCGGAATATTGCCGATTATTTTTAAAATCCAATAAAGTAAAAATTTGTTAATTATTTTCATGTTCATGTTCTCTTGCTATCGTAATTTCTACTCTTTTTTTTTCGGAAGTAGGGGGCTTGATCAGTGGCGGCTCGTGAGCTCACAATCAGAGGAGGCCAAGCAAAAAATACAGGGTGTTTCATAATATATGCGCAGGATTTCAGGATGTGATAGCTCGTCCAAAAGTATGAAAAAAAGTTTTCATTAACTTACCCTCTAGAATGCACCATTTTCGAGATACAGGGTGTTGAAATTGAAGGGTTTTTACCGAAACTTTTTATCGTACAGGAAACGCTTTCGTAAGCATTTTCTAATCATAATAAGCAATTTTTTGTGCGGAATTTTTTCCTCCCAATTGGTGAAGGTTTATCGAGTTTTTCAAATAATTTGAATTTAACTGATGCCCCTAAGTGAGATTTTCATCTGCTATGTCTTTCAATAAACCTCTGTAAATTTTTTAAATCCGAATATCCTAATTTTGACCACACATTGTTTTCTGAATCTTCGGAAAAAACAGAGCAAAACCAACAAAATAATTTATTTCGAACTGTACTTCCTGTCAGAAACTCGTATTTATTGTACCATTGAACGCAGAAGGAACGATTATGTTTCGAATTGACAATTAAATTTTGCATAGCAGGCTGAGGTGTCTTCATAGTTTAAGTAATGAAAATTTTGTCATCGTAAGGCATTTGACTGAAATTTTTCTTCAGAAGAAAATCAACGTTCCTGGTTTCCGTTCCCATTCTTTTCGATAAAATATATGAATCTAAATAGCCATCCTTCCTCACCTACAAACTTCGCCAAACTGATAGTCTGTACATAGTACATACATTTAATATATATTATACATAATATTTTATTATGAAGGTATAGAATAGTGATACCAAAGATTAAACAACTTGTTGTTACTCTTACGTGATGCCGATCGTTCATATTCGGGATTCGGGCCGATCGGGCTAAACGAATATATGTACTGGAGACTGGGCCTCCGTCACGTGGTTTACAGCTCGAATTCTGACTGGCCCCTGCTTTGTATTAAGAGTTATTCGAAATTTTACACAAGCGTAGGTATCTCGACTTGGAGGCTCGGCCTCCGGGTCTGAACTCTGCTGTGTTGTATTCTTTAACGCATCGCATGTCGCATGCCTGACGTAGTACTGGTTGCGATGCGCAATCTTCTCAGTTTTGAAGTCTGTTGCGGAAGATGAATAAATGTGATGAGATATTGGGGTGAAAAATATCCAGAAATTTGAATATTCTATTGATGTAGGTTAACATTATATAGTTGAACTAAGAATTAAATACAATGCAGTAAAATTTGGGGAGGCACGGCCTCCTCTGAGCGGCCGCCACTGGGCTTGATACAGCTTTATATCCGCGGTCTAAAGCTGTTTTCGAAGGTGAAAGGCTAGTGAACACTATAATAATAATAATATACGTTTATTCAAAATACACATAAAAAATTACAGGTTAATTTATTTCGCAAAATATTTACCTGTGCGTAATTTTAAATAAAAAGTTTTTTTTTATTGATTCCCCATTTCACCTCTTTCAAGAACGCCTCAGCGTGTTTAAATCGAACTTTCAAACACGCGCGTTTTTGAGCGCTCGTTATACTTACACGAGGGCTATATCATTTCGTCACGATATCTGTATTTTTCGAATTTTGAGCCGAAAATGGTCTCAAACGACTATGTTCGACTCACTGATGACGAATCCGGCGGAAAATTCGAGTCTGTCCGTCCGCCCGGCCGGCCGGCCGTCCGTATACACGATAACTCTCGAACGGAATGTCCTAGAAACTTTCAGTGTAGGTTTGGATCGCGAATATCGCGGTCACGTTCATCAATGAGCAAAATTAGACTAGGAGTCTAAGGTTAAGTTCGTTATTGGGCAAAATCCGCCTAAGGGTTCCGTAAATATGGCCGCTCAAAATTTTGTTTCCCTGATAACTTTGAAACTACAGATTCGATCGTGATAAAATTTTGCACTCTAATGGAAAATGAGGTGTTCAAGCTACATGCGGAATTTTGTTCAGCTCGCATCACCAGAACCATAAAAACCATAGAAACGTGTAACTTTTGGACGGAAACGCCTAGGGACTTGAAATTTTCAGGATAGGTGTGGATCTCGATTGTCGTGATCACTTTCATCTATGAGCTAAATTATACTAGGGGTTCCGTAAATATGGTCGTTTGAAATTTAGTTTTCTTGATAATTTCCCAACTACAGATTCGATCGTGACGAAATTTTGTATACTTATGGAGAATGATATATTCAAGCAACATTTCTCTAGATCGCATGATCAGAACCATAGAAACCATAGAAAATCATAACTATCGAGCGGAAAGGCCTAGGAACTTGAAATTTTCAGGATAGGTGTAAATCTGAAATGTGGCGTTCACGTTCATCGATGAGCAGAATTATACTAGGGGTTCCGTAAATACGGTCGTTTGAAATTTTGTTTTCTCGATACTTTCGAAACTACGGATTCGATCGAGATAAAATTTTGTATTTCAAACGAGAATGAAATATTGAAGCAACATTTTGTCCAGATCGCATAACCAGAACCATAGAAACCATAGAAAATTATAACTTCCGAAGGTAAAAGCCTAGGAGCTTGAAATTTTCAGGGTGGGTTTGAATTGCGAATTTCACGGTCACGTTCATCAATGAGCAAAATTAGACTAGGGGTTCCGTAAATATGGCCGCTCAAAATATTCTGTTCCTGATAATTTCGAAACTACCGATTTGATTGGAATGAAATTTTGCACCTAGCTGGGGAATAATGTATTCAAACTACGTGCGAAATTTTGTCTAGATCGCAACACCAAGACCATAGATACCGTAGAAAATTTTAGTGAATTATCGAAAAAAAAAATTGGTTACCTAAAGAACTGACTTGAAGTCTGGATTATCGCATTAGTTTGAAAATTTGTGTGACAGCTGTCAAAAATTTCCTCAATTGGTTTCCAAAAATGGAAAATGCGAATCTACTTACAAGGTGCATGTCAAGCGCTCAAAAGCTCCTGCCTTCACGGCAGTGCTTTTCGTAATTTTTCAAAGTCACTATGGCAACAGCAACGACTCGAGAAACGTCAAGTCTAAATGACAATTTTCCGATTATAGATCTGACAGGAGTACCTTGTTACGCCAAATAAAATATTACTAAATGCAAATGCAAATAAATGCGGTATCGACCACGATTCTGCTTTACTTTTCAAAAAATCTATATAAGAATTCATTTTCAAGCACTGCGATGACAACAATTCATTTTTGATGACAAATCGCAAATAAGGTTCTGTTTTTCTCATTACCATGACAACGAAAGGTATACTGATCAAGAATTCAACCATTTTACATTCATATTTCCATTCTTTGTAGTGATAATACCAGTAATCATGATCCAATAAAAAAAAATTGCGTAAAGTATTCGTGGATAACTGGTCTTTAAAACACTTGCTTTATTTCGAGCACTCCGGCTTCGCCGTCGTGCTCGAAAACTCGCGCGTGTTTTAAACCTTTTTATCCACTTATACTTTAATATACTATTCTATAATATGTAATCAATACAGATGGTTCAATAACTCAATCCTTCCTAACTGATACAATATTCAATAGAATTTCGTAGTTTTAAACCACACCACTTTTCACGGGTAAACATCCTCCTCCGGGGCAGGTCCAATCGGGTAGGTTTCCATATTCGGGTTTGTACAATGGCTTTCTCATGTGTTTTTTTTTTCTCCTTTTTGAGCGCTCGTACTACTTACACGAGGGCTATACCATTTCGTCACGATGTCTGTATTTTCGAATTTTGAACAGAGAATGGTCTCAATCGACCATGTTCGACTCACTGATGACGAATCCGTCGGAAAATTCGAGTCTGTCCGTCTGTAAGCATGATAATTCTCGAACGGATGAACCTAGAGACTTGAAATTTTCAGTGTGTGTTCAGTTCCCGAATGCCTCGGTTGAGTTCGTTAATGGGCCAAATTCCATCAGGGGTTCCGTAAATATGGCCGTTCAAAGTTTGTTCCCCTGATTACTTGAAAACTACAGACTTGATCGAGATGAAATTTTGCACTCAAATGGAGAATGTGAAATTTTGTCTAGATCGCATGATCAGAACCATAGAAACCATAGAAAATTGTAACTTTTGAACGGAAACGCCTAGGGACTTGAAATTTTCAGGAAAGGTGTGGATCTCGAATGTCGTGATCACGTTCATCTATGGGCAAAATTATACTAGGGGTTCCGTTAATACGGTTGTTTGAAATTTTGTTTTCTCGATAATTCCGAAACTACGGATTCGATCGAGATGAAATTTTGTATTTTAATCGAGAATGATAAATTAAAGCCATATTTTGTCAAGATCGCAAGACCAGAACCATAGAAACCATAGAAAATTGTAACTTTTGAACGGAAAGGCTCAGGAACTTGAAATTTTCAGTGTAGGTTTGGATCGCGAATATCGCGGTCACGTTCATCAATGAGCAAAATTAGACTAGGAGTTCCGTAAATATGGCCGTTCAAAATATTTTTTTCCTGATAGTTTCGAAACTACGTATTGAATTGGAATGAAATTTTGCACCTAGCTGAGGAATAACGTATTGAAACTACGTGCAAAATTTTGTCCGGATCGCATCCCCAACACCATAGATACTGTAAAAAATTCTAGCGAATTATCGAAAAAAAATTGATCAGCTGAAGCACTGACATGAAGTCTGGAGTTTCGCCTAAGTTTATGAATTTTTTCGACAGCTGTCGAAAATTCCTTCAATTGATTTCTAAAACTGGAAAATGCGAATCTACCTACAAGGGTAGTTGTACGAGCGCTCAAAAGCTCCTGCCTTCACGTAATTTTTTTTACACGTTTTGTACAGAATATGAAGTTTTTGTTTCGAGAATTTTATATTTATTTTGTTGGCTAATATACTAGAGGATAACATGAAGCTATAAAATTCCAGTTGTTGCATTCATTTTAATTTACAAAAAATAAAATTCCAAAAACTCATCAACCCTCCCCAGTCTCCCTTACAAACAAAAAAAGGTCAAGTGTATCGCATTTTTGAAAAAGCAATCGAATGACCTTCAGAACAAGGTGTCATTCCACTTCCTTTTCATTTAAGGTTCAAGGGGTTGATACAAATTGATTGCAACCAACCGTATAAAATGTCCCCAAACGAACTAAAGTTCATTTTTTTTTGCATTTTCTCTGATTATGCATAAGGGCTGAGATAGATAAAAATAATAGATACTTAGTCAATTCAAGAATTATTGTACAGAGTGGAAATACTTTCAATTCATGCGTACCTACTTCCTAGGTACTTTCTCAGCAGGATTCAATTTAGATTTCCAAGAAATTTTGTGCTCAATCTATTTCAATATGAATTATATATTTTCCGGAAGGGCTGGATGCGTCAGAAGTTGTCTGATTTTAATTTACAAAACGGACTTTGAAAGTAGAAGTATGGTACTACAAAACTTCAATCTTGATTTTACGTTAAAACGTTGCAAAATAGGTAAAAAATAAATAGTGCTCTATCGGGGACGAATAGTGGGGGTAGCCGGCCGACGCGGGGAAGTTCGTACTATAACAAAAACGAGCTGCGGCAGGGCGCGAATCTATATCCCCACTACTTGACTGCAATCGAGCGTTCGGCTGGTTTTGGTCATGTTTGCACGTTTCTTTCACATATTTTGCAACATTTTAAGAAAAAATCAAGATTGACGTTTAGAGTACTATACTTCTCCTTTCAAAATTCGTTTCGTATATAAAAATCGGACAACTTCCGACGCATCCAGCCCTTCCGGATAAAAGTGCCTGAAATAATTCAAATCTCAATTACGCAAAAACTATTCTTCCGACAACGTCCGGATTGTGCATATTCAAAGTACCACTACTTTCATCCGGAAAACCAGCGCTAGAACATCGCAATTGCCGAGAAAAGAATTTTTTTAAAAACGTTGCTTTTTACGGTTTTCCTGCTTTTCTATGCTAATAATGACTCTATTGAGTTGCACTAGCACTCATTCTGTTCGTCTTTTCGTTTTCTACAATTATTCTGTTATTGAAAGTGTCAGCATCGCTCCATTGGTTCAGATTTTACGAGCAAAAAACTGAAAAACACCGTTTTGATGGGGTTTTTTCGAAATTACAAGGGAAGCCATCATATTTGCGAGTCGAAAACATATCACTAAACATCCACGAACCACCCCACGCACCCTTACACTCGCGTTTTTCTACGATTTTTGAAACGAAAAAATCCTTCTTGCTTGGTCTATATACACTTCTTCAACACATTCCCCCAAAAAGAATGTTTCGTTTGGGGATGATTGTTTGATGCAATGTGCGGTCATGTCTGTTTGATCGTAAGAGCGTATGATAATTATAATAAGGTAACGTTTTATAGGCGTACTGGCATGTCCGGAACCTTTCAATCCCCAAAAGAACGTTCAATTAGTAAAAATCTGACATTACACAGGTACATTAGGTGTCTATGAAGATTATCCTACTCTCAATTTGAAAGAAAAATAATGTTTTTTGGAGCCCATCAACATACGATCAATATATTGACAAATCTGGAAATTGGTCCTGCAGGCGCACGTGAAATTCAACTATGATTTCTGGTTTTTCGACGAAAAAAAAGCTAACCTGAAAATCCCGATCTGCATCAAGGTATGTCGCCAAATAGAACCCAGACCTTTCAACCACGTCGTGTTACTCAGAATTTAATTACATAACTCCATTCGATGTACCTACATCACATTCAAATCCCGGCGAGTCCCAGCTGGCACGAAAATCTTGATTTTCGTCCAGACTCCAACGAAATTTATTAGGATGCATTAACTTGAGAACAGCGCCAACGTTTTGAAGGTCCTTGTACTAAAAAATAACTCAATTAAAAATAAGTTGTTCCATCTTTTCTATCTAGGGAATTAACTCATTATGAAGTCTTCCAATTTGCTCCGATCTTATCAGATCATGAGGGAAATATTTTTCAATGATTATTTCCCAAGTTTTGAATAGGAGAAGTTTTGATGTGATTATTCATTGCACCGCCTGATCGTTTATATTCTACTCAATAGCTATCTCACAAAATATTTTGAATGGACAAATATGAACAATTTTTTATGGGCATTCATTGAACCACCTGATTGTTTATATTTTACTCAATAGCTTTTTCAGTCTATATTGGTCTTACAAAATAGCTCTACATACAACCAGAAATTTTATATCTAAATGGAGAATATAAATAGTAATAGTCAATTAGACAGGTATTGAACGCCCCACGAATGAACAATTACACAAGGACATACAATACCGAACACTGAACGAGCATATACAGGATATCAAGGACAAAATTGAAGAGAAAATGAGGAATCATGTGAATCTTCTCATAAGAAATATTATGAACTAAGCAAAAACTGAGACGAATGAACAAGGATTGCAATTGAAAGATGGCGGAAAGAAAAAGTTTTTCTCGCTCCGCAAAACCAGTGCAACGTCTAGTCCAGACGGCGAGTACCACTTTCCTTGTAAGGGTGTTTAGGGTAACAGTTGTCAGATCAGCCCTACTGATGAGTCCACCAGCAACGATGGGATGAAACACACATCCGTTTCCTCATCAGGGGACGCGTTTCAATATTGCAAGAACGCCTCACTGAAATATAAGAAATTGTAATAATTGTACTCGTGAATTATTTTATGTTTGAATTCAAAATTTTTTCAGGAAGCAATGAAGTGAAATCTTGAGCACAAAAAGATTTCATTTCGATATCATCACCTTAGAGTGGTATGTTATTCACTTACTTCACGTCGTTATTAGCTGCCGATACAATCGTGGTAAATATCACTTAGGATAAAGTGGGGTGAGATGGCCAGCCGGGAGAGATGGCCAACAGCTAGATCTCCATAACGCGTCGTTCTACGGCGCTGCTTGTCCTCCCCAGCGATCTTCGACTATGTGTGAGCAGGGCTCTTGTGTTTTCGAATACGTCAAGGTGATATTAGAGTAGTCCGAAAATAAAAATACTAGCGCGTCCTTGTGAAATTATTTAATGGTTTCTTACTTTTTACTACTGTGATTGTGCGAAAGTAAATTTATCGGTGATTTCGACGTATTGAGTGAGTACGATGTTCATTCTATAAGTTTTACCTCCAAAACTTGTTAAAAGAATGCAGTGAATTATTTTTTTCACGTGGCCATTTCTCCCTAGCATTCGGGAGAGATGGCCACCCAACTGTAGGGATAGATGGCTATTTAGTTTTTATGTCTATTTCTTTATAGTTTGTCGTCTCTTCTTGTTTACTGCGCAAAAATACCAACGAAGTATAACAGAAAGAACTCAAATCATGGAAACTATACTTCAAAAGAAAATGGAAGGCTAGCAATAGAAGCTGTCAGAAACGGATCGTCTGTAACCGGAGCCTCAAAAACTTATGGTATTCCTTGGGAGGAAGGTGAAAAAAAGATCTGTAAAGAAAACCAAACAAGAAAAAAGGGCGCTCCAACCATATGGCCAACTAACCCCACTGAACTGGGATAGATAACACTTATATTTATAAATAATAAAACGAAAATTCTAAAAGTATTTTGACCCTATTTATTGACCTACCTGTTTGGATTATACTTAAGCTGTTGAAATAAAAATATGATATAATCCTAAACATGAAAAAAAACTTGCAGGCGCATACTTTGCAAAACGGTGGCCCTCTCACCGGACTTCACTATACTCCATTCGAACCGATCGATGTCAAAACCGAAAACTTACTTTGTATGGAGGAAAAAAAAAACGTTTCGACACGGTTATTATCATTCATGCTGCTTTTTCTCGTACGAAGTTAAAGACAGATTGTATAAAATAGACTAAAAACATTTTAAGATATTTAAAATCAATCAAATTTGCGAACAAATAACGAACCCAGACCATATCAATGATTTAAAACAAGAAATAATAGTTTGAGTTCTTTCAGTCACAACTGAAAAATTATCCGAATTACTCGCCAACGCCAAGCATTCTGATCTTTTCAAAAGAGCCGAATTCGAGAAAATGCCGATTGTAAAAATCTGAAATATTCGTCTGCTACTTCTGCTACTCACGATAATTGTATGTATGTAGAAATTTATTCTCAACTGCGAAATTCTTCATATTATGTGTTTTTCAAAGTTGTCGCTATACTGATGATATCGATTCCTCTGAACCAATTTTTCTTGGTGTAGGTACGATGTGAATCTTACGAATGAAAGCTATGTGAAGATTCCGAAAATCCATCGATGTAAAACCTGCATTTTCCAACATATTTTTGCACAATAAAAAAGAGCCCCTACAATCTACATGAATGTTAGTGTGGAGGCCAGTACGACCTACAAATTCTAAATTTTCAGGATAGGTTCGAATCTAAAATGCCGCGGTTGAGTTCGTTATTGAGCATAATTCGACCAGGGGTTCCGTAAATATGGCCGTTCGAATGTTTTGTTCTCCTCGTCACTTCGAAATTACTGTTTGATCGAGATGAAATTTTGCACTCAGATGAAGAATGACGTATTCAAACTTCATGCAGAATTTTGTTCAGATCGTATGACCAAAATCATAGAAAATTATAACTTTCGAACGGAAAGGCCTAGGGAATTCTCAGGATAGATGTGGACCTCACGTCACGTTAATTAATGAGCGAAATTAGACTAGTGGTTCCGGAAATATGGCCGTTCAAAATATTTTTTTCCCGATTATTTCGAAACTACTGGATTGAAATGGAATTTTGCACGTAGATGAAGAATAATATATTCAAACTACGTGCGAAATTTTGTCCAAAAGGAATTACCATGACCATAGATAATGTTGAAAATTCTAGCGAATTATCGAAAAAAAAATGGTCTAAATCGACTAGGTTCGACCCATTGCTGGCAAATCTGTCGAAAAATTCAAGTCTGTCCGTCCGGCCCTCCGTCCATATATGATAACTCTCGGACGGAACGAACTAGAAACTTGAAATTCTCAGGATAGGTTCGAATAACGAATACCGCGGTTAATTTCGTTATTAGGCAAAATTCGACTAGGGGTTCAGTAAATATGGTCGTTTGAAATCTAGTTTTCTTGATAATTTCAAAACTACGGATTCAGTGGTGACGAAATTTTGTATTTCGATGGAGAATGATATATTCAAGCTATATTTTTTTCTGATACATTGGTTTCTAAAACTGGAAAATGCGAATCTAGCTCCCGACTAGTATCTGTTTGAGAAACAATCAGCCAGGGAAGAAGCCGGCATTCTACTGAGTGCAGGAAGATGCTTGTTGATCAATTTTCGTTTTTCTCTTTATCATGGAGCTCAGGTGTTGGCCGTATCTGTATAGTTTTTCGACGAACGTAAAGAAGATCTTGGAGTCAGATTCGGTACCGTTTCACTCTCATAGTCCCGACATAGCTGAAATGATTGAATGTTTTTTTTTTATAGTTTCCGTCAACGGAAGGCAAATGGAAGCCAATTTCAACTTTGTTAAGTGCGTCGACGCAATTGATGGAAAACACGTCACTATTGTACCGCCTGCTGGAAGTGGTTCATATTTTTATAACTATAAGTACGACATAGCCAAGTATTAATTCCTATAGTCAATGCTGATTTGGAGTTCATTATGTGTGATTTCGGAATTAATGGTCGTAAATCTGACGGAGAAGTAATTGAATATACCAGGTTTCATAAAAAACTTAACAAAGGAAAATTATCGTTACCTGTGCCGAGAAAGGCCTATGATATTTTTGTTTTTATAGGAGATGAAGCGTTTGCTCTTCGTTCAGATTTGTTGAAACCATTCAATTGAAAAGAACGAATAATAACAAAAAAATTTCAACTAAGTACCATCTATCGCGGGCGAAATGTAAAGTTTTTTTTTTGCATTAAAACATTAACATCTTTTCGTTTCAGAATATATCACACATTTATTTCTGTGAATTTAGATGCAATTGACAAAATAGTTATAGCAACCTGTGTTCTATATAATTTTCTGAGGCGGAGATACAGCCCTGCGAGGAATTTATACATACAATACTGTTGCAAGAATTATTACAATGGGAGAATCAACTCATTTGGATTTTCTACAAATTCTCTACATTCCCTACAACGCCAGCACATGATTAGTTGATGGACTATTTCAACAATGAAGGTGCTCTATAATGGCAACAAAGAATGGTGGACAAGACTAATGCATTTCATATTTGGTCATAACATAGATCTTTCAAACAATAAATGAAAATTACTTACCTCTTTATTATTGGCTATTGGCTTCATTATCACCACAGTCAGATTAATCGAGGTTACTGACCGACCTACGTGGAAGTTCTTGACCTTTCGTAAACAGTAATAAGTCATAGTACCACAAATGCGTTACATATACGTTCATCGATACCTGCTCCCTGCTCCTGAACGTTTTGATTCTATAACTTTTTGAGCGCTCGTACTACTAACACGAGGGCTATATCATTTCGTCACGATGTCTATATTTTTCGAATTTTGAGCCGAAAATGGTTTCAAACGATAGAGTTCGACTCACTGATGACGAATCCGTCGGAAAATTCGAGTCTGTCCGTCCGTCCGGCCGTCCGTCCGTCCGTATACACGATAACTCTCGAACGGAATGTCCTAGGAACTTGAAATTTTCAGGGTAGGTTCGAATCTCGAATGCCGCGGTTAAGTTCGTTATTGGGCAAAATTCGCCCAGGGGTTCCGTAAATATGGCCGCTCGAAATTTTGTTTTCCTGATTACTTTGAAACTATAGATTCAATCAAGATGAAATTTTGCTCTCTAATGGAAAATGAGGTGTTCAAGCTACATGCTTCGTTCAGCTCGCATCACCAGAACCATAGAAACCATAGAAAATTGTAACTTTTGAACGGAAACGCCTAGGGACTTGAAATTTTCAGGATAGGTGTGGATCTCGATTGTCGTGATCATTTTCATCTGTGAGCAAAAATATACTAGGGGTTCCGTAAATATGGTCGTTTGAAATTTAGTTTTCTTGATGATTTCCAAACTACAGATTCGATCTTGACGAAATTTTGTATACTTATGGAGAATGATATATTCAAGCTACATTTCTCTAGATCGCATGACCAGAACCATAGAAACCATAGAAAATCATAACTTTCGAACGGAAAGGCCTAGGGACTTGAAATTTTCAGGATAGGTTTGGATCTCGATTGTCGTGATCACTTTCATCTGTGATTAAAATTATACTAGGGGTTCCGTAAATATGGTCGTTTGAAATTTAGTTTTCTTGATGATTTCCAAACTACAGATTCGATCGTGACGAAATTTTGTATACTCATGGAGAATGATATATTCAAGCTACATTTCTCTAGATCGCATGACCAGAACCATAGAAACCATAGAAAATCATAACTTTCGAACGGAAAGGCCTAGGGACTTGAAATTTTCAGGATAGGTGTAGATCTGAAATGTGGCGCTCACGTTTATCAATGAGCAGAATTATACTAGGGATTCCGTAAATACGGTCGTTTGAAATTTTGTTTTCTCGATTATTTCGAAACTACGGATTTGATCGAGATAAAATTTTGTATTTTGTCCAGATCGCATCACCAAGACCATAGATACCGTAGAAAATTTTAGCGAATTATCGAAAAAAAAATTGGTCACCTAAAGCACTGACTTGAAGTCTGGATTATCGCCTTAGTTTGAAAATTTGTTTGACAGCTGTCAAAAATTTCCTCAATTGGTTTCCAAAACTGGAAAATGCGAATCTACCTACAAGGTGCATGTACCAGCGCTCAAAAGCTCCTGCCTTCAAGGCAGTGCTTTTCGTAATTTTTTCATTTCTGTCCGGAAACGGCATCTGATACTATTTATTTTAGCTTTTACGGTTTCTGAGGTCCCATAAACATGGGATCGAAAACGTTTCGTTTTCTATATACAGGGTGTTGAAGTTTCAATTTTTTTCAAGTTTTTTTCTTATAGTATCTACACTTCACAAGATATTCCACTGAAATTTGGCATAAATAATACACTTGAGAGTTTACACCATGTGACATGCCAATTTCGATAGCAAATCTACAGGGTGATATTTTTTCTGAAACGCTGTCCCCTGTTTGCCTCCAGAACTTTTTTTTTGGTGAGCCACTGTAAATTTGAGAAAAAATCAAAAAACAGCTTTGTTGTTGTACTAAACTTTATGGTCTCTTGTAGTTTTGTCGTATCTGCTACAGATTTCGAGAAAAAAATTTTGAACGATTCTCTCGAAATCCTCAAAAAAATCCAAATTGTCATAAAAATTCAGTTAGTAAGCTGTGGTGAATTAATTAATTATTAGATTTTATGGTTATTTTCCTGATCTGTAGCAATGATTCATAAAAATTCGATAAACTCGTATAATCATTACAAAAAATGTATTACTACAAGAAACACCCTGTATCTCGAAAACGAAACGTTTGCGATCCCATGTTTATGGAACTTTTTTTTCTTAAAATCACTCAAGGAATCTCCTCTCTTCGTTTGTACCGCCAATTTAGGAACACCCTGTATTGATATGCAAATGGGCATATTATATTTAGTCAGGTGGGTCCTTGTTGTGTTTCAAAAGTGAAAATAATTAATTTTTTCATAGATCACACAGAAAAATATTATCGAAACGTGAACCCACTATAAAATAAGGACTAATCATTTGTTTTTAATACGTAATACAGGGTAGGGGACCAGTGGATATCGGTATATGGCATATTAGTTTGCCCAAGATGCGGGTTTTGGTTATTGAACAATTTAAATTAACAAATCATTCGTCCCGTGCTGCCACAGTAAGTCGTTTGGTTGAAGTTGGAGCCCACGGAAACTTGACTAAAATAAAAGGGCACGAAAATATGAATTCGATAAAGCCATATTTACAGCATGATGGAGAATTCCACCGAGACATGGTCGAGAGAATGAAGGCCTCTAAAAATTCTGAGTAAATAGCATAGTACGTATAGAATAGTGCTATCACCGAAAAATCCCAGGATTCTAGATTTCTCAGTAAGTAATTCTAGTAATCATACAAAAAATTTCAAATTCGGTTTTGAATTGTGAATCAGAAATTTTGTTGAAAAATTGTTGCTATGAAAATAATTATTTTTATATCTACTGAATATCGTTAGAATCAGTAGTGTTCTTTGTACTGAGCGGAGTGATTTATGTAAGTTGAATCACATAGATCTTTCTTTCGTTTTCAATCAGTTCCCCCTTCCACAACTCCAAAGTGATTGCAAGTGATTATTCTGATCACGAAATTTCTTAATTCAATTAGATCACATTGGTAAAGTCAAAATTTGAAGTTAGACGTCAGAGACTTTTATATATGTACATAGAAGTGAGCGCATTCTTTCGGGCTTTACGTGAATGAATGTGTTCTGATTGCCAAATCGCCTTCACTTAAATCACAAAAGTTCCATCAGTTTAATCAGTACGAAAGAACACTTCTATCGTATCTGAAAATTACAGTGACTTTATATAAGACAGTGGCGACAATAGACGTCAGCGTTTTGATTGGTGACGCCATTAAAAGTCAAACTTTTATTTGAAGCGTTTTATTTGGCTTCCTTATCGTGTTAGTATTATTTGGAATGTTTCATTATATTTTGTGAATATCTGAATTTTATTTTTTCACATTTCTTTGGAATAATCTATAGGTGTTATCTCGCAAAAAAAATATTAGTTGTGCATATGAAATGTGTATTTGGACTGTTGTTTACATTGATTTATTCATCAATTAATTATTAATTCAGGATTGAAGAAAGCAAGGTGAGTGTTAATGATATATTATATATTGTATCCTAGCATCGCTAGGAGAATTAAGCGAATTTGTCTTCCCCCTTTGAAATTATATTGAATAAATTTTCAGTTTGTTTCTTTGTAGAAGTACATTTGAATGTCATGTTGGGAAATTTATTTGAAACAAATAAATGCCTGTATTTTATCATGATCTTGGATTGTAGGTAAATTTGTCTAAAATTTCAGGTACATTTTTCTACTGAGATGTGGGAAAAAGTAAAGGTGGATAGGAAAAAAAGTTGAAGGCGAATGCAGTTTCTAACATTCTTATTTTTACCAGAGATGTACCAACTTGTAAACTTTAAGTACGAGTCTTTTTCCCACACCTTCACTAGAAGAGCAGTTCCTAGTACATCAAGTTTCTCATGTGCCTTGCCTTCTGTTAGTACCGAGGGAGTCTAATACAACAGCATGCCAGCAAATCTATGCCCTAAGTGAAATATATTCTTGAATGATTCTTATTATTTTCTGATTTTTTCAATATGTATAATAATATGTGTTTATATGTAATATTATTGTTAAAATAAAAAAAGTGAAAATGAAAATATCCAAATATTCTTTTTGATTATCTTTTCTTCATATACTTCTGTGTTAATAGCAACCTCGCCAATGTGGATTTATATATCATTGGTATCATAATTATTGAATTGAAAACGAGTTACTATGAGTATTTTTCAGTTCAGATAATTGTTTCCTAATTATACAGGTGTGGCGCGATGAATGGATAATATATGATACCTGCGATGAGGGGGGGTTGTGACGGTACAGAAAAATGAAAAAAATCAAAAATAAATAAAATGAGCAAAACATGAAATGTGAGTTAAATCATAGTTCACATTCGATAGCGGATTTATCTAGGAATAGTATTCAAAAAACAGATTGATAAAATTCCTTCATTTGGAGTCTAGTCATCAAAAAGGACGGCGAAGGGTGAATTTTCAAAAATGTCAAATATCTCGCAAATATAATGACATAAACTAAACATGAAATATATTTTTCTGAACCACCACAACGTCTTCCCGTCGGTACCACCTTATCCATTCACTCTGTATATTCAAGGCAAATATACAAAATTTGAAAGGGTCTTAGAAATCCTTTAACTTCCACATTATGATTTTTTTTTGAGTAGAAAGTATCCTTCAGTCCAAGATATCTCGAAACACACTTTTTTTTTTTTTTTGTTTAGTCAGGGGGAATCCTCATGGACGAACTATCTCCGATAGATAGAACAGTGTGAGACTTCGTGTGAAGCACGACCTACTCTAACTAAACCTAACCTGCTGTTTTAGATTCCGGGCATTTATTACCTATTAACCTTTTGGCTCTTCTTGTTTGTATCTCTATCACGATCTTTGTCGTGTGATAATTGTGTTACCTATGAATTTGAATTTCATAGGAGTCTCTTCCTCTGGATAATTTGAATTGAGATTACTCAATTTCTGTTACTACGTAGTTGATCTCTGGGTCGTTTGTGATAGGTGGGTATCCTAACCACATCTTCTGCGGGGTTGTATTCAACAAGTCTTCTTAGCTCATCATTTGGGTGTTGACTTGCTCTTTCAAATATCTTCTCGGTCTTTTTTTTCAGGAAATCTGTGACAGTTTCCCATTCTAAGTCTCTGTGGATTTGTTGGTTTCTTACGAACCACGGCATATTCATTGCTGCTCTGAGCAGTTTATTCTCTGTTGCTTGAATCTTCTTTATATGGCTATTGGCTGCATTGCCCCATGCCGCCGAGCCATATGTTAGTTAGGGTCTTGCAATTGACTTGATCATTCGTAACTTCGTGCTTTGGTTCATTTGGCTTCTTCTTCCTAGCAGTGGGTAAAGTCTACTCATTGCTGAGTTTGTTTTATCCACTGCATATTTTATATGGTTTTTCCATGTTAGCCCTTTATCTAGTTTAACTCCTTGATATTTGACTTCATTTTCCCATTTTATCTCTTCTCCATCTATCTGTAGGTTGGAATTAATTTCAAGTCTCCGCTTCTGTAGTAGAATAGCTTGGCTCTTTTTGCTATTTATTCGAATTTTCCATTTAATGAACCATTCTTCCAAATCTTCTAGTGCTTCTTGCAGTCTTCTGTGTATGACATCAGGTCGTCGATGTCTGAAGGCTATTCCCGTGTCGTCTACATAAAAGGCGAGCAGATTCCTTGGATTCTTAGGAATATCGTAGATATATATGTTGTAGAGCAGAGGTCCTAGAACTGATCCTTGGGGCATTCATGCTTCTACTTGTCTGGTGGTAGATAATGTGTCGTCTATTTTGACATAAAAATTCCGGTTCCTCAGGTAGTTTCTTATTATCTTGCAGGTTTTGGTGGTGTAGCCTGCCATCATCATCTTATAGGCAAGTCCTTCGTGCCAAACTCGGTCGAAGGCTCTCTTGACATCTAATAGCACTAATCCTGTGGCTTGTTTATTCTGAAATCCTTCAGTGACATATTCAGTGATCCTCAACAGTTGAAGTTCTGTGGAATGATTTCTTCTGAATCCAAATTGTTCCGGTGGTATCAGATTCAGCGCTTCTGTTTCTTCATTGAGTCTTTTTGCAATGACTCTTTCGACAATTTTTCCAAGTGCTGACAGTAGACTATCGGCCTGTAGTTTTGTGGGAATTTCCTATCTTTTCCTGGCTTATTGAACACAATTACTTCTGCTGTTTTCCATCTTTCCGGATAGTATTCTGTTCTCATCACTGCGTTTGCTATATTGGTTAGCGCTGCTATTCCTTTTCTGGGCAATTTCCGTAACATAAAGTTTGTTACTTTGTCTTTTCCTGGAGCTTTTCTGTTTTTCAATTTCTTGATGATTTATTTAATTTCCGTTGGTGTTGTTGGGGTTGGGATGGTATCGCCTTCCGGCGGTTCCAACATCAATTCTTCATTTCCTTCGACTTCTTCTTCTAAGTCTTCATTGTCATCGTCTTCTCTGTAGTTGATTCTGGCTTCTCGTTCTATTGCGTCGACCAGCGCTTCGGATTTTTCTAGCTTTGAGTAGGCCATCCCATTAGCTCCGTGTAGAGGGGGAATTTCGGTTTTCTCGCGTCGTAAGCACTTTTGCATCTTCCATGCTGAGTGGTCTATGGTGTTTATCTCTCTAACTCTTTGGTTCCATCTGTCTGTCCTCAGTTCCCTCAGTGCATTTTTCAGCACTTGACTGTGTTTATTCAGCTCTTTCTTGTCTACTTCTCGATGTGAAGTTCTGTAGTTCTTCCTGAGTTTTCTATTCCTCTTTATAAGCTCTTTTATTGCTTTTGGGGTTTCACCATGTGAATTTTTCGGGGCTGGCCTTTCGATTCTTCTGGTACTTTCCTCGTAGGCTTCTTTTATTCGGGTTTCTAATTTTTCAACTTCATCTTCTAGATCTTGAGGGGTTCTTATCTGTGGAATTTCACTAATTTTCTCCTGGATTATTTCACTGTACTTTTTCCAGTCTGTGGAGTCTTTCGTTTGAAGTTCTTCTGTTATCGGTCTTTTTCCCAATCTGAGTTCTATTGGGTTGTGGTCTGATGTACCCTCTTCTATAGTATCAAGTGTGAAATCTTGGGTAATATCTTTCATTATGACGATATCTAATACGTCCGGTAGGCCATTACTTCTGGGCAGGTAGGTCGGAATTTCAGATCCTAATACTATGGCATTTAGTTTTTCGGCGTACTTCTTAAGCTTCTTTCCATTTTGGTTTTCAGTTCTGCTATTCCATTCTCTTGATTTGCAGTTCATATCGCCAATAATGATGTTCGGGTAGTTTCCTTCAAGCATCTTTTTCAGATCTTCCTCTATCAAGTCATTTTGGGGTGGTTTGTAGGCTGACGTAATTTTCATTTGTCCTCGATTCGTATTAACTATAATCGAGACGGCTTCTATTCGCCCATTATTCAGTACATCGTCAAAATAGCGGTCGATGTTCCTCTTGACTATTAGGGCTACGCCCCCTCCTGTACAATTTCTGTCATTTCTGTATATTTCATGGTCGGGAAATGAAATTCTATTTCTTGTAGATAGTCTCGTCTCCTGAATGGCTATAATATCCGGTTGTTTCTCGGATATTATTTCTTCTATTTCAGATCTACGGGCTCGTAGACCGTTTGCGTTCCATGAGACCATCTTTAGGTTGTTTTTATATTCGTTAGCTCCATTAATTGGGTTTAGTGAGTTTTCGGGACTTTTTGTCCATCTCTATTTCCAGGAATTTCATGAGCTTGCTCATGATATTTTTGGTGAAGGTATCTAGATCCTCGGTGGTTTCGGTGCCTTTCTTGTTGGTATCTTCTTTCTTCTTTTGGCTGCTTTTCTTGGATTTTCCATTTTTTGGGGCTTCTTTCTTCTGCTCTTGTTTGAGTGGTAGCGTTTTCTTCTTTTTATATTCTTCCTTCTGTTCTTGTTGGACAGTAGGCATCTTTTCCTCTTCTTCTTTTCTTGCTTTGGTCGCAGTCTTCTTTTTGGTCACCAGTTTCCACTCGCTACATCCTTTGTAGCTGGCTGGGTGGCCTGTTTTTCTGCAGAGCGCACAGGTAGCATTTCTCTCCTCGTTTTCTCTTGTTAGCGTTCAATCTTTACTATTGTGCGCTCCAGAGCATTTAACACATATCCATGGGAATGTGCATTCACTTTGCGCATGTCCGTAACGTTGACATCTATGACATTGGCCAGGTCCAATGCTCTTTTTCTTCGGCTCTACTACACAATTTATACCGTAGAGCTGTTTCACTTCGACTATTTTCTTATTTTGGGTTTTCACCAATAATAAGGGTATTGCCTTTTTGGTTTTGTTGGATGTCATCCTTATGACATCCGCGTCGGTAATGCCTTGCTCGGCGAGGTCTTCTAAGATGATGTTAATATCTGCGTCTAGTGGCAGATAACGTACCACCGCGTAGATTCTCTTTTCTTCTTCTCTTTGGAGGGTGTAAAACTCTTTATTTCTCGACTCGAGGAATTTCGTCATCTTCATGTTTTCGTCGGGGGATTGGGGAACAACACGAATGCCGGCTCTTACAGTGGTCGCTCCCAGGTATTTAATACCCTTCATTTGCATCTCTCTCGAGATTTGTGTCCAGTCGGCCGTGCCTCTTAATGTCACTGGAGGGACTTTCCCTTTTTTCTGCTCGTTTGGAGCAGGGCCTTCAATTTCTTCTGCGGTTGCAGAAATAGCTTCTTCTGGGCGTTTTCCTTTTTGCAATGCTGCAATATACGACTTCTTCGTAGGTGGCCCTCCTGCTGCATCATTGAATTCGGTAGGTTTTTTCTGGTCTTTTTTTTGGATTGTGGGGGTTGACACTGCCTCCTCTGTCCCAGAGGAGACCCCATTTTCTTTTCTCTTAGCCCGTTTTCGCGGCTTCGAGGATTGAGACATTTCTGCTCTCAAGGATTTCACCTCATCTGATAAAGTTTCAAGACTTTCCGTCAAAACTTTCATCTGACTCATGAGGGTGTTGATATACTCCTTCTGTTCTTGTATAATCCGATCTTTATCGGTTTCCTCATTGGCATCTTCTACTTCAACATCCATATCGGATATTTCTTCATCCGACAAGTTTTCTGCGTCGGATTCTCTGTCTTCATTTGCAGAGTCGTATTCCGACATTTTGTCAGAGTGACTCAGCAAACAACACTTATTTCACTAAAGTCACTTTTGTCTCCTCAATGTAAAATAAACTGTGGAACCATCAATCTAAACCTGGACTCAACACAGTTATTTCTTCGATTCTTATCACTTCTATACGAGGTTCACTTGGCACAGATGCGCACTTCTCAATACGTCTGCACTCCTCAAGGGTTCAATCGCTACTGTCAAAACACACTGCCCAATGTTTGAATCTATTATTTCCCGCCGACCTTCAATGGCGGATGGGCGGGGCTTATAGCCTATTGTCGCCACTGCCTTGTATAAAGTCACTATAACGAAAATTAACAAGTAATGCCATCTGTGTGTTAGGGAAGTATCATTGACTTTCCCTCATTTGTAGTGCCTGTCATATGAATAAAAGTTAGTCTACGGCGGGATAACAAACGGTGTAGTCACTTATCCCAATTTCCCTGAATTGTATCCACACGAACCCTCGAATTACATTAAATACAAATTGAATATATTAATTATATTCCAAACTGACAGCAACTATTTGCTTATGAATTATCCAGAGAATTTGCACTAGTGCAAATTGCCATTATAATTCGTTTGAAGTGGCCAAAATTACAATACAAATGTTAGCTGTTAACTGTTGTGTTGCTGAATTCGACAAATGAATTGAATTTCCCTATACATATGTTTATTTCAGTTCTTTTAGTTCCTGAAAATTACAATCATACATATTTTGTTTAGGAAACGTTGTCGAATAATATTGTAACGAACTTGGGTTATGAAAAAGGTTTGGTAATATGAAGAACTTAGTCCTGGCATTAATCTACCTAATTCCCCGTCAGTGAAATGTGGAATGTAATAGTATCAGCGATGGATTCTATGTTGGCGATGCGTGAAAGCCGGCATTGTAAAATGGAGTCGTATTCCCCGACAGATACTGGAGAATATACTGCTCAACATTGAGATAACTAGGATCGCGCAGGAAGATATAAACAACCGACATCAACAGGAACGGATAAACCTGGTATCCGGATGGATATTCGTTCTGCGCCAACTAGCGCTGCCGCGGATAGCGGATCGACAATGGGGAGTATGTATCGTCGTTGTAGGTAGTCATTCTTGTGGATTAAGCAACTCTCTTTCAAAAATCATTAGAGAAGACAATATTGTACTGCAGTGGCGCTCCCAGAGATTGAGTCTGGGAGGGGTAGTGACCGTATTTTCTAACCAGAGATTGTGCCTGGGGGGGGTAGTGACCGTATTTTGGAATTCAGAAGGAAGTAAAGCCTGTATTGAGTGCTGAAAATACGGTCCTGGGGCGGGTAATTACCCCCAGTACCCCTTCCCGTGGGAGCGCGCCTGTTCTACTGGTCCCCTATTCTTCATGATACACCTTAATGTATATGGAATAAATTTTGAAACAGAGAGGAGAAAAGTTGCGGCAGTAAATATTGTTGAAGATACCAACAAAGTCATAAGTGAGGTATTATTTCCGGATCTGAAACAATAAATCGAAAGGACCTGGAAGAAAACAAAAACATCTTTTGAGAGAAACAATCTGATTCTTAATCAGGCAAAAACTCAATCAATAAATTATTTTAAATCAAGAAGAATATAACCTTTCCGTATATATTGAGATGTCGAATAGTAATGAATGCAAATTTGACCCTTGACGAGCCCCAAATTTCATGTCTCCTTTACCTAATAAATATTTCCATTCGCAAGTATAGCTAAAAGTGAAGGAAAGAACATGAAGCAAAAATAAAAAACATTTGTGTGAAATTTGCTGTGTTCAATTCATTTTCAATATTTAAGATGAACCTGAAAAATTCATGAAATAACAATACACTGACTTATGAACCAACCACGTTAGTGTTTTACATTATTTGGAGTCGTAATAAAATGGAATGTCCGAAGCATTGAAAAAAAATTGATGAAAAACACTGCCGTCAATTCAGAAGCTTTTGAGCGCTCGTTCATGCACCTTGTAGGTGGATTCGCAGTTTCCAGTTTCAGAAAGCAATTGAACAAATTTTCGACAGCTGTAAAAAAAATTTTCAAACTAAGGCAAAAGTTTTTGATATTCGCTAGAATTTTCTATGGTATCTATGGTCTTGGTGATGTGATCTGGACAAAAGTTTGAATACATTTTTCTTCATATATGTACAAAATTTCATTCTAATCCGAAATTATCGTGGAAAAAATATTTTGAGCGGCCATATTTACGGAACCCTTGGTTTAATTCGCTCGTGACCGCGACATTCGAGATCCAAACCTACCCTGAAAATTTTTAAGTCCCTAGGCCTTTCCGTTCGAAAGTTATAATTTTCTAGGGTTTCTATGGTTCTGGTCATGCGATCTGCAATAAAAGTAGCTTGAATATACAGGTTGTCCCAGAATGAATGAATAATCCTGGAACACTGTATAGAAGAGCAATTGGACTCTCTGAAAAAACTTCAAAAAAAAATCTATCGCCACTAGCAATATTTACTTTTTCAAAATAATAATTTCTTGCACATCACGTTGCGTTTCTGTGTATCAAGCTCACAAGTGGATGAAATCCATCAGTTTCTTCATGGTGAAATATTCTTCATTGAACTACCAATAGATATGCTGAAAACCGTATAGATATCTGATGTAACTTTTTTGGAAAAAAATATCCAATTTCTAATTTCATCATGATATGTGATGAATATTTCATAATGTGAAAGTTTAATTGTTCATGGTGGGAATAAAATTTGAGAAAGCCTGTGAGGCCAACACAAAAAAAAATATGCGCCTTTCATGTAAATTTCAAAAAGGTACAATACATCTTCATAACTTATTTCACCATGAAATAACTGATTGATTTGATTCATTTGTGTGAATAGCTCTTATATACAGTGTTACAGGATTATCCATTCATTCTGGGACACCCTGTATAATTCCCTATTAAAATTTCGAACAGTCATATTTACCGAACCCCTGTCGAATTTTTCCCAATAACGAACTCAACCGCGGAATTCGAAGTTCGAACCTACCGTGAAAATTTCAAAATTCTAGATCGTTCCGTTCGAGCGTTATCGTGTATACGGACGGCCGGACAGACAGACTCGAATTTTTCGACGGATTCGTCATCAGTGAGTCGAACTTAGTCGAGTAAGACCATTTTCGGCTCAAAATTCGAGCAATACAGACATCGTAACGAAATGATATAGCCTTCGTGTCAGTAGAACGAGTGCTCAAAAAAAGAAAATTATTGACATTATGTGAGAAACAGAAAATATTACTCTGTGAAAAAATAATTCAAAGAATTTTTCGTGTTACATGCATGACCTGTTAAAACATTCTCGAGAGTATTCCAAAATATCGTTGAACTTCAAACGCTCTTCAAACCTCCTCTTTTAGCGAGACGTCGTCATCTATTATCACGTCGAGCTCAAATATCACGATTATGGGCGTCGAATTAATGTCCAAGATAAGCAAGGCATATTATTCAGTTTGCGAGTGTGCTCGAACTTGGGACGAAACGTCTTCCTTCCTTCTTCTCATCTTCTAGAAGTTCTTGTTGAGCTGCCGGACTGCTAATTCGGAAAGACGATTCCGTAATTCTGGGGCTGATGGGGTGAACGGTTATTGGAAGAAACGACACAATTACCTGGGGAAATTTATGTCTAGGGGGTTTGGTCGGCTGCAGTTTGAATCGATTCCTGATTAGTTAAACGGATTCAAATCTGGTATACAGGTGTTTTTTAAGGTGAGGCTTTTTTTGACAGTTGCTACAACTGATCAAAAGAGATCATTTCGCCGGAAGTTGATCATATAAAATATTCAATTTGAAAAAAGTGCAAAAAATCATCATGTCTGTATCGTGTTATTTCACTATGCCATGTGCATTTCCTCATAATGTAAATGAAGTGCTCGACTTCCGTCGCATTCTTTTCTAGGCACCTAGAAACTTGAAATTTTCAGGGTATGTTCAGTTCCCAAATGCACTGGCGGATCCAAGGGGGGGGCACGTGCCCTCCCCAGACGAAATTTTTTTGTATTGTGGAGATTCCATCACAGTACATAATTAGAAAAATTTTTTGCCTTCCACCCCTTGTGCCCCTCCAGAAAAAATCCTGTGCCCCCCCCAGAAAGAAATCCTGGATCCGCCCTTGCCCAAATGCCGCGGTTGAGTTCGTTATTGGGCAAAATTTGATCAAGGGTTCCGTAAATATGGCCGTTCGAAATTTTTTTCTCCTGATTACTTCGTAACTACTGATTTGATCAAGATGAAATTCTGCACTCAGATGGACAATGTCGTGCTCAAGCTTCATGTCTAGATCGCCTGACCAAAACCATAGAAACCATAGAAAGTGATAAATTTCGAACAAATAGGCCTAGGGATTTGAAATTCTTAGGGTAGGTTCAGATCTCGAATTTCGCGGTCACGTTCATCAATGAGAAAAATTAGATTAGGGGTTCCGTAAATATGGTCGTTTGAAATTCAGTTTTCTTGATAATTTCGAGACAACGGATTCGATCGTGACGAAATTTTGTATTTTAATGGAGAATGATATATTCAAGCTACATTTTTTCCAGATGGCATGACCAGAAACATAGAAATCATAGAAAAATTTAACTTTTGAACGGAAAGGCCTGAGGACTTTCAGGATAGGTGTGGATCTCGAATGTGGCTGTCACGTATATCAATAAGCAAAATCAGACTAGGGGTTCCGTAAATATGGCCGTTCAAATTTTATTTTTCCTGATTATTTCAAAACTACTGAGTGGATTGGATGAAATTTTGCACATGGATGTGAATTATGTATTCAAACTACTGCGGAATTTTGTCCAGACCGCATCACCAAGACCATAGATACAGTAGAAAATTCTAGCGAATTATCGAAAACAAAATTAGTCACTTAGCACTGACGTAAAGTCTGGAGTTTCTCCTTAGTTTGAAATTTTTTTTGACAGCTGTGAGAAATTTCTTCAATTGGTCGAGCGCTGACAAGCTCCTGACTTCACGGCAGTGCTTTTTATAATTTTCGGTATAATGACTTATTTTGATGAGTTCTTTTGCTGGTCAAAAAAGCCTCACCATTGAAAACACCCTGTATACCTATGGGCAGAGCTGTGCCGAGCACTTCCGGGAAGTACTCTCTTCCCAGACGTTTTTTCTTTGAGAAAGTAGCATTTCCCGGCCTAGTCCAGGAGGTAAGTACTTCCCGGACTAGGGCGGAAAGAGTCACATCGTCGTTACGACTGACACCTATTTGACATGAAATTACATAGTTGACATTTGGATTTTTGTCCTACAAAGAAATATAATAAAGAAATATGTCTCATTGATTTGTTATTCTACACGGTTGCCGAAAAAATAGTGTACGCAACACGTCCAAAATTCCAGAATTTGTCTACTCGTCCAAAAAAAACAGTATTTCCTGGACTTGTAACGTGAATTACTATTTAAGGAGATGTTGGACACGCATATGTACATATGAATGCTATTCAAGATTGGATAATAAATTTGAATACTGAAAATTAAATACTTCGCAGGTTAATTTTTATTATTAAATAAATTAGTAATAGCATTAGTAAATGGATACTTTTTGAGAACCTTTTCCTGAATTGAATCAACCTATACAGATATAGGGTAGAAAAATATGTTGTTTATTGATATTCCTAATATCCCATCACAAAATGTCCCCAATTTCTTTATGCACGATATTATATTTGCCCAATGCTAATTCAAAAAAATCAAAGCAAATAATTTGTGGTAACTCACCATCATACACCGAGTATTGAAGAATTCACTAACCTGTAAGGAAAATTATATTGAAAAGAATCTGGTATGTAAATTATTACACAAGAATTGGTATAAGAACCAGTGACATACAGAAAGTAGACTGTAATTTTTTTCAAAGTTTTAATATTGAAAATAATGAAGCAAAACCATTTCCACCTTTCCAGAAGTGAAGGTTGAATCAGTGACTTAGCTGTAGCCAAATCACGTCTGCAGTTGAGTAAAGGAAATACTGCTCGAACCTCGAATAGGGAGTTTTTATTTATTTATTCATAAATAAATTCCAATTTTCCAAATATGAATCTGATCTGAAGGTGGATCTCCAGATTTTGATGAATTTCAAAACGTTGGAAAAAAAATTTAGAAAAGCACTGCCGTGAAGGCAGGAGCTTTTGAGCGCTCGTACATGCACCTTGTAGGTAGATTCGCATTTTCCAGTTTTAGAAACCAATTGAAGGCATTTTTGACAGCTGTCAAAAAAATTCTGAAAGTTAGGCGAAACTCCAGACTTCATGCCGGTGCTTCAGCTGATCAATTTTGTTTCGATAATTCGCTAGAATTTTCTACGGTATCTATGGTCTTGGTGATGCGGTCTGGACAAAATTTTGCACGTACTTTGAATACATTATTCCTCAGCTAGATGCATAATTTCATTCCAATCCGATCAGTAGTTCCGAAACTATCTGGAAAAAATATTTTGAACGGCCATATTTACGGAACCCCTAGTCTCATTTTGCTTATTGATGAACGTGACCGCGATATTCGCGATCCAAACCCACCCTGAAAATTTCAAGTTCTTAGGCCTTTCCGTTCAAAAGTTACAATTTTCTATGGTTTCTATGGTTCTGGTCATGCGATCTGGACAAAATATTGCTTCAATATATCATTCTCGATTAAAATACAAAATTTCATCTCGATCGAATCCGAAGTTTCGAATTTATCGAGAAAACAAAATTTCAAACGACCGTATTTACGGAACCCCTTGTATAATGTTGCTCATAGATGAACGTGATCACGACATTCGAGATCCACACCTATCCTGAAAATTTCAAGTCCCTAGGCATTTCCGTTCAAAAGTTACAATTTTCTATGGTTTCTATGGTTCTGGTCATGCGATCTGGACAAAATTTCGCATGTAGCTAAAACACCTCATTTTCCATCTGAGTGCAAAATTTCATCTCGATCGGATCTGCAGTTTTCAAGTAATCAGGGAAACAAAACTTTGAACGGCCATATTTACGGAACCCCTGGTGGAATTTGGCCCATTAACGAACTTAACCGAGGCATTCGGGATCTGAACCTACACTGAAAATTTCAAGTCTCTAGGTTGATCCGTTCGAGAGTTATCGTGCTGACGGCCGGACGGACGGCCGGACGGACAGACTCAAATTTTCCGACGGATTCGTCATCAGTGAGTCGAACATAGTCGATTGAGACCATTTTCGGCTCAAAATTCGAAAAATACAGACATCGTGACGAAATGATAATATAGCCCTCGTGTAAGTAGTACGAGCGCTCAAAAATTAAAAATTGCATTCGGAAGAGAAGTGACTTTTCATGGCTCGCTTTCAACTACCCGCCTCACTGCGTTCGGCGAATAACACAAGCTCGCCATGCAAAGTTAGACTTCTCATCCTCATGAAGTAATATACTATTATCTACAATAATTATAATACCTAAATTGGGCTATCAGACCTATAATACGTACGTTACATTATTATTTTATATTAGCTTTTGACAGAAAAATTAAACAAGGAGAAAATAAAAAATTACGAAAAGCACTGCCGTGAAGGCAGGAGCTTTTGAGCGCTCGTACATGCACCTTGTAGGCAGATTCGCATTTTCCAGTTTCAGAAATCAATTGAAGGAATTTTTGACTGCTGTCAAAAAAATTCTGAAACTTAGGCGAAACTCCAGACTTCATGTCAGTGCTTCAGCTGATCAATTTTTTTCCGATAATTCGCTAGAATTTTCCACGGTATCTATGGTCTTGGTGATGCGATCTGGACAAAATTTTGCACGTAGTTTGAATACATTATACCTGAGCTAGGTGCATAATTTCATTCCAATCCGATCGGTAGTTTCGAAACTATCAGGGAAAAAATATTTTGAATGGCCATATTTACGGAACCCCTAGTCTAATTTTGCTCATTGATGAACGTGACCGTGAAATTTGCGATCCAAACCGACCCTGAAAATTTCAAGTTCCTGGGCCTTTCCGTTCAAAAGTTAGAATTTTCTATGGTTTCTATGGTTCTGGTCATGCGATCTGGACAAAATATTGCTTCAATATATCATTCTCGATTAAAATACAAAATTTCATCTCGATCGAATCCGCAGTTTCGAATTTATCGAGAAAACAAAATTTCAAACGACCGTATTTACGGAACCCCTTGTATAATGTTGCTCATAGATGAAGGTGATCACGACATTCGAGATCCACACCTATCCTGAAAATTTCAAGTCCCTAGGCGTTTCCGTTCAAAAGTTACAATTTTCTATGGTTTCTATGGTTCTGGTCATGCGATCTGGACAAAATTTCACATGTAGCTTGAACACCTCATTTTCCATTTGAGTGCAAAATTTCATCTCGATCAAATCTGTAGTTTTCAAGTAATCAGGGAAACAAAACTTTGAACGGCCATATTTACGGAACCCCTGGTGGAGTTTGGCCCATTAACGAACTTAACCGAGGCATTTGGGATCTGAACCTACACTGAAAATTTCAGGTCTCTAGGTTGATCCGTTCGAGAGTTATCGTGCTTACGGACGGACGGCCGGACGGACGGACGGACGGACGGCCGGACGGCCGGACGGACGGACAGACTCGAATTTTCCGACGGATTCGTCATCAGTGAGTCGAACATAGTCGATTGAGACCATTTTCGGCTCAAAATTCGAAAAATACAGACATCGTGACGAAATGATATAGCCCTCGTGTAAGTTGTACGAGCGCTCAAAAAAGTGTCGATTATTCTTTCAAATGTAAGTTTTTCAATAAGTTGGAAAGTTATATGAAATATCGAAGATTGGGAAAGCGAATAGAAATTAATTTCTTATCCAAATTCATCGATTCCTTGACTGATGTCATCCACCCATGTTATTTACCGAATACACAAACACATCATTCATTCAATATCTTCATTCACAAGTTATTTCATCGTAGCTTTATTTTCTGCAACAATGTTTTTTCAAATGAAGAGAAGGTCACGAAGGAGTGTTTTGAAACTTCCGGAACAAATGTGAGTCATCGAGCCTTATTTATAATGCGACTATTGTCATTATTCCATTGTAATGTAAAATTATTGTCTGTCTTATGAAGCTACGATTTTTCACGATTAAATGATTATATTTTTGTTTATCTCGAAAGTTGGATGCCATTATTCTCAATTTTATTTCACTATACAGGGTGTCTACTTTCAAAAGGGCCAAACTTCAGGGAGAGATCATACATAAAATTTGCAACGAAAAATGTCATATACCACATGGTCAAAATGTTGACGGTTATTCTTCAATTTAACATTTCTTGATTTCACGAAATATTTCAAGTTTTACCATAAAATCAATTATACTTCAGTTATCCTTAGAGCCTCTTCAGATTTGACCACATATTTGGAAACAGCATTAAATTTTCTACAAGATAAGAATTTCGGTCTGCCAAAAGAATTCTTATTGCGAACGTGGTAAGGAGATGAATGTCACGATTCTGAAGTGAACAAAACGAGTCATATTTTTCCAATTGTTTTATCGATGAAAAATCATTGATTATGGACATGTTTTCTTTTTAGCAAAAACTACCCCATTTTGTGTGCTTTCGAATGACATATCAACTTTTGTGCTTGCTGCTTGTCTTCTGCCCTAATATCATGGCTAACAAGATAACAACGAATAAGTCGAAATATTCCAAACCTAAATTTGCTCTATTTTGAAGCTCTTTATGATTGAATATTGAAGTTATTTTCATGGAAATCATGAATTCATCTGTCGATTCAAAATAATTTGAAGGAATAAACCAAATTTTAATAATACAGATTTTATGAAAATATGTAAAGAAGGTAAACTAATACTACTCATAGCAATCGTTCGAAATCTCCACTGCCTTATTATATACATTTTGCACATCGTTTTCGCACTAAATCTACAAACCTGCGAAGTTCGTAACGTTTCTGACGCATTTCTGCACAACACAAATTTATTCTTTCGATCAGATCCTATCGAGTCTGAATGCGAATTTGATATACTTTTTCTTTCAAGGTGTTCCAGACATGAAAATCAAAAGGCCTATGATCGGGACAATCTTACCGGACCGTACCTTACAATCCATTGCACTCCAAAATATTGATTCATTAAGTCCCGCACATTCCGGCTATTATCAGCTGGGCAGCCATCCATTCGAAACCAGACATTTTGTCTTTTAGCCAGGAGCATTTCATCCAATATGTCTGTTAAGCTGCTTTGGATTGATGTAATGAATTCTTCAGCGTTGAGCCGATCGGGAAGTATTACTGGTCAGAAAAGTTCACCTTTCATGACTCCCAAAGCCGGAATTTTCGGGACTTAATAAATGAATATTCAGGGGCGCAATGGATTGGGAAGTTCAGTACCCGGTAAGATGGCCACCAAGCAGCCCCGACCTTACGACTTTGGATTTTTATGCCTGGAACACATTGAAAGAAGAAGTATATCAAATTCGTGTTCAGACTCGAGAGGATCTGATCGAAATAATAAATTTGTGTTGTGCAGAAATGCGTCAGAAACGTTGGGAACTTCGAAGGTTTGTAGATTCAGTGCGAAAACGATATGTAAAAGGTATTGAACAAGGAGGTGGACAATTAGAACACCTGTTGTAAGTAGGAGCCGTCTTTCTTCACATGTTTTCATATAATTTGTTTTATTAAAATTTAGATTATTCCTTCAAATTATGTTGATTCGACAGATAAATTCATGATTTCCATGAAAATGGAATATTCAATCATAAAGAGCTTCAAAATAAAGTAAATTTCGGTTTGAAGTATTTCGACTTTTTCGTTGTTATCTTCTTAGCCATGATATTAGGACAGAAGTCAAGCAGCAAGCACAAAAGTTGATATTTCATTCGAAAGTACACTAAATGGGGTAGTTTTTGCTGAAAAGAAAACATGTCCATAATCAATGATTTTTCATCGATAAAACCATTGGAAAAATATGACTCGTTTTGTTCAATTCAGAATCGTGACATTCATCTCCTTACCACGCCCGCAATAAGAATCCTTTTGGCAGACAGAAATTCTTATCTTGTAGAAAATTTAATGCTGTTTCCAAATATGTGGTCAAATCTGAAGAGGCTCCAGGGATAACTGAAGTATAATTGATTTTATGGAAAAACTTGAAATATTTCGTGAAATCAAGAAATGTTAAATCAAAGAAAAACCGTCATTATTTCGACCATGTGTTATATGACATTTTTTGTCGCAAATTTTAGGTATGATCTTCCCTTGAAGTTTGGCCCTTTTAAAAGTAGACACCCTGTATATGGTAAACGAAGTTGCATAATTTTCAGTGGATTAGAGCTCTTATTCCTCAATATTATTTCCTTTTTGCTTTATTTTGTAGTCACGTAATATTTGCTAGTGTTCCTCTTCGAAGACTCAAATAAAGTTAAGGAGGCATCAGTTTTTTTTTTTGGGACAGCTCATTCTACAGCTGAAAGTTGATTTTTCAAAATGAATGGAAGCACGCCAGAGCAACGCTTGAAAATTGTGTAAATTTACTTTGGAAGTAATGGTTCAGTAGATGAAAATCATCGCATAGCACTCTCTTCATGGTCGACATTATAATCAAACAGAGCAGTTATTTCCATTGACTCTGGATCGATTTTACACCACGTTTACTCCTATCATTAATAGTTTAAATGATAGCACGTATACCGTGAGATCCCATACGATGCGCACTGAGCAGGCAGTGGTAGTTGTGGTGCTGTGTTCTGAAAAAGATCCAAATGGAAGAATGCCTCATCAACCGCCGTGAAAACAGCGGCCAAACGTAGCAGACCAAATCTCCGGAAATACCCGATCGACCAGTGGCGTGCCGAAAAAATATTTCTATGGACTATATGACTTCTAATGTTTGCAAACTGCTCGAGAGAATTATTAGCGATCGGTTAATTGAATTCGCCCTCCAAAATAACATAATTTCTAAGGAACAACATGGGTTTCTTCCAGGTAGATCCACCATCACAAACTTACTCTCCGGTATTAACGATTGGACTAGGTGGGCTGATTCTGGTAATGCGGTGGATATTGTTTACCTCGATTTTGCACGAGCATTTGATCGCGTCCCTCACCGCCGACTCCTGAGGAAGCTTGAGTGTTTGGGGGTAAGAGGTCCTCTGCTTTCTTGGATTCAATCATTTTTATCCAACCGTACTTTTCGAGTTAGGGTTGGTGATTGCTTTTCCTCTTCAGATGTGAGGGTCCTTAGTGGGGTCCCCAGGGTTCGGTGCTTGGTCCTATCCTGTTCGTGTTGTATACTTCTGATCTTCCTCGTCTTTTTCTGTCCAATTGTGCAATGTTTGCGGATGACACAAAACTCTATAGCTGTCCATTAGTCAACACAGGGCTCCTTCAGGAAGACCTCAACAGGCTCTTTAAGTGGTGTGAGATGTGGTTGTTGCCCCTTAATATCCAGAAATGTTGTGTCCTACACATCGGCAATAAAAACCCCAAGATTCCCTACTTCATCGACCAGCAGAGGCTAGCCAGTGTCTCTCAGCATTGTGACCTGGGTGTCACCGTCACTGATAACTTGAGTTGGTCCACTCACATTTCTACTGCTGTGTCTAGGGCGAGACAATTCACCTACCAACTGTCTAAAACTTTCGCTGGATGTGATATAGCAACAAGCAGAACTCTCTATACAACCTACGTGCGTCCTATTCTAGAGTATGCTGGACCTGTTTGGTGGGCTAACCTCAAGGGTGATCAAGAACTTCTGGAATCTGTGCAGCGTTGGAATACCCGTCTCCCGTTTGGTAGGAATCGACCTGACTATCAGACGAGGCTGCGGTTGTTTGGGTTGCCTTCCTTTTCTGAACGCAGAAGAAGGGGTGATTTAATTATCACCTACAGAGCCCTTCACTCTTTCTTCGGAACAGACGTGGCTTATCTCTTTCCACTCAATCAGAACAGGTTGTTGAGGGGACACTAGTACAAGCTTGCCAAGGAGAACTTCAGGACCACACCGAGGAGCAATTTTCTCCCAAACAGGGTGTTCGAGACGTGGAATCGGCTTCCCGCTGAAGTTGTGTCGTCACCATCGATGAATTCGTTCAAGAACTCCCTGGATAGATGGTCCAGCCTTCAGCATTGCCTGATGCCAGAAGGATTCAATTAAATTTAGCAGTCGTTGTTTATCATTGTTTATCATTTCATTTCATTTCATTTCATTTCATTTCATTTCATTTCATTTCATTTCATTTCATTTCATTTCATTTCATTTCATTTCATTTCATTTCATTTCATTTCATTTCATTTCATTTCATTTCATTTCATTTCATTTCATTTCATTTCATTTCATTTCATTTCATTTCATTTCATTTCATTTCATTTCATTTCATTTCATTTCATTTCATTTCATTTCATTTCATTTCATTTCATTTCATTTCATTTCATTTCATTTCATTTCATTTCATTTCATTTCATTTCATTTCATTTCATTGTTTATCACTTCTCGAAAATCTCTTCATTTTATATTTTAATTTTGAGTTTATAGGTTGTTAACCTTTACTTTTATCATTTTGTAATAATAATAATAATAATAATATTACGATAATTATAAGTTCTTTTTCGGGACTAATGGAAATAATACATTAATTATTTACCAAGATAACATGTGACATGAAATAAAATGGAAAGTGTTTATAATGTAAATAATAGAAGAAATGTTAAGCCGAGTGGCCGATTCTTACACAGCTCGACATTTAAAAAATTCTTTTCATATAGAAGCCGTGGTTATAGCATCACCAGATTTTCACAGGATGTTTCTCATTGCAATACTAGTATGTCGTGAAAAAATTGTTGACTTCTCTTGGGATCTAGGGGTTGAAATTTTAACGCTTAAATTTCTAAAATTCTTTTCATATAGAAGCCGTGGTTCTAGCATCACCAGATTTTCACAGGATGTTTCTCATTGCAATACTAGTATCTCGTGAAAAAATGGTTGACTTCTCTTGACATCCAGGGGTTGAAATTTCAACCCTTAAATTTCAAAAATTCTTTTCATATAGAAGCCGTGGTTCTAGCATCACCAGATTTTCACAGGATGTTTCTCATTGCAATACTGGTATTTCGTGAAAAAAATGGTTGACTTCTCTTGGGATCCAGGAGTTGAAATCTCAACCCTTAAATTTCAAAAATTAGTTTTATATAGAAGCCGCCGTTGTAGCATCACCAGATTTTCACAGGATGTTTCTCATTGCAATACTAGTACAGTGAAACCTCTACTAACGGACACCTCCGTTAAGCGGACACCTCTATTGAACGGACACATTTTCGTAGTCCGGAATTCGTTAATGCAAATCCTTCAGATAGTACCCTCTCTTGAGCGGACGCTCCCTTGGGCGGACGCGGACACCATGTTTTCCATACCCATTTTTATATCCAAATTTTTCAACAACTCCTTTATTATTATACATGTCATCCAAGCCTTTTAATTACTTATTTAAAACACTGATAAATCACTGACATTAATGTTCTAGAAAGATCCCCACAGTTTTTCCTTTTCTACAGCAAAATTTAAGCAGTGAAGTATCGTTAGCGTTTCTTTAGATAATTTTCCTCCTAAGCAGTTTTCATGTTTCGAGGTAATAGTCTTATTGGGTAAGGCGCGGAAAAATAGCCCCGTCTCGTCAGCGTTAAAAATATTTCGCGGAGAATAATCTTTATACGTTGCTTATGTTTCGGTTGTCCGCTCAAGAGAGAGTTTCGAAACCAAATATACGAAAAATAGGTGTCCGCGTCCGCCCAAGGGAGCGTCCGCTCAAGAGAGGGTACTATCTGAAGGATTTGCATTAACGAATTTCGGACTATGAAAATGTGTCCGTTCAATAGAGGTGTCCGCTTAACGGAGGTGTCCGTTAGTAGAGGTTTCACTTTACTAGTATTGCATTAAGAAACATCTTGTGAAAATCTGGTGATGCTAGAACGGCGGCTTCTATATAAAACTAATTTTTGAAATTTAAGGGCTGAGATTTCAACCCCTGGATCCCAAGAGAAGTCAACCATTTTTTCACGAAATACCAGTATTGCAATGAGAAACATCCTGTGAAAATCTGGTGATGCTAGAACCACGGCTTCTATATGAAAAGAATTTTTAAAATTTAAGGGTTGAAATTTCAACCCCTGGATGCCAAGAGAAGTCAACGATTTTTTCACGAAATACTATTATTGCAATGAGAAACATTCTGTGAAAATCTGGTGATGCCAGAACCACGGCTTCTATATGAAAAGAATTTTTGAAATTTAAGGTTTGAAATTTCAACCCCTGGATCCCAAGAGGAGTCAACCATTTTTTCACGAAAGGCTAATTTTGCAATAAGAAACATCCTGTGGAAATCTGGTGATGCTAGAACGGCGGCTTCTATATAAAACTAATTTTTGAAATTTAAGGGTTGAAATTTCAACCCCTGGATTCCAAGAGAAGTCAACCATTTTTTCACGAAATACCAGTATTGCAATGAGAAACATCCTGTGAAAACCGGGTGATGCTAGAACCACGGCTTCTATATAAAAAGAATTTTTGAAATTTAAGGGTTGAAATTTCAACCCCTGGATCCCAAGAGGAGTCAACCATTTTTTCACGAAATGCTAATTTTGCAATAAGAAACATCCTGTGGAAATCTGGTGATGCTAGAAGGGCGGCTTCTATATGGAAGGAATTTTTGAAATTTAAGGGTTTGAATTTCAAACCCTGGAACCCAAGAGAAGTCAACCATTTTTTCACGAAATACTAATATTGCAATGAGAAACATCCTGTGGAAATCTGGTGATGCTAGAACCACGGCTTCTATATGAAAAGAATTTTTGAAATTTAAGGGTTGAAATTTCAACCCCTGGATCCCAAGAGAAGTCAACCATTTTTTCACGATATACTAGTAGGGTAATAGGTACAGTTGTTGACACTCTATCAGTGATTGACACCCTCATTTCCATATCTGAATTATAAGAATTGGATGGTTGCCTTAAAAACATGGAGCTTTGTGAAAAAAATTTCAATTCTTTAAGTTTGGACTGTTAGTGTTAATTTGGGTTAGGTTTGCATTCCGAATTCACTACATGATTATCAATGTGCAGCGTGCTGTAGATCATTGCAATTAGAAAAATACTGCCATTTTCTTAAGGTACTAAACTCAAGTTCATAAAATTTTTTTAATAGTTCTAATTTTTGGCTGAAGCATAATTTTTGTTTGAATTATTGAAACTCTTCAATAAATATTTTTTCATAACTTGAAATTTATTTGGTTGAAGGTTTCGCGGTTTATTGTGGGTTTCAATAATTGCCTTTGAAAATATGTGGATGAATAGTGATTGACATACTATGTCAATAACTGTCGTAGTCAAATTTTGCAGAATTATTCAGTATTGCCTACTATTCAGGCCTCAATTTCTCAATGAATACTGAAAAATGATTGAACTCTAATTTTTTTCTAGCCAGTTGTTGATACCGGTGTCAATCTCTGTGAATTTGCACGTGTCAATAACTATATTGCATGTTGAACTAGTCCCTATACCTCCTGTCCCTACCACCTGAATCAATATTCCACGTTCATTCTCAACAACATGGCAAAAGCAAAGGAAGGAAGCAATTATAAGAAAAATTACACGGAGGATGCTATTAATTCTACCTTATCAGCAGTAAAATCAGGAAGAATGTCGAGAAAACTTGCCTCCCAAACCTATAGCGTTCCTCGTTCTACAATAATTTTTCGGTTGAGTGGCAAATTTGTTGAAAAAAAAACGAAAAGCACTGACGTGTAGTTAGGAGCTTTCGAGCGCTCGTTTATCCATCCAAAATTTTGAACGGCCATTTTTACGGAACCCCCAATTTTGCTTATTGATTAACGTGACCGCGACATTCGAGATCCACACCTATCCTGAAAATTTTTAATCCCTAGGCCTTTCCGTTCGAAAGTTATTTTTCTCTATAGTTCTGGTCATGCGATCTGGACAAATTTTGCATTTAGATTGAAGACATCATTCTGAAATGCGAAATTTGATCTAGATCGAATCAGTAGTTTCGAAGTAATCGGGACAACAAAATTTCAAACGGCCATATTTACGGAATCCCTTGTGGAATTCTTTTTCGTAACATAAAGTTTGTTACTTTGTGTTTCATGAAGCTTTCTTTTTTTCCAATTTCTTGATGATTTTTCTAATCTCTGTTGGTGTGGTTGGGTTTGGGATGGTATCGCCCTCCGTAGATTCCACATATAATCTTCATTTCCTTCTAAGTCATCATTGTCACCTTCTCCGTAATTGATTCTAACTTCTCTGATTTCAATTGGGTTGTGGTCTGATGTGCCATCTTCCATAGTGTGAACTCTTGGGTAATATATTTTTCATAATTATGATGTCTATACGTCTGGCACGCCATTACTTCAGGGAGATCGGAATCGGAATATCAGGTCCTAATACTGCTCAATTTTTGTAGAGCAGTTTATATCTGATAATTTCATCTTTCTGAGAACTCATTTGCGATCTGAAGTTGTCTACTCGAAAAGTTAGTAGTGTTCGCAATAAGCCCGCGATTCCCAATGATTCCGAATAATATTTCTGAAATTATTATTGGATAGATTCATATATATAGACATGTTTCAATCAATCGAAGATGTAGCAAATTGATTCTTGAGAAGTTCGAACATGAAAACTTTCGAATTTCCTGCAAGGAACTTCGATTCGAAATTTGCGCCAATCTCCCATCGGTTTAAATTTTGTAACGAAGAGAATTTCGTTACTGAGTCATCCGGTATAATTCACGCAAAGTTTTGGAAGAATCTATTTAAATTCTTCAATATTTCCTATCAGGAAGATGTATAGACCACCCTATATGTTCTACGTCGATTTGTGTAAATTTTACTCAGATAATAATATATCCGTATTCCACGTCAGGAAAATTCATAAGTCACCTGGTATAATCGGCATAGGTTTTGGGGAAAATTTGTTAACATATACAGCTCCACAAGAGTTAGGGATATCGTATTCAATCGTTTTTGAAAGTATGTAATCTTCGAGAAAATCGCTGTAAAATCATTTAAAACACAATAACAACTTGAATCGATCCAATAAAAATTTCGAAAAGCTGCCGTGAGGGCAGGAGCTTTTGAGCGCTCGTACATGCACCTTGTAGGTAGATTCGCATTTTCCAGTTTTAGAAACTAATTGAAGGAATTTTTGACAGCTGTCAAAAAAATTCTGAAACTTAGGCGAAACTCCAGACTTCATGTCGCTGCTTCAGCTGATCAATTTTGTTTCGATAATTCGCTAGAATTTTCTACGATATCTATGGTCTTGGTGATGCGGTCTGGACAACATTTCGCACGTACTTTGAATACATTATTCCTCAGCTAGATGCATAATTTCATTCCAATCCGATCAGTAGTTCCGAAACTGTCTGGAAAAAAATATTTTGAACGGCCATATTTACGGAACCCCTAGTTTCATTTTGCTTATTGATGAACGTGACCGCGATATTCGCGATCCAAACCCACCCTGAAAATTTCAAGTTCCTAGGCCTTTCCGTTCAAAAGTTACAATTTTCTATGGTTTCTATGGTTCTGGTCATGCGATCTGGACAAAATATTGCTTCAATATATCATTCTCGATTAAAATACAAAATTTCATCTCGATCGAATCCGAAGTTTCGAATTTATCGAGAAAACAAAATTTCAAACGACCGTATTTACGGAAACCCTTGTATAATGTTGCTCATAGATAAACGTCATAACGACATTCCAGAACCAAACCTATCCTGAAAATTTCAAGTCCCTAGGCGTTTCCGTTCAAAAGTTACAATTTTCTATTGTTTCTATGGTTCTGGTCATGCGATCTGGACAAAATTGAATGAACACCTCATTCTTCATTTGAGTGCAAAGTTTCAACTCGATCGAATCTGTAGTTTCGAAGTAATCAGGGAAACAAAACTTTGAACGGCCATATTTACGGAACCCATGGTGGAATTTGGCCCATTAACGAACTTAACCGAGGCATTCGGGATCTGAACCTACACTGAAAATTTCAAGTCTCTAGGTTGATCCGTTCGAGAGTTATCGTGCTGACGGCCGGACGGACGGACGGACGGCCGGACGGACAGACTCGAATTTTCCGACGGATTCGTCATCAGTGAGTCGAACATAGTCGATTGAGACCATTTTCTGCTCAAAATTCGAAAAATACAGACATCGTGACGAAATGATATAGCCCTCGTGTAAGTAGTACGAGCGCTCAAAAATCAGTATGAGACATTTCGTCAATCTGGTTGTCTTTTTTCTGAAGTTTGGTTCTTTGCATATGCTTCATGAATGTTCTTATTTTGAAATGAAGTCAGTTTATCAATGGCTTCGATTTGAAACGAGTTTTCTGAAAATGCCAAGACGTAAATTAACAAACGCTGAGGCTAATAGGGCTATCGGAATGCTACAGGGTGACCTAACTCAGGTTGTTGTAGCGGAAAGGTTCCAAGTCAGCCAAAGTGTGATATCTCGACTTTGGAATAGGTTCAGGGAGACAGGTTCCGTGTTGGAAAGACCAAGGCTTGGTGGGCGACGAAAAACAACTCCTGCTCAGGATCGTTTCATCTAAGGCTGCCATCCGTCCGGGTTTCCCCGGATTTGTCCTAGTTTTAGGCGCGTCCGGGGAGCGTCCATCACAAAAATCTTATTTTAACTATATTTTTTTGCACTTTAAGTCAATATCCCTAACTCATGTGGAGCAGTTCATTTCCGTATCACATATTAGGCCAATTTAACATGTTCATTTAAAATCCCAGCCTATGTCCTCCAGAAATCAGTCGCCGAGATGATATCTCCTGCAGATGTTAGTTTTTGTATGTTGACGACGGGTTTTTTTTAGAAAACGACGTCGTTTTTGCGTTTCAAAGTTTCCCCCATCAAACCGAGATTATATAAGGGGGTACGTGATGGAATTTTGGCGATTCCGATTGAGCCGCCGTGTTTAACGCTGTTAGAAAGTTGTATTAGAGAATTTCCGATTTAGCCGCCGAGTCGAATGCTTTTGTAAAGTTTTGATAAAATTTCGATCGAGTGAGAAATTTATAGTCCGAATAATAAACCTTCCGATATTGTTTCGAGCGTGTGCTAATTACCGACATTTGTTCGTGGCGAACATTAAACCGAGAAAGTGACTCTAAGCCATTTTTGTGGTTTTCGTAGTACACCATAGATCGTGCAGTGTGTGCTGTGTCGTACAGGAAATCCCAGAGTTGGTGAGCCGTGATTCTGTATATCCATGAATTCTTTTATGACCGTTGACTATTCTTCCTGTTAGTTGTAAATTCCGTTTCTTTGATTTCACGATCACCAATCCGAAGGAATAATTTAATTAAGTCAGCACTGTCCTAGATTATCCGAGATTTAGTCCGACGTGTGTCATTCGGACCTTTCACGATAGTTACAGCCGGTTAAGTATCTCTTTTAAGTATTTGTTCTCATTTATTCGAGCCTTAGTCTGAATAATTGAAACCATTATCTCAACCGAATATTTCATGTATCCTGGCAGCGTGGAGTATCATTAATTTGTGCCTCAATATCCCTCAAGTGAAGTTCGGACGCTGTCGCTCATTGTGGCCTAGCCTTATGAGAGATGCCAGATGAACTTTATACTTTGAGGAAAGGGGTCAACCTCTTTAATCAGTCTTTCTCAGGCTAGAGTGCCATTTTGGTGGATGCGCCATTTATTATTTCGTCTCCTCCACCATAAATCCCCTTGTTCAAATTCCTCGACAAAAATGTCATTGTGGTGGATGCGCCATTTCTTATTTCGGCCCCTCCACTGTCAATACCATCGTATAAATTCTCTCGACAGAAATTTCATTTTGCTGGATGCGCCATTTCAAAGTTAGGCTCCTCCACTGTCAATACCATTGTATAAATCTCCCGACAAAACTTGCATTTTGGTGGATGCGCCATTTCTTATTTCGGCTCATCCACCATAAATACCACTTCGCAAGTTCACCTGACACAAGTTTCATTTTGGTGGATGCGCAATTTCTTATTTCCGCTCCTCTACCATAAATACCATTCCGCAAGTTCTCCGGATTATTTTTTTTGTTGATCATAGGACTGTGTCCGACAGTGTATTATCATTATCCATCATACTGTACATAACATACATAGATAAGTGTAGAAAGTTAGATCAGCATTACTTTATAGTGAACAAAATTGAACGTCTCGTCAGAGTTAGTTTTATTTGCTACCTCCATAGCCTCCTCCTCCTCACCGGCAGAAGAAATCGATTCTTGCCAATCGCTACCACCTCAGATTGGATCGGACTTAGTCTCCAACTGTGTAAAAGATACCCGAGGTTGGACACAGTGAGTGTCATAAGGTATTGCGACCTTATAAAACCTATCGCAATTGGCGCCCGAGTTAGTTGGTAAATCAGATTTGAAGGCATTATTCCCAAACCGGAGAAAAACGACGTTACAATTTTTATGAAAAATATGTCAGGTAATAATAGTAGAGGAAACGGTCCGATATGTTGGCCAATAGGAAATCTTGCACTATATTATGAACTCCTTCTGAAAGTTTTCATGTTAAGGAACCGAAAATCAGATGACGCAAGTAGCTACAGAATATTGGACTAAATCGTAGACGGTGTACATTTATACAGGGTGTCCCAGAACTCTCTGAAGAAAATACAAGAAAAAATCTTTACCCACTAGAAATATTTCTTTTTTCAAAATAATGATTTCTTGCATATCACGTTGCGTTTCTGTGTAACACGCTCACAAATGGTGAAATAAGTTATGAAGATGTATTGTACCATTTCGAAATTTACATGAGTGGCGCATATTTTTTTTTGTGTTGGCCGCACAGGCTTTCTCAAATTTTATTTCCACCTTGAACGATTAAACTTTCACATTATGAAATTTCATCACATTTTATGATGAAATTTGAAGTTTGATATTTTTTTCCAAAAAAGTTACACATATAAACAGATATCTATATAGTTTTCAGCATATTTATTGGTAATTCAATGAAGAATATTTCACCATGAAGAAACTGATGGATTTGATCCACTTGTGAGCGTGATACACAGAAACGCAACGTGATGTGCAAGAAATCATCATTTTGAAAAAAAAAAATTTCTAGTGGGAATATATTTTTTTTTGTATTTTTCTCAGAGAGTCCAATAGCTCTTCTATACAGTGTTGCAAGATTATCCATTCATTCTGGGACACCTTGTATTATACATTATAAATAATAATAATGGTGTTCCAGGAATAAAATTTAGCACCTCTTCTTTTCAATTCAAATCATAGAAAATTCGAAACCAATCAGTACAGTTATACGGGGAGACAGAGTTTTTGCTGGAATTTCAATCTGTGCTTTTGTATTACACCAGAAAAAGTATGGGGTCCGTCCACATTCCTCTGCTAAAACTGAGTTTTATTCACACATGCCATCTCGGAAACGGCTGCAACGAATTAGATGAAATTTTGTATTGAGATAGAGTTTCGCTTTTTACTTTCATCTATATAGGTATAGTAGGGTGGGGTAGGTGCAATCATGGGGTAAATGCAACCAGTCAACCTAGAAACAAAATAAGAATATTTTTACTAATACTACTATCGCCATTCAAGCGAACACATTAAAAAAGCGTCATAACCTCATACTCGTCGCAGAAGCCGGTGTCATCTTTTTACACACCATTTACCGAACCTAAGTGGATGAGTGCATTTGCGCGTAATATGAATTTGATGTTTTTTGGCCAAAAATTAGAGGTAGGTTATAAATTTTATGCACGATGTCAGGGTTTGAGAGTGTTATTCAAGAATTGTATGAGTTAAAATATGGATCGCCACATATGTTCTGTATATTCAGATGATTGGACTTGCCCCGTCAATGGGGCAAATGTAGCCATGTTTTGTCGGGAAAGTGTAGTCATCTAAATATACAAAACATATGTGAATATGTGGCGATCCATATTTTAACTCATACAATTCTTAAATAACACCCTTATACCCTGTAATCGTGCATTAAATTTATAACATACCTCTGATTTTTGGCCAGAAAACACCAAATTCATATATAACGTTCTACGCCTTAATGCAATCATCCACTTATCAGTGGTACTGGCTTTCAATCGAATATATTCAAAAAATATTGACATGTGCATTTTTAAGGCCCTTTAGGAATGTTATGCTTTTCCCCGACTTCAATAAGGTTTATACGTATAATTTAGAGTCTGATTGCTGTTCCCCTCTCTCGTCGGAAAGGAGTAATCACCCACAATAAAAAAATATATAGGTGATATATTTTTTTTCTAAAACTTGTGAAAGTTTTGATATTTTGACAAGTCTACCTAATAAAGAACCCTTCGATGAATATGCAAAAAAAATTTAAGTAAAATATGTATATTTGACAAACTTATGCTCCTTTGAAGGACGTTATTGAAATTCCTGGTTGCATTTACCCCACCTTACCTCACATTCTTTTTTTTTGCAAAATCGAAATTTTATACGATAGCGAGTCAAGTCAGGAGCGTTTGCGCGCTCATTTCTGTGTGCCATAACAGCGACCAGTGTTCATTTGTCAGTATAACAAGTAATGTCATTTTATTCTTATAAAATAAGGAATATGGAATCCCCGAATAATATTGAATATATACATATTTAATTTTTTTTTCTGTGTTCCAGAACGGAATCCGCGACATTTGAGTTCCACACCTATCCTGAAAATTTGAAGTCCCTACGGCCTACACACTTCCAAACATGTCTTAAATTTCAGGGTACTCATTGCAAAGTTTTATATGACATACACCTTCTTCCTCACTCATGTCAAATAAAATATTGTTAATGTTGCGTTAAAATCAACGCAACAAGGAGCGACCCACAAAATCTATATCCAAGCAAGAATTTCTCCGTAATCAACACTTTTACACATCACGTGGTTCCCTATTTTCAAGTGCGGCCACCTGCATCTTACGCGTCATAAGCGCCCTAAAGTTTTGTTTATGTTAATAATGTTTATATTACATTCTTTACCGATTTTACGATGACAGTCAGTTACGTTCCGTCGTCGTAGAAATGTGTTAGTCAAAACGCTCAAGAGTTCCGTTCCATCTTCGGAGGAATTCTTCAGTCAAAACGCAGAAAAGTTACATTCCATCGTCCAAGAAATGCGTTAGTCAAAACGCACAAGAGTTCCGTCCCATCTTCGGAGGAATTCGTTTGTCAATTACGCACAGTTCTCGTACGTAACTCACGTAATTTCTGAAGTTCTACTTCATTCTTCTCTCCAAAATCAGGGTCAGTCAGTACCCCCCGTTAAGTGTTAAGTTGGGAGCTGTGTCCTACAAAATTCCCGAAGCAGCCAAAGGAAACTTTCAATCCAGACTTGTCTATCTACGAAGTTTAGCTGTTTTCTGTTGGACCTGTACGATTAAAGCAGGGCTGTTTCTTATTATCAAATCCAGGAAAATAAGGTCAGAAAATTCCATTGTTTTACTCAAACACCGTCATAAAATTACCGAAGAAGAGTAAAGAAACCCAATCCTTAACTCGTAAAGACTCTATGAATTCTCATTCTTGTTTGAAAAGGTGTTCCTATTCAAACCAAAAACATTAATCTTTTTCCTTGTTTGAAAAAGTGCTGCAAATTGAATTTAAGTAGATACATTTCCTTTAAGTTTGTATATAGTAATTTGAGATCAATGTAAATATATTGTTTTTACTTTTAAATGCAGTTGTTCTCTTTATTCACCTTGCAATTATTATCCCTGCCAAAAGTCACATTTTTAGACGCTGCAAACTGTGCATAATCAGCGACACAAGGTAGTGTGCTGCTCATCATTAAGCGGGTGAGAATTATTACTCTAATTTTGTACTCGCAACAGTTGACATCATGCGAACTTGTGCAAGAGAGATAGGTGATGACAAATGAAAAAAGGCAACTCGTACGACCCAACGACCCAATAGAGAAGAGGCTAACAATGAAATCATAACACTGTAAAAGCATTTTTTAAAAAAACTGCTACTTTCGTATCGAGGATATTTGCGAAAACGGGCTCGATGATTTCACAGGAATGATTAAACATAGTTTTTCGGAGGCTGAATGCTAGGCCTCAGAATTCCCTAATGAAAACATTTCTTTCGAGCTGACTATTTGCGAATCTACTTGTTTGAAGGCCAAAAGTAACGAGTGTTGGCCGAACCAGATAAAGATTAACCAGGCATAAATGCAACCTGATATATGACGAAGATTCTAGACCATCCTTCACCAGAAGAGGTTACAGTTATTTATGTACCTATTGTGTTATTCAGATTCCTACGCCAAGAGGCTAACATTCAGCCCGAGGGCCTCTGGCCTCAGAGATGAATGTTACCCCGATGAATAACCATATCGTTATGACCATAACATAATATGTACATATCTCAGTATACCAAGAAATGTATGTAGCCTGTCCCTCGACAAACAATACGGGATGCTGTCCATAAAACTGAAAATTTTGTTTTTTAATGGAGAATGACATATTCAAGCTACATTTTTTCCAGTTCGCATGACCAGAACCATATAAACCATAGAAAATTATAACTTTCGAATGGAAACGCCTACGGACTTGAAATTTTCAGGATAGGTGAGGATCTCGAATGTCGCGGTCGCGTTCATCAATAAGCGAAATAAGAGAAGAGGTTCCGTAAATATGACCGTTCAAAATATTTTTTTTCTGATAATTTCGAAACAACTGATTGGATTGAAATGAAATGTTGCACATAGATGAAGAATAATGTATTCAAACTACGTGCGTAATTTTGTCCAGATAGCATTACCAACACCATAGACACCGTAGAAAATTCTCGCGGGTCACCTAAAGTCTTTAGTTTAAAATTTTTTTTGACAGCTGTCAAAACATTTTTCAATTTGTTTCTAAAACTGGAAAATGCAAATCTACCTTCAAGGTGGATATACGAGCACTCAAAAACTCCCGAGTCCGCGGCAGTGCTTTTCTCGCTTTTTGATTTTGCTTCAAATCATTGATCGAATTAAGTAATCAAGTGATTTGCATAGTTATTTGAATCAGTCGAAAATTAAATATTTCTGGTATAAAAACGACAACCATTCGATAATGAGGAGGTGTCTTACGTATTCAATACATGAAATTGAAATATCGTCAAAAGAGAATTCAATAATGACGCTTCCGTCAAATTTGTTGTTGATCATTAAGTGCTTCATGACAAATAGCCAAGACAATTTGAGCTCGAGAAAATTTCTGCCGTCGTGCCGAATCGGCTGTTCGATGTTTGGTGACCAAATTCAAGTCAACTGTTTCAGTGATGAATGAAAAAATATCAGTACGTCACCAAAACGTAAGGTCTATTGAAATTATGACTGCTTTCCGTGGGATTGTACCTGACCTGAGATAATGAGCCGTATTCATAAAGAGGGTAATGCTTATACTTGCAAAGAATTAAGGAAATTCTTTAGCTCGCATTCATAATATTCCGAGTAAAACCTTATACTTATAGAGTAGAAGCATATCCTTCACAAAAAAGTATTTGTTTATTCATAACGGTCTCCTTTTACTCTGAATAAAAAGCATATCCTTTTTGAGCGCTCGTACTACTTACACGAGGGCTATATCATTTCGTCACGATGTCTGTATTTTTCGAATTTTGAGCCGAAAATGGTCTCAAACGACTATGTTCGACTCACTGATGACGAATCCGTCGAAAAATTCGAGAAGTGTCCGTCCGGCCGGCCGGCCGTCCGTATACACGATAACTCTCGAACGGAATGTCCTAGAAACTTGAAATTTTCAGGGTAGGTTCGAATGTCGAATGCCGCGGTTAAGTTCGTTATTGGGCGAAATTCGCCGAGGGGTTCCGTAAATATGGCCGCTCGAAATTTTGTTTTCCTGATTACTTTGAAACTACAGGTTCGATCGAGATGAAATTTTGCACTCAAATGGAAAATGCGTTGTTCAAGGTAGAAGCAAAATTTTGTTCAGCTCGCATCACCAGAACCATAGAAACCATAGAAAATTGTAACTTTTGAACGGAAATGCCTAGGGACTTGAAATTCGCAGGATAGGTGTGCATCTCGATTGTCGTGATCACTTTCATCTATGAGCAAAATTATACCAGGGGTTCCGTAAATATAGTCGTTTGAAATTTAGTTTTCTTGATAATTTAAAAACTACAGATTCGATCGTGACGAAATTTTGCTAATGGAGAATGATATATTCAAGCTACATTTCTCTAGATCGCATGACCAGAACCATAGAAACCATAGAAAATCATAACTTTCGAACGGAAAGGCCTAGGGACTTGAAATTTGCAGAATACGTGTAGATCTTAAATATGGCGTTCACGTTTATCAATGAGCAGAAATTTACTAGGGGTTCCGTAAATACAGTCGTTTGAAATTTTGTTTCTCGATAATTTCGAAACAACGGATTCGATCGAGATAAAATTTTGTATTTTAAACGAGAATGATATATTAAAGCAACCTTTTGTCCAGATCGCATGTCCAGAACCATAGAAATCATAGAAAATTATAACTTCCGAAGGGAAAGGCCTAGGAACTTGAGGTGGGTTTGGATCGCAAATTTCACGGTCACGTTCATCAATGAGCAAAATTAGACAAGGGGTTCCGTAAATATGGCCGTTCAAAATATTTTTTTCCTGATAATTTCTTGACTACTGATTTGATTGGAATGAAATTTTGCACCTAGCTGAGGAATGATTTATTCAAACTACGTGCGAGATTTTGTCCAAATCGCATCACCAAGACCATAGATACCGTAGAAAATTCTAGCGAATTATCGAAAAAATATTGGTCAGCTGAAGCACTGATAAAGTCTGGAGTTTCGTCTAAGTTTGAGAATTTTTTCGACAGCTTTCGAAAATTCCTTCAATTGATTTCTAAAACTGGAAAACGCGAATCTACCTACAAGTTGGATGTACGAGCGCTCAAAAGCTCCTGACTTCACGGCAGTGCTTTTCGTAATTTTTCTTATGAATACGGCCCAATGTTTCGTCGGTCACAAGAACTTGGCCTAAGGATCTCACAAACCAACGCGAGAACTTCGCGGCAGATTCGTGAGGGAAATTCTCGGCGAATATTCATTGACGAACGATCGCAATACAAACGACAAAAACCGAGCCGGTCTGAACTGTTCTACTAGGCGCCGTAGAAACAATAAGTTGCAGATCGAATGCGGTGCGAACATTCGCAAGCGGCGCGGATTTTCCGCGTTGGTTTGTGAGATCCTTTATTTCTTTATGCTTCAGCTTGGCGAAATATTTATTGGGACTAGATTCTGCACACTTGAAAAAACAAATGTCCCAAAAACACGTGGTCAACGACTTGATTGGGCTCTGGAGCAGTTGGAAGTTGACAATAACTTCGTGGCGGAGATGTTAACTGGCCACCGAGATCGTGCGATTTAACGACTTGAGAATTCTTTCTCCCGCGCAATCTTGAGATGAGGGTTCATGCAAATGAACCGCGAATAATGAATGCCTAAAAATTAAACATGAGGAACAACGTCATCCAGCAAATTCAACTCGATTTTTGCGACAAAGTCATTGAAAATCGAACCAGCCGAATACTTGACATCAATCAAAACTGCTGCTGCGGGCTGATATACAAAACAGGTTAAATTTTATACTCAATATACTTTCCAATGAAAGAAAAGTATATTATTCCACGCACAACTTGGTTTATTCATCATAGTAAGAATTGAAATCGATTGAACATATACGAGAAGTTAAATAGTTCAGTGAGAGCAAACTTCTTATCAAAATTCATCTTAAGTTTTCCGATATTTCTCGACCCGAAAAAATGTTAATTGATGGCGCAAGGAAAGATTTCAGAAACTAAATTACCAATATCGAAATGACGAAGTTAATACTCCCTCTTGATACATTTTCTAGATCAACATAGACACTATGATCTCACATATGCGTCATCACGATATTGATTTACACGATGAAATCTCTAGCACACCCTAAATATTCAAGCATATTAAAAGTTCGCTGTTGAAACCAATAATTACTGAATTGTTCGGAGAGATTATTCCCGGAAAACTTAGATGGATTAAAATTTCAACATTCTTGCGGGAGAGCAAAAATAATTAAAAGCGCCATTTACAGTGTGCCCAAGATAAAGATAAACTTGAACAGCATGGGGATCTCGCTAACCGTAAGAGTAACAAATTAGTTCAAATGAGCAAGTTGCGCAATTGAGGGATCAATAAATAAATGTTAAGAAATCCCAAAAATGTCGTTAACTTACGGAGATATTCGGAAAAAACGAAATTTGGCGATTTCGTTTTATTTTTCTGAAGTAACTTGAAAATTTTCGAAAAAAGCAAAGGCACATTCTCAGTGCCACTTTTCAACCTCTAAGAAATAGCGGTCACAAAATCTCCATACAACGTTTCGTTCAAAAGAAACCATCATCAATTCTTTTTTTTCTAAATTATTTATTCAATGAAATTATATAACTACAAAAAAAAAAAACATTCATAATCCTCTAAACAGAACCCTAAACTGGTATCTAGGATAAAATTTTACCAAACTATAAAGTATATAATTCAATAATACTTGACATTCGGGGGAATAACAGTTCCACATCGAGAAAAAACCCCAAAGACGTGAACAACTGAGCAAGACCCCAAAAAAAACTATACCCAACTCAACATTCTATCGAACAACTTGACACATAACATTAAACTAGCTCTAATCATTCTCTTATATATATTTTTTTCCAAAACTTGTGAAAGTTTTGATATTTTGACTAGTATACCTAATAAAGCCCTTCGATGAATATGCAAAAAAAAATTGAGTAAAATATGTATATTTGACAAACTTATGCTCCTTTGAAGGACGCTATTGAAATTCCTGGTTGCATTTACTTCAATCATTCTCTTATTTTTTCTGAAAATTTACTAATAGAATTCACAGATTTTATGGAAGCAGGTAATTGATTGAATACTTTTGTATTGCTTGTACAATTGGGTTATTCAACCCTTTCTGGTTTTTTACTTTCGCCTGATATAAGATCTGATGTGTTCTTGTTTCGTAAGTGTGAACATCTTTCGTAAATATATACTCTCTATTACACTTCTACATTTTATTGGGATTTTAAAAATAAGTGTTTATTGTTCTTATTCTAATACTTGCTTTATATTAGGTATGTTCAAATCAGAATAAAGCTGTGCAGTATTTGTTAATCGATCATAATTGAACAAGACTTCAATAAATTTATTTTGTAGCGTTTGAACTTTTTTGAATTGTGTTTTTCCACAGGTTCCCCAAATTGGTATTAAGTATCTTATATGTGACATAAAAAATGCATTATACACCTGAAATTTACTTCCACTTTTTTGGAAACACGGACCTGACTTAGGTACTGTTCGTTTTGAAATCTAAATGTATTTATTGAACGCTTTCGGCGAAGTTAGTGAAAATGCACGCTACCCGGATTTCAATCCTTGTGAAGTGAATAGTGTTGAAGAACTAAAACAACGCATTGAAAATGATTGCGACATTATTCTGAAACAAAATGATATGATAGTGATGGGTTATTACGCCGGGCAAGATTTTGTGCACATCAGTAAATTTTCTTATCCTTAGTTTGAACTTTAAAGGTGCAAGTTACTTGCGACAAATCTCGCGCAAGCAACTTCCACATTCATTTACATCAGGAGCAATAATTGTCGCGATTTAGGTGTCAAGGAAGTTTTGCGAGTTCTCGCACAGCTGTTTACGAGCAACTCAAATTTACAGCTAGTTCAGTGGGCTCAGTTCAAAAGAGTCGTGGTAGCAATAAGGCGCATAGATCTGCGGCATTGGTAGATTTATGTAACGAAAGTGACGTATTTCGAATTTTACGAAAACCAATTTGATTACAGCCAGACTGTAAAAAAAACTTAGAGGTGCTCGGAGAAGGTATGCTAATCCAGGCACTTTCGATGAAAAACACGAAAACACATATCGCACCCGTCGTAGAATAAGGCTACAATTCAAAAATTGATGTTGTTGGGAAATCGTATTTGAAGTTTTCGTTTACCGAGGTCAACACGCTGAACATTCGTAATTACTACAGCAATCCATTCGAATATCATAACTCTTGCACCCAATATTCAATTTATGCAACTTTTTCCGTCGTGGTGGCATATTCTGCTGTTTTTCCAAAAAATTTGAAATCTTTTGTCACGAACTGTTTCTTATGTGGCGGAGAGGCCAACTAGAGTTATTCCGATATTGCACGTACGAAAAGGGTTACTTCCTGATTTCAATACCGTTACTAACACAGAATGGACCTTTTTGAGCGCTCGTACTACTTACACGAGGGCTATATCATTTCTTCACGATGTCTGTATTTTTCGAGTTTTGAGCCGAAAATGGTCTCAAACGACTATGTTCGACTCACTAATGACGAATCCGTCGAAAAATTCGAGTCTGTCCGTCCGTCTGGCCGTCCATCCGTATACACGATAACTTTCGAACGGAATGTCCTAGAAACTTGAAATTTTCAGGGTAGGTTCGAATCTCGAATGTCGCGGTTAGGTTCGTTATTGGTCAAAATTCGCCCAGGGGTTCCGTAAATATGGCCGCTCGAAATTTTGTTTTCCTGATTACTTCGAAACTACAAATTCGATCGAGGTGAAATTTTGCACTCAAATGGAGAATTACGTGTTCAAGCTACATGCAAAATTTTGTCCAGCTCACATGACCAGAACCATAGTTACTTGAAATTTTCAGGATAGGTGTGGATCTCGAATGTGGTGGTCGCGTTTATAAATGAGCAAAATTAGACTAGGGGTTCCGTGAATATGGTCGTTTGAAATTCAGCTTTCTTGATAATTCCAAAACTACGGATTCGATCGTGACGAAATTTTGTATTTTGATGGAGAAAGATATATTCAAGCTACATTTTTCCCATATCGCATGACTAGAACAATAGAAACCATAGAAAATTATAACTTTCGAACGGAAAGGCCTAGGGACTTGAAATTTTCAGGATAGGTTCGGATCACGAATTTTGCGGTCACATCACATCAATGAGCTAAATTAGAAATTCCGCACATAGATGAAGAATAATGGTTCGCATTAGGAGAGTATTCTAGTCGAGTATCGAGTGATTTAGTCGAGTCGATCCATTCTACTCTATTTTCAACGGGCGAGTAGCACACCCACCACGCGTCCGAGATCACTGGCTAGCCGGCTCAACAATTCTGTTCGTGGTATGTCTGAAACATCATGATATCCCATATATTTTGTCCAATCTTCTCTTATTTCTTTCTCAACGTCCTCTACGTAAGCTTTCCATTTATCAGCTGTACACTCTTGAAGTGCCTCTTTCCAAAGACATTTCACTCGTTCCTCATCTCCTAACTTCCCCTGTATTCTTCGATTATAATACATTTTACAAAAACTCCAAGCCAATTCAATAGGGTTATACTGACAATTGTATGGAGGCAATCTGAGGACTTCGTGTCCAGCATTTTCTAGTACTTGATCAATATGGTACTTTTTAAAGTTTGGATCGTCAGAAAATGGTTTATCAAACTTAGAAGTTTAGTTTTAGTGAAACTCGCTTCAAATGGAATATTATGTTCTTGTAACCATTGTTGAATTACTTCTTTACGAGCAGCAGTTGTTGGTAATTTATCAACTTTAATCGAATGATATGGTGCATTATCCATGATAACCACACACCTTGTATCAAGTATTTGCAGGGAAGGTATCAATTTTTCAATGACCCATTTATGAAATAATTCACCATTCATAGTTTTATGGTAATCCTTATCATTAATACCACTGTCAAGAATCAGATCACATCCAGGTAAAAATCCATCAATTGTTCCAGCATTCAAAATAGTGTACCTTCTGTCTTCACCCTTGAATATACTCGGCATACCTTCTTGATTACTTTCTAGTGTCCACTGACGAATTTGACTACCGTTTTCGAATATCCAAGTTTCATCTAGATAAATGAATTTTACATTTTGTTCCATGTATTCTCGGTATTTACCACAAAATCGTACTCTATTTATTATATTTTTCTGTTTATCAATAAGAATTTTCCTTCGATCAACTTTTTTGTATTTATATCCAATTTTTTTTATCATATGATATAATGTTGACTTCGATTGATTGAAATCTAGGTGCTCTTTGGCCAGTTCAAAAAGGATATCCAAGCTGATATATTCATTGTTTTTAATTTTAGCAAAAACAAAATCATTCAATGTTTCTTTGAAGGAATAATCATATTGAACAGGTTTTCTTCCACTGCCAATTCCAGGCAGTAATGACATGCCTTCTTCTTTTTTCGCTAATATTCTTCGAACAGTGCTTGGAGAAATCTGAAGATTTAAGACACATTGATCAATCAGAATACACTTTGAGTAGATGAATAACAGTTTACCTGAAACACTATCGAAACTCGATTAATGCTAGCGGAAATATCTGCCGAATCTTTGAAAAACTCGAAGTAACACCGACAAACTGCCTGGCGTTCTCTTGTTGTTAGGCGCGATGTGTCCTGGTCAATTCCAGCCATTTCAATAGCACAAGACAAAAAAATACTCTAATTCAGAGCTAATTTTTATAATTATTCACCAATATCTTCGATAAAATCATCAAAGCAGGTGCGAACCCGAATAGTTAGCAGAGTTCATTAGTAGCCTCTATCAGTAGCCGCCAATATGACGTTCCGTTGGAACGAAGAACAACTTTAGATTTCGTTTCGGAATATTTGGAACATGAGTGTTGAAAACAAACAGAATAAAGAATCTGTATATTTGGATATTGAAAAATCAATGGATATTATGGATTTGGTGAAAGGAAATCAAATTGAAAATTGAAAATCGGAGAAAATTGGAGAAAACATCTGTTTGCAGATTTGTAATCTACGCCTTTCAATTAGTGAACAGTATGAATTCGGTTTTGATCGGAGCAAAAAAAAATTTTTCGAACGTATGGATTTTTGTCGAAATATCAAATTTCTCCGATCGCCACCAAAATTGAACCACTCACTAACTCAAGGGCGTAGATTACGAAGCTGCAAAAAAATCATCTTCAAAGTTATGGTCGATGGAAAATTCGTTATAAGCTGTTCATGTTGCAAAACACCACTCACTTGTGAACTATACTAAAAGCAAAGTGCGAACGATTTTTGGACAGTAGCGAGTTTAGTCACTCGCTACTCGACTAAAATACTCTCCTTATGCGAACCAGGCTTAAGTCGTCGGTCGCGGGTGTTCAGGGAGACCAGCGCCTGAGTCCTTTGTTTCTGATTTACCTTCAAGTTTCTCTGAGTTTACTTTGTAATCAAATTCTAACGGCTTGATTTTCCTAGTAAAGGTTGACATTTCGAAACGTTCAAGGACATTTAATTTTTTTCAAACCAACGCTCAACTTCACCGAGATCACTCTGCAAAAGATTGCAATCTAGTAAATTCATAATTTTTCTAAACAATTTGTCATCCGCAAAAAGCAATGCTATGGAAAAACGCACACAGGTAGATAGATCATTTATAAATAATGAAAAGAGAAGAGGGCCCAATATACTTCCCTGTGGTATCATTGATGTTTGTACAATAGCATGTGAAAGAGATTCACCAACCCTTACAACTTGCTTTCTCTGATAAAGATAGGACCTAATAAAGTTACAAGCATTCTCAGAAAACTCAAATTAAATAAGATTTGTGCGTAGTACATAGTGACTCAACCGATCAAAAGCTTTTTCACAGTCTGTTTAGATTGCATCAACCTGAGCACCACTCTCTATGGCGTCCGCAACCACTTCATTGAATGTACTTGGATTACAGATAGTGGATATGGTTCTCTAGAATAGCGTACGGACGGATTTTTTCATTCAATCTTCAGATTCTGCACTATCCATAACATAAACTGTGTGAATTTTAGGGGGTTTCAGACATTTTGTCTCCTCGAATGATTCAAAAGGTGCATTATTGGAAATAATAAGTAAAAATTAAGAAGATACCACACATCAATCGAGTTAACGCATAGTCCATTTTGTGAAAAATTAATCAGACAAAAACCAACCCTTCTCAGGGCTACCCTACAAACGGTCCGAGTAATCGGACTGAAACGTCAGAAGTCAGAAATTTTAAAGGTGACGGAACTAGCTCAAACAATTTTCTAATGAACAGACCATCGTCAATATAATCAAGACAACACAGAAATCCGTATTGGAATGTTTCAATGAGTCAAAATTGCAAAGATAAAAGTCAGCCAACATTAATGAATGCACCGAACATTATCATCTACAGAAATGAATTCATCAGAAAGCAGATGAATGAATCATTCCACTAGTGCAATTGAAGTAATAAATTTGCCATGGTTCTGCACATCCTCAATTGCTAGCGGAATGCAAGATGTTCGTCATTAACTCCAACAAGGATAATTGTCACTAACTTCGTTATATTTTATTACAAGTTAATTCGTATTCATTTGAATCAGATTCAATTTACGAATTAGCAGAGCAATTATATATAATTTGAGATTAGCACTTAAAGAATAATGTAGTCAATCTTATTGATCGATTGATGCGCATTTTCCATATTCATTGATACAAAAACTGCGATACCATTTAATTCACTTATCATGTATACCAATCGACGTATCAATCAATATATTTTTCACGATATTTTTAAACATATCATACCTACTCGAATTACGGAACGATTCAAATGATATTTATTTCATTTGGGGAAGAGAGGTCCGGATATTATGTGAATCTCTTTCTTAGAGTTGAGCGGATAGCAAAGAACAAAGGGCAAAGTGACAAAAATACACGGAAAAAATCATAAAAAGCACTGCCGTGAAGTCAGGAGCTTTTGAACGCTCATTCATCCACCTTGTAGGTAAATTCGTAATTTCCAGTTTTAAAAACCAATTGAAGAAATTCTTGACAGCTGTCAAAAAAATAAAAGCAGCTCTTTGTCAGTTATGCCGCATCGGCTGTTATAGAAATATAAATATTTTTTATTCAATAATTCGTTGAAATTTAAAATGGTTCTGGTTATGCGATCTGAAAAAAATGTGGCCTGAATATATCATTCTCCATTAAAATACCAAATTTCGTCACGATCGAATCCGTAGTTGTGCAGTTATCAAGAAAACTAAATTTCAAACGACCATATTCGCCGAATCTCTAGTATAATTTTGATCATTGATAAAAGTAATTGCGATATTCGAGATCCACACCTATCCTGAAAATTTCAAGTTTCTAGGTCGAATTTTGCCCACTAACGAACTTAACCGCGGCATTCGAAATTTAAACCTTCCTTGAAAATTTCAAGTTTCTAGGTCGTTCCATTCGAGAGTTACCGTGTATACCGCCGACAGACAGACTCCGTTTAATTACTAACAACTCTTAATAAATCCCCGAAGAAAATATTCTCGACACTCCCCTAAGATTAGATCAGACATTAAAAGGTTCAGCGCCGAAGTATTTCGACCAAAATTTCTTCCTGGGCCATCATTTTTGAGCGCTCGTACAACTTACACGAGGACTATATCATTTCGTCACGATGTCTGTATTTTTCGAATTTTGAGCCGAAAATGGTCTCAATCGACTATGTTCGACTCACTGATGACGAATCCGTCGAGTCTGTCCGTCCGTATACACGTTAACTCTCGAACCGAATGTCCTAGAAACTTTAAATTTTCAGGGTAGGTTCGAATCTCGAATGCCGCGGTTAAGTTCGTTATTGGGCAAAATTCGCCGAAGGTATTCGTAAATATGACCGCTCGAAATTTTGTTTTCCTGATTACTTTGAAACTACAGATTCGATCGAGGTGAAATTTTGTACTCTAATGGAAAATGAGTGGTTCAAGCTACATGCATTTTGTTCAGCTCGCATCACCAGAACCATAGAAACCATAGAAAATTGTAACTTTTGAACGGAAACGCCTAGGGACTTGAAATTGTCAGGATCTCGATTGTCGTGATCACTTTCATTTATGAGCAAAGTTATACTAGGGGTTCCGTAAATATGGTCGTTTGAAATTTATTTTTCTTGATAATTTCCAAACTACAGATTCGATCGTGACGAAATTTTGTATACTAATGGAGAATGATATATTCAAGCTACATTTCTCTAGATCGCATGACCAGAACCATAGAAACCATAGAAAATCATAACTTTCGAACGGAAAGCCCTGGAGACTTGAAATTTCCAGGATAGGTGAAGATCTAAAATGTGGCGTTCACGTTCATCAATGAGCTAAATTATACTAGGGGTTCCGTAAATACGGTCGTTTGAAATTTTGTTTTCTCGATAATTTCGAAACTACGGATTCTATCGAGATAAAATTTCGTATTTTAAACGAGAATGATATATTTGAGCAACATTTTGTCCAGATCGCATGACCAGAACCATATAAACCATAGAAGATTATAACTTCCGAAGGGAAAGGCCTAGGAACTTGAAATTTTCAGGGTGGGTTTGGATCGCGAATTTCATGTCACGTTCATCAATGAGCAAAATTAGACTAGGGGTTCCGTAAATATGACCGTTCATAATATTCTGTTCCTGATCATTTCGAAACTTCCGATTTGATTGGAATGAAATTTTGCACCTAGATGAGGGAATAATGTATTCAAACTACGTGCGGAATTTTGTTCAGATCGCATCACCAAGACCATAGATACCGTAGAAAATTCTAGCGAATTATCGAAAAAAAATTGGTCAGCTGAAGCACAGACAAAGTCTGGAGTTTCGTCTAAGTTTGAGAATTTTTTGACAGCTGTCGAAAATTCCATCAATTGATTTCTAAAACTGGAAAATGCGAATCTACCTACAAGGTGGATGTACGAGCGCTCAAAAGCTCCTGACTTCACGGCAGTGCTTTTCGTAATTTTTTTTCAGTTTCTTATATATGAGTTCATTCAATAACATTTGTGCTGACCTAAAAATGAAAATGAGCTCTTAAAATATAAAAAATTGAAAACGCCTTCTTTATAAATTTACTTACATCCGAAGTTACTAGAAACCAAATACCATCCATATTTCCCAAACAAGTCGCGTTTCAAAGAACCTCACTAGACTTTCCGGTAGAGGAAAGCCATAGCGGACACATCGATATGTCAAATATCGTAAGAACTCGTCCGCTTGACCAGACCGGACAAACATATTCTGGATAGTAGAGCGGACACCGGTGTCCGCCATGGCGCTGAACCTGGGGAGGTAAGTTTCATTACACTGCGAACTTAAGGTCTATTGCGCCCCCCATCAGAAAATGAAAAAATTGTTCGAACATTGTATTGAAGCATGAGGCAGTCTGTCGTCTTCAGTTACTCCACGAATTCCAAAATTTCCGCCACTACCTGGATTTCTAATAGAAAAATACTTTTGTTTTATTGTAGCAGGAATGTGAATTGAACTCCAAAATTTCATATTCGAATGGTAATGAGTTATGAAAGTTTTGGATTGAATGCAAAATCTAAGTTCAACCAATATGTGAATAAATCTAGATAAGTCAAAGGGAAAATAAGGAGAAACACCCAACTTGGTGTATCGAATTCCTTTGAAATTCTCTGCTCGAAACCAGCCAACCTGGCTGTGTTCTTTTATTTTGGCTTTGAAAATAATGGGCTAAACGATATCCATTTCGAAATGAATCGCTGTGGCTAGCGATACCAAAATATCGTACTTCCGCGACTAAACAAAATCTTCGATTACCTACCTAGCAACAATAAGTTGGCCAAAACGACCAATGGAAAAATATCGAATGGCGCCGACCTACTGGGCTTCAACCGGAAATTGCATAAAATCAATCTGACGGCAAACCAACCAGCCTACACATAAAAAGTACACCGCTAAAATTATAATTTCAGTATTTTACCTCCGCGCTACACTTATAGGATAGTTCCACTATTTCACCGCACATTTTTTTAGGCTACATCGGTCTTGTTGAAACTAAATCGAGTTGAATATTTCGCGTTGAGCTATCAATCAAGCGTTAATTGCCGTCTTACATGTCCGGCATGTTCAAAACAACCTGCGGGCTTAAGAATAATGCGGAATATCATTAACAATGGATGGTATAAAAACAACGGCGCCAATGGTAATATGATCGCGAACTTTATCTGTGCAATTTATTAATCGAACCAGCTGATTTATGTATTTTTTCATCGTCTTTGAAGGTCTGGAAAAAACACTGAATTATAGGTTGATACTAATTAATTCGTTCTCAGGACAGTGTTGAAGAAATTTTAGCTGTAATTTTCCTTTTTACGACATTTCACTAATATCGTTTGATGAAATTCTGCTATAAAATGCAAAATTTCGATTCAGCATGGAGTTTGTTATCGCTTAGAGCAGATTATTTCACAACATAACTCAACTGATTGTATTTGTACTTATAATATGAAAAAATTACGAAAAGCACTGTCGTGAAGGAATGAACTTTTGAGCGCTCGTACATCCACCTTGTAGGTAGATTCGCATTCCAGTTTCAGAAATCAATTGGAGGAATTTTCGAGAGCTGTCAAAAAAATTCTGAAACTTTGCAATTTTCTACGGTATCTATGGTCTTGGTGATGCGATCTGGACAAAGTTTTGCACGTAGTTTGAATATATCATTCCTCAGCTAGGTGCATAATTTCATTCCAATTCGATCAGTAGTTTCGAACCTATCAGGAAAATAATATTTACGGCACCCCTAGTCTAATTTTGCTCATTGATGAACGTGACGGCGACATTCGGGATCCAAACCCACCCTGAAAATTCGAGTTCCTAGGCCTTTCCGTTCACAAGTTACAATTTTCTATGGTTTCTATGGTTCTGGTCATGCGATCTGGACGAAATATAGCTTTAATATATCATTCTCGATTAAAATACAAAATTTCATCTCAATCGAATCCGTAGTTTCGAAATGATCGAGAAAACCGAATTTCAAACGACCGTATTTACGGAACCCCTAGTATAATTCTGCTCATTGAAAAACGTGAACGCGACATTTCAGATCCACACCTATCCTGAAAATTTCAAGTCCCTAGGCCTTTCCGTTCGAAAGTTATGATTTTTTATGGTTTCTATGGTTCTGGTCATGTGATCCGGAGGAATGTAGCTTGAATATAAATTTCTCCATTAGTATACAAAATTTCGTCACGATCGGATATGTAGTTTTGAAATTATCAAGAAAACTGAATTTCAAACGACCGTATTTACGGAACCCCTGAAATAATGTTGCTCATAGATTAACGTGATCACGACATTCGAGATCCACACCTATCCTGAAGATTTCAAGTCCCTAGGCGTTTCCCTGGTGGAATTTGGCCCATTAACGAACTTAACCGAGGCATTCGGGAACTGAACCCACACTGAAAATTTCAAGTCTCTAGGTTGTTCCGTTCGAGAGTTATCGTGCTTACCCATCATCGGTGAGTCGAACATAGTCGATTGAGACCATTTTCGGCTCAAAATTCGAAAAATACAGACATCGTGACGAAATGATATAGCCCTCGTGTAAGTAGAACGAGCGCTCAAAAATACGCATCGCGAGGATAATTTCGAAACTACGGATTCGATCGAGATGAAATTTTGTATTTGAATCGAGAATGATATATTGAAGCAATATTTTGTCCAGATCGCATTACCAGAACCATAGAAACCATAGAAAATTGTAACTTTCGAACGAAAAGGCCTAGGAACTTGAAATTTTCAGGGTGGGTTTGTATCGCACCCCCAAAAGGGGCCCCTATAGGACAACCCTTTTTTTATGTCAAAATAGACGATACATTATCTACCACCAGACAAGTAGAAGCAGGAGTGCCCCAAGGATCAGTTCTAGGACCTCTGCTCTACAACATATATATCTACGATATTCCTAAGAATCCAAGGAATCTGCTCGCCCTTTATGCAGACGACACGGGAATAGCCTTCAGACATCGACGACCAGATGTCATACACAGAAGACTGCAAAAAGCACTAAAAGATTTAGAAGAATGGTTCATTAAATGGAAAATTCAAATAAATAGCAAAAAGAGCCAAGCTATTCTACTACAGAAGCGGAGACTTGAAATGAATTCCAACCTACAGATAGATGGAGAAGAGATAAAATGGGAAAATGAAGTCAAATATCTAGGAGTAAAACTAGATAAAGGGCTTACATGAAAAAACCATATAAAATATGCAGTGGATAAAACAAACTCAGCAATGAGTAAATTTTACCCACTGCTAGGAAGAAGAAGCCAAATGAACCAAAGAACGAAGCTACGAATGATCAAGTCAATTTCAAGTACCCAACTAACATATGGCTCGTCGGCATGGGACTATGCAGCCAATTGCCATATAAAGAAGATTCAAGTAACAGAGAACAAACTGCTCAGAGCAGCAGTGAATATGCCGTGGTTCGTAAGAAACCAACAAATCCACAGAGACTTAGAATGGGAAACTGTCACAAATTTCCTGAAAAAGAAGGCCGAGAAGATATTTGAAAAAGCAAGTCAACACCCAAATGATGAGCTAAGAAGACTAGTTGACTACAACCCCGCAGAAGATGTGGTTAGGATACCCACCTATCACAAAAGACCCAGAGATCAACTACGTAGAAACTGAAATTGAGTAATCTCAATTTGAATTATCCAGAAGAAGAGACTCCTATGAAATTCAAATTCATAGGTAACACAATTATCGACAAAGATCGTGATAGAGATACGAACAAGAAGAGTCAAAAGGTTAATAGGTAATTAATGCCCGGAATCTAAAACAGCAGGTTAGGTTTAGTTAGAGTAGGTCGTGCTTCACACGAAGTCTCACACTGTTCTATCTATCGGGGATAGTTCGTCCATGAGGATTCCCCCTGACTAAAAAAAAAAAAAAAATGAAGTTAGTTGAAAGTGCGTCACCAATTGGATGACGACCCACACACGACTCGAACCACCGTAAGGGTAGGTTGTACCTGTCAACAGTGCGCCTAGCGAGATAGTACCAAATAGTGCAGTGAAATTCATCAAGATAAACAGCCGAATCAGTAAAGTTAGTACATACCGAGGGGGTTTCTCCTCTAAAAGGTTCACCGAACGCCTACGGCGAATTAGCGAAACAAACGGGATTTTTATCCCCGAAGAACTTAGAATGCTGTCATCCACAATGGAATGGGCAGAAGAAAATGGATTCAAGTCCCTCAAAAAAACCTGCCGAAAACCAACGACCCAGGAAATCAAGAAAACACCAGTGTTGAACTCATTCGGAGCTCTCGATAATGATGTTGTGACAGAAACGGAAACTACACCTACAAGGATAATTCCCCCTATCAAACAATTTCCACCGATCACGATTACACAAAAAATCGGATCATACCAACAATTCCACCAGAAACTGAAAACCATATTAAAACACAAATACACAATAAGATATAACAAGACAGACATCAAAGTTCAAACAAATGAACACACAGACTACAGAACTCTGACGGACTCTCTGAAAAGAGTGAAAACATAGAATTTGACACCTTCACCCCCAAAGAAGAAACAAAGAAAAGATTGTGATTAAAGCTGCCTGCTTCACGACAGAAGCCGACATATGTCAAGAAATAGCCGAAGATGGAAAAATGGGGACGTCTCATGCAAGAAAATGATGGGGAAGAACACAAACTCCTTATATTCATTTTTGGTGAACGTTCCGAAGAACTATCAAACAAATGAACTGAAAAAAATCCGCGAAATTGATCACGTGAAAGTGCAGTGGCAAAAATACGCGAGAAAATCCAAAGTGACACAATGCCATCGATGCAAAAAATTCGGACATGGTTTCTCGAACTGTAATCGAGGCGCGAAATGTGTGAAGTGCGGAACAAACCACCTCACCTCAGAGTGCCCAATGAAAACGCGCGACGGCGTAGGTCTACAATGCGCAAATTGTGGAGGTCCACACACCGCAAATTACTCAAAATGTCCAGAAATGATCAGGTATGTAGAGTCATTACAAACTAAAACAACATACAGCCCCAAGAACAAAAAATCAGAACGACACCCCCAAGTCCCATAACAAACCAATTTCCCTATCTGGTAGCAGCAATGAAAAGCCTCCATTTCGAAAATATTCCAGCCTCAAACGAGCAGCAAAATAACGTAGATGATTTCCATACTCTTCTACAGGAGATCAAAGAACTAAATTCGATTTGTAATATCTCTCAATTAATTTCCTTAGTCCGAGACATAAAATCCCAAATCAAGAACACCTCATCTCCTCTTGATAAGATTCTAATTATCCAAAACCTTTCCCAAAAATATGGATTTCAAACCCCCTATGAAAGACATTAATAGTATAACTTGGAATGCAAATGGCATTTTCAACAGAGTTGGGGAACTGGAAGTTCTACTCAACGAAATCAAAGCTGAAGTTATCTGCATACAAGAATCAAAACTAAATAAACGGAAACCTCCTAAAATTCCAAACTTTTATTATTTGAATTAACCAAAAACTACAAACGGGGGTCTTTTTATCTATTATAAAAAGCATCTAAAACCCATTGAAATAACAACCCACACTGTAAATTCTGAATCTCAGGCAATGAAACTTAAAGACCTTATTATAGTAAACTTCTATAACAATCATAAAACCCCCCTAAATACCCAAGAAATTTCCTACCTCATGAACTTGGGTAATAAGGTTTTAATAGCCGGCGACTTCAATAGTAGGAGCACTACCTGGAATTGTAATGGTGCTAACACAAACGGTAACAAACTTAAAGAATACCTGGATCAAACGAACTTCATCATCAATTTTCCAAGAAATAGTCTTACATACAACCCGGCCCATCGACAAAGTCCCTCAACAATAGACTTAATGGTAACCAAAAATCTCCAAATATCTGAACCATTCACCATTCAAGCATTAGATTCTGATCACTTTCCTGTTCTAGCAACCATTCCTAAATCAAACCCAACAGTCTCACCAAAACAAAAAGCCACGTTTAAAACCGACTGGAAAAAATCCAGGGATCTAATTAACGCAAACCTTATGATTAACAGAAAATACGATTTTACGGAAGACATAAATAAAAGTATCCGCTACCTCACGAAATTGATCAAACAAAGCCTGCATCAATCCACCACTAAAATCAACCATCCCAACAATCGTCTAGAAATTACCTCATATACCCGCGATCTCATTAAAACAAAAAACAACCTAAGAAAGAGACTTCAACGAAATTACAGTGTGGATTGATATCAAGAGTACAAAGACTCCATCAATGTGGTTAGATGCATTATAAACTCCTTGAAAACTGAAAGATGGGAAGCTTTTACGAAAAATCTGACAAACACGAATGAATGTGGCGAATAACGCGATCACTAAAAAATAAAAATTACGAAAAGCACTGCCGTGAAGGCAGGAGCTTTTGAGCGCTCGTACATGCACCTTGTAGGTAGATTCGCATTTTCCAGTTTCAGAAATCAATTGAAGGAATTTTCGACAGCTGTCAAAAAAATTCTGAAACTTAGGCGAAACTCCAGACTTCATGTCAGTGCTTCAGCTGATTAATTTTTTTTCGATAATTCGCTAGAATTTTCTACGGTATCTATGGTCTTGGTGATGCGATCTGGACAAAATTTTGCACGTAGTCTGAGAACATTATTCCTCAGCTAGGTGCAAAATTTCATCCCAATCCGCTCAGTATTTTCGGAACTATCAGCAAAAAAATATTTTGAACGGCCATATTTACGGAACCCCTAGTCTGATTTTGCTCATAGATGAACGTGATCGCGATGTTTGCGATCCAAACCCACCTTGAGAATTTCAAGTTCCTAGGCCTTTCCTTTCAAAAGTTACAATTTTCTATGGTTTCTATGGTTCTGGTCATGCGATCTGGACAAAATATTGTTTTAATATATCATTCTCGATTAAAATACAAAATTTCATCTCGATCGAATCCGCAGTTCCGAAATTATCCAGAAACCAAAATTTCAAACGACCGTATTTACGGAACCCCTGGTATAATTCTGTTCATTGATAAACGTGAACGCGACATTTCAGATCCACACCTATCCTGAAAATTTCAAGTCCCTAGGCCTTTCCGTTCGAAAGTTATGATTTTCTATGGTTTCTATGGTTCTGGTCATGTGATCTGGAGAAATGTAGCTTGAATATATCATTCTCCATTAGTATACAAAATTTCGTCACGATCGAATCTGTAGTTTTGAAATTATCAAGAAAACTAAATTTCAAACGACCATATTTACGGAACCCCTAGTATAATTTTGCTCATAGATGAACGTGATCACGACATTCGAGATCCACACCTATTCTGAAAATTTCAAGTCCCTAGGCGTTTCCGTTCAAAAGTTATGATTTTCTATGGTTTCTATGGTTCTGGTCATGCGATCTGGACAAAATTCCACATGTAGCTTGAACACCTCATTCTCCATTTGAGTGCAAAATTTCATCTCAATCAAATCTGTAGTTTTCAAGTAATCAGGGGAACAAAACTTTGAACGGCCATATTTACGGAACCCCTAGGCGAATTTGGCCCATTAACGAACTTAACCGAGGCATTTGGGATCTGAACCTACACTGAAAATTTCAAGTCTCTAGGTTGATCCGTTCTAGAGTTATCGTGCTCACGGACGGCCGGACGGACAGACTCGAATTTTCCGACGGATTCGTCATCAGTGAGTCGAACATAGTCGTTTGAGACCATTTTCGGCTCAAAATTCGAAAAATACAGACATCGTGACGAAATGATATAGCCCTCTTGTAAGTTGTACGAGCGCTCAAAAATAATAACTTGTTTGGAATATCAACTCTCCTTGGATCTCAAGGCTACATTTTCGACAATGAAAGCAAAGCAGAACATCTTGCTGAAACTTACTCTGAAATTCACAACTCAACTCGCGAAATGTCCGATAACCAAACTCAAAATATGGTTGAGGCGATCCCAAACCCATTCCGCTCTCAACCCATAGACATACTCCCCGAAAATTTAACTTCCCCGACTGAAATACGTTAAATTATAAAAACATTCAGAAACAAAAAAGCCCCCGGCGAAGACAAAATTAGAAACCCTACCTTGAAGAATCTCCCAAGAAGAGCCATAGTCCAACTATGCAACATTTTCAAAAGCTGTCTGAAACTATGTCACTTTCCCACCATATGGAAAAATGGCATCGTTCTCGCATTTCCAAAGGCTAAAAAGGATCGTAAACAGGCAATGAATTATCGCCCAATCAGTCTTTTACCTACGATGTCAAAAAATTTTGAGAAAATTATTTTAAATAGAATTAACAATCACGAACAAAGCCATAACGAAATGATCGATGAACAATTTGGTTTCAGAACATCCCACAGCACAACTCTTCTCCTAGCAACAATTTCAGACCAAATCAACAACATTCACCCATTTCACACACAAGACAAAGCACTCAAACTTCCTGAACAAAGTAATATTCAACGGACATATAACTAAACAAGATTCGGTTAAGTATCTTGGCCTCACCCTGGACAAGAAGCTCAAATTCAATAATCATACGAACGACACGGTCCGCAAAGGCTACACAATTCTCCGTAACGTCTTCCCATTGATCAGTTATCGAAGCAAACTCAGTAAAAAATCTAAGATTCGAATTTATAAACAAAGTATTAGACCCGTATTCTTGTATGCAAACCCAGTTTGGAATAACACCTCTGAGACAAATATCAGAAAAATCCAAACCCTTTAAAACAAATTCCTCAGAAATATACTCAATGAATCAAGATTCACGCGAATCCACGAACTTCACTCATTAGGAAACATAGAACCAATACGTGAAGTCATTGGCAAACAGTCCAACAAATTCTTTAAATATACGACCCAAAAACTGGAAAAAACCAAACACGTCGGCACCACGACATCCCAAAATATAAACATGAGAATCAAACATAAACTTACACATCATCATTATAATATGTGATGATATCCACATCCCACGTTCATCCCACCTGAGACGTATATGTGTTTTAATGACTCTACATACCTCTAGATAACATTATATACTGTCACCATAATTCCTTACGTGTAAAATATAGAAAATTACAAAATTTGGTAAGATCTAATAGATCAGGCACTAATTCAGAAATAATAATTTAAGCAATTATATCTTGTATATTTCCCCTTGTGAATAGCCTTGTATATATAGCTTAGAGAAATTAATATTAAAAATGCTTGAATGCATATGTGTTTTAGTGAATGAAGTTAGTTAAAACGATCTCTCGGTAAAATAACATTAAATAAGATACATCTTTTCTAAGAGAAGTTCAACTCAGTGTATGTCGTGAGAGTTGTTGAAATCGATACAACCAGACGAACAGATGTATTTGTTTAATTTGTAAATAGATCAAAGAAAGCATATACGTCTTTAATTCATCAAAGGAATCTTTCATTAATTTGAGAAATCCAGTCCGTTGAGAACCGGAAATATCCGACAAATTCTCATCGCACCTATCCAAATCTCGTTTCTGCTTTACAGAACCTGGAAAAATTCATCGGTCCAAGAAATTCTTCAGATCGAGAAAGATACAAAGGTCCCTCGAAAACGGGTGTACGAGATAACAATACCCCTTGAAATTTAGAATCAGTCACGATAACTTTTTTCGGAAACATTTTTTTTTTGAGCGCTCGTACTACTTACACGAGGGCTATATCATTTCGTCACGATGTCTGTATTTTTCGAATTTTGAGCCGAAAATGGTCTCAAACGACAAGGTTCGACTCACTGATGACAAATTCGTCGAAAAATTCGAGTCTGTCCGTCCGTCCGGCCGGCTGGCCGTCCGTATACACGATAACTCTCGAACGGAATGACCTAGAAACTTGAAATTTTCAGAGTAGGTTTGAATCTCGAATGCCGCGGTTAAGTTATTGGGCAAAATTCGCCGAGGGGTTCCGTAAATATGGCCGCTCGAAATTTTGTTTTCCTGATTACTTTGAAACTACAGATTCGATCGAGATGAAATTTTGCACTCTAATGGAAAGTGAGGTGTTCAAGCTACATGCGAAATTTTGTCCAGCTCGCATCACCAGAACCATAGAAACCATAGAAAATGGTAACTTTTGAACGGAAACGCCTAGGGACTTGAAATTTTCAGAATAGGTGTGGATCTCGATTGTCGTGATCACTTTCATCTATGAGCAAAATTATACCAGGGGTTCCGTAAATATGGTCGTTTGAAATTTAGTTTTCTTGATAATTTCCAAACTACAGATTCGATCGTGACGGAATTCTGTATACTAATGGAGAATTATATATTCAAGCTACATTTCTCTAGATCGCATGACCGGAACCATAGAAACCATAGAAAATCATAACTTTCGAACGGAAAGGCCTAGGGACTTGAAATTTTCAGGTTGGGTTTGGATCGCAAATTTCACGGTCACGTTCATCAATGAGTAAAATAAGACTACGGGTTCCGTAAATATGGCCGTTCAAACTATTTTTTTCCTGATAGTTTCGAAACTACTGATCGTATTGGAATGAAATTTTGCACCTAGCTGAGGAATAATGTTTTCAAACTATGTGCAAAATTTTGTCCAGATCGCATCACCAAGACCATAGATACCGTAGAAAATTCTAGCGAATTATCGAAAAAAAATTGATCCGCTGAAGCACTGACATGAAGTCTGGAATTTCACTGACATGAAGTTTCAGAATTTTTTTGACAGCTTTCGAAAATTCCTTCAATTGATTTCTAAAACTGGAAAATGCGAATCCACCTACAAGGTGCATGTACGAGCGCTCGAAAGCTCCTGCCTTCACGGCAGTGCTTTTCTAAATTTTTTTTTAATTTATTGTTTTAGTTGTGGGAGATGATTACTTTCACTGACGGTCCTGTAGTGGACTTCGAACAAGTGGAGTTCCTAAAATCATCGATACCTAGCCTTTGGGATGTCAAGAAGTCTACATCAGTCGTTTTACTTTTTTTTTTGGATTACGAATAGTGTGCATTACTTACAGTACATCAGTTTCTATCCAGAAGGAGAAGAAGATCGAATTCAATATGATGGATGTTATGCAAGTCAGAGTTTAGATATTGCTATATTCTTTCTCTAGAGTAGATTCAGCAATATTCACTAATGCGTTGGCAACCCTAGGTACGTCTCAGAGAAGGTCTTCTACGTAACGCATCTTGTGCTGTTTCAACCTTCTTACCGACCTCACGATTCACTGCTTCCCGACCTTCGCCTCATAGAAATTTATGAGGTTCTCATGAAAGGAAATCTTGGTGGATGTCAATAAATGGTTGTAGTATTAGAGTTTGTTTGTAAAGGTTCCTTGGGACCTTGGTACGCAGGTTCGACTTACCCATAATAGCATTATGCTTTCATCTGACCAATTTTATCCCAGGTGTAGTGAGTTTAGTAAACTCCAAAGAAAAATAGATGATAGTAGAGTAGAGAGAGAGTAGAGAGTAGATGATAGTAGAGCTGTATCCACCAAATTCTGAGCAAATATACGAGTGCATTGGTGTTATATCTGTTTACTTGATTCAATGGAAATCTGATTTTTTCTCTGGAGCAATATTGGTTGTAGTGTCCCTGAAATGTTCTTTTTCTAACATCACCAGAAAGATATAAGGTGCATTCGTAATCAATTTGCTGGCCGGGTGCCATTTCAACACACAACAGATGGCGTTCTTTGTTATCATTAGTGATGGAAGTCAAGTCCAGCACGTCAGCAGAATTTCATGCAAGCTTCAGCACGAAATTTCATGATGGTTATGGATCTTGCGTCAATTGTAGCAGTAGGTTGAGTTGTCTGTAGCGTACATTACACTTCAGTTAATGTTCTGGCTTGAAATTTGAGATACATTGTAGCAATGCTTCATCGCCTATTACACTTCGTGATGGATCCATTGTTATAACACAGGAAAATCAACTTTGAAAAAGCACAAGGAACAGAAAGAACGAAAATTTACGCAATTTACCATTCCAAAGTCCCATTGAAAGCAACCGATTCAATAAAATGTTTTCCATGTTTTGCAAATCTAGAGGTTACTTCAACGTCGACTCTCAGAAATGAATTCAGTTGAGCGGTTGAATTCCCTGGCTTGAAAATTTGAGCAACACTTAACCGAAATAATAACAATGCAAATCAAATTAACGATTCAAGCTATATCTAGGGAGTGCAAGTGGTGCAAATGGTCGTTAAATTTTCTGAGAAGAGCTGTGAGAGGCGGAAGGAAAGCAAACGGAATAATTCCTTTCATTACTGAAAGAATTGAACGAAGGTAGAAGAGAATTTATTTTGAAAATTTTGCCTATATACTACACTGAAATTACTAGCAATAAAACTAGAACTAGAAAGAGAACGAAATCGAATATCAATAATCCTAGGAAAATATATCGAACATTGGGTGAAAACGCTGGAAATCGCTGCGATGGTTAAATCGATTCTAAATGTATTGTTTTTATACTGCAAACGATTTGCTGCATGATGCGCAGTTCAGATTTTCAATTTGCCTAAAACAATTTCAAGGTAACGATAAAGAGGAGCACGTTAACAATCTCCTGACCCCTCCGAACGGCTGTTGTGCTGCCAAGGCTTTTATCTAAATGTGACTGCTCCTGCAACGTTCAGAGGGGTGAGATGTACATTCAATTAAAAATATAGGGGAAACTGCACATTGGATGCTGCAGAAGTAGGATGTCGATCTCGGAATATAGGTACTGAAACATTAAGTCGACTTCTATAACCCAAGGGATGCAAAGACCATCTGATAATTTGAAGAGATGAGGAAAACGCATTTGTACCGAATAAACGCTGCAAATTCTTCACAGAGACCGTTATCATACCATCATATTTTCCTATGCGCATCTCATCATTACCATTTGCTACCTGGGTGTTTCTGGCTGTATGTATCAAGCTTTACCGCCACCACCAAAATTAATCTCATTCATCTAGAAATCAAGTTCAATTGGTGTATGAACATCCAGTAATGTATTCTAGAGAGTGCCTAAGTTATTTTCTGTTGAAGATTTCGAAATACGGCGCTAAAAGTTTAAAACTTAGATAAGAGCCAATTGTCACATGTTTTCAATAGAATTCTTACAGTTTTTCGGATACCTCCATCAAATACAAATTTGATTTTGTAGCTTAGTTTTCCTAACGAAATTTTATGGATTACAATTTAAAACGTCCTCCGAAGAATAAACCAAAAACGTGAACTGTTGTTAATGATCAAGAAGAGAAAAACTGCATATCTAGGACACATAATGCGAAATGAGATGTACCAGCTCTTACAACTGATCATTGTATTATATTCAGATGAATTGAGGAGTATGTCAATGGTCGAAGTATATACTTTGAGTTTCATCATTGCAATGGTACAAAAATATCAATAGCATATAAATTGAAAAGTCGTCCAAATTCTAGCATATGCTATTATTTGCTTAGGCAAACGGATTCCTTTGTTTCCACCTCTGAATTACCCCAATTTGGATATTCATCACAATAAAATAAATAAATGAAAGTGGACTAAACTCATCGAAGTCAACACCTACAATAATGTATTATGTGCGGCCAAGAAAATGTAGGGAAAATACGATTTCTTAAAAACTTTTGTATTAATTGCAGATCGATTCGGAAGAAATGATTAGGAAAAAAGTAAATCAGAGAATAATTTTTTATTGGGATACCCCTGAAACATTTAATTTCATCCAGTCCGAAGTGAACTTCATTTTGAACAAATAAAAGCATCTCGACAGGACAACTCACCTGGAAAACTGGGAAATTTGAATAACTTTCGTCTCATTATTCGGGTGAAATTTTTACATGCAGAAGTTCCAAGCTCGAACTCACATAACCCTTTTTTCACAAATACTTGCAGAGCATGGAACGTTCCAGAGTACTGGTTGAACTGAGGAGGGTATATGAAAAACTCCTGTTTCCTTAATTAATAAAGGTCACCTTTGATAATGATTAAAACCATCAGGACAGAAAAGGGTTATTATAATACCTTGTAATAATGGAGTGGACATTCGAACACGAAAGCTTGGACAAACATTTTCTGTTGATTTTAGAGCTTAGATCACGGAAACGATGATTGCACTCCTTGATGTAGGAACAGAAAGCCAACGTTCTTATAATGCTGCCTTAATCGAGTGTTTCTTTCGTATTTGTTTTTTTTGCGTTTTTTTTCGCCCATCCCTGGAAAACTAAGCAGGTTTTATCGTCTATCGATTTTTGTGTTTTATATGTTTCTGCTCACATATGAAGAATTCGAGGTCAAATTCAAATGTACCCGTCCGTAGAAAAGATAACCCACGAAAAAAGGCCTATAGCTTCAAACTTTTCAGGGTAGGTTCGAGGTCTGAATCTGCCAGTTGAGTTTGTTAATGGGCGAAATCCGCCGAAGGGCATTTGCTTTGTATTTCTGCTCCCTTTATTTTCCAATGAGAATCCCTTGATATCTTAATTTCCGGGTTTTTTTTATGAAAAATCAAATCTCAAAATGTTTGAGGCTGATTTTCTAGGAAACGTTGGAACTTAGGGCTCGACCAAGACTATCTTTTTGAGAAAAAGAAATTTTTATCCTGTCGAAAAATCACCGAATATATCAGTGGCGTTTGAGTTCGGGACGTGGTAATATCAAATATCCTCTGGCCATATATACGCCATTAAAGTTAATATTATAGGTGTAAGAAACACAATAGCCAATAGTATATTTTTTATGAAGAAGTGTGCTTTTTCCACCTATCCGTATTAACATAACACAATTAATGAAGAATTCGCAACCAAAATTAAAAGTTAACCTTCAACAAGCAGTTTGGCGGTCATTTTTCCAGACTTATAGAAACTTGTACAGCAGGTTAAATAAAAAACATAAGGAAAAATCCTGTTAAACATTGCTTAATATTTTGGTTCGAGAGACCTTGGCAAGTACACAGTAGAATAGCGTCATGGTGGATCAATAAGTGATCCGGTTGCTGAAGGATATTCAGAGGACAGAATACCTTCGAAAGTTGGGGTTTCAAGGATTCTGGAACTGGCATTTCCTTACATGAACTTGATCTCGATACCCAGTCATGGTCACATAAATAAACGTTTGCTGCCAGCGATCTGAATACCAACGGATCGAGAAAATGTAGCCAATTGCACAAATTTAAGTTTATATTTACAGGTATGGACTATAGAGAACCACCTGCTAAGTCATTTTTGAGCGCTTGTTCTAATTGCACGAGGGCTCTACCATCGTTACGATGTCTGTATTTTTCGAATTTTGAGCCGAAAATGGTCTAAATCGACAAGGTTCGACTCACTGATGACGAATCCGTCAAAAAATCAAGTCCGTCTGTCCGTCCGGCCGTAAGCACGATAACTTTCGAACGGAACGACCTAGAGTCTTGAAATTTTCAGTGTGGGTTCAGTTCCCCAATGCCGCAGTTGAGTTCGTTAGAGGGCAGAATTCCACTAGGGGTTCCGTAAATATGATACTGCGAAACTACTGATTCGACCGAGATAAAATTGTTCGAAGGTTCGAATTTCGAATGCTGCGGTTAAGTTCGTTATTGAGTAAAATTCGATCAGGGGTTCCGTAAATATGGTCGTTTGAAATTTAGTTTTCTTGATAATTTCGAAACAACAGATTCGATCGTGACGAAATTTAATGGAGAATGATATATTCAAACTACATTTTTTACAGATCGCATGACCAGAACCATGGAAACCAAAGAAAATCATAACTTTCGAACGGAAAGGCCTAGAGACTCGAAATTTTCAGGATAGGTGTGGATCTGAAATGTCGCTTTCACGTTTAACAATGAGCAGAATTATACTAGGGAAATTTTCATGATAGGTGTGGATTTCGATTGCCGCGGTCACGTTTATCAATGAGCAATATTAGACTAGGGGTTCCGTATATATGGTCGTTTGAAATTTGTTTTCTTGATAATTTCAAAACTACGGATTCGATCGTGACGAAATTTTGTATTTGAATGGAGAATGATATATTCAAGCTACGTTTTTCCCAGAGCTCTCGAAAGCTCCTGACTTCACGGCAGTGCTTTTCGATTTTTTTGAGCGCTCGTACTACTTACACGAGGGCTATATCATTCCGTCACGATGTCTGTATTTCTCGAATTTTGAGCCGAAAATGGTCTCAATCGACTATGTTCGACCAACTGATGACGAATCCGTCGGAAAATTCGAGTCTGTCCGTCCGTCCGTAAGCACGATAACTCTCGAACGGAACAACCTAGAGACTTGAAATTTTCAGTGCGGGTTCAGGTCCCGAATGCCTCGGTTGAGTTTGTTAATGGGCCAAATTCCACCAGGGGTTCCGTAAATATGGCCGTTCAAAGTTTTGTTTCCCTGATTACTTGAAAACTACAGATTTGATCGAGATGAAATTTTGCACTCAAATGGAAAATGAGGTGTTCAAGCCACATGTGGAATTTTGTCCAGATCGCATGACCAGAACCATAGAAACCATAAAAATTGTAACTTTTGAACAGAAACGCCTAGGGACTTGAAATTTTCAGGATAAGTGTGGATCTCGATTGTCGTGATCACTTCCATCTATGAGCAAAATTATATAAGGGGTTCCGTAAATATGGTCGTTTGAAATTTAGTTTTCTTGATAATTTTTAAACTACAGATTCGATCGTGACGAAATTTTGTATACTAATGGAGAAATTTATATTCAAGCTACATCCTACCAGATCACATAACCAGAACCATAGAAACCATAGAAAATCATAACTTTCGAACGGAAAGGCCTAGGGACTTGAAATTTTCAGGATAGGTGTGGATCTGAAATGTGGCGTTCACGTTTATCAATGAGCAGAATTATACTAGGGGTTCCGCAAATACGGTCGTTTGAAATTTTGTTTTCTCTATAATTTCGAAACTACGGATTCGATCGAGATGAAATTTTGTATTTTAATCGAGAATGATATATCAAAGCAATATTTTGACCAGATCGCATGACCAGAACCATAGAAACCATAGAAAATTGTAACTTTTGAACGGAAAGGCCTAGGAACTTGAAATTTTCAGGCTGGGTTTGGATCGCGAATATCGCGGTCACGTTCATCAATGAGCGAAATTAGACTAGGGGTTCTGTGAATATGGCCGTTCAAAATATTATTTTCCTGATAGTTTCGAAACTACTGATCGGATTGGAAAGAAATTATGCACCTAGCTGAGGAATAATGTATTCAAACTACGTGCAAAATTTTGTCCAGATCGCATCACCAAGACCACAGATACCGTAGAAAATTCTAGCGAATTATCGAAAATAACTTGATCAACTGAAGCACTGACATGAAGTCTGGAGTTTTGCCTAAGTTTCAGAATTTTTTTGACAGCTGTCGAAAATTCCTTCAATTGATTTCTAAAACTGGAAAATGCGAATCTACCTACAAGGTGCATGTACGAGCGCTCAAAAGCTCCTGCCTTCACGGCAGTGCTTTCCGTAATTTTTTTTGTTATCACTGATGTCGGCAGCTCAGAAGCTCATAGAGCAACATATGCGAGCAAATTGCTGAGAAAACAGTAAGTATATAACTTTTATGGAAGAAGTTAAAAAACTAAATTTAATTGTACATCAATATGCGGTCGTATTCGATTTGTGTCGTATTGATATGAATAATCGGAACTGCGGCTTCTGTGGCACAATGAAATCGGCAGACATATTATATCGCGTTCCTTTCGCAGCAATAATTAGTCGCATTTAGCTTGTTTGGCCATTAGGCTTAATGAATGTGAAACGAAACCCCATGACGCCGCAAGAGAACGAAAGAGCAGTATTAAAAGTAAACAGATGGCGTCAACGCTCAGACAGTAACGGAAGTTGAGTCAACTTCCGTGTCGATACCGCTAATGGAGAATAGCTGCAATTCGTCTTTTGTTTAAATTAGATTATTCGTGAACTTCGGGTTCATCCAACATTTGAGAATACTTCGAATAGAGAGGCCATCAAGCTTCAGAGGGAGAAGGATTATTCAATTATTGGGGTTGTCGCTCTCGATGTTTCAAATTTGACAATATTTCAATGTTAATAATATTTACTAGCAGACCCGCCCACGCCTTGCTGTGGCTAAAGTATACGTTGAATTAAATTGTAGTGTAATATTCAATAAAGTGGAATTATTATTGTTATTAACCCTAACCTACTCCTAACTCAAGCCTAACCTTATCCTATCCTAACCCTTTTCTTTCGGGTTGTGAAAAGAAATCTGTTGCCAGATTCAACCACGACCTATGTCGAGGGAAATGTCGGTTTGGCGTGATGTTGTTGCCGGCCGACTGAAAAAAAAATTACGAAAAGCACTGCCGTGAAGTCAGGAGCTTTTGAGCGCTCGTACATGCACGTTGTAGGTAGATTCGCATTTTCCAGTTTTAGAAATCAATTGAAGGAATTTTCGACAGCTGTCAAAAATATTCCGAAACTTAGGCGAAACTCCAGACTTCATGTCAGTGCTTCAGCTGACCAACTTTTTTCGATAATTCGCTAGATCTTTCTACGGTATCTATGGTCTTGTCGATGCGATCTGGACAAAATTTCGCACGTAGTTGGAATACATTATTTCTCAGCTATGTTCGAAGTTTCATTCCAATTCAATCAGTAATTTCGAAACTATCAGGAAAAAATATTTTGAACGGCCATATTTACGGAACCCCTAGTCTAATTTTGCTCATTGATGAACGTGACCGTGAAATTTGCGATCCAAACCCAACCTGAAAATTTCAAGTCCCTAGGCCTTTCCGTTCAGAAGTTACAATTTTCTATGGTTTCTATTGTTCTGGTCATGCGATCTGAACAAAATATTGCCTTAATATATCATTCTCGATTGAAATACAAAATTTCATCTCGATCGAATCCGTAGTTTCTAAATTATCAAGAAAACAAAATTTCAAACGACCGTACTTACAGAACCCGTAGTATAATTCTGCTCATTGATAAACGTGAACTCGACATTTCAGATCCACACCTATCCTGAAAATTTCAAGTCCCTAGGCCTTTCTGTTCGAAAGTTATGATTTTCTATGGTTTCTATGGTTCTTATCATGTGATCTGGAGAAATGTAGCTTGAATATATCATTGTCCATTAGTATACAAAATTTCGTCACTATCGAATCTGTAGTTTTGAAATGATCAAGAAAACTAAATTTCAAACGACCATATTTACGGAACCCCTAGTATAATTTTGCTCATAGATGAACGTGATCACGACATTCGAGATCCACACCTATCCTGAAAATTTCAAGTCCCTAGGCGTTTCCGTTCAAAAGTTACAATTTTCTATGGTTTCTATGGTTCTGGTCATGTGATCTGGACAAAATTTCACATGTAGCTTGAACACCTCATTCCATTTGAGTGCAAAATTTCATCTCGATCGAATCTGTAGTTTTCAAGTAATCAGGGGAACAAAACTTTGAACGGCCATATTTACGGAATTCCTGGTGGAATTTGGGGAAATGCGAGGACCACCGGAAAAGACATCCCGGTCCGTACTTCGATGATACCTGATGAATAGCGTCCTGTCCCTTTTCTTCTCATGTCTCCCGTCACAAAGCCGTAAACGTTTTCCAGTATCCTTCATGCTCCATCATTTTCTCTATTATATACTCAACTGGTGGTAAGCGGCCTTCCAACCAGTGAGTTCCTTTACTCCGTCCATCTGATCTGAGGCAGTGCTTCGGGTCGTCTACAACGTGGCATGCATGACAGATCATCCCGTCCTATCCTCTTAGTAAAGGTAGCATAAGATCCATGCCTTGTCAAAAATTGAGTAAAATAGTTCCCGGTCGTTTTATGCTCACATTGAATCCACTGCTTCAAATTTTTGATCAGACTGCATTTCCAAGCGGCATTTTGCCCTCCACCATCCCATCTTTCCAGCATTTTACTCAGTGTCTTCCTTCCTGCCATACGTCGATTGCCCGGTGCTTCTCCTATTGCATGAAATATAGGAAGCCTTTTTGCGCCATCATTGGTTATATTGGTGGAAAGCCAGCAGTCACTTAGACAGCTTCCGCCGACACAGTTCTGTATGCCGAAGCTACCCTTATCTTTTGAGTTGGATCAAACTGCACACAGTTCGCAAAATAAAATCAATCGCATAAATATTTGACAACCAATATATATGTCAATCATATTTTATCACTGACATTATTCTACATTCTTGACAGTTACGAATTCTATGAATATTCTGTATTATTCCCCAGTTCTCGAACAGTTCCAAATTTCTTCAGGAATTTGAATAGTGAAAGTGGGTAGTTTTTTAGCATGGATTCAAATTTTTAAGATAACGAAACGAAGGTTCGTGTCAAATTTTGTAGGGATAGTATCACTAGTAGATTTTTGAAACATCCATCTTCGAAACTATAACGATAATTACAATTCATAATTATTATTGTACGATTGATTGTTCTTTCAGTCCTTGTGTTACGTTATTCCTCCTAATACCTACGTCAAAATATCACCTCATGCCATTTCATATTATCCCCCTGTATAAATTCACCTCCATTTTCTCCATGAGATTTTTAATTTTGTTTTCAGTATTGAAAACACAGTCTCGAAAAATGTTACAAATTTGACAGTTATCAGATAACCCATACCATAAAGTTAGTGTTATGTGCTTACCATGCGCACTCTGCTTTCGACATAAGGCAATAATACAAGTTGAATGGCGAACTTCTCTGATTATGCTCATTTCTATGTTATGTAATTTCACTGTATGAATGGTTACAGGCAAGTCAGTTATTTTAACTCTTTACTAGATGACCCGGCAAACGTTGTTTTGCCATATCTCTCCCTTTTTTCGCAATTTCAAAATTGCTCCAGGCCTTCGGCCTCTCGTCTCAAAATAACCTAACCTAAACCTAACCTAACCTAGCTGACCCGGCAAACGTTGTTTTGCCATATCTCTCCCTTTTTTCGCAATTTCAAAATTGCTCGAGGCCTTCGGCCTCTCGTTGTTCTGGCTATTAAAAAATAAGGGTTGATCGTAGAAGGGTGAAAATTGGGGATTGTATGTATTTTTGTATGTTGTATCATAAAAAAATAGAAATTAGAAATTTTGTCTAAAAAATAAAAAAAAAATTTAGGGGTGGACTACCCCTAACATTTAGGGGGATGAAAAATAGATGTTGGCCGATTCTGATAGATACCGGATAAGCACAAAAAATTTCATCAAAATCGGTTAAGCCGTTTCGGAGGAGTATGGCAACGAACACTGTGGACACGAGAATTTTATATATTAGATGGTCTTTTATAGTCATTATTAGTTTTGATAATCTGATGTATGAATCAACTCATAAGTGAGTAATTCAATTTTGTTCCACCACGTCTGATAAGAAATGCTTTCCTCACGCAATATATTTCCGAAAATTTCCCAAACCAAGTTTGCATATCCTTCTCGATCGATCGCTATTGCAATTATATAATGGGTGATTTTTTAAGAGCTTGAGAACTTTTTTTAAAAAAAAAACGCATAAAATTTGCAAAATCTCATCGGTTCTTTATTTGAAACGTTAGATTGGTCCATGACATTTACTTTTTGAAGATAATTTCATTTAAATGTTGACCGCGGCTGCGTCTTAGGTGGTCCATTCGGAAAGTCCAATTTTGGGCAACTTTTTCGAGCATTTCGGCCGGAATAGCCCGAATTTCTTCGGAAATGTTGTCTTCCAAAGCTGGAATAGTTACTGGCTTATTTCTGTAGACTTTAGACTTGACGTAGCCCCACAAAAAATAGTCTAAAGGCGTCAAATCGCATGATCTTGGTGGCCAACTTACCGGTCCATTTCTTGAGATGAATTGTTCTCCGAAGTTTTCCCTCAAAATGGCCATAGAATCGCGAGCTGTGTGGCATGTAGCGCCATCTTGTTGAAACCACATGTCAACCAAGTTCAGTTCTTCCATTTTTGGCAACAAAAAGTTTGTTAGCATCGAACGATAGCGATCGCCATTCACCGTAACGTTGCGTCCAACATCATCTTTGAAAAAATACGGTCCAATGATTCCACCAGCGTACAAACCACACCAAACAGTGCATTTTTCGGGATGCATGGGCAGTTCTTGAACGGCTTCTGGTTGCTCTTCACTCCAAATGCGGCAATTTTGCTTATTTACGTAGCCATTCAACCAGAAATGAGCCTCATCGCTGAACAAAATTTGTCGATAAAAAAGCGGATTTTCTGCCAACTTTTCTAGGGCCCATTCACTGAAAATTCGACGTTGTGGCAGATCGTTCGGCTTCAGTTCTTGCAGGAGCTGTATTTTATACGGTTTTACACCAAGATCTTTACGTAAAATCTTCCATGTGGTCGAATAACACAAACCCAATTGCTGCGAACGGCGACGAATCGACATTTCACGGTCTTCAGCAACACTCTCAGAAACAGACGCAATATTCTCTTCTGTACGCACTGTACGCATTCGTGTGGTTGGTTTAATGTCCAATAAAGTAAACTGAGTGCGAAACTTGGTCACAATCGCATTAATTGTTTGCTCACTTGGTCGATTATGTAGACCATAAATCGGGCGTAAAGCGCGAAACACATTTCGAACCGAACACTGATTTTGGTAATAAAATTCAATGATTTGCAAGCGTTGCTCGTTAGTAAGTCTATTCATGATGAAATGTCAAAGCATACTGAGCAAATACTAATGCATGAAAATCCTAACCTCAAAAAAATCTGAGCAAATACTAATGCATGAAAATCCTAACTTCAAAAAAATCACCCGTTATATATATTCTCATTTTACAACTTCTCCACGAGAAAGATCGTCATAAAAGTATGGTACGGAAAGGAAAACAAAGGAATAATACAGAGTCTTTATAAATGATTGTAATATCGCAATATGCTCGGAAATATTCCTATTTTGCCGCTCCATGTGCATTATCTTCCACAATTGCAATTCCAGTGACAGAATTTAATTTCTTCATGCATAACAAACAAATAATAATGGCTGTCAGTTTCGGAATTCTATGATACCTCTAGTATGCCGCAAACACTAATTCAAACCCGGCTGTGATGTTACAATCATTTATAAAGACCCTGTATTATTATCACTTGTCTAGTCGATGTCATTTGAAATATATCGACTGGTTATAAAAAAGTTTAATCCTGTAGTGGTGGGTCGATGCCTACATATACTGACACCTACGTATCGAGAAGCATCGAAAAATGTTTATATTACTCGTACAAAGAGAGCAGAGTTGCATCGGAAGAAATAAGTTTGAACAATTGTCAAAATCCTTTTGAAAATCACCTTATCGAATTCCGAAATTTTAACAGCCCCTCATAGACGACCTTCGCAGAAAATTTCATTTGAATATGTTTTTTTCGCTTTTTGACTGATAATGTGCTTTTTTACTAAATTCAAATTCAAAATCGTAAAGTGGCATTTTATCACATAGAACTGTCACTGTCAATTGAACAGTTTGAAAGGAAATTGTTTATTTATTACTGGAATACTGGAAATATTGTTAGATATATTAAAAGTAAAATTATTCGAATTTATTTGTTCTCCCCGAAAACTATTATGATTCTCCATCTGTATTCCTGAATTATTTCGTGGCGCCACTAGTTCTTGCTGATGAAACATACTTTTTGAAATTTTCAACTTATTGGCAATGCTTTCCTCGATATACCCTTCAGCCACACTGGTTGACTGCCATACACCACGCTTTTTAAGTGTTAGTCACTTTCAGCGACGAAGGTGGCAGACGTCTTCTGCAGCAATGGCCAGTGTAACTGGACGCATCTTGGAGTTTTGAGTATTTTGCATCTTTTTGAGAAATTTTTGCCTGGTTGTACTCACCACTTGGCGTGATTATAGAACCTAAATGGGAAATCGTATGTGTTTTACTTGTTCTGATCTCAATTGTGAATAATCATGATGAATTTCATATCCGTTGCACTCTGATCCTGAGGTGAATATACGTTTCTTGTTGGTCTTGGTATCATGAAAAATTATAACCAAAATTTTCCCAGTGTCTTCTATATCTATGGCATTCAAGCTGCATAATTCGGCACGCCGACATGCCTCATTTAAACTTAATATTAGTACGACTTTCATTGATGATAACTTATAATCTGGAGCCTCTTTCAAAAACATAACGTTTACCATAGTCGAAAATTTTGATTTCTTTGCTTCGTATGTGTCATTTTGAAGTTTTAAAAAGGCAGGAACCTTTTTGACCGCTCGTTCTACTTGAGGCAGATTAAAATCAGGCGAGCGAATGCCCATTCAATTCTTCTAGTATAAACAGACGTGGAGCATTCTTTCGTCGTTCTAAATGCGTTCGCAAAGATTCTATGGAATATTCTGCAGTATTCACGTCCATGTCATAAACGACCCAATTCTATGGAATATTCTGAAAATGCTCGATCGCTGATTTGAACGGCACTAGAGCGTACGAACAGTTGCTTAGCGTTCTTGCTTGTTCAGATGCGCTCGCTCCCGTAGTGGTCTCTTCGAAGCGTTCTTGTGTTCTAGCAAAGTAAAGAAATCGAAAATCATAAAACTATTCAGTATTTGTGGATTGCTCTCAAAAAGAATGTCTCTCAAGAAGAATGTCTCTCAATGATTGAAGCCTACCAAAATTCCAGATGTCTGTGGGATCCGACTTTTGTAAACTATCAAAATACAACTCGTTAACAAGATGCTTGACAGGAAATTCCAAATCAACTAGAATGTCATGTTGGAAAATAAAAAAAAAATAAGATGGACTCGCTTCTTGCATCTTACCGCCTAGGTAGGCAAAAAGCAATGTCTACGAAATCAGGCAGCGGTGCCGACTGCACTTATAATTCAAAATGATCTTTATTCAAAAGTATGCATTTCTTGATAGATAAATATAAACCGAGGAAAAAATTTGATTTCGACACTAACCAACTACATAATTAGTACTCGATTTCCGAATTTTGTCGCTGATCAGAGATAATAAATGGTCAAATCTACTAACGCCGATTACTCTCGAACGGAACAACCTAGAAACTTGAAATTTGCAGGATAGGTGTGGATCTTGAATGTCGCGGTCACGTTTATTAATAAGCAGAATTAGAATACCTAGAGGTTCGTAAATATGGCCGTTCAAAATATTTTTGAGCGCTCGTACTACTTACACGAGGGCTATATCATTTCGTCACGATGTCTGTATTTTTCGAATTTTGAGCCGAAAATGGTCTCAATCGACTATGTTCGACTCACTGATGACGAATCAGTCAAAAAATTCGAGTCTGTCCGTCCGTCCGGCCGTCCGTCAGCACGATAACTCTCGAACGGATCAACCTAGAGACTTGAAATTTTCAGTGTAGGTTCAGATCCCAAATGCCTCGGTCAAGTTCGTTAATGGGCAGAATTCCACCAGGGGTTCCGTAAATATGGCCGTTCAAAATTTTGTTCTCCTGATTACTTCGAAACTACAGATTCGATCGAGATGAAACTTTGCACCCAAATGGAGGATGAGGTGTTTAAGCTACATGTGAAATTTTGTCCAGATCGCATGACCAGAACCATAGAAACCATAGAAAATTGTAACTTTTGAACGGAACCTCCTAGGGACTTGAAATTTTCAGGATAGGTGTGGATCTGGAATGTCGTGATTACGTTCATCTATGAGCAAAATTATACAAGGTGTTCCGTAAATATGGTAGTTTGAAATTTAGTTTTCTTGATAATTTCAAAACTACAGATTCGATCGTGACGAAATTTTGTATACTTTTGGAGAATGATATATTCAAGCTACATTTCTCCAGATCACATGACTCGAACCATAGAAAATCATAACTTTCGAACGGAAAGGCCTAGGGACTTGAAATTTTCAGGATAGGTGTGGATCTCGATTGTCGTGATCAGTTTCATCTATGAGCAAAATTTTACTAGGGGTTCCGTAAATACGGTCGTTTGAAATTTTGGTTTCTCGATAATTTCGAAACTACGGATTCGATCGAGATGAAATTTTGTATTTTAATCGAGAATAATATATCAAAACAATATTTTGTCCAGATCTCATGACCAGAACCATAGAAACCATAGAAAATTGTAACTTTCGAACGGAAAGGCCTAGGAACTTGAAATTCTCAGGGTGGGTTTGGATCGCGAATATCGCGGTCATGTTCATCAATGAGCAAAATTAGACTAGGGGTTCAGTAAATATGGCCGTTCAAAATATTTTTTTGCTGATAGTTCCGAGAATACTGAGCGGATTGGGATGAAATTCTGCACCTTGCTGAGTAATAATGTATTCAAACTACGTGCAGAATTTTGTCCAGATCGCACCACCAAGACCATAGATACCGTAGAAAATTCTAGCGAATTATCGAAAAAAATTGATCAGCTGAAGTTTCGCCCAAAGTTTCAGAATTTTTTTGACAGCTGTCGAAAATTCCTTCAATTGATTTCTGAAACTGGAAAATGCGAATCTACCTACAAGGTGCATGTACGAGCGCTCAAAAGCTCCTGCCTTCACGGCAGTGCTTTTCTAAATTTTTTTCCTGATAATTTAGAAACTACTGATTGGATTGGAATGAAATTTCGTAGATAGACGAAGAATAATGTATTCAAATTACGTGCGTACTTTTTTCCAGTGCGCAACACCAAGACCATAGATACCGTGGAAAATTCGAGCGAATTATCGTAAAGAAAATGGTCTCAATCGATCAGGTTCGACTGACTGATAACGAATCCGTCGAAACATTCAAGTCTGTCCGGCCGTCTGTCCGTATACACGACAACTCTCGGATGGAACGACCTAGAAACTTGTATCAGAAAATGAATAAAATCTTGCAACCGATTAATCAAAAAATGCTACAAACTAAACCACCTGAATCGAGGTTTGATTAACAATTAACATTTAAATTTATGGCATCCTTAATCATCGAACACTTTTTATGATTTTTTTTTATTCTATTTCAATAGTTTACCTCATAATCACAGATCCATTTAATCGTAAACAGAACCATAGATCATGACTATAAATACTGAAATAATTCAGTATTTTTCATCTCATTCGAACCCTATCCAAAATAATTGATTATTACTGCCAATTACTTTTTATTTCGAATCGAATGGTGTAAAACAAATATGGGGTTGCCATTTGAAAATCTCGAAAAATTTCAATTTTAAGTTCCTCATTTTCGGAGCAAAATCTTCGAAAAACTTTTCGATTCATGAAAATACCGAATGTATCATGAATGCTGGGATTATCTACTGTAAGACTACTGAGCTTGGTTTTGTTCGCTTACAAAATAATCGAGATATTGCATTTCCAAACTGGCAATGCAGATGTCATGAATTTCAAGAATTAGTGCATAACTTGGCAACAGTGCATGGTAGAGAAATTTTTTTTATTAGGTTATACTGGGAATTTGGTATTGTATCGATATCTAAATGAAAATATAGGTAGTTCCATTTGAAATAAGAAAGTAGATATGCGCTTAAGATAGATGTGGCAACACTGTCGACTTGAAAATATTTTAGGCGAAGTGTTCCCTCATCCCCAAGGCTCCACCTAAAATTTCAAAACGAAATATTCACTTGTTCTCTAAATACTTCTGATAGGCCAAGTTAAAAGGAAAACCCTGTATATATATTAAAGCTTAGTTTTTGCCAGGTCGCATAACCAGAACCATTTTAAATTTCAACGAATTATTGAATAAAAATCCTTTCAGTTCTGTAACGGCTGATCCGGCATAATCGATAAAGAGCTGCTGTCATTTTTTTGACAGCTATAAAAATTTCTTCAATAGTTAGTTTCTAAAACTGGAAAATGCGAATCTACCTACGAGGTGGATGAACGAGCGCTCAAAAGCTCCTAACTTCTCGGCAGTGCTTTTTATAAATTTTTAAAATAAATATTCAACTTTATCTCAATTTTACCCACAAAAATCAATCTTGTTATCTATTGTTATGCAAATAAACAAACCGTGCCAGGTAATTAGGTTACGGAAATTTGACACAGGTAGGGGAAGATTGGCACCACGTACACTTTTTGGAATATGATTTTTCTAGATTTGGATATCGATGTTATATTGCTCAATCAGTTATTGAAACATTCTGCATACATTCCGCTACCTAGTCAAAAAGTTAGATGCCAATATTTTATCAAATAAACGAATGAATTCAATTTTTGGTGAGAGCCGTCGAATGTACGAATCTACCCCGTGTAGGGGTGCATTCGTACACGGGTAGGGGAACATTTATACGGTATGGGGCACCTTAATACAGGTTGAATAAAATAGAAAACTAATCATCAAAAATTGTTTGATTGGACTCAAAAGTAACAACCCTGTAATAAACTGAATGACGAAACTTTCGATGAACAAAAAACATATATTTCTCAGAAAAAAAAAATGAAAAGCACTGCCGTGAAGTCATGGGCTTTTGAGCGTTCGTTCATCCAACTTGTAGGTATATTCGCATTTTTTTTTTCGATAATTCGCTAGAATTTTCTACGGTTTCTATGGTTCAGGTCATGCGATCTGGACAAAATTTCGCAAGTAGCTTGAACACGTGATGTGATATACGTGATCGCGAAATTCGCGATCCGAACCAACCCTAAAAATTTCAAGTCCCTAGGCATTTCCGTTCGAAAGTTATAATTTTCTAAGGTTTCTATGGTTCTAGTCATGCGATATGGGAAAAATGTAGCTTGAATATATCATTTCTTCCATTAAAATACAAATTCTCGTCACGATCGAATCCGTGGTTTTCAAATTATCAAGAAAACTAAATTTCAAACGACCATATTTACGGAACCCCTAGTCTAACTCTGCTAATTGATGAACGCGTCATTCCAGATCCGAACCTATCCTGAAAATTTCGAGTCCCTAGGCCTTTCCGTTCGAAAGTTATAATTTTCTATGGTTTCTATGGTTCTGGTCATGCGAGCTAATTAAATTTTGCATGTAGCTTAAAAACGTCATTCTCCATCTGAGTGCGTAATTTCACCTCGATCGAATCAGTAGTTTCCAAGCAACCAGAAGAACAAAATTCGGAGCGGCCATATTTACGGAACTCCTGTGCGAATTTTGCCCAATAACGAACTCAACCGCAGCATTCGAGATTCGAACCTACCCTGAAAATTTCAAGTTTCTAGGTCGTCTCGTTCGAGAGTTATTAGTAGGGTTCAAACGCAGCTCTATCGTGTCACCCCGTGTGAACTTTATTGCTAAAATGTATGGACCTCTTAGTATCATTCCCTACATCATAACAATGCAAAATCACTTGGTCGTCAAAAAATCGTCCTGTGCAGGAAGTGGTGGGGGTCATTTTTCCAAAAATTGACAAATTTTTTTTTTCGTTTATAATTATCTACATCCAGTGACTTATATTCAAACAAATTTTCATCGAAATATACGATTCAGAAATATTTTATTTTAATTTTCAAAGAAGTCGGATACAATACGCTTATATGGAGTTCCTTAAGATAAAATCGCTTGCCCTGCAAAGGCATATTCACCATTATGTTCCGTTCCATTTTACTCGGAAACTGTCGCGAAAATCAAAAAAGTGCTTTATATATGGGGTCTTCCTCATAAAACGACGATTCAGATGGTTTTTTCCAAATTTCAATTGGCCTGATAATTTCTTCAAAAAATAGGAAAATCTGCTATTACATCCGGATAGCCGCGACTGACCGTGGAGATGCGAGGAAGGCTCACTTTGATGAATGAACGCTTGTCGGGCAGAAATAAACGACCTTACGGATCGAGCGTTCATAGGGTCGTTTTTCGGTTGGACCAGGCCATATTTTCATTGTTCGTGCATTCTGATGATGAATTAGAATGTTTGATTTGATTTCTTTCAACTTGTGGATTAAAAACCAATAGGGACAAACATATATTTGTTAATTTACAATTTCTTATTGAGTTCAGTTTGGTATTTACATTCGTCCTGAAATTATCGCTCATTTGCATTTGTACTTAAAAGATTTACGCAACTCCGGAATCTTGGACTAGAAATCATATTCAAATCTGCAAAGGGGCACAGTTGTTATCTATGCTTTCTAGTTTCAAAATATATCTTACATTCCATTATAAATCCGATTCAAATATCACTGTCAGATGAAGAATATTCAACAGGATGGAATTTAGAAAATTTTGTGTTACTTTTATTGCCACATGCTTTTTGGGCCATACATTTGCGAGAGCCAATACAAGGAATTTTTTCTCTCTCACAGGAACACATAGGTCCGGTGCAATCTGAAATAAAAATGCCCATGTTATAAATAATAGATATTTATCAGATATTCGATATACAGGATGTTTCATGAGTGGTTGGCCGTAGACTAGTGGTCAATGCAGGTCATCTAGACCTTTCAGAAAAGTTGCTTGTTTTGTATCCCAAGGCTCTTAGTTTAGGAGATACAGGGTGATTTATGGATTTTGGCCTGAATTTACGATAGGCATAATTCTGCAATCTGAGGTCCGATTTCGATGAAATTTCATGAGGTTGTTCATTTCAGAAAGTCCTTTCGAGTGGCTCACGCAATATCAATATTTTCAGGACATTACTCAGAATATCTTGGTTTACCTTTCAAGCCTCAAAATCTATATTTTCTACATCACTTAGAGAAATTTCGTTATTGCCATGCAAAAATACATAACTCAATCTAAGGAATTAAATTTTCACTTTGAATGGCACACTTGTTACAAGCGAGTAGGGATAGAATGAATTCATGTTCTATGTAATTTTTTTGAAATATTTCTTGTATTTTGCTGAGATTTTGAACCTCAAAGCTTAAGAGCGCTATAACTCATGAAGTGAACGATTTTTGAAATGTAATCCGTGAGTGTATGCGTTCCACAACACAAATAACTAGATATTAATATTTTTTATTTTTTTCGAAAAACTTCAAACCTATTTATTCAATTTCAAAATACAAAATTGAAAGGAAAGTGTCATAAAAGATGTTCGAAATGGAGTACTTCCATCTCGACACCTTTCACAGCTCTCAAAATGAGATTAGTTATTGCCCTTCTCATCATATCGGGATTTCGTTTTAATTCTGTGTAAGCTTCTTCTATTCGCTGCCTCAAATGCTCTCGTGAAGTTTTTTCAACCTCATATACATTTTATTTGAGATAACCCCCAGAAAGTAATCCATAGGAGTTAGATCTACCATGCTACAGAGTGTTCAGTGTTCTCCTGTTTGGAAATCTGTAACCATATTCTCACAATACTGCTCTTGAACTTCCATTGCGAAAGCCATAAACAAATATCATATCGAAATACTCAAAATTTGTGTACAAAGTTCGAATTTTGAATTAAAATTGGAGTAACTTCAAATTTGACAGCTATGTTTGGAGAATGTGTAAAGAAAGCGATATTTGGCGAATTTCATGAGGATTACAAGTCAATATCTTTTTTTTTTTTAAGCAAATGCAATCCTTAATTATGTTTCTAGTGGGTTTACGCCATTTGTCCTTAAATTTTATATTTAGTCTCGAAAGAATTAAAAGCTTGATTATGCATACTTGTAATTACTTCTTTAAGTAGCGTGTTAAAACACTCAGTGGGTGCTAAGGGTTTAGAATACAAGGGAGTTGAACAAAAAGTTGTAGAAAAAATATTAATATCTAGTTATTTGTGTTTTGGAACGAAAACATCCACGGATTACATTTCAAAAATCGTTCACTTCATGAATTATAACGTTCTTAAGCTTTGAGGTTCAAAATCTCAGCAAAATACAAGAAATATTTCAAAAAAATTATATAAAATATGAATTCGTTCATTCGCTACTCGCTTGTAATAAGTGTGCCATTCAAAGTGAAAATTGAATTCCTTAAATTGAGTTATTTATTTTTTCATTGCAATAACGAAATTTCTCTAAGTGATGTAGAAAATATAGATTTTGAGGCTTGAAAGATAAACCAAGATATTCTGAGTAATGTCCTGAAAATATTGATATTGCTTGAGCCACTCGAAAGGACTTTCTGAAATGAACAACCTCATGAAATTTCATCGAAATCGGACCTCAGATTTCAGAATTATGCCTATCGTAAATTCAGGCCAAAATCCATAAATCACCCTGTATCTACAAAACAAGCAACTTTTCTGAAAGGTCTGGATGACCTGCATTGACCACTAGTCTACGGCCAACCACTCATGAAACATCCTGTATATCGAATATCTGATAAATATCTATTATTTATAACATGGGCATTTTTATTCCAGATTGCACCGGACCTATGTGTTCCTGTGAGAGAGAAAAAATTCCTTGTATTGGCTCTCGCAAATGTATGGTCCAAAAAGCATGTGGCAATAAAAGTAACACAAAATTTTCTAAATTCCATCCTGTTGAATATTCTTCATCTGACAGTGATATTTGAATCGGATTTATAATGGAATGTAAGATATATTTTGAAACTAGAAAGCATAGATAACAACTGTGCCCCTTTGCAGATTTGAATATGATTTCTAGTCCAAGATTCCGGAGTTGCGTAAATCTTTTAAGTACAAATGCAAATGAGCGATAATTTCAGGACGAATGTAAATACCAAACTGAACTCAATAAGTAATTGTAAATTAACAAATATATGTTTGTCCCTATTGGTTTTTAATCCACAAGTTGAAAGAAATCAAATCAAACATTCTAATTCATCATCAGAATGCACGAACAATGAAAATATGGCATGGTCCAACCGAAAAACGACCCTATGAACGCTCGATCCGTAAGGTCTTTTATTTCTGCCCCGACAAGCGTGTTTATTCATCAAAGTGAGCCTTCCTCGCATCTCCACGGTCAGTCGCGGCTATCCGGATGTAATAGCAGATTTTCCTATTTTTTGAAGAAATTATCAGGCCAATTGAAATTTGGAAAAAACCATCTGAATCGTCGGTTTATGAGGAAGACCCCATATATAAAGCACTTTTTTGATTTTCGCGACAGTTTCCGAGTAAAATGGAACGGAACATAATGGTGAATATGCCGTTGCAGGGCAAGCGATTTTATCTTAAGGAACTCCATATAAGCGCATTGTATCCGACTTCTTTGATAATTAAAATAAAATATTTCTGAATCGTATATTTCGATGCAAATTTGTTTGAATATAAGTCACTGGATGTAGATAATTATAAACGAAAAAAAAAAATTTGTCAATTTTTGGAAAAATGACGCCCACCACTTCCTGCACAGGACGATTTTTTGACGACCAAGTGATTTTGCATTGTTATGATGTAGGGAATGATACTAAGAGGTCCATACATTTTAGCAATGAAGTTCACACGAAAATCTGTTTTAGAGCTCTTTTCATGCCTCGCGAACTCTACTATATTGTGTATACGGACGTTCGGAAGGCCGGACGGACGGACAGACTCGAATTTTCTGACGGATATGTCATCAGTGAGCCGAAGTCTGTCGATTGAAACCATTTTCGGCTCAAAATTCGAAAAAAACAAACATCGTGACGATATGATATAGCCCTCGTGTAAGTAGTACGAGCGCTCAAAAACATCGGTAATCTCAGAAACGTTTGGCCATATCTCGCTGAAATTTTGTGTTTACATACCTATGGGGGGCGTTAGAATAAGTTAGATAAAAATTTAGTTTCACAGCTACTTTACGTGATAAAAGAATTGGTGTTTTGGTGAAGTTCTTAAAAATAAAATTACGAAAAGCACTGCCGTGAAGGCAGAAGCTTTTGAGCGCTCGTACATCCACCTTGTAGGTAGATTCGCACTTTTCAGTTTTAGAAATCAATTGAAGGAATTTTTGACAGCTGTAAAAAAAATTCTGAAACTTAGGCGAAACTCCAGACTTCATATCAGTGCTTCAGCTGATCAATTTTTTTTCGATAATTCGCTAGAATTTTCTACAGTATCTATGGTCTTGGTGATGCGATCTAGAAAAAATTTCCCACGTAGTTTGTATACACTATTCCTCAGCTAGGTGCGGAATTTAATTCCAATCCGATCAGTAGTTCCGAAACTATCAGGAAAAAAATATTTTGAACGGCCATATTTACGGAACCCCTAGACTAATTTTGCTCATTGATGAACGTGACCGCGATATTTGCGATCCAAACGCACCCTGAAGATTTCAAGTTCCTAGGCCTTTCCGTTCAACAGTTACAATTTTCTATGGTATCTATGGTTCTGGTCATGTGATCTGAACAAAATATTGCTTTAATATATCCATTCTCGATTAAAATACAAAATTTCACCTCGATCGAATCTGTAGTTTCGAAATTATCGAGAAAACAAACTTTCAAACGACCGTATTTACGGAACCCCTAGTATAATTCTGCTCATTGATGAACGTGAACGCGACATTTCACATCCACACCTATCCTGAAAAATTCAAGTCCCTAGGCCTTTCCGTTCGAAAGTTATGGTTTCTATGGTTCTGGTCATGTGATCTGGATAAATGTAGCTTGAATATATCAATCTCCATCAGTATACAAAATTTCGTCACGATCGAATCTTTAGTTTTGAAATTACCAAGAAAACTAAATTTCAAACGACCATATTTACGGAACCCCTAGTATAATTTTGCTCATAGATGAACGTCATCACGACATTCCAGAACCTCACCTATCCTGAAAATTTCAAGTCCCTAGGCGTTTCCGTACAAAAGTTACAATTTTCTATGGTTTCTATGGTTCTGGTCATGCGATCTGGACAAAATTTGACATGTAGCTTGAACACCTCATTCTCCATTTGAGTGCAGAGTTTCATCTCGATCGAATCTGTAGTTTCGAAGTAATTAGGAGAACAAAATTCTGAACGGCCATATTTACGGAATCCCTGGTGGAATTCTGCTCATTAACGAAATTAGCCGAGGCATTTGGGATCTGAACCTACACTGAAAATTTCAAGTCTCTAGGTTGATCCGTTCGAGAGTTATCGTGCTTACGGACGGCCGGACGGACAGACTCGAATTTTCCGACGGATTCGTCATCAGTGAGTCGAACATAGTCGATTGAGACCATTTTCGGCTCAAAATTCGAAAAATACAGACATCGTGACGAAATGATATAGCCCTCGTGTAAGTAGTACAAGCGCTCAAAAATGACATTTGTCATGCTGAAAGGCGGTTTTGTTCATAAAATCTGGGTTTGTTTACGTCGCTACATAGTCACTTCGTGTCCAATCCAAATGATCATAAATTAGTTAATTTTTCGCGTAAACTAAATTCAGTTAATTAGTTATGTGATCATTTCCGAAGATTTTCCAGCCTCACAAGTCACAATACGTTTTTTCAAGGTTTCCAGAATTTCTTGTGAAATTTCACATAATCTAACATCCCGAAAATTTTCGAGTCTTTGGTATAAGAAATATTAACGGAGTCTTCTTCAATTCGAAAAAAAATTTTGGAATTCCAAAAACGGCAATTTTTTTGGAGATCTCGAGTAACATCCCATGAAAATGCACAATTCAATCCTTCTCTTGGAGACGGCTTCCTCAATGAATGTAGCCAAACTGAGTCCATCACTGCGAACATGAGCATAATCCGATAGCTTGTAGAAGTGTGAGAATCGTCGTGTGGGAAGAACCAACTTTATGAATGAAAGTTATGAATGAACGAACGACTCTCATCGACTATTCGTGATGCATGTTTTCTAATGGGATACATGTGGCGTCATCCTGACCGGAAGCGCCCCCACGGCGACCTGACGTTCTCGCCCCCGACCGAATAGCGAACGACTGTGACACATTAGATCATGAGTTTTAGCAGGTTTCTATTCTGGAGTTCGTCCGAACCAATTATAGAGACGTTCGCCGAAAGTTTTCACAGAAATCGGGAACTTGGAGTTTCATTTTCAGTTCATTCGAAACTTCTTCTCATGAAATTGGATCCTAACTTTACGATGAAGGTTAATCAATTTTCGGTCATTTATTTTATCCTATCACATGAACACATGTAGGTAGGTACCATTAAGTCAGTACCATATGAAAAACTTTTTCTTCGTTTGTTTTCTTGATGTGAAGTTCTGATTGGCCTAAAATGCAATATGAAATAATCAGATTTGTTTGCAATCGTATACGAGGTATGTCGAAAAATGTAAATTCTGACGATTTCTAATGAGAAAGTTTGATTCTAATTGGAAACTACGGTTAGATATCCAATATTATCTATCTACCAGTCAAAAAATCAGATTATGTTATTAAAACCAAATCTTCTCTGTATTAGCATAGATATTTTATGTCTATAGATCGACATTCAATCTAGAATGACTTACCAATGAATCGCAAATTTTTCAATAAAATGAATGCTTTATAATTTGCAAAATGGAATTACTATTCATTTATACTCAAAGTTCAAGTAAAATTACCCTGAAGCAAAATTTCCATTTTTCGACAAACCTGGTATACGACTGCAAAAGTTGATATCTAATTAATCATCTTTGTTTTAGGTCACGCAGAATAAGGAACAACAAATAATAAGTGGGTTGTCGGTATTATGTGGTGTCGACTCAATTGAACACACTCTAAGTATATTATACATAATATTATCCCAGCTCATGACGAAAAATTACGAAAAGCACTGCCGTGAAGGCAGGAGCTTTTGAGCGCTCGTACATCTACCTTGTAGGTAGATTCGCATTTTCCAGTTTTGGAAACCAATTGATGAAATTTTTGACAGCTGTCAAACAAATTTTCAAACTAAGGCGATAATCCAGACTTCAAGTCAGTGCTTTAGGTGACCAATTTTTTTTCGATAATTCGCTAAAATTTTCTACGGTATCTATGGTCTTGGTAATGCGATCTGGCCAAATTTCGCACGTAGTTTGAATACGTTATTCCTCAGCTAGATGCATTTCATTCCGATCAAATCGGTAGTTTCGAAATTATAAGAAACAGAATATTTTGAACGGCCATATTTTCGGAACCCCTAGTCTAATTTTGCTCATTGATGAACGTGACCGTGAAATTCGCGATCCAAACCCACCCTTAAAATTTCAAGTTCCTAGGCCTTTTCCTTCGGAAGTTATAATTTTCTATGGTTTCTATGGTTCTGGTCATGCGATCTGGACAAAATGTTGCTTTAATATGTCATTCTCGTTTAAAATATAAAATTTTATCTCGATCGAATCCGTAGTTTCGAAATGATCGAGAAAACAAAATTTTGAACGACCGTATTTACGGAACCCCTAGTATAATTCTGCTCATTGATAAACGTGAACGCCACATTTCAGACCTACACCTATCCTGAAAATTTCAAATCCCTAGGCCTTTCCGTTCGAAAGTTATGATTCTCTATGGTTTCTATGGTTCTGGTCATGCGATCTAGAGAGATGTAGCTTGAATATATCATTCTCCATAAGTATACAAAATTTCGTCACGATCGAATCTGTAGTTTGGAAATTATCAAGAAAACTAAATTTCAAACGACCATATTTACGGAACCCCTAGTATAATTTTGCTCACAGATGAAAGGGATCACGACAATCGAGATCCACACCTATCCTGAAAATTTCAAGTCCCTAGGCGTTTCCGTTCAAAAGTTACAATTTTCTATGGTTTCTATGGTTCTGGTGATGCGAGCTGAACAAAATTCTGCATGTAGCTTGAACACCTCATTTTCCATTAGAGTGCAAAATGTCATCTCGATCGAATCTGTAGTATCAAAGTAATCAGGAAAACAAAATTTCGAGCGGCCATATTTACGGAACCCTATGGTGGATTTTGCCCAATAACGAACTCAACCTCGGCATTCGAGATTCGAACCTACCCTGAAAATTTCAAGTTTCTAGGACATTCCGTTCGAGAGTTATCGTGTATACGGACGGCCGGACGGACGGACAGACTCGAATTTTCCGACGGATTCGTCATCAGTGAGTCGAACATAGTCGATTGAGACCATTTTCGGCTCAAAATTCGAAAAATACAGACATCGTGACGAAATGATATAGCCCTCGTGTAAGTAGTACGAGCGCTCAAAAACGTGGATTCGATACCTAGACGAGGCAATAGAGCAGATGAAGGTTCATTCTGTGACAAAATTCGTAGAAGAAAACAGCGAGTGTAGAGGTATGTGGGGTGGTCCGTGGATGCTTAGTGATATGTTTTCGACTCGAAAAAATTTCTGACAATAACTCTGAAATGAGGTGGAGCCCCATCATGCTGGAAATACATTCCTACATGCAATATTCGTACCGACGAGTAGTACTCGAACTTTTGGGATCAGAACTTACCATGTGGATAAGCAGAGGTGAACCGCATGGTCTCCTAGATAACCAGATTTCCATCATATCAATTATTTCGTTTGGAGATATTTGAAATCTTCAGTATATGCATCTGAGATTGGAATTGCGATATTCTCCTACAACGTATCGAAGTTGCTTGCAATAACATCCGTAATGATGTGAAATGGCTATTAGACATAATTTGAAAAGATAAAAAATGTGCTTCGAAACGGTGGCTCTTTTGAGCAACTTTTACTATTTCTTTCAAATATTTTACTTGTTTACTCATTTGTGTATTCATTTTTACACTGTTGATCATTTTGAATAAATTATTCGAAATCCATATTAATCTTGATAATTCTGGGAATTGTTCATTAGAATATAAAAAAAAATAGAAATTTTCCATCAGTCCAATAGACAATTTTTCGAATTCAATCTCGATGTACGACATTTTTGTGAAGTAAGTGTAATTTCACTATCGAATTGAATCTTTCGACAAAAATTTAGATAGATCAAATGTCGTGCGGGACACTGAATTCTACTGATCCCCAACGAAAATTTTCTGCTTCTTCCGAATATTCTAATCAAATTTAAATATTCCTTCATACAGGGTGTTGAATCTCAGCTTACCAAAAGTCCCATATTTTTCTGATACGGACCTGGATTTTTGATCAGTTCAAATAAGCTTTGTTTCACCCATGGAAGTGTGGTTTACATTTCAAATATCGATTGATTATACTGCATGGTTCAGAAGTTATAAGCAATCGAAAATATTGGCGAATACATAAGTCACCCTGTATCTCGGCTATGAAGTTGATTAGACCTATCATATAAGGGTTTTTTGAACTCGTCTAGGATAGCTCTACATCAGATTAATGTATTTACATTCACCAATGAAACACCCTGTATAGACCAGGCAAAAGAGATTTTTTCGTGACAAAAATCGTAGACGAAAACCGCGAGTAGGGGATGCGTAGGGTGGTCCGTGGATGTTAAGTGATATGTTTTCGACTAGCAAATATGATAACTTTTCTTGTTATTTCGAAAAAACACCAAAAAAACGGTATTTTTTCAGTTTTTTGCTTGTAAAATCTGAACCAATGGATGTTGCCACTTTCAACAACAGAATTGTAGAAAATGAAAAGACGAAGAAAATGACTGTTAGTGCAACTCAATCGGGTCATTATCAGAATATTACGTAGAAAAGCGTTTTTTCAGAACTCCATAACTCGGCCAATTTCAATGTTGTAGCGCTGGTTTTCCGGATGAAAGTAGTGGTTAATTGGTACTTTGAGTGTTCACAGCCCGGACGTTGTCGGATAAATAGTTTTTGCGTAATTGCAATTTGAAATATTTTAGGCACTTTTTTCCGGAAGGGCAGGAAGAATAGGTGAAAAATACGTAGAAACATGATCAAAACCAGTCCAGCAATGTGTCAGCATCGCTCCATTGCTTCAGATTTTACGGGCAAAAAACTAAAAAATTATTAAAAACCCTGCCGTGAAGTCAGGAGCTTTTGAGCGCTCGTTTATCCAGATTGTTGGTAGATTCGCATTTTCCAGTTTTAGAAACAAACTAAAAATTTTTTGACAGCTGTCAACTGAGGCGAAACTCCAGACTTCATGTCGGTGCTTCAGGTAATTTTAATATCGATAATTCGCTTGAATTTTCTGCGGATATCTATGGTCTTGGTAATGCGATCTGGACAAAATTTCCCACGTAGTTTGAATACATTATTCTTCATCTATGCAAAATTTCATTCCAATTCAATGAGTAGTTTCGAAATTATCAGGAATAAAAAATTTTATTTATGGACCCCTAGTCTAATTTTGCTCATTGATGAACGTGACCGCGAAATCTGCGATCCGAACGTACCCTGAAAATTTCAAGTCCCTTTCTATAATTTCTATGGTTCTAGTCATGCGATCTGGGGAAAATGTAGCTTGAATATATCATTCTCCATTGAAATACAGAATTTCGTCACAGTCGAAGCCGTAGTTTTGAAATAATCGAGAAAACAAAATTTCAAACGATCATATTTACGGAACCCCTAGTCTAATACTGCTCATTGATAAACGTAACCGCGACATCCGAGATCCACACCTATCCTAAAAATTTCAAGTCCCTGGGCCTTTCCGTTCGAAACTTATAATTTTCTATGGTTTGTATGGTTCTGGTCATGGGATCTGGAAAAATGTAGCTCGAATATATCAGTCTCCATCAAAATACAAAAGTTCGCCACGATTCAATCAGTAGTTTTTGAATAATCAAGAAAACTGAATTATAAACGACCATATTTACAGAAAATTTAGTCTGATTTTGCTCATTTATAAACGTGACCGCGGCATTCGAGATCCACACCAGTCCTGAAAATTTCAAGTCCCTAGGCCTTTTCATCACAAAGTTATAATTTTCTATGGTTTCTATGGTTCTGGTCATGAGATCTACACAAAATTTTGCACGTCATTCTCCATCTGAATGCAAAATTTCACCTCGATCGAATAAATAGTAGTAGTAAACTGGAGAACAAACTTTCAAGCGGCCATCTTTACGGAACCCCTGGTCGAATTCTGCCCAGGAACGAACTCGACAGCGGCATTCGAGAATCAAACCTACCCTGAAAATTTCAAGTGTCTAGGTCGTTCCGTTCGAGAGTTATCGTGTATACGGACGGACAGACTCAAATTTTTCGACGGATTCGTCATCAGTGAGTCGAACTCTGCCTATTGAGACCATTTTTGGCTGAAAATCTGAAAAATAAAGACATTGTGACGAAATGATATAGCCCTCGTGTAAGTAGTAGGTACGAGCGCTCAAAAACACCGTTTTTTAGTGTTTTTTCGAAATTATAAGAGGAGTAATCATATTTACGAGTCGAAAACATAATATCACTAAACATTTTCGGACCACCCCGAGCACCCCTGTACTCGCGCTTTCCTTCTACGATTTTGTCACAAAATGACCCTCCATAATAATTTGCTCTATTGCCTGGTATAATACGAGGTTTATCAAAGTTTTGAGTAATGCCTCAGGTGATTGGAATTTTACCTCGTTTCGGTCAAATTCTATTCTCTCAGGTAAGTAACCTGAGTTAACCGCTAGTTTGTTCGCTTGCAGTGGTTGAAGTTTGGCAGTCTATCCCCGTGTATTGAATGAATGGATTCAGTTGATCTAGAAAGTGGCATCTGCAGCGCTTTTACTTGAATTGAGTTAGTTGAATTATTAGTCTTATAAATTTCGATCATGGCTTTATGGAGACCAGAACCTGTTGAACCTACAACAAATATGCAGCGTTTTCAGTGTCAACGTGCTCAACATTTTTGGCACTCTATTCCATAATAAGAATTAGTGACAAATCTCATACATATGATATCATAAACAGGATCTGTGTATTAACAAAAAATAAGTAATTCGACAATATCACGTATTGATCGTAGGTACATGGTTGGTCATTCTGCTAAACGGAAACGTGTCGACCAAACATAAAAAACCAGACGATTTTGCTTAAGATATTGTTAGACGGGAAGTTTGCGATATTCACAAGGTGAATGTAATGCCCTTTCTTGAAATTATTCGCGATAAGAGACCATTCATCCGAATATAATATTTTGAAGAAAAGTGGTCTTGAATATACGAAAATGAAAAGCAGAATACTGTGCCTCATGGTATTATTCCGTTTGAAAACAATATTTGCTTAAAATTGAAGAGCATCGAATGGTAAAATAGTATATTATTTAACGAGCGGTAACGTAGTTCATAACACACGCAGATGAAGTTTGCAGCACGAGTCGGAGGCGAGTGTTGTAATTCATCAAGTTTCATTACGTGTTATTTGAATAAATAAATACATAAACAATGCGTTTATGGCCTGTGTCGTTCAGTTCTGATGCAATGTCTCCAAGCTGCACATCTGTCTTGCTGAATGCTAAATTTGATATCGAGTATACGTTGAGATACTAAAAAGGAAAAACATCGATAGCAAAGACATGAGGATAATATCCAATCTCTATTGGCACCAAACCTCGCGAGTTGAAGTCGGAGAAGATCTGAGTGAGGAGATTAGGATATGCCGAGGTGTTAGACAGGGATGTGTATTGTCGCCTCTCTTATTCAATGTGTAAAGTAAGGGCATCTTTGAAGAGGTGATGTCAGTAGAAACCGGTGGCATTATCATAAATGGGGAAATAATTGACAACTTGCGATGACAACGCAGATGATATCGTTATTATAGCCGACATTCTTGAAGACCTACAACATTTGGTTGAGTTAAAAATCATTTTTTGCAAGAGGACTGGCCTAGATATGGACCTAAAGAAAACGAAGGTCATGGCAACTTCAAAAAACCAAAACACGAACCACAATAGATCATCTATAAATATTAATAACGACAACCTGGAATGGGTGTCCTCCTATAAATATCTTGGCACATGGGTAACTGAAACAGCAGAACACACAACAGAAATCAAGTGTCGAATTGAAGTAGCTCGGAACGCTTTCATAAAATTGAATAAAATACTCTGCAGCCGAGATATAACATTAGAACTGAGAACCAGAATGCTAAAATGCTATATATTCTCCATTCTATTGCATGGAGTAGAAGCTTGGACACTCAAATTAGAAAACATCAAGAACATAAAAGCATTTGAAATGTGGTGTTATAGGAGGATGCTGAGAAGACCATGGGTCGAAAAGGTTTCGAATGAGGAAGTACTGCGCCGAATGAATAAAGCCAAAGAAACTAGTAACACGAAGGCGAAAATTGGAATATTTGGACATATTATTCTGAGAGGAGATAGATATAACATCCTTAAGCTGGTTATCCAAGGCGAAACAACGATTGGCAGAAGAAGAATCTCTTTGCTTCGAAACTTGAGGGAGTGGTTTGGTTGCTCGTACACAGAACTCTTCAGGTAGGCGATTGATAAGGTTCGGGTGGTGGTAATGATTTCCAATCTCCGATAGGAGCGGAATTTCAAGAAGAAGAAGATACGTTTAGATTAGATTAGAGGTGGTCAATTGACCTCGAGGAAGTCTTTCTGCACTGCGACCATGTGATATTTTGTGCGTGACCATTCCATTATTGTTGCCGCAGCCACTTATTTTCATTAAGATACTCCGGAAGCGGCAAACGTCCCTCAATCTTCAATTCGAAAACTCGTGAACCTCGAAATTTCATTGAATAAATGATCGCCAGTCAGCTGGTTTCTCTGTCATAATATATCGATACATTTCTGCCAAATTATCGTAAGCCTCAACGTCGTACGTTGTGGCTTACGATAATCTGGCAAAAATGTGACGATATTATGAAAAAACAAATATTTACGTGTTTCGCGCTTCGCTGGCGTACAGATGTATGAAAATAATTAATACGATAGTCAAATTGAGTAGAAGAGAAATGAGGTTTTACTTTAAAAAGTTAAAATTCTTCTAGACCTCGTTTTTGAGCGCTCGTACTACTTACACGAGGGCTATATCATTTCGTCACGATGTCTGTATTTTTCGAATTTTGAGCCGAAAATGGTCTCAATCGACTATGTTCGACTCACTGATGACGAATCCGTCGGAAAATTCGAGTCTGTCCGTCCGTCCGGCCGTCCGTCCGTCCGGCCGTCCGTCCGGCCGTAAGCACGATAACTCTCGAACGGATCAACCTAGAGACTTGAAATTTTCAGTGTAGGTTCAGATCCCGAATGCCTCGGTTAAGTTCGTTAATGGGCCAAATTCCACCAGGGGTTCCGTAAATATGGCCGTTCAAAGTTTTGTTTCCCTGATTACTTGAAAACTACAGATTCGATCGAGATGAAATTTTGCACTCAGATGGAAAATGAGGTGTTTCAGCTACATGCGAAATTATGTCCAGATCGCATGACCAGAACCATAGAAACCATAGAAAATTGTAACTTTTGAACGGAAATGCCTAGGGACTTGAAATTTTCAGGATAGGTGTGGATCTCGAATGTCGTGATCACGTTCATCTATGAGCAACATTATACAAGGGGTTCCGTAAATACGGTCGTTTGAAATTTTGTTTTCTCGATAAATTCGAAACTTCGGATTCGATCGAGATGAAATTTTGTATTTTAATCGAGATAATATTGAAGCAATATTTTGTCCAGATCGCATGACCAGAACCATAGAAACCATAGAAAATTGTAACTTTTGAACGGAAAGGCCTAGGAGCTTGAAATTTTCAGGGTGGGTTTGGATCGCGAATATCGCGGTCACGTTCATCAATAAGCAAAATGAGACTAGGGGTTCCGTAAATATGGCCGTTCAAAATATTTTTTTCCAGATAGTTTCGGAACCACTGATCGGATTGGAATGAAATTTTGCATCTAGCTGAGGAATAATGTATTCAAAATACGTGCAAAATGTTGTCCAGACCGCATCACCAAGACCATAGATACCGTAGAAAATTCTAGCGAATTATCGAAACAAAATTGATCAGCTGAAGCAGCGACATGAAGTCTGGAGTTTCGCCTAAGTTTCAGAATTTTTTTGACAGCTGTCAAAAATTCCTTCAATTGGTTTCTAAAACTGGAAAATGCGAATCTACCTACAAGGTGCATGTACGAGCGCTCAAAAGCTCCTGCCTTCACGGCAGTGCTTTTCTAAATTTTTTGTTAAACGCTCGACATTTAGTTATTTGTTATTACCCCTACTACTGCGGTCTTGAAATTGATATTGATATGGCCGGAATAAAACCTATTGCTTTTAAACTAATACTAATTCGGCGTTATGTGATTGAAGATTGAACTCAGATCCAAATCCAGTTCTGTTTCACCTCGAAGAAGACTTTGGACGTCGCAGTGTCCATTCAAGTGAACGGAATACCGTCTAGACAATACGGATAACGGACGGAAATACGGAGTAGCCGACACGAGATCGCGCATTATAAAAACTAATTCATTGAGCAATTCCTCGAGCCCGTGATGTAGTAAAAGGATCCTACACATCTCCAACTTCCACAGCACTCGTCATCTCATTGCACTTTACCAGTGGTCAATTGGAAGATTCCCTGTTTGATTACGACTGTTCCGTTTTACAACTTTACCTACTCATTTCCTGCGGCATTGTTTTAGGACATTACGTCATTGTCTGTAGTACCAAGGCTGTGAGTAAAAATTTGTTTGGGAATTTGTTGTATCCGAATAATCTCTTTTGGGTGCGTTCGATGTTTGAAGTGTGTTACACACCGCGTACTTTTGGAAACTCAAATTGAAAGATCCTTTATATTATTGAGCGCTCGTACTACTTGCACGAGGGCTATATCATTTCGTCACGATGTCTGTATTTTTCGAATTTTAAGCCAAAAATGGTCTCAATCGACAGAGTTCGACTCACTGATGACGAATCCTCTGAAAAATTCGAGTCTGTCTGTCCGGCCGTCCGTCCGTATACACGAGAACTTTCGAACGGAACGACCTAGAGACTTGAAAGTTTCAGGTTAGGTTCGAATCTCGAATACCGCGGATAAGTTCGTTATTTGGCAAAATTCGCCCAGGGGTTCCGTAAATATGGCCCCTCGAAATTTTGTTCTCCTGATTACTTCGCAACAACTGATTCGATCGAGGTGAAATTTTGAACTGGAAAATGTCGTGTTCAAGCTACATGCAAAATTTTTTAAGCGGTCGTTCTACTTACACGAGGGCTATATCACTTTGTCACGATGTCTGTATTTTTCGAATTTTGAGCCGAAAATGGTCTCAATCGACAGAATTCGACTGAATGATGACGAATCCGTCGGAGAATTCAAGTCTGTCCGTCCGGCCGTCCGTCCGTCCGACCGTAAGCACGATAACTCTCGAACGAAACAACCAAGATACTTGAAATTTTCAGTGTGCGTTCAGTTCCCGAATGCCTCGGTTGAGTTCGTTAATGGGCAGAATTCCAACAGGGGATCCTTAAATATGGCCGTTCGAAATTTTGTTCTTTTGGTTTGTCCGAAACTACAGATTCGATCGAGATGATATATTGCACTCAATGAAGTGCAATCAATGGAGAATGACGTGTTCGAGCTACATGCAAAAAAATTTCCAGATCGCATGACCAGGACCATAGAAACCATAGAAAATTATAACTTTGTAATGGAAAGGCCTAGGGACTTGAAATTTTCAGGATAGGTGTGGATCTCGAATTTTGCGGTCACGTTTATCAATGAGCAAAATATAACTAGGGGTAAATATGGTCGTAAGAAATGCAGTTTTCATGATTTTTGTTTTTTTGATTTTTGTATTTAAATGGAGAATGATATATTTGAGCTACATTTTTTCTAGATAGCTTGACCAGAACCGTGGAAACCATAGAAAATTATAACTTTCGAACGGAAAGACCTAGGGATTCGAAATTTTTAGGATAGGTGTGGATCTCGAATGACGCGGTCGCGTTCATCAATAAGCAAAGTTAGGGGTTCCGTAAATATGGCCGTTTGAAATTCAGTTTTCTTGATAATTTCAGAACTAGGGATTCGATCGTGACCAAATTTTGTATTTTAATGTAGAATGTTATATTCAAGTTACATTTTTCCTATATCGCATGACTAGAACCATAGAAACCATAGAAAATTATAACTTTCGAACGAAAAGGCCTAGGGACTTGAAATATTTAGGGTAGGTTTCGATCGCAAACTTCGCGATCACGTTCATCAATGACCAAAGTAGACTAGGGGTTCCGTAAATACGGCCGTTCAAAATATTTCTTTCCTGATAATTTCGAAACTATTTATTGGATTGGAATGAAATTTCGCACATAAATGAAGTATAATGTATCCAATCTACGTGGGAAATTTTGTCCAGAACGCATCACCAAGACCATAGATACTGTAGAAAATTCTAGCGTATTATCGAAAAAAAAATTCGTCACCCAAAGCTCTGAAGTGAAGTCTGGATTTTCGCCTTAGTTTGAAATTACTTTTGAAAGCTGTCAAAATCCAAAATCTTTCCAATTGGTTTCTTAAACTGGAGAATCCGAATCTACCTACAAGGTGGATGAACGAGCGCTCAAAAGCTCCTGACTTCACGGCAGTGCTTTTCGTCATTTTATCATTATTTATATCAGCACATCAGAGGTAAGGTGTGTTGTCACATTTTTTCCAGAAACGAGTTATCTGCACTATTGGATTTATATATTGGAGTTAAATCTGTTTTCCAATATAAATCCAATAGTGCAGATAACTCGTTTCTGGATAGATAGAAGATAGAGTTTAATTATATAAATCCAATAGTGTAGATAACTCGATCCTGGTAAAAATGTGACTTAACACACCTTACCTCAGGATTTCAGGATTATCCAGTAATTCTAGGACACCCTGTATAAAAGAGTATTAATTCGTTATACTTTAAAAATTGAAAAAAAATAAGATTCTCCTGAAACATTTTGAAAATTGTTTTCATTATAATAGGTGGTTTAAAAAATATTTCAACATGTCCGGGTTTTCGAATGATAAGTCCGGACTTTTCAAGCTTCCTAGTTTTCAGATTACAGAGATGGCAACCCTAAGTATGGGGAGACCGGGACAGATAATAAAAAATTATTGTAAAATACCTCTTAGGTAGATTCGCATTTTCAAATTTCAGAAACCAATCGAAAATTTTTTTGACAGCTGTCAAAAAAATTCCAGACTTCACGTCATTACTTTAGGTCACCAATTTTTCTTTCGATTATTCGCTAGAATCTTCTACGCTATCTATGGTTTTGGTAATCTGGACAAAAGTTCACACGTAGTTTGAGTACATTATTCTTCAAGTATGTGCAAAATAAAATTTTATTCCAACCCAAGCAGTATCAGGAAACGAAAATATTTTGAACAGTCATATTTACGGAACCCCCGGTATAATTTTGCTCATTGTTGAACGTGACAGCGACATTTGCGATCTGAACCAACCTTGAAAATTTCAAGTCCCTAGGCCTTTCCGTTCGAAAAATATATTTTTCTATGGTTTCTTAAGTTCTGGTCATGCAATCTGGACAAAATGTAGCTTAAATATATCATTCTCCATTAAAATACAAAATTTCGTCACGATCAAATCCGTAGTTTTGAAAGTATCAAGAAAACTAAATTTCAAACGACCATATTTACGGAACCCCCTGTCTAATTTTGCTCATTGATGAACGTGACCACGACATTCTCGTTCCAAACCTACCCTGAAAATTCCAAGTCCCTAGGCCTTTCTGTTCGAAAGTTATAATTTTCTATGGTTTCTATGGTTCTGGTCGGACATTGTCGCCTTAGGAAGCATATGATGAGAATGAGCTTGACAGAAACAGACGAGTGTAGATTCTGTGGTGAAGAGGAGGAGACTCCTGTTCACCTGGTTACAGAATGCCTCGCCATTGCAAACCAGCGCAAAGAATGTCTTGGACAAGAGAATTACAGGAGGAATGAGGATCTAACCTCCTTGAAGCCCTCTCAGATACTGGAGTTCATTGGAGCTCTGGAGCTGGAGGGCGAGCTGTAGGTAGCGCATTTGCGAATACGGCTCTGATGGGGGGCACAATAGACCTTGAGGTCGCAGTGGAACGTAACCCCTTCCTAACTATAACTATAACTATAACTATGGTTCTGGTCATGCAATCTGAAAAAAAAGTAGCTTGAATAGGTCATTCTCAATTAAAAACAAAATTTCGTCACGATCGAATCCGTAGTTTTGAAATTATCAAGAAAACTAAATTTCAAACGACCATATTTACGGAACCCCTAGTCTTATTCTGCTCATTGATGAATGTGACCGCGACATTCGAGATCCACACCTATCCTGAAAAATTCAAGTCCCTAGGCCTTTACGTTCGTAAGTTATAATTTTCTATGGTTTCTATGGTTCTTGTCATGCGATCTGGAAAAAATGTGGATTGAATATGTCATTCTCAATCAAAAACAAAATTTCTTCACGATCGAATCCGTAGTTTCGAAATTATCAAGAAAACTAAATTTCAAACAACCAGATTTACGGAACCCCTAGTCTAATTTTGCTCATTGATGAATGTGACCGCGACATTCGAGATCCACACCTATCCTGAAAAATTCAAGTCCCTAGGCCTTTACGTTCGTAAGTTATAATTTTCTATGGTTTCTATGGTTCTTGTCATGCGATCTGGAAAAAATGTGGATTGAATATGTCATTCTCAATCAAAAACAAAATTTCTTCACGATCGAATCCGTAGTTTCGAAATTATCAAGAAAACTAAATTTCAAACAACCAGATTTACGGAACCCCTAGTCTAATTTTGCTCATTGATGAATGTGACCGCGACATTCGAGATCCACACCTATCCTGAAAATTTCAAGTCCCTATGCCTTTCCGTTCGTAAGTTATGATTTTCTATGGTTTCTATGGTTTTGGTCATGCGATCTGGAAATTTTTTTGCATGTAGCTCGAACAGGTCATCCTCCATTTGAGTGCAATATATCATCTCGATCGAATCTGTGGTTTCGGAGAAACCAAAAGAACAAAATGTCGAACGGCCATATTTACGGATCCCCTGTTGGAATTCTGCCCATTAACGAACTCAACCGAGGCATTCGACAAAAGAATCCAGACTGAAAAGTTCAAGTCTCTAGGTTGTTTCGTTCGAGAGTTATCGTGCTTACGGTCAGACGGCCGGCCGGACGGACAGACTTGAATTCTCCGACGGATTCGTCATCGATTGTCTTAGATTATTTCACATTGGAGAGACAATTTGATCATCATTGTAGAATACCTAGTCGAGTTAGGCATTACCGATGCGGATGTCATAAGGATAATATCCAACAGAACCAAAAGGCAATACCCTTATTTTTAGCGAAAACCCAGAATAAGGAGATATTCCAAGTCAAACACCTCTACCGTATAAACAGTTGTAACGATCATTCATGCACCTCGTTACAGCCTGAATTTCCAACCGTTGTGACGCCACTGCTTCCTGGACCGATGTCATTTTCGAACGTACAGAGTTGATTCAAAATCAGATTTTTCCAAGAGGGAGGGGAAGTCGTTCATTTTTGAGCGCTCGTACTACTTCCACGAGGGCTATATCATTTCGTCACGATGTCTGTATTTTTCGAATTTTGAGCCGAAAATGGTCTCAATCGACTATGTTCGACTCACTGATGACGAATCCGTCGGAAAATTCGAGTCTGTCCGTCCGTCCGGCCGTAAGCACGATAACTCTCGAACGGATCAACCTAAAGACTTAAAATTTTCAGTGTAGGTTCAGATCCCAAATGCCTCGGTTAAGTTCGTTAATGGGCCAAATTCCACCAGGGGTTCCGTAAATATGGCCGTTCAAAGTTTTGTTTCCCTGATTACTTGAAAACTACAGATTCGATCGAGATGAAATTTTGTTCTCGAATGGAAAATGAGGTGATTTAGCTACATGCGAAATTTTGTCCAGATCGCATGACCAGAACCATAGAAACCATAAAAAATTGTAACTTTTGAACGGAAATGCCTAGGGACTTGAAATTTTCGGGATAGGTGTGGATCTCGAATGTCGTGATCACGTTCATCTATGAGCAACATTATACAAGGGGTTCCGTAAATACGGTCGTTTGAAATTTTGTTTTCTCGATAAATTCGAAACTACGGATTCGATCGAGATGAAATTTTGTATTTTAATCGAGAATGATATATTGAAGCAATATTTTGTCCAGATCGCATGACCAGAACCATAGAAACCATAGAAAATTGTAACTTTCGAACGGAAAGGCCTAGGAACTTGAAATTTTCAGGGTGGGTTTGGATCGCGAATATCGCGGTCACGTTCATCAATGAGCAAAATGAGACTAGGGGTTCCGTAAATATGGCCGTTCAAAATATTTTTTTCCAGATAGTTTCGGAACTACTGATCAGATTGGAATGAAATTATGCACCTAGCTGAGGAATAATGTATTCAATCTACGTGCAAAATTTTGTCCAGACCGCATCACCAAGACCATAGATACCGTAGAAAATTCTAGCGAATTATCGAAACAAAATTGATCAGCTGAAGCACTGACATGAAGTTTGGAGTTTCGCCTAAGTTTCAGAATTTTTTTGACAGCTGTCAAAAATTCCTTCAATTGGTTTCTAAAACTGGAAAATGCGAATCTACCTACAAGGTGCATGTACGAGCGCTCAAAAGCTCCTGCCTTCACGGCAGTGCTTTTCGTAATTTTTCCTTCTCGGAATTGTCTTTCCATTGATGAGATTTTTCGATTGGAGTCAACAGGTGGTAAAAGTGAGTGTGATCTTCTGGTAAAAGATTTAATTGAATATTCGAATTTCCTCAAACTTTTCGTTATCTTGCCAGAAGGTGCATGTTTCCTTTTTTGTTAACCATTTTTTTTTGTCGTTGATTTAAATATATATTTCTATAACTTCCTTCGGATCATTTATTGAATTTTCTCATCGTATGTCAATTTGCATCATTTTTGAACTTCATTCATTTTTCTTTCCGGAAAGTATTAGCTTCCCTTTTAGATTACCAGTTGATTGTATATATTTTTTTATAAACTCTTTCCTTTGTTAATTGTAATCACTTAAGTTTGTAATTAGAGACTTAACTTTGTAAATTCTGAATAAGAGAATAAGAGAGTAGTGGAGCCGAAGAACAAAAACATTGGACACCGTAATGATGAGTTAAAGAAACTAGTTGACTACAACCCTACAGAAGATGTGATTCGGATTCCCACCTATCACGAAAGACCCAGAGATCAACTACGTAAAAACAGAAATTGAGTATACTCAGTTTTATATATCAAGAAGAAGAGACTCCCCCTCGGAAAGCATAGGTAACACAATTATTACACGGCAAAGATCGGTAATGAGATGATTCGAAATAAAAAAAAATTACGAAAAGCACTGCCGTGAAGGCAGGAGCTTTTGAGGGCTCGTACATGCACCTTGTAGGTAGATTCGCATTATTCAGTTTTAGAAACCAATTGGAAAGATTTTGATAGCTGTCAAAAAAAATTCAAACTGAGGCGAAAATCCAGAATTCACGTCAGTGCTTTAGGTGACCAATTTTTTTTTCAATAATTCGCTACAATTTTCTACGGTATCTATTATCTTGGTAAAGCGATCTGGACCAAATTTCCCACGTAGTTTGAATATATCATTCTCCATCTATGTCCGAAATTCCATTCCAATCCAATAAGTAGTTTCGAAATTATCAGGAAAAAAATAGTTTGAACGGTTATATTTACGGAAACCCTAGTCTAATTTTTCTCATTGATGAACGTGACTGATCCGAAACTATCCTGAAAATTTCAAGTCCCTAGGCCTTTCCGTTCGGAAGTTATTATTTTCTATGGTTTCCATGGTTCTGACCATGCGATCTGGACAAAATGTAGCTCGAATATATCATTCTCAATTCAAATACAAATTTTCGTCACGATCAAATACATTATCATCAAAACTGAACTTTGAACGACCATATTTACGGAACCCATAGTCTAATTTGGCTCATTGATGAACGTGCCCGCAAAATTCGAAAAATACAGACATCGTGACGAAATGATATAGTCCTCGTGTAAGTAGTACGAGCGCTCAAAAAGTCAAAAAGTTAATAGTCAATCGATGCTCGGAATCTAAAACAGCAGATTCGGTTTAGGCCGAGCAGGTCCTGTTTCACACGAAGTCTCACGCTGTTCTATCTATCGAAGCTAGTTCATCAATGAGGATTCCCCCTGACTAAAAAAAGGGGGGAGCTCATTGTCGTGTAGCGGTAGGTACTCCTGGCTACCAATAATGAAAATATCAAAATAAAGAAAATATCACTATGAGGTCTAGGTAGACCTCGCAGAAAATTCAAGAGGGTAGTTGGACATTTTTTCCTCGAATGATCTCAAAATTATTGATATTATCAGAAATAATAAATCTACCCTGTTTGAAATTCAGGACCAAGTAAGCACATAATATATTCACTGTGCCAGAATTCAAGTATGTAGATGAATATTTTTTCCATGTATTGCATCTGTAATGCCCAGAATCAATATCATAGTTGGCAGTTCTATCACAGAATAAATATTTGAAGCAGAAATATATCCCGAAAGCAGCAGAATTCCACATTTAATTGTATAGTGTTCTGGACACGTATTCAGTTCAAACTAAAGTACCAAATTGAATTTAAATCATTTGAAATACGTATCTGGTAGTGTCATTCACGTAGCAGTTCATCTATTCGGAGAATGAATCAAATTTATTTCGTCATAGCAATATTGTTATCCTGACTTCGGGATGAATCATATACTCCGGAATAACGAATGCCATCTCGATTGATTTTACGTCCGATGATCAAATGAACTTTGAGAATTGAGAATGAGTATTTGATTTGAAGTTACGATATCGAAAGTCAGGGGGCGGATTGTGGATTTGTAGGTTAATACCACTTAGGAGCCTTCGGATGTATTGCAAAATTTAGGAACACAGATATTTGGGAAAAACGATAGGTTCTGTTCCAGGCAATAAGTGCGTCTATAATCAATTGGAGAGTTCATTTAGTTTTGAAAAATGAGATATTTATAATTAATATCACTTAACTTTTGAATATTTACAATATTTTCTTATGCTGGTTTCTTTCAGTAACAAGTCAAATGAAAGAAAGGACCGGTCTTCAAAAATTTTCAAGTTTTTACTCACTTTACCTTTTTCTTTTCTGAACAGGGGGAAATCCTCATGGCCGAACAAACTCAGGTTCAACTAGTGTGAGACCCTATTTTTTTTTGGTTTAGTCAGGGGGATTCCTCTTTGACGAACTCAATCTATCTCCGATAGATAGAACAGTGGAACTAAGAAAGATAGAACAGTGTGAGACTTCGTGTGAAGCACGATCTGTTCGAACTAAACTTAACCTGCTGTTATAGATTCGGGACATCTATTGCCTATAACCTTTTGACTCTCTTTGTTTGTATTTCTTTCACGATCTTTGTCGTGTGATAATTGTGTTACCTACGATTTTTATAGAAGAGTCTCTTCTTCTTGATATTTGAAATTGAGTTCACTCAATTTCTGTTGCTACGTAGTTGATCTGCGGTTGTTTTGTGTAGGTGGGTATCCTAAGAACATCTTCTGCAGGGTTCTGCGCAATAGGCCATGCAGGCAAAAGCCATATGAAGAAGATTCGAGCAACAGAAAATAAACTGCTAAGAGCAGCAATGAATGTGCCTTGGTTCGTAAGAAACCAACAAATCCACAGAGACTTAAAATGGGAAACTATCGCAGATATTCTAAAAAATAAGCCCGAGAAGATATTAGAGAAAGCCAGTCAACATCTTAATGATGAGCTCAAAATTGAAAAGCATTGCCGTGAAATCAGGAGCTTTTGAGCGCTCGTTCATCCACCTTATAGGTAGATTCGCATTTTCCAGTTTTAGAAACCAATTCAAGAAATGTTCGACAGCTGTAAAAAAAAATTACAGCAGCTCTTTGTCAATTACGCCGAATCAGCTGTTTCGGAAATAATAGGATTTTTTATTCAATAGTTCGTTGGTTGTAGTCAACTAGTCTTTTAAACTTATCATTTGGTTGTTGACTTGCTTTTTCAAATATCTTCTTGGTCGTTTTTTTTAGGAAGTCTGTGACAGTTTCCTATTCTGAGTCTCTCTAGATCTGTTGGTTTCTTACGAACCACGGCATATTCATAGCTGGTCTTAGCAATTTATTTTCTGTTATATGAAGAAGAATTGTTCTAGATAATCTAATAAGCAGGTCAACAAATCAATCCATGTTACCCCAAAGAACACCATATCCATCTTTCGTTGATGTTATAGACTTTTGTTTGTTTTGGTTAAGGAAACAAAATATAAATTCATATTTATATGATGAAAGCCCTACTGACCTCGTTATGTTTTGAACGCGCGATATTGATACTGAAGAATATGCTTTGTCTATATAATGGGTAATGGGTGCCATAATTTTATGGACCCATCTAGAGATTTCAGATAAATTTTAACAATTCAAATTTGCTCATTGCAAAAAACGATTTTCATTGGTTCAATTTTATTCAACATTTCTTGGAGAATCTAAGTGCAGCAAAACCAAACTTTAACTGGACTAGTTTCCCCGATTTAATTCGGAAATTCCATTTTATCACTTAATTTGGTTCATTTAAACTTCTTCTAAAAAGACTCACCTGTTTTTCGACGAGATCCCCAAAGAACAGGGGGAGAAGCGTTGCCTATTGGAAGCGCCAGCTTGCTAGATATGACACGTTCTGAAAAAACATGAATGAAACATTGTCTTCCATGAAAAATATTTAAGAATGACCGTGACGAATAATTACTGCCTTGATTCGAAATTTATTGATAAGAGTAGAAACATTATTTGAAGCGAAACTTTATTTTTAAGACACATCATATTTTATCAATCAAACACCCTGCTATGGACTTCTAAAAGTAGGGTTTAGCTTTTATCATAAGAATTCTTTGTCCTCTACGCTACCCTTTGGGCGATACAAAATTCCTCCCCAGAAAACCGTTTAGCAGCCACCATTTGATACCTCCCTATAGGACTCTCAATTGAAGATATGCAATTAATTACCAATATAAGATGGCCGACGGAGCCGGTCATCCTGATTCCGAAATATAACCAGAGATTCATCATCTCCTAATGAGCGTTATTTCAAAATTGTGACATCGAAGCAGAAACGAAGACCTGCATTAACAGGAAAGGACACAAATACAGATCTAAAAGCAGTACCAAAAATGGTATCAGTAGGTACCTATATATAAGCGACGTAAACAGTACCGTAGGATAAATCACCGAACATCTGAATCAAAACAAAATTGGTAAATTTGAAGTAAAAATCGGGATATAAACAAACATTACATATTGCATATTACATATGCAAATCTTATATTATAATCGCCCCAGCATCATCACTCGGAGAAATTACAAAAAACAGATACTTATCTGCCCTGAAGGAGAGAACAAAATTGGGAAAAAACACAACTAAGACTATAATACATTAAAATGTACTTTTGGAAATTGTACGTATAAACTCAACCTCCTTTTGAAAGAAAAAAATCAGGACTGTAAGTGCTTATATATTTCTGAACACTTAAAGTCATCAACCCAACTCCCCCTTCATGTTATAGAAGGTTGTATTGTTGTATATCCTAACTTCATTCTACTGTCGAGAAGAGAGACTACATGGCAGAGTCGCAATATACTGCAGAGCAGTTTGCAGTTTTCTGTAACTCAGCAGCAACAACAAGGATATCGTCAGTTTGTCTATACAGCGCCGTGGCGCAGTGGTTAGCGCAATCGACTTTGGGGTAAGTCTCCTTGATCGGTCCCGGGTTCGAATCCTCCGGTCGGGAAAGAAATTTTCTGACATGGAGCACGGTTCCACCATTCACTGTTGGGTAAACAAATAACAGTGCCTCAGGTGGCGTAAGGACACAGTAACAAAGCCTACACTGAACACAACCGGGTCTCCTAACTAGCACAAGCTCTGAGCTTCTGAGGGGTCTCACTGAGACCTATGAGAGTCGGGATATAAACCATAAAAACCAACCATTTGTTTTTGAGGTTGCAGCCTCTCGATTCAAGATGAACCACTTGAACTATATGGTGATTTGCGTCTACACAGTTCCAGACTCTGATTTCAATGCGCTCCAACAGACTCTGGAAAAAGTTCTCAGTCTAATGGCTCAGGAAAACAACACAATATTCTTAGCAGGCGATTTTAATGTTGAACTTTCAGTGAATAGTAATGACTCACGACTATTTCTATCACTCCTTGACTCATATAATCTCGAACAATCAATATTCGATCACAATAGAGTAACATCTCATAGGCAAAAATATATCGATAACATTTTTACTAATGTAATTGACTTTTAGGCAAAAAATATAAATTATCAAATTTCAGTCGAAAACTATGTTTCGATAGCTTTTTCGAAAAAAAATCCTCCAATTCTTTCTTATAAGAAAATACTACCGAGAGAAGAAAATTAAATTCATAGAGAAAATGGGGCAACAAAATTGGCCTGATGTATTTGTGTGATGAAGAAAATGTGAATGATCGAGTTGAAAATTTCATGAATGTCTTTCTACCAATGTTTAATCAATGTATTAGGAAAAAGATCTACAAAACACAAAGGAGCAAAATTTTATTTGATTCTCCAGATATCACAACCATCAGAAAACGACCACATATTTTGTTCACACCCAAGACTACCGACGATAGCAGATACGGTAGGCAATGAAAGCTTCAAAAAAACATATAACAGCTTGCTGATGGAGTTCAGAAAAAATACATACTTCGACCACATAAATGAGGCAGAAAATAAGAATGAAGTTGCCTGGAACAACATGAAGTATATAAGAAATTCGTACAATTTCTCTGTAGACATTTTTCTGCATCGCGTAATTTGACACTTCGCATGATCACATACAAGAAATTATGTCTGAGAATAGAACCCTTCCCATATTTCTTGGATATAAGGTTCAGTTTCAGTTTTTTCGTATATTACACTATGCCTAAGAATTTGCATTCACATTTCTATAAAGAAATTGTTCCAATATCTGCACCATGTCATACGGGCTTAAGACTCCGATAAATGGAAACCCGACAACCTTAGCAAATGAATTGAACTGATTTTACCATAATGTTCGTAATCCATTTGCCCCTCGTTCAGGTTTTCTTCTTCTCTGTTGAGCTCCAGGAAGCAGAAGGCTGTTCAATTCGGCTATTTCATTCAGTCCATTTCAATGAGGAGCTGGCTGAGCTCCGGAAACCTTCTTCTCGTCATCGGCTTATCATGAAACTTCACCTCTTCCTCGGTGAGGACAACACTATTCGTGTCGGGGTTCGCCTAACCGCTTCCTTGCCTCCGTATCGACACAAACATTCCGTTCTTCTGCCCAAAAATGATCATTTCACTCATCTGATCATCGTCTTCTGCACGCTGGTGCTTTGGCTACTCACTCGTTTATTCGTCGACGGTTTTGGATTATGGACGGACTAATGTAGTGCGTAATCTGCTGCAAAACAACAAAAACAACAGGAGCATCTTATGTAAACCTCGTTCGATCATCCACCCAATGGGAACCTTGCCCCCCGAACGGCTATCCTCCGCTGCTGCCTTCACTAATACAGGAGTTGTCTACGCAGGCTCCTTTTATGTCACTAGTGCACCGTTGCGAGGAAGCTGTCAGCACTAAGGCATATTTGGTCATGTTCATCTGTTTTGTTACCAAAGCCAATCATCTAGAGCTAGCATCTGAGGTCTCCACTCCCATCTTTGTCGCTGCTTACCATCGAATCGTGGCACGCAGAGTTTATCCGTCTGTTATCTTCTCAGATATTGACACAAATTTCGTCGGTGCCAACCATTATCTTCGAAATCTGGGGCGTTTGTTGTCAGCCCCACGCCATCAGCAGAGTCTGTTTGACGTCGCAATTTTTTCTGGCACCGATTGGCGGTTCATTCGACCTTCTGGTCTACACTTCGGAGGCCTTTGGGAATCCGCAGTCAAATCTGCTAAGCATCATCTCACTCGCGTTATCGGCGAGCAAAACTCACTTACGAGGAGTTTCTCACCGTCTGCACTCAGGTTGAGGCAATCCTCAACTCCCGTCTCTCCCATCGTCTGACCCTACTGATTTTGAGGCCCTCGCACAAGGGCATTTTCTGGTTTTCCGCTCCCTCACCGCTCCTCCTGATTTCGATGTCAGTTCCATGACCATAAACCGTCTGTCTCGTTGGCAGCTCGTCCAGAGATTTCAGCAAGACTTCTGGAAGCGGTGGCGTCAGAAGCAGCAACGTCAAAAGTGGCTGCATGCATCTACTCCTATCCTTCCAGTCACCGTCGTCATCATTCGAGATGGCAACCTTCCTCCTCTGGAGTGGTCTATCGGCCGTATATTATCCGGGAGCTAATTCCACATCTCGTGTAGCTGATATTGCTACTGATTCTGGGATAATTCGACGACCAGTCGTCAAATTGTGTCCTTTTCCGATTCAGTAGATTGCTCTTGGCGTATTTCGTCTGTTCACTCCTTTCAGATAATCTTACTGACGGGACACTTCAGGGCAGGCGGCATGATACGTCGTGAACGTAAACGACCACCTGTATGGCTCTTGCTCCGAAGTCTTGACATATGTCTGACCATAAGTCAGTAACAGTGATAAATCAATCACAAGCCTAGAGAAAATATATGTTGTGTAAAACCGAGAATTCTTCAAAATACCGCCGCATTCTCTCTCGTGCGACCCGGCTTCTTCTGATACCTATCGCCGTGTTCATCGCGTCATTCTGCCTTCTGTTAAAGTGGAATTGAACAATTTTAAGTTAAGTGCCTTTAGCTCAATTCAGCCCCGGCACTGTGCCGAAAGAAGGTTTTTTTCCTCTGCTTCCTTTCCTTCAGTATTTTTGAACGAAACAGTTCTGAGTTGGAAACAAAACTTAGAATAGCCTGCGCGGAAATAAATGATTACTATTCAACACGAATGATAGGGTATCTTCACCGTGGCCTAATGAAGCGGCTATTGCTTCGCCTCTACGTCGCTCGCATTTCCGCCGGTCGGAAACGCTTCAGCGCGGAACTGGCCTTATAATTCAGCTCTAAGGTATATCTTACACAGTAAAAGGTCACGTATTAACCAATTGTCCTCACTGAATCTGAGAATTTCCACCAAGGGGGGAATAATTCCAGACAACAAGGAGTCGACGGAACGAAATTGCTCCACAGAGTTGAAATTGAATGGCCGCCAAGTCATTTTTCATAGAAAAGAGACAGGGAAACTCATTTCAAACTGGTTTTCTCGATGTTGTTGCAGCAAAACATGAAATATATATGCTGAAGCATCAACTAACTACGCCAGCATCTGCAAAAATCAATTAGTTGGCTTTGTGGGAGAAGGTACATAAATATTCAAGAGAGAAATAATAAAATAGACTCGTTGCTGACAATGCAGTCGAAGTGGCAAGTTCGAAAGTAATTATTTTCGGATCCAACGTGAATAAACGATTCGGTCGATTCCAGGATTATTGTACTTTTATGAAACTTGAAATATAAAAGAAAACATCCAAAAAACCTTCGCATCGAATACTTAATACATCCTGTTAATTATTTCGGCCCTTATTTGTGTATTTCATTGATGATCCATAACGAATATTGAATAACTGTACAAATACATCATAATATGTACTGACTCATCTTTTCGAGCGCACGTTCTACTTACACGAGGGCTATATCATTTCATCACGATGTCTGTATTTCTCGAATTTTGAGCCGAAAATGGTCTCAATCGACAAGGTTCGACTCACTGAAAAATTCGAGTCTGTTCCTCCGGCCGGACGGACAGACGGCCGTGAGTACGATAACTCTCGAACGGAACAACCCAGAGCCTTGAAATTTTCAATGTGGGTTCAGTTCCCAAATGTCGCGGTTCAGTTCAAATTCCATTAGGGGTTCCTTAAATATGGCAGTTCGAAATTTTGTTCTCCTGATTACTTCGAAACTGAAAAATCGATCGAGATCAAATTTTGCACTCAAATGGAGAATGACGTGTTCAAGCTACATGCTATATTTTGTCCAGAGAGCATGACTAGAACCATAAAAACCATAGAAAATTATAACTTTCAAACGGAAAGGTCTAAGGACTTGAAATTTTCATGATAGGTGTGGATCTCAAATGACTAGGGGTTCCGTAAACATAGTCGTTTGAAATTTAGTTTTCTTCAGTACTGCAACTGTTAACACCGATGTACAACGTTTCTTTCGTCTGAAGTAATTGTGTTTTTGAGCGCTCGTACTACTTACACGAGGGATATATCATTTCGTCACGATGTCTGTATTTTTCGAATTTTTAGCCGAAAATGGTCTCAATCGACTATGTTCGACTCACTGATGACGAATCCGTCGAAAAATTCGGGTTTGTCCGTCCGTCCGTCCGGCCGTAAGCACGATAACTCTCGAACGGAACAACCTAGAGACTTGAAATTTTCAGTGTAGGTTCAGATCCCAAATGACTCGGTTGAGTTCGTTAATGGACAGAATTCCACCAGGGGTTCCGTAGATATGGCCGTTCGAAATTTAGTTCTCCTGATTACTTCGAAGCTACAGATTCGATCGAGATGAAATTTTGCACTCGAATGGAGTATGAGGTGTTCAAGCTACATGTAGAATGTTGTCCAGATCGCATGACCAGAACCATAGAAACCATAGAAAATCATAACTTTCGAAAGGAAAAGCCTAGGGACCTGAAATTTTCAGGATATGTGTGGATCTGAAATGTCGCGTTCACGTTTAACAATGAGCAGAATTATACTAGGAGTTCTGTGAATACGGTCGTTTGAAATTTATTTTTCTCGATAATTTCGAAACTACGGATTCGATCGAGACAAAATATTGTATTTTAATGAAGAATGATATATTCAAGCTACATTTTGTTCAGATCGCATGACCACAACCATAGAAACCATAGAAAATTATAACTTTTGAACGGAAAGACCTAGGAACTTGAAATTTTTCAGGGTGGGTTTGGATCGCGAATGTAGCAGTCACGTTCATCAATGAGAAAAATTAGACTAGGCGTTCCGTAAGTATGGCCGTTCAAAATATTTTTTTCCCGACCATTTCGAAACTACCGATTGGATTCCAATGAAATTCTGCACATAGCGGATGAATGATGTATTCAAACTACATGCCAAATTTTGTCCAGATCGCATTTCCAAGACCATAGATACCATAGAGAATTCTAGCGAATTATCGAAAAAAAATATTGGTATGCTAAAGCACTGAAGTCTGGAGTTCCGCCTTAGTTTGAGTTTTTTTTTGACAGCTGTCAAAAAAATTTCAATTTGTTTCTGAATCTGGAAAATGCGAATCTACCTACAAGTTGGATGTAGGAGCGCTCAAAAGCTCCTGAAATCACGGCAGTGCTTTTCGTAATTTTTTCTCATAAAACTCTGCAAACAATTTCTGGAAAATAGAAAGTTGGCTGTAAAAATCAACAACACATTCTCGACATGTTTCTGTACTGGGCAGGGAACACCCCAAGGATCTCCACTTTCCACAACACTATATAAATTTTATGGTTATGACATCTACCCCGAGATAACAAGGAAAAAATATATCTTACAGTTTGCAGATGATACAACATTGATGGTTCATGACAAATCAGTAGAATCATGTACACATAATCTACAGCTGCTTACTAACATCATCATTAAATGGTTTTTGAGCGCTCGTACTACTTACACGAGGGCTATATCATTTCGTCACGATGTCTGTATTTTTCGAATTTTGAGCCGAAAATGGTCTCAATCGACTATGTTCGACTCACTGATGACGAATCCGTCGGAAAATTCGGGTTTGTCCGTCCGTCCGTCCGGCCGTAAGCACGATAACTCTCGAACGGAACAACCTAGAGACTTGAAATTTTCAGTGTAGGTTCAGATCCAAAATGACTCGGTTGAGTTCGTTAATGGGCAGAATTCCACAAGGGGTTCCGTAGATATGGCCGTTCGAAATTTAGTTCTCCTGATTACTTCGAAGCTACAGATTCGATCGAGATGAAATTTTGCACTCGAATGGATTATGAGGTGTTCAAGCTACATGTAGAATGTTGTCCAGATCGCATGACCAGAACCATAGAAACCATAGAAAATCATAACTTTCGAAAGGAAAAGCCTAGGGACCTGAAATTTTCAGGATATGTGTGGATCTGAAATGTCGCGTTCACGTTCAACAATGAGCAGAATTATACTAGGAGTTCTGTGAATACGGTCGTTTGAAATTTATTTTTCTCGATAATTTCGAAACTACGGATTCGATCGAGACAAAATATTGTATTTTAATGAAGAATGATATATTCAAGCTACATTTTGTTCAGATCGCATGACCACAACCATAGAAACCATAGAAAATTATAACTTTTGAACGGAAAGACCTAGCAACTTGAAATTTTTCAGGGTGGGTTTGGATCGCGAATGTAGCAGTCACGTTCATCAATGAGAAAAATCAGACTAGGCGTTCCGTAAGTATGGCCGTTCAAAATATTTTTTTCCCGACCATTTCGAAACTACCGATTGGATTCCAATGAAATTCTGCACATAGCGGATGAATGATGTATTCAAACTACATGCCAAATTTTGTCCAGATCGCATTTCCAAGACCATAGATACCATAGAGAATTCTAGCGAATTATCGAAAAAAAATATTGGTATGCTAAAGCACTGAAGTCTGGAGTTTCGCCTTAGTTTGAGTTTTTTTTTGACAGCTGTCAAAAAAATTTCAATTTGCTTCTGAATCTGGAAAATGCGAATCTACCTACAAGTTGGATGTAGGAGCGCTCAAAAGCTCCTGAAATCACGGCAGTGCTTTTCGTAATTTTTTCTCATAAAACTCTGCAAACAATTTCTGGAAAATAGAAAGTTGGCTGTAAAAATCAACAACACATTCCCGACATGTTTCTGTACTGGGCAGGAAACACCCCAAGGATCTCCACTTTCCACAACACTATTTAAATCGTATGGTTATGACATCTACCCCGAGATAACAAGGAAAAAATATATCTTACAGTTTGCAGATGATACAACATTGATGGTTCATGACAAATCAGTAGAATCATGTACACATAATCTACAGCTGCTTACTAACATCATCATTAAATGGTTTTTGAGCGCTCGTACTACTTACACGAGGGCTATATCATTTCGTCACGATGTCTGTATTTTTCGAATTTTGAGCCGAAAATGGTCTCAATCGACTATGTTCGACTCACTGATGACGAATCCGTCGGAAAATTCGAGTCTGTCCGTCCGGCCGTCCGTCAGCACGATAACTCTCGAACGGATCAACCTAGAGACTTGAAATTTTCAGTGTAGGTTCAGATCCCGAATGCCTCGGTCAAGTTCGTTAATGGGCAGAATTCCACCAGGGGTTCCGTAAATATGGCCGTTCAAAGTTTTCTTTCTCCTGATTACTTCGAAACTACAGATTCGATCGAGTTGAAACTTTGCAGTCAAATGAAGAATGATGTGTTCAAGCTACATGTGAAATTTTGTCCAGATCGAATGACCAGAACCATAGAAACAATAGAAAATTGTAACTTTTGAACGGAACCCCCTAGGGACTTGAAATTTTCAGGATAGGTGTGGATCTGGAATGTCGTGATTACGTTCATCTATGAGCAAAATTATACAAGGTGTTCCGTAAATATGGTAGTTTGAAATTTAGTTTTCTTGATAATTTCAAAACTACAGATTCGATCGTGACGAAATTTTGTATACTTATGGAGAATGATATATTCAAGCTACATTTCTCCAGATCACATGACTCGAACCATAGAAAATCATAACCTTCGAACGGAAAGGCCTAGGGACTTGAAATTTTCAGGATAGGTGTGGATCTCGATTGTCGTGATCAGTTTCATCTATGAGCAAAATTATACTAGGGGTTCCGTAAATACGGTCGTTTGAAATTTTGGTTTCTCGATAATTTCGAAACTACGGATTCGATCGAGATGAAATTTTGTATTTTAATCGAGAATGATATATTAAAACAATATTTTGTCCAGATCTCATGACCAGAACCATAGAAACCATAGAAAATTGTAACTTCCGAACGGAAAGGCCTAGGAACTTGAAATTCTCAGGGTGGGTTTGGATCGCGAATATCGCGGTCATGTTCATCAATGAGCAAAATTAGACTAGGGGTTCAGTGAATATGGTCGTTCAAAATATTTTTCTGCTGATAGTTCCGAGAATACTGAGCGGATTGGGATGAAATTCTGCACCTTGCTGAGTAATAATGTATTCAAACTACGTGCAAAATTTTGTCCAGATCGCACCACCAAGACCATAGATACCGTAGAAAATTCTAGCGAATTATCGAAAAAAAATTGATCAGCTGAAGCACTGACATGAATTCTGGAGTTTCGCCCAAGTTTCAGACTTTTTTTGACAGCTGTCGAAAATTCCTTCAATTGATTTCTGAAACTGGAAAATGCGAATCTACCTACAAGGTGCATGTACGAGCGCTCAAAAGCTCCTGCCTTCACGGCAGTGCTTTTCGTAATTTTTTAAATGGAGATTGAAACCAAATCCCTCCAAATCGCAGTTCATAATCTTTGACCATATAATTTCACCAAGATCACCTTATTTTAATCATTAACGGAATATCTGTAAATCCAACACCATCAATAAAATATTTGGGAGTTCAAATTGATAACAGGTACAATTTCAATAATCCCACAAGATTAATGAAAAAGAAGACCATAACAAGAACGAAATATTTTACAAAGCTGACATATAAGAAACAGGGAATTTATATCAAGAGTGCAACTAAAATATACACAACTATATGCCGGCCATTACTGGAGTATGCATATCCAGTGTATGCTTATTGTAAATCAACAGCAATTTAAAATCTGGAGGTAGCAGAGACGACTGCATTGAGGATATCATAACGAGAATGAGACATCCAAACAATGTTCTGTAGGCGCAAATATTCATAGATATTTGACTCTCTACAGATTCAAGATAACATCTGAAAGCAAGGATAAACACTTGAAAGACGAAAAACTAAAATATTTTGATTTTTTATACATTTACAAAGTGAAAATATGAACAAGTATCTGAGAGATACAGAGCGACTACTTTTGTCTGATTGGGAGCGCGACCGCCAGAGTGCTAGTTGGATTGGAATGAAATTTCGCACATAGATGAAGAATAATATATTCAAACTACGCACGAAATTTTGTCCAGATCGCATCATCAAAACCAAAACCATAAAAACCTTAGAAAATTCTAACGAATTATCGAAAAAGAAATTGGTCACTTAGCGCTGACGTGAAGTCTGGAGTTTCGCCTTAGCGCCAGCTGTCAAAAATTTCCAAAAAAAGGAAAATAAGAATCTATCTTCAAGATGCATGAACGAGCGCTCAAAAGCTTCTGACTTCACGGCAGTGCTTTTTATAATTTTTGTTTTCATACCGATATCTCTCATCTTGAAAAGAAAACATACGAAATATCATTCAGTTTCTTAATTATTCTACAGGATGTTCAGAAGTTAAAATGCAAATTTTGTGCTACCATGTCTCTCAAACTTCCATTCATCCTGTTCGTGAAATCGATATGACGACATGATGAAGATGAATGCATCTGCAACTAGTCAAAAAATTATCGAAATTGGTCGAAAAACTTGAAAGGTAAAAGGTACTCAAGATTGGATTTAGGCGATTTTTTTATCTCCGGTTAATTTTACGGTCCAGTGTAGTTCTTTAGATCATGAAACGAGTCAAGTTCATATTGGTGAAGTATTGTCGATCTTGGAAAGATCGGCAAGGTTGGATTCGTTTTCCATTTTTGAGCGCTCGTACTACTTACACGAGGGCTATATCATTTCGTCACGATGTCTGTATTTTTCGAATTTTGAGCCGAAAATGGTATCAATCGACTATGTTCGACTCACTGATGACGAATCCGTCGGAAAATTTGAGTCTGTCCGTCCGTCCGTCCGGCCGTCCGTAAGTACGATAACACTCGAACGGAACAACCTAGAGACTTGAAATTCTCAGTGTGGGTTCAGTTGCCGAATGCCTCGGTTAAGTTCGTTAATGGGAAAAAATTCCACCAGGGGTTCCGTAAATATGGCCGTTCAAAGTTTTGTTTCCCTGATTACTTGAAAACTACAGATTTGATCGAGATAAAATTTTGCACTCAAATGGAAAATGAGGTGTTCAAGCTACATGTGGAATTTTGTCCAGATCGCACGACCAGAACCATAGAAACCATAGAAAATTGTAACTTTTGAACGGAAACGCCTAGGGACTTGAAATTTTCAGGATAGGTGTGGATCTCAAATGTCGTGATCACGTTCATATATGAGCAAAATTATACTAGGGGTTCCGTAAACATGGTCGTTTGAAATTTAGTTTTCTTGATAATTTCAAAACTACAGATTCGATCGTGACGAATTTTTGTATACTAATGGAGAATGATATATTCAAGCTACATTTCTCCAGATCACATGACCAGAACCATAGAAACCATAGAAAATCATAACTTTCGAACGGAAAGGCCTAGGAACTTGAAATTTTCAGGATAGGTGTGGATCTGAAATGTCGCGTTCACGTTCATCAATGAACAGAATTATACTAGGGGTTCCGTAAATACGGTCGTTTGAAATTTTGGTTTCTCGATAATTTCGAAACTGCGGATTCGATCGAGATGAAATTTTGTATTTTAATCGAGAATAATAATAATATATTAAAACAATATTTTGTCCAGATCGCATGACCAGAACCATAGAAACCATAGAAAATCGTAACTTTTGAACGGAAACGCCTAGGAACTTGAAATTTTTAGGGTTTGGATCGCGAATATCGCGGTCACGTTCATCAATGAGGAAAATTAGACTAGGGGTTCCGTGAATATGGCCGATCAAAATATTTTTTTGCTGATAGTTCCGAAAATACTGAGCGGATTGGGATGAAATTTTGCACCTAGCTGAGAAATAATGCATTCAAACTACGTGCAAAATTTTGTACAGATCGCACCACCCAGACCATAGATACCGTAGACAATTCTAGCGAATTATCGAAAAAAAATTGATCAGCTGAAGCACTGACAGTGACATGAAGTCTGGAGTTTCGCCTAAGTTTCAGAATTTTTTTGACAGCTGTCGAAAATTCCTTCATTCTTGATTTCTGAAACTGGAAAATGCGAATCTACCTACAAGGTGCATGTACGAGCGCTCAAAAGCTCCGGCCTTCACGGCAGTGCTTTTCGTAATTTATATTTCACATAGCAATTTCACGCACAGTTGAATCCAAGTTGAACTGTCTTGTAATATTTCGTAATATTTTGTACAAGAGAAATGGCTCTTGTGATATATCTATTAACGAAATAATACTCAAAACTATTACTTGCCTAACCATTGTTAAAATTATTTTTTTTAAACAGTTCCACACATAGCGTTCTGGAGTAGTAGAATCTCCAGATAGAACTGAATCAGCCCCTAAAAATAGCTCTCGGAATTTCAAAACCTTTCAGAATATGATTTCAAAAACATATTTATGCTGTAGGCACAACTACTCCCAACAACACCTTTCGTGGGTATGACGATACTTCTTTCAAAAAATAAAAATGAAATGACATTATTTGTCACACTGACGGCCGGTTTGGTTTACAGAATTTGTAGTTCGTTTGATAATCTTTGTTTCGATACTCCAGTTGTTCCAGATTTCCAGAATTTTATGTGAAATTTTTTCAAAATCTGACATCTCCAATTTCAGAGGGAAACATCGTGAAATGTACCGATTTAGATGCGTTTTCTTACGAAGATTTAAAAGCATTCTTCAGTTTTTTCGATCATATCGAGGTATCTGAATAGGTGACCACACAGGCGATGAATTAAAACAAAAGCTCCTGACTTCACGTCAGTGTTTTCAACTTTTTTCAAGAACAAGTTCCACACATAGCGTTTTAGAGTAGTAAATCCTTCAGATAGAATTAAATCGACCTGTAAAAATAGCTTCCAGAATTTCAAAGGCTTGCAGAATATGATTTGAGTAAACGTATTTTCAATAACAATCCGAGTAATTTATGAAACAAACACCTTCGTAAGTTCAAATGGTAATTTAAATCAGACTTCCTAATGATGAGCAACTGTTGAAATGACCTATCCAATCTCAAAATGATATCCGCAACAGAGGTTCTAATTATGTAATCGTCTTGCCGAATCGATTCCTCACCTCGAAAATTACCATACCAAAACAACCGGTTCATTGACCTCATGTCAGTGAGAATAATTTGACCTTCATGGCACAATGCATTATAATGGACCAGCTGGCTCTGGATGTGAGAAGAAATCGAATCGATTTAATATTTGAAGTTGGCTGCAAATCTCCCCATGAAAGTCAAATTGGGACTAATTTACATGATTCTCACTGAATGACGTTTCAGAGCAAGGGCGGTCCTACGGGGGGGGTAAAGGGGGTAATAACCCCCCCCAGAGCACCGGAAAATTTTATTCAGGAAAAGAAGACCACCAAGAAAATAATATAATAAAGAAATAAAATTAACCGAAAAAAAAAATTAAATCAGTAAAATAAATGAAACTTTCTGAAGTTTAACTTCCAGTCGTAAGTTTCATTTTTGAATATCATATTGCATAAAATGTATTAGTGGTAAGTCTGTTCTGCTCATGTTGTGGCAAAGGCCTAGATTTTTTCTTGGGGGGGTAATCGATAAAATATCTCGTCAGGTATACATCAAGCCTTGGCAATAATTCTGAAACTTTATATTTTGGAAGTCTTGTGGGGTAATTAATTACCCCACAAGACACAGTACCCCTCCATATCTACGCTCTTGTGTTGAGGTATCTTTTCAGCCTGAAGAAGAGAACATTTGTTTTCCGATTAACAAGGTGTTGGATCCGTAAGAACGTGGCAATTAGAATTGCAAAGTTGGTTAAAAAATGTATAACACAACCGGGTCTCCTAACTCGCACAAGCTCTGAGCTTCTGAGGGGTCTCACAGAGACCTAGGAGAGTCAGGATATAACCAAAAATGAATAAATAAATAAAATAAAAAGCACTGCCGTGAAGTCAGGAGCTTTTGAGCTTTCATCCACCTTTTAGATAGATTCGCATTTTCAAGTTTTAGAAACCGATTGAAAATTTTTTCAAAAGGTGTCAAAAAAAATAAAACTGAGCAGAACTCCAGACTTCACGTCAGTGCTTTAGGTTTCCAATTTTCCTTTCGATTATCCGCTAGAATTTTATACGGTATCTATGGTTTTGGTAATGCGATCTGGCCAAATTTCGCACGTAGTATGAGTACATTATTATCTATGTGCAAAATTTCATTCCAATCCATTCAGTATCAGGGAACAAATTTTTTGAATGGCCATATTTACGGAACCCCTAGTTCAATTTTGCTCATTGATAAACATGACCGCGACAATCGCGATCCAAACCTGAAAATTTCAAGTCCTTAGGCCTTTCCGTTCGAAAGTTATAATTTTTTATGGTTCTGGTTATGCGATCTGGACAGAATGTAGCCTAAATATTCTTCATCAAAATACAAAATTTCGGCACAATCGAATCCGTAGTTTTGAAATGATCAAGAAAACTAAATTTCAAACGATCATATTTACGGAACCCCTAGTCTAATTCTGCTCATTGATGAACGTGACCGCGAAATTCGAAATCCACACTTATCCTGAAAATTTCGAGTCCCTAGGCGTTTCCGTTCGAACGTTATAATTTTCTATGATTTCTATAGTTTTGATCATGCGATCTGGAAAAATTGTAGCTTGAATATATCATTCTCCATTGAAATACAAAATTTCGTCACGATCGAATCAATATTTTCGAAATTATCAAGAAAACTGAATTTCCAACGACCATGACGAAATGATATAGCCCTCGTGTAAGTAGAACGAGCGCTCAAAAAATAACAACAATAAAAATAACAGAAAAATATCAGTATGAAGTAGTTTACACGGTCAATATTCCCGCCGGGAGGAGGGGGGTGTGCGAAAAATAATTGTTCATACAATTACCCCCCCCAGAAATTCAGCCTAGGACCGCCCTTGTTTCAGAGAACTACTAAATACATGTTTTTCGCTGAAACAATAGCATCTTCAGTGAAATGACAATTAAAATTCTTTACTAACCTGAAGTTGCATGCCATTGCTATAACAAATAACTTGTTGCAGTTTCTGTGCGCTTCTTACGATGAACAAGAGCGTTATCATTTCGCCAATTGGCCATAGTTCTAAAATTTTGTGCATTCGATTTCTGGATTCCGCATTCTCAAAAAATATAAAATCAAGAAAAGCACTGCCGTGAAGTCAGAAGCTTTTGAGCGCTCGTTCATCCACCTTGTAGGTAGATGCGCATTTTTCAGTTTTAGAAACCAATTGAAGAAATTTTTGACAGCTGTCGAAACATGACAGCAGTTCTTTGTCAATTATGCCTAATCAGCTTTTACAGAAATATAAGGATTTTCAATAATTCAATAATTCGTTGGAATTTAAAAAGGTTCTCATAATGCGATCTGGAAAAGTTGTAGCTTCAATGCATGTTCCATCAAAATACAAAATTTCGACCCATGGTCGAATTTTGCCCAATTAGGAACTTAACAGCGGTATTCAAGATTCGAACCTACCCTGAAATTTTCAAGTTTCTAGGTCGTTACGTTCGAGAGTTATCGTATATAAGGACGAACCGACAGACTTGAATAAGTTCTTTATCTATGTGCAAAATTTCTTCTCGATCCAATCAGTAGTTCCGAAATTCAAAAGAAAAAAATATTTTCTACGGCCATATTTAAGGAACCCCTAGTCCAATTCAGCTCATTGATGAAAGTGACCGCGACATTCGAGATCCAAACCTACCCTGAAAATTTCAAGTCCCCAGGCCTCTCCGTTCGGAACTAATAATTTTCTATGGTTTCTATGGTTCTGGTCATGTGATACGGACAAAATGTAGCTTTGATGTAGCATTATCTATTGAAATACAAAATTTCGTCACGATGGAATCTGTAGTTTTGAAATTATCAAGAAAACTATTTTTCAAACGACCATATTTACAAAACCCCTAGTCTTATTTTTCTCATTGAAAAACGTGACCGCGATATTCGAGATCAACACCTATCTTGAAAATTTCAAGTCCCTAGCCCTGTCCGTTCGAAAGTTATAATTTTCTATGGTTTCTATGGTTCTGGTCATGAGATCTGAAAAAAAATGCGATCGGGTCAAACTTCTTTTGCGTGTAGCTTGAACACGTCATTCTCCATTTGAGGGCAAATTTTCATCTCCATCAAATCTGTAGTTTCAAAGTAATCAGGCGAATAAAATTTCGAACGGCCATATTTACGGAACCCCTGGTGGAATTTTGTCTATTAACGAACTTAACCGCGGCATTTTAGACTGAAACCCATACTGAACATTTCTAGACTTCAGGTTGTTCTGTTCGAGAGTTATCGTTCTTAAGGCCGGCCGGACGGACAGACTTGAATTTTCCGACGGATTCGTCATCAGTGACCATTTTCGGCTCAATTCGAAAAATACAGACAATACGTGACGTAATTATATAGCCCTTGTGTAAGTAGAACGAGCGCTAAAAAATTTATGATTTAATTTTCGGACCAATAAACCATTATGTCATCCAGATTGATCGGCTCATGCACCATCTTGTGTTTCATTACGATTTATATTTATAAGGTCTTAGACGATCAGGATGGACTTAGGCGCTGGTCTCGCTGGTTCTGAACGTCGCACGCGACGGCTCAGAGGGACCGTGCTCGTGGTTTCCCGAACATATAATTCGGAAATTGACGGAGGCGGCTCCGCGTAGGTCGTCCGTCGCGTTTCGGGGAGACCAGCTCCTTACGGCTCGCTCACACCAAAACCGTCATCGGCCGAATTTTGCTCGGGCGACGACGGCCGAACTCGGACGATCGAATCAAACACTTGTGAATGAAAGAGAGCGCGCACACCAACCCGACCGTCATCGTCCGATGACGCCCGACAACGGCCGATTGACTGTCGAATCCGAATTTGTTGGGATTTCTCGCCCGATATCGGCCGACGTCTACAGTGCAAATTGAGTAAATGATTCATATTTTAATTCAATCGTGTTGTTATCTTTTCAAACGAGTATGGATATTGAAAAAATAATCAGTTATGTTCATAATAGACCAACCCTGTGGGATAAACGGTTATGGGCTGAAGTTGCATCGGCAACGCACGATATCGGCACAAGTACACGGTTGCAGTGTGAGCACATACATATCCGAGTTACTCGTCCGGGCAGTTCTGTCCGCCATCGGCCGACAAAATCGGTTTTGGTGTGAGCGAGCCGTTACAGATGAATAATTCGTGCTCAAATTCATTTTCTTCCGTCCGTACGTCTGGCCGGCTCTCCGATAACGTTCAAAAGAAAAAGCCTAGAATGATGAAATTTTAAGGGTAACGGCTCGCTCACACCAAAACCGATATTGTCGGCCGATGGCGGACAGAGCTGCCCGGACGAGTAACTCGGATATGTATGTGCTCACACTGCAACCGTGTACTTGTGCCGACATCGTGCGTTGCCGATGCAACTTCAGACCATAACCGTTTCGAAACATCTAGATTATTATAAGTTCTTGGATGTTTATCCCACAGGGTTGGTCCATTATGAACACAACTAATTATTTTCTCAATATCCATACTCGTTTGAAAAGATAACAACACGATTGAATTAAAATATGAATTATTTACTCAATTTGCACTGTAGACGTCGGCCGATATCGGGCGAGAAATCCCAACAAATTCGGATTCGACAGTCAATCGGCCGTTGTCGGGCGTCATCGGACGATGACGGTCGGGTTGGTGTGCGCGCTCTCTTTCACTCACAAGTGTTTGATTTGATCGTCCGAGTTCGGCCGTCGTCGCCCGAGCAAAATTCGGCCGATGACGGTTTTGGTGTGAGCGAGCCGTAAGGGTTCGAGGTGTGAATTCGCCGGTCAAGTTCGGAATGGGCGAAACCGAAGGGTTTCGTAGATATAGATAAAACCATTTGAGTTTTTTTCTCGATAATTCCGAAAATCGGGTCGAAACATCATACTTAGTTGTAAGATAACGACGACCAGATGGTTCATGTGGAATTTCTTGAGGATCGTATCTCTAGAATAATGAAAAAACAGAATGCGGCTGAGATTTTGTGTCTATATCTTCTTCTTTGCGCGGCGCTCGCCTCGGGCTTAACTGAGGCCATGTGGCCCATTGTTTCTCCGCATACTGCTTTAGAGACTCAGACCCGCAGACAAACAGACAGAAATGCCGCAAGTCGACCGGTGGAGCCCCCCTCACCATAGGAATAGTGGGTGTTGGGTTTCCTAGGTATGTTGTCCTCAAATAAGTGAGGTCACGACAACTGAACAGAATGTGTTCAACAGTTTCATCCGTGCTCCTGCACCACCGGCACAAATAGCAACCGGTCACCAGAATGAGCTGTCTTCCCTCTAGTGCCAGGAGTCTCCTGACCTCAGATCCAGAGGAAGGTCTATCGTTGAGAAGAAACTGGCAGTGCGGGTTCCGGACCAACAAACTCTGATCGGGCCCCCTGCTTCTCCAGTGTATCTGCCTTCTCATTACCAGGTACCTCCGCATGAGCCGGACACCAAACAACTTTCAGAAAGTTGCCGAAGTCAAGCTCACGCATAGCTTTCCTGCGTTATCCTACTAACAAGGTGTTAACTCTTACACCAGAAATGGATTTCAGTGTTCCCTGACTGTCATACCACATATGAATGTGTTTCCCAGAGTATCCTCTGCGAAAACACTCCAGCGCGCAGACAAGAATCGCAATCAGCTCAGCCTGCACTATGGAGCAGTTCTTTCCCAGAGGGATAGGCCGATTGAAGCGAGGTCCCACAATTCCAGCACCAGACTTTGTTAATGACACAGAGCCATCAGTAAACCAAGTGGGACCTTCAGGAATAAGAAGCCTGTTTGGTGAAGACCATAGGTCTCTGTCAGGACCAACTACTTTGTAGGGCTCGTCAAAGCAGAAACTAGTGTCCGCCTGGTCTCCTCTATGGAGAAGGGATGCGTTAACATCCTCCACCATTCTGAGAGCCCTCGCGTGCCCCTTGAAGAGTCCAGCATCACGCCATTGTCCCCATTTCCAAACTCTAAGAGCTGTCTTCGTAGCTACCTCCTTCACAACTAGATGTACTGGTGGAAGGCCTAGCAGACACTCGATCGCTGCCGTGGAGGTAGATCTTAGAGCGCCTGTAATACTTAGACAAGCTTTGCTGTGGCATTTTGTCATAATGATGCGATTGCAGGCCTTCTACATAGACGGTCACCACACCATTGAGGCATAGGTTAGGATAGGCTTCACCAGCAGTATACAGCCAGTGCATAATGTGCGGTTTGAAACCCCATCATTTACCAAGCACACTTCGTGAAGACCAAAATATCACATTCGCCTTATTCGTTTGGGACTCGACGTGTTTGTTCCACAAAAGTTTGGGGTCCAATATCACCCCGAGATATCTAACTTGTTCGGATAGAGTGAGCCCAACTCCACACAGACTAGGAAGTCTCATGTTGCCCGGCTGTTCCTCCTGGTAAACAGAATCATCTCTGTTTTACCAGGATTTACCGAAAGCTCGTTTTCCAGGCACCAACGCTCAATCAAACGCAGAGCTTGCTGCATCATATCCACAATGACACCGATTACCTTACCTCGAGCCTTACCTCTAATCAGCAGGACAAGGTCATCCGCATAGGCCACCACAATACCCAGTAGGTATATAACCTATTTGTCGCATCACTTTGCTCCAATGGCAGAGAGCCTTGAAGCTGGCAAATAGCCATCGTTCGCTCAAGATTTGAAACAATTTTATATCAGAAGTACACAAAAAATCTTAAAAAGCACTGCCGTGAAGTCTACTTGTAGGTAGATTCGCATTTTCCAGTTTCAGAAACAAATTGAAACAAAATTTGACAGCCGTCAGAAACATTTTCAAACTGAGGCGAAACTCCTCACGTCACGTCGATGCTTTAGGTGATTTTTTCTCGATAATTCGCTACGGAATTTTCTACGGTATCTATGGTTTTGGTAATGCAATCTGGACAAATCATCAAAGTCTGGCACGTAGTTTGAATACATTATTCTTCATCTATGTGCGAAATTTCATTCCAATCCAATCAGTGCTTTCGAAATTATCAGGAAAAAAATATTTTGAACGGCTATATTTACGGAACCCCTAGTCTAATTTTGCTCATTGATGAACGTGACCGCGAAATTCGCGATGCAAACCTATCCTGAAAATTTCAAGTCCCTAGAAAAGTAAATTTCAAACGACCATATTTACGGAACCCTTAGTCTAATTTTGCTCATAGATAAACGTGACCACGACATTCGAGATCCACACCTATCCTGAAAATTTCAAGTTCTTAGGTCTTTCCGTTCGAAAATTATATTTTTCTATGGTTTCTATGGTTCTGTTCATGCGATCTGGACACAATTTTGCATGTTGCTCTAACACGTCATTCTACATTTGAGTGCAAAAGTTCATCTCGATCTAATCTGAAGTTTCGAAGGTATAAGGAGAACAAAATTTTGATAGGCCATATTTACGGAACCCCTGGTGAAATTCTGCCCGGACGGAAAGACTCAAATTTTCCACGGATTCGTCATCAGTGAGTCGAACCTGGTCGATTGAGACCTTTTTAGGCTCAAAATTCGAAAAGTACTGACATCGTGACGAAATGATAAAGCCCGTGTGTGTGAGTAGGACACTCACTGCTCAAAAATGGCATTGTTCACACAAACAATTTGCCAACTAAAATATACCTACCTAATTTGCTTCCAAAGAAGTATATAAAAAATGGCATTGTTATCAGAATATATTTGCAAACTAACAGAATACCTGCTAATTTGATAAAATTATAAGTATGTATATGCATTATCTTGGTTTCTGGTGGAGTATCCTATTGAAAAAGATTCATTATTTTGATATTGTGACAAAATTCACAGGACAATAAACTTGACTAACACCGGAGCTGTCTCTAAAAGTGATCCCGTTCACCGCAGATGGTTCCCTTACACTGTAAGGCTTCTTTTCATGTTAACAATGTGTAACAATAACCTATCAGCAATCATTCTATTTCATTCTCAATAAGAAAAAAGCAATCGGAAAAGTGTACATGTTTATCAATTGAATTACACATCTCATACACATTTCATTCAGCGATTCAATTCAATCAATCCATCCAGTATAAATAGGCACAAATTACCCAGTAAACATCAATTTTTACCAATTGCAACTAATAAGCTCCTGGAATATCACCAAGTTGCAAGTTCAGCTGTTCTGAGTCAGCTCCGACAACTCATTTTGTATTCATGATTCATTTGCTTCATCCAATCTTTTCTAATCGAATCAGAGGAACTACTTTAGCGGAGTATCTCTGCCTCGTCGTGTGGAAATTTTCGGCTATTTATCTGGACTGTATTCAATCATCTCTTATCCTGCCGACGGATTTATTCGTTCAAGCATAGACTCGATTCTGATTCTTCCACACGAATACCTACCTACTGAATTTATCAATCTATGGTGGACCTTCTATTACTTCAGATCTAAGTTTCCCAGTTTCCATTGTTTCTCCTTAAACTAAACAGTCTATGTTCAAAGTGAATTAAAGAACGTCTTTAAAAACACAGTTTATTTTTCCTAAATAACCCTGATTCCTCGTTATTTCCGAAAAAAATTCATATCCCTCGAGGGCATTACAGCCTCTCTAGAAGTTTCTTGATAATATTCGAGATGTCATTACTCATAGACTATTGGTGTTCGAGCTGTGCAGTGAAAAGTACAGATTTCGAATTCCATCATTCTACGTTAGACAGATTTTCCCCAATGTATTTATTTGGATTTCATTCATAGATTATTGTCTTAGAAATTCATGGATCGAATTCTCGAGCTAGGAAGATTTATAGCCGATAGCGACAGATTTTTATGGGAAATTTTATAGAATCCGCTTCTAAAGTTTCCGAGAAAAGTTCTGAACGGTGGGATGGGTTTCCATCAAGTATTAGTCCAATATTTTCAGGGTGAGTTCGAGGTCTGAATGCGCCGGCAAAATCCGCGAAAGAATTCCGTAGATATCGCCATCTGAATTATTTCTTACTCAATACATATTTCGAAAAATATCGATCCGATCGAATTGAAACTTTTTAGTTAGTTGAAAACATTATTTTTCGAAACTTTAGTATCTCAAAAACTATATGCCATATCCTGCTTAAATATTATATCTACATAAGGGATATCGATATAATGAGTTATGTGGTAAATGTGCTTTCTAGCTTATCCACGTGAGAAGAGAATTGAATTTTTCTGATATATTTAATATAATTCGATGATTTCATCGTCTGGAGTTCAGAGAAAAATTATAGTATTTGTCATTCTAATAAAGAACACTGTAGGTTCTGTTGGTTTACAGAAACAGGCGTGCTAAAGCTCATGACTTTACATGATTTTAAAATTTTGTTTATGGATGAATTTAACCCTACTATATTCAGCACTCAAAATTCTCAAATAGTATTCTCCAGATGGCATGATCCATGCATTATAGCAATTTATTTTAATACCACATTTCATGCAATTAATTTTCATACTCCTCGAGAAAAAAACTCTGGTAACATGGATAGACGAAATTTTCGATTCTAGGTTCTGCAATTCTAAACTGCGAATATTTTTCTCTCGGACCATTCTAAAGATTTATTACCTATGGAAATAACATCAGATGGTTCTCACATATTCTTCAGGCAGATTTAGAGTAGCAGGCGATTGATTCGTCAACACTATAGCGAAATTCCCGAATTCAGCAACATGATTTCACTGAATGCCTCCATGTCATCCATTGCTAAATACTGAATAATAGGTTTCTATAAATGCCAGAAAAAACATATTAAATATAAGCCAGTTAACTTATTCAGATGAAAACTGAGCCATCTTCCAATTTTTATGCAATTTAATCAAGCTTAACTCGAAAAAATGCTTAAACTTCGAAAATTAGGGAAATAAGAAAAACTTAGTGGTTCCCTTATATCAAAACAGTCTGTTACCCCACGACTGAAAGTTTTACGTGAAATGTTTTCGCAACGAGCTGCAAGGAGGATATTTCATAGGAAATTTTAGCCACAAAGATTAATTTGGCAAATGTGACGCAGGACATACTTAGTGAATGGAGAATGAGGCCATGTTGTGTAGTTGGACGTGATTTCCAACGTATTCTCTGTTTTTCAATAAGGAGAAGTGTTACGTATGGTGGAAAGCCGGTTTCCTGTATTGTTTTGGAAGAGGAATATTGCGATTGTTCACTGTTGTGTCGTGATGACGTATGGCGGAAATGCCTGGGGATTACCGAGATCCATTGTTTTTCGAATACCAAAACTCATCCAGTTAATGCATAGCTCCGTTTACGTGAAGGAAGTTGATTGTCCGTGTCTATACCATCATAGTTTTCCAGCGAAAATGATTCCGATTTGACGCAAAAAACTAAATAATTATTGGTTAAATATTTTTGGGCGACCAAAATGAGAAAGGAGATGATGTTTGAAGTTCGAACCGTCATCGTGGATTGTTTCTCTAGATTATCTACTATATAAAAATAAGTCGGGTTTTCCTTCCTGACGCTATAACTCCAGAACGCACGAACCGATTTCCACGGTTTTGCATTCGTTGGAAAGGTCTCGGGCTCCGTGAGGTTTATAGCAAAAAAAATTCAGGAAAAATTCAGGAAAAATTCAGGACAAACCAACATTTTAAGTAGATGGCGCCGGTGCGTGATACATTGTTTGACAGCTACTCATTGTTCTCTGCTCAGTTAATTTCATGTGACAAACCGGTATTGTGTTCACTGTGAAATTGTGAAAAAAAAGTAAAAAAAACATATAACGTATATTGTGCAAATTTTTATTCAATTTCAACAGCAGGCATTTGTCTTTAAGGTCGTAAGTTGAACTGTGTAAATTATGTGGATCGTGCATTCGAGGTTAAATTCACCACTCTGTCCATAGCCCAAAATGCCTAGAGAACGACGTGCGAACATCGGCCGCCGCACAAGACATGCAAGCCAGCATGCCCGATTGAGACAACGCGTGAGCACACGAAGATCATCGGCATCATACAATCGCTTGGCATTCCAATATGATCCCACTGCGAACTACAGTGTTGATGAAAATTTAGATATTGGACCAATGACGACTATATGCCGATATTGCAATGCGTTAAAGTTCAAAAGAGAAACGGCTGGATTGTGCTGCGCAAGTGGAAAAGTCAAACTGGATCCATTACTTACACCACCACAGCCACTGAAACCATTGTTCGATGGAAGTGATCCCGATTCCAGCCATTTCCTTCAACACATCCTTGAATACAATAACTGCTTTCGCATGACTTCCTTTGGAGCTAATATCATTCGAGAAGGCGGCTTCATGCCGACTTGCAAGGTAAAAGATACAACACACATAACCAATCACTCACACCAACACAATGAATTGCAATACATAACAACTACATATACACCACACACTACACCATCACACGATCAGAAGTTACACCGTATTCTTCAACAAATGATTGTTTGCAATTACAGATACAAGGACAAATATATCATTTGCATGGTTCAATGGTGCTAGCACCAGATGAACCGCATCAATTTCTGCAAATATATTTCATTTCGTCGATGGTGGATCAGCTGAATGTGCGGTGCAATATACAGGGAACACAACAGTTAAAGAGACGAATTATTGAACAGTTGCAAGCATTTTTTCACTCTAATAATGCTGTGGTTAATATGTTCAAAACAGCATTGGAGCGAATGCCATCGGATACGCACAAATTTGTCATAAGAGCGGATTGTACCCCAACAGGTGAACATGTGCGAAGATTCAATGCACCCACCGTTAATGATGTTGCTGCAATTATTGTTAGCGATCCAACTAAATCGCGAGACATTGTCGTTCAGCGAAGAAGCAATATCATGCATCGTGTAAACGAGACACATCGTTTGTACGATGCGTTACAATATAAAAAAAACTAAAAAACAAAAAAACAAAAAAAAAAATTTCTTCATCTTTTAATCACCAAACGAAATGTTACATAAAACGAAGCCATCTGGTGGCGAAACGGAGTTCGCCGGGTTTGCTAGTGTATTTATAAAGAGGCTACTTCGCATAGTATGGTGTAACCCTCGGAGTGGGGATTGAACAAAATTCGACATTTCTGAATTTGAAGACGGTCTCTCATAACCTGTATTAATTTAGGAGATCTCATTTGTTTCCGTTGCAATACATTTTTGAGGGGGATATTGTTATTGTATGGGAATCGACTTAGTTAATGAGTTTTATTTCAGTTTTTGACTTCTTGTTGTTTTGTTATTACGAGAAACGGCTGGTTTTTTATTGCATTTCTGATTTGAATAGATACGTAAAATTTTACTTCCTCAAAATTAATTGAAAAAAATTGAGAAAAGCACTGCTGTGAAGGCAGGAGCTTTTGAGCGCTCGTACATGCACCTCGTAGGTAGATTCACATTTTCCAGTTTTAGAAACCAATTGGAAAGATTTTGACAGCTGTCAAAGAAAATTTCAAACTAAGGCGTAAATCCAGACTTCACGTCAGTGCTCTAGAAGAGCAATTTTTTTTTCGATAATTCGCTAGAATTTTCTACGATATCTATGGTCTTGGTGATGCGATGTGAAAAAAATTCCCCACGTAGTTTGAATACATTATTCTTCATCTATCTGTGAAATTTCATTCCAATCCAATGAGTAGTTTCGAAATTATCAGGAAAAAATTTAGAAAAGCACTGCCGTGAAGGCAGGAGCTTTTGAGCGCTCGTACATGCACCTTGTAGGTAGATTCGCATTTTCCAGTTTCAGAAATCAATTGAAGGAATTTTCGACAGCTGTCAAAAAAATTCTGAAACTTGGGCGAAACTCCAGAATTCATGTCAGTGCTTCAGCTGATCAATTTTTTTTCGATAATTCGCTAGAATTTTCTACGGTATCTATGGTCTTGGTGGTGCGATCTGGACAAAATTTTGCACGTAGTTTGAATACATTATTACTCAGCAAGGTGCAGAATTTCATCCCAATCCGCTCAGTATTCTCGGAACTATCAGCAAAAAAATATTTTGAACGGCCATATTTACCGAACCCCTAGTCTAATTTTGCTCATTGATGAACATGACCGCGATATTCGCGATCCAAACCCACCCTGAGAATTTCAAGTTCCTAGGCCTTTCCGTTCGAAAGTTACAATTTTCTATGGTTTCTATGGTTCTGGTCATGAGATCTGGACAAAATATTGTTTTAATATATCATTCTCGATTAAAATACAAAATTTCATCTCGATCGAATCCGTAGTTTCGAAATTATCGAGAAACCAAAATTTCAAACGACCGTATTTACGGAACCCCTAGTATAATTTTGCTCATGGATGAAACTGATCACGACAATCGAGATCCACACCTATCCTGAAAATTTCAAGTCCCTAGGCCTTTCCGTTCGAAAGTTATGATTTTCTATGGTTCGAGTCATGTGATCTGGAGAAATGTAGCTTGAATATATCATTCTCCATAAGTATACAAAATTTCGTCGCGATCGAATCTGTAGTTTTGAAATTATCAAGAAAACTAAATTTCAAACTACCATATTTACGGAACACCTTGTATAATTTTGCTCATAGATGAACGTAATCACGACATTCCAGATCCACACCTTTCCTGAAATTTTCAAGTCCCTAGGGGGTTTCGTTCAAAAGTTACAATTTTCTATGGTTTCTATGGTACTGGTCATGCGATCTGGACAAAATTTCACATGTAGCTTAACCCTTTAGTGCCCGACGGTACTCCTGAGTACCAGTAAATTCGACGCGTCGTAAAATTTAGTTTTCTATATTCTGCTATTTTTATTTAACATATATTGTTGCTGGTGGCTATACTCTGTAGGTTTATGTTTCAATAATAAACATTCGAACATCTTTTCTTGGGAAATTTCCCATTTTTCATCAGGACGCAGAAGTACCGTCAGGAAATATGGCGAGCAGAAAGATTCAACAGTGGTATGTAAGAGACCACTTTATTCGAAAGAAATAGAGGTCATTGCAAATGAGATCCTCAACGAAGATTTATCGTTAGATAATAATATTTCAACAGATGAAGAAGAGAGGGACTCTGAAAATGCGGATACTGATTTGGAATAACGATTCTATAGATATTTTTCAATTTTTTTGGTTGATACCTAGTAATATCAGTAGTTATTCTGAATTTTGTGGAAAAATTCAATGAAAATGAGGAATAAAATATTTCAGTTACAGAGCATTTCATTAGCACTATAAATGACATCATTCCTGACGGTAGGTACGTGAAAGTCCATATTTTGGATTTTTTTTCAAAAATGAAAATAAAATTCTGAAAAAAATTGAATTGTATTTAAGACCCTTCAAAAAACAAAAAACAAGAAAAAAATTTTGTGAATTCAAGTTTTTTCAGTATTCGGGCACTAAAGGGTTAAACACCTCATTCTCCATTTGAGTGCAAAGTTTCATCTCGATCGAATCTGTAGTTTCGAAGTAATCAGGAGAACAAAATTTTGAACGGACATATTTACGGAACCCCTGGTGGAATTCTGCCCATTAACGAACTTGACCGAGGCATTTGGGATCTGAACCTACACTGAAAATTTCAAGTCTCTAGGTTGATCCGTTCGAGAGTTATCGTGCTTACGGCCGGCCGGACGGCCGGACGGACAGACTCGAATTTTTTGACGGATTCGTCATCAGTGAGTCGAACATAGTCGATTGAGACCATTTTCGGCTCAAAATTCGAAAAATACAGACATCGTGACGAAATGATGTAGCCCTCGTGTAAGTAGTACGAGCGCTCAAAAAATAGTTTGAGCGGCCATATTTACGGAACCTCTAGTCGAATTTCGCGCATTGATGAACATGACCGCGAAATTCGCGATCCGAACCTATTCTGAAAACTTCAAGTCCCTAGGCCTTTGCGTTCAAAAGTTATGATTTTCTATGGTTTCTATGGTTCTGATCATGCGATCTGAAAAAAATATAGCTCGAATATATCATTCTAAATTTGAATACAAAATTTCGACACGATCAAATCCATAGTTTTGAAATTATCAAGAAAACTGAATTTCAAACGACCATATTCACGGAACCCTAAGTCTAATTTTGCTCATTGATGAACGTGACCACGACATTCGAGATCCACACCTATCCTGAAAATTTCAAGTCCCTAGGCCTTTCCATTACAAATTTATAATTTTCTATGGTTTCTATGATTCTGGTGATGCGAGCTGGACAAAATTTCACATGTAGCTTGAACACGTAATTCTCCATCTGAGTGCAAAATTTCACCTCGATCGAATTTGTAGTTTCGAAGAAATCAGAAAAACAAAATTTCGAGCGGCCATATTTACGGAACCCCTGGGCGAATTTTGCCCAATAACGAACTTAACCGCGGCATTCGAGATTCGAACCTACCTGAAAATTTCGTCTCTAGGACATTCCGTTCGAGAGTTATCGTGTAGACGGACGGCCGGACGGACGGACGGCCGGACGGACAGACTCGAATTTTTCGGCGGACTCGTCATCAGTGAGTCTCACATAGTCGTTTGAGACTATTTTCGGCTCAAAATTCGAAAAATACAGACATCGTGACGAAATGATATACCTAGCCCTCGTGTAAGTAGTACGAGCGCTCAAAAAAGAAATGGCGTATAGAAATTGATTATCGAAAATTAAATGATAAACTATTGATGATAGGTATCCCCTTCCTCAAATCGAAAGTATTTTAGATACATTAGGAAATGAGAAATACTTCACAACCCCTGATTTAGCGTCCGGATTTCATCAAATTGAATTAGATGAAGAATCGATAGAAAAAACCGATTTTACCCCTGCCCTGGCAAAGAGACACTTTAATTTGAAAATTGCGTTCCAGGACTTTTGTAGAATTCATATTTCAAGAATTGAAAAGCCCCCTGATTATAATGTCACTCTATTGAGTTGATCTTCAATAGAAAGAGCTTTAATTTAAAAATTTCGAAGTCCCAGGTAGACTCACTTCTTCATTCCTTCAAAAATAATTACCGTGTCATGTATGGATATAATTCCAATGAAGAACAATATGTTACCAATTGAATTTATTATCAAAAGAAAATAAAGAAAGTCAAAATCAACTTTTTCTCGAGCAGCAAATTTTAAGTAGAACACACATATCAATATTTATACCACCAAATTGATATTTGGAACGTCAAACACACTTCCATGGGTGAATCGATTGATCATTGAAATGATCGAAAAATCCAGGTCCGTATTAGAAAAATATGGTACTTTTTGCTAGCTGAAATTCAACACCCTGTATGACGGAATATAAAATTTTTGATGGGGATCATTGAATTTCATTGTTCCCCACGAGATTTGACCCATCAAAATTTTTGTCGAAAGATTTAATTCGATAGTGAAATTCCACTTACTTCACAAAAATGTCGCTAACTGAGATTGAATTCGAAAAATTGTGTGTTGGACTGATGGCCAATTTGTATTTTTTTTTTCTCATATTCTAATGAATATTTACAAGAACTTTTAAGAAAAATATGGATTTTGAATAATTTATTCAAAATGATCAACAGTGAGAAAATAAATAAACAAATGAGTAGAGAAGACTTCATGTGGATTTTATTTGGCCCATCGATACAGATTTCTCGAATTAAAGACTCCATCTCTCAGAAATATGGCTCATCGTCACAGAAACCATACACGAACAGTAGAACAACATATCAATATATTAATTTGGGTTGAATCCCACTAGTTTTCATTCAAGTAGGCTACAACAATATTATGACATAAATTTTGCAGGACTGTATTTCCAGCATAATGGGGCTCCACCTCATTTTAGAGTTATTGTCAGGATCTTTTTGGATAAGAACTTTCCAAATATGTGGATAGGCAGAGGTGGACCGCATGCATGGCCCTCTAGATCACCAGATTTTAATCCTATGGATTATTTCGTTTGGGGATATTTGCAATCTTTAGTTAATGCGTCTGAGATTGGAGGAAGTGAGGATATTCTCCTGAAACGTATCGAAGATGCCCGCAATAAGATCCGTAATGATCGAGAAATGATCAAAAAGGCTATTAGATATAATTTGAAAAGAGAAAGAATATGCATCGGCCAAACGGTGGCACTTTTGAGCAAATTTTATGATTTCTTTCAAATGTTTCACTGTTTGTGTTTTACGTTCCAAATTTCAATTGATTATACTAGATGGTTCAGAAGTTATGAGCAAATGAAAATATTGACGAATACACAAATCACCCTCTATCTCGAATATGAAGATGATTAGGCCTATCACATGAAGGTTTTTTGGATTTGTCTAGGGTAGCTCTACCTCAGGTTAACGTATGTACATTAACCAATGAAACATCCTGTATATATTGTTATGGTTCTATCCAGATATTTATATTAAATTTCGAATTTTATACAAACCACCAACAATATTCAAAGAATTTTGTTTCAATTTTTAATTTTTCTTCCGAGACTCAATTTCAGCAATCCTATTCTATGAGTCAAACCCAACTATCAAAAGAAACTTAAAATTAATACATCTATGTCGATCGATGAGTGCACTCACTTCAAACTTTCCTCTTCCAAACAGCGCTCTGCTTCCAACTTCTTCTTCTCTCCTTCACTCGCCAACTTTACTCCAACAACTCAACAAAAACAATCCTTCTCCAACTTTTCGAAAATTTTTCTATCTTTTCATTTGACGTCTCCCTCTCAATTGTCCCTTCGCCTGCTCTCGATCCATATTGTTTTTGAAGTTTCGTTTCCATAGTAACATTCTTGGTACATTTTTGAGCGCTCGTACTAATTACACGAGGTCTATATCATTTCGTCACGATGTCTGTATTTATCGAATTTTGAACTGAAAATGTGCCGTATACACGATAACTCTCGAACGGAACGTCCTAGAGACTTGAAATTTTCAGTGTGGGTTCAGTTCCCAAATACCGAGGTTGAGTTCGTTAATGGACATAATTCCACCAGGGGTTTCGTAAATATGGCCGTTCGAAAATTTGTTTTTCCGATTACTCCGAAACTACACATTCGATCTAGATGAAATTTTGCACTCAGATGGAAAATGTCGTGTTCAAGATACTCACAAAATTTTGTCGCATGACCAGAAACATAGGAACCATAGAAAATTATAACTTACGAACGGAAAGGCCTAGGGACTTGAAATTTTCAGGATAGGTGTGGATCTCGAATGTCGCGGTCACGTTAATCGATGAGCAAAATAAGACTAGGGGTTCCGTAATTATGGTCGTTTGAAATTAAGTTTTCCTGATAATTTCAAAACTACGGATTTGGCCTTGACGTAATTTTTTATTTTGATGGATAATGATATATTCAGGCTACATTTTGTTCAGATCGCAATGCCAGAACCATTGAAACCATAGAAACTTTGTAATGGAAAGGCTAGGGACTTGAATGAATTGAAATTTTCTGAATAGGGGTGGATCTCAAATGTCGGGGTCACGTTTATCAATGAGCGAAATTAGACTCGGGGTTCCGTAAATATGGTCGTTTGAAATACAGTTCTCTTTTTTGTATTTTAATGGAGAATGATATATTCAAGCTACATTTTCTGCAGATCGCATGACCATAGAACCCATAGAAAATTATAACTTTCGAACGGAAAAGCCTAGAGAATTTAAATTTTCAGGGTGGGTTTGGATCGAGAATTTCTTAGTCACGTTCATCAATGATCAAAATTAGACTGGGGGTTCCGTAAATATGGCCGTTCAAATTATTTTTTTTCCTGATAATTTCGAAATTACTCATTGGGTTGAAATGAACTTCTGCACATAGATGAAGAATAATGTATTCAAACTATGCTACGCATTACCAAGACCATAGATACCGTGAAAAATTCTAGAGAATTACCGAAAAAAAATCACCTTAAGCCTGACGTGAAGTCTGGAGTTTCGCTTTATTATGAAAATTTTTTTTAAAGTTGTCAAAAATTTTTTGAATTTGATTCTAAAACTAGAAAATGCGAATCTACCTAGAAGGTGGATGAACGAGCGCTCAAAAGCTCCTGACTTCACGGCAGTGCTTTTCAAATTTTTTCCTATGATCTAAATATAACTAACGAAGCTATTCACAATGAATGATTTGAGGAACTTGAACAAATAAACATTTTTTTGTATTTTTAAATATTCTGAACCCTCTTGAAAATATCATATTACAATAATTTATATGATACAATATGATGTTTGAAGGTTTTTGAATTTTGGTGATATTTAAATTTATTTTCCATATTTGATTTCCATGACAATATATATATGTATAACGGTTGTTTTGGGGACATTTTTTGGCACCCATCGGTGGTTTCAAGGACTTTTGGTGCTTACGAGGACGGTCCTCATAAGATTTTATGTATATCGGTGCTTTTGAGGACGGTCCTCGCAAGCACTTTATATCTAATGTAGGTTTTGGGGACAGTCCTCATAACATGGAATGGTGGTTTTGGGGACTCGAAATATCTTCACTTCATTTGGTGCGGAAATCGAGTGAAAGTCTTTTTTGAGTATAACCGGGGTATTATTCATGTAGAATAGAGGAGGGTATGATATTTTCTCCCAAATCACCAATCATGGATCGTCATTCATATGTTTTTGGAGTTAGCTTGGTGGCGGTGATATCTACATTAGGAATATTTTTCATGAACTGCATAGAGAAAAAACTGAGATGATAAAATTACCGTTCTTCATGGTCGGGTGCGGTTTGGTTAGTGTTATATCTTTCTTTCATGATCTACAGACATAACAGAAGACGTAATATTGCAATTGAAATTGCCGGTAGGACAGGTCAGGGGTGGTTGGGTTACGGTAACACTTAGTAAAAATCTCGACATACTGGATATCTAAGGGGAAAAAATGTTATAATCTTTTCAGTTGAAATGCAAAGAACAGAACAGCAAGGGGCAGCCAAGGTCGAGGACGTGCGGGGGCGGTGATATCTGAAGTAGAAACGAAGAATTTCTTCTTGACCTGCAAAGATCTCTCAATTAGAGGTCAGGGCGGTTGGATTTCGAAATTTTTCCAGTTGAAATCTCCTGATTACACGATCATCGCATGATTTTGCACGAACAGCCATAATCATTTTTCACATAAATACGGAATGTCAACTCAAGCATATCATCAGATTCCAAATTATAGGGAAAAAATATCAAAAACTTTCAAAAATCAATAACTCCGGAGTCACTCGACTGGTTTCGCCTATTAACGAACTTATCCGGGATGTTTGGACCCTGCTTACGGATGGACGGATAAAATTAATTTTGACACAGAATATTTCATCCAACTTGGTCGTTGAAGAGCATTTTTGGCCCAAAATTAAAGACATTGTGACAAAATGATAACATCATTGTTCATGAATAACCATCCCGCAATTCATAAATAGATTTTTTCCTTTTGCTAAATTCTCGTCGAATGCCGGCGTAAAGTTAGGAAAAGATAACAAAATTCAATATGTTTCTATTTGAAGATCCAACTATGTATGCTCAAAACTGTTTTTATTCCTGTAAAACCTGAGAGGTGGGGAATTTTTAATGAAAGATTCAGATTTTTTGCTCCGTAGTAAATTTTTTTTTCGATTGGACAATCCAGAATTTGTTCTCTCCACAATTATAAACTAATTTTTATTTTAATATTATCAAATTATGTTTCCAATTATCAAAATTAAAGGGAATAGGTAGATGCGCTTCGTAATGATTAATGAGTCCGACGTAATCGTTTGAGATGATCTCGAAATGAAATTTGTAAATTATAAATTTACGCAATTTGATAGAGCTCCTGCTTCATTGAAAGAACTTATCTGCTTTAATCCCACATTGTTGTACGAAGATAACCTCAAAGTCCTCAAAGACACCATTACTCCTCTAGAATTTACACTTCTTAAATACATAATGTTCCTGATGAAGAGAGGGCTTAGAACGATCATGAATAAAACGTTAACTAAACATAAGTTTACTGGAAATATATGAAAGAGAGATTTGATTCAAATATTTCGCGTATTTTATAAAAATAGTAGGCCGAATGGCAAAGGTACGTAATCATCATTATCTATCGACTTGATACTTCATTGTTATCTTATTGAATTGTGAGGGTTCATATTTTACATTTGAATAATCACAATTCACCCAAAATGATTATATCAAAAAATATTTATCACATCAGTGATAAATTTTTTTTTCGAATATTATCAAAATTTGTTTCCTATTATCAAAACGCAAGGGAATAGGTAGATGCGCTTCATAATGACTAATGAGTCCGACGTAATCGTTTCGAAATGAAATTCGTAAATTATAAATTTACGCAATTTGATTGAGCTCCCGCTTTCTTGAAATAACTAATTTGCTTTAAACCCACATTGTTGTATCTCAAAGTCCCCATAGACATCATTACTCCTCTAGGATTTGACACTTCTAACATGATGTTCCTGAAGAAGAGAGGGCTTAGAACGATCACGGATAAAACTTTAACCAATAGTAATAGTTTACTGGAAATATATGAAACAGAGATTTGATTCAAATATTCCGCGTATTTTATAAAAATAGTAGGCCGAATGGCAAAGGTATGTAATCATTATTATCCATCGACTTGATTATTCATTGTTATGTAATGTTAAGGCCAAATCCATCAATGGCTTTCGGATTCAAGTCAGAGATTTGATTCTGCGCAGCCAGGTTTCCGTCTCTCAATGAAGAATATTGTTTGCTTGAAGTTAATTTTCGGATTATATATAGTATGATTTTTTGTTTTGTTTTGTTTTTTTTTTTGAGTGAATGGAAATAACTTGTCCAATTTATAAGGTTTAGTATTGTCTTTTTGATAGGTAAAAGTGTAAGAGTAGCTTATAGCTAAATTTTCACCTAATGAAGACGATTTATTATTATTATCTTATAGAATTGTGAGGTTTCATAATTCACCTTTCAATAATCAAAATTCACCCAACATAGTGTTCATAAAATTTTAAATGAAGCTGAACCTGGAATATCAAATAATAGTTATCACATCAGTGATAGATTTCGAGCGCACGTATTTATTACACGAAGGCTATATTATTTCGTCACGATGTCTGTATTTTTCGAATTTTAGGCCAAAAATGGTCTCAATGGACAGAGTTTCACTCACTGATGACGAATCCGTCGAAAAATTCGAGTCTGTCCGTCCGTCCGTCCGTCCGTCCTTATACTCGAAAACTCTAGAACAGAACGACCAAGGGGTTCCGTAAAAATGGCCGTTTGAAATTTTGTTCTCCTGATTGCTTCGAAACCACTGATTCGATCGGGATGAAATTTTGCACGGAGATGGAGTGTTCAAGCACAATGCAAAATTTTGTCTAGATCGCATGACCAGAACCATAGAAACCATAGAAAATTATAACTTTCGAACGGAAAGACCTAAGGACTTGAAACTATTAGGGTTGGTTCGGATGGCAAATTTCGTAGTCACGTTCATGAATGAGCAAGATTAGACTAGAAGTTCCGTAAATATAGCATTTCAAAATATTTTTTTCTTGTTAATTTCGAAACTACTCATTGGATTGGATTGAACTTTCGCACATAGATGAAGAATAATGTATTCAAACTACGAGGAAAATTTTGTCCAGATCGCATCCTCAAGACCATAGATACCGTAGAAAATTCTAGCGAATAATTGAAAAAAAATCACCTGAAACACTGACGTGAAGTCTTAGTTTGAACATTTTTTGAATTTGTTTCTGAAACTGGAATCTAGCTACAAGGTGAATGAACGAACAGGATCGAAAGAATATTGGAAAAGCGGCATTCGCCTAAAGTTTTTTTCACTAGTGCTAGAACGAGTGCTAGAACCTCTAGCTGCTAGCACAAACGCGAATCTACGTACGAAACGTTCGGGAGCTATCCTTGCATTTGAGCATTTTATCAAACAGCGTTATGTCGCACAATATCGTTTTTTGGGAAAAGATATGAAAAAACTATATTGCAAAGCCAATTATTTCAGTGATAATGTTGGCTGTGCACACTAGGGTTTGAATTATTCCAACCACATGGTACTGCGTTTTGAAGTACATACCATAATCGAAATCAGTTTTTTGATTCGAAATCTAGGATAATAAGTGTTACCCATATCGATGATATCCAGGATCGAAAAAAGGATTTAAAATAAAAAGTGACAAAAAAAATCGAGAAACGCACACATTGAGGCAAATTTCTGCATCCCAAATTAATAATTTCAGGAACTTAACGCGATTTATAATGTCTTAACTTGAAATTTCTAGATTGTGTAATAAATCTCATTTAAATCCTGTAAGGGTGAAATCGGTCTAGTGGATTCAGGGTTATTACATTTGAAATTTTTTCAAGAGAATTTCGATATTTCGGCAACTATTCGTCAGAATGAGCTGGAATTTGTTTGATGAATAATAAAGGTATCGATTCGATGGAATTTCCAAAAATAGCTTTATAGTTGTACCGTAAGAACAAAATGAAGATTGTCTGACTTCTTCCACCGTTAACACGCGTTTTTACCACAAAAGTTTACAGCTCTCTATTTGAAAAAATGCGTTTTGAAATATGAAGTTCTATGAATATAACACTTTTCGAGGAGATGTTTGAATTTCACATTCTTATAAAGGTGAGACAAAATGTGGTCTAATGTTGGTACACACTACATAATGGGCATCAAGCATCGATCAAAGTGATACCGGTAATACATCAAACTCAATTTTGTCCCGAAGAGGACAAAATGTCTTTTCATCAGCTGCTCATCAGTTTTATATCAACTGATTCCCCTTTTGGGTAGTATATGATATATGGTAATCAGCAAAACACTCTACGTGGAACTAAGGAATATATAATTTATGATATCAAACTGAATCACTTTTTCACGTTTCACTTTTTATGTTTCCAACAGACGATCAGAGAATCCGTTCAGTTAATTTGTCTGAAAATCTCCAGATCACCCGAATCAAAACAATTCAAGCTTGTTTTAAAAAACTGATCGTTTTTATTTTCCCCGGTTGAATAGCTGCTCAATAATCATGAATTTTGTGGAATGACATTCGTTAATATTTATATATTTTTGACCAGTGACCCGCAAGTCATCTTCCGTACTACAACTAGCCCTTCTTAAAATGCAGCTGTGCATGTAGACGAAAAATATCGACCGCTAATTTGCTTGCTACAGTAAACCCTTCTGATCTTTCACCGACTTGCGTCGAATACCTAATACCATATGTCTGTCTAACTGTAGAAACGGTCGCCTATCATCATCGAGGAATTCCGCGTGAACTACGTATTTATTTCATTGAAAATATTCATTGATATTTTGAATTAACTTACTTCACAACTTTGTGTTAGATTCGGAACCAATTAGTAGTAGCATATTGCATGATTGAAAATATAATAAATTTTTTTTTCAAGTAGTCTGACTTGACTTCAGTTTTCTGTTTCATCACGTGGAGGGTGGAGAAGTAATTGAGCCGAAACAATTATCTGAATAATCAAATCATTCGGAAACTGAATCAGTCGAAATAAATTACTATCAATCAGAAAAATCCAAACGAATATAATCGATGCAAATTCCATCGACTCGATGTTTGATTATATCTTATCCTCATAATTTTTTTGAGCGCTCGCACAACTTACACGAGGGCTATATCATTTCGTCACGATGTCTGTATTTTTCGAATTTTGAGCCGAAAATGGTCTCAATCGACTATGTTCGACTCACTGATGACGAATCCGTCGGAAAATTCGAGTCTGTCCGTCCGGCCGTAAGCACGATAACTCTCGAACGAAACAACCTAGAGACTCGAAATTTTCAGTATGGGTTCAGTTCCCGAATGCCTCGGTTAAGTTCGTTAATGGGCCAAATTCCACAAGGGGTTCCGTAAATATGGCCGTTAAAAGTTTTGTTTCCCTGATTACTTGAAAACTACAGATTTGATTGAGATGAAATTTTGCACTCAAATGGAGAATGAGGAGTTTAAGCTACATGTGGAATTTTGTCCAGATCGCATGACCAGAACCATAGAAACCATAGAAAATTGTAACTTTTGAACGGAAACGCCTAGGGAATTGAAATTTTCAGGATAGGTGTGGATCTCGAATGTCGTGATCACGTTCATCTATGAACAAAATTATACTAGGGATTCCGTAAATATGGTCGTTTGAAATTTAGTTTTCTTGATAATTTCAAAACTACAGATTCGATCGTGACGAAATTTCATATACTAATGGAGAATGATATATTCAAGCTACATTTCTTCAGATCACATGACCAGAACCATAGAAACCATAGAAAATCATAACTTTCGAACGGAAAGGCCTAGGGACTTGGAATTTTCAGGATAGGTGTAGATCCGTAGAAAATTCTAGCGAATTATCGAAAAAAAATTGATCAGCTGAAGCACTGACATGAAGTCTGGAGTTTCGCCTAAGTTTCAGAATTTTGTTGACAGCTGTTGAAAATTCCTTCAATTGATTTTTGAAACTGGAAAATGCGAATCTACCTACAAGGTGCATGTACGAGCGCTCAAAAGCTCTTGCCTTCACGGCAGTGCTTTTCGTAATTTTTATTTCTTTCTATTATGCGATCCTCGCGAAATTTTGCACGAACCTGCGCGAGATTACTTCACATCTAAAAACCGAATTGATCGGATTTATAGATTTGAGAGATTTTCCGACTCCAAACCTACCGTGAAGAGTAATTTCACTCTGGGCGGCCGTGTGAAGATTTGTAGAAGTTTTCAAAATGTTTAAGTTGGTTTATGTTACATTATGAGCGATAAATACGACACTTTTCATGTTCTCACACTGTCCTTTTGACAGGAATCGGAAAATAACTCCTTGGTTTGATGAAGGCAATTTATACGGAACATGTTACCAGAGGATTTTAAATGAAGGATTCCAACAACAGGAGTGTTTCAAGACTTAATTTAGCGCCCGTTTCACTTACACGAGGGCTATATCGTCGGTAAAATGACAAAGTGGCGTATCTGCAAATTTTGGTTTTTCAAGGTATCCGCGATCAAAGTTCTCCGGTTTACTACAATTTACCTGATTGAAATTTTCAACGCCTTATCTACTATAATTCCCTGTATTTGCTTCATTTCAGGACTAGATGGGTAATGTGACGCTCAAGAGGCTAGAGCTATGGTTTCCAAAGTGAAGCTAACTCAAAAAATCTAAATTTGCAGATTTGTCAATTTACCGACGATATCATTTCGTCACGATGTCTGTATTTTTCGAATTTTGAGCCGAAAATGGTCTCAATCGACAATGTTCGACTTGAAATTTTCAGGGTAGGTTCGAATCTCGAATGCCGCGGTTAGGTTCGTTATTGGGCAGAATTCGACCAGGAGTCCCGTAAATAGGGCCATCCAAAATTTTGTTCTCCTGCTAATTCTATCGAGGTGAAGTTTTGCACTAAGATGAAGAATGAGGTGTTCTAGCAACATGCTGTCTAGATCGCATGACCAGAACCATAGAAACTCACAACTTTCGAACAGAAAGGCCTAGGGACTTGATATTCTCAGGGTAAGATTACATTTCGAATGTCGCGATCACGTTCATTTGAGCAAAATTTGACTAAGGGTTCCGAAAATATGATCGTTTAAAATTTAATTTTCTTCATAATTTCAAAACTACGGATTCGATCGGGACGAAATTTTGTATTTTAATGGAGAATGATATATTGAAGCTATATTTTGTCCAGATCGCATGACCACAACCATAGAAACCATAGAAAATCGTAACTTACGAACGGAAAGACCTAGAGACTTGAAATTTTCAGGATAGGTGTGGATCTCGAATGTCGCAGTCACGTTCATCAATGAGCCAAATTAGACCAGGGGTTCCGTAAATATGCTCGTATGAAATTCAGTTTTCTTGATTATTTCAGAACTACGTGTTCGATCATGACGAAATCTTGTATTTAATTGAGAATGACATATTCAAGCTACATAGAAAATCACAACTTACGAACGGAAAGGCCTAGGGACTCGAAATTTTCAGGATAGGATAGGATAATTTTTTTCAATTGGTTTCTAAAACTCTAAAATGCGAATCTACCTAAAAGGTGTATGAACAATCGCAATTTTTCAAGAAAAGATTCCTGGCAGTGTTATTCCTCGTAGTGCTGATCACAATTGGCCATCGAGGTCTTGTGATTTAATACCTTAAGCATTTTTTCTTCGGGGCCACGTGAAAGATGAGGTCTATGCCTATGCTCCACAAACGATTCAAGATCTTAAAAATGTTATCGAGGACATACTGCCGAATGTGGCTGCAACCGTAGCTGTGGCGGTCATTTGGCTGAAAACTTTTTCCATTGTTGATGGCATGCCTTCCTCTTTACAATTAAATAAACATCCATTGATTTCTCTTGAAAAAAACTCTTTTCTTTCGATGAAAATGAACCTTTCATTGAAAACCCTTCATTTCATGCCAAGTTCCTATTGAAAGCAGCAACGGTCCCGAAAAACACCACTATATAAAAAAAAAGTTGTTTCTTGAAGGAATGAGCCCTCCCGAAAAAAAACAGTATACATAGTTCATATATTTTATATATAAACTATGTATGCAGGAAAATTCCTACTATTCACTATAGGTATTGAAATAATCATGGTCCTCAAAAACACCATTACATGGAAAATTATGTTTTTTTTTAAAAAAAAAGGGGGTTGGAAAAAAAAACTCGGTATACATCAACCATGTATAACCTCCCGGAGGAATGTATGCGGAAAAAAAAAAAGTCCCCAAAACCACCATTACACATAAATATATATATATAATTACGTTTTTGGAGCGAAAGCCGATCTTTTAAAAAAGAATTTATTTATGTACAACGGAAGATTATCCTATTCTAACAATAAGCTAGGAAGAAATGCACTGAATTAATTGACGAACCTTTCGTCTTGGAAGGTATTTATAACATATCTTATCTGTAATGAATAACACGCGACAAACAACACCCACGTCATGCACACAGTGGTGTGATCTTAATGCTTAGTAATCAAAATGTAACATGTTCATATTCAAATGGAATGCAATACAGATAAGCAATTCATCTAAGGTATACAGGGTTGGCATTATGTAATTCCTCCCCACCTTGAATAAAGGTATCACCTGTAGTAGGTGTAGCTTTACAAAAAATATCTTTTCTTAAATATTTCAAAATAGAATAAGTAATTATCAATAAAATGATTATTATAAAAACAAATAGTAGGGTAAATCTTGAAGGCTGGATATTCCATTGGTCCAGGTCTTCTATCTTGATATCCGGGATGTCTTCATCTTTCCGGGATTCTTCATTTGTGGAATTTGGGTTGAATAAAGTTATCTTGGGTAAAATCACGTATTTTTCTTCATTAAACGTAGTAGTTGGGACAATTTCTTTTTTCGTGTTGCTCACAGCACATTTGGTTCGTAGAATTGTTATAGGAGGCACAAAATAATGTCTTGTTTGCTGAAGACATTTTTCTAAAACATTTTTATTTTCGATGGATAGGATATTTCCATCTTCTAATAATTTTAAATCTGGGGAAAGTACCGTTGTCGTTCTTGGACAGTTTTCGGTGTGGTTTTTCAGAATATTTCGAAGGCATGCTGGTGATTCAGCTAAGGTGTCTTGATCGCATAGATAATCATCCTCCACTGGATGGCAAAATTTCGTTGACCATTTCAGGGTTTCTTCTTGTGAGAGTACATAGGGATCGGTATATGGAAGGGATAAATTGTTTTGCGGTAGATAGTAAAACTTGTATAAATCATAACTTTCTTCGTATACCGTTGGGATTGATATTAAAAATAGTAATGCTTTCTTTTTGAAAATTACTTTCGTATGACATATCTGATAATAATCTTTCAGATGATGTAAAGGTATTATCGTCACATTTTTTATTAATTCAAGGAATTTTGAATAAGGTAAAATGGATTCATGTAAAAGATGTAATCTTGCAAAACTCACTGCGGTTGCAATTTCATCTAGAATATTTTTGATATCTTTGAGTTCAAATGTCAGGAGATGCATGTATTGAATCTCTTGTATTGCTGGTATAACTTGAAGCAATTTAAGGTTTTCTGACATTTTCTGAAATTTTTCAATATACTTATTTTTAAGGTCATTTACGACTGTTGCGATCTGTTTTTGATTTCTTATCAAAACTTTTTCATTCTTTTGAATACTATCAAAATAGTTTTTATATAATTCTTCGTCATCGGAATCTAACGTTCCGAATAAAATCTTTGAAATCTTTCCTCCTAAGTTAATGAGTCCTATTTTAACTATTATTAATTGAATATGTTCATTTAAAACTTCTCCCATTTTTTTATATCATTTGTGTGCTTTTTTTTTAATTTTAATGTGCGAGCAAAATTAGATTTTGACTTTATTTATTTCTCTTCGATAATTCGAAATTAATGCTCATATTTATTTGAATGCAATTGGTACATATTGGTACATATCGTCCTTTATTGGAATAACATCCAATCATAACATGATAATTATTTTTAAGGGTTCTTTGCATTTGAGTTGGGATTATAATTCGTAAATAATGAATTTCAATTTTATGGATTTACCTAAAATCTTGGTCTATGCCATTTTTAAATTCTAATCCATTGTTAAACGTTATTTTGTTGGGAATGCCGTAATGGCTAAAATACATCAATAATTTATCTACATTTTCAATTTGAAGAGTAATATGTGTGACGTAGGTTTCCTATCGTAACTCATAGTACATTACTTTCGATTGTTATTTGAGACGTAAGCTTTTCTTTACATGATTCGTAATGCATTCTTAATATAATCGCGTTATTGAGCAGGGCTGGCTCTAGTGACATTTTCCATTCATTTTTAAATTCGAATATTTATTTCAATATTTAGATCAGGGGATTTCAAATTCATTTTCCCTATTTAAGGAATATATTGTATGAAGTAACATTGTTTAAAACATGTCTCAAGGAAAACACCATAATCTTTCTAATTCTTTCGTTATTGCGAAGCGAATAAAAATGATGATTATCAATAATATGAAACAAGGGTTTGTAAATACCGTTGTTCAAAGAATGTCTGAAGGAGTATACATTAATCCTTCTAATGTTTTCTGTTACTAACAAGCAAATGAAAATGAGATTTATCTCAAATGATATTTTAATCTTTTTTATGAAATCCTATTAATTAATTCGAAAATGTATTTCGTAAGACTGATATTGTCTGAATAAAAATTATCTATGTGGGTAGGAGTGATATAAAGAATTCATCTTTGAATATATTGCGTAATTAAATATTTATATCTTTTTTCCGTACTTTATAATAAGGAATAATTTTGGAAATTATTTTCGAAGATGGTGACTTTAACCGTTTCTTCGTATATGGGATTTTTATTATAGGATTTTTAACATTACGCTGGACAGTAGAACATTCTGTCTCATTTGAATTTATTTTTATTCCATCGTTTGAATTTAACCATTTCAAACATGCTTCGTATTTTTCCGTATTCATTCGAATTTTAATTAACGATGAATCTTTTTCGATTCTATTCATTTCAACATTTTCATAATGATTTATATCTGAATCATTTTCGATTCTATTCATTTCAATATTTTTATAATAATTTGCATCTGTGGCATTACTGGCATTTGTCGCCATTGAATCATTATCGATTCTGTTCGTTTCTTCGAACGTATTGATCTCTATCATTGGATCATTTTCAATTTCATCAGTATTTCCTCCGATATTCTGATTCGGTAAGGAATATACAATTATCTTTATATTAGATTCCGCAAAAATATATTTTATCATATTTGAAATAATATGCCAGTCTAATTTATCTAGACCGCATGCAATTCTGGGTAAAGCTAAGTATTTGTCATTATTATATTGACACAATTCTTTGAGATATAATATTGATTGAAAAACGGTTTCATATTCCGGTTTATGAAAATACGAATCTTTCGTGATTAAATAATAAATGTTTCGATCATTTATTTGGATCATTGCTACTTCTCCTAGTAGCTTATTTTGAGATTTTAAATTATCTATTTGACCAAATTTATTTTTAAATTGGAGCGCTATTCCTCGGTCCATGTGAAAATCACGGGAAACGCAATGTGCTAACGCATAATTCTTTGGGGCTTTAAATAAATTACCTGTTTTTTCAATTATCTTAGGGGAATCTTTAATATTTTTCAATTCATAATTTTTTTCAAAATCTTTATAAGTCAATTTACTATCTGACTCTATTACAATTCGACTGAGAGCATCAGCATTATTAGTTGAACCTTTTTTATAACGAATTTCATAATCAAATTCTTCTAGTTTTATCCGCCAGCGCATAAGGCGGGAATTCGGTTCTTTTAATGAAAATAACCATATTAAGGGTTTGTGATCCGTATAAATAGTAAATCTCTTCCCATAGAGATAGGGGCGGAAATTTTTGCACGACCAGATCACAGCCAGTAACTCCTTCTCTATTGTGGAATAACGAGTCTCAGCTGGGTTAAGGGTTCTACTCGCAAATGCTATAGGAAGGTCGTTCGGAACTTCACCTTGAGATAAAACAGAGCCTATCGCGAAACCTGACGCATCAGTTGTGAGAACGAATGGCTTATCGAAATCGGGGTATCTCAATACAGGGTGATTCAATAAATTTCTTTTACATATTTCGAACGCTTCGATATATTTCGGATCATCAATATTAATTTTGGAATCTTTCTTCAAACATGAAGTTAATGGTTTCGTTATCTTTGCGAAATAAGGGATAAACTTTCTATAATATCCTACGAGTCCAAGAAATGATTTTATTTCTTTAGGAGTTTTAGGAATTGGAAATTTGCTGACTGCTCTTAATTTGTTCGGATTCGGTTTGATTCCTTCAGGGGTAATAATATGTCCTAAGAATTCAATTTCAGTTTTGAAAAAGTGACATTTATCTAATTGAATTTTCAAATTATCTGCTTTAAATGCTTCTAGAATATTATGGATATCTGCTAAGTGTTGTTCGATCGTATCGGAAAATACAACTATATCATCCATGTAAACGTAACAGATCTTTCCTATGTGATCTTTCAAAACATTATTCATTAATCTTTGGAAAGTTGCTGGAGCATTTTTAAGTCCAAATGGCATTCTCAAAAATTCATAATGACCATTTTCTACAGTAAAAGCTGTCTTTTCAATTGATTCTTCATCTAATTCAATTTGATGAAATCCGGATGCTAAGTCAAGGGTAGTAAAATATTTTTTATTTCCTAATTTATCTAGGATACTTTCAATCTGAGGAAGGGGATACCTATCATCAATAGTTTTATCATTTAATTTACGATAGTCAATCGCTATACGCCATTTCTTTTTTCCGGATAAATCCTCTTTTTTAGGAACAATTACAACTGGAAATGACCATGGAGATATACTCGGTCTAATAATTTTTTTGTCTAACATGTCTTTAATTTGAGTCTGAACTTCTTCTCTATGAACTTCAGGGTATCTATAAATTTTACAATGAACAGGAACTTCGTCACTTGTTCGAATTTTATGTTTTATTTTGCTTGAAAAATTAAGGGCTTGACCCGGTAACTGTAAAACATCTTCATTAGTTTGAAGGATTTTCATTAGTTGGGTACTAATTTCTGGTTCTAAATGACTAAGGTCAATTGGAATATTTTGGGGTTTCTGACATACTTGTTGATAATAAAAGGGGATTTGAGAATATTCATTAGTTAATAATTGATTTTTAAAATCTAAATTAAGTCCATATTTATTCAAAAAATCTGCTCCTATAAGACCATCATAATTCTTATGGAACTTGTATACGACAAAGGGATGAAAATCATCAATTTGAAATTCAGGGAATAAAGGTATTAAAACTTTTTCATTTGCAGTTTGCTTTTTGAAACATGCAGTTAGTGTCGTAGATTCATTAAAAATATTTTTAGGAAAATTATTATACGCGAATTTTGGATCAATAAGACAAACAGAGCATCCACTATCAATTAAAAGTTTACATTTAGGATTTTGGAATTGGATATAGGGGAGTTGGTTTGTGTTATCTAACGTATTATTCAAGTCAATGAGTCGTTCATGGCACGATCTCGAAAATTTTCATTTAAATATTTACTGGAATTATTACGTTCTGGATATGAACGTTCGTTAAAATCACGTTTTTTGAATCTCGGGTCTTTCGAAGTAGACGCAATATTGGTTAATTCTTCAATCATAATATTTGGATTGGGTTGATTATTAAAATATTGTCTCTGAGGACTCTGTTGATATTGGGTAGAATAATTAGATCTCTTTTGGGGATAATTCCTTGTCTGAATCGACATTTTTTCAGGGGGAGATTGTATTCTTTGATTAGGATGAGGTTTGAAAACATTCTCGTTTTTACGTTCATTATTACCGAAGACTTGACGATTTGTCGGGAAATAAGTTTTCACTTGTTTTTGTTGGAAATTAATCGGTTGAGATGGGAATCTCGGTTGGGGATTATTTGGATAAAAATTTCTTTGATTATTTTGACTAGATTGGGGAAAATTTGATTGATTATTATGAGGAAAACTTCTATAATTATCAGTTGGGAAGTTTGCTCGATTATTATTTGGGAAATTATTTTTATTAGTTTGAGGGACATTCCTTTGATTTTGTTGAGGAAAATTCCTCTGGTTATTTTGATTTTTATAGTGCATATAGGGTTGTTGATAAAAATAATAATCTTGACGAATAAAATTTACTATATCGTCATAGTTCATAATTCCATGACCTCTAAGGGCTGTTCTTAATTCGGGGTTAATATTATAGAGCAGAACTCTAGTTGCTACTCGTGACGCAATATTTTTTTCTTGATCCTTTTCAAGAATCGGTAAATTAGACAATTCTACTTGCGAATCGTATTTATTCTTTAAATCTACTATTCTTTCGAGAAAATCTAAATCATTCTCATTACGTATTCTTTGGGCATTCTGGAGATCCCAAAACAAAACTGTGAGGCTTATTTTTTCCTCAAATCTTAACTTTAAAAATTCCTTCAAGTTAAACCAGTTATCTGTGATTCTTTCATTAGAACCTACTATTTCACTGGCATTTCCTACCAATTTACTCTTTATTATATCGATAATTGCTTCATTTAATAACGCGTCGGCAGATTGGAACCTATTATAAAATCTTTCGCAATGATTCAAAAATCTTGCGAGATTTGCAGGATTACCATCAAATGGTACAATTGACTTTGAAAATAAATCAATTAATTTAAGTCTATCGAACATATTTGGTTCTGGTGCGACTGCCATTTTATTCGTATTCGTATTCTTCCGGCCTTTAAAATGCTTTACGGAAGTAATCTTGAAAAATTATATTGTACTTAGGAAATAATTGTATTCGGTTTTTTATTTTATGAGAAACCTAGGAAAAACTCTGGTAATCGGTTTTTTGTATTAAGAAACCTAGGAAAAACTCTGGTAATCGGTTTTTTTATAAGAAACCTAGAGAAAACTCACACAAGTTTTACGCTCAAAACCGTGGGAAAAGATTGAAGACTTTGGACCAGGGTCAGTGACTGGGAATTAAAAAAGTGTTTCTAGATAGGATTCTCACCACGTTGTTTTTCTGGAGTCGTTGTAGACGCTACCCAAACAATCAAGGCTCCAAATGGCTTTTCTCCTCGTTGTTGCTGGATTTTGCACCTTAACAGTTGAAACTGAAAGTTTTTGGAAGTTCTTAGCGCGGCGATAACTACGATTTCACGCTCGAAGTTTCGAAACACAGTTCTTCACGAAAACCGGCACAATCCCATCCTCGTCGCCAATTACGTTTTTGGAGCGAAAGCCGATCTTTTAAAAAAGAATTTATTTATGTACAACGGAAGATTATCCTATTCTAACAATAAGCTAGGAAGAAATGCACTGAATTAATTGACGAACCTTTCGTCTTGGAAGGTATTTATAACATATCTTATCTGTAATGAATAACACGCGACAAACAACACCCACGTCATGCACACAGTGGTGTGATCTTAATGCTTAGTAATCAAAATGTAACATGTTCATATTCAAATGGAATGCAATACAGATAAGCAATTCATCTAAGGTATACAGGGTTGGCATTATGTAATTCCTCCCCACCTTGAATAAAGGTATCACCTGTAGTAGGTGTAGCTTTACAAAAAATATCTTTTCTTAAATATTTCAAAATAGAATAAGTAATTATCAATAAAATGATTATTATAAAAACAAATAGTAGGGTAAATCTTGAAGGCTGGATATTCCATTGGTCCAGGTCTTCTATCTTGATATCCGGGATGTCTTCATCTTTCCGGGATTCTTCATTTGTGGAATTTGGGTTGAATAAAGTTATCTTGGGTAAAATCACGTATTTTTCTTCATTAAACGTAGTAGTTGGGACAATTTCTTTTTTCGTGTTGCTCACAGCACATTTGGTTCGTAGAATTGTTATAGGAGGCACAAAATAATGTCTTGTTTGCTGAAGACATTTTTCTAAAACATTTTTATTTTCGATGGATAGGATATTTCCATCTTCTAATAATTTTAAATCTGGGGAAAGTACCGTTGTCGTTCTTGGACAGTTTTCGGTGTGGTTTTTCAGAATATTTCGAAGGCATGCTGGTGATTCAGCTAAGGTGTCTTGATCGCATAGATAATCATCCTCCACTGGATGGCAAAATTTCGTTGACCATTTCAGGGTTTCTTCTTGTGAGAGTACATAGGGATCGGTATATGGAAGGGATAAATTGTTTTGCGGTAGATAATAAAACTTGTATAAATCATAACTTTCTTCGTATACCGTTGGGATTGATATTAAAAATAGTAATGCTTTCTTTTTGAAAATTACTTTCGTATGACATATCTGATAATAATCTTTCAGATGATGTAAAGGTATTATCGTCACATTTTTTATTAATTCAAGGAATTTTGAATAAGGTAAAATGGATTCATGTAAAAGATGTAATCTTGCAAAACTCACTGCGGTTGCAATTTCATCTAGAATATTTTTGATATCTTTGAGTTCAAATGTCAGGAGATGCATGTATTGAATCTCTTGTATTGCTGGTATAACTTGAAGCAATTTAAGGTTTTCTGACATTTTCTGAAATTTTTCAATATACTTATTTTTAAGGTCATTTACGACTGTTGCGATCTGTTTTTGATTTCTTATCAAAACTTTTTCATTTTTCTGAATACTATCGAAATAGTTTTTATATAATTCTTCATCATCGGAATCTAACGTTCCGAATAAAATCTTTGAAATCTTTCCTCCTAAGTTAATGAGTCCTCTTTTAACTCTAATTCTTTCATTCAACAATTCTTCCATGGTATTGATATTAATTTCATTAGTATGCTGTAGATACTTAAAATTGGCTGTTTGTGCAAAATTAGATTTTGACTTTTCTAATTTAATTATTTCTTTCTGATAATTAAGAATCAATTCTTCGATTTTATTTAAATCTACGTGATATATCAATTGAAGATTTTTATGTGTGACATACGCTTTTCCTAATGCGATTGGTAATATGTTGCTTTCAATTGGAATGATATCCATACATGATACGATAATTATTTCGAATAATATCGCGAGGATGACGTATAGATCCATTATCTGCAACAAAATTTTGAACTAGTTTTTTCTTTGCTTAAGAATTTTCTTATGATAAATGTGTTTATTTTTATTATCCTGAATGCGTAAATTATCAATTTCACGAGCATTAACCTTTTTAAATGCTGGGTCCAATTTTCTCGTTATTGGATTTTTAATATAAGTAGGATTTTTATTTAAGGGGTGACTTTCTTTTGCTGATCGCTTTTCATTCGTTTTTTCCAAACGCGCAATATTTTTCTCTTTATTCTTTTCTAATTGATTTGCAATCTCATTAAGATTGTCTATGTAATTTTCCACGTAATCTTGAACTTGTTCGTTATGTGTACGTTCAACTGGTAAAGAGTAATTTAAATCCGCTTTAATAATTTGCATAGGTGTCATTTCTAGACTTGAATGATTCGAATTATTATAACTTAATAAAGCTTGGGAAAGTCTGCTTGGAAAAGTTGAATTCCTACTTTCAATTGTTCGCAATTGTTCTATCAGTGTAGAATGAAATCTTTCTACTAATGCATTCGAATTGGGATTATAATTTGTAATATAATGAATTTCAATTTTATGGATTTTACAAAAATCCTGGACTACGCCATTTTTAAATTCTAATCCATTGTCACACGTTATTTTATTAGGAATGCCGTAATGGCTAAAATACATCAATAATTTATCTACAATTTCAATTCCTGTCTTTTGTAGAAGTGGGTAACATTGACCTAATCTTGAAAAAGAATCTATTATACTCAGACAATACGTTTGATTGAATCTTATTGTATCACAATAAATGTGAGTGAAAGGTTTCGATCCAATTGGGTTTGGTCTAAATTGTAACTCAATGGGAGTTCGTTCATATTTGCTTTTTTGACATATTTCACAAGAATTTATAAAGCTTTGAACATCTTTGTTCATGTTCGGCCAATAATATTTTCGTTTTAAACTAATTATATTTTCTCGTAAACCACGATGAATAGATTTTGTCTCGTGATACTGTTGAATTCGAAGAAGTTGTTCTTCCTTATCTTCAACATCTTCTACGTATGTTCTAGAAATTTTCAAATTTAACGTTTTATAATCAAATTTATTTTGTAAAATATTTATTAGAGGTTTCTCTAATTCGGGCGAAGCAAAATATAAAGTATACGACTTTTTTGGTTGAATATACTCTTTGACAAATTTGAATAAGTCAGTATCTATTGAGTTTATCATTACTCGAAATCTGAGTTTTTCTCCGAAAGGTTTAGTTTTCGTAACACTATAATTCGGGGATGATTTTAATATTATCTGCAAAGGGGCTGCATTTAAACTTCTTTCTGTATAGGGAAGTTCTAAAATAGGATTCTCAATGTTACTATGGACAGTAATATCGTCTGTCTCTAAATCAATAAAATCTTCGTTTTCATTATTATCATTATCATCGTCTGGATCCAATAGGGCCAAACATTCATCTAATTCTTCCGTAGTGATTTGATTTGCAATTGATAACAAATCATCTTCGATTCCGTTTATTTCAATATTTTCGTAATAATCTATGTCTGTGGCATTTGCCATTGAATCATTATCGATTCTGTTCGTTTCTTCGAACGTATTGATCTCTATCATTGGATCATTCTCAAATTCATTAGTATTTCCTCCGATATTCCGATTCGGTAAGGAATATACAATTATCTTTATACTAGATTCCGCAAAAATATATTTTATCATATTTGAAATAATATGCCAGTCTAATTTATCTAGACCGCATGCAATTCTGGGTAAAGCTAAGTATTTGTCATTATTATATTGACACAATTCTCTGAGATATAATATTGATTGAAAAACGGTTTCATATTTCGGTTTATGAAAATACGAATCTTTCGTGATTAAATAATAAATGTTTCGATCATTTATTTGGATCATTGCTACTTCTCCTAGTAGCTTATTTTGAGATTTTAAATTATCTATTTGACCAAATTTACTTTTAAATTGGAGCGCTATTCCTCGGTCCATGTGAAAATCACGGGAAACGCAATGTGCTAACGCATAATTCTTTGGGGCTTTAAATAAATTACCTGTTTTTTCAATTATCTTAGGGGAATCTTTAATATTTTTCAATTCATAATTTTTTTCAAAATCTTTATAAGTCAATTTACTATCTGACTCTATTACAATTCGACTGAGAGCATCAGCATTATTAGTTGAACCTTTTTTATAACGAATTTCATAATCAAATTCTTCTAGTTTTATCCGCCAGCGCATAAGGCGGGAATTCGGTTCTTTTAATGAAAATAACCATATTAAGGGTTTGTGATCCGTATAAATAGTAAATCTCTTCCCATAGAGATAGGGGCGGAAATTTTTGCACGACCAGATCACAGCCAGTAACTCCTTCTCTATTGTGGAATAACGAGTCTCAGCTGGGTTAAGGGTTCTACTCGCAAATGCTATAGGAAGGTCGTTCGGAACTTCACCTTGAGATAAAACAGAGCCTATCGCGAAACCTGACGCATCAGTTGTGAGAACGAATGGCTTATCGAAATCGGGGTATCTCAATACAGGGTGATTCAATAAATTTCTTTTACATATTTCGAACGCTTCGATATATTTCGGATCATCAATATTAATTTTGGAATCTTTCTTCAAACATGAAGTTAATGGTTTCGTTATCTTTGCGAAATTAGGGATAAACTTTCTATAATATCCTACGAGTCCAAGAAATGATTTTATTTCTTTAGGAGTTTTAGGAATTGGAAATTTGCTGACTGCTCTTAATTTGTTCGGATTCGGTTTGATTCCTTCAGGGGTAATAATATGTCCTAAGAATTCAATTTCAGTTTTGAAAAAGTGACATTTATCTAATTGAATTTTCAAATTATCTGCTTTAAATGCTTCTAGAATATTATGGATATCTGCTAAGTGTTGTTCGATCGTATCGGAAAATACAACTATATCATCCATGTAAACGTAACAGATCTTTCCTATGTGATCTTTCAAAACATTATTCATTAATCTTTGGAAAGTTGCTGGAGCATTTTTAAGTCCAAATGGCATTCTCAAAAATTCATAATGACCATTTTCTACAGTAAAAGCTGTCTTTTCAATTGATTCTTCATCTAATTCGATTTGATGAAATCCGGATGCTAAGTCAAGGGTAGTAAAATATTTTTTATTTCCTAATTTATCTAGGATACTTTCAATCTGAGGAAGGGGATACCTATCATCAATAGTTTTATCATTTAATTTACGATAGTCAATCGCTATACGCCATTTCTTTTTTCCGGATAAATCCTCTTTTTTAGGAACAATTACAACTGGAAATGACCATGGAGATATACTCGGTCTGATAATTTTTTTATCTAACATGTCTTTAATTTGAGTCTGAACTTCTTCTCTATGAACTTCAGGGTATCTATAAATTTTACAATGAACAGGAACTTCGTCACTTGTTCGAATTTTATGTTTTATTTTGCTTGAAAAATTAAGGGCTTGACCCGGTAACTGTAAAACATCTTCATTAGTTTGAAGGATTTTCATTAGTTGGGTACTAATTTCTGGTTCTAAATGACTAAGGTCAATTTGAATATTTTGGGGTTTCTGACATACTTGCTGATAATAAAAGGGGATTTGAGAATATTCGTTAGTTAATAATTGATTTTTAAAATCTAAATTAAGTCCATATTTATTCAAAAAATCTGCTCCTATAAGACCATCATAATTCTTATGGAACTTGTATACGACAAAAGGATGAAAATCATCAATTTGAAATTCAGGGAATAAAGGTATTAAAACTTTTTCATTTGCAGTTTGTTTTTTGAAACATGCAGTTAGTGTCGTAGATTCATTAAAAATATTTTTAGGGAAATTATTATACGCGAATTTTGGATCAATAAGACACACTGAACATCCACTATCAATTAAAAGTTTACATTTAGGATTTTGGAATTGGATATAGGGGAGTTGGTTTGTGTTATCTAACGTATTATTTAAGTCAATGAGTCGTTCATGGCACGATCTCGAAAATTTTCATTTAAATATTTACTGGAATTATTATGTTCTGGATATGAACGTTCGTTAAAATCACGTTTTTTGAATCTCGGGTCTTTCGAAGTAGACGCCATATTAGTTAATTCTTCAATCCTTATATTTGGATTGGGTTGATTATTAAAAAATTGTCTCTGGGGACTTTGTTGATATTGAGTAGAATAATTTGATCTCTTCTGGGGATAATTCCTTGTCTGAATCGACATTTTTTCAGGGGGAGATTGTATTCTTTGATTAGGATGAGGTTTAAAAACATTTTCGTTTTTTCGTTCATTATTACCGAAGACTTGACGATTTGTCGGGAAATAAGTTTTCACTTGTTTTTGTTGGAAATTAATTGGTTGAGATGGGAATCTCGGTTGGGAATTATTTGGATAAAAATTTCTTTGATTATTTTGACTAGATTGGGGAAAATTTGATTGATTATTATGAGGAAAACTTCTATAATTATCAGTTGGGAAGTTTGCTCGATTATTATTTGGGAAATTATTTTTATTATTTTGAGGGACATTCCTTTGATTTTGTTGAGGAAAATTCCTCTGATTATTTTGGTTTTTATAATGCATATAGGGTTGTTGGTAAAAGTAATAATCTTGACGAATGAAATTTACTATATCGTCATAGTTCATAATTCCGTGTCCTCTAAGGGCTGTTCTTAATTCGGGGTTAATATTATAGAGCAGAACTCTAGTTGCTACTCGTGACGCAATATTTTTTTCTTGGTCCTTTTCAAGAATCGGTAAATTAGATAATTCGACTTGCGAATCGTATTTATTTTTTAAATCTACTATTCTTTCGAGAAAATCTAAATCATTCTCATTACGTATTCTTTGGGCATTCTGGAGATCCCAAAACAAAACTGTGAGGCTTATTTTTTCCTCAAATCTTAACTTTAAAAATTCCTTCAAGTTAAACCAGTTATCTGTGATTCTTTCATTAGAACTTACTATTTCACTGGCATTTCCTACCAATTTACTCTTTATTATATCGATAATTGCTTCATTTAATAACGCGTCGGCAGATTGGAACCTATTATAAAATCTTTCGCAATGATTCAAAAATCGTGCGAGATTTGCAGGATTACCATCAAATGGTACAATTGATTTCGAAAATAAATCAATTAATTTTAATCTATCAAACATATTTGGTTCTGGTGCGACTGCCATCTTATTCGGATTCGTATTCTTCCGGCCTTTAAAATGCTTTACGGAAGTAATCTTGAAAAATTGTATTGTACTTAGAAAATAATTATATTCGGTTTTTTATTTTATAAGAAACCTAGGAAAAACTCTGGTAATCGGTTTTTTGTATTAAGAAACCTAGGAAAAACTCTGGTAATCGGTTTTTTATAAGAAACCTAGAGAAAACTCACACAAGTTTTACGCTCAAAACCGTGGGAAAAGATTGAAGACTTTGGACCAGGGTCAGTGACTGGGAATTAAAAAAGTGTTTCTAGATAGGATTCTCACCACGTTGTTTTTCTGGAGTCGTTGTAGACGCTACCCAAACAATCAAGGCTCCAAATGGCTTTTCTCCTCGTTGTTGCTGGATTTTGCACCTTAACAGTTGAAACTGAAAGTTTTTGGAAGTTCTTAGCGCGGCGATAACTACGATTTCACGCTCGAAGTTTCGAAACACAGTTCTTCACGAAAACCGGCACAATCCCATACCTCGTCGCCAATTACGTTTTTGGAGCGAAAGCCGATCTTTTAAAAAAGAATTTATTTATGTACAACGGAAGATTATCCTATTCTAACAATAAGCTAGGAAGAAATGCACTGAATTAATTGACGAACCTTTCGTCTTGGAAGGTATTTATAACATATCTTATCTGTAATGAATAACACGCGACAAACAACACCCACGTCATGCACACAGTGGTGTGATCTTAATGCTTAGTAATCAAAATGTAACATGTTCATATTCAAATGGAATGCAATACAGATAAGCAATTCATCTAAGGTATACAGGGTTGGCATTATGTAATTATATATATATATATATATGAATCCGTAGTTCGTTGTCACCTCCGTTAAGTTCATTGGGCGACCTGACCTCCGGGTGAAGGAGGTGTGCAATTGAAATAATTTTTGTAGGTATATGTAGAGGGGAAGCCAAATAATTAGGGTACCTAGAGAGGGAAAAAATTTCTTAGGAAAAAATTTTATTTGAATGGATCAGACCTAGTCACCTAAGCATATATTTCGTAATAGTAGTGCGCTGTAACCTCCTGCAGGGTTGCCAGGTTTTCGGAGGACAGAAGGTGAAAGAATTCGAAATAATCATATATGGAATACAGATGTTCTTTCGATTCGCTCATGCGTCAGTAATAAGAGCAATTATAACATCTGCTGCCCCGATAAGGCCACTTCAAATGTTTCGGAACAAGATGCTACGCTTGAAAACAAACAAAAACAGGTACAAACGGATCACGGAACTTCGAGAATTGGCAGAAATCCCAACCATAAGGGAGTATGCTGACAAAATATCATCAACATTTTATGAAAAACTGAATTATGTGAGCGATCTCACGAGCAATATTAGCAGAACCCGTTACCACAATCGAAACCCCGATGATAATAGATACTCTGCCATATGAAAATCATCCGATTTAATCCAACAGAATTAAAATTTTTGATATTTATTCTTCAAAAACGATACTCCTCATCGAAGGCCCTAAACTTATCCATTTTCGAGAAAATAATTTTCAAGAATTTTAATATTCTATTGTTCCTGGAATTCAAGCAATTCAAGGTATCAGTTCTAATAAAAACTGATATTTTCGATAAAAGTATCCCCCTCAAATGTTAAGTAACTCAGAAATGTTTTCATCTTCAACGCTTTGTATCTCGGAAGTGAAAAGAGTTAGCACCCAATTTTTTTCAAGAGAAGACGAGAAGTGTCGGGTAACACCCGGTGAGAGGGAATCTTCTTCCCTTCTTCTCATATATTACCGATTGACACGAACAACAAAGCAATGGAAATTGAATTCAGAAATAATTTTCCCCAAAAGAATCCATAAACGAATATTCGATTTATAGGAGAAATTTTGCAAATATTGAAAATTTTTATTGATACCCAAAATCCGCCTAGTGAAATTCGTTATCATATGGTACCTGTCCCAGATATTATTTTTTGCCTTCGACCCTACATTTATTTTCGCTACATCCGTTTGTTGTTGAATACAGAATGCCGTTCAGTAGGCTTTTTTAACATTTTGATTTTTATAGAAAATAGTTCTTATCAAAATATAACGAAACTTTTTCTTCCAATAAATTTTTTCTCAAAAAAACTTAATAATCGACATCACTTCCGGTTTCGAACGAATTGACATGCGATCCTTAATAATGTACGAGTACTAGCAATATTTTTCTGTGTCGAGTTCATAAAATATGGAACAATTCGTCTCGAATGTTTTCATTTAAATTATTAGTTCTGGAAAATAGTGATAATTGTTCCTCATAAAAACAACGCAATTACATATTATTGAAAAAGTATTAGTTTTTAGTGATAAGATTATACTTTTATGATGTATTGAAATACCTAAATCAAATTTTCAACAGAGACCCTCTCATAAAAACAAATTTCATATACAGGGTGTTTCACCGGTGATGCGGATCTCAATTACGCTTAAGCAGTATCGGATTTTTTTTTCAACGTGGATTCATCAAGGTCAATTGGGGCTATATTGTGAAATTATTTTGAAATTTACAAAGTGTCTTAGGAAAGTGGTAGGCCCAAACATATCCGTACCTCAGAGCAAAAGGGTTTTCGGGTTTTTTGGCTCACCTACATTCAAATTTCGTGCTCTATTCAGTGGTCTACCTTCAAGACGATTGGACTTAAAATAACATAGTATCAAGTCCTTAATGACAAAATGAATCAAACGAAATGTGCAAGTATTTTATGCTCTCCTGTCAATCTGACTATTTTGTGACTTAATACCCTTTTGCTCCGAAGTACGGATATGTGTTTTTTCATAGAACACTCTGTATTTTACTGCATATTTGGAAAGCATGATAAAAATGAGACTGAGTTCATTTTGACGTTTCATATGCATAATATTTGTCGTTTTTGAGATATTTCGCTTTTTTGGAAATTTGAGCATCGCGGAAAAAATTCGATAACTTCGACTTGATTGAATTTGGTGAAATGAGATTTTGGCTGTGAATAATAGAATAACGGAAATGAATACTGTATTTATCATAATCAATCAAAACTCTACTAGTGTTTAAAATGAGACAAAGCATTGACGACATATTGAACTATTATTTCGTACTCATTTCAATGGAAAACCCAATATTTCTATATTCCATAAAATGACCGAAATTTCATTTCGGTAAAATCAGTATGATCATGGTTTGTATAAATTCACTAGATTCAGAGATGAAATATGAGCATATTAAAATTGTCTGATGAGATGAAGAAGTCACAATTGCCTTTTTTTCACATCGCATCATTCTCCTACCAAATATGCAATAAAACCCCTTTGAGATATGCCGCTTGTCCACATCTGCCTCGAAAGTACAAGGTTGCCATTTTTGGAGGCGACAGCGGACGAAGAGTCTTCCAAGGTTATTCTTCCATATATAGCTCGGCACACTAGCGCCAGTGATATACACTCGAACTAAAAGATTGTTCAGTACATAAATGGGGTGCGTTGTGACCTCAAAACGATTTTTTGATATGTTGATCCCTGAAGCATCCTGAATCCAACAAGCTAAAAAACAAGGCGAAACGTTGTCACCTCCGATTTCGGAGGTGACAACGTTATATATGAGGCGACAACGTTAAATGAGTTACTGTTTTGGAGGTGGTATTGACACTTTATAACTATATATATATATATATACATATATACTCAACTCGATTTAATTCCCAAAAATATTACACCAACAAGAAATAAGGGGTTATGGGATAAATAACTTGACTAATCAATGATCTTCTCTTTTATTCAATGTGTCAACGTTTCGGTCCGGGTTGGGACCTTCTTCAGGACTCTACAATGAAAAAAAAACCAACATGAACAAAACATCCACCTTTTACAAGGCTGAAAACTCACCGGAAATTAGAGGTTACAAGTACTAAAAACAACAAATTGAATGAACAAGCAAGAACACTGAAGTCAACGACAAATTGGTCAGGTGTTCAATCCACCCAAAAACACAATAAACAAACTTCCAAGCTGATAATTTTTCGACAATTTGAAAGGATCCAAAAATACGACAATGTGACGCTTTACAACAATTTTCATAGGTTAAAATCACAGAAATCAAATCTCATAGGTTACAATCACAGAATTGTTGTAAAGCGTCACATTGTCGTATTTTTGGATCCTTTTAAATTGTCGAAAAATTATCAGCTTGGAAGTTTGTTTATTGTGTTTTTGGGTGGATTGAACACCTGACCAATTTGTCGTTGCCTTCGGTGTTCTTGCTTGTTCATTCAAGTTGTTGTTTTTAGTACTTGTAACCTCTAATTTCCGGTGAGTTTTCAGCCTTGTAAAAGGTGGATGTTTTGTTCATGTTGGATGTTTTTTCATTGTAGAGTCCTGAAGAAGGTCCCAACCCGGACCGAAACGTTGACACATGGAATAAAAGAGAAGATCATTGATTAGTCAAGATATTTATCCCATAACCCCTTATTTCTTGTTGGTATACATATATATATATATATATACATATAATTATATTTTCGAAATCGAAAGCCAAGTTTAAAAACTATATTCAGAATAAATGATTGCCGTTTGCCGTAAATGTACTCTTCCGCTCTACCTGAGAGTCTACCGCTATTATTTGGATCAACGTCCAGGTCATTAAATTGTAAGCAGAGGCTCCATAGAAACATCTCAACGATCACTAGATCATACCTCTTTACCTCTACCACTGTGTATCATTGCACACAGTTGGTGGAGAGCATTCACTATTATGATGAGGTTAGTAGCTGAATTTATTTTCTAATTCATTTTGTCTTATACATACTGTTGGTCATGGACGGTTCCTCGAAATTAAAAAAAAAAACGGAATACTGCTGTTCAGACAATTCGAAATTATTTTCAATGATTGCGACTAGAATCGGTTTCATCAACTGAAATATCCAACTTTTCGTTCAGACTCCCCGTATCTCCCAAAATTTCAGCTTCGAGTCGAATATCCCGAAATATTGAGTCCATTGTATTCAGTGCAAGCCCCACTATTGACTGATATCGCTTTGCGATCGAAGCCTTTAGATCTTCCGTTCTCCTGGGAAATATGCTGTGAAAAATTTCCAGTGATTTAACATCTTGTACGTATTCCAGTCGAAATTTCTCCAGGGTATGTGCACGTTTCCTGTAAATTATGGAGTAGAGACGAATTGGTGTTTTACGAACCTTATCTACGAGACAATAGAGCCATCAATAAATAAAAGGCGTTCTAATTGAGAAAGAGAAGAAGGAAGTTCAACTTCATTCAGTTCACGAAGAATAATAGTTAATAATAAGTTTTCTGCACTTTCTATTTGAGGACTTCTTGATTTTGATCATCATATTATATTCGGAAAAAAAATACTTTTTTCCTGCGAATGAATGGAATAAAATGGTTCCAAGTCTTCCGCTATTAGTTTCAAAGAAAATTTCTGAAAATTCAAATCGCCGCGAACCGAAAAATTGCCAACTATTCGGGTGGAACCGCAACTTCACTTGTAAAAAGTTCGTTTCCTCTCTGCTTGATCTCAATGAAAATATATTATCACAAAAACACGAACAATCGCTCCTGGAAAAAATAAATAGTTCGAGTGTGGGATATTTTTCATCCAACAACATCCAACAATTGACTATTAAGTCTGAAAACACAATAGCTTTCAAACGTTCCCCACAAACGAAAATCTCTCGAACGACGCGACGACCATTTAATGGTAGTCATTTTAATTAAAATTAATCACCTATTAATCTTCCGTAATTAAGTGAAATTCAATCCCTAGACAAGTCCTGATTGTAAACCAGCTCACATTACATTCCTAATTACTGGCGCCCAACGTGATTATACGAAATTCAAGCTGTACTTATTTCTTTCACGTCAAGCAGCGCAGGGTGAGCCTTGAATCTATGGTGTGAGAGTAAAGTGGGACAGAATGGGACGCTTGTTCATTCCGTAGTTCGTTAAGCGATTTCATGCGAAATTCTAGCTAAATGGTTAATTTGCTGATACATCGCTGCTGATCAAATCAGGGTTGCCTAGTTACCAGATGATTGATAAGCACAAGTAGTAATTGGTTGTGCCACAGCTCTATCCTTCAAGAGTATTTGTTGGAACATTTATTCTGATATTACTGTATTTTCGTTGATCATGAGGAATACCACCAATGAGGAATCTTTGTAATCGAGCAAATTTCAACTGTAGAAATTTTCACAGCTTACGTTTCTGGAATTTCAGATTCGAATAATCTTGAAAAATATTAATTTATTATCACCATGTCACATAGCATTAATTATAATTCTTCATACCCTAAAAATATCTTATGTGGTACATTCGACCGCTTTACACGTGTCAAGTAGCTAAATCAAGTCTTACTTGCATCGTGTAAACCGCGATGCAAGTAACTCGCGCAAGTGCAGTAGACTGTCTATTCACTTGTGCAAGTTGCGTCCCCCTCACTTGTTTTCCCAACTAAACACGTGTAGACTACCCAGATTAGGCAAGTTCATTAGAAGAAATTTTGAAATTGTGCAGGGGGTGTTTCAATTCGTATCGACTTCAAAGATGTCTCGTTGGAATGAGGAAACAACTTCAAAATTCGTACAAAGTTACAGGGAAAGGCATTGTTTGTAGGGATGCTGTCTACAAAAATAAGCTAGCTAGAGAATCGGCGTATAGGGAAATTAAAGAGATAATAGGAATTGACGGATTCGGGGTGCCCGAAATTAAAAACAAAATTCGGGCTTTGAGATCGATAGATGCACAAAAAAAATTTTTGGAAGCTATTCGATCCAGCAGGGTGTCAAACTGTTCTTTCGACATTCTCATACAATTTCTGTATTCCGATAAATGACTACTAAACGACTGTACTGAAATACGTGTAGACGCTGACTTGCGCGCCAGCAAATTCATTTTAGTTATAGTCCGTTTAAGAATTATTGACATCTCGGGAGGCTGTGAAAAATCGAATTTAAGTTGGTAATAGACCATTCAGTAATATTTTGGTTTGCTGAATTCAGGTTGGTATAGGAATATCCCTAACATAACCCATAGAGATTAGAGACCTGCTTTGATGATTTTATCGAAGATATTGGTGAATAATTATAAAAATTAGCTCTGAATTTGAGTATTTTTTTGTCTTTTGCTATTGAAATGGCTGGAATTGACCAGGACACATCGCGCCTAACAACAAGAGAACGCCAGGCAGTTTGTCGGTGTTACTTCGAGTTTTTCAAAGATTCGGCAGATATTTCCGCTAGTGTTTCAGGTAAACTGTTATTCATCTACTCAAAGTGTATTCTGATTGATCAATGTGTCTTAAATCTTCAGATTTCTCCAAGCACTGTTCGAAGAATATTAGCGAAAAAAGAAGAAGGCATGTCATTACTGCCTGGAATTAGCAGTGGAAGAAAACCTGTGCAATATGATTATTCCTTCAAAGAAACATTGAATGATTTTGTTTTTGCTAAAATTAAAAGCAATGAATATATCAGCTTGGATATCCTTTTTGAACTGGCCAAAGAGCACCTAGATTTCAATCAATCGAAGTCAACATTATATCATATGATAAAAAAATTGGATATAAATACAAAAAAGTTGATCGAAGGAAAATTCTTATTGATAAACAGAAAAATATAATAAATAGAGTACGATTTTGTGGTAAATACCGAGAATACATGGAACAAAATGTAAAATTCATTTATCTAGATGAAACTTGGATATTCGAAAACGGTAGTCAAATTCGTCAGTGGACACTAGAAAGTAATCAAGAAGGTATGCCGAGTATATTCAAGGGTGAAGGCAGAAGGTACACTATTTTGAATGCTGGAACAATTGATGGACTTTTACCTGGATGTGATCTGATTCTTGACAGTGGTATTAATGATAAGGATTACCATAAAACTATGAATGGTGAATTATTTCATAAATGGGTCATTGAAAAATTGATACCTTCCCTGCAATTACTTGATACAAAGTGTGTGGTTATCATGGATAATGCACCATATCATTCGATTAGAGTTGATAAATTACCAACAACTGCTGCTCGTAAAGAAGTAATTCAACAATGGTTACAAGAACATAATATTCCATTTGAAGCGAGTTTCACTAAAACTAAACTTCTAAGTTTGATAAAACCATTTTCTGACGATCCAAACTTTAAAAAGTACCATATTGATCAAGTACTAGAAAATGCTGGACACGAAGTCCTCAGATTGCCTCCATACAATTGTCAGTATAACCCTATTGAATTGGCTTGGAGTTTTTGTAAAATGTATTATAATCGAAGAATACAGGGAAAGTTAGGAGATAAGGAACGAGTGAAATGTCTTTGGAAAGAGGCACTTCAAGAGTGTACAGCTGATAAATGGAAAGCTTACGTAGAGCACGTTGAGAAAGAAATGAGAGAAGATTGGACAAAATATATGGGATATCATGATGTTTCAGACATACCACCTTTCATCATAAATACAAGTCCTGATGATTCTGATGACGATTGCGAGAGTTATGTTCAGATGAGGAAATAATAACAGTTATGGTTATTGATTCTGACTCTGCCTGAGTTGTGGAGGGATGGATTGAGTAGCTCAAACACAACTCTGCCGGTCCCAAGCCCGGATTGAGGAGGAGGGTTTAAAGGTGAGGCCAGCTGCTTGCCTTTTGTAAAAACAAAAGAGGGCTCATAGAGCATTCACAAAGGCCTTGGAACCGGACTGATTAACGCAGACGACGAATGCACGAAATAGGAAACAAGTAAGAAGGAATGTGAAATTTTGGACGTGGTGAGGTGAACATGTGCAAAAAAAAGACAATGGAATGAATATGTGTCCAGAATGGGCAATGAGGGATTAGCTAAGATTGCATGAAATGGAAAACCAGCCCCCGGATGCAAAAGGAAGCAGAATACTATTATTTTGGAAATTGAAGGGATTTTAACTAACATACAAGTTATGTATTGATTAACTTTTGAGTGTTCCAATTACTGTAGTGATCTTTTAAATAATTCAGTCAATGATATATTATTTAATGCTTTTTTCTGGTTTTTCTGCTTTTGTTTCAGATCTAAGTACCCATTTCAAGATACCTCGTCAATAGAAATGGAATAGAAGAAAAACGATTGTTTAAAGGAAAAGGAAGCCCATCAATAGGATTATGTCAGCTTATTCAATAAACCCATCAAAATCACTACACTTATAAGTTTTCACTGAGAATTTTATCTGTGCTGTTGTATAATTTGTAGATATTTTAAATTTTAAGTTTATTTATTATACTTTCAGGGAGGCAGGGTTTTTTCAGCTGAGGTTTTTTCCTGAGCTCTTGTATCATACTTAGAATTGTATGGTTCCCTGTTGCACCAACCTCAGCTAATTGTGTTTGTTTGATTTGTATTATGTATTTGCTCTTAATCAAAAGAATATAATATATATTTATGTATATAACGTAGGTGTATAGTACCCTGTTCAAATTCCCTCTGCTAATACTGACATTGAACACAAGCTATATTGTTCACAATTCAAAAGAATTCTGAATAATTGTAAAATTGCTAATCGATTATATTTTCAATAATGCATGGACAGTTTCAATAAATACAAATAAAAATGACCTTCTTGAAGTATTCAACACCTTCCACTAAATAATTCACAAATTGGTTTCTATATTGTTAGTTACAGTACAAATTTCATATCGAAATTCACTTGTTTCGATCGATGGCACACGGCCTGGCTGACCAGCATTTCCGGTCTTATGAAGAAGTAAAAAATTGGATCAATTCGTGGATCTATGCCAAAGATGACCAGTTTTTTCAGAGCGGGATTCGTATGCTGCCTGGAAGAAGGGAGAAAGTAGTTGCCAGCGATGGACAATACTTAGAATCATAAATGTTTAACCAGTTTTTTACAATAAAGCCTCGAATTTCGGGAAAAAACGGCGGAAGCAAAGTTGTACACCTAATACTACATAGATTCTCAATTTTTGTTTCTGTCTTATTTCTTAATAATAATTTTTTTCCAATCTATCCACGTGGCCCAGTGCTTGCAAAATATAAAAAAATATTTTCTGTTGCACCTCCTTATATGGTACCTGCTAGAATTTCACTAATTATCCTTCTTGAATACTGGCATAAAATGGTACTATAAATGGAGTTATATTTTATTTATATCCCGACTCTCCTAGGTCTCTGTTAGAATTTTGCAAAATTTCGAATACCAATGAAGATTGCATGGTCTTGTTTTAATGATCTTCAATTTTCCATGGGTTACTTTTATATGAATGATATCTCAGCATTGCTTGCTTGGAAGTTATAATAATTTCATGTTAAAGCATTCCATATTTGCGCTCCCAAACCTGAATTCCCATGTTCAAATTGCATTCCGGCGTAATTATTCGATTTCGATAATTCGTATACTAAACTAAACACTTTTCTAGGTTACATTTATGTTTGACATTCTTTGATGTTTTATTCTATGATTAATTGGAACAGTAACTTTTTTGTAACTAGGAATAAAGCCCCGAGTGGACGTTCATGGCCTGCTTCGATGTCAATAATTCTTAAATGGACTATACTTGCGTTAGTAGCTTGCGCGAGCTACTTGACACGTGTAAATTCGCCATTCCACTTAACGCTCGCAACGATTGTAACACCCTCTGTATCGTTCCACCTAAAGGTGCCTATACAAGCACCGGCGGCCTGCAGTCCCAGCACTGTCGATTTGAACTGACGATCCGAAGACATGTCGTTGGTAAACGAAAATCGACTGCTGCAATGATTCTGTTATTACAAACAAAAAAATTTAGAGAAGCACTGCCGTGAAGGCAGGAGCTTTGGAGCGCTCGTACATGCACCTTGTAGATAGATTCGCATTTTCCAGTTTTAGAAATCAATTGAAGGAATTTTCGACAGCTGTCAAAAAAATTCTGAAACTCAGGCGAAACTCGCGAGACTTCATGTCAGTGCTTCAGCTGATCAATTTTTTTTCGATAATTCGCTAGAATTTTCAACGGTATCTATGATCTTGGTGATGTGATCTCGACAAAATTTCGCACGTAGTTTGAATACATTATTCCTCAGCTAGGTGCATAATTTCATTTCAATCCGATCAGTAGTTTCGAAACTATCAGGAAAAAAATATTTTGAACGGCCATATTTACGGAACCCCTAGTCTAATTTTGCTCATTGATGAACGTGACTGTGAAATTCGCGATCCAAACCCACCCTGAAAATTTCAAGTTCCTAGGCCTTTCCCTTGGGAAGTTATAATTTTCTATGGTTTCTATGGTTCTGGTGATGCGATCTGGACAAAATGTTGCTTTAATATAACATTCTCGTTCAAAATACAGAATTTTATATCGATCGAATCCGTAGTTTCGAAATTATCGAGAAAACAAAATTCAAACAAACGTATTTACGGCACCCCTAGTATAATTCTGCTCATTGATAAACGTGAATGCTACATTTCAGATCTACACCTATCCGGAAAATTTCAAGTCCCTAGGCCTTTTCGTTCGAAAGTGATGATTTTCTATGGTTTCTATGGTTCTGATCATGCGATCTAGAGAAATGTAGCTTGAATATATCATTCTCCATTAGTATACAGAATTTCGTCACGATCGAATCTGTAGTTTGGAAATTATCAAGAAAACTAATTTTCCAACGACCATATTTACGGAACCCCTCATATAATTTTGGTCATAGATGAAAGTGATTACGACAATCGAGATCCACACCTATCCAGAAAATTTCAAGTCCCTAAGCGTTTCCGTTCGAAAGTTACAATTTTCTATGGTTTCTATGGTTTTGGTGATGCGAGCTGTTCAAAATTTTGCATGTAGCTGGAACATCTCATTTTCCATTAGAGTACAAAATTTCACCTCGATCGAATCTGTAGTTTCAAAGTAATCAGGAAAACAAAATTTCGAGCGGTCATATTTACGGAACCCCTTGGCGAATTTTGCCTAATAACGAACTTAACCGCGGCATTCGAGATTCGAACCTACCCTGAAAATTTCAAGTTTCTAGCACGTTCCGTTCGAGAGTTATCGTGTATACGGCTGGCCGGACGGACAGACTCGAATTTTTCAACGGATTCGTCATCAGTGAGTCGAACATAGTCGTTTGAGACCATTTTCGGCTCAAAATTCGAAAAATACAGACATCGTGAGGAAATGATATAGCCCTCGTGTAAGTAGTACGAGCGCTCAAAAATTATATAACATCGTTTGTAGGTATTCTTCCCTTCTTGAGATCATCTTCTGCTCCTTGTCTATTGAAAATCCTAATTTGTCACCGTGCTCGAGGAAGTATTTCAGTATAATGATCTATTTGTACTCGACCTCCATCAAAATTGACTAGTCTATCTTCTTTATAATCGTTCCAAATTTAGATCTTGCTTCAAAAATTCTTCATTTTCATCAACGGAGATAAGATTTGCATCGCTTTCATTCTATATTCCTCAGTTGCGCGTAAGTCAATGTTTTTTTTTTCATGTTAGCTGCACTGCTCTGTCTGGGAATTGAACGGGGACACGAAATGAATGACATTACAATTACGTCTACAGACTATAAACAGCCTTTATTTTTTTACTTGTATCAATTGAAATCTGATTTTGTAACAAAAAACACACAAAAATGTAACTTACATTTCGAGTTGCTGGAGTTCGCTATCACCTCATTTTGTATTCACAAATTACAAAGAACAATGTGCTACTCATAGCACCGCTTGCGGTATTATAGGTTTATGCTTACAGTCTAATAGATTCAGTCAACTGATGGACAGGTACACGGTAAGAGCATTACATATTATGCATATTCTGTTCTAGAATACACTAGAACGAGTTCTTTTCCGAAGTTTTTCGCGAATAACTCGAAATATTTCCCGGCATTTTTATGAGATTGCGGATACGAAGTGACGTGACGGAAATGCTCAAATTGCCTCGAGCACCATAGCCATATGAAACATTGCAGTAGACTGCTTCAAAGTTTCTGGACCAACTAGAGCTACATCAAATTGCAAATTTATAATATATTCCCTTGAAAAACTTCCCTCATAGATAATAAATTGCAAGCTGCGGGTATTTTCTGTACATCAAATCACCACATATCCCTCATAACTGCGGACCAAATTGCCGTCGACCTGGATTCCCAATATTCCATTCAACTTTCTCGTGGCTTCCGTTCTTTTTGCGGTCGACTTCGGTATTCCATCAAAGCGGGCCATGGGGAAGTTCGAAGCTGATGCCCTAGGCCCTTCCATTCTCGATACGTATAAAAGGTTCGGGTTCAAACGTTCGAACATATCTGGGTTTGGTGCTGTTCCGGATATACATCTTCTAGGTTCCAGTAATCTATCTACCCAGTAATTTGTTACTTGGATGGCGTTTTATCTCCTCGTTATTAGTTGTAGTGTTCTGGAAGTAATGGAGTCTGATCTTGAGAAATTCGATTCCGTGGTTTTTATTTTCTCCAGAGAAATGATGACAGAGTACATGAGATATTGGGCTATTCATTGTGTCCTTCCCATTTATACGTGTACCGAAACCATTATTCTGAAGACTAACCGTCTCCAATGATGAGCAGGTCAATAAATCAAACCTCAAAGAATATCATATTATCATTCGTACCTTCAGACCGGTTTCGGCTTTCTTGAGCCACCTGTTCAATGTAACAATCATCGTTAGACTGCAGTTTGATCCGTAGTTATGAGGGATATGTGATGATTTGAGTAAATGCAGTAAATCCTCGCAGTTTGCAATTTGTGATCTATGATGGTTTTTCAAGAAAATAAATATGATTAATTTGCAATTTGTCGCAGCTCTAGTTGGTCCAGAAACTTTGAAGCAATCTACTGCAATGTTTCATATACCTTTGGTGCTCGTGGCAATTTTAGAATTTCCGTCACGTCACTTCAATCTCATAAATATTCCACGGAATATCTCAACTTATTCGCGAAAAACTTCGGGAAAAGAACACTAGGGTGTTCTGAAACAAAATGAGCCTAATAAAAGATGCCCGAATCCTGTACCTACCTGTCCATCAGTTGACTGAATCGATTAGACTATAAGCATAAACGTTTAATTATACCGCAAACGGTGCTGTGAGCAGTTCTCAGTTTTTGTGAATGCAAAGTGAGGTTGAGGCGAACTCCAGCAACACGAAATGTAAGCAACATTTTTCAATTTTCTTGGGACAAACGCGAATGTGGATTGATATAAGTTGTAAAATCAAGGCTTTTTAGAGTCAGTAGACCGGATTTCAATGTCAATAGCTATGTTTTTCGAGCGCTCGTTCTACTTACACGAGGGCTATATCATTTCGTCACAATGTATGTATTTTTCGAATTTTGAGTCGAAAATGGTCTCAATCGACAAGGTCCGACTCACTGATGACGAATCCATCGAAAAATTCGAGTCTGTCCTTCCGGCCGTATAGACGATAACTCCCGAACGCAACGACTTGAAATCTTGAAATTTTCAGGGAAGGCCTAGGTTTAGTTCGTTACTGGGCTAAATTCAACCAGGGGTTCCGTAAATATGGCCGTTCAAAATTTTGTTCTGCTGATTACTTCGAAACTACTGATTCGATCGAAATGAAATTTTGCACTCAGATGGAAAATGACGTGTTCAAACTACATGCGGGATTTTGTCCAAATCGCATTACCAATACCATAATAGATAACGTAGAAAATCCTGGCGAAGAAAAATTTCACCTGAAGCACTGACGTGAATTTTTTTTTGACAGCTGTCAAAAATTTCTTCAATTGGTTTCTGAAACTGGAAAATGCGAGTCTACCTACAAGGTGGATGATGAACGTGCGCTCAAAAGCTCCTGAATTCACGGCAGTGCTTTTTGTAATTTTTCTTGTTACGACCTCATTCATTTCGTGGCACCGCCGGCTGGACTCTCGGTTTCAGTGTTGTTAGTGTTACTTCTTGTTACCTGGTCGACAATGTAGCTTACATAAAAAAAACATCGACCCATGCGGAACCGAGGAGAATATTGAATGAAAGCATTGAAAGCGATGCAAATCTAAGCTCCGATGGTAAAAATTAATAATTTTTGGTACAAGAGCCAAATTTGGAAACGATTATAAAGTAACAATGAATAATAAATGGGCTGTTTATCACCTTATTCAAATACATAATTCGGAACTATTTTTTATATTCCGACTAATTAAGTCTCATCAGTGTAGTTACAGATGGTAAAATTCGATATGAGGAATGGAATGCCTTAAAGCGAAACGCAGCGCCGATCGGAAAAGTAATAATATATAATTAGTCTTCGGAAAAATTGTTTCATTACATGTATTTGAATAAGATAATAAACAGCCAATATATTTTTCATTGTCAATTTATTCGGGCGAATAAGGTTGAATAGCTCGAACCCGTATTTCCACATGGGACAATTATATCGCAAGGTTTGCGTATGTTCACGTGCATGTATATTGTTCGGGGGTTCAGGAAGTCGGTTCATGAACCAGCATAAAAGTGGAGACGGTTACTTTTGGAGCGGACAGGTGCCGTTAGTAGAGAAATTTCCTCCGACCGGCGCTGCGTTTCGCTTTAAGGCATTCCGTTCCTCACATATAATTTTATCATCGGTATAACCATAGTGATGAGTCTCAATAAGTCTAAACCGGTCTATAGTTGCGAATGATGGATTTGATGTTAATAATCACTTATGTTGTAACTGTTACAGTTTCTCCAGCTATATTTCTGAAAATTTGAGCATTGAATATGCTCACTAGTCGGCACTTTTTGACATTTGGAAAAAACACAAATTTCGTTTTTTCCGGAAATTACATCAACTTTTTATTTTCGAGTGTTAAACTCTGTATATTATCACATGTTTGAAATGGAAAACACATTTTATATTTCCACCAAGAGAACCTGAAAATTAGATCACCTCATCAAAATCCAAAACATTCCATTGTAATTCCAAAACGTTGAAAAAATGAGCGATTGAACTACCTATGTGCATATCCAATCTGAGGCGGAGAAAAATATGTGGCAGGTGATTTCTATCGAAAAGCCGTTGCCAACTGCTTTACCATCGCAATCCGTGCAGATATTCTCCCGTGAACGCTTCGGAAATAGCTCTAACATGTTCCTAAATGGGGCTGAATGGAACTTCAATTTTTAAAATGTCGCGACGTCTGGATGCTTTCCACCGAGTTCGAAAATAAATGCTAGCAGGGCAGAGCGTTTAACTCGCAAATATACTGTCACACAAGTTACACCGATTTGCAGTCTACGCTAAGCAGAAGGATTTACCGTACCAGAAGGGAGTTTAGCTTCTAACATCAGTCGGATTGGGGCAGAATTTCTCCGGACATAACATCGTAATTGGAAAATTTATATTCGATTTCTTTCTCTTTCCATCTCCGAAACAAAAAATATATGGAATGCCAGTTGTGCCAATTTCTGACAGAGACATGAATGTCGTGGAAAAGGGCAGAACCTTCAATCCGATTGAACGTCAATGAACAGATGCTGTGATAATGATTGTTTCGTGGAAAAATCAACAGCATATCAAGTTGCCTGATAATCTATAGAGATGATCAGCTTAGAAGAGATAAAAGAAAAAATTTTACTCAAGTAAAAAGGTAGTCAAATTTCTATGGATTTAGTGTCTTTATGATTGAGTAATTGAGTATAGGTTATAACTAATTTATACTATACAGGGTGTTCCTAAATTGAAGGTACAAAGGAAGAGGGGAGATTCCTTAGGTAATTTCAAGAAAAAAAGTCCCATAAACATGGGATCGCAAACGTCGTTTTCGAGATACAGGGTGTTAAAGTTTGAATTTTTTTCATGTTTTTTTCTGATAGTAGGTATCTGCACTTCACAAGATATTCAACTGAGGAAGTTAAATTCAATGTGCCCAAACAAACAATGAATTAATTCACCACAGCTTACTAACAGAATTTTTATGACAATTTGGATTTTTCTGAGGATTTCGAGAGAATCGTTCAAAATTTTTTCCTCGAAATCGGTAGCAGATATGACAAAACTACAAGCGATCATAAAGTTCAGTATAACAACAAAGATGCTTTTCACTTTTTTTCATATGAACAGTGGTTCAACAAGAAAAATTTCTGGAGAAAAACAGAGAACAGTATTCCACAAAAAATATCACCCTGTAAATTTGCTATCCAAGTTGGCATGTCACATGGTGTACACTCTCAATTGTAAAATCTATGCCAAATTTCAGTTGAATATCTTGTGAAGTGTAGATACTATGAGAAAAAAACTTGGAAAAAATTCTAACTTTAACACCCTTTATCTCGAAAACCAACCCTTTGTGATCCCATGTTCATGTGACTTTTTTTCTTGAAATTACTCAAGTAATCTCCTCTCTTCGTTTGTACCTCCAATTTAGGTATATGTATAATACATTGTATATATTGAATGTTTTCAAAGGTAAGTTTTATTTACCAGCAATAGAACTCATCAAAATAACTCGATATACCAAAAATCGTTTATATAAATCATTCAACAGGGTCGAGTATTTCGAAAGCAAAGTTACCTGCGAATATGAGAATTTCCTAGCACGAATCTGTATTAGGTACGTATTGATATTCAAATGTTTAGATATTACTAGCTGTCTGAAGTCAGTATACGAAAAATCATCTATATGATGCGTGATTTCTTCCTTTGGGTTAATTTGAAAACATTAGTGTATAACGCCTTTGTGCACATCAAACAAATGGTGACCAGTTCGAACAATTTCTTTGAACAATTTGGATCAATTTTATCGGTGAGATTGTGAACTTCCTATTTTTTTTATAGGACCTTTTCAATCAATAATTTTTCATTTCCTTAGTTTGAACTAAGAATTATACCGATCACGAAAAATCTTCTGATAAAGGGTGAAAGAGAATACAAATTTGCGATGAATGAATGCCGAGAAAACATCGCATGCATATGCCTCCTAACAGAGAGATGATACGATCCATCCAAAGTCAGATTAAGATATTGATGCCCAAGATTTATTGCATTTTTTTCAAATTGAATATTTTATATGTTCAACTTCCGGCGAAATGATGTATTTTGATGAGTTATAGCACCTGTCAAATAAAAAGCCTCACCCTGAAAAACACCTTGTATATACAAATGCTCAGAGAAAATTTTTTGATGAAGACAATTCAAAGCAATCTTTATGCTAGGAAATCACGATATAAATGATGAAAAACCGAAAAAAAAAAGAAGTGGGTGAATAACGGTGAATGAACCGATATTACTATGAAACCATCCCTGTAATATTTTAAACGGAAAACAATTATGGAAAACTTTCCAATTCAAGAATGTTCTATTCGAGGACAACAGGGTCGTCTTTTGAGGAAAAGGAAAGGCAATGGATCAATTTTAACCGAATGGAGATGGAGATAGATTTATGGGATGCAGATACGCCTGAAGAGCTGCAAAGTAATAATATGTAAATAAATTGTTTTTGACTTTTTTTTTGGTTCGTGATCGAAAGGTCGCGGGTTCAAATCATCCAGTCGAGAAAAGAAATTTTTCTGACCTGGAGTACAGTTCCATCATATACAGTTGGGTAAACAATTAAAAGTGTTGCGTCTCTGGTGGCGTAAGGACACGGGAACAAAGCCTACACAGATTACAATCGGGTCGCCTAACTCAATACGACAGAGAACTTGCAACCCAAAAATCAGAATTATATGCCAACGAATATCCTCATCAGACAAATAGTGCAAATAACTCTGGTCAATAGTAAGATCAATAGATAACAATGAAAGTGAAAAGTAATTCCCATCAAAGATAATCCGGAAAAAACAGTCAATGGGATAAATAAACACTACACATCAATATTGCAGCAAATCTAACTAAACAACTGAAAGTAACCAACTACGACAAGAACACAGATGGACTAGATAAGTCTATGTATGTGAGGCCAATCTCCACAAAACAATTGAAAGAAATTGTGAATAATATCAAAAATGAAAAAACCGGTGATATAACGGCATTGCAAATTTCCTAATTAAACAAACAATCAACCAAATTGAAGAACCCTTGAGATATATAATCAACAAATCACTAAAACCAGGAGTTTTTCCAGACGACCTAAAAAAAGCAAATTTTCAAACAAGGAGACAACGTAAACTATAATATATATGGGCCAATAAGTATTCTACCATCGTTTTATAAGATCCTCGAAATGGCTTTTTGCAGGCAGGTAATGGAGTTTATGCTAGCAAATCACACCATCTCGAATAATCAACATGGGTATGTAAAAGGAAAATCTATACTAACAGCAGTCTACCAATTTCTCAGAAAATTAATAAACGCCTTTGAAGATGATGAATTAGCCCTAGGATTATTCTTAGACCTATCCAAAGCCCACGATTGCGTAAAAATAGAAAAACTGCTGGAAAAACTCGAGAGATATGGAATAAGAGAACCAGCTCTAAAATGGAAACAATCATACTTCAAGATGAGATTTGAAATGGCTGAAATACAAGTTGATGGGAAAATCTTCGAATCAGAACTGTTGGATATCTTCATTGACATTGCGCAGGGGGGAATAGCGGGGCCGATGTTCTTCCTTGTTTACATCAATGATTTTGCTAAGGAAATAACTTCATCTTACTGTGATGAAGCTGTTGCTGACGACACAAATGTTCTCGTCATGGAAAATCAATGGCCAGAACTGAAGACTACAGCTGCAAAAGTACTGGAATTAGCAAGCTCCTGGTTCAATAATAACAACTTGATATTGAACAGAGACAAGACCAATGCTATCCTATTTCAACAGATAACCTCAGGAGATGAAAATCCATGTGAGATCAAATTGAAAAATGAAAAATAGAAATTGAAAGATAATGTCAAATTTCTTGGAATCTAAGTCAATATACTATGCTACAATAGAATCAAGAATGCGTTTTGGAATGCTTTTTTATGGATCAGGAAATATGTCCTCACTATTCACACTACAGAGAAAGCTGTCAGAATACTCTTCAACTTGGGAAGAATAGAATCATGTCGTTGAACGTTCAGAAAAAATAAAATGCTAACTATCTATGCAATATACATCCAAGAATGTCTCCTGTTTCTCCATAAAAACAAAGAGCTATTTTCGCAACACAGCAACATTCGGAAACAAACATATAATATCAGAAATTCAAACTACACATAGACTAGAGTAAATCTGACAAGAGCACAGAACCAAGTTGAATATAGGCGTTTGAGACTTTTCAATTCTCTACCAGAGACAATAAAGAAGGAAGGAAATTTCAAGAAATACAAGAAGCCTTGCATGAACAGTCAATATTGATCGAGACATAGTGATATGATTTGATTATTATGTTGACCCAATTTCATTTTTTCACTGATGTTTCAGATTCATTTGAAATAACTTACTTATTTACTTACTTACAATAATGTATTCACACTACCTGCGATATTTTGTCCAGACCACCAAGACCATAGATAGCGTAGATAATTCTAGCGAATTATCGAAAAAAAAAATTGGTCACTAAGCACTGGCGTGAAGTCTGGAGTTTCTCCTTAGTTTGAAATTTTTTTCGACAGCTGTCATAAATTTTTTCAATTGGTTTCTAGAACTGGAAAATGCGAATCTACCTACAAGGTGCATGTACGAGCGCTCAAAAGCTCCTGACTTCACGGCAGTGCTTTTTATAATTTTTATATATAATACTTGGGTCATAATAAGATGATGTTTCCTCATTAGCCAGAAATGTTTGATAGTTCCAACACCTTGCCAGACAAGCATGTGAATCTTATGAGGAGATTTGTGATTAGAATGAATTGCAAATAAATAAAGAACCGATTTATATTTTACATTCAGAATATCATTAAAAATCACGTCATTCATTGCCAGACATTTAACATCGTGGCAACCCCTGGCCAGACAATCTTAATGTTCATGGAATTATAATTCTACTCATGTTATAGTACACTGGACCGCAAAATTAACCGGACAGAAAAAGTTTCGCCTGAACTTAATCTTGAATAACTTCAGTTTTTCGACCAATTTTTTGAAAGGTTGTTGATGCTTTCATCTTTGTCATGTACTGAGATCGATTTCACGAACAGGATGAATGGTTACGTTGAGATACAAGGTAGCACAAAAAATTGCATTTCATGCTCATCTTCTGGACACCTATAGAAAAATTCAGAAACTGTATAATATTTCTGAGTAAGACATTTTCAAGTCCCATCTTTTCTGAACCATTTTTTCTCTTATTCATACCGATATCTTCTATTCTAGCTAATGAGGAAACATCATCTAATTATTATCCAGGTATCATGCAGGGAGTTTCATTGTTGAGTGTTCATACGATAACCAGCGGTAGAGCTACCCTAGACGTGTCCAAAAAACCTATATATGATAGGTCGAATGAACTTCATAGCCGACATATAGGCTGATTTATGTATCCATCCATCCAGTATGATCAATTGATATTTGGAACGTGAAACACACTTCTATGGGTGAATCTATTCATTTTTGAACTGATCGAAAAAGCTGAGATTCAGCTGTATAGGGAATATTGGAATTTGATTAAAATATTCGGAAAGAGCAGGAAATGTTTGATGTGCATCAGTAGATTTAAGTGTCCCGAACGACATTTGACCCATCAAATTTTTCTTCAAAAGATTTGATTCGATGGTGACATTCCACTCACTTCACAAAAAATGTCGTACATTGTGATTGCATTATGTTGGACTGAGGGAAAATTTGTATTTTTGAGCGCTCGTACTACTTACACGAGGGCTATATCATTTCGTCATGATGTTTGTATTTTTCGAATTTTGAGCCGAAAATGGTCTCAATCAACTATGTTCGACTCACTGATGACGAATCCGTCGGAAAATTCGAGTCTGTCCGTCCGTCCGGCCGTAAGTACGATAACTCTCGAACAGAAAAACCTAGAGACTTGAAATTTTCAGTGTAGGTTCAGATGCCAAATGCCTCGGTTGAGTTCGTTAATGGGCCAAATTCCACAAGGGGTTCCGTAAATATGGCCGTTCAAAGTTTTGTTCTCCTGATTACTTGGAAACTACAGATTTGATCGAGATGAAATTATGCACTCAAATGGAGAATGAGGTGTTCAAGCTAGATGTGAAATTTTGTTCAGATCGCATGACCAGAACCATAGAAACCATAGAAAATTGTAACTTTTGAAAGGAAACGCCTAGAGACTTGAGATTTTCAGGATAGGTGTAAATCTCGAATGTCGTGATGACGTTCATCTATGAGCAAAATTATACGGAGGGTTCTGTAAATATGGTCGTTTGAAATTTAGTTTTCTTGATAATATCAAAACTACAGATTCGATCGTGACGAAATTTTGTATACTAATGGAGAATGATATATTCAAGCTACATTTCTCCAGATCGCATGACCAGAACCATAGAAACCATAGAAAATCATAACTCTCGAACGGAAAGGCATAGGGACTTGAAATTTCCAGGGTAGGTTCGGATCGCGAATGTTGCGGTCACGTTCATCAATGAGCAAAATTAGACTACGGGTTCCGTGAATACGCTCGTTTGAAATTTTGTTTTCCCGATAATTTCGAAACTACGGATTCGATCGAGATAAAATTTTGTATTTTAATCGAGAATGATATATTTAAGCAACATTTTGTCCAGATCGCATGACCAGAACCATAGAAACCATAGAAAATTATAACTTACGAAGGAAAAGGCCTAGAAACTTGAAATTTTCAGGCTAGGTTTGTATCGCGAATGTCGCGGTCACGTTCATCAATGTGCAAAATTAGACTAGGGTTTCCGTAAATATGGCCGTTCGAAATATTTTGTTCCTGATAATTTCGAAACTACTGATTGGATAGGAATGAAATTTTACACCTAGCTGAAGAATAATGTATTCAAACTACGTGCGAAATTTTGTCCAGATCGCATTACCAAGACCATAGATACAGTAGAAAATTCTAGCGAACGATCGAAAAAAAATTGGTCAGCTTATGCACTGACATGAAGTATTGAGTTTCGCCTAAGTTTGAGAATTTTTTTGACTGCTGTCGAAAATCCCTTCAATTGATTTCTAAAACTGGAAAATGCGAATCTACCTACAAGGTGGATGTACGAGGGCTCAAAAGCTCCTGAGTTCACGGCAGTGCTTTTCGTAATTTTTTGTTTATATTCTAATAAACAATTCCAAGAATGTTTCAGAAAAATATTGACTTCGAAAATAAATGAACGAATGGGTGAACAAGTGAAACATTTGAACGAAATCATAAAAGTTGCTCAAAAGTGTCACCGTTTTGCTCGCTGCACATTGTTGCTTTTTGAGCGCTCGTACTACTTATACGAGGGCTATATCATTTCGTCACGATGTCTGTATTTTTTGAATTTTTAGCCGAAAATGGTCTCAAACGACTATGTTCGACTCACAGATGACGAATTCGTCGGAGAATTCGAGTCTGTCCGTCCGTCCGGACGTCCGTATACACGATAACTCTCGAACGGAATGTCCTAGAGACTTGAAATTTTCAGGGTAGGTTCGAATCTCGAATGCCGCGGTTAAGATCTTATTGGGCAAAATGCGCCCAGGAGTTCCGTAAATAAGGCCGCTCGAAATTTTGTTTTTCTGATTACTTCGAAACTACAGATTCGATCGAGGTGAAATTTTGCACTCAAATGGAGAATTACGGACTTACGGACTACTAGGGACTTGAAATTTTCAGGATAGGTTCGGATCGCGAATTTCGCGATCACTTTCATCAATGAGCAAAATTGGACTAGGGGTTCCGTAAATATAGGCGTTCAAACTATATTTTTCCTGATAACTTCGAAAATACTTATTGGATTGAAATGAAATTTCGCACATAAATGAAGAATAATGTAGTCAAACTACGTGAGAAATTTTGTCCAGATCGCATTACCAAGACCATAGATACCGTAGAAAATTCTAGCGAATTATCGAAAAAAAAATGGTCACCAAAGCACTGACGTGAATTTTGGATTTTCGCGTTAGTTTGAAATTTTCTTTGACAGCTGTCAAAATCTTTCCAATTGGTTTCTAAAACTGGAGAATGCGAATCTACCTACAAGGTGCATGTACGAGCGCTCAAAAGCTCCTGCCTCCACGGCAGTGCTTTTCGTAATTTTTTCACATTATGTCTAATAGCCTTTTTAATCATTACTGGATTATTACGGATCTTATTGCAGGCAACTTCGATACGTTGTAGGAGAATATCTAAATATCCCTAAACACCTCTGCCTATCTACATATTCGGAGAGTTCTGATCCAAAAATATCACCCGCAAGCCGTCTTGGCAGAATGTGAGGACCAATCAATCGATTACTATTAACTCCACACCATAAGTTGATTGAAAATTTGTACTGGGATTTCATGTGTCTCACTGCTTGTGGATTTTCTTCAGCCCGCTGATGTGAATTCCTGAAATTGAAGACTCGAGCCCTCGTAAACATGGCTTCATCGGTGAATGAAATTTTGTTCGCCATTCTCTCATTTCGTAAAATCCACCGAATAACACGAATTTCATCACCGGCTCTAATCTATGTAACTTTTGGAAATTAAATAGGGGTAAATATTGCTTTTCTTCAATCTGCGCCATACAGTTAAATGCGGCACATTGAGAACATAGGAAATTCTACTACCTAGTGCTGTATTCTGGATGTGCCTCCATCATTTCAAGAAATTTCAATCGTTCCTTTGACGATGAGCCATATTTCCGAGGGATGGAGTATAATTTGAGGAATTTACACCGATGGGCTTAAAATTCACATGCAGTCTTGTTTAGTCATTTGTTTGTTTACTTTTTCACTGTTGATTTGTGACAAGTGCAAACAATTACAAATTGTGAAACACGATATTTATGAATGAATGAGTGAATAAATTCATGGAACATCTAAAATACAATTCGACGACGAGACGACGAGAAAAATGCACGTGCAGTTGGCATTTTCCATTATTTCGAGGAAATCGATAATAACACACCATATTGTTATGTTTATCATAAATTAATACACTTATCTTATCAATCTTATGAGTCGTGAAACGTTTCGAGGGAATTGTATATAAAGTGAGTTAGTAAATATATATTCATTTATTTCACTTTGCGATCAATGGAAAATTCCATACCACTCAGGAATTTGATACTGTTTCAGATAATTGGAAGTATTATTACATACGAAATATAAATCACTTATCGAAAACGAGAATATTCTTCTGGCATCTTCATGTCAATTGATTATTATAATTATAATGGAAGTGGCTCTTTGCTCTTGCTTTGGAAGTGGCAGAGGAGAAGCAATCGAAGAGTTGTGGATTGATACCAGAATGAATGAATCTCTGGACTCCAAAGAGATCGTGAAATTTCTGGAAATATATGTTGACGGAAACCTCAAGTGGCGTTGTCATAGTTATCATGTATGTGGAAGGTTGAACAGTGCGTACTATGCCGTTTCACGCCTTACTAGCTGTCTTCCAGCCTAGGAGCTGCTGGGCATTTACTATGGCATGGTTTATAGCCACTTAGCTTATAACGTGGTCCTCTGGGGTTCTTCGGGGGGATCTCGGCGAGTTTTCATTTCCCAAAAAAGGATTGTGCGCCTTATATTCAGACTTCGGCCCCGTGACTCTTGTCGTCCGACAGTTTGGTGTTCTTCCCTTTCCTTGCATCTACATTTTGAATTGCCTTGTTTATGTCCACTTCGACTTGGGCAAATATAGGAAATGTTCGGATTTTCATGAGTATGAAACCCAGCATAGGGACATTATAGCCTTTCCCAAACATCTGACTGCTAAGTATAAAGCTTCACCGAATTCTATGGGCATTAAACTACCCAACCATCTGCAAGGTAGATTCAAATCAACGAATGGAGGGCTGTTCAGGATAGAGGTAAAGTCCCTATTACTCAAAGGGTGTTATTATAGTATCGAGGAGTTTCTCACTGATACCATATATTAGGTAAGCAAAGAATTTATCTATTTTTTCTCAGTGTAGGGACGACTTGTCCTATACGTTTGTAAATGTCTAAAAGGATGAATAAACTATCTTTCTATCTATTATTCGATCATTCAATTCGTATAGTAATCATCGTCATCACTTATGCCTTGTTTACATGTGACGAGTATTTGGCCGAGACAGTGATCTAAACACAAGATAAAGTCCTCGACCCAGTAAAAGACGAGTAAAATGAGCGAGCGAGTGAATGTAAACTGTTTTTATTCGCTGGGCCGAGTGGCTACACCCACTACCAAGATGTACTTGTACTGTACTCGGCATGTCTAAACGGCCCGTCGAGTGTTGTGTACCGAATAGTTGTAAATTCGATAGTCCTTCAACTGGGCCACTCGACCCAGCGAATCGAATACCTGAAGAGGCTGACTCGGTCAGTATTTTTGTTCGGCCGAGTAGCAAAACGAGTTTCTCGGCCGTGAGCTTGTCTCATGTAAACAAGGCATTAGGCAATCTGCACACTGAGCGTATCGCATATTAGATGCGATGTACGGAATGTATACCTTTTTTTGGTGCCCACTTGTATTTCGGGTTATAGGAATCGTCGCTGCAGGGCGAATCTTGTACGCGTCGATTATGATACGCTCCGTATGCAGAAAGCACATAATTCAATCGCGATTTACTAGTTTCCGAAGTCCGAACGTTCTTTGTTTGTATGTGAAGCTTTTTGGCACTTTTAAAAAAAATAGCACGAAATTAAATCAAACGGAAGCTTAGCAAACACCGACGAAAAAAAGGCAAATTCATTCGCAAAGAATCGGAAGCATCAATTCAAACTGAACATGACAAGTAATCCTTCATACGAGATTGAGAAGAAGCTTGAAACGAAATCAATGATTGCGACGAAGAGAATATAGATTATACAATAACGGAAGAAGTTCCTAAAATAACCTATAAACTGAATCCTAGAAAAGCAATAAACAATAAAACCCTCAAAAATTTGACACAAGAAGAAATCAACAAAATTACAAGAATCATCAATACGAAACGAGTATTAACTAACAATAATTATTCCAAAACCAGGAAAAACAAGGAATGAAGTGGAAAACTATGGACCTTCGAGTCCACTACCATCCATAAGCAGAATAGCAGAAAGTGATATACAGGGTGTTTTCAAAGGTGAGTTTTTTTTTTACCAGTGATATAACCCATTTTCCAAAAAATAGTTCATATAAAATTTTCACAAGACCCGAGTATGTCGAAGTTACCCGATAATCTTAGGAATTCTCAGCCCAGACCTGGTTCGTATTGATATCTATATGTGTAGAATTTGTAGAATCTGCTATTGCATAGCGGAACATGTGTCTTGTCTTCTAAGCCTCTGAGAATTGAAAATCGTAGTATAAAGAAATAGTGAATACCAAGAAATATCACCAATTCTAAGAAATGTTCACTCATAATATACTCACCTAATGGTGGGGTGGGGAGGTGGACTGGCGCCAGCTCGTAATTGATATTATAATCATAATAATAATGATAAATCATCTTTATTAGGTGGAAGTTTAGCTAAAAGCTACTCTAATACTTTTACCTATCAGAAAGACAATACTAAACCTCATTTAACTAAACGAGTTATTTCCATTTACCAAAAAAAACAAAAACATTTACACAGTATATAATCCGAAAATAAACTTCAATAAAACAATATTCTTCATTGAGAGACGGAAACCTGGCTGCGCAGAATCAAATTTCAGACTTAGATCCAAAAGCCACTGATTGCTTTGACTTCAAAATTATCAGCAATACGATTATAAATGTGGGGTGCTTGGTAGGAAAAGGAACTCTTCAACTTTGTAGTATGATGCTGAGGGATACTGATATTATACTGTTCTTTAATATTCACCGAATGAATATTATGTCGGAATCTTATTTTTTTATACATGTACGTATGAGGGTTGTTCAGATAATATTATTTTGTGAATGAAGCACATCAAATGTACCCTTCTGCAGTTATTCATTCAGAGTCATCTCAGAGTTTGGATAGCTTGAAGTTGGTACAGACCGACTCAAGTTGAGAACTAGACGACAACAACGATTCTGAACAGATCGAATCCTTGATGAATCGAACCAATCAAGAATAGAACCAAAGACAAAATCACCATAATCAAAACATGACAAAAAAGTTGCATAATTATCAGACAGGTGTCGACTACCGTATAGGAGTTTGAGGCACATGTATGCTATCTGAGCGCAGGCAGAAACATGGTTTGAGAACTTTAGTTGTTTATCAACAAGCAAACCGAGCTTTTTCACAACCACCTGTGGCTGCAGAGTCGAATCCATTATCGATATGATGGCAAAATTATTAGCTTTAGAAATGGCAGATCTACTTCCATAAACAATTAGGTTGGATTTGTTGGGATTTATATGAAGGTTGTGCTTCCTTGCGCATTGTACAATCGAAAGCAGATCACTGTTCAATGGAGATGCAACCAGGGCCTCATCCAGATGGAAACCTAAATAAATTTGACTGTCATCGGCGAAAAAATGTATCGGCAATATTTGACGCAATTAACGAAATCCGCTGTATAAATTAGAAAAATCAGTGGACCTAGGATTGATCCCTGTGGTACCCCTTTGTTGATAATGATACGTGATGACTCTTTTCTCCAATTTTAACAGACTGTTTTAGCTGACCAGAATACTTTAATTTGGCACAGAGAAGCTCATGATTGATAGTATCAACGGCCTTCGTGAAATCGAATAGAACCTGTGCAGTAACGTTACCTTTATCCCAATCACTCAGTACATAATCAAATGTGTAAGCAAGTGGCGTAGGAACACTGTGTCCACTTCTGAAACCAGATTGGTGAGATGGAATGATATTGAAAGATGTACAGTAGTCATGAAGTTCTTTATACACCCATTTCTCCAGAATTTTCGACAATAAGGGTGGATCCTAATTGGTCTAAGATCACTGAAGGAGTTTGGTTTCTCTCCAAGCAAATATTAATGAAGTGTTTTATGGGCAATTGCGCTCCTGGCATGCACAGCCTGATCATAGATCTAGAAATAACATCGACACCAACAGCACCAGATTTCAAATAGGCGCTTGTTTTACGCATTCCTTCTTTTCAAGAAAATATAATATTCACTCTTCTCAAATGAAATCAAATTTTAATATCGCATTTACAGAAATGAAATCGATATTATAAAATGTCTAATATCCAAATTATCAATGATTGAAAATATAGTCTTCAACATCGAATATTCTGCCCATAATGTAGAAGAGTGACTGATCAAACCGAAGGTCAACTGTCGAAACATTCAACTTGACAGCGATGCCAAATCAATTTGGTTTTCTGAACTGTGGTTTAGTGAAAATTAACTAATCAGGAAAAATTTTGAATTGACATGAGGTGGCACTGTAGGAAGACTATCGAACCAAAGGTTATTACAAGCACCACTGATTATGTGAACCAAATCGGCCGTCATTTTCATATATCTCCAATTTTCTCTCGATGACGAATTGAATTTTCAGCTGGAAGGATTTTAGTATTTGGTAGAAAATGTAATATCTTATCATTTTGAGGACCAATTATGTTTGAGCCTACTAAGATAGTTTTCCGAGTAAAGAAAATATTCGAGATTAGTTTTCGGTCCAACCAGAGGCATCACGGACCTGAAAATATATAATTTGAGGATTGATATCTTATTAATGTTATAAATGTTGATATAATGATGATTACTAACGTCTCAATAGCAGATGTTTCTTGAAGCACCCGTTCTGAAAGCGGTTAAGCTGGTATGCCTCTGTGGGGTTGAGAAGTGACTTGAAACATTTTTTTCAGGTCAAATCCGCTTCCATCATCAAAATTTTCCCTTGATTCGCTACACAGGATGGAATCAGTTTCTGGTAGAGGAAACGCCAATTACCGATGGAAATATCTACCTATTTTCACAAATTAACTGCTGCTTGATTATGTAGGACTCTCTTCAAATTCAAATCACAATTAGAAAATCCCCTGAAAATGAAACCCAGTTGAAAACTCCGTTCCGTTCAGATAATAGTCTTCTGCGTTTCCAGATGTTCCCCCCTATAGACAAACGGAAGGAACGGACGGAGTGGAAGAAACCTATAATTTGCAAAAAAAAATACAACCCCGCAGAAATTCATTTTAACCTCGGAACGGCCATCAAAATCGGCCAAGTCCTGAGTGGCATCCGACAGATATCCACAGACGGAGACCAACCACAAAAAACGAACTATAATATAAATAGAAATTGGGTAAACTTGTCCCGTTATGTTGCTACTCCTGAAATAGACTCATCTTCGGGGTCAGAGTTCGAAGTCCTACATAGTAGGGATGAATCGGGAGAGACAGTTGAGTGGGCTGGCTGTATTCGGTAAGGGTGAATCACCTGCTTGATATTTGTTGACGTAAAGGAGAGGGAGGAAAACCTGCTGTGACGAGGGTTAAGAGTTCGGGAGGGTTTTTGTGGACTTTTGATGGTGTTTTTGGATGGGGAGCCTTGATGAGAATATTAAATAAAGTTTCCTAGATATATACGATCAAGCTGTTAGGGAAACTTAATTTTTGTTAGTGTACTAGTAAAACGCCTTTTTGATGCTATGGATAAGACTTACTGGGTAATATTTATTTTTCGAATAAATGTTTTTTTCTCGAAAATAATATTATGCACTGATTATAAGCCAATTAGAGTAATATCCAATATTTCTGAAAAAATCCACTTAAAGTTGAAAAAATATAACTGAGGATGTTATGTTGCGAAAGCGTACCTATACATACACATTCATAAGGGTTCAATGGTTTTTTCAATGAATATATTTCTAATATCCTATTCTCATCAACGTATGAACATCCACATTTTCTACTTTTTGGATACAAAGAAAGAAAGCAAAGGATTGAATACACTTGAAATGATTATATGCATAATGATCAATGTTTTTCTCCCAGCTCTCTTAGGCCTAAGATCTTTTAGTAGTCATAGCAGAACCTTCCGAAATTTTGAATTTCTGATTATGTTACTGATTTATTGCCCTTATTGAAAATTGAAGTCATCAATAAATTGAAAAATCTTATAGTTGCTGTTATTGCAGTTTTAACAGAGATCTAGAAAAAAGGAAAGTGTTCCGAAAATCGGGAAAACTATGATCACTTATATAGCGGTAACCGATTAATGAAAGAATAATGCATCTCAAGAAATTAGAGAATAATATGACTCAATTGGTCGTCTTGGCAGTTAATGATGACAAATAAGTCCAAAAGAAGATTCATTTTGTGAGCAACTAAATGAAGAAATAGGAATAATAAAAATATCAAGAGAAGTGCCTTCAGACGAATCGAAATGGTGGAGTGGGAAGAAAGGAAGATCGATCATGTTGTTAGGATGATTTGAAAAAGGAGTTCCTGACGACAATGGAAGACGTTGGATAGAAATATACGAACAAAATTAGTGGACAATCTTAATGAGGTATTTTCAATATAAACCGAGCGATAATGATAAGATAAAAATCCCGATTGGAATTACTATGGACATTACTATTCATTACAAATAACTTGGAAAATGAGAGTGAATGTATACTATCAAAAGAAATTACGAAAAGCACTGCCGTGAAGTCAGGAGCTTTTGAGCGCTCGTACATCCACCTTGTAGGTAGATTCGCATTTCCAGTTTTGGAAATCAATTGAAGGAATTTTCGACAGCTTTCAAAATAATTCTGAAACTTAGGCGAAACTCCAGACTTCATGTCAGTGCTTCAGCAGACCAATTTTTTTTCCATAATTCGCTAGAATTTTTTACGATATCTATGGTCTTAGTGATGCGATCTGGACGAAATTTCGCACGTAGTTTGAATACATTATTCCTCAGCAAAATTTCATTCCAATCAAATCGGTAGTTTCTAAATTATCAGGAAAAAAATATTTTGAATGGTCATATTTACGGAACCCCTAGTCTAATTTTGCTCATTGATGAACGTGACCGTGAAATTCGCGATCCAAACCCACCCTGAAAATTTCAAGTTCCTAGGCCTTTTCCTTCGGAAGTTATAATTTTCTATGGTTTCTATGGTTCTGGTCATGCGATCTAGAGAAATGTAGCTTGAATATATCATTTTCCATTAGTATACAAAATTTCGTCGAGATCGAATCTGTAGTTTTGAAATTATCGAGAAAACTAAATTTCAAACGACCATATTTACGGAATCCCTAGTATAATTTCGCTCATAGATGAAAGTGATCACGACAATCGGGATCCACACCTATCCTGAAAATTTCAAGTCCCTAGGCGTTTCCGTTCAAAAGTTAAAATTTTCTATGGTTTCTAAGGTTCTGGTGATGCGAGCTGGACAAAATTTTGCATGTAGCTTGAACACCTCAGATTCCAATTAGAGTGCAAATTTTCATCTCGATCGAATCTGTAGTTTCCAAGTAATCAGGAAAACAAAATTTCGAGCGGCCATATTTACGGAACCCTTCGGCGAATTTTGCCCAATAACGAACTCAACCGCGGCATTCGTGATTCGAACCTACCCTGAAAATTTCAAGTTTCTAGGACATTCCGTTCGAGAGTTATCGTGTATACGGCCGGCCGGACGGACAGACTCGAAATTTTCGACGAATTTGTCATCAGTGAGTCGAACCTTGTCGATTGAGACCATTTTCGGCTCAAAATTCGAAAAATACAGACATCGTGACGAAATGATATAGCCCTCGTGTAAGTAGTACGAGCACTCAAAAATGACGATTGCCGTATCATCAACAGAAAAGTCGCTGATGAATGATGATGTTACCATATGAATTCGAGCTATCCCATGGAATGTTTTGTTTTGTCAAAAACACGTAGAACACGTAAAACAAAATTGGTTCCAAAAGTGGGAATTCAATGTGGGATAAAGTCCATGCAGACCAACTGCGGGGATCTTCATGTTTCACATCAAATTGATATAATATACCTACCGAAATGCATAGAAATATATTCTGAAAAACTGAACTCCCTTCTATTCATAAGTTGACATATACATAATGACATTTTATCATTCACGTTAGTTTCATGGATTCTAGATTGATAGTGTAAGTCACTTCTATATAAAATACCATTGAAATTCGAATTCTTATCTATTTAGAATAAGTCGCCTTGGAGTATGACCTGGAATATGAATAGAATAGGGACGAATTTGCATAATCTGATTCTTATGCAAGCACCAGCTGAGTTGAACACCATAAGTCACATTATGCTACATGTAAGCCACTCCAGTGATCGAAAACATAACATCTGATCTGTAGAGTGCGCCTAACCTCAAAATTTCAGAAACAAAACATTATCGTTCTAGTCTACCTTGATATGCTGAAGACTTGAGATGATTAGGATTTCATTTCCACCACAACCGAGCACATGCAGAAATACTCTCCGATAAAGAACGAATTCAATCAATCTGAAAGGTAGATTTTCAATCGAACACGAACCGTACAGGAAAAACAAAACAAAACATACACATTTCGTTTGAAGATTGTCAATGCGCTACCCGCTGTTTTACCTAAGTTCATCCTTGTTCCTCACGTGTGAAAATATAACGCATGCGTTTCAAGTTGTGGTTTGTTTTCGGTCTGATGAGATGAAATAATACTGCAGGAAAGTTCATTATTTGTTTATGTATTAGGGAAAGACATTTATCCCGGAGAATGGGTAAAAAGAAGGGTTTGCGTAAATAATCTCTCGTCGCACCATCGATTCAATATCCATACTCAGTTCATCTTAGAATGATAAATTACTGACTTTCATTCGAACTTTTTTGGGAACAATAAATAATCACTATCAAGAAATATTTAATTACTTTCACACATCTGTGTGCCCAATGATATTGATGATTCATGGAGAGCAATTCTTATTGGTATTTCAGAGTCATCTCACGGTTCAACCTGCAACTAACGTAATATAATAAAGAAACCGTTATCGTAACGTAATGAAAATGTGTAACTGCGATTCAATTTTCAATAATGGTGTAGTTCAGCCATTCTAGAATATTGGGACTTTTTCTCAGTTCATATGAAGAACGGCCAAGTACATCTCGGACCACGCCCAATGAAGGGTTCCGTACAACTAGCATGTAACCGAAAATATCTGATATCTCGAAAACAGCACAACATATTTCATTCGAACCAATTTTCATTGACAGTGACGAAAGTGTTTTTCATCTTCTATAACCCTGAATTTTTTCAAGAATTTTATAGTTGAAAAGCAAGGGAAGGGAAACACTTTTGAGGATTTCAGAAGCCCATATTCGAATATATCTGAAATATCGGAACTTTCATATTATTTTTGAAGACCTTTTCGACGAAAACCCACATGCTCATTGCACTGTTTTTTTTATCCTTCAGTAAGTATGGCGAGTGCCTAACGTTATTTTTTTTCGTAATTTTACCACACTCTTCTCTAGCGGTTCACAGAAGCCACCAGCTTATGGAATTTCGTCTGATATTTAGTGCCAATAGAGAAAAATGTCTGTGACATACAAGGGCGGTCCTAGGCTGAATTTCTGGGGGGGGGGGTAATTGAATGAACAATTCAAAAAATTTTTTCCGGGATAGTGCACAACCAACAACTAACCAACCCCCACCCGCCAATGTCGGGGTCATGTTTATCGATGAGCAAAATTAAACTAGGGGTTCCGTAAATATGGCCATTCAGAAAATTTGTTTTCTGATACTGAATGGATTGGAATGAAATTTTGCACATAGACAATAATGTACTCAAACTACGTGCGAAATTTGTCCAGATCGCATTGCCAAAACCATAGATACCGTATAAAATTCTAGCGCATAATCGGAAAAAAAATTGGAAACCTAAAGCACTGACGTGAAGTCTGGAGTTCTGCTCAGTTTTAAATTTTTATGACAGCTGTTAAAAAAAATTTCAATCGGTTTCTAAAACTTGAAAATGCGATTCTAATGGGTGATTTTTTAAGAGCTTGAGAACTTTTTTTAAAAAAAAAACGCATAAAATTTGCAAAATCTCATCGGTTCTTTATTTGAAACGTTAGATTGGTCCATGACATTTACTTTTTGAAGATAATTTCATTTAAATGTTGACCGCGGCTGCGTCTTAGGTGGTCCATTCGGAAAGTCCAATTTTGGGCAACTTTTTCGAGCATTTCGGCCGGAATAGCCCGAATTTCTTCGGAAATGTTGTCTTCCAAAGCTGGAATAGTTACTGGCTTATTTCTGTAGACTTTAGACTTGACGTAGCCCCACAAAAAATAGTCTAAAGGCGTCAAATCGCATGATCTTGGTGGCCAACTTACCGGTCCATTTCTTGAGATGAATTGTTCTCCGAAGTTTTCCCTCAAAATGGCCATAGAATCGCGAGCTGTGTGGCATGTAGCGCCATCTTGTTGAAACCACATGTCAACCAAGTTCAGTTCTTCCATTTTTGGCAACAAAAAGTTTGTTAGCATCGAACGATAGCGATCGCCATTCACCGTAACGTTGCGTCCAACATCATCTTTGAAAAAATACGGTCCAATGATTCCACCAGCGTACAAACCACACCAAACAGTGCATTTTTCGGGATGCATGGGCAGTTCTTGAACGGCTTCTGGTTGCTCTTCACTCCAAATGCGGCAATTTTGCTTATTTACGTAGCCATTCAACCAGAAATGAGCCTCATCGCTGAACAAAATTTGTCGATAAAAAAGCGGATTTTCTGCCAACTTTTCTAGGGCCCATTCACTGAAAATTCGACGTTGTGGCAGATCGTTCGGCTTCAGTTCTTGCAGGAGCTGTATTTTATACGGTTTTACACCAAGATCTTTACGTAAAATCTTCCATGTGGTCGAATAACACAAACCCAATTGCTGCGAACGGCGACGAATCGACATTTCACGGTCTTCAGCAACACTCTCAGAAACAGACGCAATATTCTCTTCTGTACGCACTGTACGCATTCGTGTGGTTGGTTTAATGTCCAATAAAGTAAACTGAGTGCGAAACTTGGTCACAATCGCATTAATTGTTTGCTCACTTGGTCGATTATGTAGACCATAAATCGGGCGTAAAGCGCGAAACACATTTCGAACCGAACACTGATTTTGGTAATAAAATTCAATGATTTGCAAGCGTTGCTCGTTAGTAAGTCTATTCATGATGAAATGTCAAAGCATACTGAGCAAACACTAATGCATGAAAATCCTAACCTCAAAAAAATCTGAGCAAATACTAATGCATGAAAATCCTAACTTCAAAAAAATCACCCGTTACCTAAAAGGTGGATGAAAGAGCGCTCAAAAGCTCCTGACTTCACGGCAGTACTTTTTATACCTTTTTTTACAAACTTTCCAATTCTAATTGCCACGTTCCTACGAATCCAACACTTTCTTAATCAGAAAACCGTTCGGAAAATAAATGTTCTCTTCTTCAGGCTGAACAACACAAGGGCTTAGATATGGAGGGGTACTGGGGTTATTAATTACCCCCTAAGATTTTCAAAATATAAAGTTTCAGAATTATCGCCAAGGCTTGAGGTACCTATAGCTGACGAGATTTCTTATCGATTACCCCCTCAAGAAACAACATCAGCAGTTTAGGTATCAATCTTATCAAACAACAGACTCACCATTTATACATTTTATGCAATATGATCTTCAAAAATAAAACGTACGACTGAAAGTAAAACTTCAGAATTTTTCATCTATTTTACTGATTTTTCTGTTTTGCTTTTTTTTTCTGTTAGTTTTATTGCATTCTTATATTAATTTCTTGTTGGTCATTTTTTCCTAAATGAAATTTTCCAGTTTCCGTTAGCCTACACCCCCCACCCCCCTTAGGACAGCCCTTGGTGACATACAGACAGACGGTCATGACGGAATTGTGAGGGTTCCGTTTCAGACATTTTGCTACGGAACTTCAATACGAATTGAAGTAATAATTCTCTTTTAAACTCTTCTAAAATTATTGTAGAATCTTCGGAGATCATAAAGCGCGAAAGAATTGATATCTCCATGGAACTCATTTGAAAGACCGACATTTCACGATAGTAATATATTAAGAACCCATTGAAAATGATTTCTGGAAACAATAAGCGCCAGTTATTGTTTCCAGTTGTGAGTAGGCCAAACAATCTTAGGGCCGAAACTCACTCGTCATACACGCATCCGATCCGACTCCCATCATACATTCGGACGAGTGTCTGAGAGGGAAATGGCAATGGACTTTGAACGGCCTTTTACCCCTTTCCGACACGTAACCGTTCAAGTTCTCAAAGGTGAGGCTTTTTTTGGCCAGCAATAGAACTCATCAAAATAAGTCGATATACCTACCAAAAATCGTTTGAATAAAATAACCACCAGCGCCGAGTATTTCGAGATTAAAGTTATCCCCGAATACGAGAATTTCCTAGCACGGATCTGTATTAGGTTCGTATTGATATTTGAATGTTCAGATATTAACAGCTATGTGAGGTCAGTATACGGAAAGATGCGTAGGATGATTAAGGTTTCAATCTAAACCTTCTATTTTTGCGCGATTGTTTTTAGCAACAAGAGCGTTATAATTTTGCCCAAATGTCTATAATGGGAATTTTGAGCCCATAATGGTCTCGAACGATTAGATTGGACGAACAGATGAAGAATTCGTGGTCAAATTCAATTATCTACATCTGTCGGGTCGTGAACACGATAACTTTCGAAAGAAGAAGCCTATAGTTCCGAAATTTTGTGGATACGTTCGACGTCTGAATTCGCCAGTTAGGTTCCAGTTTCCAAGACAGAATTGAGCTTTTCATTTAGGAATACGAACGGTTGTTACAACCCATAAACAATATTCACAAAATACAGGGAAATCAATATTGAACAATCTAAAACTAACCATAGTGCAAAATTAGAAACCTTTTATTACATATAAACGAATGAAACAACATTCTGTGATAGTTTTTGCTTTAGACATTTTTCAAATTGAGAAAAGACGTAGGGGAAAGACATGTACCCTCGATTTTTTTTTTGAAAACTGTACGTACTAAAATCAACTCCTTTGGCTTGGTTATTTGAAATATTAAACTTTATAATACTAATTAATATGATTGAAGGATTGTACACTATTTTATAAGAAATGGTGCTTGTACAAAAAAGACGCATTTTGTCCGAAGGTACAATACTGGTTTGTACCTGTGGACGACAAAGTTCGTACCTTTGGATGGACTATACTTACTATACGGACTTATATTTCAAAGATGAGATAACTATTGTATATTTAAGCGAAAATAGTTATTTGTTTATAGCAGGGAACACTAACAGACAAATAATATATGGATTCTCACATATAGTTATACAGGGTGTTTCATTGGTAACTGTACATACGTTAACCTGAGGTGGAGCTAGCCTAGACGAGTCCAAAAAACCTATATGTGATAGGTCTAATAAACTTCATAGCCGAGATACAGGGTGATTTATGTATTCATCAATATTTTCAATTGCTTATAACTTTTGAACTATTCGGTATAATCGATTGATATGTGGGACGTAAAACACACTTCCATGGGTGAATCGATTCATCTTTGAATTGATCAGAAAATCCAGGTCCGTATCTGAAAAATTTGGCCCTTTTCGCAGGCTGAGATTCAACACCCTGTATGAAGGAATATTGGAATTTGATTAGAATATTCGGAAAGAGTAGAAAATTTTCGATGGGGGTCAGTAGATTTCAACGAAGTTTGATCCATCAAACATTTTGGCTGAAGATTCAATTCGATAGTAAAATTTCACTTACTTCAGAATAATGTCGTACATTGAGATTGAATTCGAAAAATTTTGGGTTGGACCGATGAAATATTTGTATTTTTTTTTCATATTCTAATGAATAATTTCAAGAATTTATCAGAAAATATGGATTTTGATTGAGTCATGCAAAATGATCAACAGTCAGCAACAAATGAGTAGACAAGTGAAACATTTGAAAGAAATCATAAAAGTTGCTCAAAAGTGCCACTGCTTTGCTCGATGTACATTCTTGCTCTTTTAAAATTACTTCTTATAGCCTTTTTGATCATTTCTGGATCACTACGGATCTTATTGCAGGCAACTTCGATTCGTTGTAGGAGAATATCCTCACTTTCAATCTCAGACGCATATACTGAAGATTTCAAATAACCCTGAACGAAATAATCGATAGGATTGAAATCTGGTGATCTAGGAGGCGGTCCACCTCTGCCTATCCACATATTTGAAAAGTTCTGATCGAGAAAGTTCCTAACAAAAGCTCTAAAATGGAGGGAGCCCCATCATGGAAATACATTTTTGCAATCTTCGTACCGTTGAGTAGTACAGGGAGATGATTTCGAAGGAAATCCAAATAAATATCACCAGTAAGACGTCTTGGCAGAATGTGAGGCCAAATCAATCGATCATTATAAACTCCACACCATACATTAATTGAAAATTTGGGATTTCATGTGTCTGACTGTGTGTGGATTTTCTTCCGCCCATGAAGAGCCATATTTCCGAGGGAAGGAGTCTTCAATTTGAGGAATTTGCATCGATTGGCTACATAAAATCCACATGCCGTCTTGTTTACTCATTTGTTTAGTTATTTTTTCACCATTGATCATTTTGAATGAATTATTCAAAATCAATATTTTTCTGAAAAATTCTTGAAATTATTCACCAGAATATGAAAAAAATACAAATATTCCATTAGTCTAACACACAATTTTTCGGATTCAATCTCAATGTACGACATTATTGTGAAGTAAGTGGAATTTTACTATCGAATTAAATCTTTAGACAAAAATGTTGATGGGTCAAACGTCCTGCGGGACACTGAAATCTACTGATGCCCATCGAAAATTTTCTGCTCTTTCCGAATATTTTAATAAAATTCCAATATTCCTTCATACAGGGTGTTGAATCTCAGCCTGCGAAAAGGGCCAAATTTTTCTGATACGGACCTGGATTTTCTGATCAATTCAAAAATGAATCGATTCACCCATGGAAGTGTGTTTTACGTTACAAATATCAATCGATTATACTGGATAGTTCAAAAGTTATAAGCAATTGAAAATATTGATGAATACATAAATCACCCTGTATCTCGGCTATGAAGTTAATTAGACCTATCACATATAGGTTTTTTGGACTCGTCTTGGGTAACTCTACCCCAGGTTAACGTATGTACATTTACCAATGATAAACCCTGTATAGTATAGTTATAGTAAGGAAGGGTTAGTTACATTTCACTGCGACCTCAAAGTCTATTGTGCCCCCAATCAGAGCCGTATTTGCAAATGAGCTACCTACAGCTCGCCCTTCAGCTCCAGAGCTCCAATGAACTCCAGTATCTGAGAGGGCTTCAAGGAGGATAGATCCTCATTCCTCCTGTAATCATCTTGTCCAAGACATTCTTTGCGCTGGTTTGCAATGGCGAGGCATTCTGTAACCAGGTGAACAGGAGTTTCCTCCTCTTCACCACAGAATCTACACTCGTCAGTTTCTGTTAAGCCCATTCTCATCATATGCTTCCTAAGGCGGCAATGTCCTGCGAGGAAGCCAATGAGTAGGCATAACTTGTTCTTACTGAGATACAAATACTTTTTGGATCTTGAACTTTCAAAGTTCCGAATGAACTTCTTGGAGTGATCCATTCCTAGAAGGTACCTCCAGAGTGCTTTTCTTTCAGTCTCTTCCTTCTCCAGTAACTCTTTCTTATAGGTGCATTTACCTATGCCACAGAAAGGTTCTGGGTCAGTAAGTGGCGTTTGTGCTCCCTTTCGGGCATGTGTATTGGCCTCTTTGTTTCCTTTGATTCCTGAGTGACCAGGAACCCAGACTTAAGAGACTTTATTGTATTTGCCTACTTCATTAAGTTTTCTCCGGCACTCCCATATCAGCTTTGAGTCGATGATATAAGAGTTCAGTGCATTGATAGCAGCTTGACTATCAGAATGGATCACAATGTCACACCCTTGATTGTTTCTTTCCAGGTTTATATCTATGCATCTTTCGATTGCAAGTATTTCTGCGTGAAAAGCTCTCGAGTAGAAGCCTAACGCCACTTGGTTCTTGCCCCGTATTCTCCATCGCCGGCCCCTATCGTGGTTTTAGAACCATCTGTATACCATTTAATGGTATTCACTTTGAAGTTTTGGGTAGTGTATTCGTTTTCCCATGTTTCCTTTTTGCATAGCATAGTGTTGAAGTTCTTCTCAATCCTTACTTTTTCATTTTATCATAACATCTCTAGGCAGGTTCCCTGATGAGATGTACTTCTTCAGAGAGGACCAGGCTCTCTGACTTTTAATTGTCTCATTCCCTGTACCTTCTCTAGATATTCTAAGGATAGCCTCATGGGCTACCCTATTGATCACTAGATGTAGAGGAGTGAGATCTGTGATGACCTCAAGTGCTCTTGTCGGGCACGTTCTCATAGCTCCAGTGATGCAAACGCAGGCAAGCCTTTGTATCCTGTCGAGTATTTTCCTCAAGATACAAAGGCTTGTGTGGGTTCTTACATACTAACATATCAGTCATTATCTTCTAAAGTTCAGTAAAATTAAGGCATGTTTTATTCATCGAAAGAAATGTCAAATACCTTTGAATAAAGAACCACAGGAACATTAGGCCTGAAAAAGTGGGACCAAACTAGTTGCTGCATATGGTCGACTCGTATTTCCGGATTGCAATGGCGTATTTTAGTAGGGTAGAAACTAGGAAACTTCCATTCATTTTAGTTGCTATTAATGCTTTGAAACATTGATCGAAAAATATTTCTTAAAGCTTTTTGTGTGAGCTCTCTCGCAAATCAATAAAACTTTACGAGAAATCCAGATGAATTGAACCATTATTTAATTTGCATTAATTATTTAATTTACATTTGCAAGGATGTAATGGACAGTTTCAAACATGAAATAAAATGAAAAATAAAGTAGAAGGACGAATAAAAGAATAGAAAATATATGAAGATACATTTATTGCCCTCTAAATAAAATTAATTTTATATACATATTTCTGATATTTTCACTTCTTATTGCATTCTCACAAATTGAAATATGATTGATTCTCGTTGTGAGACATGCCATACAGACACATTCAATCAACCATATGCGCTAGCAGCTCCAACTTTATCAGTTGAGACCATTCTCGGCTCAGAATTTACAAAATACTTTTGTTTACAATGTTGGTGGAGAAACACCACACTGATGAGTGTGGCCGTTTGATATGGTTGTTTCCGTCTCGCTCCGAAGAAAAGTAGTCGAATGCTCCTTCCTTAGGTACATATATATGGACGAAAAATAGAACCCATTTCATTGAGTTCATCAATAAGAGAAGCGATTGGATTAATTGCTCAGTGATTATTCCTTAGAACTTACCAATCCGTAGAGGAGGCAACTGCTTAGCCGATTTCCTCGGCATTTTGATTGAAAGTCACTGACATACCACGATCATGTTTTCAAAACTGCTCAAAAACCAGGAGTTCAGATCAGTTCACACAAAATCAGAATTTTCATCACGTTCCTGTAATAAAATTCCAACGGAAAACGTTTTTATGACTGGAAACATCGTATCGATGATGTTCGAAACAGATTATCGGCAATTTAACGTGTTGCATGAGGAAAAATGCATTTCGATTATAATTTACGAGTAACTGGCCAACTCATAATTTTCATTTGAAACTAAAGCTGTATCATAAACTGTTAGGCTCCAAATACTCTTGTTTGTATAATAATTGTGTGAGTTTCATTGTTCACACATCTCGGTCGGCTTAATTTCGATTACCTGATTTATTGAATACCTATCTATTATATCTATGAATATGGAAAACACATAATGATAGATATGGGTTTAGTGAAATCGTAAATTGTTGGATGTATTTTCCGTTCATCTTTGAATTGGGTGATAATTCGGATCACAAATTAACCGAAGAACAGAGCCGGAACTAGGATTCTTGCACCTTTCAAAATGCGCCCTTGAAAAATTGATTTTTCTATGCATCGTTGTGTTTCTTAATTGATCTCCATTCGTTATATTACCAAGAACTCTTCATTCACAACTCGAACAACTTACTGGTTGAAAAAAGTTTGGAAATTGGTCTGTAATGCTCAACAAGATTTTTGTTACCTGTTTTGAATACGGGGTTGAGCTACTAACTTTGGGTTCATCTATTGGTATCAAAACATCTATGGTAGCCATGAAAATCTTGCCCCAGACAGCCACAGTACCCGATCGTTGATGCAAAACTACTAGGATGTGCCTCGGATGAACAACACCATTGGACAGAGATCTTTTCTCTTACTTGCGCCAAGGTCATTCAAGATGCTATTCTCAAACTTGAAAGTCGTACGTAGCCCAAACTCTTTCGAGTTTGTCGTGAAGTCAGGAGCTTTTTCGAACGACCATATTTACGGAACCTTGTGGAATTCTGCCCATTCACGAACTCAACTGCGGCATTTGGGAACTGAACCCACACTGAAAATTTCAAACCTCTAGGTCGTTCCGTTCGAAAGTTATCGTGCTTACGGCACAATACTCAAAAAATACAGACATCGTGACGGAATTATATAGCCCTCGTGTAAGTAGAACGAGAGTTCAAAAATTACGAAAAGCACTCCGTGAAGGCAGGAGCTTTTGAGCGCTCGTACATGCACCTTGTAGGAAGATTCGCATTTTCCAGTTTTAGAAACCAATTGAAGGAATTTTTGACAGCTGTCAAAAAAATTCTGAAACTTAGGCGAAACTCCAGACTTCATGTCAGTGCTTCAGCTGATCAATTTTGCTTCGATAATTCGCTAGAATTTTCTACGGTATCTATGGTCTTGGTGATGCGGTCTGGACAAAATTTTGCACGTAGTTTGAATACATTATTCCTCAGCTAGGTGCATAATTTCATTCCAATCCGAGCAGTAGTTCCGAAACTATCTGGAAAAAAAAAATATTTTGAACGGCCATATTTACGGAACCCCTTATCTAATTTTGCTCATTGATGAAAGCGATCGCGAAATTCGCAATCCGAACCTTTCCTGAAAATTTCAAGTCCCTAGGCCTTTCCGTTCGAAAGTTATGATTATCTATGGTTTCTATGCTTCTTATCATGCGATCTGGACAAAATATTGCTTCAATATATCATTCTCGATTAAAATACAAAATTTCATCTCGATCGAATCCGTAGTTTCGAATTTATTGAGAAAACAAAATTTCAAACGACCGTATTAACGGAACCCCTTGTATAATGTTGCTCATAGATGAACGTGATCACGACGTTCGAGATCCACAACTATCCTGAAAATTTCAAGTCCCTAGGCATTTCCGTTCAAAAGTTACAATTTTCTATGGTTTCTATGGTTTTGGTCATGCGATCTGGACAAAATTTCGCATGTAGCTAAAACACCTCATTTTCCATTTGAGTGCAAAATTTCATCTCGGTCGAATCTGTAGTTTTCAAGTAATCAGGGAAACAAAACTTTGAACGGCTATATTTACGGAACCCCTGGTGGAATTCTGCCCATTAACGAACTTAACCGAGGCATTTGGGATCTGAACCTACACTGAAAATTTCAAGTCTCTAGGTTGATCCGTTCGAGAGTTATCGTTCTTACGGACGGACGGCCGGACGGACAGACTCGAATTTTCCGACGGATTCGTCATCAGTGAGTCGAACATAGTCGATTGAGACCATTTTCGGCTCAAAATTCGAAAAATACAGACATCTTGACGAAATGATATAGCCCTCGTGTAAGTAGTACGAGCGCTCAATAATGTTGAACATATCTCGAACTTCTATTCTGCATCTATCAACATATGCAATAGTGCAATGATCGAGCATATGTCTAGTAATTGTCTTAATCAATTAAATTAGGTGAAAACTAAAAAAAGAATTATAAATGAGTTATAGAGAAATATTTCTCATCAAATCAGTTCAACACGAACTGAAAGAGGTCTTAATAATGGAGTTGGATCAGCTATCAAATGGTTAATTGGTACACCCGTTTGCTAACGACGCTAAATTCTACTCAGATTCTATCAATGAATTAATTAATAATCAAAAACAAACTGAAGTTCTCATGCAGCAGCAAGTTACTATTCTTTCTTCCACAATTTCTAATTACAACAATTCTTTCCACAAGGTTCAGTTCTAGGACTTCTACTCTAAAACATATATATCCACGATATTCCTGAAAACCCAAGAAATCTGCTAGTTCTTTATGCAGACGACACGGGAAAAGCCATCAGACATCGACGACCAGATCTCATATACAGAAGACTGCAAGAAGCAGTAGAAGATTTAGAAGAATGGTTCATTGAATGGAAAATTCAAATATATAGCAAAAAGAGCCAAGCTTTTCTACTACAGAAGCGGGGACTAGAGATGAATTCCAACCTACAGATAGATGGAGAAGAAATAAAATGGGAAGATGAAGTCGAATATCTAGGAATAAAACTAGATGGCTCAAATGGAAAAACCATATAAAATATGCAGTGGATAAAACAAACCCAGCAATGAGTAGAATTCACTAGAAAGAAAGAGCCAAATGAACCAGAGCACGAAACTACGAACGATCAAGTCATCGGCGGCATGAGGCCATGCAGCCAATAGCCATATAGAGAAGATTCAAGTAACAGAGAATAAACTGCTCAGCGCAGCAATGAATATGCCGTGGTTCGTAAGAAACCAACAAATCCACAGAGACTAAGAATGGGAAACTGTCACAGATTTCCTAAAGAAGAAGGCCGAGAAGATATTTGAAAAAGCAAGTCAACACCCAAATGATTAGCTGAAAAGACGGATTGACTACAATCCCGCAGAAGATGTGCTTAGAATACCCACCTATCACAAAAGACCCAGAGATCAACTACGTAGATATAGAAATTGAGTAAACTCAATTTCAAAAATCAAGAAAAAGGAGCTCTCCTATAAAATGAAATTTATGGAAATCTTAAGGTAGTTACAGACATGCTCCGAATACCACCGTGAACCGCGTAGCGTACACCGACGCGATCAACAAAAGTTCGCGGCTTCACCGACAACGGACGGAACGCCATCGTGATCGCGTAGAGGTGCGATACGCGGTTCGGTATGATATTAAGAGCATATCTGTATGCACCTCTAGGTAACACAATTATCACACGACAAATATCGGGAAAGAGATACAAACAAGAAGAGTCAAAAGGTTAATAGGCAATGAATGCCCGGAATCTGAAACAGCAGGTTGGGTTTAGTTAGAGTAGGTCTCGCTTCACACGAAGTCTGACACTATTCTATCTATCGGAGAAAGTTCATCCCTAAGGATTCCCCCTGACTAGACAAAATAAACATTGAAGGTTATGTGAATCGGCAGACCCAAGAACCGAGCACTCACTCTGCAAATTTGAACCATTATCTTGGCACGGAAAAGTCTTCCGCCTAAAGAAGGCGAGGCGTTAACACCCGTTAGGAAATAATCCCAGTCCCTGAGACATCAGTAGTGGAATAGTTACGCACAAAAGATCAGAATAAGGTCGCGATGCAGAAAGGCACCTTCGCGGCCAAAGTGCCAGTTCTAATCTTAATATGAATTTAATCTTCGAAATCATTTGAAGTGAAGTAAGAGAAATGCAACTTATCCATTGGCATATCAAAAAAAATGTCCTTGGATGATTCAAGAGTGTATAAAAAATTCCTGACGTTAAGTCAGCAGCTTCTGCGCGCTTGTTCCAATTCATCGCCAGAGCGGTCACCCATAACTAATATTATGATCATTTGACATGAGGTGACACTGTAGCGAAATAGTTGAGCATCGAGTGAGAGGATATATACTCACTCGATCTACTTTTTTGACCAGAATAATGTTTGCCTATGATCACGAATCCAACGATACCGTCGACTTCAAATCTCATAGCCTTCGTGCGATTCGGATTCATGATCAACACAAACACTAGAACTCTTGGTAGAGATGGGTAAAATCTACTACACATCTCATCTATTCTCCTATTCATTCTCAGTCAAGTGCGAATATAGCATTTTTCCGTGGAAGAGGTAACGATTGAGATCCAATAAATCAGGCAGGGAAGAGCGGGGCTGAAAGTGCCGGGGGTAAATTGTGCCGATGCTAATATCTCGAAATCAGAAATAGATTGATAAAAGATCGTATTGTATCGCGTATTGCCTAACCATCGGGCACACGTGGCTGCCATCTCAGTTGCGTCAGCGAAGCGGACCGAGTAGAATTACATGTGACTCATGTGAGGTTCCTCCAGCAGCACGTCAGTAAATATTTCCGTTTCGATACTTTTTGGTCGCAAGCTAGCATTTTTCTTGCTTTTAATATGAAAGTTTCAGTGAAATGTGTGTTATTTATCGTAGTTTGTTATGCAGTGTAATTTCAATGATTTGAGCAGAGTGATTTTCATATGTCGGACCAAATATCACACTCTCATAAACGGGGTAAAATGTGCCGTTCATTTGGGGCTGGTTGTGCCGCGGCACAACCAACCCCTAAGTAGCCTATATTGCTCCATTATTTTCTGTTTGGCAAAATGAGGACGTACAAGCGAAAAACACAAAGGGGAACTACAAGTCAGGATCTTTCACAAAGGGCTGCTGTTGCAATCATCAAGGATGGACTCAAATTAAAAACAGTTGTACGTGAATTGTAAATTTGTCACACAACACTACAACGCTATGTAAAAAAAATAAAAAGTGGAGTTACTCCTGCGGTTGTGTACAAACCAAGACAAGTGTTTAATGAGGAACAATGCATTACTGTCGAAGTACATCTTAAAAAGCGCTTCAATTTACTTCGGTCTTCTACCGAAAGAAGTACAACAACTTGCGTTCCAGTGTGCCGTGAAGTTTAATGTACAAAACATCCCACCATCTTGGCATAAATATATTTTTATGAAATTGACGTCTTTTAAATTCTGAATTGATTTCCATTCATGTGAAACACCTAGCATTATAAACGGCACAACCGACCCCAGCTACGGCACAACTTGCCCCAAAGTGGGGTTGGTAGTGCCTTGTCGCCGCTGTATAAAAAAATCACTTTTCTCAAAAACTATTAAAAATGTGCAAAATCTGTAGGTAAATTCGTATTATGGACTAAATTTGGCTAAGGATGAACCACTTCTTTCAGATATAGTCCTTGTTTTATCTGAATCATATGAGGATTTGTAAAAATCGGCACTTTCAACCCCGCTCTCCCCTACACAGCATTCAATCCCTTCAGATAAGCTGCTAACTTCCGGACTCAAATAAAAAGAATCAAAATACAACAAAAACCAAAAACGATGTCATGACAAAAGTATCTTTTCAACAGTGCAACTTTCAGTTTGCAAAATTCATGAATGCTGAAACTTACTAGTTCGAATTTGTATTCAAGAAACTCCAAAAAAAAAAATTCGGAAGAAAGAGAATCAGCCAATGTAACCATATACAATTTATTGTCCGAAATTTTCCGAAACAAATATAACTTATCACTGATGAAAATCAGCACTCGCCTTCAGCTCGTGCTGCAAACTTCATCTGCGTGAGTTATGTCCTAGAAATACCGCTCATTAAAAAATATATCATTACATTATGAACATAAAAGAAGAAGTGGCGCGGTTAAGTTCGTTATAGGGCAAGATTCTACCAAGGGTTCCGTACATATAGCCGTTCGAAATTTTGTTCTCCTGATTACTTCGAAACTACTGATTCGATCGAAGTGGAATTACGCGCTCAGATGGAGAATGACGTGTTCAAGCTACATGTAAACTTCGAAACTACGGATTTGATCGTGACGAAATTCGGTATTTTAATGGGGAATGATATATTCAAGCTACATATTTTCCAGATTGCATGACCAGATCCATTGAAACCATAGAAAATTATAACTTTCGAACGGAAAGGCCTAGGGACTTAAAATCTTCAGGGTGGGTTTGGATCGCGTTCATCAATGAGCCAAATCAGACGAGGCGTTCCGTGAATATAGCAGTTCAAAATATTTTTTTCCTATTAATTGCGAAACTACGGATTCGATCGTGACGATATTGTGTAGTTCAATGGAGGATGATATATTAAAGCTACCTTTTGTCTAGATCGCATGACCAGAACCATAGAAACGAGAGAAAATTATAACTTTCAAACGGAAAGGCCTAGGGACATGAAATCTTCAGGGTGGGTTTCGATCACGAATGTCGCGGTCACGTTCGTCAATGGGCCAAATCAGACGAGGCGTTCCGTAAATATAGCAGTTCAAAATATTTTTTTCCTAATAATTCCGAAACTACTAATTGAAATGGAATGTTTCAAACTACGTGCGAAAATTTGTCCACATCGCATCACCAAGATCATAGATATCGTAGAAAATTCTAGCGAATTATCGAAAAAAAATAATCACCTACAGCACTGACGTGAAGTATGGAGTATCGCCTTAGTTTGACAGATGTCAAAAATTTTCTGAATTTGTTTCAAAAACTGGAAAATGCGATGAACGAGCGCTCAAAAGCTCCTGCACTGCATTGCTTTCTAAAATTTTTTTTGACAGGTTCTAGATCTCATAAGAAAAGATATTTCCGTCGAAAGTTGATCATATGAAATATTCAATTTGAACATGTCCATAATTAATAATTTTTCATCGATAAAACCAATGGTAAATATGACTGATTTTGTTCACTTCAGAATCTTTATATTCATTTCCTTACCACGACCGCAACAAAAAACTTTTTGGCATAAATAAATTCTTATCTTTCAGCAAATCTGATGCTATTTCCACATATGTGGTCAAATTTGGTTTGGCTCCAAGGATAACTGAAGTGTAATAGATTGTATGGAAAAACTTGAAATATTTCGCGAAATCAAGAAATGTTAAATTGAAGAATTACCGTCAACATTTCGACCATGTGTTATATGACATTTTCTGTTGCAAATCACATGTATGAAAGCTCCTTGAAGTATGGCCCTTTCGAAAGTATTTACTTCTAAAATGTTGCACTTATATCAAGTATAACGAATTCAGCAGAACTTCAAAATATAAAGACCCCACATTGAAAAGTATAGCCTTGGGAGGAAATTGTATCATGTTTCTACCGTAACTCTCACATGAAGAACCGGCAAAAAAAACCATAAATAAACCTAAAAACTTCGGAATATGTCAGAAAACGCAGAAACGCCCAATCGGAATTTGAACAATTTCAATAGGCAAAGGATCACCTCATAAATTTCTAAGTGATTACTCGAAAATTGCGATTTGGTAGCGTGGGTACAACAAATGTGCCGGAAAAGGGCGGCACATCGTTATTCGTAAACTGCTTTTCCTTTTTCAATCAATTTCAAGGGCTTGCAAAGATCGAAGGCCCGCATAAACAACAAATGTTGAGCGCTCGTTCTACTTACACGAGGGCTATATCATTTCGTCACGATGTCTGTATTTTTCGAATTTTGAGCCCAAAAGGGTCTCAATTGACAAGGTTCGACTCACTGATGACAAATCCGCCAGAAAATTCATGTCTGTCTGTCCGGCCGTCAGGCCGTCCGTAAGCACGATAACTCTTGGACGAAACAACCCAGAGACTTGAAATTTTCAGTGTGGGATCAGTTCGTAAATGCCGCGGTTAAGTTCGTTAATGGGCAAAATTCCACCAGGGGTCCCGTAAATATGGCCGTTCGAAATTTTGTTCTCCTGATTACTTCGAAACTACTGATTCGATCGAAATGAAATTTTGCACTCAAATGGAAAATGGCGCGTTCAAGCTATATGCAGAAATTCGTCCAGATCGCATGACCTGAACCATAGAAAACTATAACTTTCGAACGAAAAGGCCTAGGAATTTGAAATTTTCAGGATAGGTGTGGATCTCGAATCTCGAAGTCACGTTCATCAAAGAGCAGAATTAGATTAGCGGTTGCGTAAATATGGTCGTTTGAAATTTAGTTTTCTTGATCATTTCAAAACTACGGATTCGATCGTGACGAAATTCTGTATTTTAATGGATAATGATATAATTACGCTACATTTTGTCCAAATCGCATATCAGAACCATAGAAACCATAGAAAATCATAACTTTCGAACGGGAAGGCCTAGAGACTTGAAATTCCTAGGGTAGGTTTGGATCTCGAATGTTCACGTCCATCAATGAGCAAAATAAGATTAGTGGTTCCGTAAATAGGGCTGTTCGATTTTTTTTTTTTATAATTTCGAAACTACTGATTGGATTGGAATTAAAGTTCGTTCATAGATGAAGAATAATGTAGGTATTCAAACTAATTCAAGTAATCAAACTACGTGCGAAATTTTGTCCAGATCGCATTACCAAGATCATAGATACCGTTAAAAATGCGAATTATGGAGGAAAAAAACTGGTCACCTGAAGCACTGACGTGTCTGGAGTCTAGATTTTGAAAAGTTTCTTAACAGGTCTCAAAAAATTTTTCTATTAGTTTTTAAAACTGGAAAATGCGAATCTACCTTCAAAGTGGACGAACGAGCGCTCAAAAGCTCCTGTCTTCACGGCAGTGCTTTTCATCAATTTATTCAACAAATTCGAAATCTATGTTTCCTGAAATAGATTTTATGGGTCTCCTCGAAAACAAAACAAGCTCCTATAGGCTGTGAAGTCTTCAAAATTTGTAACAAGCTTCCGAGGAACCGTTTATTTTCCAACTTTCTAACTATAGGTAGTTCATCATGTAGTCAAATACGGCATGCTAGATGATAGACTCACCTTTCCCAAAAAAATAGAACATCTTCACCTAACACAACCGTCGCCTCGAATTACCACTATACACTTCTAGTTGATTCGACAAATCACTCTTCTACCGTGTAAAGGCTGGGATTACAAATCACAATTGGATGTATCCTGGAAACTTGAGAAAGTATCGCACTGCTACCCGATTCATAATTTTTATTCCTGCGATACCATGGTTGAAAGAAAATGATATCGGTGTCAACCGTTATCAATCCATGGGTGAAAAGGAAACTAGCTCAACATATAGACCTGAGATATTTATGGCAATGTGGAAGTTTACGACTTCATTTCAACGAAAATGGATCGAGCAATTGTACAGGGTCAGAACTTTAATATGTGATCCTTCCAACATTGATGCACGATATTTTTCTGAGACGAAATTAAGAGATAAACATTCAGAGGTTTTAGCATAACTTCATGTATCCTAGAAAACATTGCAAGGGTCGAGTATAAAAGAATAAATTTGAAAATTACAGCCCGGAGTGGGCACCGCACAGAGAAGAAGAAGAAGAAGGATAATATGATTTATATATTTCATACTTATTTTATTCATGTTCAATAAAACTTTTAGTTTTAATTTTTGTGCAATGGACTACAAAAGAAATTTCAAAATGGTCTCATATACCCTCCATAAAACTCGTTACCGAATTATCAGTTGTTTCATCAAATTTTGAACATTCATTTTTAGTCGTACCCTATAGTAACAGATAAAATTTATTAATTTCCTCGCATCCATGAAAAAATGAGTTTATCCTAAATTCCTCATGAATGTGCCTATTGTAATCATTCAAGAAAATTCGAGGCCTGAAACAAGGAGATTACAAGCATTCAGATGAAAATGAATGCGTTCTACACCGAGCGTTCACGATAAATTGTGTAAGGTTTTCATTCCCTGATAATTATTTTTCCTTTCAGTAGAATACATAGTTCATATTTCTCAAATACCCGTCCTTCATTATCCGAGTCTCTTCTTCTTGATATATGAATTTGAGTTTACCTACTCAATTTCTGTTTCTACGTAGTTGATCTCTGGGTCTTTAGTGTTAGGTGGGTTCTTAAGCACATCTTCTTCGGGGTTGTAGTCGACTAGTCTTCTTAGCTCATCATTTGGGTGTTGACTTGCCTTTTCGAATATCTTCTCGGCCTTCTTTTCTAGGGAATCTGTGACAGTTTCCCATTCTAAGTCCCTGTGGATTTGTTGGTTTCCTACGAATCACGGCATATTCATTGATGCTCTGAGAAGTTTATTTTCTGTTGCTCGAATCTTCTTTATATGGCTATTTACTGCATGGCCCTATGCCACCGAGCCATATGTTAGTTGAGATCTTGCAATCGACTTGATCCTTGATCATTCGTAGAATCGTGCTTTGGTTCATTTCATTTTGCTCCTTCTTTATTCACTGTATTTTATATGGTTTTTCCATGTAAGCCCTTCATCTAGTTTTACTCCTAGATACTCGACTTCATTTTCCCATTTTATCTCTTCTCCATCTTTCTTTAGGTTGGAATTAGTTTCGAGTCTCCGCTTCTGTAGTAGAATAATAGCTTGGCTCTTTTTGCTATTTATTTGAATTTTCCATTTAATGAACTATTATTCTAAATCTTCTAGTTCTTCTTGCAGTCTTCTGTGTATGACATCTGGTCGTCGATGTCTGAAGGCTATTCCCGTATCGTCTGCTTAAAGGGCTAGCAGATTTCTTTGGTTTTTAGGAACATCGAAGGTATATAGGGTCTTCCGAATGGCAAATAACAATATTTTCAGGGCAGTACTCAGAATATCGTGGTTCATCTTTCAAGCCTCGAAATCTATATTTTTTACATCATTTAGAAATTTCATTATTGCCACGAAAGGATATTAGTCCTTCCTTGATAATGTTTCTTATCTTTTGCTGAGATTTTGAACCTCAAAGCTTAAGAGCGTTATAACTTATAAAGTAAACCATTTTGGAAAATGTTATCTGTTATTTGTTCTTGGTGAACCCAAGACTAACAGTGGGGACCTGATTCGAGCTTACAGCGACACTGTATTTTTGGAACATTTTCGAGTATCTTGTCAAGTTATGTATGCAATTATGAAAAAATGTCAACGTTCCCCATATTATTTATACTAGGTGGCAGAATTTGGTGAAATAAATCCCTTTCAGTATGTTGTGGTATTTTTGTGATTCGCTGCCCATGAAACTGCCGCTTTCATTGATTTTCCAGGTTGAATTGATTTGTCTTTGAAATCTCTTAGGAATATCATTGGAAAAATGATTTTTTTTCCTATTGAATCTATCAAAATAACTCAGTATTAGTGTGTAGCGGCTCTCCGCTCGACCAGAATTTAGCGTTGTCGGCTACGCCACAGGGGGTTGTCTCCTGCGGTTCTCTTCAAAGGTGCGGGAGTACCACTTTGCTTGTGAAGGTGTCTAGGACAACAGTTGCTGGATCAGCCCTACTGATGTTAATATGTGACTAATCAATGATCATTCAAAAAGGGTATCTTTTTTATGCTTCAGTTCCCAGAACCTTTTTCATGGATTTTTAAAGTTTTTTTTTCAATTCATGAACTTGCTAAAATAATTTCCCTGATTTTAAGATACATAATCATATGTAATTATAACTTTCAGATGTTGTATTTCAGATTGGGATATTGCTAATTTCCAATATTCACCTATTTAAGCAAAAAATATCAATTTCATAGATTATTTTTTTATACCATTATCATTTCTTTCGCTTGATAAATGGTGTTCAATAAATGTTATGGTCTATGGATGAAAAAACGTTTGTATTGGCTATCAAAAAAGTAGATGACTTCAAAAAAAAGTGACAGTTGTCATCAAACCATACGAAGGACGACCTACCAACGGACCGATAGATGAGGCCATGAGAAAAAATTATGAAAAGCACTGCCGTGAAGGCAGGAGCTTTTGAGCGCTCGTACATGCACCTTGTAGGTAGATTCGCATTTTCCAGTTTCAGAAATCAATTGAAGGAATTTTCGACAGCTGTCAAAAAAATTCTCAAACTTGGGCGAAACTCCAGAATTCATGTCAGTGCTTCAGCTGATCAATTTTTTTTCGATAATTCGCTAGAATTTTCTACGGTATCTATGGTCTTGGTGGTGCGATTTGGACAAAATTTTGCACGTAGTTTGAATACATTATTACTCAGCAAGGTGCAGAATTTTATCCCAATCCGCTCAGTATTCTCGGAACTATCAGCAAAAAATATTTTGAACGGCCATATTTACGGAACCCCTAGTCTAATTTTGCTCATTGATGAACATGACCGCGATATTCGCGATCCAAACCCACCCTGAGAATTTCAAGTTCCTAGGCCTTTCCGTTCGAAAGTTACAATTTTCTATGGTTTCTATGGTTCTGGTCATGAGATCTGGACAAAATATTGTTTTAATATATCATTCTCGATTAAAATACAAAATTTCATCTCGATCGAATCCGTAGTTTCGAAATTATCGAGAAACCAACATTTCAAACGACCGTATTTACGGAACCCCTAGTATAATTTTGCTCATAGATGAAAGTGATCACGACAATCGAGATCCACACCTATCCTGAAAATTTCAAGTCCCTAGGCCTTTCCGTTCGAAAGTTATGATTTTCTATGGTTCGAGTCATGTGATCCGGAAAAATGTAGCTTGAATATATCATTCTCCATAAGTATACAAAATTTCGTCACGATCGAATCTGTAGTTTTGAAATTATCAAGAAAACTAAATTTCAAACTACCATATTTACGGAACACCTTGTATAATTTTGCTCATAGATGAACGTAATCAGGACATTCCAGATCCACACCTATCCTGAAAATTTCAAGTCCCTAGGGGGTTCCGTTCGAAAGTTACAATTTTCTATGGTTTCTATGGTTCTGGTCATGCGATCTGGACAAAATTTCACATGTAGCTCAAACACCTCATTCTCCATTTGAGTGCAAAGTTTCATCTCGATCGAATCTGTAGTTTCGAAGTAATCAGGAGAACAAAATTTTGAACGGCCATATTTACGGAACCCCTGGTGGAATTCTGCCCATTAACGAATTTGACCGCGGCATTTGGGATCTGAACCTACACCGAAAATTTCAAGTCTCTAGGTTGATCCGTTCGAGAGTTATCGTGCTGACGGACGGCCGGACGGACAGACTCGAATTTTTTGACGGATTCGTCATCAGTGAGTCGAACATAGTCGATTGAGACCATTTTCGGCTCAAAATTCGAAAAATACAGACATCGTGACGAAATGATATAGCCCTCGTGTAAGTAGTACGAGCGCTCAAAAACATTCCTCAATCAAATAAATTTTGAGGCGCCTGCGCATTCGTCTGGTTGATAAATGGTGTCTTGCAAGAGGATTGCATCTTGCAGTAGCGATTAACCTCTCGAGGAATTCAGACGCATTGAGGAGTGCGCAGGTGTGCCAAGTGAACTAACGGATTTTATTAAGGAGGAAGTCTAGTCACAGACACAGACAGGGTATATTGTAGCTGTGTGACGCTCCGTTCTAGAAGACTAATCCAGTTAATGTTAGTGGAAACAAATCGTTCGTCAATGAGTTCTAGATAGCGTATAGAAGTGATAAGAATCGAAGATATAACTGCGTCGAGTCCAGATTTGGATCGATAGTTCCACAGATTATTTCACATTCGAGAGACAAAAGTTAATTAAGTGAAATAGCTGTTCAAGTGTTGTTTATTGGGTCATTCTGAAAAAAGTTGGAATACGACTCTGCAAATGATGACAGAGAATCCGACGCAGATAACTCGTCAGAAGAAGAAAACTCCGACATGGATATAGAAGTAGCAGGAGAAGTTAACAAAGAAGCCGCGAAAGATCAAATTATAAAAGAGCACAAAGAAGAGATCAAACTACTCAGGGAACAACTAAGAGTGTTGACGGACAGTGTGAATTTATTGTCCAAAGAGGTGGAATCTTCAAGAGAAGAAATGTCCACAGCCCTCGAAAAAACACGCAAAAAAAAGGCCTTCTCCTCTGGAACTGAAGATACAGTGTCAACCCCCTCACTCCCAAACCCAAAAAAACAAACCGAAAGAGATAATATAGCTGCAGCGTTACAAGAAGAAAAACGTCAAGTAGAAGGTACTTCTGCACCCGCAAGAGAAAATGATGCCCCTGCTCCAATCGAGCAAAAAAAAAACGGTAGCACCATTCCCTTCAAAAGGCACCTACGACTGGACACAAATATCGAGAAAGATGCAAGCGAAATGCATTAGGTACCAGAGAGCGACAGCAGTGAGAGATGGCATTCGTGTTGTACCACAATCCCCCGACGGCCACAGGAAGATGACAAAATTCCACCAGTCAAGGGGGAAAGAAATTTACACCCTGCAAAGAGAAGAGGAACAGAAAATCTGCGAAGTGGTACGATACCTGCCACTAGACGCATATGTCAACATCATTGCAGAAGATCTAGCCGAGCATGGCATTACCGATCCGGATGTCATAAGGATGATATCAAACGAAAATAAAAAAGCGATAGGTACCCCTATTTTTGGTAAAAACCCAAAATAAGGAGATATTCGAAGTTAAACAGCTCTTTGGCATTAACTCAGTGTTGCCAATGGCGTTCCACCGAAAAATCCGAATTTTACTTAAAAAAACCAAAAAAAATCCGACGCATCGGTGAAAATATCCGAAAAAAATCCACCTTATCATCGAACCATAAAATTAACTCAGAAGACAAAATAAAAATACTAGACAAGCTTCGTCGGGTTGTCGACTGTGCTGTCACATAAAGTTAATGAGTAACAAAGCTTGTTCAAATCTAGTTAGTATTCTGAGTATTCTGTAATTGATGGAGTTCGGTAGTGATTTAATATTTGATGGATTTTTGGTAGTTGAAAGATAATAATAGGCGCAATGTTCGAAACGGGAATGGCATAGTCATTACTAATATCCAAAATAAGTTTTTTACTTCAACTGAAAACAAACTGCCAAGTCTTATAATTCGTACCAACTATATTTTTCTCTAAAATAACCAGAAGTATCGAATAGTCGAAATGACAATTATAATAATTATGATTGACCATAATTATTCTGACTATATTAGGAAATTTTCTCATCATTCTTTCAAGTTTGTTCAAAGAAAGATGAAATGTGAAGATAAATATATATGAATTTTCAACAAAGCTCTAAGCACCAGATACGTTGATTCAGAAAACTCAAATCAATCGATTTTCGTTCCGTTATTCCGTTCTAAAGAATGAATATGAAAAAGGGCGATAAGCGGTAACAACAATTTTTATGGCTTCGCCACATCTGGCCCATCTGGGATTCCGTTTCACAGTCAATAGGTAGTAATATTTGAATGAGTAAATGTAATAAATACTTGGACTATTTGGATAGGAAATTCGAACAACTGAACTGCATGATCTATTGCCTAAGTTGATGAATTGAATTATTAATTAAAGTTTTCTATTGAAAATCTCTGTCGTTTCAAAATATCCGAAAAAATCCGATATATTTTAAAATCCGAAAAATATCCGCAAGAGGCAAAAAAATCCGCAATTCGGATAAAAATCCGCCGATTGGCAACACTGCATTAACTGTTTAGCGGAGCCGAAGAACAAAAGCATTGGACCTGGCCAATGCTATAGATGCCAACGCTACGGACATGCGCAAAGTAAATGCACATTTCCATGGAGGTGTGTTAGATGCTCTGGAGCGCACAAAAGTAAAGATTGTACGCTAACCCGAGAAAATGATGAGCGAAATGCTACCTGTGCGCTCTGCGGAAAAGCAGGTGGCCCAGCCAGCTACAAAGGATGTAGCTAGTGGAAACTAGCGACCAAAACAAGATAAGAAAAAGTTGCCTACTGTTCAACAAGAAAGAAGAAGAATGGAAAATCCAAGAAGCGCGAACATAAAAGGAAAGAATTGGTTCCTTCTTTCCTTTTTTGGTCATGCTTCTTGGATTTTCCATTCTACTTCTTTCTTCTGTTCTTGTTGAACAGAAGGCATCTTTTTGAGCGCTCGTACTACTTACACGAGGGCTATATCATTTCGTCACGATGTCTGTATTTTTAGAATTTTGAGTCGAAAATGGTCTCAATCGACTATGTTCGACTCACTGACGACGAATCCGTCGAAAAATTCGAGTCTGTCCGTCCGTCCGTCCGGCCGTCCGTAAGCACGATAACTCTCGAACGGATCAACCTAAAGACTTGAAATTTTCAGTGAAGGTTCAGATCCCGAATGCCTCGGTTAAGTTCGTTAATGGGCAGAATTCCACCAGGGGTTCCGTGAATATGGCCGTTCAAAATTTTGTTCTCCTGATTACTTCGAAACTATAGATTCGATCGAGATGAAACTTTTCACTCAAATGGAGAATGAGGTGTTCAAGCTACATGTGAAATTTTGTCCAGATCGCATCGCCAGAACCTCACGGGCACGTGCCCCTGTGCCCCCTCCTTGGATCCACCTATGTTCGCATGTTTTTATATTAGAAATAAATTTCTGCTAAACAAATTACGAAATCTGGTTCTTCCTCAATGCTACTGCTGCTACTCGATTCCTCAGTTGAAGAATTAAATAAATCGTCCACCAACGCACCTATATAATTCTCCATATTTCCTTCGAAACTCTCGCTGAACTTTCAGCTCGTCAATTTTTTAAAGATGGTCGCATTTTCAAATTCAAATTGCCGCGACTAAACGTCATTTTTGACATTTCAAAATTTACTGATACGCGTTCCGTAATTACTCTAATTACTGACCGTCTCGCCAGTACTGGTAGGGAATTTCGGAACGCGAGTACTGTAAGGTAAACTGCAAAGCAGTACAAACAGTTCGTTGAGACTACAATTCATGACAGATTTGGGAGTGTTGGAATGGAGCATCAGCATCAGAAGTTTGGGATTTGTCACTGCGAACAAGGCTATTGAGTCATAGAAGAATAAGTAGATCATCTGTGATAGTTTACCTCATGTCACGTGCCAAAAAGGTATTTAAGTTTGAAGTGGTGGTTTGGTTAAGTAATGGCGGAATATACACATAGCCTCATGTTTGTTCAATAGAGATATTATTGATAAATGATTAATACCTGATCAGAACACCGATAGAATTGAATATTATCGATAGGTTATATGATTTTGACACCAGTCAAAAAATGTCACGTGAAATAATAGAAGAAAATGCTCAGGGCGTTTTTGCTCCACTGTCACATCATAATGAAAATTTGAATATAGTACACAGTTCAATCAATAATATGAAGATTTCCACTAGTGAAAATTCAACAGTTGAAGGAATGCTGCACTCCAGGGATATTGTAAAATCCGATCATTCATACAAGGATGGCTTAGACCATGTAAATTCGAAGGTTGACATTCCTATTAAAAATGAACATTCATTTAAAGAAACGAATGATATCTGTTCAGATGAAAATTTAATTGCAAACGTGAGCCACTTGAAAATTTCACAGAATGAAGTTGTTAATGTAAGATCTACAATTGATCAAGGAACTTCGACACAGGGACAGATGTCAGAATCGTTGAGAAATTTTAAGAAATATTCAGATTTATCAGATAGCTCTGATAATGAAGATTATACAAATCTTGAATTAAAAGGATTAGGATTTCGAGGCAAGGGGTTTGATGATGAAGAAGAGTATGTGGAATCTGAAGAAGATAGTGAAAGTGAATCTGATGATTATGATTCAGAAGATGGGGAAGAGTAAGTAATCTAGTTGATACTATCAACAGAAAATGATGTATTGGCTTTCTCAATTTGCAGAATTCAAATGAAAGAAGTTACAAAAGATATTAATATGAAGAAAAGGAAAGTTGAGCAAGAAGATTCATGGTTGTCGGTCTTAGGAGTTGATAAATTATCTACACAGCTACCACACATTTCAACTCTGGAGTTGAACAATAAGGAAGAATTTACACATATGGGAAATCTTGAATGTGTGATAGACAAAATAGGTGAAACTCAATTTTGTATTGCTTTCGGGTTAAGAAAATTGACATATGAAATTTGAATATTTCCACTTTCCAATGTTGAATAATTCCTTCATTTCTAGTTACAATTGCTGGCCTTCCAGAGATGCCAGCTTATGATCTTGACACTTTATTGTTTCTAGAGGAAGGTCGCAAAGTTTTAGGTTATATATTAGATGTCATGGGTCCTGTCACAGCTCCTGTTTATATTGTCCCTATGAATTCTGTAGAAGCGATAAAAGATCTACAACTTCAGAAAGGAACAAAAGTTTATTGTGCTCCTAAAAGCAAATACACTAAATATGTATTCCTCCAAGAATTGATGAAGTGAGTATTTAATTCTTGAAATTGATCTTGCAACCAAGAACTGATTGAATGTTCTCCAGGTAAAATATCCATTCAAGTTTATTAGAAGTTTAGAAGTAGAAGTTTAATTTCTTTCAGACTGAGGTAGGGTACAGAATAAACTATTAATTTTGTGTGCATCATTACACTGAATAACAAGCTGTAAGTTGTCTTGTCATCGTTACCTGTTATGTAAACTTCATTTAAGAATTATTGACATCGAAGCTGGCCTTGAACGTTCAGTCGAGGCTTCATTTCTGGTTACAAAAAGTAACTGTTCAATTTCATCATAGAAATAAAACATAAATATAACCTAGAAAAGTGTTCAGTTTACGAATTATAGAATAATTAAGCCGGAAAATTCCGACTGCAGTTTAAACATGGGAATTCAGGTTTGAAAGCGCAAAAATATTGTGGAATGCTTTGATATGAAATTATCTAAACTTCCAAGCAAGTCGATTAGTTTCATATAAAAGTCGACCATGGAATATTGAAGATGTTGAAATTTTATAAATATTTATTTTCACTCAAGATCATGCTATCTTTATTGGTAATGGAAATCTTGCTAAATTCTAACCATGTAACTATAAGAGTACCATTTAATGTCAGGATTCAAGAAAGATAATTAATGGAATTCTAGCAGGTAGCTAAAGTGGTGCAATAAACAGAAAAATTTTTGATACTTCGCAAGCACGGGGCCAAGTGAATGGATTGAAAGAAACGTTATATATATTAAGAAATAGGAGAGAAACAAAAATTAAGAATCTGTGTAGTACATGAAGAATTTTGACATGAAATTTGTACTGTAACTATCAATATAGGAACCAATTTGTGAATTATTTAGTGCTCAGTGTTGAATACCTTGAGAAAGTCAATTTTTATTTTCATTTATTAAAACGGTCCATGGATTATTGAAAATATTATAATTGATGAGCAATTTAACAATTGTTCAGTATACTTTTGAATTGTGAACAATGTAGCATGTGTTCAATGTCAGTATTAGCAGAGGGAATGTGAACAGGGTACCATACAGTATCAGTATAATAAATAAATAAACTTAAAATATCCACAAATGATACAAGAGACAAAGCTAAAAATCTCATTGCAAACTTTGTTTCCAAGTACAAAGTAAGTAGGTATAGTGATTTGGATGCTTTTATGGAATAAGCTGACAAACCTATTGATGGGCATCTTTTTGCAGGGAAGGTTTCAATTTTTCAATAACCCTTTTATGAAATAATTCATCACTCATAGTTTTATGGTAATCCTTATCATTAATACCACTGTCAAGAATCAGATCACATCCAGGTAAAACTCTATCAATTGTTCCAGCATTCAAAATAGTGTAGCTTCTGCCTTTGCCCTTGAGTATACTCGGCATACCTTCTTGATTACTTTCTAGTGTCCACTGAGGAATTTGAATACCGTTTTCGAATATCCGAGTTTCATCTAGATAAATGAATTTTACGTTCTGTTCCATGTATTCTCGGTATTTACCACAAAATCTTACTCTATTTATTATATTTTTCTGTTTATCACTGAGAATTTTCCTTGGATCAACTTTTTTGTATTTGTATCCTATTTTTTTTATGATATAATATAATGTTGACTTCAATCGATTGAAATTTAAGTGCTCCATGGCCAGTTCAAAAAGGATATCTAAACTGATATATTCATTGGTTTCAATTTTAGCAAAAACAAAGTCATTCAATGTCTCTTTGAAGGAATAATCATATTGCACAGGTTCTCTTCCACTGCTAATTCCAGGCTGTAATAACATGCTAATATTCTACGGACAGTGCTTGGCGAAATCTGAAAATTTAAGAGATCAATCGGAATACACTTTGAGTAGGTGAATAACAATGTACCTGAAACACTAGCAAAACTCGATTAATGCTAGCGGAAATAAATGACAAACTGCACGGCGTTCTCTTGTTGTAAGGCGCTATGTATCCTGGTCAATTCCAACCATTTCGATAACACAAGACAAAAAAATACTCAAATTCAGAGCTAATTTTTATATTTATTCACCAATATCTCGATAAAATCATCAAAGCAAGGTCTCTGTGGGTTATGTTAGTGTTATTCCTATACCAACCTGAATTCAGCAACCCAAAATATTACTGAATAGTCTATTACCAACTTAAATTCGATTTTCCACCGACGAGACGAGATGTCAATAATTCTTAAACGGAGTATATGTAGAATAATTGGAGTTGTTTTGTCATTGACTGGATGAAATTTATTTCTGTGGTGTGAAAGTAAACGACAAACCAATTTTTCTGTGGTTCAAATATCTAATGAATAACCCAGGTCTAAGTGAAAGATTGTTAATGAAGAAGTTTTTATAGGATGCGAGGATCTGGTGCAGCTTGGACTACAGACATTGACATGGCTTCAGAGATTCAAGAGTTTTCTGAAGATGAGCAGCAGGAACATTTAAGTAAGACCCCTAGAAAAGAAACAAAACGCAAATGCAGTCAGGAAAGGCATAGGAAGTTTGTGAAAAACATGAACCGAGCAAATGAGAGGGATACCCGTTTGCATAGGATGGCAGATGTGCATCGTTTACATTTGGAGAGAAGGGCGGGAGAGCAAAGTGTTAATCGACAACAGACACGTGAATCAAGGACTCGAAACCAAAGCTCAGGAAGTAATTATCACATCTCAGAAGGTAGACGTAGCCGACCTCTCTTCAGAACCAACATTCAAGATACGTCATTACCCGAACTGCAGAATTGGACTGTGGTCAATCCCATTGCTACTTCTGTACAAAACCCGCACAGAATACCTGTATTGCCCCCTTTTGACCCATCGATACCACCCCCAAACTATGCAGGTTCCAGATTCTACCTTCCTTCAGAAGGAAGTATGTTTTCCTCATTTGTCGGTTTGGTCCATCCTCAAAATTTTACTTCCAGGGGTGTTGATTTCGAAAGAAGTATCAACAGGCCTAATTTCAGGCAGAACAATATGCCTGGACCTTCCAATGAAAGTTGGTTCAATTAATTTGCTGGTAGATCCAAGTTGATTCAGTGCATTTCAATATTTTATTCAGAAAAATAGATCTTTCTTTGGTGTTTCAAAAATTTTGTTTATGTTACATATTGAGAGAAGAATATGAGTATCAGTTCTTTCATGGGGTTTTTTAGGTTTTAGAATTTCAGATAGTATTTACTGAAAAAAAATTTTTCATTGGGAATGTATGATGAATAAATGAATTTTTGATGATGAACTTATTGCATTTTATATGAATGAGATGCCTCATTTCATGAAAATTATTCCTTGGGAAACAAAGAAAACTTTTTAAGTTCATGTACATTTTATAAAAGTGATTAATTGTAAATAGTATTAATTCTCAAATTCATAGTTTTAGTGAAATGGGATATACCATGATCTAGTCTAATACTGTTGAGCCTCAACGGAATTTTTTTTATCATGAGATCTAGTATTCAATGTTCAAAAAGTACCTTAATAGTGAAAAAAAAAACAGGTTGGCCCAAGCAAAAATTTGCATGAATTAGGCAAAACATTTTAGGTGATGTTACTGTAGATTTAAAAAATATTTACTCGAACAGCCAAATTTTAGTTTGCAGGAGGATATATCTACCTGTGAACAGGGGGAAAGCAATGTCTATAATTCCAATAAGTTCTGAGGGTCGAGTCTAAATTATTGAAAGTCTTCAGTTTTTTTTGGATGGAGTGTTTTTGTATGTCACCAAACAATTTTCGCACACTTTCGCATTTCATCAATCCACTTCCACACCAAGTTTCTGTGTTTTTTCTATTTGCTGATGATTTGAACTACATACAATTCAAATGTCCGCTCCCCAATTGATCGATGAATGGAACTAACTTCATTATATGGTACTGTACCTACTTGAACAAGAAAGTTCATGGTAGGAAAGTGGAATGATATGATGAGTACAAAAAGTTATCGAGTGCAGTGACATACAAAAATTTAATACTTTGAAATATCAGTTCCAAAACAAGTTTTTTTACCCGAAATGTTTCATCCACATCGAAAAATATAAACTGTATACTGTTTATAACTGTTCTGAAAATTCAAAATGCTTCTGAAAGATATGCGATTCGAATACCCTTCCATATTCAAATTATAGCGGTAGGAATGACAAACTAAAATCAAGCTATTCGAGTATTCTCTAGATCTATGGTATCATCACTTATAACTGCCAAGTCAAGTTATTATTGGGCCAGCCTGTATTATTAAAATGTTCTTGTCAACAAAGAAATTATTATGATTGAGTTGATATATAGCACAGAGTAAAAGCCACCAAGAATTTCTTTAATTTGCAATATCAAAAATGGTTTGATGTATCAATCATTACAACAGTCAATATTTTATTAGTACAAAGAGAAATATGGTTGGGCTCAAGAAAGCTTGTAATCGTTACTTGCATATCTGGAATTTCCCCGTCTTACACATTGAATTACTTTTTTGATGGCTACTAATACTTCAATTTCTTTTCGATTTACAGCAATATTTATTTAATATGAAATGTATTAAATTCTTGGTAGTATTGATTAACGCAATTTTTGTTTGATATATTACTGATTTTAGTATTTTGTTTAAATAATCACTCTTCACATGTTTGCTATAACATATTTACTAGCTTTTCTCATTCGTATATTTTTCTTTTTCATCGCTGAACGTTGAATATTTGACACCGTCTTATTTTCGATATTCTTAGGGAGAGAAAAGGGTGTTTGTGGACTGATGAATGTACATGTCTTGGTTTCTTGATAGAACATGATCTAAACACTGGTTTTCAGTAAATTAAGTTGGAACACCAAGATGTATAAATATTTATTAGAAATAAATGAAAACATTGTGATATAGAAGTTGTGTGAAATATACTTCAATTCGTTAATTCCTAAGAGGTCAATAAATAAATCTCTCCAAAAGAAAGTATTATTTTTTATTCTTATTGCAACCCAACTTATACCACATAATTATGCTATTTCTCTCATACCATGCCTTTTGTTGTAGTTTTTAGTAATTATGGTTTATACCTTTTTTGAGTATAGAATAATATTCTATTGTTTATGTTTATACATATACGTACCTCTCTTCGGGAGGAGAAATGGTAATAGGTGATTCGTAACATATTTCGAATGTTGCGTCGGACTCGACGCCAACGTGTTAGCGCTCGTTCTACTTACACGAGGGCTATATCATTTCGTCACGATGTCTGTATTTTGAGCCGACAAGGTTCGACTCACTGGTGACGAATCCGTCGAAAAATTCGAGTCTGGCCGTCCGTACGCACTATAACTCTCGAACGGAACGACCTAGAAACTTGAAATTTTCAGGTTAGCGGTTCCGTAAATATGGCCGTTCGAAATTTCGTTCTCCTGACACTTCGAAACTACTGATTCGATGATGAAAGTTCTCACTCAGGTGGAGAATGATGTGTTCAAGTTACATGCAAAATTTTGCCCAGATCGCATTACCAGAACCATAGAAAATTGTTACTTCCGAGCGGAAATGTTGCGGTCACATTCATCAATGAGCAAAATTACACTAGGGGTTCCGTGAACATGGCCGTTCAAAATATTCTTTTCCTGATAATTTCGAAACTACTGATTGGATTGGAATGAAATTTTGCACAAAGATGAAGAATAATGTATTCAAACTACGTGCGACAATCTTGAAAATTGGGAAACGTATCTCAAAGAATATGTTAGTTTGCAGCTAGCACTTCCTGAAATATGATTTTTTTATCGTAAGTTCAATAATTCTCTATACAGTGCTCATTTGCTATCACATTCATGTTCACCCACATAATCAAAAATGTCCGAAGTGGTTATCTTGACTTTCAAAGGCGTTATTATTCCGCAATCTTATGAATAAAATTGTTTCACTTGTTATGAAAGATAGAATATTTTGATCACCTCTCGGCCCGACATTTTGTCATTTCCAGCGCCATCTCGCGGTACGGATTTTTCTCTATTGTAAGGTTGTTATGTTGTGATGTCGAATTGAATTCGAATAAAACAATGTTTTATCGAAATACAACGAAAAAGGTGCCCTACTTTAACAATAATACGAAGCTGTCATTATTCCCAGTTGTCAAACAAGCGTAATTGAAGCTAATTCAAGTTAACTATGCATTGTCTACACACACAAACTGTGTTTTCAACTCTATATCGAGAAGACAAAAATTGAAAAAACGACAAATTTGTAGATATTGAAACCAGTTTCGGGGAAATTGTAAATATCATTAAATTTTGTATTGATAAATGATGTCCATGTAGAAATCAAACTATTGATCTTTCCGTTCGAAAGTTATACTTTTGTATGGTTTCTATGGTTCTGGTCATGCGATCTAGACAAAATTTAGCATGTAGCTTGAACACGTCATTCTTCATCTTAGTGCAATCAGTAGTTTCTAAGTAATCAGGAGAACAAAATTTCGAACAGCCATATTCACGAAACCCCTGGTTGAATTTTGCTCAATAACGAACTTAACCGCGGCATTCGAGATTCAAACCTACCCTGAAGATGTCAAATTTATTGGTCGTTCGAGAGTTATCGGGTATACGACCGGCAAGCGGGACGAACAGACTCGAATTTTTCGACGGATTCGTCATCAGTGAATCGAACCTTGTCGATTGAGACCATTTTTGGCTCAAAATTCGAAAAATACAGACATCGTGATATCCGTGATGAAATGATATAACTAGACCTGATTTCAGCTCCCGCATATTCAAGGTCTATATGTTTTTCCCTAATTAAACATTCTATGAGGTGATCTTTTCCATGATGAATAATTGGACAACGAAAATAAAAATTATCCTGAGGGTATGGGTATGAAATTTTAGATTTGGTTCTGATTAAACCCTCTTTCGCTATAAAAGGCAGAAATTCTTTTATTTGCTCTTCTGTTGCACCATTGAATTTCTCTAGTTCAATTATTTTCAGCAGACTGCTTTCAGCTTCATTACATACTTTTGCTGTCAAAAAGTTTTCTTTCCTACACAATGATGAATTTTTACAATTGAAAATGAATATTTTGACCCAGCTCATTACTTTTGTCGCTTTCGAAAGCCTAGAGGATCTATAATAGTACTAGCAGACTCGGCCACGCGTTGCTGTAGCTAAGGTCTACGTCTCATTATATTGTAGTAAACTATTCAAGCCAGTGGAATTATTATTATGTTATTTTTTCTTCAATTATGGATGTAGTATCGCCGCACACTTATCTGTGGTGACGCCAAGAGTTTCTTACGCCTAGATATATTTGTCATGAAAATTAACTATGAGCACTTTTTTCTTCGCTACTGCATTTTCAAGCATCTACTGCAATATTTCCTTCTCTGTCTGCAGATTTTCGCTACCGAACCGTTTTGTAAGGCTTTTGATCGCCTTCTGAAAATTATAACCGATCGGAGGATAACTATTCACCAAATCCGCTGTTCTCGAACCCGATACTGGACCAAATACTGGCACTTATCCTCGTCATGTAATCCAACATCCTCATGTATCTTCCTCAATGAACTTCGAAATTGCAGCCACTGGCGTAAATTACCGCTGAATTTCACCAGCTTCTTTTGGTGAATTACGAGAATACGTCGACCCTGTTGCTGTTATTCTACAGATTCGGATGCTTTGACGAACCTCGAAGCCATCCTTTCTTCGAACAGGCATTTCGCCGTTAGGAGTTGACTCTCATACTTGATGTTCTCCTCGCTGGTACTCTTTAATTTCTCGTCACCAATACCTTCAGAGGTGAACAATTCTTCCAGTATCTCCGACGAAACTTCTTCTAGTTCCTGATATATTTTCACCAGTCCTTCAAAAGCCTATTTGATCTGCACAGTACTTGATTGTTCTCAATCCATCAAGTTGATCAGTGATCTAAGTGCGTTCGTCAAGGAGATACGTCTGGGCGTACTTTCGAATGACATCAACTTTTAGGCTTGCTGCTTGTCTTCTGCCATGATATCATGGTTAACAAGATAACAACGAAAAAGTTGAAATATTCCAAATCTGAATTTGCTCTATCTTGAAGCTCCTTGTGATTGAATATTATTGTGAACATTGAACCAAATAGAAGACATTTGTACAAGTGTTCAGGCGATCAGGTGAAACAATTTCCGAATCAGAGAATGTGGTCGAAATAGTCAAAAAGGCCAGCATGCACCTGCTATACTCAGCTGTTCAAGCTGACCGGGAGGATACTACAACAAGTACTCGTCGAATTGGTTCTACATTGAGGATTCATTACTCTACAGTACACGGAGTACCTACTTAAAAAATAATAAGTTACATCAATATCATTTGAAAAAGTTGCAGGATCTGTTAACTGTATATGCTGAGACGAGACTTGCATTTTGTAGGTAGTACCACTGGCACCTGAATAAGTTAGGAGAGTGGGAGGGCGTTAGGATATGATAGACTGATTAGGCTACTTTCACGAAATCGGGTATGACAAATTTGCGAAATAGCAATGTATGGAAAAGAGATACCCCTATGCGACCATTGTTTCTCATTGACAACATGAGCTAGGGTCAAGGTGTGGTTGGAAGTCATGAGAGGTGAAGTTTTCGGACCAGTTATACTTCCCTATTGCATCAATGCTGAAGAATTCATTATATTAATCCAAAGCACCTCAACAGAGATAGTGGATGAAATGACCCTGGTTAACAGACAAAATGTTTGGTTTCAAATGGATGACTGCCCAGCTCAAAATAGCTGGAATGTGTGGGACTTAATAATTGAATATTTTGCGGTGCAATGAATTGGAGGGTACGGTCCGTTAAGAAGGCCACCAAGCAGCCCAGATTTTACGCCTTTGGATTTTTATGTCTGGAACACCTTGAAAGAAAAAGTGTATCAAATTCGCGTTGAGACTCGAGAGGATCTGATCGAAATAATAAATTTGTATTGTGCAGAAATGCGTCAGAAACGTTGTGAACTTCGCAGGGTCGTTTGTTCAGTGCGAAAACGATGTGCGATCTCCTTATATTAAACTAGCCTCCCAAGATAATCTCTATCAACTTTATTGTTGCCGTTTTACAGAAACCTACAAGAGCATAGGTATGTACATATACGATATACTTATTTTCAATAACATACAAATTAGAAATATTAATCTCACGTGCAGCTTCAAGCATTAATTGTAGGATATTTATAACATGCTATTACAATCGAGTTTTCCTCTTAGTTATAGCGGTGGTATTCGCGGTATTGCAATCCAACTCGTTTTTAATTGAAACGGACGTTATCGTAGAATCTTTTCTATCTCTCCATTCATTGTTGTCTTGCTTCTGAGGTAGGTGCAAATGCTGATCTGTTGGATTGAAAAGCGGGGTGACAATTTGCAGAGAAACACTAAGCTGAAAGAAAAGTGGTGAGTAAAATCAGTTCAGGTTGATATAAAATATGGAATCTGAAATATGGTTGAGAATAAATCTCCAGTCAATAACATGATGATAATATGTATGCAATATACATGGATGGATGGAGTGACTGAGTGCTTTCATCTAAAGTTTGGTTGAAGTAAAATAAGTCTCTTGTGTTTTCTGCTTCATTTGCAAACAAAATGATAATAAGTGATGAAAATGAAGAATTCGTAGAGTTGGTTGTTAGGGTAGAGTTCCCAATGCAACGTGAAATTATTAGGGAAAGACCTAATAATTTCAGAATTAATATTTTATGTGATTTTTTTGGAATCCGGTCCTGATTTTATTTTTTTCGTGATAATATTTCTTGTCATTCCTCTGTATTCTAAACCCTCAGCATCCACTGAGTGTTGTGACACGCTGCGTAAAGAAATATTCAAAAGTATTCTTAATCGAGCTTTGAATTTTTTTGAAACTACATATATTTAATTTAGGGACGAATGGCGTCAACCCTATTGAAACATGAATCAAGAGTGCATTTGCTTCAAAACAAACAAAAATTTGACTCGTATTCATCAGGAAGTTCGCTAGATATCGCCTTCTTCATATTTGTGTTGTTTGAATTCAAAGAACTATTTTCTTTGACTCCAAACATAGCTGCCAAATTCAAAGTTACTCCAATTCTCATTCAAAATTCGAACTATGTATACCAATTGTGAGTATTTTCGATTCAGAGAAGTTACACAACATCTGAATGACAACTATCCAAATTGATGGATAGGAAATGGTGACCCTGTAACATGGCCCCCGAGGTCCCCAGATCTAACTCCTATGGATCATTTTCTGTGGGGTTATCTGAAAGAAAATGTTTATGCCGTTGAAATAACTCTACGAGACGATTTGAGGCAGATAATAGAAGAAGCATGCACATAATTAAAACGGAGTCCCGATAGGATGAGAAGGGCAATAAATAATCTCATTTCGAGAGGTAAGAAATGTGTCGAGGTGGAATGGCTCCATTTCGAACATCTCTCATGATACTACCCTTTCAAATTTTTATAGTGAAATGAAATAATTAGTTTTCAAGTTTTCTGAAAAAATATAAATATCTAGTTATTTTTGTTGTGAAACGAATACACTTACAGATTACATGTTCCAGAATGGTTTACTGGGTTATAACGCTCTTAAGATTTGAAGTTCAAAAACTCAGCAAAATACGATAAATATTATCAGGAAAGGACTAAAATCAGCACCGCATTTCAAAAAAATTACATAAAATATGAATTCGTTCGATCGCTGATCGCTTGTTACAAGTGTGCGATCCAAAGTAAAAATTGAATTCCTTGAATTGAATTAAGTATTTTTTTTATAGCAAAAGCGGCATTCCTCCAAGTGATGAAAAAATAATAGATTTTGAAGCTTGAAAGTTAAACCACAATATTTTGAGTACTACCCTGAAAATATTGATATTTCTGAGCCATTCGAAAGGACTTTCTGAAGTAAAAAAACCCACGAAATTTGATCAAAATCGGACCTCAGATTCCAAAGTTATGGTTATCGTTAATTCAGGCCGAAATCCATAAATCACCCTGTATCTCCTAAACTAATAGCATTAGGATACAAAACAAGCAACTTTTCTGCATTCAACATTAGTCTATGACCAACCACTCATGAAACACCCTGTATATTGGTTTTGGAAAAACATTCAAAATCTGAAGGATATGAAATTCATCTAGGTACATCATCCCGAAGTCTTTTCTCATGTAATTAAGAGACTATTATTGAAGTTCATAGTATTCCCATTTACTGCAAGTATTGAATGCTGGACAAGTTATTTATGGGATAAGAAGTAGGGAAGAGCGGGCATTGTGGGATACTTAAGATTCATCTGCAATTGATGCGGTACCCTATAAATAAAAAAATGTTTTGATAATTTACATCGCTTACTTGACGTGTTGTTCTTTATGTGCTACGATGTTTCATTGCTACATCATCGAATAATCGACTGAACAAAACATTTTCGTTAGAACTCATTTACCCCGCTATGCCCCGGCATAGGGGGCAAAGTTGGGTACTTAGTGGGCAATGTGGGATATCAGTTATTGAATGAAAAAAAGTATACATATTGGAAAACATATTTTTATTAAACAACTCGAAAAATGAACAGAAACATAAAACACAAAATATATTCTAATTAACAATTATACTAATTTATATAACAATAATAACGTGCGTACCTACACATAACACAAAAATGCTCAGCTTAGCGTCTTCGGCGGCATACGAGCAATATTCCCAAGGACTGCACTTTCTGCACCTAATCCAATCTCCATTGGACTGAGACCATACTGACCATAGGTACCTACAATACATTTAGCATCTACCTCGCTTTGCCTCATATGACGTTACTAAACAAACATGGCTGTGACTTTTACCATCTGTCGTTATAGGTCGTGTTGAATATATGTAAACAATTCTAAAACACACCTCAATCCGTAGGACAGTTCGTCTAAATTGTGGCACATAAACTAATCACTTGATGTCAATACGAATGTTCACTAAATAGTTAAGACAACTGCGTTTTTGAGCGCTCGTACTACTTACACGAGGGCTATATCATTTCGTCACGATGTCTGTATTTTTCGAATTTTGAGCCGAAAATGGTCTCAAACGACTATGTTCGACTCACTGATGACGAATCCGTCGGAAAATTCGAGTCTGTCCGTCCGGCCGTCCGTATACACGATAACTCTCGAACGGAATGTCCTAGAAACTTGAAATTTTCAGGGTAGGTTCGAATCTCGAATGCCGAGGTTGAGTTCGTTATTGGGCAAAATCCGCCTGAGGGTTCCGTAAATATGGCCGCTCGAAATGTTGTTTCCTGATTACTTTGAAACTACTGATTCGATCGAGATAAAATTTTACACTTTAATGGAAAATGAGGTGTTCAAGCTACATGCAAAATTTTGTTCAGCTCGCATTACCAGAACCATAGAAACCATAGAAAATTGTAACTTTTGAACGAAAACGCCTAGGGACTTGAAATTTTCAGGATAGGTGTGGATCTCGAATGTCGTGATCACGTTCATCTATCAGAAAAATCATACTAGGGGATCCGTTAATATGGTCGTTTGAAATTTAGTTTTCACTAGTAATACCACTAGAGGTCAAATTATTTCCGGAAATTTTTTCGAGCTCATGAATATTTTGAAAATTATCCCGAGTCGAAGACGAGGGATAATTTTCCAAAAATATTCATGAGCAGCAAAAAATTTCCGGATTTAATTTGATCTCGTGTGGTATTCGGTAAGAAAATTCCACTCATGTGAACAAAAAAAAATTTGATTGTCAAAAAGAATATTCTGTCATTATAAACGCCAAAAAAATTTCCAGTATAATTCGCTGTTGGGTAGGGTAAAAGGTACAGTTGTTGACACCCTATCAGTGATTGACACCCTCATTTTCATATTTGAATTATAAGAATTGAATGGAGGCCTTAAAAACATGGAGCTTTGAAAAAAATATTTCAATTTTTCAAGTTTGGACTGTTACTATTAATTTGGGTTAGGTTTGCATTCCTAATTCACCATATATTTATCAATGTGCAGCGTGCTGACGATCATTGCAATTAGAAAAATACTGCCATTTTCTCAAGGTACTTATCTCAAGTTCATAACATTTTTTTAATTGTTCTAATTTTTGTCTGAAGCATAATTTTTGTTTGAATTATTGAAACTCTTCAATAAATACTTTTTCATAACTTAAAATCTATTTGGTTGAAGGTTTCGCGTTTTTTTGTGGGTGTCAATAATTGCCTTTGAAAATATGTGGATGAATAGTGATTGACATACTATGCAATAACTGTCGTATTCAAATTTTGCAAAATTAGTCCGTATTGCCTACTATTCAGGCCACAATTTCTCAATGAATACTGGAAGATGATTGAACTTTATCTGATTTTGTTCTAGATAGTTGTTGACACCAGTGTCAATCTCTGTGAATTTCCACGTGTCAATAACTATATTGCAAGTTCAACTAGTTCCTACTTCTTGTCCCTACCCCCTGAATCGATTTTCCACGCTTCATTCTCAACAACATGGCAAAAGCAAAAGAAGGAAGCAATTATAAGAAAAATTACACGGAGGATGCTATTATTTCTGCCTTATCAGCAGTAAAATCGGAAGAAATGTCCAGAAAACTTGCCTCCCAAACCTATGGCGTTCCTCGTTCTACAATAATTTTTTGGTTGAGTGGAAAACTTGTTGAAAAAATGAAAAGCACTGACGTGTAGTCAGGAGCTTTTGAGCGCTCGTTCATCTACCTAGTAGGTAGAATCTTCCTAAAAAAAATTTCTTTGAACATCCACTTTTGGTCATTGATAATTTTGTTCATTGATAAACGTGACCGCGATATTCGAGATCCACACCTATCCTGAAAATGTCTAGTCCCTAGGCCCCTCCGTTCGAAAGTTATTATTTTCGATTTGGACAAATTTTGCATGTAACTTGAACACGTCATTCGCACCATCTGGGTGCGAAATTTCATCTCGATCGAATCAGTAGTTTAGAAGTAATCAGGAGATCAAAATTTCGAACGGCCATATTTACGGAACCCCTGATGGAATTCTGCTCATTAACCAACTCAACTACGGCAGTCGGAAACTGAACCCACACTGAAAATTCAAAGTCTCTAGGTCGTTCCGTTCGAAAGTTATCGTGCTTACAGCAAGATTCGAAAAATACAGACATCTTGACGAAATGATGTAGCCCTGGTGTAAGTCCAACGAGCGCTCAACAAATCACGGACCTTGCCCTGTATTAACCTATGAAGAAGATCTCAAATTATGTGATAGAATAGACGGGTGTCTCAAAAAAAATAAAAAATAAATTATTTCAAACATAAAGCTTGATGATGAAATTCATGAAGAATCCTTTATACAGTCATGAAACAGTCCAATATGGACATGGATTGTACATCTGAAGACACAATCTGTGATAACAATGAAAACCAAGTTGGTATAAACGGCTACTGGAGAACCAACTGCCAGGGCTTGTGTCCTATTTGCAAAAAGAATTTGGATTTAAATGGTATTAAATAATTAAATGCATTTCCTGTGCATGAAAATTCCATGTTTAATGTTTATTGAAATATGTCTTCATAGAGAAGGTTTCCATTTCGAATATTTTTCAATGCAAAACTTATAAATAAATCTTATAATGAACGATCCATTACTATATATTATACCTATCCACATCCTTGTTCAGCTGATTGAAAATATGAGAGACAACAGTATGTCAATAACTGTATCAGGTGGTGTCAACAATAGATTTTACAGTGTCAATCACTGAAAATTGACACATGATGTTAACGATGTGTTTTAAAGCTTCTTCTGAAAAGGTTTTTCCACTTTCGGTTGTTAATTTGAATCGAGTATAAACCAACACATAACCTCGAAAAAGAAATATTTTCATTTCATACCCAAATAACAAATTATTTATATTCTATTGGGACAGTTGGCTTAAGGTGTCAATAACTGTAGTGTTTACCCTACCTACCCACGAGGAAAAAATTTCCACTAAAATTTATCCGTTGCGATGGTGATCTATCAGAAATACACGTTCTGATTGGTTGAAAATCACATGTGTGGAATTTTCTTGATAATTTCCAAACTACAGATTCTATCGTGACGAAATTTTGTATACTTATGGAGAATAATATATTCAAGCTACATTTCCCTAGATCGCACGACCAGAACCATAGAAACCATAGAAAATCATAACTTTTGAACGGAAAGGCCTAGGGACTTGAAATTTTCAGGATAGGTGTAGATCTAAAATGTGGCGTTCACGTTTATCAATGAGCAGAATTATACTAGGGGTCCGTAAATACGGTTGTTTGAAATTTTCGTTTTCTCGATAATTTCGAAACTACGGATTCGATCGAGATAAAATTTTGTATTATAAACGAGAATGACATATTAAAGCAACATTTTGTCCAGATCGCATGACCAGAACCATAGAAACCATAGAAAATTATAACTTCCGAATTAAAAGGCCTAGGAACTTGAAGTTTTCAGGGTGGGTTTGGATCGCGAATTTCACGGTCACGTTAAATATTCTGTTCCTGATCATTTCGAAACTACCGATTTGATTGGAATGAAATTTTGCACCTAGCTGAGGAATAATGTATTCAAACCCCGTGCGAAATTTATTCCAGATCGCATCACCAAGACCATAGATACCGTAGAAAATTTACGCGAATTATCGAAAAAAAAATTGGTCACCTTAAGCACTGACTTGAAGTCTGGATTACCGCCTTAGTTTAAAAATTTGTTTGACAGCTGTCAAAAATTTCCTCAATTGGTTTCCAAAACTGGAAAATGCGAATCTATCTACAAGGTGCATGTACGAGCGCTCAAAAGCTCCTGCCTTCACGGCAGTGCTTTTCGTAATTTTTTCATATTGGTTTCTGAACAAAAGGTCCCGGCGTTCCAGAACTATTAACTTGCACACAGGTCAACTGACAAATACAAACAATCGTCCTCTTCAATAACTCGCGATCCTGCGTTCATCTCTAGTTGCTCTATTGGCGTTACCCCACTATGCCCTGGTACCCCACAATACCCCGGTATACCCAACATTTTGTTTGAGATTCCGAAATAGGTATTAGTGGAAGTTATCATTTAAAACAATAATTATGTGAATTATTTTTCTCGTGATGAACTTTGACTCGCCGACTTGTATGTTAACAATCGATATCAGTTAAGTTCCCAATAAATACATTTTTCTGTTTTAGGAATATATAAATATTTAATCAGACACTATAAAATTGAAATAATTTTTTTTTCGATATAATACAACCTCAATAATGTGTAATACTAAGAATGTGATTCACACATAGTAGATTGCCAACAATAACAACCCAAATTACCGACAAGACATTCGCAGATACGAATGTGAAAATGGACAATATTTTATTCGCATGCAGCACTAAGCCCATGTTATCAAAACTTAGTCGGTGACGATTATCAAAAATTGTTAGTTGATTATTATCATAGTATCATAAAAGATTTATTAAGCACGAAATTTCAATGGAAGTGGTAATTTATTTCTGAAATAGTTTGAGCTCAAACATAATTAACATCTCTGTTCTCTTTGCCCCGCCAGGCTTAGAACTCTCCAAGGCTCCTAAAATTGAAAACACTCTGTTTGATACTGACGTTATGAATCTTTGTTGAATGAATATTCAAATCGTTATAGCATGAAAACTTCTCTGTGTTCTCTTTCGGGAAAATAGAACATATAATATGCTGCTTCCTATCCCTTTTCGCAGAATCTCCTTCATGGACATTCCGAAGGTGTTTTTATTAGATACTAGCAGACCCGGCAACGCGTTGCTGTGGCTAAGGACGCTAGGGTTTACGTTGAATTGAATTGTAGTGAAATATTCAATACAATACAATTGGAATTATTATTATTATTAACCCTAACCTATCCCTAACTTAACCCTAACCTAACCCTAACCTAACCCTAAACTAACCCTAACCTAACCCTGACCTAACCCTAACCTAACCGTAACCTAACCCTAACCTAACCCTAACCTAACCCTAACCTAACCCTAACCTAACCCTAACCTAACCCTAACCCTAACCTAACCCTAACCCTAACCCTAACCTAACCCTAACCTAAACCTAACCTAAACCTAACCTAAACCTAACCTAAACCTAACCTAAACCTAACCTAAACCTAACCTAACCCTAACCTAACCCTAACCCTATCGTGACCCTAACCTAAACCTAACCCAACCCAACGAAACTCCTAACCCAAACCTTTTTTTTTCGGGTTGTGTAGAAAAATCTGCTGCTAGATTAAACCGAGATCCGTGTCGTGGAATATATCGGTTGATGTTGTGTCCAGCCGACTAAAAAAACCACAACTTGGGGAAATGCGAGGACCACCGGAAGAGACATCCCTGTCCGTACTTCGATGATTCACATGCATAGAGGTCCTCCCTCTCCTTTCTCCTCGTGACTCCTGTCACAAAGCCGTAAACGCCTTCCAGCTTCCTTCATGCTGTACCATTTTCTCTATTATATATTCTCAACTGGCGGTAAGCGTTCTATCTTTCCAACCATTGCGTTCCTTTCCTCCGTCCATCTAAAGGGAGTGACAGAACATGTGCTTCGGATCATCTACAACGTTGATGCATGACACAGATCATCCCGTGTCCGTCCTATCCTGTTAGTCAAGGTACCATAGATCCATGCCCTGTCAAAAATTGAGTAAAATAGTACCCGGTCGTTTTATGCTTGAAATACTGAATTTCGACACGACTGAATCCGTAGTTTTGAAATTATCAAGAAACTAAATTTCAAACGAACATATTCACGGAACCCCTGGACGAATTTTGCCCAATAACTCAACCGAGATCCACACCTATCCTGAAAATTTTGAGTCCCTAGTTCTTTCCCTTCGAAAGTTTTAATTTTCTATGGTTTATATGGTTCTGGTTATGCGATCTGGACAAAATCCATCTAAGTGTAACATTTCATTTTGATCGAATTTTTCGACGGATTCGTCATCAGTGAGTCGAACCGTGTCGATTTGGACCATTTTCGGTTCGAAATTGATATAGTCCTCGTGTAAGTAGAACGAGCGCTCAAAAACATCCGCTAAGCAGACACAACAGAACGCCTATGATTCCTCAGCCTACGCCTTTATTTCTCCGTCGCCACACGATTTTGGCTGTGTGAGTTTTTTAGGAAGTTTCTTAGCTTGTCCATGCCATTCCAGCTTGCTGATGAACTTTTCATAAGCTGAATCTAAAACCAGTTCATCTAAAATTCAACTACTCTTCACCGCTACTCAGAGAATTTCGCAGACTGTCTATATTAACTTTTCTTTTCGAATATAGTTCGAAATTACATTTCACCGGATTTAGGTTATATTTCTAGTCAAAAGTATTGCAAAATGACCAGACAAATTCGAGTTATAAACTTTACATTCATGATTGAGTTCACCTCTATTAGTACATACCTATATAATCTATGGCTGACCTACAAGTAACACATTTTTGTTGGTGCATACTTTAATATAATCACAAGTAGATGGAGGCAGATCAAAACTATACGAAATGTCTATCAGTATTCCCTTGTTAAGAGTTTTGGACTTCAAATCTACATTGAAATCACCACTCAAGATGAGTGATCGCACCTTTTAATGAAGCTATTGATAGCCGAACTCAGGTTGTCAGCGAAATTCATAAAATCTCCAGCACATGGCCGATAAACCGACATAAACTGTCCAGGTTCAAGCAAGAAGCCGCACATCACAACGTGACCCTCAATACAAAATTGAACAATATCAATTATCTCCGCAACAAAACTTGCAAAATCGTCTCTGACAAAAATACACGATCCACCATTATTGAAATTCGCGCGACAAAAAGAAGTTACACATTTGTAATTAGGCATTCTTATATTATGCATATCGGTGTTTGTTATCCAATGTTCGTTCAAACACAATACACCCATATTGTTGGCTTCAAGAAAAACTTCCCCATGAACAATTTTGCCGACGTCGAGATGAGAACAAACAAATATTTTGGTATTACAAATCACCGGAACCTTCCACTGCTCGTCAAAACAGAAACTTTTTACCTGAATTCCTACTGGCCAGAAGTCTGATTGCAATATTGTGTCTTTAAGTTCAGCACGTATACCTACTTTGACAGAATTGTTGAATCCTTTGGAATTCAATTTTTCAATTGAGAACTTCTTCACCGGGATATCTAGCCCTTAACTGGTATGGTGCTTTCTATTTACCTTCAGGGTATGGTTGGGTCCATTTTGACCTGGTGTATTTTTCCAAGAAACAATTCAGAAAAATATAAATAATCAATTTTCCTAAAGAATAAAACCTTAAATTACTAGTAAAATTGAAAAATAATGTATTTCAACTAAAATAATATTAGTATTAATAATACGAGTTTCTCCAATAAATTATTGAAATAAAATACCAAAAATCAAAACAGAAAAAATTCTAACAAAGTCGTTATAAAGTACTATTCGGACTCATTATCACTGTAGTCTGTATCCGATTCGTGCTCACATATGGTAGTTTCAGCATCAGATAAGTCATTGTCATCGTCCCATCTGCTAACTGTTCCAATTCATTTTGTGTTAAGAGCTCCGCCTCCTTTTGCAGTTATTGCGAAAATAAGTGCAAATATCTACAATTGGAAAACACACGTAAATGGTATGGCAGGGTCAAAATCGACCCAACGCACGCTGCAGTCGTAATCTATGCGAAACGCTGGTTAAACAATGACTGACGTACGTATAATAGTTACATCAACACAGTAGTAGAATACCTGAAAGATGGGGGAATTCGACTCAAGTTATGACTCAATATGATTTGTATAGGGCCAATTTCGACCCTGCCATACCTGTTAAGGGCAGTTAAGCATGTAATTATTCAGATCTTGATCCTTGGCAGTGGTCCTCTGTTTACATTTACCAACATGCAACCATATGCGTCGTTGAGACGAGGAAGTCCCCCTGACTCATCATCCTCACTATTGCCAACAATAACGGAAAATCATTTCCATGATTCAACACGTTCTTGACTGTCACATGTCGCTTATCTGGAGCCGATTTCTTTCGTTTCTTTACACTGTTTTTGAGCGCTCTTACTATACTTACACGGGGGCTATATCATTTCGTCACGATGTCTGTATTTTTCGAATTTTGAGCCGAAAATGGTCTCAACCGATAAGGTTCGACTCACTGATGACGAATCCGTCAAAAACTTCGAGTCTGTCCGTCCGTCCGTCAGGCCGTCTGTCCGTATACACGATAACTCTCGAACGGAATGTCCTAGGAACTTGAAATTTTCAGGGTAGGTTCGAATCTCAAATGCCGCGGTTAAGTTCGTTATTGGGCAAAATTCGCTCATGAAATTTGCACTCAGTTGGAGAATTACGTGTTCAAGCTACATGCAAAATTTTGTCCAGCTCGCATCACCAGAACCAAACAAACCATAGAAAATTATAACTTTGTAATGGAAAGGCCTAGGGACTTGAAATTTTCAGGATAGGTTTTGATCTCGAATGTTGCGGTCACGTTCATCAATGAGCAAAATAAGACTAGGGGTTCCGTAAATATGGCCGTTTGAAATTCAGTTTTCTTGATAATTTCAAAAATATGTATTTGATCGTGACGAAATTTTGTATTTAAATTGAGAATGATATATTCGAGCTAAATTTTTTCTGGATCGGATGATCAGAACCATAGAAATCATAGAAAATAATAACTTCCGAACGGAAATGCCTAGGAACTTGAAATTGTCAGGATGGCTTCGGATCGCGAATTTCGTGGTTACGTTTATCAATGAGCAAAATTAGACTAGGGGTTCCGTAAATATAGCCGTTCGAACTATTTTTTTCCTGATAATTCTGAAACAACTTATTGGATTGGAATGAAATTTCGCACATACTCAGATGAAGAATAATGTATTCAAACTACGTAGGACATTTTGTCCAGATCGCATTACCAAGGCCATAGATACCGTAGATAATTCTAGCCAATTATCGAAAAAAAAAATTGGTCACCTAAAGCATTGACGTGAAGTCTGGACAGCTGTCGAAATCTTTCCAATTAATATCTAAAACTGGAGAATGCGAATCTACCTACAAGGTGGATGAACGAGCGCTCAAAAGCTCCTGACTTCACGGAGTGCTTGTATAAATTTTTTTCATCCACTTTCATTTCTGTTGATTCTTTTTGCGTTTCAATGACCGCCGTTGTTGAAGAGTTTGATGAGGGCGTCCCATCGAGAATATCGTCATCATTGAACTCGTTCGACATCATCGCATCATCCGTTGTACTGGTCCCACAGGATTCCTCGAGAATATTCACCAATTTTTGATTGGTTGTACACAGCTCAGTTATTATGATTTCCAATCTATTACTTTCTTGCCCTAATGCGATTGTGGCATTTTTTATTTTTCCCTCCAAAGACCAAGAGTTCATCCCCTGGTTTACCTATAGGATTTGGTGATTTGTCAACAGCACGTCTGAAGTTGTACCTTTAACATTGAGGAATTATTGAAAGTAATAAACACAAATGATTCACGATGAAACAAGTCTGTTCACCTCGACGTCAGAATAGATATATTCATCCTATTTCCGAGGATATCTTTGAAATCTCAATTTGAACATTTTGAACAACACAGTTAATTGAAATGCGTACTTGATGACACAGACCTCACTCAGTACTTCTCAAACATTTTTTCATCTATTTGAGTCGTTTTTTGCATGACAATAGTAGGTACAGTAATATTTCGAATTTTCGCGTCGAAACAGTGACCGAATAGTCTGAAATAATTTGCTGCGGTTTGAAAAAAAGGATTGGAAAAGTTCGAACTGCGGTTCAAATGTTTCTAAAAGCTTTCAGAATCAGCTTGTTGAGGAATATTTGATTAATCATTCGTTAATATTTCAAAATATTGGAGGAATAAATCATTTTGGAATATTCATCATTTCGCATCGAAATGTTAACGCCATGCACAGTGGCGTAGCGCAAAGTTTGGGGCCGCTCCCGCAGGATTATAGCCCCCTCCTTAGATCCCTGTCATCAATGATAAGTTTGTTTTAAGAATTTTCAATGGCGCATAGTGAAGAAAAATTGGTGTAAAAGATATTTATTAACAAAAACGAAAGTTTTCAAATAAAAATAATATAAGCTTTGATACAAAAAGTAAAATATATACTATATAGTATATAGGATCATATAAAAAGTAAAATAGGTACAGGGTGTTTTCAAGAGTGAGGCTTTTTCTACAGAAAAAACAAGTCTGACGCGTTCAAGTAGACACGTTTGCGAAATTGAATTCCGAAGATTATTCTTGATTATTTTCAGTTTAGAAAAAGATCTTTCTGCACTCGCAACAGTGGCGAAAATGGTTGAGAAAAGTTTCAGGGATGTAAGTACATCTGGTACACAACTCAGTAAAGATTTGTGTATGGAGGGTAGTGATATCTCTACCCTCCATAGATTTGTGTTTCGTAATTAACATTTGTGTTGAATCATGAGAAATAGAAATAGAAAGAATTTGCAAGTGCAATATTTCCCCCCTTCACGGTACTCAATATCCTGATTGGAGAATTGAAACAAATATCGTTTTTGAAATATCAGAAAAGCTGCAAGAAATATTGCACATCTGGATTTAAGAAGCCGCTCTGGTCCAATAAACCAATCAGCGCCGACATGCTTGATGAGTTAAATCATAAAAAGTTGGTGAAAATAGGGTAGCGCATGGAATGACATATTTATGATGTGCGGTATTCAAATATTTTATGCCTGATTGTACTTTCATTGCCTGCTATTGAATAGCGCCCCATACACGGACGGATTATCCGTACACTTCTGATACGTAGAGATTTGATTCGACAGATCCAGATGTGGGATTTTACACCAATAACGGACGGATTTCATACCATTAACGCACTGATAAATGTACGAATTTGGCTCGCCACTTATCTGATACGATATGATTCCGCTGGTGTATGGGGCGCTAATAGGTATCTATGTTTCGTTCAATCAACAGAAAAAATCGGAAAGTTGAAAGTATAATAGAAAAAAATCGAGGCCCCATTTTTGCTCTCTCTTTAGGCTTAGGGGGGCCCTTCAGAGACCGTTGAAATCACATTTAAACCCTCGACAAAATTCCTTGGAGTAATGCTGGATGCGAACCTCAAGTGAAACCTCCATATTGATAAGCTATGCAGAAGACTTAACTAAGTGACATACAGTATTTTCGTACTGAGCAAACTGGTTCGAATCGATATACTCAAGACTGTCTACTTCTCTAACTTCCAGTTCCTGATAAGTTATGGCATAATATTTTAGGGGATCAGCTCCATTACTGAAAAAGACTTCATCTTACAAAAAAGGGTGCTGACACTTATGCTGAGGAAGAGCTACAAAGAATCTTGCAGAGGCGCATTTCAACATAACAAAATCCTCACAGTTTATGGCCTCTATATGTCTATAAACTCCTGTTGTTCCTACGCAAAAACCCAAATATATTCGCCGCGTGCAGACATCGGGAAGATGCAAGACAGGTGGTTTTCTACATCAATCCTAAACATTACCTTACGATGTATGAGAGAGGTGCATTCTATTTCTATATGGGAATGAAATACTACAGCTCTCCACCGAATGAATACCGAAATATCACGAGTACCTATAGAGGATTTTAAGAAGAAAATATTCAGTTATTTGGTTGGTAGTGAACCCTACTCACTGTCTGAAATTCACATGACTTAAATTCAATTTTATTTTTGACTTACTCTTCTTTTATTTCACTTTGTAGAATCATTGTGAGAATGAATAAATATTATTATTATTATTATTATTGACAGTTGTGTTTTTTTTTAAAGAGTCATTAGCCGAGATCCAATATCTCTCAAGATTTGGATTGGCAATACTCCTTATACAAATTCTATATTTATACGGGGTGTCCCAAATTCGAGTGTCTATTAGACAGGGACAGATAGGGATTATGATATTGTTCAACTTTATCTACTGAGCTAAAATATTTTTGAAGCCCTAACACTTTCAATTATGAAGGGAATGAGAATAAATTTCTCGAAAAAAAATTTTTTAAGTTTCTGATATGATCGATTATTCAATTTTGAATATCTTTCTATTCGAACCGTTGCATTCGTCGAAATAGTTTTCAAAATTCCAAAAAAAACCCGGAGATATGCGTAGTCAGTATTATTATCGTTATTCCTATTCTCAATATCTTAAGCATAAACCGTTCTAACCTTTTCGAAGTGGAAGAATGAGGAAATATTGTGCATCTCCTGAATTTTGAACTTGTCACAGAGTGTTTCGAATATTTTGTCAAAAATTACGATCGAAATTTTCTCATAACTTTTGTTCTTTAAATAAGAACCCTATTTTTATTGCTTTGAATTCTGCGGAGAAAAATAATGATAGTGTTCAAACCTTATTATGCTCCTAAATTAAATAATTCTTGAGTGATTAGAAGGCATTCTCAATACGATACGGCTTATCAGATATCTTCTTTGTTCTCAATGAACGTTTCATGCACTTTTTTTCCAAAACTTGAAAAGTTTGAAACATATTTTCGGAATATCTTCTCCGCCATGGAAGGTAAATGGGGATACTTCTAGTTGAAAGCTCAGGAGGTTTCATTTACCATGTATATGAAATAAATCAATGATTTCAATATTGGAATATCGAGGATTCCCTTTGTGGAATCGAAGGTAATTATAATAAAAATTAACTTATTATTCACTATTTAACTTAGTCCACGATTTTCACAATTTCACTTATGATTAGATCTGCCACTGTGAATTATTGGGATTATTTATCTCCTATGAACACAGATTATTGTTATCGAGCAGATCTTATGAATTTGAATCTACGTACGACATAAATTCAAAAAATACTGAATCCGCTGAATCCAACGCAAACAAAAATGAATAAGGTCCCAATTTGAAAAACGAAAGTTCTTTCTTTGACACAATGATTGAAACACCCAGTGACGAGTTTTCAAAAATTCATGAGATGCTCAACATTCACACATTCCTTAACTTCGAAAATGTAAAAACGGTTTATGCTTAATATATTGAGAATAGGAATAACGAACATATAACTGACTACGCATATCTCTCGTTTCGTTCAGTTTTTTTTCGATATTTCGAAAACTATTTTGACGAATGCAACGGTTCGAATAGACAAATATTCAAAATTGAATAATCGATCATATCAGAGACGAAAAAATGCAAAAAGTTTTTTCAGAGAAATTCATTTTCACTCCCTGTATAACTGAAAGTGTTCAGGCTTCGAGAATATTTTAGCTCAGTAGATAAAGTTAAAAAATATCATAATCCCAATTTTCAGATTTCAAAGAGGTCCAGTTCTCAAGAAACGTCTAATAGGCACTCGAACTTGGGACACCCTGTATATATAAATGAAGCAAGTAAATTGTAAACATTATGTATCTTTAATGATATTCCTTGAAATTAATCAATCAAGATATAAAGAAAAGGGTTTCTGGGGGGAGAAATACTATTTTGAAAGTTGAATGGCATAGATAGAAAAGGTTCAATCATTTCATAGTATACATGTAACACATAGAAAAAATTTCAAATTAGTTTTTGAACAAAACTGCTTTAGTCGAACATTATAATAATTTAATGCATATATACATCGCATTATTCTCTGTGGAGGTGAGAGTGTATGTGGAATACAGATGTTGATCCACCTGCCTATTTTTCATTTACAGCCTCACGATCCAGATATCAATAAATTCATCAAAATTCCGCTGCTCCTGAATAAATTTACATTCGAATAATAAATGAATATATAGTCGGAAAATATAATCGAAAATCCAAAACTATATCACTACATATTCTTAAACAGTTATTGATCCTTTTTGAGCGCTCGTACTACTTACACGAGGGCTATATCATTTCGTCACGATGTCTGTATTTTTCGAATTTTGAGCCGAAAATGGTCTCAATCGACTATGTTCGACTCACTGATGACGAATCCATCGGAAAATTCGAGTCTGTCTGTCCGGCCGTCCGTTCGTAAGCACGATAACTCTCGAACGGAACAACCTAGAGAATTTTCAGTGTGGGTTCAGTTCCCTTATGCTTCAGTTGAGTTCGTAAATGGGCAAAATTCCACCAGGGGTTCCGTAAATAGGGTCGTTTGAAATTTAGTATTCTCGATAATTTCGAAACTAGGGATTCGATCGGTACAAAATTTCGTATTTCAATCGAGAATGATATATTAAAGCAACATTTTGTCCAGATCGCATGACCAGAACCTTAGAAACCATAGAAAATTGTAACTTTTGAACGGAAAGGCCTAGGAACTCGAAGTTTTCAGGGTGGGTTTGGATCGCGAATGTCGCGGTCACGTTCATCAATGAGCAAAATCGAAAAATTCGAAACTACTGATTGGATAGGAATGAAATTTTGCACCTAGCTGAGGAATAATGTATTCAAACTACGTGCAAAATTTTGTCTAGATCGCATCACCAAGTCCATAGATACCGTAGAAAATTCTAGCGAATTATCGAAAAAAAATTGGTCTGCTGAAGCACTGACATGAAGTCTGGAGTTTCGCCTAAGTTTTAGAATTTTTTTGACAGCTGTCGAAAATTCCTTCAATTGATTTCTAAAACTAGAAAATGCGAATCCATCTACAAGGTGCATGTACGAGCGCTCAAAAGCTCTTGCCTTCACGGCAGTGCTTTCCGTAATTTTTATAATGAACACATTTCTACTCACCGCACTATTTTATATCCAGTTTGCTTCGTCGCTCGAATTGAGTATCTTTCAACAGGATGAATTATCTCCGTTCTGCCATTCCTATTATCCATATCATTAACATATCGTGATTCAAGGAAAAGTCGTAAATAAAATCAATTTACATTTTTCACTTGAATAAAAAACAGAATTGTCTTCAGAACATTATTAAATATAAATTATCGAGATATTTTAGACCTAGGACAGCCGGAATGAAAACATAGAATTATTATCTTAATGTAGTGATGTAGTATTGGGGTGAAAGAAATGATGAACTCTCTACCTCACTTTTAAATAGTTGAATAGATATAGAGGAAGCGCATCAGATAACTTTGTCTTCTGGGTGGCAATAATTTGAATGAAAAAATGTGATGTCGAGGCTGTCACATATCTTCGAGGGCGTCGATAAGGAGGGGTAGGTCCGAGGCTGCTTAAGTTCGCACTAACAGAATTTTTTTTTCATAAATCATCATTTCCATAATAGAAACATTTTTATTTGAATATGTCTCTCCTGTCGTAGAATAAGGAGACAATTCAAAAAACGTCCATTTTGTGTTGGTAACGGTATTTCATACGTGTAATATCAGAATAACGCTAGTTGGCCTCTCCGCCACATAAGAGACTTCGTGAAAAATGGTTACATTTCAAATTTTTTGGAAAAACAGCAGAATATTCCACCGCGACGGGAAAAATTGCATCGATTGAATATTGGGTGCTAGGGTTATAATGTTCAAATGGATTGCTGCAGTAATTACGAATGTTCAGCGTGTTATATTGAGTAAGTACACAAAAGTATAGAACAAAAACTTCAGATACGATTTCCCAACAAAACAAATTTTTGAATTTTACCCTTATTCTACGACGGGTGCGATGTATATATTATCTACCATGCAAGGCGTACCCATAGAGAAAAACGTGTGGGATATCCATAAAACTACTTGATTTTTACCTTATTCCAGATTTGGAAGGGTGGGGTGGGTACGGCCTTGGTATTTACAGCCGTATTTTTTATGTCTTATATAGCTGAGCATAGTTGAGGGTCACCCCCGAAAAACGAAATGTCATATTCAAAAACAAAGCACAGCACCACGAAGCCAACAGTAACCACAGACGAGGAGTCAAATTGACCCCGTCCAGGTTTCAAATTTTATGTTTATCCCGAACTATGACTTGACAAAATGCATCAATATGAATCGATTGAAACGAAAGAATCCTAAATATTAAATAGTGATTCAATGCTTAAAAATGCTGATGGATATGAAAAATTTCAGATTTTTGGGATGATTTCGATATTTCTATTGAGGAGGTCAAAATGACCACACGTTTCTGCGTGACAATATTTTCACGCCTGTGGTTAAGGTTTAAAACCGAGAAGTTTTTTGAACACATTCCAATCTTTCCTAGAAGGAAAAACCGATCATTTCGGTTTTTCTTATATATTTCTAAAATGATTTGTGATATTGTTCACTAAATAGGCAACTTCCGCTAATTCAACCCACTTCGTATCATTTTGAGATGCCAATGGTGGTAGATACGACATAAAACAATTACGAGAAGCACTGCCGTGAAGGCAGGAGCTTTTGAGCGCTCGTACATGCACCTTGTAGGTAGATTCGCATTTTCCAGTTTCAGAAATCAATTGAAGGAATTTTCGAAAGCTGTCAAAAAAATTCTGAAACTTAGGCGAAACTCCAGACTTCATGTCAGTACTTCAGCTGATCAATTTTTTTTCGATAATTCGCTAGAATTTTCTACGATATCTATGGTCTTGGTAGTGCGATCTGGACAAAATTTTGCACGTAGTTTGAGTACATTATTACTCAGCTAGGTGCAAAATTTCATCCCAATCAGCTCAGTATTTTCGGAACTATCAGCAAAGAAATATTTTGAACGGCCATATTTACGGAACCCCTTGTCTAATTTTGCTCATTGATGAACTTGACTGCGATATTCGCCATCCAAACCCACCCTGAAAATTTCAAGTTCCTAGGCCTTGCCTTTCGGAAGTTATGATTTTCTATGGTTTCTATGGTTCTGGTCATGCGATCTGGACAAAATGTTGCTTCAATATATCATACTCGATTAAAATACAAAATTTCATCTCGATCGAATCCGTAGTTTCGAAATTATCGAGAAACCAAAATTTCAAACGACCGTATTTACGGAACCCCTAGTATATTTCTGCTCATTGTGAAACGTGAACGCGACGTTTCAGATCCACACCTATCCTGAAAATTTCAAGTCCCTAGGCCTTTCCATTCGAAAGTTATGATTTTCTATGGTTTCTATGGCTCTGGCCATGTGATCTGGAAAAATGTAGCTTGAATATATATTTCTCCATTAGTATACAAAATTTCGTCACGATCGAATCTGTATTTTTGAAATTATCAAGAAAACTAAATTTCAAACGACCATATTCACGGAACCCCTAGTATAATTTTGCTCATTGATGAACGTGAACGCGACATTTCAGATCCACACCTATCCTGAAAATTTCAACTCCCTAGGCATTTCCGTTCAAAAGTTACAATTTTCTATGGTTTCTATGGTTCTGGTCATGCGATCTGGACAAATGTAGCTTGAACAACTCATTCTCCATTTGAGTGCAAAATTTAATCTCAATCAAATCTGTAGTTTTCAAGTAATCAGGGGAACAAAACTTTGAACGGCCATATTTACGGAACCCCTGGTGGAATTTGGCCCACGAACTTAACCGAGGAATTCGGGAACTGAACCCATACTGAAAATTTCAAGTCTCTAGGTTGTTCCGTTCGAGAGTTATCGTGCTTACGGACGGACGGCCGGTCGGACGGACGGACGGACAGACTCGAATTTTCCGACGGATTCGCCATCAGTGAGTCGAACATAGTCGATTGAGACCATTTTCGGCTCAAAATTCGAAAAATACAGACATCGTGACGAAATGATATAGCCCTCGTGTAAGTTGTACGAGCGCTCAAAAATACTGATGATAAAATGACGTTATTTCTTGATGCCCCCCCTCACAAAAAGAAGGAGTACATAGATGCTTTGAATATTTGGCGAAAAAATGATATCACAACAATTTATACTTATATCTCAAGTTTTCGAATAATGTGAACCTTCAGACACCAATATAAAATTTATTGTACCCATACGAGACGTTTAGAAATAACTAAATCCTTCAACATATTCGGAACATTAACCAGATATTAGAATTAGTTGTTGATTGGGACCTTTGTTATAGAATGATTAATATGCGAACAGGTTGAAGGTTGAACTATGTCTCATGAATTGTAATCTGCTGCTATTTATTTTATGATCGTGATGTCCCCTTTTGAGCGCTCGTACTACTTACACGAGGGCTATATCATTTCGTCACGATGTCTGTATTTTTCGAATTTTGAGCCGAAAATGGTCTCAATCGACTATGTTCGACTCACTGATGACGAATCCGTCGGAAAATTCGAGTCTGTCCGTCCGTCCGGCCGTCAGCACGATAACTCTCGAACGGATCAACCTAAAGACTTGAAATTTTCAGTGTAGGTTCAGATCTCAAATGCCTCGGTTAAGTTCGTTAATGGGCAGAATTCCACCAGGGGTTCCGTAAATATGGCCGTTTGAAATTTTGTTGTCCTGATTACTTGAAAACTACAGATTTGATCGAGATGAAATTTTGCACTCAAATGGAAAATGAGGTGTTTAAGCTACATGTGAAATTTCGTCCAGATCGCATGACCAGAACCATAGAAACCATATAAAATTGTAACTTTTGAATGGAAACGCCTAGGGACTTGAAATTTTCAGGATAGGTGTGGATCTCGAATGTCGTGATCACGTTCATCTATGAGCAACATTATACAAGGGGTTCCGTAAATACGGTCGTTTGAAATTTCGTTTTCTCGATAAATTCGGAACTACGGATTCGATCGAGATGAAATTTTGTATTTTAATCGAGAATGATGTATTGAAGCAATATTTTGTCCAGATCACATAACCAGAACCATAGAAACCATAGAATATTGTAACTTTTGCACGGAGAGGCCTAGGAACTTGAAATTTTCAGGGTGGGTTTGGATCGCGAATATGGAGTCGGGAGTTTCGCCTAAGTTTAAAATTTTTTTTTGAGAGCTGTCAAAAATTCCTTCAATTGATTTCCAAAACTGAAAAATGCGAATCTACCTACAAGGTGGATGTACGAGCGCTCAAAAGCTCCTGCCTTCACGGCAGTGCTTTTCGTAATTTTTTATTTCAAAGATATAGGTATATTATTAATTGAATGTCTGTATTTCAATTTAAAACCCCGAAGAAGATTTTTGAATAAAATCGAAACATGTCAGCGATGGTTAAAGAAAGTATTTTTGATCAAATAACCTGTCGACCAAATTAATCATTTACCTGATATGCCTGATACAATACTAATTTCATGAGTTTAATACAAAAACAAAAAAAACAAGCTTCTATAAAATAGATTTTCATTTTCAGATATGACAGTGGAAAAGGACGATGCAGACTTTATTGCTTTTATTGATAAGTTTCCACGTAGCAGCCCCAATGGATATTTGTACATCTCATTTTTGCCCACCTTTTCAGGAGAAACAGAAAATAACGGTAGAGAGGGAGGTACCAGTTAAATTGGTGGGAATCGATAATACCACTGGTTGTATATGCACAGAAATACCCAATGTTTACACCCTATGTTACAATGCAAATGATAAGTCTACGCCATGTGTGAAGTTCCCCAAGAATATGAAATTACATAATAAAGTACTAGTATTGAAATCAACCTACATTACAGAACTCTCTTACGGTGATTTGAATTATATGACGTACTTGAAGGACTTGAAGATAGATAGTAACCAGAAGCTGAGCCACATTGATTCTTTTGTTTTTCAGAATATGACCAATTTATCTACTTTGAGTTTCATATTCAATCCATTACTCACAACCCTCCATCCGGATACTTTTCAAGGGTTGACCAACTTGAAAGAACTCAATTTAGTTAAGAATGGGTTCCAGAGTATTAAAATGCTGTCTGTAGCATTAGGGCCCATGATATTGCCAAGCCTCAAGAATTTAGGTTTGAACGAAAACGTATTTAGGAATGTCAGTGAGGACGATTTTGAACCAATGGAAGGCAGCGACGTGGAAGAACTTAATTTGATTTTGTGCGCAATAAAACATATTCATCCAAGATCCTTAGGTCATTTGAAGAAGTTGGCTGCACTCCGTTTGGGTGACAACAGATTTGATGTTAGTGAACTCACAAATCTACTTGTGACTAGTTTGAATATGGGAGCAGATTTAAAACTACTGGATCTGTATTCTTCTGGGTTCAGAGGCTCCATGCCAACTTCTGTTTTAGAAGTTATTGGGGGATCGAACATAAGTTACCTCGTTCTTTCGAGGAACCAGTTTGATGTGATTGACAATGAGTTATTTCCAATTCACATGCCAAACTTGAACGTGTTGGATTTGAGTGATGTCTCTGCACAGAAGATTCACGACCAGGCATTTCTGCATTTGCCAAATCTGAGGACCCTAATTTTGGGCAAGAATAGACTGTCCTTTTTTGCAGCATCCAAGCATCTCCCAAATCTGACCTACTTAGATTTGAAGAGTAACACCGATACCGAAGGGTGGGAATTTTTCTTGACGAAGAGCGAATTTCGAAGGATGCAGTTGGAATATCTAGACTTACAATACACAAGACTGCTACTTATAACTAAGACTGATTTTGGGTATATGCCGAAATTGAGAATTTTGAATCTCAAAAATTGCAGTATTATCAAATTAGAAGACAATACCTTCAAGGGATTGACGAATCTGAAAGTCTTGAATATGGAAAATAATCGTTTTTTCAAGATGTGGAGGAATCCAAGATATGAGTTCGATATTTTTGGAGGTCTCGGTCATCTCGAAGTTCTACTGTTAGGAGGAAACGATATAGCAACAATAAGATCCCCAACGAAGTACTTACTGAAATATCTGGAAAAGCTCAAACACCTTGGACTGAACCGAAATAGTTTACAGACGATATCAAGAGAAGATTTCGCTTACCTGAAGAAATTGGAAATATTGGATATTTCTGAAAACCATATTCTATCATGGGATTCGAGGATTTTCCCTAACGTAAAACTGAAAAGATTTTATGCATCCTTGAATAAAATATCTTATATGACTGACGCAATGTTGGCAGATTTCGATTCCTTGGAATTAATCAAGTTAGATTTCAATTCCTTCATGTGCGATTGTGCGTTGAAAGATAAAATGAGTAGCAACAAAACGGCCCTCAAAAAATTCTCGAAATTAATCGAAGACGAACAACTCTATTGTGTAGGACCAAACACGAACGAGACGTTCAAAGATTTTTTACAAAGTTTAGCGAATTCCACATTGATTTGCGATCCTGGGGTCGATATTTTGCTGATAACTATACCAACAGGAGTCATCTTGATACTATTAGTAATATTTGGAATTCTGGGTTATATTTATAGATGGCATATTCGCTATTGGGCGTTCCTTGTCAGACTTTATTTAACCCGAAAAGGTAAGATACGAAACACGATTAAAAAGGGCTACACAAACTTCCAATTCGACGCCTTTGTATCGTACTGCAACAAAGATCAAAGTTTCGTTATACGACTTGTGAAGATGTTAGAAACCCAAGAACCCTATTTGAGGTTATGTGTTTATGAGAGAGATTTTCAGGTTGGCAGTGTAATATCAGAGTCTGTTCTAGAGCATATAACGAACAGCCGAAAAACTGTACTCATTGTAAGCGACGCCTATGCCAAATCTTATTGGTGTAATTGGGAAACTCAAATTGCTGAACATCACAGGTTATTTTTCGAAAACCCTAATGGTGATTACGTGGATGAAAGTATAGTCTTGATCAAACTCGGTCAAATTAACGAAGCACATTTGAATCCAACCTTGAAGTACCTGTTGAAGACCAGGATTTATTTGGAATGGGACAGTGAAGCGGATAGGCAAAAAATTTTCTGGCAGAAATTGAAACAATTTTTAACTCCGCAAATAAATGATATTGAGGAGAGTACAAAGTTGTGAAGTGGTGATCTTGATAATATTATTTCCAAATATTTTCGAATGCAATAAACTAAACCCGAGTGAATGTCTCAGAAGATGAAGATCTTGATTGCTAAAATACGTATAAAAATATGAAATTATTGGGGAACAGAAGGTGTATTTGTTCATTCAGATAATATCAATCTAAACCAACTTTTATATTGAAATATATTTGTTAGTACCTATAGTATGTATTTTGATCCCCTTTCACCTAATTAATTAACATGAACTCGTTAGAATAACTTTGGACCAAAAGTAAACCATGAAAAATACAAACATTTCTGTCAGGACCTCATTGATCTTATTCAAACAAGCGCCTATAAGCATAAGCTTCGCTAGGAGCACAAGCACAACAGCAATCTTCAATCAACGTAGTGCCGTTAATTTTGGTTTCTATTCTCTACCAAACTTCTATATTGCCTCACCTCCTTCACTCTCCTTCTTCAATTATCATCATCATGTTATATCTGAACTGAAACATGAAAGAGATGCTCGAGCGTAGTCTGAACATTATTCTGTTCACGTTGTAGCCTTGTATTCAAACTAACTTGCTTATTTTCCTTGCAAACTGAGTGGAGTTTCACGAAATTGGTTTATATTTTACGTCTGTTGAAAGTGGGCTTGTTCTGATTGTCAACATTTTGTATTTGAAAAAACAGTAGGTAAAATAGGTGAGTAGTTTTAAGATACAATATTTCTTCAGAAAACTCATAAATCATGTAATATAGGAAGTTATTAGAAATCTTGCGGTTTATGCTAATTCATGAACAATGGCGATGAGAAATGGGAAATTCCACGCACAACCTTAATTTTTTCATCGAAATACTTGTTGAGGTATATAATATTGATCTGATTGTAAGTGGATGAAAATATGTCTATCGGGAGCGTCAATCGAGATAGCATTACAGCACATTATATGTCATAATATGACATAATGCGTCTTATCCAGCGTTCCTGCTGGTTGATGATGAAATCACATTGAGTTGAAAAACATTTGTTTCCAATGCAAAACGGTTACTGATTCTTGAATTTCATTAATGTATTGAGGAAGAAGGATTTTTTATTACCTGATAATTTCAAATTTATAAGAATTCTTATATTTCGAATCCAAGCACCGCGTACTTGTTTCTGATTAATATGAGTAATGATTTATCTATAAGGGAAATTGTTGAAACTGAGTGCTGAGTTATTGAGTCACACCGTAGCTATTTATTTTGTAGCATTCACATCATCGAATGAAAATCAAGAGCGGTTTTCAGGAGAGGGCGACTAAAAAAATTAATGAAATGGCATTCTCATTCGAGCACTATCATTGTCGGCTTTTTGGAAAAAAACCGACCAACACTCCTGCTTTTTCTACTAGCACTTCGGCCCCTTCCTCAATAAATGTCTAAAACCACCTCTGATGGAATTTTCCCATTTTGTTAATATTATGTCGAACTTGAATCTGATTTGGAATTGATTGAGTTGATAGAATCTAGAACTCAGTTCTATTAGGCCAGTCCAGATAAAACAGTTATTCAAATACAAGACTAGTATGAACTGAAGGCTCGAATTACCCTTATATGGCCATGAATTTACTGTTAATATGGAATGATACAATATAAAAATGTTGAATTTTTGAATTTATTTTTCATTATCCTTGTACAAGATGGTCTTGTGAAGCAATATGAACCTAGATGAAGAATTCTTTTGGTTTGAACGAAGCTGATTGAAAATTTGATTTTAAATCATTTTTCGCACATGCACGACTCTTTCTAGATTGATATCTTATACAGGGAGTTTAATTGGAAAACGGAAATACTTAGAAGGCGGATAAAGGGCATCGAAGTGGTTCTAGATATACCAAATTCATTGGCTCTGACTGTCTTTGAAACCAAGATACAGGATGTTTCATGAATTTTGCTCATTTCTTCTTGAGGTCATAACAAACGAACCACCCGGTATATTTTCTTCATATTGGGCACACATGTTTCTTATTAGAAGCTCGAATGAATCGCTCAAAAACCTAAAGGAAAATCCAGGTCCGGGTTAACAAAAAATTATGAAACGATTGTATCCTTGAACCAACACCCGTATATCGAAATTTTGAAAATTCCGTAACATATTTGAAAATAGTATGAAAAACTGAACTGAAACGTGTGCTTTACATTTTTGCGCAGACAGTTTTACTACACAAATTTTCAACTCAAAAGTGAAGTTTTTGAAAACGTGGATACCAGAGAGTGGTTAAGAGTGACTTCAATAATATATTATCGAAATTATTGAATCCATAATCACTACATCATCATTAAATGAATTGGTTTCCCTTTTTATGGCTGAAAACCAAACCATTGTGTTTTTTCCAGGTACTTGTATTTTGAAGAAAAAATTAACAGTTCATATCTAATCATCAAAATTAATATTGCTTGAATACCAGTTGAATTTTGAATATTATTTTTCGATGTTTTATTAGTAAAGTAATTGAATTTGGATTTTGACTATTTATATTAAGCTTTTGTAAGAACACATTATAATACAGATTCGTATCCAAACTTGAATCTAGGTATTCATGACATGAGGGCATTTCGAGCAGTTTATGAAAAAGACCAATCTCAATTATTCCAATAAAACATTCAATAACAATTTTGATGATTAGATGTGTACATACAGGGCGTTACTTTTTACCTACCTGGAAAATACAAAACATGTTGTTGTGTCGCCATAAAAAGGATAACCAATGTATTTGTTGATAATTTAATAAGTTTAAAATAATTATGGATTTGATAATTTATTATTGTGAGTCACTTAATACTACTCTTTGGTATCACGTTCCTAAAAACTAGGCTTTTGAGTTGAAGATTTGTGGAGTAAAACTGTCTGCGCAAAAATGTGAAGCAGACGTTTCAGTTTAGTTTTTTATGCTCTTTTCGAATATGTGAACAAATTTCAAAATCTCGATATACAGGGTGTTGTTTCAAGGATAAAATTGCTTCATAAATTTTTGTTAACCCGGACCTGGATTTTCCTTGTGGTTATTGAATGATTCATTTGGGCTTTAAATGAGAAACATGTGTGCCAAATAGAAAGAAAATATACCGACTGGTTCGTTCGTTATGACCTCAAGAAGAAATGAGCAAAATTCATAAGACATCCTGTATCTCGGTTATAAAGTCAGTCAGAGCCGAAAAATGTGGTATATTCAGAACCACCTCGATGCCCTCTATCCACCTTTTATGTTTTTCCGTTTCCCAATGAAACACCCTGTATATAGATTAATAAATAAGAAGTTTTTGTCAGCCAATTTTGTCCGAGATCATATACAGGGTGTCTACTTTTTAAAGGCCTCACTTCAGAGGGAGGTCATACAAGAGATTTGCAACAAAAAATGTTATATAACATATGGTCGAAATGTTGACGGTTATTCTTCAATTTCACATTTCTTGATTTCGGAGAATATGTCAATTTTTTCTATAAAATCAATTACACTTTGGTTATCCATGTAGCCTCATTAAAGTTGACCACAAATCTTGAAACAACAATAAATTTGCTACAAGAGAGGAATTTCTGTGTGCCAAAAAAAGTCTTATTGCAGGCGTGTGTAGAGGAGATGAATATCACGATTCTGAAGTGAACAAAACCAATCTAATTTTTTTTCCAATGGTTTTATCGATGAGAAATCATCAATTATGGACATGGTTTCTTTCCAGCAAAAAATACCCCATTTAGTTGGCTTTCGAATGAAATATCAACTTTTGTGCATGCTGATTGTCTTCTACCCTAATATCACGGCTAACAAGATAAAAACGAAAAAGTCGAAATATTCCAAACCTAAATTTGCTCTATTTTGAAGCGCTTTATGATTGAATATTGAAGTAATTCTCATGGAAATCATCAATTTATCTGTCGATTCAAAAGAATTTTTTTTTGGCACACAGAAATTCCTTTGTTGTAAATTCATCGCGGCTTCCAGATATGTGGTCAACTTTGATGAGGCTACAGGGATAACTGAAGTATAATTGATTTCAAGGAAAAATAAGAAATATTCCGTGAAATCAAGAAATGTTAAATTGGAGAATAACCGTCAACATTTCGACCATGTGTTATATAACATTTTTTGTTGCAAATCTCATGTATCATCTCCCACTGAAGTTTGGCCATTTTGAAAGTAGACACCCTGTATATTTTTACAGCACAATTATTACTATTCATCTGAATTTTTCTCTACCTCGTCAATCTATGATCTATGATCAATAAGGGTTATAAAAAGTATGAATTAAGAAAATTGATTTCCTATTCATAAAATTGGAAACTGGTAGGTATGCGTATGATGAATATAAGTAGAATATTTTCGAGCGCTTGTACAACTTACACGAGGGCTATATCATTTCGTCACGATGTCTGTATTTTGGGAATATTGAGCCGAAAATGATTTCAATCGATAGAGTTCGACTCAATCGACGAATCCGTCAAAATTCGAGTCTGTCCGTCCGTCCGGCCATCCGTATACACGATAACTCTCTCTGTCCTAGGAACTTGAAATTTTTATACCATTCTAATAGTATTTTTAGGGTAGGTTCGAATCTCGAATGCCGCGGTTAAGTTCGTTATTGGGCAAAATTCGCCCAGGGGTTCCGTAAATATGGAGAATTACGTGTTCAAGCTACATGCAAAATTTTTCCAGCTCGCATGACCAGAACCATAGAAACCATAGAAAATTATAACTTTATAATGGAAAGGCCTAGGGACTTGAAATTTTCAGGATAGGTGTGGATCTCGAATGTTGCTGTCACGTTCATCAATGAGAAAAAATTAGACTAGGGGTTCCGTAAATATGGCCGTTTGAAATTCAGTTTTTTTGATAAATTCAAAACTATGGGCTATATCATTTCGTCACGATGTCTGTATTTTCCGAATTTTGAGCCGAAAATGGTCTCAATCGACTATGTTCGACTCACTGATGACGAATCCGTCGGAAAATTCGAGTCTGTCCGTCCGGCCGTCCGTAAGCACGATAGAATAGAGAATGATGTATTCAAGCTACATTTTGTTCGGATCGCATGACCAGAACCAAAGAACCCATAGAAAATTATAACTTTCGAACGGAAAGGCCTAGGGACTTGAAATTTTCAGGGTAGGTTTGGATCGCGAATGTCGCGGTCACGTTCATCAATGAGCGAAATTAGACTAGGCGTTCCGTAAATATGGCCCTTCAATATATTTTTTTCTTGATAATTCCGAAACTACCGATTGGATTCGAATGAAATTCTGCACATAGCTGAAGAATAATGTATTCAAACTACATGCCAAATTTTGTCCGGATCGCATTACCAAGACCAAAGATGACATTGAGAACTAGCGAATTATCGAAAAAAAAATTAGTCAGCTAAAGCACTGACGTGAAGTCTGGAGTTTCGCCTCAGTTTGAGAATTTTTTTAACAGCTGTCAAAAATTTTTTCATTTTGTTCCTGAAACTGGAAAATGCGAATCTACCTACAAGGTGGATGAACGAGCGCTCAAAAGCTCCTGACTTCACGGCAGTGCTTTTCGTAATTTTTTACTGCAAAATCTCAATTCTATATAGCTCATGGGTTATGAGATTCGAAATCTAATCGAAAACCTATCATTATTTTGAATACAACTCATAATAAGGTGCGTTGAGAAAAAAAACGAGGTATCAGCAATCCTTGAGATTTCTTATGTATGTCTTAGCTCATGTAATGAAAATACGCTTCCTATTAAGAGATTAGAGAACTTAGAATGTTATAGCATATGACACAACCTGAGCCCTACTTTGAAGAGGCGACTATTGACGATGATTATCATTGAAAATCGATTTTCGATACTTTGTGATATTTGAGACATATAGAGAACGAAATGACGCGGAAATGATACATCTTTGTTGAAAATCCGCAGCGTTTTAATGTGATTTTCTGAGTTGACAATGCAAGAAATAAAAAATTACGAAAAGCACTGCCGTGAAGGCAGGAACTTTTGAGCGCTCGTACATGCACCTTGTAGGTAGATTCTCATTTTCCAGTTTTAAAAATCAATTGAAGGAATTTTCGACAGCTGTCAGAAAAATTCTGAAACTTAGGCGAAACTCCAGACTTCATGTCAGTGCTTCAGCTGATCATTTTTTTTTCGATAATTCACTAAATCTTTCTACGGTAACTATGATCTTGGTGATGCGATCTGGACAAACTTTCGCACGTAGTTTGAATACATTATTCCTCAGCTAGGTGCATAATTTCATTACAATCCGATCAGTAGTTTCGAAACTATCAGATATCAGATATCAGATATCAAATAATATTTTGAACGGCCATATTTACGGAACCCCTAGTCTAATTTTGCTCTCTTGTGAACGTGACCGCGATATTCGCGATCCAAACCCACCCTGAAAATTTCAAAATCCTAGGCCGTTCCGTTCGAAAGTTACAATTTTCTATGGTTTCTATGGTTCTGGTCATGAGATCTGGACAAAATATTGCTTTAATATATCATTCTCGATTGAAATACAAAATTTCATCTGGATCGAATCCGTAGTTTCGAAATGATCGAGAAAACAAAATTTCAAACGACCGTATTTACGGAACCCCTAGTATAATTCTGCTCATTGATAAACATGAACGCGACATTTCAGATCCACACGTATCCTGAAAATTTCAAGTCCCTAGGCCTTTCCGTTCGAAAGTTATGATTTTCTATGGTTTCTATGGTTCTGGTCATGAGATCTGGAGGAATGTAGCTTGAATATAAATTTCTCCATTAGTATACAAAATTTCCTCACGATCGAATCTGTAGTTTTGAAATTATCAAGAAAACTAAATTTCAAACGACCATATTTACGGAACCCCTAGAATAATGTTGCTCATAGATGAACGTCATCACGACATTCCAGAACCTCACCTATCCTAAAAATTTCAAGTCCCTAGGCGTTTCCGTTCAAAAGTTTCAATTTTCTATGGTTCTATGGTTCTGGTCATGCGATCTAGACAAAATTTCACATGTAGCTCGAACACCTCATTCTCCATTTGAGTGCAAAGTTTCATCACGATCGAATCTGTAGTTTTCAAGTAATCAGGAGAACAAAATTTTGAACGGCCATATTTACGGAAACCCTAGTGGAATTCTGCCAATTAACGAACTCAACCGAGGCATTTGAAATCTGAACCTACACTGAAAATTTCAAGTCTCTAGGTTGATCCGTTCGAGAGTTATCGTTCTTACGGACGCCGGACGGACGGACGGACAGACTCGAATTTTCCGACGGATTCGTCATCAGTGAGTCGAACATAGTCGATTGCGACCATTTTCGGCTCAAAATTCGAAAAATACAGACATCGTGACAAACTGATATAGTCCTAGTGTAAGTAGTACGAGCGCTCGAAAAAGCAAATTTAGTTTATATCATTTGTTAGAAAAAATGCAATTTGCGCGAATCAAAAAGTTCTATAATTTCTTGGTGTCCTGTATCACTGTAGAAAAGAAGGAAGGCTTGTTTTCATCTGCCATTTATGGTATTCATACTACCGTATCATTTCAAGTAATAACGAAATTATCCAGTAATAAATATATTTATTGCAGGTATCTGATGTTCCTCTGAAGCGTAACTCAGAATATGCATTATTTCAGAGTTTGGAATGAAATGAAGTAAGTACCTTCGTTGAATCATCGTTTCAAACTTCTATGTTGATAATGGAAAAGTAAACAGTTAGGCCAGAATTTCAAGGATATTTATTATTAATATTCGAGTCGGTGTCGGTACTTTGTGACTTCAGATTCTTGTGGGTGTTTTGAAGAAGAATGTTCTTGCTTGCTTAGTTTTACTGTCGATGCTATGGTGATGAAGATTTTGTGATGTGCGAGAGGAATGAAGGACCATACTACATATCGACAGAGCTGTATTCAACAAACGGTTACTCGTATTCCATACCACCTTAATACATAATATTAAGTGTATGTACTGACAAGGTATGTGTCGTTGAGAAAAATATGAATTATTGTTGCGGATCGTTCAGCTAACAAACTAATCATTAGCGAAAATACATATTATCTCTGTATTTTCCAAATATTAAATAAAATTCATTCGAAAGATCTTAGAAAAAATACATAGGTACTATGTATTTCTATATTTTTTTTATTTATTCCCTAGTAAATTTGAAAGAAAGTTTTATTTGGAAGACTCTTAGGGTAAGGAGTAAGAGTTTCAAAGGGCAGATTAATAACAGTTTCAAGAGGAAATTCGAACTATTGAGTCAACTACAGAAAATTTTTTTATTATTTTGAACAAAAAATTTTTATAATCGAGGAACAAGAGATTCCACACCAGGATTGAGATAATTTTTGAGTAATCGGGTTTTTGGTTACTGGTATCGATTATCGCCGGTTGTGGTTGGGGATCTATAGGAGAATGTCCTCAACTGAGCTGAGAGCTTATCGTGAATATTTATTTTTCTATAATTTCATAATGTTTTTTGCGCACTTATTTTTATGAACAATAGCGTTATTTCATTTCAATACCATATTAATAGGTTTCAAAAATTATCTTATACTGTATCATTTTCTGGTATAATATTTCTTCTACAGGGTTTCGAGTTGTTCATACTCAACTCAATATTTCTGATAATAATAATGATTCTCGGAAAACTTAATTTCACTTATTTTTATTCTTTTATTATTATTTATCACAAAATTATGGATAAAGTTGAGTTTGGTTAGGTCCTTCTCTTGATTATTTTAAACGCCCATAACTTGGAAACAGCGAATTTTCAAAAAATTTAAAAGTATTCCTACTAATGGTTGATTGAGATGCAGATTTGATTCATTATTATGTGATGAAATTTCCATGAATCTTTTTTGTATATAACTTGGCAACGGGGCTTATTTGCAAATGAATAATTGAATAATATCAACTTTGAACCATCACCATATCAGATTTTCGGTAATCCGGAGCGCACCATTTTTTTTTTATGAAAATTATAGCAGTGTGCAAAGAAAGACATGTGTATCAATATTCTCTAATTTCCATAAATTTTTCTTAATGATTTCCAACGCCCATAACTTGGCAACGGCTCATTTCCGCAAACTTCAAATATGCGAAGGAAAAATTCACCTATTTGAATAGAATAATGCCTACTTGGAACCATCTCCATATCAACAGAACATTTCCTCTTAACCAAAATGGTACCATTCGAATTTGACAAGGGTCAATTGTTTTTTTCATGACAGATATCCAGTAAAGCACAGTCTTGACAAAATGACACAATATATGTACTTACAGACAATCTTGTCTACGTTTGATTAAAAAATATTTTCCAGCAAAATCGTTATAATATTAAAGAATAGAAAAACACCTAGTTATACACCGCCAAAACTAATCAGTTATTTTCAAAAACAATCAATAATATAAACAAATGAACAATATGAAACATAATCATAAAGATTCATTCAGCACATAATTACCTCCAAAATAAATTCTACACAAGGTGGAGTGTAGATGTCTAGAATTACACCCTATTGATAATTTCAGACAAATTTATACTGTCGCAAACCTTATGCTTTATTGCAATCATAGCCAATCCAAATAATCTATCCTATGCCATGGTGGGTTGCAGAGAAATTTTGATTATTTTCAATTAAGAAAAGCTCCTTTCACCACTTGCAACACGCTCTGAAAACTCAAGTTTGAAAATTTATATTTTCATATACAGGGTGTCTGCTTTTAAGAGCTTCATGGGAAGATCATACGTAAGATTTGCAACAAAAAATGTCATATCACACATGGTCGAAATGTTGACGGTTTTTCTTCAATTCAACATTTCTTGAGTTCACGAAATATTTCAAATTTTTTCATAAGATCAATTATTCTTCAGTTATCCTTAGAGCCTCATCAAATTTGACCACATATTTGGAAACAGCATTAAATTTTCTACAAGATAAGAATTTCTGTCTGCCAAAATTATTGCAGGCGTGGTAAGGAGATTAATGTCACGATTCTGAAGTGAACAAAAGCAGTCATATTTTTGAGCGCTCGTACTACTTACACGAGGGCTATATCATTTCGTCACGATGTCTGTATTTTTCGAATTTTGAGCCGTAAAAGGTCTCAATCGACTATGTTCGACTCACTGATGACGAATCTGTCAGAAAATTCGAGTCTACCCGTCCGGCCTTCCGTCCGTAGTTAATTGTTAATAGTTAGGAAGGGGGTTACGTTCCACTGCGACCTCAAGGTCTATTCGTATTCGTCCGGCCGTCCGTCCGTAAGCACGATAACTCTCGAACGGAACAACCTAGAGACAAATATGGAGTATTTTTTATGGGCATTCAGAATTCAGTACTAGGAAATGCAGAAACGCAACGTAAACCTAAAAATTTTATGTAAACTGGCATTTTTTAAATGGAACACCCTGTATTTATTTTCCTTATCGGTACATCTCTTTCTTCTTATTTCATATATGTATACTTTATTGGGGTTATCTTTGTCAGTTTTCGAAAAATATGGATGTTTTCGTTTAAATCTGAGGCAGCTGTAGAACGCCACACGACAAAAAAAAGTACAATATGTGAATTGGCAGAAACTAAACCATTCTCTGACCACCTAACATTCCCGATTCGACCCAATTGGATACTTTCTTATGGGGATATTTAAAATCTGAAGTTTATATGGACCGTTCTCAAAATATTGAAGATATTCAAATCAGAATAAAAGAAGGAATTGATAATCACAACAACCAACCAGAAATATTAAGGAGAACCCTCGAACTAATTACTAAAGAGATATTGATTGTGTGTGAGTGAATGGGGGCAATTTTGAACACTTACTTAAATTTTTGTTGATAAATAGCAGTGTCTCGTGGCGTTCTATAGCTACCTTAGATTTAAAAGAAAATCTATATTTTCGAAAGCTGACAAAAATAACCTCAATATAGTAATATATTTGAAATTATAAGAAAAAACTGTACCTATTAGGAAAATAAATAGAGGGTGTTCCATTACAAAAATACCAGTTTACATACAATTTTTGGGCTAACGATTATTTTTTGCATTTTCTAGTACTGAATTCTGAACGCCCATAAAAAATACTTCATATTTGCCCATTTGAACATTTTTGTAGGATCAATATTAACTATTGAGTGAAATATAAACAATCATCCGGTACATGAGTATTTTTCATTTAATTTAGAAAATGTCTGAATTTATCTTTCATTTTTGAGCGCTCGCACTACTTACACGAGGGCTATATCATTTCGTCACGATGTCTGTATTTTTCGAATTTTGAGCTGAAAATGGTTAGACTCATTGATCCGTCGGAAAATTCGAGTCTGTCCTACCGGCCCTCCGTAAGCACGATAACTCTCGAATAGAACAACCTAACGACTTGAAATTTTCAGTGTGGGTTCAGTTCTCAAATGCCTCGGCTTCGGCGAAGTTTGTTAATGGGCCAAATTCCACCAGGGGTTCCGTAAATATAGCCGTTCAAAGTTTTGTTTCCCTGATTACTTGGAAACTACAGATTTGATCGAGATGAAATTTTGCACTCAAATGGAGAATGAGGTGTTCAAGCTACATGTGAAATTTTGTCCAGATTGCATGACCAGAACCATAGAACCATAGAAAATTGAAACTTTTGAACGGAAACGCCTAGGGACTTGAAATTATCAGGATAGGTGTGGATCTCGAATGTCGTGATCACGTTCATCTATGAGCAAAATTATACTAGGGGTTCCGTTAATATGGTCGTTCGAAATTTAGTTTTCTTGATGATTTCAAAACTACAGATTCTATCGTGACGAAATTTTGTATACTAATGGAGAAATATACATATATTCAAGCTACATTTCTCCAGATCACATGGCCAGAGCCATAGAAACCATAGAAAATCATAACTTTCGAACGGAAAGGCCTAGGGACTTGAAATTTTCAGGATAGGTGTGGATCTGAAATGTCGCGTTCACGTTTATCAATGAGCAGAATTATACCAGGGGTTCCGTAAATACGGTCGTTTGAAATTTTGTTTTCACGATAATTTCGAAACTACGGATTCGATCGAGATGAAATTTTGTATTTCAATCGAGAATGATATATTAAAGGAATATTTTGTTGGATTGAAATTATGCATTTAGTTTATTCCTTCAAATTATTTTGATTCGACAGATGTATTCATGATTTCCATTAAAATAACTTCAATATTCAATCATAGAGAGCTTCAAAATAGAGCAAATTTAGGTTTGGAATATTTCGACTTATTCGTTGTTATTTTTTCAGCCATGATATTAGGGCAGAAGGCAAGCAGCAAGCACAAAAATTGATATGTCATGCGAAAGCACACTAAATGGGGTATTTTTTGCTGAAAAGAAAACATGTCCATAATTTTATTGATTTTTCATCGATGAAACCTTTAGAAAAATATGACTGGTTTTGTTCACTTCAGAATCGTGACATTCATCTCCTCACCACGCCCACAATAAACATTTTTTTGGCAGACAGAAATTATAATGTTGTAGAAAATTTAATGATGTTTCCAAATATGTGGTCAAATCTGAAGAGGCTCTGAGGATAACTGAAGTATAATCGACTTTATGGAAAAACTTGAAATATTTCGTGAAATCAAGAAATGTTAAATTGAAGAATAATCGTGAACATTTCGACCATGTGTTATATGACTTTTTTATTGCAAATCTTATGCATGATCTACCCCTGGAGTTTGGCCCTTTTAAAAGTAGACATCCTGTATATAAAAAGATTTATAACACTTTCAATCTGGACACACAGTCAACGACCATTGAAATATTAATTTTCTGCTTTTCTTATCACAATTAAGAAAGGGGATATGGAATTATTTAAATACTTATTGTATGTACTTCGAAAATACTGGTTTGATCAAGATGAAATTTTGCACTCAGATGGAGAATGATGTGTTCGAACCACACGCACAATTTCGTCAAGATCGCATGACCAGAACCAGGGAAACCATAGAAAATTATAACTTTCGAACGGAAAGGCCTAGGGACTTGAAATTTTCAGGATAGGTGTGGATCTCGAATGTCGCGGTCATGTTAATCAATGAGCAAAATAAGACTAGGGGTTCCGTAAATATGGTCGTTTGAAATTGAGTTTTCTTAATAATTTCAAAACTAGGGATTCGATCGTGACAAAATTTTGTATTTTGATGGAAAATTATATTTTCGAGCTACATTTTGTCCAGATCGCATGACCAAAACCATAGAAACCATAGAAAATTATAACTTTCGAACGGAAAGGCCTAGGGACTTGAAATTTCCAGGACAGGTGTGGATCTCGAATCTCGCGGTCACGTTTAGCAATGAGCAAAATTAGACTAGGGGTTCCGTGAATATGGCCGTTCGAAATATTTCTTCCTGATAGTTTAGGAATTACTGATTGGATTGGAATGAAATTTTGCACATTTATGGAGAATGATGTATTCAAACTACTTCAAGTCTGTCCATCCGGCCATCCGTCCGTATACACGATAACTCTCGAACGGAACGACCTAGAAACTTGAAATTTCGAGGTTAGGTTCGAATCTCGAATGCCGCAGTTAAGTCCGTTATTGGGCCAAATTCGACCAGAGGTAAGAGGTTCCGTAAATATGGTCGTTGAAATTTAGTTTTCTTGATCATTTCAAAACTACGGATTCGACCGTGACGAAATTTTCTATTTCATTGGAGAATGGTATCATGCTACATTTTTTTCAGATCGCATAACCAGAACCATATAAAATTCCAACGAATTTTATCTCTTAGAATTTCATAACCTTCTTCCAGTTATAAAATTTTTCTCTTGACATTTTCCGGCAATTTCGCGATTGATATTTGCATCAAAATCACGATTCGTCAGGGTAATGATTTTGGTCAAATGTTAGGAGCCAAGCAACAAACTTATATTCATCTAACAATCGAGAAATTTTGCCGGTAACATTTTATTTCCAGTTGTATTATATCTGAGAAAACTGGCCAGAAATTGCATTGATTTTCGGATTATCAACATCAACTACTTCGTTGGATTTCAACCGCTATGGTGCTATGTATAGTTATAGTTATAGTAAGGAAGGGGGTTACGTTCCAATGCGACCTCAAGGTCCATTGTGCCCCCCATCAGAGCCGTATTCGCAACTGCGCTACTTACAGCTCGCCCTCCAGCTCCAGAGCTCCAATGAACTCCGGTATCTGAGAGGGCTTCAAGGAGGTAATATCCTCATTCCTCCTGTAATTCTCTTGTCCAAGACATTCTTTGCGCTGGTTTGCAATGGCGAGGCATTCTGTAACCAGGTGAACATGAGTCTCCTCCTCTTCACCACAGAATCTACACTCGTCAGTTTCTGTTATGCCCATTCTCATCATATGCTTCCTAAGGCGACACTGTCCTGTGAGGAAGCCAGTGAGTAGGCGTAACTTGTTCTTACTGAGATCCAAATACTTTTTGGATCTTGAACTTTCAAAGTTCCGAATGAACCTTTTAGAGTGATCCATTCCTGGAAGGTGCCTCCATAGTGCTTCTCTTTCGGTCTCTTCCTTCTCCAGAAACTCTTTCTTATAGGTGCGTTTACCTATGCCACAGAAGGGTTCTGGGCCAGTAAGTGGGGTTTGTGCTCCCTTTCTGGAAAGTGTATTGGCTCTTCGTTTCCTTTGATTCCTGAGTGACCAGTAACCCAGACTAAAGAGACCTTATTTTTCTTGCCTACTACATTAAGTTTCCTCCGGCACTCCCATATCAGCTTTGAGTCGATGATATAGGAGTTCAGTGCTTTGATAGCAGCTTGACTATCAGAATGGATCACAATGTCACACCCTTGATAGTTTCTTTCCAGGTTTATATCTATGCGTCTTTCGATTGCAAGTATTTCTGCCTGAAAGGCACTCGAGTAGGAGCCTAACGATAGTGTACACTTGGTTCTTGCACCGTATACTCCAGCGCCGGCCCCCATCGTGGTTTTAGAACCATCTGGTGCTATGTAACCTGGAGGTCAGAATGTTGCTAATTATAGTGAGTCGAAAATATAGAAAAATCTTGCAACCGAGCAACGTCTTCAAGAGTTCGATTTTGAAACCTTTTATTACTATTATCTAATATCCTTCTGTAAACCGTACCAAACAAGAAATATCATTTTTTTAATAATTATGTAGAACACAGTATCGAGAGTGTACTACCCAAAATATTAATCTTTATCTTCTCAACCCAGGCAAATTCGGGAAAACGGCACATGGGAAGATTTCCTTTGACTCAAGAATCCTCTGCAGAAAAATTCGGGGCATATCCTGTTTACGCATATGCGTGTTTTTTTGTTTTCGATGAAGTTGATATTTATTTTCGAAATTTTCATTAATATCAAATTTTTCTGTTTCAGATATGTTTTCGGAGGTGAAGAATGCGAAGATATGCTTTTCTTTTACTCTTCTTACGAGTGGCAGTATCAATGGATACATGTACTTCCCATTTCTGCCCGCCAGTACTTGAAAAACGCAAAATTACCATAGAACGCGAATTGCCTCTGAAATTTATCGGAAGAGATGAACAAAGTGGATGTAACTGCGCTGAAGCACCAAACGTTTATAGTCTCTGCTATAACATAAACAGCAAGATAACACCATGTTCGAGATTCCCAAGAAATATGACCATAACAACCAAAACCCTCATTATCAAAAGCACATACATCACAGAATTGACCTATGGCGACTTTAGCAACGTTTCCCATTTGGAAATGTTGATAATTGACAACAACCAGCATCTCTTTCGAGTCCAACCCTTTATATTCGAAAATATGACGAACCTTTCCTCGCTGAGTTTCATATCCAACCCACTACTTACCAGTTTTCATTCCGATACCTTTAAGGGACTAGTCAATTTGGAAGAACTCAATCTGGTCAAAAACGGATTCCAAAATATCAACGTGCTGGGTGTAGCAATGATGCCCGGTATTCTACCAAAACTCCTCAGAGTAAATTTGAATGAGAATGATTTCCAGAACATAACAGAAAACAGTTTTGATCTTATGAAAGGAAGTAAACTTGTTGAACTTAATTTGATCTCCTGCGCGATTGAGAATATTCATCCCAGGTTTCTGAAACCCTTGAATAATTTATCGATTCTCCGTTTAGGCAGTAATAGATTTGACGTGAAAACGTTGGTGGATCTTCTGAAAACCACAATTGACATGAGAATAGATCTGAAAGTTTTAGATTTGTATTTATCTGGACTGAGAGGAGTCATGCCTACATCTGTTCTAGAGGTGATAGCGAAGTCGAACATATCATCGCTAATTCTCAAGAGAAATCAGTTCGATATACTCGAGAGTAAATTATTTCCTGTTTATATGCCAAAACTGACTATGTTAGATTTAACAGATGTATCAGCCCAAACCATCCATGACCAAGCCTTCTCGAAACTTCCAAACCTCAAAACACTCGTCTTAGCCAATAACAAGCTGTCACATTTCGGTGCTTCCAGATATCTGTCCAATCTCACCTATTTGGATCTCCGTAAAAATACAGACTCGTATGGTTGGGAATTTTCCTTGACCAAAAGTGAATTCTACAGGATGAAACTGCAATATCTCGACCTTGAATTCACAAGACTACTTGTTTTGACGAAGACTGACTTTGGAGACATGCCTCATATGAGAATTTTGAATTTGAAGAATTGTAGTATATTTAAGATAGAGAACGATACTTTCAGAGGGATGTCTAACCTCCAGTTCTTGAATTTAGATAATAATTTATTCTTCCAAATGTGGGTCAAGCCCAATATAAACTTTGATATTTTCGGTGGTCTTGAGAATCTTCAGGTGTTGATGATGGGAGGAAATTCTATATCGTTTCTAAGGACTCCAACTTCACACCTGTTGAAATATTTGAAGAACTTAAAACATTTAGGCTTAAACAAGAACAGTTTACAGACAATTTCTAGCAGAGACTTCGTTTCCTTAACGAAATTGGAAGTGCTTGATATCTCTGAGAACCGGATAATAAGTTGGGATGAAAGAATATTTCCGAATATCCACCTGAAGAAAATCTACTGTTCTTTTAATAAAATCACACGAATGAGCGGAGCCATGCTAGAAGATTTCCAATTCTTAGAATACGTCCAGATGGATTTCAATTCTTTCATTTGTGATTGTTTCATGAAAGGAAAAACTGGTAGCAACAAAAGCGCATTGATCAAATTTTCCAATTTGATTGAAGATCAACAACTGTATTGTCTGAGGCCGTACACAAACGAAACTTTCCTAAGTTTTCTCCGAAATATTATAAATTCGACTCTAGACTGTGATACTAGAATAAATATGTTATATTTCGCCTTACCCTTTCTCATTATTTTTGTGATATTTTTCATTATATCTGTATTAGGATACATTTATAGATGGCATGTTCGTTATTGGACGTTTTTGATCAGAATATATTTAATAAGAAGGGGAAAGGTACGAAATAATACAATCCGGACTTACACAAACTATCAATTCGATGCTTTCGTATCTTATTGCAATCAAGATCAAAATTTTGTAATTAAACTTGTAAAAATGTTAGAGAATAACGAACCATATGTGAGACTGTGTATTTACGAAAGAGACTTTCAAGTTGGCAGTTATATTTCAGAGTCTGTGCTGGAACATATATCGTACAGTCGAAAAACACTTCTAGTGGTAAGCGATTCCTATGCCAAGTCTTATTGGTGCAACTGGGAAACTCAAATTGCAGAACATCACAGACTGTTTTCCAAGGATCTCAATGATTGTTTGGATGAGAGTATAGCTGTGATAAAACTTGGTGATATTGATGAAGCACATTTGAATCCCACTCTCAGATATATTCTGAAAACTAGAATCTATTTGGAATGGGACACAGATGAAGAAAAGCAAGTAGTATTTTGGAGAAAACTTAGACAATTTCTGATGCCACCAAAAAATGGGTTTATAGAAAACACCCATTTATGAATTCCTTATAAACATTAATTCATTCGAATATTGATAATTTTTGTTTTTCAATATTGAGTGCTTATTCCTTATTTTAAGTCATAAATTCTTTGAAGCATGTAAACGAGAAAGAAACATTTGTTCGAGTCTGATATGTATTATTCAATATGTAGTTTTTTATTCGAAATATTTGTTTATATTTTTCCCTAACATTTGAACTTTATTGAAAAACTCCATAATGCTTGTTCATATATCCAACTTTTCATGAATAATGCAAATTTTTGAATAGAATTTCAAAGAATAGATGATTATGATATGATGTGTAAACCATGGTTTGTGATATTATACAGGGTCTCTATTTTTGAAAGGGGCAAAGTCCAAAGGGAGATCATACATGTGATTTGCAACAAAAAACGTCATATAACACATGGTCGAAATGTTGACGGTTATGATAGAAATTTTTGTGCCGAAAACATTCTTATTGCGGGCGTGGTAAGGAGATGAATATCAAGATTCTGAAGTGAACAAAATCCGTCATATTTTTCCAATGGTTTTATCGATGAAAATTAATAATTTATTTTCAGCAAACAAAACCCTATTTAGTGTGATTTCAAATGACATATCAACCTTGGTGGTCGCTGCTTGTCTTCTGCAATAATATATGGCTTACAAGATAACAACGAAAAAGTCGAAATATTCAAAACCTAAATTTACCCTATTTTGAAGCTCCTTATGATTGAATATTAAAGTGATTCTCATGGAAATTATGAATTTATCTGCCGAATCGGAATAATTCAAACGAATGAACTAAATTAAAAAAAACAGATTTCAAGAAAAAATTTAAGGAAAACAGACCACTACTACTTAAAAAAATTACGAAAAGCAAATTTGAGCGCTCGTACATGCACCTTGTAGGTAGATTCGCAATTTCCAGTTTAAGGAATCAATTGAAGGAATTCTCGACAGCTGTAAAAAAAATTCTGAAACTTAGGCGAAACTCCAGACTTCATGTCAGTGCTTCAGCTGATCAATTTTTTTTTGATAATTCGCTACAATTTTCTACGGTATCTATGGTCTTGGTGATGCGATCTGGACAAAATTTCACGTAGTTTGAATACATTATTCCTCAGCTAGGTGCAAAATTTCATTTCAATCAAATCAGTAGTTTCGAAATGATCAGGAACAGAATATTTTGAACGGCCATATTTACGGAACCCCTAGTCTAATTTTGCTCATTGATGAACGTGACCGTGAAATTCGAGATCCAAACCCACCCTGAAAATTTCCAAGTTCCTAGGCCTTTCCCTTCGGAAGTTATGATTTTCTATGGTTTCTATGGTTCTGGTAATGCGATCTGGACAAAATGTTGCTTCAATATATCATTCTCGTTTAAAATACAAAATTTTATCTCGATCGAATCCGTAGTTTCGAAATTATCGAGAAAACAAAATTTCAAACGACCGTATTTACGGAACCCCTAGTATAATTATGCTCATTTATGAACGTGAACGCCACATTTCGGATCTACACCTATCCTGAAAATTTCAAGTCCCTAGGCCTTTCCGTTCGAAAGTTATGATTTTCTATGGTTTCTATGGTTCTGGTCATGCGATCTAGAGAAATGTAGCTTGAATATATCATTCTCCATTAGTATACAGAATTTCGATACGATCGAATCTGTAGTTTGGAAATTATCAAGAAAACTAAATTTCAAACGACCATATTTCGGAACCCCTTGTATAATTTTGCTCATAGATGAAAGTGATCACGACAATCGAGATCCACACCTATCCTGAAAATTTCAAGTCCCTAGGCGTTTCCGTTCAAAAGTTACAATTTTCTATGGTTTCTATGGTTCTGGTGATGCGAGCTGAACAAAATTTTGCATGTAGCTTGAGCACGCAATTCTCCATCTTAGTGCAAAATTTCACTTCGGTCGAATCAGTAGTTTCGAAGTAATCAGAAAAACAAAATTTCGAGCGGCCATATTCACGGAGCCCCTGGGTGAATTTTACCCAATAACGAACATAACCGCGGCATTCGAGATTCGAACCTACCCTGAAAATTTCAAGTTTCTAGGACATTCCGTTCGAGTGTTATCGTGTATACGGACGGACGGCCGGACAGACAGACTCGAATTTTCCGACGGATTCGTCATCAGTTAGTCGAACATAGTCGTTTGAGACCATTTTCGGCTCAAAATTCGAAAAATGCAGACATCGTGACGAAATGATATAGCCCTCGTGTAAGTAGTACGAGCGATAAAAAATTATTCGAATTGTCCAATACATTGTTCAAAACATTTTACATATCGTTTTGGCACTGAATCTACAAACCTGCGAAGTTCACAACGTTTCTGACGCATTTCTGCACAACACAAATTTATTCATTCAATTAGATCCTCTCGAGTCTGAAAGCGAATTTGATATACATTTTCTTTTAAGCTGTCGCAGACATAAAAATCCCAAGGCGTAAGGTCGGGACTCCCTTTCGTGGACCGTACCTTCCAATCCATTGCACCCCAAAATATTCATTCATTAAGTCCCGTACATTCTCAGGGTTGAAGATTCAGTGCGAACATATTGGACATTTCGAACAATTGATATAAGTAGTAGTAGTCGGTTTTCTATCGTTTTTCCATAAAATCTGAATCATTGAAATTTAGTTTATTCGGTTGAATTATTTTGATCAGACAGATACATTCCTGATTTCCATGAGAATTACTTTAATATTAAATCTTAAAAAGCTTCAAAAGAGAGCAAATTGAGGTTTTGAATATTTCTTTTATTTTTGTTGTTGTTATCTTGTTAGCCATGATATCAGGATCAGAAGACAAGCAGCAAGGACAAATGTTGATGTCATTCCAGAGCACACTAAATGGGCTTTTTTTTGCTGAAAAGAAAACATGTTCATAATTTCAATGATTTTTCATTGATAAAACCATTGAAATAATATGACTGATTTTGTTCACTTCAAAATCAGGATATTCATCTCCTAACCACGCCCGCAATAACAATGTTTTCGGCACAAAGAATCTGTTAACTTGTAGCAGATTTAATGCCGTTTTCAGATATGTGGTTAAATTTGATGAGGCTACAAGGATTACTGAAGTATAATTGATTTTATGGAAAAACTTGAATTATTCCGTGAAATCAAGGAATGTTATATTGAAGAATAACCGTCAACATTTCGACCATGTGTTATATGACATTTTTTGTTGCAAATCACATGTATGATCTCTCTTTGAAGTTTGGCCCTCTTAAAAGGAGACACCCTGTATATTCAAAATCTCATGGAGGCCTAAAAGGATACTCTGTGTAAAAAAAATTTACCCAAATAATTGATTTTTTCTTCGAATTTCAAAATAATTTATGTTGCTACTGAACATCGATCAAACAAAATTTTTTTCACTCAACTATTCCACTTACGACATTAGTTCACGATTTCATTCAGTTCATGTTCGATATTTGATTCATGAATAAACAAACTATGTAAACGAAGAACGCAAAACGAGAGAACTAAATATAGTGGAGTCATCATAATAATACAAGAAGACTATCAGACCTCAAAAGGAAAAGCAACCCTAGATCACCTCAAACAAACCTCATCAATATAGCAGAGATATCAAATATGGTCTGAATTGAAGAACTCTGCAAATAGACGAAATTTTGTGGAGTACAGAAATTAGGTAAACTATTTGAAAAACTAGCGAATCTTATGACATTGAGTTATGAACACTTGCTTGTAACAACAATCTTTCAATGATTAGATTGTATACTACCCAAAACATGAGATATAATGGGTGCGTTCCACTTAACGCTCGCAACGATTGTAACACCCTCTGTATCGTTCCACCTAAGGCCCGAGTTCGTCGCGAGCGATCACTCGATTTCATAGATGACGTCACTGTTCGCGACCGCATCGTGCCCACTTCGCCCACAAAATATTGGTGGGTCAGAGCGAGCTTTCATCCAAACGTAGCGAGCTCACAACGCTCAAGATTTGCGTTCCACCTATAACATTCGCCTATAACGCCCGCGGCCTTTTTACGTTAGTGGAACGGCAGTTTCAGCGGTCGTGGTCGATGGCGTTGCGAGCGTTAAGTGGAACGTACCCAATGTGATACTAGCAGACTCGGCCACGCGTTGCTGTGGCTAAGGTATACGTCTAATTATTTTGCAGGAAATTATTCAAACCCATGGAATTATTATTATCGTTAATCCTAACCCTACCGTAACCCTAACCTAACCCTATCCTTGATGTTTTGGAAGTTATAACCCAGTTCTCAAACAGTTCTTCAGTTTTGGGAAAGACCCAGGAAATTGGCACCACTCCTCGGACGTTATCGCTATTGTCGAGAGATCGGGGTGTCAATTCTTGGGATCACTCGTTCGATGAAAGTATACGTTCGTTAATGAATAAAATCGAACGTATAGTTCGAATTAAGTCAATTCTTGAGCATATCGCCAACTACTCGTTCCGACGAAAGTATTCATCTTGGCATTTCGTAAAAATTCATCGAAGAATGTTTGTTTTGATTATAGACCTATTAATAATAATGTAATTATGATATCAATCGGTCTATCCTTCTGTTGATTATATGATGCTTTATGGTTGAATTGGAATATACGTCAAATCATATTTTTCAGATTTGGTTTTGTGTCAATCAAACATATAATTTTGTTGGGAATAGCAGTTCTGGCGTACGGTCAAATAATGGAAAAGAGGAATAAGCATGTGTCGGTAGAACAAAAAAATCTTTTAATATAGTTCATGCGCTCCTATCCTTGATTGAAAGAAGAACTAGCGATTATGGAACGGAATGTTCAAGCAAAAGAAAATATAGTTTCAGAAGTAAGAAATCTGAAGAAGATACTCTTGAAACAATTGAAGGGGCAAGTGGAAGAAGGGGTGTAGTGACATTTTCTGAAATTATTCGGTTATGCCATGGAACAAGGTGTTACGTGCATATGTAACTTGCCCTGTCAGGTTTTGCTTCTATTCTTCATATCTGAGCAAATACACAGTGGTAGAAGGGGCTATGTTACATTGAAAATCAAGGACGCTATGGAAGAAGGAGCTATGTGCCCATAACCCCTCGATAGTAAAATGCTGTAAATCATAAAAAATCATCCAAAAACTATTCCTCACAATTGCACACTTCGAATTATTGAACTAGCTTCCATTGAAAAATGCCAGTTGATTTTACTAAAATCGACTCTTCTCACAAACTCACATTTGTAACATAACTCTTTCTTCCACTTGCCCCTTCAATTTTTTTTTCTTGTCATCTGCGTTTTGTTATGTATAATTCATATTGTATTAGATAAAGTATATGTGTAACTGTTAGTTTCGTTTTTATTGTGTGAAAATATAAAAATATTCGATTTTTGATAAGATTTTTATTTTAATTATGTTCAATATCAAGAATGAATCATTACTATATTTCTTATCCTCCTTCCCTCTATTAATTGAGGGTTGACTCTGGCCATGGCTCCCCCTGTCCCCCTATCATTTTAATTCCCAATAGCGGCAATAGCATAAATTCCATAATCTAGATCTAGAAGATCATCACCTATCTCTGGGTCTGGTTCAGGCATATTATTTTCAACACATGAGTTGTGGAGCACAACACAGGCATTCATTATTTTTCCTGCATTTTCTGTTAACGCAGCACCGTGTGTTTCAATGAGCATCTGAAGCTTATTTTGCCCAAATTGCGTCATAATGATGTCTTTAGCGATCTTCTTGCACTAACTTAATTTTCGAATAATTCACTCGATGAATAACTATAAGAAAAATTTTCAAACTACGTGCTTACATCAACCAGCGTATGAAACAGATCACTCGTTGTCGAACGAACGTTTGAACGATGATTTTGAACGAATAGTTCTTAGAGTTGTTCCCAGAGGATGGCAATTTACAGAAATGTACGCTCATGACGTCACGAACGAATACGTTCAACAAACGAGTGATCCCGAGTTGACACTCGGGTGAAGTGGGGACGCGATGTCCTGCCGTCGATTTGAGACCCAGGGTGCCACGTAGGTAATTATTCCTCTTTGTCATATATAACAAACAAATAATTTGCAATAAAAAAATATTGCAACTTTAAATTGAGATATAAACTTCCTATCTTTCGAGTTGGATCAAATGCACACAGTGTGCAAAATTTGATTGAAATCGGTTCAGTTTTTTAGGAGTTCATCCCGGACAAACAACGTGACACGAAATTTTTATATATAAAGACACACAGTGAAAATATGAGGGAGGGGGAAATATGTTTTCCCAGACTATTTCAAATAATAAAGCAAATGGTTTAATAATCAGTTTTAATAATCAACCCTATCAACTTGAACCAGATCCATGAATTTTGAAGGCTAAAAATCGAGGAATGAATTGAGAACATCATTACCGACATCCGATTGGATATGGAATCATAAAATCTTTATACAGGGTGTTCCATCTCAGACGAGCCCGTATATTTCTTATCCCATAGTGATGGGAAAAATTTCCCGAAACACGTCGAATGATTTTGTTTGGGGGACATTTCTTAACGTACATTTGAGGCCTGAACTAGCAACCCCCTAAGAGGGGGCACTTCAAGCCCTCAAAATTGAATAGGGGAGAGGGGTTGAGTGATACATCATTCGAAAGGTCTTGGAAGCCTCTTTACAACGGTGTATGAAAAACTTTATTATGAAAGCTCAAATGAGCAACCTTGAATATTCTGGTTATTTTCACAATGTACAAGCCCATTTTCATGAAGCCCTTTTTACAAACTTAAAAAAAATAAATTGCAATTTTTTCTCAAGTAATAAAAAAAATTCCTTCAAATTATAAATACAGAAAAATCAAAACATTTCCTTATGTTGCCTTCAATTCTGGTTCTTAGAAGGTGTTTATCTGGATATAATCGTTTCTTCGATCATTTGTATTATTGTATGAAAGTCAATGGAGGACTATTTGAACATTTGATTTAAAAACGCATTTTAAATTTTTTAGATTGTAAGCACGATAAAACAATTAAATTTTTTTAAGAATGTGATTTTTTTAAGTTTGTTAGAAAAGCTTAGTAAACATAACCAAAATATTCAAGGTGGCTCATTCGAGCTAAAAAATTGATTTTTAGCGAAAACGGTTCATCAAAATTACGATTTTCATACACCGTTGTAAAGGAAACATCTCCCCTATTCGATTCTGGGGGCTTGAAGCGCCCCCTCTCAGGGGGTTGCTCGTTCTAGTCTCAAATGTACGTCAAAAGATTTCCCCCAAACAAAATCATTCGACGTGTTTCGGGAAATTTTTCCAATCACCATGGGATAAGAAAAATACGGGGTGCCTCATCTGAGATGGAACAGATGTATATAAAAATTACGTGTCACGATGTTTGTCCGGAATGAACTCCTAAAATAATGAACCGACTTCAATCAAATTTTGCACACTGTGTGCAGTTTGATTCAACTTGAAAGATAGGATAGTTCTTCTTCTTCTTCTTCTTCCTTCTTCATTATAGGCATTTTTGCCTGTTCCTTCTTCGTAACTTGTCCGGTGTTCAGTCGGCAGTCAGGTTATCGCTCCACCTTTTCCGCGGTCTTCCTATACTTCTCCTTCCAGTTGGTGATTTATCACGTGCAATTCTGACCATTCTCTCATGATCCATTCGGTCTATATGTGCATTCCACTCGTGCTTTCTCCCCAGGATCCACTCATTCACCTCTTCCACCCCGCACATTTTCCTTATGTTGTCACTGCGCTCTCTATCTAATAGCGTTTTTCCAGCTATTTTCCTTAGGATTTTCATTTCACATGTTTCCAACAACCTCTTAGTTTTTGTTGTGTCTGGTCGTGTTTCTGCTGTGTACGTCATTATTGGTCTTATGGTAGCTTTGTAGATTCTTGCCTTTGTCTCGGTTCGCAAATGTTTGTTACTCCATATGGTGTCGTTCATGCATCCAGCTGTTCTCATTGCCTTATTTACCTGTTGTCTCACCTCGGACTCTACATCCCCGAAACCACAAAGCTCTATTCCCAAGTATCTGAACGTCATCTCTTGCTGTATGATTTGGTCATCGACGACGAGTTTACATCTGAGAGGATATTTGGATGTAGTCAAACATTTTGTTTTTGTGACAGATATAACCATATTCAGGGATTTTGCTATGGAATTGAAGAGATATAGAAGCCTCTGCAGGTCGTCCTCGTTCTCTGCAATCAGCACTGCGTCATCAGCGTAGCAAAGAATCGAAATATTTTTATTGCCCATTTTATACCCCCTGAGACGCCGAACTTTTTTTATTATTTCATCCATGATCAGGTTGAAAAGCAATGGGCTCAAAGAGTCACCCTGTCGAATTCCTTTCTCCACCGATATAGGTCTGGTGAGTTCTCCATCGATTTTAGCCTGTATTTTGTTGGAGCTATATATATCTTCAATCACTTTGATTAAGTTGTGCGGTATCTGTCTTTTGTAGAGTAGGTGTACGACATCTTGTATTTGAATTCGATCAAATGCTTTCTGAAGATCTACGAAGCACATATATGCGGGCCGGTTATATTCAATAGATTTCTCAACGATTTGTCTCATAACAAATACTGCATCATTACATGATCTCCCTGATCTGAAGCCTTGTTGCTCATCGGATAGGGAAATAATATTGTTAATCTTGTTGGTGATTATTTTAGTTATTAATTTTAATGTTGTACTGAGTAGATTTATACCCCTGTAGTTCTCTGGTTTTTTCTTGTCTCCCTTTTTAAACATGAGGATGGCGATACTTGTTCGCCATTGGTCCGGTATTCTGTGGTGGTAGAAGATGGCCTTAGTCAGCAAGGCCAACTGTTTAACCAGATGCTGCCCCCCATACTTGAGCAATTCATTTGGGATGCCGTCTAGTCCGGGGCTTTTTCTATTCCTCAGCTGTCGAAGTGCCAGTTCAACGTCTGCAGTCTCTACTTCTATATTGTCATTGGTAACTATTGCTGGTGCGTTGTTGCGTTCGATGGTATCTTCTTCTTTTTTATAGAGTGTTTCCAGGTATTCGGTCCAGGTCTCCCTTGATATGTGCTTAGGCTCAATTAACTCATTTATTTCCTTTCTCTGGGATCTTATCAATCGCCACATCTGTTTTTGCAGTCCATAAAAGTCGCTCTCCATTATTTTGGAAAACTTTTCCCAGTGGCTGGTTTTAGCTGATCTTATGAGCGAATTTGTTTCGTTACGGATGGTTCTGTACTGTTCATATAATTCTGGGGTTCTCTGTGCTCGATATTTCAGATACGCTTGCTTTTTTTCACTGCACTTCTTTTTTATTTCGTTGGTAAACCAGGGGCTTCTATTAATTCCCTTGTCCATATTTATCATGCGTTTGCCAAGTACCTCATTCGCAGCTTCTTCAATGTTGGTCTTCAACTTTTGCCAGCAAACATCGACATCGTCTCTCGAATCTATTGCGTTTGTTTCTATTTTTTCCTGTAGTCTTCGCTGGTATAAATCTTTTGTGGAGTCGTGCCATAGGGATTCTACGTTCAGTTTTTGTTCTTTTCTGTTCGTTTTGTTGTTTCTTTTTAGGGGTAACCTTAGTTTAATCTTTCCCATCAGTAGCCTGTAATCACTATTGACATTAGCTGAATTTAAAGTTCTGACGTCTCGTACTTGAGCAGGATGTATATGTCTGTTGCTCAATATATAGTCAATGGTCGATCTTTGCCCTCTTGAATTTTCAAACGTGTACTTATGATGGGCTTTATGATGAAAGAAGGTGTTGTTTATTCTTAACTCGCTCAATGCGCACAAATTTATCAGGAGTTCTCCATTACTATTTATCACGTCCTCATTAAATCGCTGTTTTATTCCTGGTATGATTTCACTTCCGATACGTGCATTGAAGTCTCCAAGAACGATCATTTTTTCATTTGCAGGTTGGCGTTCTATAGTTTCTTGCAGTTGATCGTAAAAAAGTTCTCTCTCCTTTTTGGGTTTATTGTCCTCTGGTGCATACACTGATATTACATTCATTCTTTTCTGGTTTTCCAAGTGTATTGTGACAACAATTATACGGGATGATATGTACTGACACTGGTCTATATTCAGCTTGTGCTTATTATGCACCAACAAAGCTACGCCTTCCCTAGCTAGCTCATGTCTATCGACACCGCTGTACACCAATATATAGTCTTGATATTGTATCTGTCCTTTCCCTTTCTTTTTTGTTTCCTGTAAGGCGCAAATGTCGATGTTGTGATCTTTCAGTTCCTGAAGTGTTTCCTCCTCCCTTCCGTTGAGTGATTTGATATTCCAAGTGGCAAACCGCATAACATCTCGATTTTTCCATCTCTTCATCCTTTTTCGCGCATGTGTCGTCACCATTATATCAGTCCTATTCCGAGGCAAGTTTCCGGTTCTGTGAGCATTACTATTTTTTTTTTACCTCCAGTAGGGTGCTAACCTTGCCTTCGAACCCTCCTCCTTTACCCGGGCTTGGGACCGGCAACATAGCCACTGAACTACTCAATCCATCCAGCAACTATGTAGGCGGAGTTTGTAGGATAGTTAATATCTCAATTTATAGTAGCAATATTTATATTGCAAATTATTTGTTTATTATATATGAAAAAGAGTAAAAATTATCTACGAGGCAACCTGGGTTTCAAATCGACGGCAGGTCATCGCGTCCCCACTACAACCGATCACTCGACAAGACCGATAACGTGCGAGGAGTGATACACAGTTTCTGGGTCTTTCCCGAAACTGAAGAATTTGGAACTGTTTGAGAACTTTCAGAAAATCAAGGATAGGGTTATGGTTAGGGTAAGGTTGGGTTGGGTTAGGGTTACTAATAATAATAATTTCACTGAATACTTTAGCCACAGCAACGCGTGGCCGAGTCTAGTTTCATACATAAATATGTAGACATGATGTTACTCAATCAAAACTGCATTATTGAGCGCTCGTACTACTTACACGAGGGTTATATCATTTGTATTTTGCATGTATGTATTTTTCGAATTTTGAGCCGGAAATGGTCTCAATCGACTATGTTCGACTCACTAATGACGAATCCGTCGGAAAATTCGAGTCTGTCCGTCCATTTGGCCGTCCCTCCGTTTGGATAGCGAATGTCGCGGTCACGTTCATCAATGAGCAAAATTAGACTAGGCGTTCCGTGAATATGGCCGTTCAAAATATTTTTTGAGCGCTCGTACTACTTACACGAGGGCTATATCATTTCGTCACGATGTCTGTATTTTTCGAATTTCGAGCCGAAAATGGTCTCAATCGACTATGTTCAACTCACTGATGACGAATCCGTCGGAAAATTCGAGTCTGTCCGTCCGTCCGTCCGTATACACGATAAGTCTCGAACGGAATGTCCTAGAAACTTGAAAGTTTCAGGGTAGGGTCGAATCTTGAATGCCGGGGTTAAGTTCGTTATCGGGCAATATTCGCCGAGGGGTTCTGTGAATATGGCCGTTCGAAATTTTGTTCTCCTGATTTTTTCGAAACTACAGGTTCGATCGAGGTGAAATTTCGTACTCAGATGGAGAATAACGTGTTCAAGCTACATGCAAAATTTAGTCCAGCTCGCATCACCAGAACCATAGAAACCATAGAAAATTATAACTTCCGAACGGAAAGGCCTAGGGACGTGAAATTTTCAGGATAGGTTCGGATCTCGAATTGTGCGGTCACGTTAATCAATGAGCAGAATAAGACTAAGGGTTCCGTGAATATAGCCGTTCAAACTATTTTTTTTCCCGATAATTGCGAAACTCCTTATTGGATTGGAATGAAATTTCGCAAATAGATGAAGAATAATGTATTCGAACTACGTGGGAAATTTTGTCCAGATCGCATTACCAAGACAATAGATACCGTAGAAAATTCCAGCGAATTATTGAAAAAAAAATTGGTCACCTAAAGCACTGACGTGAAGTCTGGATTTTTGCCATAGTTTGAATTTTTTTTTGACAGCTGTCAAAATCTTTCCAATTGGTTTCTAAAACTGAAAAATGCGAATCTACCTACAAGGTGCATGTACGACCGCTCAAGAGCTCCTGCCTTCACGGCAGTGCTTTTCTCAATTTTTTCCTGATCATTTCGAAACTATTATGCTGAGCTTTACCCCTCATAGTTGGTTACTTCGTTAATGGAGTATATTTCGAGGAAAACAGATAAACCGAAGTAATATGGAAGAAATCTTACTTTTTGTAAGATTCGCACAGTTTTTAAGCAACTAAAAATGACTTTTATTTATCTCAGGACCTTTGAGAAATAAATCAGACCAGTGGATCATTCGAAATTCAAAACTGTATACATACAATAATGCGTTTCTGCTTTTCGTCGTGGTTTCAGAAAATGTTGCCAAATACTTATTTGTTGCGGAATATTCGAAATAACATAGGCATATATTGCTGTAAAAATGTGCAACAAAACCAGAATATTGAAATCATATCGAGATGAGATATGCGGCGAAAATTGCGGTACCCCATGACGGGGCTTCCGAGAATGTGGTAGGGTTTTCACCTGGATACATCTGAATAGACCACTCTTCGACTCACAATGATGTAGAACGGGACAGAAGATTAAACAATCAATTTGACCCTCTAAGTTGAACTCGAATATGTGCAGAGGAATTCTGCCGTCAATGAGTTAGTTCCACTCGTAGCCGTAGAGTTTAAGTTGGTCAAATCGACAGTGCTTCTATTCTACAAACTTTTATTATAATAGGAAGCAGTTCTTCAATTCTATAACTTTGTGAGTACCTACTTCAGTTTTTAAATTGAAAAGGGATATTTTTATTATATATTGACTGACAATGTCTGCCGCATTCACTTTTCTCGATTGTAATGAACTTGATCAATTCCAAAAATAGATTCTGATGTGGAAGAAATAAGACAGTAAGCCGGTCTTTCCATGTAAATGCTTTGAATAAATAGTAAATATTTTTTTCAACATTAACTCATAGTTCAACTGAAATATTTTTGTTTGATAATAAAATAAGACTTTAAATTCCAAAATGAATCAGAATTCCATTTCAATTGCCCGATCTTCTTTTATTTTCTGACGCAACTGACCAGTTTTGAACACTTTATTCAGTTGGAAATACCAGTTGGAATTCCCGAAAGCAAATGAATAAGAAAACTGGACGATGTTATTGTTGTTGTTTAATATGGATACCTATCCTATTTAACCCATTTATGTTAATATGCCTGAATTGTGATGAGAATATTTCAACATTATGTGTTAATGTTCTATTGAAATTCACGTTTTAATCAGTATTAATTCGCTCAATATAAGTAATATTCAGCTCTTTAGCGAAACAATTGCTGTTCAAATGACGATATTACTAGAAATATGATTATTGAATTTGGCCTGGATTTGTAGATTATCTTCATATTTACGCGATGGGTTCAGCAAATTTTGTTTCACAGAATTCGCCTATCATTTCAGCGAAAACTGGGAGCCTCTCCATAATCTAAGTTACGTATTTCTATGGAATAATGTATTTTTGTGTTACAAAATTGAAGAAAAATATGTGAAATAATGTGATAGATATAACTCTGCTTATTTAACCAATGGATTCTCCATAGGTCAGAAAAAACATCCTCTTTTCACAAAAAAGAGCCAACAGAGATACAAAGCTCTGATAGAAGCTCTGAAGGAATAGTAATACAAATTTATGTACCTCTATCCATACACGTTCAGTTCATCGAATAAAAGACGAGAAATCTTATTAACAAAATACAAAATTTGACGTTAAGTGCAAACCAAAAGGCCGTTTTTATTAAAAAAAATTTACGTAAAGCACTGCCGTGAAGGCAAGAGCTTTTGAGCGCTCGTACATGCACCTTGTAGGTAGATTCACATTTTCCAGTTTTAGAAACCAACCGGAAAGATTTTGACAGCTGTCAAAGAAAATTTCAAACTTAGACCAATTTTTTTTTCGATAATTCGCTAGAATTTTATACGGTATATATGGGCTTGGTGATGCGATCTTGAAAAAATTCCGAAAAATTTCATTCCAATCCAATCAGTAGTTTCGAAATAATTAGAAAAAAAATATTTTGAACGGCCATATTTACGGAAACCCTAGTCTTATTCTGTTCGTTGATATACGTGACCGCGACATTCGAGATCCACACCTATCCTGAAAATTTCCCTAGGCTTTACCGTTCAAAAGTTATAATTTTCTATGGTTTCTATGGTTCTGGTCATGCGATCTGAACCAAATTTAGCTTGAATATATCAGTCTCCATTAAAATACGAAATCTCATCACGATCGAATGCATAGTTTTGAAATGATCAAGAAAATTGAATTTTAAACGACTATATTTTCGGAACCCCTAGTCTCATTTGGCTCGTTGATAAGCGTGACCGCGATATTCGCGATCTAAACCTACCCTGACAATTTCAGGTCCTTGGGCCTTTCCTTTCCAAAGTTATAGTTTTCTACGGTTTCTATGGTTCTAGTCATGCGATCTAGACAAAATTGCATTCTTCATCTATGTGAATAATTTAACTTCGATCGAATCAGTAGATTCGAAGTAATCAGGAGAACAAAATTTGAACGGCCATATTTACGGAACCCCAGGTCGAATTTTGCCCAGTAACGAACTCAACTGCGGTATTCTAGTTTCGTTCGTTCGAGAGTTATCGTGTATACTGACGGACGGATTGACAGACTTGAATTAGTTCGAATACATCATTCTTCATCTATGTGTTCGAGAGTTATCGTGTATACGGACGGACGGACAGACAGGAATTTTTCGACGGATTCGTCATCAGTGAGTCGAACCTTGTCGATTGAGACCATTTTCGGCTCAAAATCTGAAAAATACAGACATCGTGACGAAATTTTAAGCCCTCGTGTAAGTAGAATGAGCGCCCAAAAAAAGGTTATTCTGATACTTGCAAAAAATGAAGGAAATCCTTCAGCTCGCATTCATGATATTCCGAGTAAAACCTTATATTTATACCATAAAGCACGAGCATATCCTTCACAAAATAGTAATTTACGTAACAAGTCCGGAAAATACTGTTTTTTTGGACGAGTCCAAAAAACCTTTTTTTGGACGTGTTGCGTACACTATTTTTTCGGCAACCGTGTAGAATAACAAATCAATGAAACACATTTCTTTATTGCGATAAATGCGACCAAAAACACTCCAAACTTCCAAAAATCAAAATGGCAACTTATTTCATGTTGGTATTTCGTTGCTATGGTAATGATCAATTGCATTTATCGAAATCAGACCCACCAAATTTTTCATATAGCCAATGATAACCACGTAGTAGGTGTCAGTCGTAATTTCGTTGCTACGGGAAACTTTCCGGACTAGGCCGGGAAATGTTACTTTCTCAAAGGAAAAGCTTCTGGGAAGTGAGTACTTTCCGGACGGTTGCCGAAAAAAGTATTTGTTTATTCATAAACGTCAATAATTTTGAGTGGTCAGTAGCGGACTCAGTCGTGTAGTGAATGTAGTGATCACTGTGAGTGATCAGTTGTAGTATGGACGTTAGCTGGCCTGGATCGGTCCACGATTCAAGAATATGGAGAAATTCACAAATGAGGGTTTATTCACAAAATAAGAGCAACGTCGTGCTACTTGCTGATGATGGATATGGTATAGAGCCGTGGCTCATGACCCCATTCAAAAATCCTGTTCCAGGTCCTACACTAAATTATAATAAAGTTTTGAAAAAAGAAAGAGTGATCATTGAAAGTTGTTTTCGTCTACTGAAACGTCGATTTCCTATTTTGCAATATGTTTGCCGAGTGAAATTGGAGAATGTGCTAAAAATATTGTTGCCTGTTTTGTGCTTCATAACGTGGCAAACTTTGGGATGCATCGGTTTTGAAGCACCTGAAGAAGTTGATGTACCTCTTCCCAGCAAGGACAAGAAGTCAGAAGAAATTTAAGCATTGTAATAAACAACTTCCATAATTTAACGTAGGTATAAAACTGTATGAAATAAAAGTTCAAATTTAACTCTTGTTCGATATTGCTCTAAAGGAACTAGCCGTTGAAGCTCTTTGGTTGCGAGTCATTTTATTTCATTTGTTTAATACTTTTCTGTTGCTGTTTTTTCTCTGGTCGGCAGAAGTGATTCGACACTAATATATTGTGGTTTGATGGCTGATTTAGTCTCTTTTCTCGTAGTGAAAGGCCTGGCATAGCCTTCAATAACTTTTCCTCCCATTCCAATATTTTTGTTTATGGTTTTGGTATTTATACAAATTCACAGGGGCATTGGCAATTTCTTCTGCTATGTACTACTTCGGTTGCAGCATCGAGTAATATTAATAAGAAGGATTCGCTCTAAACGACCTTCTTCATAAGTCTTCCAGATCGCCAAGAACGGACTGACCCTAGCACTAGCACTTAATGGTGGAAACCTTTTTTTTAAGATGTAGGCTAAATTCCTCCATTCAAGTATTTTCCATTAATTCTGCAAGAAAGAGGTATGTTTTTTATGACCTGTTCACACGGTGCTCATTTTATTGATATTGCATGGACCTGTCATTCAGATTTACTAGTCACCCTTTTCATGGCACATTGTAATCGAACCCTAATAGATACGACAGGTCCTGACTTGCATTGTATTGATGCTTTGTAGATGTCAAGATCTATCTGCTAATATGGAAAAGATGGCTATTTTGTACAAACCATTGTTCTTGTCATTTATATGGTATCGTTGATGGAGTGTTGTGCTTTCTTGGAAACGGGACCACCACATTTTGAACACATGTTGGATGGACATGAGCTTCAGGAAAGTTACAATTTCTACCACATGTCTTATTAATTATGTTGCCACTTCGACGAATTGAACTTGATGTTTCCACCCTCTGAAAGGGCTTAACCAATACAAATCGAAATGGACCTCTTCTGGCCCTACCCAAATGTGATCTCACCATTTTTGCTTGTCTCTTGCGACATTTCAAGTAAGTGTAATATGACTGGAAAAGACAGTTCATTAGAAGAGTTCACTACGAAAGTACACATCGACGGTTCACATCGAGAGTTCATATCCATAGCTCAAAGAGTTCACCATAGCTTACCGAGTCCCGATACATAACTTCGTAATATAATTTATAAAGGGCACACTCGAAGTCGAGTCAGCTGCTCCTCGTATCGTTTTGGCAATATTTCGATTGTCATATTTCGCGTTTACAACTTATCAGTTGTTCAAACCTATAGTCGTACTCAAGTAACTCAACACTCCATCTGTTAATCAACTGCATCCTATCGCTGATTGTATATATCTATATTATTAATACCAATATATAGTTTATTATGTTGATTATTGTTGTTTGTGAGTGAACCCATCATCCATAAGCTGTTTGCATAGCCAACCTGTAAACCACGCGACCCATTTCATACAGTCCATTGAAAAAAGTCGCAATAAACCAATTGCGATACGAAACAAGATATACTGGTGCAACATAGAAAAAATTACGAAAAGCACTGCCTTGAAGGCAGGAGCTTTTGAGCGCTCGTACATCCACCTTGTAGGTAGATTCGCATTCTCCAGTTTTAGAAACAAATTGGAAAGATTTTGACAGCTGTCAAAGAAAATTTCAAACCAACGCGAAAATCCAGACTTCACGTCAGTGCTTTGGTGACCATTTTCTTTTTCGATAATTCGCTAGAATTTTCTACGGTATCTATGTTCTTGGTAATGCGATCTGGACAAAATTATACATTATTCTTCATATATGTGCGAAATTTCATTTCAATCCGAAGTATTTTCGAAATTATCAAAAAAAATATAGTTTGAACGACAATATTTACGGAACCCCTAGTCTAATTTGGCTCATTGACCAAAGTGTTCGCGAAATTCGCGATCCGAACCTATCCTGAAAAGTCCCTAGGCCTTTTCGTTCGAAAGTTATGATTTGCTATAGTTTCTGTGGTTCTGATCATACGATCTGGAAAAAATGAAGCTCGAATATATCATTCTCAATTTAAATACAAACTTTCGTCAGGATAAAATCCATAGTTTTGAAATTATCAAGAAAACCGAATTTCAAACGGCCATATTCACGGAACCCCTAGTCTAATTTTGCTCATTAATTAACGTGAGCGCGAAATTTGCGATCCGTACCTATCCTGAAAATTTCGAGTCCCTAGGCCTTTCCGTTCGAGAGTTATAATTTTCTATGGTTTCTATGGTCCTGATCATGCGATCTGGAAAAAATGTAGCTCGAATATATCATTCTCTATTTAAATACAAAATTTCGTCACGATCAAATCCAAAATTTCGAAATTATCAAAAAAACTGAATTTCAAACGGCCTTATTTAAGGAACCCCAAGTCTAATTTTGCTCATTGATGAACGTGACCAAGACATTCGAGATCCACACCTATCCTGAAAATTTCAAGTCCCTAGGCCTCTCCATTACAAAGTTATAATTTTCTATGGTTTCTATGGTTCTGGTCATGCGAGCCGGACAAAATTCTGCATGTGGCTTGAGTACGTAATCATCCATCTGAGTGCAAAAATTTCACCTCGATCGAATCAGTAGTTTCAAAGTAATCAGAAAAACAAACTTTCGAGCGGCCATATTTACGGAACCCCTGGGCGAATTTCGCCCAATAACGAACTCAACCGCGGCATTTGAGATTCGAACCTACCCTGAAAATTTCAAGTTTCTAGGACATTCCGTTCGAAAGTTATCGTGCTGGACGGACGGATGGACATACTCGAATTTTCTGACGGATTCGTCATCAGTAAGTCGAACATAGTCGATTGAGACCATTTTCGGCTCAAAATTCGAAAAATACAGACATCGTGACGAAATGATATAGCCCTCGTGTAAGTAGTACGAGCGCTCAAAAATACACCATTTTCGAGTTATAAGGCTTTTTCATGATTGAATATCCAAATATTTTTTCATCAATATTGCCATCTATTTATTGTTGCTATGGATACTAAAACTTCTCTTTCCGTTATTGTTCATTTATATTAAACTTCCAAAAATTGGAATGACAATTTGATGGCGCTGGGATCGTAATTGTAGTTCAAGCTGACCACATCTAGGGGTCGTGGAAGGTACTCGCCGCATGATTCATACATTTAATTCTTGCTTCGAACTATTCAAATTAGACTATGGCATAGAGGTAAAAATAAGGTCACATATGTATTCATATTCAGAAAAAAATTTCAATTGGTTCAGAACCTCCAAGAATCAAATCCTTCATTCAATAACATCTTGTGGAAATCAAACTCTTCAGAATGTTGAAGTGGGAAATGGAGAAATCTAAAAGTATCAAAGACGGAAAAGGACGCAAACCACATCGGAAAATAAGAATATAAAGCTACGTATTGACTGCGCGCGGCAGGCCGCGAGGCATCGTCGCGAGGCATGCCTCGATAGGTAATTTTGGACGGATGAGGCAAGCACGCAAGGCAGAGCGAGCCATCAGTCAGTGCGAGGCAATCCACCATGGCACCGCAGTTTTCGCGTATAGTTGTCGCGGCATTTTCTTTTATTGTAATTCATCGAATTTTGGCAGATAGGACGAAATGAAAGAGAAAGCCGCGTTGGTGGATGAAAGAGCTATTCAAAAATCGACTTCAGTGTGGGAATTTTATTCTTTGGATCCCACAACAAAGGATGTCCTTTATATAAATCAAACATTAACAAACACTTATCATTGTCCATTTTCATAGCTCCCGGTGTTAATTCTTCGATTCGCCTCGAGCGAGGCAGAAAACGATGTATACTGGTCCAAACACAGCGAGTAATTGATCGCGAGGCGCCTTTGATCTCGACCAGAAACCGACATTCGTTGGCTCAGGGTGAGGCAGCCTCAGAGTGAGGCAACATCGAGCGCGAGGCAGGTATCGTCATTGCGAGGCGTGCCTCGCGCAGTCGATACGTAGCTTTACCTATCATCACAATAATGGTTACGTAAATAAGATGTCGATTTTTAGTTTTTTTGTTTGTATAAGTTATTTTTTTTTCATATTCTAAAGAATAATTTCAAGAATGTTTCAGAAAAATAATATAATTTATTCAAAATGATCAACAGTGGGAAAATGAATAAAAAAATGTCCTTTGTATAAATCAAACATTAACAAACACTTATCATTGTCCATTTTCATAGCTCCCGGTGTTAATTCTTCGATTCGCCTCGAGCGAGGCAGAAAACGATGTATACTGGTCCAAACACAGCGAGTAATTGATCGCGAGGCGCCTTTGATCTCGACCAGAAACCGACATTCGTTGGCTCAGGGTGAGGCAGCCTCAGAGTGAGGCAACATCGAGCGCGAGGCAGGTATCGTCATTGCGAGGCGTGCCTCGCGCAGTCGATACGTAGCTTTACCTATCATCACAATAATGGTTACGTAAATAAGATGTCGATTTTTAGTTTTTTTGTTTGTATAAGTTATTTTTTTTTCATATTCTAAAGAATAATTTCAAGAATGTTTCAGAAAAATAATATAATTTATTCAAAATGATCAACAGTGGGAAAATGAATAAAAAAATGTCCTTTGTATAAATCAAACATTAACAAACACTTATCATTGTCCATTTTCATAGCTCCCGGTGTTAATTCTTCGATTCGCCTCGAGCGAGGCAGAAAACGATGTATACTGGTCCAAACACAGCGAGTAATTGATCGCGAGGCGCCTTTGATCTCGACCAGAAACCGACATTCGTTGGCTCAGGGTGAGGCAGCCTCAGGGTGAGGCAACATCGAGCGCGAGGCAGGTATCGTCATTGCGAGGCGTGCCTCGCGCAGTCGATACGTAGCTTTACCTATCATCACAATAATGGTTACGTAAATAAGATGTCGATTTTTAGTTTTTTTGTTCGTATAAGTTATTTTTTTTTCATATTCTAAAGAATAATTTCAGGAATGTTTCAGAAAAATAATATAATTTATTCAAAATGATCAACAGTGGGAAAATGAATAAAAAAATGAGTAAACAAGTGAAACATTTGAAAAAAATCATAAAATTTGCTCAAAAGTGCCACCGTTTTGCCTGACGCATATGCTTACTCTTTTCAAATTATGTCTAATAACCTTTTTGATCATTTCTGGATCATTACAGATCTTATTGCGGGCAACTTCGATACGTTGTAGGAGATTATTCTCACTTCAGACACAATAATCGATAGGATTGAAATCTGGTGATTTAGGGGTCCATGCATGCGGTCCACCTCTGCCTACCCACATCTTTGGAAAGTTCTCATCCAAAAACTTCCTGACAATAACTCTAAAATGAGGTGGAGCCCCATCATACATTCCTGCAAATTTTATGTCATTATATTGTTATAGCTTACTTGAATGAAAACTAGTGGGATTCAACACAAATGAATATGTTGATATGTTGTTCGATTGTTCGTGTATGGTTTATGTGACGATGAGCCATATTTCTGAGGAATGGAGTCTTTAATTTGAGGAATCTGTATCGACGGGCCAAATAAAATCCAAATCATTACTCATTTGTTCACTTATTTTCTCACTGTTGATAATTTTGAATAAATTATTCAAAATTTGTCTGAAAAGTTCTTGAAATTATTCATCAGTTAATAAAAAAAATACAAATTTGCCAAGTCCAACAGTCAATTTTTCGAATTCAACCTCAATGAGATTTGACATTTTTGTGAAGTGAGTGGAATTTCACTATCGAATTAAATCTTTCGCCAAAAATTTTGATGGGTCAAATGTCGTGCGGGACACTGTTATATACTGATCTCCATTGTAGATACTCTGCTTTTTCCGAATATTCTGATCAAATTCCAATATTCCGTCATATCAGGTTGTTGAATCTCAGCTTGCAAAAAGTCCCATATTTTTCTAATACGGACCCGGATTTTTTTATCATTTCAATGATGAATCGATTCACCCATAGGATTGTGTTTTACGATCCAAATATCAATTGATTATACTTGGTTGGTTCAAAAGTTATAAGGAATGGAAAATATTGGCGAATACATAAATCACCCTGTATATTGGCTATGAAGTTGATTAGTCCTCTTCTCGGGTAGCTCTACCTCAGGTTCAGTGTTGAATCCAGACAATTTTCTCCGGGGGGGATTTCCAACATCTCGGGGGGGTCGTCAAAAATTCGTTTTGGTTTTTGTGCGACAATATGAAAGTTGGTTCAAGTGCATAACGATTAAGACGACAGCTTCCTAGTAGGGAATTTGGAGCGGAACGTTTTTCACCTGATTTTTTTTGTAGAAGGAATTTTGGGAAGAATCAAATTTGATGCATATTATATATTTAGATAATCATATAGGTAGTGTTTCTGTAATTCTTTTATCTAAGCTCGAATGATAAATGATTGCATCAGGCGCAAATTTATCAAAACATAAACGAAAGTTAATTATAAGGTATTTATTATATTTCAATACAACTTCTCGAAGATTTCAACACAAAATAAGTAAAAAACATTAGAGAACATGAAAAAGAACATGGATAAAAAAAAATCAGGTAAATATATGTCACATTACTCATAAAACGAGTAAAAAATATAATAAACTGAAAAGGAACTATAATCGGAAACATTTCACCAAATGCTAAAAATTAAATTAGAGCAATTCTTCGTTGTTTAGCTTGCGCATAAGATTGAATTACTTGATCAACCAAATCTTCTGTTAATTCATCTGGCCCTTCACTTGTGATTCGCATGCATGTATCTAACGTTTCTGGTCCCATACGATTCCTTAAATCGGTCATTATTCGATTCATGTCACTAAAAGACCTTTCAGCACCAGCAGTGGAAATTGGAACACATAAAAGTTTTTCACACAGTACCTTCAAGTTATTATAACCAGCACTCGATTCAAAATTCGACTGCATGAGATCAGCATCATTTGCCAATTCTTTGGCATAATATTGGAATGATTGGACATCATTCCACACAGGCTTTTATGGCATTCATTGTATTAAAATTACTAAGCCATCGAACATCTATTGCTTCTGGTATTTTCAGAATTGGGTCTTCTGAAAGCGCTTGAACATCGTGCAGAATTCTTTCTCTTTTGTGCGACTTATGAAAGAGTTTATATATATCTTTAGCAACATGCAAAATTCTTTTGATGAAGGGAAACTTGTTTTTTGCATTCGTTATTGAAAGTTGTAGAGCATGTGCTTTACAGTGTATATAAGGAATTTCTCGTCCTGATATATTTGACAATTTTCTACGAACACCGTTCGCATTTCCAGAAAAATTGGCAGCACCGTCGAATGCAATAGAAACGAGTTTATTTATTGCAAAATTGCCTTCATCAAGGGAGGACATTATTACTTGGGTGATATGTTCAGCATCAGTTCCCGCTAATTCTTTGATGCAATAAAATGTCTCGTTTGCTCTAGAATTCTGGTCAAGAAACCTTATGATAATTGTTAGAATTGGCTCATTTTTTATATTGGTGGATTCATCAGCCATCAGGGAAAACCATTTATTTTCTAGGTCTTTTATCATTTTTTTCTTGAGGACTGATCCTATCGCATATAAAAATTCAGTAGCCGTAGCTTTAGTCATATAAGTTGATCTACTACTCTGTTTATTCAACCAGTCTTTCAAAGTATTATCCCTTTTAACTAATACTTTTTTAACTAGAGGCTCATATTTTGTAGTATGAGGAATCTCTTCTTTTACTAAAAAATATAAACCTTCCACAAGTGCAGAAATAGCGTTTCTATTGAAGTCTTCATCACTTTGATTTTTATCAAACAATAATGTGTGCAGCGGTTTTTCCAAATTCGCTTGTCTCTGTCTTTCTTTTGCCATATTCTTTTTATGGTGATCAGAATTACTATGCTTATTCAACTTACCAGATTTTTCACCAAGTGCCTTTTTGAAATTTGTGAACGGTGTGTTTATGAATATTCCACCAGTTTTTTTGTAAAACAAGAAAGTCATTTTTTGAAAACATCTCACAATACTTGCAAAAAGCACCTCCTCGCATCTCATCAAAGTAGAGCCATTGAAATTTTGATTCCCAACTTTGTTGATATTTATGAGTCAGTGAATTTCGAACTTCGAATTTCGAACTGGAACCTGGAGGTTGTTCATCTGGTTCCCCACTAACTAATTTATCTTTTTCGTGACTTTGGTATGATGTTTCGTCCGAATTCATAGTAGTTTCCAGTTTCATTATTGGAATTTGATTTTCATTAGAGGTTTTTTGTCTTTTTACAAAGGCTAGGATTGAAGATTGTTTTCTTTTCTCAGCCATCTAGAAATTCTTTGAAATCAGAATACAAATCTTCAATATTTACAAAAACTTACCTTTCGTTTAGTCTGCCAAGCATGTTCGTGAAATATCCTAGGAATTATAACTTATCTGCAGAAGAGCTCTTATTTTCACAATTAAAACTGCTAAGAAACGTGTTTGAACAGGACAATTAAATGTTGAATCACGAATGAGATATCTATTACGGATGGTACGCGCTTATTTTCACACTTAAAACTGCTAAAAAACGTGTTTGAACAGAACAATAGAATGTTGAATCACGAATGAGATATCTATCACGAATGACATGCGCAAATACCCGAACCCGAAGAAAGGCGCATGCGTACGGACACGAAATAAATTTCAGGCTTCTCTTATACACCGCGACGGACGACTCGCGCTACTGCGCCAGACCACAAATGATAGGCGATGGCGCACGCACGCGCACGGGACGTATTCCTGCGGCTAATAACCGAACTAAGAAAACAAGTAAGTTTGCATTTGCATACGAACCTAATTTCTACACTATTATCAAATAACGTTTTTCACAACTATGATAGGATATTTTCAAACTGCACGAGATGAACATAATATGTGCAAGCGATAGTCTTTTTCTCCGGGGGGGTATTGGTCATGCTCCAGGGGGGTTGGACTCCCCCGGGCACCCCCCCTGGATTCAACACTGCTCAGGTTAACGTATGTACATCAACCAATGAAACACCTTGTACGTGCTGCATATGTGTTATTCATACATTATTATTTATACAAGCTTTTCAAACAATAAATTGTATTGTTGTATGTATATTTTTATTGGAACCGGTCTTCATTATTGATGCTCAGAAACATTTTCTCAATTTGCGAAGGTGGCATGATACCAAACAAAATATTGCTGTAGCCGGTCAATACCATCTCCGACGGCGAATCATCAAAAATCTTTCTATATAAATCATTTTTCATTATTTTCTAAGAATATGAAATATACATTCATTGCTAAATTTCACCAGTAGCTTCTCATAAAACTATTCCAATTATTTTTAGAATTCAATCAGCAAAATATCGCGCCTAGTGTCCGTAAACAGAATTCATGTATAATAAGGAAAAATACTCGAATATGGGATCTCCTTAATAATTTAACGCCCCAGACCCCCAGATGTTGAATAATTCAACATCTGGCATTAATCATGAACTCGGTTCCAAATTGCCTGATATTTCATATTTCAAAAACAGGAATCTAGTTCTTCCACAATTCACAATGTTAATGAAGAGGTCCCCACAATACAGGTGCAAAAGGTATGGCAAAAGGATGTGAGGGGAAATGGAACTGTAAATACATGGGTTGGGTATCTTCCCAAAATACTTCAAAATCAACGGCCGAACCACATCAGTAGGAACTCATCTCAGACTCGTTTTAAATGTCCTGATACATTTGTTGGTCTTATTGATTTTATTGACGATCAACCAAATAATTATTACTCAAGCTAATTCATTTTCTTTTCAGGCTCAGAATAGACTGTACATAAATCGAATATTCATGATGAGCAAGGAAGGTTTCAACATTTCAAGTGAATGGAGGAAATAAATAGGAATACAATATTGTAACCACAGTAATACTCAATAGTCACAACATGTAAGTTTCACTACCAGAAGCATGAGGTCACAAAAATTAAGTATGAGAATCCACCTCTGGAGATGACGATTGAATTTTGTTTCAATTTTCGTTCCAATGTGTCGAGAAATATAAAACTCATGATCAAATTTTAAAATTTCTTCCATTTTATAATTGAGCTTCTATTCTACCCTATTAACCAACTCTCAGAATCCCAAACAACAAAACAAAGTTTAGAATGAAACTGGATTCCTGTAAGGAACTCTGAGTCGGCCTTACATAAACTATATCATTATCGTTCCGAACGAAGTGAATTTGTAGGGTAAAGGGATAATACCAGGAATGTCACATGGTCTTCGTTTTTAGATAATTGGATTTTCAACAATTTCGCCTGAATATCTGCAAACCAATTACATCAATTATATAATGTATATTTCTATTTCCAAAAGTTACATTCTATCATATACGTGAACAGATTTCTACCATGAAAAAAGATAAAGAAATTTGAGAAAATAAACCTAAAGAAAAATTGTTTCCGTAGACAAGGAATGTCCAAAGTCACATTGTGAGTACTCGTTCCAGAAGTTTGCAAGGAGGCTAAAAATATGTTACTTTCAATCTTTGAGCTAGAAGAAGAATTTAAACGTTTGTGTTACTTTTCATTACACACTAGTGAATCCTAGTGATGAGGTAGGGAAGTGTTATAGACAAATTTTTCAACAACAGATCCGAAAAACCCAATTTTAGTTTCACTTGAAACCGCTGAATTTCCACATAAATTATTTTATCTGATGGCATTTCATAATGAATTTCAAATTGATAACAGAACGTTATGGTACTTAGTCCTATAATGAATTCATTATGGTACCAAGTATTGTAATGAAATTCTATAAAAAAACATGCGATGGTGTGATCAAAAAAGTTTATTCCAAATGCATAACTATGTACAAAACTATTTATTATAAATATATAAATAAATTATCACAATTTACGATATTAATTCCAATGGATTCTAGAGTTTTTACATCAGTAGTTGATGCTTTTTGGTAAATTTGAGATTCTGTTTGGTTGGTGGCACCAAAAATTGCTTCTGATATTTTTTTCTTTTGCTATTTCCAATTTTCGATGTAATATTCAGCAACAGTATTGCTTTTCCATCCGCCATGGCGTACTCAGATCAGCTCCAGAATCGGCCCAAAATGAAGCAGACGATCGCCGAAAACAATGTGCGGTATATTCTTCAGGGTGAGGTAAATTCAAAAAAGAGGCAATAACTTTTGGCATTTTACCAAAGGTGTGAATTCCAACGGGTTGTTTCGTGCATTTTTTATTTTTATAAGTGACAAAAAATAGTCGATGGTGTGTATTGCAAGGTCGTGTTTTCACATATAGTCTGACAAGATCTACTATATTCAATCCAAGGATATTCCCCGATGTTACAAAAAATTCTCGCATTTGTTCATGTATTCGGTAAAATTATTCTAAAACCGGATCTTTCATCTATCATATTTTCAACAAGCATATTTGTCAGTTCCTCTCTTCTGCATGCTCCACTTAGTTCAGTTATCATATCAACTTTTCGTAATAAATATGTATCATCTGATGCTTCAGTTAAAAACTTTTCGACATCTTCTGAATTACGTTTTAATAAAGCAACCAGGTGTAGGTACTTGCTAATATCGACGTTTTTCTTGTTAATAAAATACTTCTTATCATCGAATAATGCGAGCAGAGAGAAGATGGTTTTCTTCCTTTGATAAGCATTCAAAATAAGCCAACAATACTTTTTCATGAGTGATATTCTTGATTTTCTTAGTAGAACACCATTCTTCGTACCGATTAAACGCTATTTCATATACACTCCGTGATTTTTCCGACAAAAGGGAGTCCAAGATATTTCGCGTCATTTCTTCCAAATCAGAAGGCAAACTACCCGTTGCAGCATCACTCATTATTATTCAAATTATATTCAATTCAATTGCTGTCCATTGTTTGACAGTAAATATTGCCGTTACAACCTGCCATTGTCGAGGAAATGGCAAAGCACAGCTCACTAACCAACTAATATTTGAACCTACACATACACTTACTCCTAACAGTGGTCATTGTGACATGTCAAAAATGCAGTTTTCAACTTTTCGAAAATGTATTAATATAAATGCCATCAGATAAAAATTTTTATGTAATACGAATCATAAACAATCATTATGGTCGTGTTATCCCGACTTGTACCATAATGATCGTCTTTATGATCCTTATGACATAAATAACTATTATGGATGCCACTCCGTGTCGTTATCTTATATCTGAGATAATCAATCGGATCGTTATTTTTCGAATTATTGTGAAAAAAATTGAATGGCTATATCTACGGAACCCTTTTGCTGATTTTGCCCATTTGCGAACGTATAAAAATCTCGAACGTAACCTGAAAAGAATAAACATTGGTGGTCTATCTGAAGTTTTCAAGTTACAATAATGAAACAAGAAATTTTTTTTCAGATAGACTAATAAAGCAAGCCAACAAATCAATACACAGAACCCCATGGAACATCGAAATTCATCCTTTGCATCTGTAAACTGGTTTCGCCGTTTACGGGTCGTCAGAACAGCTAGCGCAGGATAAACTCGATGTGGCAAACAAGCTTCCCAAACAACCGAACGCGATGACGATCAGAGAATATACGGCGGAGAATAACGGCGAAACCGGTCTACATGTTCCATGGGGTTACGTGTATGGATTTGTTGGGTTGCTTCATAAGTCTATCTAAAACAAATTTTCTTGTTTCATTATTGAATGACTGAATGATTGAAGAGAATCAAGAAATGAAGCCATGGTGCAGTCTGATAGCTGACCCAGATATTGGTAGAAAAGTTGAGATGTTGAGAATGGTTTCTTAGTGTTAGAACTTTTAGGTGCGTACAGACATGCTCCGAATATCGTACCGAACAGTGTCGCGTACCCCGACGCGATCAGCGAGAGCGAATCAAATTCAACGCGAACTGAGCAAATTTGATTGAGAATTATAAAAGAGAGAAATTTGACAGTTCCCTCTCTTTTGTGTTCAAATTGGTTTCTACAACTGATGTGGAAAGAATATTACAAAATATCAGCTCAGATGCGGTTGGCTCTGATGGTATTTCTGTAAAGATGCTCAGATGCTCTGCTCCAGTTGCTATTCCATATATTGTTCATTTAATAAGTAGTTGTATTCTGTCGGGTACTTTCCCTGCAGCTTGGAAGTGTGCAGTCGGTCGGCCTTTGCCTAAGACGAAGAATGTTGAGAATTTTACTGACTTGCGAATAATAAGTATCCTGCCGGCTCTTCCTAATGTTTTCGAGAGGGCTCTTTCGGATCAGATGTATACATTTTTTTCTGGTAATGATCTACTGCCTGACTACCAGGCTGGTTTCCGAACAACCTTTAGTACTTCAACTGCTCTGGCTAATGTAGCTGATTTCATCTTTTCTAATTATGATAAAAAACTCGTCACGGTTTTAACTTTGTTGGATTTTCAAAAGGCTTTTGACACAATTAATCATCGTTCATTGTGTGCAAAGGTTAAATTTTACGGTTTTACTTCGAATGCTGTGGTTCAGATTAAATCGTATTTGTCTCTGCGGAGTCAGGTTGTTGAAGTTGATGGTTGTGTATCTACTTCTGCGGTCTAGAGTTCCGCAGGGGTCAATTTTGAGGCCACTTCTTTCTTTGATATCCAGCGAATTTGCTGAATGTATTAAAGTTTTGTACTGCACAGGCTTATGCTGATGACAAGCAGCTCCTGTATTCCTTTGATATGAGTGATATGGGTGTGGCTTCCCAGCATATTAATTGTGACCTTGAGAGTGTTAATCATATTGCGGCTCTCCATAATTTGAGGTTGAATAATAACATGTGCAAATATTCTATTTTTTCAAACTCTCGTCAGTACCCTAGAGTTGGGGACAGTCTGCAGGTGTTTGTTGGCGGTCAGCCTTTCCTTGAGGAATCTTGGCTTCGCGTTCGATCGTAACCTTGATTTTTCTAGTCATATGGCGGGTATTTTGAAGACCGTGTTTCACCGACTGAGAATGGTTTATGGCTGTCGCCGTTTTTTGACTTTCGATATCAGGAAAACTTTGGCTGAATCTTTGATCATAACCTTATTTGATTACTGCGATGTGGTTTATGAACCTTGCATCAGCGTTTATGTTGGTAATCGTATTCAGAATTCGATTATTCAGAACTGGTGTTGCCGCTTCATTTTCGGCTTGAGAAAGTATGATCATGTTTCTCGCAAAATTCGCGAGTTGTGTTGGTTGAGGATGAATGAAGGAAGAGGGCTGCATTTCCGCTGTTTCGTCTATAGACTCCTTGTGATATAAAGGTCGATTACATGGAGCGAGTTTACAAGCTGCTAGTGAGCGAATTTAGAAAATGCTAGTGAACTCGCCCGGTGTAATCATGTTCACCAGCCTACTAGCAGATTGTAAACAATCTGCGAGTAAAGTTGAAAGCTGGGCTACTTTACTCGCTAATCGCTGGCGTTTTGGATTGTAAGCTAGTAAACTAGCCGCGTGTAATCATAGTTTCTAGTAAACTATCTACTCGTTGGTTCCGGCTTTCAACTGTCTATACAGGGTGTTCCTAAATTGGAGGTACAAAAGAAGAGGGGAGATTCCTTAAGTAGTTTTAGGAAAAAAAGTCCCATAAACATGGGATCGAAAACGTTGCAAATTAAGAATTTTTTTCAAGTTTCTTCCTCATACTATCTACATTTCACAAGATATTCAACTGAAATTTGGCATAGATATTAAAATTGAGAGTTCACACCATGTGACATGCCAATTTTGATAGCAAATCTACAGGGTGATATTCTTTTTGGAACACTGTCTCCTCTTTCCGTCCAGAACATTTTTCTGGTGAGCCACTGTCAATTTGAAAAATGTGAGAAGCAGCTTTGTTGTTTTACTGAACTTCATGGTCTCTTTTAATTTGATCATATGAGCTACCGAGAAAAAAATGTTGAACGATTTTCTCGAAATCCTCAGAAAAATCCAAATTGTCATAAAAATTCAGTTAGTAAGCTGTGGTGAATTGGTTCATTGTTGGTTTTGACACATCAAATTGAACTCTTTCAGTTGAATATCTTAGGAAGTGTAGATACTATGAGAAAAAAAACTTGAGAAAAATTCAAACTTTAACACCCTCTATCTCGAAAACGAAACGTTTGCGATTACATGTTTATGGGACTTTTTTTCCTTAAAATAACTTAAGGAATCTCCCCTCTTCGTTTGTACCTCCAATTTAGGAACACCCTGTATAATGTCGTCGGAAACACTTCGTGCCGGAGTAATTATTTTAGCTAATGCCTTCATCAAGAGGGAGTTGAAAAAAAGAGAAGCAGAAAAGGAAGAGGACTGTGTGGATGTAACCATGAATAGGCAGATGTGAAATGTATGGTGCATCATCTTTACTGAACGAGTTGAAGGACGAAGACGTTTCGGCTCATCCATTCCTCCAATTGATTGTTTTTCATTTACCTAGTTCTTCATAAAGACGTCGAAAATGTTCGAAAACAAAATTTTAATTTTGTGTTGCAATAGTCCTTTCCTTTTATATTCCATAACAAATGGTACTGCTGGTGGATATTCCAAAATTCCACAATATAATTCACGTTCCACTTCATTTCAACTGTAATTAGACAACAAGAAATGTCAAAAACGTATCCACAACGATGAAAACGCGTGTTTTTATTCGCGAGCTTCACCATTTGTTACGGAATATAAAAGGAAAGGACTATTGCAACACAAAATTAGAAAGTGAATATTTTCGAAGTTATTATAAAGAACTGAATGAACAACAGTTAATTGGAGGAATGGATGAGCCGAAACGTCTTCGTCCTTCAACTCTCTCAGTAAACTACATGATGCACCATACATCTCACATCTGCCTATCCATGGTTTCACCCACACAGTTCTCTTCCTTTTCTGCTTCTCTTTTTTTTTAACTCCGTCCCAGTCCCAGTCCCAGTAATTATTTCAGCTAATGCCTACATTAGCTGAAATAATTACTCCAGCACGAACTATTTCCGACGACATTATACAGGGTGTTCCTCAATTGAAGGTACAAACGAAGTGGAAATATTCCTCGAGTTATTTGAAGAAAAAAAGTTCCATAAACATGGGATCGCGAACGTTTCGTTTTCGATATACAGGGTGTTAAAGTTTGAATTTTTTTCGAATTTTTTTCTTATAGTATCTACACTTCACTAGATATTCAACTGAGTAAGAGTTTAATTTGATGTGTCGAAACCAACAATGAATCAATTCACCACAGCTTTCTAACTGAATTATCATTATGACAATTTGGATTTTTCTGAGTATTTCGAGATAATCGTTCAAAATTTTTTTCTCGACATCGGTAGCTCATACGATAAATCTAGAAGACACCATAAAGGTTAGTCAAACAAGTCATTCAAGCTGCTTTTCACATTGAAAACAGGAGACAGTGTTCCAGAGAAAATATCACCCTGTACATCTGCTATCAAAATTGGCATGTCACATGGTGTGAACACTCAATTGTAATATATATGCCAAATTTCAGTTGAATATCTTGTGAAGTGTAGATACTATGAGAAAAAAACTTCTAACTTTAACACCCTGTATCTTGAAAACGAAACGTTTGCGATCCCATGTTTATGGGACTTTTTTTTCTTAAAATTACTTAAGGAATCTCCCCTCTTCGTTTGTACCTCCAATTAAGGAACACCCTGTATAGACAGTTGAAAGCCGGAACCAACGAGTAGATAGTTTACAAGAAAAATTACGAAAAGCACTGCCGTGAAGGCAGGAGCTTTTGAGCGCTCGTACATGAACCTTGTAGGTAGATTCGCATTTTCCAGTTTCAGAAATCAATTGAAGGAATTTTCGACAGCTGTCAAAAAAAATCTGAAACTTAGGCGAAACTCCAGACTTCATGTCAGTGCTTCGGCTGATCAATTTTTTTCCGATAATTCGCTAGAATTTTCTACGGTATCTATGGTCTTGGTGATGCGATCTGGACAAAATTTTGCACGTAGTAAGAATACATTATTCCGCAGGTAGGTGCAAAATTTCATTCCAATCAAATCGGTAGTTTCGAAATTATCAGGAACAGAATATTTTGAACGGCCATATTTACGGAACCCCTAGTCTAATTTTGCTCACGAAATTCGCGATCCAAACCCACCCTGAAAATTTCAAGTTCCTATGCGTTTTCCTTCGGAAGTTATGATTTTCTATGGTTTCTATGGTTCTGGTCATGCGATCTGGACAAAATGTTGCTTCAATATGTCATTATCATTTAAAATACAAAATTTTATCTCGATCGAATCCGTAGTTTCGAAATTATCGAGAAAACAATATTTCAAACGACCGTATTTACGAAACCCTTAGTGTAATTCTGCTCATTGACGAACGTGAATGCCACATTTCAGATCTATACCTATCCTGCAAATTTCAAGTCCCTAGGCCTTTCTGTTCGAAAGTTATGATTTTCTAGGGTTTCTATGGTTCTGGTCATGCGATCTAGAGAAATGTAGCTTGAATATATCATTCTCCATAAGTATGAAAAATTTCGTCACGATCGAATCTGTAGTTTGGAAATTATCCAGAAAACTAAATTTCAAACGACCATATTTACGGAACCCCTAGTATAATTTAGTTCATAGATGAAAGTGATCACGACATTCGAGTTCCACACCTATCCTGAAAATTTTAAGTCTCTACGCCTTTCCGTTCGAAAGTTATAATTTTCTATGGTTTCTATGGTTCTGGTCATGAGAGCTGGACTAAATTTTGCATGTAGGTTGAACACCTCATTTACCATCAGAGTGCGAAATTTCATCTCGATCGAATCTGTAGTTTCGAAGTAATCAGGAAAACAAAATTTCGAGCGGCCATATTTACGGAACCCCTCGGCGAAGTTTGCCCAATAACGAACTTAACCGCGGCATTCGAAATTCGAACCTACCCTGAAAATTTCAAGTTCCGTTCGAGAGTTATCGTGTATACGGCCGGCCGGCCGGCCAGACGGACGGACAGACTCGAATTTTCCGATGGATTCGTCATCAGTGAGTCGAGCATAGTCGTTTGAGACCATTTTCGGCTCAAAATTCGAAAAATACAGACATCGGGACGAAATGATATAGCCCTCGTGTAAGTAGTACGAGCGCTCAAAAACTATGATCACACGCGGCTAGTTTACTAGCTTACAATCCAAAACGCCAGCGATTAGCGAGTAAAGTAGCCCAGCTTTCAACTTAAATCGCAGATTGTTTACAATCTGTTTTCGGACATTTTCGACGTCTTTATGAAGAACTAAATGAAAAACAATCAATTGGGGGAATGGATGAGCCGAAACGTCTTCGTCCTTCAATTCTTTCAGTGAACTACATTATGCACCATAAATCTCCCATCTGCCTATCCATGGTATCACCCACACAGTCCTCTTCTTTTTCTGCTTTTTTTTTCAACTCTCTCTTGAAGGCATTAGCTAAAATAATTACACCGGCACGAACTATTTCCGACGACATTATACAGGGTGTTCCTAAATTGAAGGTACAAATGAAGAGGGGAGATTCCTCAAGTTATTTCAAGAGAAAAAGTTCCATAAACATGAGATCGCAAACGTTTCGCTTTCGAGATACAGGGTGTTAAAGATTAAATTTTTTTCAAGTTTTTTTCTCATAGTATTTACACCTCACAAGATATTCAACTGAAAGAGTTCAATTTGATGTGTCAAAACCAACAATGAATCAATTCACCACAGCTGACTAACTGAATTTTTATGACAATTTGGATTTTCCTGAGAATTTCGAGAAAATCGTTCAAAATTTTTCTATCGACATCGGTAGCCCATACGATTAAACTAGAGAAAACCATTAAGTTTAGTTAAACAACAAAGCTGCTTTTCACATTTCTTCAAATTGACAGTGGCTCACCAGAAAAATGTTCTGGAGGAAAACGGGAGACATTGTTCCAGAAAAAATATCACCCTGTGGATTTGATATCAAAATTGGCATGGTGTGAACTCTCAATTGTAATATCTATGTCAAATTTCAGTTGAATATCTTGTGAAGTGTAGATACTATAAGGAAAAAACTTGAAAAAAATTCTAACTTCAACACCCTTATCTCGAAAACAAAACGTTTGCGATTCCATGTTTTTGGGACTTTTTTTTCTTTAAATTACTTGAGGAATTTCCCCTCTTCGTTTGTACCTCCAATTTAGGAACACCCAACTAGACAGTTAAAAGCCGAAACCAACGAGTAGATAGTTTACTAGAAACTATAATTACATGCGGCTAGTCTACTAGCTTACAATCCAAAACGCCAGCGATTAGCGAGTAAAGTAGCCCAGCTTTCAACTTTACTCGCAGATTGTTTACAATCTGCTAGTTGGCTAGTGAACATGATTACACCGGGCGAGTTCACTAGCAGCTTCTACATTCGCTCACTAGCAGCTTGTAAACTCGCTCCATGTAATCGACCTTTATGTAACTCAGTATTGTGCGGCTCTTCATGGAAGGCTCATCCCTAGAAGTGCGGTGCATTCGGTGAATATAAAGGTGTGTACAGACATGCTCCGAATATCGTACCGAACCGCGTCGCGTACCCCGCGAGAGCGAATCAAATTCATCGCACGTAGAGGTGCAATTTGAATTCGTGAATTTGATTCGCTCTCGCGGGGTACGCGACGCGGTTCGGTACGATATTCGGAGCATGTCTGTACACACCTTAAGACGATCATTTTTCTCACAGTTCACTGAGCACCGTACTGCTAAGTTTCAGAGATGTTTCACATACAATGCGGTAAGGTTTTTGAACAATGTGGACAGTAGTTTTTTCGATCATACCTACCATCAATTCAAACGACAGATGAAGTGCTCTCTCTCAGATGTTTGAATCATTTGCTTCTTTTTTTATTTTTTTTTCTCCTTCCCTGTTCTGTATCTCTTCTCTACTGTGTTTTTTCTTTCACTAATTCCTAAGAAAAAACACCGAACGGAGTTGAGTGTAAGAGTATTCTATGACTAAACTCCGCCTCGGCTTGGTTTGTCTAACAACTCATCTTGTTTATGTGTCTATGTGCACTTTCCTATATAAAAATAAAGACGATTATTATTATTATTATTATCATTAAGCAACGATTACTTTCAGTTTCACATGGCCGTCCTCCTCATTCTTCACTCATGGACATGAGCGCTCGTTCTACTCAACACGAAGGCTAATAATTTCGTCACGATGTCTGTCTTTTTAGAATTTTGAGCCGAAAATGAATCGGCAAGGTTCGTCTCAATGATGACGAATCTGTCGAAAAATCGAAACGCAACGACCTTGAAACTTGAAATTTTCAGAGTAGGTTCGAATCTTGAATGCCGCGGTTGAGTTCGTTAATGGGAAAAATTCGACTAGGGTTTCCGTAGATATGGTTGTTTGAAATTGAGGTTTCTTGATAATTTCGAAACCACGGATTCGATCGTGACGAAATTTTGTATTTTAATGGAGAATCATTTATTCAAGCTACATTTTTTCCAGATCGGATAACCAGAACTATTTTCTATTCCAACGAATTATTGAATAAACAATCCTTATATTTCTCTAACAGCTGATTCGGCATAATTGACGAAGAGCTGCTGTAATTTTTTCGACAGCTGTCAAATATTTCTTCACGTCACGATCGAATCCATAGTTTTGAAATAATCAAGAAAAATGATTTTCAAAAGACCATAATTTTCTATGGTTCTGGTCATGCGATCTGGACGAAATATAGCTTGAATATATCATTCTCCATTAAAATCTTCAAATTGTCAAGAGAGAATTTCTGGGTGATTATATTGGGGGTTCAACAGCAGAGGAATATTTTTTTCGAACTGAAGTTGAAAAATAGGCGTCTTCACGAACTCACGAATTTTTCTGAAATTACATATTCATTAGCCTATTTTCACTTTAATTGAAAAAACTGTTTATTGTTCAACAATTAAGCCATAATATGATTTCTTGGAATTCAATAATTTGAATAATCAATAAAAATTTTCATGAAAAAGGAGGCAGTTCATTAAACTAACTTTGTCCAAAAATTCAATTTATTTTAATAATAATAATTTTCTATCTAATTTCCTTTATCACCTAAAGGTGTGTACAGACATGCTCCGAATATCGTACCGAACCGTGTCGCGTACCCCGCGAGAGCGAATCAAATTCATCGCACGTAGAGGTGCAATTTGAATTCGTGAATTTGATTCGCTCTCGCGGTGTACGCGACACGGTTCGGTACGATATTCGGAGCATGTCTGTACACACCTTTATACTATCACGAACCGCACCTGTGTCAAAGTAAAATGATCATAGATTAGTTAAGTTTTCACTAATCAAAATTTCAGAAGAATCAAATCGATTTGACGTCGCTGCCAAGGTGATCAACTACGGTTGGATCAGTTTTTCAGAAACTGAGGGGGACTTGATAAGACTTGAATCCAAACAGCGTTGTACGGGTTCAGTACCTGTAAAGGTGACCGTTATGGCGATGAATAAACGCGCGCAAAAACTCCTGCCTTTACGTCAGTGCTTTTCAAATTAGTCATTATAATATCAATATTACTCAATTATTCATTAAAATCGAATAAATCACCTTTTTCGATTCATTTTACTGTTACTTTACATACAATGATTCTTTCTACTTAGTAGCGTTACATAGTATTCTATAGGCTTTTGATCCGCGGCGTCTCGGGGATCGAAAGCGGTCGAATTATCATCTCAGAGGACGCGAGGTCTCCTTAAAGTAATTCCAGCCAGATCCCTCCGCCGGTTTACGCAAGAACTCGATTTGAAAAAGTCCGATTTTTGACACCTCGAGAAACCCGAATGAATATACGTGGAGCATAGATGTTACGTGACGTTTCTCCCGAAATTGAATTATATGCCAATTGACACGTCGACGAAATTCCTCGGAACTCAATCATTTCGAGATTAATTCAAATAAAAACGACGGGAAATAGATGTTGGCTGCTAAATTTGAAGGCATATCATTTATGTAGATTTTTTTTCAGGTCACTCAACCGAAATATGAATTTGTTCTTTATCTTCATCGCCATTCTGCCTATGATTCGACCACAAACATCGGTAATACTTCAAGAGGAATCTTGTTGTTCTAAAAAAATTGGAACAAATAAAGTAGCATTACGTTCAAAGAGTTATGCATCTTTGAATGGCTGCTTCTGCAAAGAGTTGCCTGAAGGATATACTATTTGCTACAACGCCAACAATGAACCGAACTCCTGTGAAAATTTCCCGAGGCAAATGATTATGAATACAACTGAAGTCATCTTGAGATCCACATCCATAAAGGAGATACGCGTCGGTGATTTCTTCAACCTAGTTAATCTGATGACAATGACTATAGAAGAAAATCGTAAACTCAATCATATACAAGAACTTGTTTTCAGAGGCTTGATTAATCTGTCTACATTGAATTTCATCAATAACCCTTTGTTGAATCATTTCCACCCTGATATGTTTCAAGGTTTAGTTAATCTGAAACAACTCAAAGTGGTGAATTGTGGATTTTCAATAATGACCGATTTAACAAAAGCGTTAGGAATCAGAGTGCTTCCAAATCTCCAAAATCTCAACATAACTGGCAACAATTTCGTGAGTATATCAGCTGAAGACTTCATATCTATGGGAGATACAATGAATGGAAAATCACAGCTTGAAGAACTGGATATGAGCTCATGTGGAATCCAAAACATGGAAAGCAAAGCATTGATACCTCTGAAGAAACTATCGAAACTCCATATAGGCCACAATCCATTCGAAATTCACACCCTTGTTGATTTAGCGGAGAGGAGTATGACTTCTGGTATCAATTTGACATTACTGGATATGCATGACCTTGGGATGAATATATCGGTACCTGAATCACTTACCAAATTTATTGCGACATCCAATATAGATTCTTTAACGTTATCAGGAAACTACTTCGAAATACTTGAAGAAAACACAATTCCAAATAAGTTGCCAAACTTGAAAATTTTGGATATGAGCAATGTCTTTACGAACTTCATTGAAGATTCATTCTATGGCAGAATTCCTGGTGTAGAGAAACTTATTTTGAATAAACATAATTTATCTTATTTTACGCTACCCAAACGTCTTCCCAACCTGAAATATCTAGATCTTTCTGAATTCACGAAAAAAGGATCTTGGGAGTTTTTTCACCTCGAAACGGAACTTGACGTAACCAAAGTAGAGTATCTCGACCTTCACTCTACCAGACTTGCCTTCCTTTCGAAGGACTCATTCAAATCCATGCCCGCCCTGAGAGAATTGAACCTGAAGAAATGCATCATAGCCAAAATTAGTACAGGTGCATTTGCTCAACTCGACAACTTAAAGTATTTGAATTTGGAGGACAATAAGTTTTTTATCATGTATATAAGGTTTCCATCGGAACCATTCTTAGGACTTGAGAATTTGGAGACCCTTCTAGTTGGAGGAAATGCGATAAGTTATATTTCTTCGAACGGAAAGAATTTATTCAAACATCTTACAAACCTAAAGTGTTTGGGACTGCAGAGAAACAGTCTTGAGGTGATAACAGCTTTGGATTTGGAACCTCTACAGAAACTGGAAATTCTGGATATTTCTTCGAATCCTCTTTACGCTTGGGACGATAGAGTTTTTTTCAAGATAAAACTTGAGAAATTCTATGCTACATCTAATCATTTCAATTATTTGAGTAGTGCTATGTTAGAAGATTTTCGTAATTTGTCTACTTTAGCTATTGACTACAGTCCATTCTCTTGTGATTGTAGAATGATGAAGAGAATGTATCCGAATAAAATTTTACTGAGGGAGGTAAAAGAGTCAGAAAGATACAGAAGTTTGCTCTGCGCAGGTTCACATGAGCTAACGGTTATAGACTTTATTGAAACTTCGAATTATTCAGATTGCGAACCGAAGAAATCTCTCATGATCTACTTCTTGGGGATATTTCTCGCAATTGCATTTATAGCAGCTATGTTTATTTTAGTTTATATTGTAAGACAACAAATTCCCTATGCTAACGCTTTCGTTAGGTCAACTCAAGGTAGGCAGAGCATTCTGTGATAAAATAAAAATATATTGTAAAATTCCTAACATTTATTATATTCAATGACATAATTGATATGGATATGTTAAATAAAGGATATTTTTTCACTATCTTTATCTATATGTTCAAACCTTTACCGAGTATGCTTCAAACTAGGTAGCAGTAAGCGAAGTTATTTTGTGCTTTTGTAGTTGACATTTTTATTGGCTCTACGAAGGTCAGATATGAAGTAAGGTCGGCGGAGCAAAATGTGGAATGATTATGATGAAACAAATCTACCTGCATGCAGATTTATCGAATAACTAACTTGTCGGTTTGAAAAATGCCCATAAGCACAAACTACATTGCATAGTGAAAAATATGTAGATTTTGCACGATATCACGGAATTTGCTCAAAAATAACGTAATTCCCCTTTCACGAGAAGGTAATGAAAATACAACACTCTTTTGGTGCCGAAAAATTGCAACTGTTTTTATAGGTTTTTCACCTGCTGATCCCAAAAATTGAAACCGTTTCTTTCTATCAGACCCATTGGGCTTAATTAAGAAGTAAACTGAAACCTGGAATCGGGTAGGTACCTAGATACATTTAAATTCAGTAAAAAATTTGTTCCACTTGGCTCAATTAATTGAATTTATGACTAATTAAAAAAAAATGGATACGAGAAAGGTATGTTAATGAATGCTAATGAATCATGGAAGTTTTGCTCTAATAGAGAAATATCCAAAAAACAGTAGGTACCTTATTCTTTGACAGGTTTACTTTTTTTCTGAAGTCACGTTATCATCGCGCCTTGATTTTTGTTATGTGCTTTTTTAATACATGTTAAAGAAGAAGAAGAAACTCTGTCATAGTCCTTACCTCGGTCAAGTTCTTCCTGAAAAATAACGTTAGATTTATTGTGTATTTTGCTTTTGTAGAATGGCTTCAAGTAGAGGGCGTTGTGTCAATCAACCCGATTTGATTTGCAATGTATGTGGTGTGTACAATCTAGAAATTTACAGAAAATCCTTTACCGACTTCGTGAAAGGAGCCTATCCTGCTTACTTTGGGGTAATAATAATAATGATATTTTATTGATCCTTTCAGACATGACAATGCATGTATAGGACAAGTCACAAAAAAAATAAAAAGCACTGCCGTGAAGTCAGGTGCTTTCGAGCGCTCGTTCATGCACCTTTTAGGTAGATTCGCATTTTCCAGTTCTAGAAACTAATTGAAGAAATTTTTGACCAAAAAAATTTCAAGTGCAATGTGACCAATTTTTTTTTCGATAATTCTCTAAAATTTCCTAGGGTATCTATGGTCTTGGTGATGCGATCTGAACAAAATTTCTCCCGTAGTTTGAATACATTATTCTTCATCTATGTGCGAAATTTCATTTCAATCCAAAATAGTTTGAACGGCCATATTTACGGAACCTCTAGTCTAATTTTGCTCATTGATCAACCTGATCGCGAAATTCAAGATCCGAACCTATCCTGAAAATTTCAAGTCCCTAGGCCTTTCCGTTCAAAAGTTATAATTTTCAATGGTTTCTATAGTTCTGATCATGCGATCTGAAAATAATTACGAAAAGCACTGCCGTGAAGGCAGGAGCTTTTGAGCGCTCGTACATGCACCTTGTAGGTGGATTTGCATTTTCCAGTTTCAGACGCAGTTTGCACGTAGTTTGAAAACATTATTCCTCAGCTAGGTGCAAAATTTCATTCCAATTCGATCAGTAGTTTCGAAACTATCAGGAAAAAAATTTTGGACGGCCATATTTACGGAACCCCTAGTCTAATTTTGCTCATTGATGAACGTGACCGCGATATTCGCGATCCAAACCCACCCTGAAAATTTCAAGTTCCTAGGCCTTTCCGTTCAAAAGTTACAATTTTCTATGATTTCGATTCGCAGTTGCGAATACGGCTCTGATGGGGGGCACAATAGACCTTGAGGTCGCAGTGGAACGTAACCCTCATCCTAACTATAACTATAACTATGGTTTCTATCGTTCTGGTCATGCGATCTGGACAAAATATTGCTTTAATATATCATTCTCGATTAAAATACAAAATTTCATATCGATCGAATCCGTAGTTTCCAAGTTATCGAGATAACAAAATTTCAAACGACCGTATTTACGGAACCTCTAGTATAATTCTGCTCATTGTTGAACGTGAACGCGAAATTTCAGATCCACACCTATCCTGAAAATTTCAAGCCCCTAGGCCTTTCCGTTCGAAAGTTATGATTATCTATGTTTTCTATGGTTCTGGTCATGTAATCTGGAGGAATGTAGCTTGAATATATCAATCTCCATTAGTATACAAAATTTCGTCACGATCGAATCTGTAGTTTTGAAATTATCAAGAAAACTAAATTTCAAACGACCATATTTACGGAACCCCTAGTATAAATTTGCTTATATATAAATGAACGACATTCGAGATCCACACCTATCCTGAAAATTTCAAGTCCCTAGGCGTTTCCGTTCAAAAGTTACAATTTTCTATATTTTCTATGGTTCTGGTCATGCGATCTGGACAAAATTTCACATGTATCTTGAACCTCATTCTCCATTTGAGTGCAAATTTCAGCTCGATCAAATCTGTAGTTTTCGAGTAATCAGGGAAACAAAACTTTGAGCGGCCAAATTTACGGAACCCCTGGTGGAATTCGGCCCATTAACGAACTCAACCGAGGCATTCAGTAACTGAACCCACACTGAATATTTCAAGTCTCTAGGTTGTTTCGTTCGAGAGTTATAGTGCTTACGGCCGGCCAGATGGCCGGACGGACAGACATACTCGAATTTTCCGACGGATTCGTCATCAGTGAGTCGAACATAGTCGATTGAGACCATTTTCGGCTCAAAATTCGAAAAAAACAGACATCGTGACGAAATGATATAGCCCTCGTGTGAGTAGTACGAGCGCTCAAAAAGTAGCTCGAATATATCATTCTCAATTTAAATACAAAATTTCGTCGCAATCAAATCCCATAGTTTTGAAATTATCAAGAAAACTGAATTACAAACGACCATATTTACGGAACCCCTACTCTAATTTTGTTCATTGATGAACGTGACCGCAACATTCGAGATCCACACCTATCCTGTAAATTTCACGTCCCTAGGCCTTTTCATTGAAAAGTTTTGATTTTCCTTTGTTTCTATCGTTCTCGTCATGCGATCTGGACAACATTCTGCACGTAGCTTGGACGAGTCATTCTCTATCTGAGTGCGAAATTTCACTTCGATCGAATCAGTAGTTTCGAAGTAATCAGGCCAACAAAATTTCGAGCGGCCATATTTACGGAACCCCTGGGCGAATTTCACCCAATAACGAACTCATCCGCGGCATTCGAAATTCGAACCAGCCCTGAAAATTTCAAGTTTCTAGGTTGATCCGTTCGATAGTTATCGTGTATACGGACGGACAGACTCGAATTTTCCGACGGATTCGTCATCAGTGAGTCGAACATAGTCGTTTGAGACCATTTTCGGCTCAAAATTCGAAAAATACAGACATCGTGACGAAATGATATAATTGATATAGCCCTCGTGTAAGTAGTGCGAGCGCTCAAAAATCAAAGATAAATTCAGACATTTTCTAAATTAAATGAAAAATACTCATGTACCGGGTGATTGTTTATATTGTACTCAATAGCTATCTCAGTTAATATTGATCCTACAAAAATGTTTATATGGGCAAATATGGAGTATTTTTATGAGCATTCGGAATTCAGTACTAGAAAATGCAAAAAATAATCGTTAGCCCAAAAATTGTATGTAGACTGGTATTTTTTTAATGCCTATTTTATTTTCCTAATAGGTAGAGCTCTTTCTTCTGATTTCAAATATAATACTGTATTGAGGTTATTTTTGTCAGCTTTCGAAAAATATAGATTTTCGTCTAAATATAAGGCAGCTATAGAACGCCATGAGACACTGCTGCGGTTTCTTCATTTCAAAGTCGTGTTGGATAATAAAGCAACTGGTATTTGTTTTATTTATGTATTATCAAAAATTTAAGTAAGTGTTCAAAATTGCCCCCATTCAATCACACAATCTCTTTAGTAACTAGTATGTTTTCGAGGGTTCTTCTTAATTTTTCTGGTTGGTTGTTGAGATTATCAATTCCTTCCTTTATTCTGATTTGAATATCTTCAATATTTTGAGAACGGTCCATATAAATTTCAGATTTTAAATATCCCCATAAGAAAGTATCCAATTGGGTCAAATCGGGAATGTTAGGTGGCCAGAGAATGGTTCCGTTTCTGCCAATTCATATATTGTATTTTTTTTGTCGTGTGGCGTTCTACAGCTGCCTTAGATTTAGACGAAAAAATCCATATTTTTCGAAAACTGACAAAGATAACCTCAATAAAGTATAAATATATGAAATAAGAAGAAAGAGATGTATTGATAAGGAAAATAAAATACAGGGTGTTCCATTTAAAAAATACCAGTTTACATAAAATTTTCAGGTTTACGTTGCGTTTCTGCATTTCCTAGTACTGAATTCTGAATGCCCATAAAAAATACTTCATATTTGCCCAATTAAACGTTTTTGTAGGACCAATATTAACTAAGATAGCTATCGAGTAAAATATAAACAATCACCGTCTACACTATACAGGGTTTTTCATTGGTAAATGTACATACGTTAACATGAGGCAAAGCTACCCTTATAGGTCTTATCAACTTCATAGCCGATACAGGGTGATGTATGTATTCGCCAATATTTTCAATTGCTAATAACTTTTGAACCATCTAGTATAATCAATTGATGTTTGGTAAATCCAGGTCCATATTATAAAAATATGGGATTTTTTGCAAGCTGAGATTAAGCACCCTGTATGACGTCATATTGAAATTCGATTAGAATATTCGGAAAAAGCAGAAAAGTTTTGATGGGGATCAGTAGATTTCCGTATCCCGCATGACATTGGTTCCATCAATATTTTCGTCGAAAGATTTAGTTCGATAGTGAAATTCCACTTCACAAAAATGTCGTACTTCGAGACTGAATTCGAAAAATTGTCTGTTGGACTTGTCAAATTTGTATTTTTTGAGCGCTCGTACAACTTACACGAGGGCTATATCATTTCGTCACGATGTCTGTATTTTTCGAATTTTGAGCCGAAAATGGTCTCAATCGACTATGTTCGACTCACTGATGACGAATCCGTCGGAAAATTCGAGTCTGTCCGTCCGGCCGTTCGTCCGGCCGGCCGTAAGCACGATAACTCTCGAACGGATCAACATAGAGACTTGAAATTTTCAGTGTGGGTTCAGTTCCCGAATGACTCGGCTAAGTTCGTTAATGGGCCAAATTCCACCAGGGGTTCTGTAAATATGGCCATTCAAAGTTTTGTTCCCCTGATTACTTGAAAACTACAGATTCGATCAAGATGAAATTTGGCACTCAAATGGAGAATGAGGTGTTCAAGCTACATGTGAAATTTTGTCCAGATCACATGACCAGAACCATAGAAACCATAGAAAATTGTAACTTTTGAACGGAAAGGCATAGGGACTTGAAATTTTCAGGATAGGTGTGGATCTCGAATTTCGTGATCACGTTCATCTATGAGCAACTTTATACAAGGGGTTCCGTAAATAGGGCAGTTTGAAATTTAGTTTTCTTGATAATTTCAAAACTACAGATTCGATCGTGACGAAATTTTGTATACTTATAGAGAATAATATATTCAAGCTACATTTCTCCAGATCACATGACCAGAACCATAGAAACCATAGAAAATCATAACTTTCGAACGGAAAGGCCTAAGGACTTGAAATTTTCAGGATAGGTGTGGATCTCGATTGTCGTGATCACTTTCATCTATGAGCAAAATTATACCAGGGGTTCCGTGAATACACTCGTTTGAAATTTTGGTTTCTCGATAATTTCGAAACTACGGATTCGATCGAGATGAAATTTTGTATTTTAATCGAGAATAATATATTAAAACAATATTTTGTCCAGATCTCATGACCAGAACCATAGAAACCATAGAAAATTATAACTTCGTAATGGTAAGGCCTAGGAACTTGAAATTCTCAGGGTGGGTTTGGATCGCGAATATCGCGGTCATGTTCATCAATGAGCAAAATTAGACTAGGGTTTCCGTAAATATGGCCGTTCAAAATATTTTTTTGCTGATAGTTCCGAGAATACTGAGCGGATTTGGATGAAATTTTGCACCTTGCTGAGTAATAATGAATTCAAACTACGTGCAAAATTTTGACCAGATCGCACCACCAAGACCATAGATACCGTAGAAAATTATAGCGAATTATCGAAAAAAAATTGATCAGCTGAAGCACTGACATGAAGTCTGGAGTTTCGCCTAAGTTTCAGAATTTTTTTGACAGCTGTCGAAAATTTCTTCAATTGATTTCTGAAACTGGAAAATGCGAATCTACCTACAAGGTGCATGTACGAGCGCTCAAAAGCTCCTGCCTTCACGGCAGTGCTTTTCGTAATTTTTTTATCAACTAATGAATAATTTCAAGAACTTTTCAGAAAAATTTTGAATAATTTATTCAAAATGAACAGTGAGAAAATAAATAAACAAATGAGTAAAGATTTGGATTTTATTTGGCCCATCGATACAGATTTCTCAAATAAAAGACTTCATTCCTCAGAAATATGGCTCATTGTCACAGGAACCATACACGAACAGTCCAACAACATATCAACATATTAATTTGTGTTGAACCCCATTGCAGGAATGTATGTCCAGCATGATAGGGATCATTTTAGAGTTATTGTCAGGAACTTTTTGAATAAGAACTTTCCAAATATGTGGATAGGCAGAGGTGGACCGCATGCATGGAAATGTCTCCATCCCTCGGAAAGATGGTTCATCGTCCCAGGAACCATGAACCATACACAAAAACTATTATTAATTTCTGGTTAAACCCACTAGTTTTCATTCAAGTAGGCTACCTTCAATAATATTATGTCATAAATTTTGCAGGAACGTATTTCCGCACGATGGGGTTCCTCCTCATTTCAGTGTTATTGTAAGGAACTTTTTGGAAAAGATCTTTCCAAATATGTGTATAGAGATAACGTATCGAAATTGCCTGCAATAATATCGTTAATGATCAAAAATTATTTCTTTCGAATATTTTACTCTTTTACTGATTGGTTTATCGATTTTCTCACTATTGATCATTTTGAATAAATTATTCAAAATCCACATTTCTCTGAAAAGTTCTTGAAATTATCAGAATATCGAAAAAAATACAAATTTGCCATCAGTCCAACAGACAATTTTTCGAATTCAATCTCAATGTACATTGTTGTGAAGTAAGTGGAATTTCACTATCGAATTGAATCTTTCGACAAAAATTTGGATATGTCAAATGACATGCGGGACACTAAAATCTGTGGATCCCCTTCTAAAATTTTCTGCTCTTTCCGAATATTTCAATCAAATCACAATATTCCGTCATATAGGGTGATGAATCTCAGCTTGCGAGAAGTTCCATATTTATTTATTACGGATTTTTTGACCAGTTCAAAGATTAATCGATTCACCCATGGAAGTGTGTTTCAAGTCCCAAATATCAATCGATTATACTAGATGGTTCAAAAGTTATAAGCAATTGAAAATATTGGCGAATACATCAATCACCCTGCATATCGGCTCTGAATGAAGTTGATTATACCTATTATCTCTATATATAAAAGAAAGTCGTGTTAGTTACACCACTTATAACTCAAGAACGGCAGAACAGATTTGGGTGAAAATTGGTATGGAGGTAGCTTAGAGCCAGGAGACGGACATAAGATTCTTTTTATCCCGTTCGACAGCGAAAAAATACAATAAAAGAAAGAAAATTTTCCAATACAAAATGTTCATAGATTTCGTAACTGTCAAGAATAATGTCATAATGCAAAATGAGTGACATATATATTGGTTGTCAAATATTTGTGCGATTGATTTCACTGAATGATTCGAGATTATTCCGTAAATCCATTCAGAGTCAGTATATATTTACTTCGTGAAAGTGATTTGTTTTGATGGGTGACAGCTCAGATCAGATCAGATCAGTTCAGATCAGTTCAGATCAGTTCAGATCAGTTCAGATCAGTTCAGATCAGTTCAGTTCAGATCAGTTCAGATCAGTTCAGATCCGTTCAGTTCAGATCAGATCAGTTCAGATCAGTTCAGTTCAGTTCAGTTCAGATCAGATCAGTTCAGATCAGACCAGTTCAGATCAGTTCAGATCAGTTCAGATCAGTTCAGTTCAGTTCAGTTCAGTTCAGTTCAGTTCAGTTCAGTTCAGTTCAGTTCAGTTCAGTTCAGTTCAGATCAGTTCAGTTCAGATCAGTTCAGTTCAGATCAGTTCAGATCAGTTCAGGTCAGTTCAGATCAGTTCAGTTCAGATCAGTTCAGATAGGGTTAGGTTAGGGTTAGGATAGCGTTAGTCTAAGGTTAAGTTAGGGATAGGTAAGGCCACAGCAACGCGTGCCGGGTCTGCTAGTATACATATAAAGATTACGTGTCACGTTGTTTGTCCGAAATGGTCTCCTAAAATACTGAACCGATTTCAATCAAATTTTTGCATCCAACTTACAAGAAAGGATAGTTTATATCTCAATTTATAGTTGCAATATTTTCTTATTGCGAATTATTTGTTTATTATTCATGACAAAGACTGATAATTATCCACGCGGCAACATGGGGCTCAAATCGACGACAAGAGATCGCGTCCCCACTACACTGAACTGTCAACCCTAGCGATATCGTGCGAGGAGTGATGCCAAGTTTCTGGGTCTTTCCTAAAACTGAAGAAATTTTGAACTGTTTAAGAACTGAATAATACAGAATGTTCATAGAATTCGTAACTGTCAAGAATGTAGAATAATGTCAGTGATAAAAAATGATTGACATATATATTGGTTGTCAAATATTTATGTGATTGATTTTATTTTGCGAACTGTGGGCAGTTTGATCCAATTTGAGAGATAAGGGTAGCTTCGGCATACAGAACTGTGTCGGCGGAGGCTGTCCAAGTGATTGCTGGCTTCCCACCAATTGAGCTAATGGTGCTTCCTTTATACCATAGGAGGAAAACTACCAGGCAATCGACGTATGGCAGGTAGGGTTGCCAGTTGTATTTGAGGAAAAACCGGACAAATTTTTATTTTTTATTATTTCATATTACATATTACGAAAAATGGCGAAAAAGTTTGAAGGCTACATCTTTATGTACTTAGCATTTGATGAAACGGATTCCAACAATGGTTCATTGCTGCTTGAGATGGCATCCTTGAATTCAGTGCAACTATCTTTTATATTAAAGTAAACACACAATTCACTTTTTACAGTGTTAACGGCTAGATGATTCCTTTCGTCATTCCATAGATTTCCCATAACGCTCAAGATTCGTTCCACAAAAGCGTAGGATACAAGAATACTACAGACAAACCGCACAATTTGCAATAAATTTTGAGAAAAATGCACCACATATCAAGTGAAGAAAAAACACTTTGAAGGACAAAGGACAGTAAAGGAGTAGGGGAGGTTAGGTGAGCGATATCAATCTACGTAACTACAAACAATATTGTTGGTTGTCACGCAAGATATTGCGCGAAATTAAAAAACCGGACAATCTTCTGTCCGGTTTACCCAACTTTTTTCGACCGGACAAACATGGAAAAAACCGGACTGTCTGCTCCAAAACCGGACATCTGGCAATCCTGATGGCAGGAGGGCGGACACTGAGAAAATGGCAGGAGAGATGAGATGGTGGGAAGCAAAATGCCGCTGACCGGGAATTTGAAGCAGTGGATCCAATGTGAGAATGAAACGACCAGGTACTATTTTACTCAATTTTTGACAGGGCATGGATCTTATGGTACCTTTACTAAGAGGATAGGAAGGAATGGTCTGTCATGCATGCCACGTTGTAGACGACCCGGAACACTGCCTCAGATCAGATTGACGGAGGAAAGGAACGCACTGGTTAGAAAGATAGGCCGTTTACCACCAGTTCGGTATATAAAAGAGAAAATGATACAGCATGAAGTATACTGGAAGGCGTTTACGGCTTTGTGACAGGAGAGATGGGGAGAAAAAAGACAGGACTGCTATTCATCGGGTATCTTCGAAGTACGGACCGGGATGTCTTTTCCGGTGGTCCTCGCATTTCCCCAAGTTGTGTTTTTCTTTAGTCGGCCGGCAACAACTTCAATCCAAACCGACATATCCCACGATACGGGTCGTGGTTGAATCTGGTGACAGATTTCTTTTCACAAACCGAAAGAGAAGCGTTTAGGTTAGGCTCAAGTTACGAGTAGGTTAGGGTTAATAATAATTATAATTCCACTTTATTGAATATTTCACTACTTTTTAATTCAACGTATACTTTAGCGACAGAAAGGCGTGGCCGGGTCTGCTACGCATATAAATATAGGGTTTTTGGCGCTCGTACCACTTACACGAGGGCTATATCATCTCTTCACGATGTCTGTATTTTTCGAATTTTGAGCCGAAAATGGTCTCAATCGACTATGTTCGACTCACTGATGACGAATCCGTCAGAAAATTCGAGTCTGTCCGTCCGGCCGTCCGTCCATAAGCACGATAACTCTCGAACGGAACAACCTTGAGACTTGAAATTTTCAGTGTAGGTTCAGATCTCAAATGCCTCGGTTAAGTTCGTTAATGGGCAGAATTCCACCGTAAATATGGCCGTTCAAAATTTTGTTCTCCTGATTACTCCGAAACTACAAGTTCGATCGGGATGAAATTTTGCACTCAAATGGAGAATGAGGTGTTCAAGCTACACGTGAATTTTGTCCAGATCGCATGTATAGAAACCATAGAAAATTGTAACTTTTGAACGGAAACGCCTAGGGACTTGAAATTTTAAGGATAGTTGTGGATCTCGAATGTCATGTTTACGTTTATCTATGAGCAAAATTTAACAAGGGATTTCGTGAATACGGTCGTTTGAAATTCAGTTTTCTTGATAATTTCAAAACTACAGATTCGATCGTGACGAAATTTTCTATATTAATGGAGAATGATATATTCAAGCTACATTTCTACAGATCGCATGACCAGTACCATAGAAACCATAGAAAAACATAACTTTCGAACGGAAAGGCCTAGGGGCTTGAAATTCAGGGTAGCTTTGGATCGCGAATGTCGCGGTCACGTTCATCAATGAGCAAAATAAGACTAGGCGTTCCGTAAATATGGCCGTTCAAAATATTTTTTTCCTGATCATTTCGAAACTACTGATTGGATTCGAATGAAATGTTGCATATTGCTGAAGAATAATGTATTCAAACTACGTGCCAAATTTTGTCCAGATCGCATTACCAAGACCATAGATACCATAGAGAATTCTAGCGAATTATCGAAAAAAAAATTGGTCAGCTAGAGCACTGACGTGAAGTCTGGAGTTTCGCCTCAGTTTGAAAATTTTTTTTACAGCTGTCAAAAAATTTTTCATTTTGTTTCTGAAAATGGAAAATGCGAATCTACCTACAAGGTGGATGAACGAGCGCTCAAATGCTCCTGACTTCACGGCAGTGCTTCTCGTATTTTTTTTTACTCGTCTAGGGTAGCTCTACCTCAGGTTAACGTATGTACATTTACCAATGAAACACCCTGTAGAAACAATTCTGTACAAGTAAAGCCTTAACTACTTTTTGAAACCAAATTATATTCTTAGAGAGATGATTGAAAATTGTTATACATTGATACATAGGTGACATTTCAAAATTGGAAGTTTTGTGTTTAGGGATAGATAATATTTCCTTGATTATTACTAGTATCATGGGAATGGAAGGTAGTTTCAAAATATAACTTTCATTCTCCGTCGCATAAACTAGGCGTCTGAATATAAAAATGGAGGCTAGAAAGTTATTCTTTTAGAATAAAGGTCTTCAAGAAAAACGTGGGGTAACATTGAATATCAACGCAAAATTCTTTTTATTATACAGGGTGTTTTTTAAGTTTAGGCTTTTTTTTCGACAGGTGCTAGAACTCATCAAAAGAGATCATTGCACCGGAAGTTGATCCAAATTGTTTACAGAAATTTTTCGAGATGGTCACCAAAGAGATGTGAGATGTGCGCAAAGTCTTGCACGTAAATAACGAATGGTTGCATGCAGCAACTATCACAGCGTTCGCAATAATTTCACAAGCATTTTCAATGCGTTGTCCTAGTTCCGCACTATTCACCTCACCGTCACTATACACTAATGTTTTCAAATGACCCCAATGGAAGACATCAAACGGGTTGAGAAATTCGTGCAGTGTAGACCTCGTGGATATCGAATTGTATTCTGCTCCGATTTTCACCCTTCTTAGTTCATTTATCTCATCATCAACATATATAGTTATTTATTTATAATGTTTATTTACAGGTGATTTTGTCAATGGTGTTTGAATGTCCCGTTTATGTATATAGGTATATCTGCGTGAATATCAGTAACTGCTTTCCAGCCAGGTGCGTGTTACGCTTGAAGCCCCGAAAATTCGGGTTATGCACCAATGGGAAGGGCGAGGGCTTGACACTCCGGCACTGGATTGGTCAAACTTTTGTCAAACTTTGGTTTGGAGCACTCCTGGGGCGCCCCTGACGGTGGCTGGAAAGCCACTTATATCTACATAAATGAGAATTTTAAATTGCTCTGCTAATAGGGGGAGTGTGTCTAAGACGGCATAGCTGATGAGATGGCATACAACGTGTTTAAGAGGTTGACGTTCAATTTTTGGCGCCAGTTCAATGCGTATACTCTAGAATAAGACCTGGTTGAACGTCTGCGTGAGTTCTAGTAAATTTTGTAGTGGTATTTGGTCAGAGCATGCGAAGAAAGTTTATCGGGTTGCCTGAAAATTTACAGCAGCGATTGTTTTCTGTGAACAGTTGAAAAAACGGGTAGATCGAAAAGTGCAAATGTTTTCTATTATTTCTGCATAGTATGTTATTTTTCATCTTAGTATCCACCATTGTTATAAAGAAAGAAAAAATTGCTGGTGTTTGCTTCTGGGAGAGATGGCGTACGTGATATGCTGATGAGATGGCATAGGTTCGCCATCTCATTCAGGCACCCTCTTAACCCGAATAGACCTGAAACTTTTTTTTTCGAATGTCAATGATAAAAGTGCACGAGTATGGCTAAAATTTCATATTCAAAGTTTTATTGTGCAGTTACTTTTCAAAAAAAATTTGAATTTGTGGTGTTCTTAAAGGAACAGTAGGAACTACATTTCATTTCATGGCAAATGTCATGAGCTATTAAATTATAATATGTGGTGATTATAGCAATTTTGAGGCTAACGACTTATGGAATGTCGACGAATCAGGCCCTTCAATAGTACCTTCGTCATAATTTATCATGTATGCCATCTCATCCATAGTGTTGAGGGTGAGATTGCACATGAAGACATTTTTTGATTTTCATGTTACACTTTCATATTATTAAAATATTCAATTTTGAATAAACAATTGAATAGACCATACATTGCACTATCATTTCGTCTGGTCCTAACATTTTAGAAATATTTATATTGATAGGTATAGACCCAGTTAAAAAAGTATGCCATCTCAAACGCATTTCCCCTACTGAGTTTACACACATGCTTCATTGTTCGATATTTGAAACTTTGCATTGCTTTTACTCAAAAAAATACATTTATTATGTAAGCAATTAAATTGTCAATTTTGAGCTCATTTCTAATATAATGATACTGTTTGGACACCAAATGTCAAAAGAAGAGAAATACAGAATCTATGCGCAATGTAGCGTTTGTAGCATAAACAGTTTGAGAGGTATGGTGAATTATTAACCTAACGATCCAATGTGATGATACAACTTGTTGTGAAAATCACACCACTTTCACCATTTTATGTTTTGTGATCAAAAAGTTTTGCCCACGAACATCATTTTGCCTAAATTATAACATCAGAAGTGCGAAACAATTCTTTTCACTGTAAGAAATTGAGAACCTTATTTGCTTATTCCGTTGTTGATGATACATCATCAGGTTGATAGATAAGACCTGAACACAACAACTCATAGGTGACAAGTAGTTCTACAGACATCAATAAAAAACTTCTTCGGACATTATGCACATCCGTAGGACGTCCCTTTCTGGTACAGTGGACGTTCTATGGACGTCCGATAGACTCAGTAATGTCACAACTTTGAACTGAATTCGAACGTCCACCGCGGACATCCACTAGGTATCACCTTAGGACCATAACTAGATATCATTATGGACGGGTCAAATGTCGTGCGGGACACTGAAGTCTACTGATCCCCATCGAAAATTTTCTGTTTTTTCCGAATATTCTAATCCAATTCCAATATTCCTTTATACAGAGTGTTGAATCTTAGCTTGCGAAAAGGCCCATAATACGGACCTGGATTTCTGGATAAGTTCATAGATGAATTGATTTACCCATGGACGTGTGTTTTACGTCTCTAATATCAATTGATTAAACTAGATGGTTCAGAAGTTATAAGCAATTGAAAATATTGGCGAATACACTAATCACCCTGTATCTCGGCTATGAAGTTAATTAGACCTATGATATATAGGTTTTTCAGACTCATCTAGTGTAGCTGCACCTCTGGTTAACGTATGTACAGTCACCAATGAAACACCCTGTGGAGTGCTATTAATGTGCACGTGGATGACATTTGGCAACCTCACTGATTATACATGGACTATAGTTATCATGAAGAATTTTTATTAGTTCAATGGGAGTGGTTACAGTGGCTCCAACTCCGAATTATCAAGGATCAACCAGAACGAGATCAGCGATTACATGATTTGCAATTAGCGACTAATTTATAATCCGTTCAAGAATTATTGACATCGAAGCAGGCCAGTCGAAACTTTATTTCTGATTTTGAAAAGTAACTGTTCAATTTCATCATAGAAATAAAAAATAAATATAACCTAGAAATTACTTGAAAGTTTTTGAGCTTGCAAAAATGTTTTCAAATCTCACATACGATTTCGCTAGTATAAACCTGTATACCAACAATATTTTAAATGAATCATTGTTTTATTGACGAATTATCGAAATCTCGATCAATTGTAGAAGCATTCTTCTTCTTCTGTTGGTGCCTATCCATTCTGGATGTTGGCTAATATGATGGCAACACGGACCTTATCAACTGCTGCCCGAAATAGCCCTGTGGTTGTTGCGTTGAACCAAACTCTCAAATTCTTCAACCACGTATGTAGAAGCATACTGCCGGAATATTCAAGTGCAGTTCAAACATGAGAAACTTACCCGGAAGGCCAATGTAGAGATATCATTCATTTGAAGCCCCTCAAAATACATATTACTTTCACCGAATCCGATTCCATAATTATTGCATTCTTTATGGGTATTGGAAATTTTGCAAAATTCTAATCATATAACTTTAAGGGTTCCGTTTTGGGTCATTATTTATGGGTTCACTTAGTCGCCAGGGTTTGCCCCCACTGACGAGTTTGATGAGGATTATTTTGTTTGCTAATGATTCTTCGATGGCGATTACTGCTCATACTTTTGAAGAACTCCAGATGTTGTGTGAGCTCTTATAAAGCTTTATAAACTGGTGCAAAAGGAATAATTTGATGATTAACATTGATAAAACCGAAATAATTCATCTCGAGATTAGACATACTGATCGAAGGATAATAACTCTTCAATTAGATACTACCATCCAATCTAAAGAAAGTACAAAATTCCTCGGTTTATATCTAGACAGTAATCTGAGATGAGAGTGTACGCCTCGGAGTAATGAGGTGTACGCATATAGAACACTTGTGTAAGAAACTCAATAGTTCTTTTTATGTTATGAATAGAGTAAAAACCTTATTTCCAGTGGAAACACTTATAAACATTTATTATAGGTTAGTATATAGTTATCTTTCGTACATACTACTCTGGAGAAACTCCTCTGAGGTTGAAAGGGCTTTCGTAATACAGAAAAGAATTATAAACATGATGTTTAGTATAGCCCCACAGTCATCAGGCAGACCTGAACCTGAAAGTTCGAGTTTTCTCCCATGTACCAATGCATAAAATTGTATTAAGTCATTCAAAAAAGCTGTGAGGGGCTTGTTGTTGAGGAAGTGTTACTAACCCGTTGGCGATTATTTTTTTTTAAATCGTAGATCAACAGTCGGTGATAATGTTGTGTTAAGATACTTTTGTTTGCAATTGAATTTCGGCATATACGAGGTGCAAGATTGAAAAGAAGATTTATTCCTCAACTTTGAGGACCACGGCGCTTCATCCGCAGTCCGATGGAATGGTGGAGCGGATGAACAGAACAATCAACCGCTAATTGTCCAAGGTTGTCTCTGAGCATCAAAGATAATGGGACCAGTATCTTCAATTGTTCCTAATGGCCTATCGATCTGCAGTACATGCTGCTGGCCAAACCCCTGCTAGTATCGTAATGGGCCGAGAACTACGACTTCCATGCGACCTGCGGTTTGGGATACCACCGGGACAAGACACTGCCGGAGAGGCCTATGTCAGCAATTTGAGTCAGAGAATGGACGATATCCACGAACGAGTCTGGTTAAACATCCAGAACGCCAGCGAGAAGTTTATGTCTTTATTTTCAAACGGACAGAAAGTGCTACATGGTGTAACTAGAGAGGAGCCACGAGACCTTCTCAAGGTGCCTGCTAATTACGCTCTAGCACACTGCGTAGCAAAACATCTACGAATGTTTAGAGGCATTGCTGTTGAGTTCTCCAAGAAGTTCGGTCAACTACAAACACTGCGAGAGTAGAATCCAAAAGTTGGAAGGGTGCTGCAGTGGAAAAAGGGCGAAAGAAAAATCTTCTAACTAGTTACCAAGAAGTACTCCCGTGGTAAACCATCTTATGAGGATGTCTGGAAGAGTCTAACCAAGCTAAGAGACACTATGGTAGACCAGAATCTGGTAAAGCTAGCAATTCCGAAGTTGTCATGTGGACTCGATAGGCTGGACTGAAGAATCATAAGGAGTATGTTGGAGATAATATTCAAATCCAGCGGCGTCAAAATTTTGGTTTGCTATAACCATCTTCCACGAACAAACATGAAGACCGTGGAGTGTCATTTCCATCGAACATCGCGATGCAGATATGGAGAGTCGTTCAGGTATCGTCACACTCCGAGGATGACATTTCGGGGCGGAACGTCTGTAAGAAGGGGGCAGTGTAACGAATTTAAGCCGGACGTGTCGCCTGTCGCCCTAGAACTCTTTCAAATTTGATTATAATTTTGGATCATTTTCATCAGAAAAAGATATGATATGTATAAAAAAAGGAAAACTATTCTGCATTAGATGTTGAGAAAGAATTGATGTGAATGATTTGAAAGTTGGTATATAAAGAGAATAAAAATCAATTTCTAATATCAATTTGCCTGCAACTTTCGAATTCCACTATTTATGTATGAAATGATGATTTTGAAAACTTTACAAATTCATCATCAGTGCCAGTGCTTTGGATGACCATTTTTTTTTCGATAATTCTCTAGAAATTTTCTACGGTTTCTATGGTCTTAATAATGCGATCCAGACCAAATTTCGCACGTAGTTGGAATACATTATTCTTTATGTATGTGCATCCAAATCCAATGTGTCTTCGAAATTGTCAGGAAGAAAATTTTCTGCCCACCAACGAACTCAACTGCGGCATTTGGGAACTGTACCTACACTGGAAGTTTCAAGTCTCTAGGTTGTTCCGTTCGAGAGTTATCGTGCTTACAGCCGGACGGAAGGCCGTACGGACAGACTTGAATTTTTCGACAATGAGTGAAACCTGTCGATTGAGACAATTTTCGGCTCAAAATTCTAAAAATACAGACATCGTGAGAAATGATATAGCCCTCGTGTAAGTAGAACGAGCGATCAAAAAAAAAATTCGATAAAAGCACTGACGTGAAGTCAGTAGCTTGTGAGCGCTCGTTCATCCACCTTAAAAGTTGAGTCGCATTTTCCAGTTCTAGAAAGTAATTGAAGAAATTTTTGACAGCTGTCAAAAAAAATTCAAACTGAGGCGAAACTCCAGTCTTCACGTCAGTGCTTTAGGTGACCATTTTTTTTTCGATTATTCGATAGAATTCTCTACATTATTCTCCAGCTATGTGTGCAAGATAATATCCCAATCCAATCAGTTGTTTCGAAATGAACAGGAAAAAAATATTCTGGACGGCCATATTTCCGGAACCCCTAGTATAATTCTGCTCATTGATGGAAGTGACCGCGACATTCGCGATCCAAACCTACTCTGAAAATTTAAAGTCATTAGGCTTCTCCCTTCGAAAGTTATAAAATTTCTATGGTTCTAGTCGAGCGATCTGGATAAAATTTAGCTTTAATATATCATTCTCCATTAAAATACGACCTTTTGTGGTGATCGGATCCGTTGTTCCGAAATTATCGAGAAAACTAAATTTCAAACGACCGTATTAACGGAACCCCTAGTTTAGTTCTGCTCATTGATGAACGTGACCACGACATTCCAGATCCACACCTATCCTGAAAATTTCAAGTCCCTAGGCCCTTCCGTTCGAAAGTTATGATTTTCTTTGGTTTCTGTGGTTCTGGTCATGCGATCTGGAAAATTGTAGCTTGAATATATCATTCTCCATTAGTGGACAAAATTTCGTCACGATCGAATTCGTAGTTTCAAGCGACCATATTTACGGAACACCTAGTCTAATTTTGCTCATAGATAAATGTGACCACTATCCTGAAAATTTCAAGTCCCTAGGCCTCTCCGTTCAAAAGTTATAATTTTCTATGGTTTCTATGGTTCTGGTCATGCGATCTAAACCAGTTACAAGTAATTTGAACACGCCATTCTCCATCTGAGTGCAGAATTTGATCCCGATCGAATCAGTAGTTCCAAAGTTATCAGGAGAACAAAATTTCGAACGGCCATATTTACGGAACCCCTGGTCGAATTTGCCGAAGAACGAACTCAACCGCGGCATTTGAGATTCGAACCTACCCTGAAAATTTCAAGTTTCTAGGTCGTTCCGTTCGAGTTTTAGCGCGTATACGGCCGGCCGGATGTATCGAATTTTTCGACGGATTCGTCATGAGTGAGTCGAACCTCGTTGATTGAGACCATTTTCGGCTCAAAATCCGAAAAATACAGACATTGTGACGAAATGATATAGCCCTCGTGTAATTGGAACGAGTGCTCAAAAATGAGTCGTATGAGAAAAAATTACCAAATATCACAACATTTCTCGCTAAAAATACAAATTATGATGACTTCCAGCAACCAGAATTAAGAGAACACTTTGATGAACTGAAGTTAAGAACGAAAAACTTTTTTTGAAAGAGAGGCTATCAGAAATATTCACTATGAAGATGAACTCAAAAGGACAAAGGGAGAAAAGTTCTTTCGGTGGAACAAGTGAAGTCTAGATAGAAAATAAAGATTCAGAATTGAGGTCTTCAATGTAATATGTAATCATTTTTCTCAAGAACTTCAAGAAGAAAGAAAAAATTGAATGTTACGAAGAAGTAACATAAACTTTCAAATGTTTTTTCACAACAGATCAGGAGGAAATTGAAAAATCAATCGGCATTTTGTGTGAGTAATAAAAGAGCGATATTGACGAAACTGAAGAATATTTGAAGAAAAAAATGATTCATTTCCAAGAATTGTGGAAAATCTAATGTCTAATCTCAGCCAAGAAAACCTTGATCTATTATAACTTCTGTGAATGAAATATAGCGGGGAAACTAGATTATGACTCAATGATACGCCAGTTTGCTAATAATGAATCACGAAAAAAATGTTATGAGTTTTAATCAATTTTAGAAGTTTTTTAAATTTTTATGAGAAAACCTCGTTTTTGCGCTTGAATGTAATTTTCCAATAAAATTCGAACATTCAAATTTTGTTTCATTTTTATTGATTTGTTTATTCCAGTATCAAGGCCGTCAAGGGGGCCTGTCGGTGTTCTGCGCCCCTGGCCCGAAAAGATCTTAAACCGGCACTGAACTTAGTGGGCTCCTTTGGCACCCTTGTTACCTTAAATAGTTTGGAGTACCTGCGTGAGACCTTCTCCGTATTCGACATCTCGTCTGTGAAACCGTCTGGTCCTGTGGCTTTCTGCTATCTGCTGTTTCAATTGAGGAATGTTGTTTTTGGGTTTTTGTTCAGGTATGAGGTACTTTTTCCCAGGATCTTTTAGCTTCCCTCTTAGTGATCATTCAATAGCACCGAGACTGGCACACCAGTACAATTTCATATATCGAGTTCGGATCTTCAAAAATTTCGGTTTCATTGTTTCTTGAAATGAATAAGAACAGAAAATAGAGGAGGCTAAATAAAAAGTTGCCTTTTTAACGTAATTGTTCAGATATATCTATCCTCTTGAAGTGTTCCGAAAATGACTAGTTCTGAAGAAAAGTAATTGAAGCAAATGGTTTTCAACATATCTGAACGATCATTTTAAACAACGAGCCATGTTTCATGGCATGAAATACCTTGCTCTACATTTTTTTCGTGGTGAGATATGTTGTTGCCCCTATCTGTCAGCTCGTGTCTAGACTTTCTACAGCCCCCCTGTTATTCAAAACACTAGCTGCTTCCGAGGTGTCGATGATTCATTGGCGATCGAGGTGTCAAATCAAATCTATGACTTAAAGGTTATCAATTTATTTCATAAAACTTGAATTATTATAAAAAGGCTTACTTCTTCGTCAAATCTATGGCCTCAACGAAACGGAAAAGCATCCAGCAAAACCTTGAATCTTTTATGGACCCAAATAGAAGGTCCAACAATGTTAGAATCTCATCAAACTAATAGAACTGTGTTTGATATAAAGAAACTGACTACTGGAAATTATATCATTAAATTGAGTGCAAATGATGAAGAACTTGGCATTAAAGAAAATATGTATCGAAAAAGGAACCGATTACTACAACTCATATGAATTCTTACAATCAAACTATCTAAGGTATTTATCATTTTTATGGGAATATTTGTAAAATTCTAAAATGCCAAAAACATACATAAATTGCCATAAAAAATTATTATTTTTTGTGAGCAATCCTCGATATATTAATTCAGTTCTCAGGTCTAGACTCTAGAGTGTTCTCAATTTTATAATTGAAAAATTCGGGTATCGATCTAATTAGTTTCATCAGAATATAAAATAATATAAAAGAAAATACGTGCTTATCTGTCAAATCAAATCTATGACTTTAAGGTTATCAATTTATTTCACAAAACTTGAATTATTTTAAAAAGGCTTACTTCTTTGTCAAATCTATGGCCTCAACGAAACGGAAAAGCATCCAGCAAAACCTTAAATTTTTCTTGGACCCAAATAGAAGGTCCAACAATGTTAGAATTTCATCAAACTAATAGAACTGTGTTAGATATAAAGAAACTGACTACTGGAAATGATATCAATTTAATTTGTGAAATTCTAAAATGCAATAAAAACATCACTTCTTATTTATTCAATTAGTAGAACTCCTTCAAGTTTAGGTCCGACATAGGACCTTCCAGAACCAGAATTCAAAGAAACATTTAAATTCGATTATGAAATTGCCATACAAAATTATTATTTTTTGTGAACAATCTTTGATATATTAACTCAGTTCTTAGGTCTAGAATGTTCTCAATTTTATAATTGACAAATTCAGGTATCGATCTAATTAGTTTCATCAACATTTGAAATATTATAAAAGGAAATACGTGCTTCTTTATCAAATCTATGACTTTAAGGTTATCAACACTGTTGCCGCTTTCGTTTCTGATAAATATGCTAAATTCGCTTGAGAAATTTGCTAAATATGCCGAATTGACATGCTGAAAAAATGCCGAATATTTATTATTACAATTGTAAAAACTCGAAATTCATTTCAATAACTAATTATTGCGCATGCCTGTGTATCACTTGTAGACTGAAAATAGGTTGGAGGCCAAAACATGCAATATGCTAAACTCGAATTTTACAGGTTATCTGTTACATAAATATGCTAAAAATAGCCTGAAATATACTGAAATGGCAACTTTGGTTATCAATTTATCTCACAAAACTTAAATTATTATAAAAAGACTTACTTATCTGTCAAATATATGGCCTCATCGAAATTGGAATTGATGGTTGCCTAATAAAACCAAACAAGCACCAAGGCCATAGGCAAGAAGAAGAAGAAGAACACGCTTCTATGTCCGATCTATGACTTAAAAGCTAGTCACATGGTGCTTATTTTTACATTTATTTCAAATTGAAGTGAATAAGATATCGAGAAAGTTCTCAACTTTAAAGAGGGTGACCTTGTCTTTATTTGTACATTTATTTCAAATTGCAGTTGATAGATTGAATTGTGTGTGAAAATTCTTGTGAAACCCCTAAAATATGTAAGTATTATTCCTAGTAAATTTTTGTAATTGATTGTAATATCAAAATATTATAAGAGGGAATATATGTTCTCTGCAAATCTATGAATCAATCAAATCAAATTTGAATTTTTATAAAAAGGCTAATCTAACGAGTACTAGGGCCATTTTGACATATTAATAGAAGAAGAAAAACGTGCCTATATGTCAAATCTATGACTCCGTGCTTATTTTAACATTAATTTCAATTTGAAGTGAATCAGATTTCAAGAAAGTTCTATGCCTTAAAAGCTAGTGACCGTCTCTTTGTGCAATTTATTTATTTTAATTTGCAGTGAAATAGATTTGAAGAAAGTTGATTCGAAATCAATAACACTCTTGTAGTATGTAAGTGATATTCCATTATCGTAGACTTTTTTTCATTATCGGTAATGAGTAGAAGAAAATATTATTCTTCATCATCATTTCTATTTGTTTATATAAATTCTGTTCTCAAGTCACTTAGGATTATTTTTTATGAATTACATTTGTCAAGACTTGACTAGGTTATTTTCAGATATCCTCAAAATTTAAAGGTTTTCAAAAAATCTGGACTTCTGGACTTGTGTTGTTTATTTAAACAAGTTAACGCAATAAATTCTCTAATATAGGGTTATCTATACTTTCTTCATTTCATTAATTCACCACATTTTTCCAGCCAAATCAGCCGTCTACCCCAGTGAAGTAGAAGAATTGAGCTATTAATTTGAAATATCATACTGTGATCTTGGTCAGCGTGTCTGAAAATGTCTACCACAAAGGTGTATATTTTAATCAAAAGCTCTACTGGTCGCGGATTGAAATTGGTCGTGCCACATTTTTCCTACAACGTTAAAGTGGTAAAGCAAAAGTTGGAACAATGGTGGAATATACCGGAGTCTTCAATCAACCTCATTTTCAACGGACAGGAACTACAAGATAACCAGATTTTAAGTAATCTTGGTTATCAAAATGGTAGTATCCTCTTCATGGTCCTGAAAATGAGGGTAGGAGCCATGAAAACGCAAATTATTTATGCTGAAGGACTGAAGAAGATGCGACAGGTTGTTGAAGGAGTCAGGTAAGTTTGATTTTAATATTTTTGTCTCATTTTTTCTTATTCCCACATTAACTCTTACAATCCGCTGCATTTTCGGCTCTGATACAGTTTATTTGAAACAATGGTCCATACATTATCATATAAATATATCACTTGATACATCAATCAAAATCATACAAATATTTCAGACATTCCCCATGTAAACACACACACGTTAGTCTGTTGTTCATCACTCGGGTAGTTCAAACGGTTAAAAGTAGATGTCGCCCACACCCGCGATTGCGAAATTCACCGAAATTCAATATTTTTCCTGAAGGGACTGTTCTGTCTATAAAACTCGTAATCTATGGTCTGGATGGCGTATATCTGGATTTTAACATAATTTTATTCACTCCTGATACCTTTTTCAATATTTAACATAATTGATAATTTTAACATAATTTTCCCCCAAGGAAAGTTTTCAACCTTGGGCAGTGAAAAGAAAAAAAACCTAATTAAAACATAATCTTTCAATAGCATCGCTCATTCATTAATATAATGTTCTTTTCTTTCACCTGTTTGTGTATTTTTCAAAACTTTGTTCTCTCTTTTTTTATTTGTCATTATTAGGCATATTCAGTCAATCTAAAATTTTAACATAATTTCTAGTGAAATCTGATAATTTTGGCAATGTGATAACATAATTTCTCTCTAAGCCAGCGGCAACACTGATAAACGGAAATATCCGAAGTTTGTGCTTTTTCTCTTAACATGAACAAGTTTAGAATATAGCGAAAATATTTCCCGATGACTAGTGGAACTAATCGACTCCGTGCCCAATTATTTTCATAGTACAATAGCCAAAGTAATATGTATTCTCTTAACTTATGCCAATTTTTTTTTCAGGTTTAGACATTGTTCAAATGGCTCTAGAGGAAAAGTCGTGGCTTTACTCCACGTAGATGAGGAGGAACAGTTCGAAGTGATGAAGGTAATAAAAGAATCTGAGCTCGACGAACATCGTTCCGAACAAACGATGCAGTCGGGCGAGGATTCCACCCCCAATTTCCAAGCATCAGTGGAAATTTTAAACGAAGAACTAAAGATGAAGATGAAAATTTGCCAGTTGAAGGAGAAGATGATGAAACGAACCAAAAATGGGCAAACTATTGAAGCACCAAGCACGGATTTTTGGCAAGACAGCGGAAATTACAATATCGCTTCTGAGGACAGAACGAATATTTATGACACATGTCTGGAGTTCAACGAAGCCTTTTCCCATTCGGAATTCATGGCAGATTATTACGAGGGAAGTGTACAACCTCTAGAGACAATGGGTTATGATCATTTAACCTTCAGGTTTGTGAAGCAGGACCCGAGTAATTCCACGTTGCCAATGACGTTCGAAAAGGAAGAACAAGCTTGGAGAGTAAGTATTCAGATTTAATCTTGACTTTTCCTTGAAATTCGAGTGATTTTTCATCGCAGTAATCATTAAAAGTACGAAAATTAACAAAGTCGCGAAATAGTTTTTGTTGCAGGAAAGTCTCCCGAATACGAACTACCACATCCTCATCCAGAATCCTAAGGAGGACGAGAAGGTCGAGGCATTGCGACAGATGGAACAGAATACACGCCGGGAACTTGGAAGAATTGTGTGCGGCCTGAAAAGCAAAGGGTTCACACTCGAAGAGATACAGGAAGAGCTCGTCAATCCACAAGACGAAACATTGCTGGAATTTGAACGAGAGGATTTAAAGTCTGACGAAGCTTCATCGAAGGAATTCAACATTTATCCACTGAACTATGAAGATTTAAAATATTCCACAGATATGACGTATGAATCGCTTGCCGATCATCATGAATCCATGTACCAGCATTTGAGATCGATTTTGAAGAAGACCAATGAGGACATCAGATTATCTTACAAATTGCTCGCAGAAATCCACGAAGCCATCATTCAAGATGATGATTATCCTGTCGAAAGACCGGTCGCGGAGAATCAAAAGAAGAGTAAGAAGACAAGATGCGCTGTTTGTAAAAGGAGGTTGAACATAACAAATGTCTACAATTGTAGGTGAGTATCGTTTCATATCTATTGCATTGTATTTCTCAAATGTTAATTGTGTTATGTATTTCCTTGATTTAACCATTATTTTTCTTGTTCTAGGTGCAGCAAGATTTTCTGTGCCCAACATAGGCATGCCGAGGAGCATCAGTGCAGCTTCGACTACAAGAGGCAAGGGAAGGAGGCGTTGGCGAAGGAGAATCCTCGTGTGATAGGTGAGAAAATCGCAAAATTATAATTTTATATTTATAATTTATTCTCATGGGGTGAATCAATGAGTTATAATTTTCCATTAAATTTGTAGTAATGGTTGCGGACTACTTAAGGTGGGCCTGCCTTTGACTAAGCAGACAAAAAGTGAGTAATTTTTGGATGTGCTAATCTTTCATTTTATACTCATTTATTCAATGTTTTCAAAGACTTATTTGTGAAATTTTTTTACGGTTCAAAACTAAATCTTGTGAATATGTATACTTGACTACTTTTGACTGATGTCAAAGTAAACTCTTGTAAATGTGTGTATCATTTTGTATATTTTCTACATTCGACTGTGATACAATATGTATTTGTTTTTTTTATTGTAAGTTTTTTTAGTTCAAAACAAAATGTTGTAAATGTATATACTTGTATATTTTCTTAATTTGACTGTGATACAATCATTTTTGGATGTGCTGATCTTTCATTTTATACTCATTTATTCAATTTTTCTAAGGACTCTTATTTGTGATTTTTATTTCGTTCAAAACAGAATCTTGTAAATATGTATATTCTTGTATATTTGACTACTTTTGACTGTGATACAATTATTTTTGGATGTGCTAATCTTTCATTTTATACTCATTTATTCAATTTTTCTAAGGACTCTTATTCGTGATTTTCATTTCGTTCAACATAGTATGTGGTAAATATGTATATACTTGTATATACTTCCTTTGACTGATGTCAAAATAAACTCTTGTAAATATGTGTATTATTTTGTATATTTTCTCAATCAGACTGTGATACAATATTGTTTATTAAAAGTTTTCCCATATAAAGAAGTATTTTATCATTATAATCCAATTGTACCGTCTCGTGGCCTTTTTCAGAGATCAAAATCAAAATTTTGTTTGAATCACGATGAGCAATAAATTCCAGAAATTCAACCCAGATTTAGTAAGTGGATTATGGTTAAAGAAATATTAATATTACCTTCGAGGGTCAAATTTTTTCAATATTTAAATGTTTGCTTTCTAGAATGATTCTTGATGATTTCTATTGTTTTCAATGATGGCAAATTTGTATTTTTGCAGATTTTTTAAGCGGGATCGGTAGTGAACAGGGATGCTGGGTGGGTAAGAATCTGAAAAATTTTTGGAGAAATTGTGACTTCGAAGTACGTTAACTTGAGGAAATGAAGAAAATATAAATATCGATGATGTCGCTCTCGAATTTAATTGAATATAAGAAAAAACATTTTTTGGGGGAAAATTAGGGTAAATCGTGAAAATCTGCAAGAATAATAGTTTTCCATCGATGAAAATCGTGAAGAATCATTAACAATGTTTTCTTTTTAAAAAAAAAAACCATTAATTCCTGAACTGGAACTAGATTCACACTTTTATTAATAACACTGAACGCAGAAAATTAGAGAAAAAATGACGAAAAGCACTGCCGTGAAGTCAGTAGCTTTTGAGCGCTCGTTCATCCACCTTGTAGATAGTTGGCTATATTTACGGAACCCCGAGTCTAATTTTGCTCATTGATGAACGTAACCGTGAAATTCGCAATCCGAACCTATCCAGAAAATTCCAAGTCCCTAGGCCTTTCCGTTCGAAAGTTATGATTTTTTATGGTTCTGATCATGCGATCTGAAAAAAATGTAGCTCGAATATATCATTCTCAATTTGAATACAAAATTTCGTCACGATCAAATCCATAGTTTTGAAGTTATCAAGAAAACTGAATTTCAAACGTTCATATTTACGGAACCCCTAGTCTGATTTTGCGATGAACGTGGCCGCAAAATTCGAGATCCATACCTATCCTGAAAATTTCAAGTCCCTAGGCCTTTCCATTACAAAGTTATACTTTTCTATGGTTCTGGTAATGCGAGCTGGACCAAATTTTGAATGTAGTACGAGCGCTCAAAAAGGAAATACGAGAGTCTCTGTCTAATCAAATCTAACTTTGAGGTTATCAACACTGTCGCCGTTTTCGTTTCTGACAATTATGCTAAATTCGCTTGGGAAAAATGCGTACAATTCCAAATTGACATGCTGAAAAAATGCCAAATATTTATTATTACAATTATGAAAACTTAAGATTCTTTCAATAACAATCATTGAAGATCCAGAAAAAATGCCAAATAGTTTGGAAGTATTTATTATTACAATTGTAAAAACTTAAAATTCATTTCATTAACTATTTATTGCGCATGCCTGTGTATCAGTCGTAGATCGAAAATATTGAATTCTAGGTAGGAGGCAAAACATGCAATATGCTAAATTCGAATTTTACAGGTTATCTGTGACATAAATATGCTAAAATGGCATCTATGGTTATCAGTTTATCTCACAAAACTTAAATTATCATAAAAAGACTTACTTATTTGTCAAATCTATGGCCTCATTAAATTTGAATTGATGGTTGCCTAATAAAACCAAACAAACACTAAGGCCATCGACAAGAAGAAGAAAAACACGCTTCTATGTCCGATCTATGAGTTAGAAGCTAGTGACAGGGTGCTTATCTCTACATAAATATATTTTCAAATTGAAGTGAATTAAATTTCGAGAAAGTTCTTAACTTTAAAGCTTGTGACTTTGTCTTTATTTGTACATTTATTTCTAATCTAACGAGTACTAAGGCCATTTTGAAATATTGAAAGAAGATGAAAAACGTGCTTCTATGTCAAATCTATGACTCCGTGTGCTTATTTTTACATTTATTTCAATTTGAAGTGAATTAGATTTCAGGAAAGTTCTATGCCTTAAAAGCTAGTGACCGTTTTTTTTTGTACAATTTATTTATTTTAATTTGCAGTGAAATATATTTGAAGAGAGTTGATTGAGTAACAATTCGAGATCAATAACACTCTTGTAATATGTAAGTGATATTCCGTTATCGTAGAATTTTTTTCATTATCGGTAATAATCGGTTTTCATTATCGATATTTGTTTATATCAATTCTGTTTTCAAGTCGCTTAGGAGTATTTTTTGTGAATTACATTTGTCAAGTCTATGAATTCGAAATTTATGCAAAGAAATTTCAGAAGAACTATGTGATGAGCATTGAGGAACCGAGCACATTTTTCGTGATCTTATTCCCTTATTCCTCTTACAATCCGCTGCATTTTCGGCTCGGATACAGTTTATTTGAAACAATTGTCCATACATTATCATCTAAATACCTATATCACTTGATACATCAATCAAAATCATACAAATATTTCAAACTTTCCCCATATAAACACACATACGTTAGTTTGTTTTTCATCACTCGGGTAGTTCAAACGATTAAAAGTACAACTTATTATATTGTAGTAAACTTTACTAAGTTAAGTATTCAAACCAGTGAAATTATTATTCTTATCATCCCTTACCTAATCCTACCCTATCCTTGATTTTAAAAAAATCATAACCCAGTTCTCAAAAAGTTCCAAATTTCTTCAGTTTTGGGAAAAGTCCCAGAAACTTGGCATCGCTCCTCGCACGTTATCGCTCTTGTGGAGTGATCGGATGTAGTGGGGTCGCGATGACCTGCTGTCGATTTGAGGCCTGCGCTGCCGCGTAGATAATTATCACTATTTGTCTTATATAATAAACAAATAATTTGCAATACAAAAATATTGCAACTATAAATTGGGATATAAACTATCCTATCTATTGAATTGGATCAAACTGCACACAGTGTGCAAAATTTGATGGAAATCGGTTCAGTATTTTGGGAGTTCATCCCGGACAAACAACGTGACACGTAATTTTTGAGCGCTCGTACTACTTTCACGAGGGCTATATCATTTCGTCACGATGTCTGTATTTTTCGAATTTTGAGCCGAAAATGGTCTCAAACGACTATGTTCGACTCACTGATGACGAATCCGTCGGAAAATTTGAGTCTGTCCGTCCGTCCGGCCGTATACACGATAACTCTCGAACAGAATGTCCTAGAAACTTGAAATTTTCAGGGTAGGTTCGAATCTCGATTGCCGCAGTTGAGTTCGTTATTGGGTAAAATTCGCCGAGGGGTTCCGTAAATATGGCCGCTCGAAATTTTGTTTTCCTGATTACTTTAAAACTACAGATTCGATCGAGATGAAATTTTGCACTCTAATGGAAAATGAGGTGTTCAAGCTACATGCAAAATTTTGTTCAGCTCGCATCACCAGAACCATAGAAAATTGTAACTTCTGAACGGAAACGCCTAGGGACTTGAAATTTTTGGGATAGGTGTGGATCTCGATTGTCGTGATCACTTTCATCTATGAGCAAAAGTAAATATGGTCGTTTGAATTCAGTTTTCTTGATAATTTCCAAACTACAGATTCGATCGTGACGAAATTCTGTATACTAATGGAGAATAATATATTCAAGCTACATTTCTCTAGATCACATGACCAGAACCATAGAAAATCATAACTTTCGAACGGAAAGTCCTAGGGACTTTTCAGGATAGGTGTAGATCTAAAATGTGGCGTTCACGTTTATCAATGAGCAGAATTATACTAGGGGTTCCGTAAATACAGTTGTTTGAAATTTTGTTTTCTCGATAATTTCGAAACTACGGATTCGATCGAGATAAAATTTTGTATTTTAAACGAGAATGATATATTAAAGCAACATTTTGTCCAGATCGCATGACCAGAACCATAGAAAATCATAACTTCCGAAGGAAAAGGCCTAGGAACTTGAAATTTTCAGGGTTGGTTTGGATCGCGAATATCGCAGTCACGTTCATCAATGAGCAAAATTAGACTAGGAGTTCCGTAAATATGGCCCTTCAAAATATTTTTTTCCTGATACTTTCGAAACTAATGATCGGATTGAGATGAAATTTTGCACCTAGCTGAGGAATAATTTATTCAAACTACGTGCCAAATTTTGTCCAGATCGCATCACCAAGATCATAGAAACCGTAGAAAATTCTAGCGAATTATCGAAAAAAAATTGATCAGCTGAAGCACTGACATGAAGTCTGGAGTTTCGCCTTAGTTTCAGAATTTTTTTGACAGCTGTCGAAAATTCCTTCAATTGATTTTTAAAACTGGAAAACGCAAATCTACCTACAAGGTGCATTTACGAGCGCTCAAAAGCTCCTGCCTTCACGGCAGTGCTTTTCGTAATTTTTTATATAAAAAATCATGCTGTCTGCAATATGTACAATTCCAGTCTTGAAGCGTTACATAATTAATATTAATACTTGGGTGCACGGAAGAGCCTTGAAAGAACTATTCACAATATATTGAGGAAATTTGAGACGTTACGATCCATCGAAGATGTCGAAATATGAAAATCTGCACGTCAGCACTTCGAGCTCATTCGATCAATAGTATCACAGTGAGAGTGCAGCTCAAAATTGCCGAATGTCCAATAAAATTCGTTCGCAGGAATTGAATTTTAAGACAAAATTTGGCTTCCACCAAAATAAAATTCACCTAGGACAGGAATGAAATCATCTTCACATTCTTAAAGGCAAATTTGTCAGTTGGCTGGAAATAGGACAGCTGATTGATTTTTCTAACAATTAAACGCCGACGCCCATTCATTTCTATTTCATGCCATCATCTCACACAAATACCTTATGGGCAGTAAGAACCATGGCCACTTTCTTCAATCGAATAATTTTTTACTTCTTGAAGAACACTTTCTTACGCAAATCCAAGAGCTTGTTAGAAAACTTAATGATGAAGGTGTACACCAATTTTTATGACACATCTGAAAAATTTTCCGAACATCCTATCACGATTATTCAGGCTAAAGACCCTCATTCACTGTACGCACCCGGACTCCGATCCAAACAACAACCTGACCAACTATTCTGGCTGTTTCAAATAATTGAGGCCGTGTGTCTTATGTTTTCGTAGTGGATGAAGCATTCGGTCTGATTGTCTGATGACTACTTTATGATACCATGAATCAAGTTCAATTGGTTGTGAAGACATTTTTTATAATTATGGACATTACCGTGCCATAAGTGTTATTGGGAAGAGGCAAATATATGCACAGTTTAGGCAACACCTATGAGTTATATAACTACTAAACTAACAACCGTTGATAACATAGTTCTCACATGCCGCGTTTCAAATAACTTTTTACGGCGCAACTATATTCGGCAAAATAATATAGCATAGCTACCGAAGATGTCACAACCGAACATGAAATTAACGTTCGGAAATTAATCATTGTACTTCTTAATCAATAGATCATGATGACCACTTTGTTGATTGCGTATGTTTTTTCTATGGTCCCTGCTCTTCCATTCCACAGACACACGTTATTTCGGTTAATTACAATGAATATTTTCCACTTTCCCAGAACCCTTTGTTATCCTCCAAAGGCACATTTCTTCAACCTCGAAAGACATCTTCCTACATCTGGGGTTGTACCATAAGTGCCATACTTTGAACAGCAACTACCTATACTTACTAGTACTATTGAATTACACATGCAATATATTGGGGCTCGTGTTGGATTTCCTAGATGGCGAGTCCCCTATCCAAGTCCAACTCTACCCCGACCGATCCGTCTTCACAATACATTCTCATAATGGGTCGACGAACAGTTCGGTCTGACCCATCCGCCAGTTAATTGGAGACAGTATATCGGTTTTTGAGTTCGCTTTTTTGGATGACATGAACCCAACCCTACTCCAACCTCCAACTTCATTTCGGCCGATCCGTCTTTGAATATATTCTCAGATGCGCTCTTGTTTCTAAGAGCAAGAGCTTTATAATTTTTCCAAATGTCTGTAATTTTCGAATTTTGGGTCTAGAAGGGTCCTAAACGATTAGCTTGGTCTCACAGATAGAGTATTCATTGTTTAATTCACCTTCTGTATATCCGTCCGGTCGGTTAGCATGATTGATTGATATTCTCGAGGCAAAATCCGGGAAGGGTTTCCTAGAAATAGCTATCTGATTTTCTTTCTCAATTATTCCAAAAATACCAATCCGATCGAATTGATGTTTTTTGTTAGTTATAAAATAACGTTCATGTGGCATTTCGTGAGAATCAACACTAGGAGAATTAAACAAGTCCTCTGGAAAATGAAGTTTTTGTCAAGAAATTTGATATATTCCATATAATTCCGCCCATCTCTTGAAGTGTCGATTTCATAAAATGTCATTAATTGTCACAGTTTGAAAAGACTCGAAGCCAAGCAGCGTTGTGTGTGTTCAGTACCTGTATGCGTGACCACTCCTGACTTCACGCTAGTACTTCTCGAATTTGAATAATTTTTCTTTATGATGAAAACACACTTGTAAAGGACACGACTGTGTTGCAATACAAATAATGAAAAGCACTGCCGTGAAGTCAGGAGCTTTTGAGCGCTCGTTCATCCACCTTGTAGGAAGATTCGCATTTTCCAGTTTCAAAAACGAAGTCAAAAAAATTTTCAAACTTAGGCGAAACTCCAGACTCCACGTCAGGCTTTAGGTTATTTTTTTTCGATAATTCGCTAGAATTTTCTGCGGTATCTATGGTCTTGGTGATGCGATCTGAACAAAATTTCCCACGTAGTTTGAATACATTATTCTTCATTTATGTGTATTCCAATCCAATGGGTAGTTTCGAAATTATCTGGAAAAAAATATTTTGAACGGCCTTATTTACCGAACCCCTAATCTAATTTTGCTCATTGATGAACGTGACCGCGGAATTCGAGATCCGAACGTATCCTGAAAATTTCAAGTCCTTAGGCCTGTCCGTTCGAAAGTTATTACATTCTATAGTAGTCATGCGATCTGGAAAAAATGTAGCTTGAATATATCTTTCTGCTCTATCAGTACAACAGACAATTTTTCGAATTCAATCTGAAAGTACGACATTATTGTGAAGTGGAATTTCACTATCGAACTAAATCTTTCGACGAAAATTTTGATGGAATAAATGTCGTGCGGGATACTGAAATCTACTGATCCCCATCGAACATTTTCTGCTTTTTCCGAATATTCTAATCAAATTCCATAATCCTTGATATAGGGTGTTGAATCTCAGTTTGCGAGAAGTCCCATATTTTTCTAATAAGTACCTGAATTTTTTGATCAGTTCAAAAATTAATCGTTTCACCCATGAAAATGTGTTTCACTTTTCAAAAATCAATTGATTATACTAGATGGTTCAAAAGTTATAAGCAATTGAAAATATTTGAAATATTGAATACATAAATCACTCTGTATCTCGGCTATGAAGCTGGAATCGTCTAGGCTAGCTCTACCTCAGGTTAACGTATGTATATTTACCAATGAAACACCCTGTAAGAAAACTACGAATCTCTACGCGCATTATTCGTGTGAGAGTTGATAATCATGACATAATTGGTTTCCAGGCTTCTCTGCTTGGAACCTTCCAATCTCCAGGGGAGGGTTTCCAATACCTAAAAATCGGTCAATACCCGACTTCACTGGGTGTCTAAAGAGATTTTCTTCCTATAAACGACAAAGAAAACAGCATAAATGACTATTATCCCGAGTATTGATGAATGACACTCATCCGATTTCGAGGTTAACAAATTTGAAAGCACGAAATATAAAAAGGACACTATATCATAATTTTTTTATTTCATGTCATAAACTTCAGAGCTTTGAATATATTTAAATATTGCACATAATTTAGAATTAAATAATCAATAAATAAAATGTATGCCTTATGTACATATTTTGCGGAAATAATAAAAGTAGAGTATTCAACAGTATATAATCATCAACATAAATCTTTGGTAGCTTAAAATAACATAACCAGGTAGGTTAGTATCGGACCCTCAGGCTTCTTCGTTATTCTGGACGTCACCCAGCGCGATTACGAGTATATTGTCATTAAAATGAGCTGAAAAATATTCCTATTATGTAATTAAAAAAAATTGATAAGTTTCAATTTTACCTCTTCCATAGTAAGGGGATTTCCTTTCATTTTAGTGTCTATATTGTGGTACCGTTCTGGAAAAGAAATGAAAATTATCATTTATTTTCACCTTCTTTTGGTGGATCATTGGCAAATTATCATTGCTTTTATACAACCAAGTGCATGTGTACATTTGAGGTTTATATTTGTAACATGTTCGTAATAATTATTTTCTAATAATTTTCAGGTCAAATCGTCTATTGAAAAATCGTATGGCACTGAAAAGACCTTTTGTTGACCAATAATTATTATTCATTCATTATTGAATGTGGTTAGCGCGTTCGACTCTCGAACTAGAGTACGAATCCTCCGGTTCGACCCACTCTGGGAAAAACTCATACTACTGCGGCCAGGGAGCGTGAGGACATACTAATAAAGAACAAAGCCTTCACAGAATAACTGGATTCCACCAACAAACTCTTAACTTCTGGGGGATCTCATATAGACCTAAGCGAGCCGGGATCAAATTATGGAAATAAACTCATATCTCTATTTTATCATCTTCATTGCCAAATTATATATCAAATTGTTACGAGACTTCTGAAGAAGCAATATTTACTGATTACTCATGGAATTTTTATTGCTATTCTAACTACTATTTTCAGTCAACGACAGCGAGCTATTCGAATTTGGAGTGAAAGATGGAATCTCATATGTAAGTATTCAACTTACTGTACTGGCTTACGCCTCTGCGATTAATGTTTATGACTGTTTCGGAAATAAACTATTATTATTATTATTATTATTAATAGCAGTGGGTTTGTAAAATGTATTTTGATATTATGTATGTGGTATCAGTTTTTAGTAAATGCTGCAATTTTCATAGAATAAATTAACTAATTTGTGAAATATGCCAAAAGGAGTTCATCAGTGTGTCAGTAAAGAATAGGCACCTTCGCAAAATCCATTGTGTTGTGTGTGTCTTGCTGAGAATAGAGACAAGTTCTCTAGTTACAAAATTTGAAGAAATCGTTTGAAAACAGTTCATAATATATTCGTCAAAGAATGTTATATTATTTCATTAGGAGGAGAAGTGTTACTTTTTATGGCGAGCTTGTGTTTACCAGTCGAACGCAGTGAGGCGGGTCATTGAAGGCGAGCCATGAAAAGTCACTTCTGCTTCGAATGGAATATGTTATTTTTTCTTCAAACGTTTCGAAATTCATAAACATCTAGATATCCACCTTCAGATTATATTTATATTTACGATCGTTTGAATTGAGTGATCAATGGAAAATTTGCCTAGTTACGGTTGTCATACAAAATTTATTTTGACAGTTAATTACATTTTTCCCTCCGGCGTACGGAAACGTAATTCATCGTTGACATAGCAACACTTTTCCCCACTGAGGAGGAAAAGTAGAACTTTTCGATGATCCTGTCAGTCGAAATATGACATTGTTTCTGTACGTTTGTAAAAAAAAATAATTTTCAGTTTGGGTATAGTGAGTGAAAAGTTTGAGGCTTGGAGCGCACAAGAAAGCAGATAAGTGGATTTTGCTTTCATTAGGACTTGTAATACAACAAAAGGAGATACAATTGTATCTTACAATTGCAATAGAAGTAATCATAGAGATAAAATGTGTGTGTCATAAGAAAGTGTTTCTGAGCACAGCAAGAGAAATGTTGGAGGCAGTATCCATATTCAAGGAGTATGTCCTTTAAGAATAACTGTCAAAATTTCAACACTAGTAACATCGATATATTCGTAACAGCATTGAATGAATCTGATTCATCTCTGATTAGGCTTGTATACAGTTGAAAATGTTGGGCATGATGATGACCTTAGAACAAATGTTTCACATGTGTGGATCTCGAATGTCGCGGTCACGTTCTTCAATGACCAGAATTAGACTAGGGGTTCCGTAACTATGGTCGTTCAAATGATTTTTTTCCTTATAATTTCGAAACTACTGATTGGATTGAAATCCAATTCCTGTACATAGATGAAGAATAATGTATTCAAACTACGTGCGAAATTTTGTTCAGATCGCATCATTTAAGACCATAGATACCGTAGAAAATTCTAGCGAATTATCGAAAACAAAATGGGTCACTTAGCACCGACATGAAGAATCAGCGTTTTTCAAAAATTCATAACTCGGCCATTTCCGAAGTTGTAGCGCTGGTTTTCTGGATGAAAGTAGTGGTCAATAGGTACTTTGAGTGTGCACAACCTGGACGTTGTCGGATTAAAATTCTTGTGTTTTTGGTTTGAATTATTTTAGGCACTATTTTCCGGAAGGGCTGGATGCGTCGAAAGTTGTCCGATTTGAATTTACAAAACATATTTTGAAAGTAAAAGTATTGTACTAAAAAATGTCAATCTTGATTTTTCGTTAGAATGTTGCAAAATGGGTGGAAAATACGTGGAAACGTGAGAAAAAAAACCTAAACTGGACCAGAACTCTATCGCGAACGAATAGTGGGGGTATAAATGTAAAGATTCGCGCCCAGCCGCAGCGCGTTTTTATTATAATACGCACTTCCCCGCGTTGGCTGGCTACCACCACAATTTGTTCGCGATAGAGTTCTGCACATTGTACATTATGCATTAAAGGATAATATAAGAATTAAACACAATTTTTTTCTTTTACGGCCGGTATATAACCTTGAAAGTGCCTTACAACTTCTGTTCTCTAGTAGCGACTTTTTGGTATTTTTTGGGGATCTATTTTCGATTTTCAACTTGTTGAAAGTAATAAGCAAAAATTACTTCAGTATTATTTGGGGTTAGTTGTTTTGTTTTATTCATTTAGTTTCACTCTATGTCATCAAGAAAAATCGAAATATTTGACATCTGTTTGATATCACATTTGATACATCATGCAGTCGTGTAAATATATGTATGTATATACAGAATCTTTGGTAGAAAATATTTTTCTCTTCAGATTATGGAGTACTATACATATATTCTCCATAATAAGGACGAAAAAACCCATAACAGAAGAAGATGCGCATAAAATAGATATGATTTATCGAAATTCACCAACAATTCAGATGAGAAGGATATAGAAAAACCTAAAATGGTTTATTCGAAAATACTTGATTCAGATTCAACCTAGGAAGTTCTCTCTGAGTTCCTCTCACTTTGAAGAGTTCCACTTCGCGAAGATTTTCTCACGCGTTCTCAGATGCGATTCCAGAATATTGTTCTTCATCAAAATCACGGATTGCTCCAAAGCCTCCAAAACAGAAAATAAACAGAAAAAATGCATTATAGGAGCGAATTCATTGAAGAAGAGGCTTATTGATAATCTCGGATGCTCTTAAAGTTTTCAAGGAAAATTCCGACTATTCAGTTATATGAAATATCAATAATTTCGATGAAAACTTTTCCAGTCCTTGGTCCCATAAGTATCGTCTGAGTGCATGATGTATCATATGTATTTGATACCAATGATTTTGCTCCTTTTTTCCAAGAAAATCGTAATTATAATTTTTTTAATAATTGCTCCTGCAAATTTGAGGTCAGATCAGCTCACTTGATTTTTTTCATTCCTTCTCTGTCGATTTTTGGAATTCATGCAGTTAAGGGTAAATGTGCTACCCAAGTATCATTTCAAAGCAAAAATTCAGCTTATTAAATAATAGCAGACCCAGCCACGCGTTGCTGCGGCTGAGGTATATACCTTGGATTATTATTATTATTTACCCTAACCAAACCTTAACCTAACTCTTACCCTTATCCCTACTCTAACCTAAGGTGACCATTTTTTTTTAGGCTGAAACCAGGACAATATGAATTTTGACCAGTCAGGCCCAAATTTCACAAACTTCAGAAATTCACCCATTCGTGTATTGGTTTTGTTTACTGACTAACCAGGACTAATGTCTAAAAACCAGTTAGTAGGGTTCAAACGGAGCTCTATCGTGTCACCCCGTGTGAACTTTATTGCTGAAATGTATGGACCTCTTAGTATCATTCCCTACATCATAACAATGCAAAATCACTTGGTCGTCAAAAAATCGTCCTGTGCAGGAAGCGGTGGGGGTCATTTTTCCAAAAATTGACAAATTTTTTTTTTCGTTTATAATTATCTACATCCAGTGACTTATATTCAAACAAATTTTTATCGAAATATACGATTCAGAAATATTTTATTTTAATTATCAAAGAAGTCGGATACAATGCGCTTATATGGAGTGAAGAATATTAAACAGGATGGAGTTTGGAAAATTTTGTGCTACTTTTATTGCCACATGCTTTTTGGGCCATACATTTGCGAGAGCCAATACAAGGAAATTTTTTTCTCTCACAGGAACACATAGGTGCAATCTGGAATAAAAATGCCCATGTTATAAATAATAGATATTTATCAGATATTCGATATACAGGATGTTTCATGAGTGGTTGGCCGTAGCCTAGTGGTCAATGCAGGTCATCCAGACCTTTCAGAAAAGTTGCTTGTTTTGTATCCCAAGGTTCTTAGTTCAGGAGATTCAGGGTGATTTAAGGATTTTGGTCTGAGTTTACGATAGGCATAATTCTGCAATCTGAGGTCCGATTTTGATAAATTTTCATGGGGTTGTTCATTTCAGAAAGTCCTTTCGAGTGGCTCACGCAATATCAATATTTAAAGGACATTACTCAGAATATCGTTCAAGCCTCAAAATCTATATTTTCTACATCACTTAGAGAAATTTCGTTATTGCTATGAAAAGAATACATAACTCAATCTAAGGAATTAAATTTTCACTTTGAATAACACACTTGTTACAAGCGAGTAGCGAATGAACGAATTCATGTTTTATGTAATTTTTTTGAAATATTTCTTCTAATTTGCTGAGAGTTTGAACCTCAAAGCTTAAGAGCGTTATAACTCATGAAGTGAACGATTTTTGAATTGTAATCCATGAGTGTATTCGTTCCACAAAACAAATAACTAGATATTAATATTTTTTATTTTCTTCGAAAAATTTCAAACCTATTTATTCAATTTCATAATACAAAATTGAAATAAAAGTGTCATAAAAGATGTTCGAAATGGAGTCAAAGTGAAAATTGAATTCCTTAAATTGAGTTATGTATTTTTTCATGGCAATAACGAAATTACTCTAAGTGATGTAGAAAATATAGATTTTGAGGCTTGAAAGATAAACCACGATATTCTGAGTAATGTCCTGAAAATATTGATATTGCGTGAGCCACTCGAAAGGACTTTCTGAAATTTAAAAAAAACGGACCTCAGATTGCAGAATTATGCCTATCATAAATTCAGGCCAAAATCCTCAAATCATCCTGTATCTCCTAAACTAAGAGCCTTGGGATACAAAACAAGCAACTTTTCTGAAAGGTCTGGATGACCTGCATTGACCACTAGGCTACGGCCAACCACTCATGAAACATCCTGTATATCGAATATCTGATGAATATCTATTATTTATAACATGAGCATTTTTATTCCAGATTGCACCGGACCTATGTGTTCCTGTGAGATAAAAAAAATTCCTTGTATTGGCTCTCGCAAATGTATGGCCCAAAAAGCATGTGGCAATAAAAGTAACACATAATTTTCCAAATTCCATCCTGTTGAATATTCTTCATCTGACAATGATATTTGAATCGGATTTATAATGGAATGTAAGATATATTTTGAAACTAGAAAGCATAGATAACAAATGTGCCCCTTTGCAGATTCGAATATGATTTCTAGTCCAAGATTCCGGAGTTGCGTAGATCTTTCAAGTACAAATTCAAATGAGCGATAATTTCAGGACGAATGTAAATACCAAACTGAACTCAATAAGTAATTGTGAATTGACAAATATATGTTTTTCCCTATTTGTTTTTAATCCACAAGTTGAAAGAAATCAAATCAAACATTCTAATTCATCATCAGAATGCACGAACAATGAAAATATGGCCTGGTCCAACCGAAAAACGACCCTATGTCCGCTCTATCCATAAGGTCGTTTATTTCTGCCCCGACAAGCGTTTATTCATCAAAGTGAGCCTTCCTCGCATCTCCACGGTCAGTCACGCCTAACCGGATGTAATAGCAGATTTTCCTATTTTTTGAGGAAATTATCAGGCCAATTGAAATTTGGAAAAATTTATCTGAATCGTCGGTTTATGAGGAAGACCCCTTATATGAAGCACTTTTTTGATTTTCGCGACAGTTTCCGAGTAAAATGAAACGGAACATAATGGGGAATATGCCTTTGCAGGGCAAGCGATTTTATCTTAAGGAACTCCATATAAGCGCATTGTATCCGACTTCTTTGATGATTAAAATAAAATATTTCTGAATCGTATATTTCGATGAAAATTTGTTTGAATATAAGTCACTAGATGTAGATAATTATAAACGAAAAAAAAAATTTGTCAATTTTTGGAAAAATGACCTCCACCACTTCCTGCACAGGACGATTTTTTGACGACCAAGTGATTTTGCATTGTTATGATGTAGGGAATGATACTAAGAGCTCCATACATTTCAGCAATGAAGTTCACACGAAAATCTGTTTCAGAGCTCTTTTCATGCCTCTACTAAGTGCTGTACTGGTAAAATCAGTACGAATGGTCACCTTACTCTAACCCTTACCCTTGTTTATGAATATCAAAAGAGTTTTCATATTCGTGGTTATAAAATATAATCAATGTGTGAGATATTCGATATGGAAAAAAAATACCTCAAAACTTGTTTTGAAACCTCGTCCCTCAATTATGTTTGAACCAAATTATGTCATTTGGAACACACTATTGTAATGCTGAATATTCTGCAAGAAATGTTTCGATATAAGTTTTTGTCCTGGAAGTACTTAAGGAAGTTTTTGTCCTGAAAGTACTTAAGGATTCAACGGTTCGTGTGGCATTGTCGGTTGTGGAAATTTGATTTTTCCATTCGAACAACATAATTCTGGGGGTTCGTTTCGATATCTCAAGGTGGGTTTAAACCAAACGAACAAAGAGCAAGAGCTACAACAAGAACATTCTTTGTTGATCTTTTAGTGCGCTCGCTTCTCGGAGCGGTCTCTTCAAAGCGTTCTAGTGTTCTAGCTCTTTGTTCTCGTTTTTGCTCGCAGATATTTTGGTGTAAACGCTGAAAACGAGCTTTCGTTCACACTAAAAGATCAACAAAGAATGTTCTTGTTCTAGCTCTTGCTCTTTGTCCGTTTGGTTTAAACCCACCTTGAACACGAAAGAACGTTCTGAGGAACTGATCATGCGCTCTAGTGCCGTTCACATTAAGCGATCGAGCATTTTAAAAATGTTCTATATCTATAGAATCTTTTAGAACACTGATAGAATGACGAAAGAATGTTCCACGTCTGTTTAAACTAGAAGAATTTGATAGAGTGGGGTTAGAATGAGGATTCGCTCGTCTGATGTAAATCGGCCTTCAGAGCATTGCAGTATTGACAAATATTGTTCATATTTCCAAAAGACACAAGCATAATCGACTGTGGCATCATATCTGAATGCCAAACGCTCAAAGTTGATTATTTCATTGGATTCTTTATTTTGTTGTATCTAGCCTGAGATCGATAATATCGATTCTTCCGGAGCTGGGGCAAATCTTGATAGAGAACCTCTCATTCCGTTTGCTCATTGTCTCGATCATTACGAACTCGCCTTGATTCCGCCGACCAATATTTGGACGCCGCACTGATTGATGGCATTTTTATTAATAACTATCCCACAACAAACTGATATATTATAACAAACGTAGAGATGAACTTCTAAGCAATTTCTAAAAACGATAAACTTCACTCACATAAGTGTCAAAATTCTCATGGAATATAAGTAATCTATGATTGTCCGCTTGGTCGAAGGAAAAGGAAAAGTCTTTTTTTCTCTAACGTACGATTTTTAGGTAATATTTCGTTGTATAATTATTGTGGTGATAATAATAAACACAACTAAAAAAGAATTATCGAATTTGGTGCAGTCGTTTGAACGTGATGCTTATTCATACATGAACCATAGATCCTCTTTTATTAAAATAGATAATAGGTATGAAACAAAAAAATTACGAAAGGCATTGCCGTGAAGTCAGGAGCTTTTGAGCGCTCGTTCATCCACCTTGTAGGTAGATTCGCATTCTCCAGTTTTAGAAACCAATTGGAAAGATTTTGACTGCCGTCAAATAAAATTTCAAACTAAGGCGAAACTCCAGACTTTGTCTGTGCTTCAGCTGACCAATTTTTTTTTTCGATAATTCGCTAAAAATGTTTACGGTATCTATGGTCTCGGTAATGCGATCTGGACAAAACTTCCCACGTAGTTTGAATACATTATTCTTTATCTATGTGCAAAATTTTATTCCAATCCAATGAGTATTTTCGAAATTATCAAGATAAAAATATTTTCAACCCCCATTTTTACGGAACCTCTATTATAATTTTGCTCATTGATGAACGTGAACGTGAAATTCGCGATCCGAACCTACCCTAACTGAAAATTTCAAGACCCTAGGCCTTTCCGTTCGAAAGTTATAATTTTTTATGGTTTCTATGGTTCTGGTCATGCGATCTGAAAAAAATGCCGCTTGGATATATCATTCTCCATCAAAATAAATAATTTCGTCAAGATCGAATGCGTAGTTTCGAAATTATCAAGAAAACTAAATTTCAAACGACCATATTCACGGAACCCCTGTCTTATTTTGCTCATTGATGAACGTGATCGCGACATTCGAGATCCAAACTTTTCAAGTTCTTAAGTCTTTCCATTACCTACAAAGTTATAATTTTTAATGGTTTCTATGGTTCTGATCATGCGATCTAGACAAAATTTTGTGTGTATCTTGAACACGACATTTTCCATCTGAGTGCAAAATTTCATGTGTAATTTCGGAATAATCAGAAAAACTTCGAACGGCCATATTCACGGAACCCCTGGTGGAATTCTGCTCATTAACGAACTCAACCTCGGCATTTGGGAACCGAACCCGCACTGAAAATTTCAAGTCTCTAGGACGTTCCGTTCGAGAGTTATCGTGAATACGGCACATTTTCAGCTCAAAATTCGATAAATACAGACATCGTGACGAAATGATATAGCCCTCGTGTAAGTAGTACGAGCGCTCAAAATCGGAGAAAATAAACGACCCAGTAAAATAAAATAGATAAAAACACGCAAAGAAGCAGAAGGTTACTGCTACTGAGAACAAATCGTTAAGAATGATCAACTCACCATGAGCAAGATGAAGTCGAACCAATGCCATTATATAATTTTCTGTTGTGAGAATCCTATTTTTTGCGAAACGTAATACTAAGCATTCCAGAACCTTGTTACTGACAGTACATCCCGCTTCCCATAAAAGTGCTCTCAGGTTGTAACTAGAAGTCTTTCCACTGTTATGATTTCGCTCAAACTTCTGGAAAGCCAGCTAAAAAAGAATAATGAATTTTTCCAATCAGCTACGCATGTTAGTTGCAGATGAAAGCAAGCAACAATATTGCCATTCAGAGTAATAAAGAGTAGTTATACTGAATATTTCCTGAGAGGACTTACTCTCCAAAACTGCAACATGTGCAGTAATACAGGTATATCCAGAATATTCAGTCTTCCACTTATATTGAAGTCCCTCAGCATTATTAGGCCTTTGCAGAGCTCTAGGCTTGGCTTTTCCGATAGATAGTTTTTCCAATGAGTCCTCAACATTTTCTGCAATTGACTAGCATCGATTTCTGGTGGATATTTCATCAAGAATTTGGACAGCACAGATTTTCCTTCCTGCTGAAAAGTATACGTTCCACTTGAACGATATGTAACATTTAACTTATTCAGTTTAACTGCCTTATTGGAATGTGGCTAAACAGGCATTGAATAATATCTTACCGTCATAGAAGAACTTTCTTCCAGGAATTCGCTAGAAATGTTCCTGATCATCATGTTATCCTCATTCACTTCCCTGAAACGCGTAAAATGGATGAATAATGAATACTCAATCAAATCATCGTTTTGTTTCACTTCATTCTTACCATATATTACTTTGTTCATCAGTGAATATCCTGAGAAGAAATTTTCCATCCTGATTCGGTACATTGGTCTGTGGTACTATGATGTAATCTCCTGGAGGGAGAGTGAAGAATGTGACCACCTCTCTTGCAACCGAATGGTTCGTTACATCTAAAGGTTTCTGAAATGAAGTAAAAATTATTGAGATCACCGGTTCCCAAAGTGGCCTATATCGGCCACCTGCAAGAGTCTTGTCAGCGAAAACAAAAATTGGGGGTCCAAAGTAAGTGGGGATTGATAAAGGATTTCATTCGAGGGTCCCGACTTTGATTTTAGCTTTCCATGGATGCAATAATCTACATAAACAGATAGTCAGCCTATTCACTAACATAATATTTCATTCGAATGAAGGGTGTCAAAATTGGATGGATCATTGTTTCCTTGATAAAAAATCAATGATGTGAATAAATTAAACTTTCCTTAATGCGACATGTTATTCCATCAATTCCAGTTAATTGTGGGAGATAATGTCTGCCAAATATCCGCCGGTGGCACATGCCAATCCGCATATCAAAATTGTCTGTAATATCGCGTAATATTTCTCTCCCCAATCTCATTAATGCACTTGCACTGTTAAGTCATGTGCGGGAGTTGATGGATGGTGGTTGCGTGGTCGACATAGACTTTACTCTTCAGATGGCTAAAGAAAGAAGTCCAATGCTGATATCGATGGTCAAATGACTTCACTGTTTCCGGATATTATGCGCCAAGGACACTTATCCTGTAGGAGAGTCATTGCGATGATTGAATTCACGAATGAATCGATAGATCTTCCGTCAATATCGGATGCAAAGTGGTCGTAAGCAAGAGCACTTCCTGTGTCAAATGGAGATGTTTTGGCCATTTTTCCCTATCGGTAGGTATTCTTCCGCTAAACGCCCTGCAGGAATGCAGGACCTACATGTCAATGATTTTAAAATCAATAATCACTCAAAATGCGACCCGAAAACGCGAATGGTCAAACATTTATTTTATGATTTCGCGAGAAGATGTGGATATCACGAATCTTGAATGAATTTGTATTCAAAATTCGTTATTCCTTCAATAAACAGCTGGAAGCCAAAAGATATCTGAAATTAAATTATAGAATATAAGAGTAATAATAAAATGAATGTTATGATCAAGGCATCAAAAATTGAAAGAGCATTCACTATTCACGAGATCTACTGAATTGAAATTACGAAAAGCACTGCCGTGAAGTCAGGAGCTTTTGAGCGCTCGTACATCCACCTTGTAGGTAGATCCGCATTTTCCAGTTTTAGAAATCCATTAAAAGAATTTTCGACAGCCATCACAAAAATTCTGAAACTTAGGCGAAACTAGAATTTTCTACGGTATCTATGGTCTTGGTGATGCGATCTGGACGAAATTTGACACGTAGTTTGAATACATTATTCCTCAGCTAGGTGCAAAATTTCATTCCAATCTAATCAGTAGTTTCGAAATTATCAGGAAAAAAAATATTTTGAACAGCCATATTTACGCAACCCCTAGTCTAATTTTGCTTATTGATGAACGTGGCCGCGATATTCGCAATCCAAACCAACCCTGAAAATTTCAAGTTCCTAGGCCTTTCCGTTCAAAAGTAACGATTTTCTATGGTTTCTATGGTTCCGGTCATGCGATCTGGACAAAAAATTGCTTTAATATATCATTCTCGATTAAAATACAAAATTTCATCTCGATCAAATCCGTAGTTTCGAAATTATCGAGAAAATAAAATTTCAAACGACCTTATTTACGGAACCCCTAGTATAATTCTGCTCATTGATAAACGTGAACGCGACATTTCAGATCCACACCTATCCTGAAAATTTCAAGTCCCTAGGCCTTTCCGATCGAAAGTTATGGTTTTCTATGGTTCTGGTCATGTGATTTGGAGAAATGTAGCTTGAATATATCATTCTCCATTAGTCTACAGAATTTCGTCACGATCAAATCTGTAGTTTTGGAATTATCAAGAAAACTTAATTTCAAACGACCATATTTACGGAACCCCTAGTATAATTTTGCTCATAGATGAACGTGATCACGACATTTGAGATCCACACCTATCCTGAAAATTTCAAGTCCCGCGTTTCCGTTCAAAAGTTACAATTTTCTATGGTTTCTATGGTTCTGGTCATGCGATCTGGACAAAATTTCACATGTAGCTTGAACACCTCATTCTCCATTTGAGTGCAAAATTTCATCTCGATCAAATCTGTAGTTTTCAAGTAATCAGGGAAACAAAACTTTGAACGGCCATATTTACGGAACCCTTGGTGGAATTTGGCCCATTAACAAACCTAACTGAGGCATTCGGGAACCGAAACCACACTGAAAATTTCAAGTCTCTAGGTTGTTCCGTTCGAGAGTTATCGTGCTTACGGACGGACGACCGGACGGACGGATAGACTCGAGTTTTTCGACGGATTCGTCATCAGTGAGTCGAACATATACGATTGAGACCAATTTCAGCCCAAAATTCGAAAAATACAGACATCGTGACGAACTGATATAGCCCTCGTGTAAGTAGTACGAGCGCTCAAGAATGAATAAATGATGAACTACATGAATTGAATTCAGGTTTCGGGTACTTCTTCTGAGTTTGGATTTAATGAAACGCTTGCATATTCCGTTCAATTGTAAGTGAGAAAGGAAATTGTAAGATGCGGATAAACCATTATTTTTAATTCGAATTCGGCTATGCCCAACACTAGATGTAACAACAAACGAATAGACATTCTTGGTGCATAGATGTTTAAGATTAGTGAATTTGATATAAAAACTCATTTGTGAAATTCGTTGAAATTGAAAAAAAAAACAAATTTAATACATTCTTCTGGGAATCCGGAGTTCTCGGAAAAAGTAGAAAATGCCGCCCTCTAGAACGGGCCTTGCGATTTCAGGTTTTTCTGATGAGTTTCGACTGTATAAAACGCTCGAACAATTTGTTTTTTTTTTCTTTGAGATGATTGAGTAAGACAATCGGATGATGCGGATGAACCAACGCCCAACAATAGTTAATACGATAGAAGAAATCATCTGTGAAATTCGTTGAAATTTAAAAAATTTGTTTGATTAATTCTCTGAGGAATTCGGATTTCTCGGAAAAAGTAGAAAATGCCGCCCTCCAATATTTACCGAGCCGGAAAAATGCCGGTTTGCCGGCCTCTAAAGCGGGCCATGCTAAGATCGGAGTATTGGGTGAAAAATTACGAAAAGCACTGCCGTGAAGTTAGGAGCTTTTGAGCGCTCGTACATGCACCTTGTGGTAGATTCGCATTTTCCAGTTTTAGAAATCAATTGAAGGAATTTTCGACAGCTGTCAAAAAAATTCTGAAACTTAGGCGAAACTCCAGGCCATGTCAGTGCTTCAGCCGATCAATTTTTTTTCGATAATTCGCTGGAATTTTCTACGTTATCTATGGTCTTGGTGCTGCGATCTGGACCAAATTTTGCACGTAGTTTGAATACATTATTCCTCAGCTAGGTGCATAATTTTATTTCAATCCGATCAGTAGTTTCGAGACTATCAGGAAAATAATATTTTGAACGGCCATATTTACGGAACCCCTAGTCTAATTTTGCTCATTGATGAAGGTGACCACGATATTTACGATCCAAACCCAACCTGAAAATTTCAAGTTCCTAGGCCTTTCTGTTGGAAAGTTACAATTTTCTATGGTTCTGGTCATGCGATCTGCACAAAATATTGCTTTAATATATCATTCTCGATTAAAATACAAAATTTCATCTCGATTGAATCCGTAGTTTCGAAATTATCGAGAAAACAAACGACCGTATTTACGGAACCCCTAGTATAATTCTGCTTATTGATAAACGTGAACGCGACATTTCAGATCCACACCTATCCTGAAACTTTCAAGTCCCTAGGCCTTTCCGTTCGAAAGTTATGGTTTCTATGGTTCTGGTCATGTGATCTGGAGGAATGTAGCTTGAATATAAATTCCTCCATTAGTATACAAAATTTCGTCACGATCGAATCATTTGGAATTATCAAGAAAACGAAATTTCAAACGACCATATTTACGGAACTCCTAGAATAATGTTGCTCATAGATGAACGTGATGACATTCGAGATCCACACCTATCCTGAAAATTTCAAGTCCCTAGGCCTTTCCGTTCAAAAGTTGCAATTTTTTATGGTTTCTATGGTTCTGGTCATGCGATCTGGACAAAATTTACATGTAGCTTGAACACCTCATTTTCCATTTGAGTGCACAATTTTATCTCGATCAAATCTGTAGTTTTCAAGTAATCAGGGAAACAAAACTTTGAACGGCTATATTTACGGAACCCCTGGTGGAATTTGGCCCATTAACGAAATTAACTGAGGCATTCGGGAACTGATCCCACACTGAAAATTTCAAGTTTCTAGGTTGTTCCGTTCGAGAGTAATCGTGCTTACGGACGGACGGACGGACAGACTCGAATTTTCCGACGGATTCGTCATCAGTGAGTCGAACATGGTCGATTGAGACCATTTTCGGCTCAAAATTCGAAAAATACAGACATCGTGACGAAATGATATAGCCCTCGTGTAAGTAGTACGAGCGCTCAAAAAGATTAGCGAAGGGTTGGAAAATATCTACTGTCTACAGAATGCAATCGATTTCACAGTGTTTCAATTATTGTTCATGCTACATTGATCGAAAACTTGCCATCATTAACATTCGAACTGAATATTTTTTTTACAGGCGTTTAAAATACTTTCAATCAACTAGTCACATTGAGACAATTTTTTAGCTCTCGTTCTACTAAGCACAACTACTACTTACACGAGGACTAGATCATTTCGTCACGATGTATATATTTTTCGAATTTTGAGCCTCAAATGGTCTCAATCGAAAAGGTTCGACTCACTGGTGACGAATCCGTCGAAAAATTCGAGTCTGTCTGTCCGGCCGTATACACGATAACTCTCGAATGGAGAGACCTAGAAACTTGAAATTTTCAGGGTAGGTTCGAATCTCGAATGCCGCGGTTGAGTTCGTTATTGGGTAAAATTCGGTTCCGTAAATATGGCCATTCGGAATTTTGTTCTCCTGATTACTTCGAAACTACTAATTCGATCGAGATGGAATTTCGCACTTGGATTGAGAATGACGTGTTCAAGCTACATGCGAAACTATAGGAAATTATAACTTCGGAAAAGAAAGGCCTAGGGACCTGAAATTTTCAGGGTAGGTTTAGATCTCGAATTTCGCAGTAACGTTTATTAATGAGCAAAATTAGGAGGGGTTCCGTAAAAATGGTCGTTTGAAATTTGATTTTCTTGATAATTTCGGATTCGATCGTGACGAAATTTTGTATTTTGATAGAAAATAATATATTCAAGCTACATTTTGTCCAGATCGCATGACCAGAACCATATAAACCATAGAAAATTTTAACTTCAGAACGGAAAGGCCTAGGGACTCGAAATTTTCAGAATAGGTGTGGATCTAGAATGTCGCGGTCACGTATATTGATGAGCAAAATTAAACTAGGGGTTCCGTGAATATGGCCGTTCATAATATTTTTTTCCTGATCGTTTTTAAACTACTGATCAGATTGAAATGAAATTTTGCACATAAATAAAGACTAATGTATTCAAACTACGAGCGAAATTTTGTCCAGATCGCATCACCAAGACCACAAATACCATAAAAAATTCGAGCGAATTATCGAAAACAAAATTGGTCTCTTAACACTGACATGAAGTCTTGAGTTTCGCCTTAGAAGATATGGTTAAACAAGTTGACGAGGCGAAAATGGAAAACCTGCTTCTTCACGTGAGGTACCTTCCAGAGTTGCAGAACGAAGCTGAGGGCAAAAAATTATGAAAGCACTGCCGTGAAGTCAGGAGCTTTTGAGCGCTCGTTCATCCACTTTGTAGGTAGATTCGCATTTTCAGAAACAAATTGAAAAAATTTTTGACAGCTGTCAAAAAAATCCTCAAACTAAGGCGAAATTCCAGACTTCATGTCAGTGCTTCAGCTGACCAATTTCTTTTCGATAATTCGCTAGAATTTTCTACGGTATCTATGGTTTTGGTGCTGCGATCTGGACAAAATTTCGCAAGTAGTTTGAATACATAATTCCTCAGCTAGGTGCAAAATTGCATTTCAATCCAATCAGTAGCTTCGAAATTATTAGGAAAAAAATATTTTGAACGGCCATATTCACGGAACGGCTATTATAATTCCGCTCATTGATCAACCTGACCGCGACATTCGCGATCCAAACCTAACCTGAAAATTTCAAGTTCCTAGGCCTCTCCCTCAGGAAGTTATAATTTTCTATGGATTCTATGGTTCTGGTCATGCGATCTGGACAAAATGTTGCTTTAATATATCATTCTCGATTAAATTACAAAATTTTATCTCGATCGAATCCGTAGTTTCGAAATTATCGAGAAAACAAAATTTCGAACGATCGTATTTACGGAACCCCTAGAATAATTCTGTTCATTGATGAACGTGAAAGCGACATTTCAGATCCACACCTATCCTGAAAATTTCAGGTCCCAAGGCCTTTCCGTTCGAAAGTTATAATTTTCTTTGGTTTCTATGGTTCTGGTCATGCGATCTGAAGAAATGTAGCTTGAATATATATATATATCATTCTCCATTAGTATACAAAATTTCGTCACGATCGAAACTGTAGTTTTGAAGTTATCAAGAAAACTAAACTTCAAACGACCATATTTAAGGAACCCCGAGCATAATTTTGCTCATAGATGAACGTTATCACGACATTCGAGATCCACACCTATCCTAAAAATTTCAAGTTTCCGTTCAAAAGTTACAATTTTCTATGGTTTCTATGGTTCTAGTCATGCGATCTGGACAAAATTTCACATGTAGCTTGAACACTTCATTCTCCATTTGAGTGCAAAATTTCATCTCGATTAAATCTGTAGTTTTCGAGTCATCAGGGGAACAAAACTTTGTACGGCCATTTTTACGGAACCCATGGGTGAATTTTGCCCAATAATGAACTTAACCGCGGCATTCAAGATTCGAACCTACCCTGAAAATTTCAAGTTTCTAGGACTTTCCGTTCGAGAGTTAAAGTGTATACGGACGGACGGACAGACTCGAATTTTCCGACGGATTCGTCATCGGTGAGTCGAACTTTATCGTTTGAGACCATTTTCGGCTCAAAATTCGAAAAATACAGACATCGTGACGAAATGATATAGCCCTCGTGTAACTTGTACGAGTGCTCAAAAACGGTTCAAAATTCTTATTGATTTGCTTCCAAGAATTTGAAGTAGATCCGGCAACAGCGCCTTAAGAACTTTGGCCTCTTTGGTTGACGTAATTGTCGTGCGCTTACTGAACCTTTTTTCATGCCTGGACAAGAAATGGTCGTACTCGTAATACTAATACAAACTTCAGCGGATATGTTTGATCAAAAGGAAATATAAATGTCCCAAAACCACATGTCGCGAGAAGTATCTACTTCGAAACAACTATATAAATGTTCAGGAATAAGTCATCTCATGATCTGATTTCCATTTTCTTCATTGTAGGAATGCTGATTGTAATCTCCTGCTCTTAACCTTATCCTCCAACCACCGAAATGTTATTGTTATCCTGACGGTTTTGCCAATAAAACTCGTAATCTATGGTCTGAATGACGTCGAGGAACGAAAATATCCGAAGAGGCGCCCTATTTGTCGAATCGTATGTCATATTATCCAATCTACAAATGCAAAAATATAATGTATTCTTATTCTATAAGCCTGTGTTAAATGGCACCTCAAACATTCATCTACTACAAGAAAATATCGACAATGTTCTCCGATAATTAGTGGAACTGCTGGACTCCGTCCCCGAGATTCCCCCAGAAGAAACAAGATTGCAGAGATTCTTGGTATCAGCACCGCTTTAGAGGGAGGAAGAAATGTCAAATTTCTGGCCATCAGGTGTTGGTATCAAGAGCTTCGAATTTTCCAGGCACACAGAATTGTTTCAAAATAGTGAAGATTTTTTATAAACACGAGAACAAAATATGTAGAACCACAAACAAAGTATGCTTAACCCATAAAGTTTATTCGTAATGCAAGAGATCGACTAGAGACATGTATTGTTAGTGAAAATTGTAAAGTACTGTGTTTAACTGAGCATTGGCAGATGGCTGACCAATTGGGAAACTCCCATTCAGAACTTTATACTTGTAGAAAGATATTGTAGACCCAATGGATTTGAAGGAGCAGCAATATTTGTTGACAACAAAGACCAAACAAAGCAATAAAATCTGTTCAAGGCAACTTTGAATGTGCGGCTGTTGAATGTTTGAAAGGTTCCAAGCAAGTTATTGTAATTTATTTTTATAGACCCCCAGCTGGCATATTATTGCTGTTGAAAATATTTAAAGAAGATGAAGCAATGATTATAGCTGGTCATTGCAACATTGGAAAGAAAGACGATAATATTTACAGAGGTTAAAAACTCTGTTGAATTCTTCCAGTCTAGCCCAGGCAATAAAAAATGATCATACCAGAGTATCAAGCCAATCAAGATGATGCATTAATAACATCTTCACTAATATGGAAAGCTGAATTATTATACTTGATTTGCAAATTTCTGATCACAATCTCAGAAGCTATCTATTGAAGATTTAGACCCTCTTAAATCCAAAGAGTGTACATTCTTCACTGAAAAATCAAAATTGGACCTTATTGAGATTTGCAGTGGCAGCATTGGTCATTTGTCTACGATGATGCTGATATGTGGATCAAGTGGTTGGCTTTCTTGTTCGTGTTTCAGTCAATATTCATTAATTGTGTTCCAATAAAGCTTTTAATTGAAAACAAATTTAAAAGCACTGCCGTGAAGTCAGTAGCTTTTGAGCGCCTGCTCATCCACCTTGTAGGAGGATTCGCATTTTCCAGTTTCAGAAACAAATTGAAAAAAAATTTTCAAGCTGAGGCGAAACTCCAGACTTCACGTCAGTGTTTTGTGATTTTTTTTCGACAATTCGCTAGAATTTTCTACGGTATCTATGGCCTTGAGAATGCGATCTGAAGAAAATTTCGAACGTATTTTGAATATATTATTCTTCATCTATGTGCGAAATTTCATTTCAATCCAATCAGTAGTTTCGAAATTATCAGGAAAAAATAAATATTGTGAACGGCCGTATTTACGGAACCCCTCGTCTAATTTTGCTAATTGATAAACGTGATCGCGCGTTAGCGATCCAAACCTTCCCTGGAAGTTTCAAGTCCCTAGGCCTTTCCGTTCAAGAGTTATAATTTTCTATGGTTCCTATGGTTTTGGTCATACAATCGGGACAAAATGTAGCTTTAATATATCATTCTCCATTAAAATACAAAATTTCGTCACCTTCAAATCCGTGGTTTCGAAATTATCGAGAAAACTGAATTTAAAACGACCGTACTCACAAAACTCCTAGTCTAATTCTGCTCATTGATAAACGTGACCTTGACATTCGAGATCCACACCTATCCTGAAAATTTCAAGTCTCTAGGCCTTTCCGTTCGAAAAGTATGATTTTCTATGGTTTCTATGGTCTGGTCATGCGATCTGGACAAAATTTGGCATGTAGCCTGAACACGTCATTTATCATTTGAGTGCGGAATTTTATCTCGATCGAATCTGTAGTTTCGAAGAAATCGAAAAAATAAAATTTCGAACGGCCATATTTACGGAAATTTTCAAGTCTCTAGGTTGTTCCGTTCGAGAGTTATCGTGCTTACAGGCGGACGGCAGGACGGCCATACTTGAATTTTCCGAGGGATTCGTCATGAGTGAGTCGAACTCTACCGATTGAGACCATTTTCGGCTCAAAGTTCGAGAAATACAGACATCGTGACGAAAGATATAGCCCTCGTGTAAGTAGAACGAGCGCTCAAAAATGGCATTATCCCCTATAGATACAGCAAGGACAGTCAACGGTATGTTGCTAGGGTTCTGAATTTTAACAGTTTCTCGGTTCAAAGAGCTGCTCAATGTTTCAATGAAATAAGCAGCTACACAAGAAGACCAGAATCGGGCCGAACGGGACGATAGATTCTTTTTATGTACCTGCATTTTGCGAGATAGACAATAAAGTTCCGTAGAAGCCAAAAATCGGGTTCACGAATTGAGGAATATTTACATCAGTAGGTGGACAGTCCGACGGCGACTTGCTGAAGCTAATTTGACTTCAAGAAGGCCAGCCCATGGTTCACAGTTAATACCACAACATCGCAGAGCACGAAAACTGGACAATCGCAAACTGGAGCAGCGTCTTGTTCACATAATAATCCAGATTCTGTCCGAGATCACCCGATGGTCGACAAAGAGTCTGGAGGAGACAGGGTGAACAGTTTTCCCAGTTAAATATCGTCGAATTAGCTACCGCGGAGGGTCGGTTATGGTTTGGGCCGGTACAAGTTCTGAAGCACGAACAGAGTTGGTGGTGGTTGATAGAGGTAGTATGACTGCGGCCAGGTGCATGACCACTATTCTTATGATCATGTGATCGCTTTCGTGCCATTTTTGGGGCCAAACTTTTTGTTAATAGACGATAACGAACGCCTTTATCGAGCTAGAATCTTTACAGCTCATTCAAATGAAATCGGGATAACACACATGGACTGGCCAGCTTAATCCAATCGAACACTTATGGGATTAGCTCGGAAGACAGAATCGAGCCCGCGTTCCCCAACCAAACAACTTGATAGAGGATGCTAATGCGCTTCAAGAAGTATGGGAACAAAATTGATCAGAAAGACATTAGGACCTTAGTCGAATCTATGCCTAGACGTATTCAAGCAGTCATGAGGGCCCGAGGTTGTTATTCTCGTTACTAATTTCGGCGAATAACATCTTATTATGATTTTCTCCTGTATTTTATGCATTAATTGAATGGAACAATTGACTTAATTTTGCAAACACTGTATTTCAACGAAATGAAAAAAAATTCATTTCAACAACTGTTTATTCACTGAAATATGATGATTGAGATTGTCATTAATACCAATTCAAAACTTAAAATTGAAATATTTGCTCTATGAATGCAAATATCCAGGTGGTTCGATTTTTTGCACCCGAGTGTATAAGCATAACCTTTTTTTTATGAATACGGCTCATTATATGTGAGACCGACCATCCCAGCTGGAATACTGGAACTAGGGAAACTAAATGAAACACAATTGCTAAAGTAGAGTAAATGAGATACCAACAAACATCGTTAAAATATCTCTGCCACTTTTAAACTGCCAATTATCGCATCTTATCAATCTTCAAAACAAGGTGTTTTTCCAGATCTGTTCAAAAACGCAATCGGTAGGTAAGCCATTATTGAAAAGGAGAGATCCAAAAGAACTCAAAATTATAGACTTGTCTTGTCAGGATATCATTAAGGTTTTCGAAGATATTCAAGCTTTCGAAGAGGTCCAGAATCATCACCTTTCTCAGTAAAACTTTTTTTTTCGAATACACAGCATGATTTTCTAAAAGGTGGATCAGTTCAAACAGCTCTATTCGATTTCACAAAGGTGCTAGTGGACTTAATTGAAGGAAACAAATTATTTTTAGCAACATTTTTGGAACTTTCGAAAGCATAGTAAATCTAGAACAATTATTGAAGAAACTGCAGGATCATGGAATAAGTTCAAGCTCTTTATTGGATAAGATCATACTTATACGATAGGAAACACAAAGTGGAAATAATCAAGGAAACTACTATATCATCAGTTCTAACGAACACAACAAATACAGTTGTAATACAACGAATATAAAGAACTTGTTCGAAATATGCCTTCGACCGGCTTGGCCATGTCTTATAGAAATATTCAAATGAATCGGTGTCCTGTGTTCTTCGACTTGAATAAAAATTCTGAGATGTCGAATCGAAAACTTATTTCTATCCAAATAAAATATAGTCTTTTTTGAGCGCTCGTACTACTTACACGAGGGCTATATCATTTCGTCACGATGTCTGTATTTTTCGAATTTTGAGCCGAAAATGGTCTCAATCGACTATGTTCGACTCACTGATGACGAATCCGTCGGAAAATTCGAGTCTGTCCGTCCGCCCGTCTGTCCGTCCTTCCGGCCGTCCGTAAGCACGATAACTCTCGAACGGAACAACCTAGAGACTTGGAATTTTCAGTGTGGGTTCAGTTCCCAAATGCCTCGGTTAAGTTCGTTAATGGGCTAAATTCCACTAGGGGTTCCGTAAATATGGCCGTTCAAAGTTTTGTTTCCCTGATTACTTGAAAACTACAGATTTGATCGAGGTTAAATTTTGCACTCAAATGGAAAATGAGGTGTTTAAGCTACATGTGAAATTTTGTCCATATCGCATGACCAGAACCATAGAAACCATAGAAAATTGTAACTTTTGAACGGAAGCGCCTAGGGACTTGAAATTGTCAGGGTAGGTGTGGATCTCGAATGTCGTGATCACGTTCATCTATGAGCAACATTATACAAGGGGTTCCGTAAATACGGTCGTTTGAAATTTTGTTTTCTCGATAAATTCGAAACTACGGATTCGATCGAGATGAAATTTTGTATTTTAATCGAGAATGATATATTGAAGCAATATTTTGTCCAGATCGCATGACCAGAACCATAGAAACCATAGAAAATTGTAACTTTTGAACGGAAAGGCCTAGGAACTCGAAATTTTCAGGGTGGGTTTGGATCGCGAATATCGCGGTCACGTTCATCAATGAGCAAAATAAAACTAGGGGTTCCGTAAATATGGCCGTTCAAAATATTTTTTTCCTGATAGTTACGAAACTACTGACCGGATTGGAATGAAATCATGCACCTAGCTGAGGAATAATGTATTCAAACTACGTGAAAAATTTTGTCCAGATCGCATCACCAAGACCATAGATAACGTAGAAAATTCTAGCGAATTATCGAAAAAAAATTGATCAGCTGAAGCACTGACATGAAGTCTGGAGTTTCGCCTAAGTTTCAGATTTTTTTTGACAGCTGTCAAAAATTCCTTTAATTGATTTCTAAAACTGGAAAATGCGAATCTACCTACAAGGTGGATGTACGAGCGCTCAAAAGCTCCTGCCTTCACGGCCGTGCTTTTCGTAATTTTGATTCTCAATAAGAATTTAGTAATTGGTGTAAGATTGTCAAAATCGATTCCGCAATTCCAGAGATTAACCATTACATGAAAACAAACCAATTTCACTTGTTTATAAAATAATATCGATCCAGAAGTATAAGACAGTTAAGTTATACGTTCGAAAGTTAATGTTTTTTTATGCTCGTTATAGGCATTCGTCAAATTTCTGAGGAGTTTAAACCTCCATATCCGAAAGTAGGTAATTAAGGTTGAATCAAATGCGAAGACATAAAACTTCTTTTACTATTATAACGCTATATAAACATTTCGAGTGATAGGGATTCCTCTTTGAATTTATGAGATATGCATTTCCCCTTGTCGAACATAGACCATAATCAGCTCAGAGGTAATTAAGATGGAATCTCTGTTGAAATAATGTTGAAACTATTTCGCAGGGGCTTTGTGCGTTTGGAATTGATTGGAAGAACCGGTGTAGATAAGCATTAATTCTTTCCAAGCATCCAAGCATTAAAAATATATATATATATATATATATATATATTAGGTTGGGGAAAAAGTAATTTCGTATTTTGCGCCCTTTTTACTCTACTGAGTATATCTCGTTCATTATTGGTCTCATCACGTCTTACAATACGGCGTTTTAAAGGTGTGGTTTTATACTACAAATGCTTCTTTTACAGTTTTGCACTTGATCGGTTCAATCGCGGACAATCGTGTGTCGAGTATGGATGTTTCAAAGAAAGAAATTCGCCATATTTTACATTTTCACTACCTGAGAGGGAAAAACGCGTCGAGAGCGACCAACAAAATTTGCCATGTATACGGGGGCGATACTCTTTCGGTTCTTGTAGCAAAACAGTGGTTCAAGCGATTCCGTGCTGGTGTAGTGGATGTAAATGATGCACCACGCACTGGCAGGCCTGTCTTCGAAAATGTTGATAAAATCATGGCAAATATCAAGATCGACCGTCAGGTTAGTCGTCGTAGCATCGCCCAGGATTTTAACATCGATCATAAAACCGTTTTGAACCATTTGCAGAACACTGGATTAAAAAAAAGCTCGATGTTTGGGAGCTACACTAGCTCACGAAAAAAAAATCATAGACCGAATTTCCACCTACGAATCGCTGCTGAATCGCAACAAAAAACCCATTTCTGTAGCAGATCGTGACTGGTGATGAAAAATGGGTTACTTATAACAATGTCAAGTGACACAGATCGTGGTTGAAATCCTACGAAGTGGCCCAGACCGTGACTCAGCCAACATTGACGGCCAGGAAGGTGTTTGGTGGATAGGCAGAGAGTGCTTTACTATGAACTGCTCCCCTATGGTCAAACGCTCAATTCTGCCCTCTGCTGTGAATAACTCAACTGTTTGAAGCTGGTGATCGAACCGAAGCAGCCAGCATTGGTAGATAAGAACAGAATCGTGTTCAATCAGGACAACGCCAGGCCGCACACATCTTTGATGACGCGCCAGTAGCTGGGGATGAAAAGTTCTTATGCATCCACCCTATAGTCCGGACCTGGCACCAAGTGTCTACCACCTATTCCTGTCCATGGCCAACGCGCTTAGAGGTACAAAGTTGACCTCAATAGGGGCCTGTAAAAATTGGTTGTCTGATAGTTTTGCGAATATGGACAAGGGCTTTTGAGGGAGGGGCATTATGAAGTTAAATTCTTGTTGGCAACAAGTTTTCGAACAGAACGGCCGTATTTAACTGAAATCGGATGATTGTAACACTTTTTATGAAGCATTGAAATAAAGCGAAAAATTCGAAATTACTTTTTCCCCAACCTAATATTTTCATACAACCATTTATCATTGATATATCTATTATACCATTGACAAACAGCTGAAGCAATCGCGTCGGGTGTGTTCAATATCAAGTATTCATTATTTTCGGACAGGCTTTTCGAAATGAACTTTTCAAACTTGTAACGTTACTGTTCGGAGAGCACCTGTTATTTTGTAGTGGAAATATTGCGAATGAAAATGGGAGATCACAACTCAAAACCAAAGGATGTCCTTAGGTACTTCTGAGTAAACGTTCGAGACAATTTTTCCGATGTGTTGAAATCGAAAATAGATCTCTAAGTAAATGGAAAGAAGTTCTTCAAATGTTTCGCCAACAACAGTGATAACTGAATTGATTGATTATACAGTGAGATGTTGATCGATTTTCAGAGCGAGTTTTCCCACATACAAATTCTTCTTCATTTTCTAATCTAGCCACTGCCGTTATATCTTTTGCGCGATTGCTGCTATGAACAAGATCGTTATCGGTTTGCCGAAAGGTTTATAATTTTCGAATTTTGGGACGAGAATTGTCTCAAATGATTCGGCTTGACCCAGAAATGAAGAATTCGACTTCAAATTCAATTCTGTTCGTCCAGCCGTCCGACCGTAAACACGATAACCTTGGAAAGGAAAGGCCAACAATTTTGAAATTTTCAGGGTATATGAAGTGAAACTGTAGCGAAACTATTATATCAAGAATTACGAAAAGCACTGCCGTGAAGGCAGGAGCTTTTGAGGGCTCGTACATGCACCTTGTAGGTAGATTCGCATTTTCCAGTTTTAGAAACCAATTGAAGGAATTTTTGACAGCTGTCAAAAAAATTCTGAAACTTAGGCGAAACTCCAGACTTCATGTCGCTGCTTCAGCTGATCAATGTTGCTTCGATAATTCGCTAGATTTTTCTACGGTATCTATGGTCTTGGTGATGCGGTCTGGACAAAATTTTGCACGTAGTTTGAATACTTTATTCCTCAGCTAGGTGCATAATTTCATTCCAATCCGATCAGTAGTTCCAAAACTATCTGGAAAAAAATATTTTGAACGACCATATTTACGGAACCCCTAGTCTCATTTTGCTCATTGATGACCGTGACCGTGATATTCGCGATCCAAACCCACCCTGAAAATTTCAAGTTCCTAGGCCTTTCCGTTCAAAAGTTACAATTTTCTATGGTTTCTATGGTTCTGGTCATGCGATCTGGACAAAATATTGCTTCAATATATCATTCTCGATTAAAATACAAAATTTCATCTCGATCGAATCCGTAGTTTCGAATTTATCGAGAAAACAAAATTTCAAACGACCGTATTTACGGAACCCCTTGTATAATGTTGCTCATAGATGAAGGTGATCACGACATTCGAGATCCACACCTATCCTGAAAATTTCAAGTCCCTAGGCATTTCCGTTCAAAAGTTACAATTTTCTATGGTTTCTATGGTTCTGGTCATGCGATCTGGACAAAATTTCGCACGTAGCGAAAACACCTCATTTTCCATCTGAGTGCAAAATTTAATCTCGATCGAATCTGTAGTTTTCAAGTAATCAGGGAAACAAAACTTTGAACGGCCATATTTACGGAACCCCTGGTGGAATTTGGCCCATTAACGAACTTAACTGAGGCATTCGGGATCTGAACCTACACTGAAAATTTCAGGTCTCTAGGTTGATCCGTTCGAGAGTTATCGTGCTTACGGCCGGCCGGCCGGACGGACGGACAGACTCGAATTTTCCGACGGATTCGTCATCAGTGAGTCGAACATAGTCGATTGAGACCATTTTCGGCTCAAAATTCGAAAAATACAGACATCGTGACGAAATGATATAGCCCTCGTGTAAGTAGTACGAGCGCTCAAAAATCATGAAAAGAACCAAACCGCCCGTCAATGTCATGTAGTAGGTATCAGTATGAACACTCTGTATATTAGCAATCTTGAGATGCAATATCAGTTACCTTGCTTTGTCGTCAAAGCGTGCCGCAAAGGTAAACTGATGTGTTTACTACGATGTTATTAATAATAATAATAATAATAATAATATCTTTATTCATCCCCTAAGACATTCACATGTATGAGACAAGTCAAAAAAGAACAACGAGATCTCAATAAAAAGAAAGAAATACCAAGTATGTTCGAATAAGAAGAGAAAAAAAAAATATATATATAACTATAAACACCAAGTTACAAAGGATCGTTCAGGTATTCATTCAAACTATAATAGCCTTTTCCACACAGCATAGATTTAGTTTTTCTCTTGAAACAGACAAAGTTCAAAGTCTTAAAACCTTCTGGTAACTTATTGTATACCTTAATACCTGGATAATTAGGTGAATGTTCAAATTTGGTAGTTCGATGCTTAGGCAATGACAGGATTTCCGCATTTCGCGTTCTATAAGAATGATGACTAGACAATTTCTCCAGTGTTTCTGAATTCTGTCTTATCAAGAGCAGTAACTTATGGATATAAATACATGGAACTGTTAGAATCTTATTCTCAACAAAGAGAGGCCTGCATGAGGACCTCGAGTCAATACCGAAGATCAAGCGCAGGACCCTCTTCTGAGCAACAAAGATTCTATTCACATCAGTGGAATTGCCCCACAGTAAAATATTGTAAGATATATGACTGTAAACCAAACAGTAGTACAAATTAAGCAGACATTCAGTAGAAAAACAATTTTTAACACGGTATATTGCATAATAGGATGAATTTAATTTCTTACTCAGTATATCAATGTGATGAGTCCACCTGAGATATTCGTCAATGTATATACCTAAAAACTTGATACATTCTTCAGGTAGTTTCTTATTATCTTGCAGGTTTTGGTGGTGTAGCCTGCCATCATCATCTTGTAGGCAAGTCCTTCGTGCCAAACTCGGTCGAAGGCTCTCTCGACATCTAATAGCACTAATCCTGTGGCTTGTTTATTCTGAAATCCTTCAGTGACATATTCAGTGATCCTTAACAGTTGAAGTTCTGTGGAGTGATTTCTTCTGAATCCAAATTGTTGCGGTGATATCAGATTCAGCGCTTCTGTTTCTTCATTGAGTCTTTTTGCAATAACTCTTTCGACAATTTTTCCAAGGGCTGACAGTAGACTTATCGGCCTGTAGTTTTGTGGGAGTTTTCTATATTTTCCTGGCTTATTGAACACAATTACTCCTGCTGTTTTCCATCTTTCCGGATAATATTCTGTTCTCATCATTGCGTTTGCTATATTGGTAAGCGCTGCTATTCCTTTTCTGGGCAATTTGCGTAACATGAAGTTTGTTACTTTGTCTTTCCCTGGAGCTTTCCTGTTTTTCAATTTCTTGATGATTTCTTTAATTTCCGCTGGTGTTGTTGGGTTTGGGATGGTATCGCCTTCCGGCGGTTCCAACATCAATTCTTCATTTCCTTCGACTTCTTCTTCTAAGTCTTCATTGTCATCGTCTTCTCTGTAGTTGATTCTGGCTTCTCGTTCTATTGCGTCAACAAGAGCTTCGGCTTTTTCAAGCTTTGAGTAGGCCATCCCATTAGCTCCGTGTAGAGGGGGAATTTCGGTTTTCTCGCGTCGTAAGCACTTTTGCATCTTCCATGCTGAGTGGTCTATGGTGTTTAGCTCTCTAACTCTTTGGTTCCATCAGTCTGTTCTCAGTTCTCTCAGTGCATTTTTCAGCACTTGGCTGTGTTTATTCAGCTCTTTCTTGTCTTCTTCTCTATGTGAAGTTCTGTAGTTCTTCCTAAGTTTTCTATTCCTCTTTATAAGCTCCTTTATTGCTTTTGGGGTTTCACCATGTGGATGTTTCGGGGCTGGCCTTTCGATTCTTCTGGTACTTTCCTCGTAGGCTTCTTTTATTCGGGTTTCTAATTTTTCAACTTCATCTTCTAGATCTTCAGGGATTCTCATCTGTGGAATTTCAGTAATTTTCTCCTGGAGTATTTCACTGTACTTTTGCCAGTCTGTGAAGTCTTTCGTTTGAAGTTCTTCTGTTATCGGTCTGCGTCCCAATCTGAGTTCTATTGGGTTGTGGTCTGATGTGCCCTCTTCTATAGTATCAAGTGTGAAATCTTGGGTAATATCTTTCATTATGACGATATCTAATACGTCCGGTAGGCCATTACTTCTGGGCAGGTAGGTCGGAATTTCAGGTCCTAATACTATGGCATTTAGTTTTTCGGCGTACTTCTTAAGCTTCTTCCCATTTTGGTTTTCAGTTCTGCTATTCCATTCTCTTGATTTGCAGTTCATATCGCCAATAATGATGTTCGGGTAGTTTCCTTCAAGCATCTTCTTCAGATCTTCCTCTATTAAGTCGTTTTGGGGTGGTTTGTAGGCTGACGTAATTTTCATTTGTCCTCGATTCGTATTAACTATAATCGAGACGGCTCCTATTTTCCCATTATTTAGTATATCGTCAAAATAGTGGTCGATGTTCCTCTTGACTATTAGGGCTACGCCCCCTCCTGTACAATTTTTGTCATTTCTGTATATTTCATGGTCGGGAAATGAAATTCTATTTCTTGTAGATAGTCTCGTTTCTTGAATGGCTATAATATCCGGTTGTTTCTCGGATATTATTTCTTCTATTTCAGATCTACGGGCTCGTAGACCGTTTGCGTTCCATGAGACTATCTTTAGGTTGTTTTTATTTTCGTTAGTCACTAGCTCCATTAATTGGGTTTAGTGAGTTTTCGGAACTTTTTGTCCATCTCTATTTCCAGGAATTTCATGAGCTTGCTCATGATATTTTTGGTGAAGGTATCTAGATCCTCGGTGGTTTCGGGTCCTTTCTTGTTGGTCTCTTCTTTCTTCTTTTGGCTGCTTTTCTTGGATTTTCCATTTTTTGGGGCTTCTTTTTTCTGCTCTTGTTTGAGTGGTAGCGTTTTCTTCTTCTTATCTTCTTCCTTCTGTACTTGTTGGACAGTAGGCATCTTTTTCTCTTCTTCTTTTCTTGCTTTGGTCGCAGTCTTCTTTCTGGTCACCAGTTTCCACTCGCTACATCCTTTGTAGCTGGCTGGGTGACCTGTTTTTCCGCAGAGCGCACAGGTAGCATTTCTCTCCTCGTTTTCTCTTGTTAGCGTACAATCTTTACTATTGTGCGCTACAGAGCATTTAACACATCTCCATGGGAATGTGCATTTACTTTGCGCATGTCCGTAACGTTGACGTCTATGACATTGGCCAGGTCCAATGCTCTTTTTCTTCGGCTCTACTACACAATTTATACCGTAGAGCTGTTTCACTTCGAATACCTTCTTATTTTGGGTTTTCACCAAAAATAAGGGTATTGCCTTCTTGGTTTTGTTGGATGTCATCCTTATGACATCCGCGTCGGTAACGCCTTGCTCGGCTAAGTCTTCGGTGATGATGGTAATATCTGCGTCTAGTGGTAGATATCGTACCACCGCGTAGATTTTCTTTTCTTCTTCTCTTTGGAGCGTGTAGAATTCTTTACCCTTTGACTCGAGGAATTTCGTCATCTTCCTGTGGTCATCGGGGGATTGAGGTACAACACGAATGCCGTCCCATACTGTGATCGCTCTTTGATATTTTATGCCTTTCGCTTGCATTTCTCTCGACATTTGAGTCCAGTCGGCAGTGCCCTTCAAGGTCACTGGTGGGACCTTTTCTTTTTTCGGCTCAATTGGAATAAAGACTCCAATTTCTTCTGCGGGTGCAGAAGAAGCTTCTACTGGGCGATTCACTTTTTGCAGCGCTGCAGTATATGTCATTTTCTTAGCTGGCTCTCCTGCAGCTATAATACTCCTTCTGGGTTGTCCTATGGGGGCCTCTTTTGGGGGTGCGGGGGTTGACACTCTTTCTTTTGTTCCAGAGGAGAAGCCATTTTCTTTTCTCTTAGCCCGTTTCCGCGGCTTCGAGGGCTGAGACATTTCTGCTCTCAAGGATTTCACCTCATCTGATAAAGTTTTAAGACTCTCCGTCAAAACTTTCAGTTGACTCATGAGGCTGTTGATCTGGTCCTTCTGTTCTTTTATAATCCGGTCTTTTTCGGATTCATCATTAACTTCTTCTTCTTCAATATCCATATCGGATATTTCTTCATCCGATAAGTTTTCTGCGTCGGATTCTCTGTCCTCATTTGCAGAGTCGTATTCCGACATTTTGTCAGAGTGACTCAGCAAACAACACTTAAACACTTTTTTACTTTTCACTAAATTCACTTTTGTCTCTTCAATGTAAAATTATCTGTGGAACCATCGATCTGAACCTGGACTCAACACAGTTATTTCTTCGATTCTTATCACTTCTATACGAGGTTCACTTGGCACACATGCGCATTTCTCAATACCTCTGCACTCCTCGAGGGTTCAATCGCTACTGAGAAAAATACACCAATTGCTTTATGTGTATTTAACCAATTGCATTATGCGTATCTAAACACGTGATATACTGTGGTTTCAACGGAAAACCAGTGGTACGCTATCGAAATATTCTTAAATGAGTGGTTTTACAATGAAACCGGCAAGCGTCAAAGGGTTTAGGGAACAAAATATTTCTATATAATTTCTACGAATGGAGAGCAGAAACGTGCTATTTCAAGAGAAAAACGACAAAGTCGTTGAGGTTTCAACGCTGCAAGGAAGCTTTCATCACTAGCATTAAGATCGTGACAGCAGTTTTGTTATTGAATGAACCCTTTCATTTTATGCAAGCGTTTTCGAGGAGCTTTTGTTCCCGGAAATTTAAGAATTTTGAATAAGTATGGCTTGCATGATTGTGCTGAGTCATCAGATTTCGTGCTCTGAATTAAATTCGAGAGTCATCTAGTTCGTTGATTGTACAGGGTGGGCAAATTTCGATGTTTTAGCACCACAAATTTTGAATAAGAGGAGACAAAATCTGATACCCCATTATCGCTCTCTTTTTCTGAGAAAATAATGAGAGTAGTATTCATTTTTGGCCACCTTCCTTTGTTTCCGAGTTGAGAGCTAAAATTGGAATAATGGCGATATCTAAAAAAAATATATCTCCGCTACTACTGATGATAGAGCTTTGAAATTAAAACATTATATAGGCACTTTTTACGTAGAACCCAGTGGCGTGCTTGTCTTTTTTAGCAGGATTTCCAATTACGAAGCTATGGCCCAAAGTTATGTTTTCATGAATGGGAATACTAGATTTCTGTGCCATTTTTTGAAAGCTCAATTTTCACTGATTTCAAAAATATACAACATCGTATAGTTTGTATTTTATTGTATTGTATTTTATCTAAGATTCTCAATATTTCGATGGTTTCAACTGTTGATGAGCACTGAAAAATTCAGCATCGTATAATTACCAGTGTCTCCTTCTATTTTTTTCTTCATTTCTATGCTTTCTACCCACTCTCTTCTCTCCAAGATCACAGAATAATGGACTGCTGTCATGACGGAAGGAGACGGCTCTATATTTCTGTGCTCATCAACAGTTGAAACCATAGAAATATTGAGAATCTTAGATGAAAAAAGGTTTTTGACCATTTTCTCTTATTTATATTGATTCAAACCATACGATGTAATATTTTTGAATTCAGTTGAAATAAAGCTTTCGACAAATGGCAAAGAAATGTAGTAAGTGTTCCCCTCAATAGAAACATAATTTTGGGTCATGGCTTCGTAATTAAAAATCCTGCTGAAAAGGCGAGAACGCCTATCATCAGTAATAGCGGAGATACATTTTTTTAGATACCGCCATTTTTCCAATTTTCGCTTATAGCTCGAAAACAATAGAAGGTGACCAAAAATGAATACTACTCCTGTTAGTTTCTCAGGAAAAAAAAACAAGAATGGGGTATTAGATTTTGTCTATCTCCTCTGATTAAAAGTTGTAGTGCTAAAACATCGAAATTTGCTCACCCTGTACACTTTTTCACAAGAAATAATGCTTCACAAAAAAGATGCATTCTGTCCAAAGGAACAACACGTAATTGTACCTGTGGACGACACAGTTCGTACCTTTGGATTGATATTGTACCTTCGGATAGACTATACTATATGCACTCATTTTAAAATGAGATAACTATTGTATATTTGAATGAATATAGTTATTTGTGCATAGCACGGAACACTAACAGACAAATATTATATGGGTTCTTACAAACTAACATATCAGTCATTATCTTCTAAAGTTCAGTAAAATATGAGATGTTGCAGTCATGGAAAGAAATGTAAAATCCAATAACGGTCATCATTCTAGTTGAACCTCCAACGGATGAAGGACTAGGTAACGACCAGCGGTACAAGCATGTATGTGTCCAAAGGTACACAAAACGTCAAGTTGAAGAAAAATATCTAATAACATTTGTCGTCTATAATTTGATGCAAACTATGGCAAAATAATAATTCTTTAATCGATATACTTTCCATATTTATTTGAAGTTAGTTCAAATATATTGGAATTTTTGACGATTAGTTCAGATAAACTTTGTACTGGTTGTTGAGATATACCAATTAAAGATGAAAACCGGGTGAATACGATCAAATACGTCCCCCTTCGATAATTTCAAAGTATTTCCCTGTATTTTCGATCATTTCGAAGTACCTTCCTGGATTGATTTTATTCAACTATTTTCACGTCAATGTTCTCCAAATTTTTGTTGGAAACAAAAGGAGCCCACATATAGGAGAGTTTCTAGGTATCAATAGTATTTGCTGAAATTTTACAATGTTACACCAAAGGTGATATATTTGACTAATAATCGCACGCTGCGTGACCACGATAGCAATTGCATTTGTTGACAAGGCCGTACCAAGGAAAAAATTCCGAAGGGGAGTTTAAATTTTTTTAAATTCAAAATTTCGAATGTGGGATTTACAGATTTACATTCAGGGGAGGTTTCAATAAGCCACATTGTAATAACTGTTTGTTATTAGGTGATTTATTCCTGAGTATTAACCAAGGGATGTAAACACGTGACAGTGCATTACAATATTTTATAGGCGATTGAGAAATAACTGACTATTATTTATTCCCAACATTTCAGAAATGCAACAGTTTGCGGATTCATAAAAAAAGGTTATGCTTACATAGCATATCCCTTTTATTCAGAGTGAAACGAGACCTTTATGAAAAACCAAATACTTTTTTGTGAAGAATACGCTTCTACTCTATAAGTATAAGGTTTTAATCGGAATATTATGAATGAGAGCTAAATAATTTCCTTCATTTTTTGCTAGTATAAGCATAACCTTTTTTTATGAATACGGCCCAATAACTCAACATGTTAATTGGTTACATTTGAATTTCAACTTCTCTTTCTGCAGAATCTGAGACAAGAATCTGAAACCAGGGTTACCAACTGTTTGGCTAGGGCCGCATATCTTTTGCTTTTTATAATAATAATAATATTTATTCACCAAGTTATGAATACAAACCATTACACACCAATAGGTATATTCACAAGTGAACAAATGGTTGGTATCACAGAAGCTCAAGCTTGCTTGTACGTGATGTCACCCCAATCAACTGCAACTATATCATTGATGAGTCAACAAATATGAAAATAACACAACTCGTCCAGAAAACAAAAAGAAGTCCCCCCCCCCCCCCTAACCCCATCCACTCTTGCATTTTAAGTTATCAAACTCATGCGTATACGCATGAGTAGGTTCAACATGAAAGAGTTACCGAGACTATGGCCATTTTTCCTCTCTTCCCCAAACCTTCTCGACCGAATCTGCACCTAAAATTGACAAAATCGTGAAATTTTTCTCTTCCGTGAGATATAATCCAATTTTTCGATCTTTTCTTGAACAAGCATATCGTCGGCCTAATTCGTTAACCTGCTAAGTCCATTTTTTGGTCAATTTTACTTTTTGAGCTGATCATAAAGTTCAGACGATTACCTACCTTATGGCATTAGAAATAGGTCGATATCAATATTCAATGTGGTAGAAAAGCCGTACACGAAAAACTGCTTTGTACTCAATAGCAAATCTACACATAGAAAACCTGCTAACTCCCATTGGGGCCTCAGTTTTGTACTGACGCTCGAAGTTAGACAATGTTTTGATCGAGTTTTCATTTGCATAGTGTTAGTGAAGGCCAAAATTATAAACAAGTTAAGTCTCTTTTGTTCTATCCCGTGCAAGAAAAAAAACAACAAGTTAATGTTTTTTTGTGAAATTTGAGGTCTCGTAGTTTCTTTATTTATAACCCAATTCTCGAATTTTTTCAGCAAACTGTGGATAAATTTATTAATTTCATCTTGGTCATTTATTCTTTTGTTAAAGGCTGGCTTATAAGTCATCATACAGTGTTAATTAGAAGTTTGTTGTTGAACCCTAATTTTGAAACATCGTGTGGAATAATTTCGTGGTCAAATACTTTCAAAATACCAATTTTTGTTGAGAACTATTCCTTTCCAACATTTTTTTTTATTCATGCCTTTGAGTGCTCTAGAACTTTTTCAAGAACTAAATGAACTTGTCATCAATGGTTTACTTCAAGAATTGTAATTTTTTGAAGTGTTGAATTGGGGGGGGGGGGGGGGTGATAAATTGCACAAAGGCTGTTGCTCTTGTTGAAGATGAACGTAATTATGACCCAAATTACTTCAGCGTCATCGAGTAGCTTGACTGCTGACATTTACATTGGACTTACGGCAACGAAGCAATGTTCTTTTCACTGACGAATCCAGATTCACATTCTCCGGATGGATGGAAAAGAGTATGGTGAAGGAACAGGGAAAGATTTTTTTTTTCTTAAAATTGGGTAAACTGTTGTTCGGAGTTCATTTCCCTCTTAAAAATCAACTTGGTGCACCTGAAGACATGAACCAAGAAAACAAAATGTTGAAAATGAATGGTTCTTAACCTAAATTGGTATTTTGAAAAAATTTGACCACGAAATTATTCCACAGGATGTTTTGAAATTAGGGTTTAACAACAAACTTTCAATCAACCCTTTATAATAACTAATAATCCAGCATTTTACAAAAGACCGAATGAGCGAGTTGAAATTAATAATTGTATCTACAGTTTGCTGAAAAAATGTTAAAAATTGAACTAAAAATAAGAAAACATCGCACGTGAGTATATTTTCATTCAGTGTTACGTTATGAAAGCAATGGATCTATTCTCTATAAAACTTTTTATAAGGATGACTGGCAACTTTTACCGCAGAGAAGGTCTTCACGATTTCATCCTTGTGAGACTAGTGATTTAACGCAATTGCACCAAAATCGACGCAAAATCACTCTTCGGAAAAACTGCTATATCCTCAATCGAATGTAAACTTCATAACGAAAAGCTGCTAAGTGATTATTTTCCTGATTTTTTCGAACTGTGCTTAAGATATTCTAAAATTGAAACTTACAAATTAACTAGAATCATTATAGGAGCCAAAGGGATTTTCAGAATCTTTACATGTAAAATAGAAAAGATTTCTTTCAGTTTTTTCTCTCTTCTGTCAACTATGCCGAAATGGACTTAGCAGGTTAACGAATTAGGCCGACGATATATTATGTTGTTGTGTTTTAATAGGGCACTTGGTGTCAGCGGTAAGGATCAGTCACAGCTGACAAGCTGCAATTTGCAGCGCTTAGAGCGGTGTCAATCGCTCAGCTGCATTTTCTGTAGCGTTGAAAAATAATATTCATAGGTAAAATGGCCCCTAAATCCGTGAAATTCGTGCAATTATCATCAGTGTCATTCTATAGACTGTTTGAAATTTATAGATGTATTCAAATAACTCCTTTTCCAGAATGGCTAATCTCCTACTCCGATTTCTGTGAATATATGGATGCTGCCATAATCTTTTATTATCTTTTTATTTGAAATTCATACGATAACCGTACGTTGTATGTACCCGCCGTGTGCAGACTCACAGGCGCAAAGGAATAATCTGTGGCGGCTTTCCACACGTCCAGAAGATGGCGTCGGCGTTGTCTTCCGCGGTTTTCTTCATAAGGTGCACTCAAAGTGCGGTGAGTACCACTTTCCTTGTCAATGTGTCCAGATCAACAGCTGCTGGATAAGCCCTACTTATGACTACAAGTGTGGGACGAAACACATCCGTTTTGCCATCATAGGGCGCGTTTCCATATCGCAAAAACACCTCGCTAAAAATCGCTTCACGACGAAATTTATACGGGTCTTTGACGATACGCTCCATATGCACTTGGATTTACACTTGACCTGCTTTTGATAGAAGACGATTATCATAAGGAAACTGAATGGGAAAACGGAGGAAAATATATTCGAAGAAAGAGGAAAATTTGGTAATTGAAACTAAATATCTGGAATCTACCACACTAAGGTCAGGAAGCAAAACATTCACATGCCAATGTGGTATGTGGACACAATAAGCAACAAATGTTCATTCGAACTGAAACAAGTTTGTAAAAGAATATTGAGTTGCTCGAGGACCTGATACCCAACTGGGTGGAAGGATTAAGTGCAAAAATCAGTTTGAATTCCAATCAGATAGAATATTCATACGTGACTAAAATCGAATATCAAAATATAAAACGAGTTGATTGCTCGCACGAAAGAAGAGCCTACCTGTTCTCCCACGAAATGTGGAGTCAGCCTCTGCATAGAATGTGGAACCTCATATACGGCGAAACCTATAGCGAAGAGAGGTTTCTTTTTCTTCACATCAACAACATTGGTTTCATAGAACTGAGTGATGGATACCACCACATGACACTTATTAGTAGAAGTCCTAGGTATTTGCACATGGAACTGCGGGTTCATTGCCGTTGTTTCTGAAAAAAAAAATACTGTACACTATATGTACTATACTATTAGATGAGGTGACTCCTGAATCAATATTAACGAAGTGCAAAAGAATGACTTGGTGAAAATGAAAATGTAAATAGTAAAGATCATTTTAGATGCGACAAATTTGAATAAAGTAGAAAATAAGGCAGAGAATCAATAAGTATTAGGAAATGTTGAGGTGAAACTTTCACTTATTTAAAGCTACATTCTTCACGAGTAATACAATATCCTAGAACTTCGCGAGCCAGCGCTGGGGAATCTTGCTCCGAAAGTTCAGACCAGCTTGCGACTTACGCCCGTTTGCACCGACTTTTTTTCAAGGGTCCGTTAGGCTAATGGTCCCTTAAATCCCACTCAGGGGTCAATGTGTGTTGCGCCGACTTAAAGGGACCCTCAAACCACCAATTAAACCTCCCTCAGCTAACTGACCAAATTTGATCCCTTAAAGCATATTTAACTATGTATTCCTTTACCTTAACCTCAAATATCGAAGAACATAAACAATCTTGTCAGCTGATTCTATTGTTCACACGTTCTAATCATAAATAGAAAGATATTTTTGAAGATGGAACATTTTGATGAGGTCCTGGTGGAGGATTTTTTTAAGGATGATTTAGAGGTTCTTGAATTTGTTGAGATGGGTTATCCGGGACGAAATTTCATCAGGCCCAATAATTATGAGGAGATGTCGCAAATGGACTTCTTCAGAAGTTTCAGGCTAACAAAGCCTACAGTAATAAAACTTTTTACTGAGATCGAGGAGCAATTAAAATATCCAGATGATAGGTAAATAATTAGTAAATATAGATATGAAATATTTTAATTATTTCTTCTTCTCATGTGAAACATATTATTTTAAGGAATAACACAGCCTCTCGCCGATGAACCAACTTCTTCCTGGACACTCAGATTTTTTGCCAGCAGTGGGCACTTGATTCAGACAGGGGATTTCATGAAGGTCCTATCTTCAAAGCCAGTAGAGTGATAGCCTATGTATCAAGATTAAATGCTTCTTTACACCCCAGATATGTCAACACGCCCCATCTTCAGCAGCAGATCAGAGTCCAGAATGAGTTTTTAATATTGCTGGATTCCCGAAAGTTCTGGAATTCATTGATTGCACCCATGTAAAAATTTATTCTTCAGGTCAGTTTATGATTCAAAAGTTATGATAGTTTTGAGTAGTATAATCTATATTAATAAAAGAGGATCTATGGTTTATGTATGTAAAAGCATCACGTTCAAACGACTGTACCAAATTTGATAATTCTTTTTCAGTTGTGTTCATTATTATCACGAAAAACTGTATACAACGAAATATTCCAGAAATAATCCGTAAAGAAAAGAAAAAAGGCTTTCTTTTTTCCTCCGACCAATGCGAACAATCATAGATTACTTATATTTCATGAAAATTTTGACACTTGTGTGAGTGAAGTTTAGCGTGTTTCTAGAAATTGCTCAAAAGTTTATCACTGTGTTTGATATATATCGTTGTGTTGTGGGCGAGTTAGTAATGATCGAGACAATGAGCAAAGAGAATGAGAGGTTCTCAATCAAGATCTGCCCCAGCTCCGGATGAATCGATATTATCAGGCAAGATACAACAAAATATAGAATCCAATGAAATGATCAACTTTGAGAGTTTGGCATTTAGATATGATCCCACATTCGATTAGGCTAGCAATATATTGGTGGCTTTTGGAAATACTGCAATGCTCTGAGATATCAAAACGAACCCCCAAGATTATGTTGTTTGAATGGAAAAATCAAATTGCAACAGCTGACAAAGCCACCCGAACCTTTGAATTCGTTACTTTCAGGATAAGAACCTCTATCTAAACATTCTATGACATCATTTGGTTCAAACATAATTGAGGGAGGAGGTTTCAATCCAACTTTTGAGGTACCGTAAAATGGGGCTACATTGTGACAACTTTTGGCGAATTTTCACATTATCTTCAGTTCTATTTGCGTTGCAGTATTACTGTAGGTAGCATTCAATATATTAACCGTTGGGTATGAGTTTTTCAGTACCTAGAGGTCAGAATATTCTAAAAAAAATTTATTTGCAATGTTAAAGTTGTCACAAACTTGCCCCATGGGTCGGGGTTACTTTGTGATATCCGCAATATTCTGTTGAAATGAGAGGAATTAACATTGCGGCATAAAGTTACCCCTGTGCTGGCCTTTATGATAGAACCAGGTGAGTTTTGAGCAGAATGTTTCAATGTTTACGTTGAAGAAAACAAAAAAATTTCAAACAATGATTCATTCATTAAAAATAATAAATAAATTCCAGAAATACTTAGGTAACAAACTGAGCAAACTAAAAAAAAACAATATCAGTTTGAAAACATCCAAAATATAAATATAAATGGTATTCTTAATGTAATACAACCTATATCTAGGATCATCAGTTTGAAACACCGAGTGCCGAATGAAAATATGTGTTTGAATGAACTGACACAATGTTACCCAGCGTGTCACAAAGAAACCCCAATTTACAGTATTTTTTTTCTATATCGAACATCTCACACATTGATCATAACATATACCTACCTATATGGAAATTCTTTTGAGACCCATAAATAAGGCTGAGAATGAAGGTAAGGGTGAGGGTTGGGTTAGGTTAGGTTAGGGTTAATAATAATCCAACGTATACTTTAGCCACAGCAACGCGTGGCCGGGCCTGCTAGTAAAGGTATATTTGCAAAAGTAACTAGAAACAGTTTTTGAATCATAAGTAGCAATGTAATGAAGAAAGATATCAACAAACGTCTATGATAATAAACTGTTTCTCTATGTATTCCTCATACTACCAGAATACTTCTTTTATCTTTGTATTATTTTAGATGGAGATAATGCTGGAATTTATAGGAACTGAAAGTCCATCTTTTCCTTGAATGTTCAGTGCCTAGCAGATACAAAACTGAAATTCATTGATGTTGGTGCTCCCTGACCAGGTTCGACTCAAATGGCACGATATTTGCTAATTCAACGGTTCAAGCAAGATTGGAGAGTGGAAATTTTGGGGGGAATGTTATACTATGCAAGTATATCATAGATATCAAAGTTATTCTGGAGAAAGAATGATAGTGTAGAATCCCTCCTTGTAATTTGTCCAATTTTATGCTTTTATTCATGTATCTACAATGCTTTATTTCTGCAAATACTATTGTTATTTTTTTTTCAATTACTCAATCCTCCAAAAATTCTTCCTTTTCTCTACACTTCATCAAACACATCTTGAAATTTTTTTTTTTTTAGGGGACAGTGCCTATTCACTCCGAAGTTATTCAATGACACCTCTAGCAAATCCAGTCACTCCGGGTGAAAACCTTTATAATGAATCCCTAATTCGCACCAGGAATGCGATTGAGAGTCTTTGGCATATGGAAGCATAGATTGCCAGTCGTTGCTTATGGACTCATGGTAAAACTGGCAACTGTCATGGCCATAATTGTGGCAGTGGCGGCTCGTCGGGGTAGGCAAGGTAGGCGGCGCCTACCTTGGAAAATCTATCTTTAGTGTATGTATCCACTTATCGAAATAAAGAAATGATTAATTACAATTTTCAATTATAATATGTTATCAAACAATTTTTCATTCAAAAATCTCGCACGCGATTGTTATATTAAGTTGCGTACAGACATGCTCCGAATATCGTACCGAACCGTGTCGCGTACCGAAGTGTGGACGAAGGATTGCAACCGCGTATCGCACATCTACACGATCACGTAGAGATGCAATGAATTTGATTCGCTCTCGCGAAATTTTGTTGATCGCGTCGGTGTACGCGACACGGTTCGGTACGATATTCGGAGCATATCTGTACGCAACTTAATATAACAATCGCGTGCGAGATTTTTGAATGAAAAATTGTTTGACGACCTTTACAGCCTTTCGCTGGCGCTGCATAGTGCATCGCAGCCACGGTCATTCTTCGCTTTCATCCAAACTGAAGGCGATCTATCCCAGCGCCTGAAATTCTATCACTACACGTCAGCACTGCCGAGTGCCGCGGAATCTACCAATGAATTAGTAAAGGATGGATACACTGGTGTATAGAGTGAAACATACGAAATTAAGCTGAGGCCTTCGGCTTCTTTCGAAAAAGATCGCCGACGATTCCGCAGACGCAAGATTTCACCGATTCCATTCCAGTTAGAATCCTGTGCTTGCGCATTCGCATTTGTGTTTTATATTTTATCATCCTCTGAAGATTAGCCGAAAGCGGCAGAACCCGATAAGTACCTTCCTATATCAATTCAATTGTTTTAGCCTCAAACGTATCCAAACCTATTGCCAAAATTCAATGAAAAATGATTGTTGGTCGTCGCTAGCACTATTTCGATATATATAATAGAAAAAGAATTGTTTTGTTCGCTGCAGAAGGCTGATAATTTAATAGAACAAATAAACAATAAGTTCGTTTTATTAAAAGATAGGCGTATTAATTTAATCCATAATCCAAATTTAGTTCTTCATAAAATTTCATATGGGTGCACTTATAGAAAAGTTAAATAGCATCCTTTCATAAATACTTATTTGGGAATATGTTTGTCGCCTAACCGCATCTAAACCTCACGAGCCTCCGCTGGATCGTATCTAAATGCCAATAGCTCAAAGTTGATCATTTCATTGGATCATATTTTGTTGTATCTCAAGTGATATCAAGTGATATAATATTGCATCTTCGGTCGATTTTTTCAGTAAAAAGTCATACTGATGTTGTGGAATAAGTTGATATTTCAAGAAAAAATTAATAAAAGCACTGCCGTGAAGTCAGGAGCTTTTGAGCGCTCGTTCATCCACCTATTCCCTATTCTGATTTTGCTCATTGATGAACGTAACCGCGATCCGAACCTATCCTGAAAATTTCAAGTCCCTAGGCTTTTTCGTTCTAAAGTTATGATTTTCTATGTTTTCTATGGTTCTGATCATGCGATCTGGAAAGAATGTAGCTCGAATATATTTCGTCTGATCAAATCCATAGTTTTGAAATTATCAAGAAAACTGAATTTCAATGGGTCATAATAATAAAAAACAAAATTTCGTGCGGCCATATTTACGGAACCCCTTAGCGAATTTTGCCCGATAACGAACTCAACCGCGGCATTCGAGATTCGAACCTAGCCTGAAAATTTCAAGTTTCTAGGACATTCCGTTCGAGAGTTATCGTGTATACGGACGGCCGGACGGATAGACTCAAATTTTTTGACGGATTCGCCATCACTGAGTCGAACATAGTCATTTGAGACCCTTTTCGGCTCAAAATTCGAAAAATACAGACATCGTGACGGAATGATATAGCCCTCGTGTAAGTAGTACGAGCGATAAAAAAACTCGTAATCTTCGTTTTTGAGCGCTCGTACTACTTACACGAGGGCTATATCATTTCGTCACGATGTCTGTATTTTTCGCCGAAAATAGTCTCAATCGACAGAGTTCGACTCACTGATGATGAATCCGTCGAAAAATTCGAGTCTGCCCGTCCGGCCGTCCGTACGTATACACGATAACTCTCGAGCGGAACGACCTAAAAACTCGAAATATTCAGGGTAGGTTCGAATCTGGGATGCCGCGGTTAAGTTTGTTATTAGGCAAAATTCGCCCAGGGGTTCCGTCAATATGGCCGCTCGAAATTTTGTTCTCCTGATTACTCCGAAACTACTGATTCGATCGAAGTGAAATTTGCACTCAGATGAGAGAATGACGTTTTCAAGCAACCTGCAATTTTGTCCAGCTCGCATCACCAGAACCATAGAAACCATAGAAAATTATAACTTTGTTATGGAAAGGCCTAGGGACTTGAAATGTTCAGGATAGGATAGATATCAATGAGCAAAATTAGACTAGGGGTTCCGTTAATATAGTCGTTTGAAATTCAGTTTTGTTGATGATTTCAAAACTATGGATTTGATCGTGACGAAATTTTGTGGAGATGATATATTCGAGCTACATTTTTTCCAGACCGCATGACCAGAACCATATGAACAATAGAAAATTATAACATTCGAACGGGAAGGTCTTTAAATTTTCAGAATAGGTGTGGATGTCGAATGACGCGGTGGCGTCCATCAATTAGCAGAGTAAGACTAGGGGTTCCGTAAATATGGTCGTTTGAAATTTAGTTTTCTTGATAATTTCAAAACTACGGATTCGATCATGACGAAATTTTTTATTTGAATGGAGAATGATATATTCAAGCTACATTTTCCCATATCGCATGACTAGAACCATAGAAACCATAGAAAATTATATCTTTCGAACGGAAAGGCATAGGGACTTGAAATTTCTAAGGTAGGTTCGGATCGAGAATTTCGCGATCACGTTTATCAATGAGCAAAATTAGACGAGGGTCTCCTTGAACATGGCCGTTCAAAATATTTTCTTCCTGATAATTTCGAAACTACTCATTATATTGGAATGAAATTTCGCACATAGATGGATAATAATGTATTCAAACTACGTGGACATTTTTTTCCAGATCACATTACCAAGACAATAGAGACCGTAGAATTATCGAAAAAAAAAATTGGTTACCTAAAACACTGACGTGAAGGCTGGATTTTCGTAACCTTATTTTGAAATTTTTTTCGACAGCTGTCAAAATCTATCCAATTGTTTACTAAAACTGGAGATTGCTAATCTACCTGTAAGGTGGATCAACGAGCGCTCAAAAGCTCTTGACTTCACGCAGTGCTTTTCGTCATTTTTATCATTTCATCCATGACTTTAGCGATATTAGAGATTAGAGATATCAGTCTATAATTCTTCATTTCCAGTTCGTTTCCATTCTTGAATAAAGGTTTTATAATTACAATTTAGAAAACTATAATACGCATTGAAGTCATTGCATAAATGATTCTTGGCCTCTAGAATAGTGCCATCCATCGATATTATTTTGTCAATTTTTGTTTTAGGCTTGGACCGATTACATCTATCATCAACACCTTCCAGGGAAGCTTTGGACTGGTTTACATTATCTCTAATCAATTTTTCAGCACACATATGTTTTTTTGCTGGGATCCTTCTATACGGCCCAAATAACTTTCCATCGTCAACAACGTCGAGAGAATAATATCAAGGTAGATGAATATCAAGCCAGAACAAATGGAAATAGATTTTATAGTTTCCAGGAAATAATAATAATAATAATAATAATAATAATATTTATTCAGTGACCTCATTAAAATATGGTACAAACAGGTATACCAAAGAGAAGAAAAAAATGAATCACAAAAGCTTTTGCTCCGGAAAGCTATCACTTGTAAGTGATGGTATTACAATTAAATTGAATGGCTTCCTATTAATGGGTTAACAAACAACAAAACAAAAAAATTACGAAAAGCACTGCCGTGAAGGCAGGAGCTTTTGAGCGCTCGTACATGCACCTTGTAGGTACATTCGCATTTTCCAGTTTCAGAAATCAATTGAATTAATTTTCGACAGCTGTCAACAAAATTCTGAAACTTAGGCGAAACTCCAGACTTCATGTCAGTGCTTCAGCTGATCAATTTTTTTTCGATAATTCGCTAGAATTTTCTACGGTATCTATGGTCTTGGTAGTGCGATCTGGACAAAATTTTGCACGTTGTTTGAATACATTATTACTCAGCTAGGTGCAAAATTTCATCCCAATCCGCTCAGTATTTTCGGAACTATCAGCAAAAAAATATTTTGAACCGCTATATTTACGGAACCCCTAGTCTAATTTTGCTCATTGATGAACGTGATCGCGATATTCGCGATCCAAACCCACCCTGAGAATTTCAAGTTCCTAGGCCTTTCCGTTCAGAAGTTACAATTTTCTATGGTTTCTATGGTTCTGGTCATGAGATCTGGACAAAATATTGTTTTAATATATCATTATCGATTAAAATACCAAATTTCATCTCGATCGAATCCGTAGTTTAGAAATTATCGAGAAACCAAAATTTCAAACGATCGTATTTACGGAACCCCTAGTACAATTCTGCTCATTGATGAACGTGAACGCGACATTTCAGATCCACACATATCCTGAAAATTTCAAGTCCCTAGGCCTTTCCGTTCGAAAGTTATGATTTTCTATGGTTTCTTTGGTTCTGGTCAGGTGATCTGGAGAAATGTAGCTTGAATATATCATTCTCCATTAGTATACAAAATTTCGTCACGATCGAATCTGTAGTTTTGAAATTATCAAGATAACTAAATTTCAAAAGACCATATTTACGGAACCCTTAGTATAATTTTGCTCATAGATGAACGTGATCACGACATTCGAGATCCACACCTATCCTGAAAATTTCAAGTCCCTAGGCCTTTCCGTTCAAAAGTTACAATTTTCTATGGTTTCTATGGTTCTGGTCATGTGATCTGGACAAAATTTCACATGTAGCTTGAACACCTCATTCTCCATTTGTGTGCCGAATTTCATTTTGATCGAATCTGTAGTTTTTGAGCAATCAGGGGACCAAAACTTTGAACGGCCATATTTACGGAACCCCTGGTGGAATTTGGCCCATTAACTAACTTAACCGAGGCATTCGGGAACTGAACCCACACTGAAAATTTCGAGTCTCTAGGTTGATCCGTTCGAGAGTTATCGTGCTTACGGCCGACCGGACGGACAGACTCGAATTTTCCGACGGATTCGTCATCAGTGAGTCGAACATAGTCGATTGAGACCATTTTCGGCTCAAAATTCGAAAAATACAGACATCGTGACGAAATGATATAGCCCTCGTGTAAGTTGTACGAGCGCTCAAAAAGAATATCACAATCTACCAACTCACAATACAGAAAATCATAGGCTCTCACCAGTAATTCCACATTATCTGTCTTTCTGATTGACAAAAACTTGCAGTTTTGTTCTTACGTAAGAGACTATCCACTTTATTGACATCTTTCCTGAACAAACCAATGTTATTGACAAGTTGGCTGAAAAGTTTCGGTGCAAGGTAGTCGCAGCAACATTGTCCCACAGTTTTATTGCAACGGGGTACTCTAAGATAGTTCACTTTACTTCTTGTTTTGTAACAGTGTGCTATGGGGTCGGATGTTATTTTGGACTATGCAAATTGGTTTTAGAGGTTTGAACCATGATGCGTGAATTTTATTATAATACTAGCAGACCCGGCCATGCCTTGCTGTGGATAAGGTATAGGTACTTCAATTAAATTGTAGTGAAATATTCAATACAGTGGAATTATTATTTTTATTAACCCTGACTTATCCCTAACTTAGTTCTAACCAAACCCTATCCTAACCCTTAGCTAACCCTCTCGTGACCCTAAACTAAACCTAACCCAACCCAACGCAATCCCTATCCTCTTTATTTCGGGTTGTGGAGAAAAATGTCCTGGCTACGCAATATCAGACAATGGTGTGGTCTTTCGGCCGAAGAATTGTTTCGCGCGGCAGCTGATCGAGAAAGATTTCAGGAAATCATAAGCATGATGTAAGCCAACGTCTGAAGACAGACAGGGCACCAAAAGAAGAAAAAGATTCAACCACGACCCGTGACTTGGGATATGTCGGTTTGGCTTGATGTTGTTGCCGGCCGACAAAAAAAAAAAACAAATTGGGGAAATGCGGGGACCACCGGAAAATACATTCCTGTCCGTACTTCGATGATATCCCATTCATAGCGGTCCTCTCTCTTCTTTCTCCTCATGACTCCTGTCACAAAGCCGTAAAAACCTTCCAGGATCCTTCATGCTGTAAGATTTTCTCTATTATATTCTCAACTGGCGGTAAGCGGCCTATCCTTCCAAGCAAAGCATTCCTTTCCTCATTCCATCTGAGAGAGTAACAGACCATGTGCTTCGGGTCATCTACAACGTGGCATGCAAGACACAGCTTTTCCCGTGTCCATCCTATCCTCTTAGTGAAAGTACCATAAGATCCATGCCCTGTCAAAAATTGAGAAGAATAGTCGTTTTATGCTCACATTGAATCCATTGCTCCAAATTCCTGATAAGCCTGCGTGTCCATGCAATATTTTACCCTCCATCATCCCATCTCTCCTGTATTTTCTCAATGTCAATATTACCTCAATGACAATATTATCTCACCACGACTTTTCTTAAAACCGAATCGACAGCGGAAAAATGAAACTGACATGGGTACGATAATGTATCTGTTGGAAGAAATATTATAATTGGATCGACTAAATCTGCTGCTGAGGCAATTGGCTTGAATGTTAAGGACAAGAAGATAACGAATCATTCGAATAGATCAACTGCTGTTAGCGAATTGGCAAAAAGTGGCGTAGAAGAACAACAATCGCTTAAAATTACTGGTCATAGCAATCAGAATTCTATAAAACCATGCTTAAATCTCGATCAAGAACACCACAACAAGATCATAAATATTATGCGTGGTAATAGATCTTCTATAGTAGAGAAAATCAACGAATCATAATAATTAGAAAAATAACAGTAATATATCTATAATTTGAAAAAAAATATTTACATAATTGAAAAATAGATCTTTCATAGTAGAGAACAGCAACGAATCAAAAGTTGAGTTGAATTTTGATAATTGTAGGTACTTTCACTACTGTATGTAGGTGCTTTTAATGAATAAAAAAATTGAGGAAAAGCACGTGAAGTCAGGAGCTTTTGAGCGCCCTTTCATCTACCTTGTAGGTGGATTCGCATTTTCTAGTTCTAGAAAGCAATGGAAAAATTTTTGGCAGCTGTTATAATTGTCTATGGTTCACGACCTGGACGAAATGTAGATCGAATATATCATTCTCCATTCAAATACAAAATTTCGTCACGATCGAATCCGTTATTTTGAAACTAACAAGTAAACTAAATTTCAAACGACAATATCCACGGAACCCCTAGTCCAATTTTGCTCATAGATAAACGTGACCGCGACATCCGAGATCCACACCTATCCTGAAAATTTCAAGTCCCTAGGCCTTTTCGTTCGAAAGTTATAATTTTCTATGGTTCCTATGGTTCTAGTCATGCGATCTGGAAAAAAAATTACGAAAAGCACTGCCGTGGAGGCAGCAGCATTTGAGCGCTCGTACATGCACCTTGTAGGTAGATTCGCATTTTCCAGTTTTGGAAACACATTGAGGAAATTTTGGACAGCTGTCAAACAAATTTTCAAACTGAGGCAAAAATCCAGACTTCAAGTCAGTGTTTAGGTGACCAATATTTTTTTTCGATAATTCGCTAGAATTTTTTACGGTATCTATGGTCTCGGTGAAGCGATCTGGACACAATTTCCCACGTAGTTTGAATATATTATTCTTCATCTATGTGCGAAATTTCATTCCAACCCAATAAGTAGTTTCGAAATTATCAGGAAAAAAAAATAGTTTGAAGGGCTATATTTACGGAACCCCTAGTCTAATTTTGCTCATTGATGAACGTGAACGCGAAATTCGCGATCCGAACCAATCCTGAAAATTTCAAGTCCCTAGGCCTTTCTGTTCGAAAGTTATGATTTTCTATGGTTTCTATGGTTTTGATCATGCGATCTGAAAAAAATTAAGCTCGAATATATTATTCTCAATTCAAATACAAATTTTCGTCACGATCAAATCCATTGTTTTGAAATTATCGAAAAAACCGAATTTTAAACGGCCATATTTACGGAACCCCTAGTCTACTTTTGATCATCGATAAAAGTGATCTCGACATTTCAAAGAGATCCAAACCTACCTGAAAATTTCAATTTTTCAGGCCTTTCCGTTCGAAAGCTTTAATTTTTTATGGTTCCTATTGTTCTGATCATGCGATTTGGACAAAATTGCATGCAGCTTGATCTCGTGATTGTCCATTTGGGTGCAAAATTTCATCTCGATCGAATCTGTAGTTTCGAAGTAATCAGGAGAACGGCTATACAGGGTCTTTCACGAGGAACCTCACCCATATTTATACGGGAAACTACTGAACGTATTTTCATGAAATTCAGCACTTATAAGTATTTCACGATGCTGATGAAATCTAAAATATTTTCAAGGCATGAGCACCTCCGGTTTTTCCGGAAATGACGTCAACTTCCGTTTTTCAAATTAGAACACCATTTTTTTATTGCAGAAATAGATTCCTTAGAAAATTTCAAGTTATTTTGATGTAACATTTTTCAGTTTTGGTTGGAAAATTCTCTCTGAGCGGGAAAATTCGAAAAAAAAATCGAAAATAGAGCTCCGCTGAAACAAGAATAACTTCGAGGTTTTTGGATGGAAAATTTTCATTTTTGGGATTTTTCAAGATGTAAGATTGATGTATCCACTTTAAAAATCGAAATCGCGATTCATGATACAGGGGGTGAAAAAATCGCTTTCAAAGTTAGGGATGACAAAATCGTGAAAAATCAATTTTTTCAAATTAGAACCCCATTTTTTATGGCAGATATTGAATCTACGAAAATAATGTGAGTGTATGCATCACACCCTTGCCCTAAAACGGATATTTTCTGAGTTATTCACAAAAAACTGTTTTTCGTCTTGAATTTTCAGCTATTTCTTTTCCCTTCACGCCAAAAAGATGAAATTTTCAGGAACTGTTACTTAAACCATGTTTTAGATTTTACTACCCTAATATGCGAGAGAAAAAAGTTACAGGTTGTTCCTAAATAGATGGCGAATTTGGATTCGAATTTGTATCGGAAACCTCTTCATTTCAACTAATCGGCCATCGGTTTTCTCTCCAGTGATAAATAAATAATTCCTTATGAACCATATGCAAAAACTTACCATGTTTTACATTCTTTTTTTTTAATGATAGATATCATTAATTACATCTGCCAAATTCCTCTTTATTCAGTAGCATTTTGTGTTTACTATTAAGGTACCATGGTTCTCCTAATAGTAACTTGAAGTCGGTTTCAAGAAGGGGTGAAAAATCTACAGCATGGTTCAAATAACAGTTCCTGAAAATTTCATCTTTTTGGCGTGAAGGGAAAAGAAATAGCTGAAAATTCAAGACGAAAAACAGTTTTTTGTGAATAACTCAGAAAATATCCATTTTAGGGCAAGGGTGTGATGCATACACTCACACTATTTTTGAACGCTCGTACTACTTACACGAGGGCTATATCATTTCGTCACGATGTCTGTATTTTTCGAATTTTGAGCCGAAAATGGTCTCAATCGACTATGTTCGACTCACTGATGACGAATCCGTCGGAAAATTCGAGTCTGTCCGTCCGTCCGTCCGTCCGGCCGTCCGGCCGTCCGTCAGCACGATAACTCTCGAACAAAACAACATAGAGACTTGAAATTTTCAGTGTGGGTTCAGTTCCCGAATGGCTCGGTTAAGTTCGTTAATGGGCCAAATTCCACCAGGGGTTCCGTAAATTTGGCCGTTCAAAGTTTTGTTTCCCTGATTACTTGAAAACTACAGATTTGATCGAGATGAAATTTTGCACTCAAATGGAAAATGAGGTGTTCAAGCTACATGTGAAATTTTGTCCAGATCGCATGACCAGAACCATAGAAACCATAGAAAATTGTAACTTTTGAACGGAAAGGCCTATGGACTTGAAATTTTCAGGATAGGTGTGGATCTCGAATGTCGTGATCACGTTCATCTATGAGCAACATTATACAAGGGGTTCCGTAAATACGGTCGTTTGAAATTTTGTTTTCTCGATAAATTCGAAACTGCGGATTCGATCGAGATGAAATTTTGTATTTTAATCGAGAATGATATATTGAAGCAATATTTTGTCCAGATCGCATGACCAGAACCATAGAAACCATAGAAAATTCTAACTTTTAAACGGAAAGGCCTAGGAACTTGAAATTTTCAGGGTGGGTTTGGATCGCAAATATCACGGTCATGTTCATCAATGAGCAAAATTAGACTAGGGATTCCGTAAATATGGCCGTTCAAAATATTTTTTTCCTGATAGTTTCGAAACTACCGATCAGATTGGAATGAAATTATGCACCTAGCTCAGGAATAATATATTCAAACTACGTGCAAAATTTTGTCCAGATCGCATCACCAAGACCATAGATACCGTGAAAAATTCTAGCGAATTATCGGAAAAAAATTGATCAGCTGAAGCACCGACATGAAGTCTGGAGTTTCGCCTAAGTTTCAGAATTTTTTTGACAGCTGTCAAAAATTCCTTCAATTGATTTCTAAAACTGGAGAATGCGAATCTACCTACAAGGTGCATGTACGAGCGCTCAAAAGCTCCTGCCTTCATGGCAGTGCTTTTCGTAATTTTTTAACGTAGATTCAATATCTGCCATAAAAAAATTACGAAAAGCACTGCCGTGAAGGCAGGAGCTTTTGAGCGCTCGTACATGCACCTTGTAGGTAGATTCGCATTTTCCAGTTTTAGAAATCAATTGAAGGAATGTTTGACTGCTGTCAAAAAAATCCTGAAACTTAGGCAAAACTCCAGACTTCATGTCGGTGCTTCAGCTGATCAATTTTTTTCCGATAATTCGAATTTTCCACGGTATCTATGGTCTTGGTGATGCGATCTGGACAAAATTTTGCACGTAGTTTGAATACATTATTCCTGAGCTAGGTGCATAATTTCATTCCAATCCGATCAGTAGTTTCGAAACTATCAGGAAAAAAATATCTTGAACGGCCATATTTACGGAACCCCTAGTCTAATTTTGCTCATTGATGAACGTGACCGTGAAATTTGCGATCCAAACCCACCCTGAGAATTTCAAGTTCCTAGGCCTTTCCGTTCAAAAGTTACAATTTTCTATGGTTTCTATGGTTCTGGTCATGCGATCTGGACAAAATATTGCTTCAATATATCATTCTCGATTAAAATACTAAATTTCATCTCGATTGAATCCGTAGTTTCAAATTAATCGAGAAAACAAAATTTCAAACGACCGTATTTACGGAACCCCTTGTATAATGTTGCTCATAGTTGAACGTGATAACGACATTCAAGATCCACACCTATCCTGAAAATTTCAAGTCCCTAGGCGTTTCCGTTCAAAAGTTACAATTTTCTATGGTTTCTATGGTTCTGGTCATGCGATCTGAACAAAATTTCACATGTAGCTTAAACACCTCATTTTCCATTTGAGTGCAAAATTTCATCTTGATCAAATTTGTAGTTTTCAAGTAATCAGGGAAACAAAACTTTGAACGGCCATATTTACGGAGCCCCTGGTGGAATTTGGCCCATTAACGAACTTAACCGAGCCATTCGGGAACTGAACCCACACTGAAAATTTCAAGTCTCTAGGTTGTTCCGTTCGAGAGTTATCGTGCTTACGGCCGGACGGCCGGACGGACAGACTCGAATTTTCCGACGGATTCGTCATCAGTGAGTCGAACATAGTCGATTGAGACCATTTTCGGCTCAAAATTCGAAAAATACAGACATCGTGACGAAATGATATAGCCCTCGTGTAAGTAGTACGAGCGCTCAAAAATGGGGTTCTAATATCTGCCATAAAAAAATTACGAAAAGCACTGCCATGAAGGCAGGAGCTTTTGAGCGCTCGTACATGCACCTTGTAGGTAGATTCGCATTCTCCAGTTTTAGAAATCAATTGAAGGAATTTTTGACAGCTGTCAAAAAAATTCTGAAACTTAGGCGAAACTCCAGACTTCATGTCGGTGCTTCAGCTGATCAATTTTTTTCCGATAATTCGCTAGAATTTTTCACGGTATCTATGGTCTTGGTGATGCGATCTGGACAAAATTTTGCACGTAGTTTGAATATATTATTCCTGAGCTAGGTGCATAATTTCATTCCAATCTGATCGGTAGTTTCGAAACTATCAGGAAAAAAATATTTTGAACGGCCATATTTACGGAACCCCTAGTCTAATTTTGCTCATTGATGAACGTGACCGTGAAATTTGCGATCCAAACCCACCCTGAAAATTTCAAGTTCCTAGGCCTTTCCGTTCAAAAGTTACAATTTTCTATGGTTTCTATGGTTCTGGTCATGCGATCTGGACAAAATATTGCTTCAATATATCATTCTCGATTAAAATACTAAATTTCATCTCGATCGAATCCGTAGTTTCAAATTAATCGAGAAAACAAAATTTCAAACGACCGTATTTACGGAACCCCTTGTATAATGTTGCTCATAGTTGAACGTGATAACGACATTCAAGATCCACACCTATCCTGAAAATTTCAAGTCCCTAGGCGTTTCCGTTCAAAAGTTACAATTTTCTATGGTTTCTATGGTTCTGGTCATGCGATCTGAACAAAATTTCACATGTAGCTTAAACACCTCATTTTCCATTTGAGTGCAAAATTTCATCTCGATCAAATCTGTAGTTTTCAAGTAATCAGGGAAACAAAACTTTGAACGGCCATATTTACGGAGCCCCTGGTGGAATTTGGCCCATTAACGAACTTAACCGAGCCATTCGGGAACTGAACCCACACTGAAAATTTCAAGTCTCTATGTTGTTTTGTTCGAGAGTTATCGTGCTGACGGACGGCCGGACGGACGGACGGACGGACAGACTCGAATTTTCCGACGGATTCGTCATCAGTGAGTCGAACATAGTCGATTGAGACCATTTTCGGCTCAAAATTCGAAAAATACAGACATCGTGACGAAATGATATAGCCCTCGTGTAAGTAGTACGAGCGCTCAAAAATGGGGTTCTAATTTGAAAAAATTGATTTTTCACGATTTTGTCATCCCTAACTTTGAAAGCGATTTTTTCACCCCCTGTATCATAAATCGCGATTTCGATTTTTAAAGTGGATACATCAATCTTACATCTTAAAAAATCCCAAAAATGAAAATTTTCCATCCAAAAACCTCGAAGTTATTCTTGTTTCAGCGGAGCTCTATTTTCGATTTTTTTTTCGAATTTTCCCGCTCAGAGAGAATTTTCCAACCAAAACTGAAAAATGTTACATCAGAATAACTTGAAATTTTCTAAGGAATCTATTTCTGCAATAAAAAAATGGTGTTCTAATTTGAAAAACGGAAGTTGACGTCATTTCGGGAAAAACCGGAGGTGCTCATGCCTTGAAAATATTTTAGATTTCATCAGCATCGTGAAATACTTATAAGTGCTGAATTTCATGAAAATACGTTCAGTAGTTTCCCGTATAAATATGGGTGAGGTTCCTCGTGAAAGACCCTGTATATACGGAACCCCTTGGTGGAATTCTGCTCATTAACGAACTGAACCGCGGCATCAGGGAACCGAACCCACATTGAAAATTTCAAGTTTTTAGGTGGTTCGAGAGATATCGTGCTTACGGTCAGACGGCTGGCCGGACGGACAGACTCGAATTTTCCGATTCGTTATCAGTGAATCGAAATTTGAAATACTGCGGGGGTTTCTTACTGTTACAGAATTATGTAATTTTCAGATTTTTTGGAATACAATATGAATACATTTCAGCGGTTATTATCTCAAGTATTATATGACGTTGTTTTCGCACGTTTAATTTAAGTTCCACTACTTCTCCCTTTTCATGAGGCGATTCAAAAATCAACACTGAAACCAAACCAAATTATTTGTTATGAACGTGAAACTTCCGCATACCCCCGATCGTCTTCAGGAAATGGCGCGTCCTTTACGACTCTAATGACCGTGAATACCGTGGTGGATCATCAGAAGAGGAACCGGCATCAACGATTTATAAACCGACAAGTGACGCCGGGGGTGATATTCACAGGAGTGGAGGTCCTTTTTTCTTCAGTTATTGACCGCGAGATTCCGATCCGGTATTCATCGAACGGCAGCGATCCGGCGAAAGGGAAACTAATATGGTGGCTTAGAAAAGAACCGGTATAAGTATTCTGCTGGGATTCCGAGGATGAATGTAGGTCCTTTTCTCAAAGAGCAGAGTTTTCGTGGAATGGTTTCCAATACTTGTTGGTTGTCCGTGTGAGAAGATATTGTGATTTTTTTTCTGAGGCTAATCTGTTTGAGTACATCTGGTGACTTGTTGTTTTTGAACGGTGTTTATATATCCGTACCTCAGAGCAAACGGGTATCAAGTCCAAAATTTCAATTTTCGGGTTTTTTGGCTCACCTACATTTAAATTTCGCGCTCTATTTAGTGGTCTACCTACAAAACGATTGGACTTAAAATAACGAAAATAACATGGTATCAAGACCTTAATCACAACGCGAATCAAACGAAAAATGCAAGTATTTTACGGACTCCTGTAAAACTCACATTTTGTGACTTAATACCCTTTTGCTCTGAGGTACGGATATATATAAGAGTTTTTAAATTGAATTATACTTTTTGAAATTTCATAAGTAAAACAAAGTTCATTAGACTTATCAGAGTGCTCTTTCCTATTAAGAAGAGCTTAGTTTGAGCCGAGAATGGTAAGATGGACTTCTAGATGAAGAATTCATGATCAAATTCAATTCAATTCTGCATATCCGGCCGTTTACACAATGAGTTCATTCTTCTAAATCTTCTAGTGCTTCTTGTAGTCTTCTGTCTATGACATCTGGTCGTCGATGTCTGAAGGCTATTCCCGTGTCGTCTGCAGATTTCTTGGGTTTTTAGGAATATCTTAGATACATATGTAGATACATAGTAGAGCAGAGGTCCTAGAACTGATCCTTGAGGCACTCCTGCTTCTACTTGTCTGGTGGAAGATAATGTGTCGTCTGTTTTGACATAAAAATTCCTGTTCCTCAGTTAATTTATTATTATCTTGCAGGTGTTGCCTGAAGTTCTTCGTGCCAAACTCGGTCGAACGCTCTGTCGACATCTAATAGCACTAATCCTGTGGCTTGTTTATTCTGAAATTCCTCAGTGACATATTCAGTGATCCTTAAAGGTTGAAGTTCTGTGGAATGATTTCTTCTGAATCCAAATTGTTCCGGTGGTATCAGATTCAGCGCTTCTCTTTCTTCATCGAGTCTTCTTGCAATGCTCTCAACTATTTTTCCAAGTGCTGACAGTAGACTTATCGGCCTATAACTTTGTGGTAATTTACTATCTTTTCCTGGCTTATTGAACACAATTACTTCCGCTGTATTCCATCTTTTTGGATAGTATTCTGTTCTCATCACTGCGTTTGCTATATAGGCAAGCCCTGCTATTCCTTTTCTGGGCATTTTCCGTAACACGAAATTGTCTTTTCCTGGAGCTTCCCTGTTTTTCAATTTCTAGATTATTTCTTTCTCCGTTGGTATTGTTGGGTTTGGAATGGTATCGCCTTCCGGAGGTTTCAACATCAATTTTTCATTTCCGTCGACTTCTTCTTCCAAGTCTTCATTGTCATCATCTTCCCTGTAGTTGATTCTGGCTTCTCTTTCTATTGCGTCGACAAGTGCTTCGGCTTTTTTAAGCTTTGAGTAGACCATCTCATTTGCTCCGTGTAGAGGCGGGATTTCGGTTTTCTCGCGCACTTTTCATCTTTCATGCTGAGTGGTCTATGGTGCTCAGCTCTCTTACCTTCATACCTTCTGGTTACATCTGTCTGTTCTCAGTTCTCTCTGCATTTTTCAGCTATTTAGCTTTTTCTTATCTTCTTTCCAATGTGAAGTTCACCTATATGTGATAGGTCTAATCGTATTCATAGCCGAGATACAGAGTGTTTTATGTATTCGCCAATATTTTCAATTGCTCATAACTTTTGAACCATCAAGTATAAGCAATTGATATTCGGAACGTGAAAAACACTTGCATAGGTGAATCGATTTATATTTTAACTGATCAAAAAAGTCCAGGTTCGTATTAGAAAAATATGGGACTTTTCGAGCTGAGATTCAACACCCTGTATGACGGAATATTGGAATTTGATTAGAATATTCGGAAAGAGCAGACCATTTTCGATGCAAATCGATAGATTTCAGTGTCCCTCACGACGTTCTACAACATCAAAATTTTTGTCGAAAGATTTAATTCGATTGTAAAATTCCACTCACTTCACAATAATGTCGTACATTGAGATTGAATTCGAATAAATTTTCTGTTGGACTGTATTTTTTTTTCATATTCCAATGAAAAATTTCAAGAATTTTCCAGAAATATATCAGCACCTCAGAGGTAAGGTGTGTTAAGTCACATTTTTTCCAGAAACGAGTTATCTACACTATTGGATTTATATTATTAATTCTATCTAGTGAAAAACAGATTCAACTCCCTAGTTAGTTGCATATATATTATATACAACTAACTAGGGAGTTAAATCTGTTTTCCACTAGATAGAATTAATAATATAAATCCAATAGTGTAGATAACTCGTCTCTGGAAAAAACGTGACTTAACACACCTTACCTCTGAGGTGCTGATATGGATTTTTGACTAATTCATTCAAAATGATCAACAGTTAGAAAATAAATAAATAAATGAGTGAACAAGTGTAACATTTGAAAGTAATCATAAAAATTGCTCAAAAGTGCAACCGTTATGCTGGATGCACATTCTTACTCTTTTCAAATGATGTCTTATAGCCTTTTCGATCATTTGTGGATCATTACGGATCTTATTGCAGGCAACTTCGGTTCGTCGTAGAAGAATATCCTCACTTCCAATCTCAGACGCATACACGAGATTTCAAATATCCCCAAACGAAATGATCGATAGGGATGAGATCTGGTGATCTAGGGAACCATGCATGAGGTCCACATCTGCCTATCCACATATTTGGAAAGTTCTGATCCAGAGAGTTCCGAAAAACAAAAAAGAAAAAATTACGAAAAGCGCAGCCGTGAAGTCAGGAGCTTTTGAGCGCTCGTACGTCCACCTTGTAGGTAGATTCGCATTTTCCAGTTTCAGAAACAAATTGAAATTTTTCTGACAGCTGTCAAAAAAATTCTCAAACTAAGGCGAAACTCCAGACTTCAGTGCTTCAGCTGAACAATTTATTTTCGATAAGATTCTCTATGGTATCTATAGTCTTGGTAATGCGATCTGGATTTAATTTGGCACGTAGTTTGAATACATTATTCTTCAGTTATGTGCAGAATTTCATTAGAATCCAATCAGTAATTTCGAAATGATCAGGAAAAAATATTTTGAACGGCCATATTTACGGAACGCCTAGATATATTTTGCTCATTGATGAACGTGACTGCGACATTTGCGATCCAAACCTACCCTGAAAATTTCAAGTCTCTAGGCCTTTCCGTTCGAAAGTTATGATTTTCTATGGTTCTGGTCATGCGATCTGGAGAAATGTAGCTTGAATATATCATTCTCCATTAATATAAAATTATATAAAATATAATAATAAAATTTCGTCACGATCGAATCTGTAGTTTTGAAATTATCAAGAAAACTAAATTTCAAACGACCATATTTACGGAACCCCTAGTATAATAGCTCATAGATAAACGTCATCACGACATTCGAGATCCACACCTATCCTGAAAATTTGAAGTCCCTAGGCGTTTCCGTTCAAAAGTTTCCATTTTCTATGGTTTCTATGGTTCTGGTCTTCACCTGGTTACAGAATGCCTCGCCATTGCAAACCAGCGCAAAGAATGTCTTGGACAAGAGAATTACAGGAGGAATGAGGATCTAACTCCTTGAAGCCCTCTCAGATGCTGGAGTTCATTGGAGCTCTGGAGCTGGAGGGCAAGCTGTAGGTAGCGCAGTTGCGAATACGGCTCTGATGGGGGGCACAATAGACTTTGAGGTCGCAGTGGAACGTAACCCCCTTCCTAACTATTAACTATTAACTATTATGGTTCTGGTCATGCAATCTGGACAAAATTGCACATGTAGCTTGAACACCTCATTCTCCATTTGAGTGCGAAATTTCATCTCGATCGAATCTGTAGTTCCGAAGTAATCAGGAGAACTAAACTTCGAACGGCCATATTTACGGAACCCCTGGTGGAATCCTGCCCATTAACAAACTCAACCGAAGCATTTGGGATTTGAACCTACACTGAAAATTTCAAGTCTCCAGGTTGTTCCGTTCGAGAGTAATCATGCTTACGGCCAGACGGGCAGACTCGAATTTTCCGACGGATTCGTCATCAGTGAGTCGAACATAGTCGAATGAGACCATTTTCGGCTCAAAATTCGAAATATACAGACATCGTGACGAAATGTTATAGCTCTCGTGTAAGTAGTACGAGCGCTCAAAAATCTCTTAAATGAGGTAGAGCCTCATCATGCTGGAAATACATTCCTGAAATGTTCGTACCGTCGAGTAGGTGGTACAGGCAGATGATTTCGAAGGAAATCCAAATAAATATTCTCTGTAAGCCGTCTTGGCAGGATGGGAGGACCCATCTATCGATCATTATAAACTGCACACCATACATTAATTGAAAATTTGTGCTGGGATTTCATGTGTCTGACTGCGTGTGGATTTTCTTGAGTCCACTCATATGAATTCCTCAAATTGTTGACTCCATCCCTCGTAAATGTGGCCTGATCAGTAAATAAAATTTCGTTCACAATTCATTCATTCCGTGAAATCCACCGAATAAAACGAATTCTACGAATTTCATCACCTGGCTCTAATTTTTGAATCTTTTGGATATCAAAGGGGTAGAGATTGTTTTTATTCAATCTGCGCCATACAGTTACATGCGGCACATTTAGAGCATGGAAAATTGTTCTATTGCTGTATTCTAGATGAGCCTCTATCATTTCGAAAATTTCTTCTTCAGTATCTTGGTGTCTTCTTTCTTGGGTACTATGCAATGTTGATGTAGGAAAGCGGCCATTTTCACGAATATAATCAAAGACTGAAGAGAAAATTTTATGATTGAATTGATTGAATATGGTTATCTTCTATTAGGGAATCTTGATTGATATTCCCGTACAGCCACTATACTGTCACAAAAACCATACACCAACAACATAATAATATCAACATATTCTCGATTCGAGAATCTATGAGGCATTATTTATTATTATTGAAAATTATGAACTTTTTTTGAAGAATAAGGGATCAGACCACAAGATTGTCGACACCAGTTGTCAAAATTTTTTTTTGTGTCTTTATATTGTTGTAGCCTACTTGAATGAAAACTAGTGGGATCCAACACAAATTAATATGCTCCTATGTTGTTCGAATGTTCGTGTATGGTTCCTGTAACGATGAGCCATATTTCCGAGGGATGGAGTCTTCAATTCGAGGAATTTGCATCGATGGGCTGAATAAAATCCACATGCAGTCTTGTTTACTCATTTTTTTATTTATTTTTCACCATTAATCATTTTGAATAAATTATTCCAAATCCATATTTTTCTGAAGAATTCCTGAAATTATTTATTAGAATCTTAATATATAAAACAAAGTGGGGTTCGTTCCACCACTTATAACTTGAGAACATGGTTTTTGATTTTTTGAATTCGTCTCCGTCCAGAATAGGAGAATAACTATTGAAAACATTGTAAAATTGCCGAAAAAATAAAATAAAACAAAGAAAATTTTCCAATACAAAATGTTCATAGATTTCGTGACTGTCAAGAATGTGGAATAACGTCAGTAATGAAAAATGACGGTTGTCAAATATTTATGTGCTTGGTTTCAATGAAAGATTCCCGATTATTTTGTCAATCTCAGTCAGTATATTAGTTATATAAATATTTACGTCGCGAAGTGTTCAATTAATGTTGTCTATGATTTGTTTTGAAGTGTGCGGCGCCAGTATGGAGGAAAGCGCTGGAAGTGCAATGTAATGTCTCTCGGATGAATTCAGCACAGAGACTGGGACTCTAAAGGGTAGCTTCGGCATACAGAACTGTGTCAGCGGAGGATGTCCAAGTGATTGCTGGCTTCCCACCAACTAATGGTGGCGGATGCGGAAAGATGCTTCTTTTATACCATAGGAGGAGCTCTTCCGGGCAATCGACGTATGGCAGGAAGGATGACATTGAGAAAATACAGGAGAAATGGGATGATGGAGAATGAAATGCTGCTTGGATGCGCAGGCTGATCAGGAATTTGGAGCAGTAAATCCAATGTTAGCATAAAACGACTATTTTACTCACATTTTGACTGGGCATGGAACTTATGGTACTTTTACTAAGAGTATAGGATGGACACGGCAAGATTTGTGTCTTGCATGCCACGTTGTAGATGACCAGAAGCACATCGTAGTACGAGCGCACGTACAAATATTTTATCAGTCCAACCCAAAATTGCGCATGGTCTATTCTCTCAGACGGATGGAGGAAAGGAACGCTTTGGTTGGAAAGATAGGCCGCTTACAGCCAGTTGAGAATATAATAGAGAAAATGATACAGCATCAAGGATCCTGGAAGGTATTTACGGCTTTGTGACAGGAGTCATGAGGAGAAAGGAGACAGAGGACCGCTATGCATAAGGGATCATCGAAGTACGGACAGCGTTGTATTTTCCGGTGCTCCCCGCATTTCCCCAAGTTGTTTTTTTTTTGGCGGCCGGCAACAACATCAAGCCAAACCATATCCCACATATCCCACGACACGGGTCGTGGTTGAATCTATCAGCATATTTTTTTCCACAACCCGAAGTAAAGAGGTTAGGGATTGCGTTGGGTTGGGTTAGGTTCAGGTTAGGGTCACGATAGTGTTAGCTTAGGCTAAGGATAGGTTTAGGTTAGACTTAAGCTAGGGAATAATAATTCCACTGTATTGAATATTTCACTAAAATTTAATTAAATTATACCTTAGCCACTGCAACGCGTGACCGGGCTGCTAGTATGGAATTAAATACAAATATTCCATCAATCCAACATACAATTTTTCCAATATATCTAAATGTACGACATTATTGTGAAGTTAGTGGAATATTACTATCGAATTAAATCTTTCGGCAAAAATTTTGATGGGTCAAACGTCGGGCGGGACACTGAAATCTACTGATCCCTATTGAAAATATTTTGCTCTTTTCGAATATTCTTATCAAATTCCAATATTCCTTTATACAGGGTGCTGAATCTCAGCTTGCGGAAAGTACCATATTTTTCAAATACGGACCTGAATTTTTTGTCAATTCAAAGATGAATCGATATACCTAGGGATGTGTGGTTTACGTTTCAAATACTAATTGATAATACTGAATGGTTCAAAAGTTATAAGCAATTTAAAATATTGGCGAATACATAAAACACCCTGTATCTCGACTATGAAGTTGAATAGACCTATCACTTATGAGTTTTTTGGACTTGTCTAAGGAAGCTATATCTCAGGTTAACTTATGTACATTTACCAATGAAACACCCTGTATAATAGGTCTAATCAACTTCATAGTCGAAATACAGGATGATTCATATATTCGCCAATATTTTCAATAGTTTATAACTTTTTGACCATCCGTTATAATAAGTTGATATTTGAAACGTAAAACACACTCCCATGGAAAAAACATTTTTGAACTGATCGAAATAGCCAAGTCCGTATTAGGAAAATATGGGACTTTTCTCAAGCTAAGATTCAACACCCTGTTTGAAGTAATATTTGAATTTGATTATAATATTCCGGAAGAGCAGAAGATTTTCGATAGGGATCAGTAGATTTCAGTGTCCCGCACGACATTTGATTCATCAAAATTTTTGTCGAAAGATTGAATTCGATAGTGTAATTCCTGAGAAATTCCACTTCATAAAAATTGACAGAAAGCACTGCCGTGAAGTCAGTTGAGCGCTCGTTCATCAACATTGTAGGTAGATTTTCATTTTCCAGTTTTAGAAATCAATTGAAAAATATTTGACAGCTGTCAAGAGAAATTTAAAATTAGGGCGAAACTACTGACTTCGCGTCAGTGCTTTTCGATAATTTGCTAGAATAGGATGAACGTGAACATGAAATTAAAAATCCACACCTATCCTGAAAATCCCTAGGCCTTTCCGTGCGAAAATCATAATTTTCTATGGTTTCTATGGTTCTGGTCATGCGATCTGGACAAAATTTCGCATGTAGCTTGAACACACTCTATCTGAGTGCAAAATTTCATCTTGATCGAATCAGTAGGCTCGAAGTAACGAGAGTGTGGATTTTCGAACGGCCATATTTACGGAACCCCTGGTCGAATTTTGGCCAATAACAAACTCAACCGCGGCATTCGAGATTCAAACCTACCCTGAAAAATTCATGACTCTAGGTCGTTTCGTTCGAGAGTTATCGTGTATATGGCCGGACGGCGGCCAGACGGACAGACTCGAATTTTTGACGGATTTGTCATCAGTGTGGGAAACCTTGTCGATTGAGATCATTTTCGGCTCAAAATTCCAAAAAATACAGACATCGTGACAAAATGATATAGCCCTCGTTTAAGTAGAACGAGCGCTCAAAAATTGTTATGTAGACTTTACGCTTCCAGAGTTCTGATGTTGCCATGGCATTACAGATGAGTGAAATGGAAAACCAATAAAAAGACGAGTTTTTATGATATATTTAATATGAATCGGTGTTTCCATCTATTGAAGTTTGTAACAATGAATTGACAGTATCTGTCTTACTGAAATTGGACACTGAGGGCTATTTGGATAAATTTCATCTTTTGAAGTTTATAAAAACCAAATGACAGTAGGTATATTTCATTCTGACAATGAACACTGAAGGCAGTTTTGGTACTCAGAAACAAGGGCGTTATAGCATCAGTGCTTTTCAAATTTTGTCATCACTACATAGGGAAACGATGCAGATAATTTATTCACTTACTATAATACATGATGACATAACTCCTGCAGTAATATGAATATATTTCACAGGATAAGAATTCCTACTGAGCAACAATTTAAATTCGAAATAGTGCGGATAAATTTATCCAACCCGCACATCGAAGAAGATCCGTCTTAGGAATGCTGAAAGATGGTACGAATTCCGGTACCGATCGGCGAGGAAACCTCATGGGACCAACGATATATTAGGTTGGGGAAAAAGTAATTTCGTATTTCGCGCCATTTTTCTCAACGAAGTATATCTCGTTCGTTGTTGGTCTCATCACGTCTCACGATACGGCGTTGTAAAGGTGTGCTAGTATACTACAAACGCTTCTTCGACAGTTTTGCGCTTGATTGGTTCAATCGTGGACAATCGTTAGTCGAGTATGGAGGTTTCAAAGGAAGAAATTCGCCATATATGTTACTTTTTACTACCTGAAAGGGAAAAAGGCGTCGAAAGATACCAAAAAAATTTGCAATGCATACAGGGCCGATACTCTTTCGGTTCGTGTTGCACAACAGTGGTTCGAGCGATTCCGCTCTTGTGTAGTGGAGGTGAATGATGCACCACGCACTGGCAGGACTTCGGCGAAAATGTGGATAAAATCATGTGAAATATCGAGATCGACCGTCATTTTATTCATCGTAGCATCGCCCAGGAGCTGAAAATCTATCATAAAACCGTTTTGAACCATTTGCAGAACGCTGGATTGAAAAAAGGTCGATGTTTGGGAGCTACACGAGCTGACGCAAAAAAACGTTAAAGACCGAATTTCCATATGCTAATCGCAACAAAATCGACCCATTTCTGAAGCGGATGGTGAATGGTGATAAAAATGGGTTGATTATAACAATGTCAAGCGACAGATATCGTGGTCGAAAACGAACGACGTTTCCCAGACCGCAACCAAGCCAGGACTGATGGCCAGGAAGGAGTTACTGTGTGTTTGGTGAGATAGGCCGACATAACTCTACTATGAGCTGCTCTTCGATGGTCAAACTCTCAATTCTGCCCTCTTCTGTGAACAACTCAATTGTTTGAAGCTGGCGATCGTACATAAGCGGCCAGCTTTGGTGAATAGGAACAGTATCGTGTTCCATCAGGACAACGCCAGGCCGCACACATCTTTGATGACGCGCCAGAAGTTTTGGGAGCTAGGATGGGAAGTTTTTATGCATCCACCCTATAGTCCGGACCTGGCACCAAGTGACTATCACATGTTCCTGTCCATAGCCAACGCGCTTGGTGGTAAAAATTTGGCCTCATTAGAGGCCTATAAAAATTGGTTGTCCGAGTCTTTTGCCAATAGGGACAAGGACTTCTACACGACGGGCATTATGAAACTGAATTCTTGTTGGCAACAAGTTCTCGAACAGACAGGCGCATATTTGACTCAAATTGGATGATTGTAACACTTTTTATAGAGAATTGAAGCAAAGTGAAAAATGCGAAATTACTTTTTCCACAACCTTATACAGTGTGTCCGGGAAAATGTGGGAAATCTCTCGGATTCAGATAAAACATAAAAGAATAAGATGACCAGTTCCCATAACTTTTTTCCTAGAGACCCCCCCTTCGGAGATACGGCCTCCTGAATGACGTCACTGGAAATTAATTTTACTGAAATAAATTTTAAACTACTTGATATAATTCAATGAAAATTTGACATGATGAATAATAGTAAAAACCTCTTAAAATACTGCCCTTGAATTTGAATTAGCTTGTTTAGTTCACCAGGTTGTAAGTTTTAATACTTACATTTTTAACACCCTGTATGATAAAGAGGTGAAAAAAACAAATTTGGATACCTTGAACATTAAGCTAAAGAAAAGGTACTGTTCATTGTCGATAAAATGAACCGTTTTCGAAAAACAAAATAATGAAAGAAGTAACTTTTTTATTTCTATCAAAAAGAACTACGAATTCTAATTTTTTTTTCTGCAATGAAGTGTGATAAAAAAGTTATTCAAAGAACAAAAAAATTTGAGTTCATGTTATTGAATCCGACAAAATTACAAAGATTCCCAACAATGCAATTTTGGCCCAGAAAGGCACCTTAACAAAAATACATACATTTCATTGGATGTGATAAGAAACAAATTTTGTCGGATTCAATAACATAAACTGAAACTTTTTTGTTTCTTGAATAACTTTTTTATCACACTTTGTTGCAGACAAAAAAAATTAGAATTCCCGATTCTTTTCAATAGAAATAAAGAAATTACTTCTTTTATTATTCTGTTTTTCGAAAAAGGTTCATTTTATCGACTATGAATAAGAGTACCTTTTCTTCAGCTTAATGTTCAAGGTATTCAAATTTGTTTTTTTTATTTCCTCATTATACAGGGTGTTGAAAATGTAAGCATTAAAACGTACAACCTAGTCCGCCCCTGGTAAACTAAACGAGCAAATTTAAATTTAAGGACAGTATTTTAAGAGGTCCTCACTACTGTTCATCATATCAAATTTTCATTAAATTATATTAAGTAGTTCAAAATTTATTCCAGTAAAATGAATTTCAAGTGACGTCATTCAGGAGGCCGTATCTCCGTAGGGAGGGCCGCTAGGAAAAAAAATTATGGGAACTTGTCATCTTATTCTTTCATGTTTTATCTGAATCCGAGAGATTTCCCACATTTTCCCGGACACCCTGTATATTGCCATTCGTCACAGCAAATAAAGTAATCAACAAAGTTGCATTTCGTGCGATATGAATCAACAGTTATCTCGAATTATCGCATGTGAGAGAAAATAGGCCTTCATACTCAAAATACTCATATTCGGCTTCGAAGATAGTGAATGCTGATTATGAATAGAAATATTCCAGGTAATCTCCAAAAAGTAACCATTTCATTCAAATTCATTGATATAAAGAAGAAATCCTCATTTTCTCCTGAAGTCTAACGACAAAATGAGCAACAAAAGTCCCCAAAAACCTGCAAGTATCAAGAAAATAATTTTCACGGATAATTTCCGAACACTCACCGATGTAATTTGGTCCTCCACCAGCATTATAACCCGTTCTCCACCTTCTTCTTGCTAAAACTGCTCTCCACGGTTGTTTCGAATGTAGTGCAGCTTCCATTATCCAATCATCAGGACCAATATGTACCAGATCCAGTTGAGTGAAATGCCTGGAGAAGTCTTCGAAAGACATCCTGAAAAAGAAGATTGAGATTGAGAGAATTGATTTAAAATTTTTGTGTTGGCGAGAGAAAATCAATATTCTGTTTGTAGAGTAATAACATAATAACAAAACATAAACATAAGCATAAAAATTACGGAAAGCACTGCTGTGAAGTCAGGAGCTTTTGAGCGCTCGTTCATCCAACTTGTAGGTAGGTTCGCATTCTCCAGTTATAGAAACCAATTGAAAAAGATTTTGACAGCTTTCAAAGAAGATTTCAAACTAAGGCGAAAATCCAGACTTCACGTCAGTGCTTTAGACGAACAATTTTTTTTTCGATAATTCGCTAGAATTTTCTACGGTATTTATGGTCTTGGTAATGCGATCTGGACAATTTCCCACGTAGTTTGAATACATTATTCTTCATATATGTGCGAAATTTTATTCCAATGTTTCGAAATTATCATTAAAAAAAAATAGTTTTAACGGCTATATTTACGGAACCCCTACTCGAATTTTGCGCATTGATGAACATGAGCGCGAAATTCGCGATCCGAACCTATCTTGAAAATTTCAAGTCCCTAGGCCTTTGCATTCAAAAGTTATGATTTTCTATGGTTTCTATGATTATGATCATGCGATCTGAAAAAGATATAACTGGAATATATCATTCTCAATTTAAATACAAAATTTCGTCACGATCAAATCCAAAGTTTTGAAATTATCAAGAAAACTGAATCACAAACGACCATATTAACGGAACCCTTAGTCTATCTTTGCTCATTGATGAACGTGACCACGACATTCGAGATCCACACCTATCCTGAAAATCCTAGGCATTTCCATGACAAAGTTATAATTTTCTATGGTTCCTACGGTTCTGGTCACGCGAGCTGGACAAAATTATGCATGTAGCTTGAACACGTAATTCTCCATCTGAGTGCAAAAATTCACCTCGATCGAATTTGTAGTTTCGAAGTAATCAGAAAAACAAAATTTCGAGCGGCCATATTCACGGAACCCCAGGGCGAAGTTTTCCCAATAACGAACTTAACCGCGGCATTCGAGATTCGAACCTACCCTGAAAGTTTCAAGTCTCTAGGAAATTCCGTTCGAAAGTTATCGTGTGTACGGACGGCCGGACGGACAGCCTCGAATTTTTCGACGGATTCGTCATCAGAACATAGTCGTTTGAGACCATTTTTGGCTCAAAATTCGTAAAATACAGACATGTATTTTGACGAAATGATATAGCCCTCGTGTAAGTAATACGAGCGCTCAAAAAAGCATAGAAAATATAAATAACTACACTTGCATGCATGTATTAGAAAGTGGAAAATAGCTATCATTACAACTAAGGAAATATGAATAGTATATTTCCGAGGTTGTCTAGTTAGGAATTTTTGAATTTATCTGTTTAGAAGATATAGTTATAGTTTTATAGTTTGGTAAGTGGGTTACATTCCACTGCGACCTCAAGGTCTATTGGGACCCCCATCAGAGCTGTTTCAGCAAATGCACTTCCTACAGCTCGCCCTCCAGTTCCAGAGCTTCGATGAACTCCTGTATCTGAAAAACCTTCAAGGTTAAATCCTTGTTTCTCCTGTAATTCTCTTGTCCATTCTTTGCGCCGGTTTGAAATGACGTGGAATTTTTTAGCCAGGTGAACAGTAATTCCCTACTCTTTCCCACAAAATCTACACTCGTCAGTTTCTAATCATATGCTTTCTAGGGCGATAATGTTCTGTGATGATTGCAAGTATTTCTGTAGTTTTTCCAAGTAAAATGGGAAACTCCCAGAACAAAATTCACCAAGAGAATGTTCAAAGCCAGCCGAAACTAGAAAAACAAACACAGCAAAAACACGGAAACAACGGAAAAATTCAAGAGCGGAGAGAGAAGAAGATATGTGTTCGCGACGATATGTTTATATGGAACCGTATTTTTATAACCTCTGCGATACATATATAAATATACATATATTATGTGAATTTAAAAACCCTCTATTCAGTGCATTTTTCAGTAATTCCAATATTCCGTAACTCGAAGTAAGAGTACTGGCCCTTGGAGATTCGAGTAAGGGAAGTTCCACTGTAGTTTAAATAAACTGCTCCACATGAGTTAGGGATATTGACTTAAAGTGCAAAAAAATATAGTTAAAATAAGATTTTTGTGATGAAAATTCATATTAATATGATTTCAAGTTGCGAATTAATTTTAGCCTGTAGGTCTGCAGCGTATACAGGGTGGTTGAGTAAAATCGAGTACAATAACGAAATATTGTTCCCAGAGAATTCAAGCATTTTAAGACTTTCAATACAATGTATGGCATCCACGGGCATCAATAAAACGCTTGACATCTTTTTTGCATACTACACACGAGGTTGTTGAACATTTCTTGAGGAATTTGGTTCCTGAAACGGGACAGAAGCTCTCTCAGGTCATTTAAGGATTCTAGGGTAGGTTGATGATTATCTAATCTTCTTTGGAGCATATCCCATGCATGTTCTATGCAATTCAAATCTGGTGAGTGCGGAGGTATTGGTAAATGTGGAATACCAAGCTCCTCGCGCGCATTCTCAAATATGGCTGCACGGTGCGGTCTAGCGTTATCGTCTAGAAATGAAAAAGTTTCACCAATAGCAGCGTGAAAATTTGGCACAACATTGTCAATGACATGCTCCCTATAGTGTAAGGCGGTCATATTCAATGGACAAATGTGTAGATCTGTGCGCCCGTTGAAACATATCCCGGCCCATACCATAACACTACCCCCTCGGAATGGATGGACTTCTTGGACATAGCGACGATTACGGGGTATGCGTGGGATTGTCCATACCCTTATTCTTCGAGAATCTGAAAATCGTCCATATCTGGATTCATCAGTGAAAAGGACACTACGCCATTGATCGTTCCAATTGATATGTTGCCTTGCCCATTTCAGTCTTTGACGCTTATGGTCACGTGTTAATGAAACTCCTCTTAATGGACGTCTAGATCGTAGATTTACCCCTCTCAAACGTCGTCTGATGGTTTCGATGGAAACTTGGACCCCATATGCATTTTGGAGAGTATTCCGTAGCATTCTACACGTAGATGTAGGGTTTCTTCTCGCCGAAACGGTGATGAAACGATCCTGAGCTGGTGTTGTTTTTCGTCGCCCACCAAGCCTTGGTCTTTCCAACACGGAACCTGTTTCCCTGAACCTATTCCAAAGTCGAGATATCACACTTTGGCTGACTTGGAGCCTTTCCGCTACAACAACGTGAGTTCGGCCACCCTGTAGCATTCCGATAGCCCTAATAGCCTCAGCGTTTGTTAATTTACGTCTTGGCATTTTCAGAAAACTTGTTTCAAATTGAAGCCGTTGATAAACTGACTTCATTTCAAAATAAGAACATTCATGAAGCATATGCAAAGAACCAAACTTCAGAAAAAAATTACGAAAAGCCCTGCCGTGAAGGCAGGAGCTTTAGAGCGCTCATACATGCACCTGGTAGGTAAATTCGCATTTTCCAGTTTTGGAAACCGATTGAGGAAATTTTTGACAGCTGTCAAACAAATTTTCAAACTAAGGCGATAATTCAGACTTCGAGTCAGTGCTTTAGGTGACCAATTTTTTTTTCGATGATTCGCTAAAATTTTCTACGGTATCTATGGTCTTGGTGATGCGATCTGGATAAAATTTCGCACGTAGTTTTAATACATTATTCATCAGCTAGTTGCAAAATTTCATTCCAATCAAATCGGTAGTTTCGAAATTATCAGGAACAGAATATTTTGAACGGCCATATTTACGGAACCCCTAGTCTAATTTTGCTCATTGATAAACATGACCGTGAAATTCGCGATCCAAACCCACCCTGAAAATTTCAAGTTCCTAGGCCTTTTCCTTCGTAAGTTATAATTTTCTATGGTTTCTATGGTTCTGGTCATGAGATCTGGACAAAATGTTGCTTTAATATGTCATTCTCGTTTAAAATACAAAATTTCAACTCGATCGAATCCGTAGTTTCGTAATGATCGAGAAAACAAAATTTCAAACGACCCTATTTACGGAACCCCTAGTATTATTCTGCTCATTGAAAAACGTGAACGCCACATTTCAGATCTTCACCTATCCTGAAAATTTCAAGTCCCTAGGCCTTTCCGTTCGAAAGTCATGATTTTCTATGTTTTCTATGGTTCTGGTCATGCGATCTAGAGAAATGTAGGTTCAATATATCATTCTCCATAAGTATACAAAATTTCGTCACGATCGAATCTGTAGTTTGGAAATTATCAAGAAAACTAAATTTCAAACGACCATATTTACGGAACCCCTAGTATAATTTTGCTCATAGATGAAAGTGATCACGACAATCGAGATCCACACCTATCCTGAAAATTCCGTCCGTATACACGATAACTCTCGAACGGAATGCCCTAGAAACTTGAAATTTTCAGGGTAGGTTCGAATTTCGAATGCCGTGGTTGAGTTCGTTATTGGGCAAAATTCGCCGAGGGGTTCCGTAAATATGGCCGCTCGAAATTTTGTTTTCCTGATTACTTCGAAACTACAGATTCGATCGAGATGAAATTTGGCACATTGATGGAAAATGAGGTGTTCGAGCTACATGCAAAATTTTGTCCAGCTCGCATCACCAGAACCATAGAAACCATAGAAAATTGTAACTTTTGAACGGAAACGCCTAGGGACTTGAAATTTGCAGGATAGGTGTGCATCTCGATTGTCATGATCACTTTCATCTATGAGCAAAATTATACTAGGGGTTCCGTGAATATGGTTGTTTGAAATTTAGTTTTCTTGATAATTTCAAAACTACAGATTCGATTGTGACGAAATTTTGTATACTAATGGAGAATTATATATTCAAGCTACATTTCTCTAGATCGCATGACCAGAACCATAGAAACCATAAAAAATCATAACTCTCGAAGGGAAAGGCCTAGGGACTTCAAACTTTCAGGATACGTGTAGACCTGGAATATGGCGTTCACGTTTATCAATGAGCAGAATTATACTAGTGGTTCCGTTAATACAGTCGTTTGAAATTTTGTTTTCTCGATAATTTCGAAACTACGGATTTGGTCGAGATGAAATTTCGTATTTTAAACGAGAATGATATATTAAAGCAACATTTTGTCCAGATCGCATGACCAGAACCATAGAAACTATAGAAAATTATAACTTCCGAAGGGAAAGGCCTAGGAACTTGAAATTTTCAGGGTGGGTTTGGATCGCGAATTTCACGGTCACGTTCATCAATGAGCAAAATTAGACTAGAGGTTCTGTAAATATGGCCGTTCAAAATATTTTTTTTCTGATAATTTCTAACATACTGATTTGATTGGAATGAAATTTTGCACCTAGCTGAGGAATGATTTATTCAAACTACGTGCGAGATTTTGTCCAGATCGCATCACCAAGACCATAGATACCGTAGAGAATTCTAGCGAATTATCGAAAAAAAATTGGTCAGCTGAAGCACTGACAAAGTCTGGAGTTTCATCTAAGTTTTAGAATTTTTTTGACAGTTTTCGTGAATTCCTTCAATTGATTTCTTAAACTGGAAAATGCGAAACTACCTACAAGGTGGATTTACGAGCGCACAAAAGCTCCTGACTTCACGGCAGTGCTTTTCGTAATTTCATTGGATCGATTCAAGTTGTTGAATACGATATCCCTAACTCTTCTGGGGCTGTATATATTATTCTTCACCTATGTGCGGAATTTCATTCCGATCGAATCAGTCGTTTCGGAATTATCAGAAAAAAAATAATTTGAACGGCCATATTCACGGAACCCCTAGTCTAATTTTGCTCTTCGATAAACCCTGAAAATTTCTAGTTTCCATGCCTTTCCGTTCGAAAGTTATAATTTTCTATGATTTCTATAGTTCTGGTCATACGATCTGGACAAAATATTGCTTTAATATATCATTCTCGATTAAAATACAGACTTTCATCCCAATCGAATCCGTAGTTTAGAAATTATCGAGAAAACAAAATTTCAAACGACCGTATTGCTCACGGCCGGCCGGACGGACGGTCAGACTTCAACCTTGTCTATTTCTATTGAGACCATTTTCGGCTCTTAATTCGAGAAATACAGACATCGTGACTCATGGTTTTAGTGATGCGATATGGACAAAATTCGCACTCAGTTTGAATACATTATTCTTCATCTATGTGCAAAATTTCATTCCAATCCAATCAGTAGTTTTGAAATTATCGGGAAAAAATATTTAGAACGGACATATTTACGGAACACCTATTCTAATTTTGATCATTGATAAACGTAACGGCGACATTCGAGATCCACCTACCCTACGACCCTACCCTCGAATTTCCCGACAGATTCGTCATCAGCGAGTCGAACCTTGTCGATTAAGACCATTTTCCGGTCGAAATTCGAAAAATACAGACATCGTGACGAAATGACATAGCCCTCGTGAAGGTAGAACGAGCGCTCCACAATTTCTTTCATTCATAGGTTATCAGAAAATAATGTGCCCTTTTTCGAAAATGAGATCAAGTAATTGATTTTCTGGTCGACAAAAAAAAAATTTCGAAAAGCACTGCCGTGAAGGCAGGAGCTTTTGAGCGCTCGTACATGCACCTTGTAGGTAGATTCGCATTTTTCAGTTTTGGAAACCAATTGAGGAAATTCTTGACAGCTGTCGAACAAATTTTTCGAACTAAGGCGATAATCCAGACTTCAAGGCAGTACTTTAGGTGACCAATTATTTTTTTCGATAATTCCCTAAAATTTTCTACGGTATCTATGGTCTTGGTGATGCGATCTGGACAAAATTTCGCACGTAGTTTGAATAAATTATTCCTCAGCTAGGTGCAAAATTTCATTTCAATCAAATCTTTAGTTTCGAAATTAGCAGGAAAAGAATATTTTGAACGGCCATATTTACGGAACCCCTAGTCTAGTTTTGCTCATTGATGAACGTGACCGTGAAATTCGCGATCCAAACCCACCCTGAAAATTTCAAGTTCCTAGGCCTTTCCCTTCGGAAGTTATAATTTTCTATGATTTCTTTGGTTCTGGTAATGCGGTCTAGAGAAATGTAGCTTGAATATATCATTCTCCATTAGTATACAGAATTTCGTCACGATCGAATCTGTAGTTTGGAATTTATCAAGAAAACTAAAATTCAAACGACCATATTTACGGAACCCCTAGTATAATTTTGCTCATAGATGAAAGTGATCATGACAATCGAGATCCACTTCTATCCTGAAAATTTCAAGTCCCTAGGCGTTTCCGTTCAAAATTTACAATTTTCTATGGTTTCTATGGTTCTGGTGATGCGAGCTGGAGAAAATTTTGCATGTACCTTGAACACCTCATTTTCCATTAGAGTGCAAAATTTCATCTCGATCGAATCTGTAGTTTCAAAGTAATCAGGAAAACAAAATTTCGAGCGGCCATATTCACGGAACCCCTCGGCGAATTTTGCCCAATAACGAACTTAACCGCGGCATTCGAGATTCGAACCTATTCTGAAAATTTCAAGTTTCTAGGACATTCCGTTCGAGAGTTATCGTGTACGGCCAGACGGGCAGACTCGAATTTTTCGACGGATTCGTCATCAGTGAGTCGAACATAGTCGTTTGAGACCATTTTCGGCTCAAAATTCGAAAAATACAGACATCGTGACGAAATGATATAGCCCTCATGTAAGTAGTACGAGCGCTCAAAAACTGAAATAAAATCTGATCAGTGCCTATACCAGGCTTTCTATAAATCTGTGATGTAAACCACGCCAATATAGTATCCCCCATTCCAAATTTTTCGAACTGACTAATCTGATTTTTTCAAAAATGTTATTTTCCGAAGTCATAAAATTATTGTCAGAGGTGATATGGTATGAGTAACATCGATGCGAAATGAGAATTCGATATCTGGTATACTCAATGTGCGTCGGGATATTTCCAATTTTACTGGTTGATGGCATCTTTACGGTTTGTGAATATTCGATTCGATTTAGAGCCAGTGGGGAAAATTGGTGGAAAATTAAAAATTATCCACACCTCAAATTGGCCAATATTGTCGTAGGGGGTCGACCCCACCAATCCCCATCAATGGGAAATGATTTTGCTAATGACATTTTCTGATTTCAATTCGAAAATGCTTCTGTTGGTAGTAACCGTTCCTGCGATTATCAGCAGTAACGAGCCCAACGAGCATATTTTAGCGAATATAAGGTCGCACAAAATGAAAAATTATGAATCAAATCGATATATTATCGAAACGACTTAGGACAATCTTATTTTTGAGCGCTCCTACTACTTACACGAGGGCTATATAATTTCGTCACGATGTCTGTATTTTTCGAATTTTGAGCCGAAAATGGTCTCAATCGACTATGTTCGACTCACTGATGATGAATCCGTCGGAAAATTCACGTCTGTCCGTCCATCCGTCTGTCCGGCCGGCCGGCAGTAAGCACGATGACTCTCGAACGGAACAACCTAGACTCTTGCAATTTTCAGTGTGGGTTCAGTTCCCGATTGCCTCGGTTAAGTTCGTTAATGGGCCAAATTCCGCCAGGGGTTCCGTAAATATGGCCGTTCAAAGTTTTGTTCCCCTGATTACTTGAAAACTACAGATTCGATCAAGATGAAATTTTGCTCTCAAATGGAGAATGAGGTGTTCAAGCTACATGTGAAATTATGTCCAGATCACATAACCAGAACCATAGAAGATATAGAATTGTAACTTTAGAACGGAAACGCCTAGGGACTTGAAATTTTCAGGATAGGTGTGGATCTCGAATGTCGTGATCACGTTCATCTATGAGCAAAATTATACTAGGGGTTCCGTAAATATGGTCGTTTGAAATTTAGTTTTTTTGATAATTTCAAAACTACAGATTCGATCGTGACGAAATTTTGTATACTAATGGACAATAATATATTCAAGCTATATTTCTCCAGATCACATGACCAGAACCATAGAAACCATAGAAAATTATAACTTTCGAACGGAAAGGCCTAGAGACTTGAAATTTTCAGGATAGGTGTGGATCTGAGATGTCGCGTTCACGTTTATCAATGAGCAGAATTATACGAGGGGTTCCGTAAATACGGTCGTTTGAAATTTTGTTTTCTTGATAATTTCGAAACTACGGATTCGATCGAGATGAAATTTTGTATTTCAATCGAGAATGATATATTAAAGCAATATTTTGTCCAGATCGCATGACCAGAACCATAGAAACCATAGAAAATTGTAACTTCTGAACGGAACGGCCTAGGAACTTGAAATTTTCAGGTTGGGTTTGGATCGCGAATATCGCGGTCACGTTCATCAATGAGCAAAATTAGAGTAGGGGTTCCGTAAACATGGCCGTTCAAAATATTTTTTCCTGATAGATTCGAAACCACTGATTGAAATTGAAATTTTGCACCTAGCTGAGAAATAATGTATTCAAACTACGTGCGAAAATTTGTCCAGATCGCATCACCAAGACCATAGATACCGTAAAAGGATCTAGCGAATAATCGAAAAAAAATTGGTCAGCTGAAGCACTGACTTTAAGTCTGGAGTTTCGCCTGAGTTTCAGAATATTTTTGACAGCTGTCGAAAATTCCTTCAATTGATTTCTGAAACTGGAAAATGCGAATCTACCTCCAAGGTGAATGTACGAGCGCTCAAAAGCTCCTGACTTCACGGCAGTGCTTTTCGTAATTTTTTACTATTTCAAATATCAAGGACAAGGAGTAAGATGCTTTTTCCCCTTTTTTTACTCTTCTACTGCCCCTTCTAATTTCCTTATAAATATTATTCTCCCAGTTTTATGTTTTCGTTTTCAATAATATTTGTGAATATTGATTGATTCTCTTGATATTCACAACTCAAAGTACATAGTTCAGATTAGAAATAGAATGATCTAGCTAAAGAGCAAGATAGACACACTTCCATGGGTGAATCGATTCATGTTCGAATTGATCAAAAAATCCAGGTCCGTATTAGAAAAATATGGTACTTTTCGAAAGCTGAGATTCAACGCCCTGTATGACGGAATATTGGAATTTGATTAGAATATTCGGAAAGAGCAGAAAATTTTCAATGGGGATCAGTAGATTTCAGTGTCCCGCACGTCGTTTGACCCATCAAAATTTTTGTCGAAAGATTCAATTCGATAGTAAAATTCCACTTACTTCACAATAATGTCGTACATTGAGATTGAATTCGAAAAATTGTCTGTTGGATTGATGGAATATTTGTATTTATTTTCATATTTTAATAAATAATTTCAGGAATTCTTCAGAAAAATATGGATTTTGAATAATTCATTCAATATGATCGATGGTGAAGAAATAAATAAACAAAGGAGTAAACAAGACTGCATGTGAATTTCATTCAGCCCATCGATGCAAATTACTCAAATTGAAGACTCCATCCCTCGGAAATATGGCTCATCGTCACAGGAACCATAATCGAACAGTCGAACAACATATCAGCATATTAATTTGTGTTGAATCCCACTAGTTTTCATTCAGGTAGGCTACAACAATATTAAGACAATACATTTTAACAACTGGTTTCTAAAGTATTGTGGTCAAAATTTTTCATAATTATGTCTCATAGATTCTCGAAGCAAAAATATGCTGATATGTTGTTCGTGTATGTAATGGTAGAACGGATGTACGGGAATATCAATCAAGATTCCCTAATAGAAGATTACCACATCATAAAACTCTCCATCCAGTCTTTGATTATATTCGTCGCTTTCCTACATCAAAATTGAATAGTACCCAAGAAAGAAGGCACCAAGATGCTGAAGAAGAAATTTTTGAAATGATTGTGGCACATCCAGAATACAGTACTAAAACAATTGCCCATGCTCTGAATGTGCCGCATGTAACTGTATTGCGCAGATTGAAGAAAAACAATCTCTACCCCTTTCATCTCCAAAAGATTCAAATATTAGAGCCAGGGGATGAAATTCGTAGAATTCATTCTAGTCGGTGGATTTCACGAAATTAAAGAATTATGAACAAAATTTTATATACTGATGCGGCCTGAAGAAAATCCACACGTAGTCAGACACATGAAATTCCAGTACAAATTTTCAATTAATGTATGATGTGGAGTTTATAATGCTCGATTGATGGATCCTCACATCCTGCAAGGACGGCTTCCAGATGATATTTATTTGGATTTCCTTCAAAATCATCTGCCTGTACCACTCGACGGTACGAACATTGCAGGCATGTATTTCCAACTCATTTTAGAGCCTTTGTTAGGAACTTTCTGGATCAGAACTTTCCAAATACGTGGCAGAGGTGGACCGCATGCATGGTCCCTTAGATCACCAGATCTCAATCCTATCGATTATTTCGTTCGGGGATAATTGAAATCTTTACGACTCGCTCACACCAAAACCGATTTTGTCGGCCGATGGCGGACAGAGCTGCCCGGACGGGTAACTTGATATGTATGTGCTCACACTGCAACCGTGTACTTGTGCCGACATCGTGCGTTGCCGATGCAACTTCAGCCCATAACCGTTTCGAAACATCTAGATTATTATAATTTCTTGAATGTTTATCCCACAGGGTTGGTCTATTATGAACACAACTAATTATTTTTTCAATGTACATACTCGTTTGAAAAGATATCAACACGATTGAATTGAAATATGAATTATTTACTCAATTTGCACTGTAGACGTCGGCCGATATCGGCGAGAAATCCCAACAAATCCGGATTCGACAGTCAATCGGCCGTTGTCGGGCGTCATCGGACGATGACGGTCGGGTTGGTGTGCGCGCTCTCTTTCTTTCACAAGTGTTTGATTCGATCGGCCGAGTTCGGCCGTCGTCGCCCGAGCAAAATTCGTCCGATGACGGGTTTGGTGTGAGCGCCCGGTCTCAGCGCGATTTTGGTTCCCCGCGTCTGCCGGCTACCCCCACTATCCGTCCCAGATGGGGCACTGAGCCGGTTTTGGTCATGTTTCCACGTATTTTTCACCTATTTTGCAACATTTTAACGAAAAATCAAGTTTGCCGTTTTGTAGTACTATACTTCTTCTTTCTAAATTCGTTTTGTAAATTGAAATCGGACTACTTCCGACGCATCCAGCTCTGCCGGAAAATAGTGCCTCAAATAATTCAAATCGCAATTACGCAAAAACTATTTATCGGACAACGTCTGGGTTATGCACACTCAAAGTATCTATTAACCACTACTTTCATTTGGAAAGTCAGCGCTACAACTCCGAAATTGGCCGATTTATGAGGATTTGAAAAAACGCTGATTTTCACGGGTTTTCCGGCTTTCCTCCAGTAATGATGACCCGATTGAGTTGCACTAGCACTCATTTTTTTCATCTTTTCATTCTCTACAATTCGTCTGTTGAAAGTATTAGCACCGCTCCATTGGTCCAGATTTTACAAGCAAAAAACTAAAAAAACACCTTCAGCCCTTTATCGATTCGAAACATCTAGATTATTATAATTTCTTGGATGTTTACTCCACAGGGTTGGTCTATTTTGAGCACAACTTATTATTTTTTCAATATCCATACTCGTTTAAAAAGATAACAACACGATTGAATTAAAATATGAATTATTTACTCAATTTGCACTGTAGACGTCGGCCGATATCGGCGAGAAATCCCAACAAATTCGGATTCGACAGTCAATCGGCCGTTGTCGGGCGTCATCGGAAGGTGACGGTCGGGTTGGTGTGCGAGCTCTCTTTCTTTCACAAGTGTTTGATTCGATCGGCCGAGTTCGGCAGTCGTCGCCCGAGCAAAATTCGGCCGATGACGGGTTTGGTGTGAGCGAGCCGTAACGGCTCGCAAAACCGATTTTGTCGGCCGATGGCGGACAGAACTGCCCGGACGAATAACTCGGTAATGTATGTGCTCACACTGAAACCGTGTTCTTGTGCCGACATCGTGCGTTGCCGATGCAACTTCAGCCCATAACCCTTTCGAAACATCTAGATTATTATAATTTCTTGGATTTTTATCCCACAGGGTTGGTCTATTATGAACACAACTTATTATTTTTTCAATATCCATACTCGTTTAGGAAGATTGAATTAAACTATAAATTATTTACTCAATTTGCACTGTAGACGTCGGCCGATATCGGGCGAGAAATCCCAACAAATTCGGATTCGACAGTCAATCGGCCGTTGTCGGGCGTCATCGGACGATGACGGTCGGGTTGGTGTGCGCGCGCGCTCTCTTTCATTCACAAGTGTTTGATTCGATCGTCCGAGTTCGGCCGTCGTCGCCCGAGCAAAATTCGGCCGATGACGGGTTTGGTGTGACCGAGCCGTAAGAGTATGTGTCTGAGATTAGAAGTGAGAATATTCCCCTGCAACGAATCGAAGTTGCCTGCAATGAGATTCGTAATGATCCACAAATGATCAAAAATGTTATAAGACATAATTTGAAAAGAGCAAGAATGTGCATCGAGCAAAACGGTGGCACTTTTGCGCAACTTTTATGATTACTTTCAAATGTTTTACTTGTTTACTCATTTGTTTATTTTTTTTTTTCGCCATTGATAATTTTGAATAAATTATTCAAAATCCATATTTTTCTGAAGAATTCCTGAAATTATTTATTAGAATATGAAAATAAATACAAATATTCGAATTCAATTTTTCGAATTCAATCTCAATGTACGACATTATTGTGGAGTAATTGGAATTTTACTATCGAATTAAATCTTTCGACACAAATTTTGATGGGTGAAACGTCGTGTGGGACACTGAAATCTACTGATCTCCATTGAAAACTTTCTGCTCTTTCCGAATATTCTTATCAAATTCCAATATTCCGTCATACAGGGTGTTGAATCTCTGCTCGCGAAAAGTTCCATATTTTTCTGATACGGACCTGTTTTTTTTGATCAGTTAAAATATGAACCGATTCACCTATGGAAGTGTGGTTTACGTTCCAAATATCAATTGATTATACTTGACGGTTCAAAAGTTATGAGCAATTGAAAATATTGGCGAATACATAAAAAACCTTGTATCTCGGCTATGAAGTTGATTAGACCTATCACATATAGGTTTTTTGGACTCGTCTAGGGTAGCTCTACCTTAGGTTAACGTAAGTACATTTACCAATGAAACACCCTGTATTATTTCATAAGGAGAAGTGTCTCTTTTCATGGCGCGCCTGGGTAATTGAAGGCGAGCGAGCCATGAAACGTAACTTTTGCTCCGTTATTGTTGTGTTATTGAGTTTTTTTTTCAAACAATTTGAAATCTGAAGATCCAGTTTTAGATTAGACTTATATTCACGATCTTTATAATTGAGTGATCAATGCAATAGCGACAATTTTCCCCTCCGGCGTACGGAAATGTATTCATTCATCGTTGACATAGCAACACATTTCCCTACGGCGGAGGAGAAGTAGAACTTTTCGATGATCCAGTCAGTCGAAATATGACATTGTTTCTGTATCTTTGAAAAAAAAATATATGTTTCTATGGCGTTTTCTATGCCAACTGCTTACCTCGGCACTATTATGATTCCTGGATGTTCGGGTTTCTGTAGGAGGTGCTGGAACCACAGCACTCAATAGAGTTCAAGATAGTTTTCGAAGATAATAGGCGAATTTTAAAGAGTGGATGTATTTCCGAAGTAAGAATAATGTCACATGTCGTCGCCTCCAGGAGAAAATTGCGTAACACCATGTAACAAAATTTTACAGGAGAAACAAAAACACTTTTTTTTTCAAACGTACAGAAACAACTTCATTTTTCGACTGACAGGATCATCGAAAAGTTCTACTTCTCCTCCGCCGTAGGGAACTGTGTTGCTATGTAAACAATCAATTACTTTTCCGTACGCCGGCGGGAAAAGTGTCGCTATGTAAACGATGAATTAGGTACCATGAACAACCTAAAAAATTCTAATTCAAACATCATTTTTATTCGATAAAGTTACATTGAATGTGGAATTGGTCAATGTTCCATTTTGAAAATTGAAACTATGTAGTAAAATACGGAAAGGATTCTGTTCAGAAGCTGATGACTCAATGGGGTCATGTGAGTTGCTGGTTCCAGGAAATTCTTTGACGTTCAATATTCTACTAGCATTCTCATTTTCATTTCGCAGCGAATCTTCGATGTAGACTTCTGCTACACAACTTGACTTCCAACCCCCGTGTCGTTTCAAAGACTCAGTGTTAGCTCCTCCATCTATAAGTAGTGTAGCAGAAGTTCGCCTCAATGAATGACCTGTGTGATCCTTTGCATCATTTAATTGCAAAAAGGTGGCAACCTTTCTTGGAACACTACTTATACTATGTATTCCCATCACAGTTCTGTAGCATTTTCCAGAATGATATTTCAAAAAAAATCTATTTTCAACGAAATTGTATTTTCGATAAATTTTGAGGTTACCTTCTCCAATTACTGTGAACTTTCGATTTTTTCTAGTTTTACTATCAGGAATATTGACCAAAATAATATTTCCCATGTCCTCAATATTTGTGGTTTTCATTTTGACCATTTCGTCACATCTGCAGGCACCAGCTACTCCGAATAATAAAACAATCTGAAACAACCATGTGATCAAAATATAAAATTAAAATTACCTGTAATATGATAGTTACCTTCGATCTTAAATATAAATCATCCGGTGCTTCAAATAGAAAACTTTCGAACTGCTGCTTAGAAAAAACTCTTGATTTCTTTGCGTGATATCCTTCATTCGATTTTCTCAAAAACGCGCGTAACTTCAAATATTTACCAATATCTATTTCGTGTTTGATCGCTAGTGGAGACTTTATCATGGAATATCGGGACCACAAAGTAGACGATTTCCATTTTTTATCTCTAGCCATTGTATTGAAATATGCGAGAAGTACATTCTCTTGAAAAACTGCCACACTTTTCGAATTGCACCAATTCACGAAGTGATCATATGCTGCAGAATATTTTTCACTAGACTCTGATGGCCCAAGGAAAGAGACTGCTTCATTGGCCAAAGCCTCAATTTCTGAAGACATTTTCACGTTTCACAAGCTAGCAATTGATAACTATCAATCATTATAATTCTGTCAAAATTAATTTTTCATGACAATAGTAACTAGGCAATTTGCCATTGATCTTTCAATTATAACGACATAAGTCTAATTCAAAGGTGGATCTCCAGATTTGTTTAAATTTCAAAACGTTTGAAAAAAAATTACGGAAAGCACTGCCGTGAAGGCAGCAGCTTTTGAGCGCTCGTACATGCACCTTGTAGGAAGATAAGCATTTTCCAGTTTTAGAAATCCATTTTTTTTTTTTTTATCGTTTTTATTGCAATTTACAATCTACTTTTATAAAGTATTGAGTAAATATTATGTATGTGTAGACTATGAGAAGATATTAAACATATTAATACTTCATTATATTACTTTAAAACAAGTCGTTTGGCCAGATTCGTTGTAATCTTCGAAAGTTGAATGGATTTTCTGTCAGTTGTTCAATCAATTGGTTAGCGTGCCCTTCCAGCCTCTGGTGGTATTTTCTTGAGTAATTTTCTATTTCGGTGGTGACGTATGGGATTCTTAGATCATTATGGATGGTGAGGTTGGAGGTGCATTTATTGATGAACGTAGTATTTTAGATTGAAGTCTTTGGATAGTTAGTATATTAGATGGTTTAGCGCAACCCCAGAATTGGATGCCGTATGTCCATATCGGTTTGATGATTGCCTTGTATATAAGTAGTCTGTTTTGGATATTCAACTTAGACTTTCTACCTATCAGCCAGTACATTTGACGGATCTTCATATGTATTTGGTTTTTCTTGGCTTGAATATGTTGCTTCCAGGTGAGGCGCTGATCTAAATGTATACCGAGATATTTGGCTTTGGTATCGACTGGTAAAACCTTTTCAAACATTTTGACAGGAGGACAAGTGGTTTTTTTGGTTGTGAATGTTACTTGAACTGATTTGCTTTCATTGATGTTAAGTCGCCATTTTCGATGCCACTGTTCAAGTTCATTCAAGTGTTGTTGCAGATTTTCTGAAGCTGTTTCGGCATTCTCGTGAGATGAAGGTATGGCTATATCGTCTGCAAAAGAGGCTATTGTGGTGTTCCTGTTTTCTGGCATCAATTGAAGGAATTTTCGACAGCTGTCAAAAAAACTCTGAAACTTAGGCGAAACTCCAGACTTCATGTCAGTGCTTCAGCTGATCAATTTTTTTCGATAATTCGCTAGAATTTTTTACGGTATCTATGGTCTTGGTGATGCGATCTGGAGAAACTTTTGCACGTAGTTTGAATACATTATTCCTCAGCTAGGTGCAGAATTTCATTTCAATCCGATCAGTAGTTTTGAAAAAAATTTTCGAACGGCCATATTTACAGAACCCCTAGTCTAATTTTGCTCATTGATGAACGTGGCCGCGAAATTCGCGATCCAAACCCACCCTGAAAATTTCAAGTTCCTAGGCCTTTCCGTTCTAAAGTTACAATTTTCTATGGTTTCTATGGTTCTGGTCATGTGATCTGGACAAAATATTGCTTTAATATATCATTCTCGATTAAAATACAAAATTTCATCTCGATCGAATCCATAGTTTCGAAATTATCGAGAAAACAAAATTTCAAACGACCGTATTCACGGAACCCCTAGTATAATTTTGCTCATAGATGAACGTGATCACGACATTCGAGATCCACACCTATCCTGAAAATTTCAAGTCCCTAGGCCTTTCCCTTCGGTAGTTATAATTTTCTATGGTTTCTATGGTTCTGGTCATGTGATCTGGAGAAAAGTAGCTTGAATATATATTTCTCCATTAGTATACAAAATTTCGTCACGATCGAATCTGTAGTTTTGAAATTATCAAGAAAACTTAATTTCAAACGACCATATTCACGGAACCCCTAGTATAATTTTGCTCATAGATGAACGTGATCACGACATTCGAGATCCACACCTATCCTGAAAATTTCAAGTCCCTAGGCGTTCCCGTTCAAAAGTTTCAAATTTTACTAGGGGTTCTGTAGACATGGTCGTTCGAAATTTAGTTTTCTTCATGTTTTCAAAACTACAGATTCTATCGTGACGAAATTCTGTATACTAATGGAGAATGATATATTCAAGCTACATTTCTCCAGATCGCATGACCCGAACCATAGAAACCATAGAAAATCATAACTTTCGAACGGAATGGCCTAGGGACTTGAAATTTTCAGGATAGGCATGGATTTGAAATGTCGCGTTCACGTTTATCAATGAGCAGAATTCTACTAGGGGTTCCGTAAATATGGCCGTTCAAAATATTTTGTTCCTGATAATTTCGAAACTACTGATTGGATTGGAATGAAATGAAACACCTAGCTGAAGAAAAATGTATTCAAACTACGTGCGAAATTTTGTCCAGATCGCATCACCAAGACCATAGATACCGTAGAAAATTCTAGTGAATTATCGAAAAAAAATTGGTCAGCTGAAGCACTGACATGAAGTCTGGAGTTTCGCCGGAGTTTGGGAATTTTCTTGACAGCTGTCGAAAATTCCTTCAATTGATTTCTAAAACTGGAGATTGCGAATCTACCTACAAGGTGGATGTACGAGCGCTCAAAAGCTCCTGACTTCAAGGCAGTGCTTTTATAATTTTTTCCAAATTCATTCTATAACGTCATTGTGAAGAGAAAACTGTGAAGTTTAATTTAATAATATACTATAAACGTCAAAACACGACTTGTCAATACGACTGATTTAGTATGGGAAATACGGGTGTTACGCATTTTTCTCAAACGCGGTAGGTGATACGTAGATTTCATTTTCCAAAATTTGAAATAAACCCGATCATTTTAGGAGTTTTGTAATTTTGAAACATATTAGTAACTATGTTGCCCAACAGATTGCACCAAAATACCATTTCTTGAAAAATGTGGAGTTACGTAGTTTTCTCCGGAACAAGACGATGTGTCGAACAAACAGCAGTTGCCGATATTTCAGATGTGCATCGCACGCGAAATTTGAACGTTAATGAAAGAGAAATATTTTCTTTTGGCCTTTAAAAATGAGAATGAAATAAATATTTTGATGAATTAGGAAAATGAGATTACCAAACATCAGGAAAGTGTCAATTGTCCGAAATTGTGTATATATTTCATTTAACTCAGATAAATTATAAAAACTCAATTTTCTTCTCACGTAGAATAGCTAGAAAGCTTAATTTCCAGATAACTCATTTCATCGATTTCCAATATATTGTTTAGAAACAATATTGCAGCAGGACATTGAGGACAGAATCTGAAATAAAAAAGTTTTCGAAAGATTTTTTTTTTAATCTCCTAGTCCGAATTCAAAATTCGAAAATTACAGAAATTTGGGCAACCCATTTTTTTCATAGAAACAAGCGCGCAAAAAGTGTTGTCGGAAGTATTTTCCTTCGCTCACCCAAGTCCGTAAAAGCATATTTCCCTCAATGATTGAATATATAAAACTTACCAGAATTCTCCATCGTTGGTCACCCTTACACTCAAAAGCTCCTTATCTCTGTTCGACAGGCCATCCCATTCCCAAGATCTCTCGCTCCAGGCCCCAGTCCACTCACCTCGTGCCCAAGGATTCCTCAGTCTCACCAGAGGAGTCTCACCTGCTGCTCCTCTCACTCTTGCCAATCCTGTAACGCTGTAAGCGTGTTGAGTAATAAGACCGTTTCTCAGACGAAGCTGTCTTTTATTATCTTTCTCCTGGAAAAGTAAAATGAATTTGAGTGATTGGATTTTGATCTTGGATCCCACCTGAAGGGATGACGAGATTTATATGAAATTTTTGGGGAATTCTTACTAGATACCCAAAATAGTGCATAGAACATAGTTTTTAATTATTCTTGCGCTAATGTAAACTTGCTTCCAAAACTTTCCTGTGCGCCAATTTTTGACCGCTCGTTCTACTAACACGAGGGCTATATCATTTCGTCACGATGTCTGTATTTTTCGAATTTTGAGCTGAAAAAGGTCACAAACAACCAGGTTCGATTCACTGATGACGAATCCGTCAAAAATTCGAGTCTGTCCATCCGGCCGTCCCTATACACGATAACTCTCGAACGGAACAACCTAGAAACTTGAAATTTTCAGGGTAGGTTCAAATCTCCAATGTCGCTGTTGGGTTTGTTATTGGGCAAAATTCGACAAAGGGTTCCTTAATTATGACCGTTCGGAATTTTGTTTTCCTGATTACATTGAAACTTATGATTCGATCGATATGAAATTTTGCACTCGGATGGAGAATAGAATTTTGTCCAGATCACTTGACCAGAACCATAGAAAATTATAACTTTCGAACGGAAAGACCTAGAGAAATTTTCAGAGTAGGTTGGGTCTCGAATGCCGGGGTCGCGTTTATCAATGATCAAAATCAGACTAGGGGTTCCGTAAATATAGCCATCCAAATTTTTTTCTGAGAATTTCGGAAGTACTTATTGGATGGGAATGAAATTTTGCATATAGATGGAGAATAATGTATTCAAACTACTTGTTCAGATCGCATTACCAAGACCATAGAAACCGTAGATGATTCTAGCGAATTATCGAAAAAAGAAATCCTTATATTCTTGTAACAGCTGATTCGGCATTATTGACAAAGAGCTGCTGTCATTTTTTTTTGAGATCTTTCAAACATTTGTTCAATAGAAGGTTGACGAACGAGCACTCAAAAAGCCTCTGACTACATGTCAGTGCTTCTTATAATTTGTTAGCGCTCCTACTACTTACACGATTTTGAGCCGAACATGATCTCAATCGACTCACTGATAACAGATGCGTCGAAAAATTCGTGTCTGTCCGTCCTGCCGTTCGTATACACGATAACTCTCGAACGGAACGTCTAAAAGACTTGAAAGTTTCAGTGTGGGTTCAGTTCCTAAATACCGAGGTTGAGTTCGTTAATGGGCAGATTTCCACAAGGGGTTCCGTGAATATGACCGTTCGAAATTTTGTTTTTCTGATTACTCCGAAATTATACATTCGATCGAGATGCGCTCAGATGGAGAATGACGTGTTCAATCTACTCGCAAAATTTTGTCTAGATCGCATAACCAGAAACATAGAATCCATAGAAAATTATAACTTTGTATTGAAAAGGCCTAGAGATTTGAAATTTTCAAGATAGGTGTGGATCCCGAATATCGCGGTCACGTTTATCAATGAGCAAAATTAGACTAGAAATTCCGTAAATATTGTCGTTTGAAATTTAGTTTTCTTGATAAGTTTAAAACTACGGATTTGCTCGTGACGAAATTTCGTATTTCAATGGAGAATGATATAATGAAGCTATATTTTTGAGCGCTCGTACTACTTACACGAGGGCTATATCATTTCGTCACGATGTCTGTATTTTTCGAATTTTGAGCCGAGAACGGCTCAATCGACTATGTTCGACTCACTGATGACAAATCCGTCGGAAAATTCGAGTCTGTCCGTCCGGCCGCAAGCCCGATAACTCTCGAACGGAACAACCTATAGACTTGAAATTTTCAGTGTGGGTTCAGTTCCCGAATGCCTCGGTTAAGTGCGTTAATGGGCCAAATTCCACCAGGGGTTCCGTGAATATGGCCGTTCAAAGTTTTGTTTCCCTGATTACTTGAAAACTACAGATTTGATCGAGATGAAATTTTGCACTCAAATGGAAAATGAGGTGTTCAAGCTACATGTGAAATTTTGGCCAGATCACATGACCAAAACCATAGAAACCATAGAAAATTGTATCTTTTGAACGAAACGGCCTAGGGACTTGAAATTTTCAGGATAGGTGTGGATCTGAAATGTCGCGTTCACGTTTATCAATGAGCAGAATTATACTAGGGGTTCCGTAAATACGGTCGTTTGAAATTTTGTTTTCTCGATAATTTCGAAACTAAGGATTCGATCGAGATGAAATTTTGTATTTTAATCGGGAATGATATATTAAAGCGATATTTTGTCCAGATCCCATGACCAGAAGAACCATAGGAACCATAGAAAATTGTAACTTTTGAACGGAAAGGAACTTGAAATTTTCAGGGTGGGTTTGGATCGCGAATATCGCGGCTACGTTCATCAATGAGCAAAATAAGACTAGGGGTTCCGTAAATATGGCCGTTCAAAATTTTTTTTTCCTGATAGTTTCGAAACAACTGATCGGATTTGAATGAAATTATGCACCTAGCTGGGGAATAATGTATTCAAACTACGTGCAAAATTTTGTCCTGATCGCATCACCAAAACCATAGATACCGTAGAAAACTCTAGCGAATCATCGAAAAAAAATTGATCAGCTGAAGCACTGACATGAAGTCTGGAGTTTCGCCTAAGTTTCAGAATTTTGTTGACAGCTGTCGAAAGTTCCTTCAATTTATTTCTGGAACTACCTACAAGGTGCATGTACGAACGCTCAGACGTTCTTGCCTTCACGGCAGTGCTTTTCATAATTTTTCTAAGATCGCATGACTTGTTCCACAAAAACCATATAAAATTATAACTTTCGAAAGGAAAGGTCTAGGGACTTGAAACTTCTATTGTATCGAATCGCGGATTTCGCGGTCACGTTCATCAATGAGCAAAATTAGACTAAGGGTTCCGTAAAAATGGCCGTTCAGAATATTTTTATCCTGATAATTTCGAAACTATTATTTGGATTGGAATGAAATTTTGCAGATAGATGAAGAATAATGTAATTATTCAAATAAATAAAAATATCGAAAATTTTGTCCAGATCGATTTTGACCATAGATACCGTAGAAAATTCTAGCGAATTATCGAAAGAAAAATTGGTCACCTAAAGCACTGACGTGAAGTCTGGATTTTCGCCTTAGTTTTAAATTTGTTTCGAAAGCTGTCAGAATTTTTTCCATTGGTTTCTTAACCTGAAGAATTTAAATCTACCTGAAAGGGGAGTGAACGATCGCTCAGAAGCTCCTGACTTCACGGCAGTGCCTTCCATCATTTTTGAGCGCTCGTACTACTTACACGAGGGCTATATCATTTCGTCACGATGTCTGTATTTCTCGAATTTTGAGCCGAAAATGGTCTCAATCGACTATGTTCGACTCAATGATGACGAATCCGTCGGAAAATTCGAGTCTGTCCGTCCTTCCGTCCGGCCGTCCGGCCGTAAGCACGATAACTCTCGAACTCAAAAACCTAGAGACTTGAAATTTTCAGTGTGGGTTCAGTTCCCGAATTCCTCGGTTAAGTTCGTTAATGGGCGAAATTCCACTAGGGGTTCCGTAAATATGGCCGTTAAAAGTTTTGTTCTCCTGATTTCTTGGAAACTACAGATTTGATCGAGATGAAATTTTGCACTCAAATGGGGAATGAGATGTTCAAGCTACATGTGAAAATTTGTCCAGATCGCATGACCAGAACCATAGAAAGTTGTAACTTTTGAAAGGAAACGACTAGGGACGTGAAATTTTCATGATAGGTGAAGTTTTGGAATGTCGTGATCACGTTCATCTATGAGCAAAATTATACTAAGGGTTCCGTAAATATGGTCGTTTGAAATTTGGTGACGAAATTTTGTATACTAGGCGCTTTCTATTTGACGCTGAATCACTTCCAAACTGAAGCAAAATCAGTTGGTCTGTGTTCTATTTGACAATTTTGTGATTTTGAAGTGATGCGCATCACTTCCAACTGAAGCGGCTCTCTGGCAAATTCAGTTCAATATCCGTAATCACATCAGTTAAACATAACCTTACTTTTTGATAAATAAACAATTTGTTGCCATCGATTGAAGATTCTAACGATTTAAAATGGATTATACAATGGAAATGAATGTAGAAGAAGGTATGATTGTGGTAAGTAAATATAAATCTGCATAAATGACTACAGAGTTTCAATTTTATTGCTGTTTTGGTTGAATCAATTTTTTCTTTTTTTCTGACTCAGATTATTATCGTTTTTGTTTAATATTAATTTTCATCTTGTTTAAGATCAGGCTTCGGCTGTAGCAATTCTAATGGAAGAAGTTATGGAAAGTAGCTCTTCTAGCAGTAGCGAATCATCGGAAGAAGACCTTGTTGAAAGAAGTGTTGAATACAAACTAGGCAGTGATTTTGTGAAACAAATCACGAAATATGATAACAAAGAATTCTCATCCCACTATCGGCTTTCCAAGTGAACAGTGAATTATATAATTTCTCTAATCAAAGAGGATAAAGTATTTCCTAACTACAAATCAGGTAGGGAAAACATAACGCCAGAGAAAGGAGTTTATATGACCATCTGGTTCTTGGTGAATAGAGAGGAATTTTAGACAAGTGGCAAATAGATTCAATGTGACCCAAAACGCTAGTTGTGTATTCCATTAGTAATGAAATATTTGGTAAAAAATTCATAACGTGGCCTATAGATGTGGAAAAAGAAGATATATGCAGATGTTTTTCTGCTATAAATAACTTTTCCAATTGTTTTGGTGCTCTCGATGGAACCCACATTCCGATCTTGAAACCGAAAAATAATCAAGAAGCCTATTGTGATAGAAAAAGCTTTCATAGTATAATACTTCAGGCAGTGTGTGACAACAACGAAAAAAGCAACAATTGCAGAGTGCGTACTACACAATATAATGGATGATTTAGACTCGGTTATTCATGAGGTTGAGGAAGATATAGAATCTTCAAGTGATAGCAGTGCACAAGTCAATTCAGTCGAAGAAAATTCCCAAACAAGAGAACGATTGTTTTATTTTAATTTTTATGTAAGGTGGATAATAAATATGAATTTGTTCAATTCAATAAAAATCGATTTTTGATGAGCTTAAAACGTTTTTTTCTACAAAAGCTTTGCTTTCTTAACCTTTCGTTTCCCTAATAGTCGGGTTAACAGAAAGTGTATCCTTAAGTTATACTTTCCCACTGAAGTAAATAATTTACTATAATGATTTCATGCTATATGAATGATTATTGAATTCTGAAAACAATTATATCATAAAGGTAAATAATATCTAAGATAATTGAGAGAGACAAAATATGTTCAGGTTTTTAGAAGAACAAAATTATTCAATATTTTGTATAATGCTTTTATTTGATATGAATTTTGTTTTGTTTATGTCGGGGTTCTGTGTTGTTAACCTAACTTTATTCAAACGTCATCCGAAAAGGTCGTGTTCTATTTGTCAAATTCACTTCAGTTCGAAGTGAAGAAATTCGGAAATTAATCAGTTGTCTATGGTCAAATAGAAAGCTAGGACTAATGGGGAATGATATATTCAAGCTACATTTCTCCAGATCGCATGGCCAGAACCATAAAAACCATATAAAATCATAACTTTCGAACAGAAAGGCATAGGGACATGAAATTTCCAGGGTAGGTTCGGATCGCGAATTCCGCGAGCACGTATGTTGAACTCTTTGAATTTTTTGAATGTACATTCAGGCGTGTATGCACAAGACTTTCCTCGAACGTTTTTGAATAAAATTCAATATTTTTCCATGTAATCCAATCCATCCCAGGCGGATAATTCAAACTTACTTCAACAATTACTGGTGATGATATTGAAATTTCTTTCAATATCGAAAAGTTGTTCATTAGCTATCGATTTGTCAATTTGATTTGAATCCATAACCTTTCGAATATTTATACATGAATTTATATGAAATTTGAAAGGTGATGGATTAAAATCAAATTAGGGGAGCGATGAGAACAACTTTCTGATATTGAAAGAAATATCGATTTTAAATTTTTTTTTTATCGCCAGTAATTGTTGAAGTAAGTTTGAATTATACGCCTTGGATGGATTAGATTACACGCAAAAATATTGAATTTTTTTTCGAAAACTTTCAAGGAAAGTCTTTTGCGTGAGTGTACATTCAAAAAATGAAAATAATTCAACCGTTTGTGAGAAATCATTGAAACATTTATTGTGAGGCATAGGACAAATTGAAGTAGTGTACAACCTTCAGGATAATAGAGCCATTACAAAATATCGATTTTTTCAAGAATATTCTTGTTTATTTTTGTAAGCTTTAAGTAAATTTCTGATACTTCCTCTGTGTTCACCCAAAATTTTTTGAGAAGGGCTTGAATTGAGAATTTCAATAGGTACCTAAGTTACAGATTAAAGCAGCAATGAATCTCCTATATCAAAAACTAATTATTGCCGAATTATTTTGTTTCGTAAGGTTCATTAGTTGTTATTTGTAAAATATTATGTATCAACTACATAACAAAACAGGAATTTGTATCCCGAGGAAGGGATCAAAATTTTTTTATGCTCCTGTGTCAATTCATAACTTCATCTCAAGAATACACAATCACAAAGCTATATTTTTGCAAAATCGTTTTTACCCAATTTCGAAGGTCTACGGAAAATTTTTGAAAGCAAGTAAGTGTACATTTCAAATATTTCAAGAAAGCGTTCAGCGGAGTTCATTGATAGATATCAATGCCAATTCTGCAAGAAGATTCATTTTTTTTATGGATAATTGTGAAATTGTAGCGATAATATCTGAACTCAATGAAAAAATTACGAAAAGCACTGCCGTGAAGGCAGGAGCTTTTGAGCGCTCGTACATGCACCTTGTAGGTAGATTCGCATTCTCCAGTTTTAGAAATCAATTGAAGCAATTTTTGACAGCTGTCAAAAAAATTCTGAAACTTAGGCGAAACTCCAGACTTCATGTCGGTGCTTCAGCTGATCAATTTTTTTCCGATAATTCGCTAGAATTTTCCACGGTATCTATGGTCTTGGTGATGCGATCTGGACAAAATTTTGCACGTAGTTTGAATACATTATTCCTGAGCTAGGTGCATAATTTCATTCCAATCCGATCGGTAGTTTCGAAACTATCAGGAAAAAAATATTTTGAACGGCCATATTTACGGAACCCCTAGTCTAATTTTGCTCATTGATGAACATGAACGTGAAATTTGCGATCCAAACCCACCCTGAAAATTTCAAGTTCCTAGGCCTTTCCGTTCAAAAGTTAGAATTTTCTATGGTTTCTATGGTTCTGGTCATGCGATCTGGACAAAATATTGCTTCAATATATCATTCTCGATTAAAATACAAAATTTCATCTCGATCGAATCCGCAGTTTCGAATTTATCGAGAAAACAAAATTTCAAACGACCGTATTTACGGAACCCCTTGTATAATGTTGCTCATAGATGAACGTGATCACGACATTCGAGATCCACACCTATCCTGAAAATTTCAAGTCTCTAGGCCTTTCCGTTCAAAAGTTACAATTTTCTATGGTTTCTATGGTTCTGGTCATGCGATCTGGACAAAATTTCACATGTAGCTTGAACACCTCATTTTCCATTTGAGTGCAAAATTTCATCTCGATCAAATCTGTAGTTTTCAAGTAATCAGGGAAACAAAACTTTGAACGGCCATATTTACGGAACCCCTGGTGGAATTTGGCCCATTAACGAACTTAACCGAGCCATTCGGGAACTGAACCCACACTGAAAATTTCGAGTCTCTAGGTTGTTTTGTTCAAGAGTTATCATGCTGACGGACGGCCGGACGGACGGACGGACGGACGGACGGACGGACGGACGGACGGACGGACGGCCGGACGGACAGACTCAAATTTTCCGACGGATTCGTCATCAGTGAGTCGAACATAGTCGATTGAGACCATTTTCGGCTCAAAATTCGAAAAATACAGACATCGTGACGAAATGATATAGCCCTCGTGTAAGTAGTACGAGCGCTCAAAAACTATTTTGCTCCCCACAGCTTGACACTGCTAGCAAAATTAACATGGGAGTGAATTTAATTTTTGATCCCATATAAAAGTTGGAATTCTTGTGCAAATTCAGGATATACAACATGATTTTACATTTTTAATAAAAAATTGAGGCCTGTATAAAATCATCGACATCACCAATCAAACTCGACCAATCAGACTTGACTGAAGCCCACATGTCCTTGTTAGGATACAAGGGAACCGACTAATTTTAGATCTAAATCCATTAACTACGTCACAGTTGAGATGCATCCATTGTAGAGCAGAGAAAGTTCATTTTCATTTTCAACCATTTAAAAGTTAGCCAAGTTTAATGGACGGGAGTTGGTTGAACGTAGGACTGTCATGTTATAGCATGTATGTATATTTATTCTTGAGTGGTCTACGATATAGTGGAATTGTTGATACCTTTATAACAGATATTCGACCGTGAGGCCAGAGAAGTATCAGAAGAATTGAATCCGTGAAATAAAATAACATTAATGTCATCATAATAAAATGGAAATTGGGCGATCGAAGTTCAGAATTGTTCAAAAATATGGAAAAGAGTTATTTAATAACACAACCATGCTCGAAGTAAGGTACTCACTTAACGCTATACACAAACTTTGTTGAACTTCAGTTTTCTGAGTATTACAGAGTAAATCGATTAGTTGAAATTATATAAATTCCCGTCGATGGACATTTGAATTCTTGAATGCTCGATGAAACAAGGTTTTTATTTTCTCCAGGCGGTGTAAGGTCTTATGTTATTTATTCTTTGGTTATAACAGGAGTATTGTGAATTCGCATGCCCTTTTTGAGCGCTTGTTTCCATGAATAAGTGCGTTATTATTGTGGAAAAATGTCTGTAATTCTGAGCTGCGAATGGTCTCAAACGATTATGTTGGAATCACAAATGAGGAATTCAAGGTCAAATTTAGTTCTGTCCATCCGGCCATACGTCCTGCCGTCTGTGAACACGATAACTTTCTGGAGAGGAACCCTAGAGTTTTAAAATTTCGCACTTCCCATTCTTCAATTTCTGTTGCCATGGTGGGATTGGAGTTCTTAATTAGTTATTATGTTTCAGATATGTGAAAGCTTCCTTCGGTACGAGGAGTTGGTAGCTGTCACCGACTGTGAACGCATAAAACGTTGAGAAAGAAAACAGATTCGGCTGTGGATTGCTTACCCAGTGCCCAAGTACCCACTCAACCCAAGAGGGAACGGTACGAGGGGAACGCGGAAACACTTGAAATATATACTTAGGATATCAGATTCGGAGATTCGATTGAACAACATTGCGTTAGAGGTTCCCTTTCAAGTTTCATTTTAAAGACTTGTCGAGTCTTAGAGACTTGTCGAGTCTCACAGTGCAGAGGCGGGATTTTAAGGCTCAATTCGAAGTGACTTGTGATTATTTGCGTTGAGTCGTGTATATTGTTCAGTGAGAATGGGACCGAATTCTAGAAGACTCGATCCTTCGTCAGACACTGAATCTGATGAAGATTGTGGCAGGTAAGGTCAGAACAGAGGACATTTCAGTAAGAAGGATAACGTATCTCTGACGCCACCATGGAAAACTTCAAACCGTCCTCATGAACTTGAGAGTGATCAAAGTGAGGGTGCGAAATCACAACGAAAAGAATTATAAAAAGCACTGCCGTGAAGTCGGGAGCTTTTGAGAGCTCGTTCATCCACTTTTTTTGAAATTGTCAAGAAAGCTAAATTTCAAACGACCATATTTGTGGAACCCCTAGTCTAATTTTGCTCATTGATGAACGTGACCGCGACATACGAGATCCACAACTATCCTTAAAATTCCAAGTCCCTAGGCCTTGCCGTTCGAAAGTTATAATTTTTTATGGTTTCTATGGTTCTGGTCATGCGCTCTGGACAAAATGTAGCTTGAATATATCATTCTCCATTAGTATACAAAATTTCGTCAAGATCGAATTAGTAGTTTCTAAATCATCAAGAAAGCTAAATTTAAAACGGCCATATTCACGGAACCCCTAGTCTTATTGTGCTTACTGATGAACGTGACCGCGAAATTCGAGATCCATACCTTTCCTAACAATTTCAAGTCTCTAGGCGTAGCTTTCGAACGGCCATATTGACGGAACCCCGAGTGGAATTCTGCCCATTAACGAACTCAACCGAGGCATTCAGGAACTGAACCTACACTGAAAATTTCAAGTCTCCAGGTTATTCCGTTCGAGAGTTATCGTGCTTACGGACAGACAGACTCGAATTTTTCGACGGATTCGTCATCAGTGAGTCGAACTCTCTCGATTGAGACCATTTTTGGCTCAAAATTAGAAAATCAGTCATCTAACGAAATGATATAGTCCTCGTGTAAGTAGAACGAGCGCTCAACAACGCAATCAATGGATGTTCGTGCTGATTGCATACCAGAATCTTGTCCCGGTAAATCCGGACTCACATCGAAGAAATGTTTGGACGAAATTGATCAGATTGGTCGAATAAATGGGTGGAACGATTGTGTCATCGTTTAACAGGCATGGCATGGCAGCATGGCGTTTCATTCAAGTGGTCTTAAACAGGTTCTGAAGAGGGTGGAATTGTCAGGGCATCTCATAAGTAACGGGTGATTTTTTTGAAGTTAGGATTTTCATGCATTAGTATTTGCTCGGATTTTTTTGAGGTTAGGATTTTCATGCATTAGTATTTGCTCAGTATGCTTTGGCATTTCAAGAACTGAAGCCGAACGATCTGCCACAACGTCGAATTTTCAGTGAATGGGCCCTAGAAAAGTTGGCAGAAAATCCGCTTTTTTATCGACAAATTTTGTTCAGCGATGAGGCTCATTTCTGGTTGAATGGCTACGTAAATAAGCAAAATTGCCGCATTTGGAGTGAAGAGCAACCAGAAGCCGTTCAAGAACTGCCCATGCATCCCGAAAAATGCACTGTTTGGTGTGGTTTGTACGCTGGTGGAATCATTGGACCGTATTTTTTCAAAGATGATGTTGGACGCAACGTTACGGTGAATGGCGATCGCTATCGTTCGATGCTAACAAACTTTTTGTTGCCAAAAATGGAAGAACTGCACTTGGTTGACATGTGGTTTCAACAAGATGGCGCTACATGCCACACAGCTCGCGATTCTATGGCCATTTTGAGGGAAAACTTCGGAGAACAATTCATCTCAAGAAATGGACCGGTAAGTTGGCCACCAAGATCATGCGATTTGACGCCTTTAGACTATTTTTTGTGGGGCTACGTCAAGTCTAAAGTCTACAGAAATAAGCCAGTAACTATTCCAGCTTTGGAAGACAGCATTTCCGAAGAAATTCGGGCTATTCCGGCCGAAATGCTCGAAAAAGTTGCCCAAAATTGGACTTTCCGAATGGACCACTTAAGACGCAGCCGCGGTCAACATTTAAATGAAATTATCTTCAAAAAGTAAATGTCATGGACCAATCTAACGTTTCAAATAAAGAACCGATGAGATTTTGCAAATTTTATGCGTTTTTTTTTTAAAAAAAGTTCTCAAGCTCTTAAAAAATCACCCATTAGATAATAAGGATGGGTCCAGAGAGAGTGATTTCAATGTGCTTCACTTAAATGTTCAGCTAGGAGATAGGCTCAATCTTTTGGAGGACTTTTTGGACGAGGTGCAACCCTTGGATGTTGTTTGCATTTGTGAACACTTCGTTGTGGCCGTATCGTGTGAAGAACTTTCTCTGATGGGGTGGACCTTGGCCTCTGTTTTTGGTAGATCAAATGGTGGGGTTGCTGTTTTATGTAAAAATGATTCTTTTCGCATGTGTGCTGGTATTTGTTGTTTGTCTGTTGAAATGCATTGCGAAATTGTTGCTGTATATTTCTCAAAACAGGATATTACTGTTGTATCTTTATATAGATCACCGAATGGTGACTTTGACATATTTTAGATTCTGTTCTTGAACAAGTTAATTAAGGAGATAAGGTTGTTATTTGTGGCAACTTTAATGTTCATTTTGATGTTTCAGGAGGGAATTCGGGTGCACTCTGTGACTTATTTCTATTCTATCTAACGCGAGGATTGAATTGTATCGACAATTTATCCATACATTTTGTTCCATCAAGGCAGAGTACTTTGGTACATGATGTGAGTTTTTCTGACCATAGGGCACAGATGCTTTGTTTCAGTGTGGATGGTGGATCCTCGGAAGATGTTGGTCGCATTTTTAGACCTCATACTGTAAGAGGACACAATTTTCTGTTCGAGCGCTTGGAAGAATGTGACTGGGGTTTCGTTGGTGATGAAAATGTGAGTGTGAATGAGGTGTTTCAGGGTTTTCATGATAGGTTTGTTGAGGCTTGTGAACTTTTTTTTCCTGTGGAAAAAATTAAATCTTCAAAGATCGATGTTGGCATTAATATGAATTGGTTTACAGGGCAACTGGAGGTAACACGGGGAAGACTTCATCTGATTACGGACCTCTATAATAAGTATGGAACTGAGAATCTTAGAGTGAGACGCAACATTCTCAGGAAGGAATAATATAAGATTGCACTGCGGGAAGCCAAAATTGAGAGTAATGATGCGTTGATAGTCAATTCGGATAATAAAGCAAAGACTATGTGGAAAATGATCAATAGCAGAGGAAATTTGCCCAAATCCCACCCTAATATTCTGGTGGAGGCACAGGAATTCAGTGAATATTTCAGTTCTATGGCGCACAGAATTGTAGGAAGCATTGACGCAAGAGATGCTGACTTCAACAGCTCGTTTGTGAAGAATATTGATGAGTCCTTGAAGTTTTCGTTCAGTGAGGTTTCTTTTATCGAGGTGAGAAATGTAATAAATTCTATGAAATATTCCTCATCTAGAGATTTTTACGGTCTGTATACGAATTTGATAAAGAAAAATATAAATAACATCATTTATCCTTTGACTAAACTGATTAACAGATGTATAAGAGAAGGTGTGTTTCCTGATTGCATGAAGATGTCGAAGGTGATTCCTCTTTTCAAAAAGGGAAATAGATCAGTTCCTGGAAATTACAGACCAATATCGCTGGTTCCCGTCTTTTCTAAGATCTTAGAGAAGGTGCTGGCCATTCAGATATTGGTTTATTTTGAAAGTAATAACTTATTATCTTCTCGTCAGTTTGGATACAGAAGGGGGAGGTCAACTTTCGATGCTATTCTCGAATTGTACAATTTCATTGTGGCTGGTTTGGAGGAGGGTAAGTGTTCTCTTTCTGTGTTCCTGGATTTGACCAAGGCGTTCGACTGTGTGCCATTTGCAGGTCTTCTCAAAAAGCTGAGACGTTACGGATTTAGTGACAATTTAGTTCTAATTTAATAAAATCATTTTTGACAAATAGGTACCAGGCAGTGTTTGATAATGGTGTATGGTCTAGTAGGGAAATGTTGAGAATTGGTATACCTCAAGGCTCAATTTTAGGGCCTCTACTCTTTTTAATTTTCATCAATGACTTCACCGATTTTATGTCATGGACATCCAACGTCGTTTTTGTTGATGACACAACTGTTTCCCTTGAATGCAATGATCTGGCTAGTATGGAGAAGCTGTTTGTTGGCATGCTTGCGGATGCCTAGAAATGGTTTTATGGAAATGGTCTCTCACTGAATGTGGACAAGACAGAGTATATGGTGTTCTCTATGACAGGGTCGGAGCGCAGTAAGGTAAAATTTTTGGGTATTTGGTCGGATACAAGACTCACGTGGTCTGTTCATGCCGAGTCTCTTTGTTCGAAGCTGGCGAACAATATTTTGGTTTTGTGTCATCAGCTGTGTCAGAAAAGCTTAATTGGCGTTGTGTGAAACCCACCTAAGATATGGCCTTCTTTTTTGGGGATGTTGTAGTCGGTTCGAGGATGAATTCAGGCTGCAGAGAAGAGCGGTTCGTGTTGTTGGCAATTTGACATAAGGGGGATGTTGCAGAAGCTCTTTCAGAGAACTTGGTATTTTAACGCTTCCTGCACTGTTCGTTTATGAATTGTTGAATTATGCTCATGAAAGATTTCCTTCCTGGAGGATGAAGAGTGATATACATGAGCATGATACAAGAAACAAGATGTCATTTCGAGTTCCTTTTGCGAGATTGAAGAAATCGCAGTGTGCACCTGATTTTCTTGCACCAAAATATTTCAAATTTTTTCCTTGGAATTTGAGGGTGCTACCTCCGAAGGTATGTAGGAAAAAGATGAGAAAGTTTTTGTGTGATGTTGTTCTATATAAGATAAATGATTTGTTTTCGTTAGATTTCAGATCTATTTCATAGAAATATGTGATTTTTTGGACGAATGTAAATACAGTGGCTGTACAGGAACATTTCCTGATCATCTTGATTCTCTATCCCAATTGAAGAAAACGATTAATAGGACCAAATTATCATCCAAAATTTCGACAGAAGACTATTTCAATTATTTCAATAAGATGGAACTCCTAATATCCTGTGAAATACAGGATAAAAACGCAGTAGCGATGTTCATCGATGGCATTATTGATAAATCAATTGAAAATCGTACGAAGGATGAAAGATTTGATCCTGAGACGCTCTGAGAAGTATCTTACGTCTCTCGTTCCAGTAGAAACTCTACGGTGTGAGGCGAAAGAAAGTACAAGCAAAAAGTTTCCTTGCTGCGTCGTGAGGATCGGAATCGGCGGTCATTTTCTGAAAAAAAATTTGAACAGTCCAATGTCCAAATAAAAAGGGGGATCAATTGACACACATTACTGAGAAATGTTCAGGACGACGCATCGAATGTATGGAGAACGTCTTCTGAGGGTAGATAAAATGAAGCCATTCAGAACGAGAAGGAACAATTCAGAACAGCTGAGCGACGAAGAACAAAAATTGGCAAATGTTCAGCACAATATTCCGAAGCAGCAACGTGCTGTTAACGATCAGCAACTTGCTGATGACAATCAGCAACGGTGATGGCGACCAGCAACGGTGAAGGCGACCAGCAACGCCTATGACGACCAGAAACGTGATGTAGACGATCAGCAACGTGCTGATGACGACTAGCAACGTGCTGATCATCTACCAGCAAAGTGCTGTTCACGTTCAGCAACGTGCTGATCACGATTGGAAACGTCCTGATGACGACTAGCAACGTGCTGATGACGACCAGAGCAACGTGCTGATGACGACCAGAGCAACGTGCTGAGGATGACCAGGAACGTGCTACTCGAATAACAGAAGGTGCTGTTCACGAACAGCAACGTGCTGATGACGATCGGCAACGTCCTGATGACTACCATCAACGTGCTTTTCACGATATAGAAATTGCTGTTTACGATTAGGGACGCTGATGACGACCAGCAACGTGCTGTTCACGATCAGTAACGTGCTGACTTTGACCAGCAACGTGCTGCTCGACGATAAGCAAAGTGCTGTTAATGAACAGAAACGTGCTGATGACGACCAGCAACGTGCCGATAACAATCAGCTACGTGTTGTTGACGAACAGGCTACGAGATGATGACAACTATCAACGTGCTGATGACGACCAGCAACATGCTGATGACGACCATCAACGTGCTGATGACGACTATCAACGTGCTGTAGATGACCAGCAGTTGATGACCAGCAACCATGAACCAGTAGTTCATGATCATGCTTAGGCGTGGCTTACGAAAGCTTCAGCCTACGATAAAAGTAGGTGGCGACAAACTTCAAGTTTGAAATGTTCCCATTTTTCAGTTTCTGTTGCCAAGGTTTGATTGAAGTTATTGATTAGTTATTATGTTTCAGATATGTCAAAGCTGTCTTTGGCACGAGGAGTTGGTAACTATGGCCGACTGTTAGACGCATAAAACGTTGAGAAAGAAAACAGGCACGGCCGTAGACTGCTGACTCGGAAAGAATCTGAAGCAGACCGAGGGACAAGGTACCAAAGTACCCACCTATCCCAAGAGGGAACAGTCCTAGGGCACCGCGGGAACACTTGATATATACAGGGTCTTTCACGAGGAACCTCACCCATATTTATACGGGAAACTACTGAACGTATTTTCATGAAATTCAGCACTTATAAGTATTTCACGATGCTGATGAAATCTAAATATTCTCAAGGCATGAGCACCTCCGGTTTTTCCGGAAATGACGTCAACTTCCGTTTTTCAAATTAGAACACCATTTTTTTATTGCAGAAATAGATTCCTTAAAAAATTTCAAGTTATTTTGATGTAACATTTTTCAGTTTTGGTTGGAAAATTCTCTCTGAGCGGGAAAATTCGAAAAAAAAATCGAAAATAGAGCTCCGCTGACACAAGAATAACTTCGAGGTTTTTGAATGGAAAATTTTCATTTTTGGGATTTTTCAAGATGTAAGATTAATGTATCCACTTTAAGAATCGAAATCGCGATTCATGATACAGGGGGTGAAAAAATCGCTTTCAAAGTTAGGGATGACAAAATCGTGAAAAATCAATTTTTTCAAATTAGAACCCCATTTTTTTATGGCAGATATTGAATCTACGTTAAAAAATAATGTGAGTGTATGCATCACACCCTTGCCCTAAAATGGATATTTTCTGAGTTATTCACAAAAAACTGTTTTTCGTCTTGAATTTTCAGCTATTTCTTTTCCCTTCACGCCAAAAAGATGAAATTTTCAGGAACTGTTATTTGAACCATGCTGTAGATTTTTCACCCCTTCTTGAACCGACTTCAAGTTACTATTAGGAGAACCATGGCAAACTCTCGCAGTTATAACTAGAGAAGATGCTCAAAGTTTTGACCGTTAATTTCTAGACATTTATTTATACGTCTCAGGAATGCTTCTTGCGTTGCTCTTCTTATTTCATCGGGAGGAAGAGATCTGCAAAAGTGTTTAAAAACCAAATTGAGTTTCAAAACTATGAATCTAAAAATCTAAACAAACCTGAACGCATTTCTGACTCGTTCTATGCAGTCCTCTTTTCCGATACAAATTCGAATCCAAATTCGCCATCTATTTAGGAACAACCTGTAACTTTTTTCTCTCGCATATTAGGGTAGTAAAATCTAAAACATGGTTTAAGTAACAGTTCCTGAAAATTTCATCTTTTTGGCGTGAAGGGAAAAGAAATAGCTGAAAATTCAAGACGAAAAACAGTTTTTTGTGAATAACTCAGAAAATATCCATTTTAGGGCAAGGGTGTGATGCATACACTCACATTATTTTTTAACGTAGATTCAATATCTGCCATAAAAAAATGGGGTTCTAATTTGAAAAAATTGATTTTTCACGATTTTGTCATCCCTAACTTTGAAAGCGATTTTTTCACCCCCTGTATCATGAATCGCGATTTCGATTTTCAAAGTGGATACATCAATCTTACATCTTGAAAAATCCCAAAAATGAAAATTTTCCATCCAAAAACCTCGAAGTTATTCTTATTTCAGCGGAGCTCTATTTTCGATTTTTTTTTCGAATTTTCCCGCTCAGAGAGAATTTTCCAACCAAAACTGAAAAATGTTACATCAAAATAACTTGAAATTTTCTAAGGAATCTATTTCTGCAATAAAAAAATGGTGTTCTAATTTGAAAAACGGAAGTTGACGTCATTTCCGGAAAAACCGGAGGTGGTCATGCCTTGAAAATATTTTAGATTTCATCAGCATCGTGAAATACTTATAAGTGCTGAATTTCATGAAAATACGTTCAGTAGTTTCCCGTATAAATATGGGTGAGGTTCCTCGTGAAAGACCCTGTATACCTAGGATATAAATCTGGAAGTTCAGTTGATTGTTTCGCGAAAAAGGTTCCTTTTCGAGTTTGATTTTTAAGAATGAGAAAGCGAGTCTTACATAATTATCAAAAAGAATAACATAACTCTTATGTTTATTCGTTTCGTTATAAGTTTGATCAGCCTAATTTGCCATTTTGCATTGAGGGTCAACATTCAAATTTCCCAACAACTGCGATTTTTTTCAATTTTGGGCTTGACTTCATAACTTGAGACAACCTGTACTGGGGTCACGCATTCAGGCCCATTACAGAACCATTATATATGTTTTACTTAACTGTTACATTTAATCCAGTCGGAAATTTCTGGGTCTACTATGCTGACTCTCAAATACATTTCTTTTATTGTGGTCGAATTATGGGTAATTTAAAAAAATTGTTGTCAGATATTATATTACCAAAAATCAAGAAAACATTGAGTAGTTAACAGAATCTCATGAAATGAGTGTGAGATATTCAATGCTTTATCATACCTCACCATAAAGAAATTCCATCAACAAAAACACATTCTCCAACTTTCAGGATAATTCAATATCGAGAACTAGAAAAATAGTTATTTATTGTACAAGACTATAAAATTGTACTTTATATTTGAGAGTGCTAATTACGCTCAGGAAAATGATTTCTCCCTTTATCGTCGTGTGCAATACAACATTTTTTTCCATCGCAAGACTTCAAAGTCAGGTGAAAAATAAAATTTCAAAGAAAATTCCACACATGTGATTTTTAACCAATCAGAACGTGTATTTCTGACAGATCACCATCGCAACGCATGAATTTTAGTGGAAATTTTTTCCTCGTGGGTAGGTACCCAACAGCGAATTATACTGGAAATTTTTTTGACGTTTATAATGACAGAATATTTTTTTTGACAATTGATGTTGTTGGAAATAAACATATTTGGTGTGGAATTTTCACTAGTAATACCACTAGAGGTCAAATTATTTCCGGAAATTTTTTCAAGCTCATGAATATTTTGAAAATTATCCCGAGTCGAAGACGAGGGATAATTTTCCAAAAATATTCATGAGCGAGAAAAAATTTCCGGATTTAATTTGACCTCGTGTGGTATTCGGTAAGAAAATTCCACTCATGTGAACAAAAAAAAATTTGATTGTCAAGAAGAATATTCTGACATAATAAACGCCAAAAAAATTTCCAGTATAATTCGCTGTTGGGTACCCACGAGGAAAAAATTTCCATAAAATTCATCCGTTGCGATGGTGATCTGTCAGAAATACACGTTCTGATTGGTTAAACATCACATGTGTGGAATTTTCTTACCGAATACCACACGAGATCAAATTAAATCCGGAAATTTTGTTCTCGGTCATGAATATTTTTAGAAAATAATCCCTCGTCTTCGACTCGGGATAATTTTCAAAATATTCATGAGCTCGAAAACATTTCCGGAAATAATTTGACCTCTTGTGGTATTACTAGTGAAAATTATAATTTTTGGTACAAAAATCGCAACTGTGTTGCTCCGTTACTATAGGGATATGAATAACTCTGTCAACAAATAATGTGAAACAAATTTTACATTCTGGTTTTTGCGGAGTGTTCAGTATTTTTGCGTTTTGTGTAAGGAGCGAATACGAAATGTACGGAAAAGAATGAACACAAATAGAAGAAAACCTGCCATCAGATGTAGAAGATGCAGCGTTGGAAGCAGAAAGTTTATTGTCGCCCCAAGAATTTTGTATTTTTTATGAGAAGGAATATCAGTCCTTTAAAAAGTGGAAAAGCATCAAGAATATCAATGGCGTGAGTGAAAAAGTGCTTATGGCGTATTCTTCTGAAAAGTCGAAGAAAGCGAAGCCATCGTCATTATGGTCGTATTATTCGATTCTGAAGCGTACGTTGTTGGTGAATGAAAATTGTGACATTTCTAAATTCAAGTTGACCACCTTACTGAAAAACATGAGGGGATGATACAAAGCTAAAAAGTCCAAAATCCTGGAGTTAGATGACATTATCAGATTTCTGACAGAAGCTCTTGATGATTTATTTTTGTTAATGAAGGTTTTTGCTATTTTTGGTGTGGATGGAGCGACTAGGTCCGATGAATTGCACAAAGAAGTGTTTAATGTAGACGACGTAACTCACAGTATTTTTTTTGTGAATTACCGACATCAAAAGTGCACTACTCAACCGGTGGTCACTATAAATAAGATGCCCAAAAACATTGCGGATTTTTTGAAGCTACCAAATTCAGAAATGTAGGTACAGGGGGTATTGTTTCCGTCGTTCTTCAGCTACCATGTTGGCAAACTCTGGTGCTGATCTGGTAAGAGTAAGGCATCTCACAAACCAACGCGGAAAATCCGCGCCGCTTGCGAATATTCGTACCGCATTCGTTCTGCAACTTATTGTTTCTACGGCGCCTAGTAGACCAATTCAGACCAGCGCAGTTTTTATCCTTTGGATTGCGATGGTTTTTGAACGAATATTCGCCGAGAATTTCCGTCACGAATTTGCCGCGAAGTTATCGCGTTGGTTTGCTCAATCAATCCAGTACCTCGATTCAAGTGTCTTAGCAAACGAGTACAAGTTGTGATGTTCCAAAAATAGATGTTTCTAATAATGTTAAATGTTGAATTGCACTTGTTGTTAATCTCACGAATTAATGTGTTTGAATTTGTGAATTTAATTAAATAAAAAAAGTTGAAACATTTCATTTACCTTTGCTGTTAAAGTGTAACTTCATCTACCCTTGCGGTAAAAGTGATCGACTCAAAAGAGTTGCTATAACAACATTTTAACATGAGCTATAGAAAGAAACCTAATGAACAACAAAGTGCTATTTGAGCGCTCGTTCTACTTACACGAGGGCTATATCATTTCGTCATGTCTGTATTTTTCGAATTTTTGAGCCGAAAATGGTCTCAATCGACAAGGTTCGACTTACTGATGACGAATCTGTCGTAAAATTCGAGTCTGTCCGTCCGGCAGTCCGTCCGTAAGCACGATAACTCTCGAACGGAACAACCTAGAGACTTCAAATTTTTAGTGTGGGTTCACTTCCCAAATGCCGCGGTTGAGTTCGTTAATGGGAATCCCACCAGGGGTTCCGTAAATATGGCCGTTCGAAATTTTGTTCTTCTGATTACTTTGAAACTACAGATTCGATCGAGATGAAATGTTGCAATTCAATGGAGAATGACGTGTTCAAGCTTCATGCAGAATTTTGTCCAGATCGTATGACCGGAACCATAGCAAATTATAACTAGGGAAAGGCCTAGGGACTTTTGGATCTCGAATGATGCGGTCTCGTTCATCAATGAGCAAAATTAGACTAGGGGTTCAGTAAATATGGCCGTTCAAAATATTTTTTTTCTGATAGTTGGATTGGAATAAAATTTTACATATAGATAAAGAATAATGTATTAAAACTACGTGTGAAATTTTGTCCAGATCGCATCACCAAAACCATAGATAACGTCGGAAGTACTAACGAATTATTGAAAAAAAAAATTGGTCACCTAAAGCACTGACGTGTCTAAAACTGTGAATAGCGAATCTACCTACATGGAGGATGAACGAGCGCTCAAAAGCTTATGACTTCACGGCAGCGCTTTTTATAATTTTTACTGAATGCGCCCCTGTCCCTTCGGGTCAGCACTCGAAATGATAATTGTAATCACGATGTTAATGTAGCCACTAAATAGGCACTGAAAGTTGCTGCCTTTCGTGTAACCTGAGCTTCTACACGAGGTCAGACCCACGAAAAAACGTTCCTAGGAAGATCGAAGATACCTTACCTGAGCTATACTCGTATGTGCTGACTGCCGAGGAAAAATATGACCACGATGTTCTCGGAACATTTGAGGCAAGATAAATGAAAAGAAAAGAATGTTATGTTAATGAAAAGAAAAGTTTTTTATGGATGAATACGCAGAGGTATGAAGTATGGATGGCGAAAGTGATTTAGACATTCTTCTACAGGGCGTCCTAATTTTCACAGAAATATTTATTATGGAAAATGAAATTCCGGACTGAAAACATGAAATATATTTGATTACCGAATAAAAGTTGAACTGACGAATCAATCGTTCACATTTTAGGAGATTTATGAATCAAATATGGAGTGTCCAGAAATATTTCGGTGACTTCAAAAATAGGTCGAATATTTAATTAGACTTGATAGAATATTTGGTCATTGTTGAGCATGAACAATGAATAACTCCTTCGAATCTCATTATGTAGGTTGAACGAGTAAACTTATGGAATATTTATCGAGTTTGAGTTGGTTGGGTCCATTTGCCAGTTCAGATAAAAATGTTCCAGAAAATATGCCCAAAAAATTATTTCGAGGATGTTCAGTTGAAAAAATTCAATAATTAGTACATATTCAGGTTTTTGACTCGCTTGTTTCAACGAACAAGAGCGTTATCATTTTACCCTAATGCCTGCAACTTTCGAACGTTGAGCCGAGAATGATCTAAAACGATTAGGTTGGACTTCGGATCAAGAAATCGTAGTCAAATACAATTCTTTCCGTTTGCCCGTCAGTTCGGCCGGCCTTTCGTAAACACGAAAACTCTCGAATGAAGGAACCTGGAAATTTTCTGAGCAAGTTCGAGTTCTGAATGCGTCGGTAAGTTTATTGATGGGTGCAATTCGCCGAAAGGTTTGGTAGGTGTAGCCATCTGAATTTTTGTTTTCTTGATTATTCGAAAAATACAGACACGATCGGATTGAAACTTTGTAGTTAGCAGTAAGATAACGACGTGCAGGTTCAGGTTTCATTTCATGAGAATCGTGTATCACTAGAAAATAAGGAATTTTTTTCAAAGTACATATAAAATAAATAAAATGAGTTATTAATGTTATAAATTCCAATAAGAGTTTAGTATATCATTTGAAATCAGAATGTTAAAATGAAGATAAAATAAAATAATAGTCTTATCAAGTATTCTTTTTGAGCGCTCGTACTACTTACACGAGGGCTATATCATTTCGTCACGATGTCTGTATTTTTCGAATTTTGAGCCGAAAATGGTCTCAATCGACTATGTTCGACTCATTGATGACGAATCCGTCGGAAAATTCGAGTCTGTCCGTCCGTCCGTCCGGCCGGCCGTCCGTAAGCACGATAACTCTCGAAAGGAATAACCTAGAGACTTGAAATTTTCAGTGTAGGTTCAGATCCCAAATGCCTCGGCTGAGTTCGTTAATGGGCAGAATTCCACCAGGGGTTCCGTAAATATGGCCGTTCAAAATTTTGTTCTCCTGATTACTTCGAAACTACAGATTTGATCGAGATGAAACTTTGCACTCAAATGAAGAATGAGGTGTTCAAGCTACATATGAAATTTTGTCCAGATCGAATAATCAGAACCATAGAAACCATAGAAAACTGTAACTTTTGAACGGAAACGCCTAGGGACTTGAAATTTCGAGGATAGGTGAGGTTCTGGAATGTCGTGATGACGTTCGTCTATGAGCAAAATTATTCTAGGGGTTCCGTAAATATCGGCATTTGAAATTTAGTTTCCTTGATAATTTCAAAACTACAGATACGATCGTGATAAAGTTTCGTATACTAATGGAGAATGATATATTCAAGCTACATTTCTCCAGATCACATAACCAGAACCATAGAAACCATAGAAAATCATAACTTTCGAACGGAAAGGCCTAGGAATTTGAAATTTCCAGAGTGGGTTTGGATCGCGAATATCGCAGTCACGTTCATCAATGAGCAAAATTGGACTAGGGATTCCGTGAATATGGCCGTTCAAAATATTTTTTTCCTGATAGTTTCGAACCTACTGATCGGATTGGAATGAAATTTTGCAGAGGTATGAAGTATGGATGGCGAAAGTGATTAAGACATTCTTCTACAGGGCGTCCTAATTTTCACAGAAATATTTATTATGGAAAATGAAATTCCGGACTGAAAACATGAAATATATTTGATTACCGAATAAAAGTTGAACTGACGAATCAATCGTTCACATTTTAGGAGATTTATGAATCAAATATGGAGTGTCCAGAAATATTTCGGTGACTTCAAAAATAGATCGAATATTTAATTAGACTTGATAGAATATTTGGTCATTGTTGAGCATGAACAATGAATAACTCCTTCAAATCTCATTATGTAGGTTGAACGAGTAAACTTATGGAATATTTATCGAGTTTGAGTTGGTTGGGCCCATTTGCCAGTTTAGATAAAAATGTTCCAGAAAATATGCCCAAAAAATTATTTCGAGGATGTTCAGTTGAAAAAATTCAATAATTAGTACATATTCAGGTTTTTGACTCGCTTGTTTCTACGAACAAGAGCGTTATCATTTTACCCTAATGCCTGCAACTTTCGAACGTTGAGCCGAGAATGATCTAAAACGATTAGGTTGGACTTCGGATCAAGAAATCGTAGTCAAATACAATTCTTTCCGTTTGCCCGTCAGTCCGGCCGGCCTTTCGTAAACACGAAAACTCTCGAATGAAGAAACCTCGAAATTTACTGAGCAAGTTCGAGTTCTGAATGCGTCGGTAAGTTCATTGATGGGTGCAATTAGCCGAAAGATTTGGTAGGTATAGCCATCTGAATTTTTGTTTTCTTAATTATTCGAAAAATACAGACACGATCGGATTGAAACTTTGTAGTTAGCAGTAAGATAACGACGTGCAGGTTCAGGTTTCATTTCATGAGAATCGTGTATCACTAGAAAATAAGGAATTTTTTTCAAAGTACATATAAAATAAATAAAATGAGTTATTAATGTTATAAATTCCAATAAGAGTTTAGTATATCATTTGAAATCAGAAACTTAAAATGAATATAAAATAAAATAATAGTCTTATCAAGTATTCTTTTTGAGCGCTCGTACTACTTACACGAGGGCTATATCATTTCGTCACGATGTCTGTATTTTTCGAATTTTGAGCCGAAAATGGTCTCAATCGACTATGTTCGACTCATTGATGACGAATCCGTCGGAAAATTCGAGTCTGTCCGTCCGGCCGGCCGTCCGTAAGCACGATAACTCTCGAAAGGAATAACCTAGAGACTTGAAATTTTCAGTGTAGGTTCAGATCCCAAATGCCTCGGCTGAGTTCGTTAATGGGCAGAATTCCACCAGGGGTTCCGTAAATATGGCCGTTCAAAATTTTGTTCTCCTGATTACTTCGAAACTACAGATTTGATCGAGATGAAACTTTGCACTCAAATGAAGAATGAGGTGTTCAAGCTACATATGAAATTTTGTCCAGATCGAATAATCAGAACCATAGAAACCATAGAAAACTGTAACTTTTGAACGGAAACGCCTAGGGACTTGAAATTTCGAGGATAGGTGAGGTTCTGGAATGTCGTGATGACGTTCGTCTATGAGCAAAATTATTCTAGGGGTTCCGTAAATATCGGCATTTGAAATTTAGTTTCCTTGATAATTTCAAAACTACAGATACGATCGTGATAAAGTTTCGTATACTAATGGAGAATGATATATTCAAGCTACATTTCTCCAGATCACATAACCAGAACCATAGAAACCATAGAAAATCATAACTTTCGAACAGAAAGGCCTAGGAATTTGAAATTTCCAGAGTGGGTTTGAATCGCGAATATCGCAGTCACGTTCATCAATGAGCAAAATTGGACTAGGGATTCCGTGAATATGGCCGTTCAAAATATTTTTTTCCTGATAGTTTCGAACCTACTGATCGGATTGGAATGAAATTTTGCACCTAGCTGAGGAATAATGTTTTCAAACTACGTGCAAAATTTTGCCGAGATCACATCACCAAGACCAACTGGAAAATGCGAATCCACCTACAAGGTGCATGTACGAGCGCTCAAAAGCTCCTGCCTTCACAGCAGTGCTTTTCGTAATTTTTTTTATTTTTCATCAATTTCTACACATGTCTGACTTATGTCACAGACCTCGTCAGGACCACCAACTCATAAATTTAACGAATATATCCTTCAGACATAAAATAAAATAACAGAAATAGTTAAAACATTTCTATATCAAACAATTCCCGCCATTATATAGGTCCACCATCTAGGAAGCAGTCATTAAAACTTCCCAACCCGTTCACATCTTCTCGGAAATACACCGTAGCATTTTTTTTAATGTGAATCATTTCACTTATGTTTCTTCTGAAAAAATTTTTCTCCGAATCCAACACTTCGACACCATCAAAATCAAAACCGTGACCTTTCTCAAACGTATGGGAACAAAGAGCAGTTTTGTTCGGTCTTACGTTGTTCTTTGTATGGCTTCAATGTTGTCTTACTTTTTGACCGAGGTGTTGTCTTGTCTGTCCCACAACTCCCACATATGATTTTTCGAAATTTTTGCAAGGAATCTTATACACCAACTCCGACCTTTGTTCTTGGGGTGTTCTATCTTTCAGTCTACTGTAATATTTTCTCAACGTATTGTTCTTGTAAAACGAGAAAGCGCGATCAACTCCTATCTGTTGTTTTGTTTTGTGTCTGAAGGATATTTTCCCTAAATTTATGAGTTGGTGGCCCTGCCGAAGTCTGTGAAATGAGTCAGGCGCAAAGTAGATTGTTTACGAGCAAATGGTATAAGGTTAGAACGTGATTTGATAAATGTTTCTTGGCTCCAATAGTCTAATTGAGTATATGTTACATCGAAATTGTTCCTACCATATTCCCGAAACTTCGGCCTAATTTCATTTGTGGAAATTGATGGAAAATTAAGAGGTCCGAATACCTGATAAGACTGTTATTTTCTTCGAAAATTACGGATGAAAACGAAGTTTTGAATAAATATAAAATGTTCAATGCTGAAAAATAGAAAATTACAGAAATGAGTGCAGAATAAGTTTCTCCATCTGTCAGAAGAGTTCTTGAAACCATTTCCAGATCTATACACCAACAGGCGAAGGATTCCAATACAGAAATACCCTGTCGGATCGGAAACTCTGGCGCTAAGTTGTTCGAAAGTTTTTTTCACGAAGTTTGGAGTTAGTAATAGTAATAGTAATAGTGTTTATTGATTCCAAAAAATCACAACAGGTGTGAAAATGGAACACGTCATCATCAAAAATACAATCACTGTTTTTCACAAAAGTTATGGCCTCTTAATTTGTTGAAATTCATCTGGAACGTGTTGCAGATGTCCTCACCAAAATGGCAGTGAATGGAACGATAGGTAACAAAAAATCACCTCTTACACGCCGATCGCTGAATTTAGGAAGGTCAAAAATAAAAGGCTATGCTCATGGGACAGACGATTTCTTCGGTAAGGTATGGGAGTATTTCACTGCTGAAAGGACTCGAGTAGATTCTCATTACCCATTCGAGATAGGCCTCACATAAATGTTGTAAAACATCCGGATAATGGTAATATCACTTCCCCTGTAAGTTTTATAAATGGAATATTTAATGCGCTTGGCACTGGCATAAATAGGGGAGACATGTTCAGACCATCGCAGATCTGAAAAGCAGAAGCACTACCCGATGCAATAGATAGAGAAGCCATAATCAACTACAGAGAAGACGGTGTTAGAAGAGGTAGTAGGAAAAAATTAAAAATTGATGTTGGAACCTCCGGAAGGCGATACCATCTCTAACCCAACAACACCAACTAAGATTGAAGAAATCATCATGAAGGTGAAAAACCGGAAAGCTCCAGGGAATGACAAAAAAACAATCTTTTTGTTACGGAAAACGTCCAGAAAAGGAATAGCAGCGCTAACCGATATAGCAAACGCATTGATGAGGACGGAATACTATCCAACAAGATGGAAAACAGCAGAAGTAATTGTGTTCAATAAGCCAGAAAAATATAGAAAATTCCCACGAAACTACAGGCAGATAAGTCTGCTGCCAGCACTTGGAAAAATAGTTAGGAGAGCAAAAAGACTCAATGAAGAAACAGGAGCACTGAATCTGATACCCCTGCCAAAAATACCACATGAAATCTCATGAAACAATATAGACAATTTATGGGAGTCTATACTATGAGGAGAGTCTGTAATCTATGCGGACGTTATCCGTGACACATAAACTTTTTATAAGATTTTATGAGAATTCATAAGTAGATGTTATTTATAAGCACATCAGAATACATGGTGAACTGGTTTGTATCAGGCAGTGGTGCTTAAAGGAGTCTATGAGATTCGATGAGGTTTTCCACTTTCAATTATAACGATATTGTATGCTCAGTCATAAGCTTGAGAACTTTTCAGAAATGAGTGGGAATTCACAATTAAAATCTTATTGAGTATCTTGGGGAGACAGTGGGTTCAGAATTTGATGGTTTTAATCAGGGATTCCTTATCTAATTTTATGCGGTTTCTATGAGCGTTTATATGGCTAAGAACAACTGAGAATTTATAAGTTTCGATAGGAAAACATGAAAACAAAGTATAAGAGTGGTAGAAAGGTCGTAAATCTCAATTTTTCTTGAGGGGGCCGAGGGGGGTAATCGATAAAAAATTTCGTCAGGTTTTTTTTTATGAGAAAATTTCCGTTCTTTTTGGCGATAAATCTGGAACTTTATATTTTGGATGTCTTGGGGGGGAGGAGGTTGGTAATTACTCCCAGTACCCCCCCCCCCCCTTTTTATTTACTATATTTAGTGGAGGTTCGAAGAAACTATAAGATTCGATCGAGGAGCCACGTGCCCCCCCCCATGCCCCCCCAGACGTTATTTTTGTGTACTTCGGAGATTCCATCACAGTACATACTCAAAAGATTTTTTTGCCATCGAATACCCCCCCCCCCCAAGAAAAAAGAAAGATCTACGCCCTTGTAAATTCCTTATCTTCTTTGGACGTTCTGAATTCTGAATACCACATTATCACTGAATATCACAGCCCAATATTATGATCACGTTGTTACAAAATGTCCAGTCACTTAAATAAACATAAACAAAGGCCGAAGTATATTCGTTATTCCAATCCAACCAACTTCCATCTGGCGATAATGATGACAATGCTACAACATGGACGGAAACAAGTACCTTTTCGGAATTTATTGTGGTGAAACGGATTATTTCAGGTTTTTCTTCGATTTTGTGTGTTTTATGTGAAGACTTTTTAGTGAATGATTGGATTACTGATAGTGTAGTGTCAAGTTTATTGATTTCAGGTGAACAAATTGGTTTTTTTGATATTAATTATATCGAAATTGATAATAATTCAACAGTAAAAATGGAGCTCTATTTGAGTTTGATGACAGTATTCAATTATTTGGAAGCTACACCTTATATTCGATCATTTTTTGAGGGGAACAAGTGCTTAATGCTAATAGTGCACTTAGTGTACACAACTTTTTTGAGTCTGACATTAAATAGAAAATTTTATTTTTGAATATATTTTTCCATTCAGTTCCTTCCACAAATATTGCAATGAGTATTCGATCTGACTTAATAATATATTTTCTTAGGGACAAAGTCAAGTAGTGTGAAGGTGTCGGAGAGGAGCAAATATTAGAGGAAGGATGCAGCAATCCAAACGAGAGGGAAATAGCTGAAGTATTATTATTATATTATTGGATGAATCAGATAGCAGCAATTAAAAGTCACTGTAGGGATTTTAAACTCAAATTATTCAGTTTATACTTTTCAAGAAACTTTTGTTCCTAAATAATAGATATATCAAACTCTTAAAACTGTTTCATTTTGATAAAAATCACTGAGTTGTTTTGGTGAATTTTTAGGTAGAATGTACTTATTTTTTATATTATTCACATTTTCATTTGTATGTATTCAAACACATACAAACCATATAGCAATCATTCTGGGAGTTTTCATCAGGAACGGATAGGTGTTATATTATGTGAGAACCACAATTGAAAACCATAGACCCTTATAAGTACCTACTATAGAATCTCATACATTCTCATTTATTTTCAAACTGCATTTCCTTATAGAAACATAAAGCATTCATCCCAGGAATCGCTGATAGAAAGGGTTGGGAATCTCGTGAGGGAATGCCATTAGAAACTGAAGGAAGCAATAAGTATCTGTAATCTCCATTGAATACTTATGAATATCGTATACGGATTTGCAGTTTCACTATCCAATTTGGATCTCATACATTCTCATTTATTTTCAAACTGCATGTCCTTATAGAAACATAAAGCATTCATCCCAGGAATCGCTGATAGAAACGGATACGAATCACGTTAGGGAATGCCATTAGAAACTGAAGCAATATGTATCTGTAATTTCCATTAAATACTTATGAATATCGTATACGGTTCTATACGTATTTCCGGTTTCACTATCCAATTTGGATCTCATACATTCTCATTTATTTTCAAACTGCATGTCCTTATAGAAACACTAGCAAACCCGGCGAACACCGTTTCGCCACCAGATGGCTTAATTTTATGTAACATTTCGTTTGGTGATTAAAAGATGAAGAAAAATTTTTTGTTTGTTTTATATTTGAAAAGGAAAAATTTTATTTCATTTCACAACAGTAATGAATTCATTTCGATTACAAAAATGAAGTGTTATTTAGTTGAACTTCTCTAAGTAAATGAAAGTGAATCCAAAGTAAATACTGAATCGAAGCGTTATACGTGTCCGCAAATTATCCGTTTCATTGAAGTGCTCTTTGGAAAACCACACTTTTTGTTTTTTGGTTTGCTGCAGCTGTTCAATAATTCGTCTCTTTAACTGTTGTGTTCCCTGTATATTGCACCGCACATTCAGCTGATCCACCATCGACGAAATGAAATATATTTGCAGAAATTGATGCGGTTCATCTGGTGCTGGCACCATTGAACCATGCAAATGATATATTTGTCCTTGTATCTGTAATTGCAAACAATCATTTGTTGAAGAATACGGTGTAACTTCTGATCGTGTGATGGTGTAGTGTGTGGTGTATATGTAGTTGTTATGTCTTGCAATTCATTGTGTTGGTGTGAGTGATTGGTTATGTGTGTTGTATCTTTTACCTTGCAAGTCGGCATGAAGCCGCCTTCTCGAATGATATTAGCTCCAAAGGAAGTCATGCGAAAGCGGTTATTGTATTCAAGGATGTGTTGAAGAAAATGGCTGGAATCGGATCACTTCCATCGAACAATGGTTTCAGTGGCTGTGGTGGTGTAAGTAAGTGTAAGACTTTTCCACTTGCGCAGCACAATCCAGCCGTTTCTCTTTTGAACTTTAACGCATTGCAATATCGGCATATAGTCGTCATTGGTCCAATTACTAAATTTTCATCATCACTGTAGTTCGCAGTGGGATCTTATTGGAATGCCAAGCGATTGTATGATGCCAATGATCTTCGTGTGCTCCGCGTTGTCTCAATCGGGCATTTTCTCTTATTATATTTTGTCCTTCTTCGCTTAAGTTCTGTGAATACACTTGTTGCTGGCTTGCATGTCTTGTGCGGCGGCCGATGTTCGCACGTCGTCCTCTAGGCATTTTGGGCTATGGACAGAGTGGTGAATTTAACCTCAAATGCACGATCCACATAATTTACACAGTTCAACTTACGACCTTAAAGACAAATGCCTACTGTTGAAATTGAATAAAAATTTGCACAATATACGTTATATGTTTTTTTTACTTTTTGAGCGCTCGTACAACTTACACGAGGGCTATATCATTTCGTCACGATGTCTGTATTTTTCGAATTTTGAGCCGAAAATGGTCTCAATCGACTATATTCGACTCACTGATGACGAATCCGTCGAAAAATTCGAGTCTGTCCGTCCGGCCGTCCGGCCGGCCGTATACACGATAACTCTCGAACGGAATGTCCTAGAAACTTGAAATTTTCAGGGTAGGATGGAATCTCAAATGCCGCGGTTAAGTTCGTTATTGGGCAAAATTCGCCGTGGGGTTCCGTAAATATGGCCGCTCGAAGTTTTGTTTTTCTGATTACTCCGAAACTACTGATTCGATGGAGGTGAAATTTTGCACTCAGATGGATAATTACGTACTCAAGCTACATGCAGAATTTTGTCCAGCTCGCATGACCAGAACCATAGAAACCATAGAAAATTATAACTTTGTAATGGAAAGGCCTAGAGACTTGAAATTTTCAGGTTAGGTGTGGATCGTAAATGTAGCGTTCACGTGTATCAATGAGCAAAATAAGACTAGGGGTTCCGTAAATATGGCCGTTTGAAATTCAGTTTTCTTGATCATTTCAAAATTATGGATTCGATCTCGACGAAATTTTGAATTTAAATTGAGAATTATATATTCGAGCTACATTTCTTCCAGATCGTATGATCAGAATCATAGAAACCATAGAAAATCATAACTTTCGAACAAAAAGGCCTAGTGACTTGAAATTTTCAGGATAGGTTCGGATCGCGAATTTCGCGATTCTTTTTATCAATGAGCCAAATTAGACTGGGGGTTCCGTAAATATTGCCGTTCAAACTATATTTTTTCTGATAATTTCGAAAATACTTATTGGATTGAAATGAAATTTCGCACATATATGAAGAATAATGTATAATTTTGTCCAGATTGCATTACCAAGGCCATAGATACCGTAGAAAATTCTAGCGAATTATCGAAAAAATGGACCCAAAGCACTGACGTGAAGTCTGGATTTTCGCGTTGGTTTGAAATTTTCTTTGACATCTGTCAAAATCTTTCCAATCGGTTTGTAAAACTGGAGAATGCGAAACTACCCACAAGGTGCATGTACGAGCGCTCAAAAGCTCCTGCCTTCACGGCAGTGCTTTTCGAAATTTTTTTTTCACAATTTCACAGTGAACACAATACCGGTTCGTCACATAAAATTAACTGAGCAGAGAACAATGAGTAGCTGTCAAACAATGTATCAACGGCGCCATCTTTGAATAAAAATTTGCACAATATACGTGATTGATTTGATGGTTTCCAATTGAAATGTTAGGAAACGAATAACTTATTTTTTTTACTTTTCACAATTTCACAGTGAACACAATACCGGTTTGTCACATGAAATTAACTGAGCAGAGAACAATGAGTAGCTGTCAAACAATGTATCACGCACCGGCGCCATCTACTTGAAATGTTGGTTTGTCCTGAATTTTTCCTGAATTTTCTTTGCTATAAACCTCACGGAGCCCGAGACCTTTCCAACGAATGCAAAACCGTGGAAATCGGTTCGTGCGTTCTGGAGTTATAGCGTCAGGAAGGAAAACCCGACTTATTTTTATATAGTAGATAAAGCATTCATCCCAGGAATCGCTGATAGAAACGGATACGAATCACGTTAGGGAATGCCATTAGAAACTGAAGCAATATGTATCTGTAATTTCCATTAAATACTTATGAATATCGTATACGGTTCTATACGGATTTGCGGTTTCACTATCCAATTTGGATGTCATAAGTTCTCTTAGACCATTTTCTATCAGTTTCTTTGAGACATTTTTGGCAGGGACCACGGGAACAATGTTAAGGATCACTGAATATGTAACTGAAAGATTTCAGAATAGGATTAGTGCTACTAGATGTCGAGATGTCGACTGAGGTTGACACGAAGGATATGTTAGGCTACACTATCAGAACCTGCAAGATAATGAGAAAGGACCAGAGAGGGGAAATTTTCATGTCGAAATAAATGACACATAATCTTCCACCAGACAAGTAGAAGCAGGATAATCCCAAGGTTCAGTTCTAGGACTTCTACTCAATAACGAATAGCTACGATATTCCCCAAGAAATCTGCTAGCCTTATATGCAGACGACACGGAAATAGCCATCGATGACCAAACGTCATCTACAGAAGATTGCAAGAAGCACTAGAAGAATTCAAATAATTAGCAAAAAGAGCCAAGCTTTTTTACCACAGAAGCGGAGACTTGAAATGAATTCCATTTTGAGGAAATCCACAGGGAAACTGTCACATATTTCCTAAACAAAAAGGCCGAAAAGATATTTAAAGAAGTATAAAAAGCACTGCCGTGAAGTCAGGAGCTTTTGAGCGCTCGTTCCTCCACCTTGTGGGTAGATTCGCCATTTCCAGTTATAGAGAACAATGAAAGAAACTTTCAAAGAAATGTTTAAACTTGAGCGAAACTCCAGACTTCACGTCAGTTCTTTAGGTGAGCAATTTTTTTTTTGATAATTCGCTAGAATTCAGATATCTATGGTCTCAGTAATGCGATCTGGACAAAATTTCACACGTAGTTCGAATACAATATTCTTCTTCTATGTGAAAAATTCCATTCCAATCCAATTGATAGTTTGGAAATTGTCTGAAAAAAAATATTTTGAACGGCCGTATTTACGGAATCCCTGGTCTAATTTTGCTCATTGATAAACGTGACCGCCTCATTCGCGATCCAAACCTACCCTAAAAATTTCAAGTCCCTAGGCCTTTCCGTTCGAAAATTATAATTTTCTATGGTTTCTATGGTTCTGGTCATGCGATCTGGACAAAATATAGCTTTAATATATCATTCTCCATTGAAATACAAAATTTCGTCACGATCGAATCGGTAGTTTTCAAATTATCAAGGGAACTAAATCTCAAACGACCATATTCACGGAACCCCTAGTCTAATTTTGCTCATTGATGAATGTGACCTTAACATTCAAGATCCACACCTATCCTGAAAATTTCAAGTCCCTAGGCCTTCCCCTTCGAGAGTTTTGGTCATGAGATCTGGACAAAATTCTGCATGAACATAAGAACATAATTTCGAACGGCCATATTTACGGAACCCCTGGTAAAATTCTGCCCCCTAACCGTGGCATTTGGGAACTGAACCCACCCTGAAAATTTCAAGTCTCTAAGTTGTTCCATTCGAGAGTTATCGTGCATACGGACGGAAAGCCAGACGGACAATATCGAATTCAAACCTTGTCGGTTGAGACCATTTTCAGCTCAAAATCCGAACAATACAGACCTCGTGACGAAATTATAGAGCCCTCGTGTGAGTAGTACGAGCGCTCAAAAAGCAAATCAACACCCAAATAATCAGCTTAAAATACTGGTCGACAACGAACCTGCAGCAGATGTGATAAGGATCCCCACCTATCAAAAAAGACCCAGAGATCAACTACGTAGAAGAAACAGAAATTGAGTATACTCAATTCAAAATATCGAGGAGAAGAGACTCTCAATTCTCTAACGATAAAGATCGTGAAAGAGATACAAGGAAACAGAGTCAGATGGTTGATTGGCAATAGATTCCCGGAACCTAAAACAGAAGCTTAGATTTAATTCGAGCAGGTCGTGCTTAACACAAAGTCACACTGTTCTTTCTATCGGGAATAGTTCGTCCATGAGGATTCCCTATGACTTCATCAAAAAAATCGCAGATCTCCAGTAAGCGTCAGTCCAAGATCGCAATGGCTAGTTACACTTTCTTCGGCCCTTCCATCGATGTAATTTGATTTACATGGATTCTTCCTGTTATGCATAACGCAACATTTATCCACGTTCAGGAGCACGAGCCAATCTTGACAACAAGCAGTGTATGTGTCTATATCTTACTATAAACTATTTGACTGAAATAGTCATGAGTGAATAAGTCGGGGGAGGTCAGAGGTGTACAACATAAACAAGACTAGAACAAGGACAGAGCCCTGGGGCACGCCATGCCGCTCGGCTATCCGCCGTTAAGAATGACTTGTCCTCTCTTACTCGAAAAAAACGTTTGGATAAGAAAGCCTCAATCCATGCCAATATTCCGTTTCTAATACCAAGGTGTTGGAGCTTATGCAGCAGTCGTCGGTGAGGAACTTCGTCATAATCACAATCAGTTTTTTGGTGCCACTCCTGCATACGTGTATTTGCACAGGTCAGTTGAAAATACACACAAAAATTATTATCACATTGAAAGATAATAAAAATATAAAATGACGAAAAGCAATGCCGTGAAGTCAGTAGCTTTTGAGCGCTCGTTCATCCACCTTGTAGGTAGATTCGCATTTTCCAGTTTTAGAAATAAATACAAAAAATTTTTGACAGCTGTCAACAAACTTTTCAAACTATGGCGAAACTCCAGACTTCACGTCAGTGCTTTAGGAGATTTTATTATTACGTATTTCCTGAATATCTTCACGATATCATCGCTTTCTCAAATGAACCATATATTGCTTGTTTTAGAGTTCTGGCCCTTGATCCATCTGCTTTACTCGAGATAACTGTGGAATACATTTTTGTACGATATGTTGGGAACTACATTAGTGCCACTTCATGGAATTAAGGCCTATTCTTACAAATACCCGTCTTACGAAAACTCATATTATATTGAAATGCCTATAGGTATTTTTGAGCGCTCGTACTAATTACACGAGGGCTATATCATTTCGTCGCGATGTCTGTATTTTTCGAATTTTGAGCCGAAAACGGTCTCAATCGACTATGTTCGACTCACTGATGACGAATCCGTCGGAAAATTCGAGTCTGTCCGTCCGTCCGTCCGGCCGTCCGGCCGGCCGTAAGCACGATAACTCTCGAACGGATCAACCTAGAGACTTGAAATTTTCAGTGTGGGTTCAGTTCCCGAATGGCTCGGTTGAGTTCGTTAATGGGCCAAATTCCACTAGGGGTTCCGTAAATATGGCCGTTCAAAATTTTGGTTTCCTGATTACTTGAAAACTACAGATTTGATCGAGATGAAATTTCGCACTCAAATGGAAAATGAGGTGTTCAAGCTACATGTGAAATTTTGTCCAGATCGCATGACCAGAACCATAGAAACCATAGAAAATTGTAACTTTTGAACGGAAACGCCTAGGGACTTGAAATTTTCAGGATAGGTGTGGATCTTGAATGTCGTGATCACGTTCATCTATGAGCAACATTATACAATGGGTTCCGTAAATACGGTCGTTTGAAATTTTGTTTTCTCGATAAATTCGAAACTACGGATTCGATCGAGATGAAATTTTGTATTTTTATCGAGAATTATATATTGAAGCAATATTTTGTCCAGATCGCTTGACCAGAACCATAGAAACCATGGAAAATTCTTACTTTCGAACGGAAAGGCCTAGGAACTTGAAATTTTCAGGGTGGGTTTGGATCGCAAATTTCACGGTCACGTTCATCAATGAGCAAAATTAGACTAGGGGTTCCGTAAAAATGGCCGTTCAAAATATTTTTTTCCTGATAGTTTCGAAACTTCTGATCGGATTGGAATGAAATTATGCACCTAGCTCAGGAATAATGTATTCAAAATACGTGCAAAATTTTGTCCAGATCGCATCACCAAGACCATAGATACTGTGGAAAATTCTAGCGGATTATCGGAAAAAAATTGATCAGCTGAAGCACCGACATGAAGTCTGGAGTTTTGCCTAAGTTTCAGAATTTTTTTGACAGCAGTCAAAAATTCCTTCAATTGATTTCTAAAACTGGAAAATGCGAATCTACCTACAAGGTGCATGTACGAGCGCTCAAAAGCTCCTGCCTTCACGGAAGTGCTTTTCGTAATTCTTTAATCTTCCAAAAGAATTTTTCCAGGAAAGGAATCTGTTAATTTTTTAATTCATTCGAGTATTCATTTGCACCAATTCGAATATGGAAGCACATTTTCTTCTGTCTGATTACAATAATCCTGAAGAACCCACACGTCTCAATGTGCCATCCTTCGGTCTACTATTGTACGTCAACACAAGAAGATTCTTATACAAATCAATGTGAGGGACAGTTGAAAAATTCTGACGAGTCAAGTCATGTGGCCAGAGATATAAGAAAAAAGGACCAAAATAACCATGGAATGGAGAACCGCGAGTGTCAAAAAGAAGCATCGGAAGAACGCAAGCGAGGTGGCGTGATGACGTTCAGAGGATTGCTGGAAGAAACTGGACCCTAGCGGCCCAAGACAGGAACCGATGGAGGATGATGAAGGAAGCCTATGTCCAGCAGTGGACGGAGATAGGCTAGAGAGAGGAGAATGAGTCTGAAGATACGCATAATAACCCTATTTCTGACCCATTGTCGAACATTTCTATCCATCTCACAGCAATGAAATTCAAAAATATCCTGAGATTTATCTGAAAGCCTGCCAATGAATATCGAAGATGAAAACCTTAAACATAACAAACTATTCATTTGGTGAACTCATGATCAGAAGGAAGACAGGGATACGAAGACAGAGAATAATACGAAATATTCTGATGGATATTCATTTTTTTCTGAAAACCCACCTGTAAGTAATTGTAACCGAAACTTCATTAGATTCAAATTAGTTGCTCGAAAGTGATAGATTTGATACTAAGCAGAGAATAAAGTTCACGAAAATTCACTCTTTGAAGATGTAAGTGTCGCCTTGGGCTTACCCTTCTGCGTGGTTCTGTGGTACCGGCAAGGCGCAAGGCGCGAATCGGAAGCGGTCAGGACATCCCGAGAGCTTCTGAAGGTGCGTACAGACATGCTCCGAATATCGTACCGAACCGTGTCGCGTACACCGACGCGATCAACAAAATTTCGCGAGAGCGAATCAAATTCATCGCACCTCTACAGTATCGCGTAGATGTGCGATACGCGGCTGCAACCCTTCGTCCACACTTGGGTACGCGACACGGTTCGGTACGATATTCGGAGCATGTCTGTACGCACCTTAAGGTCGAGTTCTAGGATACAGTACACATTCACTCAATAATTATTACGAACACTGTATTTAAAATAATTATTAAAGTAATGAATAGTTCATGGACACTTGTGTCTCAGTTTGAAGTGCCCTTCTTCAAATTAGAAAAAAGTTGGACCAAGCGTTCCACATTCGTATATCTAATTCCAAAGGAATCATAATTGAATTCAAGATGTGGAGAAAATTGAAAAAAAAAATCTTCCAGAGAAATCTTCATTTGAGTCAGCTTTGGGTAATCGATCTACTTGTCATATGACAGTCACAGGTAAAACAAGCTGAATAATTGATAGAAATATTTTCTGACATTTCGTTTTCTTCATCTTTTTGGTCAGACCACTCGACTCAATTTACAAGCGAATTGTATAATGCAAGATTATTTCAATGATGTGTTGGCCTATCATGATCAATATTAAAATTTCCTACTAAGCAAGCCTCGAAGCGAATAACTGGGGGCTGCCTCAATCAATGAAGTGCATCGCATACCTAGAATTGGTGATGAATCGGGAGACCATTGCGAATTGACTCCTGAACTAGCTAGAGTCTGTTGCATGAAAATAAAAATGAAACTTAGCATTTGGAATGTTAAAACCATATTGAGGAGCAAACACTGAGAGATAAGTAGAAATAATGTATGGAAACTATTAAAAATATCTATGAATATCCGTCTCAGTATATCTTCTGATTCTGAATCAATTAACGATTTGTCGAAATCGAAAAAGAGGAGAGCATATTTGCAGCTTCCAGGATGTTATTCGGCTTCATGATCTCAGAAATAATATAAAATTAGTTCCTATTGGGAGAAATTCCTAACGATATTACCATGGGTCGTTAGCGTGCGGTGCGATCTGATGTTTTAGCTATGGCGAAGGCGAAGGCCAAATGAAACGCATGGGAAGCGAAAACTCAAAGAATGTCAAAAGTAATGAAAGAGCCTCTCACAGAACAGGTTTCTCGGTGTGCCTTATAATTTACCTGAGAAATTGTAGCTATGATCAGGCTAGACCTTGGAACTGCACTATTTAGGACTTGAAACGTTAAGAACCTATCCTGGTGGGTCAATCCGAAACTTTGTACTATCCCTCCAGTTAAATCTTGCAATACCCTTGTTGTGGATCCTTGATTTAAGCATTCATAAGTCCCATAATACCTGCAACAAAAAACCTAGAAAATTAACTCATTCTCATACAGGGTATTTCATGAGTGGCTGGCCATAGCCTAGTGGTGAATGCAGGTCATCCAAGCCTTTCAGAAAAGTTGCTTGTTTTGTATCCTAAGGCTATTAGTTTGTTAATTCAATCTAAAGTTAATTAAATCTAAAGAATTCAATTTTCACTTTGAATGGCACACTTGTTACAATCGAGTAGCGATCGAACGAATTCATATTTCATATAATTTTTCTGAAATGCGGTCCTGATTTTAGTCCTTTTCTGATAATATTTCCTGTCTTTTGCTGAATTTTTGAACTTCAAAGATTAAGAGCGTTTAAAACTTATAAAGTAAACCATTTTGGAAAATGTGATCCGAAAGTGTATTCGCTTCACAACATAAATACACATAAATAACTACATATTAATATTTTTCATTTTTTCATAACACTTGAAAACTAATTATTTCATCTCACAATACAAAATTGAAAAGGTAGAATTATAAGAGATGTTCGAAAGGGAGTCCTTCCATATCGACACATTTCCTAGCTCTCAAAATGAGATCATTTATTGCCCTTCTCATCATATCAGGATTTCGTTCTAATTCTGTGCAAGCTTCTTCTATCCTCTACCTCAAATGGTCTCGTGGAGTTATTTCAACGGCATATACTGTCATGGAAATCCAAAAGTGAAAAATAAATTCAAATTAGATCACCAAAATTCAAGAATTTTTTTTTTAAAATATCGTATAAACTATGGTAAAATGAGTTTTTTAAGATGGTTCTGAATAATTTAATTGTTTCCATAGAAATCTATCGAATTATTAGAATTAAGCAAGCCGATTTTTTTTGAGAATTGTAAAAAGTCAGTGTGGAAAAACTTCTTTGAATTGTATTATTAAAATTGAGATTTGAAAACGAAAGATCATCGAAGATTTATGCAGCCTGACATCATGAAAGAGATACCATTCGTCATCAGTGGGTCGAACATAGTCGTTTGAGACCATTTCCGGCCCAAAATTCGAAAAATACAGACATCGTGACGAAATGATATAGCCCTCGTGTAATTAGTACGAGCGCTAAAAATATAGATTTTGAGGCTTGAACGATAATCCACGATATTCTGAGTACTGCCTGAAAATATTGATATTTGGTGAGACATTCGTAAGGACTTTTTCAAGTAAATAAACCCATGAAATTTGATCGAAATCGGACCTCAGATTCCAAAGTTATGGCTATAGTAAATTCAGGCCGAAATCCATAAATCACCCTGTATCCCCTAAACTAAGAGCCTTGCATTCCCCTGCATTCACCAATAGACTATGGCCAACCACTCATGAAACACCTTGTAGAAGCTTATTGTAATAATTTATCATAAGTCAAGGGTATTTCCTATTAGGGAGGTATATTCTTATTTTCTTTACACATTATAATTCATATTCTGCTCATTCTAATTTTTGTTGAATTTACTTCCTTGGTATATGAATGTTGATTAACACTGTTTCGGATATAAGTACTACCTACTTAGCATACGCCTTTTCCAATAATGCTGCCCAAAATTCTATACTATTTGTACTGTGTAGATAAACTAGTCTTCCTTTGTGTGTTGGTAGCTTGTCGTCAACTACTACTTCTCTCCATTCTCCGAAATGCCAGAAACGAAACCTAGAAAAGAAGCACCATTTAGTTCGTTTTCTATTATATCACCATGCACCTTTCCATGTTTCATGAAGAAAACTGTTCGTGATCTTAATAAGAATGGTAAAAAAAATTCTGATACCTCTTCTTGAGATCATTATAGCCATTATCACCTAAAGGCAGTTTACTCGCACCCTTTTTTTGAACTACATAAATGATATGGAAAATTTAGAGATATTGAAGAAAAAACAAGATTTGGGTAATTTCGCGGATGATAATAACGTTATTTTTGAAGAGGATAGCCTGGAAGATCTTATTGAACTTACGACTGCGGTGATGCGTGATTTAAATGAGTGGTTTTCGGGTAATGTATGTATGTTGAAGAACGAATTGAAGACATATTACATAAATTTTCATAGTAAAAGTGAGTTATGTGAGGTGGTGTGCGTTATCAAAAATCATAAAACATATGAATGATCTTTGTAACAAATTGAGTGTCCATAAGTGTCCTCAGAAAGTATTTGTCATGTCAACAACTGAAGAATATATTTTCGTCATGCTCACATATCCGTTATGGCAATAATTTCTGGGGGGCCAATTGAGTTTGAAAGAATTCTTATCGGGAAGAAGATAGTATTGAGAATAATTTAGGAATTATCTAAAAGGGAATTATGCAGGGGAATGTTTGAAAGATTTGATGTACTAATATTAGCTGGATTGTATGAACGGTGTTTCAATTTAAAATTACGAAAAGCACTGCCGTGAAGGCAGGAGCTTTTGAGCTCTCGTACATGCACCTTGTAGGTAAATTCGCATTCTTCAGTTTTAGAAATCAATTGAAGGAATTTTTGACTTCTGTCACAAAAGTCTGAAACTTAGGCGAAACTCCTGACTTCATGTCAGCGCTTTAGGTGACCAATTTTTTTTCGATAATTCGCTAGAATTTTCTACGGTATCTATGGTCTTGGTGGTGCGATCTGGACAAAATTTGGCACGTACTTTGAATTCATTATTCCTGAGCTAGTTGCAAAATGTCATCCCAATCCAATCAGTAGTTTCGAAATTATCAGGAAAAAAATATTTTGAACAGCCATATTTACGGAACCCCTAGTCTAATTTCGCTCATTGATGAACGTGGCTGCGATATTCGCGATCCAAACCCACCCTGAAAATTTCAAGTTCCTAGGCCTTTCCGTTCAAAAGTTACAATTTTCTATGGTTTCTATGGTTCTGGTAATGCGATCTGGACAAAATATTGTTTTAATATATCATTCTCGATTAAAATACAAAATTTCATCTCGATCGAATCCGTAGCTTCGAAATGATCGAGAAACCAAAATTTCAAACGACCGTATTTACGGAACCCCTAATATAATTCTGCTCATTGGTAAAAGTGAACGCGACATTTCAGATCCACACATATCCTGAAAATTTCAAGTCCCTAGGCCTTTCCGTTCGAAAGTTATGATTTTCTATGGTTTCTATGGTTCTGGTCATGTGATCTGGAGAATTGTAGCTTGAATATATCATTCTCCATTAGTATACAATATTTCGTCACGATCGAATGTGTAGTTTTGAAATTATCAAGAAAACTAAATTTCAAACGACCATATTTACGGAACCCCTAGTATAATTTTGCTCATAGATGAAAGTGATCACGATATTCGAGATCCACACCTATCCCGAAAATTTCAAGTCCCTAGGCGTTTCCGTTCGAAAGTTACAATTTTCTATGGTTTCTATGGTTCTGGTGATGCGAGCTGAACAAAATATTGCTTCAATATATCATTCTCGATTAAAATACAAAAATTCACCTCGATCAAATCCCTTGTTTCGAAATAGTTGCATATAGCTTGAACGCCTCATTTTCCATTAGAGTGCAAAATTTCATCTCGATCGAATCTGTAGTTTCAAAGTAATCAGGAAAACAAAATTTCGAGCGGCCATATTCACGGAACCCCTGGGCGAATTTTGCCCAATAACGAACTCAACCGCGGCATTCGAGATTCGAACCTACCCTGAAAATTTCAAGTTTCTAGGACATTCCGTTCGAGAGTTATCGTGTATACGGCCGGACGGCCGGACGGACAGACTCGAATTTTCCGACGGATTCGTCATCAGTGAGTCGAACATAGTCGATTGAGACCATTTTCGGCTCAAAATTCGAAAAATACAGACATCGTGACGAAATGATATAGCCCTCGTGTAAGTAGTACGAGCGCTCAAAAAGGTACAATCCTCAATATCTTGGTCCAATGCGAAATCAGAAGAATGCAAAGAGAGGTTAACTTTGGTTAGTGGGGGGACATTTTATACAATTGGTCACAATCAATTTGTATCTACCCTGTTTGCTTGATGACAGCGACCCCTTAAATCTTGGATGGAAAGAGGATTCAGTGACACCTTGTTTTCAAGGGAATTCTCGAAAATGGCGTACACTTGACCTTTCTTGGTCTTTTGATGAAATCAGTAGTTTCGAAGTAATCAGGAACACGAAATTTCGAACGGCCATATTTACGGAACCCCTGGTGGAATTTCGACCAATAACGAACTCAAACGCGGCATTCGATATTTGAATCTACCCTGAAAATTGGTCATGCGATCTAGACTTTCATGTAGATTCAACACGTTATTCTCCATCTGAGAGTAAAATTTCATTGGGATCGAATCAGTAGTTTCGAAGTAATCAGGAGAACCAAATTTCGAACGGCTATATTCACGGAACCCCTGGTCGAATTTTGCCCAATATCAAACTCAACCGCGGCATTCGTGATTCAAACCTAACCTGAAAATTCCAAGTTTCTAGGTTGTTCCGTTCGAAAGTTATCGTGTATTCGGACGGCCGGACGGACTGACTCGAATTTTTCGACGGATTCGTAATCAGTTAGTCGAATCTTGTCGATTGAGACCATTTTTGGCGCAAAATTCGAAAAATACAGGCATCGTGACGAAATGAAATAGCTCCCGTGTGAGTAGAACGAGCGCTCAAAAATAAGATTTTCTATAATCATGTGTCCTAACATGCTTCATTTTCGAAATACAGGGTGTCTATTTTCAGAAATAATCGCTTTTATCGGCTTCCAAACTTCGACACAGATCTCCAATAATTAAACCATCCTTCCCATATAATACCCCATTTATCGCAATGAAAAGCACATAAAATATGATTCATTGAAAAAAATTATTGATTCCGCATAAACATCTGTTATCCCAGCCATCATTTAACGTCTCCATTCTTGATGATTCGCTCAACAGGTCACTGATTTTTCCGAACAGAAAGCAATCAATCAAAGTTCGAGAAATTGGATTTCTTAACCATGTAATAGATGAACTATCAATAAAATTCCGCAAAAACTTGACCGTGGGAAGGATTAAATAAAAGTAGAACAAAGCTTGAACTCGACAAATGTAGCAAACTAGCTTTTGCTTCGAAATGCAGTGGCGTGAAGAGGTAGAAAAAAGGCGACAATGGCTATCGCCATTATAATTCTTCAAAGTTCTTTATCGTTGTTGAACCAAGATACAAACAGTAGATCTGAGAAAAACTGTACCTACGGCCACGACGGTCTGCAGAAATATTTCAGATGAATTCGTCACAGCAAGGGGGCGGTACGAATCATTTAATTCTTTGAAAAATATGAGAAGGTTATTTAAATCTTTTTCGAGAATCCTCTTCGAAATGGTCCCATATTTCCTTCGATTCCATCTGGTTTTATAATATGACGATACCTGTTTCACACTCGGAGTATCTATAGGCACGTTGAGCCGAAGTAAATCCTAAGCTACAGCTACAACAGTTCCAGAGTTCTAATTATTAACTAATTATTTTGACTAAAAATTTCCAGTATGCAAATTCGTCGCGCACAAAATGTTTTAAGTTTCTTTGGTCTATAAAGTGTTTGATATCAAATATTAAGAATACCTGCAAAATGTGTATAGAATGAAAAATAACAATGATTGAGAAGATATAAAGAGTACGCTAAAATCTTCAGGAAGGGGGAGATTGCCTCATTTGCGTTAATTTTGAGTTTCCTAAGCACACCAAAAATAATTTGCTGCACCTACAAGTAGCGTGGAACATGTTACGATGCTTTTGAAAAATATGCCCACTAAATATATACCTTTTCAAGTTCAAATTGGCGCTTATCAGAATCAAAACTTATCAATTTCAAGTTAACATAAAATGAAATGCAAATAGCGAAACCATTTCATTGAATTCGAAGCCCTTAACGAGTTTCAAATCATTAATCATTAATTGAAAATAATATCTTGCATATCCAATGCAGCAGGAATAAATCTTTGAATATGTGCAATGAATTTCGTTATCTTGCCTATATTTCCACGAACGATGTTTTCCAATCTCTGCATACGATATTTTGAAACGAACCTTCAATATTGATTTTTCGTTGAAAAGTTGCAAAATAGGTGGAAACATGACCAAAACCGACGCAGGGAAGTGCGTACTATATTAAAAACGCGGTGCGGCCGGGTGCGAATATTTACATTTACAGCCCCACTACTCGACTGCAATCGAGCGTTCGGCTGGTTTTGGTCATGTTTGCACGGTTTTGTACCAAATTTCACGTAGATTCCCTAGAAAAAAGAATAAATTTCAATACTCATTATAATAAAATATGAACGTTTCAATGTATGAAGTAGTTCATTTCGAATTTTAATTGAAATCCATTCCATCAATTGTTGAAAATATTGAGCACATATTAAACCGACAGAGGTCATGGAATTGTGCAGGTATTAGCATGAAGTTGCGATCGCGCACGAAGGCAGCGCTGCTACGCCGGTTTCGCTCCCTCTATCTGCACAAATACCCTATAAATCTAATTAAATAGCTACACGGCCAACTTTGCATGCTACTGTTCTTAGAAGCCCACTACGGAATATCATAAAGCATCATTTTTTTTGCCGGTCCCGATAAAGAACGCGAAATTATCTAGATGCGAAGTAGCGCCTTAATTTGTTCGACACGATTGGACACAGAATTATCTCAACAACAATGAGTAGCTTTATCGATGATCCTGCCAAAGTTATGTTCATGAGAAAGTATTTTTGCGCACGAAGAGAGATTGCGTAGTATCTGTAGATCTCGAGATGGGCAATTTTGATATGAGTTCCCTCTTTGCGAATGTAAATTAGTTAGGTTTGTACTTTTGTGTTCTTATGTGTTTGACTGGGTACTAAATAGCCATGTCAATGGGATTCCTACCTTGAAACTGTGGATTTCTGTGCAGATAATGGAATTTATAGAAAGTTCACATAGAAAGCACGGTAGAGATAAGAATTATGTACGATAATAGACATATCCCTTTTCAAAATTTGTGGGGATTGAATGAACATAATATCTATGAAATTCTTGATATTGAATCAGGCTGAGAAATTTCATGTATTCAATTAGTATATCCAACTTTCGTCTTCATTACCGGGGTCTATTAAGGTGCGTGTACACATGCAACCGAACGAACTCCGTAATGTAACTAGTTCGCGCAACCAGTGTGGACGGCATCATGTAACAACGTTAAATCGCAACAACGCAACATCGAAGCGCCCATCGGATTGTCACATCAGAGGAACTTATATCATTTATCACTTATACGTGATAATGCACCACACGTTTTCATGTTTTGTATTTCCACCCGGTTTGAATTAACTATTTTACTATTTGAGGTTCAACATGTGTTTATTGTTCAAATTAAAATTGTCAAAAATTGACTATATGTTATCAACATTACATACATCTGCTGCCTGGTGCAAAATTCCAAATTTCTCATAAATTAGAGGTTGCATTTGGTATCAATGGTATCTGTTGATTTTCGAATTGATTGGGATAGCGAAAATAATTTCCTTTCCTTTCAAATTAGTATTCAACCCGCTCTTTGATGCAGAATCTCATTCCAATATTCCCATCACTAGATTGCATTATTATTGATCAATTGACTGGGGACTGAGATACTGAAAAGAATCAAAATAGATGCTCCTCCTTCAGAAAATAATGTTTCTTATAATACATTCTAGTTAGCATTACTAGTTAGCATTATCTGTTGATTGTTGAAATCACGATGGACTGAGATAGCGAGAATAATTATGAAAGATGCTTGACTTTCAGACGATAATGTTTTCCTCGTTTACATTAACTATGAAACAAGAAAATATGTATTAGATAGACTAATAAAAGCAAGCCAACAAATCAATACATGAAACCCCATGAAACATCGAAATTTATCTTTTGCATCTGCAGACCGGTTTCGTCGTTTTACGGCTCATCAGTACAGATCAGCTCAGGATAAACTCTACGTAGCAGACAGCTACCAGAACAACCTAACGCGATAACGGTTAGAGATTATTTCTCTACTCACGCCACCTGTCGGCCGAAGGAGCAACTGAATGCAGTCCATGATGGTCCATGTAAAGATTTCTTGGCTCCCCTGACAAAACCAAAACAAGCAACAAGACCGTAAACATTACGGCCTAGTAGTCACAAGTGGTAATAAGGGTTTAAGCTACAACCTTATTCGCCAGAATAATTGACATGAATGAATATTGGTCGTCTATCTGATGTTTTCAAATTTCAAAATGAGACAAGAAAATATGCATTAGATAGACTAATAAAAACAAGCCAACAAATCAATACATGTAACCCCATGAAACATCGAAATTTATCCTTTGCATCTGCAGACCGGTTTCGCCGTTTTACGGCTCATCAGTACAGATCAGCTCAGGATAAACTCGACTCATCATAGGTCCTGGTTTTTGAAAAGGACTGGAATTTGCTTCCCTTCGCATTTAATATAATTTTTCCTTTCTTCTTTTATTTATAATTTAGAGAGGTCCTCCTCTCTTTTGCATGGTTTTTTGCTATTCGTCTATTGGCTTCTTGGTTTGTTTGTCTAATATTTCCTCGATAGTTGGTATTTTCAATTCTTCTCTTATTTGTTTGTTGCTGACGTACCATGGGGCGCCTATAGCTATCCTTATTATTTTATTTAAAGTACTTTGTAGATCTTTCTTTTTGCAACTTTCAACATTGAACCAAACTACTCCAGCGTACGTTATGCTTGGTATTAGCACTGTCTTGATTATCTTCATTTTGTTTTCCAGTGACAGTTTGCTGTTTGGATTAAGCAGGGGGTATAAATGCCCGTGCAGTTGCCTGGTCTTCATTCTGGTTTCTTCCATCTGTTTATTGAATTTGAGTTTTTCGTCTTAAATTACGCCCAGATATTTCACTTCATCTTTCCAGTAAATTTTTTCGTTTTCTATCATGACGTTTCCTGCTTTTCCCTTCTTCATATTTGTTCCGCCGAAGTATATGGCAACGGTTTTCTTCGTATTTATCTTGAACCTCCATTTCTTGAAATAGCTCATTAGTTTGTCTAAGTCTATCTGGAGTTGCTTCGTTATGGATTTCCTCATTCTGCTGGAGTAATAGACAGCAGTGTCATCTGCGAACTGGGCAATCTTGCATCTTGTCATTTTTGGTATGTCCGACATATATATGTTGAACAACAACGGTCCTAGGACCGATCCCTGCGGTACGCCGGCTTCAATTTTTCTGGTTGCAGACCTCGTACCATCTATGTTAACTTTGAATTTTCTTTTGTTCAGGTATGATTGTATCAATCCCGTCAGTTTGGCTGGAAACTTCCACATGTTCATCTTGTATATCAGACCTTGGTGCCACATTTTATCAAATGCTTTTTCAATATCCAGGAAAACAGCTCCGGTGTCTGTAGATAGGTTTAATTTTTTTTTTATGTCTTCTGTTATTCTGATGAGTTGGTGTACCGTCGAATGTTCAGTCCGGAAACCAAACTGGTGGTCAGGAATTATCTTCTTGGCATTAACGAATTCTGCTAGTCTTCTGTATACCAGCTTCTCTATCACTTTGCTCAGTGCCGGAAGTGAGCTTATTGGTCTGTAGTTAGTTGGGTCGTTTTTGCCCTTTTTTCCTTTCTTCCATATCAGTATCGTGTCCGATGTCTTCCATTTGTTAGGGTAGTATCCTGTTCGTAGAATAGCCCTGGCTATTTCTGCAATTTCTTCTAATGCTTCGTCTGGTATATTCTTGAGAGCCTGGTTTTGAATTCCGTCAATTCCGGGGGCTTTTCTATTTTTGAGTTGTGCAATAATTTCTTTTATTTCATTTTTTATGAGTTCATCCGTTTCTTCTTCTGTCCCATCGGGATCAGTGGCCGGTGTATTTCCTATTGTTTCTACTGACTTGTTGAACATGTCGTCGTTGTTCTTCGGATTAGGCTGAAACTGTTGTTCTAGTGAGTCGGCGAACATTTTTTTTTTTTTTTTTTTTTTTTTTTTTTTGTTTAGTCAGGGGGAATCCTCATGGACGAACTATCTCCGATAGATAGAACAGTGTGAGACTTCGTGTGAAGCACGACCTACTCTAACTAAACCTAACCTGCTGTTTTAGATTCCGGGCATTTATTACCTACTAACCTTTTGACTCTTCTTGTTCGTATCTCTATCACGATCTTTGTCGTGTGATGCTTGTGTTACCTATGAATTTGAATTTCATAGGAGTCTCTTCTTCTGGATGATTTAAATTGAGATTACTCAATTTCTGTTTCTACGTAGTTGATCTCTGGGTCTTTTGTGATAGGTGGGTATCCTAACCACATCTTCTGCGGGGTTGTAGTCAACTAGTCTTCTTAGCTCATCATTTGGGTGTTGACTTGCTTTTTCAAATATCTTCTCGGCCTTCTTTTTTAGGAAATCTGTGACAGTTTCCCATTCTAAGTCTCTGTGGATTTGTTGGTTTCTTACGAACCACGGCATATTCATTGCTGCTCTGAGCAGTTTATTTTCTGTTGCTTGAATCTTCTTTATATGGCTATTGGCTGCATTGCCCCATGCCGCCGAGCCATATGTTAGTTGGGGTCTTGCAATTGACTTGATCATTCGTAGTTTCGTGCTTTGGTTCATTTGGCTTCTTCTTCCTAGTAGTGGGTAAAGTCTACTCATTGCTGAGTTTGTTTTATCCACTGCATATTTTATATGGTTTTTCCATGTAAGCCCTTTATCTAGTTTTACTCCTAGATATTTGACTTCATTTTCCCATTTTATCTCTTCTCCATCTATCTGTAGGTTGGAATTAATTTCAAGTCTCCGCTTCTGTAGTAGAATAGCTTGGCTCTTTTTGCTATTTATTTGAATTTTCCATTTAATGAACCATTCTTCTAAATCTTCTAGTGCTTCTTGCAGTCTTCTGTGTATGACATCTGGTCGGCGATGTCTGAAGGCTATTCCCGTGTCGTCTGCATAAAGGGCTAGCAGATTCCTTGGGTTCTTAGGAATATCGTAGATATATATGTTGTAAAGCAGAGGTCCTAGAACTGATCCTTGGGGCACTCCTGCTTCTACTTGTCTGGTGGTAGATAATGTGTCGTCTATTTTGACATAAAAATTCCTGTTCCTCAGGTAGTTTCTTATTATCTTGCAGGTTTTGGTGGTGTAGCCTGCCATCATCATCTTGTAGGCAAGTCCTTCATGCCAAACTCGGTCGAAGGCTCTCTCGACATCTAGTAGCACTAATCCTGTGGCTTGTTTATTCTGAAATCCTTCAGTGACATATTCAGTGATCCTTAACAGTTGAAGTTCTGTGGAGTGATTTCTTCTGAATCCAAATTGTTCCGGTGGTATCAGATTCAGCGCTTCTGTTTCTTCATTGAGTCTTTTTGCAATAACTCTTTCGACAATTTTTCCAAGGGCTGACAGTAGGCTTATCGGCCTGTAGTTTTGTGGGAATTTTCTATCTTTTCCTGGCTTATTGAACACAATTACTTCTGCTGTTTTCCATCTTTCCGGATAATATTCTGTTCTCATCACTGCGTTTGCTATATTGGTAAGCGCTGCTATTCCTTTTCTGGGCAATTTCCGTAACATAAAGTTTGTTACTTTGTCTTTCCCTGGAGCTTTCCTGTTTTTCAATTTCTTGATGATTTCTTTAATTTCCGTTGGTGTTGTTGGGTTTGGGATGGTATCGCCTTCCGGCGGTTCCAACATCAATTCTTCATTTCCTTCGACTTCTTCTTCTAAGTCTTCATTGTCATCGTCTTCTCTGTAGTTGATTCTGGCTTCTCGTTCTATTGCGTCAACAAGAGCTTCGGCTTTTTCAAGCTTTGAGTAGGCCATCCCATTAGCCCCGTGTAGAGGGGGAATTTCGGTTTTCTCGCGTCGTAAGCACTTTTGCATCTTCCATGCTGAGTGGTCTATGGTGTTTAGCTCTCTAACTCTTTGGTTCCATCTGTCTGTTCGCAGTTCTCTCAGTGCATTTTTCAGCACTTGGCTGTGTTTATTCAGCTCTTTCTTGTCTTCTTCTCTATGTGAAGTTCTGTAGTTCTTCCTAAGTTTTCTATTCCTCTTTATAAGCTCCTTTATTGCTTTTGGGGTTTCACCATGTGGGTGTTTCGGGGCTGGCCTTTCGATTCTTCTGGTACTTTCCTCGTAGGCTTCTTTTATTCGGGTTTCTAATTTTTCAACTTCATCTTCTAGTTCTTCAGGGGTTCTTATCTGTGGAATTTCTGTAATTTTCTCCTGGAGTATTTCACTGTACTTTTGCCAGTCTGTGAAGTCTTTCGTTTGAAGTTCTTCTGTTATCGGTCTGCGTCCCAATCTGAGTTCTATTGGGTTGTGGTCTGATGTGCCCTCTTCTATAGTATCAAGTCTGAAATCTTGGGTAATATCTTTCATTATGACGATATCTAATACGTCCGGTAGGCCATTACTTCTGGGCAGGTAGGTCGGAATTTCAGGTCCTAATACTATGGCATTTAGTTTTTCGGCGTACTTCTTAAGCTTCTTCCCATTTTGGTTTTCAGTTCTGCTATTCCATTCTCTTGATTTGCAGTTCATATCGCCAATAATGATGTTCGGGTAGTTTCCTTCAAGCATCTTCTTCAGATCTTCCTCTATTAAGTCGTTTTGGGGTGGTTTGTAGGCTGACGTAATTTTCATTTGTCCTCGATTCGTATTCACTATAATTGAGACGGCTTCTATTTTCCCATTATTTAGTATATCGTCAAAATAGTGGTCGATGTTCCTCTTGACTATTAGGGCTACGCCCCCTCCTGTACAATTTCTGTCATTTCTGTATATTTCATGGTCGGGAAATGAAATTCTATTTCTTGTAGATAGTCTCGTTTCTTGAATGGCTATAATATCCGGTTTTTTCTCGGATATTATTTCTTCTATTTCAGATCTACGGGCTCGTAGACCGTTTGCGTTCCATGAGACTATCTTTAGGTTGTTTTTATTTTCGTTAGTCACTAGCTCCATTAGTTGGGTTTAGTGAGTTTTCGGAACTTTTTGTCCATCTCTATTTCCAGGAATTTCATGAGCTTGCTCATGATATTTTTGGTGAAGGTATCTAGATCCTCGGTGGTTTCGGGTCCTTTCTTGTTGGTCTCTTCTTTCTTCTTTTGGCTGCTTTTCTTAGATTTTCCATTTTTTGGGGCTTCTTTCTTCTGCTCTTGTTTGAGTGGTAGCGTTTTCTTCTTCTTATCTCCTTCCTTCTGTTCTTGTTGGACAGTAGGCATCTTTTTCTCTTCTTCTTTTCTTGCTTTGGTCGCAGTCTTCTTTTTGGTCACCAGTTTCCACTCGCTACATCCTTTGTAGCTGGCTGGGTGACCTGCTTTTCCGCAGAGCGCACAGGTAGCATTTCTCTCCTCGTTTTCTCTTGTTAGCGTACAATCTTTACTATTGTGCGCTCCAGAGCATTTAACACATCTCCATGGGAATGTGCATTTACTTTGCGCATGTCCGTAACGTTGACATCTATGACATTGGCCAGGTCCAATGCTCTTTTTCTTCGGCTCTACTACACAATTTATACCGTAGAGCTGTTTCACTTCGAATACCTTCTTATTTTGGGTTTTCACCAAAAATAAGGGTATTGCCTTCTTGGTTTTGTTGGATGTCATCCTTATGACATCCGCGTCGGTAACGCCTTGCTCGGCTAAGTCTTCATTGATGATGGTAATATCTGCGTCTAGTGGTAGATATCGTACCACCGCGTAGATTTTCTTCTCTTCTTCCCTTTGGAGCGTGTAGAATTCTTTTCCCTTTGACTCGAGGAATTTCGTCATCTTCCTGTGGTCATCGGGGGATTGAGGTACAACACGAATGCCGTCCCTTACTGTGGTCGCTCTTTGATATTTTATACCTTTCGCTTGCATTTCTCTCGACATTTGAGTCCAGTCGGCAGTGCCCTTCAAGGTCACTGGTGGGACCTTTTCTTTCCTCGGCTCAATTGGAATAAAGACTCCAATTTCTACGGCGGGTGCAGAAGAAGCTTCTACTGGGCGATTCACTTTTTGCAGCGCTGCAGTGTATGTCATTTTCTTAGCTGGCTCTCCTGCAGCTATAATACTCCTTCCGGGTTGTCCTATGGGGGCCTCTTTTGCTGGTGCGGGGGTTGACACTCTCTCTTCTGTTCCAGAGGAGAAGCCATTTTCTTTTCTCTTAGCCCGTTTCCGCGGCTTCGAGGGCTGAGACATTTCTGCTCTCAAGGATTTCACCTCATCTGATAAAGTTTTAAGACTCTCCGTCAAAACTTTCAGTTGACTCATGAGGCTGTTGATCTGGTCCTTCTGTTCTTTTATAATCCGATCTTTTTCGGATTCATCATTAACTTCTTCTTCAATATCCATATCGGATATTTCTTCATCCGATAAGTTTTCTGCGTCGGATTCTCTGTCCTCATTTGCAGAGTCGTATTCCGACATTTTGTCAGAGTGACTCAGCAAAACAACACTTAAACACTTTTTTCACTTTTCACTAAATTCACTTTTGTCTCTTCAATGTAAAATTATCTGTGGAACCATCGATCTAAACCTGGACTCAACACAGTTATTTCTTCGATTCTATACGAGGTTATCTAGAACTAGACTACCTGCATAATAAAATTTGTTAGTTCACTTGGCACACATGCGCATTTCTCAATACGTCTGCACTCCTCGAGGGTTCAATCGCTACTGGCGAACATTTCTGCTTTTTCCTCACTTGTTATTGCGGTCTGGCTTCCTTTTTCTAGTCTTGGAATCTTAGTTTTCGTTTTCTTCCCGGTTAAAGCTGACGCCATTTGCCATAACGATCGGTCTTCTGTGTCTAAATTCTCTAACTTTCTATCCCATTCGTCCGTGAATAGTTCTCGAACTCTGACTTTCACCTCGTTTGTTAGTTTATTCAGTATAGTTTTGTCACTTGGGTGTAAGGTCCGTCTATACTGTTTCTTGGCTTCCCTTTTTTCCTCTAGTAAAATTTGCACGTCTACAGGTAGAGGACTTTTCTTCGGTATTTGTTTGACTTTACTTGACTGTGATTGTGCTTCGATAATTCTTCTCTCTAGATCTTCAATTGCTTCATCTATTTCTTCTTTGTTTTTAATCTTCACATTTCTGGATTTGAAGACTTCTTTGAACTTCTTCCAGTTTATTGTTTTTCTGTTGTTAGGTGATCTGTCTATTTCTAATTCTAATGTCAGGATCACGGGGCAGTGATCCGATGATAGATCCATCTTGGTTTCAATCACGTAATTTGTTCTTACGTTCTTCATTATGGCTATATCCAATACATCCATCAGTCCTGTTGCTTCATGGATGTGTGTGGGGTCATCTGGAACGACAACTAGTAAATTATGTTTATCGGTGATTTGTTTGAGTTTGTTCCCTTGACTATTAACTCTTCTGCTGTTCCAGTCTGGGTGTTTTGCATTCAAGTCTCCTGCCACTATTGTTGGTTTTGTGTTCTGGAAAAAGGCTGTGATATCCTTTTCTTCTAGGTTGCTTTGGGGAGGCCTGTAAACAGAATAAATGTTAATTTCACCTTCGCGTGTTTTTACACTTCCCCCTTTTTCCTCAATGTTGTTTCCTGGGACATCTGGCAATTCGAGATGACTAATACCTCTCTTCACTAGAACAGCTGTTCCGCCTCCTCTGCCCGTTTGTCTGTCTCTTCTATACACTTCATAATTTCTCACTTTCATAGTCTTCGTTGGTTTTAAATGAGTTTCTCCCAAGAGAAGAATATCGATTTTATTATTTTCCAAAAAGAGTGTCAATTCCTGTTTTTTTTTTTTGGAATTACCGAATTTGCGTTCCAGAACGCAATATTTAAACTTCTGGTGGGTGTATAGTTCATTTCTTCGCGAATAATTTAATCAGTTTGTCCTGCTCTTCTATGAAGGAGATTTTTTGTTTAATGGTCGCATTTGTTGAACATAACGTCAGCGTCATTCTTCCTAGGATGACAGCTAATTCATCTTCATCTTTCACTTCTTGTTTTGGTGGATCATTTTGTTTTTTTGGTGCTTTTTTCTCGTCCTTCTTCACTGAAATTTTTTCTGGTTCTTCGACCTTTATATCTTCTTTCTTGGCCATTTCTCTTTTTCTTTCTTCGGTCCGTTTTTGCCATACATTTTCTTTAGGCAGCGGGGCTTCTATGCATTTGGGTTTCTTCACATCCGGGTTGTTTGGATTTCTCATACATTTTATGTAGGTCGATAGGTGATCGCCTTCTCAATTGGCGCATTTGGGTACTGTCGTCATAGGTTTCGGGCATTCTGCGGTCACGTGTTCTTCACCACACTTCATACATTTGTAGACGGCATGGCAAAATTTCTGCGAGTGTCCGTACAGTTGACAACGGTAACATTGGATTATTTCTGTCCTTAGTCTCAAGCTTTCAACTGTGATGGATATCCCACAGCAAAATTCCAATTTTGTGAAGATCGCCTTGTAGGCTTTGTCAATCTCCACCAGAACGAGAGGGATGGGAAATCCCTTTTTTCCTTTCATTCTGGTAATTTTTGTCACCGGGTAACCTTGCTTTGTTAAGTCTTTTTCAATTTCTTCTTCGCTTGATTCAGTAAGTACTCCTCGGAGTACAACCTTCAGTTTCTTCTCACTCTTTAAGCCGTAGGTATGAAATTCCTCATTTTGTTCTCTAAGGGTTTTATAGAGAGTGCGATAATCGTTTTCGGTACTTGGTTCGATTTGTACCCCTTGCGAAACTAACTTCACCTTTTTACATTTTATATTTTGGTTTATCATCATTGTGTTGACTGCGTTCCACCTAGATTTGTTCCTTAGAACAAGGTTTGCAATCCTTTCGCTTTTCTGGTTTGGCCGTTCAATAGGGGCTTCTTTCTTCTTCTTCTGAGGCTCAGTCTGGTTATTTGCAGTTACAGTCTTGTTTGTTACTTTAATTTCTTCATCTTTGGGTTTTTCAACATCATCGGTGTCCATTATTTCATCGTCGCTCAGAATTTCATAGCGGTTTGATATCAATATTTCATTCTCGGTTACCTTCTTATTTTCGCTTGTCGTTTTTGTTTTCTTTACCTTTTTTGATGCTGGTTGGCCATCTTCAAATTGATCTCCTTCTTCGTCCTGTTTGCGTACAATTTTCTTCGTCGTCTCTATTATCTTCGCTTCTTTCAGGCTTTTTGAAATTCTGAGGAAGAATTCGTCGATATCGTAATTGTTCTCGGCTAAAACTTGGGCCATTGACCACATTTGTTCCATATATTTCTCCATTGCGGAACCAACGATCGTTTGACCTGGACTCAACACAATGTACTGAAATTTTTTAGCTTCAACTCACTTGGCACACATGCGCACTTCACAATACGTCTGTACTCCACGAGAGGTCCATCGCTACTGTGACGATAAACTCGACTTAGCAGACAGCTACCCAAACAACCTAACGCGATGACGGTTAGAGATTATTTCTCTACTCACGCCACCTGTCGGCCGAAGGAGCAACTGAATGCAGTCTATGATGGTCCATGTAAAGATAGATAGATCAGTTCAGATAGACGACCAATATTCATTCATGTCAATTATTCTGGCGAATAAGGTTGTAGCTTAAACCCTTATTACCACTTGTGACTACTAGACCGTAATGTTTATGGTCTTGTTGCTTGTTTCGGTTTTGTCAGGGGAGCCAAGAAATCTTTACATGAACCATCATGGACTGCATTCAGTTGCTCCTTCGGCCGACAGGTGGCGTGAGTAGAGAAATAATCTCTAACCGTCATCGCGTTAGGTTGTTTGGGTAGCTGTTTGCTACGTCGAGTTTATCCTGAGCTGATCTGTACTGATGAGCCGTAAAACGGCGAAACCGGTCTGCAGATGCAAAGGATAAATTTCGATGTTTCATGGGGTTACATGTATTGATTTGTTGGCTTGCTTTTATTAGTCTATCAAATACATATTTTCTTGTCTCATTTTGAAATTTGAAAACTTCAGATAGACGACCAATATTCATTCATTCAAATTAACTATTTTAGTATTTGAGGTTGTACATATTTCTATGTACGAGCATATATAATTTATCTGATTTATAATTGTAACGAATTGGCTATAATGAAATAATTGAAAGTAAGACGCCATGTTTTAACCCTTAACCATCGTAGTCCAAAAACTGTAGCGCTTATCGTCATAATGGAAGATATTACCCAAGATTTCACACTTGATACTATGGAAGGGGAAACATCAGACCACAAACCAATAGAACTCAGACTGGGACGCGGCCAGATAACAGAAAAACTTCAAACGAAAGACTTCACAGACTGGCAAAACTACAGTGAAATACTCCACCAGCAAATTACTAAAATTCTACACATAAGAACTGCTAAAGATCTAGAAGACGAAGTTGAAAAATTAGAAACTCGAATAAAAAAAGCCTACGAGGAAAGTACCAGAGGAATCGAGAGGCCAGCCTCAAAGCACCAACATGGTGAAACCCCAAAAGCAATAAAAGAGCTTATTAACACTCCGGCCGGCGGTCGCGTCTCCAATTGGACAAAGTAGTCTCTCAGATACTTGTTTATATTTTTATTTTGTGTATATATAAAAAAATTTAAAGCTTCGATTTTCTCGTCTCTTATGATGTAATCTTATCTTTTAGATATCAACTTGAATCTGTATAGAGTTGAATATCATAGATATTTGAATATCTATGAGTATATGCGCCTATAGAATATCTAACAAGAGTGGTCGCGTTGTAAACAGGGTGTCTACTCTTGAAAGGACCAAACTTCAGTGGAAGATCATACATGAGATTTGCAACATAAAATGACATATAACACATGGTCGAAATGTTGACGGTTATTCTTCAATTTAACATTCCTTGATTGCAAGGAATATTTCAAGTTTTTCATGAAATCAATTATACTTCAGTTATCCTTGTACGCGAATTCGCTATACTTTTTTTCCAAGATGTTCCATACATAAAAATCCAAAGGCGTGAGGTCGGGGCTCCTTGGTCGCCATCTTACCGGGCCGTACCTCCCAATGCATTGCACCTCCAAATATTCATTCATCAAGTCCCGCAAATTCCAGCGTTGGGAGTCATAAGAGGTGAACTTCTCGGACCAGTAATACTTACCGATCGCCTCAACGCTGAAGAATTCATTACATCAATCCAAAGCAGCTTAACGGACATACTGCATGAAATGCCCCGGGGTAGCAGACAAGATATCTGGTTTCAAATTTATGTCTGCCCAGCTCATAATAGCCGGAATGTACGAACATAGACAATGAATGAATATTTTGGGGTGGAATGGATTGGAAGGTACGGTCCGGTAAGATGGCCACCAAGGAGCCCCGACCATATGCCTTTGGATTTTTATGTCTGGAACACCTTGAAAGAAAAAGGTATATCGAATTCGCGTTCAGACTCGAGAGGATCTGATCGAAAGAATCAATTTGTGTTGTGCAGAAATGCGTCAGAAACGTTGAGAACTTCTTAGGGTTGTAGATTCAGTGCGAAAACGATGTGAAAAATGTATCGAATAAGGCAGTGGACATTTCGAACAATTGTTATAAGTAGTATATAGTCTGTCTTCTTCACATGTTTCCTTAAAATATGTATTATTGAAATTTAGTTCCTTCAAATTCTTTTGAATCGACGAATAAATTCATGATTTCCATGGGAATTACTTCAAATTCAATCATAAAGAGCTCCAAAATAGAGCAAATTTTTTTTTAATACTTCGGCTTTTTCATTGTTATCTTGTTAGCCATGATATTAGGGCAGAAGACAAGCAACAAGCACAAAAGTTGATATGACATTCGAAAACTAATTGAAGTATTTTTTTGCTGGAAAGGAAACATGTTGATAATTGATTATTTTTCATCGACAAAACCATTGGAAAAATATGACTGGTGGTGTTCACTTCAAAATCGTGATATTCATTTCCTTACCACGCCCGCAATAAGAATTTTTGGCACACAGAAATTCTCATCTTGTAGAAAATTTAATGTTTTTTCCAGATATGTGGTCAACTTTGATGAGGCTACAAGGATAACTGAAGTATATTTGATTTTATGGAAAAACTTGAAATATTCCGTGAAACCAAGAAATGTTGAATTGAAGAATAACCGTCATTATTTCGACCATGTATTAAATGACATTTTTTCTTGAAAATCTCATTTATGATCTCCCCCTGAAGTTTGGCCTTTTTAAAAGTAGACACCCTGTATATGAGATACATATCCCTGCTACTTATAAAAAAATTAAAGTTAACAAAACTTATGATGCAAATGAATGAATAACAATGAAATTTAAACAAAAATCAAACTCAAAAATACTTGAAAAATCAGTCGCGTTGTATGTCACAGATTTAATCACTCATTATTAGCAACATACGAAAAGCTTCGATGCTCTAATGCAACTAACACAAGCACTGTTAGAAGAATACACAAAACAGTATTTTTGCAAACGCTACGCTGTTTACGTTCTGTCCAAAATGGCAATTCATGTATCCCGCAGATACGGCGAGACCGCCGGAGTGTTAAGAGGAATAGAAAACTAAGGAAAACTACAGAACTTCACATAGGGGAGAAGACGGGTGCTGAAAATGCATTGAGAGAACTGGGAACAGATAAATGGAACCAGAGGGTTAGAGAGCTGAACACCATAGACCACTCAGCATGGAAGATGCAAAAGTGCTTACGAGGTCCTATTCCAACATCGTTTCATCTGCGATTGACCAGCCGAAAACCTACGAGTCCCAACTTGCCTCTAGCAAGAACAGGAAGAAGTTTTTTAAATACTTGAACCCTAGAGTGTTTGTCCCCCTGGTCAGGAGTTCCTCAGGGAATATTTCTGAAGATGTCCAGGAATCCGCCAATTCCTTAGCTCGAGTTTTTGCTGGCGTCTACTGTTCCGAACCGGACGTGCCATTACCCACGATTTGTGTTCTTGGTCCAGATGCAGAACTTTGGACTGTGGCTGTCGGTGAAGAATTGGTGCTCAAATATCTGATGAATCTCAAGGAAGCGTAGTCTCCTGGTCCTGATGGCCTTATCCCTTTTTCCTTAAGAAAATATGCTTCTGCCATTGCTTTCCCCTTGTCCCTCATTTTCAAGAAGTCGTTGGATAATCCGCTCTCCCTAAGGATTGGTTGAGGGCCTCGGTTACACCTATTTTAAAAAGGGAGACAAGCTCTCGCCCAATAATTATCGATCCATAAGCCTTACCTCCACGGTATCCCAGATTTTGGATAGAATGATATCATACCTCGTGAAAAGCATGGACTTATTCCTGGTCGTTCTACAATGACTAATCTACTATGTTGCCTGAACGATTGGATCGGGGTTTTTCTGTGGATGTCTTGTATTTGGACTCTCCTAAGGCGTTCTGTCGAAACTACAACACCTGGGCATAAGGTGGGAGTTGCTCTCATGGATCGGGGTTCCTCTTCCATAGAAGAGATAGTGGCATCATTCATTAGGGAATAATTTCGTGTCCAGTGGAGTCATGCAGAGATCTGTCCTGGGTCTCATTCTCTTCTTACTACTTACATCTGATCTACCTCGACTACTGAAATCTCTATGCGCTTTTTTTGCGGAAGACACGAAGATATATAACAATTAGGGGTTGCAGCTTTGCAACGTATTTCTGATATATCTGATATATTCTGGACCGGTGGGGTGCCCTTCTTTCAGGAGTCTGTACAGCGTTGGAAAACAAGGATTCCTTTTGGGAGAAGAAAACCAGACTCACGCTCGTTTGAGACTAGATTTGCAAAAAATTTGGGGATGGACAAGAAATAGGTGATCTTATTGTGACGTATCGGGCTCTGCATCGATTCTTTGGTGTGGATCTCGATCACCTCTTCATGAGAAGCAGCACACAACGCCGCGCAGTGGTCATGCCTTCAAACTGGCGGAAGAGAATTTCAGGACCACACTGCGGCAAACGTTCCGATCCGACAGGGATCTCAGTTGATGGAATGGGCAGCCACATAGTGTTGTTGGTGCAAATTCGGTTAGTGCCTTTGAAAATTGACTTGACCTGCTCATCCGATATCAGAATTGACTCTAAATTCCTAAGAATATGTGCGTGTTATTTCTAGTAGTATATTAATCACATTTTATTTTGTAATTCTGAGTTCATGGGTGAGAACCTCAACTTTTTCTGTTTATTGATAATAATAATAATAATAATAATAATAATAATCCCTCAGAGGCAACATGTAGACCTGTTGAAGCAAAAATTTAAAGCGAAGTCCAAGCGTTTATCGAGATACATCAAGTGCACAAAAAGGAAACAACAAAACAGCACTTTCCAAAATAATCAAAGAACCTTCTTCAGACAATTAAAAACTGAAAATGATAACATCAACAAACCAATGCCGTCCAAGCATTGTTTAGAGAATTATTGGTCCTCGATATGGTCAACGCCCAAATATCACAACGTAGACGCCAGCTGGATAAAAACTGAGAAGGAACAGTTGAGAGTTGCACCGATGCAATTCGATGAGATTTCCGTAGAAGAAATCAGAGAAGCTGTCCGAAATGCTAACAACTGGACATCCCCGGGAGTAGACAACATCCAAATTTTCTGGTACAAGAAATTTTCCAGTGTCCACGAAGAACTGGCTAAACAATTCAACCACATTCCGCACAACCCTAAGGATATGCCATCATTTCTAACTTTGGGTTCAACACATATGCTGCCAAAGAGTTCAAAGACGGATGACCCTACACATTACAGACCTATCACGTGGCTACCAACATTGTATAAAATTCTAACAGCATGCATCACCAACAAAATATACAAGCACGCCGAGGAAAATAATATATTGGCAGAAGAACAAAAGGGCTGCACAAGAGATCACTAAGGGTGCAGGGAACAACTTGTTATGGACTCTGTTATACTTCGACAAGCCCAGAAGGGTCACCGGAATGTACACACAGCTTTTGTCGATTATAAGAAAGCATTTGATAGTATACCCCATTCTTGGCTTCTCGAGGTGTTGAAAATCTACAAAGTCCACCCGACTATTTTAGGTTTTCTTTCAACAACAATGAAAGATTGGCGAACAAACTTGCATGTGCATATCGGTCAAAACTTTATTAACAGCGAAGAAATACTGATCCTTAGGGGAATCTTCCAGGGTGACTCCTTGAGCCCACTATGGTTCTGCCTCGCAATGAATCCCCTATCCACTATGCTCAATAATACGAAATACGGCTTCAACATCAAAGCTAATATAAATATGAATTTTATAATTTCACACCTTCTATTCATGGATGATCTTAAGCTATATGCGGCGAACCAGCATCAAATTGAACGTCTTCTAGAGATAGCACATGGATTCTCCAGTGATATTCATATGTAATTTGGTCTATCCAAGAGCAAAATCCTTCATATCGAAAAAGGCATTGTCATAGACAGAGATATAAAACTTCCAAACGGAGATATCATAGAGGCAATGGAAAACGGAGAATCTTACAAATACCTGGGATTCCAACAAGCCAGGTTGCTGGAACACAAGCAGGCTAAAGTAAGAATTCAGGAGCAATACACCAGAAGAGAAAAAGCACTGATGAAGTCTGAGCTGAATGCAGGTCACTTAGTACAGGCAATCAACACATATGCCATACCAGTTTTAACATATTCTTTTGGAATACTCAAATGGGCAAAAACTGAGTTGGATGCTATTCAGAGGTCGACAAGAACAATGATGACAAAAACCAACAAAAGTAATCCACTATAAGAACGACACTACCTCGGAAGGAAGGCGGAAGGGGGTTTATTGACCTCATCAATCTGCACAATCGACAGGTCCAGAAATTACGTGAGTTGTTTTATAAGAAGGCCGAAACCTCCGATCTTCATCGGACAGTAACTGGAGCGGATAAGGGTTACACGCCCCTGAACCTCGCGTTGCTGGAGGCAGATTTTGGAGTAATTTCAGATGTGGAGAAACAAGAACAATGGTCGCAAAAGGCATTGCATGGCCGACAGCACCACGAACTCAACCACCAACACATTGACAAGGAGGCTTCAAATAGATGGCTCACTAGCGGAAACTTATTTCCAGAAACTGAGGGCTTTATGATCGCTATTCAAGATCAGGTCATCAATACGAATAATTACAAGAAGTTCATCATCAGGGATCCTAATACCCAATCCGACAAATGCAGGAAGTGTCAACAAAAATCAGAGACTATTCAGCATATAACATCTGGCTGTAGCGCGCTGGCTAATACTGATTACCTGCATAGACATAATCGAGTGTGCAACATCGTCCACCAGAAACTGGCGAACAAGTTCGGTCTTCTCAACACCTATACACCATACTATAAGTATCAGCCACAGATGGTTCTCGAGAATGACAATTTTAGACTTTACTACGATAGGTCCATTATCACCGATAGACAGGTGACGAATAACAGACCAGATATTGTGGTATTGGATAGAAAAGTCAACTCGGTCTTCCTCGTTGATGTAGCGGTTCCGAACACTCAGAACATTATCAATAAGTATCAGGAGAAGATGGCTAAGTATGCGGATCTCGCCATCGAAATCAAACAAATGTGGCATTGCGAGAAAGTGGAAATCGTTCCAGTGATAATATCATCAACCAGAGTGGTATCCAAGACTCTGCACGAAAGTATCGCTAAACTGGGACTACCTAAAAACACCTATTCAGACATCCAGAAGGTTGTTATATTGAACACCTGTCATACAGTACGGAAGTTCACAATGTTAATTGAGTCTAATCTCTTTGGTACTTTGTACCCGGGATAGGCCAATGATACCAGCTTTGAGCTGAGTTTGGTAGCACCAACAAACGAGATAATAATAATCTTGACCCCGTCCATTCTTCATCTGCCAGAAGATGCTATTGTTATAGCGCAACACGCAACCAAAGAGGTTTTTAGTCAAAGTCATTTTCCTCGGAAACTAGGGATGCAACCTGCGTAACTAACCTCGGAATCCGCAAGATTCCAACAGATTTGTTACGGATGATCCTATACACCTCTCGCATTTCTGGACCACAAGGTATAAGTTGAAGTTTCCAAATGAAAAAAATTGATGAACAAGTTCAGTTTGACTCATTATTCAATCCCAGGTAACGATCTCTAGGAGAGATCTCTGAGAGATTATCATTCGGGTCTCATGAGAACTCCAATTGCGAGATCTCGGTAATCGCTATATGCTATATCTGAGCGAAATTCTCCCTGTCCCAAGGAGACATCCCGGACAACTCACATACCATTCGACAGGTTGCTCCTCATTGCGAGTTCCTAAAGATATCTCGAATTTAACAAAAACAAGAAATTTCCAATGCGAGACCCTGAAGTTATAGGTACCGAACGTAACCTGAATAGGAAATTTTTGTTGTCAGTTCCTTAAGTCATCCCGTCTATAACCAGAATGAGAAATTTACAATGAGAGTTCCTGAAGTGATCCGGAATATACCTTACCTGAATAAAATATTTACAATTCGTTTTCCTGGAGTCATCGCGAATGTAACCAGAACAAGGAAGTAAGTGTAATTATATAATATGTAATTATTGTCTCATTACGTCATAATCCTCTCAGTGTCAATTTATTCATTCACAAAATAATAGGACATTCACTGAGAAAATTTATCATTCAAAATTGGAGATGGTCTTATTGTAAATTAGTATTGTTTTGGCCAAAATCATAGAACTTCTCCATGAGAATTGTAGTGGTTTTAGAATTTAACACATATTTTTCGAAATAACATCATCAAAATCTCATTTCCCTTCAATTGCATCTTCCATAAACACTATTCTTGAGAATGTTTTGTTGTCTAAAATTTCTATTCATCTTGAAATCTTTTCTCAGTGGCAGAATGCAGGGGGTCAAGATTGGCGATTCGGTGCCGGATGAGGGTGAGGTGACTGCGGGGGTCCCACTGGGTTCTGTCCTGGGACCTCTGCTGTTTCTGATGTATATCAATGATGTGGATAAACAAGATGTAGACACGCATTATACTTTGTTCGTGGACGATGCCTGTTTGACTCGAAGAACGAAGTCTCTGGAGGAGGCCATGGAGCAGAGTGGGATGATGTTGTCGAGGGCCAGATCATGGTTTTCGGCGAATGACTTCCTTCTGACCACCGAGAAGACGAAGAACATGTACTTCTCAACGAGGGATATGACGCAGATTGGGGTACAGGAGCCGGTACGTTTTCTGGGAGTTCTTTTGGACCGGAAGTTACTCTGGAATGATCAGATTTCGTCGGTCTGTGAGCGTCTGAGCACTAATATCTTTCTCCTTAGAAATCTGTTAAATTGTGTCTCAGGAAGTGTCCTTAGAAGCGCTTATTTCTCGCTCTGCCAGAGCATTATGTCGTACGCAGTCTTGGCATGGGGTCATTCCGCCGGCAGACTGCTGGTTTTCCGTATGCAGAGGAGGGCAATAAGAATCTTGGCAAATCTAAATTATAGAGATGATTGTCGGGAGGCGTTCAAACAGCTGAGCATGCTTACATTTCCCTCCATATAATTATGTTTTCCGATTCTCAATGTCTATTTTTAAAAAGAATTTATTCAATTTAGAATTATTAGTTACAACCTGTTGGATAAAGGACGAATAATTCAATAGATTGAGAATTGTTTAGAAAACCGAGTTACAAAATAAACGTTCGGTATGAAATCTACTTTATAACTAACTAATGTCTGTTCAAAGCTTTGGAAAGAAAATGTACATGCACATAGGAATTTGCACTCGATGCACTTATCACTCCGTGGTTCTTGGAACAGGAAACACGGTGTTGCTACGTAGAACATCTTCCTTTATGTCGATTTCATAATTATATATATATTGGAGAATTTAATAGCCGTCAGGAGGAACTTACATCTGTTCACCAGCCACCGAAATATTCACGAACACGAGCACGACACAAGAAATGGCTCAAACCTCGTACCGAACTACACGAGATTGTCAAGGTGGCAAAGCGGACCAGGACAAATGGGAGTTAGGTTTTTCAACCAATTACCAATTTCCATCAGGAGCCTAAAAATTCAGCCCTTCAAGAAGAGAGTGATGGAAATGATGATCGGTCATGCCTTCTACTCCACTGAGGAATATATGACTTGTTCGCAGTTGTTTTGAGGAATATTGGGTAATAAGCCCGATCCACACTCATGCCGTGAACGTCCGCGAACCCGCGAAACGCGAGTGTGGATGGGATCGCGCGAACCAAACTGCGAATATTCCTGGCTTATTTACACATTCTTGCCGCGAATCTTGGCGTGAACTTCACGTGTAAATAAGCCAGGAATATTCGCAGTTTGGTTCGCGCGATCCCATCCACACTCGCGTTTCGCGGGTTCGCGGACGTTCACGGCATGAGTGTGGATCGGGCTTTAGGCGTTACGTTCTTTGCCACTTTTCTCGATATCGCTGAAATATGTAGTCAGAGTTTTACGATGTCTGTCTGAATCTAATGTGTACAATGTTTTATACAGGGTCTTTCACGAGGAACCTCACCCATATTTATACGGGAAACTACTGAACGTATTTTCATGAAATTCAGCACTTATAAGTATTTCACGATGCTGATGAAATCTAAAATATTTTCAAGGCATGAGCACCTCCGGTTTTTTCGGAAATGACGTCAACTTCCGTTTTTCGAATAAGAACACCATTTTTTTATTGCAGAAATAGATTCCTTAGAAAATTTCAAGTTATTTTGATGTAACATTTTTCAGTTTTGGTTGGAAAATTCTCTCTGAGCGGGAAAATTCGAAAAAAAAATCGAAAATAGAGCTCCGCTGAAACAAGAATAACTTCGAGGTTTTTGGATGGAAAATTTTCATTTTTGGGATTTTTCAAGATGTAAGATTGATGTATCCACTTTAAAAATCGAAATCGCGATTCATGATACAGGGGGTGAAAAAATCGCTTTCAAAGTTAGGGATGACAAAATCGTGAAAAATCAATTTTTTCAAATTAGAACCCCATTTTTTTATGGCAGATATTGAATCTACGTTAAAAAATAATGTGAGTGTATGCATCACACCCTTGCCCTAAAATGGATATTTTCTGAGTTATTTAAAAAAAACTGTTTTTCGTCTTGAATTTTCAGCTATTTCTTTTCCCTTCACGCCAAAAAGATGAAATTTTCAGGAACTGTTATTTGAACCATGCTGTAGATTTTTCACCCCTTCTTGAAACCGACTTCAAGTTACTATTAGGAGAACCATGGCAAACTCTCGCAGTTATAACTAGAGAAGATGCTCAAAGTTTTGACCGTTAATTTCTAGACATTTATTTATACGTCTCAGGAATGCTTCGTGCGTTGCTCTTCTTATTTCATCGGGAGGAAGAGATCTGCAAAAGTGTTTAAAAACCAAATTGAGTTTCAAAACTATGAATCTAAAAATCTAAACAAACCTGAACGCATTTCTGACTCGTTCTATGCAGTCCTCTTTATCAGTCAGGGGAGTTGAGTAGACAATATTTTTTATCCTATCCCAAACATAATAGTCTAAAGGAGTTAAATCGGGAGAACGTGGTGGCCAAAGATGTGGACCATTGTTCGCCAACCATCGATCTTCAAATAGCCTGTAGAGGATATTTGACACATTGAGTGAATTGTGTGGAGGCGCGCCATCTTGTTGATACCATAAGTCATTATGGTTCTGTACTAGCGGCTCAATTATTTGAGTCAATATGTCAGAATATCTATCTCCTAAGGGAGAACATTCTTTAAATAATGCAAACATGTGTAGTGTTCTATCTTGGTAATGGTACCATGGTAAAACATGGTAAGTTTTTGCATATGGTTCATAAGGAATTATTTATTTATCACTGGAGAGAAAACCGATGGCCGATTAGTTGAAATAAAGAGGTTTCTGATACAAATTCGAATCCAAATTCGCCATCTATTTAGGAACAACCTGTAACTTTTTTCTCTCGCATATTAGGGTAGTAAAATCTGAAAGATGGTTTAAGTAACAGTTCCTGAAAATTTCATCTTTTTGGCGTGAAGGGAAAAGAAATAGCTGAAAATTCAAGACGAAAAACAGTTTTTTGTGAATAACTCAGAAAATATTCATTTTAGGGCAAGGGTGTGATGTATACATTCACATTATTTTTTGACGTAGATTCAATATCTGCCATAAAAAAATGGGGTTCTAATTTGAAAAAATTGATTTTTCACGATTTTGTCATCCCTAACTTTGAAAGCGATTTTTTCACCCCCTGTATCATGAATCGCGATTTCGATTTTTAAAGTGGATACATCAATCTTACATCTTGAAAAATCCCAAAAATGAAAATTTTCCATCCAAAAACCTCGAAGTTATTCTTGTTTCAGCGGAGCTCTATTTTCGATTTTTTTTTCGAATTTTCCCGCTCAGAGAGAATTTTCCAACCAAAACTGAAAAATGTTACATCAAAATAACTTGAAATTTTCTAAGGAATCTATTTCTGCAATAAAAAAATGGTGTTCTAATTTGAAAAACGGAAGTTGACGTCATTTCCGGAAAAACCGGAGGTGCTCATGCCTTGAAAATATTTTAGATTTCATCAGCATCGTGAAATACTTATAAGTGCTGAATTTCATGAAAATACGTTCAGTAGTTTCCCGTATAAATATGGGTGAGGTTCCTCGTGAAAGACCCTGTATACTCAAATGTTTGTATCTGTATCGTATATGTGCAATAATTTTGTATTATATTGATGATTGACGTATGTAAGTACTTCTGTATAGAAACATGAATTAAGGAATCTGAATCTGAGTCTATTCAGCCAATCTGTATTGTAGAAAATATCCTGATAATATCCAATTATGTTTTTTTGGTGGATCCTTTGACAGTATTCGCTCACTTTTATTTTATTAGATTTACTGTAGGATGCAGGGAAAGCCATTAACCATTTGAAATTGATACCTCATTGTTTGCATGATTGTTTCTATGAACATGAGCGTTTTCATTCCGCATAAATGCTAGAATGCTGAGACGAGAATCGGCTGACTGTAAACACGATCAATCTCGAAAGAAATGGCCTATAATTCTGATAATTTCCAGAGTTCGTTCGAGGTCTGAATGCGCAGGTTGAGTCCATTAAGTTTGTTGATGAACGAAATCGGCCGAAGGTTTCCGTTGATATTCATGAATATTCATCAGAATATTTTTGTTCTGAGTAATACTGAAAATACCGATGCAACCCAATTGAGGCAGTGATAAGATAAGGACACAAAGATTCATGTGAAATTTCGTAAGGATCGATTTGCCAGAAGATTGACATAATAATTTTGTAATTGTAGAATCATTCATGATAATTCAATTTGAATGATTTTCCCTATTTTATTTTAGGCTGAGGCTTTCTGATTAATCATTTGGATGATAATAACCTTTCATCAACCCTTAACTGCATGAATTTCAATAAATCTACAGAAAATAAATGAAAAAAATCAAGTGAGCTGTTCTGACCTCAAGTTTGCAGAAAAAAATGTAAAAAAAATTATAATTACGATTTTTTTGAAAAAAAGGAGGAAAATCATTGGTATCAAATATGATAAATCGTGGACGCGATACTCATGGGACTAAGGACTAAAAAGTTTTCATTCGAAATTTATCGATATTTCATATAACTGAATAGTCGAATTTTCCTTGAAAATTTTAAGAGCATCCCAAATTATGAACAATTTTCGGGAATCGCATCTCAGGACGCGTGAGAAAATCTTCGCGAAGTGGAACTTTTTGAAATGAGAGAAACTCAGAGAGAACTTCCGAGGTTGAATCTGTATCAAGTATTTCCGAATAAACTATTTCAAGTATTTCAATACCCCTCTAATCTGAATTGTTGGTGGATTTCGATAAATCATATTCATTTTATGGGCATCTTCTTCGGTTATGGGTTTTTTCGTCCTTATTATTGGGGAGATATGTGTAGTACTCCATAATCTGAAGAGAAAAATATTCACTTCTAAAGATTCTGCAAAAACATACATTTACACGACTACATGATGTATCAAATGTGATATCACACAGATGTCGAATTTTTCGATTTTTCTTGTTAAAAAAGTGGAACTAAATGAATAAAACAAAACTACTAACCCCAGACAGTACCAAATTAAATTTTGCTGATTACTTTCATGAACAAAAAAATCGAAAATAGATCGCCAAAAAACACAAGTCGTTACTGAAGAACATAAGTTATAAGGCACTTTCAAGGTTATATACCGGCCATAAAAGAAATAAATTGCATAATGTTGCATATGTAAAATGAAATGAAATTGGTCCACAATCTCATAGATGTCCGTAGCAGTAACATAAATTCGATGTATCAAATAATATATGATACGCGATGTAGTTGAGGGGTTTTGAGTGACATTGGAAGCCCTAGGAAGAGCTGATTCGTGACCATTTCGATGTCGGACCATTCGATTAAAGTGTAAATACACTCGTATAGAATGAAAGTATATTTTCGTTCATTCACTAGAGAGAATAGTGCCACCATAAAAGACCTATCTAATTTTTTTATTATGCTCATTGCTTATTACATAAACGAAAGAGCGGACGTACTTTTTTCACGAGTTCATCGTCATACCAACCTGAAGCAACGAATAGTACTATTAATCTAACACTATGAACCGAAACATGTTCGAATCTCGCGTGAGTTAAATCTGAGAGGTGAATGACAATATTTCCAATGGATATGGACAGATATTATGGTTCACATATTTAACCGGTACAGAGGCGAATGAAACGTTACAAAGCGGAAACGGCGTATGTGCATTGAATGTAAAATGGAATCTTTATTTGTAGTCAATTTAATGGTAATTTACTTAGATATATTCGTCATGATCGGACATAACTTACGAATTGCACTCGGTATATGAGATCAGATTCGATTATCAGGAGAAATGAAGGTTGGTGATAAATCTTTAGTTTACTCGAATAAGGAGACCAAGAAAGCAGTTTTTTAATTCTGTTTCTTGATGGCTTCCTACGTAACCAGCGGAGGTAGAATATTTGGACCTAGTTTGAACAGTTGTCGTCAGCATTGTACAGTTTTTACACATATCTTTTCAATTGACGTGAGACATTTTTTTTTCAATGGAAGGTAGAACAATTCTAATCATTAACAGTTAAGCATTGTAACAACACAACATAATCAAATATGGAAAGGGATTTGAATACGGTAAATTTTTCGTGTTCTTCGGTTTCACAACTCCTGAACTGTCGTTCGGGAGACCATAACACGAGTGCGTTAGAAAGTTTTTAGCAGCTATATATTCAACGAAGGTTGAAATTGAGTCGACCTGCATGAGTGAAGATATCATTCTTTTTTTGAACAACACTGTGTTGAAGCTATCAAAGGATTATATCTTTTTGAGCGCTCGTACTACTTACACGAGAGCTATATCATTTCGTCACGATGTCTGTATTTTTCGAATTTCGAGCCGAAAATGGTCTCAATCGACTATGTTCGGCTCACTGATGACGAATCCGTCGGAAAATTCGAGTCTGTCCGTCCGGCCGTCCGTCCGTCCGTAAGCACGATAACTCTCGAACGGAACAACCTAGAGATTTGAAATTTTCAGTGTGGGTTCAGTTCCCAAATGCTTCGGTTAAGTTCGTCAATGGGCCAAATTCCACAAGGGATTCCGTAAATATGGCCGTTCAAAGTTTTGTTTCCCTGTTTACTTGAAAACTAAAATTATTGATCGAGATCAAATTTTGCACTCAAATGGAAAATGAAGTGTTCAAGCTACATGTGAAATTTTTTTCAGATCGCATGACCAGAACCATAGAAACCATAGAAAATTGTTACTTTTGAACTGAAACGCCTAGGGACTTGAAATTTTCAGGATAGGTGTGGACCTCGAATGTCGTGATCAAGTTTATCTATGAGCAACATTATTCTATGGGTTCCGTAAATATGGTCGTTTGAAATTAGGTTTTCTTGATAATTTCAAAACTAAAGATTCGATAGTGACAAAATTTTGTATACTAATGGAGAAATATATATTCAAGCTATATTTCTCAAGATCACATGACCAGAACCATAGAAACCATAGAAAATCATAATTTTCGAACGGAAAGGCCTAGGGACTTGAAATTTTCAGGATAGGTGTGGATCTGAAATGTCGCGTTCACGTTTATCAATCAGCAAAATTATACTAGGGGTTCCGTAAATACGGTCGTTTGAAGTTTTGTTTTCTCGATAATTTCGAAACTAAGGATTCGATCGAGATGAAATTTTGTATTTTAATCGGGAATGTTATATTAAAGCAATATTTTGTCCGGATCGCATGACCAGAACCATAGAAACCATAGAAGATTATAATTTTCGAACGGAAAGGCCTAGGAACTTGACATTTTCAGAGAGGGTTTGGATCGCGAGTACCGCGGTCACGTTCATCAATGAGCAAAATTAGACTAGGGGTTCCGTAAATATGGCCGTTCAAAATATTTTTTTCCTGATAGTTTCGAAACTATTGATCGGATTGGAATGAAATTATGCACCTAGCTGAGGAATAATGTATTCAAACTACGTGCAAAATTTTGTCCAGATCGCATTACCAAGATCATAGATACCGTAGAAAATTCTAGCGAATTATCGAAAGAAAATTGATCAGCTGAAGCACTGACATGAAGTCTGGAGTTTCGCCTACGTTTCAGAATTTATTTGACAGCTGTCGAAAATTCCTTCAATTGATTTCTAAAACTAGAAAATGCGAATCTACCTACGAGGTGCATGTATCACCGATCAAAAGCTCCTGCCTTCACGGCAGTGCTTTTCGTAATTTTTTGATATAATAATTTTCTAATCATTAGCATACATGATGACCAATTCACCATGCTCAAAATCTTTTTTTTTTCTTTAGTCACGGTGAACCCTCATCTAGCTATCTCCGAACTTCTTACTCTTTTCGTTTGGATCTTTGTCGTGTGATTTTTGTGTTAACTATGACTTTTATAGAAGAGTCTCTTTTTCTTGAAATTTTATATTGAGTTTACTCAATTAATTAAAATGAATGATCACAAGGAAAGTCGTTAATGTATATTGAAAAAGGAGTGCCCAAAATATTCTATCCAGTTCAGCAGCGACTCATCAGACGATAAATGATACGCAATCAAGATTTTTTCTTTTTAGTCATGGGGAATCCTCATGGACGAACTTCCTCCGATACATAGAACAGTGTGAGACTTCCTGTGAAGCACGTCCTGCTCGAGCTTAACCTAACCTGCTGTTTCAGATTCCGCGCATTTATTACCTATTAACCTTTCGACTCTTCTTGTTCGTGTCTCTTTCACGATCTTCGTCGTGTGATAATTATTGTGTTACCTATGAATTTGAATTTCATACGATTCTCTTTTTCTTGATAATTGAAATTGAGTTTACTCAATTTCTGTTTCTACGTAGTTGATCTCTGGGTCTTTTGTGATAGGTGGGTATCCCAAACACATCTTCTGCGGGGTTGTAGTCAACTAGTATTCTTCGCTCATCATTAGGGTGTTGACTCGCTTTTTCACATATATTATAGGCCTTCTTTTTCCGGAAATCCGTGACAGTTTTCCATTCTAACTCTTTGTGGATTTTTGTTGGTTTCTTACGAACCACGGCATAATCATTGCTGCTCTGAGCAGTTTATTTTCTGTTGCTTGAATCTTCTTTATATGGCTATTGGCTGCATGGCCCCATGCAGCCTAGCCATATGTTATTGGGGTCTTGCAATTGACTTGATCATTCGTAGCTTCGTACTTTGGTTCATTTCGATTCTTCTTCCTAGCAGTGTTTAAAGTCTACTCATTAATGAATTGTTCTGATCACTACATATTTTATATGATTTTTCCATGTAAGCCCTCTACCTAGTTTTACTCCTAGATATTCGACTCCATTTTCCCATTTTATCTCTTCTACATATATCCCTAGGTTGGAATTGATTTCAAGTCTCCACTTCTGTAGTAGAATAGCTCGTCTCTTTTTGCTATTTATTGGAATTTTCCATTTAACGAACCATTCTTCTAAATCGTTCAGTGCTTTTTGCAGTCTTCTGTGTATGACATCTGGTCGTCGATGTTGAATGCTATTCCGGTGTCGTCTGCATGAAGGGCTAGCCGATTTTTTTGGGTTCTTAGGAATATCGTAGATATATGTATATGTTATAGAGAAGAGGTCCTAGAACTGATTCTTGGCGCACTCCTGCCTCTACTTGTCTGGTGGAAGATAATGTGTCGTTTATTTTGACATAAAATTCCTGTTCCTTAGATAGTTTCTTATTATCTTGCAGGTTTTGGTGGTGTGGCCGGTCATCATCATCTTGTAGGCGAGTCCTCCGTGCCAAACTCGGTCGAAGGATCTCTGGACATCTAATATCACTAATTATTTGGCTTGTTTATTCTGAAATCCGTCAGTGACATATTCAGTGATCCTTTTAACAGTTGAAGTTTTGTGGAATGATTTTTTCTGAATCCAATTTGTTCCGGTGGTATCAGATTCAGCGCTTCTGTTTCTTCAGTGGGTCTTTATGCAATGACTCTCTCGACTATTGCTCAAGTGCTGACAGTAGACTTATCGGCCTGTAGTTTTGTGGGAATTTGCCATCTTTTCCTGGCTTACTGAACACAATTACTTCTGCTGTTTTCCATCTCGCAATTTAGACTCTCTGGACAGGGGTTCATGTATTTTGCTGTTTGAAAATTTTGGAGTGGCGGTCACACACAATCACACGTCGTGAATTTCTTTACGAACGATATCCCCCACGAAAATGTAGTCGACGTATCCGAGCGTTTTTATATAATTAATGGCGAGAATGTTATATATAATTGAATTATTGAAAAATCAATATAGAAATAAACATTCGCACAACAATGCTGCTGCATCTAACGAATAATCTTCTAATCCGAAGACAAAATTCCGAAGTGGTAGCAATAATACAGATGAGATGAGGGATTAAAACCTGCCTCCAATCAAATGGGCTCCAGATACCCACTCCATCTCTCGCGTGGCTGTCAGTCAAAACACCTTCCTGGATTATTAGACGACCCATCATCAAATTGGGTCCTCTCCCTGACAATAGAATAAATTCATCCTACTTAATCATCTCCATAGGGTTCGTGTCACTAAGCAGTGCTTCGAGGCGTGCTTCATGTTCGTTCGCTACTAGCGTTGATTAAAGTATTTCAAAATACTCTTTTAGGCGTGCCTCTGTATGTATGCAAATATTATGTTCGAATACGACTGGTCATTTCTCGATAAATTTTTCAATATTCAGTCTTCGAAATTTTTTCAATATCTACCGCTACCGTGTTTATTCGCTAATTATCACCAAAATTATCATCTAAGTTCCGTCTCAGCATTATTAACTTTTTCATCTATTATTGTTGCACCGCCGCAACCATAGTGAATGTGTTTTCCGGAAGACTATACCATATACCAGATTTCCAAAAGTGCAATACAGATCTGGCATGCATGAGAGTTCCCCATGTTTTTGAATGCTCGGCGATAGAAATTAAAACCTCTATATGTACTCTAGGCTGGCGAATGTTGATGTTTCAAATAAGGTGAAAGAATTATTCCAAAAACTTTTGCATTAGTAATTAGAATGCTCAATTCCTCATAGCGGGAGATTTCAATCTGAATTTACTTATACCGAATGCTGATGCGCAGAGATTAATATCGCTAATAGAAAGTTACATAAAAAAATTAAAAAAGCACTGCCGTGAAGTCAGGAGCTTTTGAGCGCTCGTACATCCACCTCGTAGGTAGATTCGCATTTTCCAGTTTTAGAAATCAATTGAAGAAATTTTCGACAGCTGTCAAAAAAATTCTCAAACTTAGGCGAAACACCAAACTTGATGTCAGTGCCAATCCAAACCTACCCTGAAAATTTCAAATTCCCAGGCCTTTCCCATCGAAAAATATAATTTTTTATGGTTTATATGGTTCTGGTCATGCGATCTGGACGAAATGTTGCTTTAATATATCATTCTCGATTAAAATACAAAATTTTATCTCGATCGAATCCTTAGTTTCGAAATTATCGAGAAAACAAAATTACAAATGAACGTATTTACGGAACCTCTAGTATAATTTTGCTCATTGATGAACATGAACGCGACATTTCAGATCCACACCTATCCTGAAAATTTCAAGTCCCTAGGCCTTTCCGTTCGAAAGTTACGATTCTCTATGGTTTCTATGGTTCTGGTCATGCGATCTGGAGAAATGTAGCTTGAATATATCATTTCCATTAGTATACAAAATCTTGTCATGATCGAATCTGTAGTTTTGAAATTATCAAGAAAACTAAATTTAAAACAACCATATTCACGGAACTCCTAGTATAATTTTACTCATAGATTAACTTGAACACGACATTCGAGATCCACACTTATCCTGAAAATTTCAAGTCCCTAGGCGTTTCCGTTCAAAAGTTACAATTTTCTATGGTTTCTATGGTTCTGGTCATGCGATCTGGAAAAATTTCACGCTTGAACACCTCATTCTCCATTTGACTGCAAAATTTCATCTTGATCGAATCTGTAGTTTCCAAGTATTCAGGAGAACAAAACTTCGAACGGCCATATTAACGGAACCCCTGGTGGAATTTTGCCCATTAACGAACTTAACCGAGGCATTCGGGAACTCAACCCACACTGAAAATTTCAAGTGTCTAGGTTGTTCCGTTCGAGAGTTATCGTGCTTACGGCCGGACGGACGGAAGGACAGACTCGAATTTTCCGACGGATTCGTCATCAGTGAATCGAACCTAGTCGATTGAGACCATTTTCGGCTCAAAATTCGAAAAATACACACATCGTGATAAAATGATATAGCCCTCTTGTAAGTTGTACGAGCGCTCAAAAAGGCCAGTAAAAATATGTCCCAGACAAAATTTTGTCTGAGAACCACGCTGGAAGTTTGTTTCCATATATTTTCTACTAGCAGACCCGGCCACGCCATGCTGTGGCTAAAGTATACGTTGAATTAAATTGTAGTGAAATATTCAATGAAGTGGAATTATTATTATTATTTACCCTGAGCTACTCCTAACTTGAGCCCAACCTAACCCTATCCTAACCTTTTTTGAGCGCTCGTACAACTTACACGAGGGCTATATCATTTCGTCACGATGTCTGTATTTTTCGAATTTTGAGCCGAAAATGATCTCAATCGACTATGTTCGACTCACTGATGACGAATCCGTCGGAAAATTCGAGGCTGTCCGTCCGTCCGGCCGTCCGTAAGCACGATAACTCTCGAACGGATCAACCTAGAGACTTGAAATTTTCAGTGTAGGTTCAGAGCCCAAATGCCTCGGTTAAGTACGTTAATGGGCCAAATTCGCCTAGGGGTTCCGTAAATATGGCCGTTCAAAGTTTTGTTTCCCTGATTACTTGAAAACTACATATTTGATTGAGATGAAATTTTGCACTCAAATGGAGAATGAGGTGTTCAAGCTACATGTGAAATTTTGTCCAGATCGCATGAGCAGAACCATAGAAACCATAGAAAATTGTAACTTTTGAACGGAAACGCCTAGGGACTTGAAATTTTCAGGATAGGTGTGGATCTCGAATCTCGTGATCACGTTCATCTATGAGCAAAATTATACTAGGGGTTCCGTGAATATGGTCGTTTGAAATTTAGTTTTCTTGATAATTTCAAAACTGCAGATTCGATCGTGACGTGAAATTTTGTATACTAATGGAGAATGATATATTCAAGCTACATTTCCCCAGATCACATGACCAGAACCATAGAAACCATAGAAAATCATAACTTTCGAACGGAAAGGCCTAGGGACTTGAAATTTTCAGGATAGGTGTGGATCTGAAATTTCGCGTTCACGTTTATCAATGAACAGAATTATACCAGGGGTTCCGAAAATACGGTCGTTTGAAATTTTGGTTTCTGGATAATTTCGAAACTGCGGATTCGATCGAGATGAAATTTTGTATTTTAATCGAGAATGATATATTAAAACAATATTTTGTCCAGATCGCATGACCAGAACCATAGAAACCATAGAAAATTGTAACTTTTGAACGGAAAGGCCTAGGAACTTGAAATTCTCAAGGTGGGTTTGGATCGCAAATATCGCGATCACGTTCATCTATGAGCAAAATCAGACTAGGGGTTCCGTAAATATGGCCGTTCAAAATATTTTGCTGATAGTTCCGAAAATACTGAGCGGATTGGGATGAAATTTTGCACCTAGCTGAGTAATAATGTATTCAAACTACGTGCAAAATTTTGTCCAGATCGCACCACCAAGACCATAGATACCGGAGAAAATTCTAGCGAATTATCGAAAAAAAATTGATCAGCTGAAGCACTGACATGAAGTCTGGAGTTTCGCCTAAGTTTCAGAATTTTTTTGACAGCTGTCGAAAATTCCTTCAATTGATTTCTGAAACTGGAAAATGCGAATCTACCTACAAGGTGCATGTACGAGCGCTCAAAAGCTCCTGCCTTCACGGCAGTGCTTTTCGTAATTTTTTTTTCCGGTTGTGAGAAGAAATCTGTTGCCAGATTCAACCACGACCCGGGTCGTGGGATATGTCGGTTTGGCTTGATGTATAGTAGACATTTTGCACTCAGATGGAGAATTACGTGTTCAAGCTACATGCAAAATTGTGTCCAGCTCGCATGACCAGAACCATAGAAAGCATAGAAAATTATAACTTTGTAATGGAAAGGCCTAGGGACTTGAAATTTTCAGGGTAGGTTCAAATCGCGAATTGCGCGGTCACGTTCATCAATGAGCAAAATTAGACAAGGGGTTCCGTAAATATAGCTGTTCAAACTTTTTTTTCCTGATAATTTCGAAACTGATTATTAAATTGGAATGAAATTTCGCATATAGATGAAGAATAATGTATTCAAACTACGCGGGAATTTTTTTACAGATCGCATCACCAAGACCATAGATATCGAAAAAAAATTGGTCACCTAAAGCACTGACGTGAAGTCCGGATTTCCGCCTTAGTTTGAAATTTTCTTTGACAGCTGTCAAAATCTTTCCAATCGGTTTCTGAAACTGGATAATGCGAATCTACCTACAAGGTGCATGTACGAGCGCTCAAAAGCTCCTGCCTTCACGGCAGTGCTTTTCTCAATTTTTTAATATGGTTTCGATAATATTTCAAACAAAATTCCAATGACACTGGTAGAAATCGATCTTTCAAAGAACTCCGAGCCCATGAAAAATTCAATACCAAGAATGAACCTGCTGAAAGGAATAAGATTGTATGTAATTAACCTATTTGACACTAAAACGATCAATTTTCTTCGGTTTTCAATGCTTAAATGAGAAACCCCATCAGAATCAGTTTTATCGAAGGATATCGATAATTTTTCTTTCAATTTCATTGGAATCGATTGATAGTATCAAATTTATCTAGATTAACATTGGTTTCATCGAAAAAATTTATTCAGAGGATAATCATAATATTTGCAGTGTTAAGGCAGGACTTAATGTTCGACGTACATATTATCCTATACAGAAGAATATCAAGAGGTAATGCAAGTTCAAACGAATGAGTTTTGTTGTAGACAGCGGAGCAACGAATCCCTTGATCAGTGGAGGTTTGAGTGAATATCTCAACAGACATCAGTGGACCAATAAAATCTCTCACACATGATAATAAGTCATATATTTCATGACTACAATTGATAATTATTCTCATTTCTCGGAAAATTCAATATTGTAATAGATGAAGCTAAATTTGGTAGAATAATAGAAAAATTGAGATAAGATAACTGGGGAGAATATATCTCGAACGAATTTAAACAAGGAATGAAATTGCAGTTTACAGAGGCATGAAGTAGCCGAGCGATTCAATAGAGCAATTGTGGAAAATACAAGATGCCTGATTTTTGATGCAGAATTACAAAAGGAAATGTGGGGAGAAACTGTCAAAACATAAGACCCCAAGAGAAGTTTGGTTTAAGGAGAAACCTAATTTGCAAAAAATTAAGACATTAGGATGTACTGCAAATAATTTATCCCTAAAAAAATGAGAGTGTCAAAATTAGATCAGGGAAGAAGATAATGGTTAGGTATGCCGTTAAGTGCAAAAGTCCTATTCAGAAGCAATTGAACAAGATAATGGATTGAAAAGTGTAATTTAGGAAGAAATAAGTGCTTCGGAAGAAAATAAAACCTGGAAGTTAGTATCACCACCAAGAAATGCAGAAATAATTGACTCAAAGTGTGTGTTTAGTGAAAAAATAGTATAAGGACAAGTGAAAAAGAAGGCAAGGTTAGTGGCAAGAGGATATAGGCAAAGTGTAATAAATGAAGATGTGTATGTACCTGTAGCTAGAATGACAAGAATTACAATGCTTTTTGTCATTATATCAAAATCTGCTTTTCTTAATGGAACCTCGAAATATGTTGTGTTTTAGTATCCTCTTGAAGGATTTTATGTTGAAAATCAATGAAAATCAAAATTTAGTTTGTCCATTGGAGGAAGAACTCTATCGTTTACTCCATCACGAAAATGATGGAATTCAAATTTTCGAATTCAATCAAGTTGGTCTTTCAACGTTCTAAGAAAAACCTCATATCTTTTGATACATGTTTCTTCTTCTTCCTACTTTGGTTTAGGCGACACGCCTGTTTACTTCCGATCACTCTCTCTACCGCGCAATACTTTCACGTAGCGATTGACCTCTCGACTAGTGCAGACGTATTGCGAAGTGCGCATGTGTACCAAGTGAGTTGAATCTAACGAATTTTATTGTATTGCGTTGGGTCCAGATCAAACGATCGTTGGTTCCGCAATGGAGAAATATATTGCTCAAATGTGATCTATGGCCCAAGAACTATCAGACAACGATATGGATGATTTTTTCCTGGAAATTTCGAAAAAACTGAAAGATGCGAGGAAAACAAGGAAAAGCAACAGAAGTAAAGAAGAAGAAGAAAAATTCAATGAAGGACAACCCACTTTGAAAAAGATAAGAAAAACTACGACGAACAAACTTACAACTAACGAAAATGAAACCCCAATTTATAATAGATATGAACTTTTAAGCAGCGATGAGGAAAATCGAATGGACATCGAGGAAATCGTACAACAAGAGGAAGAAGAAGAAAAATCTATTATCACTGGACCAGAAATGAATCAGAACCAACCCGATAGAAAGGAAAGAGAAGCCCCAACTCAACAACAGCCGACCCATAAACATGAAAGGATTTCTAACTTGATTTTGAGGAATAAATCAAGGTGGAACGAAATCAATAAAATTATCAAAACAGGATATATTGACTGCAAAAGGGTGAAACTAGTATCTCAGGGAATACAAATCGAGCCCAAAACTGAAACCGATTACCGCACTCTCTATAAGATACTTAGAGAAAAAAATGAAGAATTCCACACTTACGGACTAAAAAGTGAGAAAAAACTGAAGGTAGTACTCCGAGGAGTACTAATTGAATCCAATGAAGACGAAATAAAGGAAGATCATAAAAAGCCCAAAATATAAAGAAGCCCCGCTCCCCAAAGAGAACGTATGGCAGAAACGCATAGAAGAAAGGAGAAAGGAATTGGCCAAGGGAAAAATACCTGAAAAAGTTCCTGAGAAAAAAGAAGAGCAGGACAAATTGATAAGACTATTCAGACAGAAATGAACGATAAGCCCTTCAAAAATTTAAATATTGCGTTTTGGAACGCAAATTCGATCATTCCAAAAAGACAGGAACTAACACTCTTTTTGGAAAATAACAAAATAGATATTCTCCTTTTGGGCGAAACCCATCTGAAACCGACAATGACGATGAAAATAAGAAATTACGAGATTTATAGAAGAGACAGACTAACCGGCAGAGGAGGGGGAACAGCTGTCCTAGTGAAAAGAGGAATAAGCCATACTGAATTACCGGATGTTCAAGAAAACAACATTGAGGAAAAAGGGGTAAGTGTGCAAACACGCGAAGGCGAAATTAACATTTATTCTGTTTACAGGCCCCCACACAGCAACCTAGAAGAAAGATATATCACAGCCTTCTTCCAGAACAAAAGACCGACTAGTAGCAGGAGACTTGAATGCAAAACACCCAGACTGGAACAGCAGAAGAGTAAATAGTCAAGGGAATAAACTTAAACAAATCACCGACAAACATAATTTACTAGTTGTCGGCCCAGATGACCCCACACACATCCATGTCGCAACAGGAACGACGGCAGTCCTGGATATAGCAATAATGAAGAACGTAAGAAAAAATTACGAAATCGAAACCAAGATGGATCTATCATCGGATCATTGTCCTGTGATCCTGACTTTGGAAATATGAACTGACAGATCACCTACCAATAGGAAAACAATAAACTGGAAGAAATTCAAAGAAGTCTTCAAACCCAGAAGTGTGAAGATAAACAACAAAGAAGAAATAGATAAAGCAATCGAAGATTTAGAGAGAAGAATCATCGAAGCCCAAACACAGTCAAGTAAAACTAAACAAATACCGAAGAAAAGTCCTTTACCTGTAGACTTCCAAATTTTACTGGAGGAAAAAAGGAAGGCCAAGAAACAGTATAGACGGACACTACACCCAAAAGACAAAACTATACTAAATAAACTAACCAACGAGGTAGAAGCCAGAGTCCGTGGATTATTTACGGAAGAGTGGGACAAAAAGCTAGAGAATCTAGATACAGAAGATCGATCCTTATGGCAAATGGCATCAGCATTAACCGGGAAGAAAACGAAAACAAAGATTCCAAAACTGACAAAAGGAAGTCAGACAGCAATTACGAATGAAGAAAAAGCTGAAATGTTCGCCGACTCGCTAGAGCAACAATTCAAGCCGAATCCGAAGAACAACGACGACAAGTTCAACAAATCAGTATAAGAAATTGGTAATATATCAGCCACCGACCTCTATGGGACAAAAGAAGAAATTAATGAACTAACCAGAGACTAAATAAAAGAAATTATTGGACAACTGAAAAACAGAAAGGCCCCCGGAATCGACGGAATCCAAAATCAGGCTCTCAAAAACCTACCAGATGAAGCGCAAGAAGAAATAGCAGAAATAGCCAGGGCTATGCTACGAACAGGACGTTACCCTAAAAAATGGAAGACATCCGACACAATACTGATATGGAAAAAAGGGAAGAAGGACAAAAACGACCCAACCAACTATAGACCTATAAGCCTATTTCCTGCACTGAGCAAAGTGATAGAGAAGGTTATATACAGAAGAATAGCAGATTTCGTGAAAATCAAGAAAATAATTCCAGACCACCAGTTCGGTTTCCGCACGGAACATTCGACGGTACACCAACTGGTCAGATTAACAGAAGATATAAAAGAAAAGATGAACCTATCTACCGACACCGGAGCCGTTTTCCTGGATATTGAAAAGGCTTTTGATAAGATGTGGCACCAAGGTCTGATATACAAGATGAAGATGTGGAAGTTTCCAGCCGAACTGACTAGATTGATACAAGCATACCTGAAGGAAAGGAAATTCAAAATCAACATAGATGGTACGAGGCAACCACCAGGAATTTTGAAGCCGGCGTACCACAAGGATCGGTCCTAGGACCGTTGCTGTTCAACATATATATGTCAGACATACCAAAAATGGGAAGATGTAAGATTGTCCAGTTCGCAGATGACACTGCTGTATACTATTCCAGCAGAATGAGGAAATCGATAACGAAGCAACTCCAGATAGACGTAGACAAACTGATGAGCTATTTCAAGAAATGGAGGTTCAAGATAAATGCGAAGAGAACAGTTGCCATATACTTCGGCGGCACAAAACTGAAGAAGGAAATAGCAGGGAACGTCATGATAGAAAACCAGAAGATAGACTGGGAAGATGAAGCGAAATATCTAGGCGTGACCCTAGACGAAAAGCTGAAATTTAACAGACAAATGGAAGAAATCAAAAAGAAGACCTACAGGCAACTACATTGGTATTTATATCCGCTCCTAAATGCAAACAGCAAACTTTCGCTGGAAAACAAGATGAAGATAATCAGGACAGTGCTGATACCAAGCATAACGTACGCAGGAGTCGTTTGGTTCAATGTCGAAAGTTGCAAAAAGAAAGATCTACAAAGTACGTTGAATAAAATAATAAGGATAGCTGTAGGTGCCCCATGGTACGCCAGCAATAAACAAATAAGAGAAGAATTGAAAATACCAACAATCGAGGAAATAATTCACAAACAAACTAAGAAGACAATCGAAACGATGAAAGAACACGAAAACAAAGAAATAAGAAGGATGGTAATGATACCAGTCAGAACCACAGACAAGAGGAAATATCTCTTGTAAAGAAGCCAATGACGGATAGCCAAGAACCACGCAGAAGAGAGGAGGACCTCTCCAAGTAATCAATAGAAGGAAAAAGGAAACATTATATTAAAGGCGAAGGAAAGTAAATTTCAGTCCTTTTCAAAAACCAGGATCTATGATGATCTCTCTACCGCGCAGTCAAGTTATGGCTCCATCTCTTTCGGGGGCGTCCCACGCTCCTACGACCCAGTGGTGATTTGTCACGCGAAAGCCTTACAATTCTCTGGTCATCCATTTTGTTAACATGTTCGTTCCATTCCACCTTCTTGCCCAGCACCTATGTTTTCTACGTTGCACATTCTTCGTATATTTTCGCTCCTCTCTCTGTCGTAGAGTGTTTTGCCAGTTATCCTACGTAGTACCCTCATTTCAGTTGTCTCCAGAAGTTGTTGAGTTTTTGATGTATCGGGCCGGGTTTCAGCATGTATGTCATAATTGGTCTAATAACTGACTTGTATATTCTGGACTTGGTTTCCGTTCTGATATTTCTGTTACGCCATATCGTATTGTTCAGGCATCCCGCTATTCTTGCTGCTTTCAGTGTTTGTTCCCTTACTTCGGCCTCGACATCACCGTATCCCGAAATTGATATGCCAAGATATCTGAACACACAATTATGAGAACCACGCGAACTTGGATATAGAAAAAGAGCGAGTGGGACCGTTAGAATACGATGGTTTTCTTTCTCTCTAAATCACATAAAATCAGATCTATCTTCAATAATTGTTTTCAATATAACCGATCAATCTGCCAACCTTTCATTTTAATTCTAAGAAAATTTACATTTCCACAGGCTTCATTTCATTATTTTCGATAACTAAATATATTTACAATATTTTCAAGAAATGGATAATGGCTGTATCACGTCACAGAATGAAAGTTCACCTATTTCAATTTTCCTCATTATGCCACCATTATAATACTTTCTCTTCAAATAAAATGATGCAATACCAAAAAAAATATGATCAACTTCCATAATATAAATAAAAAAAATAATAATACCTTCAATGTGTTTTATGAATATCTAACTTTTTTGGATTAATTTATTGTGTAGATCTACTTTTTATGTGAATCTATTTATCATGTGGATCTACCCACTATGTTGATCTACTGGTTTACTAGTTTTTATATATAAAGAGAGGAGGACCGAGGATTGAACGCTGAGTATCCCCAATAGATATTGGAAGCGATGGAGAAACATCTGCCAAATAAGAATTAATTTTTTTCAGTGGCCATATATACGGGGTGTCTACTTTTAAAAGGGCCAAACTTCAAGGGAAGATCAAACCTGAAATTTGCAACAAAAAATGTCATATAACACATGGTCGAAATAATGACGGTTTTTCTTTAATTTAACATTTCTTGATTTCACGAAATATTTCAAGTTTTTCCATAAAATCAATTATACTTCAGTTATCCTTGGAGCCTCTTCAGATTCGACCACATATTTGGAAACAGCATTAAATTTTCTACAAGATAAGAATTTCTGTCTGCCAAAAAATTCTTCTTGCGGCCGTGGTAAGGAGATGAATGTCACGATTCGGAATTGAACAACACGAATCATATTTTTCCAATGGTTTTATCGATGAAAAATCATTAATTATGGACATGTTTTCTTTTCAGCAAAAACTACCCCATTTAGTGTACTTTCGAATGAATTATCAACTTTTGTGCTTGCTGCTTGTCTTCTGCCCTACTATCATGGCTAACAAGATAACAACGATTAGTCGAAATATTTCAAACCTAAATTTGCTCTATTTTGAAGCTCTTTATGATTGAATATTGAAGTTATTTTCATGGAAATCATGAATTTATCTGTCGAATCAAAATAATTTGAAGGAATAAACTAAATTTTAATAAAACAAATTATATGGAAACATGTGAAGAAAGACGACTACTACTACTTATAACAGGTGTTCTAATTGTCCACCTCCTTGTTCAATACCTTTTACATATCGTTTTCGCACTGAATCTACAAACCTTCGAAGGTCCCAACGTTTCTGACGGATTTCTGCACAACACAAATTTATTATTTCGATCAGATTCTCTCGAGTCTGAACGCGAATTTGATATACTTTTTCTTTCAAGGTGTTCCAGGCACAAAAATCCAAAGTCGTAAGGTCGGGGCTGCTTGGTGGCCATCTTACCGGGTACAGTACTTCCCAATCCATTGCGCCCCTGAATATTCATTTATTAAGTGCCGAAAATTCCGGCTTTGGGAGTCATGAAAGGTGAACTTTTCTGACCAATAATACTTCCCGATCGGCTCAACGCTGAAGAATTCATTACATCAATTCAAAGCAGCTCAACGGACATATTGGATGAAATGCTCCTGGCTAAAAGACAAAATGTCTGGTTTCAAATGGATGGCTGCCGAGCTCATAATAGCCGGAATGTGCGGGACTTAATGAATCAATATTTTGGAGTGCAATGGATTGTAAGGTACGGTCCGGTAAGATTGCCACCAAGGTGCCCCGACCATAGCCCTTTGGATTTTCATGTCTGGAACACCTTGAAGGAAAAAGTATATCAAATTCGCATTCAGACTCCATAGGATCTGATCGAAAGAATAAATTTGTGTTGTGCAGAAATGCGTCAGAAACGTTACGAACTTCGCAGGTTTGTAGATTTAGTGCGAAAACGATGTGCAAAATGTATTGAATAAGGCAGTGGAGATTTCGAACGATTGTTATAAGTAGTATTAGTTTACCTTCTTTACATATTTTCATAAAATCTGTATTATTTGAATATGGTTTATTCCTTCGAATTATTTTGAATTGACAGATGAATTCATGATTTCCATGAAAATAACTTCAATATTCAATCATAGCTTCAAAATAGAGCAAATTTAGGTTTGGAATATTTCGACTTATTCGTTGTCATCTTGTTAGCCATGATATTAGGGCAGAAGACAAGCAGCAAGCACAAAAGTTGATATGTCATTCGAAAGCACACAAAATGGGGTAGTTTTTGCTAAAAAGAAAACATGTCCATAATCAATGAATTTTCATCGATAAAACCATTGGAAAAATATGACTCGTTTTGTTCACTTCAGAATCGTGACATTCAGCTCCTTACCACGTCCGCAATAAGGATTCTTTTGGCAGACCGAAATTCTTATCTTGTAGAAAATTTAATGCTGTTTCCAAATATGTGGTCAAATCTGAAAAGGCTCTGAGGATAACTGAAGTATAATTGATTTTATGGAAAAACTTGAAAAATTTCGTGAAATCAAGAAATGTTAAATTGAAGAATATCCGTCAACATTTTGACCAGGTGTTATATGACATTTTTTGTTGCAAATTTTATGTATGGTCTCTCCCTGAAGTTTGGGCCTTTTAAAAGTAGACACCCTGTATATTAAGAAGGGAATAATGATATAAAAACCAATGCACTCAGGGAAAAGGATCAGTTTTCGGGCATCTAGTCTGAAGAACTGATCCACTTTAGATTCATTCTAAACAACCAAATTATTGAGATTCACTTCTACATTCTGGAAGTGTCTTAGTAAATATTTATCTTCTGCGACATCCAACCAATATTCTCGCACTAGATGCGATTGGAATAATGATCGGAAGTATTTTTGAAACTGAATATCTCCGAAATATTAGTGCGTTCGTTTGTCAGGAATGATGAGCAAGTTGTAAATAATCCGAGAAGAAAACTATGCGACATCAATAGAGGCTTGGGTATTTTCGGCATACTGATAAAAAATTCTGAAAGCACTGCCATGAAGTCAGGAGCTTTTGAGCGCTCGTTCATCCACCTTGTAGTTAGATTCGCATTTTCCAGTTTCAGAAATCCATTGAAGGAATTTTCGACATTTGTCAAAAAAATTCTCATACTTACGTGAAACTCCAGACTTCATGTCAGTGCTTCAGCTGACCAATTTTTTTTCGATACGGAACCCTTAGTCTAATTTTGCTCATTGATGAACGTGACCGTGACAATCGCGGACCAAACCTACCCTGAAAATTTCAAGTTCCTAGGCCTTTCCCTTCGGAAGTTATAATTTTCTATGGTTTCTATGGTTCTGGTCATGCGATCTGGACAAAATGTTGCTTTAATATATCATTCTCATACAAAATTTCATCTCGATCGTGTCCGTAGTTTCGAAATTATCGAGAAAACAAAATTATTTACGGAACCCCTAGTCTAATTTTGCTCACCTACTTCAACATAAAATGGTAGTTCAATATCCTGATGATCAGCGTTCAACGCAGAGAATCAGGAAGAGCATAATCACCCCCTGGCCACAAAACAACGATCACCACTATATAACAACATAATGAAGTGAATTAGGAAAAATCGAATGGGCTTGTCACTACAATGCACATCTTTATATTGATTTACTGCAATGTAAACAGGGTCTAACATCTCATTAAACAGATTCCTGTTGCATAAACCACAGGGTGGGTGGGAAAACAGACGCGAATCTAGGAACAGGCGTTCTTCAACCTCATTGTTTCGTACAAAGCGTGGGCGTCAAAATAATATCCGAGTTCCTATTAAACTGAGAATCTATATTATTTATAACTGCCGCTAGAATGATACAGTTAGGAGATTTCTACTGCGTATGTACAGGGAAATTTGGGGGGAGCAGGGATCGAATTTTTTGCGGACGATCTTTGGTCACGCTCGTTGGGGAATTGTATTAGAAACGGCGGCGACTTTGAACACTCCCAAGATAATGAGTATTGTTCGCGAGAGTAACGATTCAATGAGCCAGTTAATATACTGTGAAAGATGGTATGAAAATAAAATAGGCAGGCTTTGAGGGAAAATAATCCGATTTCGTTGTTCATTTCAAAATTTTATTGTAACATTTCAGGTCGTTTCAGTAAGCCTTTTGTGATGAAGTGGTTTTCGTCCAGATTTCGGCGATCTGAGTTTCAGGATCTGGGATAGGATGGGAAAATCAACTAGTTTCATGAGTATTTATCATCTTAACTTAGTAACTATAGTACATAGTGTCTCATTTTCAATCATTCCATCTCCTTTCGTTAGCCTTGTGCTTATGCTATCTTATTTCTTCGAATTGTTCGTTTTCATCATATCTCGACATTTTATTTTCAGTTTTTCCTATTACCTTTTTCTCGCGTCTTCAGCACACATTTTCTGTAACTCATATTTTCTGTGAACTTGCCCATACATACAGTTTATTCTATTCAATATTATTTTCATGCTTATTATTCAATTATTCAATTGACGGCTGAAGCCAAAATCCTTTTATAGCTTCAAAATATACACAGTGAAGGGGAAACCGGAAGAATTTTCTATCATAAATGAAAAAAATGTATCCTGTCTGTTTTCAGAGAATATTCATTGAAGGAGCACGAACAAATTTTTTGTCTGAAGCAGTTCAGTTGTTGAATATCTACTCGAACCAGAAAAATAATTACAAGTACAAATCATGACGAAAACGCCGAAAAAATTCAATGGCTTCCTGGTCAGGAGGAAGTATATGATCTTCTTCAATTCTTCTGGAAGACATGTCGTGTTATATTTCTGGACCACCTTCTTATTCGTAACTTTCCCCTCGTTCTGTTCAGGATGCCATTCCAATTTTCAGCGTTTCTGTTGTTTTATATTTTCACTACTGTCTTATCTTATCGTTCTAGTAGATATTCAAAATCTGGAATGTTTTGGTCGATGAAGTTGTTGGTTCTCCGTCGATGATTATTTATATTTCTCTTTCTCACCCCGCCCCAGCGGTCTCTTTCTTCGGATTTCTGCCCCATACCATTTCAATAAGTCGGTCGTCAGGTGCTCTTTGGACATATCCAGCCAATCTCAGACGCTGGGATATTATTGATTTCACTATATCCGGCTTTTGGTATAGGTCCCTGACTTTTGCATTCGTCCTTTGCGATATTGCTTCGTGTTTGGATCCCTGACCGGGCCAAATAATTTCCTCAGGATATTCCTTTCAAACCACTTATATTTTTCTGACAAGGGAAAAAATTCTTTCTCCAAGGTACCCGAAATTCAAATATAGGTAGATTCGCATTCTCCACTTTTAGAAACCAATTGGAAAGATTTTGACAGCTGTCAAAGAAAATTTCAAACAAAGGCAAAAATCCAGACTTCAAGTCAGTGCTTTAGGTGACCAATTTTTTTTCGATGGTCTCGCTAATACGATCTGGGTAAAATTTCTTTCGTAGTTCGACTATATTATTCTCCATCTATGTGCGAAATTTCATTCCAATCAAATCCATAGTTCCTTAATTATCAAGAAAACCAAATTTCAAACGACCATATTCACGGAACCCCTAGTCTTATTTTGCTCATTGAAACTTGAAATTTTCAGCGTAGGTTCAAATCTTGAATGCCGCGGTTGAGTTCGTTATCGGGCAATATTCGCCTAAGGGTTCCGTAAACATGGCCGCGAATAACTTATTCAACCTACATGCAGAATTTTGTCCAGCTCGCATGACCAGAACCATAGAAAACATAGAAAATTGTAACTTTCGAACGGAAAGGCCTAGAGATTTGAAATTTTCAGGATAGGTGTAGATCTCGAATGTTGCGGTCACGTTCTTCAATGAGCAAAATTGGACTATGGGTTCCGTAAATATGGTCGTTCAAAATTCAGTTTTCTTGATAATTTCAAAACTATGTATTTGATCGTGACAAAATTTGTATTTGAATTGAGAATGATATATTCGAGCTTCATTTTGTCCAGATCGCATGATCTGAACCATAGAAACCATAGAAAATCATAACTTCCGAACGGAAAGGCCTAGGGACTAGAAATTTTCAGGATAGGTTCGGATCGCGAATTGTGCGGTCACGTTCATCAATGAGCAAAATTAGACTAGGGGTTCCGTAAATATAGCCGTTCAAACTATTTTTTTCCTGATAATTTCGAAACTTCTTATTGGATTGGAATGAAATTTCGCACATAGATGGAGAATGATATATTCAATCTACGTGGGAAATTTTGTTCAGATCGCATACCAAGACAATAGATACCGTAGTGAATTCTAGCGAGTTATTGAAAAAAAAATTGGTCACCTAAAGCACTGACGTGAATTCTGAATTTTCGCCTCAGTTTGAATTTTTTTCACAGCTGTCAAAATCTTTCCAATTGGTTTCTTAAACTGGAGAATGCAAATCTACCTACAAGGTGCATGTACGAGCGCTCAAAAGCTCCTGCCTTCACGGCAGTGTTTTTCGTAATTTTTATCAATACGCTCCAACATTTGTTCACAAAACCCTAGTCGGGTGGGATAATCTCGAAAGTTAAGGGCTTGCACAATCTGGGTTTTATATGGATGGTAATGGAGATCTTTATGCAAGATTCTGCTCGTAGTGTAGCTTAATCCCAGATTCAAGCTTCGTCGTCGCAGGGATTTTCGAGGACTCGCGTGCAATGAGTTTCGCACCGCTTCAATATTCTGTTGTGTGCGAGCAGTTTTGACACTGCCACCTCTTTTCTGTGATGTTGAACCACTAATTTCAAAGCTCCTGACCAAAGTCTGAATAGCCTTGTTAGAAAAAAATTACGAAAAGCACTGCCGTGAAGGCAGGAGCTTTTGAGCGCTCGTACATGCACCTTGTAGGTAGATTCGCATTTTCCAGTTTTAGAAATCAATTGAAGGAATTTTTGACAGCTGTCAAAACAATTTTGAAACTTAGGCGAAACTCCAGACTTCATGTCAGTGCTTCAGCTGATCAATTTTTTTTCGATAATCTATGGTCTTGGTGATGCGATCTGGACAAACTTTAGCACGTAGTTTGAATACATTATTCCTCAGCTAGGTGCATAATTTCATTCCAATCCGATCAGTAGTTTCGAAACTATCAGGAAAAAATATTTTGAACGGCCAGTCTTCTTTTGCTCATTGATGAACGTGACCGCGATATTCTCGATCCAAACCCACCCTGAAAATTTCAAGTTCCTAGGCCTTTCCGTTCAAAAGTTACAATTTTCTATGGTTTCTATGGTTCTGGTCAAGCGATCTGGACATAATATTGCTTCAATATATCATTCCCGATTAGAATACAAAATTTCATCTCGATTGAATCCGTAGTTTCGAATTTATCGAGAAAACAAAATTTCAAACGACCGTATTTACGGAACCCCTTTTATATTGTTACTCATAGATGAACGTGATCACGACATTCGAGATCCACACCTATCCTGAAAATTTCAAGTCCCTAGGCGTTTCCGTTCAAGAGTTAAAATTTTCTATGGTTTCTATGGTTATGGTCATGCGATCTGGACAAAATTTCACATGTAGCTTGAACACCTCATTTTCCATTTGAGTGCAAAATTTCATCTCGATCAAATCTCTAGTTTTCAAGTAATCAGGGAAACAAAACTTTAAACGGCCATATTGACGGAACCCCTTGTGGAATTAGGGCCATTAACGAACTGAACCGAGGCATTCGGGAACTGAACCCACACTGAAAATTTCAAGTCTCTAGGTTGTTCCGTTACAGAGTTATCGTGCTTACGGCCGGACGGCCGGACGGACGGACGGACAGACTCGAATTATCCGACGGATTCGTCATCAGTGAGTCGAACATAGTCGATTGAGACCATATTCGGCTCAAAATTCGAAAAATACAGACATCGTGACGAAATGATATAGCCCTCGTGTAAGTAGTAGGTACGAGCGCTCAAAAACTGGAGCGCGGGACGGCGAATGGTATTGTAAACAAAACGCTCGTTGTACACGCACAAAACTGTCACCATTTTTGAGCGCTCGTACTACTTACAGGAGGGCTATATCATTTCGTCACGATGTCTGTATTTTTCGAATTTTGAGCCGAAAATGTTCTCAATCGACTATGTTCGACTCACTGATGACGAATCCATCGGAAAATTCGAGTCTGTCCGTCCGTCCGGCCGTCCGTCCGGCCGGCCGTAAGCACGATAACTCTCGAACGGATCAACCTAGAGACTTGAAATTTTCAGTGTAGGTTCAGATCCCAAATGCCTCGGTTGAGTTCGTTAATGGGCAGAATTTCACCAGGGGTTCCGTAAATATGGCCCTTCAAAATTTTGTTCTCCTGATTACTTCGAAACTACAAATTCGATCGAGTTGAAACTTTGCACTCAAATGAAGAATGAGGTGTTCAAGCTACATGTGAAATTTTGTCCAGATCGCATGACCAGAACCATAGAAACCATAGAAAATTGTAACTTTTGAACGGAAACGCCTAGAGACTTGAAATTTTCAGGATAGGTGTGGATCTCGAATGTCGTCATCACGTTGATCTATGAGCAAAATTATACTAGGGGTTCCGTTAATATGATCGTTCGAAATTTAGTTTTCTTGATAATTTCAAAATTACAGATTCGATCGTGACGAAATTTTGTATACTAATGGAGAAATATATATTCAAGCTACATTTCTCTAGATCACATGACCAGAACCATAGAAACCATAGAAAATCATAACTTTCGAACGGAAAGGCCTAGGTTCTTGAAATTTTCAGGATAGGTGTGGATCTGAAATGTCGCGTTCACGTTTATCAATGAGCAGAATTATACTAGGGGTTCCGTAAATTCGGTCGTTTGAAATTTTGTTTTCTCGATAATTCCGAAACTACGGACTCGATCGAGATGAAATTTTGTATTTTAATCGAGAATGATATATCAAAGCAATATTTTGTCCAGATCGCATGACCAGAACCATAGGAACCATAGAAAATTGTAACTTTTGAACGGAAAGGCCTAGGAAGTTGAAAGTTTCAGGGTGGGTTTGAATCACGAATATTGCGGTCACGTTTATCAATGAGCAAAATTAGAATAGGGGTTCCGTGAATATGGCCGTTTAAAATATTCTTTTCCTGATAGTTTCGAAACAAGTAATCGGATTGAAATGAAATTTTGCACCTAGCTGAGGAATCAAATATTCAAACTACGTGCGAAATTTTGTCCAGATCGCATCACCAAGACCATAGATACCGTAGAAAATTCTAGCGAATTATCGAAAAAAATTGATCAGCTGAAGCACTGACATAAAGTCTGAAGTTTCGCCTAAGTTTCAGAATTTTTTTGACAGCTGTCGAAAATTCCTTCAATTGATTTTTATAACTGGAAAATGCGAATCTACCTACAAGGTGCATGTACGAGCGCTCAAAAGCTCCTGCCTTCACGGCAGTGCTTTTCGTAATTTTTATAATAAGCTTTCACAGCAAATGCGCGTTGTTCACTCGACCTCTTCTCCATATTAACCAAACTTCCGACTCGTTGCCAAATCGTGCCGTTTCACTGAATCACCCTGTATTTGAAGCCTTTTTCGCTTATACGGAGGTAGTTCATATGGTCCGCTAGCTCATGTACTTTTAGCTCTTTCAATAATGAATTTAAATGACGTTTCCTTTCGAGAAACCATCATTTGTACCATTTTCTTTTTGATTTTCTTGTCCTTTTAGCTTATATAAGAAGTGTCCCAATTACTGCTAATAAAACTGGTGTTGGTAAAAAGTGCCCCATTTTATTTGTAATAACACCCTAGCTTCAATAATAACTGTACCCGACTGTTCTGGTGTTTTATGAACATCGAGTCGATTCAGGCAACGCAACATGTTTCGATGTGAGTGGGCGCTTATGCAACTTACGCAAGTTTCATGAATCCCGGATACGATGCATGGCATCGCAGCATGTTTCAGCGTATGTGGCGCACTTCAGAGTCTCCACTCCCTCAACGACAGCTAACACCTCGTGCCTGGTCACACAGTAATTCCGTTCTGGTTTGCAGAGCGTCTTGCTGAAATGACCAATGCCCCTCTCCTGTCCCTCCTGGATCTGAGGCAGAACTGCTCCAAGTCATATGTTGCTAGCGTCCGTGTCTAGAATACATTTTCCCACTGGGTAGGAGATAGCTCAGAACATTTGCGTTGATTAAAGCTCCTTTCAGCTTCCTAAACGAGTCTCGGCATTCCCCAGACCACTGAAACTTAGTTTGACCTTCCGTGAGCTTGGTCAGTGGTTTAACGATGTTGGCGAACCCCAGCACAACCCAAGGAAACTTCGGAGCTGGTGAACGTCTTTTGGGATGGGTCATTCCTTGACAGCTTTAACCTTCTGGTCATCCACTGCTACTCCCTGTCCAGAAACAACGTGAACGAGGCATCGTACTTCTTTTTGGAACAGATTGCATTTCTAAGGGCTCAGGTTCAACCTCCTCCAGGTTTTTCACGTGGTCCTCAAATGATTTACCGACCACAATTATATCGCGAGATATACTAGATGCGTCTTCCACGAAGGTACTTTCAACACCGTTTCCATTCGAACGTGGCCGGGGCATTACAAAGTCCGACGGCATAACGGTGAACTGCCACAATCAAGAGCCGATGATGGAAGCAGTATTTTCCTGATTCTCTTCAGCAAGTTCCACTTGCCAATATTCACTCTTTAGATCAAGGGTCATGAATATCGTGGAACCAGCAACGTGTCTAGAGAATCATCTATTCTCGAGATAGGGTAACCGTCCTTTTTCGTGACGTTATTAAGATGACGATAGTCTACGCAAAAAAGTGTCGATCCGTCCTTCTTTACCAATACGACTGGAAAAGACCAGAGACTGTCAGATGGTTCGATAACTCCTTCTTTCCCCATATCACTAACTATTTTGTCAGCCTCCTCCTTCTTGGCAAAAGGAAGTCTCCTAGTTGCCTGTCGAATCGGCCTGGCGTCCCCAGTGTCAATCTTGTGCTGAACCACGTTAGTTCGACATCCTTTTCCTCGTCCGGTATCGAAAATTTCTTGGTATTTCTTGACCACGCTTCTCAGTTTGGGCTGTTGATCTGGTTCTAGGTCTTGGTCTACCTACAAGGTGGATGTACGAGCGCTCAAAAGCTCCTGAATTCACGGCAGTGCTTTTCGTAATTTTTTAATAAAAAGAGCTGCTTTGCTCATGATTGAGAAATTTTGCATATTGAAAGTAAAGGTATAGAAAACTCAATCTTTTGGAAAGCATGGAAATAAACAAAAAGGTTATTTGCTTAACGACCAGATAGAGTTGAATAATTTTCCTTTATTGAATTTGTGGAACCCTAATGACATGTTAACGAGAAACTAATAATACAGGGATCAGGGGTATAGGTGACAGGTGACCCTATATATTTGCCCTCCCCTTGAGGAATTGTGTTTATATTCCGAACGGGTGCAAGTGCAACAATAAATCTAGTATATCTCACCTGAAGAAGCCATGGTTATGGCGAAACACGTGTCGTGGTTTAGTAAAACCCTTGAGTAATGAGATAACGATTTTCGTTATCTAGTGGATTAGTGAATACTAAGTAAATTGATTCATCAATACTAAGTTAATTGATTCATCAAGTATCCGCCACATCAAATCAAAATTCGATTGACAATAAATGAAGGAATAGACGATTTTGTTATCTAGAAATTTTATTGTATTTAATTTCTACATCAAACTATATAATCCAGTGCAGTCTGCTGAAGACATTTCGGAATAAAGGATTTTTTCTTCGGGGTTGGTTTTTTGCTCAAATCTATAAAGCGGAGCTTCGTTCAGTGAAAACAACTTACAGAGCTTCAAGTCGATAATCAAAGAATTTTCACCTCCCGGTTGACAAACATTTCCTTCTAGCGCCTCAGCCTTTCCCCATACGCCATATTTCTGAATGTCTTGGAATGTTTTTTTCATTTTTCCAGTTCCACTGGCTTTTATTTTCACTCAACTTTTCAGCTGCAAGTTGAAAAGTAAGAGGGGAGGTACAGACTTTTAAAGACTTCAGACATATAAATTATTGACTCAACATAGAAGTCATCTCGTACCATTGATATCAGTTTTGAAAACCAATCCAACGATATACCACACTATAATGTACACTCTAATATTTTTTTCATCTGCGTGTTTAAACTTAAAATATCATTTTCCGATAGATATTTTGAAGATAGGAAAATTCGAACATTATCGCGAACCATTATCTCATTATTTTGTATTCGTTAGTCGAGTTCAAAGCACCAAATGCTATTACTTGGTTCCAATTTTTCTGAGACATAAGCATTGGGTCAGTCAATTTTTCAATAGTCTCACCTGAATAATCCACAATAACCATTTAAGTTCTCGAAGCCTTGGTCTGAAGGAATCACCCTTTCCAGAAATTTTGGGGTGAGTGCTAAAGAGGCTATCGCGGCTAACAACCATTGGTCCCCTAGATCTCCAGCCTCTACTTGGAACCGTTGGGTGTCATTAGTGTTCTCACTGATGAATTTTGGTCTTTGGCAAATTTCCTGAAAAAGACATGAGTTCCTTTTTACGCATAATTCAATATAAGTGCCGTTTGTGGTATTCTTTTCATAATTCCTGCAGCATCATTTTTTTGGCCAAGAATTCGATTTCTCTGATTGGAATCGACTGTGCCGGATTCAATCAACCTGGTTCTATAAACTTTCTACCTAAGGTAAGGAAATACCTGAATCCGATACCTACTTGAATCGAATGTCGCCAACCTAGGAAATTCTTAGTTGAGAAAAATCTGGATGGAAATTGGATTTGGAGGATTTTCAGAATAAACTTGGTAACACTGTCTTATATTAACCTATAAACTTCTAGAAGCAGAGCTTTTTCTGCAAATGCGCTATCTACAGCTCGCCCTCCAGCTCTAGAGCCCCAATGAACTCCAGGATCTGAGAGAGGGCTTCAAGGAGGTTAAATACTCGTTTCTCCTATAATTATCTTGTCCAAGACATTCTATGCGCAGGCTTGCAGTGGCGAGGCATTCGTTAACCTGGTAAAAAGGAGTTTCAGAGTTTCAGAGTTCAATTTATTGCGAATTGTATTTTTCATAGAATTGGAATTCCTAACGGCCAATATTATTGAAGCAATATCGATATCGATCAATATAATTGAACGTGTAAGGAGGATATTGAAACAATAATATTGAAGGCAATAATATTGAAGGCAATGATATTGAAGGCAATAATATTGGAACAAATAAAATCCGTTCAATATATTGACAGCAACTCAATAGTATACCTCATTTGTGTGGATGTGTGTGACTTGTACCGGACAATAAGGATTTATTTACTCTCCACGTGACATCACAGCCACCTGCGCAAGATCCTATCTTCTTGTCTTTGTATCATATAATACATTCTAGTTCCATAACCCTGTTCGGATTGGGCGCTCCTCTTCTTCATGACCAGCTTGAAACCTCCTAGAGAATTATGATAATTACCGTGATACTTTGAAGGAATGACTGATAGCGAGCCAACTCGAAATTCAAATGATCATCTGAACATGATTATAATTACTCATAAAACGTCAATCCACAGGGAGTTTCTTGAATTTCAATATGTAGCATATAGCCAATTACACTTTTTTCATCGGAAATGATACAAGAACCCTTTTGAGCGCTTGTTCTGTCTACACGAGGGCCATATAATTTCGTCACGATGTCTTTATTTTTCGAATTTTGAGCCGAAAATGGTCTCAATCGACAGAGTTCGACTCACTGATGACTTGAAATTTTCAGGGTAGGTTCGAATCTCGGCTTTGGGCAAAATTCGACCTTTAATATGGCCGTTCGAAATTTTGTTCTCCTGATTACTTCAAAACGACTTATTCTATCAAGGTGAAATTTTTCACTCAGATAGAAAATGACGTGTTCCAGTCACATGCGAAATTTTGATCAGATCGCATGACAGGAACCTTAGGAACCATAGAAAATCATTACCTTCGAACGGAAATTTTCAGGATAGGTCTGGATCTCAAATGTCGCGGTCACGTTCATCAATGAGCAGAATTTGACTAGGGGTTCCGTTAATATGACCGCTTATAATATTTTTTTGCTTTAAATTCCGAAACTACGGATCGGATTGGAATGAAATATAAAAATATAACCTCAATTTTCACCAACATTCGAAAGTATTTTCTGAATGAAGGATGGAAAAGGTTATTTGATTGAATTACACTTATTATGGATGCAATGGAGTGATCGAAAAATTACGAAAAGCACTGCCGTGAAGGTAGGAGCTTTTGAGCGCTCGTACGTGCACCTTGTAGGTAGATTCTCATTTTCCAGTTTTGGAAACCTATTGAGGACATTTTTGATAGCTGTCAAACAAATTTTCAAACTAAGGCGATAATCCAGACTTCAGGTCAGTGCTTTAGGTGACCAATTTTTTTTTCGATGATTCTCTAAAATTTTCTACGGTATCTATGGTCTTGGTGATGCGATCTGGACAAAATTTTGCACGTAGTTTGAATACTTTATTCCTCAGCTAGGTGCAAAATTTCATTCCAATCAAATCGGTAGTTTCGAAATGATCAGGAACAGAATATTTTGAACGGCCATATTTACGGAACCACTAGTCTAATTCTGCTCATTGATGAACGTGACCGTGAAATTCGCGATCCAAACGCACCCTGAAAATTTCAAGTTCCTAGGCCTTTTCCTCCGGAAGTTATAATTTTCTATGGTTTCTATGGTTCTGATTATGCGATCTGGACAAAATGTTGCTTTAAAATGTCATTCTCGTTTAAAATACAAAATTTATCTCGATCGAATCCGTAGATGAAAGTGATCACGACAATCGAGATCCACACCTATCCTGAAAATTTCAAGTCCCTAGGCGTTTCCGTTCAAAAGTTACAATTTTCTATGGTTTCTATGGTTCTGGTGATGCGAGCTGAACAAAATTTTGCATGTAGCTTGAACACCTCATTTTCCATTAGAGTGCAAAATTTCATCTCGATCGAATCTGTAGTTTCAAAGTAATCAGGAAAACAAAATTTCGAGCGGCCATATTTACGGAACCCTAAGGCGGATTAACGAACGTAACCTCGGCATTCGAGATTCGACCCTACCCTGAAAATTTCAAGTTTTTAGGTTGATCCGTTCGAGAGTTATCGTGCTTACGGCCGGCCGGCCGGACGGCCGGACGGACGGACAGACTCGAATTTTCCGACGGATTCGTCATCAGTGAGTCGAACATAGTCGATTGAGACCATTTTCGGCTCAAAATTCGAAAAATACAGACATCGTGACGAAATGATACAGCCCTCGTGTAAGTAGTACGAGCGCTCAAAAAACGGTCGAGCTTTCAGACAGGTTGAAATCCATTACTCCAATTGGTCTCGATCCATGACTGCGTACGTATGATTCATAATGCACCTAGTATAAAAAGATATAACATCTATTTCTCACAACTCAATTTCCCCATCGTGTGCCATCAAATTGAAAGTAATTATCCGAATATGGTCCCCGCCATATTCGGGAGAACTTTCTAATCGGACTGTATTTGTGTTCATCATGGAGACTGATAATAATCGTGTATTTGCATACATAAGGATTGTTCTATATGTTGAAACACCAGTGCATTATAATGGATAGGTATCTGGCTTTGAAATTCACCGTGTTTCTCGAATAAGGAAGTACTCGTGAACCGCATGTCAAGGATCGCGTACATCTGTAATTTCGTGTTGTGACCCTGTTTTACAAGAGTCATAATGATTTGGACTTTTGAGAATAAAACTTATTATGTCTGTCGGCGATATTTTGGAAGATGTATTTGGATTGTGGTGCGTAATGAAGATATCCCAGTCTATCACAGAAAAAAATATAATAAAAACATGTTACCTACATGTCACGTTTTTCGAAAGTATGTTAATCAAAGGTAGTACAAAAATTCCATATCGCAAAATAGATAATGTCGAGTGAGTTTAATTGCTTTTGCTGCAAGATAGTCCGACATGCATCTCGAAATTCTTTCTTCTTTATATTAGTTCGGTAACGATATTTTCATCAGAATTTTTTTAATATTTAGCTTATTGTATATATACAGGGTCTTTCACGAGGAACCTCACCCATATTTATACGGGAAACTACTGAACGTATTTTCATGAAATTCAGCACTTATAAGTATTTCACGATGCTGATGAAATCTAAAATATTTTCAAGGCATGAGCACCTCCGGTTTTCCGGAAATGACGTCAACTTCCGTTTTTCAAATTAGAACACCATTTTTTTATTAGAAAGAAATAGATTCCTTAGAAAATTTCAAGTTATTTTGATGTAACATTTTTCAGTTTTGGTTGGAAAATTCTCTCTGAGCGGGAAAATTCGAAAAAAAAATCGAAAATAGAGCTCCGCTGAAACAAGAATAACTTCGAGGTTTTTGGATGGAAAATTTTCATTTTTGGGATTTTTCAAGATGTAAGATTGATGTATCCACTTTGAAAATCGAAATCGCGATTCATGATACAGGGGGTGAAAAAATTGCTTTCAAAGTTAGGGATGACAAAATCGTGAAAAATCAATTTTTTCAAATTAGAACCCCATTTTTTGAGCGCTCGTACTACTTACACGAGGGCTATATCATTTCGTCACGATGTCTATTTTTCGAATTTTGAGCCGAAAATGGTCTCAATCGACTATGTTCGACTCACTGATGACGAATCCGTCGGAAAATTCGAGTCTGTCCGTCCGGCCATCCGTCCGTCCGGCCGTCCGTCCGTCCGGCCGTCAGCACGATAACTCTCGAACGGATCAACCTAGAGACTTGAAATTTTTAGTGTAGGTTCAGATCCCGAATGCCTCGGTTGAGATCGTTAATGGGCCAAATTCCACCAGGGGTTCCGTAAATATGGCCGTTCAAAGTTTCGTTTCCCTGATTACTTGAAAACTACAGATTCGATCAAGATGAAATTTTGCACTCAGATGGAAAATGAGGTGTTTCAGCTACATGCGAAATTTTGTCCAGATCGCATGACCAGAACCATAGAAACCATAGAAAATTGTAACTTTTGAACGGAAATGCCTAGGGACTTGAAATTTTCAGGATAGGTGTGGATCTCGAATGTCGTGATCACGTTCATCTATGAGCAACATTATACAAGGGGTTCCGTAAATACGGTCGTTTGAAATTTTGTTTTCTCGATAAATTCGAAACTTCGGATTCGATCGAGATGAAATTTTGTATTTTAATCGAGAATGATATATTGAAGCAATATTTTGTCCAGATCGCATGACCAGAACCATAGAAACCATAGAAAATTGTAACTTTTGAACGGAAAGGCCTAGGAACTTGAAATTTTCAGGGTGGGTTTGGATCGCGAATATCGCGGTCACGTTCATCAATAAGCAAAATGAGACTAGGGGTTCCGTAAATATGGCCGTTCAAAATATTTTTTTCCAGATAGTTTCGGAACTACTGATCGGATTGGAATGAAATTATGCATCAAGCTGAGGAATAATGTATTCAAAGTACGTGCAAAATGTTGTCCAGACCGCATCACCAAGACCATAGATATCGTAGAAAATTCTAGCGAATTATCGAAACAAAATTGATCAGCTGAAGCAGCGACATGAAGTCTGGAGTTTCGCCTAAGTTTCAGAATTTCTTTGACAGCTGTCAAAAATTCCTTCAATTGGTTTTTAAAACTGGAAAATGCGAATCTACCTACAAGGTGCATGTACGAGCGCTCAAAAGCTCCTGCCTTCACGGCAGTGCTTTTCGTAATTTTTTATGGCAGATATTGAATCTACGTTAAAAAATAATGTGAGTGTATGCATCACACCCTTGCCCTAAAATGGATATTTTCTGAGTTATTCACAAAAAACTGTTTTTCGTCTTGAATTTTCAGCTATTTCTTTTCCCTTCACGCCAAAAAGATAAAATTTTCAGGAACTGTTATTCGAACCATGCTGTAGATTTTTCACCCCTTCTTGAAACCGACTTCAAGTTACTATTAGGAGAACCATGGCAAACTCTCGCAGTTATAACTAGAGAAGATGCTCAAAGTTTTGACCGTTAATTTCTAGACATTTATTTATACGTCTCAGGAATGCTTCGTGCGTTGCTCTTCTTATTTCATCGGGAGGAAGAGATCTGCAAAAGTGTTTAAAAACCAAATTGAGTTTCAAAACTATGAATCTAAAAATCTAAACAAACCTGAACGCATTTCTGACTCGTTCTATGCAGTCCTCTTTATCAGTCAGGGGAGTTGAGTAGACAATATTTTTTATCCTACCCCAAACATAATAGTCTAAAGGAGTTAAATCGGGAGAACGTGGTGGCCAAAGATGTGGACCATTGTTCGCCAACCATCGATCTTCAAATAGCCTGTAGAGGATATTTGACACATTGAGTGAATTGTGTGGAGGCGCGCCATCTTGTTGATACCATAAGTCATTATGGTTCTGTACTAGCGGCTCAATTATTTGAGTCAATATGTCAGAATATCTATCTCCTAAGGGAGAACATTCTTTAAATAATGCAAACATGTGTAGTGTTCTATCTTACCAGTTAAAGTCTCATCATAAATGTGAACATCGAGAATTGCATTATTTTTGATGGCTAGATGTCTAGAAATTAACGGTCAAAACTTTGAGCATCTTCTCTAGTTATAACTGCGAGAGTTTGCCATGGTTCTCCTAATAGTAACTTGAAGTCGGTTTCAAGAAGGGGTGAAAAATATACAGCATGGTTCAAATAACAGTTCCTGAAAATTTCATCTTTTTGGCGTGAAGGGAAAAGAAATAGCTGAAAATTCAAGACGAAAAACAGTTTTTTGTGAATAACTCAGAAAATATCCATTTTAGGGCAAGGGTGTGATGCATACACTCACATTATTTTTTAACGTAGATTCAATATCTGCCATAAAAAAATGGGGTTCTAATTTGAAAAAATTGATTTTTCACGATTTTGTCATCCCTAACTTTGAAAGCGATTTTTTCACCCCCTGTATCATGAATCGCGATTTCGATTTTTAAAGTGGATACATCAATCTTACATCTTGGAAAATCCCAAAAATGAAAATTTTCCATCCAAAAACCTCGAAGTTATTCTTGTTTCAGCGGAGCTCTATTTTCGATTTTTTTTTCGAATTTTCCCGCTCAGAGAGAATTTTCCAACCAAAACTGAAAAATGTTACATCAAAATAACTTGAAATTTTCTAAGGAATCTATTTCTGCAATAAAAAAATGGTGTTCTAATTTGAAAAACGGAAGTTGACGTCATTTCCGGAAAAACCGGAGGTGCTCATGCCTTGAAAATATTTTAGATTTCATCAGCATCGTGAAATACTTATAAGTGCTGAATTTCATGAAAATACGTTCAGTAGTTATAAACCCCCGTATAAATATGGGTGAGGTTCCTCGTGAAAGACCCTGTATATTGATCAGTTCACAACGTTCTTCGACGTCTTCTGATATCCAGCCTCCATTTGTCTCGGTCCTCCCATAGGTTATCTTCTATCCCCCTCGATCTCATGTCCTTAGTTATTCCCTCTCTCTAACTCAATCTAGGTCTTTCCCTTTTTCTTCTTCCATGTGGCATCCACTCTAGGACCTGCTTCGGCAGTCTATCGTTTCCCATTCTCTGGACGTGCCCGTACCACCTCAGTTGTTTTTCTCTGATGTCGTCAGTAATTCGATGTTCAACTTTCAGTATCTCAAGAATTCTTTCATTCCTCACTCTGTCTAATCTACTCTTACCGGCCGCTATTCTCCAATAATCCATTTCCATAGCTTCGAGTGAGCGGAGAGCCTTCTGTTTTAATGGCCATATTTGACTACCGTAGGATGATATAGTTTTGACTATAGAATCGTACACTCTGTGCTTGTTGTTTTTCGAAATTGATTTATCCCATAGTATTCCATTTAGTTGCCTGATTGCTGTTCTTCCTAGGTTGTTTCGGTGTTTTATCTCCTCATCCATACTTCCGTCGTTTCTGATCTGTACTCCAAGATACTTGTATTTGCTGCATTTCTTTATAACCTGCCGTTCCAGTATCAAATCCTGTTGTTCTCCGCCAATACACATATAATCTGTCTTACTGATGTTTACTTCTAGGCCCCCCTTGTCGTACTCCTCTATAAGTTTCCGTGTCATGTACTCTAGATCTTCGTATTCTTGGGCCAAGACCACCTGATCGTCGGCAAAACACAGAGTGTAGAGAATTGTCTCACTTAATGGTATACCCATGCCCCGACATTTTTTTTTCCATATCCTGAGAACCTGTTCTAGATAGATTTTGAACAGAGAAGGTGAAAGACAGCAGCCCTGCTTCAGCCCCTTGCTCACGCAGAATCCAGTTGAAACCATTTTTCCCCTTTTTACTTGACTTTTATTGTCTTTGTATAAATCCTTGACCGCCTTGATGAGGGTTAAACTTATATTAGTTTTTTCAAGGGCTTCCCACAGTTTTTGTTGGGGTACGCTGTCATACGCTTTTTTGAGGTCCACGTAGAGTAGATGTATTTCCTGGTTTAGCGCTCTTTTCTTCTCTATTACTTGCGTAAGAGTGAACAGATGGTCGATTGTTTGTCGATCTACCGGCCCTAAAACCGGCCTGTTCTTCAGCTTCCATGTCAGAGAACTCCCCTTCGATTTTTTCCAACAAAAGTTTTCCGTATACTCTGGAAATACTACTCAGCACAGCGATACCTCGAAAGTTATCACAGATTTCCTTATTACCCTTTTTATGGATTGTTGTTATGTAGGAGGATCTCCATTCCTCAGGGACGCTTTCTCCATTGAGACATTTTTCAAACAGGGCTTATTGTATAACAACTGGTAATTAAAACTTCACCCCTGCAATTTCAGAATGTTATTCTGTGCCAATATAAACTTCATTATAAACATGAAGAAATCTAGGACAGCAGCAGGGAATACAGGGCAAGCCACCAGTTATGCCTCACCCGTCAGGAGAAAAACGGCAGAAAGTGTGAACAAATTGCGAGGCTGTATCTTGGGATGATATTGGGCATCAACCCACTATCTTCGCTGAATAATGCCCCTGTGGGGGAAGATTCAGGTGACTCACTGTCTCAGGGCTGAATGAGGATGCAGAATGCAAGAGGATGCAGACGTAGGGACGCCCTCCACGTTCCAAAAACAAGAACCAAGGCTAGGAGTAGATCAAGGCCTTGAAACTTGGTCTACACAGGGTTCACTGCGACCCCGACAGGCAAAGCCAACATTTGGGACAGAAGAAGAAACAGTTGGAGGTCGAAAAGGGGGACAAGATGGGGCCGGTTTAATCCCAGATTCCTCCATCCCTCGAGGATGAACTTGCATCGCGCGAGAGAGCTCAAGACGGTTCAATGACACAACCAGCGGAACTGCAACCGTAGACGACTGTTTGTCATAATAGTTTCTGATGCAAATGCGCAAGATACAATTTCGGGAAGAATGAACAACAATGGACAGGCGAGTGCTTATAGCTGAAAACTTTGAGACTCTAAATGTGGTAACATCTACTTTGATCACAAAATAAAGGCAAAAGTATTGGACCTAACCATAACCCACCTTACTGCAAAGAAAAGCATCAAAGCTTGATGAATGAACCATTACTATCATAGGACTTTTTGTGGAAATCTCACTTCCACAACAACACTCCGACAACAGCAAAACTACAGAAAACAGGTGGAACGAACATAGCATTGGCATTGAACAGGTCAGATAGGATCTACACGAAAGGTGAAGAGGGGCGCTGCGTCCAACACACTTCCAAGGTAGTGAACAAATGGTTATGAGCCATCCAGTGATGAATCGCACCATCGCATCATGAAGATAACTGGGACTTTAAGAATGTCTAGAGAAGGAATGAAAACCTAGAGAATTGAAGATCTGACCCAACATATCTCATCCGTTCACATTCCTAATGACTGAACTATAAGAAATTGAGCTTTGAAATGCAGTTTACCACATAACTCAGCAGAAAGAACGACTGGGATAAGGATTCGACCACCTATGCTCACAGAAAAAATACCAAAATATGGTACAAAAATGGCTCGAACAGCACCAAAGGAACAGGAGTTGGAGAATTTGGGCCTGGAATGAAATAATATACAGAAGCTATACTCAGTGTAGGTACAATTAGTGAGAACCACTGACGCGGACTTAGGTGGCTCCTCGGGTTCAAGTCTCATCAAATATTAGTTCAACACACGCAACATACAATTTGACAGGGATGTCAAATCAATTCGGGTTTCTGAAATGTTGTTTGGTGAATAATAAACCTATCTATGATCATTTTGATTATTTGACATGAAGTGACCCTGTAGCGAGAGTATACAATCCAAAATGACGAAAAGCACAACCGTGAAGTCAGTAGCTTTTGAGCGCTCGTTCATCCACCTTGTAGGTAGATTCGCGTTTTCCAGTTTCAGAAATGAATTCAAGAATATTTTGACAGCTGTCGAACAAAATTTCAAACTAAGGCGAAACTCCAGACTTCACGTCAGTGCTTTAGGTGATTTTTGAGCGCTCGTACTACTTACACGAGGGCTATATCATTTCGTCACGATGTCTGTATTTTTCGAATTTTGAGCCGAAAATGGTCTCAATCGACTATGTTCGACTCACTGATGACGAATCCGTCAAAAAATTCGAGTCTGTCCGTCCGGCCGTCCGGCCGTCAGCACGATAACTCTCGAACGGATCAACCTAGAGACTTGAAATTTTCAGTGTAGGTTCAGATCTCAAATGCCTCGGTCAAGTTCGTTAATGGGCAGAATTCCACCAGGGGTTCCGTGAATATGGTCGTTCAAAATTTTGTTCTCCTGATTACTTCGAAACTACAGATTCGATCGAGATGAAACTTTGCACTCAAATGGAAAATGAGGTGTTTAAGCTACATGTGAAATTTTGTCCAGATCGCATGACCAGAACCATAGAAACCATAGAAAATTGTAACTTTTGAACGGAACCCCCTAGGGACTTGAAATTTTCAGGATAGGTGTGGATCTGGAATGTCGTGATTACGTTCATCTATGAGCAAAATTATACAAGGTGTTCCGTAAATATGGTAGTTTGAAATTTAGTTTTCTTGATAATTTCAAAACTACAGATTCGATCGTGACGAAATTTTGTATACTTAGAGGACTTAGGAGAATGATATATTCAAGCTACATTTCTCCAGATCACATGACTCGAACCATAGAAAATCATAACTTTCGAACGGAAAGGCCTAGGGACTTGAAATTTTCAGGATAGGTGTGGATCTCGATTGTCGTGATCACTTTCATCTATGAGCAAAATTATACTAGGGGTTCCGTAAATACGGTCGTTTGAAATGTTGGTTTCTCGATAATTTCGAAACTACGGATTCGATCGAGATGAAATTTTGTATTTTAATCGAGAATGATATATTAAAACAATATTTTGTCCAGATCTCATGACCAGAACCATAGACACCATAGAAAATTGTAACTTTCGAACGGAAAGGCCTAGGAACTTGAAATTCTCAGGGTGGGATTGGATCGCGAATATCACGGTCATGTTCATCAATGAGCAAAATTAGACTAGAGGTTCAGTAAATATGGCTGTTCAAAATATTTTTTTGCTGATAGTTCCGAGAATACTGAGCGGATTGGGATAAAATTCTGCACCTTGCTGAGTAATAATGTATTCAAACTACGTGCAAAATTTTGTCCAGATCGCACCACCAAGACCATAGATACCGTAGAAAATTCTAGCGAATTATCGAAAAAAAATTGATCAGCTGAAGCACTGACATGAATTCTGGAGTTTAGCCCAAGTTTCAGAATTTTTTTGACAGCTGTCGAAAATTCCTTCAATTGATTTCTGAAACTGGAAAATGCGAATCTACCTACAAGGTGCATGTACGAGCGCTCAAAAGCTCCTGCCTTCACGGCAGTGCTTTTCTAAATTTTTTTTCGACGATTCGCTAGAATTTTTTGCGGTATCTATTATATATATATTATATTATATGGTCTTGGTGATGCGATCTGGACAAAATTTTCCCCGTAGTTTGAATACATTATTATTCATCTATGTGCGAATTTTCATTTCAATCCAATATCCAAAAAATATTTTGAACGGCCATATTTACGGAACACCTGGTCTAATTTTAATCATTGATGAACGTGACCGCGAAATATACGATCCAAACCTACCCCGAAAAATTTCAAGTCCCTAGGCCTTTTTGTTCGAAAGTTCTAATTTTTATAATTTCTATGGTTCTGGTCATGAGATCTGGAAAAGTTGTAGCTTGAATATATCATTCTCCAATAAAATACAAAATTTCGTCACGATGAAATCCGTAGTTTTGAAATTATCTAGAAAACAAACTTTCAAACGACCATATTTACGGAACCCCTAATCTAATTTTGCTCATTGATAATCGTGACCGCAACATTCGAGATCCACCCCTATGCTGAAAATTTTAAGTCCCTAGGCCTTTCCATTACAAAGTTATAATTTTCTATGATTTCTATTGTTCTGGTCATGCGATCTTGAAAAAATTTTGCATGTAGCTCGAATACGTCATTCTCCATCTGAGTGCAAATTTCACCTCGATCGAATCAGTAGTTCCGAAGTAATCAGGAGAACAAAATTTCGAACGGCCATATTTACGGAACCCCTTGTTGAACTTTGCTCAATAGCGGACTCAACCGCGCCATTCGAGATTCGAACCTATCCTGAAAATTTCCAGTTTCTAAGTTGTTGCGTTCGAAAGTTATCGTGTATACGGACGGACAGACAGACTCGAATTTTCCGACAGATTCGTCATCAGTGAGTGAACATAGTCGATTGAGACCATTTTCGTTTCAAAATTCGAAAAATACAGACATCGTGACGAAATGATATAGCCCTCGTGTAAGTAGAACGAGCGCTCAAAAATTATGAAATAAACCCCAGAGCCTGTGAACCAAACCGAACGCCAGTATGAGAAATTATGTTATTTTATAGAATCGACACTTCAAGAGATGGTATCACAAAAAAAATGTTATCAATTTAATTATTCTAGTAACTAGTAACTAGTAACTAGTAATAATTATTCTAGTAATATGATATTTACGAAATTGACCACGGATTTTCGTTTGTGACAATGTTTGTTTCATCTTAAATTCGAAGTAATTCTTTGTAAAATTTCATTTCTTTAACCTCTGTACTCCCAGAGTGTTCTCTTCCAATTTCATTAAACGAAAATGGTTGAAGAAATATTCAATTCAATTCAGACTTATGACCAACCCTGTATAGTTTTTCCCTGTATCAGAGTGCTGTGCCCTAGGTGGCGTAAGGACACAGTAACAAAGCCTACACAGAACACAACCGGGTCTCCTAACTCGCACAAGCTCTGAGCTTATGAGGGGTCTCCCAGACACCTAGGAGAGTCGGGATATAAACCTAAACATTTTTATTGGAATATTTCCTATCAGGGGTAATCTTAACGGAGCCATCCACAGTGCGGGGTCCGTCTCGTACTTAGTTTTTTTTTCGGTTTGCCGATGAGAACACACCTCGTATTTCAAACAAGTTAAGTCCCGAATTCATTTTTTTTTCGGCAAAGGTTCATGTAATCAGAAGATACTGCATATAACTACAGTAGGGTGACGCCTCTGCATTCGGCGGTATATGTTGCCATTTAACAATACAACAAACAATATTCGAAATTTTTCGAAAAACACTGGGGATGTCCATGCATCCAGAAACGAAATGCAACAATGTCTATTGTTCAACAAATGCCCATTCTATGTAAACTCCAAGAACCCCATCTAATTCAACACTCGTGTGCAGTATCGGGAAGGGGATCTCTTTCGCGTAAAAAATTGCCATTAGAAATAATCATGGAAGAGATCGTTGGTGTGATTTCTCACTGTACAGAATTATGATACTGGCTTATCGAAGGTCTGCTCAGTTCATTTCAAGAGCTCGATACCATCTTCCTTATCAATTTGAGCGGAGCTTCCTCGTTTATAGACTTAAAGTGGACAATAACCATGAAGTGAGATGTGGGTGTGAGAAACCAATGTCTTGTATCAAAGGGAATGACTTGGTATGAAAGAGAATGCAAGGATCACGAAGACAATCTCTTGAATCTTTACGGAAATTTCAAGTTATCTATCGTAATAACTGTACCACCAACGGAGAGGCCGAGGTAATAATTAAAAAAAGCTTTCGTTATTGAGGTTGAAACGCTGCAGATTTACAATTTACAATTTACTTAATTTTTTTCTATTCAATCAATTTTCTACCGAATAAAGCTCACTTCTTCCCCTTCAAGCAGTTACGAAGGCTTGTCCTCATAACAACAAAAATGTAAAACAAAATAAAATTCAACATTCACCGTTGACAACAATCTTGTAAATGTTGTGCCAAAAGAGAATCAGAAGTAACATCCAACTTGTCATTTTCCGCTTCCTCACCGGAATCTTACTGCAACGTTAAAATAAAAAAAAAATTCCGAGCATTTGATTCTATATAACACACTTGTGCGTATAACCTACTGTAAAACCTTCAATGTGTTCATCTTCATTCACATTCAAATCTCCATTGTGAATACTTTCAAAATAATTCGTTTCATAGTTGAATAATATTGTATTTATCTAGAGCTCCCACCATTAAGGGAGTTCAAAGCGGATGTTTGATACCTCGTTGGATACGAACGAAAGAACAAGTAGAAACAGTAAGCTTCTTGAAGTGCAGATTGGAATGACAATGGGTGGTATTAATAAAAATTACGAAAAGCACTGCCGTGAAGTCAGGAGCTTTTGAGCGCTCGTACATCCAACTTGTAGGTAGATTCGCATTTTCCAGTTTTAGAAATCAATTGAAGGAATTTTCGAAAGCTGTCAAAAAAATTCTCAAACTTAGAGGAAACTCCAGACTTTATCAGTGCTTCAGCTGACCAATATTTTTTCGATAATTCGCTAGAATTTTCTACGGTATCTATGGTCTTGGTGATGCGATTTGGACAAAATCTCGCACGTAGTTTGAATAAATCATTCCTCAGCTAGGTGCAAAATTTCATTCCAATCAAATCAGTAGTTAAGAAATTATCAGGAAAAAAATATTTTGAACGGCCATATTTACGGAACCCCTTGTCTAATTTTGCTCATTGATGAACGTGACCGCGAAATTCGCGATCCAAATCTACCCTAATAATTTCAAGTTAAAATACAAAATTTTATCTCGATCGAATCCGTAGTTTCGAAATCATCGAGAAACAAAATTTCAAACGACTGTATTTACGGAACCCCTAGTATATTTCTGCTCATTGATAAACGTGAACGCCATATTTAAGATCTACACGTATCCTGCAAATTTCAAGTCCCTAGGTCTTTCCGTTCGAAAGTTATGATTTTCTATGGTTTCTATGGTTCTGGTTATGCGATCTAGAGAAATGTAGCTTGAATATATCATTCTCCATTAGGATACAAAATTTCGTCACGATCGAATCTGTAGTTTTGAGATTATCAAGAAAACTTAATTTCAAACGACTATATTTACGGAACCCCTGGTATAATTTTGCTCATAGATGAAAGTGATCACGACAATCGAGATGCACACCTATCCTGTGAATTTCAAGTCCCTAGGCGTTTCCGTTCAAAAGTTGCAATTTTCTATGGTTTCTATGGTTCTGGTGATGCGAGCTGAACAAAATTTTGCTTGTACCTTGAACACCTCATTTTCCATTTGAGTGCAAAATTTATCTCGATCGAACCTGTAGTTTCGAAGTAATCAGGAAAACAAAATTTCGAGCGGCCATATTTACGGAACCCCCTCGGCTAATTTCGCCCAATAACGAACTTAACCGCGGCATTCGAGATTCGAACCTACCCTGAAAATTTCAAGTTTCTAGGACATTCCGTTCGAGAGTTATAGTGTATACGGACGGACGGACGGACGGCCGGACGGACAGACTCGAATTTTCCGACGGATTCGTCATCAGTGAGTCGAACATAGTCGTTTGAGACCATTTTCGGCTCAAAATTCGAAAAATACAGACATCGTGACGAAATGATATAGCCCTCGTGTAAGTAGTACGAGCGCTCAAAAATGGAGGATATCCTTTTTATTGTAGAAGTAGAAGGAGACCTTCATGAATAACAGCGTGGATGATATGCTTCTACTCTATAAGGATGAGGTTTTACTCGAAATATTATGAATGCGAGCTAAAGAATTTCCTTAATTTTTTGCAAGTATAAGCATAACCTCTTTTGCGCGCTATTTCTGCTTACACGTGATCTCTATCATTTCGTCACGATGTCTGTATTTTTAGAATTTTGTGCCAAAAATGGTCTCAATCGCGAGTTCGACTCGCTGATGACGAATCCATCGAAAAATTCGAGTCTGCCCGTCCGGCCGTACGCATACACGATAACGCTCGAACGGAACCGTGCAGGGAAAGCCATTTCATCATTATTTCACTGGTCTCGATTTGGTAATGTCTCGCTGTAGTTACTATGAAACTCGGCCCTCGGCCACCAAATGAAAGCTGCATAGCTAACGATTGGTCGCACAATGGACTTATAGATCCAATTGGTGAGTTCAGATTTGAGTCCCCACGTACTTCCGATCATCCTCGGGCATGCTGAGATATCATGACTTCGACATTGACTGGAAAGAGCTGTAAGTAAACCAGGTGGAATGAACTGGTTTAGGATCAGTGTTTCCGTGAAGCGCTTCTTATTGCATTGTTTTCATTGCTATGTTGTTGCTCATTTCCACGAAAAAAATCCTGATAAATCAAATGTCAATTTCAGCTATGTTTAAACAAGAACATTTCTTTGTTTTTTTTCCTCAGAAAAAATTTAAAAAAACTCCAATCACTTTTCTCATCGTTCTGGAGGCTACAATTTTTTTTTCGCCTATTTTGTGAGCATTCGCAAGTGCGCATAACTAATCGCATAGGTAATCCGAACACAGCCTACCCGACCGGAATAGGGAATAAGACCGCTGATGGGAGTTAATTCTATGGAATTTGGTACATAAATCAGTTTCTATGATGCATTAATTCTTTAACCTCAAGACTCCGATCCATGAATTTTATAGGCTAAAAATCAGGTCATTCAATTAGAAAAACAATAATTGTTGAAAAACTTCGCGATATCAAAGATGTAATTCAAGATGTATATCAGTACCATGTGTACCATATATTCAACATACACTGGCCCGCAAAATTAACCGGATAGAAAAAATTTCGCCTGAAATCAATCTTGAATAACTTTCGAGTTTTTCGACCATTTCGATAATTTTTCGAAAGGTTATTGATACTTTCATCTTTACCAAATCCTGATAACGAACAGGATGAATAGATACGTTGAGATACATGGTAGCACAAAAATTGCATTTTACGCTTAACTTCTGAACTTCCTGTAGAAAAATTCACAAACTCAATGAAATTTCTGAGTACGACATTTTCAAGTTCCATCTTTTCGAACAATTTGGTTTTTCATTCATATCGATATCTCTATTGTTGAAGAAAAAATGGAGGTTCGAAGAACATAATCTTTTATTAGCTACAAGGTGTTATGGTGTAGGGCGGTATTTCTCTGGTCCCGATAAGACCTCGTTACACCTCAGGGAGGTTTCCATGCTGATAGATACATGAGAGAGTGCTTAGAAAAACATGTGGTACCTTATATGCCCCTGATAGGAGAAAATTTTCTGCTTATGCACGACAATGCTCGACCGCACATAGCACAAATAACCAGGCAATATTTGAACGAAGCCGACCTTCAAGTATTGGACCGGCCCTTAAGAAGTCCGGATCTTTACTTTGATTGAGAGCTGTTATTCAGGTCTGTGGAGGAAATATCGATTTTGAAGAACATATCACAATACTGCTATTCATTACCTTCGTAATTTTTCATTTTTTTGTACCAAATTATTGCATTATTTCCATTAAAACTGTGTGTTTTCTTCAAGAATAGAGATATCGGTATGAATAAGAAATACATTGTTCAGAAGAGACTTGAAAATGTCGTACCTACTCAAAAATATTATTCAGTTTCTGAATTTTCCTACAGGATGTTCGTAAGTTAAGTTTTGTGCGCTACTATGTATCTCAACGTATTCATTCAAACTGTTCGTCAAATCGATATCAGGACATGATGAAGATGGAAGCATCAGCAACCTGTCAAAAATTATCGAAATTAGTTGAAAAACTCAAAAGTTATTCAAGATTTAATTCAGGCGAAATTTTTTCTTTCTGGTTAATTTTGCGGGCCCGAGTATTTCGGCACGAAGCTCAGAATAAATTAAATTTTGCATATTTGCATTCAGATGTGGAATTATTGTGATATAAAGATGAGGAATTAATGTGACATGACGACCTGGAATCAATAAATCTTTGTGAAAATTCTCCAGCGTTTTCTGTTTAATTTATGCAGATAGATTTGGTGATTTGGATGATCTGTGTACTCATTTTTTCAATCGTTTCTTCGGTTTTTCGACGAGTCGTGGGCAAATGGACGGATTACCACTCACCAAATATAAACTGTGAAAATTCAATGAGTCAGACATTTTTTTTTGTCGACCTTTTGTAGAAGTTCCTTATTGGAAATGATAAACTGAAATCGAAATTCACTTGTAGAGAACTTATGAATAAATCCCCGCACTTCCCGTTTCTATTTCATCGACCACCTACCCATAAGCAAGGGAATCCTGGAAGTTCTTTGCGGTAACCCCGAAAAAATCGAGTTCAGAAGCGCAGCCCATATCTATTCTATCGCCTCGAAAAATTCTCCGTTTAATGTGGAGAGTAATCGTTAAAATAGTTAGTGAGAAATACGACATTTTCATAGCCGACCGCGACTTGTTACGCCTCCTGCGACAAGTTTTCGCCTTTAATTGCTTATTTATTACTACACTTGGATGTCGATAAATTTTCAGAGGTAGCATTGTGGATATGCAGCACGCTCGTTTCCATTGGCGTACCTCCTCAAAGTAATAAGGATCGACTAACAAGAATCACGAGGTCCTAGTCACTGAATATGTCACTGGAGAAATTCAGAATAAACAAGCCACAGGATTAGTGTGGCTTGAAAGATTTCCTACAAAATGATGATGGCAGGCTACACCAGCAAAACCTGTAAGATAATAGGAAACTTCCTGAGAAACAGGAATTTTTATGTCGAAACAGATGACACATAATCTTCATCCAGACGAGAAGGAGCAGGAGTGCACCAAGGCTCAGTTCTAAGACCTCTACTCTACAACATCTATATCTACGATATTCCTGAAAAGTCTGCTCTATCTCCCCCTTTCTGCTCCCAATCTGATTCAAAGAAAAATTGATGAGTTCATACTACTAGTGGAGGAAACCTACAATAAAGATCTAAAACTCACGAGATAAAGTTCGTTAAATGTTAAAAGGATGGTCCCCAGAAAGATGGAATGGAGGCGATACCAGTTTAAGACCTACCATACAAGCTTACTTTGGTCCTACGAAAATGGCTACTTAAGTGAAAGACAAAACCATTATTGCAGAAAACCTGGTATTTAAATCATTTCACAGTACTCCAACTGGCCAGAATGATGGTAGATGTAATGTGACACAAGACACAGGAGACGTTTTTCACATGATATTTCTTCGATAACATGTGGTACCAAGGATTGACATATAATGTGAGAAATTACAAATTCCCCATTAAACTAACGAGGATTATACAGTTCTGAAGAAAAGAAAATTACTTGTTAACATAGGAGGAACTAAATCAACCCAGTCAAGAAATATTGAAGCTGGTTTCCTTCAAGTCTCTTGTCTTGGCCATCTACTGTTTCAATATCAGATATTCCCAACTGATCAAATGCAATGGGAGCTCTGTTTATATTCTTTGCTTCTAGTTGATTCAGGAAAATTTCGACCAAAAACGATCTACATAAATGCATTTCATTATAGATCTAAAAAAGTATCAGAAGTTTCAGTACTTCAAGAAATGTAAAAATCACTTTGCTGAGAAGACAGTCATCTCATCTAATTCGATTGTACAGGAGGAAATCGCAAAAACGTCAAGGGGTGTTTTGAAATTCAGTATCATAATTTATTAGGTGCGTTATCGAGAAAAAAGTAAATTGATTTTTTGTAATTCGCTTGATTAAATATTTCCACGAAACAATGAAGAAGAGAATTAGTTCATCGTGGACGCGCAAATATCACAACGCAAATCCAAAAATTCATTTCGTATCTCAGAATCTACCAGCGGCGCACCACCAAGAAAGTTTATGAGGCAAAAAAAGGCACACAAAGGACCACAAAGAAATTACCCCTTATAGATTATTCCAATCACTCGGCATGCTAGGTGAATCCTGAAACCTTTGTTTCAAATTTGATCCATATCTTGAAAACTGAAGGAGATATGAAAAAAGAATTTGAAACTTCAACTCACTTGTACATCAGGAACGAAATGTTTGCGGACCCATGTTCATGGACAAAAACCTTTTATCCTGACCTAAAAAAATACTAAAATCTTGATACTCATTTTTGGAAAAAAAACCTATATTCAAATTCAAAGCAAAATATGAAGAAAACGGAAAAAGGTTTTTATAAGCATCTTCCACCCGAACGGCAAAATGTCTTCGGAAAACAAAGTCTGGATCATTGAAACTATATTACTACCGAATATGAAGCTTTTGCGAGCTTCTTTCTATGAAGAAGCACGTTATCATTCTGCCCAAATGATACAGAGCCTCAAATGTCCAACGGTGGGCACACGGTCCAAGGATGCAAATTTACTTTGTGGGACCGCGTACCCACTGGTGGACATTTTGAAAAATGGGGCAAAATTTCGTAAAAAAAAGCATAGTTACCAAACAATGAGTTTTTTTCTAATATTCTTTGAAATACATGGAAAAGGAGGTTTTTGTCTTAGGGGCATATTTACAGTTTTCAATGTGGCGCTCAGCGTGTTAAAAAAACGATGTCAAAATGCTGCTCCGTTGGAATTTGTGATCTTCACTGAATATTGACGTTTTATTCCATTTCTGAGCATAATTTTCACCTCTGGAATAATTAAGAGAATATATAAACTGTTCACAAAGTAAAAACTATGGAATCTTAAAATCATATGTTTAATAACATATAGCCGTCTGTGAGACATATACACTTGGAAGCAATGAAATCGGCCCACCTTAAATTTGGCACAATTTCAAACATGGATATCTCGCGAGCCGCTAGTCGGATATTGATGTTCTTTTTTTTTAATTTTAGGTTGAACCTTTGATAATAATGTAATCCTAAGATATATTTGTCTACATTTCAATTTAAGTATATATGAGGTGCAAGATTGATAAGAAGATTTTTCCTTCAACTTTGACACACCCTGTGGATACAAAGAGCCTCAGCAACGAATGGCAAAAAGAGTCAAACTGAAGTCCCATCTTTTCTGGTTATTTTGTTTTTTTAATCGCGTGTTTATCTCTATTATTTCTGCCTGGGGGTAAACTTACAAAAAGTACACATTCTTCGAGAATTGTCAGAGTCTACATTGCAGCAGTCGACTTTCGAGTTATGGTGTGGCCACCGTGCAGTCCTGACTTAAACCCCATTGAGAATTCGTGAAATGAACTAAAACGAAGAGTACTACGAGCCTTTTCCAGCGTCGATCCCGGAGCTTTGTGTTGCAGTAGAGAAAGAGTGGCGAAACATCCCACAAGAAACAATAGTGAATTTTATTAGAAGTATGCCTAATCGTATGCGAGATGTTATTAGGGCGAGGGGAGGTCATACCCGCTATTAAAATAATTTAGTTTTAGGAAAAACCTGTTGTTTTCAATGTTTTTCACTGGGCTTCCAAGGTATCAGCTCAGTTTCGAAACACTGTAATTTCCGTAATAACAGAGATAAATACATAATTGAAAGAACAAAACGACCAGAAGAGATGGTACTTCAGTTCGATTCCATTTGGCATTCGTAGCTGCTGTTCCTTCTGTCCACAGGGTGTGTCAGAGTTGAGGAATAGATCTTCTTTTCAATCTTGCACACCGTATATGCTGAAATTCAATTGCAAACAAGAGTATCTTAACACAACATCATCACCGACTGTTGACCTACAATTAAAAAAAAATTATCAAAATCCGACTAGCGGATTCTGAGAAATAATTATTTGAAATTGGGTCGAGTTTTAGGTGGGCCGATTTCATTGCACCCAATTGTAGTTATACCGATTAAGAGGGGACAACGGGATAATACCATTAAATACGATCATTTCGAAACATTCCTCTATATTTTCTTCAACTCCGAAGTAACTTTAAATTCATTAATTCAGGTCATTCATCTTTGGAGATGATTTGAAACAAGCGCGAAAAAGCTCAAGACTCAACGTCATTGGTTTATAGATTCAGTTATTATATTATGCCAGCCTAACTTGTTAAAATGTTGAAGACAATCATCAGAAGGCAAAACTCAAAAGAGCACTGAATAAAGTCATATCATCAATAGCAGGAAGCCCCATGGAACATAAGCAATCAACCAATCAGAAAAGAATTGTGAATTGAAACCATAGCCGCTTACATAAAAATAAAGAAATCGAAGGGCAACCGGTGAACCGGGGAGACATGGGATGACTTTGTAGTTTTTCAAATCAAACAGTAAAACATATTGTTCCTACACCACTGGATTTACAATGAAGAACGACAATGTGATACTTATAATTTCAGAAATCTATTACAACTCGCTCATTCACAATTCAAAGAATTAGGGAGAATAGCCTAGTTTTTGTTCAATGTTTGGATTCAAGTGAGCCAGCAATAATTACCAACATTACGTTCTCCAGACAACTTAATGACGAAAACCGACAGGTGAATCATCAGTGACAAAATATACATACATTACGGAAAAAGGAGCAATGAAGAAAACGTCTAGACGATCTCTCATCATTATTTGAGTTCAATGAAATATACAATCATTTTAATTTCGAAAGTTCTAATGATATAACCATACTGGACTTGGATGTCCGACTTTCGCAATGTCCTCTTGTTTTCTCATTATATTTTACCCAATGACTAAAAGAGTGTAATTTCGTTATTTTTATCAATATTAAAATTGGTCAGTTTTGAAACGCTTCCAAAAATTATGAAAAGCACTGCTGTGAAGTCAGGAGCTTTTGAGCGCTCGTTCATGCACCGTAGGTAGATCCGCATTTTCCAGTTTTAGGAACAAATTAAAGAAATTTTTGGCAGCTGTCAAAGAAATGACAGCAGCGCTTTGTCAATTATGCCGAATCAGCTGTTACAAGAATATAAGGATTTTTTATTCAATCATTATTGGTTATGCGATCTGGAAAAAATGTGGCTTGAATATATCAGGAAAAAAAATTGGTTCGGTTACGTGGCAATCTTTTATTCCTCAATCAACTACATGCGCCACAGTGTCGGGGACAATTCTCCTCTTTTCAGGGGCTACAACGAAAATGCACAAACACCTTAAGGGTGAAAGAGCTATGAGAACACTAAAATATTTCTCTTTTCCTTTTAAGGAAACTTACCACTATGAGTTAAATATAAGAAATATTTCATTAACAGTACCGGTAAAATGGGGTGAATGGAATGTGAAACTCTAAAGTAGTGAATGTCTTCTTTAGGCTAAGTTAATTAGTGAATATTTAGTTGATTTTCGAACACATTAAACCTCAGATGGAGCTTCTTGTTAGTTAAAGACCGAAAAGTTCAAATTGGAAGAGTGATTTCTTGGGAAGAGGAAGAAATTGAGGCAAGCTTACTCAGATCGGAACAATAAGAAAAAAAAGATTTATCCTGATATTCCAGATGTTTGTATGGTTAACATAATCCAAAACATTGACCAGACATTAGTTTCTAAGTCCACAAGAGAAACTCTAACATTTGACATGGATATAATTTAAGAAACACATGTTCCACAGTGGGTAGTTTTAAGGTAAACCCATCATTTCATTTAATATTGAAAAATATTCGATTTTTATTCCCTGTCCATTCAAACATCAATGAAATTGGCGTTCATGAAATGAAATGATTTTATTTTGCTTCCAAAAACTAAAAAAAAAATATTTCTATGCTGTTATATTGTATACTCGATTTTATATCGGTTTCCCCACTGCAGGTAAAAAGCAATATAGACGAGTTTTCAACGTGTGTTTTCATTCACCCCACCTCGAAGGCGAATAGAAACAAGCGAAATAAAATTTTTCTTTTTGCAAAAATAATCAATTGCACACACATTTGCTAAACGGGGGTGTGTTGAATTAAACCCCTGACCGGACTTCTGTCAAAATATGGATATTAGGTCAACATACACGGGCGCATTATCCGTACAGTTCTGATAAGCAAAAATTTGATTCGACAGATCCAGATATGGGGCTTTACACCAATGACGGACGGATTTGATACCATACACACACTGATATATGTACGAATTTGGCTCGTCACGTATCAGATATGACAGATATTCCGCTGGTGTATGTAGCCCTATTGAATTATTTTCCTTTCAAGAGATATGAGCATTCGAACATCAGAATATTTAGAATGTGTTTCTATTAACCCCATTTTACGGTATGATTAAATTGATGAACAAAAAATTGATGAAAAAAATCTTTCGAAAAATTCACATCCACAACGCTTGCAAAACACATTGAAAAATTGAATTCAACCTAACCTATAACATACAAGTAATTCCAACAAAAACACAGAACTTAACGACACATTGAGCATCCAAAGTAAAAATTCCTTTTTTCCTTTTTGAGCGCTCGTACTACTTATACGAGGGCTATATCATTTCGTCACGATGTCTGTATTTTTCGAATTTTGAGCCGAAAATGGTCTCAATCGACTATGTTCGACTCACTGATGACGAATCCGTCGGAAAATTCGAGTCTGTCCGTCCGTCCGTCCGTATACACGATTAATCTCGAACGGAATGTCCTAGAAACTTGAAATTTTCAGGGTAGGTTCGAATCTCGAATGCCGAGGTTGAGTTCGTTATTGGGCAAAATCCGCCAGAAGGTTCCGTAAATATGGCCGCTCGAAATTTTGTTTTCCTGATTACTTTGAAACTACAGATTCGATCGAGATGAAATTTTGCACTCTAATGGAAAATAAGGTGTTCAAGCTACATGCAAAATTTTGTTCAGCTCGCATCACCAGAATCATAGAAACAATAGAAAATTGTAACTTTTGAACGGAAACGCCTAGGGACTTGAAATTTTCAGGATATGTGTGGATCTCGATTGTCGTGATCACTTTCATCTATGAGCAAAATTATACAAGGGGTTCCGTAAATATGGTCGTGTGAAATTTAGTTTTCTTGATAATTTCCAAACTACAGATTCGATCGTGACGAAATTTTACATACTTATGGAGAATGATATATTCAAGCTACATTTCTCTACGCATGACCAGAACCATAGAAACCATAGAAAATCATAACTTTCGAAGGGAAAGGCCTAGGGACTTGGAATTTTCAGGATAGGTGTAGATCTGAAATGTGGCGTTCAAGTTTATCAATGAGCAGAATTATACTAGGGGTTCCGTAAATACGGTCGTTTGAAATTTTGTTTTCTCGATAACTTCGAAACTACGGATTCGATCGAGATAAAATTTTGTATTTCGAACGAGAATGACATATCAAAGCAAAAATTTTGTCCAGATCGCATGCCATAGAAACCATAGAAAATTATAACTTCCGAAGGAAAAGGCCTAGAAACTTGAAATTTTCAAGGTGGGTTTGGATCGCGAATTTCACGGTCACGTTCATCAATGAGCAAAATTAGACTAGGGGTAAATATGGTCGTTCAAAATATTCTGTTCCTGATAATTTCGAAACTACCAATTTAATTGGAATGAAATTTTGCGACTAGCTGAGGAATAATGTATTCAAACTACCTGCAAAAGTTTGTCCAGATCGCATCACCAAGACCAAAGATACCGTAGAAAATTTTAGCGAATTATCGAAAAAAAAATTGGTCACCTAAAGCACTGACTTGAAGTCTTGATTATCGCCTTAGTTTGAAAATTTGTTTGACAGCTGTCAAAAATTTCCTCAGTTGGTTTCCAAAACTGGAAAATGCGAATCTACCTATAAGGTGCATGTACGAGCGCTCAAAAGCTCCTGCCTTCACGGCAGTGCTTTTCGTAATTTTTTATTATCTATTTAATCTCAATCTTCTCGATAAGGTGGCAATATGTATTATTTAATTTCTCTACGTCACTTCTAAAATTAATAGACTTGTCAAACTTTCTTATGCAAATCATCTCCGAAATCATTCGTTTCCTGTAATCTTCCTCTTCATCTGAAATGGTAACATTCTCCAATTCGAAATCAAAATTATGCCCTGTAGCAAGGTGATGTTCCACAAGCGCAGTTCTATTATTAGTTATAGTCTTAAGAGCCCGTGAACACCAGACCTTGGTTATTTCATAAAAGCTGAAATTTTTTCGCGTCCAGGTATGAACGTAGACCATTATGAAGTTTGGTGCCCTTTTCTCCTTCGACTGAAAGAAATCACCAACTTTTGGGTGGTAATGAGGTCAGCAATATTTTAATTGGAAATACTGCCACCACCATATTTTTACAGTTTTTCACGATGGAGAATAATGAAAGATTTCATAGTGAGATAAAATCACCAAGTGTTGGTGGCGGATTGTTTCAGCAATTTTTGAGCGCTCGTACTACTTACACAAGGGCTATATCATTTCGTCACGATGTCTGTATTTTTCGCATTTTGAGCCGAAAATGGACTCAAACCAATATGTTCGACTCACTGATGACGAATCCGTCAAAAAATTCGAGTCTGTCCGTCCGGCCGGCCGTATACACGATAACTCTCGAACGCAATGTCCTAAAAACTTTTCAGGGTGGGTTTGAATCCCGAATGCCGCGGTTAAGTTCGTTATTGGGCAAAATTGGCCCAGAGGTTCCGTAAATTTGGCCGCTCGAAATTTTGTTTTTCTGATAATTTCGAAACTACGCTTTCGATCGAATTGAAAATTTGCTCTCAGATGGAGAATTACATGCTCAAGCTACATGAGAAATGTTGTCTAGATCGCATGACCAAAACCATAGAAACCATGGAAAATTATAACTTTGTAATGGAAAGGCCTAGGGACTTGAAATTTTCAGGATAGGTGTGGATCTCGAATGTTGCGGTCCAGTTCATCAATGAGCAAATTCAGACTAGGGGTTCCGTAAATATGGCCGTTTGAAATTCAGTTTTCTTGATAATTTTAAAACTATGGATTTGGTCGTGACGAAATTTTGTATTTAAATTGAGAATGATACATTCGAGCTACATTTTTTCCAGATCGCATGATCAGAACCATAAAAACTATAGAAAATCATAACTTTCGAACGGAACCTTGATTACAATGAATATTTTCCTTATGGTTTCCACCGCTCATAACTCGTTAACATCGCATTTCTGCAAAATTCAGATGATCTTTATTGTTTGATTTGATTCCGAATGCGAGAATCAAATCAAATAATAAAAGATCATCTGAATTAAAAAACCAGGAATAGCACAGTTCACAGTTCAATGACACTCCACGACTTTATCGTTGACATTCTAAATTGAATAACCCCAATAATACTGATAGACAGACACTTATAACCAAACTCAAAAAAAAGTTCATCGAAAGTCACAACATCGATACCACGGCTGTCTTGTCAGGAAACAGTGTATACATTCTTATGTTCGACTTATCCAAAGAAAACTCTAACACTCCAACTGAACCTAAAGAAGGCACCCAAATTCATTGCAATGTCTAGCTCCTTCAAACTTCTGTATGCCGTCATCTCATAAATCACTACATTGAAAAAAAATAACGTAAATTGTACTCTATTCGTGGAAACCAAAACCAAGCCCAATCAGCAGTTAGGATTCAGAGACTGGACAATACTTAACAAATATGGTAATATTACAAATAACAACACTAGAGGAGGAAGCTTAATACAAGCTTGCAAGGAATTGAAACTAGGCAAAGCTAACCCACCTTCGATAAATAACCCACTAAATGAAGCCCTGCATTGCACATTTCCCTTCTTGAACGATAAATTACATGTTTTCCTAGCATACATCCATCCAAACTCCATTATTGAAGAAAACATTTTTGTCAAAGCTTCTCAATACAAATATGCTCTCATAATAGAAGATTTCAATCCCAGTACAAGTAGAAAAAAGAAACAACTCCAACAATTCTTCCAAAACAATTATTTCATAAAGATTACCACGTCACCAACTTTTCTCATGGAAAATAACCCTGATTCAACCCCAGAAATAGTTTTATGCACGAACAATCTGAAGAAACTCATAAGTGCTACGGTCATTCCGGATCTGACTTCGGATCATTTGGCAATCGAACTTATCATTGACATGACAACACCAGTTAATTCCATTCCAGATCCAATCATAAAAAATACATTCAATGATACAGGAATATAGATCGCATCAATGGATTACAACATGCAAAAACATAAATGACAAAAAAGGTCGCAACTATTAATAAAAAAACTTTCCAAATATAATCCAGCAAGAAAAATTTCAAATTTAACTGTAAACAATGTTTCTATCGATACAAATACAGAAATTGCTGAGGCCTTCAGTTAGTTAGTTCGAGGGTATATACAGGGAGAACCTAAATTCTAACTTCGACCAACATTTCAGAAATGAAGTAGACCACTACATTTCCGAAAATCTTAAAGACCAAACAAATTTCATGATGCCTGCGATTACTGACGAAGAATATACCGAGATCCTTTTTTCTGGAAAAAACACAGCTGGCGGATATGATAATTTACCCAGAAAGATATTCAAAGAACTTGACCCACTGATACACGACCACTTAATGAAATATTCAATTACTGCCTAAAAAATGGGTACTTTCCTCCGGAATGAAAAATAGGTTCAATAATTCCGATTCCAAAACCAAACCTCAACCATCAACTCACTTCAAACTATCGGCCAATAACGCCAAACTATTCGAAAAAATTATAGCTAAACGTTTAGAAGAAGAACTCGAACATGTGATTCCCGCTTACCAATTCGGTTTCAAACGTAAAAACTCTACTTTACACCCACTCATATAGCTCTCACTTCGAATATTCAAAACAGCATGAAAAAAGGGGATAAATCTGCTGCAATTTTTATGGACATTACCAAAGCCTTCGATAGTGTTTGGCACAAAGGATTGCTATATAAGCTGATGAAATGTAAAACAACAGACTATCTCATAAAAATAATACAAGGGTTCTTGAAAGACAGGAGGTTGCAAATCAAGATAAATTCTTCACTATCTGATATGTTCTCACCACAACAAGGTCTACCTCAGGGCTCACCACTATCCCCCTTTATTTACAACATTTTTTGTCATGATATGTATAACCACGAACTCGTTAACAAAAAAGAAGTAGATCCAACAATTGACTGACAAAATTGTAACTTGGATGAAAAAATGGCGTATCTCTACCAACCCTAACAAAACCCAATTTATTCTATTTGGCATACAATTACAGCCTCATCACCTACAATAAACATACTACAACACACTTTCACACCTACACCGACAGTTAAATACCTAGGAATAACACTTGACAACAAACTCAACTTCAAACATCACACACAAATCACGAAGAAAAAAATTATCTCACGATCCAGACACTTCAGATCACTCACTTATAAACAGAAAGGTATCAACTATAAGACAGCAACAAACATCTAGAAAATGATTTGCAGACCAATCATAGAATATGGTCACCAACTATGGATAAACGCAAGAAACCCTACATTGAAAAATATAGAAGTGGCAGAGAGAAGCAGCTTACGAACAATTACGAAAATGAGGCATTCTATAAATCCACTTCATAATCCATCAAATACATTTCTTTATGAAAAAACCAAAATTGAACCAATAGCGACAAGATTCCAAAAACTGAATATAAAATTCGCAAACAACCGCAGCAACATGGAGATTCTTCAACCGGTGACGACAAACAATCACGCCCAAGGCAACAGAAGAATTTATCCAGCGAAAATTCTCATTTCGGAATTGGAGGTACTCTTCTTCTTCTTCAGCCATCTATCGTCCACTCCTGGACATAGGCCTCTTTCATTCTCCCCCATATTGTTCTGTATTGCGCCTTTTGGAACCATCTGTAGCCTGCGTATCTTTTGATGTCATCAAGCCATCTTTTTTGGGGTCTCCCAGTGCTACGCTTTGTCTGTCTCGGTCGCCAGTGTGTGAGTCTAGTCGTCCATCTACCCTGATCTTGCCGAGCCACATGCCCCACCCATTGCCACTTCAGTTCTGCAATCCGTTCTATTACATCTACGACTTTTGTTTTCTGTCGGATATCTTCATTTCTCACTCTATCTCTGAGACTAATACCAAGCACCGCCCGCTCCATCGCTCGCTGCATCACCCTCAATTGATCTGCTGTCTTTTTGGTCATCGCCATAGTTTCTAGTCCATAGGTTGCTATAGGTAATATACAAACATCAAAAACTTTTCGTTTTAGGTTGATAGGTATGCTGGTGTTTCTAAACACATAGTTCATCTTTCCGAATCCTGCCCAGGTTAGACGTATTCTCCGTTTTATCTCAGCTGTTTGGTTTTCTTTGCCTATTCTTATTGTATGTCCCAAGTAGATGTACTCATCCACGTTTTCTAAAGATATACCATCTATACATATTGGTTCTTCGGTGTTGCTCATAATTTTGGTCTTTGATATATTCATCTTCAGGCCGAAGTTTTTCGAAGCATCATTGAGTTGTTTTAACATGTTACTTAGTTCCTGAGCATCGTTACTTATCTGGGCAATGTCGTCAGCAAATCCGAGATGGTTTAAGTACCTCCACACTGGAGGAACTCAGAACATGAATATTTATTTTTTTTTTTTCAATTGAACTTACTTTTTACTCTTCATATAGAATTATTATATTGTAAAATGTTGAATTATGTTAAGAGGCAGAAAGACCTCGGTCGATAGCCCTTTGGTTGATCCAATAAACATTTTATTATTATTATTATTATTCAGATATAAGATACACTTGATTGAAAAGTGAAATATCCACTTCTGATCATTCCCACACCAGACCTTCATTGACCAACTTAGCAACAGCGCACTTCAAACAATGAAAACAATACCAGCTGAGATGCGGTTCAAATGAATATTTCCTATCCGAAATTTCCATAAATCTTGTACCAATGATTTCCAGCGTTCCTAACTTGGCAACCTCGCATTCACGGAAAGTTCAAATATCATAGCAAGATTCACCTGTCAGATTTCCAATCAGTATTTCTGGATGATCATATAGGCAACTCACGCATTTCCGCGATTCAAAAATGGTAGGTAACATATTAATCAGCACTATGCATAATAGATTTGCAGGAATTTTTCAATCTAATAAGCTTTGATGATAACTGAAAAAGCCACATTTCGAATACTTTTTGTTTTTGGATCATTCACGAATTTACGAAATTTATTCCAAGTTGTTAATCATATCTTGTGAGCAATGAGCATAAATAACGTCGTTCAGATGTCAACCATAAGTTCATTATGTTCTGAATATTGAAGTAGCCTAGATCTTGATGGATTTATTTCAAGATGATATATTGAAAAAATGAGTTGAAAAAACTTACGTGAGGTCTCATCCAGATAATCGGATGCAGAGAAACCTTTTTGTGGTGGTATAGGGCCTTTGTCGAAGCAGGAAAATCAGTATCCTCGAATAATATACCTCTTTCCCGGCAGTTTCTTCTTATGGCCTGATAGCTATTATTTCTTTGTCTCTCCGTTGTACAATACCTGAAAAAATCGAAAGAATATTATATTATGCTAATTGCAATGCGAATAGGTATTTCAAACTCATCATAATACCGGTATGAATATTGAATGTATATACGATATGTCCCATGTCTTCATGAGCCAAACTGCTATCATGATTAATTCTCCACAAATCATCGATTTGAAAGACCTGATAGAACATTTCGAAAAGGGACGTCAAAATAATGTCAAAAAGAAATTTCAAATTCCGACACAACGAATGAATATTTTAGGAGACTCGAAATTTCTGTGAAAATGATAGCGATTCTTGTCATCCTCCTTATGTCTATAGCTCTCTTCATCGTGGGTGTCTTGATGGTTTCATCTTCTGATTATGAAAATATCAAGAACAATTTGAAGAACAAAATTTCCGAGTTTTCATTACATAACTCAAATGGTCAGATTCTGACATCACTGGAGGACTTAGACAATAAGCTGGAGACTTTAAAAAATAAGCTTGAGGAGAAGAAGAAAGAAGTCGAGGATTCAAAATCTGAAGTTTCTAACACGACAGAAAAAATTCAAGCTTTGAATGAAACATCAAAACAGGTGAGTTCATCATGAATAGTTGGATTAGGTATCGATATCAATAGTTGGTTCATTCCAGATCTTAAAGGTTTATATTTACGTTGTGGCAGATTTTCAGGGTGTGTTTCATGTAGGTAATTTAGAATTCACAGATCCGTTACACTAACAATAATATGCTCAGCTATTCGTTTGATATCGAAACATTCAGGCGCTGGTCTCCCTGAACACGCGCGGCCGACGACTTACGCGGAGCCGCCGCCGTCAACTTCAGAATGATATGTTCGGGAAATTACGGGCTCATTTGTGTGTTACTTACTATTCTCATTTGATTCATTAGAATTATATTTATTTCGTTCGATATTCCCAGATGAAACTGTATTATACGAGATTGAAACAAGATATATTGAGATCTGAACAAGATTGCAGTAATCTCTACCAACAAATAGATGAATATAGAAATAGAGAAAACAATCTCAGAAGAGAAGTGCAGCAAAATATAAGATATTATTACGATCTTCTCAGTGCCATTCAGAATTGCAGTTTTCTGGGAAAGAAAGATGTGTTGCGAGCGTTGCCAAGTGTTTCAAGTCAGAAAAAAGTCCATACTGAGCAGAGCGAGAGAGGAACAACATGAAAACCAGGTCAACTTTCAAGACTTTCTTTCATTTCTTAGTCAGTATTCGTTTTAAGACCCATTTATAAAGGTTTTTGATGAATATCAATAAACTGATATATGTTTGATATGTTCAATTATATTTCATCTGTGGGCATGGTTCCAAAGCTGAGCTCATTAAAACTCAGATAGGCACTGTAACGTTTTAATTGTCCATGAAGGCATGAACCTCTTTGTTCCCTTTATTATTCCAGAGGTGAAAATTATGCTCAGAAATGGAATAAAAGTTCAATATTCAGTGAAAATAACAAATTTCCAAAAGAGTTTCAAGTATTCTGCATTTTGACATCGATTTTTTGAACAACTGAAATTAAATTGAAATAAGTACTCTTAAAATATGTGAATTCTTTATTACTCTAGGTACATAGTTTATAGTTTATAGTTAGGAAGGGGTAACGTTCCACTGCGACCTCAAGGTCTATTGTGCCCCCCATCAGAGCCGTATTCGCAAATGCGCTACCTACAGCTCGCCCTCCAGCTCCAGAGCTCCAATGAACTCCAGTATCTGAGAGGGCTTCAAGGAGGTTAGATCCTCATTCCTCCTGTAATTCTCTTGTCCAAGACATTCTTTGCGCTGGTTTGCAATGGCGAGGCATTCTGTAACCAGGTGAACAGGAGTCTCCTCCTCTTCACCACAGAATCTACACTCGTCTGTTTCTGTCAAGCTCATTCTCATCATATGCTTCCTAAGGCGACAATGTCCTGTGAGGAAGCCAGTGAGTAGACGTAACTTGTTCTTACTGAGATCCAAATACTTTTTGGATCTTGAACTTTCATAGTTCCGAATGAACCTTTTAGAGTGGTCCATTCCTGGAAGGTTCCTCCAGGGTGCTTCTCTTTCGGTCTCTTCCTTCTCCAGAAACTCTTTCTTATAGGTGTGTTTACCTATGCCACAGAAGGGTTCTGGGCCAGTAAGTGGCGTTTGTGCTCCCTTTCTGGCAAGTGTATTGGCCTCTTCGTTTCCTTTGATTCCTGAGTGACCAGGAACCCAGACTAAAGAGACCTTATTTTTCATGCCTACTTCATTAAGTTTCCTCCGGCACTCCCATATCAGCATTGAGTCGATGATATAGGAGTTCAGTGCTTTGATAGCAGCTTGACTATCCGAGTGGATCACAATGTCACACCCTTGATAGTTTCTTTCCAGGTTTATATCTATGCATCTTTCGATTGCAAGTATTTCTGCCTGAAAGGCACTCGAGTAGGAGCCTAGCGATAGTGTACACTTGGTTCTTGCCCCGTATACTCCAGCGCAGGCCTCCATCGTGGTTTTAGAACCATCTGTATACCATTTAATGGTATTCACTTTGAAGTTTTGGGTAGTGTATTCCTTTTCCCATTCTTCCTTTTTACATAGCATAGTGTTGAAGTTCTTCTCAATGCTTACTCTTTTAATCATAACATCACTAGGCAGGTTCGCTGATGAGATGTACTTGTTCAGAGAGGACCAGGCTCCTTGACTTTCAATTCTCTCATTCCCTGTACCTTCCCTAGATATTCTAAGGATAGCCTCATGGGCTACTCTGTTGATCACTAGATGTAAAGGAGTGAGATCAGTGATGACCTCAAGTGCTCTTGTCGGGCACGTTCTCATAGCTCCAGTGATGCAAACGCAGGCAAGCCTTTGTATCTTGTCAAGTATTTTCCTCGTGCTTGTCTGCCCTGTCTTAGCAGACCAGACTACTGCCCCATAAGTTATTATTGGTCTCACAATCATGACATACATCCATCGCAGTATTTTAGGGTTACAGCCCCAGGTTTTAGCGGATAGGTTTCTGCACGCCATTAGAGCTCTTGTCGCTTTACTAGCAGTGTTTTTAACATGCTTATTCCATAGAAGCTTATTGTCTAGGGTAATTCCCAGATATTTGACTTCATAAGTCCATTCTACGTTATCTCCGTTCACCGAGATAGGCTTCATGGATGGAAGGTTTTTTTTCCGGGTAAAGGGAACCACTGTGGTCTTGGCTGGGTTGATGTTGAGCCCCACTGACAAGCACCACTGCTCGATAATTTTGAGGCCCCTCTGCAGCAAATCACAGAGGGAACCCTCAAATTTACCTCTTACTATTAGGACTATGTCGTCGGCATAGCCTATACATTCGAAGCCAAGCTCCGTTAGCCTGTGCAGTAGTTCGTCCACTACCAGACTTCAGAGGAGGGGAGATAGTACTCCTCCTTGAGGTGTTCCGCGAGTGGTTTTGACAGAGATGGTCTGATCGACACCCAGTGTCTCAGCTGTCCTCGTCGTCAACACCTCATACATCCATTTTATGATGGTACAGTTCACTCCTCGCTTTACAAGTGCCTCTCTGACAGACACGTGTGTCGTGTTGTCAAAGACCCCAGATATGTCTAGGAAAGCGCACAGTGCAATTTCTTTGTTGTTCAGCGTCTTCTGGATGCCTTCAGTCAGCTGATACAGAGCAGTCTCCGTGGAGCGTCCTGCCCTGTACGCATGCTGACATTTGTGAAGTGGTGTTTTCTCCAGGTTCTCCGTTCTTATGTAGTTATCTACTTCCTTCTCCATCGTTTTAAGCAAAAACGAGTAAGACAAATGGGTCTAAAAGTTCGAGGATCAGTCCCGTCTTTCTTCCCTGTTTTTGGAATGAAGATTACTTTTGCCCTTCTCCATATGTCAGGTATTTGACCCAGTGCTAAGCTGCTTCTTGTGATCTTCATCAGATAGGTACAATAAGAGTTGAACTGAAATTTAGTCGAACAAATTGGTCCAAAACAGTATTTTGAAAAAACTGACAATGCCTGCCTATCACGAATTCGATACACAATCCGGACACACTTTTCTGAGCGCTCGTACTACTTACACGAGGGCTATATCATTTCGTCACGATGTCTGTATTTTTCGAATTTTAAGCCGAAAATGGTCTCAATCGACTATGTTCGACTCACTGATGACAAATCCGTCGGAAAATTCGAGTCTGTCCGTCCGTCCGTAAGCACGATAACTCTCGAACGGAACAACCTAGAGACTTGAAATTTTCAGTGTGGGTTCGGTTCCCGAATGACTCGGTTGAGTTCGTTAATGGGCCAAATTCCATCAGGGGTTCCGAAAATATGGCCGTTCGAAGTTTTGTTTCCCTGATAACTTGAAAACTACAGATTTGATCGAGATGAAATTTTGCACTCGAATGGAGAATGAGGTGTTCAAGCTACATATACATGGAATTTTGTCCAGATCGCATCACCAGAACCATAGAAAAGATAGAAAAATTGTAACTTTTGAACGGAAACGCCTAGGGACTTGAAATTTTCAGGATAGGTGTGGATCTCGAATGTCGTGATCACGTTCATCTATGAGCAAAATTATACTAGGGGTTCCGTCAATATGGTCGTTTGAAATTTAGTTTTCTTGATAGTTTCAAAACTACGGATTTGATCGTAACGAAATTTTGTATACTAATGGAGAATGATATATTCAAGCTACAGTTGTCCAGACCACATGACCAGAACCATAGAAACCATAGATAATCATGACTTTCGAACGGAAAGGCTTAGGGACTCAAAATTTTCAGGATAGGTGTGGATCTGAAATGTCGCGTTCACGTTTATCAATGAGCAGTATTATACTAGGGGTTCCGTAAATACGGTCGATTGAAATTTTGTTTTCTCGATAATTCAAAACTACGGATTCGATCTAGATGAAATTTTGTATTTTAATCGAGAATGATATATTGAAGCAATATTTTGTCCAAATCGCATGACCAGAACCATAGAAACCATAGAAAATTGTAACTTTTGAACGGAAAGGCCCAGGAACTTGAAATTTTCAGGGTGGGTTAAGATCGCGAATATCGCGGTCACGTTCATCAATGAGCAAAATTAGACAAGGGTTTCCGTAAATATGGCCGTTCGAAATATTTTTTTCCTGATAGTTTCGAAACAACTGATCGGATTGGAATGAAATTTTGCACCTAGCTGAGGAATAATGTATAAAAACTACGTACAAAGAACAATGTCCAGATCGCATCACCAAGACCATAGATACCGTAGAAAATTCTAGCGAATTATCGAAAAAAAATTGATCAGCTGAAGCACTGACATGAAGTCTGGAGTTTCGCCTAGGTTTCAGAATTTTTTTGACAGCTGTCGAAAATTCCCTCAATTGATTTCTGAAACTGGAATATGCGAATTTACCTACAAGGTGCATGTACGAGCGCTCAGAAGCTCCTGCCTTCACGGCAGTGCTTTTCGTAATTTTTTCGTATACTCTAGGCAAATTGGATTCTGGCATTCGTGACAAACATATGACATTCTCAACATATGCCAGTTATGAGGGGGTACTGGGGGTAATTACCTCCCCCCAAGACTTCCAAAATATAAAGTTTCAGAATTATCGCCAAGACTTGATGGGGACCTGACGAAATTTTTTTATCGATTACCCCCAAGAAAAAAAGATCTACCCCTTGGCCATTCTTTTTTTCTTTCGATAAGAACAAAGACATCAAAAGGTAAATGGGCAGATTTCCACCAGGGGTTCCGTGAATATGACCGTTCGGAATTTTGTACTACTGATAACTTCGAAACTACACATTTGATCGTGATGAAATTCCGCACTCAAATGTTCAAGCTACATGCAAAATTTTGCCCAGATTGCATGACCAGAACCATAGAAACCATAGAAAATTATAACTTTCGAACGGAAAGGCCTAGGAACTTGAAATTTCCAGGATATGTGTGGATCTCGAATGTCACCATAGAAGACATAAAAAACCATAATTTTTGAAAGGAACGGCTCAGGGAATTTTCAAGATAGGTGTGGATCTTGAATGTTGCGGTCACTTTTATCAATGAGCAGAATGAGACTAGGGGTTCCGTAAATATGATCGTTTGAAATTTTGTTTTCTTGATCGATGAAGAATGATATATTGAAGCTACATTTTGTCCAGATCGCATGACCAGAACCATAGAAAATTGTAACTTTCGAATAGAAAGGAATAGGGACTTGAAATATTCAGGGTAGGTTTGGATCTTCAATGTTGCGGTCACTTTCATCAATGAGCAGAATTAGACTAAAGGTTCCGGGAAAATGGCTGTTCAAAATATTTTTTTCCTGATAACTAACGAAATTTTGTCCAGATCGCATTACTGAGTCCTTAAATACCGTGAAAAATTCTAGCGAATTATCGAAAAAAAAATAATTAAAATTACGGAAAGCACTGCCGTGAAGTCAGGAGCTTTTGAGCGCTCGTACATCCACCTTGTAGGTAGATTCGCATTTTAAAGTTTTAGAAATCAATTGAGAGAATTTTCGACAGCTGTCGAAAAAATTCTGGAACTTAGGCGAAACTCCAGACTTCATGTCAGTGCTTCAGCTCACCAATTTTTTTTTGATAATTCTCTAGAATTTTTTAAGGTATCTATGTTCTTGGTGATGCGATCTGGACAAAATTTCGCACGTAGTTTGAATACATTATTCCTCAGCTAGGTGCAAAATTTCATTCCAATCAAATCGGTAGTTTCGAAATTTTCAGGAACAGAATATTTTGAACGGCCATATTTACGGAACCCCTAGTCTAATTAAACCGTGACCGTGAAATTCGTGTTCCAAACCCACCCTGAAAATTTCAAGTTCCTAGGCCTTTCCGTTCAAAAGTTACAATTTTCTATGGTTTCTATGGTTCTGGTCATGCGATCTGGACAAAATATTGCTTTAATGTATTATTCTCGATTAAAATATGACATTTTATCTCGATCGAATCCGTAGTTTCGAAATGTTTTTCGGGTTAATCGGATAAAAATTCGAATTTCGCGAAACTCCAGACTTCATGTCAGTGCTTCAGCTCACCAATTTTTTTTCGATAATTCTCTAGAATTTTTTAAGGTATCTATGTTCTTGGTGATGCGATGTGTATAAAATTTCGCACGTAGTTTGAATACATTATTCCTCAGCTATGTGCAAAATTTCATTCCAATCCAATCAGTAGTTTCGAAACTATCAGGAGAAAAATATTTTGAACGGCCATATTCACGGAACCCCTAGTCTAATTTTGCTCATTGTTGAACGTGACCGCGATATTCGCGATCCAAACCCACCCTGAAAATTTTAAGTTCCTAGGCCTTTCTGTTCAAAAGTAACAATTTTCTATGGTTTCTATGGTTCAGGTCATGAGATCTGGACAAAATATTGCTTCAATATATCATTCTCGATTAAAATACAAAATTTCTCTCGATCGAATCCGTAGTTTCGAAATTATGGAGAAAACAAAATTTCAAACGAACGTATTTACGGAACCCCTAGTATAATTCTGCTTATTTAATAACTGTTAACGCGACATTTCTGATCCACACCTATCCTGAAAATTTCAAGTCCCTAGGCCTTTCCGTTCGAAAGTTATGATTTTTAATGTTTTCTATGGTTCTGGTAATGTGATCTGGAAAAATGTAGCTGGAATATATCATTCTCCATTAGTATACAAAATTTCGTCACGATCGAATCTGTCGTTTTGAAATTTCAAACGACCATATTCACGAAACCCCTTGTATAATTTTGCTCATAGATGAACGTTAATTGAATGTGAACCTTACACAATACTCGAATTCAAGAGTCATTGTAGTAAGTGGTATAGTTTAATTATGTTTTTTTTTTTGTTTGCGGAATTTTGACCTGTTTTAATTTGGTCACTGTAGCAATTATGGAAATAAATTTTATTATTATCATTATTATTATTTACGAAACTCCTGGTCTCATTTCGCTCATTGATAAACGCGAACGCGACACTCGAGATCCACACCTATCCTGAAAATTTCAAGTCCCTAGGCCTTTCCATTACAAAGTTATAATTTTCTATGTTTTCTATAGTTGCGATCTGGACAAAATTTTGCGTGTAGCTTGAACAAGTCATTCTCCATCTGAATGCAATATTTCACCCATGTCGAATTAGTAATTTCGAAGTTATTCGAACCCCTAGTCGAATTTTGCCCAATAACGAACTTAAGCGCGGCATTCGAGATTCGAACCCACCCTGAAAGTTTTCAAGTTTCTAGGTCGTTCCATTCGAAAGTTATCGTGTATACGGCCGGACGGACTGACTCAAATTTTTCGACGGATTCTTTATCAGTGTGTCGAACTCTGTCGATTGAGAGCATTTTCGACTCAAAATTCGAAAAATACAGACATCGTGACGAAGTGATAATATATAGCCCTCGTGTAAGTAGTACGAGCGGTTTGAAAAGTTTTTTGACAAGACGGATGAACGAGCGCTCAAAAGCTTCTGACTTCACGGCAGTGCTTTTATAATTTTTTCGTGTTTAATGAGTATAAAACTTTCTTGATATTGAAAGTGAATATTGCTCAAGAATTTTCTGAATCGGATCTTTGCAAACCTTTCATTGTAGCGGTAGAGATGAAAGAAGGATTGTAGCAACGAAAACCCCTCACAATAATACAGCTATTTCAGTTCGCGGAATCACGAAACATGTTTTTTTTGCGATAAAAAATTAATCCGCAAACCATCACCACCAATAGGACATCATTTCAACGACAATGATTTTAAAAATCTTGAATACAGATTCACGCCCAAGCCGGGGAAAATCAATCCTCTCTTTCTTTTCGCGACTTCGGCGAAATAAATGATGCAAGTCGGCGCGCCGCTTCTTTTGTCTATGTAAATTCACGGTCAAATAATTTTGCATAGGAATTTATTCAGTTTTTACGTTCAGTAGCTTCCGGAAGACGATTGCAAGAAAATGATTCCGTAAGGCTTACGGTTGAATTGCATCTCGAGCTGCGGTTTGTTAGTTTCTTTGGGAACATAGGATTAACAGAAGAATTGAAGAGCACTGCCGTGAAGCCAGGAGCTGTTGAGCGCTCGTTCGTCCACTTTGTAGGTAGATTAGCATTCCTCTAGTTTTAGAAAACAATTGGAAAATTTTTTGACAGCTGTCAAATGTATGTAATGAAACAATTTTTTCGAAGAAAAACTTGTTCTCAATAATCCGATAAGCAGGCCAACAAGTCAATCCAGAGAATATCAAATTCATTATTCGCAACTGTAGACCGGTTTCGACTTATTAAGTCTCATCAGTTTCGTTATAGCGATGATAAAATTCGATGTGAGGGACGGAATGCTTTGAACCAAAACGCAGCGCGCTTCAAAAGCAACCGTCTCCTCTTCTTTGCAGGTTCATGAAAAGACTTCCTGACCCCCAAACAACAACCATGCAAGTGAACATACGCAAACCTTGCGATGTAATCGTCCCATGTGGATGTACAGGTTCAAGTTATTCAACCTTATTCGTCCGAATAAATTGACTATGAACAGACAAGTTGCGTCAGTGAAGAAATTTTCTCCGGTCGACGCTGCGTTTCGCTTTGAGGCATTCCTACCTTCATTATGAGGTCGTGGTGTAGTGATCAGCGCGATCGGTAAGGAAATTTTCTGACCTGGAGCACGGTTCCACCATTCAATGTTGAGTAAACAATTAACAATGCTGTGCCTCAATTGGCGTATGGACACAGTAACAAAGCCTAAACAGAACACAAACTCGCACAAGCTCTGAACTTCAGAGGGGTCTCACAAAGACCTAGCAGAGTCGGGATATAAACAAAATAAACAAATGAACATCGAATTTTATCATCGCTATAACTCAACTGATGATATTTAATGAGTCGAAACCGGTCTACAGCTGCGAATTATAGACTGATGTTATCTGGGGTTACATGGATTGATTTGTTGGCTTGGTATGAGACAATAACGAATTAAACAACCGAAATCTGATTTTTTGGCCGATATTTGTTAAGGCAGCCAATATATTATTCGGACGAATAAGGTTGAATAACTTGAACCCGTAATTTCTCATGGGGCAATTATATTGCGTATGCGTATTGCGAGCCAGCGTACCGCAGGGATCGCAGCGTCCTAGGACCGTTGTTGTTCAACATCTTCTAATATATAAAATTCTCGTGTCCACAGTGTTCGTTGCCATACTCCTCCGAAACGGCTTAACCGATTTTGATGAAATTTTTTGTGCTTATCCGGTATCTATCAGAATCGGCCAACATCTATTTTTCATCCCCCTAAATGTTAGGGGTAGTCCACCCCTAGAATTTTTTTTTTTATTTTTTAGACAAAATTTCTAATTTCTATTTTTTTATGATACAACATACAAAAATACATACAATCCTCAATTTTCACCCTTCTACGATCAACCCTTATTTTTTAATAGCCAGAACAACGAGAGGCCGAAGGCCTCGAGCAATTTTGAAATTGCGAAAAATGGGAGAGACCGGGGGCGCGAAGCGACCCCCGCGTTTTCGAGAGGGAGAAACGGGCTTTCCTAAGGTAAGAGAGGCCGAAGGCCTCGAGCAATTTTGAAATTGCGAAAAAAGGGAGAGATATGGCAAAACAACGTTTGCCGGGTCAGCTAGGTAAGGTTAGGTTTAGGTTAGGTTATTTTGAGACGAGAGGCCGAAGGCCTCGAGCAATTTTGAAATTGCGAAAAAAGGGAGAGACCGGGGGCGCGAAGTGCCCCCCGCGTTTTCGAGAGGGAGAAACAGGCTTTCCTAAGGTAAGAGAGGCCGAAGGCCTCGAGCAATTTTGAAATTGCGGAAAAAGGGAGAGATATGGCAAAACAACGTTTGCCGGGTCATCTAGTATACATATAAACTGCTCCACATGAGTTAGGGATATTGACTTAAAGTGCGAAAAAATATAGTTAAAATAATATTTTTGTGATGAAAATTCATATTAATATGATTTCAAGTTGCAAATTAATTTTAGCCTGTAGGTCTGCAGCGTATACAGGGTGGTTAGGTAAAATCGAGTAAAATAACGAAATTTTATTCCCAGAGAATTCAAGCATTTTAATACTATCAATACAATGTATGGCCTCCACGGGCATCAATAACAGCTTGACATCTTCTTTGCATACTACACACGAGGTTGTTGAACATTTCTTGAGGAATTTGGTTCCATAAACGGGGCAGAAGCTCTCTCAGATCATCAAGGATTCTGGGGTAGGTTGATGATTATCTAATCTTCTTTGGAGCATATCTCATGCATGTTCTATGCAATTCAAATCTGGTGAGTGCGGAGGTATTGGTAAATGTGGAATACCAAGCTCCTCGCGCGCATTCTCAAATATGGCTGCACGGTGCGGTCTAGCGTTATCGTCTAGAAATTGAAAAGTTTCACCAATAGCAGCGTGAAAATTTGGCACAACATTGTCAATGACATGCTCTCTATAGTGTAAGGCGGTCATATTCCCAGAACAAATGTCTAGATCTGTGCGCCCGTTGAAACATATCCCGGCCCATACCATAACACTAGCCCCTCGGAATGGATGGACTTCTTGGACATAGCGACATTTACGGGGAATGCGTGGGATTGTCCATACCCTTATTCTTCGAGAATCTGAAAATCGTCCATATCTGGATTCATCAGTGAAAAGGACGCCATTAATCGTTCCAATTGATATGTTGCCTTGCCCATTCCAGTCTTTGACGCTTATGGTCACGTGTTAATGGAACTCCTCTTAATGGACGTCTAGATCCTAGATTCACCTCTCTCGAACGTCGTCTGATGGTTTCGATGGAAACTTGGACCCCATCTGCATTTTGAAGAGTATTCCGTAGCATTCTACACGTAGATGTAGGGTTTCTTCTCGCCGAAACGGTGATGAAACGATCCTGAGCAGGTGTTGTTTTTCGTCGCCCACCAAGCCTTGGTCTCTCCAACACGGAACCTGTCTCCCTGAACCTATTCCAAAGTCGAGATATCACACTTTGGCTGACGTGGAACGTGTGTGAAGTTGGCGGCCAGTTTTCGACGATACCTCAGCGGCCAGTTCGCCGATAAGCGCTCTCAGTGGAGTGCGCTCTCGTCTCATTCTAGTGCAATCGTAACTGTAAATGGTCCCCGTGCGAACGTCGGTAACTCGGTACTCGTCTTCACATTGTATAAACAGAATTGATACGTATGATCCATGTTATATTGAAACACATGAAAATTAATATCTCAGAATAATCAGGGAGAATCAGTTTTGTCCCACGAGGGCTATATCATTTCGTCATGATGTCTGTATTTTTCGAATTTTGAGCCGAAAATGGTCTCAAACGATAGAGTTCAACTCACTGATGACGAATCCGTCGGAAAATTTGAGTCTGTCCGTCCGTCCGTCCGGCCGTAAGCACGATAACTCTCGAACGGATCAACCTAGAGACTTGAAATTTTCAGTATAGGTTCAGATCCCGAATGCCTCGGTTAAGTTCGTTAAGGGCAGAATTCCACCAGAGGTTCCGTAAATATGGCCGTTCAAAATTTTGTTCTCCTGATTACTTTGAAACTACAGATATTTTCTATCAAGATGAAACTTTCCACTCAAATGGAGAATGAGGTGTTCAAGCTACATGTGAAATTTTGTCCAGATCGCATGACCAGAACCATAGAAACCATAGAAAATTGTAACTTTTGAACGGAAACGCCTAGGGACTTGAAATTTGCAGGATAGGTGTGCATCTTGATTGTCGTGATCACTTTCATCTATGAGCAGAATTATACTAGGGGTTCCGTAAATATGGTCGTTTGATATTTGGTTTTCTTGATCATTTCAAAACTACAGATTCGATCGTGACGAAATTTTGTATACTAATGAAGAATGATATATTCAAGCTACACTTCTCCAGATCACATGACCAGAACCATATAAACCATAGAAAATCATAACTTTCGAACGGAAAGGCCTAGGGACTTGAAATTTTCAGGGTAGGTGTGGATTTGAAATGTCGCATTCAAGTTTATCAATGAGCAGAATTATACTAGGGGTTCCGTAAATACGGTCGTTTGAAATTTTGGTTTCTCGATAATTTCGAAACTACGGATTCGATCGAGATAAAATGTCATATTTTAATCGAGAATGATACATTGAAGCAATATTTTGTCCAGATCGCATGACCAGAACCATAGAAACCATAGAACTTTTGAACGGAAAGGCCTAGGAACTTGAAATTTTCAGGGTGGGTTTGGAACGCGAATTTCACGGTCACGGTTAAATTAGACTAGGGGTTCCGTGAATATGGCCGTTCAAAATATTCTGTTACTAATAATTTCGAAACTACCGATTTGATTGGAATGAAATTTTGCACCTAGCTGAGGAATAATGTATTCAAACTACGTGCGAAATTTTGTCCAGATCGCATCACCAAGACCATAGATACCGTAGAAAACTCTAGCGAATTATCGAAACAACATTGATCAGCTGAAGCACTCACATGAAGTCTGGAGTTTCGCCTAAGTTTCAGAATTTTTTTGACAGCTGTCGAAACTTCCTTCCATTGATTTCTAAAACTGGAAAATGCGATTCTACCTACCAGGTGCATGTAATAGCGCGCAAAAGCTCCTGCCTTCACGGCAGTGCTTTTCGTAATTTTTTTATTCTTGCATAATATTGGGGAATAATGGTTCTTCCACAGTGCATAGGTCTCATATTTTGTCACCATCAGGAACAATGTCAACCAAGCCGTTGAATAATGTTCTTCGAGTTAATCGGATACAAATTCAAACTTCGCGTTTTCCCTCCCATTTCCAGAAAAATGATTGGAAATCATTTTTGTTTTTCGCATGATATAAAGAAATAATGGTTCTACCACAGTGTATAGGTCTCATATTTTGTCATCATCAGGAACAATGTCAAACGAGCTGTTGAAAAATGTTTTCCGGGTTAATCGGATAAAAATTCGAACTTCGCGTTTTTCCTCTCATTTCCAGCAAAATGAGTGAAAATCTTTTCTGTTGTTTGCATAATATAAGGGAATGAAGGTTCCACCACAGTGCATAGGTCTCATATTTTGTCACCATCAGGAACAATGTCAACCGAGCCGTTGAATAATGTTCTTCGGGTTAATAGGATAAAAATTCGAACTTCGCGTTTTCCCTATCATTTCTGAAAAAATGAGTGGAAGTCATTTTAGTTTTCTGCACAATATAAGGGAATAATGGTTTTACCACAGTGTATAGGTCTCATATTTTGTCACCATCAGGAACGATGTCAACCGAGCCGTTGAAAAATGTTTTTCGAGTTAATCGGATAAAAATTCGAACTTCGCGTTTTCCCTCTCATTTCCAGAAAATGAGTGGAAATCATTTTTGTTTTTTGCAAACTATAAGGAAATAATGGTTCTACCACAGTGCATAGGTCTCATATTTTGTCACCATCAGGAACAAATTCAACCGAGACGTTGAATAATGTTCTTCGGGTTAATTAGATAAAAATTCAAACTTCACGTTTTTCCTCTCATTTCCAGAAAAATGAGTGAAAATCATTTGTGTTTTTTGAATAATATAAGGGAATAATGGTTCTACCACAGTGCATAGTTGTCATATTTTGTCACCATCAGGAACAATGTCAACCGAGCCGTTGAAAAATGTTTTTCGAGTTAATCGGATAAAAATTCGAACTTCGCGTTTTCCCTCTCATTTCCAGAAAATGAGTGAAAATCATTTTTGTTTTTTGCATACTATAAGGGAATAATGGTTCTACCACAGTGCATAGGTCTCATATTTTGACACCATCAGGAACAAAGTCAACCGAGACGTTGAATAATGTTCTTCGGGTTAATCGGATAAAAATTCGAACTTAACGTTTTGCCTCTCATTTCCAGAAAAATGAGTGAAAAATAAAAAACTTGGATCATACGTATCAATTTTGTTTACAATGTGAAGACGAGTACCGAGTTACCGACGTTCGCACGGGGACCATTTACAGTTACGATTGCACTAGAATGAGACGAGAGCGCACGCCACTGAGAGCGCTTATCGGCGAACTGGCCGCTGAGGTATCGTCGAAAACTGGCCGCCAACTTCACACACGTTGACGTCAGCGTTGCCGAAAACCTGAACCCAATATCGGTAGAAATGAGTGCGCAAAATCGGTAGATTTGGGGGGAAATCGGTAGAATGAAGATTTTTCCAAGAATTTCAATAAACACCAAACATAAACAAAGGAAAATTTAATTATACAATAATGCATTTTATTCGAAACAAGAATAACATAGGTTTACTTAAATAAAATACAATTTCTTTCTATACAATACTCAAGACTCAATTTCAAACGGTGTTTAACTGACTTATTTGAACAAATCTGTGTGTAAGGTGAAAAATTCCTCCCACTCTTCATACAAAAAAGTTTGTTAAATTCAGAATACTGACCAATAACAGAATATTATTGGTCTCCAAGATTTGGAAAACTGGGTTTTGGGTTTTCCCAAATTATTTATTGGCATCTCTATTCCGAGAACCTTATCAAATATTATTTGGTTATCCCTATTCCTTTTTTACTTCTAAACCGTCTCGGAACACAAAGATAAGCCTCTTAATAGTCTTAATTGCCCTTTTTATTGCCTCCGCCTAACAATAACAATCGTCAAAAAGGAACGTGGAAGGAGCATCCCTCTTTTCATAAATATGTGAATCGAGTGAGAACGACGGAACGACGCTGGGAAACCCTATTTTACGTACCTATCTCGCAAGTAGGTACGCGGGATCTCATTGGGACCAATAAAGTGGATCGAACGAAATTGCGATGCGTACATATATCTTGTCTACCTATCTAATTATTAGAAAATTTTCATTTTTCGGTGAAATATTCAATTTCGACATAAAATCGATGAAATTGAAAAATCGGTAGATCTTTCTCAGTTTTCGGTATTTCGGGAGATCAATCTTCAAATCGGTAGAAATACCGAAAAATCGGTAGGTTCGGCAACGCTGGTTGACGTGGAGCCTTTACGCTACAACAACCTGAGTTAGGCCACCCTGAGATAGCCCTATTAGCCTCAGCGTTTGTTAATTTACGTCTTGGCATTTTCAGAAAACTCGTTTCAAACCGAAGCCGTTGATAAACTGACTTCATTTCAAAATAAGAACATTCATGAAGCATATGCAAAGAACCAAACTTCAGAAAAAAGGCGACCAGATTGACGAAATGTCTCATACTGATTTTTATAGGATCGATTTAAGTTGTTATTGACTTTCGAATGATTTTACAGCGTTTTTCTCGAAGATTACATACCTTTAAAAACGATTGAATACGATATCCCTAACTCTTGTGGAGCTGTATATATCGAACATACCAAAGATGACAAAGACGCAAGATTGCCCGATTCGCAGATAGTGTCTACTACTCCAACAAATTAGAAAATCGATCACGGAGGGATATCAGATAGACTTTTGTACTATTTCAAGAAATAGAGGTTCAATATAAATACGAAAGGAACAGTTGCCATTGACTTCGGAGGCTAAAATATAAAGGAATAAAAAGCAGGACACCAAAAATTGACTGGAAAGATGAATCAAAATATCTGGGCATAACGAAAAACTGAAATTCAACAAACAAATGGAAGAATACCAGACAACGAAACAGGCATTTATACCCGCTTCTTAATAATAATAATTATAATACTAATATTTATTGATCCTTTCAGACAATACAGTATAGGACAGGTCATAATAAAGAAAGAAAAGAAAAATTTAACAAATCACTCAACTAATATCAGCGAATATAGGACTTGACATCGTTATTATAATTTGAGTCATTATCATCTAGATATTCTCTCACGGAGTAATAACATTTAATCAACAATAATTTTTTCACAATTTTTTTGAACTGGTTCGTATTCATACTTTTTGTAGAGACTGGCAAATGATTCAACATAATAATTCCCTGATAGAACGGTGATTGTTCGTATTTCGACGTTCTGTATCCAGGGACTCTTGTCGGGTAAGAATGGTAACTAGATAGTTTCCTCAAATTTTTCTCATTCTTCTTGGTATAAACCAAACATTTGAGTAAGTAAACACCAGCCACAGTTAACAGTTCATTTTCAGAGAAGTGAGGTCGACAAGATGTCCGCGGATGAATATTGAATATCAGCCTAATAATTTTTTTCTGACATACGAGAATTCTATTGAGTTCAGACGTACCGCCCCATATAAGAATATTGTATGCTATTTGTGGATAGCACAAACACAAACAATTGAGAGGAAACAATTTTTTTATTTTAATTATGGCAAAATAGGCGCAATTCATCTTTTTAAAAACAGCATCTGCATGGTCTATCCATCGTAGACCCTCATCAACATAGATACCTAAGAACTTTGAGTTTCTAGAGGTAACTGAAACACCTCTGTGAGATGTAACAAGAACATCCTTTGAGCTATTCTTCAGGCTGAAAAGAATGGAAATTGTTTTTTCGACATTGACAATTAATCCAGACAGCAAACACAAGAAAACAAGATGAAGGTGTCAGCTGGTATAATGTTGAGAGTATTGAAAATAAAGATCAACAAAGGTCATTGAACCAAATAGTGAGGAAACCCCTCATGGTGGTTGAACAAATCAGAAAGGAATTGAAAATGGAAACTATGAAGGAAATTATAGACAAAAAATGAAGAACCCAATTCAAACATTGAAAGAACACGAAAACAAAGAGATAATAATGATAGTAAAAATACCAATCAGAACCACAGACAAGAGCCTTTTGCGAACAAGCCAATAGACGAACGACAAACACCCAATCAAAGGATTTCTCTAGGTTGATAACAGAAGAAAACGGGAAAAACGAGATTATTTGCGAAGGGAAGTAAATTCCAGTCACTATTTAGAAACCAAGATTAATGAACCCGGTCAGTGGAGGACGTTATCTACAGATGGCCGATGGAGAGACCAGAGCCAACCCAGACCAAGATGACAAGATTACCATGAGATTCCAAGCTACTTCTTGCCAACATATCAGGGAGTTTTAAAACTGCGTTTCGATTGATCTCCTACCTTCTTAATTGCAGTTTGAATGGTAGACTTCTATGATCCAGGCCAAAATTTCTGTCTCTCTATGAAGCAATTTTCCAAGAAGCATATTTCATGGCAGTTGAATTGGATGAGTAACAACATTTCATTGAAGAATTCCCTTTGGGTTTTTTTATGTCGGTAAAAGTTATACAAATGGCTGTGTTTTCGGAAGCGAACGTCGTTGAGGTTTAGTGATAGCTATTTAGGGCAGCTTCTTTTCCACAGAGTTAACCTCGTGAAACCTGTGGTTCGCTCTTAAAAATAGGTCGTAAAAAAAATGTGTACCTATTTCCTCCAATCTAGGTATTGATGTCCGATGACTAACAATAATATATTTTTGCATCTGTTTCATCTCATTATCCCCAGTGTTTTCAGTGGTCTAACCGAGTTGAAGATTACTAACGTCCACATTTCTACGCATGGCTGAATTCGAATGAACACTGTTACTGAAGCAAGTCTCCTTCAAATGAAAAACATTCATCAATATTATATCAATCAGAGTACAAATTGTCGGCTTTTAACGTTTACCCATCAGGTGGTCCTACCGTCTTAACAACTCAATCAGGAATTCAATTCAATTCAGGCCGATTTCAGGAAAGAAATTTATTGAATTGGAACGGTGGCTAAATCGATTCACATATTGTGGCCAGATTTTGTTCTGTTTTGAATGTGCACATTGAGGAATTATGGCGGTCCTTTCGAAGATATGAAGAAAATTATGCGCCTAAGAATTAAGAATAAAATATAGATGGCGCACTAAATCCGTGGGTGGTTTGTACGATTTTTGAGCGCTCGTACTACTTACACGAGGGCTATATCATTTCGTCACGATGTCTGTATTTTTCAAATTTTGAGCCGAAAATGGTCTCAATCGACTATGTTCGACTCACTGATGACGAATCCGTCGGAAAATTCGTGTCTATCCGTCCGGCTGCCCGTTCGTCCGTAAGCACGATAACTCTCGAACGGAACAACCTAGAGACCTGAAATTTTCAGTGTAGGTTCAGATCTCAAATGCCTCGATTAAGTTCGTTAATGGGCCGAATTGCACTAAAGGCTCTGTAAATATGGCCGTTCAAAATTTTTTTCTCCTGATTACTTCGAAAGTACAGATTTGATCGAGATGAATTTTTGCACTCAAATGAAGATTGAGTTCGTTATTGGGCAAAATTCGCCAAGGGGTTCCGTGAATATGGCCGCTCGAAATTTTGTGTTCCCGATAACTTCGAAACTACAGATTCGATCGAGATGAAATTTTGCACTTTAATGGAAAATTAGGTCTTCAAGCTACATGCGAAATTTTGTTCAGCTCGCATCACCAGAACCATAGAAACCATAGAAAATTGTAACTTTTGAACGGAAACGCCTAGGAACTTGAAATTATCAGGATAGGTGTGGATCTCGATTGTCGTGATCACTTTCATCTATGAGCAAAATTATACTAGGGGTTCCGTAAATATGGTCGTTTGAAATTTAGTTTTCTTGATAATTTCAAAACTACAAATTCGATCGTGACGAAATTTTGTGTACTAATGGAGAAATGTATATTCAACCTACATTTCTCCAGATCCCATGACCAGAACCATCGAAACCATAGAAAATCATAACTTTCGAACGGAAAGGCCAAGGGATAGGTGTGGATCTGAAATGTCGCGTTCACGTTCATCAATGAGCAGAATTATACTAGGGGTTCCGTAAATACGGTCGTTTGAAATTTTGTTTTCTCGATAATTTCGAAACTACGGATTCGATCGAGATGAAATTTTGTATTTTAATCGAGAATGATATATTAAAGCAATATTTTGTCCAGATAGCATGACCAGAACTATAGAAACCATAGAAAATTGTAACTTTTGAACGAAAAGGCCTAGGAACTTGAAATTTTCAGGGTGGGTTTGGATCGCGAATATTGCGGTCACGTTCATCAATGAGCAAAATTAGACTAGGGATTCCGTGAAAATGGCCGTTCAAAATATTTTTTCCTGATAGTTTCGAAACTACTGATCGGATTGAAATGAAATTTAGCACCTAGCTGAGGAATAATGTATTCAAACTACGTGCAAAATTTTGTTCAGATCGCATCACCAAGACCATAGATACCGTAGAAAATTCTTGCGAATTACCGAAAAAAAATTGATCAGCTGAAGCACTGACATGAAGTCTGAAGTTTCGCCTAAGTTCCAGAATTTTTTTGACAGCTGTCGAAAATTCCTTCAATTGATTTCTGAAACTGGAAAATGCGAATCTACCTACAAGGTGCATGTACGAGCGCTCAAAAGCTCCTGCCTTCACGGCTGTGCTTTTCGTAATTTTTGAAAATGAAGTCGTATTCCAACCAAAAACAATAACTAATGAAATTATTTCATAAACATTGCCGTTTTGTGAAAAATGTTTTTGAAAATTTATCATAGTTTTGGATTTCGAATCAACAGAAGTGGCTATTTGGTCTCGAATAAATCTCTCTGCAGGAATGCTGGATGCTGGACAGCTGCATGCTTACCGTACCACGCTGTCGCACATAAGTACATTTGCTAGACATTTCTCAACTACCCCACCATCCACCACAATCATCTCGTTCCCAAAAAATATTTTTGTTCCCGTAGACCAGGCAATAGAGATTTTTTCGTGACAAAAATAGTAGAAGAAAACGGCGAGTGGGGAGTTACGTGGGGTGGTCCGTGGATTTTCAGTAATATGTTTTCGACTCGCAAATATCATTACTTTTCTTGTAATTGCGAAGAAACACCAAAAAAAACGATGTTTTTTTAGTTTTTTGCTTGTAAAATCTGAACCAATGGAGCGGTGCTAATACTCCCAACAGACGAATTGTAGAGAATGAAAAGATGAAAAAAAAAATTACGAAAAGCACTGCCGTGAAGGCAGGAGCTTTTGAGCGCTCGTACATGCACCTTGTAGGTAGATTCGCATTCTCCAGTTTTAGAAATCAATTGAAGGAATTTTTGACAGCTGTCAAAAAAATTCTGAAACTTAGGCGAAACTCCAGACTTCATGTCGGTGCTTCAGCTGATCAATTTTTTTCCGATAATTCGCTAGAATTTTCCACGGTATCTATGGTCTTGGTGATGCGATCTGGACAAAATTTTGCACGTAGTTTGAATACATTATTCCTGAGCTAGGTGCATAATTTCATTCCAATCCGATCGGTAGTTTCGAAACTATCAGGAAAAAAATATTTTGAACGGCCATATTTACGGAACCCCTAGTCTAATTTTGCTCATTGATGAACATGACCGTGAAATTTGCGATCCAAACCCACCCTGAAAATTTCAAGTTCCTAGGCCTTTCCGTTCAAAAGTTAGAATTTTCTATGGTTTCTATGGTTCTGGTCATGCGATCTGGACAAAATATTGCTTCAATATATCATTCTCGATTAAAATACAAAATTTCATCTCGATCGAATCCGCAGTTTCGAATTTATCGAGAAAACAAAATTTCAAACGACCGTATTTACGGAACCCCTTGTATAATGTTGCTCATAGATGAACGTGATCACGACATTCGAGATCCACACCTATCCTGAAAATTTCAAGTCCCTAGGCCTTTCCGTTCAAAAGTTACAATTTTCTATGGTTTCTATGGTTCTGGTCATGCGATCTGAACAAAATTTCACATGTAGCTTAAACACCTCATTTTCCATTTGAGTGCAAAATTTCATCTCGATCAAATCTGTAGTTTTCAAGTAAACAGGGAAACAAAACTTTGAACGGCCATATTTACGGAACCCCTGGTGGAATTTGGCCCATTAACGAACTTAACCGAGCCATTCGGGAACTGAACCCACACTGAAAATTTCAAGTCTCTAGGTTGTTCCGTTCGAGAGTTATCGTGCTTACGGACGGCCGGCCGGCCGGACGGCCGGACGGCCGGACGGACAGACTCGAATTTTCCGACGGATTCGTCATCAGTGAGTCGAACATAGTCGATTGAGACCATTTTCGGCTCAAAATTCGAAAAATACAGACATCGTGACGAAATGATATAGCCCTCGTGTAAGTAGTACGAGCGCTCAATGAGTGCTAGTGCAACTCAATCGGGTCATCATTACCGGAGGAAAGCCGGAAAAACCGTGAAAATCAGCGTTTTTTCAAATCCTCATAACTCGGCCAATTTCGAAGTTGTAGCGCTGGCTTTCCAAATGAAAGTAGTGGTCAATAGATACTTTGAATGTGCATAACCCGGACAGTGTCCGATAAATAGTTTTTGCGTAATTGCGATTTGAATTATTTAAGGCACTATTTTCCGGAAGAGCTGGATGCGTCGAAAGTAGTCCGATTTCAATTTGCAAAACGGATTTTGAAAGAAGAAGTATAGAACTACAAAAAAGCAATCTTCATTTTTCGTTAAAATGCTTCAAAATAGGTGAAAAAAGCATGCAATCATGACCAAAATGAGCCGAATGCTCGATTGCAGTCAAGTAGTGGGGGTATATACGTAAATATTCGCGCCCGGCCTCAGCGCGATTTTGGTTCCCCGCGTCTGCCGGCTACCCCCACTATCCGACCCAGATGGGGCACTGAGCCGGTTTTGGTCATGTTTCCACGTATTTTTCACCTATCTTGCAACATTTTAACGAAAAATCAAGTTTGCCGTTTTGTAGTACTATACTTCTTCTTTCAAAATCCGTTTTGTAAATTGAAATCGGACTACTTCCGACGCATCCAGCTCTTCCGGAAAATAGTGCCTTAAATAATTCAAATCGCAATTACGGAAAAACTATTTATCGGACAACGTCTGGGTTATGAACACTTGAAGTATCTATCAATCACTACTTTCATTTGGAAAGCCAGCGCTACAACTTAGAAATTGGCCGAGTTATGAGGATCTGAAAAAACGCTGATTTTCACGGTTTTTCCGGCTTTCCTCCGGTAATGATGACCCGATTGAGTTGCACTAGCACTCATTTTTTTCATCTTTTCATTCTCTACAATTCGTCTGTTGGGAGTATTAGCACCGCTCCATTCGTTCAGATTTTACATGCAAAAAACTAAAAAAACATCGTTTTTTTTGGTGTTTCTTCGCAATTACAAGAAAAGTAATGATATTTGCGAGTCGAAAACATATCACTGAACATCCACGGACCACCCCACGTAACTCCCCACTCGCGGTTTTCTTCTACTATTTTTGTCACAGAATGACCCTTTTTCTGCTCTATTGCCTGGTCTACCGCTATAGTTTCTATTTGCTTCACGGAGTGTGAGTGTAGTATTTTTTTGATTGTGTTTATCTGTGTTATACAAGTTGGAAACCATCCACCCACCATCATCATCTGCTTCTGAAGAAGCTATAGTTGCGGCGTATTTTGTGAATTCTATCCTCAGAAAAACAACAGAAAAAAACCATAAATGAAATAAGAAAATTATACTAGATACACTAATAGCAAGCCAACAAAACAATTCATGTCACCCCGGAGACCACCAAATTTATCAGGCTGAGTATATCTCTAAATATAAAAATTACGTGATACGTTGTTTGTCCGGGATGAACTCCTAAAATACTTAACCGATTTCAATCAAATTTTGCACACTGTGTGCAGTTCGATTCAACTCAAAAGATAGGATAGTTTATATCTCAATTTATAGTTGCAATATTTTTTTATTGCAAATTATTTGTTCATTTTATATGACAAAGATTGATAATTATCTACGCGGCAACCTGGGTCTCAAATCAACGGCAGGTCATCGCGTCCCCACTACACCCGATCACACGACAAGACCGATAACATGCGAGGAGTGATGAGTTTCTGGGTCTTTCCCAAAACTGAAGAAATTTGGAACTGTTTTAGAACTGGGTTGAAACTTCTAAAAAATCAGGTTTAGGGTAGGGTTAGGTTAGGGTTAATTATAATAATAATTTCACTGGTTTGAATAGTTTAGCCACAGCAATTTTCTCCGATTACCGTTGCGTTATGTTTTAAAGGTTTTCTGTTTCTCACATCGAATTTTTTATCACCACACATATACACTTTCTGGATTTTATGATCAAATAATTGATAGTTCACCTTAAAATTTCCGATTTTTTGCCTTTGAATGCTTGGATCGGATGGTTAACCCGACTGTAGTTGAGCAGATGTGATTTACAAAGAGATATTTTCTGATTTGCATTAGGTTTTGCGGCATGCTTGTAACTTCTTTAACAGATCATGACAAATAACGAAACAGTGCAAATCCGGAAATTTATCGAACACCCCTGCTTTGACGAAAGAGGCGGACGGAGAACCCATCAGACTTTCGCGACACACAAACAAATCCTCGCAACTATTTTCAAACACTTTTCGACAATTAGGTTTTGTATTTCTTCATTCATACTTTCAACGATCTCGATTTTATCCAAATGGTTGGACGTACTTAGAGGTTTCTGATTGTATTGAAAGGCTCAAGATTTTTCTGTGCCTGAAAGTTTTTTCGGTTTCAGAATGTCTAGAAATGCTCGACTAGGGGAATTATGATTGGCAAATAAAGCAGGTCGCCATATTGTTCCACATTGAAATCGCATGAGATCCTCAAGGAGAAGATCATGAAATAAGATATATAGATGAAAGATACTGCATCGCATAGCATCAAGTTAGCCAACAAACAGAGCTCAAATGACGACTACATGAAATTCAAATCAAACCACGCCGAATCGAAGACCAACAACAACGACGGTAACGATTTTTCAAATCGCCGACATTAAATACAAATTGGATAACAATACATCCTGTGTGATGCAACATAACGATGCAATTGATAGCCGCCAAAGTAAACTTCAAGTTGAACAGATGGGTCACGAGAGGTCGCCACATGTGTCGAAAACGTGTTGAAGACGAGTATTTCCTACTTTACTTTGTGATTAAATTAAGAGCCCGTTATTGAAGGTTATGTGAACATGCCATCATGGCTAACCCATGGTCATGGATTGTGGATTGATTAGTTCTGAACGGTGCTGGCTCGCATCGTTTTTCTTGAGTTTAAGAAAAGTCGGCGATCGGAATGAACTCACCTAGTTTCGTGATACTTTCTCAGCCCAGCAGTTAGATGTTTATAACAGAGAGTAATTCCGTAGGAATCTGACGTGCGCTCTTTTGGCCCACCAAGGGGCACAAGTTGCACCTGCAGAAATGATTTATGTGGATCTTGTGGAATAAATTATTAATTTTTGTTATATTTCGACAGAGTCTCTTTTCCATAAAATTATACAAATATGTTTGAGAAATAGGGGATAGATTTGGCAACCTGGAGAATACTGCTTGCAGATGAAATATCAGAAACTTGTTGGGGTTGGATACAGCCAACAGCGTTCCTCATTATATGACTTGCATTATCTTCGTCTTTCTGATTATTTTCATTAGTCCGGCAACAGTTCTCTCGTGTATTTTTTTCGCCTGGATATGCTAGGTGTCGTCAAAATCTCAGTCTAGCTTTTGAACCACCCGTCGTGTAGTGGGGCTTCCTTCCTTGCCTAGGTAATCCTACTTAGGGCTTGTAATGCAAGGTCTATGAAGATGCTTCTGTGTTTATCAAGCTTGCGCTGCACTGTCAACTTCTAACTATAATGTTTATAGTCTTCCTACCTTGTAAGAAGGTTAACGTTTCAATGTTTTTATCCCGACTCTTCTAGGTCTCTGTGAGAACCCTCATAGCCTCAGAGCTTGTGCGAGTTAGGAGACCTGGTTGTGTTCTGTGTAGGATTGGTTACTGTTTCCTTACTCCACCTGAGGCACAGTACTGTTAATTGTTTACTCAACAGTGAATTGTGGAACCGTAGTCCGAGACAAAAAATGGCTTTCCCGACCGGAGGTTTCCATCCCGGGATCTTTCGATAGAAAGATCACGAGCCAAACGCGCTTTCCACAACACTAGGTACTGCCCCGTATGGAAATGGAAAGTTTGAAGGGCTCTAACAAGAAGTAAGTAGCTTTTGCTTGCTTGTTTCTGTTAACCAAACCGGCGTTCGGTATTCATTGTCTGTATGACATTTCATTTTTGGGCGCAAGTTCCACTTGAACGAGGGCTATTATATCATATCGTCACGATGTCTGTATTTTTCGAATTTTGAGCCGAAAATGGTCTCAATCGACAAGGTTCGACTCACTGATGAGGAATCCGTCGAAAAATTCAAGTCTGCCCGTCCGTCCGTCCGGCCGTCCGTATACACGATAACTCTCGAACAGAACGACCTAGATACTTGAAAATTTCCAGGGTAGGTTCGAATCTCGAATGCCGCGGTTAGGTTCGATATTGGGCAAAATTTGATCAGGGGTTCCGTAAATATGGCCGTTCTAAATTTTGCTGTCCTGATTACTTCGGAACTTCTGATTCGATTGAGGTGAAATTTTGCACTCAGATGGGGAATGACGTGTTCAAACTACATACTTGTCTAGGGACCTGAAATTTTCAGGGTCGGTTCAGATCTGGGATGTCGCGGTCTGGCTCATCAATGAGCAAAATTAGACTAGGGGTTCCGTTAATATGGTCGTTTGCAATTTTGTTTTCTTGATGATTTCAAAACTACTGATTCGATCATGATGAGATTCTGTATTTTGATGTAGAATGATATATTCAAGCTAAATTTTGTCCAGATCGCACGACCAGAACCATAGAAAATTATAAGTCTCGAACGGAAGGAGTGGATCTCGAATGTTGCGGTCACGTATATTGATGAGAAGAATACGACTTGGGTTCCGTAAATATGGCAGTTCAAAATATTTGTTTTCCTGATAATTTCGAAACTACTGATTGGATTAGAATGAAATTTCTAGACCACCAAGATCATAGATAGCGTAGAACATTTTAGCGAATTATCGAAAACAAAATTGGTCACTTAGCACTGACGTCAAGTCTGGAGTTTCGCCTTAGTTTAAAATTTTTTGGACAGCTGTCAAAAACCTCTTCAATTGGTTCCCAAAACTGAAATATGCGAACCCACCTACAAGTAGCATAAACGGGCGCTCAAAGCTCCTGACTCCAGTGCAGTGATTTTTATAATTTTTTACACTTTCATAACTTCAAAAGATGTAACTAACGTATTATATTGAATATTTCAGAAAAACTCAAGTTTATTTTCACATGGAACAGGCAGGATGCTCAATTCATATACAACTCATTTTTGGTTTTTGAAATAACCTAACCTAAAGAATAATCCAGCTGAAGTATCTGCAATATCACCGAGATAGGTAAACGGAGTAAAACAAAATATATTTTCATTTTCTCCAAAGATCACACATTTCCCGGACACAGAAGTTCAGAAAAGTGAGAGAGCCTTTGAACAAGAAAAAAAAATTATTGTCGAAGGCTTTCTATAGTAATAATAATAATAATATTTTTATTCATCCTGTGAGACATGTTTACATGTATAGGACAAGTCATGATAATATAATGAATAAATACATTCAAAAGTACATTGAGCAGTTTTCACCAAAATTATAGTTGTAGTTATCCTTAACGCTATAGAAACAATTCTCCATACAAAATTTCAAACCACCTTCTTGAATTTATTCTTAGGAAGACTCTGAATGCATCGTGGAAGATGATTAAATACCTTAAAACCCTGATAAAGCGGAGACATCTCAAACTTAGCTGTTTTATGAATCGGAAAATATAATTCATTCTTGTTTCTCGTATTGTGTGAATGAAAACTAGAAAGCTCTACAATACTTTCCTCACTCTCCTTCACATATATAAGGCACTTAAGTATAAATAAAGAGGCCAATGTGAGAATACTATTATCTTTGAAGAGGGGTCTGCATGAGGTCCACGGATGGCAATTGAACATCAAACGCATTATTCGTTTCTGAATGAAAAAAACTGTACTTACATCTGAAGCATTACCCCAGAGCAGAATGTTGTAAGACAGGTGACTATATACTAAAGAATAGTAGACGTTGATAAGAGATTTTAACGGAAGTGAACTTTTAAGTCTACTTAACGCGTAATAGGAACTGTTGAGCTTTTTACAAAGGGCATCAATATGCGAATGCCATTTCAGATATCTGTCAATATGTATACCAAGAAACTTAACACAGTCATTAGATGTGATAACTGCATCAGAATAGGTACCGAACAACAAGTGTGTTACCCCCAGAGTTAGATAAACCAAAACGAATGCATTCCGTTTTATTGACATTCATCTTAATTCTATTTGTGTTACACCATTCCACGAAATTTTGTAAAATGAGCTCACACAAACATCGTAATTCCTCCAACGATTCTGCTGATACCGCTATGGAGGAATCATCGGCGAACAATACTATCCTGACAATCTGATGCAGTGACTTGTTGGAGTTGAGTATTCTGGTGAAAATCTTCCTCAAGATTGGTGGAAGGTCGTTTATAAACAAGAGAAACAGTAGGGGTCCCAGGACAGAGCCCTGAGGCACTCCTAATTTCAAATTTCGCTCACTTGAATAACAATCATCAACTCGAACGGTCGCGACTCTGTTTCCGAGATAACTCCGAATCCAATCGTGAAAGATACCTCTGAATCCCAAGTTGTAAAGCTTGTTCAAAATAAATTCATGTGAGAGACTATCGAATGCTCTCGATAAATCAAAAAACAAAGCTGCTACATGTGCGCCTTTATCAAGGTGCTCATAGACAAATTCAACAAAGTTCAACGCGCCAGTCTGAGTTGAGCGGCCGGATCTGAAGCCATGCTGCGCACTATCAAGAATCTGAAACTTGTCGAGATATCCCATCATTCTACTATATATTACCTTCTCGAATACTTTGGAGAAGGTACTCAGGATGGCAATAGGTCTGTAGCTCGAAACATCAGCCATATCATCCCTTCTGAAGACCGGAATAACACAGACCTTTTGAGGAGGCAAGGAAATACACTGGTGGTAACTGATAAGTTTATGATATGCGCAAAATGAGTACTTATATCATCAATTATCAGTCCCAAAATTCGTGCAGAAACGAAATCGACTCCAGAGCTTTTAGTTTTTTTTAGTAATTTGACAACATTAATAATCTCCAGTTCAAGAACTGGATAAACGAAAAAAATTGTGTGTAAAATAGGTGAAGTGGTACACGAGGGGTGTAATGAACCCTTGAAATAAAAGCTGAGGGAAGTCTCCGCGATCGTGGTGAAATAATCTACAAAGATTTCCGGAACTACTTTGGGATCATTATTTGAAACTCCATCAACAGTGTGCGAAATAGACTTATGATCCTTCATTTTCCTACCAGTCATAGTATTCACCATATCCCAGACAGTTCTAATTTTATTTTCTGATATTTCAATTTGTTGTTTATTGAATTTAAATTTTGCACTCTCAATAAGTGAATGATAAGAGGATTTGGCTTTCTTATATAAATCATAGGTAGACTGACTATTGAAACTCTTATGCAACCAATGGAGATCATTCAGATTACGTTTTGCAGTAATAATATCAGATGATCCACCTTTCAGCATGCTGGACCCGACCAGAGCATATTTTGAGTGGACAACAATCGTCAAAAGTGTGTTTTATTATATTGAAGAATGCTTTAAAACATTCATCTACATGTTGGAACTTGTAAATATTACCAAAATCACACTGCGAAATGTTTCAGAATCTTCATCGCGTAGCCACACATTGGGTACAAACACAATTATTGATTGGATCAAAGTATAGCCTCCAATCTCATGGAAAATATTTCAGCGCTGAGTCGAACCGGATGATTCCTAAAACGAACGCTACGTGGGCGTTTGTTTCTCTGAACAAAAGAATTATCATTCTACCCAAATATCTGTGATTTTCAAATTTCGAGCCGAAAATGGTCTCAACAAATGAAGAATTCGTCGTTCAATACAAATTCTGCCCGCCTGTCTGGCCTTGCGGCCATACACACGATAAATTTCGAAAGAAGAGGCCTGGAGTTTTGAAATTTTGAGGAAACCTTCGAGGTCGGAATGCACCAGTTCAGTTCAGTTAAGGGGCAAAATCCTTATTTCTTGTGGTCGGGTGGAATTGCTTCATTGCATGTAACTATCTGGATTGCCTCTTTTTCCGAAAACAACCGAAGTTGCATTTCGGATCTCATCAACGTTTGTCAGCTTACCGCCTTGAGTGTTGTGCGCTTCAGAGCTTTCGACACGTCCATGCAATTATTCTAGAAACGTTGGAAACAGTGACACTGACCAGGTTCTTCTTAAGGTGGGTACATGCATGCTCCGAATACCCCCGCGAATAGCTTCGCGTACACCGACGCGATCAACAAAAGTTCGCGACGATGTTGCAGGGTGCGTTGACAAAATAACACCGTTTTGAACTTCGCACTGTACATGTGTGTGTGTTTCCGTTGATGCGATAGCCCTTTACCGACCACGGACGGAACGCCATCATGTTAAAACGTGTGGTTGCAAACCTTCGTTCACACTTGGGTACGCGACGCGGTTCGGTACTGTATTCGGAGCATGTCTGTACGCACCTTTACCTTTTTTTAGTCCCCACTACAATACAGAGATTGTACAACCTATCGAAATTGAAAGTTTCATTATTTTAGGTTTTCATCCGATATGAGAGCATCGACTTCTTGGTTCAGTTGCAAGTCATTCTGGTAAAAATAATTGACAATACTTCATCTTCAATCATTACGAATTGTGAATTATGAGACAGATACACTATGACCACGTATTCATTTTTTTCTTCCGCTTCATGAAATGTGAAAAATCCCTTTTTATTATCCCCTAGAAACGTTGTTAGTTTCCGCTAATCCTCGAAACTCTCTGGGGAACACTTTAGTGTATTCTTTCAAAAGTTATGGCTCTGGGTATTCCAGTCCAGTCAGCAGTATCCATGAAAGTAAACGGCCAAACCTTCTCTTTTTGAAGCGCTGCCGCAAAATCCTATTTCTTTGAACTGTCCGTAGAAGAGTTTCTCTCTTGCCTAGCAAGTTTATTCGGTGGCTTTGTTGTATATTCGGTTGTTGCAATCATCCGAGCATTCTTTGAAATAATGTTTTTCGGGTCTCTTTCCTAATGGGAGTTTTCTGTTTCTTACTAGAAGTTCTAACCTCAACTTTGGATCTGAGGTTATTAATTTCAGTGATAATTTATTGGGATGTTACTTTCATCCTTAGTTTTTGCATAACCCTGTTGGCTTGGCTCTGGCTTCGCGAAGTAGAGTATACTTATTTCTGCCATCTTGCATTTTCAGTTTCTGCTGCTTTCGTCCATTAATTTTCTGATCTTCAGATTTCTGTGAGCTTTTATATTTGGTTCTATATTTTCGTTGAGTTTTTAGGGATGTTTCCCAATTCTTGAGATTTGTGTATCTCGGTAGAGTTTTTCATTCGTTCGATACCATGGTGCGCTTAGTACTTGATGCATTCATATATTCTGTACTCTTCGAAATTTTCTTATGTTTCAGTCCGATCATTTTTTGCAGCACGGTGATGCATATAAATCCTAATGATGGTAATCATAATGAATGGTTTTTGAATAAGGACCTGCATTTAGATCCCTTCACGTCTCGTCTCATTTTTCCATTCTGCTGTTGTTTACATGGATTGATCCTTCTTTCGCTAGGTTCTTCGCTATCCGTTAATAGGCTTCTTCGCAAAAATTATGCCATCTTGTCTGTCGTTCTGATTGGTGATTTCAGTATTTTTCTCATTCTTTTGTTTTCGTATTATTTCAATGTTTCTATTTTTTGAGCGCTCGTTTTCCTTACACGAGGGCTATATTATTATCATTTCATTACGATGTCTGTATTTTTCAAATTTTTAGCCGAAAATGGCCTTAATCGACAAGATTCGACTAACAGATGACGAATCCGTCAGAAAATACAAGTCTGTCCGTCCCTCCGCCTGTAAGAACGATAACTCGCAAACGCAACAACCTAGAGACTTGCAATTTTCAGTGTGGTTTCAGTTCCCAAATACCGCGGTTGAGTTCGTTAATGGCAGAATTCCACCAGGTGTTCCGTTAATGAAACTCGTGCCTGAAGTGCAAGTTCGAGTGTTCCCCCACATAGAAACCGAAGTTTTCTTTTCAAGGAAGATATTGTTTTGAAGCCAGTTCGTATTATAAGCTTTTAACATCCACTTCTAATCAACTCAAGTTTTTCTGTATTTTAATCTGTAGATCTAGTAATCCTTCATCTCATAGTTAGCATTATTATTCCGGGAAGAAATGAAGTTTCTTTTTGAGCGCCCGTACTACTTATACGAGGGCTATATCATTTCGTCACGATGGCCCTATTTTTCGAATTTTGAGCCGAAAATGGCCACGAACGACAGAGTTCGACTCACTGATGACGAACCCGTATACACGATAACTCTCGAACGGAATGTCCTAGGAACTTGAAATTTTCAGGGTAAGTTCGAATCTCGAATGCCGCGGTTGAGTTCGTTATTGGGCAAAATTCGCCCAGGGGTTCCGTAAATATAGCCGCTCGCAATTTTGTTTTTCTGATTACTTCGAAACTACTGATTCGATCGGAGTGAAATTTTGCACACAAGTGGAGAATTACGTATTCAAGCTACATGCAATTGTCCAGCTCGCATGACCATAACCATAGGAAACATAAAAAATTATAACTTTGTAATGGAAAGGCCTATGGACTTGAAATTTTCAGGATAGGTGTGGATCTCTAATGTTGCTGTCACGTTCATCAATGAGCAAAATTAGACTAGGGGTTCCGTAAATATGGCCGTTTGAAACCCAGTTTTCTCGATAATTTCAAAACTATGGGTTTGATCATGACGAAATTTTGTATTTGAATTGAGAATGATATATTCGAGCTACATTTTGTCCAGATCGCATGATCAGAACCATAGAAACCATAGAAAATAATAACTTTCGATCGGAAAAGCCTACGGACTTGAAATTTTCAGGATAGGTTCGGATCGCAAATTTCGTGATAACGTTCATCAATGAGCAAAATTAAACAAGGGGTTCCGTAAATATAGCCGTTCAAACTATTATTTTCCTGATAATTTCGAAACTACTCATTGGATTGGGATGAAATTTCGCACATATATAAATAATGTATTCAAACTTTGTGGGAAATTTTGTCCAGATCGCATCACCAAGACCATAGATACCGTAGAAAATTCTAGCGAATTATCGAAAAAAAAAATTTGTCAGCTAAAGCACTGACGTGAAGTCTTGATTTTCGCTTTAGTTTGAAATTTTCTTTGACAGCTGTCAAAATCTTTCCAATTGGTTTCTAAAACTGGAGAATACGAATCTACCTACAAGGTGGATGAACGAGCGCTCAAAAGCTCCTGACTTCACGGCAGTGCTTTTCTAAATTTTAAAAAACAGACTTTCGAAATGGAAAAACATAATTTTGAATTTCATGAGATCATAGCTTATATTCCGCTTTCGCCATATTAACAATCGGACGCTTGATACTCTACCATATAGGTCGAACAGACGCATTCGAATCATGGAAATTATACGGACCTGGATTTTTCGTTCAATTCAAAAATGAATTGATTCACCCATGGAAGTGTGTTCCAAGTTCCAAATATCAATTGATTATACTGGATGGTTCAAAAGTTATAAGCAATTGAAAATATTGGCGAATACATAAAACACCCTGTATCCCGGCTATGAAGTTGATTAGACCTATCACATATAGGTTTTTCGGACTCGTCTAGGGTAGCTCTACCTCAGGTTAACGCTGGTACATTTACCAATGAAACACCCGTATATAGATAATAGATCTGAAAAATATTTACAATTTGTTTGAAGCATGCGCCGGTCCGTCAGTCGACAAACATAAAATATTACACATTCACGATGAATAGTCAAGTGTTCAACTAGAGCTCTCTACATTTGACCGAAAATGATTTTTGAACACTCACCTCGAAATGGTTGACTGCTTGTCTTCTGGTTTTGTTGGATGTCCATTCAACCAGGCCCTTCCATTGATATTTGGACCTGAAAATGGACGAAATAGGTTTTTGATCTTGACTAAAAAATAACGTACATTATAATGCCGATGTTAAAAATTCTGATGAATCAAAGCTCAAGTCCTATTTGAGGATAGACTCCGAAATTTTTAGATAATATACAGGCTCTCCCAGAACGCATGGATAATCCTGAAACACCTTATATGTAGTAGAGCTATTATGCGCTCAGAATAAAATACAGAAGGAAATCTTTCCCATCTTGAATACCCAAGATATGTCAGTTTTTTTTTGGTTTAATTTTTGTTTACCCTACTTTGCGTTTCTGTATATCAGGTCTTCGAATGAATTGGATCCAACGTTTTATCGGTGTTATTATATTGTTCATGAATATTGTTCTAAGAAAAATTCGAGAATCCGCCAGGAATATCGATATAACATGAGAGGTTAGAACACAGATCAGTTGAAGGATGATGTTCCTCTGTGTTTCTAACCTCTCATGTTATATCGATATTCCTGGCGGATTTTCGGATTTTTCTTGGAATTCCATCACAAGTGATCACATGAGGAAAATTTCAAATCGATTGGATTCTATGAGTTTATGTTCGTGTTCGTCGTGCAAAGAGACCCCTTCCGATATTTTCCCTATAGTTCTTCGTCACAGCTTGGAAACTTGAAACATCGGGATCAAGCATGTAATTTGAAAGAACCTTAGTACTGAGTATTTTTCAGATATTTTTTGAAGCAGAGAAACGGCAAAAACAAAACAAACAATTGTTATGTTATTCTCATGTTACGTAATTCCGCTGTATGAATTCACCCCTAGGCGTTTCAGCTCATCTTGTTTATTTGAGGGTACGTTCAAACGTGACCCACATAAATATTTTATGCGTACCGATATTGTTATAAATGAGCAGTTTCATTGGATTTCCCAGACAGGTAATTGTATACATATAAGAGCTTCACGTTGAAGTCGGATTTGTGATTTGTTCGCCCACAGGACTTCATCGTGTAATTAGATGCTAAGTTATTCCTGGCAATAATAAATATCTCAATTCCCTTCCAATTGACTGCAATCTCTCCGCATACGTGCACATATGCGACTGTTGTACATGCTCTTCCTATCTACATATGCATCTTCAGCTCGTCTATCTATTCGATTAACATTTACCTTCGTCTGCTCAGAACTATCAGCACAAGCTTGTTTTTTGAGGAATGTGATATCTCTAGAAATTTCATCATAATACATATAATAATAATAATAATAATAATATTGTCTTCATTCTCACTTTATTTTCTACAATAAGAAAACTATTCAAATTACAATGATTGATGTGAGAAAAGGCGAAGTCCAGATATATGCGAACACAATCTGCTCTACTGACCCTTTCATTTTCAAACAGAATATTTGGAAGGAAATGTTATCCACGATTATATGGCGTACAATAGAAAAATAATTAAAATATTGAAAAAAATATCGAAAACTATTAGACCTATCCATCTTAGAATTAAGGAAAAAAAATCAATCGTTATCAAGCTAGTTATCATGTTCAAAGTAATATTTAAACAAATTAACTTCAAATCTAATCAAATTCATTGGCTTGAGTAATGGTGGAAGTGAATTGAATAAAAGATATATTATAAGTAAAACAATGCTGTTCTATGACTAGGAGGCGTTATCAAGCTCTGAAGCGAGCCTTACACGGTCAATATTATTGAAGCAATATTATTGACGCAATATGTTTAAAAAACGGTATCAATATTATTGTGTCAATATCCCCCTTACACGTTCAATATATTGATCGATATCGATATTGCTTCAATAATATTGACCGTGTAAGGCTCGCTTTAGATCCCATATCAATATTGTGAACATGACTTATAGTTATTTATTGTACAATGCGATAAAATTGTACTTTATCTTTGAGAGTGTCTTTTAGCGTCTAAACGTCGGGACCCTAATTACGCTCGAGAAGATAATGCGATTTCTTCGTCGTATGTAATACAACATTTTTTTCTATAGCAAGCCTTCAAATTCAGGTTAAAAATAAAATCTCAAAGAAAATTGTAATTTTTGCCACAAAAATCGCAACTGTGTTGTTCCGTTACTATGGGTATATGAATGACTCTGTAAACAAATGTGAAACAAATTTCACGTTCTGGTTTCTGCGGAGTGTTCAGTATTTTTCCATTTTGTGCACGAAACGAATACGAAATGTATGGAAAAGAATTAACATAAGAAGAAGAAAACTTGCCATCAGTTGTAGAAGATGCAGCGTTGGAAGCAGAAGGTTTATTGTTGCCCCAAAAATCTAGGATGATATAGGTATGTATTGAAAATTTGAAAAGCACTGCCGTGAAGTCAGGAGCTTTTGGGCGCTAGTCCATTCATCCTGGTAGATTCGCATTCTCCAGTTCAAGAAACCGATTGGAAAAATTTTGAAAGCTATAAAAAAAATTTCAAACAAAGGCGAAAACCCAGACTTCACGTCAGTGCTTTAGGTGACCAATTTTTTTTCGATAATTCGTGATGCGATCTGGACAAAATTTCCCAAGTAATTAGAATACATTATTTTCCATCTATGTGCGAAATTTTATTAAAATCCAATGACTAGTTTCGGAGTTATCAGGAAAAAAATATTTTGAACTGCCATATTTACGGAACCCCCAGTTTAATTTTGCTCATTGATGAACGTGACCGCGAAATTCGAGATCCGAACCTACCCTAAAAATTTCAAGTCATAAGGCCTTTCCGTTCGAAAGTTATAATTTCCTATGGTTTCTATGGTTCTGGTTATGCGATCTGGTAAAAATGTAGCTTGAATATATCATTCTCCATTAAAATACAAAATTTTGTCCCAATCAATTCCATAGTTTCGAAATTATCGAGAAAACAAAATTTCAAACGACCATATTTACGGAACCCCTAGTCTGATTCTGCTCATTGATGAACGTGACTACGACATTTCAGATCCACACCTATCCTGAAAATTTGAAGTCCTAGGCCTCTCCATTACAAAGTTATAATTTTCTATGGTTCTGGTCATGCGATCTGAACGAAATTTTGCGTGTAGCTTGAACACGCCATTCTCCATCTGAGTGATTCACCTTGATCGAATCTGTAGTTTCGAATTAATCGGGAGAACAAAGTTTCGAACGGTGTTGAATGAAAATTGTGACATTTCTAAATTCAGCAAGTTGACCAACTTACTGAAGAACCTGAGTGGAGGATACAAAGCTAAAAAGTCCAGAATCCTGGAGTCAGATCACATTATCAAATTTCTGACAGAAGCTTCTGATGACTTCTATTTGTTTATGAAGGCTATTGCTAATTTTGATGTGCATGGAGCGGCCAGGTCCGATGAATTGCACAAGTTAAAAGTGTTTAATGTGGACGACAGAAAATCGGTGATACTCGTTTCATTATCTTATACTTGAACCAAGCAGGATAAGTCGTGATAAGAAAAGTGGAGTGAGTTTCTTGGAAATTGTGAGAAAGTACAATGTCTTGCGCACCAAAAACGTACCTACCTCACAGTATGTTTTTTGTGAATTACCGACAGCATAAGTGCTCTGCTCACCCGGTGGGGATTAACACTATATATAAGATCGTCAAAAAGATTGCGGATTTTTGAAGCTACCAAATCCAGAAATGTATACGGGGCATTGTTTCCGCCGTTCTTCAGCTATCATGTTGGCAAACTCTGGTGCTGATCTGGTAAGAGCTCAGGTGGATGGAAATCGTCATCCGTTGCAGTGTTACATTGAACATACATTATGCAATAAATACCTCGGTTCAAGTGTCGAAGCAGACGAGTAAAAGTTGTGGTGTGTTGGAAAGATTTTGTAAGCTGTCAAAGAAAATTTCAAACTAAGGCGAAAATCAAGACTTCACGTCGGTGCTTTAGGTGACCAATTTTTTTTTTCGATAATTCTCAAAATTTTTTTACGGTATCTATGGTCTTGGGAATGCGATCTAGACAAAATTTCCCACATAGTTTGAATACATTATTCTTCATCTATGTGCGAAATTTCATCCCAATCCAATAAGTAATCTAATTCTGCTCATCGATGAACTTAATCACGAAATTCGCGATCTGAACCTACCCTTAAAATTTCAAGTCCCTAGGCTTTTCCGTTCGAAAGTTATTATTTTCTATGGTTTCTATGGTTCTGATCATGCGATCTGGACAAAATGTAGCTCGAATATATCATTCTCAATTTAAATACAAAATTTAGTCATGATCAAATCCATAGTTTTGAAATTATCGAGAAAACTGAGTTTCAAAGGGCCATATTTACGGAACCCCTAGTCGAATTTAGCTCATTGATGAACGTGACAGCAACATTCGAGATCCACACCTATCCTGAAAATTTCAAGTCTATAGGCCTCTCCATTACGAAGTTATAATTTTTTATTGTTCCTATGGTTCTGGTCATGCGAGCTGGACAAAATTGCATGTAGCTTGAACACGTAATAATCCAACTTTGTGCAAAATTTCACTCCGATCGAATCAGTAGTTTTGAAGTAATGAGAAAAACAAAATTTCGAGCGGCTATATTGACGGAACCCCTTGGCGAATTTTACTCAATAACAAACTTAACCGCGGCATTCGAGATTCGAACCTACCCTGAAAATTTCAAGTTCCTAGGATATTCCGTTCGAGAGTTATCGTGTATACAGAAGGCCGGACGTACGGACAGACTCGAATTTTTTGACGGATTCGTCATCAGTGAGTCGAACACTGTCGTTCGTGACCATTTTCGGCTCAAAATTCGAAAAATACAGACATCGTGACGAAATGATATAGCCCTCGTGTAAGTAGTACGAGCGCTCAAAAAGAAACTTCATTTCTTCCCGAAATAATAATTACAACTATGAGATAAAGGATTACTAGATCTACAGATTAAAATTCAGAAAAACTTGAGTTGATTAGAAGTGGATGTTAAAAGCTTATATTACGAACTGGCTTCAAAACAATATCTTTCTTGAAAAGTAAACTTCGGTTTCTATGTGGGGGAACACTCGGACTTGCACTTCAGGCACGAGTTACAAGTCACATTGAAAAGCCGGAATTGCACTTCTATCCACTGTTTCCAGTGGTTGGACGGTCATTCTTGTTATGGCTTGAAATAGGCTGAGCTTCATAAAAATTCATAAGAGTTTCCTCGAAGTAGGAATGTACAGGCTGTGCTGTGTATAAAGTTCTTGAAATGATATTGTATTTAGGTTTCTGAAGGGTCTTTCAAATTGAGTTTTCAAAAGAACGCGCCTATGTGACACACTTCAAACTCCGAACGCACCTATATTATATGTCATTTCGACAGCTGAAGGTTTTCTAAAAATACCTTTTTTTCAATCGATATCCAAAGTGGGCATTTGTGGTCATATTTGACAACGCAAACATCATCTTTTTCGAGGAACGTCACTTTGTCGCTTGTAATCGACAAAATGGAAAACACGCTCCCTTTCCCAATTATTAACTTTAAATGAAATATGCATGCTCAGAGTATCCAATGACAACGAGTAAATGACATCTTTCATTTGATTGAAAAATTTCCCAAATAATAATCATAATATGTGAGCGAGAAGCAGCAATAATGGAAGAACAGTGATTATTCATTTACACCACCTGAAATTGCAAGCGCCGCTAAAGTCGCGACGTTAAACCTATTTCCAGAAAAGTCGCGGAGAAAGTATAAAAAGCAGAACGAACACTTCACATGGTGTAATTCAAGGAAAGTTAGAAGGTTCATTGAAAACATAAAACAAAATTTTTGGAAATATGTGAACTGCTCGATTGTAGGAAAAATCTTGTGTGCAATTCGAGCGCAAATTCGTTGTCGATTTCAAGAGATTGCCGCGCGACGAAGGAGTCTCTTTCAATCAACAATATATCATTTTGCGCTCTTAATACACAAATAGCTATTCCTAAAAATGGTGGTATCCATCACTACAACGTATTGAGATTAATTTTCTGATATAAATGGTCGTTGTAAGAGAAATGTAATTCGCGAATTACGCGATGTTTGTGGTCGACACAATCATCAAACTGACCATCAAATTGGTAATCTTGTTCTGAAATTTCAAGAAACTGGTGCAGTACGAGATACAGAAAGACGTCTGTATGCTCGTACCGGTCCTTCAGAAGAAAATATTGCGTCAATTTTCCGACGTTCATAATTGGGACCTCCTGAGTCAACTGTATGGCGTATAATTCGCAAAGATTCAGCGTCGAAGGCCATAAAAGTTGAATTGACACAAGAATTGCTGCCACAATATCAATCAATTTGATACTGGAATAAAAGGACGATTTTTCAGAAGAAAATCATCTTTTCGGACAAAGGACATTTCGAGATCGGTGGCTACATAAATAAACAAAACTGCCGTATTTAGGGAGAGGAAAACCTTGGAGTGATCCAAGAGAGGCCAACGCATCCATAAAGAGTCAATGTTTGGTGTGTATTGTGATCTGGTGGTGTGATTGGTCCGTACTTTTTCGAAAATGATGCTGGAAGAACCATAACCGTTAACGGTACTAGATGTCGCGACATGATACAATCAATCTTTTTATGGCCAAAACTGAAGAATATTGATACTGAGGACATGTGGTTTCAACAAGACGCAGCTAAGTGTCATACAGTCATAGGAACTTTGCAATTACTGCATACATAGTTCCCAGACTGTGTTATTTCCAGCCTGTGATTTGAAAGCGTAAGTTGTTAGCACACCGGAACAACAAGCAATAAGCAACAGGCAATGCATTTAAGCTATTTCACATAACCAAATTAATAAAATAAAATTACGAAAAGCACTGCCGTGAAGGCAGAAGCTTTTGAGCGCTCGTACATGCACCTTGTAGGTAGATTCGCATTTTCCAGTTTTAGAAATCAATTGAAGGAATTTTCGACAGCTGTCAAAAAAATTCTGAAACTTAGGCGAAACTCCAGTCAGTGCTTCAGCTGATCAATTTTTTTTCGATAATTCGCTAGAATTTTCTACGGTATCTATGGTCTTGGTGCTGCGATCTGGACAAAATTTTGCACGTAGTTTGAATACATTATTTCTCAGCTAGGTGCAAAATTTCATTCCAAACCGATCAGTATTTTCGGAACTATCAGGAAAAAAAATTTTGAACGGCCATATTTACGGAACCCCTAGTCTAATTTTGCTCATTAATAAACGTTACCGCGATATTCGCGATCCAAATCCACCCTGAAAATTTCAAGTTCCTTGGCTTTTCCGTTCAAAAGTTACAATTTTCTATGGTTTCTATGGTTCTGGTCATGCGATCTGGACAAAATATTGTTTTAATATATCATTCTCGATTCAAATACAGAATTTCATCTCGATCGAATCCGTAGTTTCGAAATTATTTTTTTTTTTAGTTTCGTCATCAGTGAGTCGAACATAGTCGTTTGAGACCATTTTCGGCTCAAAATTCGAAAAATACAGACATCGTGACGAAATGATATAGCCCTCGTGTAAGTAGTACGAGCGCTCAAAATGTCATAATATAGCACATGGTCGAAATGTTGAGGGTTATTCTTTAATTTAACATTTCTTGATGTCACGAAATATTAGGTTGGGAAAAAGTAATTTCGTATTTTTCGCTTTATTTCAATGCTTCATAAAAAGTGTTACAATCATCTGATTTCAGTCAAATATGCGCCGTTCGGTTCTAAAACTTGTTGCCAACAAGAATCTGACTGTATAATGCCCCTCCCTCAGATGCTTTTGTCCCTATTAGCAAAAAACCAATTTTTACAGGCCCCTATTGAGGCCAAATTTTTACCTCTAAGCGCGTTAGCCATGGACAGGAACAGGTGGTAGACACTTGGTGCCAGGTCCGGACTATAGGGTGGATGCATAAGAACTTTCCATCCTAGCTCCCGAAGCTACTGGCGCGTAATCAAAGATGTGTGTGGTCTGGAGTTGTCCTGATTGAACACGATTCTGTTCCTATCCACCAATGCTGGCCGCTTCTGTTCGATCACCAGCTTCAAATAGTTGAGTTTTTCACTGTAGAGGGCAGAATTGAGCGTTTGATCATAGGGGAGCAGTTCATAGTGAAGCACTGTCTGCCTATCCACCAAACACCTTCCTGGCCGTCAATGTTGGCTTAGTCACGGTCTGGTCCACTTCGTTGGATTTCGACCACGATCTGTGTCGCTTGACATTGTTGAAAGTAACCCATTTTTCATCATCCGCTTCAGAAATGGGTCGATTTTGTTGCGATTCAGCAGCGATTCGCAGGTGGAAATTCGGTCTATAATTTTTGTGCTTACTGCTTGTCTTCTGCCCTAATATCATGGCTTATAAGATAACAACGAAAGAGTCGAAATATTTCAAACCAAAATTTGCTCTTTTGGAAGCTCTTTATGATGTTCGATTGTTTTTATCCCGACACTTCTAGTTCTCTGTGAGACCCCTCAGAAGCTCAGAGCTTCAGAAGCTCAAAATAATTTGAAGGAATAAACCCAATATTCATAATACAGATAAAAAATGTGAAGAATACAGACTACTACTACTCGTAACGATGGTTCAAAATGTCCACCACCTTTTTCAATACCTTTCACCCATCGTTTTCGCACTGCATCTACAACCCTGCGAAGTTCACAACGTTTCTGACGCATTTCTGCGTGTTACAAATTTATTCTTTCGATCAGATCCTCTCGAGTTTGAACTCGAATTTGATATACTTCTTCTTCCAAGGTGTTCCAGACATAAAAATCCGAAGGCGTAAGGTCAGGGCTCCTTGGTGGTCATCTTACTGGGCCTACCTCCCAATTCATTGCACCCCGAAATATTCATTCATCAAGTTCCGCAAATTCCGGCGTTGGGAGTCATGAGAGTTCTTTTCGGACCAGTAATACTCTAAGTAAGGATAAAGGTCGTAACTGCAAAAATGGTCGAAAATAAGTTAGGAGAATCATCACATAGACCTCAACAATCTGCATCTATGTGTTAAGCTGAAAAGTCGTGTCTCGCCCGGAAAACCTCGAATTATAGTATGGAAGAAAGGTCGTATCTTCCAACAGAGCCCTTATGTTAAGGGATTTAGTCGTATAATGTGTTATGTTGAGTTTAAATGTCGTAACTCCAAAAATTTCGGTAGATACGACATTAGCATCGCATGTAAGTTACGACTATTCGCTTTGATACCATGTGAGTAATAATTGAATATGAAGTCATCATTAAGATGTTCAGCTGATCTCCAGAAGGTTATTATGCTCCCTAGATGCGAAATGTTCAGAGAGGTGATTTTTGTTCCTCGTCTTATTGCCTCCAATTTGAGTTTAATTTTAGTTGGTAAAAATAAAAATTATTTGAAGCACTGCCGTGAAGTTAGGAGCTTCTGAGCGCTCGTTCATCCACCTTTTAGGTAGATTCGCATTTTCAAGTTTTACAAACCAATTGAATTAAGTTTTGACAGCTGTCAAAAAAATTTCAAACTGAGGCGGAATTCCATACGTCACGTCAGCGCTTTGGGCGACCAATTTTTTTTTCGATTATTCGCTAGAATTTTCCACGGTATCTATGGTTCTGGTGATGCGATTGGGACAAACATTATTCTTCATTTTTGTGCAAAATTTAATTCCAATCCAATCAGTATCAGGAAAAAAATATTTTGAACGGCCAAATTTACGGAACCCCTAGTCTAATTTTGGTCATTGATGAACGTGATCGCGACATTCGCGATCCAAACCTACCCTGACAATTTCAAGTCCCTAGGCCTTTCCGTTCGTACATTATAATTTTTTATGGTTTCAATGGTTCTGGTCATGCGATCTGGACAAAATGTAGCTCAAATATATCAATCTCAATCAAAATACAAAATTTCGACACGATCGAATCCGTAGTTTTGAAATCATCGAGAAAACTGAATTTCAAACGATCATATTTACGAAACCCCTTGTCCAATTTTGCTCATTGATAAAAGTGACCGCGATAATCGATATTCACACCAATCCTGAAAATTTCAAGTCCCTAGGCCTTTCCGTTCATGAGTTATGAGGATGCCATAGTCCTGAAAAGTTTTACTCGTTTTTCTCTAAACACGGCAAATTGCACTTACGACCTTTATCCTTATTAGGGCAGAATACATATCGATTGCTTCAACGCTAGAGAATTCATTATATCAATCCAAAGCAGCATAACGGACATATTGGATAAAATGCCCCTGGCTAACAGACAAAATATCTGGTTTGAAATGGATGGCTGCCCAGCTCATAATAGCCGGAATGTACGGGACTCAGGCAATGAATGAGTATTTTGAGGTGCAATGGATTGGGAGGTACGGTCCGGTGAGATGGCCACCAAGGCCTGATCATACACATTTGGATTTGTATGTCTGGAACACCTTGAAAGAAAAAGTATATAAAATTCGCGTTCAGACTCGAGAGGATCTGATCGAAAGAATAAATTTGTGTTGTGCAGAAATGCGTCAGAAACGTTGTGAACTACGCAAGGTTGTAGATTCATTGCGAAAACGATGTGTAAAATGTTTTGAATAAAGCAGTGGACATTTCGAACAAAAGTTTGATCCAACTTGAAAGATAGGGTAAAGTAGGGTGAGATGGCCAGCCGGGAGAGATGGCCAACAGCTAAATCTCCATAACGCGTCGTTTTATGGCGCTGCTTGTCCTCCCCAGCGATCTTCGACTATGTGTGAGCAGGGCCCTTGTATTTTCGAATACGTCAAGGTGATATTAGAGCAGTCAAAAAATAAAAATAGCGCGTCCTTGTGAAATTATTTAATGGTTTCTTACTTTCTACTACTGTGATTGTGCGAAAGTAAATTTATCGGTGATTTCGACGTATTGGGTGAGTACGATGTTCATTCCATAAGTTTTACCTCCAAAACTTGTTAAAAGAATGCAGTGAATTATTTTTTTCACGTGGCCATTTCTCCCTAGCATTAGGGAGAGATGGCCACCAAACTGTAGGGATAGATGGTCATTTAGTTTGTATGTCTATTTATTTATAGTTTGTCGTCTCTTTTTGTATACTGCGCAAAAATGCCAACGAAGTATAACATAACAAATCATGGAAACTATACTTCAAAATAAATTCGGAGGCTAGCAATAGAAGCTGTCAGAAACGGATCTTCTGTAACCGGAGTCTCAAAAACTTATGGTATTCCTAGAAAGACCCTTGAGAGGAAGGTGAAAAAAAGATTTGTAAAGAAAACCAAACAGGAAAAAAATTACGAAAAGCACTGCCGTGAAGGCAGGAACTTTTGAGCGCTCGTACATGCACCTTGTAGGAAGATTCGCATTTTCCAGTTTTAGAAATCAATTGACGGAATTTTCGACAGCTGTCAAAAAAATTCTGAAACTTGAGCGAAACTCCAGACTTCATGTCAGTGCTTCAGCTGATCAATTTTTTTTCGATAATTAGCTAGAATTTTCTACGGTATCTGTGGTCTTGGTGATGCGATCTGGACAAAATGTTGCACGTAGTTTGAATACATTATTCCTCAGCTAGGTGCATAATTTCATTCCTATCCGATCAGTAGTTTCGAAACTATCAGGAAAATAATATTTTGAACGGCTATATTTACGGAACCCCCAGTCTAAATTTGCTCATTGATGAACGTGCGATCCAAATCCACCCTGAAAATGTCAAGTTCCTCGGCCTTTCTGTTCAAAAATTACGATTTTTTATGGTTCTGGTCATGCGATCTGGACAAGATATTGCTTTAATATATCATTCTCGAATAAAATACAAAATTTCATCTTGATCGAATCCGTAGTTTCGAAATCATCGAGAAAACAAAATTTCAAACGACCGTATTTACGGAATCCCTAGTATAATTCTGCTCATTTATGAACGTGATCACGACATTCGAGATCCACACCTATCCTTAAAATTTCAAGTCCCTAGGCGTTTCCGTTCAAAAGTTACAATTTTCTATGGTTTCTATGGTTCTGAACATGCGATCTGGACAAAATTCCACATGTAGCTTGAACACCTCATTTTTCATTTGAGTGCAAAATTTCATCTCGATCAAATCTGTAGTTTTCAAGTAATCAGGGAAACAAAACTTTGAACGGCCATATTTACGGAACCCCTGGTGGAATTTGGCCCATTAACGAACTTAACCGAGGCATTCGGGAACTGAACCCAAACTGAAAATTTCAACTCTCTAGGTTGTTCCGTTCGAGAGTCATCGTGCCTACGGTCGGACGGACAGACTCGAATTTTCCGACGGATTCGTCATCAGTGAGTCGAACATAGTCGATTGAGACCATTTTCGGCTCAAAATTCGAAAAATACAGTCATCGTGACGAAATGATATAGCCCTCGTGTAAGTAGTACGAGCGCTCAAAAAGGGCGCTCCAACCATATGGCCAACACACCCCACTGAACTGGGATAGATGGCCACATAACACTTATATTTATAAATAATCAAACGAAAATTCTGAAAGTATTTTGACCCTATTCATTTACCTACCTGTTTGGAAGATAAATAAGCTGTTGAAATAAAAATATGATACAATCTTAAACATTAACAGAAACTTGCAGGCGCATACTTTGCAAAACGGTGGCCATCTCACCCGACTTCACTATAGTTTATACAATTTATAGTTGCAATATTTTTGAGCGCTCGTACTACTTACACGAGGGCTATATCATTTCGTCACGATGTCTGTATTTTTCGAATTTTGAGCCGAAAATGGTCTCAATCGACTATGTTCGACTCACTGATGACGAATCCGTCGGAAAATTCGAGTCTGTCCATCCGTCCGGCCGGCCGTCCGGCCGTAAGCACGATAACTCCCGAACGGATCAACCTAGAGACTTGAAATTTTCAGTGTAGGTTCAGATCCCAAATGCCTCGGTTGAGTTCGTTAATGAGCCAAATTCCACCAGGGGTTCCGTAAATATGGCCGTTCAAAGTTTTGTTTAACCGATTGCTTCAAAACTACAGATTCGATCGAGATGAAATTTTGCACTCAAATGGAAAATGAGGTGTTTCAGCTACATGCGAAATTTTGCCAAGATCGCATGACCAGAACCATAGAAACCATAGAAAATTGTAACTTTTGAACGGAAATGCCTAGGGACTTGAAATTTTCAGGATAGGTGTGGATCTCGAATGTCGTGATCACGTTCATCTATGAGCAACATTATACAAGGGGTTCCGTAAATACGGTCGTTTGAAATTTTGTTTTCTCGATAAATTCGAAACTACGGATTCGATCGAGATGAAATTTTGTATTTTAATCGAGAATGATATATTGAAGCAATATTTTGTCAAGATCGCATGACCAGAACCATAGAAACCATAGAAAATTGTAACTTTTGAACGGAAAGGCCTAGGATCTTGAAATTTTCAGGGTGGGTTTGGATCGCGAATATCGCAGTCACGTTCATCAATGAGCAAAATTAGACTAGGGGTTCCGTAAATATGGCCGTTCAAAATATTTTTTCCAGATAGTTTCGGAACTACTGATCGGATTGGAATGAAATTATGCACCTAGCTGAGGAATAATGTATTCAAACTACGTGCAAAATTTTGTCCACATCACCAAGACCATATATACCGTAGAAAATTCTAGCGAATTATCGAAACAAAATTGATCAGCTGAAGCACTGACATGAAGTCTGGAGTTTCGAGTTTCAGAATTTTTTTGACAGCTGTCAAAAGTTCCTTCAATTGGTTTCTAAAACTGGAAAATGCGAATCTACCTACAAGGTGCATGTACGAGCGCTCAAAAGTTCCTGCCTTCACGGCAGTGCTTTTCGTTATTTTTTTATTGCAAATTATTTGTTTATTATATTCGACAAAGAGATATAATTATCTGGGCAACGTGGGCCTCAAATCGACGGCAGGTCATCGCCTCCCCACTACAGCCGATCACTCGACAAGACCGATATCGTGCGAGGAGTGATGCCAAGTTTCTGGGTATTTCCCAAAATTGAAGAAATTTGGAACGGTTGAGAACTGGGTTGAAACTTAAGAAATCAAGGACAGGGTTAGGGTAGGGTTGGGTCAGGTTAGGGTTAATAATAATAATAATAATTCCACTGGTTTCCGACGGATTCGTCACCAGCGAGTCGAACCTTGTCGGCTCAAAATTCGAAAAATACAGACATCGTGACGAAATGATACAGCCCTCGTGTAAGTAGTACGAGCGCTCAAAAAGAGGGCACGTGCTTGTATAAGTGATGGTAGAAGACATTTCGAACATAATTTATGAATACATTTTCTAATGAAATTTTGAGTTAATTTGCAATCAAAAGAAGTTCATTCGTTACTTTTCTTCCTTGGCTTATATCCTCTTTCAAATCAAAATCTGCTGAAACGAAACTAGTGCCTGCATGCCCACAAAAACTTCTCTAGAAAATAAAGAAGCAATTTGGCAAGTTTTTAGAATAGTTTTTCCATACATAAATTGTGGAATTCGAAACTTGCTGGGAAATTGATTCATCATCAGTCAGTCGAACTCTATCGATTGAGACCATTCTCGGGTCAAAATTCGAAAAATACAGACATCTAGACGAAATGATATAGCCCTCGTGTAAGTAGTACGAGCGCTCAAAAAGGGAAGTACGTGGAAATCTATATTTTCGAAGGACAACAGAATCCCAACGAATCAGCTCAGAATAGAACACAAGGATAGCACAGCACTCCTGGAACGAAAACCACAAAGGTAAATTGAAAAGAGCCTCTATGATATACGAGGACCAACACTGGACAAGGGGAAAAATGAAAGATGCAGCTCAAATCACTGTAACAAAAAACCCGTATGTACTCTAGACCTAGAAGTGAAGAATCCAGTGAATGCATTCTATTATTAGATCACAAAGAAAGAGCCATCAATCCAAAACGGCAAAAACCTTTAGACTAGAAGGTACTAAAAATCGAGAAAGTATTATAATTCTCCTGAAAGGTGAGGTGTCGGTATTTGCATCAATATAACTGTTATATATATTAAATTTAAAGGTAGGTTCAATTCAGAGAATATAGTAATAACTTCATGAGATGTAGAGATGAACTGTTTATTTCTTCTGTCGACACCACATATTGTACAATGTCAGTGAGGATGCTTTTATCATAAAGGTCATCGCACACTTGAATACTTCTATACATATAACATCTTCCCTTTTCAAAAATCAAAGTTCTTACTCACTAATCAAAACCTTTTTTTTTTTTCTTTTTTCAACATGACCCAATTAAATCAAATGAGAGTTTCACTCTAACTATGAGAACAAACAAAACTGAAGAATCATGAATTCCTCCTATTACTCTTAACCTAAGTGAATCAACATGATCCAGGAAAAAGAAGAAACAAAAAAATTGAATTCTACTACACAATTTGTGAGGAAAAGAGTAGGTTTGAGATTTAAAAAATTAATTATAATTGGGTTTGTTTAACCACTCTTCCATATCTTGTTACAATTCTGTTTTCATTTGGCCTTATCATCTCCTTTTGAGAGACTATGCTTTGCTTGAAAGTATTTGGATCTTCAATGTTTGGTTTAACATTACAATTACTGTGACTATCTTCATTTAATAATTTATTGATTAAAACTCTGAAAATTTATATTAATGAACGATGAAGAAGACTATCCGCTATCTTTCGGAATAAGAATCGTGCTTTTCACAAAAATAGATCCATATCCTATTTCTCAATTACTTTTGCACAGGCACTCAATATTTATGAGCAAGTGCTTGTCATGTAAACCGATATATCCCCTTATTTATTTCTTTGGCGAATACTGGTCCAGAAGTTGAATTATTACCTAGCTTAGTTGTCTTCATGAATATGTTAGAGCCGAGTCATATGCCATTTGACAACATCATATTTCCTATCATGTATTTATGTAGAACCAGACTTCGATATCAGGGAGGTATAAACTGAAATAATTTTCTCGGTGATGTTTTTGATTCAACGTATTTTCTATGTTAGACACGGTTGCCCAATAACAGATCAGTGTATTCCGAATGTATTGGGTTTAACTTCTTTTTGGAAAGAAACACTCTGTATTAACTCTGAGAGATTTTCTTGGTGAATTCCTAGCAATACTGCAAAAAAAATAGAATACCCGAATCACCTCCAGAAATGTTAGATTCTGAGAGAATGAAGCTGGACAAATATCTCACCCCGAAAGATATCCATTGAAACTAATGTATTGAGAATCCTCCTTCAATATGATCCTTAGAGCATCAAACACACCCCCAATATTGTTTAGTGTACCACAAAGCAGAATATGAAACAAAACCGCAGTTTTGAGACAGCAATTGAGAACAAACATTTTCCGATGAAAAAATTAATAGAAGCCCATTTATTTTTAATTTGGCCATATTCGGTACTGGGGGAAAGTAAACAATGGATCTGCCTCTTTAGAGAGAAGGAATTCGATGAATATGGTTATAAGTGAATGTTTCAATAGGCTCGTACAATTACGGGCTCAGTTATCTGTTCCTAGGATGGAGTATTTGTGTGGAAACCATAGCGGTTCTTATTGTTAACACATCGGTGTTTAATGCAAATCTCAACCTGTTGTAACTCACACGGAGTAACAATATCCTAGCTCGGTGTCAACTTAACGATATTATTTAAATCAAAGAATGGTATAGGTAGGCCTTTGTGCATGACCGAATATTCAATGACGTGTTCAGCTAGGAATGTCCTTGTGTTTCATATCGTATTATGTGCAAGTTTTCTGAATGGAGAAGTCACTATATAATAACTCGTAGAAGAGTCGGCTCAGAATCGGTATCAGTTGAAACGAAATAGAATAATCTACATTGTTTTTCAACGGCTGCTGAGAACGAAATGAATATTTGCGATATACATGAAAATGACTACATATTTAGTTTTAGTTTCTTTTTTTTTAGTCAGGGGGAATCCTCAGGGACGAACTATCTCCAATAGATAGTGTGAGACTCCCTGCGAAGCACGACCTACTCTAACTGAACCTAACCTGCTGTTTTAGATTTCAGACATTTATTACCTATTAACCTGTTGACTCTTCTTGTTTGTATCTCTTTCACGATCTTTGTCGTGTGATAATTGTGTTACCTATGATTTAGAATTTCATTTCTAAGTAGTTGATCTCTGGGTGTTTTGTGATAGGTGAGTATCCTAAGCACATCTTGCGGGAGTTGTAGTCAACTAGTCTTCTTAGCTCATCATTTGGGTGTTGACTTGCTTTTTCAAATATCGTCTCGTCCTTCTTTTTAAGGAATTCTGTGGAAGTTTCACATTCTAAGTCTTTGTGGAGTTTTAGTTTCTTACGAGCTACGGCATATTCATTGCTGCTCTAAGCAGTTTATTTTAAGTTGCTTGAATCATCTTTATATGGCTATTGGCTACATGGCCCCATGCCATGTGTTAGTTGAGGTCTTGCAAATGACTTGATCATTCGTAGCTTCGTGTTTTGGTTCATTTTGCTCCTTCTTCCTAGCAGTGGGTCGAGTCTACTCATTGCTGAGTTTGTTTTATTCACTGCATATTTTATATGGTTTTTCCATGTAAGCTTTTTATCTAGTTTTACTCCTAGATATTTGACTTCATATTTCCATTTTATCTCTTCTCCATGTATCCTTAGGTTGGAATTAATTTCAAGTCACCACTTCTGTAGTAGAATACCTTGGCTCATTTTGTTATTTATTTGAATTTTTCATTTAATGAACCATTCCTCTGAATCTTCTAGTGCTTCTTGCAATCTTCTCTGTATGACATCTGGTCTTCGATGTCTGAAGGCCATTCCCGTGTCGTCTGCATAAAGGGATTGCAGATTTTAAGGATTTTTGGGAATATCGTAGACATATATATATATATATTTATAATATATTAATGGTATTTCTTGAGTTTTGAGTGCTTGAAATTATAGATGGAATTTGTTCAAATTAAAATGCTCTTTATTAACATCACATACACGTGTTTCGGTCGTCATTTGACCTTTTTCAAATTCAAGTTATTATGAGTTGGTATTTTCAAAATCATAAAACATTAATTCAAGCATAAATAGTTGTTATTTCTGTTTCCAACATATGATCGATCATTCGATGATATGTTTCCACCCGAACATCTCTGGAAACAGAAATAACAACTATTTATGCTTGAATTAATGTTTTATGATTTTGAAAATACCAACTCATAATAACTTAGAGACATTGAAAAAGGTCAAATTCAAAAAAAGGTTTCCTTCTAGCATATTTTTCCGATCTTCTCATTCAGATCATTTTGAGGTGGTTTGTAGGTTGACGTAGTTTTAATTTCTCCTCGATTTGTAATCGAGATAGCTTTTATTCGTCCATTATTCAGTACATCGTCAAAATAGTGGTCGATGTTCATTTTGAATATTAGGGCTACGCCTCCTCCTGTACAATTTCTGTCATTCCTGTATATTTACTGGTTGAGAAATGTATTTCAATTTCTTGTAGGAAGTTTCGTCTCTTGAATGGCCATAATATCTGGTTATTTCACGGATATTATTTTCTTTTATTTCAGATCTACTACTGTTTGTCTTACAAGTGACTATCTTCAGGTTGTTTTTATTTCCGTTATTCACTAGCTCCATTAATTGGGCTAAGTGAATTTCATGAGCTTGCTCATTATTTGGTAGAAGTAACTAGATCCTCGGTGGTTTCGGGTCGTTTTTGAGCGCTCGTACTACTTACACGAGGGGTTTGGTCACGATGTCTGCATTTTTCGAATTTTGAGCGGAAAAGGGTCTCAAACGACTATGTTCGACTCACTGATGACGAATCCGTCAAAAAATTCGAGTCTGTCCGTCTGGCTGTCCGTCCGTATACACGATAACTCTCGAACGGAATGTCCTAGAAACTTGAAATTTTCAGGGTAGGTTCGAATCTCGAATGCCGCGGTTAAGTTTGTCATTGGGCAAAATTCGCCTAGGGGTTCCGTAAATATGGCCGCTCGAAAGTTTGTTTTTCTGATTACTTCGAAACTACTGATTCGATTGAGGTGCAATTTTGCACTCAAAATTTTGTCCAGCTCGGATGACCAGAACCATAGAAACCATAGAAAATTATAACTTTGTAATGGAAAGGCCTAGGGACTTCGCGGTTACGTTCATCAATGAGCATTATTAGACTAGAGGTTTCGTAAATATGACCGTTTGAAATTCGGTTTTCTTGATAATTTTAAAACTATGAATTTTATCGTGACGAAATTTTGTATTTGAATTGAAAATGATATATTCGAGCTAAATTTTTTCCAGATCGCATGATCAGGACCATCATAAATCATAACTTTCGAACGGAAAGGCCTAGGGACTTGAAATTTTCAGGATAGGTTCGGATCGCGAATGTCACGTTCGTCAATGAGCAAAATTAGACTAGGGCTTCCGTAAATACGGCCATTCAAACTATTCTTTTCCTGATAATTTCGAAACTACTTATTGGATTGAAATAAAAACTCCGCACATAGATGAAGAATAATATATTCAAACTACTTCGAAAATTTTGTCCAAAACGCATTACCAAGACCATAGATACCGTAGAAAATTCTAGTGAATTATCGAAAAAAAAATTGGTCACCTAAAGCACTGCAGTCTGGACTTAGTTTGAAATTTTCTATTTGACAGCTGTAAAAATCTTCCCAATTGGTTTCTGAAACTGGAGAATGCGAATCTACCTACGAGGTGGATGAACGAGCGCTCAAAAGCTCCTGACTTCACGGCAGTGATTTTCTAAATTTTTTGTTGGTCCCTCCTTCCTTCTTTTGGTTTCTTTTCTTTGATTTTCTATTTTCAGGGGCTTCTTTCTTCAGCTCTTGTTTGGGTGGTGACGTCTTCTTCTTTCTTTTGTCATTGTTGAACAGTAGGCTGAGTAGGCATCTTCTTCTTTTCTTGTTTTGGCCACTGTCTTTTTTTTGGTGACCCGTTTCCACTCTCTACATCCTTTGTAGCTGGCTTGGAGACCTTCTTTTCCGCAGAGCGCACAGGTAGCATTTCGCGTATCGTTTCGTCTGATTAGCGTCCAATCTTCACTATTGTGCGCCCTAGAGCATTTAACACACCTCTATGGGAATGTGCATTTACATGCAGGTTCTCAACGTTGACATCTATGACATTGACCAGGTCCAATGCTCCCATTCTTCGGCTCCACTACACAATATATAACGTAGAGCTGTTTTACTTGAAAAATGTTCTTATTTTGGGTTTTCACCAGAAATAAGGGTATTGCCTTTTTGGTTCTGTTGGATTTAATCCTCATGACATCCGCGTCGGTAATGACTTGCTCGACTAGGTCTTTTGTGATGATGTTTATATCTGCGTGTAGTGGCAGGTAACGTACCACTGCCTAGATTGTCTTCTCTTCTTCTCTCTGGAGGGTGTAGAATTTTTTTCTTCTCAACTCGAGGTTTTTTATCTTTTTTCTTTGTTCGTCAAGAGGAACGGGTTCAACACGAATGCCGTTCCTTACTGTGGTCGCTATCAGGTATTTTATACCCCTCACTTGCTTTTCTCTCGAGATTTGTATACAGTCAGCAGTGCCTTTCATGTTCACAGGAGCGATCTTTTCTTTTTTCTGCTCAATTCGAGAAGAAACTTAATTCTCTTCTGCGGGTGCAGAAGTAGCTTCTACTGGGCGCCTTTTTTGCAACGCTGCAGTATTCGATATCTTCGTAGATAGCCCTCGTGGAGCTATATTTTTTTTTTCGGGTTGTTTTTCAGGGTCCTGTTTTGGGATTGAGGGGGTCAACACTGTCACTTCTGTTCCATAGTACAAGGCATTTTCTTTTCTCTTAGCGCGTTTCCGCGGCTTCGAGGGTTCGGACATTTCCTCTCGTAAGCATTTCACCTGGTTGGACAATAAACTGACACTGTCCGCAAAAACTCTCAGCTGATTCCTGAGTAGTTTGATCTCTACCTTCTGCTCTTTTATTAACTGATCTTTACCGGATTCATCATTAACTTCTTCTACTACTTCGATTTCCAAATTGGGGTTTTCTTTTTAGGACGAGTTTTGTGCGTCGGATTCTCTGTCCGCATTCGCAGAGTAGTATTCCGACATTTTGTCGGAATTACTAAAAAAACCACATTCAAAAACTTATTTCACTTTTCGCTGAATTCACTTTTGTCTCTTCAATTCGAAATAATCTGTGGAACCATCGATCTAAATCTGGACACACGAAACAGTAATATCTTCGATTCTTATCAATTCTATACGAGGCTATCTGGAACTCATTAAGAAACGATTTGTTTCCACTACGGAGCAACATCGATAGTCGATTAGTCTTTTATAACGGAGCGTCACACAGGTACAATATACCCTGTCGGTGTCTATGACTAGACTGTTAGTGTAAGATGACCTGTCCTGGTTTTACATACGTAATTTTTTTCAGACGCACAAACCATACCTCTCGGGATAACAATATTCAGAAAAATTTGATGTTGCCAACAATGATGCTATGAAACTAGATGTCTAATATTGATATAGCTACAATGAACATAGAATGCATGAGTTGGTTGGTGTTTTTCTTCAAAAATACAAAAATTGACAGTAAATCTGAAACTTTCAATAAGTTCAATCATACGGAATTGAATGAGAACTCATTGTAGAGGAAATTTAATGCTTCTCAATTTCTTTTCGAATGGGTATGGCAAAAAAGTGAAAGGTTGAGGAGCTAACAGAAAAGTTTGTCAAAAAACGTGTGGTAAAAATGCAATTATCGATATTCGATTGCGGATATCTAAGAAACTTTGTTATGAAAGTTATAAAAAAATGTAATAATAGCAATCTATTAGGGAATTTAAAAACCATCCATTCTATAAATGGTTTTACTGTACGACGTATGGCAGAAAAAAACTAGAGGGAGTTGAAAATACACTCATCGTTTATTAGTACCTTTCGACTGTGGATATCTCAGATATTGTGAAGAGAAAATAATGAAGAAAATTTTGTAGGAAATTTGAAAGAACATAACATTTTCTACCTACCTATATGGTAAGTTTGAGAGATATAAGCGAAAAAGTTTGAATTGTTCTCTACACCCCCATTTGAGCTTTCATTAACTAGACTATAAAAGAATAGGTCGAGAAAAGGTATCGAAAGTTGAATTTGGAAATTTTGTCCGATTCACCTGCGTTTTGTTATTTTGTAGATCTGTTCACTAAAAAGTCGCTGATGAAATTTGATATTCATTCAATGGTCAACAAACACAAGATATTAAGAGTGTTATGGTAATAAGTGAGAGAAATGTAGGCACATCCCTTCACAGATATTTTAAAATAACAAACGAATATTTTATGTCACTGAATAATATTACCATGGCACCCAGCCTCCATAAACTTGCACCATTAATTCCGAACAAAGTACTCATTAATCTTGAGGAACCTGGTGTACAACAACACCTGTATAAAATTAGGAAAACATAGACATATGGTGTTTTAACACCATCACTCGACTTTCATCGACAAGTTATATCACCTAACAACAAAAGATGATTAATCAATAAATATGTTTTCAGAATCTTTTTTACCTCATGGTAAGTGTAGGATATGATTGAAAGGGATGGATAGAAATACGGCTTTGCAAGATCGTTAAATTTGGTACGCTTTATGCCAGAGAGTGCATCATAGTACTAGCATTAAACATATAAGCATGAAGGTACGATTAATTTGGACCCAACAGTTTTGCTACTACTGAATATCCTCTGAATTCACAATGTTATTCCACCAGGTCCAAACACTTGAACATGTTTTACATGACAATAATTTTACCTGCATTAAATCTCACCGAAATTGAACTACTTTATCTGATTTCATTGAAAGCGTTCGATGGACAAATGAAATACTACCAAAAATTTGATCTTAGCGAATTATGAAATAAGGCATTTCAACGAGATTCGGCCATTCAAGCGATAATATTCGGAACTACAGATGTTCGAAGAGCACTACAAATCATTTTCCATTTAATTGATAAATCAGCAAGCTTCAGTCCTGAATGATTAAAAAAAATTTCTTCGAAATAAATTATCGTGACTGATAATAGTGAGAAAAATAACCTTTTTCGGCAACCGTCCAGGAAGTACTCACTTTCCAGACGCTTTTCCTCTGAGAAAGTAACATTTCCCGGCATAGTCCGGAAAGTACGTACTTTCCGGACTAGGCCGGTAAGTATGTTTCCCGTAGCAACGAAATTACGACTGACACCTATTACGTTGTTATCATTAGCTATATGAAAATCTTGGTGGGTCTGATTTCGATAAATACAATTGATCATTACCATAGCTACATGAAATTAGTTGCCATTTTGATATTTGAAAGTTCGGAGTGTTTTATCGCAATAAAGGAATGTGACTCATTGACTTGTTATTCTACACGGTTGTCGAAAAAAAAACTGTACGCAACACGTCCAAGAACAGTTTTTTTGGACTTGCAGACTTCCAGGACTCGCTAACGCTCGTCCTAGAATTTTGTCTATTCGTCCAAAAAAACAGTATTTTCCGGACTTGTTACGTAAATTACTATATTTTAGGAATACCAATTGTATTATTGTTGTTATTATTATTATTATTGGGCTTAGAATACTTTCAACCTTAATGATATAAAATGTGAATAGATTGCTACAGTTCTATCGGAGTGAAAAAAAATGAACTGGGATTGTTATCAGAGTATTCTATTATGGTGCAAAAGAACCATACTTCAGAACGTTTGCTTATATTTATGGTTCATACATTAGATGTTTATTTTTATGGTCGTTTATTCGTTTATATCCCGACTCTCCTAGGTCTCTGTGAGCACCCTCATATGCTCAGAGCTTGTGCGATTTAGGACACCCCATTGTGTTTTGTGTAGGCTTTGTTGCTGTGTCCTCCGCGAATGGTAGAGCCATAGTCCAGACCAGACAATTTCTTTGTTGATCGGAGGATTTGAACCCGGGACCTTTCGATCACGAGCCAAACACAAGCACTAAGCTACGGTCCCGTTACTGGTATTACTTGCATTTGATGTAACAACATTTCAAATATCCTCAACAAAGTTTTCATTCGGTCTGAATGCTAGGACCGCCTTCATGGCTACTCTTGGAAGGGCTGGGTTTCGACCGGTCAACTTCATTTCGAAATCAAAATGACGGATTACTTAAGTTAACTGGATTGATGGAAGAATTGATATTGGAACCTCCGGAGGGCGATCCCATCACAAACCCAACAACACCAACGGAGATTGAGGAAATCATTAGAAATTGAAAAACAGGGAAAGACAGAGTAACAAACTTTATGTTACGGAAAATGTCCAGAAAAGGAACAGCAGTGCTAATCAATATAGGAAACGCAGTGATGAGAACAGAATACTATCCGAAAAGTTGGAAAACAGCAGAAGTGATTGTGTTCAATAAGCCAGGAAAAGTATATTCCCACAAAACTACAGGTCGATAAGTCTACTGTCAGCACTCGGGAAAATAGTTGAAAAAGTCATTGCATAAAGACTCAATGAGGAAACAGAAGAGCTGAATCTGATTCAACTGGAACAATTTGGATCAAGAAGAAATCATTCCACAGAACTTCAACTGTTAAGGTTCACTGAGTATGTCACCCAAGGATTTCAGAATAAACAAGCCACAGGATTAGTGCTATTAGATGTCGAGAGTGCCTTCGACCGAGTTTGGCACGAAGGACTTGCCTACAAGATGATGATGGCAGGTAACACTACCAAAACGTGCAAGAAGAAACTACCTGAGGAACAGGAATTTTTATGTCAAAATGGATGACACATCATCTTGCACCAGACAAATAGAAGCAGGAGTACCCCAAGGTTCTAGAACCTCTACTCTACAACATCCATATCTACGATATTCCTAAAAACCCGAAGAATTTGCTTGAACTATATGCAGACGACACTGGAATAGCCGTCGTACATCGACGCCCAGACTTCATATACAGAAGATTGCAAGAAGCTCTAGAAGATTTAGAAGAATGGTCCATTGAATGGAAAATTTGAATACATAGCAAAAAGGGCCAAGCTATTGGTAATGAAGAGAATAAAAATCAATTTCTAATATAAATTTGCCTGCAACTTTCGAATTCCAAAATTTATGCTTGAAAAAATTATTTTAAAACTTGACAAATTTCTTCTTTATTTCCTAGAAGAGTTTTCGTGAGAATACACGCTATTTCGATTCAGCAGATTTTGATTTGAAATAGGATATAAGCCAAGATTGAAAAGTAATGAATTCAATATTTTTAATTGTAATTGAACTAAAAATTTCATCAGCAAATTTATTCATGAATTATGTTCGGAATGTCCTCCGCCGTTCCTTATACGAGCACGCGACCTCTTTCTAATTCCTTCAGTCCTGAAATTTACTCTCAATCTTCTCGATGCTCTGTCTATTAATTCTCTACACAAGTTTTGCATGTGTATGTATTTCCCTTTCATATTTCTCTTAAACTGCCCCAAACATAAAAATCTAACGGTGTTAGATCCGGATTTCTAGCTGGTCACGAAATAGCTCCTCCCCAGCCTATCCACCCTTCAGGAAACAATACGTTCAAAAACATACGAACATTCTGTTGGAAAATGATTTCACGCCTGTCAATCAAGGGAATATCGTCGAAAAAACTATCCGTATTTGTTCTCAGAAATTCTTCATGATTTTCTGCGTTTAAGTTATCAGGTAGATAGTAGGGACCTATCAAGAGGTTGGCTATTGCTCCCATCAAAACATTAACGCTAAATCACTATTTTTTATGCCGGACATTCAAAAGGTTTGTTTATGAAAAAATCTGCTGAAACGAAACTGGAGACTGCATTCTAACGAAAACTTTTTTAGGGGATAAAGAAGGAATTCGGTAAGTTTTAAAAATAATTTTTTTATACATAAATTGTAGAATTCGAAAATTGCAGGCAAATTGATCATAAAAATTGATTCTTATTTTCTTCGTATACCAACTTTCAGATTATACTTATTCTTTTTCAACATCTGAAACAGACTAGTTTTGCTTTTTCATACATATTATATCATTTTCTGATGAAAATAATCCAAAATTATAATGAAATTTGGTCAACGTAGGAAAAATCGACGAAAACAAAAGTGAGATGAGGATTCTTTCAAAAATCACAAGAGCTCAAATAACTCGTAAACTGTTGATTTTTGGTTATCGGTAAATATGGCTCAAACGACAGCAAATGAGTCATACTAACACATACTCCAAGTTTCACGTCTAATTTGGAAACACCCTGTATATGTGTGGTACTCTAGATTAATATATCATTCTCTATCAAAATACAGAATTTCATCTCGATCGAATTCGTAGTTTTGATATTATCGAGAAAACAAAATTTTAAACGACCGTGTTTACGGAACCCCTAGTATAATTCTGCTCATAGATAAACGTGATCACGACATTCGAGATCCGCATTATCCTGAAAATTTCAAGTCCCTAGGCATTTCCGTTCAGAAGTTGAAATTTCCTATGGTTTCTATGATTCTGGTCATGCGATCTAGACAAAATTTCACATGTAGCTTGAACACCTCATTTTCCATTTGAGTGCAGAATTTCACCTCGATCGAATCTGTAGTTACAAAGTAATCAGGAGAACAAAACTTCGAACGGACATAGTTACGGAACCCCTAGTGGAATTTGGCTCATTAACGAACCCAACCGAGGCATTCGGGAACTTAACCCACACTGAAAATTTCAAGTCTCTAGGTTGTTCCGTTCGAGAGTTATCGTGCTTACGGCCGGACGGACAGACAGACTCGAATTTTCCGACGGATTCGTCATCAGTGAGTCGAACCTAGTCGATTGAGACCATTTTCGGCTCAAAATTCGAAAAATACAGACATTGTGACGAATGATATAGACTCGGATATAGATGATGTAAGTAGTACGAGCGCTCAAAAATGGTTGGATTTTCATTCGATCAGGTACTGTATACCAATCAAATCAACGTTCGTATTCAATAATTTGATTTTGAAATGAAATGAATGTGGCTATGTCAGGGCTGCCCTGAAATCCAAGGAATCAGACCGAAACTTTGAAAAAAAAATTCCTGAACTATAGAAATAACGGAAATAACTACTATCCATCAAGGAGATAGTTCCGCAGAAAACATTGGACTGAAATTGTGAAGTGAACTCAATCTTTTGAACTGATTTCAGTGAAAACGATTCTAAACTGTCAATGTGAAGAAATAAATCATTACAATATTGAAGAACTATGTATTATACCGAATAGGAGACAAAGCAATCGTAAATATCCAATCGTAATTGTCGATTTAATGATTTCACGTGATTATAATCTTTGAACTGATAATACCTGGAGTTGAGAACAATTCGAGATCGTTTACGCGGTAGAGAAAATGATTACCTAAGGGCGCAAGCACAAGCAACACCCCCACAAATCTTGGGGTGACATTGATATTTATTTAATTGCGTGTGTCACTCAATGTGTAGGGCGTGACTAAACAGTTCCTCGTACATTTTATGATAATGAGCGGCTTGTGCAGATTCTCTGCAAGAAAAGTGCACACATAATACTCTTCGAAATTATCTAACAATAACATCGGATCTTCTCATTATTCCTTCCTCCTTGTCGGATAGGTCTGTGAGAGACCGGGAAGACGTTCACTCGCTCAGTTCCTTGTCCTGACACTTTCAACAAAGAAAATGATTGTGGGCTGCAATAACACGAAATTTCAATTACCCGTCTGTTTTTATATGGGAAAGAATGCATAGTTAGGATAGCATTGTTCAACAAGTTATAATTGATACCTTGGTAGGTGTATCTAGGAGCATCTCTGCGGTGTGTATTGCTCGATTATTAAGCTGGGTGAAACTTCACATAAGTGTTGAAATTTCTTGGAAATAAACAATTTTTGTTAATTATTTCCAATGATAACCCTTCAAAAAAAATTCAATCACCCTGAAACTCTTATAGTTCAATGGTTGTAACACTTTTTGAATATAATTTTGGAAACGCAAGATCGAGTTCGACGCCCAGGTTGGACAGGAATGATTTTTCGAAAACAACAACTAAATTTTTTCATCTTCGGAGATATTTGGCACAATCTTGGGAGGAATGAAAGTAATGTGGATATAATTAAACGTTATTTCATAACTCGTCACCTGAACTCGCGCTCGTGTGTGATCGAATTACTCAAGCTTAGTACAAATCACACTAAAAAACTCTCTTTCAAAGATCAAACTAAATGACAGAAAGGGCATGACATTGACAACTGCAGAACACAAAACAGATACAATGCGCTACTTGCTTCTTGCAATTAGAAAATAGTGCAAATTCAACAACAAAACTCATACTATTCATAAAACAACAAACTCCATAATATTTATTGTTTTTTGAGTATTTCACTAACTTTCTTTTTCCCGATAGATTCCGAGTCTATGAAAATGCAAATAATAATAACGATTTTTGAGCGCTCGTACTACTTACACGAGGGCTATATCATTTCGTCACGATGTCTGTATTCATCGAATTTTGAGCTGAGAATGTGCCGTAAGCACGATAACTCTCGAACGGAACCACCTAGAGACTTGAAATTTTCAGTGTGGGTTCAGTTCCCGAATGCCTCGGTTAAGTTTTTTAATGGGCCAAATTCCACAAGGGGTTCCGTGAATATGGCCGCTCAAAGTTTTGTTCTCCTGATTACTTGGAATCTACAGATTTGATCGAGATGGAATTTTGACTCAAATGGAGATTGACACAGAACCATATAGAAATCATAGAAAATTGTAACTTTTGAACGGAAACGCCTAGGGACTTGAAATTTTCAGGATAGGTGTGAATCTCGAATGTAGTGATCACGTTCATCTATGAGAAAAATTATACTAGGGGTTCCGTTAATATGGTCGTTTGAAATTTAGTTTTCTTGATAATTTTCAAAACTACAGATTCGATCGTGACGAAATTTTGTATACTAATGGAGAATGATATTTTCAAGCTACATTTCTCCAGATCGCATGACCAGAAACATAGAAACCATAGAAAATCATAGCTTTCGAACGGAAAGGCCTAGGTACTTGAAATTTTCATGATAGGTGTGGATTTAAAATGTCGCATTCACGTTCATCAATTAGCAGAATTATACAAGGGGTTCCGTAAATACGGTCGTTTGAAATTTTGTTTTCTCGATAATTTCGAAACTACGGATTCGATCGAGATAAAATTTTGTATTTTAATCGAGAATGATATATTGAAGCAACATGTTGTCCAGATCGCATGACCAGAACCATAAAAACCATAGAATATTATAACTTCCGAAGGGAAAGGCCTAGGAATTAGAAATTTTCAGGGTAGGATTGGATCGAAAATGTCGCAGTCACGTTCATCAATGAGCAGAATTAGACTAGGGGGATTCCGAGAATAGGGCCGTTCGAAATATTTTTTTCCTGATAATTTCGAAACTAATTATTGGATTGGAATGAAATTTTACACCTAGCTGAAGAATAATGTATTCAAACTACGTGCGGAATTTTGTCCAGATGGCATCACCAAGACCATAGATACCGTAGAAAATTCTAGCGAATTATCGAAAAAAAATTGGTCAGATGATGAAAATTCCTTCAATTGATTTCTAAAACTGGAGATTGCGAATCTACCTACAAGGTGGATGTACGGGCGCTCAAAAGCTCCTAACTTCACGGCAGTACTTTTATAATTTTTTTTTTATAACTAGTTACGAGCGCTCAAAAGCTCCTAACTTCACGGCAGTACTTTTATAATTTTTTTTTTATAACTAGTTATCAACAGGCAATCGATCAGAGCCTTCAGCTCAATAAATTTGAAATACATTTCGAATAAATCATAATTACATAAAAAGCTTTGTTTTCCAATTCAACATGAACATCTTGTTCCTCAAGCAGTATAGTTTTTTTTATTTTTTGAACGAACCTGGTAGTAAATAGTAATTGACTGCAGTAGTTCTTTTTATAATTTCAGGAGAGAAAAGTAGCCGTAATCATATACATACCTCATTCAATTGAAGTGGGAGAAATTCTCTGTCCGAATAATTCCTTTATTATCACTGACGTGATGAAGAATCGCTGATCATTTTTCAATTGAAAATCTGAATAACTCGGGATGGTAATTACCTTCAATCATTCACGAATAATATTAGTAATGATGACATCGGTCGTCACACTTCATTAGATATGAGAGGTAAAATATCTCAAAATTACACTTTTTTTGCCGCTTTACTTGATTATACCAATTACTCGCACTCTTTGCTCTTGCATTTATTATATTACCGAAGGAGAAGTCAATGGTCAGTATTAATGACCTAATTATACAAAGCAGTAGAAATATCTGAGTCACATAGATACTTTTCTTTTTGTGGGTTCCGAAAACACATATGGATATAAGCGACAATCATACTTTGGCCAAATGAAGAACTGTAACGGCTATCTCCTATCAATTGTCTAGAAAATGAGTCATAACCTAATTTTCGGCAATCCAAACTCCAAATTTTTGAACTCACTTGCTTGATTTCACATGCAGGTCTATTATTTCATTGCCACTTTATTTAATCCACACTTTGAATACTTCACAAGACATCTCACTTCATTCTTCGAATAATATAATATATATAACACCAACCTATTCGAAAAATAATGTCTCGACATTGAATTTTTGATTTCCGCTTATTATTTCTAATACCCAATAGCAGTGGAAAACCCACATTTTTGGGGTGTTTGAGTCAATATTTGATATGACTGTTAGATCCATCGGATATTGGGAGTTGTTTTACCTTCTTTGTAGCCCCCAAATATTTCTTGGGCACGATCATCTTTGGAGTAGAAAACATTCTTATCTACTGGAGTTTTCATAGTTTCAGAACGTGCAGAATCCAAACATCAAAAAATAACAACCGTTTTTTCGCTATTCGCTATTCGTTAATTTTATCTCAAGCTGTATAGACCAGGCAATAGAGCAGAAAAAGGGTCATTCTGTGACAAAAATAGTAGAAGAAAACCGCGAGTGGGGAGTTACGTGGGGTGGTCCGTGGATGTTCAGTGATATGTTTTCGACTCGCAAATATCATTACTTTTCTTGTAATTGCGAAGAAACACTAAAAAAAACGATGTTTTTTTAGTTTTTTGCTTGTAAAATCTGAACGAATGGAGCGGTGCTAACACTTTCAACAGACGAATTGTAGAGAATGAAAAGATGAAGAAAATGAGTGCTAGTGCAACTCAATCGGGTCATCATTACCGGAGGAAAGCCGGAAAAACCGTGAGAATCAGCGTTTTTTCGGATCCTCATAACTCGGCCAATTTCTAAGTTGTAGCGCTGGCTTTCCAAATGAAAGTAGTGGTTAATAGATACTTCAAGTGTGCATAACCCAGACGTTGTCCGATAAATAGTTTTTCCGTAATTGCGATTTAAATTATTTAAGGCACTATTTTCCGGAAGAGCTGGATGCGTCGGAAGTAGTCCGATTTCAATTTACAAAACGGATTTTGAAAGAAGAAGTATAGTACTACAAAACGGCAAACTTGATTTTTCGTTAAAATGTTGCAAAATAGGTGAAAAATACGTGGAAACATGACCAAAACCGGCTCAGTGCCCCATCTGGGTCGGATAGTGGGGGTAGCCGGCAGACGCGGGGAACCAAAATCGCGCTGAGGCCGGGCGCGAATATTTACGTATATACCCCCACTACTTGACTGCAATCGAGCATTCGGCTTATTTTGGTCATGATTGCATGCTTTTTTCACCTATTTTGAAGCATTTTAACGGAAAATCAAGATTGCCTTTTTGTAGTACTATACTTCTTCTTTCAAAATCCGTTTTGCAAATTGAAATCGGACTACTTCCGACGCATCCAGCTCTTCCGGAAAATAGTGCCTCAAATAATTCAAATCGCAATAACGCAAAAACTATTTATCGGACAACGTCCGGGTTATGCACACTCAAAGTATCTATTGACCACTACTTTCATTTGGAAAGCCAGCGCTACAACTTCGAAATTGGCCGAGTTATGAGGATTTGAAAAAACGCTGGTTTTCACGGTTTTTCCGGCTTTCCTCCGGTAATGATGACCCGATTGAGTTGCACTAGCACTCATTTTTTTTCATCTTTTCATTCTCTACAATTCGTCTGTTGGGAGTATTAGCACCGCTCCATTGGTTCAGATTTTACAAGTAAAAAACTAAAAAAACATCGTTTTTTTTGGTGTTTCTTCGCAATTAAAAGAAAAGTAATGATATTTGCGAGTCGAAAACATATTACTGAAAATCCACGGACCACCCCACTCGCGGTTTTCTTCTACTATTTTTGTCACGAAAAAATCTCTATTGCCTGGTCTAGTAGGAAAGCTAATAACATGTAATCGAATACGACCAATGAATTTCGAGGAATAATGCTCGAGGAAGCATACATGAAAAAAAAAATCTGCTAAAGAACCATTTACCATATAATCGTGAACTTCAAAAGTGTGTTGTGCTAAGCGGAAGTAGTCCTGGTAGTTCATGAGTTATGAAATTTCGAAGATCATAACGGATTTTGTAGCTCATATTCCATCAGCGTAGTAACCCTCGAGTTTTCACATATTGCTTGAATGTACCAGGTTCAATTCCAGTGCAGCATAAAATTGAGAAAATATCTACTCAGTTAAACAGCAAACTATTCAGAAAGCCAATCTAGGCAATCCAACATAACATCATTACCATCGCGATTCGAAGTACAGACCATGGTTTCGAGCTTATTGGCCTTTCTTCATTGTAATAGGTCTTGGTATTTGAAAAGGACCGAAATTTTTTGTTTGATTTCTGTTTAGTCAGGGGGAATTCTCAAGGACGAACTATCTCCGATAGATATAACAATGTGATACATCGTGTGAAGCACGACCTATTCTAACAAAACCTAACCTGCTGGTTCAGATTCTGGGCATTTATTGCCTATCAACCTTTTGACTCTTCTTGTTTGTATTTCTTTCATGATCTTTGTCGTGTGATAATTGTGTTACCCATGCCTTTCATAGGAGAGTCTCATCTTCTTGATATATGAAAGTGAATTGATCCCTGGGTCTTGTGTGATAGGTGGGTATCCTAAGCACATTTCTTGCGAGGTTGTAGTCAACTTGTCTTTTTGGCCCGTCATTTGGGTGTTGACTTGCATTTTCAAATATCTTAGTCAGTCGCGATTGACCTGTGGAGGAGTGCAGACGAATTGAGAAGTGCGCATGTGTACCACGTGAGTTAACGGATTTTACTACTCAGGTAGTCTACTCATAGACACCGATAGGATAGATTGTACCTGAGTGACGCTCCGTGAGGGACGGCATTTGTGTTGTACCACAATCCCCCGACGACCACAGGAAGGTGACAAAATTCCTCGAGTCAAGAGGGAAAGAATTATACACCCTGCAAAGAGAAGAGGAAAAGACAATCTACGCGGTGGTACGATACCTGCCACAAGACGCAGATCTAAACATCATTGTAGAAAACTAGCCGAGCAAGGCATTACCGATGCGGATGTCACATCCCACAAAACCAAAAAAGCGATACCCCTATGTTTGTTGAAAACTAGTTACCAAAACATCGACCAAAACAAGAAAAGAGTAAGAAAAGAAAAAAAGCCCACACAGAACAGGAGAAAGAAGAAGAAGACCTCACCACCCAAACAAGAGCTGAAGAAATGAAAATGAAACACAGAATGAAAAATCCAAGAAGAGTGACCATAAGAGCAAAGGGGGGACAAACAAGAAAGGACCCGAAACCACTGAGGGTCTAAATACCTTCACCAAGAATATCATGAGCGAGCTCATGAAATTCTTGGAAATAGAGATGAACAAAGAGTTCCGTAAACTCACTTAGACCAATCAATGGAGTTAGTGACCAACGGAACACATACGGTCTACGAGCTCGTAGTTCTGAAATAGATGAAATAATATCCGAGGAACAACCGGATATTTTAGCCTTTCAAGAGACGAGACTCTCTACAAGAGAAAGAATCTCATTTCCCAACCATGAAATATACAGAAATGACAGAAATTGTATTGGAGTGGGCTAAGCCATAAAAGTCAAAATATTGACCACTATTTTGACGGTGTACTGAATAATGGACAAATAGAAGCTGTCTCGAACCACCTGAACATCATTATCGGCGATAGAAACTGCAAATCAAGAGAATGGATCAGCAAAACTGAAAACCAAAATCGAAAGAAGTTCAAGAAGTACGCCGAAAAACTAAATGCCATAGTATTAGGACCCGATATTCCGACCTACCTGCCAGAAGTAATGGCATACCAGACAACAAACTACAATATAAGATCGAACTTATCGCAAACCCAACTGTACATAAAGGCTCATATACAAAGAATTGTTACATTTTCCGCATCAAAAATGTCTTAACATACATCCTGAGAACATAAGCCTCAGTGAAACATAATAAAAATTTAGCACCCTAACCAAAAAGTATATTCCAGAGAACAGTTCAACTTTTTTAAGTATAATGCAATAGTAGGTACTTGTAAGCTACATAGAATTCAATTGGCGGTTTTTCTCCCAGGGCTATCTTCTGGCTCTCTGATGGGGCGGCTTTCGGGCTCCTCGTTTGCTCCATTCGTTCATACACGGTCATACAATCACGCATCCACAGATTAAAATGGTAAATGATTCACGATACAGATTTGGATTCGTCCACGTCTAGTGTGAATTTATTTGCTAATGATTGTTGTTATTATTATTATTGTTTCTATAACGACTAATGTGAAACATTTTATGCGAAGTTGAGTTAATGATTGAGTGGTGAATAAAAATTTGATTTGATTCGATAGTATAAAAGAGGGCACATCAGACCACAAACCAATAGAAGTCAGACTGGGACGCGGACCGATAACGAAAGACTTCACATACTGGCAAAAGTACAGTGAAATACTCCAGGAGAAAATTACTGAAATTCCACAGATATGAACTCCTGAAGATCTAGAAGATGAAGTTGAAAAATTAGAAACCCGAATAAAAGAAGCCTACGAGGAAAGTACCAGAAGAATCGGAAGGCCAGCCCCGAAGCATCCACATGGTGAAACCACCAAAGCAATAAAATAGCTAATAAAGAGGAATAGAGAACTTAGGAAGAACTACAGAACTTCAGATAGATAAGTAGACAAGAAAGAGCTGAATAAACACACTCAAGTGCTGAAAAATGCACTGAAAGAACTGAGAATATACAGATGGAACCAATGTCAGAATAGATGACACATTATCTTCTACCAATCAAGTAGAACCAGAAGTTCCCCAAGGTTCAGTTCTAGGATCTCTACTCTACAACATCTATATTTACGATATTCCTAAAAACCCAAGAATTCTGCTAACCCTATATGCAGCCGACACGGAAATAGCCGTCAGACATCGACAACCAGCCGTCATAATATTAAACAAAAGATTGCAAGAAGAACTAAAAGGTTCAGAAAGATGGTTCATTGAATGGAAAATTCAAATCAATAGCAAAACCAGCCAAGCTATTCTACTACAGAATGGAGAAGAGATAAAATAGGAAAATGAAGTCAAATATTTAGGAGTAAAACTAGACAAAGGGCTTACACGGAAAAACAATATGAAATATGCAGTGAATAGAACTCAGCAATGAGTAGACTTTACCCACTGCTAGGAAGAAGGAGACAAATGAATCAAAGCACGAAGCTACGAATGATCGAGTCAATTGCAGGACCTCAACCCAATATATGGCCCGGTGCCAAACTCGGTCGAAGGCTCGAGATCTAATAGCACTTATTCTGTGGCTTGTTCATTCTGAAAATCTTCAGTGACATATTCATTGATCCTCAACAGTTGAAGTTCTGTGGAATGATTTCTTTTGAATGCAAATTGTTCCGATGATATCAGATTCAGCGCTTTTGTTTCTTCATTGAGTCTCTTTGCGATGAATCTCTCAATTATTTTCCCAAGTGCTGACAGTAGACTTATCGGCATGTAGTTTTGTGGGAATTTTCTATATTTTCCTGGCTTATTGAACACAAATACTTCTGCTAATTTCCATCTTATCGGATAGTATTCTGTTTTCATCACTGCGTTTGATATTTTAGTTAGCGTTGATATTCCTTATTTGGGCATTTTCCGTAACATAAAGTTTGTTACTTTGTCTTTCCCTGGAGCTGCCTTTTTTTTCAATTTTTTGATGATTTCCTTAATCTGCGTTAGTGTTGTTGGGTTTGGAATGGTATCGCCTTCTGGAGGTTCCAACATCAATTCTTCATTTCCTTCGACTTCTTCTTAGTCTCCATTGTCATCGTCTTCTCTGTAGTCGATGGTAGCTTCTCTTCCTATTGCGTCGACCAGTGCTTCTGCTTTCTCGAGCTTCAAGTAGTTCATCCCATTTGCTCCGTGTGGAGAAGGTATTTACACAGTAGCGATTGAACCCTCGTATAGAAGTGATAAGAATCGAAGAAATAACTGTGTTGAGTCCAGGTTCAGATCGATGGTTCCACAGATAATTTTACATTGAAGAGACAAAAGTGAATTTAGTGAAAAGTGAAGAAAGTGTTTAAGTGTTGTTTGCTGGGTCACTATGACAAAATGTCCGAATACGACTCTGCAAATGAGGACAGAGAATCCGACGCAGAAAACTTATCGGATGAAGAAATATCCGATATGGATATTGAAGAAGAAGTCATTGATGAGTCCGAAAAAGATCGGATTATAAAAGAACAGAAAGACCAGATCAACAGCCTCATGAGTCAACTGAAAGTTATGACGGAGAGTCTCAAAACTTTATCCGACGAGGTTAAATCCTTGAGAGCAGAAATGTCTCAGTCCTCGAAGCCGCGGAAACGGGCTAAGAGAAAAGAAAATGGCTTCTCCTCTGGGGCAGAGGAGGCAATGTCAACCTCAATCCAAAAAGAAGTCCCGAAAAAACCTACCAATCATAATGATGCAGCTGCAGGTGGGCCACCCACGAAGAAATCGTATATTGCAGCATTGCAAAAAGGAAAACGCCCAGAAGAAGCTACTTCTGCACCCGCAGAAGAAATTGAAGTCCCTACTCCAATCGAGCAGAAAAAAGGGAAAGTTCCTCCAGTGACATTAAGAGGCACGGCCGACTGGACACAAATCTCGAGAGAGATGCAAATGAAGGGTATTAAATACCTGAGAGCGACCACTGTAAGAGACGGCATTCGTATTGTTCCCCAATCCCCCGACGACCACAGAAAGATGACAAAATTCCTCGAGTCGAGAAATAAAGAGTTTTACACCCTCCAAAGAGAAGAAGAGAAGAGAATCTACGCGGTGGTACGTTATCTGCCACTAGACGCAGATATTAACATCATCAATGATCTCGCCGAGCATAAGGATGACATCCAACAAAACCAAAATGGCAATACCCTTATTCTTGGTGAAAACCCAAAATGAGAAGGTATTCGAAGTAAAACAGCTCTACGGTATAAATTGTGTAGTAGAGCCGAAGAAAAAGAGCATTGGACCTGGCCAATGTCATAGATGTCAACGTTACGGACATGCGCAAAGTAAATGCACATTCCCATGGAGATGTGTTAAATGCTCTGGAGCGCACAATAGTAAAGATTGTACGCTAACAAGAGAAAACGGGGAGAGAAATGCTACCTGTGCGCTCTGCGGAAAAGCAGGTCACCCAGCCAGCTACAAAGGATGTAGCGAGTGGAAACTGGTGACCAAAAAGAAGACTGCGACCAAAGCAAGAAAAGAAAAAGATACCTACTGCCCAACAAGAACAGAAGGAAGAAGATAAGAAGAAGAAAACGCTACCACTAAAACAAGAGCAGAAGAAAGAAGCTCCAAAAAATGAAAAATTCAAAAAGAGCAGCCAAAAGAAGAGAAAAGAGACCAACAAGAAAGGACCCGAAACCACCGAGGATCTAGATACCTTCACCAAGAATATCATGAGTAAGCTCATGAAATTCCTGGAAATAGAAATGGACAAAAAGTTCCATAAACTCACTAAACCCAATTAATGGAGCTAGTGACTAACGGAAATAAAAACAACCTTAAGATTGTCTCATGGAACGCAAATGGTCTACGAGCCCGTAGATCTGAAATAGAAGAAATAATATCCGAGAAAAAAACGGATATTATAGCCATTCAGGAGACGAGACTATCTACAAGAAATAGAATTTCATTTCCCGACCATGAAATATACAGAAATGACAGAAATTGTACAGTAGGGGGCGTAGCCCTAATAGTCAAGAGGAACATCGACCACTATTTTGACGATATACTGAATAATGGGAAAATAGAAGCCGTCTCGATTATAGTTAATACGAATCGAGGACAAATGGAAATTACGTCAGCCTACAAACCACCCCAAAACGACTTAATAGAGGAAGATCTGAAGAAGATGCTTGAAGGAAACTACCCGAACATCATTATTGGCGATATGAACTGCAAGTCAAGAGAATGGAATAGCAGAACTGAAAACCAAAATGGGAAGAAGCTTAAGAAGTACGCCGAAAAACTAAATGCCATAGAATTAGGACCTGAAATTCCGAACTACCTGCCCAGAAGTAATGGCCTACCGAAGGTATTAGATATCGTCATAATGGAAAATATTACCCAAGATTTCACACTTGATACTATAGAAGAGGGCACATCAGACCACAACCCAATATAACTAAGATTGGGACGCAGACCGATAACAGAAGAACTTCAAACGAAAGACTTCACAGACTGGCAAAAGTACAGTGAAATACTCCAGGAGTAAATTACAGAAATTCCACAGATAAGAACCCCCGAAGAACTAGAAGATGAAGTTGAAAAATTAGAAACCCGAATAAAAGAAGCCTACGAGGAAAGTACCAGAAGAATCGAAAGGCCAGCCCCGAAACATTCACATGGTGAAACCCCAAAAGCAATAAAAGAGCTTATATAGAGGAATAGAAAACTCAGGAAGAACTACAGAACTTCACATCGAGAAGAAGACAAGAAAGAGCTGAATAAACACAGTCAAGTGCTGAAAAATGCACTGAGAGAACTGAGAACAGACAGATGGAACCAAAGACTTAGAGAGCTAAACACCATAGACCACTCAGCATGGAAGATGGCTGAGAAGATATTTGAAAAAGCAAGTCAACACCCAAATGATGAGCTAAGAAGACTAGTTGACTACAACCCCGCAGAAGATGTGGTTAGGATACCCACCTATCACAAAAGACCCAGAGATCAACTACGTAGAAACAGAAATTGAGTAATCTCAATTGAAATCATCCAGAAGAAGAGACTCCTATGAAATTCAAATTCATAGGTAACACAAGCATCACACGACAAAGATCGTGATAGAGATACGAACAAGAAGAGTCAAAAGGTTAGTAGGTAATAAATGCCCGGAATCTAAAACAGCAGGTTAGGTTTAGTTAGAGTAGGTCGTGCACTGTTCTATCTATTCGTCCATGAGGATTCGCCCTGACTAAAAAAAAAAAAAAAAAAAAGTAGGTATTTCGGTTTTCTCGCGTCGTAGGCACTTAAGCATCTTCCGTGCTGAGTGGTCAATGTTGTTGTTCAACTCTCTAAACCTCTGATTCCATCTGTCTGTTTTCAGATCTCTCAATGCATTTTTCAGCACTTGACTGTGTTTATTCAGTTCTTTCTTGTCTTCTTCTGTTGTTTATTGTTTTTCCTAAGTCTTCTGTCCCTCTTCTAAGCCATTTAATTGATTTTCGGGTTTCACCATATGGATGCTTAGGGGCTGGCTTTGCGATTCTTCTGGTACTTTCCTAGTAGGCTTCTTTTATTCGGGTTTCTAATTTTAAACTTAATCTCCTATATCGTCAGGAGTTCTTATCTGTTGAATTTCAGTAATTTTCTCCTGGAGTATGTCAATTTACTTTTCTCATTCTATGAAGTATTTCGTTCGAATATCCTAATTTTATGGCATTTAGTTATTTTTTGCACGATAGAGCGAATTTTGTTAGTTATCTTGTTGCTAGATCGGTAGATTATTTTTACTGGTTGCTAAGATAAACAGAACAGTAAGTGAATCACTTACCGTTCAGCGAACGGTAAGTAGGAATGACTAAATATTCGGGGGTAATATCCCAATTGCATTCAATTTTTCCGGAAAAATTCGGAAAAACGAGTTTCTAAGTAATTTGTTTCAACAAATAGCATGAGCTAGAGTGGTTTTAAAAATCCGAGTCGAAGATGAGGATTTTTCCACTTTCGCGAATGCTATTTGTTTAAACAGATTACTTAGAAACGAGTGTTCCGATTTTTCCACAGGAACAATTAGATGCCCGAGTGATATTTGGTGAGATTATTTCCTGAGTTAAATGAACATTTTATGTGTGAATTTTCTGAGTATTTAGTGGAACACTCTTTTCAACAGCCGCGTTTCAGTTGAAAAATTAATAAATTCGTAAGCGTTGTTTGTGATTTTTGTTGTTGGTAACGGTACATAGCAACACAGCATAGAAACCATCAAGTTTGTTTTTACAAAGCAAATTGTCAAACTTGCATGAAATTTTTCCAATTTTTTTTCCGGAAAAACTGCTGACAGCTGAGTCGACAGTTGTCAAGTGATTTTTCCACTTAAAATTTATATTTGACATACCAATTCTTGATAGCGATTGGTCAAAATTAATAGAAAGGAAATAATCCACTTAAAATTTATATTTGAATACCAATTCTTGATAGCGATTGGTCAAAATTAATAGGAAGGAAATAATCATTGAAATAATGAAATAATTCACAAACGATTTGAATTTAATTCATTCGATATTGAAAGTGAAAGTACAATTATTACAATTGCTGTTGGAAGTACCTCTAGCTTGAGAAGTAGCTGAATTCACAGAAATTGCTGCTCAATTCAACATTTGTTGTTTCAACTCGCCACGTTCCGTCGGGTTTATTTTCTAGGGAATCCTCAACGTAACTTTCAGCAACAGTCGAGGACCGCCATCCACCGTGTCTTTTCAGTTTACATTTACTACTTTATTAGCTGAAAATGTGGTCGACATGCACCTGAAAAAGTGGCCAGTATAGACATTAGGAGTTTCTAAATTCAAAAAGGTTGACGGCCAACTCCCAATTGTCCCTTTGCCTATTACTTAAAATGTATCATCCGATGCTTCTTTCAAGAATTTATTCATTTCTTCTCTAGTGAAAACGGCAGATTTTTTGGGTTTGTAACCAACAGTTTTTCTCTTGAGGAATGCTATAAGAGTTGTGAACTTGGATATATCGATACCATCGTTTAAAAATATTGTGCCTTTCAACCTGGAATATTCAGCCCAAAGACTTCCAGGAGGTCTTAGGTTTTCAATTCGTCAAACGAAATAAGAGAGCAGTACTTTTTCATTGATTTGGCTGCCTTTTCCCTGAATCCATTTCTTGAAAGTCTTGTATGTATGCTCGTTACGAAATTTCGATTTCTCGGGAATAACTGCAGAACAGCCGATTTTTCAGGCTTTTTGAATTTCGTTTTCTTCAGAAGATTCAAAATCGCTCATTTTTGAGCGCTCGTACTACTTACACGAGGGCTATATCATTTCGTCACGATGTCTGTATTTTTCGAATTTTGAGACGAAAATGGTCTCAATCGACTATGTTCGACTTACTGATGACGAATCCGTCGAAAAATTCGAGTCTGTCCGTCCGTCCGGCCGTCCGTCCGTCCGGCCGTCCGTCCGGCCGTAAGCACGATAACTCTCGAACGGAACAACCTAGAGACTTGAAATTTTCAGTGTGGGTTCAGTTCCCGAATGCCTCGGTCAAGTTCGTTAATGGGCCGAATTCCACCAGGGGTTCCGTAAATATAGCCGTTCAAAGTTTTGTTTCCCTGATTACTTGAAAACTACAGATTTTATCGAGATGAAATTTTGCACTCAAATGGAAAATGAGGTGTTTTAGCTACATGTGAAATTTTGTCCAGGTCGCATGACCAGAACCATAGAAACCATAGAAAATTGTAACTTTTGAACGGAAACGCCTAGGGACTTGAAATTTTCAGGATAGGTGTGGATCTCGAATGTCGTGATCACGTTCATCTATGAGCAACATTTTACAAGGGGTTCCGTAAATAGGGTCGTTTGAAATTTTGTTTTCTCGATCATTTCGAAACTACAGATTCGATGGTGGTGAAATTTTGTATTTTAATCGAGAATGATATATTAAAGCATCATTTTGTTCAGATCGCATGACCAGAACCATAGAGACCATAAAAAATTGTAACTTTCGAACGGAAAGGCCTAGGAACTTGAAATTTTCAGGGTGGGTTTGGATCGCGAATATCGCGGTCACGTTCATCAATGAGCAAAATTAAACTAGGGGCTTCGTAAATATGGCCGTTCTTAATATTTTTTTCCTGATAGTTTCGAAACTTGTGATCGGATTGGAATGAAATTATGCACCTTGCTGAGGAATAATGTATTCAAACTACGAGCAAAATTTTGTCCAGATCGCATCACCAAGATCATAGATACCGTAGAAAATTCTAGCGAATTAACGAAAAAAAATTGATCAGCTGAAGCACTAACATGAAGTCTGGAGTTTCGCCTAATTTTCAGAATTTTTTTGACAGTTGTCAAAAATTCATTCAATTGATTTTTAAAACTGGAAAATGCGAATCTACCTACAAGGTGCATGTACGAGCGCTCAGAAGCTCCTGCCTCCACGGCAGTGCTTTTCGTAATTTTTGAAGTAAATTCAGTTAATTATTGTCACTTTGACAATCTACAATCAATAAGCTTTCATCACTAAGACAACGCCTTCTATTATATTCCTACACAGCATTGACATTGAAGCCACGAATGACTATTTTAATTTTTTGGATAATTAGTTTGTAGTTTAAGTAAAAAGTGTGTCTATCGTGCAAAAAACGCTATAAGTATCTCGAACGTTAAGGACTACCGATTTCAGACAATAATTGGAGTCGTCGCTGCGCTCCTCCTCCAAACTATTGTCTTCGATCGGTAAAATGTCCTTACCGTTCGCGATACTTAATATAGTATGGCGTAGGTACTTCTCAAGCTTTTTCTCATTTGATTTTCAGTTCTGCTATTCCATTCTCTTGATTTGCAGTTCATATCGCCAATGATGATATTTGGGTGGTGTCCTTCAAGCAATTTCTTCAGATCTTATTCTATTGAATCATTTTCAGGTGGTTTGTAGGCTGATGAAATTTTCATTTGCCCTCGATGTGTAGTAACTCAAAACCCTTCTATTTGCTCATTATTCAGTACATCGTTTAAATAGTGGTCGATGTTTCTTTCGACTATCAGGGCAATATTTCTGTATATTTCATCGTTGGGAAATGAAATTCTATTTTTCGTAGATATTCTCGTCCTGAATGGTTATAATATTCGGATGTTTTTCGGATATCATTTATCTACGGACTCGTAGACCGTTTGTGTTCCATGAGCAGCGATGAGGAAAATCAAATGGACATCGAGGAAATCGTACAACAAGAGGAGGAAGAAGAAAAATCTATTATCACTAAACCGGAAATGACTCAGAACCAACCCGATAAGAAGAAAAGAGAAGCCCCAATTCAACAACAGCCGACCCATAAAACTGAAAGGATTTCTAACTTGATTTTGAGGAATAAATCAAGGTGGAACGAAATCAATAAAATCATTAAAACAGCAAATATTGACTGCAAAAGGGTGAAACTAGTATCTCAAGGGATACAAATCGAGCCCAAAACTGAAACAGATTACCGCACTCTCTACAAGATACTTAGAGAAAAAAATGAAGAATTCCACACTTACGGACTAAAAAGTGAGAAAAAACTGAAGGTAGTACTCCGAGGAGTACTTATTGAATGCAATGAAGACGAAATAAAGGAAGATTTGACAAGGCAAGGTTACCCGGTGACTAAAGTAACCAGAATGAAAGGAAAGAAGGGATTCCCAACCCCCCTTGTACTTGTGGAGATTGATAAAGCTTATAAGGCAATCTTCACAAAATTGGAAAAATGCTGTGGAATATCAATCACAGTCGAAAGTTTGAGGATCAGAACAGGGGTAATCCAATGTTACCGCTGTCAATTGTATGGTCACTCCCAAAAGTTCTGTCATGCTGCATACAAATGTATGAAGTGCGGAGAAGAACATGTTACCGCTGAATGTAAAAAACCAGTGACAACAGTACCGAAATGTGCGAATTGTGAAGGCGATCATCTGTCGACCTACATTAAATGTACTAAGAATCCGAACAACCCGGACATAAAAAGCCCAAAATATAAGGAAGCCCCGCTCCCCAAAGAGAACGTATGGCAGAAACGTACAGAAGAAAGGAGAGAGAAATTGGCCAAGAGAGAAGAGGCCAAGGTAAAAATACCTGAAAAAGTTCCTGAGAAAAAAGAAGAGATAAAACATAAAAAACCTGATGCACCCAAGCAAAAATCAAAAGACGAAGATGAATTAGCCGTCATTCTAGGAAGAATGACTCTAACGTTATGTTCAACAAATGCGACCATAGAACAAAAGATCTCCTTCATAGAAGAGCAGGACAAATTGATAAGACTATTCAGACAGAAATGAACGATAAGTCCTTCAAAAATTTAAATATTGCGTTTTGGAACGCAAATTCGATCATTCCAAAAAGACAGGAACTAATACTCTTTTTGGAAAATAACAAAATAGATATTCTCCTTTTGGGCGAAACCCATCTGAAACCGACAATGACGATGAAAATAAGAAATTACGAGATTTATAGAAGAGACCGACTAACAGGCAGAGGAGGTGGAACAGTTGTCCTAGTGAAAAGAGGAATAAGCCATACTGAATTACCAGATGTTCAAGGAAACAACATTGAGGAAAAAGGGGTAAGTGTGCAAACACGCGAAGGCGAAATTAACATTTATTCTGTTTACCGGCCCCCACAAAGCAACCTAGAAGAAAAGGATATCACAGCCTTCTTCCAGAACAAAAGACCAACCATAGTAGCAGGAGACTTGAATGCAAAACACCCAGACTGGAACAGCAGACGAGTAAATAGTCAAGGCAATAAACTTAAACAAATCACCGACAAACATAATTTACTAGTTGTCGGCCCAGATGACCCCACACACATCCATGTCGCAACAGGAACGACGGATGTCCTGGATATAGCAATAATGAAGAACGTAAGAAAAAATTACGAAATCGAAACCAAGATGGATCTATCGTCGGATCATTGCCCTGTGATCCTGACTTTGGAAATAGAAACTGACAGATCACCTACCAATAGGAAAACAATAAACTGGAAGAAATTCAAAGAAGTCTTCAAATCCACAAGTGTTAAGATAAACAACGAAGAAGAAATAGATGAAGCAATCGAAGATTTAGAGAGAAGAATCATCGAAGCCCAGACACAGTCATGTAAAACTAAACAAATACCGAAGAAAAGTCCTTTACCTGTAGACGTGCAGGACGTTACTGGAGGATAAAAGGAAGGCCAAGAAACAGTATAGACGGACACTACACCCAAATGACAAAACTATACTAAATAAACTAACCAACGAGGTGAAAGCCAGAGTCCGTGAATTATTTACGGAAGAGTGGGACAAAAAACTAGAGAATCTAGATACAGAAGATCGATCTTTATGGCAAATGGCATCAGCATTAACCGGGAAGAAAACGAAAACAAAGATTCCAAAACTGACAAAAGGAAGTCAGACAGCAATTACGAACGAAGAAAAAGCTGAAATGTTCGCCGACTCGCTAGAGCAACAATTCAAGCCGAATCCGAAGAACAACGACGACAGGTTCAACAAGTCAGTAGAAGAAATTGGGAATATACCAGCCACCGACCACTATGGAACAAAAGAAGAAATTAATGAACTAACCAGAGACGAAATAAAAGAAATTATTGGACAACTGAAAAACAGAAAGGCCCCCGGAATCGACGGAATCCAAAATCAGGCTCTCAAAAACCTACCAGATGAAGCGCAAGAAGAAATAGCAGAAATAGCCAGGGCTATGCTACGAACAGGACATTACCCTAAACAATGGAAGACATCTGACACAATACTGATATGGAAAAAAGGGAAAGAGGACAAAAACGACCCAACCAACTATAGACCTATAAGCCTACTTCCTGCACTGAGCAAAGTGATAGAGAAGGTGATATACAGAAGAATAGCAGATTTCGTGAAAATCAAGAAAATAATTCCAGACCACCAGTTCGGTTTCCGCACGGAACATTCGACAGTACACCAACTGGTCAGATTAACAGAAGATATAAAAGAAAAGATGAACCTATCTACAGACACCGGAGCCGTTTTCCTGGATATTGAAAAGGCATTTGATAAGATGTGGCACCAAGGTCTGATATACAAGATGAAGATATGGAAGTTTCCAGCCGAACTGACTAGATTGATACAAGGATATCTGAAGGAAAGAAAATTCAAAATCAACATAGATGGTACGAGGTCAACCACCAGGAAAATTGAAGCCGGCGTACCACAAGGATCGGTCCTAGGACCGTTGCTGTTCAACATATATATGTCAGACATACCAAAAATGGGAAGATGTAAGATTGCCCAGTTTGCAGATGACACTGCTGTATACTATTCCAGCAGAATGAGGAAATCGATAACGAAGCAACTCCAGATAGACGTAGACAAACTGATGAGCTATTTCAAGAAATGGAGGTTCAAGATAAATGCAAAGAAAACAGTTGCCATATACTTCGGCGGCACAAAACTGAAGAAGGAAAAAGCAGGGAACGTCATGATAGAAAACCAGAAGATAGACTGGGAAGATGAAGCGAAATATCTGGGCGTGACCCTAGACGAGAAGCTGAAATTTAACAAACAAATGGAAGAAATCAAAAAGAAGACCAGGCAACTACATGGGTATTTATATCCGCTCCTAAATGCAAACAGCAAACTTTCGCTGGAAAACAAGATGAAGATAATCAAGACAGTGCTAATACCAAGCATAACGTACGCAGGAGTAGTTTGGTTCAATGTCGAAAGTTTCAAAAAGAAAGATCTACAAAGTACGTTGAATAAAATAATAAGGATAGCTGTAGGTGCCCCATGGTACGTCAGCAATAAACAAATAAGAGAAGAATTGAAAATACCAACAATCGAGGAAATAATTAACAAACAAACCAAGAAGACAATCGAAACGATGAAAGAACACGAAAACAAAGAAATAAGAAGGATGGTAATGATACCAGTCAGAACTACAGACAAGAGGAAATATCTCTTGCAAAGAAGCCAATGACGAATAGCCAAGAACCACGCAGAAGAGAGGAGGACCTCTCTAAGTAAACAATAGAAGGAAAAAGGAAAAATTATATTAAAGGCGAAGGGGAGTAAATTCCAGTCCTTTTCAAAAACCAGGACCTATGATGAAGGTGTTCCATGAGACTATCTTTAGGGTGTTTTTATTTCCGTCAGTCACTAGCTCCTTAATTGGGTTTAGTGAGTTTACGGAACGTTTTGTATTCTATTTCCAGGAATTTCATGAGCCTGCTCATTATATTCTTGGTAAAAGTACCTAAATCTCCGGTAGTTTCGGATCTTTTTCTGTTGGTCTCTTCTTCCTTCTTTTGGTTGCTCTTTTTTGATTATCCATTTTTTGGGGCTTCTTTCTTCAGCTTTTTTTTGGGTGGTGGCGTATTCTTCTTTTCTCCTGTTTTCTTCTGTTCATGTGGGACACTAGGCATCTTTTTCTTTTCTTCTCCTATTTGGTCACCATTTTCCACTTTCTACATACTTTGTAGCTGGCTGGGTGACCTGCTTTTGAGCAGAGCCCACAGATGGCATTTTGTTCGTCGTTTCCTCTGGTTAGCTTACAATCTTTACTATTGTACGCTCCAGAGATTTCAAAATACCTCCATGGGAATGTGCACTTGCCTTGCGCATGTCCAGAGAGTTGGCCTGGTCCAATGCTTTTGTTCCTCGGCCCACAACACAGTTTATTCCGTAGAGCTGTTTTCCTTCTTATTTTGGGTTTTTACCAAAAACAAGGGTTTCCATTTTTTGGTTTTGTTGGATGTCATCCTTATTACATCCGCTACGGTGATGCCTTCCCTTACTGATGTGATCGAATTGAAACATTGTAGGTAGTAAGATGAAGGATACTGTATGTATGTAAATGAGCCATAAATGAATGAGTTATGTGAAAGTACTGCTTTTTAACTGTTCAATTTCGAAATAAAATCGTATTTTCTAATATAAACAATATAATTCGTTGATTGTGTCTTTTGAAGTTAACGAAAAAAATGAAATTATTTGTCATACTTTCATGAACAGTGAAGGCTGTGTTGGTACCTAAACAGCATCAAGCGCACAAAATCTCCTAATTCCAAGTCAGTGCTTTTCTCAAATTTTTCATTGAACATGTGTCGTACTGCACTAGGTTTTTTTGGGAACGATTGGTGTTGTTTTGTGGAATATATTATACATAGAGCCATTAAGTAATGCAGAAAAATTTTAAATTCACAGCGTCTTTGGATCCAGAAGCGAAATGACACAAGCGATAAACAAATCGCGAAGCTTGTGAAAACCTTCAAAGCATCTTCCCCAACGTGTATATTTATCCTGGCTTCATTCGACATCCAATATATCTTCTGCAAGATGGTGTAGTTGTGCCTATAAGTAGAAGTCCGTTTATTCAACGTTGGTTTCAGATATTATGTTATCATGCTGAATGGATCTATGTAATTTCAATATGAATTAAGTTTAACATCTACAGTTTGACTTCATTCACCTCTTCGTAGTAGAGTTAGGTGTCTCAGAATATTGTGAGATATACGTTCGCCAGTGGGCAATTATTCATTATTGATGACCATGAGGATTTTTTTCAGGGTTTGATAGTACTGATGGAGTTTAACGTTGCATAAATTAATACGAATTGCTCAAAGTTAGCGGGAATTAAACATTGAACACCGTACATCAGTGTTTTGATTCAATAACATTTTCCTTACTGATTCAATAACATTTGAAGTTTCATGACTCGGAGGAATGGTGGTAAATCTGACATTGAATTTCATCTATTTTACAGTAGAAAAATGACGAACTAGTATGGAAAGAAAAATAATGCATTGAGTGAAATCAGACCAACGCCTAGAGAATTTTTTCAATGTTCTATCTAATATATAAAATTCTCGTGTCCACAGTGTTCGTTGCCATACTCCTCCGAAACGGCTTCACCGATTTTGATGAAATTTTTTGTGCTTATCCGGTATCTATCAGAATCGGCCAACATCTATTTTTCATCCCCCTAAATGTTAGGGGTAGTCCACCCCTAAATTTTTTTTTTTTATTTTTTAGACAAAATTTCTAATTTGTAATTTTTTATGATACAACATACAAAAATACATACAATCCCCAATTTTCACCCTTCTACGATCAACCCTTATTTTTTAATAGCCAGAACAACGAGAGGCCGAAGGCCTCGAGCAATTTTGAAATTGCGAAAAAAGGGAGAGACCGGGGGCGCGAAGCGCCCCTCCGCGTTTTCGAGAGGGAGAAACGGGCTTTCCTAAGGTAAGAGAGGCCGAAGGCCTCGAGCAATTTTGAAATTGCGAAAAAAGGGAAAGATATGGCAAAACAACGTTTGCCGGGTCATCTAGTACTCTATAGTATTTAGAGAGTAACGTATACCCGTGGCAAAGTTTTTTCAGGAAATTTCTCATTCTCCATCTATGGTATGGAAAAATAACAAAAGAATTAAATGAATTAAAGAAGAATGAAAAATTAGAAACTCTGCCCCTTGGATTTTCATTGAATTCAATATATTTCTTCAGATCGCCGAAAAAAATTGGAAAATCGGAGAGTTTTTCATATCTCCCAAAGTTTTAATAGGCTTCTGGATAGTGCGCGTAGTGCCGAAATTGGGTTTGATCCTATCGACAAATTTTTCTCGAGGGATCTGAATCCACGTCCTCATTGGTGATATAACAAGTGCCCTCAAGCTCAGCTAGGAGCTGGCGCTTGTAACAAGAGTTTCAAAACACCAGGTACGCTATAACGTATAGCTAGCGCTGTTCGACTTTAAAATACTATTTAGTTAGGATTTTGTTATTGTGGAAATAAATCAAAAAATGTTGGTCCAAAATTGTTGAGCAGAAATAAATCGAAGATTAATTCATCCTCGGTTAGGAAGAAAAGAATTATCACAATTGGAAAAGTGGTTAGAAATATATATCCATCTGTTTGTAACAAATTTTTTGGCTTGAATGGTGAGTAAAGGTTCGAAAGATAACTTTTGTTGAAAACAAGTATTTAATAAAAAATTTAAAGAGCACTGCCGTGAAGTCAGGAGCTTTTGAACGCTCGTTCATTCACCTCGTAGATAGTTTAGCATTTTCCAGTTTTAGGAACAAGTTCAAAAAATGTTTGACAGCTGTCAAAAAAATTTTCAAACTGAGGCTGAACTTCAGACTTCACGTCAGTGCTTTGGGTTATTTTTTTTCTATTTGCCGCTAAAACTTTCTACGGTATCTATGATCTTGGTGGTGCGATCTGTACAAAATTTCCACGTAGTTAGAATACATTATTCTTCATCAATGTGCAAAATTTCATTCCAATCCAATGGGGAGTTTCGAAATTATCAGGAAAATAATACTTTGAACGGCTATATTTACGGAACCCCTAGTCTAATTTAACACTCATTGTTGATCTGGAAAAAATGTAGCTTGAATATATCATGCTTCATTAAAATACAAAAAATCTGTCACAATCGAATCCGTAGTTTCGAAATTATTAAGAAGGCCAAATTTCAAACGACCATATTTACGGAACGCCTAGTCTAATTCTGCTCATTGATGAACGAAACTGCGACATTCGAGATCCACACCTATCCTGAAAATTTCAAGTCCCTAGGCCTTTCCATTCGAAGGTTATGATTTTCTATGGTTTCTATGGTTCTGGTCATGCGATCTCGAAAAATGTAGCTTGAATTTATCATTCTCCATTAAAATACAAAATTTCGTCCCGATCACATCCGTAGTTTTGAAATGATCGAGGAAACTAAATTTCAAACGACTATATTTACGGAACCCCTAGTCTAATTTTCTTATTGATGAACGTGACCGCGAAATTCGAGATTCACACCTATCCTGAAAATTTCAAGTCCCTGGGCCTTTCCATCACCAAGTTGTAATTTTCTATGGTTTCTATGGTTCTGGTCATGCGATCTCGACAAAATTTTGCATTTAGCTTGAACACGTCATTCCATCTGAGTGCAAAATTTCACCTCGATCGAATCAGAAGTTTCGAAGTAATCAGGAGAACAAAATTTCGAACGGCCATTTTTACGGAACCCCTGGTCGAATTTCGGCCAATCACGAATTCAAGATTTGAACCTACCCTGAAAATTTCGACTTTTTTTGGGTCGTTCCATTTGAGAGCTATCGTGTATACGCCGGATGGACAGATTCGAATTTTTGACGGATTCGTCATCAGTGAGTCGAACTCTGTCGATTAAGACCATTTTAAGCTCAAAATTCGAAAAATACAGATATCGTGACGAAATGATATAGCTCTCGTGTAAGTAGTACGAGCGCTCAAAAAGAAATCAAAATAATTACCACTTTGTAGTCTTATGTTCAACGTTTATATCCCACTCCTCTAGGTCTCTTTGAGACCTCTTATAAGCTCAGAGCTCAGAGAGTTAGGAGACCCGATTTTGTTCTGTGTAGGCCTTGTTACTGTGTCCGTATGCCACCTGAGACATAGCACTCTTAATTGTCTACCCAACAGTGACAGGTCCCCCACCCGTACTCCAAGTAGGAAAATTTTTTCCAGACCGGAGGTTTCGAACCCGGGATCTTTCGCTCAAAATATCACGAGCCAAACGCGCTAACCACTGCACTACGGACCTGTCATTTTGGGTTTTGATTTTCTGTTTTCGAAGAATCTCTTTATTGGGTTATTTCGAGAACTTTGATTATTTATTTCTTAAGTGGGCTAACGCCTACATACCCAATACATTTAATTCAATTATATGGGCTGCGTGTCGGACAAATCCGAGAAAGGCAGTGATAGAGAAATAAATATTGAATTGATAGTATTTTTTTGTCTGAATATTCTGAACCTGTGTTCAGACTGTGTTCGGGCCACGAAATATCTGTCAGTATGCAATTGAGACGTGTTTTGATTCGACTAATTAAATGAATAGGACGAAAGATAGAAATTAGTCTAATTGAGTTTATCGACGCATCCAGAGATCTTCCTCAAATAACATATAATTAAATACTCTCTTTCGCCCGTGCACTCCAATTAACCCCATACTCCCAGGTACGTTATGCTACCATTTCCACAAATTACTTATGATTACGACCGACGGCAACGTTATTTTCCAGCATTTCTCAGCACTAATGCCATGAAAATCCATAATGAGATGAATCGAAATAATTGCATTTGCCCGTAAAGTTTAATTGTGGCTATCAGTTATAACAACAATTATTTGCGACAATATGATAGCCATTACTCGAGAAGATAGAGATCGAAGCCGGTAGACTGTAAGATGACGATGTAGGTGAAGTGGCGGTGCGTGTAGAAGATGCAGTTGCAGAGGTGGAATGAAGAATCTTCATGCAGAACGTCACACTTGAGTAACGGCTATCTTAAGTAGGTGTCTAAAGCACAGTGGCGGTTCGAAATGTTCAGATCTTTTGCCGTCTTATAATGCAACAATTCCTGGTATTTATTGTAACTATTGAAACACATGCCGAAAGAACACAAAATCAATTCCAGAATTTTCAGGATTCCGAATTTCGGATATAAAATTTCAGTATACTGTATAAAGATGCCCGTTTAGTTCTGGGAAAGTCGAGAATTAGTTGAGGGACAGTTCTTATATTGAACCAGATAGATTTCATCGAGTGGATTGCCGACCTATCAGCCAAAATGAATTTGTCAATGCATAGTAAAGTAGTTCAAGAACTCGGAAAGTTTTATTTAGTCTGGGAGAATCTTCGGGGACGAAGCACAACCTACTCTGACCAAACCTGACCTGCTGTATTAGGGCTTTCATTAACTATTAACCTTTTGACTCTTCTTGTTTGTATCTCTTCCACGATCTTTGTCGTGTGATAATTGTGTTACCAATAAATTTCATAGAAGAGTTTCATTTTCTCGATATTTGAAATCGAGTTTGATCAATTCCTGTTTCTACGTAGTTGATCTCTGCGTCTTTTGTGATAGGTGGGTATCCTAAGCACATCTTTCGCTGGGCTGTAGTCAACTAGTCTTCTTAGCTCATCATTCGAGTGTTGAATTACTTATTCCAATATCTTCTCGGCCTTCTTTCTTAAGAAATCTGTGACAGTTTCCCATTTTAAGTCTCTGTGACTTTGTTGGTTTCTTACGAACCACGGCATATTCATTGCTGCTCTAAGCAATCAATTCATTTTCTGTTGGTTAAATCTTCTTTATACGGCTATTGGCTGCATGGGCATGGCCCCATACCGCCAAGCCATATTTTAGTTGAGGTCTTGCGATTTACTTGATCATTGGTAGTTTCGTGCTTTGGTCCATTTGGTTTCTTCTTCCTTTGTTTTATTCACTGCATATTTTATGTTTTTCCATGTAAGCTCTTTATCTAGTTTCACTCCTAGATATTCGACTTCATTTTCCCATTTTATTTCTTCTTCATCTATCTTTAGGTTAGAATTTATTTCAAGTCTCCGCTTCTGTAGTAAAATAGCTTGACTCTTTTTGCTATTTATTTGAATTTTCCATTTGATTTCTGTAAATATAGCCGTTCAAAATATTTTTTTCCTGATAGTCGAAACTACTGATTGGATTGTAATGGAATTCTGCACATAGATGAAGACTAATGTATTCAAACTACGCACAATTTTGTCCAGATCGCATTACTTCGACCATAGAAATCGTAGAAAATTCAAGCGAATTATCGAGAAAAAAAATTATCACCTAAAGCACTGACGTGAAGTCTGGAGTTCGAATTTTTTTTAAAGATGTCAAAAATTTCTTCAATTGGTTTATAAAACTGGAAAATACGAATCTATCTACAAGGCGGATGAACGAGCGCTCAAAAGCTCCTGACTTCACGACAGTGCTTTTTATAATTTTTAATTGTTTTTTTTTTGTTTTTTGTTCACTAAGCACTTTTCTTCCCACATTTTGCCCTTATTTATGATCTATCTTCTTCGATAAGGTATGCTAATTCAGTCCTCTCGTTTTCAACGGACATTTAAGAATTGTACACTACAACAGAGACTACAAACGGTGCGTTTTCCTACCCAATGGGTCAATAATAAATAAAGACGTATAATATTTAAAATTATACTGTTACTGTGAAAATGAATAATAATAATAATAATAATTTCCCAACCTTTTTTGAGCGCTCGTACTACTTACACGAGGGCTATATCATTTCGTCACGATGTCTGTATTTTTCGAATTTTGAGCCGAAAATGGTCTCAATCGACTATGTTCGGCTCACTGATGACGAATCCGTCGGAAAATTCGAGTCTGTCCTTCCGGCCGTCCGGCCGTAAGCACGATAACTCTCGAACAAAACAACCTAGAGACTTGAAATTTTCAGTGTGGGTTCAGTTCCCGAATGGCTCGGTTAAGTTCGTTAATGGGCCAAATTCCACCAGGGGTTCCGTAAATATGGCCGTTCAAAGTTTTGTTTCCCTGATTACTTGAAAACTTCAGATTTGATCGAAATGTAATTTTGCACTCAAATGGAAAATGAGGTGTTCAAGCTACATGTGAAATTTTGTCCAGATCGCATGACCAGAACCATAGAAACCATAGAAAATTGTAACTTTTGAACGGAAACGCCTAGGGACTTGAAATTTTCAGGATAGGTGTGGATCTCGAATGTCGTGATCACGTTCATCTATGAGCAACATTATACAAGGGGTTCCGTAAATACAGTCGTTTGAAATTTTGTTTTCTCGATAAATTCGAAACTGCGGATTCGATCGAGATGAAATTTTGTATTTCAATCGAGAATGATATATTGAAGCAATATTTTGTCCAGATCGCATGACCAGAACCATAGAAACCATAGAAAATTCTAACTTTTGAACGGAAAAGCCTAGGAACTTGAAATTTTCAGGGTAGGTTTGGATCTCAAATTTCACGGTCACGTTCATCAATGAGCAAAATTAGACTAGGGGTTCCGTGAATATGGCCGTTCAAAATATTTTTTTCCTGATAGTTTCGAAACTACCGATCGGATTGGAATGAAATTATGCACCTAGCTCAGGAATAATGTATTCAAACTACGTGCAAAATTTTGTCCAGATCGCATCACCAAGACCATAGATACCGTGGAAAATTCTAGCGAATTATCGGAAAAAAATTGATCAGCTGAAGCACCGACATGAAGTCTGGAGTTTCGCCTAAGTTTCAGAATTTTTTTGACAGCAGTCAAAAATTCCTTCAATTGATTTCTAAAACTGGAAAATGCGAATCTACCTACAAGGTGCATGTACGAGCGGTCAAAAGCTCCTGCCTTCACGGCAGTGCTTTTCGTAATTTTTTTATATTTGTCCACGAACTCTGCCTTGTTCATTGCTCATTAATAAGCACAATCTGTTATCGAATTGTCAACATGGCTTCAGACAAAAAAGGTCAACTCAGTCAGCTATAATGGCTTTTATTACAAAACTCTATGAGAGTATCGAAGATCGGGAAAAGTGTTTGGCTATTTTTATGGACCTGAGTAAAGCCTTCGACTTGGTATCACATGAAATACTTTTGAAAAAGATGGGCTCTTTAGGGTTGAGGGGTCAAATCAATAGATTGATAGAGTCGTATTTGTCGGGACGAATGCAATTTGTCGAAATTGATGGTGTGCGATCATCTCACGCTAATGTAATTTGCGGTGTTCCGCAGGGATCGTTACTGGGTCCGCTGCTCTTTCTGATATTCATTAACGATCTACCTGATATTTTGGATGATCCATCAAGTTTGGTGATGTTTGCTGATGACAATACGCTTTTATGCACTGGAAAATCAGCGTGGGAAGCACTTGTAGTCGCACATAAGAGAATGTTGAAGCTGTCAAATTGGTTTGTTGAGAACAAACTTTTTCTTAATGTCAACAAAACTGTATTCATGAACTTTGCATTGAAGAACATGAGCGACCATAGGGACAAGAGCCTTTTGATGCGAATCAATTCCAGATCAGTCGAGCAAGCTGAGTTCACCAGATTTCTGGGTGTCACTATTGATTTTAAACCTTAACTGGGGGCAGCACATTAATGGTCTCTGCTCTCAGTTATCGTCTGTATGTTATGCTCTGTTGAGGCTTAGATGTCTTACTAATGACGCTGTATGCATGTCATATTATTCCGGCCACTTTTTTTCCAGGGTGAAGTATGAAATATTGTTTTGGGATTCTTCTTCCTGTGTTGAAAGAGTGTTCAAACTGCAAAAAAAGGCAGTCAGATTTATTTGCGGGGTATCTATCAAAACCTCCTGTAGACCACTGTTTGAGAAGCTCAAAATTCTAACTTTGGCTTGTACCTATATATTTGAAATATTGAAATATGTTAAAGCTAACATTAATGAATTTCTACCTTTGAATTTCTATCATGAATACCATACATGACCTGATAATTCCATACCACAGACTAACCCGATACGAAAAACGTCATACGTATATGGGAATTAGATTAAATAATGCACTTCCAATCGAATTAAGATTCATAGATAGTACAGTTTTGTTTAATGAATCTTTAAAACTGTTTTTGCTTGCAAATTGCTACTACTCTATTGATGAATATCTTATGCGTTAATGCTGGTAAATGTATTTATATTGTATTGCTGACATATCCTATGCCAAATGTATTTGCTTGATGTGAATATGTGGTTTTGTGGATAAATAAATATTATTATTATTATTATTATTGATAATGATATATTTATTTACTTATAAAGATATATCAGATACTACTACCGAATCGACTAATTTTTCAAAACGTGTGGATTGAAAATGAGGACCAAAAGTTCATAATAATTTGCTTCCACATAGTATGAGAGTGCTGTTCGATAACTCACTAAATTGAGTTAGTTCGAGGTGAGCCAAATCCTGTAGAAATCTAGTGCCCTATAGCGAAAAAGGTATACCTATATAAAAACCCTACCAATACTGAACCGATTTTCATTATTCTATGTCGGATAATTTTCCGGCAATAATTTCTATAAATTATTCCTTTTGTGGGTCGAATTTTCAAGCTGAAAAAACAATACGGTATGGCAAGTGACTTTCTAAAAAATGTATTGTTTCTTCTTGTACTCGTTACTCACAGAACACCGAATCTAAGGACGGTCCTGAAAACTCCGATGCAGTAGTTTCCATCTTTCATTTATAAAATTCATAATGAACTAAATGAACATGCCTGACTATAAAAATTTACTAGTTTTACTGATATTGCAAATTCTTTACAGATTCTCTCTTGGCCAGAATAACGAAAGTGCTAAATAAAATACTTTGTCGCCCAAGATTACAAGAGAAGAACTGCATGATTTCATTCATGATTGAAGATGTTTCAGTTCGAATATGTAGTGAAAACGGTGAACATTGAAAACATAATAATAATTATTTCCATTTAGATCAAATGACTATATTTATGAGACCCTTCGGATTTCACCCATTTACTCATTCAACTGGCGGATTCAGACCACGACGTATTTTTTTTTCAATTTCATCAACATGAACATCGCACAGTCAGAGAGACACGATTTGCCCACGTTCGGCGCAAAGGTGTATCGTCACCCTTAAGGTGTGTACAGACATGCTCCGAATATCGAACCGAACTATATTGCGTACACCGACGCGATCAACAAAAGTTCCCGAGAGCGAATCAAATTCATCGCACCTCTACGTGATCGCGTAGATTAGCGATACGCGGTTGCAACCCTTCGTCCACACTTGGGTACGCGACACGGTTCGGTACGATATTCGGAGCATGTCTGTACGCACCTTAAGATGTCAGCGTACCCTAAAATGTACATATTAAAGGACTGAATCAAACGGAAAACTCGATCAAACTCGTATACACGTCCAAGAACCCCCACACAAAGATGCCGATCAGATCTGCCTAATGCTAATAGAGCATGATACGTGTTCTTCATACTTTAGATAACATTATATTGGGTTAGACGGTTAGACCAATGATATAGAAGATCTTTTAATACTTACCGTCATACCATATTTCGTACTCATGTTTCGAATACTTCGCAAATTGTTATCGTAATTTCTGCAGTCATGAACTTGCAACATTCCGAATTAAAACAACAACCTCCTTTTAATTCCAGAAATTGCCGTAGTAAGCTTGTAAACCTTAATGGTCCGTTTATGGGAACATATATCGGGTATTTGTTTAATGGTAGCTGAAGAGATCGGTGCTGTTGTTGATTTTCGTTATCGTGAAATGTCTTAAACTCTCAGTGAATTATCAGCTAACGTTCGGTGAACACTGGTGGGGCATTCGGGCTCTTGCGTTTGGAAACAATCTGATTCAATAAAAAATTTCTTATTATATTCAATGAAAAATATTATCCATGAGGCACGGTACTTTCAACGGCAAATGACCCTCGTACCCGAATAGTTCGGGGTTCCATGTCGTGAATAGGCATTTATTCGAAAGATGTAAAAGTCAGTACAAATCTTTTTTTCTTGTTTTCACATCTTGTTGCATCGGTTTGATGAATTATGTTGTGCATTTCACGAAGGAATTTGTTATATCTGTCAAATGAATCCCTATTCACGATTTCGAACGAGGAATAACTTATTCGGAGAATAAGAGATTTTCACAGGTTAAAGTACCGGGCCTAAGTCAAAGGAATTTGAATAATAGTTCGGAAGACCTGAGAACAGTTGTGAAATAGATTTTAGTGGGAGGTACTTCTCTGCTAAAATTTTTACACCCATGAGTATCATTTCCTATACCGAACACAAACGGGTCTCCTAAATCGAACAACCTCTGAGCCTATGAAGGGTCACTCAGAGACCTAGGAGAGTCAGGATATAAACATTAAATATAAACCCTTACAATACATAATCAACTAGTCGTCAAAAAAACAAATTGGATCGAATGAATCGTATTTGTACGCTATACGAATTTTAAATAATCAAAAAATTACGAAAAGCACTGCCGTGAAGTCAGAGGCTTTTGAGCGCTCGTACATCCACCTTGTAGGTAGATTCGCATTTTCCAGTTTTAGAAATCAATTGGACGAATTTTCGACAGCTGTCATAAAAATTCTCAAACTTAGGCGAAACTCCAGACTTCATGTCAGTGCTTCAGCTGACCAATTTTTTTTCGATAATCTATGGTCTTGGTGATGCGATCTGGACAAAATCTCGCACTTAGTTTGAATACATTATTCTTCAACTAGGTGTAGAATTTCATTCAAATCCAATCAGTAGTTTCGAAATTATCAGGAACAAAATATTGAACGGCCATATTTCGAGTCTATTTTAGCTCATTGATGAACGTGGCCGCGAAATTCGCGATACAAACCTACCCTGAAAATTTCAAGTTTCTAGGCCTTTCCTTTCGGAAGTTATGCTTTTCTATGGTTTCTATGGTTCTGGTCATGCGATCCGGACAAAATGTTACAAAATTTTATCTCGATCGAATCCGTAGTTTCGAAATTATCGAGAAAACAATATTTCAAACGACCGAATTTACGGAACCCCTAGTCTAATTTTTCTCATTGATGAACGTGCCCGCGAAATTCGCGATCCGAACCTACCCTGGAAATTTCAAGTCCCTGTGCCTTTCCGTTCGAAAGTTATGATTTTCTATGGTTTCTATGGTTCTGGTTATGCGATCTGGAGAAACGTAGCTTGAATATATTATTCTCCATTAGTATACAAAATTTCGTCACGATCGAATCTGTTGTTTTGAAATTATCAAGAAAACTAAATTTCGAACGGCCATAATTACGGAACCCTCATTATAATCTCGCTCATAAATAAACGTGATGACCACATTCGAGATCCACACCTATCCTGAAAATTTCAAGTCCCTAGGCGTTTCCGTTCAAAAGTTACAATTTTCTATGGTTTCTATGGTTGTGGTCATGCGATCTGAACAAAATTCCACATGTAGCTTGAACACCTCATTCTCCATTTGAGTGCGAAATTTCATCTCGATCAAATTTGTAGTTTTCAAGTAATCAGGTGAACAAAACTTTGAACGGCCATATTCACGGAACCCCTGGTGGAATTTGGCCCATTAACGAAATCAAACGAGGCATCCGGGAACTGAACACTGACAATTTCAAGTCTCTAGGTTGTTCCGTTCGAGAGTTATCATGCTTACGGCCGGCCGGACGGACGCACTCGAATTTTTCGACGGATTCGTCATCAGTAAGTCGAACACAGTCGTTTGAGACCATTTTCGCCTCAAAATTCGAAAAATACAGACATCGTGACGAAATTATATAGCCCTCATGTAAGTAGTACGAGCGCTCAAAAAGTCAGCTACGATGCAAACCGCATATAAAGTGCACTTTTTGAGCGCTCGTACTACTTACACGAGGGCTATATCATTTCGTCACGATGTCTGTATTTTTCGAATTTTGAGCCGAAAATGGTCTCAATCGACTATGTTCGACTCACTGATGACGAATCCGTCGGAAAATTCGAGTCTGTCCGTCCGTCCGTCCGTCCGTCAGCACGATAACTCTCGAACGGATCAACCTAGAGACTTGAAATTTTCAGTGTAGGTTCAGATCCCAAATGCCTCGGTTAAGTTCGTTAATGGGCAGAATTCCACCAGGGGTTCCGTAAATATGGCCGTTTGAAATTTTGTTGTCCTGATTACTTGAAAACTACAGATTTGATCGAGATGAAAATTTGCACTCAAATGGAAAATGAGGTGTTCAAGCTACGTGTGAAATTTCGTCCAGATCGCATGACCAGAACCATAGAAACCATAGAAAATTGTAACTTTTGAATGGAAACGCCTAGGGACTTGAAATTTTCAGGATAGGTGTGGATCTCGAATGTCGTGATCACGTTCATCTATGAGCAACATTATACAAGGAGTTCCGTAAATACGGTCGTTTGAAATTTCGTTTTCTCGATAAATTCGGAACTACGGATTCGATCGAGATGAAATTTTGTATTTTAATCGAGAATAATGTATTGAAGCAATATTTTGTCCAGATCGCATAACCAGAACCATAGAAACCATAGAATATTGTAACTTTTGCACGGAGAGGCCTAGGAACTTGAAATTTTCAGGGTGGGTTTGGATCGCGAATATGAAGTCGGGAGTTTCGCCTAAGTTTAAAATTTTATTTGAGAGCTGTCAAAAATTCCTTCAATTGATTTCCAAAACTGGAAAATGCGAATCTACCTACAAGGTGGATGTACGAGCGCTCAAAAGCTCCTGCCTTCACGGCAGTGCTTTTCGTAATTTTTTTTTCGTTCGGTTTTATTCGAGAATTGTTGGGAAAATATGAAAAATATTTCATATAAAATGTATCCTCGAGAATCGACTATTCAGATGGACATAGTAACAATCTTAATGTTACGAAAAATGCCCAGGAAAGGAATAGCAGCGCTTACCAATATAGCAAAAGCAGTGATGAGGAAAGAATACTATCCTAAAAGATCGAAAACAGCAGAAGTATTTGTGTTCAATAAGAGAGGAAGAGATAAATAATTCTCACAAAACTACAGGCCGTTAAGTCTACTTCCACAGAACTTCAACTGTTAAGGATCACTCAATATGTCACTGGATGATTTCAGAATAAACAAGCCACAGGATTAGTGCTATTCGATGTCGAGAGAGCCTTCGACCGAGTTTTGCACGAAGAACTTGCCTACAAGATGATGACAGGCTACAATGCCAAAAACCTGGAAGATAATGAGGAACTACCCGAGTAACAGGAATTTGTATGCCAAAATAGACGACACATTATCTTCCATCTGACAAGTAGGAGCAGGAGTGCCCCAAGGATCAGTTCTACTCTACAACATCTTTATCTACGATATTTCTAAAAACCCAAGAAATCTGCTAGCCCTATATGCAGACGACACGGGAATAGTCATCAGACATCGACGACCAGATGTCGGGGTATGATGGGGTATGACAAAAAACTTTTCCGAATGCCTTAAAGCGAAACGCAGCGCCGGTCGGAGAACTTCCGCATGAGACTTCCACATGGGTGAATTATATCGCAAGGTTTGCGTATGTTCACATGCATGGTTGCTGTTTGGGGGGGGGGTGTCGTCAGGAAGCCTTTTCATGAACCTACAAATAAGTGGAGTTAGTGGAGAAATTTTCCCCGATCGTTGATACGGTTCGCTTAAGGCATTCCGCCCCTCACATCGAATTTCATCATCGCTATAACTATACTGATGAGACGCAATAAGTCGAAACTGGTCTATAGTTACGAATGGATTTGTTCTCAGGAGTTACATGGATTGCTGTTGGCCTGCTTATTAGGTTTTCGATTTTTCTGCGGAAGAATTGTTTCAATACATGCATTAATCTTCTTTTTCTAAATCAGAATGAAGGGTGAAATTTCGATTGAAAATAAAAATTCGAATGCTTGAATCTGGGTATTTCGATCAAAACAAAACTATCTCATCCGGATAATTAGGTGTGCGGCGAAAAAAGAACAACTACTTCCTCAGAAGGGCCATAGAAACCGAACAAGCGAATATTTCCAAATTTTTGGAGCCTACAATGTGTACATTTGAGGAAAACTACCAATTTAAATGTCCCGAGATGATTTCAACCTACAACTATCCAAAAAATTCCGAGAATCTGTAGGTATGTATCTACATTGTCTACTAGTTTCCGTTAGTCGGCGCTGATAGGAACTGAATATATTCGTACTTATCAGTTCTTCTGTATCCAACGGACATCAAATCCAACATCGCACTTGTCCTTCGTGAAATACCCTGGTGGTAACAATAATGTATATAATTATCTGCCAGACGTCAGCACAATAATGATAATAGAATAATTATCTTGAAATGAGGCATGTAGTCAACGCGACGAATTTTCCATAAATGTACGTGTAAATGGGTTGTATACAAAATGTTGTTCGCTGGCCATATAACATAAAACCCGTCGAAAGGTACGCTCAACCTGACGCTGTGGGGCACCTCTACATCACTCTGATACTATTATTACCCAAACGTGTTATCAAATGATAGTGTCGGGATTTATCACTCGCCTGATATTAACAGAAATAAGAAAGATATGATTGTAAGGAATATTTGTACTTTCGATGTAATGATAATTCTGAAAAAATGATTGCATATCTGAATATTTTATTGGATTGGTTTAATATCAGATGGGGCTGCAATTTAGGATTTGGGCAAAATCTTCTAAGCAAAATCATTTTGAAGCTTGTGAGGTATTTTAACTCACGCTTTTTTCAATTAAAAACTTGCGAAGAGGACATATTGAAATCTAACCCAACTCAACCAGAAAAATTGATTCATTTCCATATTCTATTCATATATGTTGAGATTCCAATTTGTCAACTTTCGATTCAACTCGGCTAGGGGTACATGCGCAAACGATCGAGGCATGACGGAAGTTTCAGAGTTCATTCGGAACATCAACACAGATAAATAAAAAAATCATCTCGATCCCAGCAAGAATACGCTACACCTCCCCACACAACAGAAAAGTGTATCCTCAATAAATTTAATAAAGTGCTCTTTCAGAACAGAAACATCAAGGATGTTATGCCCAACAACGAGGGAATGCTTCGAATATGTCTCTGAAGAGGACATCCGAAGGTGTTGACCTAGGTCAACTAATTGAAAATCCCTTATCATATTTTTGTTGAGCGCTCGTACTACTTACACGAGGGCTATATCATTTCGTCACGATGTCTGTATTTTTCGAATTTTGAGCCGAAAATGGTCTCAATCGACTATGTTCGACTCACTGATGACGAATCCGTCGGAAAATTCGAGTCTGTCCGTCCGTCCGTCCGGCCGGCCGGCCGTCAGCACGATAACTCTCGAACGGATCAACCTAGAGACTTGAAATTTTCAGTGTAGGTTCAGATCCCAAATGCCTCGGTTAAGTTCGTTAATGGGCCAAATTCCACCAGGGGTTCCGTAAATATGGCCGTTCAAAGTTTTGTTTCCCTGATTACTCGAAAACTACAGATTTGATCGAGATGAAATTTTGCACTCAAATGGAAAATGAGGTGTTCAAGCTACATGTGAAATTTTGTCCAGATCGCATGACCAGAACCATAGAAACCATAGAAAATTGTAACTTTTGAACGGAAACGCCTAGGGACTTGAAATTTTCAGGATAGGTGTGGATCTCGAATGTCGTGATCACGTTCATCTATGAGCAACATTATACAAGGGGTTCCGTAAATACGGTCGTTTGAAATTTTGTTTTCTCGATAAATTCGAAACTGCGGATTCGATCGAGATGAAATTTTGTATTTTAATCGAGAATGATATATTGAAGCAATATTTTGTCCAGATCGCATGACCAGAACCATAGAAACCATAGAAAATTCTAACTTTTGAACGGAAAGGCCTAGGAACTTGAAATTTTCAGGGTGGGTTTGGATCGCAAATTTCACGGTCACGTTCATCAATGAGCAAAATTAGACTAGGGGTTCCGTAAATATGGCCGTTCAAAATATTTTTTTCCTGATAGTTTCGAAACTAACGTTCGGATTGGAATGAAATTATGCAGCTAGCTCAGGTATAATGTATTCAAACTACGTGCAAAATTTTGTCCAGATCGCATCACCAAGACCATAGATACCGTGGAAAATTCTAGCGAATTATCGGAAAAAAATTGATCAGCTGAAGCACCGACATGAAGTCTGGAGTTTCGCCTAAGTTTCAGAATTTTTTTGACAGCAGTCAAAAATTCCTTCAATTGATTTCTAAAACTGGAAAATGCGAATCTGCCTACAAGGTGCATGTACGAGCGCTCAAAAGCTCCTGCCTTCACGGCAGTGCTTTTCGTAATTTTTTTCTTGTCACATCTCCTCATACTCTTCGTTGGAATTTCAATAAGTCAACGATCTTTCTTCTTATGCCAATAATCGGAATGATAGGCCAGTGGTAGTAATGGAAACCGAATATTTAAGATGATCTTAAGTTGTTCTTGCTGAAAAATTATGATAACGACTGACATAGTCTTGATGGTATCCGCTATATAAACCTGTATGGCGTTCTTGAACTTCTTTCGCAATTGCCATTTATGGAAGAACTTCATTTACATTCCTAGCGAATACGTAAATATACGAGTGATACTGGGACACCTTATTGCATAAGGAAAAATATGATTTCAAAGTGGCTTGATGTTAGTGACATCTAGAACAATAATGTCGTGGTCATGTTTTATCAGAAACAAATTTAATACTTAATATTAATTTTCAAAATATGTTTATTTGATGAAACATGTTTCATTACATATATTTTGAGTTAGATAAACAGACAATATATTATTCATATTGATTTTAATTGAAGGTTACATGAGGATTATTTGAACTGAACTGTAAGTGGGTTCTTTTCTAGTTTCTATTCATTCATCATTCATGATTGGAGAATATTTGATTTCAAGTTGAATATTCTGAAAGACAATTATCACTACCTCTATTTCTCATCAAAAATAGCTTGAGATTCCTCATACGGTCTTGTCATACAAGAACCTTATTACAGAAAATGAATTATGATGATTATGATGCTAGTTGAAGGAATTATTCTCAAGAGATGAATAACACAGTTAGACAACATATGTAAATCGAATACGATGGCCATTTGACCTGGAAAGCAACTGGAGCATAGTTTATATGGGAAACTGAAGAAACATAGATAAATGGATGGGAATGATACCCATGACTTCAGTATTGCTGAATGGATGGGATGTTTTTGAGCGCTCGTACTACTTACACGAGGGCTATATCATTTCGTCACGATGTCTGTATTTTTCGAATTTTGAGCCGAAAATGGTCTCAATCGACTATGTTCGACTCACTGATGACGAATCCGTCAAAAAATTCGAGTCTGTCCGTCCGTCCGTCCGTCCGTCCGGCCGTCCGGCCGTATACACGATAACTCTCGAACGGAATGTCCTAGAAACTTGAAATTTTCAGGGTAGGTTCAGTTCCCGAATGGCTCGGTTAAGTTCGTTAATGGGCCAAATTCCACCAGGGGTTCCGTAAATATGGCCGTTCAAAGTTTTGTTTCCCTGATTACTTGAAAACTACAGATTTGATCGAGATGAAATTTTGCACTCAAATGGAAAATGAGGTGTTCAAGCTACATGTGAAATTTTGTCCAGATCGCATGACCAGAACCATAGAAACCATAGAAAATTGTAACTTTTGAACGGAAAGGCCTAGGGACTTGAAATTTTCAGGGTGGGTTTGGATCGCAAATTTCACGGTCATGTTCATCAATGAGCAAAATTGGACTAGGGGTTCCGTAAATATGGCCGTTCAAAATATTTTTTTCGTGATAGTTTCGAAACTACCGATCGGATTGGAATGAAATTATGCACCTAGCTCAGGAATAATGTATTCAAACTACGTGCAAAATTTTGTCCAGATCGCATCACCAAGACCATAGATACCGTGGAAAGTTCTAGCGAATTATCGGAAAAAAATTGATCAGCTGAAGCACTGACATGAAGTCTGGAGTTTCGCCTAAGTTTCAGAATTTTTTTGACAGCAGTCAAAAATTCCTTCAATTGATTTCTAAAACTGGAAAATGCGAATCTACCTACAAGGTGCATGTACGAGCGCTCAAAAGCTCCTGCCTTCACGGCAGTGCTTTTCGTAATTTTTTATACATTGAATGTGCATAAATTGATCAAAAATAACAGTGATTGAAAAATTTACAGTTTATGGAATTTGGAAATGAATTTGGGGATCCATGAACTAGGTCGAACATATGATAATAATTCTGAGTGGAATTTTGCAGATGCCGAATTAAAACATAATGTTGACATTAAAAAAATAAAATACCCAAAATGTTGGTTGGTATTAACGGAAGTAATGACACTCAATGGCTGAAATTTCTCGAAAAATATATGAACCAAAATATATTCTATGTGTCCTACGCATACCTTTCTTCAATAGAAAAGAAGCAAGGATACGCCTGAAGGCACATATATTCGTTGGTTAATTGTCTTGTTTTCCTGATTCTCAACTAGATAGGTGGTTAGTTATTCAGCAGCCTTACAGGGAGATCCTATCATCTCCAGTTTACAAGCGGTATCAAGTCGAAAGTTGAAGAGTGATGCCATTTCTGTGAAACGATATTTTCTGGTCCTCTCATTCAGGTTTCAGAAAACGCAGATATCTAAGAGCATCGCATAAGTAAACAGTATCATGACGATCTGTTCGTTCAAACTCGTCTCAGGGCGAAGCAGCAATACATTTCCGACCTGAAAGATGCAATAGACGACTGAACTTGGCATCTGCAAGTAACTCATTTTAAGTACATGTAAATTTATAGTAAAGCAAGTCTACAATTCACCTATTCACAATGTTTATCTATACCTTACACCAAGTGTGTTCGCCTTTTATACTGAAATATTATGAACGATAGCGAGGCCTTTGACCACACATGGTGGCCGTAGACGGCCGGTAAAAGATTGCTTTTAATCGAGTTAAAGAAATTTGTTGGGTATTGAATTAGAACACTTGAAGCAAGTCGCTTATCTTGAGGTGTCGTAGATAGTATAATTGCCGGTTTCACTATCGTTGACAATTCTCTCTTTATTCGTTATAATTTAACACATTAAAAGTTGTTCGTGGTAGGTTGACTAACCTTTTGTATTGCTTTATTATTCCTGGATCCCAGACAGCTGTACATGAAAACTGTGATATCTTCTACCCCGAAAAAATTACGAAAAGAACTGCCGTGAAGTCAGGAGCTTTTGAGCGCTCGTACATCCACCTTTTAGGTAGATTCGCATTTTTCAGAAATCAATTGAAGGAATTTTCCCTGTCAAAAAAATTCTCAAACTTGGGCGAAACTCCAGACTTTATGTCAGTGTTTCAGCTGACCAATTTTTGAGCGCTCGTACTACTTACACGAGGGCTATATCATTTCGTCACGATGTCTGTATTTTTCGAATTTTGAGCCGAAAATGGTCTCAAACGACTATGTTCGACTCACTGATGACGAATCCGTCGAAAAATTCGAGTCTGTCTGGTCGGCAGGCCGGCCGTATACACGATAACTCTCGAACGGAATGTCCTAGAAACTTGAAATTTTCAGAGTAGGTTTGAAGCTCGAATGCCGCGATTAAGTTCGTTATTGAGCAAAATTCGCATAGGGGTTCCGTAAATATGGCCACTCAAAATTTTGTTTTCCTGATTACTTTGAAACTACAGATTCGATCGAGGTAAAATTTTGCACTCAGATGGAGAATTTCGTGTTCAAGCTACATGCAAAATTATGTTCAGCTCGCATGACCCGAACCATAGAACCCATAGAAAATTATAACTTTGTAATGGAATGGCCTAGGGACTTGAAATTTCAAGGATAGGTGTGGATTTCGAATGTCGCGGTCACGTTTATCAATGAGCAAAATTATACTAAGGGTTCCGTAATTATGAAATTTAGTTTTCTTGATGATTTCAAAACTATGGATTTGATCGTGATGAAATTCTGTATTCAAATTGAGAATGATATATTCGAGATAATTTTGTTGATCGCATGATCAGAACTTTTGAACGGAAGGGCCTAGGGACTTGAAATTTTCAGGATAAGTTCGGATCGCAAATTTCGCGGTTAGGTTCATCAATGAGCAAAATTAGAGTAGGGGTTCCGAAAAAATATAGCTGTTCAAACAATTTTTTTCCTAATAATTTCGAAAATACTCCTTGAATTGGAATGAAATTTCGCACATCGATGAAGAATAATGTATTCAAACTACGTGAGAAATTTTGTTGATACTGTAGAAAATTTTAACGAATTATCGAAAAAAAATTGGTCATCTGAAGCACTGACGTGAAGTCTTGATTTTCGCCTTTGTTTGAAATTTTCTTCGACAGCTGTCAAAATCTTTCCAATTGGTTTCTAAAACTGGAGAATGCGAATCTACCTACAAGGTGGATGAACGAGCGCTCAAAAGCTCCTGACTTCACGGCAGTGCTTTTCGTAATTTTTTCTTCGATAATTCGCTAGAATTTTGTACATTATCTATGGTCTTGGTAATGCGATCTGGACAGAATTCCAAACATAGTTTGAATACATTATTCTTCAGCTAGTTGTGAAATTTCATTCCAATCCAATCAGTAGTTTTGGAATTATCAGGAAAAAAATATTTTGAACGGCCATATTTACGGAACCCCTTGTTTAATTCTGCTCATTGATAAACGTGAACTCGACATTTCAGAGCCACACCTATCCTGAAAATTTCAAGTCCTTAGGTCTTTCTGTTCGAAAGTTATGATTTTCTATGGTTTCTATGGTTCTGGTCATGCGATCTGGAGAAATATAGCTTGAATATATCATTCTCCATTAGTATACAAAATTTCATACTGATCGAATCCGTAGTTCCGAAATTATCGAGAAATCAAAATTTCAAACGACCGTATTTACGGAACCCCTAGTATAATTTTGCTCATAGATGAACGTGATCACGACATTCGAGATCCACACCTATCCTGAAAATTTCGAATCCCTGGGCATTTCCGTTCAAAAGTTACAGTTTTCTCGAATTTTCCGACGGATTCGTCATCAGTGAGTCGAACTCCATCGACCATTTTCGGCTCAAAATTCGAAAAATACAGACATCGTGACGAAATGATATAGCCCTCGTGTAAGTAGTACGAGCGCCGAAAGAGCAACTGAATGCAGTCCATGATGGTCCATGTAAAGATTTCTTTACACTTTACGACAAAACCAAAACAAGTACATGGACCATCATGGACTGCATTCAGTTGCTCCTTGGTCGACAGGTGGCGTGAGTAGAGAAATAATCTCTGACCGTCATCGCGTTAGGTTGGTTGGGTAGCTGTCTGTTACGTCGAGTTCATCCTGAGCTGATCTGCACTGACGAGCCGTAAAACGGCGAAACCGGTCTGCATATGCAAAGGATAAATTTCGATGTTCCATGGGGTTACATGTATTGCTTTGTTGGCTTGCTTTCATTAGTCTATCTAATACGTATTTTCTTGTAATTTGAAAACTTCAGATAGACGACCAATATTTATTCATGACAAAATTGATCAGCTAGCACTAACGTGAAGTCTGGAGTTCGACTTTGTTTGAAATTTTTTCAAAGCTCAAAAGCTCCTGACTTTACGGCACTGCTTTTCATAATTTTTGAGCGCTCGTACTACTTACACGAGGGCTATATCATTTCGTCACGATGTCTGTATTTTTCGAATTTTGAGCCGAAAATGGTCTCAATCGACTATGTTCGACTCACTGATGACGAATCCGTCGGAAAATTCGAGTCTGTCCGACCGGCCGTCCGTCCGGCCGTAAGCACGATAACTCTCGAACGGAACAACCTAAAGACTTGAAATTTTCAGTGTGGGTTCAGTTCCCGAATGGCTCGGTTAAGTTCGTTAATGGGCCAAATTCCACCAGGGGTTCGTAAATATGGCCGTTCAAAGTTTTGTTTCCCTGATTACTTGAAAACTACAGATTTGATCGAGATGAAATTTTGCACTCAAATGGAAAATGAGGTGTTCAAGCTACATGTGAAATTTTGTCCAGATCGCATGACCAGAACCATTGAAACCATTGAAAATTGTAACTTTTGAACGGAAACGCCTAGGGACTTGAAATTTTCAGGATAGGTGTGGACCTCGAATGTCGTGATCACGTTCATCTATGAGCAACATTATACAAGGGGTTCCGTAAATACGGTCGTTTGAAATTTTGTTTTCTCGATAAATTCGAAACTGCGGATTCGATCGAGATGAAATTTTGTATTTTAATCGAGAATGATATATTGAAGCAATATTTCGTCCAGATCGCATGACCAGAACCATAGAAACCATAGAAAATTCTAACTTTTGAACGGTAAGGCCTAGGAACTTGAAATTTTCAGGGTGGGTTTGGATCGCAAATTTCACGGTCACGTTCATCAATGAGCAAAATTTTGTCCAGATCGCATCACCAAGACCATAGATACCGTGGAAAATTCTAGCGAATTATAGGAAAAAAATTGATCAGCTGAAGCACTGACATAAAGTCTGGAGTTTCGCCTAAGTTTCAGAATTTTTTTGACAGCAGTCAAAAATTCCTTCAATTGATTTCTAAAACTGGAAAATGCGAATCTGCCTACAAGGTGCATGTACGAGCGCTCAAAAGCTTCTGCCTTCACGGCAGTGCTTTTCGTAATTTTTTATATCATATATTGTTCAATTGTGAATAAAGTTGAATTTGGTAAGGTCCTTCTCTTGATTATTTCAAGCATCCATAACTTAGGAGCAGCATATTTTCAACATTTTCATGAATCTTTTGTTGATGCTAACCGTCGTCCATAAATCGGCAATAGCGCATTTCTGCGATGTTCAAATATCAGAGCAAGATTCACCTGATTGAATAGTATAGTATCCGCTCGAAATCATCACCATATCTGATTTCCAGTAATCCGACAAGACCAATTTGGCAACAGCGCACAAATTTTTTCAATGAAGATCATACCAGTGTATTCATATTGACTTTTAATATTCATTTCAATATTCAGAAAAGGTTCCATAAAGCTTCTCTCAATGATTTGAATGAAATTGAATATAATAATTTTCACTTGGAATCATCTGTATATCATATTTCCAGTAATACAAATTGACCTACTTGGAATCAGCAAATTTCTGCAGAACAAAATTGGTGCTGTTAACACCGGATCCATAAACGCGATGGTCAATTGTTTGCTGCATAACTGATTTCCAGTAAGCCAGAGTCTTACCAATATGACCATCATTGAATGCCGCAATATACATTACATTTCAATTGAATTTGCGATATTAAATGGAACGTGACAACGTCGCATCATCGAATCGGCGGTTTCCACTGATATAAATGGTCCCAAAATATCTGAATTATTTTCAATTATCCATGCATTTTGAAGAACATCGTTTTCAACAGATTGAATAATAAAGTAGGATTATCGATTCTATTATGCACTCGACGTTTGCACTTTTACGTACGAAGTATATGAAGGACCTACCTATTTTGACTCATTACCTGTATTGTTAATTTGAATCAGGAGGCGATAAATCGCGAATCATGTGAACCGTCCAACCTACCACGTCATTTCCTACTAAATCATGTTGTAGTATGTTGATCTTTACTAAACTAATATCGTTACATTCAAGATAATCAGATGTTTCATCAAATAGTAATAAAACGACATCCACAAACCCACGATGAAAATTTATCGCAGTACGCCTACAGCAAAGCAGGAAATTTCGTTAAACTGTTAAACAAGGCGCTAATGCTTTACTTACTTGGGCGAGCAGAGATCATCGGCTAACTGTTCTTCTCACTAAATGAGTAAACAAAATGAGGTGTTTCAAGGAAACGCACGAACAAGGAAACAAGAAATATCTTAAATTGAAGCTCAGCACCTCTCTTCAAGACAAATTAAGCAAATGCTCTTGTAATCCACTCCGTTCGAGGAAGTGCCCATTAATCTTTGTTCCCGATGTGAAATGCTCGAATTTCAATGAATTCATTAAGAATGATTCGTTAGCTTCAGAGTACCATCCGAGTTGAAATGAGTAACGCCTGCTCATCTTCAGTTTTATCTTGCGGGGTGAGCGCTTGATGTATGTACGGAGGATGACGTGCAGTTCTTATGCGAATAGCACCAGCCTGAGCGCGATGGTCTCGGCGTACAAAGGCCACACGCGATACTCTGAATCGGTAATTTTTCCGACGGTTCGTTTTGAGTTGCGCCGTCAGAAAAAAGGAATTGTTTTCATTAGGTGAATTGCTGAATATAAAGGCATTCCTAACATAATTCTCGTTTTTGAGCGCTCGGACAACTTACACTACTTACTATATCATTTCGTCACGATGTCTGTATTTTTCGAATTTTGAGCCGAAAATGGTCTCAATCGACTATGTTCGACTCACTGATGACGAATCCGTCGGAAAATTCGAGTCTGTGCGTCCGGCCGTCCGTCCGGCCGTCCGTAAGAACGATAACTCTCGAACGGAACAACCTAGAAACTTGAAATTTTCAGTGTGGGTTCAGTTCCCGTATGCCTCGGTTAAGATCGTTAATGGGCCAAATTCCACCAGGGGTTCCGTAAATATGGCCGTTCAAAGTTTTGTTCCTCTGATTACTGGAAAACTACAGATTTGATCGAGATGAAATTTTGCACTCAAATGGAGAATGGGGTGTTCAAGCAACATGTGAAATTTTGTCTAGATCGCATGACCAGAACCATAGAAACCATAGAAAATTGTAACTTTTGAACGGAAACGCCTAGGGAATTGAAATTTTCAGGATAGGTGTGGATCTCGAATGTCGTCATCACGTTTATCTATGAGCGAGATTATAATGAGGGTTCCGTAATTATGGCCGTTCGAAATTTAGTTTTCTTGATAATTTCAAAACAACAGAATCGATCGTGACGAAATTTTGTATACTAATGGAGAATGATATATTCAAGCTACATTTTGTCCAGATCGCATAACCAGAACCATAGAAACCATAGAAAATCATAACTTTCGAACGGAAAGGCCTAGGGACTTGAAATTTTCGGGATAGGCGTGGATCTGAAATGTCGCGTTCACGTTCAACAATACTGTCAAAAAAAATTCAAACTGAGGCGGAAATCAAGAATCCACGTCAGTGCTTCAGGTGACCAATTTTTTTCAATAATTCGCTAGAATTTAAAAGAGAATGAAATTTCATTTCGATCCTATAAGTAGTTTCGAAATTATCAGGAAAAAAAAAGTTTGAACGGCTATATTTACGGAACCCCAAGTCTAATTTTGCTCATTGATGAACGTGACCGCACAATTGGCGATCCGAACCTATCCAGAAAATTTCAAGTCCCTAGGCCTTTCTGTTCGGAAGTTATGATTTTCTATGGTTTCTATGGTTCTGATCATGCGATCTGGGCAGAATGTAGCTCGAATATATCATTCTCAATTCAAATACAAATTTTCGTCACGATCAAATACATAGTTTTGGAATTATCAAGAAAACTGAATTTTAAACGACCATATTTACGGAACCCATAGTCTAATTATGCTCATCGATGAACGTGACCGCATCATTCGAGATCTACACCTATCCTGAAAATTTCAAGTTTCTAGGCGTTTCCGTCCAAGAGTAATAACTTTCTATGGTTCCTATGGTTCTGGTCATGCGAGCTGGACAAAATTCTGCATGTAGCTTGAATACTTCATGCTCCATCTGAGTACAAAATTTCCCCTCGATCGAATCTGTAGTTTCGAAATAATCAGGAAAACAATAATTCGAGTGGCCATATTTACGGAACTCAACCGCAGCATTCGAGATTTGAACCTACCTTGAAAATTTCAAGTTTCTAGGACATTCCGTTCGAGAGTTATCGTGTATACGGACGGCCGGACGGACGAACAGACTCGAATTTTCCGACAGATTCATCATCAGTGAGTCGAACATAGTCGTTTGAGACCATTTTCGGCTCAAAATTCGAAAAATACAGACATCGTGACGAAATGGTATAGCCCTCGTGTGAGTAGTACGAGTTCAAAAATTGAATGGTTCAAAAGTCATAAGCAATTGAAAATATTGACGAATGCATAAATCACCCTGTATGCTTTGAAGTTAGATAGGTATCGGGTGTTTTTGAGCGCTCGTACTACTTACACGAGGGCTATATCATTTCGTCACGATGTCTGTATTTTTCGAATTTTGAGCCGAAAATGGTCTCAATCGACTATGGTCGATTCACTGATGACGAATCCGTCGAAAAATACGAGTCTGTCCGTCCGTCCGGCCGTCCGTCCGTCCGTCCGGCCGTCCGTCCGTAAGCACGATAACTCTCGAACGGATCAACCTAGAGACTTGAAATTTTCAGTGTAGGTTCAAATCCCAAATGCCTCGGTTAAGTTCGTTAATGGGCCAAATTCCACCAGGGGTTCCGTAAATATGGCCGTTCAAAGTTTTGTTTCCCTGATTACTTGAAAACTACAGATTCGATCGAGATGAAATTTTGCACTCGAATGGAAAATGAGGTGTTTTACGTACATGCGAAATTTTGTCCAGATCGCATGACCAGAACCATATAAACCATAGAAAATTGTAACTTTTGAACGGAAATGCCTAGGGACTGGAAATTTTCGGGATAGGTGTGGATCTCGAATGTCGTGATCACGTTCATCTATGAGCAACATTATACAAGGGGTTCCGTAAATGCGGTCGTTTGAAATTTTGTTTTCTCGATAAATTCGAAACTACGGATTCGATCGAGATGAAATTTTGTATTCTAATCGAGAATGATATATTGAAGTAATATTTTGTCCAGATCGCATGACCGGAACCATAGAAACCATGGAAAATTGAAACTTTTGAACGGAAAGGCCTAGCAACTTGAAATTTTCAGGGTGGGTTTGGATCGCGAATATCGCGGTCACGATCATCAATGAGCAAAATGAGACTAGGGGTTCCGTGAATATGGCCGTTCAAAATATTTTTTTCCAGATAGTTTCGGAACTACTGATCGGATTGGAATGAAATTATGCACCTAGCTGAGGAATAATGTATTCAAACTACGTGCAAAATTTTGTCCAGACCGCATCACCAAGACCATAGATACTGTAGAAAATGCTAGCGAATTATCGAAACGAAATTGATCAGCTGAAGCACTGACATGAAGTCTGGAGTTTCGCCTAAGTTTCAGAATTTTTTTGACAGCTGTCAAAAATTCCTTCAATTGGTTTCTAAAACTGGAAAATGCGAATCTACCTACAAGGTGCATGTACGAGCGCTCAAAAGCTCCTGCCTTCACGGCAGTGCTTTTCTAAATTTTTTTAATCTCCTTTCAACAAAATTTGACAATGGTATTTCGTCTTCGCTTTCCCATTCTGATTCATTTATAAAATTTTGTCTGCGATTTGTTTTCATAGAAACTTCTTCATCACCCACTAATTGAGATCGCGGTAGGTTGTTCGGACCAACGTCTTCCTCGTTACCAGAATGTTCATCGGTGTTATCATTAATTTTTTTTTTTATATCCCGACTATCCTATGTCGCTGTGAGACCCCTCAGAATCTCAGAGCTTGTGCGAGTTAGGAGACCCGGTTGTGTTATGTGTAGGCTCTGTTACTGTGTCCTTATCCATTAGCATTTTTCGAAGGAAATAGAATTATTTCGTCCGGAATATTATCGACATTATCGATATTTTCGAGTTCTTCGAGAAGTTCATTCAGGGTAAGTGGTCTATGCCAATACCTGAAACCGCATAAAATAATTTCAAAAGTGAGGTATATTTTTCTACTTTCTTTATTGAGCGCTCGTACAACTTACACGAGGGCTATATCATTTCGTCACGATGTCTGTATTTTTCGAATTTTGAGCCGAAAATGGTCTCAATCGACTAGGTTCGACTCACTGATGACGAATCCGTCGGAAAATTGGAGTCTGTCCGTCCGTCCGTCCGTCCGTCCGTCCGGCCGTCCGGCCGTCCGTCAGCACGATAACTCTCGAACGGATCAACCTAGAGACTTGAAATTTTCAGGGTAGGTTCGAATCTCGAATGCCGCGGTTAAGTTCGTTATTGGGCAAAATTCGCCGAGGGGTTCCGTAAATATGGCCGCTTGAAATTTTGTTTTCCTGATTACTTTGAAACTACAGATTCGATCGAGATGAAATTTTGCACTCTAATGGAAAATGAGGTGTTCAAGCTAAATGCAAAATTTTTTTCAGCTCACATCACCAGAACCATAGAAACCATAGAAAATTGTAACTTTTGAACGGAAACGCCTAGGGACTTGAAATTTTCAGGATAGTTGTGGATCTCAATTGTCGTGATCACTTTCATCTATGAGCAAAATTATACCAGGGGTTCCGTAAATATGGTCGTTTGAAATTTAGTTTTCTTGATAATTTCCAAACTACAGATTCGATCGTGACGGAATTCTGTATACTAATGGAGAATGATATATTCAAGCTACATTTCTCTAGATCGCATGACCGGAACCATAGAAACCATAGAAAATCATAACTTTCGAACGGAAAGGCCCAGGGACTTGAAATTTTCAGGGTGGGTTTGGATCGCGAATTTCACGGTCACGTTCATCAATGAGCAAAATAAGACTAGGGGTTCCGTAAATATGGCCGTTCAAACTATTTTTTTCCTGAGTTTCGAAACTGCTGATCGGATTGGAATGAAATTTTGCACTTAGCTGAGGAATAATGTTTTCAAACTACGTGCAAAATTTTCTCCAGATCGCATCAGCAAGACCATAGATACCGTAGAAAATTCTAGCGAATAATCAAAAAAAAATTGATCCGCTGAAGCACTGAAGTCTGGAATTTCGCCTAAGTTTCAGAATTTTTTTGACAGCTTTCGAAAATTCCTTCAATTGATTTCTAAAACTTGAAAATGCGAATCCACCTACAAGGTGTATGTACGAGCGCTCAAAAGCTCCTGCCTTCACGGCAGTGCTTTTCTCAATTTTTTTTAGAGTGATAGAACTTTCGATAGGGATAACTGTGATTTGACAGAAGGTAGAAGCCATGTTGTTTCGACATTTCTGTTCATCAAGCATTGACAAATTATCATGGAAAGACTCACGCCACAACAACGTTCACAAATTGATGACATTTATTTTCAAAATCAGTATTTTATTCGCCAAACTAATAGAGCACTTCGTTACAGATCAATGATCAATGATTATTTGTTCCAAAATTGGTTTATGCTGATAAACCAGAAACAATAGACGCTTTGGAAGCCAACATAACTCGTGTTATTGATGAAATAAGGCCTGAATTACTCGAAAAAGTGGTCCAAAATTGGTCTGGTCGAATGCGGGTCTTCAGAGCTATTCGTGGTGGACATATGCCGGAAATTATTATTCAAACATAAATGTCATAAAATTATCTTTCCAATAAAAAAAAAATTGGCTCCAATCTCAATTAAAATGTGTTTTATTTCAATTTAAAGTTCTATCACTCTAAAAAAAAAACACCCGATACATATACGTTTATTCATTTTCATTAAAATAAACATAAACAAGCCACAGAGATACTCAAATATGATTATCTGAACGTGACTAAAATAAAAATACATTCTACAGAAACTAAATACACCAATCTCCTAATTAATTTCGAAACGAATTTTAACTGAATCAAGAATCTCTTATGCAATATAAAATATTCATTAATATTATTATTATATTATATTATTATTATAATTATCAATATTTTTACTATTTTGCACTCATCTTAGGTTGGTTGTTTTGTCTATTCCGGGGCTCGTGTCGAATATTGTTAATTTTTCCATTTCAGAATATTATATAAATACACATTATACAGGGTGTCCGGGAAAATGTGGGAAATCTCTCGGATTCAGATAAAACATAAAAGAATAAGACTCGGAATGAGATGACAAGTTCCCATAATTTTTTTTCCTAACGGCCCTCCCTACGGAGAGACGGCCTCCTAAATGTCGCCACTGAAAATTTATTTTACTTGAATACATTTTTTTTGAACAACTTGATATAATTCGATGAAAATTTGATATGATGAACAATAGTAAGGACTTCTTCAAATACTGCCCTTAAATTTAAATTAGCTTGTTTAGTTTACCAGGGGTGGACTAGCTACATTTTTAACACCCTGTATGATAAGGAGTTAAAAAAACAAATAAGGATACTTCGAACCTTAAGCTAAAGAAAAGGTACCTTTGTTCATTGTCGATAAAATGAACCGTTTTCGAAAAACAAAATAATAAAAGAAGTTATTTTTCTTTTTCTAGTGAAAAGAACCATGAATTCTTTTTTTTTCTGTCTGCAACAAAGTGTGATACGAAAGTTATTCAAGGAACAAAAACTTTTAAGTTTACGTTATTGAATCCGACAAAACTACAAAGATTCTAAACAATGCAGTTTTGGCCCAGAAAGGCACCTTAGCAAAAATAATAATAATTATTATTAGAATTCATGGTTCTTTTTGATAGAAATAAAAAAGTTATTTTGTTTATCATTTTGTTTCTCGGAAACGGCTCATTGAATCGACAATGAACAAGAGTACTTTTTCTTCAGCTTAATGTTCAAGGTATCTAAATTTGTTTTTTTTAACTCAGGGTGTTAAAAATGTGAGCATTAAGTTGTACAACCTAGTCCGCCCCTGATAAACTTAACGAGCTAATTTAAATTTAAGGGCAGTATTTCAAGAGGCCCTTACTACTGCTTATCATATCAAATTTTCATAAAATTATATCGAGTAGTTTAAAATTTATTCCAGTAAAATAAATTTCCATTGGCGTCATTTAGGAGGCCGTATCTCCGTAGGGAGGGCCGCTAGGAAAAAAAATTGTTCGAACTGGTCATCTTATTTTTCTATGTTTTATCTGACACCCTGTATATACATACAATAATATTAGGTTGGGGAAAAGGTAATTTCGTATTTCGCGCCCTTTTTTCTCAACTAAGTATATCTCGTTCGTTATTGGTCTCATCACGTCTCACGATACGGCGTTGTAAAGGTGTGCTTGTATACTACAAACGCTTCTTCGACAGTTTCGCGCTTGATTGATTCAATCGTGGACAGTCGTGAGTCGAGTATGGAGGTTTCAAAGGAAGAAATTCGCCATTTTTTATATTTCTACCCGAAAGGGAAAAACGTGTCGAAGGAAACCAAAAAAATTTGCGATGTATACGGGGTCGATACACTATCGGTTCGTGTTGAACAACAGAGCGATTCCGTTCTGGTGTAGTGAAGGTGAATGATGCATCATGCACTGGCAGGCCTGTCGTCGAAAATGTGGACAAAATCATGGCAAATATCGAGATCGACCGTGATGTTAGTCGTCGTAGCATCGCCAGGAGCTGAACGTCGATCATAAAATTGTTTTGATTCATTCGCAGAAGGCTGGATTGAAAAAAAGCTCGATGTTTGGGTGCTACACGAGATGTCGCAAAAAATCCTCATAGACCTAATTACCAGCTACGAATCGCTGCCGAATCGCAATAAAATCAACCCATTTCTGAATCAGATGGTGACTGGTGATGAAAAATGTGTTACTTATGACAATGTCAAGCGACAGAGATCGTGTCCGAAATCCAACAAGTGCCTCAGACCGTGATCAAGCCAGGAATATTTATTGTGTGTTTGGTGGAATAGGCCGAGAGTACTCTACTATGAGCAGCTCCACTATGGTCAATTGCTCAATTCTACCATTTTCTCTGAACAAATCAACCGTTTGAAGCTGGCGATCGAACAGAAGTGGCCAGCATTGGTGAATAGGAACAGAATAGTTTTTCATCAGGACAACGCAAGGCCGCACACATCTTTGATGACACGCCAGAGGCTTCGGGAGCTAGGATAAGAAATTCTTATGCATCCACCCTATAGTGCGGACCTTGCACCAAGTGACCACCACCTGGTCCTATCCATGGCCAACGCGCTTGGATGTAGAAATTGACACCTATTACGTTGTTATCATCGGCTATATGAAAAATTTGGTGGGTCCGATTTCGATAAATACAATTGATCATTACCATAGCAACGAAATACCAACATGAAATAAGTTGCCATTTTGATTTTTGAAAGTTTGGAATGTTTTTGGTCGCATTTATCGCAATAAAGGAATGTGTCTCATTGATTTGTTATTCTACACGGTTGCCGAAAAAATAGTGTACGCAACACGTCCAAAAACAGTTTTTTTGGACTCGCAGACTTCCAGGACTCGCTAACGCTCGTCCTAGAATTTTGTCTACTCGTCCAAAAAAACAGTATTTTCCGGACTTGTTACGTAAATTACTATTTCCCCAACCTAATATATCATCTGTCGCAAATCTAGAATTGTCAAAATATTTTATTTTCTGATTGGTTTTGTTCATGTTTTTATTTTTTGGGCAAATTTTAGTTCAGGTTAATAATATTTGCCATGAAATTCCTTGCTCCATTGATCGAACATCCATTGTTTGAACCTGCGCCTTGAGTTTCTATAGATTTTTATATTTTTCAGTTCATTAGGTTATTAGGAATACAATTTTTGTCTTCCGACACTTCAATTATTCAAAATTGTTCTCTTTATTTCTTGTACAAAACTGATGTTCGATTTTTTCCATGGACATTTTACCCTGAAAAATACTCGTGAAATACCCCAGATATGCCTAATAATTCATCACTTGAAAAGGTAAGTGCTTTTCCATGGATTATTCTCACCGTCATTTTTGTAAAACCTTGTAGGTAGATTCGCAATCTCCAGTTTTAGGAACCAATAAGAAATATTTTGAGAGCTGTTAGAAGAAAATCGAATTGAAGCGAAACTCCAGACTTTTTTTTTCGATAATTCGCTAGAATTTTCTACCATATCTAGGGTCTTGGTGATGCGATTTGGACAAAATTTCCCACGTGAATTGAGTACATTATTCTTCATCTATGTGCGAAATTTGATTCCAATCCAATGAGTAGATTCAGAATTATCAGGAAAAAATATTTTGAACAGCCATATTTACGGAACCCCTAGTCTAATTTTGCTCATTGATGAACGTGATAGCAAATTTGCGATTCGAACCTACCCTAAAAATTTCAAGTCCCTAGGCCTTTGCGTTCGAAAGTTATAATTTTCTATGGCTTCACGATCGAATCCGTAGTTTTTGAATTATCAAGGAAACTAAATATCAAACTACCATATTCACGGAACCCCTAGTCTAACTCTGCTAATTGATGAACGTGACCGCGACATGCGACATCCACACCTATCCTGAAAATTTCAAATCCCTAGGCCTTTCCGTTCGAATGTTATAATTTTCTATGGTTTCTATGGTTCTGGTCATGCAATCTGGAGAAAATGTAGCTCGAATATTATCATTATCCATTCAAATACAAAATTTCGTCACGATCAAATCCATAGTTTTGAAATTATCAAAAAAACTGAAATTCAAACGACCATATTTACGGAACCCCTAGTCTCATTTTGTTCATTGATGAACGTGACCGCAACATTCGAGATCCACACATATCCTGGAAATTTCAAGTCCCTAGGCCCTTCCATTACAAAGTTATAATTTTCAATGGTTTCTATGGTTCTGGTCATGCGAGCTAGACAAAATTTTGCATGTAGCTTGAACACGTCATTTTCCATATGAGTAAAAAATTTCACTCCGATCGAATCAGTAGTTTTGAAGTAATCAGGAGAACAAAATTTGAGCGGCTATATTTACGGAACCCCTGGGCGAATTTTGCCCAATAACGAACTCATCCGCGCCATTCGAGATTCGAACCTACCCTGAAAATTTCAAGTTTCTAGATGGTTCCGTTGTAGAGTAATATTGTATACGGAGAGACGGCCGGACAAACTCGAATTTTTCGACGGGTTCCTCATCAGTCGATTGAGACCATTTTTGGCTCAAAATCCGAAAAATACAGACATCGTGACGAAATGATATAGCCCTCGTGAATGTAGTATGAGTGCTCAAAAATGGGAGCCAATCACAACTATCGAGAAAAAAGCAGAGAAGTATCCAAAAAAGTAAGTCGGCATTCGAATGAAAAATTCGAAAGACTAGTAGACTATGACCCAGTAGATCTAGAAAACACAGAAATGATGACAATATATCGCAGTAGACGAAAGAACCATCCATGGAACCATCCGATGGAAACAATTTAATTTAGTTAATTCTTCAGAAAAAGAGAATTCCCAGTCTGTATTAAAAGGTGTAGTGAACTTTTTGATCTCCATGGGAATTTAAGAAGCTCTATAGTGCTATTTGATCCTTCAAATCTGGATCTACGGAAGGATGGCAACTACAAAATGGCAACTACAAAATTAGTTATGATGTAAATTGATGTCCCTCACAGATTATTAATCGACATGTTTTTGAAATTTCCTCAAAATTCATATTAAGCGGAATATTAAGACAGAAAGTTTTATATGAGACGTCCAGTATACTTAGAGCAAAGTTATATCGTGCATTGATTTTACTGGCAAATTTTTCCATTTGTGGAAGGCACATTTTCTTTCCCTAGTCGGAGCTTCAAATACCTCCACTAAGGAACACTACGTTTTCTCTTTCAAGACAAACATAACTAAAAAATTGTTTCAAGAAATCCAATTAAATATACTACTGAATGGCGCTGGGAAAATTCTATATCCGATTTTACTATTCTGAATCACATGATCCCTAGCAAACGATTTATGTATGCTTACCGGTAATTCTCAGAATCGACCCATCAGACCACGACGTTATATAAGACGACATTTATGGCAAAAATTAGCAGATTTCCATATTTGAAGTAGACTCTACTAGAGAAGAATAAAATGCCGAAATGCATAGAGTGACATTCAATTCAGAAGCAGAGCACAGGACTCGAAGAATTTCTAATAATTCTAATAATAAATAGACCTCGTTTCATGTAATTATTTTTCATTCCTGATCTGCCAATATTCTAACATTCCAGCGATAAATGTCTTGACATTTTTCAGCGTCAAGACTTCATCACTATAAAATAGAATGCAGACGGCAGTGCTGATATACTGGTACACATGTGTTGCGGTTACAGTGCTGAAAAATTCGCATTCTGATGGGAGAACTAGACCTAGAAGTATAAATTACACCCAATAAGGAATTAGATCGCATTTCTGCTGTATTATGGCGGATAACATTAAGGTTGAGATGTTGGAGGCTACTAGTACCATTTCGTTCTGGTTTGATTCCACTGTGATGTATCTTCAAGAACCCAAGATTTATTGTGATTGTATTAAATATGTTCAGATTATCACTTCGTCTCACTTCTCCTTCAAATATGGGATCATTTGGAAATAGTTCTTAATTTTTTCCATTATAATTATGTTTTAGTGCATCTGCGCACTGTAATGATGAAAAATTTAGGAAATAACTTTCGCTCAACACCCGTGTTATTTGATATGTATTGAATCACATACGAGATGACTTGACTCATACACCATATAATAGACACAAAAAGCCCATATGCCCTGAAGAAAAGTTATGTATACTTGAGATGAGTACACTAAATAATATTGTACTATAAAATATAATTATAAATAATTAATAATTGATAATTCAATGCTGATAATACTGGTATTCATTTTAAAAGAACATGAAATATAATAAAAAATGACGAAAAGCACTGCCGTGAAGGCAGGAGCTTTTGAGCGCTCGTACATGCACCTTGTAGGTAGATTCGCATTTTCCAGTTTCAGAAATCAATTGAAGGAATTTTCGACAGCTGTCAAAAAAATTCTGAAACTTGGGCGAAACTCCAGAATTCATGTCAGTGCTTCAGCTGGTCGATTTTTTTTCGATAATTCGCTAGAATTTTCTACGGTATCTATGGTCTTGGTGGTGCGATCTGGACAAAATTTTGCACGTAGTTTGAATACATTATTACTCAGCAAGGTGCAAAATTTCATCCCAATCCGCTCACTATTCTCGGAACTATCAGCAAAGAAATATTTTGAACGGCCATATTTACTGAGCCCTAGTCTATTTTTGCTCATTGACGAACATGACCGCGATATTCGCGATCCAAACCCACCCTGAGAATTTCAAGTTCCTAGGCCTTTCCGTTCGAAAGTTACAATTTTCTATGGTTTCTATGGTTCTGGTCATGAGATCTGGACAAAATATTGTTTTAATATATCATTCTCGATTAAAATACAAAATTTCATCTCGATCGAATCCGTAGTTTCGAAATTATCGAGAAACCAAAATTTCAAACGACCGTATTTACGGAACCCCTAGTATAATTTTGCTCATAGATGAAAGTGATCACGACAACCGAGATCCACACCTATCCTGAAAATTTCAAGTCCCTAGGCCTTTTCGTTCGAAAGTTATGATTTTCTATGGTTCGAGTCATGTGATCTGAAGAAATGTAGCTTGAATATATCATTCTCCATAAGAATACAAAATTTCGTCACGATCGAATCTGTAGTTTTGAAATTATCAAGAAAACTAAATTTCAAACTACCATATTTACGGAACACCTTGTATAATTTTGCTCATAGATGAACGTAATCACGACATTCCAGATCCACACCTATCCTGAAAATTTCAAGTCCCTAGGGGTTTCCGTTCAAAAGTTACAATTTTCTATGGTTTCTATGGTTCTGGTCATGCGATCTGGACAAAATTTCACATGTAGCTTAAACACCTCATTCTCCATTCGAGTGCAAAGTTTCATCTCGATCGAATCTGTAGTTTCGAAGTAATCAGGAGAACAAAATTTTGAACGGCCATATTTACGGAACCCCTGGTGGAATTCTGCCCATTAACGAACTTGACCGCGGCATTTGGGATCTGAACCTACACTGAAAATTTCAAGTCTCTAGGTTGATCCGTTCGAGAGTTATCGTGCTGACGGACGGACGGCCGGACGGACGGACGGACGGACAGACTCGAATTTTTTGACGGATTCCTCATCAGTGAGTCGAACATAGTCGATTGAGACCATTTTCGGCTCAAAATTCGAAAAATACAGACATCGTGACGAAATGATATAGCCCTCGTGTAAGTAGTACGAGCGCTCAAAAACAACATTATACAGGTGTCCGGGAAAATGTGAAAAATCTCTCGGATTCAGATAAAACATGGAAAAATAAGATGACAAGTTTCCATCATTTTTTGAGCGCTCGTACTACTTACACGAGGGCTATATCATTTCGTCACGATGTCTGTATTTTTCGAATTTTGAGCCGAAAATGGTCTCAAACGACTATGTTCGACTCACTGAGGACGAATCCGTCGGAAAATTCGAGACGGTCCGTCCGTCCGGCCGTCCGGCCATCCGTATACACGATAACTCTCGAACGGAATGTCCTAGAAACTTGAAATTTTCAGGGTAGGTTCGAATCTCGAATGCCGAGGTTAAGTTCGTTATTGGGCAAAATCCGCCTTAGGGTTCCGTAAATATGGCCGCTCGAAATTTTGTTTTCCTGATTACTCCGAAACTACAGATTCGATCAAGATGAAATTTTGCACTCTAATGGAAAATGAGGTGTTCAAGCTACATGCAAAATTTTGTTCAGCTTGCATATCCAGAACCATAGAAACCATAAAAAATTGTAACTTTTGAACGGAAACGCCTAGGGACTTGAAATTTTCAGGATAGGTGTGGATCTCGATTGTCGTGATCACTTTCATCTGTGAGCAAAATTATACTAGGGGTTCCGTAAATATGGTCGTTCGAAATTTAGTTTTCTTGATAATTTCCAAACTACAGATTCGATCGTGACGAAATTTTGTATACTCAGATCGCATGACCAGAACCATAGAAACCATAGAAAATCATAACTTTCGAACGGAAAGGAATAGGGATTTGAAATTTTCAGGATAGGTGTAGATCTGAAATGTGGTGTTCACGTTTATCAATGAGCAGAATTATACCAGGGGTTCCGTAAATACGGTCGTTCGAAATTTTGTTTTCTCGATAATTTTGAAACTACGGATTCGATCGAGATGAAATTTTGTATTTTAAACGAGAATGACATATTAAAGCAACATTCTGTCCAGATCGCATGACCAGAACCATAGAAACCATAGAAAATTATAACTTCCGAAGGAAAAGGCCTAGGAACTTGAAATCTTCAGGGTGGCTTTGGATCGCGAATTTCACGGTCACGTTCATCAATGAGCAAAATTAGACTAGTGGTTCCGTAAATATGGCCGTTCAAAATATTCTGTTCCTGATAATTTCGAAACTACCGATTTGATTGGAATGAAATTGCAACTAGCTGAGGAATAATGTATTCAAACTACGTGCGAAATTTTGTCCAGATCGCATCACCAAGACCATAGATACCGTAGAAAATTTCAGCGAATTATTGAAAAAAAAATTTGTCACCTAAAGCACTGACTTGAAGTCTGGATTATCGCCTTAGTTTGAAAATTTGTTTGACAGCTGTCAAAAATTTCCTCAATTGGTTTTCAAAACTGGAAAATGCGAATTTACCTACAAGGTGCATGTACGAGCGCTCAAAAGCTCCTGCCTTCACGGCAGTGCTCTTCGTAATTTTTTTCCTAGCGGCCCTTCTTATAGAGATACGGCCTCCTGAATGACACCACTGGAAATTCATTTACTGGAATGAATTTCGAACTATATATAATGAACAGTAGTAAGGACCTCTTGAAATACTGCTCTTAAAATTAAATTAAATCGCTCGTTTAATTTACTAGAAACGGACTAGGTTGTATATTTTAATGCCTACATTTTTTTCACCCTGTATGATAAAGAATCAAAAAAAAACAAATTTAAATACCTTGAACATTAAGCTGAAGAAAAGGTACTCTTGTTAAATGTCGATGAAATGAACCGTTTTGGAAAAACAAAATAATAAAAGAAGTAACTTTTTTATTTCTATTGAACAGAACCATGAATTCTAATTTTTTTTGTCTGTAACAAAGTGTGATACGAAATTTATTCAAAGGTTGGTAAAGGGTCTTGGAAGTTGCATAAGCGTGTTAATGTGGCAATAAAAACTCAGTAATGCCCACTGATATCTGATTAAATCAGAAGTTTGGTAATCAAACGCAGCTCTGCCCAGGATTTGGGGTTTCGTGCACCGAAGTGCTCGGTTTTTGTTTTTTCGCGCACGCCTTTCGAAGCAAATCGAATGCACGAATGTCATATTTCGTGCACTGGAGGAGCTCAGATAGCCAAATCTAAAGCTACAAATGGGTGTACGTTATGTAACCAACGAGATAGGGTAAAAGCGAGTTTCGGGCACTATAACTTGAAACTATCAACTAAGGGACAGACCCCTACAGAAATAGCTGGTCCCCCAAGCCAAGCCTCGGAAATCAGACGGAAATTCATAACGACGAACCTTTAGCTATGAAACGGAGATTTGAAACATGAAATGTTCGTAGTATAACGAACAAAGACGCGAAGGTAATTCAAGAGTTGGAAATATATGAATTGTATATATAACAGTTATTACGGACACAAAGATTAGAGGAAATGGAAGTGAAAATATTGGTGATTTTGTTCATTTATCGTCAGGTGTAGCGAAACATAAACAAGCGAATGCCGGTGTATCAATTTTAGTTAACAAAAAATGGTCTAAATATACAAGGGACTATCAATGTGTCTCGGAGCAGATACAGCTACTCTTGAAATCTTTGGCCTTGAGGCCATAATTGTTGGAGTATATGGTCCCACAGATGATATACGGACAAAATATCTATTTTGTAACGAGCTATCACAAGTCCTGCAAGATATTAAAACAAGCCAACAGTTGTTGATGGCTGGAGACTTCAATGGTAGAGTAGGATCGAGAAATGAAAATAGTATATTATTTCATAAAGAGGAGAAGTGTCAATTTTCATGGCGAGCCAGGGTTTACCTGCCGAACTTAGTGAGGCGGGTAATTGAAGGCGAGCCATAAAAAGACACTTTTCCTGTAATGTAATATGTTATTTTTTGAGCGCTCGTACTACTTACACTACTTACTATATCATTTCGTCACGATGTCTGTATATTTCGAATTTTGAGCCGAAAATGTTCTCAATCGACTATGTTCTACTAACTGATGACGAATCCGTCGGAAAACTCGAGTGTGTCCGTCCGGCCGTCCGTGAGCACGATAACTCTCGAACGGAACAACCTTGAAATTTTCAGTGTAGGTTCAGATCCCAAATGCCTCGGTTGAGTTCGTTAATGGGCAGAATTTCCCTAGGGGTTCCGTAAATATGGCCGTTCAAAATTTTGTTCTCCTGATTACTTCGAGACAAAAGATTCGATCGGAATGAAATTTTGCACATGGAGAATGAGGTGTTCAAGCTACATGTGCAAATTTGTCCAGATCGCATTACCAGAACCATAGAAACCATAGAAAATTGTAACTTTTGAACGGAAATGCCTAGAGACTTGAAATTTTCAGGATAGGTGTGGATCTCGAATGTCGTGATGACGTTTATCTATGAGCAAAATTATACAGGAGGTGCCGTAAATATGGTCGTTTGTAATTTAGTTTTCTTGATAATTTCAAAACTACAGATTCGATCGTGACGAAATTTTGTATATTAATGGAGAACTATATATTCAAGCTACATTTTTCCAAATCGCATGACCAGAACCATAAAAACCATAGAAAATCATAACTTTCGAACGAAAAGGCCTAGGGACTTGATATTTTCAGGATAGGTGTGGATCTGAAATGTTGCGTTCAGGTTTATCGATGAGCAGAATTATACTAGGGGTTCCGTAAATACGGTCGTTTGAAATTCAGTTTTCTCGATCATTTCGAAAATATGGATTCGATCGAGGCAAAATTTTGTATTTTAATGGATAATGATATATTCAAGCTACATTTTGTTCAGATCGCATTACCAGAACCATAGAAACCATTGAAAATTATAACTTTCGAACGGAAAGGCCTAGGGACTCGAAATTTTCAGGATAGGTTTGGATCGCGAATGTCGCGGTCACGTTCATCAATGAGCGAAATTGGACTGCGCGTTCCGTAAATATGGCTGTTAAAAATATTTCTTGAGCGCTCGTACCAGGTTCGACTGACTGATGACGAATCCGTCGGAAAATTCGAGTCTGTCCATCGGTCCGTCTGACCGTAAGCACGATAACTCTCGAACGGAACAACCTAGAGACTTGAAATTTTCAGTGTGGGTTAAGTTTCTGAATGCCTCGGTTGAGTTCGTTAATGGGCCAAAGTCCACGTGAAATTTTGCACTCGAATGGAGAATGAGGTGTTCAGGCTACATGTAAAATTTTGTCCAGCTCGCATCACCAGAACCATATAAACCATAGAAAATTGTAACTTTCGAACGGAAATGCATAGGGACTTGAAATTTTCAGGATAGGTGTGGATCTCGAATGTCGTGATCACGTTTATCTATGAGGAAAATTATACTAGGGGTTCCGTAAATATAGTCGTTTGAAATTTAGTTTTCTTGATAATTTCAAAACTACAGATTCGATCGTGACGAAATTTTGTATACTAATGGAAAATGATATATTCAAGCTACATTTCTCCATATAATCCATAGAAAATGATAACTTTCGAACGGCAAAGCCTAGGGACTTGAAATTATCAGAATAGGTGTGGATCTGAAATGTCGCGTTCACTTTTATCAATCAGCAGAATTGAACTAGGGGTTCCATAAATACGGTTGTTTGAAAGTTTGTTTTCTCGATAATTTCGAAACTACAAATTCGATCGAGATAAAATTTTGTATGTTTATCGAGAATGATATATTAAAGCAAAATTTAGTCCAGATCGCATGACCTGAACCATTAGAAAGCATAGAAAATCATAACTTCCGAAAGGAAAGGCCTAGGAACTTGAAATTCTCAGGGTAGATTTGGATCGCGAATGTCGCGGTCACGTTCATCAATGAGCAAAATTAGACTGGGGGTTCCGTAAATATGGCCGTTCAAAACATTATTTTCCTGATTATTTCGAAACTACTGATTTGAATTCACAACTAGCTGGAAAATAATGTATTCATACAACATGCGAAATTTTGTCAAGATCGAATCACCAAGACCATAGATAATGTAGAAAATTCTAGCGAATTATCGAAAAAAAATTGGTTAGCTGAAGCACCGACATGAAGTCTGGAGTTTCGCCTAAGTTTGAGAATTTCTTTGACAGCTGTCGAAATATTTTCAATCGATTTCTATAACTGGAAAATGCGAATTCACCTACAAGGTAGAAAAATGCTACTAAATTAGTGACTCATCAGCAGTAAATTCTGTACGAATTCTAAGATGGCTGGAGTGATCCTTCGCACAACCATATGGTTTTGGAGGTTTATCTTGTTTATTTGTTGTAAACTTGAGGTTTATGAATAAACATTATTATTATTGAGGTGGATGTACGAGCGCTCTAAAGCTCCTGACTTCACGGCAGTGCTTTTCGTAATTTTTTTCATCATTTCGAAAATACTGATTGGATTCCAATGAAATTCTGCATATAGCTGAAGAATAATGTTGTGGCGGCTCTCCACCGTCGTTGGAAGATGGCGTTGTCGGCTACGCCACACCGCGTTGTCTCTCGCGGATCTCTTCATAGATGCACTCGACGAACGGAGAGTACCACTTTCCTTGTGAAGGTGTCTAGGGCAACAGTTTGCTGGATCAGCCCTACTGATGAGTCCACCAGCAAACTGTGGGACGAAACAAACATCCGTTTCCCCATCAGGGAGCACGATTCGAAATAGCGATAATACATTGCTAAACTGTATTCAAACTACGTGCCAAATTATGTCCAGATCGCATCACCAAGACCATAGATACCATAGAGAATTCTAGCGAATTATCGAAAGAAAAATTGGTCAGCTGAAGCACTGACGTGAAGTCTGGAGTTTCGCCTTAGTTTGAGAATTTTTTTGACAGCTGTCAAAAAAATTTTCATTTTGTTTCTGAAACTGGAAAATGCGAATCTACCTACAAGGTGGATGAACGAGCGCTCAAAAGCTCCTGACTTCAGGGCAGTGCTTTTCGTAATTTTTTTTTCAAACGTTTTGAAGTCTGGAGATCCACCTTCAGATTACACTAATATTCACGATCTTTATATTTGAGTGATCGATGCAAAATTTGCCCAGTTACGATTGTAATGCAAAATTTATTTTGATTTTAACGGACATGAAGTATAATAATTATTCGTAGTAACTAACTAATTCATAGTTTACATAGCGACACTTTTCCCTCTGGCGTACGGAAATGTAATTCATCCTGTCATTCGAAATATGACGTTGTTTCTGTAAGTTTGAAAAAAAAATACATTTTTCACCCACAAACTAATCCACAGATATACAGGGTGTCCGGGAAAATGTGGGAAAACTCTCGGATTCAGATAAAACATAGAAAAATAAGATGACAAGTTACCATGATTTTTTTTCCTAGCGGCCCTCCCTACGGAGATACGGCCTCCTAAATGACACCACTGGAAATTCATTTTACCGAAATAAATTTTGAACTACTCAATATAATTTAATGGAAATTTGATATGATAAACAGTAGTGAGGACCTCTTAAAATACTGCCCTTAAATTTGAGTTAGCTCGTTAAGTTTACCAGGGGCGGACTAGGTTGTACATCTGAATGCTTACATTTTTAACACCCTGTATGATAAGGAGTTGAAACAAAAAAATTTAGATACCTTGAACATTAAGCTAAAGAAAAGGTACCCTTGTTCATTGTCGATAAAATGAGCCGTTTCCGATAAACAAAATAATAAAAGAAGTAACTTTTTTATTTTCATTGAAAAGAACCATGAATTCTAATTATTATTTTTGTTGATGTGTCATTCTGGGCCAAAATGCATTGTTAAGAATCTTTGTTATTTTGTCGGATTCAATAACGTAAACTAAAACTTTTTTGTTCCTTGAATAACTTTCGTATCTCACTTTGTTGCAGACAAAAAAATTAGAATTCATGGTTTTTTTCACTAGAAATAAAAAATTACTTCTTTTATTATTTTGTTTTTCGAAAACGGTTCATTTTATGGACAATGAACAAGAGTACCTTTTCTTAAGCTTAATGTTCAAGGTATCCAAATTTATTTTTTTTAACCCCTTATCATACAGGGTGTTAAAAATGTAAGCATTGAAACATACAACCTAGTCCGCCCCTGGTAAACTAAACAAGCTAATTTAAATTTAAGGGCAGTATTTCAAGAGGTCCTTACTATTGTTTATCATATCAAATTATCTTCAAATTATATCAAGTATTTTAAAATTTATTCCAGTAAAATGAATTTCCAGTGGCGTCATTTAAGAGGCCGTATCTCCGTAGGGAGGGCCGCTAGGAAAAAAAATTATGGGAACTTGTCATCTTATTTTTTTATGTTTTATCTGAATCCGAGAGATTTCCCACATTTTCCCGGACACCCTGTATATGGGAACGACCCTCCTCAAATCAAAAATCTATCATAGATTATGTAATCAGAAAACAGCAATCACAACTCGAGACTGTAGAGTAAAAACAGGAGGAAACTGTGGATCCGATCACCTCCTCCTAATCATGAAAATCTTACAGTGTTAGATCCGGACATCTCGCTGGCCACGAAATAGCTCCTCCCCCACCTATCCACCCTTTGGGAAACCATTCGTTCAAAAACATACGAACGTTTAGCCTATAGTGAGCGGGACATCCATCCTGTTGGAAAATGATTTCTGTTCATATTTGTTCTCAGAAATTCTTCATTATTTTCTCCGTTCAAGTTATCAGGTAGAAAGTAAGGACCTATCAAAAATTTAGCTATTGCTTCCATCCAAACATTGACGCTAAATCATTATACTTTATGCCGGACATTCAAAAGGTTGTTTATAATAAAATCTGCTGAGAAGAAACCGGTGACTACATTCTGACGAAATCTTTTTTAGGGAATAAGGAAGGGATTTGGCAAGTTTTAAAAATATTTTTTTCATACATAAACTGTGGAATTCGAAAGTTGCGAGCAAATTGATAATAATGATACTTTATTAGGGTCTTTATTTCTAACAGAAATCCCAATAGGGCGTTCACCCAGAGGTTTTCTAAAACTTAACTACTGCACTTACTGAGTGCAGAGGGGCTGAATGAATTTCCGAAAATAAATCTAATACAGTTGTTTTGAACACGTTGGATTCGATCCAACGTGTCCCGATCTAAGCAAAAACTATAACCAGAAGAGCAATAATTGAATTTCGACAATACCAAAGCCTCACATAATAGCCTCTAAGTGAAGATAGGCAAATAGGATCTATGGGGAAACAACATTCTCAGAGACCCATAAGCTTCACCAATCGTGCTTTCTACATGCTCTCGAATTCTCATCGAATCATCCAAAATCAGTCCCAAATCTCGAGCAAACTCCGCAAAACTAATGACTTTATTTGAAACAAGTTTGAGATTGTCTTCAACAATTCTCTTATTGTTCTTTTAGCCGAAAGCGAGAGCAAAAGATTTAGTACCATTAAGATTCAGACCATGTTTCCTTTCAGTATCCCTTAGCCGATTCAGGTCCTCGTTCAGTTTAATGGCCGCAACATTCAACTTATCAATGAAGAAGTCAAGGAAGAGTTGGATATCATCAGCACACATGTGCACTTTGCAGGGATGAATGAACTTTGTGAATTGGCTCGTGTACAAGATGAAGAGCATTGGCCTAAAAACCGAACCTTGCAGGACTCCACTCAACACGAGTTTGGCACTGGAAACTTTATTACCTAATTCAACAATTAGAGAACGACCACAGAGATATGATTCCAATAGTCCCAGTGCCTTCCCACGTACCCCACAAGAACTTAATATAGCAAGAAGAGTATCATGCCTGACCGTCGGTCTAAAGTGAAGCAGAACATTTAGATTCATCGATTGACTGCAAAATGTCATCAGTTACATCAAGGAGGGCACTAGTGGTACTGTAACCCGCTCGAAAACCGGATTTAACATCAGGAAGAATCTTACCACAGTCGAGATACTCCTCAAGTTGCACAGCCATTATCTTTTCCATAAGTTTGGACAAAGCAAAAAAAAATACAAATCGGTCTTAGATCGAATAGTTCTTTGGGATTACTTATCTTCGGAATGGGGATAACCTGTGCGCACTTACACGATTGGGGGAACTTGGAACTTAGCAATATGGAGTTGAAAAGGTTGACAATGAAAGGAAGGATACAAGGAGAGAAATATTAATGAATGAAATTGAAGTACCATCACAACCTGCAGCACTGTTTTTGATTTCTTTTTTCAGAAAACTCAGTATAGTTTCCTCATCCACCAGCCGAAAACGAAATTGATGAACATATAGGATTGTTCTAATGAGAATCTGTAACTGAAGGGTCACTACCATCATTCGTAAAACTTAGAAAGAAATCATTTACCTCATCAGGGTTCACATATTTCCGTTCGATATCAACATGCGATTTATTCGAAATACCCAATGATTTCACTTCCTTCCACATATTTCTATTGGAAGTATGCATCGTAACAAACAGAAAATAAAGTCGCTTTTGATATGTAATGGCGTGATTCACATTCCTCACACGATTCATTCCTGTCTCTCCTGTGTTTCCCCCTAGCCTTGTCCTTACCTCTCATCAACGTTCTCAGCTCCCCTGTCATTCAGAAATTCGGATCGCACTCGGGGGAAAATCTTTATCAAACAGTTTCACCAAGATTTCAATAAGAAGCTTAACCTTCTCATCCACATCTTATGTATGAAATATCCTCGGAAGATAGGAGTAATGTCATCAAACAACAATTTCTCATCAAAACCTTTACAATCCCTAATTGTGAAAATTCGTGGCTCAACGTTATACTTTTGGATCTTTACCGTACAACCAATGCATTCACGTAGAGAAACATCTGAAGGGCAAATGAAGGTGGAACCAATAGCAGCATTATTATTGCACAAAATCACATCAATCAGAGATTCAGAGCTAGCTGTTATATGAGTTGGTCCCCAAATGAGCAGCCGCATGCCGATAGTAGAAAGCATTGAAGCAAAATACTCGACTGGAGGTGTATTTGTCTCAAGAAAATTAATATTTACATCGCCAGAAAACATTTGAACACAACAACAATGAACAGCTCAAACTAGATTCTCAAGCGTCACTAAAAAGTCTATATTTATGGTATATGGTGGTTGATATACTAAACCTACAATGAATGAGATTTCTTTAAACTGAACCTCAATAAATAGCTGTTCTATATTTGAAACATTCGGAACATCAACAATTTCAAACCGAAGCCTATCATTTACATATAATAAAACCCCACCATCTCTTGACCCAGTATTCCTATCTCCTCTTATATTAGAAAAAAAGTTTTTTTTATTGATGCCCCATTAAACTTATTTCAAGAACGCCTCAGCGTGAATGAATCGAACTTTCAAACACGCGCGTTTTTCGAAGTCACCATGGCAACAGCAACGACTCGAGAAACGTGAGATCTGAATGACAATTTTTCGATTATTGAACTGACAGGAGTACCTTGTTACGCCAAATAAAATATTACTAAATGCAAAACCTTTTTTCAAACATTATTTAACAATATCAATTTCATAAGTGGAAATGGAAAGTGCAGTCGATATTTTTTTCGTAATCATCACATTTGAAACCCCTTTTGCGACATTTCCTATGAGAAATTATCGTTAGAAGTGAAGTCTCGGTGCTGTCAAGATTTGTCTTTTTCATTTTGTAATAATAAACTGAAAATGTAATAAAATACGTGTTATTACGATAGAAAAACTTTTCAATTACTTACTCACCTAGATTTCTCTCTTTTATTCTTTTTAATTCATCTTTTTCGTGCACCTTTAATTTCTTTCCATTTCGATCTGAATGTAAACCAACCGATAATGATCGAATTCACGTTCGTCTTTTCGGATACGTTCGAAAATTAGAATATGCCTTCAAATTTACCCATCAGCATAAATTTCTTATCCTATGTATTCAAATTCATCTCGAAATGACAGAGTTTCTAGAAATTTCGACGTCGTGTCAAAATACGATTTATTTATTTCCGCGAGAAACGTCCCGTTATATGATCGTAGTGAATTATTTCGGATTTTATTCATTTTATGTAGTAATAATAATAGTATCCATAGTTTCAAAGCACTCCAATAAAAAAAATAGCGTAAAGTATTCGTGGATAACTGGTCTTATACTTATTATTTTCCAACAACTCATACAGCGATTTTTTCGTTTTTCATACATCATATCCTTTTCTGATGAAAATAATTCAAGATTATAATAAAATTGGGTCAATGCAGAAAAAACTGACGAAAAATGAAGTGAGGTGAGAAATCTTTCAGAAATCACAAGAACTCAAATAACTTGTGAACTGTTGATTATTGGTAATCAATAAATATGGCCCAAACAACAGTAATGAGTCATACTAACACGTATTCTAAGGTTCACGTCTATTTTGGAAACACCCTGTATATTTGAGACTACACTCGTAGAGACGATATTCTATTCCCTCCACATCGCTTGACACTTTGAAAAAAGTTACATATTATATGGTAATTAAGTTCGTCGGATCAGAAAAACACTTCATCGAAGAACTTGTTATAGGTAATTTCAGTTGAATATAAATTTATCACAATTTTTAGTGTTAGATTTTTAATACGACGTCATTTCATTTTGCTGTTGTAAAATGTGATTTAATCCGAAATAAAGAAGAATTGAATTGAACCATTTAGAATCAGTAGTGCCTTTTCCACCACCTTGGTGGAACTATACGAACTAGACTCCAGGATTCTAAATTCGGGTGGTATTCAATCGTCAAATTCATCAAAAACAAAAATATTAAATTTGAATCATTTATAAAATTGAAAAGAAAATTATTTGGAAAAACGTTGAGAAATTTGTGAATATAACGAATTAAGTACTATAAATTCTTCAATTGTTCATTACGCATTATTATGTTCTCATAAGGCAACATAAACATAAAACATAATAAACAACAACAACAACACAACAAAACATAAAATATAATCAGGATGAAATCTTTTTATGCAGTATAAAAGAACTTATCTTCGTCCAATTATTAGATGAAAGGTCTTACGTAACGAAGCATGATATCGATTTTGTATGACCACAGGAATTCTATAAATGTCCCCATGTCATCACCACCCACAATTCCTCGCTCCTACTCATTCAAATCAGTTATGTCATTGACGTTCCTGAGGAGGTCAAGTTCGAATAGTCTCCAGCCAGCTAGCCTTGAAGATGTAGCAACATTACTCCGGAATAAAGAAGAAAAAAATCTATTCGAAGCCGGAACATGCCAATGCCAAAATCCGTTCATGAATTCGCCTGCGTCACCTTTAACCACACCGAGCATTGAATATGATAATTCGATTATTAACACGGCATGCTGATCTTGCATTTTACATTGTCTATTATCATTAATAGTGGATGATAATTCAATAATAAATTGACTGATAATGATGAATGGTTGATTATTCACACAAAGCAGTTATAGGACACTTGGACGAAAACCTACGAAATAATACGTTTGTTGCAGGCAACGGCAATTACTCAGATATTATTATCTATATTACAGAATACCATGTTAAGATTCATGTGGGAAGTAACGTGTGACATTGTTATGCAAGTGATTCGATACACTTCCAATTTATTTAGTCGCACACGGATGTTTTGAATCATTCTCCTTCAATCTCAACAGGTGGAGACAAATTCCAAGTTTCATTGATCTAAGTAATAGCAAGCTGTAGGAGAAAAAATTACGAAAAGCACTGCCGTGAAGGCAGGAGCTTTTGAGCGCTCGTACATGCACCTTGTAGGTAGATTCGCATTTTCCAGTTTTAGAAACCAATTGAAGGAATTTTTGACAGCTGACAAAAAAATTCTGAAACTTAGGCGAAACTCCAGACTTCATGTCGCTGCTTCAGCTGATCAATTTTGTTTCGATAATTCGCTAGAATTTTCTACGATATCTATGGTCTTGATGATGCGGTCTGGACAACATTTTGCACGTACTTTGAATACATTATTCCTCAGCTAGATGCATAATTTCATTCCAATCCGATCAGTAGTTCCGAAACTATCTGGAAAAAAATATTTTGAACGGCCATATTTACGGAACCCCTAGTCTCATTTTGCTTATTGATGAACGTGACCGCGATATTCGCGATCCAAACCCACCCTGAAAATCACAAGTTCCTAGGCCTTTCCGTTCAAAAGTTACAATTTTCTATGGTTTCTATGGTTCTGGTCATGCGATCTGGACAAAATATTGCTTCAATATATCATTCTCGATTAAAATACAAAATTTCATCTCGATCGAATCCGAAGTTTCGAATTTATCGAGAAAACAAAATTTCAAACGACCGTATTTACGGAACCCCTTGTATAATGTTGCTCATAGATGAACGTGATCACGACAGACGAGATCCACACCTATCCTGAAAATTTCAAGTCCCTAGGCATTTCCGTTCAAAAGTTACAATTTTCTATGGTTTCTATGGTTCTGGTCATGCGATCTGAACAAAATTTCGCATGTAGCTAAAACACCTCATTTTCCATTTGAGTGCTAAATTTCATCTTGATCGAATCTGTAGTTTTCAAGTAATCAGGGAAACAAAACTTTGAACGGCCATATTTACGGAACCCCTGGTGGAATTCGGCCCATTAACGAACTTAACCGAGGCATTTGGGATCTGAACCTACACTGAAAATTTCAAATCTCTAGGTTGATCCGTTCGAGAGTTATCGTGCTTACGGCCGGACGGACAGACTCGAATTTTCCGACGGATTCGTCATCAGTGAGTCGAACATAGTCGATTGAGACCATTTTCGGATCAAAATTCGAAAAATACAGACATCGTGACGAAATGATATAGCCCTCGTGTAAGTAGTACGAGCGCTCAAAAACACCCGATAGCTTGAACCCGTCATTCTCCATTCGAGTGCAAAATTTCATCTTGATCGAATTTGTATTTCCGGAGTGATCAGGGGTATTCATAATCATCGTCTTCTCTGTAGTTGATTTTGGCTTCTCTTTCTATTGCATCGACCAGTGCTTAGGATTCTTCAAGCTTTGAGTATATAGGCCATTCCATTTGCTCCACGTAGACGTTTTTTGGATTTTGGTTTTCTCAGCACATGATTGTGTTCATTCAGCTCTTTCTTGTCTTCTTTTTTACGGGCAAAAACCAGAAAAACATTTTTTTGAAATTATAAGAGAAGAAATCATATTCGCGAATCGAAGAAATATCACTAAACATCCACAGACCACCCCACGCACCACCCATTCGCGGTTTTCTTCTACGATTTTTGTACGTCACTGAAGACGAATCCGTCGGAAAATTCAAGTCTATTCGTCAGGCCGTCCGTCCGTTAGCACGATAACTCTCGAACGGAACAACCTAGAGACTTGATAATTTCAAAACTGCGGATTCGATCCTGGAGAAATTTTGTATTTTAATTGAGAATGACATATTCAATCTACGTTTTGTCCAGATCGTATTACCAGAACCATAGAAAACATAGAAAATTATTACTTTCGAACGGAAAGGCCTAGGGAGCCGAAATTTTCAGAGTAGGTTTCGATCGCAAATACACGTTCATCAATGAGCAAAATTAGACCAAGGGTTCCGTAAATATAGCCGTTCAAAGTATATTATTTCTGATTATTAAGAAACAACTCATTGGATTGGAATGAAATTGCATATTGATGGAAAATAATGTATTCAAACTACTTGCGAAGTTTTGTCAAGATCGCATCACCAAGACCATAGATACCGTAGTAAATTCTAGCGAATAATCGAAAAAAAATTGGTCACCTCAAGCACTGACGTGAAGTCTGGAGTTTCGCCTCAATTTGAAAGTGTTTTTGACAGCTGTCAAACATTTTTTTAAATTGGTTTCTAAAACTCTAAAATGCGAATCTCCTAAAAGGCGGATGAACGAGCGCTCAAAAGCTCCTGACTTCACGGCAGTGCTTTTTATAATTTTTGAAGATTAGGTTTACCCACAGATGCATAATTCGCGGTCAAATTTAATTAAGTCTGTCCGTCCATCCGACCGGACCTTCGTGAACTTTCGAAATTAATTATGTTTTTGTTCGAGGTCTTAATGCGCCGGTAAAATTTTGTTTCCAATTAATCAAAAAATACCGATTCGATCGAATTTGAACTTTTTACTTCCTTCTGAAATAATGACAAGTTGAATTTAGTGAGGGTTATATAATTAAAATTAATGTCAAAAATTTATGGTTCCACAGAAACTGCTCGCCATGTCCCGCTGAAATTTCTACATAGGGAGCATCGGCGAAATGAGTTTTATAAAAATTTAGCTTATCAACGATAATTGAGATTTTCTGATTTGATGATAATTCTGCGATTCAATCTCTTCAAGTTTCGATTCCGTAAAAATACATTATTTGTCACACGAGCATCCTCACAGAATCTGTGGTTCACCTCCTGGCAAATCAAAATGAATTACGATTTGATCAGCCTTCCAGAAACCGGGAAAGAGTTTGATAATCCTTGAAACCAAGCATCGCTTTGCGGGTTCAGTACCTGAATGGGTGACTGCTACAGCGCGCAGAAGCTAATGACTTCACGTCAGCGCTGTTCAAATATTTTTAGTTGTAGAGCGACATAAAACTGAATTAAACGAATAGTTTTAGGGAGCACATCATCAGAATAAAACATCAAAAAATAGTATACCCGCAGTATTCTCTATCTAGAAATGAGACATACCTAGTTATGATCACTGAAATACAAAGGCAAAGGTACTTCCATCGGAATTTCGCAATAATTTTAATCGACCTTCAACAAGGTTTTCCTGTTCATATCGATGGATCGATCGTAAAACCTCAAGAAATTATTATTTATTGGACGATTCACCATCGTTTTCGTATTTAAGTGATGAATTAAGTGGTACTTGTTATTTCCGCGTCTTATTCTGAAAACATTTATTATTCTACGTTGAAAATTTAATAACGTGAAGGTGAAATTTCGACGATCCAATAAATTTAGTGAGAATGTGATGAAATGTTATACATAACACATCTTTCACAGAAGAACTGAATTTCCTGATTTGTATTTATTTGAAAGGGGTATTCATTATTTTTTGAGTGGGGGGTTAGTTTTGATTTGATTCAACATATCATAAATAATATTTTTGTTCACCTTTTCTTCTTTAACCTTTTTGTGCGCTCGTTCTATTTACACGAGGGCTATATCATTTCGTCACGATGTCTGTATTTTTCGAATTTTGAGCCTTCAATAGTCTCAATCGAGAAGGTTCGACTCACTGATGACGAATCTTTTGAGAAATTCGAGTCTGTCCGTCCGTCTGACGGACGTATGAACAATATCTCTAAAACAGAATGATCCAGAAACTCGAAAGTTTCAGGGTAGGTTCTTATCTCGAATGACACGTTTGAGTTCGCCATTGGGCAAAGTTCAACCAGGAGTAAATATGGCCGTTCGAAATTTTGTTCTCCTGATTACTTCGAAACTACTGATTCGATCGAGATGAAATTCTGCAGATGAAAAATGATATGTTCAAGCTACAAGGCGTAATCGCGATCGCTTGACCAAAACGATATATACCATAGAAAATTATAACTTTCGAACAGAAAGGCCTAGACACTTGAAATTTTCAGGGTTGGTTTGGATCTCGAATGTCGCGGTCACGTTTATCAATAAGCAAAATATATTTATTTGATATGAATTTCAGAAATTCGAATTATTCGTGACAAATTGAAGTCAATTCAGACACATTTGGAGCAATGTTCATAGGGTTATAACGCGGAAATTTCGGAAGGATTTTATCCAAAATTCATCATACGGACAACCGAAATTTCCGAATATTATAAAACGAAACCTCCGAAATAACGTGGATCGAACCCAGTATCGAAACAACTTGTTTCATCAGGAAGCGACGGAACATCGGACAGAAAATTGTTCCAACATACTAACCATCTGTTCGTCCCTGAAGTGTTATGAGTTGAAGCACTGAATATCAAGTAAATTATTATGTTTCTGATAGATTAACGAAGTTAAGAGTCATTGCTACCAGCATATGCAACTCGGTCTTATCATTGGGAATGGCGTATTTATTATAATATTAATGCAGTTTGCCCAGAACTGAAAATATTGCATATAAATGAATGGTAACTTCAGTTCCTACTTGGGAAATAGTTTTTGATTAGATTAGATTAAATTAATTCCAGCTATGGACTATTACATATCGTCGCCTTCAGGTGAAAATTGCGTAACTCCATTCGACAAAATTTTATAGGAGAAACAAAAAACACTTTCAAAGTCCGATTTTTAAACATTATTTGTGTTGACTTATTGAAATATATGAAATTTTATTTATTTATTCAAAGTGGAAAAAAAGGTTTTTTCAAAAAACTCATATTATTAACCATGTTGCCGAACAGATCTTACCAAAATACCATTTCCTGAAAAATATGAAGTTAAGTAGTTCTCTCCGAACACGACGATATTTAATTTGATTTAAATTTAATAATAATAATAATGATAATAAATTTATTCACCATACGATACATAATATTAAATACAATCACAGTTGTAAACTGATACATATGGAGAACAAAAAATAACCCCCATAGAAACCGTTAGGTTGTGCATGGGGTCAGTTGTCAAGTTTCCACATGTTCAAGAAATGGTGCCTCCCCCTATTCTAGATACCGATATACCAATCACATGAAAAAACCGTGAATCATTTACCCGATGAAACCCCACGACCAACCACTCAGATCCACACTATCACATAAGTGAAGGTACGACCAAACAATGGTCATCAGTATGTCTTATATTTGTGGGGTTTGTGGCAATTTTGCGGTACAGATCAGCCCCAATGTTTTGGATGTCGCAAAACCTATCACATTAAGTGGGTGAACTTGTCTGATGAGGATGTGGACTACTTGAAGGAGTCTAATTATAAATGGAGTTGCCCTGATTGCGACTCTCGCAAGAGATCGTTACGAAGCGGGTCCCAATACTCCGGCAGTGAGTCTCTTACCATTGAGCATTTCAATCTGCTCATGAATAAAATATCCAGCATGGCCAGCGACTAGAAAAAATAAAAGATGATCAATCCACCATCATTACTGAACTTACCAGATGTAGAGAAGCAATCGAAGACCACAAGCGAATATTTGACTCCCATACAAACGTTATCGCTGATTTTGAAAGAAAGATTGAAGGCATCGAGAATTCCCACGCTGAGCTGACTTCTGGTTTCTCTGACGTGCTGGATAGGATTGGGAAGATGAAGTCTGAAACTCGTGCCGATTCTGCGTCGGGTGGTTTGGACACCGCTGAGATTATTGAGCGTACAAAGCGATATTTCAATATAATAATAAAAAATCTCCTAGAATCAGATCCTTTCAATTATTTAGAAGTTGCTTGCGATGTTCTGGGTTATGTTGACCCCGGCGCACCCAAATTTTCAGTGCGAACTGCTCGTTTAGGCATGCACGGTCGGTGAAACCCCGTATGCTGAAGGTAACCATGGCTAATCCGGACATCGTAAGATCACTTTTACGTAACAAGAAAAAACTAATGAGTGATGAGTCATTTAGGAAATATGTGCTCACTGATGATAAGACCCCACAACAGCTCAAGTTCTTGGATTCTCTACGCGTCGAGTTGAGGGGCAGGGAGAAGGCTGGGGAGAAGAATCTCACTATTAAGTAACTCCGAAGGGAACCAGCAATTGTTCCAGTGGATTATGGTAGCAAGTCAAAAAATTATCTGGCTCATTGAATGAATGGACACTTGTTCATTCCAACTTACAATCACTGCATTCCAAATACCGCGAACTACTCTTATTTACCCAAGTATACAATCCTAGCTTCCTACTCATAACAGAATCTTGGCTTCACGCCGGCATCCCTGACTCAGCTGTCCACATTTCGAATTAGATGCTGTATCGGAATGATAGTAAAACTACGATCGGCCATGGTAGCGTATGCATATACATTAGAAGAAGCATAGTAGACGCAGCCACGATTTCCATATCACATGGATTTTGCCCACTTGGATGATTGCTTGGATTTGTGTATATTTTCTTGATATTTTTCTTAACTTACTACTTACGTACTGTAAATTAATTTTTTGTTTCTGAGCTTGAAAGAGCCTCAGCTCTTGTTATTGATTTAATAATAATAATAATCCTACGGTTGATAGATCTGATGTAAGTTTTTATCTTCATCAACCCTATAGAATTCACCCTCAATATTTCCTTCTTGAGAACCTCCGGTAAAGAGTTATACATCTTCCTCGTCTGGTACAATGGAGAACGCTGTCCAATAGACTTTTTTACAGCTTGAATGTGTAAGAATAGGTTCGTAGCAGTTCTCGTCTTATATCGATGATCCACCCTCATCATCATAGTTTTATTCTTGTATAGAAATATAATTGCATTGTACATGTACAGTTGCCTTATATCTAAGACCTGTGTTTCACTGAACAAAACATCTGATGGATAAGCTTCTTTCCACCTGTACATAATTTTCAAAATTTTCTTCTGAACGACCTCCAGTTTTCTCAGATGAACTGGTGATGCTGCACCCCAACTATGCACCCCATACTGTAGTCTCGACTCCACAAAGGCAAAACACAGGATTTTCAAATATTTTCTGTCTAATATATTTCTCAAATGTCGAAATTTGTACAACAATGGCCTCAGTGTTTTAGTAACGTTATCGACGTGGATGTTCCATCTTAAATGCGTGTGATACCAAGATACTTGTGAAAACCCTTCGACTGTATTTCAACAGTATTATCATTATTTCTGATTCCAATTTTTCTATATTCGGGCAGATTCTGTTTATAGCTGGTCAATGGAACAAAAAAAGTTTTCTCGGGGGTAATATCCCTAGTGCATTTAATTGTTCCGGAAAAATCCGGAAAAACGAGTTTCTAAGTAATTTGTTTTAACAAATAGCATGAGCGAGAGTGGTTTTGAAAATCCAAGTCGAAAACGAGGATTTTTCCACTTTCGCGAATGCAATTTGTTGAAACAGATTACTTAGAAACGAGTGTTCCAATTTTTCCAAAGGAAAAATTAAATGCCCGAGGGATATTTGGTAAGATTATTTCCTGAGTTAAATGAACATTTTATGTGTGAATTTTCTGAGTATTTAATGGAACACTATTTTCAACAGCCGCATTAATTTTACTTTCGGAAACATTTCCAAACCGATTCATTTTGAGTTTCAGTTGAAAAATTAATAAATTCGTAAGCGTTGTTTGTGATCTTTGTTGTTGGTAACGATACATAGCAACACAGCATAGAAACCATCGAGTTTGTTTTTACAAAGCAACTTGTCAAACTTGCATGAAATTTTTCCAATTTTTTTTCCGGAAAAACTGCTGACAGCTAAGTTGACAGTTGTTGAGTAATTTTTCCACTTAAATTTTATATTTGACATACACATTCTTGATAGCGATTGGTCAAAATTGATTGGAAGGAAATAATCTAAATTAACTGTCAGTAATCTGTGTTGAAACCAGTTGAGTATATTAACGAGGTCTACTTCTGCCTTTGTTTTCAGCGCTCGTACTACTTACACGAGGGCTATATCATTTCGTCACGATGTCTGTATTTTTCGAATTTTGAGCCGAAAATGGCCCCAATCGACTATGTTCGACTCACTGATGACGATTCCGTCGGAAAATTCGAGTCTGTCCGTCCGTCCGTCCGTCCGGCCGTAAGCACGATAACTCTCGAACGGAACAACCTAGAGACTTGAAATTTTCAGTGTGGGTTCAGTTCCCGAATGCCTCGGTTGAGTTCGTTAATGGGCCAAATTCCACCAGGGGTTCCGTAAATATAGCCGTTCAAAGTTTTGTTCCCCTGATTACTTGAAAACTACAGATTCGATCAAGATGAAATTTGGCACTGAAATGGAGAATGAGGTGTTCAAGCTACATGTGAAATTTTGTCCAGATCACATGACCAGAACCATAGGAACCATAGAAAATTTTAACTTTTGAACGGAACGGCCTAGGAACTTGAAATTTTCAGGAAAGGTGTGGATCTCCAATGTTGTGATCACGTTCATCTATGAGCAAAATTATACTAGGGGTTCCGTAAATATGGTCGTTTGAAATTTAGTTTTCTTGATAATTCCAAAACTACAGATTCAATCGTGACGAAACTTTGTATACTAATGGACAATGATATATTCAAGCTACATTTCTACAGATCACATGACCAGAACCATAGAAACCATAAAAAATCATAACTTTCGAACGGAAAGGCCTAGGGACTTGAAATTTTCAGGATGGGTGTGGATCTGAAATGTCGCGTTCACGTTTATCAATGAGCAGAATTATACTAGGTGTTCCGTAAATACGGTCGTTTGAAATTATGTTTTCTCGATAGTTTCGGAACTTCGGATTCGATCGAGATTAAATTTTGTATTTTAATCGAGAATAATATATTAAAGCAATATTTTGTCCAGATCGCATAACCAGAACCATAGAAACCATAGAAAATTGTAACTTTCAAACGGAAAGGCCTAGGAACTTGAAATTTTCAGGGTGGGTTTGGATCGCAAATATCGCGGTCACGTTCATCAATGAGCAAAATTAGACTAGGGGTTCGGTAAATATGGCCGTTCAAAATATTTTTTTTCTGATAGTTGCGAAACTACCGATTGGATTGGAATGAAATTTTGCACCTAGCTGGAAAATAATGTATTCATACAACATGCGAAATTTTGTCAAGATCGAATCACCAAGACCATAGATGATGTAGAAAATTCTAGCGAATTATCGAAAAAAAATTGGTTAGCTGAAGCACCGACATGAAGTCTGGAGTTTCGCCTAAGCTGTCAAAATCTTTCCAATTGATTTCTAAAACTGGAAAATGCGAATCTACCTACAAGGTGGATGTACGAGCGCTCAAAAGCTCCTGACTTCACGGCAGTGCTTTTCGTAATTTTTTATTTTAATACTCAATTCATTGAAGACCTTCATTTCTGAATAAAAAGGTGATGATTGTCTGCCTATTCTAAGTCCAAATGGAGGAATAATTAAATATTTTCGATAATGGGTGAAATATTGGTGATTATCGCTATTCTTGTTGAGAAAAACCTTCATACTCATAAACCATTGTGGCCAGTTCCAATATGGAAATTGCCGGTAATGTGAGAACTTCCAGACATTTGAAAAATGGTCTACATGACTATCTGTTTAATTATATATATTCTTTATAAGTTAGCATGGGGTGCTGATGCCACTACTTATCATTCAGCAGATTTAGCTTTGGTTTCTCATGCTGCTGAAAACTATTGTTCTGTTTGGTTTAACAGTGCTAATGTTCATATAATTGATGCACTTTTCTCTCAAAATTACAAAACTTTGAATTTTACCTCGAGTTCATCTCTGAGTCCAACCTAATAAACCATTTTTGGCTTAGAATTCGAGAATTTTGGCAAAATGATGACGCCCATAGGAACAAGTACTCGAAAATAATGGCAGAGCGATGTAATTAAAAATCACATCGGTTCTGAAAAAAACCTAACCCACGAAATTTGTGTGCAGTTTGCACCTATTTTTGAAACGATTGGTTCTCGCATATGAATAATATGCGCTCTGACGCATAACGAACCATTCTTTGATAATCATGTCCAATTGAAATTATAATCCACTCCAGTGAGATAGCCGCTCTGGCATTCTGCAATAAGAACTTATTTTCAATTAATGTTTCGATTATTTATAGCACTATTTTCTGGTAGCAAGATTTCAATATCAGATAGAAGGATGATATGCGTTTCATGTTATGATTAAAAGTACTCTGAAGGCGTTGTGGATGTCATACTTATCAATTTTCTGCAGATAATATCTGGCGGTATTATTTACCTTCACAAGGCGGTGTTTGGGAACATGAATTCAAGCTGTAAGTGATATAAAAAATTGATGGCTTCTTATGTACTGAGTTTTTAAAGACACAATTCCTTGTCTATTGGTATAGAAACTAAAAATCTCGCGACAAACTACAGAGTCGATCATTTTTGTTTTTTGAAATGCCATACGAGTGAATATAAAGTCGTGAAGATTGAGACTGAATACATTTTTAGCGGTAAAGGCCAATCAGATAATTAATTCCGAAAGTTCTCAACAACTTTGAATTCATTACTCTAAAATGAAGGTACTGTGGACTGAATTCAAATCAACGATCTCGAATGTCGCGGTAACGTTTATCAATTCAGCAAAAAATACCCCATTTAGTGTGCTTTCGAGTGACATATCACTTTTTGTGCTTGCGCCTAATCTGCCCTAATATCATGGCTAACAAAATAACAACGAAAAAGTCGAAATATTCCAAACCTAAATTTGCTCTATTTTGAAGCTCTTCGTGATTGAATATTGAATTAATTCTCATGGAAATCACTAATTTATCTGTCGAATCAGAAGAATTCGAAGAAATAGACTGAATTTCAATAGTACAGCTTTTGTGAAAAAATGTAAAGAAAACAGACTACTACTACTTATAACAATTGTTCGAAATGTCCAGTGCCTTATTCGATACTTTTTGAGCGCTCGTACTACTTACACGAGGGCTATATCATTTCGTCACGATGTCTGTATTTTTCGAATTTTGATACGAAAATGGTCTCAAACGACTATGTTCGACTCACTGATGACGAATCTGTCGGAAAATTCGAGTCTGTCCGTCCGTCCGTCCGTCCGGCCACCCGGCCGTCCGTATACACGATAACTCTCGAACGGAATGTCCTAGAAACTTGAAATTTTCAGGGTAGATTCGAATCTCGAATCCCGAGATTGAGTTCGTTATTGGGCAAAATCCGCCTAAGGGTTCCGTAAATATGACCGCCTCAAATTTTATTTTCTTGATTACTTTGAAACTACAGATTCGATCGAAATGAAATTTTGCACTCTAATGGAAAATGAGGTGTTCAAGCTACATGCAAAACTTTGTTCAGCTCGCATTACCAGAACCATAGAAACCATAGAAAATTGTAACTTTTGAACGGAAACGCCTAGGGACTTGAAACTTTCAGGATAGGTGTGGATCTCGATTGTCGTGATCACTTTAATCTATGGGGGTGATCACTTTAATCTATAGGGACTTGAAATTTTTAGGATAGGTATAGATCTGAAATGTGGCGTTCACGTTTATCAATGAGCAGAATTATACTAGGGGTTTCGTAAATACGGTCGTTTGAAATTATGTTTTCTCGATAATTTCGAAACTACGGATTCGATCGAGATAAAATTTTGTATTTTGAACGAGAATGACATATTAAAGCAACATTTCGTCAAGATCGCATGACCAGAACCATAGAAACCATAGAAAATTATAACTTCTGAAGGAAAAGGCCTAGGAACTTGAAATTTTCAGGGTGGGTTTGGATCGCGAATTTCACGGTCACGTTCATCAATGAGCAAAAGTAGACTAGAGGTTCCGTAAATATGGCGGTCAGAATATTCTGTTCCTAAAAATTTTGAAACTACCGATTTGATTGGAATGAAATTTTGCACCTAGCTGAGGAATAATGTATTCAAACTACGTGCGAAATTTTGTCCAGATCGCATCACCAAGACTAAAGATACCGTAAAAAATTTTAGCGAATTATCGAAAAAAAAATTGGTTACCTAAAGCACGGACTTGAAGTCTGGATTATCGCCTTAGTTTGAAAATTTGTTTGACAGCTGTCAAAAATTTACTGAATTGGTTTCCAAAACTGGAAAATGCGAATCTACCTACAAGGTGCATGTACGAGCGCTCAAAAGCTCCTGACTTCACGGCAGTGCTTTTCGTAATTCTTATACATCGTTTTCGCACTGAATCTACAACCCTTTCAAGTTCACAACTTGTTTGATGCCACACAAATTTATTATAGGACAACACAAATTTATTATAGGACAAGAAATATTATCACGAAAGGACTAAGATCAAGAACGCATTTCAAAAAAATTACATAAAATATGATTTCGTTCGATCGCTTTTCGCTTGTAACCAGTGTGCCATTCAAAGTGAGAATTGAATTCCATAGATTGAATTATGTATCTTTTTATGCCAAAAACGTCATTTCTCTAAGTGATGTAAAAATTATAGATTTTGAGGCTTAAATAGTAAACCACGATATTCTGATTACTGCCCTTAAAATATTGACATTTCGTGAGCCACTCGAAAGGGCTTCTTGAAGTGAACAAACCCATGAAATTTGATCAGAATCGAACCCCAGTTTCCAAAGTTATGGCTATAGTAAATTCAGGCCGAAATCCATAAATCATTCTGTATCTCCTTAACTGATAACCTTAGGATACAAAACAAGCAACTTTTCTGAAAGGCCCGGATGACCTGCATGTACCACAAGGCTATGGCCAACCACTCATGAAACACCCTGTATATATATATATATATATATATATATATGAATCCGTAGTGCGTTGTCACCTCCGTTAAGTTCATTGGGCGACCTGACCTCCGGGTGAAGGAGGTGTGCAATTGAAATAATTTTTGTCGGTATATGTAGAGGGGAAGCCAAATAATAAGGGTACCTAAAGAGGGGAAAATATTTCTTTGAAAAAAATTTTATTTGAATTGGTCAGACCTTGTCACCTCCGCATATATTTCGTAATGGTAGTGCGCTGTAACCTCCTGCAGGGTTGCCAGGTTTTCGGAGGACAGAAGGTGAAAGAGTTCGAAATAATCATATATGAAATACAGATGTTTTTTCGATTCGCTCATGCGTCCATAATAAGAACAATTATAACATCTGTTTCCCCGATAAGGCCACTTCAAACATTTCGGAACAAGATGCTAGGCTTGAAAACAAACAAAAACAGGTACAAACGGATCACGGAACTTCAAGAATTGGCAGAAATCCCAACCATAAGGGAGTATGCCGATAAAATATCATCAACATTTTATGAAAAACTGAATTATGTGAGTGATCTTACGAGGAATATTAGCAGAACCCGTTACCACAATCGAAACCCCAATGATGATACATACTCTGCCAATTGAAATTCTTGATATTTATTCTTCAAAAACAATACTCCTCATCGAAGGCCCTCAACTTATCCATTTTCTAGAAAATAATTTTCAAGAATTTTGATATTTTATTGTTCCTGGAATTCAAGCAATTCAAACTAGATGTTCTAATAAAAACTGATATTTTCGACAAAAGTATCCCCCTCAAATGTTTAGTAACAATGTTTTCATCTTCAACGCTCTGTATCTCGGAAGTGAAAAAAGTTAGCACCCATGTTTTTCAAGAGAGGACGAAAAGTATCGGGGAACACCCGGTGAGAAGGAATCTTCTGCCCTTCTTCTCACATATTACCGATCGACACGAACAACAAAGCAATGGAAATTGAATTCAGAAATAATTTTCCCCAAAAGAATCCATTAACGAATATTCGATATATAGGAGAAATTGTGCAAATATTGAAGCTTTTCATTGATACCCAAAATCCGCCTAGTGAAATTCGTTATCATATGGTACCTGTCCCAGATATTATTTTTTGCCTTCGACCCTACATTTATTTTCGGTACATCCGTTTGTTGTTGATTACAGAATGCGGTTCAGTAGGCTTATTTAAGTTCTTGATTTTTATAGAAAATAGTTCTTGTCGAAATATAACAAAACAATAAATTTTTTCTCAAAAAAATTAATAATCGATATCACTTCCGGTCTCGAACAAATTGACATGCGATCCTTAATAATGTACGAGTACTAGCAATATTTTTCTGTGTCGAGTTCATAAAATATGGAACAATACGTCTCGAATGTTTTCATTTAAATTATTAATTCTGGAAAATAGTGATAATTTTTCCTCATAAAGACAACGCAATTACATATTATTGAAGAAGTATTAGTTTTCAGTAGTTGGATTATACTTTTATGATGTATTGAGAAACCTTGATTAAATTTTCAACAGAGACCCTCTTATAAGAACAGATTTCATATACAGGGTGTTTCTCCGGTGATGCGGATCTCGATTACGCTTAAGCAGTACCTAAAGTTTTCGTATTTTTTTTTCAACGTGGATTCATCAAGGTCAATTGGGGCTATATTGTGGAATTATTTTGCAATTTACAGGGTGTCTTTCGAAGGTGGTAGGCACCAAACATATCCGTACCTCAGAGCAAAAGGATATTGAGTCGAAAATTTCAATTTTCGGGTTTTGTGGCTCACCTAAATTTAAATTTCGCGCTCTATTTAGTGGTCTTCCTTCAAGACGATTGGACTTAAAATAACGAAAATAACATAGTATCAACGCGAATCAAACGAAAAATGCAAGTATTTTATGCTCTCCTGTCAAACTGACATTTTGTGACTTAATACCCTTTTGCTCTGAGGTACGGATATGTGTTTTTGAGCGCTCGTACTACTTACACGAGGGCTATATCATTTCGTCACGATGTCTGTATTTTTCGAATTTTGAGCCGAAAATGGTCTCAATCGACTATGTTCGACTCACTGATGACGAATCCGTTGGAAAATTCGAGTCTGTCCGTCCGGCCGTCCGTCCGTAAGCACGATAACTCTCGAACGAAACAACCTACAGACTTAAAATTTTCAGTGTGGGTTCAGTTTCCGAATGCCTCGGTTGAGTTCCATAATGGGCCAAATTCCTTCAGGGGTTCCGTAAATATGGCTGTTCAAAGTTTTGTTTCCCTGATTACTTGAAAACTACAGATTTGATCGGAATGAAATTTTGCACTCAAATGGAGATTGAGGTGTTCAAGTTACATGTAAAATTTTGTCCAGATCGCATAACCAGAACCATAGAAACCATAGAAAATTGTAACTTTTGAACGAAAATGCCTAGGGACTTGAAATTTTCAGGATAGGTGTGGATCTCGAATGTCGTGATCATGTTCATCTATGAGCAAAATTACTAGGAGTTCCGTTAATATGGTCGTTTGAAATTTAGTTTTCTCGATAATTTCAAAACTAACGATTTGATCGTGACGAAATTTTGTATACTAATGGAGAATGATATATTCAAGCTATTTTTCTCAGGATCACATGACCAGAACCACAGAAAATCATAACTTTCGAACGTAAAGGCCTAGGGACTTGAAATTTTTATGATAGGTGTGGATCTGAAATGTCGCGTTCACGTTTATCAATGAGCAGAATTATACAAGGGTTTCCGTAAATACGGTCGTTTGAAATTTTGTTTTCTCGATAAATTCAAAACAACTGATTCAATCGAGATGAAATTTTGTATTTTAATCGAGAATGATATATTAATGCAATATTTTGTCCAGATCGCATGACCAGAAACATAGAAACTTGTAACTTTTGAACGGAAAGGCCTAGAAACTTGAAATTTTGAGGGTGAGTTTGGATTGCGAATATCGCGGACACATTCATCAATGAGCAAAATTAGACTAGGGGTTCCGTAAATAAGTACGAGCGCTCAAAAGCTCCTGACTTCACGGCAGTGCTTTTCGTGATCTTTAAGTTTACCTTCTAGATTTTTTGTCTATTCAAATTGAAATCATCTCGGATAAAATCTATTCCTTGGTGACGTCTTTCAGAGTGAAGTTTTGATTATTCACTGAACCCAAATGAAAACGTGGCTTGCTTAGATAACTGCAAAAGCTCACAATTTTAATAATGAATCTCAAAGATGTTTTTCTGAGTTTCAAGTTCAAATCAAAGCACAAACTAATAAACTCGTCCACAAAGTCTGTTTTTACGGCATTGAAAGTAAGGAGAAAATATTTTCTCATAGTAAAACACGGTTCTGTCTATGAAGTAATGTTTTCCATCAAACATACCATTCGCTTTTTAACGGGCAGTAAACTTAATAACATATCAGAATAATTGGAGTCCTCATTGTGTATCATTTGCAAAAAGAATGGGACCATAAAAGAATGCAGAGCTTTTTCGGTTGAGGATCGGGAAAAATCATGAAGTGGTTACGAATGTAATTCAAACAATCCTCGAAACAAATTGCCACTATCTCAAGAGGTTTGATCATGAAATCTGAAACAGAAAATACCTATTGTTACTCTAATTCTATTCTTGGCTATTTTAAAAATATGAAAATTTTGGATGATTCAAAAAAAATGTTACTAATGAAGATCAATTCTTCATAGAATCAAAAAAAAAATAAATTTTGAACTAACAACTTTGCAGTGTGCCGAAACTCATCACAAAAATCTAATTCAATTATAATTCCTCAGAGAATGTGCCGTAATGGCAGTTTTGTTAATAAAAGATATGGTCAACGTCCAGCTTAGTGCACCTCATTTGAACTTCACAGACTTACTTCCTTATGTAGTAGATGATAGATGAATATTTGTTATACTGTAATACTTGGTGACGCCTATTGGCTTGATCTTATGGAAGCATATCAAAATAATATCTTCCGAAATCCATTACAAATGGATTAATTATGGGCCTATAAAGCAAGAGTGAATGATTGTTAAATATGGTTTGGTAATGGACTATTTTGAAGAAGCAGGTGATGATTATCCACAAGCTATTAAAAACACAAAACTCATGTGTTCAATAATCATAGTGAAATAAGGAAACTTTTGGTCATAGCTGCTATCTGACTAAGTACAGATTTTCTGGGGATAAAGTTTCTTCATGTTGCTGTCCTTTGGTTCCTCTAAATCATATTTCGTACCTCTCTCTCTCTCTCTCTCTCTTTCTCTCAGACAGACTACGTTTAGTTGAATTTAAGCTTCAGTGCGTGTACGATCATAACGGTTGAAATAAAATTGATTCAGGTTCGAAATTATCAGGTCGAAAATATTTTCAACGGCCATATTTACGGAACCCCTAGTCTAATTTTGCTCATAATAAACTTGACCGCGACATTCAAGATCCACACCTAACCTGAAGCGCTTGTACTACTTACACGAGGGCTATATCATTTCGTCACGATGTCTGTATTTTTCGAATTTTGAGCCGAAAATGGTCTCAAATGACTATGTTCGACTCACTGATGACGAATCCGCCGAAAAATTCGAGTCTTTCCGTCCGACCGGCCGTATACACGATAACTCTCGAATGGAATGTCCTAGAAACTTGAAATTTTCTTGGTAGGTTTGAATCTCGAATGCCGCAGAGAATTATCTGAGTACCACGAACGTACCGTATAGTTATGTCATTTTCTCGCTGAGATTTTCTGCTCGCCAGCTCTCTCCGAAGCTTGAACAAGTAATCTCTCTGTCTCGGGGTGAGGTCAGACTGCACCTGAACCACTGAACCGGTAGCAATTTTACTTTCGGCAGTAGATATCTAACGTTATCATTCGGAACGCGGCAGTCGCGACCGAGTGGCGACGACCTTGCAGCTTCGGCTTCGACCCAGGAAGCGGAGTACCTCTCCAAAAGATTTAAGTGCAAAGGTTACGGACCAATGTTCTAATAATAAATATACTCTACTAGATACGCCTTAGAGAGAGAGGAATTGACTCCAACATAAGGGTGGGGCGCTAATGCTTTGCCCTATGTCAGCTGATACTCGGCCTATGTCATGGGATCATCTGATCATGTGACATAGACTTGCCAATGTCATGTGATCATCTGATCACGCGATCACGTCTTGGACTTCAACCTATAACTCTTTCTCTCTTTTATGTAGGAGCCGATGTTTTGCAAGGCATGCTGACCCGAGGGCGCATCTAGTAGTATATATTATCAGATCATTACGGACACAAGCGACCGAGCAGCGCTGCAAGGGGGCGTGGTCTACCGGTGACCTTGGTCGCGCCGCCAGACTACATCTGAAGCAGTATTGTTACGCGACCTGAAAATTTTAGACTTTCTACAATTCTCCAATGTGTATTTAGGGTTGCATGACCTAAAAATTATAATATATTTCTTAATGTTTTTTTATTGGAGGATAAAAATACTTAATTATTTCACTATAGTGTCTGTATAATTCAAGAAAGAGTATATATAAATGGCATAAAGTCATTTTGCTCGCACATAAAAACAATTACAAATGAACTTTCTCGAGCATATTTTGTTATTTTATATTGAAAAATATTGTATTCGGTTTATATATTATTTTTGCTTCGCATGAAATGGCATTATTTCAAGATTAAATGTTCCTGTTTATGTTTCATTTTTAATATTGAGATTCTTGGAAAAATATTCCTTTTACCGATTTCTTCCCCAAATCTACCGATTTTGCGCAGATATTTCTACCGATATTCAGTGTACGTTACAGTCGCTTCCCGGTCGTTGCTAACCGTAACCTCGTAGCAGCGTTGCATAGGGTCGTCGCCGCTCGGTCGCGACTGCCGAGATCCGAATGCTACCTTAAAAAATTTATTGAGTTACAGAAGAAAGTGAGAAAACAATCTTTCAGATAATTTTGAAAACTTTCACTCTGTCTTTCTTGTTGAAACGAATGTCAGAAATAATGGTTTCACTCCGCGGCAGCATCTTCAACTTCTACACCCCTGATAGAAAGATTACAATTTGATTGCGTCCCATATAATTATGTCAGATATCAATTTTTCATGGCATGGTGTATAGCTTCTTCCAACCTTTCCTTCATTCAATGTGAATTCAACGCAATGTAATGACACCACATCCGTGCACTTTACCACTTCGAAATTAAAAACAAGAACTGGGTTCGCTTCTTCACTCATCCCATGCTGCTGTAATCGAAACTCAGATGGGGCAACTGATATGGTTTGAAGATACAAGGATGTATTGTATCAGCCGATACTTTGTCGAGAAAGGAAAGACCTCACAATTTGCTGGCGTCAAACCAGTATAGGTTATGATGATGAAATGATCTGAATTAGATAAAATAATTCTTGTTGTGGTGAATAAGGTTAAAAAAATTAAGAGAACAGTAGAAATAAAGGTGATTCCATTTCCCCTAATATAGGTGGTAAATAATCACAAAATCCATTCAAAAAATTACGAAAAGCACTGCCGTGAAGTCAGGAGCTTTTGAGCGCTCGTACATCCACCTTGTATGTAGATTCGCATTTTCCAGTTTTGGAAATCAATTGAAGGAATTTTCGATAGCTGTCAAGAAAATTCTGAAACTTAGGCGAAACTGCAGACTTCATGTCAGTGCTTCAGCTGACCAATTTTTTTTCGATAATTCGCTAGAATTTTCTACGGTATCTATGGTCTTGGTGATGCGATCTGGACAAAATTTCGCAAGTAGTTTGAATACATTATTCCTCAGCTGGGTTCAAAATTTCATTCCAATCCAATCAGTAGTGTTGAAACTATCAGGAAAAAAATATTTTGAACGGCCATATTTACGGAACCCCTTGTCTAATTTTGCTCATTGATGATCTACCCTGAAAATTTCAAGTTCCTAGGCCGTTCAAAAGTTACAATTTTCTATGGTTTCTATGGTTCTGGTCATGCGATCTGGACAAAATATTGCTTTAATATATCATTCCCGATTAAAATACAGAATTTAATCTCGATCGAATCCGTAGTTTCGAAATTATCGAGAAAACAAAATTTGAAACGACCATTTTTACGGAACCCCTAGTATAATTTTGCTTATAGATGAACGTGATCACGACATTCGATATCCACACCTATCCTGGAAATTTCAATTCCCTAGGCGTTTTCGTTCAAAAGTTTCAATTTTCTATGGTCTCTATGATTCTGGTCATGCGATCTGGACAAAATTTCACATGTAGCTTGAACACCTCATTCCCCATTCGAGTGCAAAATTTCATCTCGATCAAATCTGTAGTTTTCAAGTAATCAGAGGAACAAAACTTTGAACAGCCATATTTACGGAACCCCTCGTGGAATTCGGCCCATTAACGAACTCAACCGAGGCATTTGGGATCTGAACATACACTGAAAATTTCAAGTCTCTAGGTTGTTCCGTTCGAGAGTTATCGTGCTTACGGACGGCCGGCCGGACAAAGAGACTCAAATTTTCCGACGGATTCGTCATCAGTGAGCCGAACTCTATCGTTTGAGACCATTTTCGGCTCAAAATTCGAGAAATACAGACATCGTGACGAAATGATGTAACCCTCGTGTAAGTAGTACGAGCGCTCAAAAATAAATCGAGGTATTGTTCGATAAAATGTATATGTAGGCATATTTTTCAAATAAGGTAGCAAGGGTCAGAATTTATTGAAAAATTTTGTGTCAACATATTAGGTTAATGTATAATAATGCAAAACATAATAAAACATATGCATAACTTTTTTTCGTTGACAGGAAGTAGGTTTGTTATTTTGTTCACCACCAAATAATATTTGCATAAAATTATATAGGTATGGGTTTATTACTGTTGTTTGTTGAGTCATTCTGAAACAATGTCGGATAACGACTCTGTGAATGATGACAGAGAATCCGACGGATGTAGAAGTAGAGGTAGAAAGAAAAGTTCCTGGAGATTTCGAAAAATATCGGATCAAAAAAGAGCAGTGGCAGAAGATTGAACTACTTAGGAATCTGCTGATGGAATAGAAGGTCCCATCAGTGACCTCGAAAGGCACTGACGACTGGACACAAATCTTGAGAAATATGCACGTGAAGAGCATTGAATACCACAGAGCGACCACAGTGAGGAACGGCATTCGTGTTGTACCTCAATTCCCCGACGATCACAGAAAGATGACAAAATTCCACGAGTCAAGGGGGAAAGAATTCTAAACCCTATAGAAAGACGAGGAAAAGAAAATCTACGCGGTGTTACGATACCTGCCACGGGGCGCAGATATGAACATTATTGCAGAAGAGCTAGCTGAGGACGGGTATTCCCACATGTACTTCCCATGTATTTTAACTGTGATTAGCCTACAAGTTTAAGCAACGATTAGGTTGGTCAACTTAAATTCTGTCCGTCCGTCCGACCAGCCGTAAACCAAATTACCTTCGGAAGGAAAGGCCTACAATTTTGAAATTTTCAAGGTACGTTCAAAGTCTGAATGCTTCGGTTAAGTTCGTAAATGAACAGAATTCGCCAAAAGGATCCTTGGATATAGTCATCTGAATTTTCTTTCTCGATATCGAAACTTTGTTATTGAATGTAAGGTAGTAACACGTTCATGTGAAATTTTGTCTCGAATCAAAAACAAAATTTTTTTCTGAATCTTCGATATCTCTCAAAGTATTCGCCATAATATTCTGATGAAATTTTGTGTCCACATATGGGGCATCGATAAAATGAGTTATGTGGAAATTCAGCTTGCTAGCTGTTCCATGTGAGAAGAAAATCGGGTTTGTTTGATATATTCAATAAAATACGGAGATTGTGATACTGACAATCAATACCGAATTACTCAAGTACACACAAACAACCGCGTAGAAGCCTTTCAAATTCTTTTTGGGCTCCAATTTTTCCATTACTAGGCAACATACTTAATTTTTGAGCGCTCGTACTACTTACACGAGGGCTTTATCATTTCGTCACTATGTCTGTATTTATCGAATTTTGAACTGAAAATGTGCCGTAAGCACGATAACTCTCGAACGGAATAACCAAGAGACTTGAAATTTTCAGTGTGGGTTCAATTCACGAATGCCTCGGTTAAGTTCGTTAATGGGTAAAATTCCACCAGGGGTTCCGTAAATATGGCCGTTCAAAGTTTTGTTCTGCTGATTACTTGGAAACTAAAGATTTGATCGGGATGAAATTTTGCAATCAAATGGAGAATGAGCTACATGTGAAATTTTATCCAGATCGCATGACCAGAACCATAGAAACCATAGAAAATTGTAATTTTTGAACGGAAACGGCTAGGGACTTGAAATTTTCAGGATAGGTGTGAATCTGTAATTTCGAGTTCACGTTCATCAATTATACTAGGAGTTCCGTAAATACGGTCGTTTGAAATTTTGTTTTCTCGATAATTTCGAAACTACGGATTCGATCGAGATAAAATTCTGTATTTTAATCGAGAATGATATATCAAAGCAACATTTTGCTCAGATCGCATGACCAGAACCATAGAAAATTATAACTTTCGAAGGGAACGGCCTAGAAATTTGAAATTTTCAGGGGAGGTTTGGATCGCGAATGTCGCGGTCACGTTTATCAATGAGCAAAATTAGACAGGGGGTTCCGTAAATATGGCCGTTCAAAATATTTTTTTCCTGATAATATCGAAACTACTGATTGGATTGGAATTAAATTTTACACCTAGCTGAAGAATAATGTATTCAAACTACGTGCGAAATTTTGTCAAGATCGCATCACCAAGACCATAGATACTGTGAAAAATTCTAGCGAATTATCGAAAAAAAATTAGTCAGTTGAAGCACTGACATAAAGTCTTGAGTTTCGCCTAAGTTTGAGGATTTTTTTGACAGCTGTCTATAATTCCTTCAATTGATTTCTAAAACCGGAAAATGCGAATCTACATACAAGCTGAATGTACGAGCGCTCAAAAGCTCCTGACTTCGCGGCAGTGCTTTTATAATTTTTGATCTTGATTTCAATCTGACAGTTTACCCAGGTCAGGCTTTCTAAATCTAACTCCTTGGATGGTAATCGAAATACTTCGAAACAGCGTTTTCTCAGAATTGATTCTCCAATATTCAATATATTCAAGCTTGGATAACACGTTCCAGGAATCTCTATGGTGATAAATGAACTGCTCATCTAGGTTTCAAAGTCAAATGACAACAATATAGTCTTGACAGTCTTTGTTACAATAATAATAATAGTGCCTTTATTTGAAAACCAAATAGGATTGAGGTTGCATTTCTTTGAATTTTCGATAATTTGTATGTTTTAAAATATTTCAACATGGAAAATCAATTTTCTTTCATGAAATTTATTCATAAAAAATGTTTGTTTTCAAATTAGTCCGAATGAAGGTATGTTATTCGAAAGATGAATTCAATAACATTACTTCAGTTTCCCAATATAGCAAGAAGTGCAGGTTTGACTTGGAATAGATTCGAATTTTTCTCTTTCTTATAATAGATGGCAGAATTGGCAGACATCGAGTACCGCTCAATTCATTTTGTCAATTTATTCGTCTGTTTTCATGATTTCCAAACTTTCTTCTATATCTTCCCCCCATTCAACATATCATTCCTAACATTATCCGAGATATGATGGATGACTGAAACACCTACAAGCATTCATCTACTTTCTTTGGCAAAGTGTTGACCTGGGAACAATACAAGCACAGCTCGCCTGAAACCCAGTAATTCTACTCGCACACATCGCCATTCCCACAGAAACCGTTTCTTTCACCTGTTATGAAGAGGCAAAAGTGCACATAACATGTATCTAACTGGGTCATTGTTTCCGGAGTAAACTAATCAACTCCGAGAAGAACAACAAGAGTACATGAAAATTATTTTAGTCGCTCATTTCTTGTACACTGCTCCTATATTGAGTGAACGTCTTAATTATTACGACTACTAATTTGGGGTAAGTCAATGCACTCAAGCGAAGTGGAAGATTCGTAATTAGATACCGTAATGCTTCATTTTTATCGTAGGAACTTACAGCTAGGAACAAGGAATAATCCATTAGTTCGTCGACAACGACAGAAGATTGAAAGAAGAAAACGTAACGAATTTGACTAAAAGTATGATTATATCCTCGTCACTCAGTATACCATTGAAGTTACATAAAATATGGGAACTTATTCTGAAACAAGCCCTCAATTTTCATAGAAATGAAATAAGTAAAATATTTAGAAAATTTCACTAAGTTTAACGATTTTATAGCGAAGAAACTAAACTGACGAGCTTTCACAAAATCTCAGATTTTCATTAAATCCAAAAATAAATTGAGCCAAACCCAATTGAAATCGAATGATTTTATTTGAAGTACTATATCTAACAGATTAACGATCAGTAAAGAAATAGAAGCCATACTCGGTAGCCTCATATAATATTCCTCTTGAAATGTTATGTTCATGCGCAGCATTAAATAGGTCCAGAAATTAGGCTTCGCTTTTACAGACACCTTGACCCTTTCAGCCCTGACTTTTTGATTTTATTATTATTATTATTATTATCATAAGTTCATTAACTATCAATTTAGAGTCTTTTCCATATTTTATATAAAAATAAATTTTTTTTTTATAAATTTGCTTACAAGCTACCTTCTAGCAAGTTTCTCAACAAATATGAGGTAGTTCTCAGTATTCGTATAGGAACTATGAAGTAGTGGCAAATTCCACCACCAGGTCTTCAAATGAACTTGCTGGGTGTATGTTGAACTCTCTGAAGTCAGTGGTGGCAAATGCCACCGTCAGGGCCGAAAGGGTTAAGTGAAGTGGTTTTTCAAAATAAATTGAAACGCTGGAGCACCTATAAAGCACGCCGACTGTGTATATTTGGGATGAGTAGAGATATTTCTTCAAATTACCATATACATAATAGAGAAAACAAAATGACAAGAATATCACGAGAAGTTAAGTCAAAGTAAAGACATGGGAGAATAAGGAAAATGGTGCTCTGCCAGCTACCGATCCACATATGCATCTTCACCTGCATTCCTGCCTCTGGTCATAAATAATCTGTCTGGCCAGATTGCGATCTCCATATTTTTATGTTAATATTAATCAACCGGAAGAAATACGAATGTCCAGTTAATTTCAAATTATTCATTAGTCGGATAAGACTGAAATCGCGAACCATCGAAAATAAAAGTAAGATAATTACATCTATCTATAAAACTCCCCGCTTATGTTGCTTAATGATTCAATAGATAGGCAATTTCAACACTTCTACGGGGCTCCTGAGATCCTCTCTTATCTCTGTGGATATACCCGATGGCAAACTACTTCGAAGCAAAAACTGACATATGTCTTTTTTAGACGAAGGCTTCCCAGATAAGCCGTCACTATTGTAAATGTAAAATAACCGATCAACTGATAGTTATCTTCTACTGCTAATTATCAATAACAAATCAAGTATCAAGGCATAGCAGAAAATGATAAGATCATGTGAGGTGATGCGAAATATTGAATTTGTGAAGGTGTGAGAACATTCTGGATTGACACGGGAGATCATTTAGAGGTAAAAACTTCATATATCTTCATACAGGGTGTCCGAGAAAATGTGGGAAATCTCTCGGATTAAGATGAAACATAGAAAAATAAGATGACAAGTTCCCATAATTTTTTTTCCTAGCGGCCCTCCCTACGGAGATACGGCCTCCTCAATGACGCCATTGGAAATTTATTTTACTGGAATAAATTTTAAAGTACTCAATATAATTCAATAAAAATTTGATATGATAGACAGTAGTAAGGGCCTCTTGAAATACTGCCCTTTAATTTAAATTAGCTCGTTAAGTTTACCAGGGACGGACTAGGTTGTACATCTTAATGCTTACATTTTTAACACCCTGTATGATAAGGAGTTAAAAAAAACAAATCCAAAGAAAAGGTACTCCTGTTCTTTGTCGATAAAATGAGCCGTTTCCGAAAAACAAAATGATAAAAGAAATAACTTTTTTATTTCTATTAAAAATAACCATGAATTCTAATTATTATTATTATTATTTTTGTTAAGGTGCCTTTCTGGCCAAAACTGCATCGTTAAGAATCTTTGTAATTTTGTCGGATTCAATAAGGTAAACTTAAAATTTTTTGTTCCCTGAATAATTTTCGTATCACACTTTGTTGCAGACAAAAAAATTAGAATTCATGGTTCTTTTCACTAGAAATAAGAAAATAACTTCTCTTATTATTTGGTTTTTCGAAAACGGTTCATTTTATCGACAATCAACAAGTGTACCTTTTCTTTAGCTTAATGTTCAAGGTATCCTAATTTGTTTTTTTTAACTCCTTATCATACAGGGTGTTGAAAATAAAAGCATTAAAATGTACAACCTAGTCCGCCCCAGGTAAACTGAACAAGCTAATTTAAATTTAAGGGCAGGATTTAAAGGGGACCTTAATATTGTTCATCATTTCAAATTTTCATTGAATTATATCAAGTAGTTCAAAATTTATTTCAGTAAAATGAATTTCCATTGGCGTCATTTAGGAGGCCGTATCTCTAGGTTTGGAATATTTCGACTTTTTCGTTGTTATCTTGTTAGCCATGATATGAGGGCAGAAGACTAGCAGCGAGCACAAAATTTGATATCATTCGAAAGCACACTGAATGGAGTATTTTTTGCTGATAAGAAAACATGTCCATAATTTATGATTTTCCATCGATAAAACCATTGGAAACATATGACTGGTTTTGTTTACTTCAGAATTGTGATATTCATCTCCTTACCACGCCCGCAATAAAGAATTTATTGGCACACAAAATTCTTATCTTGTAGCAAATTTGTTGCTGTTTTCAAATATGTGGTCAACTTTGATGAGACTAAAAGGATAACTGAAGTATAATTGATTTCATGGAAAAACTTCAAATATTCCGTGAAATCAAGATATGTTAAATTGAAGAATAACCGTCATTATTTTGACCATGTGTTGTAGGACATATTTTGTTGCGAATCTCATGTGTGATTTCCCACTGAAGTTTGGCCTTTTTAAAAGTAGAACCCTGTATATGTATACGATAAAACCGAAAACACAGAAATTCTCGCGAATACCTAGACAAATTTTACGTTCTTTTGAGAAACGAGATTTAGTTGATTCAAAAAATGCCTCACAAATTTAGATGCTTCCTCTGCATTGGACCTTGAGTTTTCAACCGCCAAGGAATGTCAATCACTTGGCCGATGATACATATTGCTTCGATGACTTCAAACAATTCTCGTAAACGCACACTTGCGCGGTATCAGTTTCAATGTAACGGGCTAACACTTGTCATTCGCACAAATATCTGCAATTCTCCTCATAACGTTAGTTCTTTGTCGCGTTCCTGTCATGCTCGCGAAACTTTCTTCTACCCAGACTCAGGTGCATCCTTTACAAGTCTAGAGGTATTTCTTGGTGACGAAAATCGACTCTGCAATGACCTGACATCGCCAAGGATTACTGCATTATTTTATTTAGTCGGAATATCTATCTTTTATTTTCAGTACCCACATGCAGCTTGTTATGTTCAATATTAAAATTGCGTTTTTGAGCGCTCGTACAACTTACACGAGGGCTATATCATTTCGTCACGATGTCTGTATTTTTCGAATTTTGAGCCGAAAATGGTCTCAATCGACTATGTTCGACTCACTGATGACGAATCCGTCGAAAAATTCGAGTCTGTCCGTCCGTCCGGCCGGCCGTAAGCACGATAACTCTCGAAAGGAACAACCTAGAGACTTGAAATTTTCAGTATGGGTTCAGTTCCCGAATGCCTCGGTTAAGTTCGTTAATGGGCCAAATTCCAACAGGGGTTCCGTAAATATGGCCGTTCAAAGTTTTGTTCCCCTGATTACTCAAAAACTACAGATTTGATCGAAATGAAATCCACTCAAATGGAGAATGAGGTATTCAAGCTACATGTGAAATTTTGTCCAGATCGCATGACCAGAACCATAGAAACCATAGAAAATCGTAACTTTTGAACGGAAACGCCTAGGGACTTGAAATTTTCAGGATAGGTGTGGATCTCGAATGTCGTGATCACGTTAATCTATGAGCAAAATTATACAAGGGGTTCCGTAAATATGGTCGTTTGAAATTTAGTTTTCTTGATAATTTCAAAACTTAAGATTCGATCGTGACGAAATTTTGTATACTAATGGAGAATGATATATTCAAGCGACATTTCTCCAGATCACATGACCAGAACCATAGAAACCATAGAAAATCATAACTTTCGAACGGAAAGGCCTAGGAACTTGAAATTTTCAGGATAGGTGTGGATCTGAAATGTCGCGTTCACGTTAATCAATGAGCAGAATTAAACTAGGGGTTCCGTAAATACGGTCGTTTGAAATTTTGGTTTCTCGATAATTTCGAAACTACGGATTCGATCGAGATGAAATTTCGTATTTTAATCGAGAATGATATATCAAAACAATATTTTGTCCAGATCGCATGACCAGAACCATAGAAACCATAGAAAATTGTTACTTTTGAACGGAAAGGCCTAGGAACTTGAAATTCTCAGGGTGGGTTCGGATCGCGAATTTCGCGGTCACGTTCATCAATGAGCAATATTAGACTAGGGGTTCCGTAAATATGGCCGTTCAAAATATTTTTTTGCTGATAGTTCCGAAAATACTGCGCGGATTGGGATGAAATTTTGCACCTAGCTGAGTAATAATGTATTCAAACTACATGTAAAATTTTGTCCAGATCACACCACCAAGACCATAGATACCGTAGAAAATTCTAGCGAATCATCGAAAAAAAAAAAGGTCAGCTGAAGCACTGACATGAAGTCTGGAGTTTCGCCTAAGTTTCAGAATTTTTTTGACAGCTGTCGAAAATTCCTTCAATTGATTTCTGAAACTGAAAAATGCGAATCTACCTACAAGGTGCATGTACGAGCGCTCAAAAGCTCCTGCCTTCACGGCAGTGCTTTTCGTAATTTTTTCACTCTGTTCTAATTATATTGGGTACATAAAAAAATTAGACAAAAAATTACGAAAAGCACTGCCGTGAAGGCAGGAGCTTTTGAGCGCTCGTACATCCACCTTGTAGGTAGATTCGCATTTTCCAGTTTTAGAAATCAATTGAAGGAATTTTTGACAGCTGTCAAAAAAATTTTGAAACTTAGGCGAAACTCCAGAATTCATGTCTGCAGCTGACCAATTTTTTTTCGATAATTCGCTAGAATTTTCTACGGTATCTATGGTCTTGGTGATGCGATCTAGACAAAATTTTGCACGTAGTTTGAATACATTATTCCTCAGTTAGGTGCAAAATTTCATTCCAATCTCATCAGTAGTTTCGAAACTATCAGGAAAAAAATATTTTGAACGGCCATATTTACGGAACCCCTAGTCTAATTCGCACATTGATGAACGTGACTGCGATATTCGCGATCCAAACCCACCCTGAAAATTTCAAGTTCCTAGGCCTTTCCGTTCGAAAGTTACAATTTTCTATAGTCTCTATGGTTCTGGTCATGCGATCTGAACAAAATATTGTTTTAATATATCATTCTCGATTAAAATACAAAATTTCACCTCGATCGAATCCGTAGTTTCGAAATTATCGAGAAAACAAACTTTCAAAAGACCGTATTTACGGAACCCTTAGTCTAATTCTGCTCATTGATGAACGTGAACGCGACATTTCAGATCCACACCTATCCTGAAAATTTCAAGTCCCTAGGCCTTTCTGTTCGAGAGTTATGATTTTCTATGATTTCTATGGTTCTGGTCATGTGATCTTCTGGAGAAATGTAGCTTGAATATATCTTTCTCCATTAGTATACAAGATTTCGTCACGATCGAATCTGTAGTTTCGAAATTATCAAGAAAACTAAATTTCAAACGACCATATTTACGGAAACCCTAGTATAATTTTGCTCATAGATGAACGTCATCACGACATTCCAGAACCTCACCTATCCTGAAAATTTCAAGTTCCTAGGCAGTTCCGCTCAAAAGTTACAATTTTCTATGGTTTCTATGGTTCAGGTCATGCGATATGGACAAAATTTCACATGTAGCTTGAACAACTTATTCTCCAATTGAGTGCAAAGTTTCATCCCGATCGAATCTGTAGTTTCGAATTAATCAGGAGAACAAAATTTTGAACGGCCATATTTACGGAACCCCTGGTGAAACTCTACCCATTAACGAACTTAACCGAGGCATTCGGAAACTGAACCTACACTGAAAATTTCTCTCTAGGTTGATCCGTTCGAGAGTTATCGTGCTTACGGCCGGACAGACAGACTAGAATTTTCTGACGGATTCGACATCAGTGAGTCGAATATAGTCGATTGAGACCATTTTCGGCTCAAAATTCGAAAAATACAGACATCGTGGCGAAATGATATAGCCCTCGTGTAAGTAGTACGGGCGCTCAAAAATAATAACAAATATAATAACCTGCACAGTATACGTGCAGAATTGGATAATATTCATTAATATCGAATCGAATAACAGAGCTGTGCCGAGCACTGAATATTAGTGCTTCGAGCACTAAGCACTAAGCACTTGGAAAAAAGGGCTCCCGAGTCACGAGCACTAAGCACCAATTTCCACAAAAGGCTCGCGATTACTAAGCACTTTGTGAAAGTAATTCGATATTTCGAGCACTAAGCCCTAAGCACTTTTTTAAGAACTTTTGAGGTGAAGTTACTTTAATCGAAAGAAATATTGCACCTATTTAGTTGAGGTTCTATAATAATTATAATAATAATTTATTCGCACATGATAAGTTAATACAAAAAAAGGATTCACATGTACAAATAATTTGCCATCAAATAAATTCATGGCTTGTCAAAGGCTATGTATAGATATATCTATAACGAAAAATAGAGTATGCACATAAATACAATAAATATTCACATATAAACACTCGAGGACTGAAAACAATATTTTTCATGTATATTTATATGAGATGTAAACAGTGCTCAAAAAAAGTTATTATCTGTCCAAAAAATCACTCAACCCATAAATAGACTTCTCTAATAGAATACATTTTACCTTCCTACTGAAAGCTGCCGAACTCAATTCCTCAATCTCTTCTGGTAGTTTGTTATATAATTTCAAACATATATGATAATATGTGAGATTATTGATGTAAAGGGGGTCCCGAATTCGATTTTCACTTTTAGCATGTCGAGAACTATGTGTGTTGGAAAAAAATTGCAAGGAATCCGGATCTCTTTGGTTGAAATAATATGAATTCATAAATATATTTCTATTCATTTTCACTGGACTGAATATCAATAATAGATCTCAAGGTATCAAGGCGTTGGCGTCGATCGCATATATTCGTGTTACGACAAGATTGGGAAAGGGCTTAGTGCTTAGTAATCCGCAGAAGTGCTCGGGAGCACTTTGGGGATTACTAAGCACTAAGCCTTTTGCTGAAGTGCTTCGATTACTAAGCACTAAGCACTGCTTTTAAAAAGTGCTCGGGAGCACAGTGCTTGGAAGCACAAAAGGGCTTCGAGTGCTTTCGAAAGTACCAAGCACAATGCTTTGGCACAGCTCTGTCGAATAATTATGTTTGCTGTGGTCAAATGGGGTGCAAAGTTGTTCAGCTGCCATGAGCTGAAAAAATAAGGATCGCGATTGTATAAAAATACATTTCACAACAATAATGGTCAACGAAAACAAAATGCTGATATTCGTTACCGAATTCATGAAGTTCTGCGATTATTATTTGTTAATTGTAATCGGCGGAATTTGATTCGATGGTTTGAAAATTTTCGTTTTCACGCATTGATTTATGTGAAGGTGGGGATTCCGGAATTGCAGCTAGAATCAAGAATGCACTTTCGGTTGAGATTGTTGTCTATAGCGGTCACCTTATTTTGTTACTGTCAAATTATGTTTACGTGAATTGTTTTTCTCTAATACAAGTATTAGAAAAAGAAGATGGGCGGGCTTGTGTAGCTGTTCAGCATGGTATTTTCCAAATACGCACATGATGCATTCTTTGACGTTTTTCCGTTACGAAGAGTGCCGACTAAATTGAACCATCGCAGTTATTTACTAGGAGAGTGTACTGTTACGCAGAAATGTTGCCAATTGCCCGAAACCGTACATTAGCAGGAAAGTGTCACTATCTGCTTGTAGTAGGAGCAACTGCCTTTATACGCGAATACTGTTCATCTTACCTTGGACATCAAGGCATCTCGAATCAGAGGCGGTTCAATCATCCTAGCGGTTGAAATATTTTGTTACAATTCAGAAGAAATGCAGTTAGAAGCTACAACACGGGAATATTTATTATGTTGTAACGCACCTGTAGCCAATCACATCATTTATTTATATGATTTTTATGTATAACCCTCCGTCGGGCGCAATGGATCTATTAGAGTTTTACTCACAGAGAATATAATATCGCACCCGTCGTATAATAAGGGTACAATTCGAAAATTTATTTTGTTGGGAAATCTTATTCGAAGTTTTTGTTCTATACTTTTGTGTACCTACACTTACTCAATTTAACACGCTGAACATTCGTAATTACTTCAGCAATCCATTTGAACATTATAACTCTAGTAGTAGAGGTGGTGAAATATTAGGCTGTTTTCCAAAAAAATTTAAATGTCACCCTTTTTTCATGAACGACTATGTGGCCAACTAGAGTTATTCCGATATTGCTCATACTGAGTTCAATACCGTAACTAACACAATATGGATCTTTTTTGAATTATCTTCAAATTCTACGACGGGTGCGATATTTAGCCGTCAATTAACGTCCGCCGGCCCGCCTTAAGCGTATCCTCCAGTCTATCCGTCAACTGCCAACAGTCGAATTTGTGGCTTGAAAATGTTTAAACGTCACGCTCAGCAATGAAATTAATCTCTTCGATGCATTGCGCCTGTGACCAATGAGTTTTGATTTCATCGTTCAAGTATTTTTGAGCGCTCGTACTACTTACACGAGGGCTATATCATTTCGTCACGATTTCTGTATTTTCCGAATTTTGAGCCGAAAATGGTCTCAAACGACTATGTTCGACTCACTGATGACGAATCCATCGAAAAATTCGAGTCTGTCCGTCCGTCCGGCCGCCCAGCCGGCCGGCCGTCCGTCCGTATACACGATAACTCTCGAACGGAACGTTTTAGAAACTTGAAATTTTCAGGGTAGGTTCGAAACTCGAATGCCGCGGTTGAGTTCGTTATTGGAGGAGTTCCGTAAATATGGCCGCTCGAAATGTTGTTTTCCTGATTACTTTGAAACTACAGATTCGATCGAGATGAAATTTTGCACTCATATGAAGAATTACATGCAAAATTTGGTCCAGCTCGCATGACCAGAACCATAGAAAATTATAACTTTGTAATGGAAAGGCCTGGGGAATTGAAATTCTCAGGATAGGTTTGGATCTTTAATGCTGCGGTCACTTTCATCAATGAGCAGAATTAGACTAGGGGTTCCGTAAATATGGCCGTTTGAAATTCAGTTTTCTTGATAATTTCAAAACTATGGATTTGATCGTGACGAAATTCTGTATTTATATTGAGAATGATATATTGGACCTGAATTTTTTCAGATCGCATGATCAGAACCATAGAAACCATAGAAAATCATAACTTCGAACAGAACGGCCTTGGAACTTGAGATTTTCAGGATGGGTTCGGATCGCGAATTTCCGGCTCACGTTCATCAATGAGCAAAATTAGACTAGGGGTTCCGTAAATATAGCCTTCAAACAATTTTTTTCCTGATAATTTCGAAACAACTAATTGGATTGCAATGAAATTTCGCACATAGATGAAGAATAATGTATTCGAACTACGTGGGAAATTTTGTCCAGGTCGCATAACCGAGAACATAGATACCGTAAAAAATTCTAGCGAATTATCGAAAAAAAATTGGTGACCTAAAGCACTGACGTGAAGTCTTGATTTTCGCCTTTGTTTGAAATTTTCTTTGACAGCTGTCAAAATCTTTCCAATTGTTTTCTAAAACTTGAGAATGCGAATCTACCTAAAAGGTGGATGCACGAGCGCTCAAAAGCTCCTGACCTCACGGCAGTGCTTTTCGTAATTTTTTGACAAATTGAATCGTATCGTCACCTCTACTGACTCAATAGCCCAACGTTTCTACATTTGTTTCGAAGTTTTCGACTCAGGAAGACATAAGGAACCAAGCAATGAGGTTGAAGAAGTACCTTCTGCCGCAATGTCGAAAAAATCCTGAAATAGAAAACACTCAAAAATATGCACATAAGGGCATGAATGAGAGTAAGAATACGATCCAATACTACAATTGAAAATCCTAGGAGATGCAGAAAGAAATTAAAAATGACTTCGATAAAAGAAACATCCCAAATACTCTTGAAAAATTTCATGGTAATTAAGTATAAAGAGGCCTTGCAGAAGGAATGGGGCATGGATTTCGAAATATAGCCAGTTAAGATTCAAACACTTATGTATTCTCTTTTTGAGCGCTCGTTCTACATACACAAGGCGATATCGTTTCGTCAAGATGACTGTATTTTTCGAATTTTGAGTCGAAAATGGTCTCAATCGACAGAGTTCTGACGACTCCGTCCGAAAATTTAAGTCTGTCCGTCCTGCCGTCCGTAAGCACGATAACTCAGTGTGGTTTCAGTTCCTGAATGCCTCAGTTGAATTCGTTAATCGGCAAAATTCCACGATTGGTTTCGTGAATATGGCTTTTCGAAATTTTGTTGTTTGGATTTCTCCGAAACTGCAGATTCGATCGCGATGAAATTCTGTACTCAAATGGAAATTCACATGTTCAAGCTTACTGCACACATTTTTTCCAGATCGCATGACCAGAATCATTGTAACCATAAAAAATCATAACTTACGAACGGAAAGGCCTAGAGACTTGAAATTTTCAGTATAGGTGTGGATCTCGAATGTCGCGGTCAAGTTCATCAATGAGCATAATAAGACTAGGAGTATCGTAAATATGGTCGTTGAAAATTTAGGTATTTCGATTATTTCAAAACTACGGATTCGATCGTGACGAAATTTTGTATTTCAATGGAGAATGATATATTTAAGCCACATTTTGTCCAGATCGCATAACCAGAATCACTGAAACCATAAAAAGTTATAACTCTCGAACAGAAAGGCCTAGAGACTTGAAATTTCCAGGCTAGGTTCAGATTGCGAATGCTGCGGTTACGTTCCTCAATGAGCAAAATTAGACAACGGGTTCCGTAAATATAGCCTTTCTTCCTGATGATTTCGAAACTACTCGTTGGATTGGAATGAAATTTCGCACATAGATAATATTTTCCAACTACGTGGGAAATTGTGTCCAGATCGCATTACCATTACCGTAAATATGGCCTCTCAAAATATTTCTTTCCGGATACCGATTGGATTTGAATTTGCACATAGATGAAGCATAATGTACTCAAACTATGTGCGAAATTTTGTTCAGATCGCAGATACCGTAGAACATTCTAGCGAATAATCGAAACAAAAAATTGGTTACCTATGTTCATTCAAATGAGAATAAATGTACATTTATCCATCTAAAGCACTGACGTGAGTACTGAGTACTGAGAAAATTTTTTTGACAGCCGTCAAAAATTTTTTCAATCGATTTCTAAAACTTCAAAATGCGAATCTACCTCAAAGTTGGATGAACGAGCGCCCAAAAGCTCCTGACATCACGGCAGTGCTTCAATAATTTTTTATATTACTAAAGGGTTTTTCAATAGTTACGCTCGATGCTTGACAACAGCGTATGACGAACTGGATGGTCACACAGGTGCTATCTTTGACATCAGTATTCAGTTGGTTTCTACATTTTATTATGGAGCGTTACACGAATGAGCAACGCGTCGAAATTGTTGAAAATTATCATCAAAATCAATGTTCCATTCGACAAACATTTCGTGCACTCTATGCAATTTATGGTGTCGACGATCGTCCTGCAGAATCCACAATTCGCTGTTCAATAAAATCGGTCTGTGGCAGATCAAATATTGCCTATATGTCAGCGAAAAGTAAGATCTCTTGAAAATATTGCTGCAGTTCGGGCAAGTGTGCATGAAAATCCGCAACAGTCTATTCCGCGTCGGGTTCAAGAACTTGGCCTGTCCTCGAAACAACTTGGCCAATCCTGCATAAGGACTTAGGGCTAAGGGCATAAAGTCTATGCTAACAAACCGCAGATGGTTGCCGCCTTGAAGGCCAACATTAGGGGCGTTATTGCTGAGATCGAGCCACTTTTATGCGATAGCGTCATCGAAAATTGGGTATCCAAGATGCAACAAACCAGGCAAAGCCGCGGCGGACATTCACCTGATATAATTTTTGAAACATAATGTGAAAACATGTTCTTTCTAATAAAAATAAAAAAATGATGAAAACCACTGAAGTGAAGTCAGGAGCTTTTGAGCGCTCGTTTACCCACCTTGTAGGTAGATTCGCATTCTCCAATTTTCAAAAGGCGAAACTCCTGACTTCACGTCAGTGCAAATTCGCTAGAATTTTCTACTGAAGCTATGGTAGCTATTTTGAACGACCATATTTACGATACCCCAAGTCTTATCATGCTCATTGATGAACGTGACCGCGACATTTGAGATCCACACCTATCCTGAAAATTTCAAGTACCTAGGCCTTTCAGTTACAAAGTTATAATTTTCTATGGTTTCTATGGTTCTGGTCATGATCTAGACAACTCATATGGAAATTTTGCAAGTAGATTGAACACGAAATTTTCCATATGACTGACATTTCATTTCGGTTGAATGTGTAGTTTCGGAGTAATCAGAATAAAAAACTTCGAACGGCCATATTTACGGAACCCCTGGTGGAATTATGCCCATTAACGAACTCAACCTCGGCATTTGGGAACTGAACCCACACTGAAAATTCCAAGTCTCTAGGACGTTTTGTTCGAGAGTTATCGTGTATACAGACGGACGGCCGGACGTACAGACTCGAATTTTTCGACGGATTCGTCATCAGTGAGTCGAACATAGTCGATTTTAGACCATTTTCGGCTAAAAATTCGAAAAATACAGACATCGTGACAAAATGATAATGATAGCTCTCGTATAAGTAGTACGAGCGCTAAAAAAGATCATTATCATTCTCACAATTTGTTTTATTGCGTTACAAAGATCGAGCGCTTCTAATGAAGAAACCTTTATAATTTCAATAGTTGTGGAAATAACAGCTACCATATATCTCAATTATAATTTAGTAATGGGCTTTTTGAGCGCTCGTTTACTTAGACGAGAGCTATATCCTTTCGTCACGATGTCTGTATTTTCCGAATTTTGAGCCGAAAATGGTCTCAAACGATTAGGTTCGACTCACTGATGACGAATCCGTCGAAAAATTCGAGTCTGTCCGTCCGTCCGGCCGCCCAGCCGGCCGACCGTATACACGATAACTCTCGAACGGAACGTTTTAGAAACTTGAAATTTTCAGGGTAGGTTCGAATCTCGAATGCCGCGGTTAAGTTCGTTATTGCGCAAAATTCGAGTCTGTCCGTCCAGCCCTCTGCCCGTTCGTATACACGATAACTCCCATACGGAACGACCTAGAAACTTGAAATTTTCAGGGAAGGTTCGAATTTTGAATGCCGCGGTTGAGTTCGTTATAAGGCAAAATTCGACCAGGGGTTCCGTAAATAAGGTCGTTCGAAATTCTGTTTTCCTAATTACTTCGAAACTACTGATTCTATCAGAATGAAATCTTGCATTCAGATGGAGAATGACGTGTTCAAGCTAACCATGGAAAGTTATAACTTCCGAACGGAAAGGCCTAGGGATCCGAAATTTTCAGGGTAGGTGTGGATCTCGCCGTTACGTTCATCAATGTGCAAAATTAGATAAGGGATTTCGTAAATATGGTCGTTTAACATTTCGTATTCTCGATAGTTTCAAAACTACGGATTCGATCGTGACGAAATCTTGTTTTTTAAAGGAGAATGATATTTTGAAGCTCCTTTTTTTCAAGGTCGCATGACCAGAACTATAGAAACCATAGAAAGTTTTCGAACGGAAAGGCCTAGGGACTCGAAATTTCACAAATCTTACAAATAATATATGAGATGCAAGATGTTTTGCGCCTGTTCATGTTTTTTTGTTGATTTACAACTTTTTCGCTTAGAAATGGATGAACGCCATCGAACTTATGATCAGGACAATCCTAAGGATGCTAAGGCTTCACTGCATAAATATTGATTCATTTGGACTATTGAAAGATGACATTTTTATTAGAATCTGGTAGATGCATTGCGGCCGAACTCACGACATTCGTATTGCGCCCGACGTAGGTCTCTTGTCTTCTTTCTTCATATTGGCATGCAAGATGAAGTTCAGGGAATCATTTAGGAGTAAATTTAAAAGTATTTGTTCCTTAACTCTTTAAGGGTTATACATTTTTGAGTGTCTAATATACTGGGTGTTTTTTGAGGTGAGGCTTTTTTGACAGGTGCTAGAACTCATCAAAAGAGATCATTTCGCTGGAAGTTGATATAAAATATTCAATGCGAAAAATCCTAGGCATCAATATCTTAAGCCCACTCTGGATGGATCTCTCTATTAGGAGCCATGTGCATGCGATGTTTGTTTTCTCGGCATTCATTTATCGCAATTTATCGCAAATTTGTATTCTCTTTCAACTTTTATTAGTGGTAGTGTATTGGTTTCGTCTCCTATCCCTTAATTGGGTTAGGCTGCTCGCCTTCGACACATGGAACAAATAACGATCCACCCCCGAATCGGAAGATAGGCAACTTATTTCAAACTACACAATTTTAATTTTCGTAAGACGCTTTCAAACTCGCTTTATCTATTACTCAAACCTCTCATAATGCAGGGGCTGGAGGTTATTCCGCCATGTGCTTTTCGAGGTTGACCGTCAGTGAGAAAACCCACCTGTTTCCTCAGTGACGATCCCAGCCGAACCAGAACATTAGATCCCATTTATCCGCAGCATAGATTGACTGTTACAGAGAAATGTCCATACTATGTATAAAAGGTTGTATGATAAGTAATATCGAGAGGTGTAATCATTGAGGTAAGTTTAAGGAACTATTGAAGACAATGCTAATTCATTTAGAGCCATATGATTTGAGTGAATGTGAGCTCTGAAAATTTGTTTTAAGCCCTGTGCCTGTGGGTGTTTTTTGTTTGACGTGATTTCATTTTTTTTGTACCTTTGTAAAATATTGAATGAAGAGGGAGATTATTATTATTATTATTATTATTAGGTGCCGCCCCGATCATACCAAAAGCCCAATTGGCTTCATCCGCACCAAGTCAACGTCTAGGCATTGCTGTAAAACAAATTTTAAGATGTCGAATCTGTGTTGATTTTAAGAAAGTGAAAAAATAACTGAATTCTTAGAAACGCAAACGGCAAGAACTCGTCTGAAACTGAAAAAGTTATCGAATGAGGAGCAAAAATACCATTCAGATATCAGATAGTAAACATTTGATTTTTCATAGATAAACATTTGGTGTACAAGAATAGGAAACCGTTGAAACGGTCACAAAATTTCTGAACTTCCCCCACTTTTGTGGAGCAGTATATTTTCTGCTCATAAACTACTTAAAAAAAGAAAGACACTTGTTTAGGTGCCCATCTCCTTCGTGGAAATTTGTGCATTATTCCAGATGGTATCAATTATATACCACTTCATTCTGAATATGAATTAATAGTTTCAAAACCAATTATTTGAATGCATTTTTTGGATCACAGAAATAAACTTCTTCCCAGATTCAAGCGTTGGAGAATACGTCGAAATATACAAATAATACAATCAATATTATTAATAATATCGAAAGTTGCTGAAATATTCGAATATCATAAATAAAAAGTACTCACCTATATGACCATTGCTTTTTGCATGACTGTTCTGTATGAAGTGCGGATGGCCATTTTGTTGAATATGTCCGTTAGTATGACTGAAAGCCTGACCATTATTACCAGCATGTCCATTATGACCAGCATGGCCGTTATGACCACCATGGCCATTTGCAATATGACCGTTTACCAAATGTCCGTTAGAAATATGTCCGTTCGAATAATGAGTATGACGCAGAATTGTTTGTTGTGGCATGTTGGATTCGTATCACTCAAAAGTTCATCAGAGAAGATCATGACATGATGCCTCTACACTCCACACACAAACTGAACTCACTCTTTTTACGTCATTTCCTGAAAATAAAAATCGTTGAATTAACTTTGCAAACAATATCTCTACTAATTTTTATATACAAGTATGAACATGTTTAAATAACTGGCGATTATGACTGAAGGAAAATTCTAAAAATTTCCGAAAAAATTTCAACTGCCGCATCAATTGTGAAAACTCAATTCAATTCTATTTCGTACGTCCCTAATCTTCAATTTGGTGGATATCATTGTATTGAATCGTGATACTCTGTGTCCTTATTCCAGATATCATCTGAATTCGAAGGAGTAGTGGCCAGTATGCAAAATAAGATTTGTTATTGAAATAATGTGGCCGATACTTGATGAAAATTCATAATTTAGTTAGTGTTCACTAATCCACTAGACTACGATTTTCACTAAGGACTTGAAATAGATAAGGCACGTTACCCGCGACCCTTTATCCCTAAGACACTTGTTTAGTTGCCCATCTGCTTCGTGGAAATTGGTGCAACATTCTAGATGGTATCAACTCTAATCCACTAGGCTACGATTTTCACTACAAGGCGGCGTGGCCTTAATAGTCGAAAGGAACATCGACCACTATTTTGACGATGTACCAAATAATGGGCAAATACAAATCGAGGACAAATGAAAATTACGTCAGCCTACAAACCACCTAAATGAAGAAGATCTGAAAAAGATACTTGAAAAAAAACAACCAAACATCATTATTGGCGATATGAACTGCTAATCAAGAGAATGGAACAGCAGAACCGGAAACCAAAGAAGCTTGAGAAGTACGCCGAAAAACTAAATTTAATAGTATTAGGACCTGATATTCCGACCTACCTGTCCAAAAATAATGGCCTACCAGACGTAGTAGATATCGTGATAAAGGAAGATATTACCCAAGATTTCACACAGACTGAAACGCGGTCCGATAAAAGAAGAACTTAAAATGAAAGACTTCACAAACTGTACAGTGAAATACTCTAGGATGAAAATACTGAAATTCCACAGATGAGAACTCCTGGAGATCTAGAAGATGCAGTTGAAAAATTAGAAACTTGAATAAAAGAAGCCTACGAGGAAAGTACCAGAAGTATCGGAAGGTCAGCCCCGAAGCATTCACATGGTGAAACCCCAAAAGCAATGAAAGAGGAATAGAAAACTTAGGAAAAACTACAAAACTTCACATGGGGGAGAAGACAATAAAGAGCTGAATAAACACAGTCAAGTGTTGAAGAATGCATTGGGAAAACTGAGAACAGAAATATGTCTACAACCCTGCAGCAGACGTGATAAGGATTTCCACCTATCACAAAAGACCCAGAGATCAACGTAGACACAGAAATCCAGAAACTCTATTTCAAATATCAAGAAGAAGAGACTCTCCTATAAAATTCATAGAGGTAACACAATTATCACACGACAAAGATCGTGAAAGAAATACAAACAAGAAAAGTCAACAGGTTTATATGCAATAAATGCCCGGAATATGAAACAGCAGGTTAGGTTTAGTTAGAGTAGGTCGTGCTTCACACGAAGTCTCACACTGTTCTATCTATCGGAGATAGTTCATTCCTGAGGTTTCCCTCTGACTAAACGAATAAAAAATTAGTATATCTCACCTAAAGGAGCCAGTTGAAGTTGGGAGATTAAAGAGTTTCCCAGCTTTTTCGTAGAAAATTGTATGACTTTTTTCGTTCATGAACGTCGTCCAAATCATAAATCAGGTTTATCGGCTAAAATGTCAAATTGGCCATAGAATTTAAAGAAAAGAAAAACAGCATCTAGCAGTTTCGGTAGATTCAATCATTTCGATTTGAATCATGATTTTTGAGCGCTCGTACAACTCACACGAGGGCTATATCATTTCGTCACGATGTCTGTATTTTTCGAATTTTGAGCCGAAAATGGTCTCAATCGACTATGTTCGACTCGCTGATGACGAATCCGTCGGAAAATTCGAGTCTGTCCGTCCGTCCGGCCGTAAGCACGATAACTCTCGAACGGATCAACCTAGAGACTTGAAATTTTTAGTGTAGGTTCAGATCCCAAATGCCTCGGTTAAGTTTGTTAATGGGCCAAATTCGCCCAGGGGTTCCGTAAATATGGGCGTTCAAAGTTTTGTTCCCCTGATTACTTGAAAACTACAGATTTGATTGAGATGAAATTTTGCACTCAAATGGAGAATGAGGTGTTCAAGCTACATGTAAAATTTTGTTCAGATCACATGACCAGAACCATAGAAACCATAGAAAATTGTAACTTTTGAACGGAAACGCCTAGGGACTTGAAATTTTCAGTATAGGTGTGGATCTCGAATGTCGTGATCACGTTCATCTATGAGCAAAATTATACTAGGGGTTCCGTAAATATGGTCGTTTGAAATTTAGTTTTCTTGATAATTTCAAAACTACAGATTCGATCGTGACGAAATGTTGTATACTAATGGAGAATGATATATTATAGGTACATTTCTCCAGATCACATGACCAGAACCATAGAAACCATAGAAAATCATAACTTTCGAACGGAAAGGCCTAGGGACTTGAAATTTTCAGGATAGGTGTGGATCCGAAATGTCGCGTTCACGTTTATCAATGAACAGAATTATACTAGGGGTTCCGTAAATACGGTCGTTTGAAATTTTGGTTTCTCGATAATTTCGAAACTGCGGATTCGATCGAGATGAAATTTTGTATTTTAATCGAGAATGATATATTAAAACAATATTTTGTCCAGATCGCATGACCAGAACCATAGAACGGAAAGGCCTAGGAACTTGAAATTCAGGGTGCGTTTGGATGGCAAATATCGCGGTCACGTTCATCTTTGAGCAAAATTAGAGTAGGGGTTCCGTAAATATGGCCGTTCTAAATATTTTTTTGCTGATAGTTCTGAAAATACTGAGCGGATTGGGATGAAATTTTGCACCTAGCTGAGTAATAATGTATTCAAACTACGCGCAAAATTTTGTCCAGATCGCACCACCAAGACCATAGATACCGTAGAAAATTCTAGCGAATTATCGAGAAAAAATAGATCAGCTGAAGCACTGACATGAAGTCTGGAGTTTCGCCTAAGTTTCAGAATTTTTTTGACAGCTGTCGAAAATACCTCCAATTGATTTCTGAAACTGGAAAATGCGAATCTACCTACAAGGTGCATGTACGAGCGCTCAAAAGCTCCTGCCTTCACGGCAGTGCTTTTCTAAATTTTTTCAGTTAAAATCGATGATTCAATCAAGTTTCCTTATTTCTTACGTCGATTTATCGAGCCATAGAATTGAGATCCGGTTTATTCCATTCATTCAATTATGCTTCGAAGATTTTTTCAACAAAAATTGGAATAGTCGTATTATTAATCTTTGGGCTTTGGTTTTGATATTTTTTTATAAAACTTTTTTTTTTGGAAAATTTTGATATACTCAATTCCATGCTCGAAACTTTCCGATCAATCGCTGGTTTACTACAGGTTTTAGTATCTACTGTAGGCCCATTCTAAAAAAATCACAAAAGTAATTAAAATTGAAGGTTTCTAGAAAAAATCGGGATTTCTTAGTATTCATTGAAAACATCATGATTTTTTGAATGAATTGAAGAGGTAGTCATTTTTGCAAAACCTAGCATTTAGTCAGTTTTTGGGTGAGTTTTCAAAATCAACACAGAATCAGGATAATTTAAATAATACTTTAGTTAACTTATGTTTGAAGGGTGTTGAATATAATTCTCAAAATGATATGCGCAATTAAATTTTTGGTAGTTACTTCATTTGTATAATTTTGGAAGGCGCCTATTGACCAATGTCAATTTGTGATTTTTCACGCTTCATCAATAATTATTCAATGGAAGTGAAGTGATGAATTGTAATGATGCAAGAAAACAATCCTCATAACACCTTGAGTCCAAATAATTCTCGACGTTAACACATGGATGCGTACGATTCTCAAAGCTGAATAACATATTCGAGATATTGTAATAAATTTCACCTGTTATTGAGGTATCAGCACATGTTGATCATTAACCACCGTTATTCCGATGTATGGGTATTTTTATCACCCATCAGAGCATTGATGATGGCAGCATGATCATTCTGTAATATTGGAATGAACAATACATTACCGTGCAATAGATACTGAATTTTTCTCAATTGGATTTGATTCGAAGCAATAAATAATAACAACGTCCTTTCCATAAGAGAAAGTGGTATAGTTCTTCAATTGATGTTGGTCACCATTATTCCAAATTTTTGGGCGAGTTTTTAAAAACCTGGAGAAGTACGAAACCAGAAAATCTCAAGTGGACACCAACCAATGTATTTAAATTAAAGATAGGGATATTCATATATCATAATGATATTTATGATTTTTCTTCGGATCCAGGTACAACCTTTGTGATGTAATCTTGGAATACAAAAGAGAAACATTGGGATGTATTATTCCGTTGCTCCAAATATGTATCTGATTAATAAATCATGACGACTTTATGATGTATCCAAACTACATCCCAGCTTCTTATTGGCCATGTGCCAGCAATTTGTTACTCTGACACGTATACTATGTAACATACAATATACTAGAAGACTCGGTCACGCGTTGCTGTGGCTAGAGTATTCAAACCAGTGGAATCACTATTATTATTAATCCTTACCCAACCCTACCCTTACCCTATTCTTGATAATTCAAAAGTTTCAAATCAATTCTCAAAAAAAATTGAAAAGCACTGCCGTGAAGTCAGGAGCTTTAGAGGGCTCGTTCATCCACCTTGTAGGTCGATCATTGATGAACGTGACCGCGAAATTCTCGATCCAAACCCACCCTGAAAATTTCAAGTCCCTAGGCCTTTCCGTTCGAAAGTTATATTTCTATATGGTTCTGTTCATGCGATCTGGGAAAAATGTAGCTTGAATATATCATTCTTCATTAAAAAAGGCAATTTCGTCACGATCAAATCCGTAGTTTTGATCAAGAAAACTAAATTTCAAACGACCATATTTATGGAAACCCTTGTCTAATTTTGCTCATTGATAAACGCGACCGCGACATTTGAGATCCACCCTTATTCTGAAAATTTCAATTCCCTAGGCCTTTCCATTACAAAGTTATAATTTTTTATGGTTTTTATGGTTCTGGCATTGCGATCTGGACAAAATTTTGTCATTGACATTTTCCATCGTAGTGCAAAATTTAATCTCGGTCGAATGTGTAGTTTCGGAGTAATCAGACAAACAAAACTTCGAACGGCCATATTTACGGAACTCCTAGTGGAATTCTGCCCATTAACAAACTTAACCTCGGCATTTGGGAACTGAACCCGCACTGAAAATTTCAAGTCTCTAGGACGTTCCGTTCGAGAGTTATTGTGTATACGGACATTTTCAGTTCAAAATTCGATAAATACAGACATCGTGACGAAATGATATAGCCCTCGTGTAAGTAGTACGAGCGCTCAAAAACGTTCCAAATTTCTTCAGTTTTGTGAAAGATGCAGAAACTTGGCATCACTCCTCGCACGTTATCGGTTTTGTCGAGTGATCGGGTGTACTGGAGAAGTGATGACCTGCCGTCGATTTGAGACCCAGGTTGCCACGTAGATAATTATGACTCTTTGTCAGATATTATGAACAAACAGTTTGCAATAAAAAAATATTTCAACTATAAATTGAGATATAAACTATCCTATCTTTTAAGTTGGATCAAACTGCACACAGTGTGCAAAATTTGATAGAAACCAGTTCAGTATTTCAGGAGTTCATCCAGGACAAACAACGTGACACGTAATCTTTATATATAAAAATTACCTGTCACGTTGTTTGGCCGTAATGGTCTCCTAAAATACTGAACCGATTTCAATCAAATTTTTGAACACTGTGTGCAGTTTGAACAAACTTACAAGGAAAGATAGTTTATATCTCAATTTATGCTGCGCTTCAAAAAAAAAGGAAGGCAGAGGAAGTATCCTCACGATTGGGATTGATCCCCAATCCGAGGGAGTCCTAAGGACAGAGGGAGGCCAAGTGAACTTCTGGTTTGGGAGCGTGCCAGTTTCAGGGAGAGGTAAGAAAGGTGGCCCTGAAGAAGGGTCGAAGGATGTGGAGAAGCCCTCCACATCCCAGGAACCCAGCTGCGATACCGCCAGTACTCCTGGAGATGCAGAGACTCCCTCTGCGCCCCAAGGGACTGGGCTAAGTTGTGTGGTGGCTGGGGTCCGACTACATGCAATGAGACCTCCTCGTGTCCTGAAAGAGAAACCTCTCAAATGGAAGTCGAGGAGGGGCAGATGGAGGCGGAGGAGGGGACAAGCACCCCACAAAACGAACCTTCGTCTTCATAAGAATAGCGCAGGTAAACCTGCATCACGCGAGGGTTTCCTCAGCCGTGATTGCAAGGTTTGCGAAGCTGCAATTAGGCATTGTTCTGATCCAGGAACCCTGGATCAACAAAGAAGGCCAAACCAAAGGTTTGGCATGTAAGGAATCAAATTCGATTTATGGTCAGAGGCAAGTAACTCCACGTGCCCGTGTTCTTGTAAAGAAAAACATCAAATATATTTGTGTTTTAGAATACATGTCTCGAGACTTAATCCCAATTATGGTACACCTCAACTTGATGGGCGCTGACCGAGACATTATCATTGCATCCGTATACTTCGCTGGAGACGGGCCAATAACACCGCCAGAGGAGGTGCAGGAACTAGTACGTTCCTGCAACAGTAAACGCCTTCCATTAATAATTGGCTGTGATGCGAATGCGCATAACACTGTTTGGGGGAGCACCAACAATAACCCAAGAGGTGAGTACCTACTTGAACATCTCCAAGCTAACAACCTCGAGACCACTAACACCAACATTCGTCACGAAAACGAGGGAAGAAGTCCTTGACGTAACAATTGCTAATCCTGTGGCCAGGAAGTACATTACGTCTTGGAGGGTGATGGACGAGCCATCACTCATCATAGGATTATCGAGTTTAGGATGACGGGAGATACCACTTCTTTCTCCGAGACTCGAAACCCTAGAAAAACATACTGACTCCTTTACAAGAACCACCTTAAGACGAACCTAGAGCAAATCGAAAATATCGGGTCAGAACACCGATATTTCTCGCTGAATTCAAGGGTTGAGCAGATCAGCAGGGCAATAATGGAGGTGTTCAGTCCAGCTGTCCACTCACCAAAGCTCGACCAATTAAGGATGCTCCTTGGTGGAATGAGAACCTGTCAAACCTTCAAAAGGAGGTCCGTCGGCTCTTTAATAGGGCAAGACGGTATAACAATTGGCAGGGGTACACCGAGAAACTTACTCAGTATAATGAAGAGATCAGGAGGGCCAAAAGGCTTAATTTTCAAGCTTTCTGTGAAAATATTACTTCCACTCCCACTGCAGCCAGACTTCAGAAAGTCATGGCAAAGGGGGTACCAACCCCACAATGTCGCTTAAAAAGCCGTACGGGCCATACACTGAGGGAGATGAGGAACGATCAATTCCTCTTTTCAAAACACACTTTCCAGGTAGTGAACCCATAAGTAGTTCCAAAACAGCAATAGAATACACCAAGAAATGCCGTAAGGTAGATTGGGATATTGCTAGGAAAATATTTTCAAGACAACGACTCGAATGGGCAATTCCTTTCAGCCGTATAAATCACCAGGAGTGGATGGGGTGTTTCCTGTACTCCTGCAGAGGGGAGCGGAAGAGATTCTTCCCCATCTGCTGAGGATCACAAGAAGCAGCTTAGCATTGGGTCAAATACCTGACATATGGAGAAGGGCAGAAGTAATCTTCATTCCGAAAACAGGGAAGAAAGACGAGACTGATCCCCGAACTATTAGACCCATTTGTCTTACCTCGTTTTTGCTTAAAACGATGGAGAAGGTAGTAGATAACTACGTAAGAACGGAGAACCTGGAGAAAACACCACTTCACAAATGCCAGTATGCGTGCAGGACAGGACGTTCCACGGAGACTGCTCTGTATCAGCTGATTGAAGGCATCCAGAAGACCCTGAACAAAAAAGAAATCGCACTGTGCGCTTTCCTAGACATATCTGGGGCCTTTGACAACACAACACACGTGTCTGTCAGAGAGGCACTTGTAAAGCGAGGAGTGAACTGTACCATCATAAAATGGATGTATGAGGTGTTGACGACGAGGAAAGCTGAGACATTGTTCTAGGCACCTTATAAAACTGATTTTTACCCACAACTTGATTAATACATTTTTCATTGCGATATGCACCAAACAGGCGACGTTCTTTTCTGCTGCTGAAGGAAGGGCTATGTACTTTCGGTAGAATTTTATATTGATCTGTAGCTACAAATTTTCTGCATACATCATTTTTTTATTTTGGAGCGCTCGTTCTACTTACACGAGGGCTATATCATTTCGGCATTGTCTGTATTTTTCGAATTTTTAGCCGAAAATGGTCTCAATCGACTGATGACGAATTCGTCGAAAAATTCAAAACTGTCAGTCTGGCAGGCCGGCCGTCTGTATACACGATAACTTTCGAACGGAACAATCTAGAAACTTGAAATCTTCAGGGTAGGTTCACATCTCGAATGCCGCGGTTGAGTCTGTTAATGGACGAAATTCGACAAGGGGTTTCGTAAATATGGCCGTTCGAAATTTTGTTTTCTTGATTACTTCGAAACTACTGATTCGATCGAAATAAAATTTTGCATTCAGATGGAGAATGACGTGTTCAAACTACATGCATTTTGTCCAGATCGTTCGACCAAAACCATAGAAATCATAGAAAAATTATAACTTTCGAACGGAAAGACGAAGAACTGAAATTTTCAGGGTAGGGGTTTGTATATCGAATGTCGAGGTCACGTTCGTCAATGAGCAAAATTAGACTAAGGGTTCGTATATATGGTCGTTTAAAATATATTTTCTGCTATTTTCGAAACGGAATGAAATTTCGCACATAGATGAAGAATAATGTATTCAAACTACGTGCGGAATAGTGTCCCGATCGCATGACCAAGACCATTGAAACCGTAGAAAATTCTAGCGAATTATCAAGAAAAAACTCCTTATATTCTTGTTACAGCTGATTCGGCATAATTGACCAAGAGCTGCTGTCATTTTTTTAATGAACGAGCGCTCAAAAACTCATGACTACACGTCAGTACTTTTTATAATATTTTTTACAATTAATAACGTTCCAGAATCTTCGGTATCATCTATTGTTATTTGGCATTTTTCACAAATTCGGCAAGCTCCTGCAATCCCAAATATCACAACAACCTTGGCCATTCAATAAACATCATCAAGAGAATCCTCAATGTGTGCACTGTGCACTATTTAAAATCTTAGCTTTCTTGGGAGGGCAACTTTTTCCATTTTGTTTCAGAAATTATATCAGTTTGGAATATTTCCACATTATTATTGGAAATTTACATAGAATAATTCGACCACACGGTTGATGGCTTTTGTTGTTGTGTCAGTTCCGAAAAAAAAGTATAGATCTGATGTCCATAACGCCAACATAAGATATAGAAATTTATTGTCACGTCCTCACCACAGAACACCAACGTTTAAGAGAAGTTTTAGATATAATATCTATAGATTGTACAATGTTGTTTGTGAAATTTTCAGGATAGGTGTGTGGATCTCGAATGCCGTGATCACGTTTATCTATGATCAAAATTATACTAGGGGTTCCGTAAATATGGTGGTTTGAAATTTAGTTTTCTTGATAATTTCAAAACTACAGATTCGATCGTGACGAAATTTTGTATACTAATGGAGAATGATATATTGAAGCTATATTTCTCCAGATCGCATCACCAGAACCATAGAAACCATAGAAAATCATAACTTTCGAACGGAAAGGCATAGGGACTTAAAATTTTCAGGGTAGGTTCAGATGGCGAATTTCGTGGGCACGTTCATCAATGAGCAAAATTAGACCAGGGGTTCCGTAAATACGGTCGTTTGAAATCTTGTTTTCTCGATAATTTCGAAACTACGGATTCGATCGAGACAAAATTTTGTATTTTAATGGAGAAAGATATATTCAAGCTACATTCTGTCCAGATTGCATGACCAGAACCATAGAATTTGTGGAAAATTATAACTTCCGAAGGGAAAGGCCTAGGGACTTGAAATTTTCACGGTAGGTTTGGCTCGCGAATGTCGCGGTCACGTTCATCAATGAGCGAAATTAAACTAGGGGTTCCGTCAATATGGCCTTTCAAAATATTTTTTCCTGATAATTTCGAAACAACTGATTGGATTCGAATGAAATTTCTCACATAGCTGAAAAATAATGTATTCAAACTACGTGAGAAATTTTGTCCAGAACGCATCACCAAGATCAAAGATACCGTAGAGAATTCTAGTGAATTATCGAAAAAAAATTGGTCATCTAAAGCACTGACGTGAAGTCTGAAGTTTCGCCTTAGTTTGAGAATCTTTTTGACAGCTGTTAACAAAATTTCAATTCGTTTCTGAAACTGGAAAATGCGAATCTACCTATATGGTGGATGAACGAGCGCTCAAAAGCTCCTGACTTTCCGACAGTGCTCTTCAAATATTTTTATTTGTCATCAGAATTATCAGGGAATATCCAAATCTTCTTTTCATGATATAACACGCGGAAAGGCTTTTACTCGACAAATATCAAAAAATTTGGGGATGAAAATATTCAGTAATACGGTCATATCTATTCTACTCTACTTCATTAAAATGGAAGAAATTCGTATAAACAGGTGTCTTCTACAGTTAATAGCCATGGTAATAAATGAACATTGCTGTGCATCCTGCTACACTTAATCAGCCAGTTTAGTGGGTTGAAAATCACAAATAATTCAGAAAGAATACCCCTTTTCCTGCAGTTATGGTAGATTTCCCGCTTCCCATGCAATTGGACTAAAAAAAATTGCATCCTAGCCTGAATATGGATGACTCGATAGAGAACTGAAAATTTCAGATATGGGAGGACATAAATAACTTACTGGAAAGTGGATAATTTACACTGTATTCGATCAAATCAAACAAGCTCTACTCATGTGGAGAGCGAAGTACAATAACTAATTCAAATTATCGTATTAAAATGGAAGAAACCTTGGCTCGTCAGAAAAACACATGACCTTATTTTTCTTTAGGTAGTCAAATGAGCACAATCAATCTTCCATGTTGATTGAAAATATTTTGCCCAAAAAACTATGATCGAGCGAATGTGAGTTTAGAGCTAATAGAACTTCAACAAAGATTGGTTGGAATGAGACGTGTGCTTTTTGTGATATGAGATGTTTTCTGTAAACCGACCATTAACTTTGCGTGGTCCGATAAGTAGTCGGCCACTTTTTGCGTGCTTGTTTCTATGAACAACAGCTGCTCAAATGTCGGAAATTTTCGGATTTTGAGCTAAGAGTGGTTTTAAACAATTAGGCTAGACTCGCCTAAGAATTTGTAGTCTATTTTGTTTATGTCCGGCTGTGAATAAGATAATTTTCGAACGGAGATGCCTATAGTTTTGAAATTTTCATGTCACGTTCGAAGTGTGAAAGCGCCGTTTAGGTTCGAAACTGGGCTAATCCGCCGAAGAATTTTGTAGATAAAGCTATCCAATTTTTTTTTTCAATGATTCGAAAAATGAGCGTGCAATCTAATTGATACTTTAAACTAAGATGTGAAATAACGACACACATGTGTGTTCATGTAAAATTTCGTTTCCTATCACTAAAAGAATCAAAAAATTATTTGTGATCACTTCCGCATCGCAGCAACTATTCGCGATATATCCGTCTCTCTACATATGGGGCGTCGATGAAATGAGTTATATAGAAATTAGGCTTTCTAGCTGTTCCACGTAAAAATAGAATTGAGTTTTTCTGATATATTCGAAATAATTCGGTAATTTCATCTTTTGAAGTTGCTGAAATGAAGTTATCAAAATAAAGTGACAGTATTTGTCATACTGACAATGAACACTTAAGGTCGGTTTGATACACAGAAATAATCGCGCAAATGCTCCTGACTTCATGTCAGTCGTTTTGAAATTTTTTCTTGAAGTATTTATAGAAATTTGGAATGTTGAGGTTGAAAGCAATAACCGACATAAATTCATACACCTTTTCGAATAATTATTCCATAACAGGCATGATAGAAATTATTTTCTGTAATATCTTGAGATTTTCCGATAGCAAAAATAATTTATAGTTCCGAGGTTTTTTTCTATAGCCCGCTAGCATTTCCGAACACCTGCAATATAATGAAAGTTACCTTCTCAAGCACAATTGTTTATCCAATAAATCCGAAATGCTCCGAAAAAATACGTCACAAAAGTAAACAATCTCTAAACGCACGTGATAACGCTCGCGGAAGACGTGCCAGCAATAGCTCAGGCTCGAAGAAGCACCGACGTTGAACTGGTGCTTGAAATTCGAAGTCCAGAGTTTAGCGCGGCGCGCTAGAAAAAAGTCGGTGCTCTTGAGTAGAGCGTATGGAAGCTGCGGTAGGAAGTGATAGGAGAGGAAGATCCACAAGAAAATTGTACAGTTGCACAGATGTTATGAGGTGTTACGTAATTTCGTCGCGGAGTAGTCGTGATGTAGAAACAGGAATCGTTGAGTTTGTAAGTTTCTTGTTTCTTATATTGTTCCTTGTAAACATATAGAAAAAAGTAAGAGAAATTGAATAAAAACATTATTTCCTTGAACGGAAGATATTATCTAAATCATTTAGTACATACTGCAAAATCTCAGGAACCTTCTAAATATTCGCGATTTACAGAAAAATCTTTTTATTTTCGGGACCTCATCCCCGATTATTGGGGTTTTCATTTTTCCTTTATTTTCATTTTTGCAGTATCATCAGGAAGGGGTTTAAACCAAAAATTGGAAATGGAAATCAAAACTTAAAAGAAAGCTCAAGAAAATACATGGTCTCAATCATTGACGAAAATATTTTTGGATAAGTTTATAAAATCTAGCTATAATATCAAGTGAAACGCAATTTATTTTTCTATATTTATTGAATTCTAGTTCATTTCAAAAAAAAAAATACTCGCAAAGAATCTGACTGTGGCTTGCGTTTACATATACAGGGTGTTTTCAAAGGTGAGGCTTTTTTTTGACAGGTGCTAGAACTCATCAAAATTCCAAAAATCCTTTATATAAAATATTCACCAAGGCTGAGAATTTCAAAATCAAAGTTACTCGCGAATCTGAGAAATATCCAGTCCCGGCCCGAAGGTACGTATTGAGATCTAAATGTGTTTATTAACCCCTTCAGTTTACGGGAAATCATCTGACAGAGCGTATTGTTTTTGTGACTTCCGAATTTCGTAATGTGTTTCTAACTAGGTGATAGGTGACTAGGACGTGGTGGGTCGATTTCTTGGCCTGCACGCTCCCCGGCTCTCAACCCCTGTGATTTCTTCTTCTGGGGTCATTTGAAAAAAATTGTGTACAGTAACGGTGAGGTGAATATTGTTGAAGAGCTAAAACAACGCATTGGAAATGCGTTTAACATTTTTGTAATAATTCGCCAAGACTTTCTGCACATCAAACGAATGGTGGCCATTTCGAACAATTTCGGTTAACGATTTGGATCGATTTTATCGGTGAGTTTGTGAACTTCCTATTTTTTTAACGACCTTTTCAATCTGTTATTTTTCCTCTGCTTAGTTAGAACTTCAGGAATGATACCTTTCGGGAAAAATCCTAAGAAAGAGAATACACAAACTCGCGATAAAATCCAGCAGTTTATTAACTTGCTGATATACATATGGCACCGTGATTCATGACAGATCTTCCAATAGAGTCGTCCTAAGATCTTGATGGCCAATATTTTTTGCACTTTTTTCGAATTGAATATTTTATATCAACTTCCGCCGGAATGATCTTCTTCGATGAGTTCTAGCACCTGTGAAAAAAAACGACACCTGAAAACACCCTGTATATGTTATTGGGATAATAATTTGTACGTAGAACATTCCCCACAAACTTTTTTTTTTTGCACGCAGGTGCTTTGTTATTTTACCCAAGTGTCAGTAATTAACGAATTTTGAGTTTAGAATGGCCTCAAAAGATTAGATGGAACTCATAGATGAAGGATTCAAGGAAATTTAGGAAACTATGACTTACTAAGAGAAATGGCCTAGAGTACTGAAATAACGACAAGTTCATGTGAAATTTCGCGAAGATCGTTTTGCTAAAAGATTAGAAAAAAATTCTTTGCCAAAACTTCTCAGGAACTATTCGCCATATCATGCTGAATTTTTGTGTTCACAATGTGAGGCATCGATTCAATGAGTTTTGTGGATATTCAGCTTCCTGGAGGTTCCATGCGGAAAGTCTTTTTTTTTTGTTTCATCAGGGGGAATCCTCAAGGACGAACAGTGCGAGACTTCGTGTGAAACACGACTTGCTAGAACTAAACCTAACATGCTGTTTTAGATTCCGGGCATTTATTGCCTATAAACCTTTTGGCTCTTTTGGTACGCATTTCTTTAATGATCTTTGTCGTGCGATTATTGTGTTACCTATGACTTCCATAGGACAGTCTCACCTTCTTGATATTTGAAATTGAGTTTATTCAATTTCTGTTTCAACGTAGTTGATCTCTAGGTATTTCGTGATAGGTGGTTATCCTAAGCACATCTTCTGCGGGGTTGTAGTCAACTAGTCTTATTAGCTCATCATTTGAGTGTTGACTTGCCTTTTCAAATATCTTCTCGGCCTTCTCCTTTAGGTAATCTGTGACAGTTTACCATTCTAAGTCTCTGTGGATTTGTTGGTTTCTTACGAATCACGGCATATTCATTGCTGCTCCGTTTATTTTCTGTTGCTTGGATTTTCTTTATATGGCTTTTTTCTGCATTGCCCCATGCCGCTGAGACATATTATGTTAGTTGGGGTCATGCAATTGACTTGATCATTCGTAGTTTAGTGCTTTGGTTCAATGGGCTCCTTCTTCCTAGCAGTGGATAAAGTCTACTCATTGCTGATTTTGTTCATTTTATCTCTTCTCCATCTATCCTTAAGTTGAAATTCAATTCATACAGAAGTCTCCGCTTCTGTAGTAGTAGGTTTGTATTGGCTCTTTTTGCTATTTATTTGAATTTTTCATTTAATGAACCATTATTCTAAGTCTTCTAGTGCTTCTTGTAATCTTCTGTATATGACGTCTGGTCGTCGATGTCTGACGGCAATTCCCGAGTCGTCTGCATATAGGGCTAGTAGATTTCGTGGGTTATCAGGAAAATGTTGTAGAGTAGTAGCCCTAGAACTGAACCTTGGGGTACTTCTGCTTCTACTTGTCTGGTGGAAAATAATGTGTCATCTGTTTTGACATAGAGCTTCCTGTTCGTCAGGTAGGTAGTTTCTTATAATCTTACAGGGTTTGGTAGTGTAGCCTGCCATCATCATCTTGTAGGCAAGTCCTTCGTTCCAAACTCGGTCGAAGGCTCTCTCGACATCTTATAGCACTAATCCTGTTGCTTGTTGATTCTGAAATCCTCCAGTGACATATTCAGTGATCCTTAATGGTTGAAGTTCTGTGGAATAATTTCTTCTGAATCAAAATTGTTCCGGTGGTATCAGATTTAGCGCTTCTGTTTCTTCATTGATTCTTTTTGCAATGACTCTCTCAACAATTTTTCCAACTGCTGAAAATGCTTTTATCGGCATCTACTTTTGTGGGAATTATCTATCTTTTCCTGGCTCATTAAACACAATTAGTTCTGTCGTTCTCCATCTTTCTGGAGAGTATTCTGTTTTCATCACTGCGTTTGCTATACTGGTTCTGCTGCTGGGCATTTTTTGTAACCAAATGTTTGTTACTTCGTATTTCCCTGGAGCTTTCCTGTTTCCAATTTCTCGATAATTCCTTTGATCTCCGTTAGTGTTGTTGGGTTTGGGGTGGTATCGCCTTCAGGAGGTTCCAACATCAATTCTTCATTTCCTTCAAATTCTTCTTCTAAGTCTTCATTTTGATCGTCTTTTCTGTAGTTGATACTGGCTTATCTTTCTATTACTTCAGCAAGTGCTTCGCCTTCTTCGAGCTTTGAGTAGGCCATCCCATTTGCTCCGTGTATAGGAGGTATTTCGGATTTCGCCATGAGCCCGTTTGCATCGTCGATGCTGAGTGGTCTATGGTGTTCAGCTCTCTAACCTTCAGGTTCCATCTGTCTGTTCTCAGTTCTCTCACTGCATTTTTCAGCACTTGACTGTGTTTTTTCAGTTCTTTCTTGTCTTTTTTCCTATGTGAAGTTCGATAGTATTTCCTAAGTTTTCTATTCCTCTTTGTGAGCTCTTTTTGTGCTTTTGGGGTTTCACCATGTGGATGCTTCGAGACTTCAATTCTTCTGGTACTTTCCTCGTAGGATTCTAATTTTTGAGCGCTCGTACTACTTACACGAGGTCTTTATCATTTCGTCACGATGTCTGTATTTTTCGAATTTTGAGCCGAAAATGGTCTCAATCGACTATGTTCGGCTCACTGATGACGAATCCGTCGGAAAATTCGAGTCTGTCCGTCCGTCCGTCCGTATACACGATAACTCTCGAACGGAATGTCCTAGAAACTTGAAATTTTCAGGGTAGGTTCGAATTTCAAATGCCGCGGTTGAGATCGTTATTGGGCAAAATTCGCCCAGGGGTTCCGTAAATATGGCCGCTCGAAATTTTGTTTTTCTAATCACTTCGAAACTACTGATTCGATCAAGGTGAAATATTGCACTCAGATGGATAATTACGTACTCAAGCTACATGCAGAATTTTGTTCAGCTCGCATGACCAGAACCATAGAAACCATAGAAAATAATAACTATGTAATGGAAAGGCCTAGGGACTTGAAATTTTCAGGATCGGCGTGGATCGTGAATGTAGCGTTCAAGAGTATCAATGAGCCAAATTAGACTAGGGGTTCCGTAAATATGGCCGTTTGAAATTCAGTTTTCTCGATAATTTCAGAATTATCGATTTGATCGTGACGAAATTTTGTATTCAAACTGAGAATGATATATTCGAGCCACATTTTTTCCAGATCGCATGATCAGGACCATAGAAACCATATATAATTATAACTTTCGAACGGAAAGGCCCAGAGACTCGAAATTTTCAGGATAGGTTCGGATCGCGAATTTCGCTGTCACGTTCTCTAATGAGCATAATTAGCCTAGGGGTTCCGTGAATATGGCCGTTTGAAATTCGGTTTTCTTGATAATTTCAAAACTACGGATTCGATCCTGACGAAATTTGGTATTTAAATTGAGAATGATATATTCGATCTACATTTTTTCCAGATCGTATGATCAGAACCATAAAAACCATAAAAAATCATACTTAACTTTCGAACGAAATTTTCAGGATAGGTTCGGATCGCGAATTTCGCGATAACTTTCATCAATGAGCCAAATTAAACTAGGGGTTCCGTAAATATTGCCGTTCGAACTATATTTTTTCTGATAATTTCGAAAATACTTATTGGATTGAAATGAAATTTCGCACATATATGAAGAATAATGTATAATTTTGTCCAGATCGCATTACCAAGACCATAGATACCGTAGAAAATTCTAGCGAATTATCGAAAAAGAAAATGGTCACCAAAGCACTGACGTGAAGTCTGGATTTTCGCGTTGGTTTGAAATTTTCTTTGACAGCTGTCAAAATCTTTCCAATTGGTTTCTAAAACTGGAGAATGCGAATATACCTACAAGGCGCATGTACGAGTGCTCAAAAGCTCCTGCCTTCACGGCAGTGCTTTTCTCAATTTTCAACATAATCTTATACTTAGATCGTCAGGAGTTCTTATCTGTGGAATTCCAGTAGTTTTCTCCTGGCGTATTCATTATACTTTTGCGAGTCTGTGAAGGCTTTCGTTTGAAGTTTTCTTGTTATCGGGATGCGTCCCAGACTGAGTTCTATTGGGTTGTGGTCTGATGTGTCCTCTTCCATAGTATCGATTGTGAAATATTGGGTAATTTCTCCCATTATGACGATATTTCACAGGTCTGGTAGGCCTTTACTTCTTGACAGTTAGGTCGGAATGTCAGGTCCTTATACTATGGCATTAAGTTTCTCGGAAAACTTCTCGAGCTTCTTTCCATATTGGTTTTCGGTTCTGCTGTTCCATTTCTTTGATTAGCAGTTCATATCGCCAATTATGATGTATGGTTGGTTTACTTCAAGGATCTTTTTCAGATAGATTCGAGGTGGTTTGTAGGCTGACGTAATTCTCAATTTTTCTCGATTTGTATTTACTATAATCGAGACGGCTTCTAGTCGACAATTATTCAGTACATCGTTGAAATAGTGGTCGATGTTCCTTTCGATTATTAGGGCCACGCCGTTGTCTTTACAAGTTCAGTCATTTCTGTATATTTCATGATTGGGAAATCTCCCTTTCCAAGGATTTCACGACCTTGCTCATGATGTTCGGTTCCACTGCACAGTTCATGCCGTAAAGCCGTTTCACATGGACATGTTGTTTGAGTTTTCACCAAAAGTATGTTTTGTTTTGTTGGATGTCATCCGTATGACATTCGCGTCAATAATGCCTAGCTCCGCTAGGTCTTCGGTAATTATGGTAATATCTAATTTTAGTGGCAGGTATCGTACCGTCATGTAATTGTCGTTTTGTTCGATTTGATCATGGGCTTCTGTGTCTTCTTCGGGTGCAGAAGAAACTTCCGTTGGCCGCTTTCCTTTTTGCAGCGCTGCAGTAGACGACATATTCGTATGTTGCTCTCCTGCATCTGTAATATCCCTGCCGGCATGTCTTTCAGGGGTTTCTTTTGGGGGTGTGGGGGTTGACACTTCCTCCTCTGTTCCAGAGGATAAGGCATTTTATTTTCTCTCAGCCCGTTTACGCGGCTTCGAGGGCTTGGACATTTCTTCTCTCAACGATCTCACCTCATCGGAAGTTAAACGCTTGGAATAGATCGGTCCTAGATTGTCATCCAGAAAATGAGGAAGTTTCTCATAATACCAATTTCAGAGTAGATTAGAAAAACACAGTCGAATATTCCGAACACGGTCAAATATTTTGAACTACTTGATTTTTATTTTCAACTCGATGGTGTAGTTGAGGTTATAAAAATGGCAGATACTTTTTGGTGGAGATTCACCTGAGTAAGTTGCTCTGATATACAGAGATACAAAGCCAAGAACACTGGTAAGGTTTTTAAGCGTTAGTCGTAGAATTCAGCAAATTTACGAAACCAAGGGTTTCCAATATCCCTAGTATATTATTACGGTTTTGTTTGATAATCGTATACAAGTAAGTCCTGTTGATTTGTTTTATATTGAAACGTGATATTATGCTTCGTTGTCGATGTTTGTTGATGAATATTTAGGTTCCACGTGTTATAAGTTCTTTTTATAGGTTTATTAATATGTTGGGTTCTTGATACTTCATCGGAGAGATAAGTGTTTGCTAAGCAAAATAACGCGGTATAAAGGTTCCCCCATGGGAGATATATCAAGGATTGTGTCTCTTTGCATAGAAGTAGTTCAGTACCTTCCCCCTTTAGAGCATTTGATCACCGCTCCAACTTGCAGGATATTCCTGAATTTATTTCACTGAGATTACAGCCTGTAAAGATGGTCACGGTCCCTAATTTGTCACATGTCATCATTTATTAGTTAAGGGGATAGGGAATGCCATTCTGGAATAATCTTCTCTTTGTACCGTTCAAGTTGTTGGTGTGGAAGCAGCACCACGCAGCATCTCTTGAATCTAACCCCCTTCTGTGTATATTGTTATTTAGTGAACAGTTTTTCACTTACAATACATTATCTTTGCATCCACCATTCGTGATATCTTTTACCATTAATGCTATCTATTTTACAGAACAGGTTTTCTCGTTCTGTAGTATCTGTTGCTATTACTTACTTTTGATTCTGATATATTTTACCATTCTCATTATTACTTATTTTTGATATATTTTACCATTCTTATTATTACTTATTCTTGATATATTTTACCATTCCCATTATTACTAATTTTTGATATGTTTTACAATTCTCATTATTACTTATTTTTGATTTTGATATATTTTACCGTTAGTATTTGCCTCTGTTCATGAAAATTCTTTACTTGTGAGTTAATGGTATATGAACGAGACCCTTTCAGGTTCTTTTCCTGCCCACCTTTTGGCACTCTGAAATGAACTTGTTATTTTCTTATTTTGAGTGCTAAAAATATTGTGTTTGAATTGCCTAGACTTCCCCATGAATTTCCCTAGTACGATGAGAAGGTTCTGTGGTTTCTACGAAACGTAGAGTTTTTCCTAGATTGATCACTGTGCTGGCCAAAAATAGTTAAGATTAGTTTGCGATCCCTCGTGTTCGTATATTGTAAGTGTTCTGAGCTCTCGTTCAGATGAAATAGTCGGTATTTAAAACTGCGAACCTTTACAGTGGCGTTGCGTAACCAGGATTCTCTCCGAAAATGAAAAGTGGAAGTCTAGAGAATTCTACATATGTATATATTTTCTCGTGTTCGAGAACACTTATCTGGCTTGGGTTTATGTTAGGGGAATGTTACTTTCAAAGTATCGAAATATCAGGATAAACGTTTTGAACGAAACTATTGAACCGTCAGGGCTGTCACAGATTGGGAACTTACAGAGATATCCTAGGGAAGTCAAAGAGTAGTTGTCACGAGTGACAGTTGAGTGTATGTGTCCAGGGCTATCTCTGACCGCATCTACCTGGATCTTCGAACATGGACTACATAAGCTTTGGTGAAGTATCCTTCGAAGTGTTATTATTCTAAAACCTCGAAGTTTGGGTATTTCCCTGGAAATTCAGATCCAATATAATAAGGCCCTACCCCTCGTATGTGTCTCCTTTAGTGAAGTGTGGCTCTTCCCATATTGTTTCTGGTAGCTCCATTCCTGTCGATCTTTCCAGTCTCCTTTAGCATCTGCCGGTCAATCGTCTAGTCGTCTGGGAAACTTTGAGACATAATGAATTCCACCTTAAATCAGTTTGCTATTTCATTCCATTGAAGCCTTCATCCAAACCGATGCTGCTACCTTTTACCCCCTTTCTAATATAGGGGCGGATCTTTATTGTTGAATATGTAACAATTTGGTATAACAGTTTATTGGGGATTGTGAAACATGAATTGTGATCACCATTCATAACTTCTTAAGCGTAGGGGTGTCATTTCTTTTCTCAAATCCATGTCCTTTGGACATTTCAATAAATTGAAGGGTATTTTTGAAACCTTTGTGTAAACATCAATATTTTCTAACGTGAGGGCGCCACTTCTTCTTGAAATCAAGGTCCATTGGATATTACAACTAATTAAAGGATATTTTGAGAACCATTGTGTTAACATCAATCCCTTTTTGAGCGCTCGTACTACTTACACAAGGGCTATATCATTTCGTCACGATGTCTGTATTTTTCGAATATTGAGCCGAAAATGGTCTCAATCGACCATGTTCGAGATGACGAATCCGTCGGAAAATTCGAGTCTGTCCGTCCAGCCGTCCGTCCGTAAGCACGATAACTCTCGAACGGAACAACCTAGAGACTTGAAATTTTCAGTGTGAGTTCAGTTCCCAAATGCCTCGGTTGAGTTCGTTAATGGGCAGAGTTCCACCAGGGGTTCCGTAAATATGGCCGTTCAAAATTTTGTTTCCTTGATAACTTGAAAACTACAAATTTGATCGGGATAAAATTTTGCACTTAAATGGAGAATGAGGTGTTTAAGCTACATGTTAAATTTTGTCCAGATCGCATAACCAGAACCATAAAAACCATAGAAAATTGTAACTTTCGAACGGAAACGCCTAGGGACTTGAAATTTCCAGGATAGGTGTGGATCTCGAATGTCGTGATCACGTTCTTCTGTGAGCAAAATTATACTAGGGGTTCCGTAAATATGGTCGTTTGAAATTTAGTTTTCTCGATAATTTCAAAACTACAGATTCGATCGTGGCGAAATTTTGTATACTAATGGAGAATGATATATTCAAGCTACATTTCTCCAGATCATATGACCAGAACCATAAAAACCATAGAAAATCATAGCTTTCGAACGGAAAGGCATAGGGACTTGAAGTTTCCAGGATAGGTGTGGATCTGAAATGTCGCGTTCACGTTCATCAATGAGCAGAATTATACTAGAGGTTCCGTAAATACGGTCGTTTGAAATTTTGTTTCCTCGATAATTTCGAAACTACGGATTCGATCGAGATGAAATTCTGTATTTCAATCGAGAATGATATATTGGAGCAATATTTTGTCCAGATCGCATGACCAGAACCATAGAAACCATAGAAAATTGTAACTTTTGAACAGAAAGGTCTAGGAACTTGAAATTTTCAGGGTGCGTTTGGATCGCAGATATCGCGGTCACGTTCATCAATGAGCAAAATTAGACTAGGGGTTCCGTAAATTTGGCCGTTCGAAATATTTTTTTTCTGATAGTTTCGAAACTACTGATTGGATTGGAATGAAATTTTGCACCTAGCTGAGGAATAATGTATTCAAACTACGTGAAAAATTTTGTCCATATCGCATCACCAAGACCATAGATACCGTAGAAATTTCTAGCAAATTATCGAAAAAAAATTGGTCAGCTGAAGCACTGACATGAAGTCTGTAGTTTCGCCTAAGTATCAGAATTTGTTTGACAGCTGTCGAAAATTTCTTCAATTGATTTCTTAAACGGGAAAATGCGAATCTACCTACAAGGTGTATGTACGAGCGCTCAAAAGCTTCTGACTTCACGGCAGTGCTTTTCGTAATTTTTTCAAACGTAGGGCTGTCGCTGCATTTTCAAATCGTTATCCTTTTGACAGTTTATTTAATTGCAGAATATAATAGAATTTATGTCATTTCTACAATTATTGTGATACCATAATTGGAATTAAGTCAATATTACATATTATTATCTTTTACGCAGAGTTTGCTCCACAACCTTGATAATATTCCTGAAGACAGTATGGTTCCATATTCATCAGAAACTGGAATATCTCCCCCTTTTTACATCAGTTATGGTATTAAATCTTCTTGGTAAAGCATTGTAAACTTTAATGCACATGTATCACATGCACATGCATATTTTAGACCAGTGGCGGCTTGTGGACATTTATCGTGGGTCGGCAGATATATATATATATATATACATATATATAAACCGCGGAAGCCTATCCGAACACACACATAAAAAAATATATACATATATAGGTATAATGGTGAAAAAAATGGCATATTTTTCAAAAGTAGCCTATTCTCGTATGATAAATTTTCAATCGCATCAATCAAAAATTTCACTTTGTCGGAGTTTCACAAGAAGCAATATATTCTCGAACCGGATTTATGGCCATTTTGCTCACGTAAAAATCACTTACCCTTTATGAGCCAAACAAACGGAAAAACTTAACGGTTTAACAATAACAAAAAATATTGCGACTCATTTAAGGGCGAGAAACAAACACAAATTTCGAAACTCGGCTCTCGAGCCGTAAACGATAGAAAGCAGAACGAGGTTTTCCGAACAATCCTCGTGAATCGAGATACAGCGGTACCGGGTCGGCAAATTGACGATTGCCGTACCCAGGATATATAGGGCCAACAATATGAGTTTAATTTTGGTTGCTCAACATTTTTTTTTCTTCAAAAAATGTTTGAAACTTGTCGGAAATTCATAAGTATTACATATATGTGCAGCATGCATGTCTATGAAAAATATTGAATACGACCAATATTCATTTTAAGCAACAATAATCTCTTGTAATTATTATGTCATTTGTTATGTGAAACAGAAAATATCGGATATTCGATGAAAATAAACCTTAATATTCATCATTTTCTGAATAAAATTCCAACAGGAATAATTCAACTTTGAACTAATTCGATTCATTGTTATTAACGCTTCGTCGAAAGATATCTAGATAGGGTCGGCAATATGAGCAAAGATGTACCTCATCGAACGACGTTCTTCGTGTATTCGAGATGGGCCTATTTTGTCTACGGACCGAGTATACGATGCGGGATTGGAATTGGAAGAGCGTAATATTTGCAAGAAGTTGCACAGGTATCACGTACCTGATTTTTTTAATTTTTATAAAAATGATTAGGACTATTGGGAGTCATGTATATAGCGGTTATTTGACAGAAGTGAAAATTTGCATTTTTGCTGATCGAGATTTTTAGGGTCGGCAGTGCCGACCCTGCCGTCCCTGACGAGCCGCCTCTGTTTTAGACTCAGGGGCGTCATTTCATTAACAATGTTCCTTTGATGCTCCGATTACTGAAGATTGGGTCGAATTAGATCTCCTACCAAGTTCGATATTGTTTTTGATTATTTAACGCAACAAGGTTGCTAGAATTTCTGTCGATTCGAGTAAGGGTTTAAACTCAAGTTGGTGGTATCTAACCGAATAGGGCAAATTGAAATGCGTGTCTCATGAATTGTTTGTTTGGGAATTTACGATTGTCTGAGATACTTCTGAATGTTTCACTCTTTTGGGTTGCTTTACATTTCATTCACTAGGGGCGTAGGTTAATCAAGATACATGAAAGCGCATCCGCCATTTTAAGGAGCACAACATGAATATACCAATCGTGTGAAAGTAGCCTCACCATACACATGTGTTGAGTTTTGAATGGAGTGTCATTGGTTGCTTGATCAGGAGGAGCAGAAATAAAAACAGTTTGTTATTTTTCGATTCTGTTTTCATATTCGTGTAGGGAAATAATGGAAGCCATGTGAAAAAAAAGTTGTGTTCGATTTTGGAAAAATTTTTTTCACTGAAATTCTTAGAAAATCGTGTTCATTCAGGAAATGGAATTCAATTCGGCTAAAGAGAAAAAAAATCACGAACATTGCAGGTTTTCCGCCATTTTGAATTTTGTTTTTCAGACTTCTTCAACATTTCTAAATTGAGCACCCAAAAATACTCAGATGTGACCAGAAAGCGTTACCTCAAAGGTTGTACAAAACTGACCACACCCAGTAGAATATTGCACAAAAATGAAGTTGAACAGCCTGTATCTCGCTTATGCTTCGAAAACGTGGTATATGTCAATATGGTCAAAAATGATTGTCCCGGTGTCGTCTACACGACCATACATTTTTTCCAGTTTATGATGAAACACCCTGTATAAGTAAAATTAATTTATTTTGTACTTGGATAGTTTTCATGACGCAAGAGAAAATCTTTAAAATCACTAAAATTGTTGATGATATACATTACACATTTGTAAATATATAGACTGTACAAACAGAGTCAACATGTCATTATTAATATATAAATAGATTTTTACAGCTCTCATTAGATTTCATTTTGAAAATAGTTCTCGATCATAACAAACAATCATTTCAGCCTCAACTGAATTACCCCAAAATAATTCCATACGTATATTTAAGTATATAAGTTCGGATTGAACATGGGCATAACAAGCTCTAACAGGGCTGCCTCATCTTCACTAATTGTATTGGTCAATATCCTCAAAGCGTGGCAATATCTAGCAAGACTCTCTTAAAAGTGTTCAATTTGTGATTTCCAATTCAAATACTTATCAACATAATCCCCATGCTCTAGCTTGATGTCCTCATCACCATGATATCTCAATTTTACAGCATTCTGTTCAAGTTTCGTATTATTGTTGTTAAAATTAAATCATTGTTTTTGAACTATTCATCAGCAATTTCCAAGTCACATTCAAGTCTGGCTTTGCATTCATTCCAGTTTTCTCAGGACCAATCATCGATACATCATTAGCGAACATTCAATAAGTAAAAATAAAACTGAATACAAAATTTTTAAGAAGCACTGCCGTGACGTCAGGAGCTTTTGAGCTCTCGTTCATCCACCTTGTAGGAAGATTCGCATTTTCCTGTTTTAGAAACCAATTGAAGAAATTATCGGCAGCTGTCGAAAAAAAATTCAAACTAATGCGAAACTCCACAACTCACGTCAGTGCTTTATTTTTCGATAATTTGCTAGAATTTTCTACGGTGTCTATGGTCCCTAGGCATTTCCGTTCGAAAGTTATAGTTTTCTATGGTTCCTATGATTTCGGTCATGTGATCTCGACACAATCGCATGTACCTTGAACACGTTATTCTCCATCTGAGTGCAAAATTTCATCTCAATCGAATTGGTAGTTTCGAAATAATCGGATGAACAAAATTTCGAATGGCCATATTTACGGAACCCCTGGTCTCAGCACTCGAGATTCAAAACTACTCTGAAAACTTCAAATTTGTCAGTTCGAGAGTTATCGTGTATACGGACGATGGGCAGACTCGAATTCCTCGACGGATTCGTCATCAGTGAGTCGAACCTTTTCGATTGAGACCATTGTCGTCTCAGAATTCGAAAAATACAGACATCGTGACAAAATTATATATAGAAGAGAGAGAGTTCATTGGTGTTTCTTACAATAACAAGAATTGCTTTCACAGGTTAGAAAATGGATACAATTAAAATACAAAACAAAATCACTACACAACCGTTGGAACAGATAAGGAAGCCAATGTGAATAGTTGCATTGCCAAGACAAAAAATCTTATGCCCAATCAAAATAAACCAACAACAAAATCACATAACCAGTTGTGTAAAAATAAAATTATATTTACACTGTTGAATCTTATGGATTAAAATTATATGTACAGTTGAAATTAATAAATAATAAATATGACATTGAGTGTAAAGATAAAATGAATAAATGAATAACTAGATAATCAAACGAATACACACAAACTTTTATATCTTGCAGAATGATTCAAACTCATCCACAGAATAAAAGACGCCATCAACCAGTATCTCTTTCATCTTTCATCTGTTTTTTAAATTTTGCAATTGGCAGGTTTTCAAACTTGATGGGTAGTTTATTATAAAGAGACGCCGCATAATAGTCTGGACTATTTTGAGATCTTTCCTAATGAGGGATTTATTTCTTGTGTTATAATCGTGTACATCCGATTGCAAACGATAATTTTCTTTTTTATTATGTGTATATAATAAGTTTTCAAATATAAATAATGATGGAAAGGTCAGTAAACCAAACCTCTTGAAAACATGTTTACAACACTCCATATATCCAAGTCCACCTAAAATTCTGATAGCCCTTCTCTGTAATCGAAAAACTGATTCGCGACGTGCGGAATTGCCCCACAATATTACGCAATATTTCAGTTTAGACTCTACCAGATAGCGAATATGAAAGTACTCTCAGAGCAAATATACTACTGCTGAAAGCTGTTGATAACTCGTCTACATGAGTACCCCAGGTTAGGGAAGGATCTAGATGGACTCCTAAAAATTTTACAGTCTCATTACCATCCACACATCCTAATCTGAGACTAAGAGTTAGCCTTTGTGTCTTATCTTCATTCATGCTCAGTCCATTAGCCGTAAACCACTCATGGGCTCCCGACAAAGCCATCCTCGCACGCTCATTCAAATCCTGAAGATCTTTTGACCCAACCTCAACCGTTGTATCATCAACAAATTGTGTTGTTTCAACTTCAGATATATAGTCGGGCAGATCATTAATGTAGACCAAAAATAGAACCGTTCCCAGATTAGAACCCTGTGGCACCCCGACAGCCACATCAGTCATACCAGAAGACGACCCACCGGTAAAAACCACCTGCCTTCTACCACTGAGAAATGACCCGATAAGACTCACCGACCTGTCATCAAAACCATACCTTCTCAACTTAAAGAGCAGTTTATCACCCGCTACACAGTCAAATGCCTTTGACAGGTCAATGAACGACGCCAAACCATGTTTTCCCTGTTCAAAACTCCCAACCGCAAAATCAACAAAATTAATAATTGCTTCTACTGTATTTTTGCCTCTTCTATATCGGTATTGCTTGGTCGAAAATAGTCTATTAACCTCAAAATATTCTACTATTTGTTGTGCAATTATTCTTTCAACTATTTTAGAGAAAACGGGAACAATTGATATAGGTCTGTTATTGTCACTATTATTGCGATCTCCTTTTATGTGAACAGGTATCACCTTCGATATTTTCAAGCATTTAGGGAAAATACCTGTCATCAAACATTTGTTAATCAATTTAGTGAGAGGCAGAATGATAGTATTCATATTGTCCTATATAGCCCTCGTGTGAGTAGAACGAGCGTAAAAAAAACGATTCTTTCGGCTGAGTGAATCTTCACGTCAGTGATTTTCAATTATTTTTGAGCGCTCGTACTACTTACACGAGGGCTATATAATTTCGTCACGATGTCTGTATTTTTCGAATTTTGAGCCGAAAATGGTCTCAATCGACCATGTTCGACTCACTGATGACGAATCCGTCAAAAAAATTCGAGTCTCGGTTAAGTTCGTTAATGGGCCAAATTCCACCAAGGGTTCCGTAAATATGGCCGTTCAAAGTTTTGTTTCCCCGATTACTTGAAAACTACAGATTTGATCGAGATGAAATTTTGCACTCGAGTGTAAAATGAGGTGTTCAAAATACATGTGAAATTTTGTCCAGATCGCATGACCAGAACCATGGAAACCATAGAAAATTGTAACTTTCGAACGGAAACGCCTAGGGACTTGACATTTTTAGGGGAGGTCGGATCGCGAATTTTGCGTTCATTGGGTCAATGAGCAAAATAGACTAGGGGTTCCGTAAATATGGCCGTTCAAAATATTTTTTTCCTGATAACAGGTGACCTCGAACGTCGTGATCACGTTCATCTATGAGCAACATTATTCTAGGGGTTCCGTAAATATGGTCGTTTGAAATTTAGTTTTCTTGATAATTTCGAAACTACCGATTCGATCGTGACGAAATTTTTTATACCAATGGAGAAATTTATATTCAAGCTACATTCCTCCAGATCACATGACCAGAACCATAGAAAATCATAACTTTCGAACGGAAAGGCCTAGGGTCTTGAAATTTTCAGGATAGGTGTGGATCTGAAATGTCGCGTTCACGTTTATCAATGAGCAGAATTATACTAGGGGTTCCGTGAATACGGTCGTTTGAAATTTTGTTTTTTCGATAATTTCGAAACTACGGATTCGATCGAGATGAAATTTTGTATTTTAATCGAGAATGATATATTAAAGCAATATTTTGTCCAGATCACATGACCAGAACCATAGAAACCATAGAAAATTGTAACTTTTGAACGGAAAGGCCTAGGAACTTGAAATTTTCAGGGTGGATTTGGATCGCGAATCTCGCGGTCACGTTCATCAATGAGCAAAATTAGACTAGGGGTTCCGTAAATATGGCCGTTCAAAATATTATTTTCCTGATAGTTTCGAAACTACTACTCGGATTGGAATGAAATTATGCAACTAGCTGAGGAATAATGTATTCAAACTACGTGCAAAATTTTGTCCAGATCGCATCACCGAGACCATAGATACCCTAGAAAATTCTAGCGAATTATCGAAAAAAAATTGATCAGCTGAAGCACTGACATGAAGTCTGGAGTTTCGCCTAAGTTTCAGAATGTTTTTGACAGCTGTCGAAAATTCCTTCAATTGATTTCTAAAACTGGAAAATGCGAATCTACCTACAAGGTGCATGAACGAGCGCTCAAAAGTTCCTGCCTTCACGGCAGTGCTTTTCGTAATTTTTTTCAATGGAATCTAATGAACCTGTGGAAATTCCAAAGGGTTTCAGATTTATTTCATTTTGCTCGCTTGTTTCTATGAACAAGTGTGTTATCATTCCGCCCAAATATCTGTAATTTTCGAATTTTGAAACGTGAATTCAGAATTCGAAGCTATTCCATGTGAGAAAAAAATTCTGATCCAGTGTTGAGAATTTCGATATTTCATGTTATGAAGTTTATGAAATATTTGTCACATTGACGTTTGTGGTTCATTTCACGATCTTCGGTGCTATATTCTCGCTACCAGAGATTGGCAGAATCATTTTCTTTGAGGAGTAGTGAATAATGATTCATTCACTATATGCCTATATTCACTTTGAATCAATTACCACAAATCATAACAGACTGAACCGGTGGAAATGAACAAGCCACAGGAATACTGAGTAAGGGAGTAGGAGAAAAGAAGAGATGAGAAGTAGATCATCTACCAGGAGAAGAGTTTGTGTTGATTCAGTGAGCATATAATAGAATCCGAATCGCATGGAGGCTTCGAGATTTGATGTCGACGGTGTCGTTATTTTCGCGATCAAGGAACAACGTTCCTGAACACTAAACAGAGATTGATATTATTTCGGCTAGGTGAAGTCAGTTATTCAGTTAAAAACCGTCGGCCTAATTCGTTTAACCTGCTAAGTCCATTTTTTGATCAATCTTACTTTTTGAGCTGGTCATAAATTTTAGACGATTACCTACCTTATGGCAAATAGAATAAGGTCGATATCAATATAACTATAATTATTGTAGGAACCATAGTGATTTTCAAAATCTTCATAAAATAGAAAAGATATCTTTCAGTTTTTTCTCTTTCCCGTAAACTATGCAAAATAGCAGGCTAACGAATTAGGCCGACGAAATATGTGAGCCTAATCACTCACTCTGTAGCCATGTCTACTCGCTACAGGGTCACCTCATGACAATAATGATGAAAGATCAGTTATGGCACCCTGCCGATTAATTGAAGCAAGCGCTCTAAAGCTCCTGTCTCAACCTTAGAGCTTTTCTCCAATTTTTTTCAATACTCACAACAATTACAATGGAATGAGCTATACAGATGTCATTTCTTCGAACCAATTCTTTTCATGAATTATTATAAAAGATGAATACAGAATATAAACCATAGCTGGACCGCCATCAGTAGAATTTAGCCGTTTCTGATGATGACGAATTGATAAATAAATATTTCCCGACTTTATACATTCATAATACTACTGTTGTTGTATGAATATTTCTATAGTTTTTCTGAGGCGGTTGGTTTGAAGTTTGCATTTTCAATCAGTATTTTCGACCAATAAAACTGAGGTTATCTTGGTTTTGAAGTAATGACAATGAGTTTTACTTATGTTTTTCACTTTATTTCAGTTGATGACATAATTTACAAATCTTCAAAAATTATGTACATCCAAGTTTCTAAAAATACTACTTCTAGGACATATATATATATTACAATTAGTTGGGAAAAGGCACGTTTCATGTGCACACAAGTGTGCATCAAATTTCAAAAAAAATTACTCCTCCATCCATGAAATATCCTGTTTTAAGTACACATAGTTTTATTGGACTAGACACTAGCGCCTTCTTGAATCTATTACATTTCTGTTTATAATTATCTCCATTCGCGGTGTGATCTGTTATTATACGTCATTGTATTTTATTATGCTGATATCATCTATTTTTTTATGCGAAAGTTATAAAACTATGTCCCTCTATGCATGACTGCAATGGTCTTGTTGCTGCTGAAAGCAAGACTAGTGAAAATGTTTGGGTGCTTTATGTAGACGGACGCTCGTGTGGGTCGGAAAATGTATTTGAAGAAATTCAACTGATGGAAAGTGTTTAAAATTAAAGCATCTACTATTTTTATCACACTCAATCGTACACCAATTTCTTATATTTTTTTACAATAATTTACAGTTACATTTGATCATATACTAATTAAAAATTATCTCCATAATTATTGTTACTATAATCTCTACCTATTCCGCTATTAAATTAGAGTAAATCACAATTTCATGGGCTGATTAAATTATTATATCAACTGATTGAGGTATATTAAGAAGAATTGAGTTCAGTATCTACATACCTTCAAAATATCGTCAATTGCGGATCTGCCTTGAATTATAATAATCAATTGTTGGATAACAAAGTGAAAAAACAACATATTTTTAAGAACAATGAAATCAATTGAATGAAAAATATGCATGAAATGAAATCCAATAACAGACATAACATCAGAGCTAAAAGACTCGAAATAATAAAATACAAAATTCATTTCCATAATTCTTCAAAAATTCAATGAATTCAAAGATGGAGAAAATTGAATTGAATATAAAATTTCGAATATTTCCAAAATGATATGATTGAAGAAATATGCAAAATGTTTGATGAAAATATCAAACATTTCGAAAATTTCATTTGACATTTCCTGCCTTGTTCGTTGATTCATGTACCTCTGGAAAACTAAAACGTTAATCATAACCAGAAATTAACAATCTCCATTCATCAGACAGTTCCGAAAATATGCTTAGTAATATTCAATTTGTTTACTATCACAATCACAATGATATTTTTTCAGAATCTGGATTCGAACCCATATCTTATAATTTTTTCATACTAGGGTTTCAATCTCTTGAATCCAGCGCCATCTTGTCCCAACTTCAACTCCTCGTATAATGTGGGGTTTACTTCTTGGGACTGGGGCACGTGAAGATGCTCATTTTTCCATCCACCGGATGCAGAAGAAACGGCCAAACCATTAGCGCTTCCATTAGACATCGTTGATTCACTTTGACCCTGTGGTACCTGCAAAGAATATGAATGATTTTTCGTCTCGAATTGAAAATAGACACCATATCGATACCTTTTTGCCAAACTATCGTAAGCCTCAACGTAGTACGTTGAGGCTTACGATAATTTGGCAAAAAGGTATCGATATATTGCAAGTTTATACAATGATAGTAAGTGAGTGGTGGGAGTGAAGCAGGTAGAAGATATTGGAGAAAGTTGCGAAGGGAACACTTTGAATCCCCCAGACACCTATGTATTTGTGTTTTCAATGAAATTATTGTACCCAGGTTGGAAGGTAGGCTTTTGACAGGGATTATCTCAACCTTTCACCTCATTCATAATGAAAAATTCCGTTATTTCTTAAATTTTCTGGTTGCCACCTACCTGAATATGGTCCATATTAACCTCCCTCAAATAGCTAGGGTTTTCGAATGCAACTCCGTTGGTTCCCTTCAGAAGCTTCTTATTTTTAATGAGGTATAAGGCAAAACAAATAATAACAACCACTCCTATTATGGCTAAAATCACAGCTACAGCAACTCCCATATGATTTCCTCCACTGTTATGATTAGCAGAAGACGTGACATCCTTATCACCTGTTATAAATCTAACAGATTTGGTTAATACAGATGTACCCTTAGTATTACCTGCTTTGATAACGTATTCATATGTACCACCCTCTTTGAGATTAGACAGCACTAAGCTAGTTTCTGGTGTGTCATTTTTATACACTGGTTTTTCGTCTATGCCATCCAATGGTCTCCAGATGACTCTATATATTTCTACCGTATGAGGATTTTTGACAGGCGGATCCCATACTATTTTGACAGTATGCGCATCGATGAATTCGGTTCTCGCATTTTGGGGCGGACCAGGCAGCTTATCCTGGTTTTCGTGGAAACAGTTAATAATTTGTTTCGTGTACGACAACGTGCATATCTTCTTGTTCAAGACAGGTTCTCCTCGACACCAGTCCAAGCAATGTCTCTGAACTCCAGAATGAACGCAACAATTTCTGTGATCTGAACCGTCCGAAGCACATTTCATCAATTTCTCAAAGTCATTCACACACTCCAATTTGTTGATGACTGAATCGATGTCCATATAGAAGGAACAAGCGTCCATACATGGTGATGTAACGTTGAGACTTTTACAACACTGCGTTATATTCTTGACCGGTCTGATACTTCTCAGTCTCGCAGAGACAGGCTGTGTGGCACTTCCAAAGGCATTTTCGGCATGGCAGAAATAATCTCCGACGTCCATCATCTGAATTTGTTTTATGGTCAGTTGCATTAAATACTTATCTTCTTCTTCTTTCACTTTTGCGGTAACTATATCGTATTTGCCACCTTGAATCACAGGGGTTCTTTCTTCATGGTTTCTCCAGAAAATCATTTTCGGTTCTGGTTGAGCATCTACTTTGCATTCAAGAGTTACAGAGTCACCTAATATCGCCATTGTGATGCCACTAGCTTGAATGTGAGGACCATCTGGAAAAATATAGACAGTTCTATTATATAATCACACAAAATAATTTGCATCTAAAAATAAGGAAATAAACTAACGACTTATCGTGATCTTCCTCGATGCTTGCATGGGTGTGCCATATCCATTGTCAGCGTAACATGATATTTGGTTCATATCCTTAGTTACATTATGAATCACTGTTACCATATGCCTCGTAGTGTCTTGCCTTACAAGCCTTCCAGAAATATAAAGGGAAATTGTTGGCATCGGGGTACCCATCGCTATACAGAGAATTGTCATGCTGCTACCTTCGATAACCAGGTTGATTGGATGAACAGTTGGAGCTTCTACAAGAGCAGGATACGCTGGGTCTGTCCAGGCTATTAGTGTCTCTGAGGGCATACTGGCACCTTTTTCAGTCACGGCTTTCACATAAACGATGTATTGAGTGTTGGGTTCCAGAGACGTTATCATATGAGTAGTTAGGGTTGTGTTGATTATGTGGAAGTCATCATCAGAAGTCTTCTTGTAGTACAAACTGAAAAGTGGGAATTCTTTTAGTGGGGGACTGGGATTTCCATACTGTGGAGTTGAGTGAAGTTTAAATCATTTGTTATTGGAAAACAGGTGGAAAATATTCGCTTTGTTGAAAGATATACAACTATCGGATATGAAGAGGGGGAAAATGCGAAAAATAAACAAAAAATGTAGAAAAATGCTTCAGGTTCCAGGCAGATATTCATTATCCTCATTTCATTTGCATTTTTTCTATCCCATGAATGTTCTATTGAATATTTAAACTTATCAATTCGTTACTTATGTGGAGAATTCGAAACCTCCCTAACCGCCCTAGTACCAAACTTTAACGCATGCGTCTGCCGGTCCCAGAAGCTTCCTGTCGGGGCCCGATCAGTAATAATTGGGGAATACTTAAATTCAAAATTAAACGGATTATTTAAATTCAAATGCATTCCTCGAATGGAAAGACTCCTGACCTCCGTATATACATTGTATTAGTCTGTAGGTATCAAAAAGGATGTCGTTAGTTTTAATCGGTGTGATAAGTTAGAAAAAGACCACCTAGCGTCACAATAATTAACGTCTAAAAGGCGAAGTTGTCCATTTGCAACATTGTAGTGGCTGAAATTGTTTATGTCTACGGTAGATAGGGCCAGCGGAGATTTAAATTCATGGAAACATTTTTGGAGCAAGAATTTGCTGTATAAGCGTCTGGACGCCCACTCTGGAGTTGTGGATTCTTTTTGAAAGGGGGGTAGAGTTTACTTTTAGAGAAGAAGGAAAAATTAGAAGCAGTTACTCGGCGAATAGAGAGTTGCTCGGGGAATGGGGACTCATCATGATGAAGGAGAAAATCGAACGACGGTTTCCGTTAGAGAAAAATAGTGTAGAAATAGGAATTTTCAGTGGAGTACTCTATTAGATTTCGGATTAAGGGAGTAATTGTGTTAGATCGTGGAAATAAGTGTTCGAGAAGAGTTATTTTGAGTAGAATTAAAAACCGTATTTTTTGTTTCGAGTGCGAATAAAAATAAAAGCCAATATCGTGTGTGGGTGGTTTTGTTTCCAAATAGGTACAAAGAGAAATTAGGTGGTTTGCAGACCAAGGTAGGAAAATTCGGTTCAAAGTTTAAACCCCTATGAATGTGAATCGTGTAATTGTAATCCCCAGTATTATGGATATCTCGATCCGAAGTTGATTCGATGTATGTTCGATTTTACGTACGAAATTTGAATATTAGTTGTAGTTGATTATCTGACCCCTCGTACATTTCGATTATTATGTTGATAAGAAGTAACAGTTGAATTGTTTGATTTAATTACGATTATGAGGAATTAAGTGAACGATAGATGCTTTATTTGGATATTCTTTTTGATGTCTGTGAAAATTTCGACTTTATGTACGCATTTTACCATCATTTTTCGTGAATATAATATGTTCTTTTAAAGTTTCGAGGTTTTCTTTCCTGAATCTTTCCTGTTCCTCAGAGAATATAAGACAAAAGACTCTCTCTTCGTGCAGAGAGCACGAACCTAGACCTTTTCAGTAAATAAATGAGATATGGTGACAGCGGAATACGATTAATAAGGGTAGAAACCCCAGGTTTCAGTACAGATCTAGCCATTCGGCCGTCCCGGGCAATATAATATTTACCGCTCCCAATAATTATTCCACCTCACTGCTGCATAAAAGCCTCTTTTTCCCAAGCCATATTTTTCTGTCAAAGACAAATCTTGTCTACGTATGACCATTTCAACAATAAATATTTTTAATCGAAATCGTTACAATATTTAACAAACCATTTCTCGTGCACTTAACGTATGAACCTTCATAAGTTAAGTGCAAGAGAAATGGTTGGTTTTGAATTTTTATGCAAATATGAAAGAACACAGTTATTTACCGCTACAAAGCTAATCAGTCATTTCCAGAAAACAATATAAACAATATAGGTTATGAAATAAAACATAGTAGAATAAAGATTCGTTCAGCACATTATTACATACACAATATATCATACACAAGGTACAAAGGATCATAGTTGTCTAGCTTTACACCCTTTTATTATGCACGCACAAGTCATATCGAGTCCTATTCCTGTTAATCTAATCCACTATCGAATTGAAGTGTGCAGTATTCCGATGTCATTCCGCATTCGTGTGAGTTATATGCAATTGACATAATGGTAAACTCTCAGCACCGCGATCTTGTTTCCGGATAGTCCCAAACCACGTCAAAGAAAAAAAAAAAGAACTTCAGTAAAAACTATGATGACGAAAAATCCTCAATGTGTGAAGGTCAAGAGCTGAACCTCCAAAAGATTCAACATAGGCAAACACCGAAGAATCTTCAATTTTTCCGACACAGCGCGATTGTGATCTGCGCCAGAGCCTACGACTTGTGGCAAACAAATGGAACTGGAATTGTTTTATTTCGCAATACGATGTATTTGAATAGTTTTCAATTCTTGATGGTCTGTCTTCGTTTCGATAATATCGAGAATCGTGAAGAAAGGGTAGCGATCGACAAATTAGCTCCGGTGCGAGAAATTTTGGGAAGATCCTACGCTCCTTCGCAATATGTGACAAGAGACGAGAAGTTGGAGTCTTTTCGTGGAAGGTGTTCTTCCAAACAGTACATTCCCAACAAGCCCGCAAAATATGGAATCAAAGTTCATGCTATAGTTGATGCCCTTCTCTACTATGTTTTGTACTACCTGAAGGCTGAAGGGACTAAGCCTCAACGTAGTACGTTGAGGCTTACGATAATTTGGCAAAAAAGTATCGATATTATGCTTTTCCCACTAATTATATACTCCGTTTAAGAATTATTGACATCTCGGTTGGCTGTGAAAAATCGAATTTAAGTTGGTAATAGACTATTCAGTAATATTTTGGGTTGCTGAATTCAGGTTGGTATAGGAATAACACTAACATTACCCATAGAAATATTGCTTTGATGATTTTATCGAAGATATTGGTGAATATGTAATTATAAAAATTTGCTCTGAATTTGAGTATTTTTTGTCTTATGCTATTAAAATGGCTGGAATTCACCAGGATACATCGCGCCTAACAAGAGAACGCCAGGCAGTTTGTCGGTGTTACTTCGAGTTTTTCAAAGATTTGGCATATATTTCCGCTAGTGTTTCAGGTAAACGGTTATTCACCGACTCAAAGTGTATTCTGATTGATCAATGTCTCTTAAATTTTCAGATTTCACCAAGCCCTGTCCGTAGAATATTAGCATGTTATTATAACCTGGAATTAGCAGTGGGGGAAAACCTGTGCGATATGATTATTCATTCAAAGAGACATTGAATGACTTTGTTTTTGCTAGAATTAAAAACAATGAATATATCAGTTTAGATATCCTTTTCGAACTGGCCAAAGAGCACCTAGATTTCAATTGATCGAAGTCAACATTATATTATGTATATCATAAAAAAAATTGGATACAAATACAAAAAAGAAAATTCTCACTGATAAACAGAAAAATATAATAAAAATAGTACAATATTGTGATAAATACCGAGAATACATGGAATAAAGAAGGTGCACTATTTTGAATGCTGGAACAATTTATGGATTTTTACCTGGATGTGATCCGATTCTTGACAGTAGTATTAATGATAAGGATTACTATGAATGCTGAACTATTTCATAAATGGGTTATTGAAATATTGAAACCTTCCCTGCAAAAGGATGCCCATCAATAGGATTGTCAGCTTATTCAATAAACACATCCAAATCACTACACTACGTGGAAACAAAGTTTTCAATATTTCAATCTTTGCTCTTGTATCATTCATAGATATTTCAAGTTTATTTATTATACTTATACTGTATGGTACCCTGTTCACATTCCCTCTGCTAATACACATACTATATTGTTCCCAATTCAAAAGTATACTGAATAATTTAAAAATTTCATGTAAAAATTCTTCATGTACTACATAGATTCTTAATTTTTGTTTCTCTCTTATTTTAATAATAATATATATCGTAGACTAAGGAGACAACTCAAAAAAGGTCCATTTTGTGTTAGTGACGGTATTGAACTCAGGAAGTATCCCTTTTCTTACGTGCAATATCAGAATAACTCTAGTTGGCCTCTCCGCCACATAAGAGACTGTTCGTGGAAAAAGGTAACATTTCAATTTTTTTGGAAAAACAGTGGAATATTCCACCACGATGAGAAAAATTGCATTAATTGAATATTAGGTGCTAGAGTTATAATGTTCAAATGGATTGCTGCAGTTATTACGAATGTTCAGCGTGTTAAATTGAGTCAGTACACAAAAGTATAAAACGAAAACTTCGGTAAACCAAAACTTCAAGTACGATTTTCCAACAAAATCAATTTTTGAGTTGTCTCATTATTCTACGACGGGTGCGATATTATATCGAATGAAACTGTTCGGGTAATGCATCGTAGATCTTCATACACATGTATTTCACATTCTGTGCTAGTGTCAATTGTTGCCTCGGGTATATATAAGGATCAATTTTCCAAGTTGGGTTGTTGTTCAGAAACGGTTCAAATAGTTCACTGTGGCTTTGTAGGAAGATAACATACTTCAGCACATATATTGCTGTTAACGTCAGGATTTTATTCCTTTTGAAAACACTTCTAGAAGTCTCTCTATATTTCATTCTATACATAGCTCGGATTGCTTGCTTTTGTGTTTTAAATATTTTTTTTCGATGTACTGTTTCCCCAGTAAACAATGCCATTTGAAAAGGTTGACTGAAAATTGGCTGTGTATAGGAGCTTCGATGTATCTTGTTGGATATGGTATTTCATACTATTGAGGGTGTAGATTATGGTGGTGAGTTTCCCGTTCAAGTTTTCTATTTGGGGGTTCCATTTCTTAATATATATAACGTTGAACCTGAATTCCCATTCTTAAACTGCAGTCGAAATATTCCGGCTTAATTAATAATTATTCGACAATTCGTATACTGAACACTTTTCTAGGTTATATTTATGTTTCATTTCTATGATTAAAACAGTAACTTTTTTGTAACTAGAAATAAAGCCTCGACTGGACGTTCATAGCCTGCTTCGATGTCAATAATTCTTAAATGGACTATACAATATACTGATACACGCGCCACTCCTTACCGCGCGAAAAACCCTCGAGATTTCACTCGCGACTCAGTAGCGTGCGATGGAGCGTAAGTGTAAAGGTACCTACTATTGTGTCTATGTGTCTAGACTGTCTAGAGCATGCTGTGGTGAGCTGCCAAAATTTCCAAGTTTTAGAGCTCAAATAACTTCACTGTTTTCGGTTGAGAAGTCGCAGAATTTTGCGTTGGTCATTATGCTTACAATCGTTTCCGGTAGGATTTACTAGGAATTTGATTTATTTTATTCGACATTATTTTAAAGTTGAGATTGAGTTGAAATCCAACATACGATCAGGTGTTCGTGAAAACTGATAGCATGAATTTCAACAAACCTGTAAGTGATCTGATCAGAAGGATGGCTGAACTCTGGTGGTTGCCAACTTATCGTTACCCATGTAGCACTATGTGTTGCAACAGCTAAAGAATGTGGAGGAAAGATGACCCCTTTCACCCATTGGGAGTCTGAAATTGAAATCAGAATTAATTACGATGCACTAAGGTATATGGGTGATATAGTGCTACCTGCTTTGATCAAATTTATAACGATAATCGAAGATGGAAGGGATGTTCCATGACGATTCCTTGAGACTACAAACATATGATATGTGCCTTTTTCTTCTAAACCTGTTAGAGTTGCGGTAGTCGAATTTACTTCCATTTGCTGCAAAGGTGACAACATCATTCTGATTCTGATAATTCATTTTTTATTCATAGAATTCTAGGTGGTTATATATTTTTTGAATTTTCATTTTATTAGCAATTAACGAGAACAATATTTCCAGATAATTTCCACCAGAAACTGCGTCAATTATTTTTGAAAAGAAGTGGCTCACCTGGTCCAGTTTAAGGAGTGTTTCATGCATTGAAGTGTTGTCCACTTTTTGATAATACACAATGTACGAGGTAATATTACTGCCATCTATAGGGGGTTCCCATTCCAAAAGCACAGAATGACCATCGACGACAGTTGCATGAAGTTCTGCAATCGGACCTGGTAATAATCCTGTCCCTGAAATTATATCGAAGGAAATCTCAATTAAAATTTAACCATTCACGTAATTCAATGAATTCGAACCTTAACTTCCAAAAATGAGAAAATATCTGAGTGAAATTAGGTAACACACTCAAAAATAAAACTGCTGTGGCTCAGCCAACACAGAATACAATCGGTTCTCCTAACTCGCACAACCTCTGGGCTTCTGAGGGGTCTCACAGAGACCTAGGAGAGTCATGATATGAACAAAATGAATAAAAAAAATTACGAAAAGCACTGCCGTGAAGGCAGGAGCTTTTGAGCGCCCGTACATGCACCTTGTAGGTAGATTCGCATTGTCCAGTTTTAGAAATCAATTGAAGGAATTTTTGACAGCTGTCAAAAAAATTCTGAAACTTAGGCGAAACTCCAGACTGCATGTCAGTGCTTCAGCTGATCAATTTTTGTTCGATAATTCGCTAGAATTTCCACTAGTAATACCACTAGAGGTCAAATTATTGCCGGACATTTTTTCGAGCTCATGAATATTTTGAAAATTAATAATTAATTAATAATAATTTTCTAAAAATATTCATGAGTGAGAAAAAATTTCCGGATTTAATTTGACCTCGTGTGGTATTCGGTAAGAAAATTCCACACCAAATGCATTTATTTCCAACAACATCAATTTTCGTCTTCATCAAGTATAATATTCTGTCATTATAAACATCAAAAAAATTTCCAGTATAATTCGCTGTTGGGTACCGTGAAAAAATTTCCACTAAAATTCATCCGTTGCGATGGTGATCTGTCAGAAATACACGTTCTGATTGGTTAAAAATCACATGTGTGGAATTTTCTACGGTATCTATGGTCTTGGTGATGCGATCTGGACAAAATTTTGAACGTAGTTTGAATATATTATTCCGCAGCTAGGTGCATGATTTCATTACAATTCGATCAGTAGTTTCGAAACTATCAGGAAAAAAATAATTTGAACGGCCATATTTACGGAACCCCTAGTCTTATTTTGCTCATTGATGAACGTGACCGCGATATTAACGATCCAAACCCACCCTGAAAATTTCAAGTTCCTAGGCCTTTCCGTTCAAAAGTTACAATTTTCTATGGTTTCTATGGTTCTGGCCATGCGATCTGGACAAAATATTGCTTCAATATATCATTCTCGATTAAAATACAAAATTTCATCTCGATCGAATCCGTAGTTTCGAATTTATCGAGAAAACAAAATTTCAAACGACTGTATTTACGGAACCCCTTCAATAATGTTGCTCATAGATAAACGTGATCACGACATTCGAGATCCACACCTATCCTGAAAATTTCAAGTCCCTAGGCGTTTCCGTTCAAAAGTTACAATATTTTATGGTTTCTATGGTTCTGGTCATGCGATCTGGACAAAATTTCACATGTAGCTTGAGCAACTCATCTCCATTAGTACACAAAATTTCGTCACGATCGAATCTGTAGTTTTGAAATTATCAAGAAAACTAAATTTCGAACGACCATATTTACGGAACCCCTGAAATAATTCTGCTCATAGATAAACGTCATCACGATTTCCAGAACCTCACCTATCCTGAAAATTTCAAGTCCCTAGGCGTTTCCGTTCAAAAGTTAAGATTTTCTATTGTTTCTATGGTTCTGGTCATGCGATCTGGACAAAATTTCACATGTAGCTTGAACACCTCATTCTCCATTTGAGTGCAAAATTTCACCTCGATCAAATCTGTAGTTTTCTAGTAATCAGGGAAACAAAACTTCGAACAGCCATATTTACGGAACCCCTGGTGGAATTTGGCCCATTAACGAACTTAACCGAGGCATTCCGGAACTGAACCCACACTGAAAATTAGAAGTCTCTAGGTTGTTCCGTTCGAGAGTTATCGTGCTTACGGCCGGACGGACAGCCGGACGGACAGACTCGAATTTTCCGACGGATTCGTCATTAGTGAGTCGAACATAGTCGATTGAGACCATTTTCGGCTCAAAATTCGAAAAATACAGACATCGTGACGAAATGATATAGCCCTCGTGTAAGTAGTACGAGCGCTCAAAAATGAATGAAAAAAATTCATAGTTAACTTCTGGATATCTCCGAATAAATTATTAGAACCAGATTTTGCCATTCAAAATATTTTCTCGGGGAAACCAGAAAACGTAGTATCGTCCTGAGGAGTACTTACCTTCTTCGAAACACTGGACAATGTTGCCAATATAAGAAATGCAATGTGAGGCTGTTTCTGTCAGAGAGTTTACGATGACTCCAGCGCAAAGTGAGAGACAGTTTGATGGGACCCCTCTTCTCTCACAGCAAGCTCCGTGATTTCTGCCACCAGCTCCGCATCTGAGTAGCTTGTGGAATTCGGATGCACAGACGACAGCCAGCTGTTTGATGTCGCTCATGTTGGCGTCGTAGGAACACAGAGGGAGACACACGTCGCTCAAATCAGCTTCCACGCAACAGGCGGTTACATTGTATGAGGAAGCTTCTTCCAGTTCGTTCTCGACTATCTGCAATTCGAGATTTTAGTCAGAAGAAACTTATTTACGATTGTTCGAACTAAGTACATCACTCCACGAATTTCTTGAATGAACTATGTTCCTGATTCTGATGAGACTATAGAATTATTTTTTCGTAAATGTCTAATTTTTGACACTGGGCTGGGGACTCGGCTACTCATTAATTGAGATCGAGAAATTGCTGTTTGTTTTTTAAATTTTGAGTGTTTCATGTACCATGTCTGGAGAAAATCTTCCGTCAGGAGCATCAGAAGAACCTTATCAAAATGAAAATGGGAGCTTCTCGACCGCAACACAGGAATACAATCCGAGAACTCAAAAGCATAAATCTACAGAAAAAACCCCAGGTCCACCTCCTCCTACTCCAGAAATATCTTCAATACTTCACTACCAAACGAAAGCTGTAGAAGTTGTGGAAGATTTTTACAATACATTCGTTGATTCAAAAGGTTATCAACATTATATAAAAAAATTCACATGGAGAAATTACAACAAACTCACCGTCTCAGTTATCAACTACGGCGCAAGAATTATTGTCATGAAAGCACCAGATAAGAGGGGAAAACCCGTCGACATACTTCTGGGTTTCGATGGAATTGAGGGTCATTTACAAAATGGAAACTTCCCCCTTGGAGCCTGCTTGGGGAGATGTGCAAATTATATCAAAGACGGTACATTTTATCTTAACCGAAGTGTGTCAAACCTTACAAAGAATATCGGGCATCATCATTACAATGGTGGAGAGAGAGGTTTCGATAAAGTTGTTTGGACACCATACGTCGACAAGTCTAAAGTTATCATGAGTTACGTGAGTGACAATAAAGAGGAAGGGTATCCAGGACAGTTGTTCGTCAAAGTCACGTTCGAGTTATGCCAAAGAAATCAGTTTCGAATAGACTACGAAGCTTACTGTACGGAACCAACCATCGTCAATCTAACCCATCTTTGCTACTTCAACTTGGCAGGTTCAAATCAAGGTCCTGAAGAGATATACAACCATATACTTAGCATAAATGCAAACTGCTATACCTTACAAGACGTGGAAAAAATACCAACTGGGGAAATAAAGAATGTGGTGAATACCATTTATGACTTTCAAATACCGAAATGCTTGGGTAAGGTAATCGGTATAAAACCTAACGATGGATATGATCAAAACTATTGCATCAACTGTGGTGTAGACAATCAGGAATGTTTCGTATCTAGACTCTTCCATCCGCCTTCAGGAAGAATGTTAGAAATCTACAGCTCCCAGAAAGGCGCCGTTTTCTCTACTGGTAATGAGTTTGGTACAGGTGCGCCAGTTCCTATAGATGAGCTCCTCAAAAAGCCTTTCACATGCTCTACAACATCACTTGTGGTTGGAAGTATATACAGAAATGTCAAAGAAATTTTAGAAGTAGATAATAGCCAAGAATATTTCGAAATGAGAGATCTGATCGATTTGGTGAAAGGTGTTAAATTAGGAGACAAGGGTAATATGGATAAAGTGCAGCTCTCAAAAATGCAGCGAAATTATTTGGAAAAGATTCAACATTACTGTCAATCATGTGAACCTAAAATCAACAAGTGCCAAGAAGTGTTAGACGCAGTCGAATATATTCTGCAAAAATCAAATACACCAGAAGAACCTGAAGCAGAAGTTGAAGCCCTCGAAGAACAAGAAATAAGAAAACGAATACTATCCCATTTTTCTGCTGTGATAGAAGGATTCAAGGAAGTAAATAAAGGGAACAGAACAACCACTAAGAAAATCCGAGGGAAAGGTGACTACATGTATAAGGCACAATGCGGCGTTGCAATTACTCCTGGAAATTATCCTAATGCTATAAATACGAACGGTTTCCCCAATGTCGTCTTGATGCCCGGTGAAGTTTATAAACACACAACGAGCTACAGGTTTTGGGTCAGGGCCGGTAATCCTAACAACTGGATGAAAAGGAAGATATATGAGGCAACTTACGATGAAAAACAAGCTGCAAAACTAAGAGAGGAAGTTAAGGCTGCAGGAATCCTGAACACTGTCTTAAAAAGGGATTAGTGATCGCAATACTCAAATATTGAATAATCGTTTTGAATACGTTGTTATCTCATACTTTTTCATTTGTTCGATGGATTGGCGTTGATCAATTACTCATCTACATTAAACATGAACGCACTTCTTATGAGTGATCACTTAGGGTATGGGTTGTTGTTTTTTTTCTGCGAATATTGGTACTTTTCGATATCGAAGGAATACTTTATATTGGCCAACAGTTTCCATATCAAAATGTATCAGATTATCACAGTCTGATCCAATGATTTCACGCTAATCATCTCAATTTTCATTTAAAGAATTTTTGAATTTAATCTATTTATTTTTTTGCGTCAAAGATTTTCTTCAACAAATGTCGGAAAAAACTCGAATATGCGCAATGGCCTTTGATGAAACAATGTAGTAGAGGACCATAAAATGAGAAATAAACATGTCTCGGAACAATTGTTTTCTTTCGATATTGAATACGAACTAAGATAGAATAAAATAAATTTTCTCTGTTGGAAGGTTTGATGGGGCTGCTCTCCTCATGTCTGAGAAATTGCGCTACCCGTTGCGCCATGAAGCGGTGTATCCTGGCACCTTTCAATCTGAAAGGGGAGTTAGGCACCACCTGATATGCATTATTGACGGGTCTACCAGTAACTACCTTATGGGAGAGCCTATTCCCAAAGCAGAATGCTGAACTAGACTAGTGATCCCAGCGTGAAAGCTCGGGATGCCTCATCCGATTCAATCAGACATGCATTTTGCACACAGATCGTTTCGAAGCGACCCACAGAACTTGTTGAGAGGATTCGAACCCCAGATCTCTAGAGGTCAGATGTCGAACGCGCTAATGACTAAGCAACCGAATCAGTCAAAAAAAGACTATAGAACATTAAAAACTATTGAAACCATGTAATCAGTCAAATTGTGGAACTCTCAGAAGTCGCTCACCTTACTCTCGGTCCTAAATGTAATTCTTGTGCTCGGTGTACCAACACCGTGACTATTCATGGCTTCAACGTAAACCTCATAGTCGGAGTTACTCTCCAGTCTCTCCAAAACAAAGGGGCCGTGGTTGACGAAGTGGGTGTTATACTCACTGTCATCACCATAGAATTTTCGTAAATGTACCCTATATCCAGTCACGGTATCCCCTAAGGTATTCGGTTGGTCCCAGTGGATGATGGCGAATTCGGTTTCCACGTTGGTTAGGTGAACACCCACGGGTGCACTTGGAAGTACTCCGTATCCTTGGAGAAGGCAGTTTGTGTATTCGCTCATGTAACGCATGCATCTGAAATGAAAAAGAAGTGATGAACTAATTCGTCCCGAACTAAATATAGCAAAAGTGATAATGGAATGTATTAAGTAGCGATCTCGCTCATCTCAGAGTTACCACTGTATGGAAAGGGTGCAGAACGAGTTACAGACCCTTAAGGCTTCTTATTGTGTGATCAACTGTCTATTCTTCAGAAGGAGACGGGCAACGGTGGATGCAATAATCGAATTTGTGGATTACACATTAACAAATTTGAGAAAGTAATGTTTTCGATTTCTCTTTTTATTGATTTGTTGCGGGCCTTGGAGTGCATTTCTCATGCGGCTCTCTAGCGAAAGTATCAATCTGATTGCATCATTTTTATCTGGGAGAACAGATTGCAAGGATACGTGGTCAGGGTGAGGGTTCTTCCCGTGACATAGCTTACGCGATTAATTGTGTGAGGTAGCGTTCTCAACGGCTTCAGCATGGTTCACGGCTGATGGCTTATGTATCAACATATCACAATGTTCACTTTGTCGTTTCCATCTAAACTGAGGTGCTCATGTCGACCATTTGGCTAAGCAACTCAGAGGAAATTCATTCGTTCTGCTTTAGCTATCACGAATAGGTGATGGTTATTTACTGAAAATCGCCTATCACAACACACCTTAGATATGGATTGATAGTATGTGGAAAATCGAGAGAAGTTGGTAAAGTGTTTGGATTCATCAAAGCCAAATAGTAGCGTAGCTTATAGTCTCTATTAACACCAACGGATTCAGGTCTGCACCTAGAGATCATAGAAGATCTAACGTTCTTATAAGGGAATTTCGGGGGTTGAACTTATTTTTTTTTGCAATATTGAAATTCTTAATTGGTAAGGCTGCATTGGAACTTAATTTAACCCTGTCCGAAAAATAACTCCACATTTCATTAACCTCGATTTCTGGAAAATGATAAAGATAAGTCCAATCAATATTCTCAAGCAAGTTTTCGAAATTGTAAAAATTGAAATCTCCTTCAATTATGATATTGACCTTTTCCAAAATACAATACTCAAGCTTCGTTTCAAGTATGGAGGGTAGAGATAAGGAAAATAATCTTCCCTTTTCAAAAGTGTCGTTGAACTGACCTAAATTGGTTGGAAACGTCAAAAAGTACTGATACAGATGAAGCAAGAACAAGGATAAAAACATAATTGTTATATTCCGCTGGTGATAGTTATTTATTTTTCAGCTTGCCACATGTATTTTGTTGTACTTTTCACAAATTCAACCATTTTTGTCCCTTTCCATTATTAAGAGAAGACTTTGAATCCAAAAAATTTTCCTCAGAGAGTCGAATCATTAGTTCTGCTTTTATTAAATCCATGCACATTTAGTTTCTTACCTTTGTGTAGAGATTGTTCAAAACTAAACATTTTTCCACAATAAGCATTGTGTACTGGAATTAACAACACGAAACACATAATTTTTTACCTCATATACTTATACAATATGCCAATATTTTGTCATTATACATACATATTCATTTTTCCTTCTGGGAGGCGATTTAAATCAAATGTTTCTTTTAAGGTGTGTACAGACATGCTCCGAATATCGTACCGAACCGTGTCGCGTACCCCGACGTGATCAGCGAGAGCGAATCAAATTCATCGCACGTAGAGGTGCAATTTGAATTCGTGAATTGGATTCGCTCTCGCTGATCACGTCGGGGTACGCGACACGGTTCGGTACGATATTCGGAGCATGTCTGTACGCACCTTTAGAGAACAATAATCATTATACAACCTCACAACATGCCCCGCGCGCTATAAACGTTTTGCTGACGAAAATTCGGAACTTGAAATTGTTTTATAAAATGAAGTTGTTTTTTCGGCAGATTGCCTAATTGAGTGTTTATATCTTAAAAACCAATCAAACGCTATATTTAAACTTCGGCCACGTGATTCATGTCATCCGACTTCCGGTCAATTTCATATTCTTCCCTTCCTATGTATCTTTACTCTTAATTGGCTCGTTTATATCCACCTTAACATGAGTAAATACAAGAAATGTTCTGATTTTTATGAGTATTAAACAAGACACACTGATACTATAGCCAGACATCAGACAGCAAAATATCAGTCCTCACCAAATTATATAGGTATTAAATTATATGACCAGATTTGGCTGCCCAGTGGACTGAAATCAATGAGAGAATCAAGAGAGAACTAAGGTACCGGTTAATTAACGGATGTTACTTCAATGTTGAGGAGTTCCTTACAGATTCGATTTGTTAAATTCGAGCTTTTTTGAGCGCTCGTACTACTTACACGAGGGCTATATCATTTCGTCACGATGTCTGTATTTTTCGAATTTTGAGCAAAATGGTCTCAATCGACTATGTTCGACTCACTGATGACGGATCCGTCGGAAAATTCGAGTCTGTCTGTCCGTCCGGCCGCCCGTAAGCACGATAACTCTCGAACGGATCAACCTAGAGACTTGAAATTTTCAGTGTAGGTTCAGATGCCAAATGCCTCAGTTAAGTTCGTTAATGAGCAGAATTCCACTAGGGGTTCCGTAAATATGGCCATTCGAAATTTTGTTCTCCTGATTACTTCGAAACTACCGATTCGATCGAGATGAAACTTGGCACCCAAATGGAGAATGAGGTGTTCAAGCTACATGTGAAATTTTGTCCAGATCGCATGACCAGAACCATAGAAACCATAGAAACCATAGAAAAGTGTAAATTTTGAACGGAAACGCCTAGGGACTTGAAATTTTCAGGATAAGTGTGTGGATCTAAAATGTCGCGTTCACGTTCATCAATGAGCAGAATTATACTAGGGGTTCCGTAAATACGGTCATTTGAAAGTTTGTTTTCTCGATAATTTCTACTACAGATTCGATTGAGGTGAAATTTTGTATTTTAATCGAGAATGATATATTAAAGCAATATTTTGTTCAGATCGCAGGACCAGAACCATAGAGACCATAGAAAATTGTAACTTTTGAACGGAAAGGCCTAGGAACTTGAGATTTTCAGGGTGGGTTTGGATCGCGAATATCGCGGTCACGTTCATCAATGAGCAGAATTAGACTAGGGGTTCCGTAAATATGGCCGTTCAAAATATTTTTTTTCTGATAGTTTCGAAACTACTGATCGGATTGGAATGAAATTTTGCACCTAGCTGAGGAATAATGTATTCAAACTACGTGCAAAATTTTGTCCAGATCGCATCACAAAGACCATAGATACCTGGAGTTTCGCCTAAGTTTCAGAATTTTTCTGACAGCTCCTTCAATTGATTTCTAAAACTGGAAAATGCGAATCTACCTACAAGGTGGATGTACGAGCTCTCAAAAGCTCCTGCCTTCACGGCCTAGTTAGACTAGGGGTTCCGTAAATATAGCTGTTCAAACTATTTTTTTCCTGATAATTTCGAAACTATTCATTGGATTGGTATGAAATCAAAAAAAAATTGGTCACCTGAAGAACTGACGTGAAGTCTGGATTTTCGCCTGAGTTTGAAATTTTTTTGGCAGCTGTCAAATTTTTTCAAATTGCATTCTAAAACTGGAAAATGCGAATCTACCTACAAGGTGGATGTACGAGCTCTCAAAAGCTCCTGCCTATGCCTATGCCTATGTATGCCATTCTAGATGACTAACCCTATGCACTTCTTGAATGTCCAAAAGGATATTATTTTTGTTATCAATGTTGATCTGATGCTTCAAGACAAGAGAGCCTATTCCAATCAAAGGTGAGAAAATTCCAATTGCTTGAATATTTTGATGGAAGAGGCATAGTTAATTCTTTGTTATGGACGAATACTGACTATTTCTCCCCTTGACTTCGAAAAAAAAATGAGAAATTGGACTCTATGAAAGAGATACCAGCTGGGCAAAAGTTTGGATCATTAAATTCCTCAAAAAGCTCATCATTAGGTATGCCATTACTGAAGGCCGGGGGTGTGGGGGGTTTGGTTTTCACGAAAAAACCGAAATTTCCTATACACCGACGGTTAATACAAGCTAACTATGTTGTGGAGTTTTTTTTCGAGGAAATTATATTTTTCTGAAAATATACATGATTCAATATCTAATTGATTTGCTCCCAAGATTTTGATGTAATTATGTTATTACGGCAACAGCGCCTTCAAAACTTCAATTTCTTCGGTTGACGTAATTGTCATGCGCTGACGGTTATGTCGATAAAGTATTCACTTTGAAAGGTATACCTATATAATGAACATTCAAAACTAACCTAGCCTAAGCTAACCTAACGTATATAAATGTTCTGGACTAAGTCAAGGATTTTCATTTTTTCCATTATAGGAATGCCGATTTGAATCTCCCGCCCTATACCTCCAACCGAAACTTTGAATAAAGAACCACAGGAAGGAGCATTAGGCCTGAAAAAGTGGTTGTTGCATATGGCCGACTCGTATTTCCGGATTGCAGTGGCAGAGTATTTTAGTAGGGTAGAAACTAGAAAACATCTATTCATTTACGTTGTTATTAATGCTTTCAAACATTGATCGAAGAATATTTCTTAAAGCTTTTTGTGTGAGGTCTCTCGCAAATCAATAAAACTCTACGATAAAGCCAGATGAATTGAACCATTATTTATTTTGCATTAATTATTCAATTTTCATTTGCAAGGATGTAATGCACAGTTTCAAACATGAAATAAAATAAAGAACAAAGGAGCAGGATTTATTGCCCTCTGAATGAAATCAATTTTGTATACATATTTCTGATATTTTCACCTCCTATTGCATTCTCACAAAATGAAATATAATTGATTCTCGTTGTTAGGTGTGCCATACAGACACATTGAATCAACAATTTCCGCCTATACTTTATTAGCTAGCATTAGTTGAGAGCAAATCGGTCATCTCGACCTTCCATTTATGATTGGTAGTTTCATATAGGTATGGCTGTTTTGGTTAGAATTGCTAATATGGTCCATAAGCGTAGCATGTGTAATTTTTCAAGGGAGATAACTCAAAAGTTTAAAATTTTTATAATAAACTGTATTAATCCGTTCGAATTAGTGAAATTATAATTTAGTTGAATAAGATTGATTTCAATAATATGTTGACGGAATTAATTATATTTCAAGAACAATAAATAAGTTCGTTTTGAAAATATGTGTATTATTCCAATGCCTTTTTTTATTGAATGGGAGATGTTCATTATTCTCATTGAAAATTAATGAAAAATGTTGAAGCTTTTCTTAGAAATGATTTCAGGCAATGAAAATATATTTGCATACCGCTATATTGGAGATCCGAACCCTGAAAATTCCGAGTTTCTAGGTCTCTCTGTTCGAAATTTATCGTGTATACGGACGAACAGAATTGAATTCGAAGGTGAATTCGTCATCAGTGAGTGAACTTTATCGGTTTAGGTTATTCCCGGCTCAAAATTCGAAAAATTGAGACATTGTGACGAAGTGATATAGCGATCCTAGAACCTAACCCAACCTACGCACTGTTCAAAGTCCATATTGAGCTTCCATTCCAGACCGACTTATTTCAGCCAATGCTTCCTCCTGTTATTTTATACTCAAAGGATCTGGATGACGAATATGAACGAAAATATCCGAAGTCATATTATGTCATATTATCTAATTTTCAAACGCAAAAATGTAATGTTTTCCTATGGTATTTTTTCTCTCAACATGTGTTGATGACTTCAGGAAACCTCAAACGTTCATCTACTACAAAAAAATAACAGAAATATTCTCGGATAACCTTTGGACCATATGGAATCCGTACCCGAAGGCGGAGTTACTTACCTTTGGTTGGACTTCGACCATTTCATAGTTGGGTAAGTGGTAAGTCAGACATGAAGTTCTTGAAATCTTCTTCTGCAACATCCTCACCTGCAATTCTGCCGACGTAGTTACAACCATCTTCTGATGGCTCCTTCAATTTTAGAGTAGGAGTTTGTTTTATCGGTGCACAATATACTTTATATTCGTGATTTTGTTTGCATGTGTTTGTTCATTCTGAGCTATTTCGCCAAATTTAGATTTCGCATTATTCGTTTTATTTGCAATAGTAGTCCATGGAATATCTGTTATAGTTTCCTTTGTTTCGTTTTCTCGGTCAGAATGCTTAAATTTGATTACTTGCTTAGTTCAAATGATCTACGCATATTCGACAAGTAAGAACTACCTGGAATTGGTAGGAGAGCAGATGGCATTTCATTGTTGGTGCATGTAGATAGTATAGTTGTAGGTGGATCATTGCCCATTACTATGACTGTTTTCCCAACAGTGAATGGTGGAACCGTACTCCAGGTCAGAAGATTTTTTTGCGGAGGATTAGAACTCTGGATTTTTCGATCACGAGTCAAACACGCTAACCACTACACTACGGCCCAGGTGTTTAATGATGCTGGTCACGTAACTAGGTGAAGAATGATGAGATTGTAGATGAATGAGAACGAACATTTGACATTTCAAAGAGGTCTGTAACGAAACGACTACTTAATTTACCTTGTTTTAGATCCCCCGCAGTATTTGTTGGTAGTAGAAATTATCGTAATATAAAACAATTGTAAGTCAGGTAGCACTGAAATTATATTGAACATCGCAATTTAATGTTTTGTATTATTTTATGCGCAACATTCAGGAAACTGCTTGAAGAACTTAACTTCTCTGGAATTATTTAAAATCCGAATTCAATCGGGCATGCCATAAAACCAGCGGAATCTCCGCCGACCAAAATCCTCTTATTGAAAGAACACTGAATTAATTATATTCAGTTTCCTGCGAACGAAAAACAAAACGATCAGCATCTACTTCCTCACAACTTGAGGGGAGTTATTCCCAATAAAACTGCGGTGGCTATCCGCCCAAGACGGGTAAAGTTTATTTGCTCGATAACACCGCAGAAAGTGCTGGGTCTTTTAATGTTTTCAGGCATTTTCAGCTCACAGAACTATTCAATTCATGATGAAATGACAAGAAAACAAAGCCTGAACTAATTAAAGCGGAGGCGGTAGGAAATTCAGCACGGAACGGTAGTGGAAAGTTTTCGTTTGTTGGAGGACAATGGAATTTTTACACCAACTGGCACCAACAGATCATTCGTTTCATTATGAAAGCTGGAGCTGATTGGACCTGCAGTTGTGATTCAGTTTACGATTTAAGAGTTGAAAAAAAATAGAGAGTTTTGAATTAATATTCCCAATTATTGAACTGCAAATTTCACACCAAAGTTTATTATTTCGTTTTATTCATTCTGTTAATGTTCTATGAGGCCCTCGGATGAGATAAACCTTCAAGGATTGATTCTCAAGGAATTTCATGATGTAGTCCTGTGAACAGTACCGCTAAACTAGCTAAGCGGTTGGTTACAATGCGACTAATATATTATTATAATATGTACAATTATCTTTTATACCTGTATAAACTTTTGTGAATTTTGTAAAATCTTGATGAAAAGAGCCTATACAGAGTGCCCCGGAAGTAACTGTACATACTCTTACTAAAGGTAGAGAAGGACTCGGTTATTACGGATTGAGAGTAACAGAATAATTTTTAGCCCTCCTCAAAAACGTACAGGGAGATGAGGGGGATGATCATTAAAGCCAAACTAATTGAAAAATTTATTGAAGCTTTGGACGTTGTTGACACATGTTCGGATCAAGCGAATGAGATATTAATTTTTCCGATACTCCAGGACCTGACCCATTATTCCTCATTAAACTTGTTCAGGGTAGAAACATCATTTTGTATGTCGACTTTCGAATTATTGTTTCACCTTTCAAAAAAAACTTGAATGCAGGATCAATATGTGGTATCATTCAAAGTTGTCCAATTCGAAAAATTCGGTATGGGTACGAATTTCTCTCTGAGAATATTTCATGCACTTTGGTTTTCGGCATATTGCGCTATACAATTGAATACTGAAGAATACGTTTGATGATTGGTAACTCCACGGCCTGGATATCTGCGACGATATTCTCCAACAGCAGCTCGACTATTTCCCCGACATTATACGTAGGTATACCACACACGAACAAACCATATAATATATATATCAGCATATATACAGGGTCTTTCACGAGGAACCTCACCCATATTTATACGGGAAACTACTGAACGTATTTTCATGAAATTCAGCACTTATAAGTATTTCACGATGCTGATGAAATCTAAAATATTTTCAAGGCATGAGCACCTCCGGTTTTTCCGGAAATGACGTCAACTTCCGTTTTTCAAATTAGACTACCATTTTTTTATTGCAGAAATAGATTCCTTAGAAAATTTCAAGTTATTTTGATGTAACATTTTTCAGTTTTGGTTGGAAAATTCTCTCTGAGCGGGAAAATTCGAAAAAAAAATCGAAAATAGAGCTCCGCTGAAACAAGAATAACTTCGAGGTTTTTGGATGGAAAATTTTCATTTTTGGGATTTTTCAAGATGTAAGATTGATGTATTCACTTTAAAAATCGAAATCGCGATTCATGATACAGGGGGTGAAAAAATCGCTTTCAAAGTTAGGGATGACAAAATCGTGAAAAATCAATTTTTTCAAATTAGAACCCCATTTTTTTATGGCAGATATTGAATCTACGTTAAAAAATAATGTGAGTGTATGCATCACACCCTTGCCCTAAAATGGATATTTTCTGAGTTATTCACAAAAAACTGTTTTTCGTCTTGAATTTTCAGCTATTTCTTTTCCCTTCACGCCAAAAAGATGAAATTTTCAGGAACTGTTACTTAAACCATGTTTTAGATTTTACTACCCTAATATGCGAGAGAAAAAAGTTGCAGGTTGTTCCTAAATAGATTAAATAAAAAAAAAAGAATGTAAAACATGGTAAGTTTTTGCATATGGTTCATAAGGAATTATTTATTTATCACTGGAGAGAAAACCGATGGCCGATTAGTTGAAATAAAGAGGTTTCCGATACAAATTCGAATCCAAATTCGCCATCTATTTAGGAGCAACCTGTAACTTTTTTCTCTCGCATATTAGGGTAGTAAAATCTAAAACATGGTTTAAGTAACAGTTCCTGAAAATTTCATCTTTTTGGCGTGAAGGGAAAAGAAATAGCTGAAAATTCAAGACGAAAAACAGTTTTTTGTGAATAACTCAGAAAATATCCATTTTAGGGCAAGGGTGTGATGCATACACTCACATTATTTTTCAACGTAGATTCAATATCTGCCATAAAAAAATGGGGTTCTAATTTGAAAAAATTGATTTTTCACGATTTTGTCATCCCTAACTTTGAAAGCGATTTTTTCACCCCCTGTATCATGAATCGCGATTTCGATTTTTAAAGTGGATACATCAATCTTACATCTTGAAAAATCCCAAAAATGAAAATTTTCCATCCAAAAACCTCGAAGTTATTCTTGTTTCAGCGGAGCTCTATTTTCGATTTTTTTTTCGAATTTTCCCGCTCAAAGAGAATTTTCCAACCAAAACTGAAAAATGTTACATCAAAATAACTTGAAATTTTCTAAGGAATCTATTTCTGCAATAAAAAAATGGTGTTCTAATTTGAAAAACGGAAGTTGACGTCATTTCCGGAAAAACCGGAGGTGCTCATGCCTTGAAAATATTTTAGATTTCATCAGCATCGTGAAATACTGTGCTGAATTTCATGAAAATACGTTCAGTAGTTTCCCGTATAAATATGGGTGAGGTTCCTCGTGAAAGACCCTGTATATCTGCTGCTGGACTCCATTTGTGTGCAACATTTGATCTCGATCGAGTCTGTAGTTTCGGAATAATCAGACGAACAAAATTTCGAACGGCCATATTTACGGAACCCCTGGGCGAATTTCGCCCGATAACATACTTATCCACGGCATTCGAGATTCGAACCTACCCTGAAAATTTCAAATTTCTGGGACATTCCGTTCGAGAGTTATCGTGTATACGGACGGATGGCCGGACGGCCGGACGGACAGACTCGAATTTTTTGACGGATTCGTCATCAGTGAGTCAAACATAGTAGTTTGAGACCATTTTCGGCTCAAAATACACACATCGTGACAAAATGATATAGCCCTCGTGTAAGTTGTACACGCGCTCAAAAACAATGAACACGGACGGTCGTTCATCCACATAGGAGGTAGATTCGCATTTTACAGTTTTAGAAACCAGCAGATAATTCACTAGAATTTTCTACGGTATCTATGGTTTTGGTGATGCGATCTGAACAAAATTTCGCACGTAGTTTGAATACATTATTTTTCATCTATGTGCGTAATTTCAATCCAATCAGTAGTTTCGAAATTATCAGGAAAAAAATATTTCGAACGACCATTTTTACGGAACCCCTAGTCTTACTTTGCTCATTAATGAACTTGACCGCGACATTCGAGATCCAAACCTACCCTGAGAATTCGTAGTCTCCAGGCATTTCCGTTCGGAAGTTATACTTTTCATGGTTTCTATTGTTCTGGTCATGCGGTCTGGATTTCGTCACGATCGAATCCGTAGTTTTGGAATTATCAAGCAATCGAAATTTCAAACGATCATATTCACGGAATCTATCCTAAAAATTTCAAGTCCCTAGCTTTTTTCGTTCGGAAGTTAAAATTTTCTATGGTTCTGGTCATGCCGTCTGGACAAAATGCCGCTGGAATATATCATTCTCCATTAAAGTACAAAATTTCGTCACGATCGAATCGGTAGTTTTGAAATTATCAAAAAACCTAAATTTCAAACGACCATATTTACGGAACCCCTAGTCTTATTTTGCTAATTGATAAACTTGACCGCGACATTCGAGATCCTCACTATCCTGGAAATTTTAAGTCCCTAGGCCTTATAATTTTCTATGGTTTCTTTGGTTCTGGTTATGCGATCTGGACAAAATATAGCTTGAATATATCATTCTAACGGAACCCCTAGTCTAATTTTGCTCATGGATGAACGTGATCGCTACATTCGAGATCCAAACCTACCTAAAATTTTCCAGTCTCTAGGCCTTTCCGTTCGAAAGTTATAATTTTCTATGGTTTTTATGGTTCTGGTAATGCGATCTGAACAGAATTGCATGAAGCTTGAACACGTCATTCTCCATCTGAGTGCGAAATTTCATTTCGATCGAATCAGTAGTTTTGAAGTAATCAGGAAGACAAAATTTCGAACGGTCATATTTACGGAACCCCTGGTCGAATTTTACCCAATAACTAACTCAACTGCGGCATTAGAGATTCGAACCTACCCTGAAAATTTCGAGTTTCAAGTTCGTTCCGTTCGAGAGTTATCGTGTCTACGGATGGCTGGACGGACAGACTCGAATTCTTCGTACGGATTCGTCATCAGTGAGTCGAACCTTGTCGATTGAGGCCATTTTTGACTCAAAATTAAAAAAAATAGAGACATCGTGAAGAAATGATATAGCCCTCGTGCAAGAATAACGAGCGCTCAAAAATTATATGTCCAAATTTCGGTAAAAAATTGAAAATATAAATGAACAACACGGTTACAAAATCAAAAACATAGGGTAAACACTACAGTTATTGACACCTTAAGCCAACTGTCCCAATAGAATATAAATAATTTGTTATTTGGGTATGAAATGAAAATATTTCTTTTTCGAGGTTATGTGTTGGTTTATACTCGATTCAAATTAACAACCGAAAGTGGAAAAACCTTTTCAGAAGAAGCTTTAAACCACATCGTTAACATCATGTGTCAATTTTCAGTGATTGACACTGTAAAATCTATTGTTGACACCACCTGATACAGTTATTGACATACTGTTGTCTCTCATATTTTCAATCAGCTGAACAAGGATGTGGATAGGTATAATATATAGTAATGGATCGTTCATTATACGATTTATTTATAAGTTTTGCATTGAAAAATATTCGAAATGGAAACCTTCTCTATGAAGACATATTTCAATAAACATTAAACATGGAATTTTCATGCACAGGAAATGCATTTAATTATTTAATACCATTTAAATCCAAATTCTTTTTTTCAAATAGGACACAAGCCCTGGCAGTTGGTTCTCCAGTAGCCGTTTATAGCAACATGGTTTTCATTGTTATCACAGATTGTGTCTTCAGATGTACAATCCATGTCCATATTGGACTGTTTCATGAATTTCATCATCAAGCTTTATGTTTGAAATAATTTTTTTTTTATTTTTTTTGGCACACCCGTCTATTCTATCACATAATTTGAGATCTTCTTCATAGGTTAATACAGGGCAAGGTCCGTGATTTGTTGAGCGCTCGTTGGACTTACACCAGGGCTACATCATTTCGTCAAGATGTCTGTATTTTTCGAATCTTGCCGTAAGCACGATAACTTTCGAACGAAACGACCTAGAGACTTTAAATTTTCAGTGTGGGTTCAGTTTCCGACTGCCGTAGTTGAGTTGGTTAATGAGCAGAATTTCATCAGGGGTTCCGTAAATATGGCTGTTCGAAATTTTGATCTCCTGATTACTTCTAAACTACTGATTCGATCGAGATGAAATTTCGCACCCAGATGGTGCGAATGACGTGTTCAAGTTACGTGCAAAATTGCATGATCAGAAGAAAATAATAACTTTCGAACGGAGGGGCCTAGGGACTAGACATTTTCAGGATAGGTGTGGATCTCGAATATCGCGGTCACGTTTATCAATGAACAAAATTATCAATGACCAAAAGTGGATGTTCAAAGAAATTTTTTTTAGGAAGATTCTACCTACTAGGTAGACGAACGAGCGCTCAAAAGCTCCTGACTACACGTCAGTGCTTTTCATTTTTTCAACAAGTTTTCCACTCAACCAAAAAATTATTGTAGAACGAGGAACGCCATAGGTTTGGGAGGCAAGTTTTCTGGACATTCCTTCTGATTTTACTGCTGATGAGGCAGAAATAATAGCATCCTCCGTGTAATTTTTCTTATAATTGCTTCCTTCTTTTGCTTTGCCATGTTGTTGAGAATGAAGCGTGGAAAATCGATTCAGGGGGTAGGGACAAGAAGTAGGAACTAGTTGAACTTGCAATATAGTTATTGACACGTGGAAATTCACAGAGATTGACACTGGTGTCAACAACTATCTAGAACAAAATTAGATAAAGTTCAATCATTTTTCAGTATTCATTGAGAAATTGAGGCCTGAATAGTAGGCAATACGGACTAATTTTGCAAAATTTGAATACGACAGTTATTGACATAGTATGTCAATCACTATTCATCCACATATTTTCAAAGGCAATTATTGACACCCACAAAAAAACGCGAAACCTTCAACCAAATAGATTTCAAGTTATGAAAAAGTATTTATTGAAGAGTTTCAATAATTCAAACAAAAATTATGCTTCAGACAAAAATTAGAACAATTAAAAAAATGTTATGAACTTGAGTTAAGTACCTTGAGAAAATGACAGTATTTTTCTAATTGCAATAATCGTCAGCACGCTGCACATTGATAAATATATGGTGAATTAGGAATGCAAACCTAACCCAAATTAATACTAACAGTCCAAACTTGAAAAATTGAAATATTTTTTTCAAAGCTCCATGTTTTCAAGGCCTCCATCCAATTCTTATAATTCAAATATGAAAATGAGGGTGTCAATCACTGATAGGGTGTCAACAACTGTACCTTCTACCCTATATAGTGAAAATCGATGCAATACTCCGCTTATTCAATAATCCAAATCTCATAAAAGATTCAACAGCTAGATTCACCTATGGGCCTCGTAATTTGTTATTCTCATTCACACATTCAATGTTTCCGAGATGACAACCACCTTTCGAATCGGCGACTTTTATAGAGGAATTAATTATCCTAGAACTCCAGAGTTCATGCATTTACATCACTGCTTAACCAACTCCACTTCCACCACCGCATAATTCATCGACTCCTCGAAACCCTCCGGCGTAGGAAGTCGTGAACATCTCGAATTTTTCCGGCCTTATATGACATCGAATTGCGTTGAAATTGCATACGGGTTTTTCTACTGACAATTCAACCAGAAAGAAGCACACTCACTTTCCTGGAAGTTTCAATTGAAAGTTTCCGCTCTTTGGTATATTCGGTTTCTGCAATTACATGCCCCATGAGTTCAAAGGAAGAGTTCTACCTATTATTTGACTCTAGAATTGGAAAATGGGTATTATTTTCATTAGTGATCATATCTCGACATTTTGAAATTTTTCGTGTATTGAATTTTTGCGCGCTTGTTTTTATGAACAAGAGTATTATTAGCATTTAACCAAATCTCTGTAATTTTCGAAGGTTCGTGTTGAATTTTGTGGGTATTATATCACTAGAGAAATAAAAAAGTATAATTTTGAAATCTTCGGTAGGGAAACGGTTCACCATATCCAGCTGAAATTTTTTGTCTACATAATATGAGCATCGATAAACTGAATTCTACGTGGAAAAGAATTTGAGTTTTTTTGATCTGATGATGATAAATTTGCCATCCATCCCTTGAAGTGTCGTTGATAAAATCACTTTATCGGTCACACTGACGCCGGCATAGGTTCAGAGATAGTCTCGCTACTTAATGTGTCACCCCATGTCAAATTAATTGCAGCCGGCCTTCAGTAAACTCATCAAGTTTTAATATTCATTTTTGGTTTTCAAGAAAGGTTTAGAGTAAGAGCAGAGTTCATTACGTGAAAAAAGAATCGAATCTTTTGTCCTAAGTCGCCAATAGACTCAAAATAGTTAACATAATCCTGGATTGAATTATACAGTTTTGAATAAAACAACTTGAGGTACTCACTTAAGATAGTTGAAATCAATACTAGACACGTTGCCCATACAAAGTTGCTGACATAAATCTGGCAATCCTCTTTCTTTACAGCATGGGGTATGATCCAAGCCTTGGGTCAGGCAACTGAAGGTAGCAGGAGCCCATGGTGCACAGATCATCAAATCAGTGATCTCCGCTGAAGCTGTCTCCGTTGGGTCACATAATTTATTGATGCAAGGCGGATGACTGACACCTTTGTCACGACAGCAATTCCTTATATCTGGAAGTTTGGGAGCTTCACCGACCTCCTTCTGCTGAACCTAAGACCCAGGATTGAATATTCATATAACCGAAAATTGTAAATCTAAGAATAATCTTACAGGGCCTCCCGTGAATAATGCAATTATTGAAAATAACCTTCTCATCTTCATTTGATTCATATTTACGAGATAAGCCGTAATAGCAGATACCAGCAGATACCGCATATCAGTGACATAAAAACTGCAACATCAAGAAAGGGTAGAACTCATTTGACCAGAAATATACTGTTCATTATAAATTGGTTCCCCTTCTCCACTGTTTGAATTATTATTCTAGTCAGAGACACCAAACAGGTAGGTTATACCTGTGTGATGCTCCGTAATCTGAGACTAATCGTCTGCTAAAACTCTCATATTACCGTAATCTTCGATGGCGTTCTCGATTATTATAGTTTTGTAATTCTGAATATCTTTGCCCGATAACTCTCGAACGGAACGTCCTAGCGACTTAAAATTTTCAGTGTGGGTTCAGTGCCCAATTAACGAGGATGAGTTTGTCAATGGGCAGAATTCCACCAGGAGTTCCGTGAAAATGGCCGTTCGAAATTTTGTTTTTTTGATTACTCCGAAACTACACATCAGACCGAAGAATGAAATTGGATCTCGAATGTCACGGTCACGTTCATCAGTGAGCAAAAGTAGACTAGGGGTTGCGTTGATATAATCGTTGGAAATTTAGTTTTCTCGATAATTTCAAAACTACGGATTCGATCGTGACGAAATTTCCTATTTTAATGGAGGAGAAATGTTCAAGCTACATCTCATTCAGATCGCATGACCAGAACCATAGAAACTATAGAAATTGCAACTTCCGAACAGAAAAGCCTAGGTACTTGAAATTTTCACGATAGGTGTGAATCTCGAATTATCAATGAGCAAAATAAGACTAGGTCGTTTCAAGTTTAGTTTTCTTGATAATTTTCAAACTACGGATTCGATCGTGACGAAATTCTGTATTTTAATGGAGAATGATATATTCAAGCTACATGTCATTCAGATCGCATGACCAGAACCTCAGAATATATGGAAAATTGTAACTTTCGAACGGAAAAGCCTAGGGACTTGAAATTTTCAGGATAGGTGTGGATCTCGAATGTTGCGGTCACGTATACCAATTGGTAAAATTAGACTAAGGGTTCCGTAAATATGACCATTCAAAATATTTTTTGTCGAATAATTTCGAAACTACAAAAATTCCAGAATGGAATTTTGCACATAGATGAAGAATAATGTTTTCAAACTAAGTAACTGAGTACTCGCAAAATTTTGTCCAGATCGCATCACCAAAATCATAGATACCGTAGAAAATTCAAGCGAATTATCGGAAACAAAATTGGTCACTTAGCATTGACGTGAAGTCTGGAGTTTCGCCTTAGTTTAAAATTTTTTCGAAAGCTGTCAACAACAACATTTCTTCAATTGTTTTATAAAACTGGAAAATGCGAATCTACCTACAAGCTGCATGATCGAGCGCTCCTGACTTCACGGCATTGCATTTTATAATTTTTCTTGCTTATCTCAGCAGACGTTATCAATATTTTCGAGAGTTTAACATGGTCACGATTGCCACGATTTTCTAATGGATGGTTGAATCAATAACTGTGTTCTCACCTTCGTTGGCGTCAAGGTCAACGTCCTCACAGCATAGCTTGGCAAACTCGATCCATGTTTGTTGACAGCTGTCACTGTAACTTCGTACATGGTAAAAGGAACTAGATCGTTGATAATTATCGATTTTTTTGGTACTTTAACGTTGAGGAGGATAGCATGTGACGTCGTTGTTGAGGTCGAAGTTGGCTCAGATGAAGATTGTTCGTGGATTGGTTCTATTCGTTCATCAAATGTGTGAAGGGAGGTTACGTTGACTGAGAATTGCATAACAGTTTCTGCGTTCATGTAAGGAAATTCCCACATTACTTTGATGGATTTTTCGTTGAGAGCTTCAACTTCTAATTCTTCTGGTTGGCTGGGTAGTAACTCTGTGGATAATTAAATGATGAGGAACAAAAACATTTTTTTTATAATAATGAAATCATGAGTAGGTATACTCCATTCAAGAATTATTGACATCGAGGCAGGCCTTGAAAGTCCAGTCGAGGCTTAATTTTTGGTTACAGAAAGTAACTGTTCAATTTCATCATAGAAATAAAACATAAATATAACCTAGAAAAGTGTGTAGTATATATTTAAAAACAAATTCCTTGAAAGTTTTTGAGCTTGCATAAAATGTTTTCAATTCTCATGAATACGAATACGATGGTATAAACCTGTACACCAACAGTTTTTCAATTTGATCATGGTTGTATTGACGAATTATTGATAAATCGTAGAGAGGCATACTGCCCAAATATTTAAGTGCATTTCGAAACATGGAAATTCGGTTTTGAAAACGCGAAAACATCGTGGAATGCTTTCACATGGAATTATTCGAACTTTCAAAGAAAGCCAATGTTGAGATTAAATTCAGTTGAAGATTATCAAAATACATATTTCTTTCACCGAAGCCGACTCAGAAAGCAGGACTTCAAGGTTTATTTGTATGACCAAGTGGAACATTCCAAATACGAAATCGGTCACGATACTCCACCCTCTTGATGCAACATCCTATCAGAAAAACTAGGAACAGTGAGTTACTCCCATCATCGAATGAAACAATGCGGTTGAAATCACACCAATACTTTTCATACCCGAGAGCTTTGTCATTCCTGAATCCATCTGGAAAATGAAATGTCTTTCACGGTAGTGTTTTATGCATGAATGCCATTCGGGATAGTCTTGAGGGATGTAAGCCTAACATTTTTACGTCCCGGTTACTTCCTCTTCTTTAGGGAACGCTTTCAAGGGATTTAACACGGAAATCACGGATACGCAAATCGTATATCCGGAATCCTAGACGTGTCCTCTGAGTACCAAACTCCTTGAGGTCTGTATTGTAGACGCGTGTGCAAATATTAATTTCATTCTCTGTTGACTCTACCCTCGACTGAGTACGTCGTTTTCGCAAGGGAGGCCACTTAAGGCCTCGGGGGATGTCTAAAGTCGCTGTCGAAATGATGATTCGAGTAGTCAAGAGGTTGACTCTCAAATATTCATTGTCGAATTTTTACGGTTATGAGAATTTAACCGAATCTAATGGAGCTGAAAAATAATGTATAATCCTATTAGTGAGGTGAGTTGAATCGGAAATACCTCTACCTGGCACTCAATCTCAAGTTTAGGTTGTGATATGTACTTCCCTGTTATCGTTTAGGTGTATACAACCCATGTTGCGAAAAAATGTTGTTTAAAATCGTTTCGGGACTCCTGTTTTCGAAATACGAAAATTGGAGATATTTTGAACGGCTCTTCAGAAATATTGAACCGGATTCGATGATTTTTTGGACGATTGGTTGTATTATAGACTTTCAGGGTACATTCGAGGTCTGAATGCGTCAGTTCGTTAATGGGCAAAATCCGCCAAAGGGTTCCGTAAAAGTAGTGATTTGAATTTTTTTCTGTAGTTAAATGTAAGATTTAACGACGCGAAGGTACATGTTCGAACTTTTGAGGATCATAGAACAAGAAGCCAAGAAAAAATATTTTTGAAACTTCGATAAAATGAGTTATGTGGAAATTCAGCTTTTCAGATATTCTACGTGAGGAAAAAAATCAGTTTTTTTGATATATTCAATAAAATTCGTTGATTCCATCTTTCGGAGTTCATGAAGAAAATGACAGTATTTATCATACTGCCGCCGAATGAAAGTCGTTTTGGTACACATAATACCATCTTTCGAAGTTAATAAAAATTGAATGACCGTCGTTTAGGTACACAGACAAGAGTTCAAATGCTCCAGACTTCACGTCAGTGCCTTTCGAATCTTTCTGATATATTTTGAGTTATAGTGTATTTCAGTCTGCTGAAATGGGATAAGGCGTATTATACGAAAATCCATTATTAGATTTGGAAATAACGATGAAAATTTGTGCGATCCGATTTGATTTATCTAAAAACAGTTTTTCTGCTCTTTAAAATTTTTTATAATAGACGCAACTGATGCCCACTAACTCCCCCGTGCTGTGGGAAGTCGTCCGACATCAATTGTAGAATGAGCTATATTTTATACTGTACTGTTTCAGACTGAGAACTTTACGTAAAATCTTCCACGTAGCCGAGTGACAAAATTTCAATTGCTGCGAACGTCGACAGATGGAGAAATCACGGTTTTTAACAAAATTGGATGCTACGGAAATTTTGTTACGGTGGACGGCTTGGATGGATTGCTCAGTTTGTCGATTATGACAAACGTTGAATGATTGAAGTGAGTGTAAAAAAAATTCAGGGATCACGAATTCAATAATTTGTAAGTATTGGTCAGGGTGTCAATCTTTCCATGATGAAATGACAATGCTACCCGACCATGTTTGCCTCAAATTCATGTCACGCATAATTCTTGAACTATCAAACATTTTACTCCGAACAACCAAACAGCAGAAACATTTCCTGTTATTCAAGCGGAAGTGAAGAGGGTACTTTATGAAATAAAATAGGGCAGAGACGTACCTATAGACTTCTACGAATCAGACAAAGGGAGAACACTTTCAGTATTTGGATGTACTCAAGACTCACTTTCAAGCAGTGGCGGCTCGTCAGGGACGGCAGGGTCGGCACTGCCGACCCTAAAAATCTCGATCAGCAAAAATGCAAATTTTCACTTCTGTCAAATTACCACGATTGAATTAAAATTTATAATGATTATAATGGTATTAACTATAAATATAAACATAACGTATAGAAATTCTAAAAATTATCCTGTGCAACTTCTTGAGGAGACGCTGTTCCAATTCCAATCCTGCTTCGTATACTCGGTCCGTAGACAAAATATGGTCATCACGAATACACGAAGTGAGCGTGACGAAGAACGTCGAACGTCGTTCGTTCAGTTCAGATACATCTTTCCTCGTTTTGCCGTACCTATCTTCGTATATTTCGATTGAGCGCAGATAACAATGAGTCGAATTAGTTCTGACTCGAATAATTTCTGTTGGAATTTCATTCAGATGATGATTAATATTAGATTCATCTTTTAGTTAATGTTTATTTTTATCGAATATCCGATATTTTCACATAAAAAATGAGTAAATGACATAAATACAAGAGATCATTGTTGCTTGAAACGAATTTTTGTCGTATTTCATACTTTTCATAGACGTGCATGCAGCACATAAATAATACTTATAAATTTCCGACAATTTCAAACATTTTTTGAAGGAAAAACAATGTTGAGCGACCAAAATTAAACTCATATTGTTGGCTCTATATCCGCTGGGTACGGCATTTCTCGATCTGCCTACCCTGAAACTTCGATTTCTACCGCTTGCGGCTCGGAGGCTCAGGCTCGAAATGATGTGTTTGTTTCTCGCTTCTCGCCCCCGAATCAGTCACAATATTTATTTTTGATAGACCTTTACGTTGTTTCCGTTTGTTTGGGTCATAAAGGGTAAGTACATTTAACGTCAGCAAAATGGCCAAAAATTCGGTTAGAGAATAATATGTTGCTTCTTGTGCAAAAAATACATATAGGAAATTTGAAAAAAAAATAATAAATAAATGAATAAAAAAAACATATATGTATATATTATATATATTTATATAAAAAAAATATATATATATACATCTGCCGTTCTAAGTGGCACCCGTTCGAAAAGGGTATAGGCCTGCATCCGCGTGTATATTTCGTGTATATTTGACGTTTTTTTTTCGGCATAAAATGACTTCCGTACATATAACGGTTTAGTTGGCATCCATATAATATTTTTCCTGTAATGGTGTAGATCGGCTTCCGTATACTAAATTTCCAACCAAGGTAGCATCCTGCAATGTTGTCATGTTGTACCTATCATTATGGTCACTGTAAAAGATAATTGAATCCAAACAGCGAATGCTAAATTCGGTGCGTCCTAGTTGATTGAGTTTGATACGTCGCGTCGGTAACTAATCATGAAGTTAGGAAGGAAGCGTCACATTTCAGCAAATTTCATGGAAAGTGGTGATGTTTACTCCTCAGACTGATTAGACTGGTTGAAAATTATTTTTTTTAATAAATGAATAAATAACCTTCAATTTTAGAATGGAAAATCACTTCTTATTTTTGTGCGCTCGTCTTAGATCAAGGTTATCTCATTTCATGAAAGAGGTAGTATTTTTATGCAAAACCCAGTGGTTTATAGTATTTTGGAATCATCATTAAATATGTAGTTTATTGATGAATTGTAAATTCGACATTGAGTGCATTGAGAATGAATCGATTGCAGATTCATTTACGCAATGGAAGCTAAAGTTTGAATAGTTATGTCAATACCATAACGTAATACGTATTAATTGATTGATATTCTTTCAAATTTGAAAAATGAAATTCCGTAATAATGGGTTGGGTTATTGAATTACGCACTTTCAGGGAAAAAGTTACAATGCAGACTATAATATGAGTAGTTTCAGATCCAAATTATGGTCTTCCTTCATCCAACTGCTTAGCCGATGAAATTGATGATTCATAAAATAAAATATGTTTCTGAATATCTGTTCATGGCTGTACCTAATCAACTTTTCTTCAAATTTCAAAGAATTGCTTGCCAAGTCCGAACGTTTTTTGAGCGCTCGTACAACTTAAACGAGGGCTATATCATTTCGTCACGATGTCTGTATTTTTCGAATTTTGAGCCGAAAATGGTCTCAAACGATAGAGTTCAACTCACTGATGACGAATCCGTCGGAAAATTTGAGTCTGTCCGTCCGGCCGTCCGGCCGTAAGCACGATAACTCTTGAACGGATCAACCTAGAGACTTGAAATTTTCAGTGTAGGTTCAGATCCCAAATGCCTCGGTTGAGTTCGTTAATGGGCAGAATTCCACCAGGGGTTCCGTAAATATGGCCGTTCAAAATTTTGTTCTCCTGATTACTTTGAAACTACAGATTCGATCAAGATGATACTTTGCACTCAAATGGAGAATGAAGTGTTCAAGCCACATGTTAAATATTGTCCAGATCGCATAACCAGAACCATAGCAACCATAGAAAATTGTAACTTCTGAACGGAAACGCCTAGGGACTTGAAATTTGCAGGATAGGTGTGCATCTCGATTGTCGTGATCACTTTCATCTATGAGCAAAATTACAAATTCGATCGTGACGAAATTTTGTATACTAATGAAGAATGATATATTCAAGCTACACTTCTCCAGATCACATGACCAGAACCATAGAAACCATAGAAAATCATAACTTTCGAACGGAAAGGCCTAGGGACTTGAAATTTTCAGGATAGGTGTGGACCTGAAATGTCGCGTTCATGTTTATCAATGAGCAGAATTATACTAGGGGTTCCGTAAATACGGTCGTTTGAAATTTTGGTTTCTCGATAATTTCGAAACTACGGATTCGATCGAGATAAAATTTCATATTTTAATCGAGAATGATATATTAAAGCAATATTTTGTCCAGATCGCATGACCAGAACCATAGAAACCATAGAAAATTGTAACTTTTGAACGGAAAGGCCTAGGAACTCGAAATTTTCAGGGTGGGTTTGGATCGCGAATTTCACGGTCACCTTCATCAATGAGCAAAATTAGACTAGGGGTTCCGTAAATATGGCCATTCAAAATATTCTGTTCCTGATAATTTCGAAACTACCGATTTGATTGGAATGAAATTTTGCACCTAGCTGAGGAATAATGTTTTCAAACTACGTGCAAAATTTTGTCCAGATCGCATCACCAAGACCAAGATACCGTAGAAAATTCTAGCGAATTATCGAAAAAAAATTGATCAGCTGAAGTCTGGAGTTACGCCTAAGTTTCAGAATTTTTTTGACAGCCGTCGAAAATTCCTTCAATTGATTTCTAAAACTGGAAAATTCGAATCCACCTACAAGGTGCATGTACGAGCGCTCAAAAGCTCCTGCCTTCACGGCAGTGCTTTTCGTAATTTTTGTAAACGAATTTAATTTTTGACTTTGACTTGTTTTCTTCATTGTGTTGTTGCTATCTATGTATGAAACAATTTCGGAAAATAAAGATATATCATTATTATTATTATCATTCTGCACTAAAATACGAAATTTCGTCACGACCGAATCCGTAATTTTGAAATTATGAAGAAAACTAAATTTCGATTGACCATATTTACGGAACTCCTGGCCAAAATTCGGCTAGAGGTTCCGTAAATATGGCCGTTCGAAATTTTCGATTAGTTTTCGAGATGAAATGTTGCACGAAGATGGAGAATCACGTGTTCAAGCTACATGCGGAATTTTGTCCAGATGGCATGATCAGAACCATAGAAGCCATAGAAAATTATAACTTTCGAACGGAACGACCTAGGGTCTTGAAATTTTCAGGACAGGTGTGGATCTTGAATGTCGCGGTCACTTTCATCAATGAGTAAAATCACACTAGCAGTTCCGTAAATATGGCCGTTCGAAATATTTTTTTCCTGATAATTTCGAATCTACTGATTGGATTGGAATGAAATGATGCATTCAAACTACATGAGAAATTGTATCCAGATCGCATTACCAAGACCATAGATACCGCAGAAAATTGAACGAGCGCTCAAAAGCTCCTGACTTCACGGCAGTGCTTTTTATAATTTTTCAGTTTATTTTACTCATTCATAAAGACGAACTTCGTTAATAAGCGGCCAGCGTTCTCTAAAGTTGCATACTCACTAAGCGAACGAACAGCGAACTCCGAACTCCGAATTTGAATTCGGTCAATGTATACGTTAAAGCGAAGGCGAATCGAATGGCATTTTCAGTTCGGTTCGCCATCGTCGTCGTTCGGTGGAAGAGCGGTACATCAAAGAGGTTCACTGTTCGGTGTGGACGGGATTCGCTATTTCTAGTGTAATTTCGAACCGAACGTCGAATTTGCGTTGAAATGTTCAGTTGCCAAAAATCGGAGGGTTAGCGCCAGTCTTTCCTTAGGTGGAATTGCTTCTCGAAAATTTGTTGACTTTTTACAAATTTTTTCACTAATTTTTCCAGGTAAAAATTCAAAATCCGCAGGGGATATTCTCCAAAAATTACTGAACTGCCCTTAATCATTCCTTAAATCAGGTCCAATCCCCTTTATTGATTCGGACTTTGATAAAGTTTTGACATCCAATATCTTCGTTTCCTTTCTTGTTCTTCACTGGTTTTCAGTAAACCCGCAATAACTATGAAAGACTATGCTGCAATAATTTCATCACACATTTTTACAATAAATGGAGTCGATGCCGAATGCCCACCGAATAGCGAACTTTTTAAACACTGTATTCGGTGCGGACTTTGCTTCAACGAAACGAAATCGACAAATTTCTGCCGAACGAACTCCGAACCTTCGTTGTTCGGAGTTCGCTGCTCGTTCGCTTAATGAGTATGCACCTTAAGAATTCATGAACGGGTTGAATCCGTCCGATAATGCTGTAGATATGATATGATATGAATTTTGCTGTATAAATCTTCATTCTTTCGTAACTTATTGTGTTTAAAATCGCCCGTTAGGTTGGAAATGATGCAGTGAAGGTTCATGCAAAATTTCGTGAGAAAATGGTTTCACAAAAGCTACTGACATTAAGTCAGTGCTTCTATGGAATTTTCTTAAAATTATGGACAACACAATATAGTTTATAAAATAGTTTCAAATTTGTAACATTGGTTTACCAATTGGTCCATCCATCTATTCGACTCTTTTATCAAATAGTAATCTCACAAAAAGTTCGTAATGAAATCTTTATCAAAGCTCGAAACAAATACATGAAACGTACACAAAGAACAATCCGATTTATAATAGCATTACACAACGGTTGTTCAAATTCAACCGATGCGCGAAACGAAAGATCAAACTATTGATACAAATCTACGTATACAATCCGCATCTTCCAAGAGTCCAGCTGATCACCTGTTGGTCGAGTGCATAAGCCCTCGTTCTACATATCTCTCGAACCTGAATTAAGATCCATCGTCAAAATTGCGAATTCTAAACTAAATGAACGAAGCGATGTTGTCGGATTGAAGGGACGCCAATCGAACCGTTATCTATATGGCACTGTGATATACATAATATACAGGAAATCGACTCGAGCGCCGCCACGATGAATAGGACTGAACCTTCAGAGTATTCGCCATCGAAAAACGGCAAAAATGGCATCCTTCTGAAAGTCAGTGCAAACGATAGAGGATGTTCTCTTATACCGTTCCTTGATGATTTCTCGATTTGGCAAAGTGAACCCCACATATCGGTTGCCACTTTACCGCGGATGCCATCTCTACCGCGAATTTTACATGGGATGTGCCACCTTGTACGCTGGATGTATATATATATATATTAATTTATAGATATAGGAAAAAAAATATATATATATATATATATCTCTGCCGACCCACGATAAATGTCCACGAGCCGCCACTGCTTTCAAGTGAACACCGTATGATTCCATCGATTGACGATGTCAACAATGAAACTTTTGAATTACCGCATATGTGTGAATAAAGTGCTTAAAACTGCTTCCGAATTTCGTTCATCGAAATCGTTCTATATTCGACTTGGGATATCTAATGTTGCAGTTAAGGTTATACAGCGTGTTCCTAAATTGGAGGTACAAAAGAAGAGGGGAGATTTCTTAAGTAATTTGAAAAAAAAAGTCGTGGGATCGTGAACGTTTGGTTTTCGAGATACAGGGTGTTTCTCGTAGTAATACTTTTTTTGTAATGATTATACGGGTCTATCGAATCTTTATAAATCATTGCTACAGATCAGGAAAATAATCAAAACCACAAAAAAATTTTTTTCGAAATCGGTAGCAGATACGACAAAACTACAAGAAACCATAAAGTTTGATATAACAACAAAGCTCCTTTTTACATGTTTTCAAATTAACAGTGACTCACTAAGAAAAACTTCCGGAGGAAAACAGAGTCTGTTCCTATCAAAATTGGCATGTCACATGGTGTAAACTCTAAATTGTAATATCTATGCCAAATTTCAGTTGAATATCTTGTGAAATGTACATACTAAACTGCATTGGCATACAGGCTAAACTAAGTGAGGGTAGTCAGATATGGTGAAAACGTAGCGCCTGACCCAGAATGGGCGGCTGCGAACAGAGTCTGTTTCCCATGTGAGGGTCTGCAGAAACAAAAACTCGTGAACACGCATGGAAAGCGAGACGTTTTGTCAGAACGCCAAAACCCCTCTAAATGATATGTCAATTCAGGAAAATTACCCCAGGCAAGTAGGATAAGATCAAAATCTGGGATTCTGGGGGGACAAAACATTGACTAACAAATTCCACAGAAATAAGTCAAAGACCAAAACATTCAGATTACTAACGTACAACGAGAGATCGCTGCACTCAACAGAAAAATTAATAGAACTGGAAGAAGAACTAACCGAGATAAACTGGGATTTCGTAGGATTATGCGAGGTGAGGAGACGAGGCGACGAGAAACTACTTACCCTAAAATCTGGCCATACTTTATACCACAAGGGTAATACCGAACACTTGAACGGTGGTATCGGATTCTTCACCCATAAGGAACACACACAGAACAATGTCAGCATAAAAAGAATATCAGAACGCGTAGCTTACGTTACAATGTCCTTATAAACACTACAACATGAAAATAATACAAGTATATGCCCCTACATCCGATCACAGCGACGAAGAGATCTAGAGTGTATAAGAAGACATCGAAAAGGCTACCCAAGAAGCAAAATGCCACTTCACCTTCATAATGGGGCCAACGACAAGGTCGGCAAACAGATGGACGCCTCGAAGACAGCGAGAGGGAACTTCGGCTCGGAAGGCAGGAATGAACGAGGACAACTAGACTTCCTACATTACCACACAACATCTGATGAATACCTAATTCAAAAAAAAAATGAATTAGCCCCGATAGAAGAAAAAAAATGATGAAAAGCAATGCCGTGAAGTCAGGAGCTTTTGAGCGCTCGTTCATTCATCTTGTAGGTGGATTCGCATTCTCCAGTTTTAGAAACCAATTGGAAAAAATTTGACAGCTGCCAAAAAAATTTCAAACTCAGGCGAAAATCCAGACTTCACGTCAGTGCTTTAGGTGACCAATTTTTTTTTGATTTCATACCAATCCAATGAATAGTTTCGAAATTATCAGGAAAAAATAGTTTGAACAGCTATATTTAAGGAACCCCTAGTCCAATTTTGCTCATTGATGAACGTGAACACGGCATTTGAGATTTGAACCTACCCTGAAAATTTCAAGTTTCTAAGTCGTTCCGTTCGAGAGTTATCGTGTATACGGCCGGACGGACAGAATCAAATTTTCCGACGGATTCGTCATCAGTGAGTCGAACCTAGTCGATTGAGACCATTTTCGGCTCAAAGTTCGAAAAATACAGACATCGTGACGAAATGATATAGCCCTCGTGTAACTAGTACGAGCGCTCAAAAAGATGGTCTCCCCAAGAACAATGAGATGGACCCCTCCCGATAACCCTAAAGCCATCGAAATCTCAATCTGCACTTCTCTCCGTCATGTACAACAAACAGACGTCTGTGTCCTGAATGACAATATCACAGAAGCAATCCTAACAGCACAGAAACGACATCACAACAAAGAGGTGAGGAATTCTCTCAAAGAAATGAAAGGAGGCCAATCCTCTGGCGGAGACCAGACAGTGATTGGAGTGGTGAAAAATGGAGGAGACCAGATCATTGAAAACCTTACTGCCTTGCTAAACTTATGTTTCGAAAAAGGCACGGTCCCCAAGAAATGGGGGTTAAAATCCTTATCCACAAGAAAGGCAATATAACTAACTTAGAGAATTATGGACCAATAAGCATACTCTCTCATATATACAAACTCTTCACTGAAATAATCACAAAGCGCCTAGAAAACAAACTTGGAGCATACCAACCCCGTGAGCAAGATGGTTTTCGAAAGGGCTATGGCACAAATGACCACCTACAAACAATAAAGACCCTAATAGAGAAATCAATAGAATACAATAGACCACTGGCCCTAATCATCGACTTCAAAAGCCTTCGACACTATCGAATTACAGTCTATACTAAACGCACTCAACGAATGCCGAGTAGACCACAGATAAACGAAACTTCTACAAAATATATACAAGAATGCCACGGGAAACGTAAAAACTCAAGCACTAACTAAAAATACAGAATAGAAAGAGGAAAAGGACAAGGTGATACTATATCCCCTAAACTCTTCACTGCGGTGCTGGAGCATGCATTCAAACAACTAAACTGGCAGGATAAGGCCATAAATATAGACGGCGAACAACTACATCACCTTCGTTTCGCTGACGACATAGTAATAACAACCGACAATCTAAGATACGCAGAAGAAATGCTGGAAGATCTAAAGCAAGCGGCAGCAAAAGTAGGACTGTATACCACAAAACACAGTTTATGAAAAACCTGGTGGCCAGCGGAAACCTGATGACAGACGAAGGAGACGAAATAGAGCAAACGCACAAATATAAATATCTTGGTCACGAAATACAAATCTGCAGAGACAACCAGACGAGTGAAATTACTCGACGTACAAGGCAGGCATAGGCAGCTTTTGGCGAAATGAAAAACACCCTTAAAGGGAAACTGCCTATATGCCTATATGTCTGATGCCTGTAATATGTCTGAAAAGGAAAGGGTTCAACCAATGCGTGATCCCAGTGATGACCTACGGGGCGGAAACTCTGACCATAACGAAGAAATCAATAAATAAACTTCAAGTAGCGCAAGGAGCGATGGAAAGATCGATGCTGGGAATAACTGAAAGAGACAGAATGCCGAACGTAACAATAAGAAACAGAACCTCATGGAGTGGAGACCCGGAGAAGATCCAGGGAAGCAGAGGAAGACCACCAAGCAGGTGGAAGGACGACATTAAACGTGTGGCAGGAAACTGGATTGGCACCGCGAAAGACAGAAAACAATGGAAACAATTGGAGGAGGCCTATGTCCAGCAGTGGACGAGAAATGGCTGATGATGATGATGTAGATACTATGAGAAAAAAAAACTTGAAAAAAATTCAAACTTAAACACCTTATATCTCGAAAACGAAACGTGTGCGATTCCATGTTTATGGGACTTTTTTTTCTTAAAATTACTCAAGGAATCTCCCCTCTTCGTTTGTACTTCCACTTCAGTATATTGGTGATCGCTCGCCGTAAATTCTTCATTGCTCCATCAAGTGGCCAATCACGACCGAATGCGTTGATTGAAATAATATTTTCAACCTTCGTTTCCGCTCCACTTCGGCCAAAAATAATTCATAAATTGTTCATTCATTTTTGGACACACAAATTGTCTTTCCTTCATACCCTATATATGTATAAGAAAAATATTTCGGAATTTTTGCTTGAAATTGTGTGGGTATTCACATCCTGCATTTAATCAGGAAAGTAATAAAATGTACGAATTCCGAATTCAAAGCATATGTCATCAGATTTCTGGCCAACCGATAGGAATCGTTCAGCACTCACTTGAGGAGAGACAGCTACAAGTCTAGTTGCATCGTTTCTTACACACCCCTGGACTATTTTTCCTCAAGGACTACCTCAAAATTTATCAGCCGAAAGGAATCTTCCCATTGTCATGAATAGGCGATGTTCGAATTGATGAGGGAGGACATTAATAGGATGAGCTCGGCAATAATTGAGGTGAAATGGCAGAAACTCTCACTTTAATGACGTCCTCTCAAGTAAGCAAGCCGGGGGACGCTGAAAGCTATGAACATAAATTTCGATTAGGGAAAAACCGTTCAGTTCGGCAGTGTGAATGAAAATGAAGTCGAATCCCCAGCATCGATCTCAATATTATCTTTTCCTCATTCTGCGACCGTCAATTGAAGTGCCAGTTTCTGTCGAATACGGTTCTACCACTCACTATGAGGTAAACAATTAACAGTGCTATGTCTCAGGTGGCGTGAGGACACAGTAACAAATCCTTACAGAACACAATCGAATCTCCTAACTCGCACAATCTCTGAGCTTATGGGGATATCCAGAGATCTGGGAGAGTCGGGATATAGCATTTCGAGCAAAAATCTGTTATTTTAGAATTTTGAGCCGTTGTAGCGTTAGTTCATTGATCAGAAGAAATTTCAGCATGATATTACAGTATTATCGTTTCTCGAGCCTTTAATTTGAGTTTTGTGTATTTCGTATTAAAATTGACTCAATGTTAGAGGTTTGAAAAAAAATCATTCCGAATTATGCTGCAGCGACGTGTAGGTGCAAATAACATTCGAAAGACGAAGGGATCAAAAATCGAATAGTCTGTATTCCCGAAAAAGTCGAGTTATTCATCATAGAAGAAGCATGATGTCTTGAAATATAACTTTTAGTTTCTATGCTTTTGAAATGAACTACAAAATGAATCAGGAACAGGTTTCATAAACCCTCCATAAAACTGGATAAGGAAGTTGATTTCATAAAATTTTGAATATTCATTTGTAGTCAGCCTGTACAGATAAAAATTTATAAATTTCCTTGCATCCATGGAAAAGAGAATTTGTCCCGAACTCCTGGTGAAAGTGCCTATTGTAAAAATCTTAGAAAATTTGAGGCCTGAAAGTAGAAGATTGCATTTGAATGCGCTTTGCAACGGGATTTTATGAACAGTAGTTTTTATACAGATGACCTAAGTAAATATTTGAATTTGACTCAGGATCGACGTCAGATTATGCGACAGAGATCATTTTCCATCTCTCTTCCGGATGCGCAATAGCATACCATGTATTTTATACCATGGAGTCTAACGATAGAATTGTTGCATATGGCCAACTCATATTTCCGGATTGCAGTTGCATAGAGTATTTTAGTAGGGTAGAAAATAGAAAACTTCCATTTATTTCAGTTGCATTAATGATTTTTGTGGGAGCTCTCTCGCAAATCAATAAAATTTTACGAGAAAGCCAGATGAATTGAACCATTATTCAATTGATTATTTAATTCACATTTGCAAGGATGCAATGGACAGTTTCAAACATGAAATGAAATGAAAAACAAGGGAGGTGGATGAATGAATAAAAGAATAGGAAATTTATAAAGACTCATTTATTGCCCTCTAAATAAAATTAATTCAGTACCCTTATTTCTGATATTTTCACCACCTATTGCATTCTGACATAATGAAATATAATTGATTCTCGTTGTGAGGTATGCCATACAGACATATTTAAACAACAATATCCGCGTATACTTTATCAGCTAGCTTATTATTCATTAGGTAGGTATATGATGAAAACTGAGAAATAACAAAAACCAATCTCAACCTTATCCATGTTACGCCCATGTGCGTTTGCTTACGATGTTGCTGGAGAAACACCACACTCATGAGTCATAACTGGCCGTTCGATATGGCTGTTTCCGTCTCGCTCTTATACGAAGAAAAGTAGTCGAATGCTTTTTTTTGTGGTTCTCTATTCGAAGAGTGGAAGTGTTTTGCGCGAGAATATTCTTCGAAATTCAGGATTGAATACTCGGAAATTCAAGGTTTCAGTGTCATGTCTCTCGGTGCTTTTTCGTGAAGCAGATATTTTCGGAAAAAGATTTGGAAAATAAAAACCGAAGAATTCGTTAATAACGTTGGAGGTATAAAGAAGAAGATTCACAATTTTTGGCCCGTAAATACGACAATGTGGGCTAGTCAAATAGCTGATTATTATTTTTTCGCAGTACAATGTGATGAAGTCGAAATTCTTGTATCTTTCATCATATATTCCAAAGGCTACTTTCAACAATATGGTTCAAACGCACACACAGCTATGGAAAAATATTTTTCATGATCGGATAACATATATCGCACCCGTCGTGAAATAAGGAGACAATTCAAAAATGGTCCATTTTGTGTAAGTTACGGTATTGAACTCAGGAAGTAACCCTTTTCGTACGTGCAATATCGGAATAACTCTAGTTGGCCTCTCCGCCATATAAAAAACTGTTCATGAACAAAAATTTGAAAATCACTGCCGTGAAGTCGGGAGCTTTCGAGTGCTCGTTCATCCACCTTCTAGGTAGATTCGCATTACCGAGTTTAAAAACAAATTCAAAACATTTTTGAGAGCTGTCAAAAACATTTTCAAACTAAGGCGAAACTCCAAATTTCACGTTAGTGCTTAAGGCGATTTTTTTTCGATAATTCGCTAGAATTTTTTTAAGGTAACTATGGTCTTGGTAATGCGATCTGGAGAAAATTTTCCACGTAGTTTGAATATAATACTCTTCATCTATATGCAAAATTTCATTTCACTCCAAATAGTAGTTTTTATCATTGATGAACGTGATCGCGAAATTCGCTGTCCAAACCAACCTTGAAAATTTCGAGTTCCTTAGCCCGAAAGTGATAATTTTCTATGGTTTCTATGGTTCTAGTCATGTGATTTGGAAAAAATGTAGCTTGAATAAATCATTCTCCATTAAAATACAAAATTTCGTCACGATCAAATCCGTAGCTTTGGAATTATCAAGAAAACTAAATTTCAAACGGCCATATTCACGGAACCCCTAGTCTAACTTTGCTCATTGATGAACGTGACCGCGACATTCGAGATCCACACCTATCCTGAAAATTTCAACCCTCTAGGCCTTTCCATTACAAAGTTATAATTTTCTGTGGTTTCTATTCATATTTACGGAACCCCTGGTCGAATTTCGCCCAATAACGAACTCAACCGCGGCATTTGAGATTCGAACCTACCCTAAAAATTTCAAATTTTAAGTCGCTCCGTTCGATAGTTATCGTGTGTACTGACGGACGGCCGGATGGACGGACGGACAGAATCGAAGTTTCCGATGAATTCGTCATCAGTGAATCGAACCTAGTCGATTGAGACCATTTTCGGCTCAAAATTCGAAAAATACAGACATCGTGACGAAATGATCTAGCCCTCGTGTAAGTAGTTCGAGCGCTCAAAAAGGTAACATTTCAAAGTTTTTGGAAATGCAGCAGAATATGCCACCACGACGGGAAAAATTGCATAAATTGAATACTGGGTCCTATAATTATAATGTTTAAACAGACTGCTGCAGTAATTACGAATGGTAAGCGTGTTAAATTGAGTAAGTACACAAAAGTATGAAACAAGAACTTCGGTGAACAAATATAGTAATACGTTGTCCCAACAACATCGATGTTTGAATTGTACTCTCATTCTACGCCGGGTGCGATATGCTAATTTGGATCACAAAAGATATAGAAAAAATACCGAGAGTGACAGTACACTTCCTTAAAAAATGTTTTCAATTCTGCATGAAGAGGATTTGCGAATTGGTTGGAGTGGTTTGTTAAATGAAAAGCTCGAAGTCTAGAGTAATCTAAAAGTTGGAATATAAATTTATAGTTCAGGAGAACTCCATAATCTAATAAGATGATGGAAGAAATAAGTAGGATTTTTCAGGATATACCTTAAACTACGAAAACTCAAAAAATTCCAAGAACGGCTTACTTACCTATGCCTTCCACAATGCATGCCAATGTTTGTTCGGTATAAGCCGAACAGGAGAAGTGCGTTTTTATGTTATCAGTGATCTCCGTATACGATCCTCGACAAACATCCTGGCAGATGTCGGGGACCCTTTCCTGGATACAGCAGGGCACGTGGTTTCTTCCATCTGCCATACATTTCACGATAGATGGGAAGTCTGTCTCGCAGTTTTCAGGATCTTGGCCGGTACTACCTGTAAATTACTTGAATGTGACTGTTTTCCATATTTTCAGCCAACACAATTTTAACGTAGTTCCTCAAAGCTCAGCAGCAATTGTTTTGAAGCTACTCATTAAGAGAGGTGACTAAATTGTTATGAGAGTCTACCAAAACTGAACGGAAATAATCAGAAATACTTCTGATCATGGTTCAGTTCATTTTATAGTGAACCATCATACATGGTGATTTCCGCCATACATTCACCAAAATTTCAATATTCAGTATTCGTTTCAGGAAAGTTCTTTTATATGAAAGTTTTCCTTGAACAACTCGTTCCATTTATTTCTATAAAAAATTATTAATTCGAAACTGTATACTACTTCCTCATTGCAAACCGCAATATATAGGGTGTTTCATGAGTGGTTGGTCAAAGCCTAGTGGTGAAAGCAGGTCATCCGGGTCTTTCAGAAAAGTTGCTTGATTCGTATCCTTAGGCTATTAGTTTTGTTTAGGAGATACAGGGTGATCTATCGATTTCGACCTGAATTTATGATTGCCATAACTTTGGAATATGAGGTCCGATTTTCATCAAATTTCATGGGATTGTTCACTTCAAAATGCCCTATCGAATTGCTCACAAAATATCAATATTTTCAGGGCAGTACTCAGAATATCGTGTTCTATCCTTCAACATTACTTAGAGAAATTGCGTAACTGCCATGAAAAAAAAACATAATTCAATGTAAGGAATCTAATTTCCGCTTTGAATGGCAAACTTCTAACAAGCGATTAGCGATCGAACGAATTCAATTTTATGTAATTTTTTGAAATGCGGTTCTGATTTTAGTCCTTTCTTTATAATATTTCTTGTCTTTCGCTGAAAATTTGAATTTTATAACTTCCTGTTCAACTCCTTTGTATTCTCAACCCCCAGCACCCACTGATTGTTGTAACCCGCTGCGTGAAGAAGTAATTGAAAGTACGCATAATCAAGCTTTGAATTCTTTTGAAACCACATATTGAATTCAGGGACAAATGGCGTTAACCCTCTTGAAACATTGAGTGCACTTGCTTTAAAACAAAAAAATTTCGACTTGTATTCCTCAGGAAATTCGCTAGATATCGCTTTCTTCACACATTGAATATTTGTGTTCCTTGAATTCAAGGAAAGATATTCTGTGCCTCCAAACATAGCTGTGAAATTCAAAGGTACTCCTTTCATTCAAAATTCAAACGATGTACACCAATTGTGGGTATTTCGATATGATATTTGTTTACGACTTTTGCAATAGAAATTCAAGAACACCAGTGCGAGAATATCGTCACAGATTTCGAAACAGGAGAACGCCCTGTAGCATTGCCCCCAGGTCCCCAGATCTAACTCCTATGGATTATTTTCTGTAGGGTTATCTGAAAGAAAATGTATTTGCCGTTGAAATAACTTCACGAAAGCATTTGAGGCAGAGGAAAGAAGAAGATTGCATAAGCTCTGAGCTTCTGATGGGGTCTCACAGAGACCTAGGAGAGACGGGATATAAACAATATATAAAATATATATATATATACAATATACAATTGAAACGAAATCTCGATATGATGAGGAGGGCAATCAATAATCTTCCGAAGTGATGGCTTCCGTAAGTTCAGGCCGAAATCCATAAATCACCCTGAAGCTCCTAAACTAATATCTTCAAGATAAAAAACGAGCAACTTTCCTGAAAGGCCTATATGACCTGCATTCACCCCTAGGCTATGGCCAACCACTCATGAAACACTCTGTATATTAAACTTATTCGAATGAAAATGTTTTTATATGGGCGTTTACTTTTGAAAGCGCCAAACTAAAGTAATTCTCATGGAAATCATGAATTTATCTGTCGGATCAAAATAATTTGAACGAATAAACTAAATTTCAATAATACAGACAAGAAAAAAAGAAAACAGACTACTACCACTACTTAAAACAATTGTTCGAATTGTCCAGTACATTGTTCAATACATTTTACACATCTTTTCCGACGCATTTCTGCCCAACACAAATTTATTCTTTCGATCAGATCCTCTCGAGTTTGAACACGAATTTTATATTCATTTTCTTTCAGGGTGTCATAGACATAAAAATCCGAAGGCGTAAGATCAGGGCTCGTTGGTGGCCATTTTACCGGACCATAGCTTCCAATCCATTGCACCCGAAATAGTCATTCATTAAGTCCCGCACATTCCGGTGTTGGGAGTCATGAGAGGTGAACTTTTCGGACCAGTAATACTTCCCGATCGCCTCAACGCTGAAGAATTCTTTACACCAATCAAAAGCAGCTTAACGCACATATTGGATAAAATGCCCCTGGCTAACAGACAAAATGTCTGGTTTCAAATAGATAGCTGCCCAGCAGCCCAGCTTATAAAAGCAGGAATGTACGGGTCTTTTTGAATGAATTTTTTGTGGTGCAATGGATTGAAACACCTCCAATGAAAAAGTATATAAAATTCACGTTGAGACTCGAGAGGATCTGATCGAAAGATAAATTTGTGTTGTGCAGAAATGCGTCAGAAAAGTGTGTTATAAGTTATTAGTAGTCTGTTTTCTTTAGTTTTCTCATACAATCTGAATTATTAAAATTCAGTTTATTCGTTTAAAATGTTTTGATCCTACAGATAAATTCATAAATGTTTTCAAAATAGAGCAAATTCAGGTTTGAAATATCTCGACTTTTTTTTGGTATCTTGTTAGCCATGATATTATGGCAGAAGACTAGCAGCAAGCACAAAAGTTAATATGTCATTCGAAAACACACTAAATGGGGTATTTTTTGCTGAAAATGTCCATCATCAATGATTTTTCATCGATGAAAACCATTGGAAAAATATTACTGATTTTGTTCACTTCGGAATCGTGATATTCATCTCCCTACCACGCTCGCAATAAGAATTTTTTTGGCACACATAAATTCTTATCGTGTAGCAAATTTAATGACGTTTCCAGATATGCCAAAATTTGATGAGGCTACGAGGATAACTGATGTATAATTGATTTTATGGAAAAACTTGAATAATTTCTTCATTCAAGAAATGTTAAATTGAATAATTTCGACCATATGTTATTCGACATTTTTGTTGCAAATCACATGTATGATCTCCCCTTGAAGTTTGGCTCTTTGAAAAGTAGACACCCTGTATATCAAGAACAAGTGATATTTAAGCATCTCTGACAATCAAAACCATCTGCTTTTTCGAAATCTATTTCGTATTTTCGAACTTATCGAAAATGCGCTTTCAGAACTCCGTATCTTTGGAAATGTTCGCCCCAGTAACATCGGAACATACCGTACTGATTTTGATTATTCTGATGAATTTCTATCTGCTGGACGTATTCGATAATTTAAACATCACCTCTAGTTCAAAACCGAAATTGTATGATGATCATATTTAATTCTCAAATGATGATCACAGTGTCTCCATCATAGATGATTTGCAATTCAAATCAGTTGGGATATAATTATAGTGGCCAAAAATGTGCCACATCACGCACAGTGAGGAATTCCGTTTTGAGGCGGTGAAAATCATATTCTTTTATTGACTTGTCTCATACATTTGAATGTCTTAGAGGATGAATAAAGTTACATATTATTATTATCTCGTTTGTTGGTGCTACCAAACTCAGCTCAAAGCTGGTATCATTGGTCTATCCCGGGTACGAAGTACCAAAAAGATTAGACTGAATTTACATTGTGAACTTCCGTACTGTATGACAGGTGTTCAATATAACAGCCTTCTGGATGTCTGAAAAGGTGTTTTTAGGTAGTCCCAGTTTAGCGATACTTTCGTGCAGAGTCTTGGGCACCACTCCGGTTGATGATATTATCACAGGAACGATTTCCACTTTCTGGCAATGCCACATTTGTTTGATTTCGATGGCGAGATCCGCATATTTAGCCATCTTCTCCTGATATTTATTGATAATGTTGTGAGTGTTCGGAACCGCTACATCAACGAGGAAGACCGAGTTGACTCTTCTATCCAATACTACAATATCTGGTCTGTTATTCGTCACCTGTCTATCGGTGATAATGGACCTATCGTAGTCTGAAATTGTCATTCTCGAGAACCATCTGTGGCTGATACTTATAGTATGGTGTATAGGCGTTGAGAAGACCGAACTTGTTCGCCAGTTTCTGGTGGACGATGTTGCACACTTGATTATGTCTATGCAGGTAATCAGTATGAGCCAGCGCGCTACAGCCATATGCTGAATAGTCTCTGATTTTTGTTGACACTTCCTGCATTTGTCGGATTGGGTATTAGGATCCTTGATGATGTTCTTCTTGTAATTATTCGTATTGATGACCTGATCTTGAATAGCGATCATAAAGCCCTCAGTTTCTGGAAATAAGTTTCCGCTTGTGAGCCATCTATTTGAAGCCTCCTTCTCGATGTGTTGCTGGTTGAGTTCGTGGTGGTGTCGGCCATGCAATGCTTTTTGCGACCATTGTTCTTGTTTCTCCACATATGAAACTACTCCAAAATCTGCCTCCAGCAACGCGAGGTTCAGGGGCGTGTAACCCTTATCCGCTCTAGTTACTGTCCGATGAAGATCGGAGGTTTCGGCCTTCTTATAAAAGAACTCACGTAATTTCTGGACCTGTCGATTGTGCAGATTGATGAGGTCAATAAACCCCCTTCCCCCTTCCTTCCGAGGTAGTGTCGTTCTTATAGTGGATGACTTTGGATGGTGGTTGTTGGTTTTTGTCATCATTGTTCTTGTCGACCTCTGAATAGCATCCAACTCAGTTTTTGTCCATTTGAGTATTCCGAAAGAGTATGTTAAAACTGGTATGGCATATGTGTTGATTGCCTGTACTAAGTGACCTGCATTTAGCTCAGACTTCATCAGTGCTTTTACTCTTCTGGTGTATTGCTCCTGAATTCTTACTTTAGCCTGCTTTTGTTCCAGCAACCTGACCTGGCAGGTATTTGTAAGATTCTCCGTTTTCATTGCCTCTATGATATCTCCGTTTGGAAGTTTTATATCTCCGTCTATGACAGTGCCTTTTTCGATATGAAGGATTTTGCTCTTGGATAGACCAAATTCCATATGAATATCACTGGAGAATCCATGTGCTATCTCTAGAAGACGTTCAATTTGATGCTGGTTCGCCGCATATAGCTTAAGATCGTCCATGAATAGAAGGTGTGAAATTATAAAATTCATATTTCTATTAGCTTTGATGTTGAAGCCGTATTTCGTATTATTGAGCATAGTGGAGAGGGGATTCATTGCGAGGCAGAACCATAGTGGGCTCAAAGAGTCACCCTGGAAGATTCCCCTAAGGATCGGTATTTCTTCGCTGTTAATAAAGTTTTGACCGATATGCACATGCAAGTTTGTTCGCCAATCTCTCATTGTTGTTGAAAGAAAACCTATGATAGTCGGGTGGACTTTGTAGATTTTCAACACCTCGAGAAGCCAAGAATGGGGTACACTATCAAATGCTTTCTTATAATCGACAAAAGCTGTGTGTATATTCCGGTGACCCTTCTGGGCTTGTCGAAGTATAACAGAGTCCATAACAAGTTGTTCCCTGCACCCTTGGTGATCTCTTGTGCAGCCCTTTTGTTCTTCGGCCAATATATTATTTTCCTCGGCGTGCTTGTATATTCTGTTGGTGATGCATGCTGTTAGAATTGTATACAATGTTGGTAGGCACGTGATAGGTCTGTACTGTGTAGGGTCATCCGTCTTTGAACTTTTTGGCAGCATATGTGTTGAACCCAAAGTTAGAAATGATGGCATATCCTTAGGGTTGTGCAGGATGTGGTTGAATGGTTTAGCCAGTTCTTCGTGGACACTGGAAAATTTCTTGTACCAGAAATTTTGGATGTTGTCTACTCCCGGGGAAGTCCAGTTGTTAGCATTTCGGACAGCTTCTCTGATTTCTTCTACGAAAATCTCATCGAATTGCATCGGTGCAACTCTCAACTGTTCCTTCTCAGTTTTTATCCAGCTGGCGTCTACGTTGTGATATTTGGGCGTTGACCATATCGAGGACCAATAATTCTCTAAACAATGCTTGGACGGCATTGGTTTGTTGATGTTAACATTTTCAGTTTTTAATTGTCTGAAGAAGGTTCTTTGATTATTTTGGAAAGTGCTGTTCTGTTGTTTCCTTTTCGTGCACTTGATGTATCTCGATAAACGCTTGGACTTCGCTTTCAATTTTTGCTTCAACAGGTCTACATGTTCACTCAGATGATGTTGATGATCTGGATCGTTGATATGTGTATTTATTTTCTTGAATATTTTTCTTACATGATTTTTCAAGCGTTTTGAAGGTTCTCTATTGCTCTGATATTGTGTTAGTCGTCCAAGCTCAGTTCTTATATCGTTGATAGCATGCTCCAGTCGTTGCTGCCACCACGGTTTTTTGCTGGTATTTTTGGCACGTACAGTTGGTGCATATACTAGTTGTGCATTCGGAGCACTGATACGGCTCCACAGTAAATGAGCAAATGAAGCTTCTCGGGAGAATTGTAGTCTTTGATGTATCTTTCCAGTGTTGAATTCACAGCTGCAAGGATATTATTGGTTTCTCTATTGGTCCTCAGTTTCGGCAGTTTTGGTCGACGTATCGAATTAGTGCCCTCAAATTCTGCTAGTTCTGCTTGCTCAGTTCGAAGAGCACTTTATCGAGCAACACTGGTTCAGCTGTTGTATCGGGAACAAGAGTTATGTGGTCTGTAGTAGCTATTTCGTCTTTGTCAGTGTGATCTTCTCTGTGAGAACTGTTTACTACTTCTCATGCTTCAGGAAGGATATTTACTATCTGCAGCTTATGAAGAACTTCTCCACTGATTTGCTTTAAGATCCGATCAGGAAGCAATTTGTTCCTTAAAATAGCTCTTCTCTGGTCAGCTATTCGTTGCTCTGTTATGTGTTGCAATTCTGGGTACCTTTCAACAAAACTACGGTGAAGTTATTATTATTATTATTATTATTATTATCATTATTATTGCAACATTGGAAGCGCATATCTCACCAACCACTAACTAAACAATACATAAACATTTTGAAACATCTATATATTACTTAGACCGTTGTAACAATTCTCCCCAATTTTACCTCATTTGTAGGGCGTGTGCCTTCCCCATTTATGTGCGCTTATGATTATGAACGAGAGCGTAATCATTGTCTGTGATTTTAGAATTTTGAGCGGAGAATGGTCTCAAATTATTAGGTTGGACTCAAAACTCACAAAAGAAGTGTTCGTCGTCCAATTCAATTCTGTCCGTTCGACCGTGAACTCGATAACTCTCGAAATAAGTGGCATAGAGTTTTGAAATTATCAGGGTGCATTCAAAGTCGGTAAAGTTTGTTGATGGGCTAAATCCGCAGAAAAGTTTCGTTGATATAGCCATCTGAATTAGTTATTCCGAATAATCCGAAAAATACTGTTGTAGTTAGTTTTAAGGATCACATCTCTAGAAGAGTTTTTGGAAAATCTTTTTTGAAACTTCGGTATCTCAGAAACTTTCTGCCACATCCTGCTGAAAGTTTTTCTGTACACATGAGGCATAAATTAATTTAGTAAATAAAAAATCAGCTTCTTAGCTTCTACGTATGAATAGTTTCAGATTTTTTTTGATGAATTCAATATAATTCGGTGATTCCATCTTCTGAAGATTATGGAATTCAAATGACAGTATTTGTCATAATGTAAATGAACACTGAAGGCCCGTTCGTTACACAGAAAGAGCGCCTGGCTTCAGTTAAGTGCTTTCACCATTTTGCACCATTGCAGAGCGTCTTGTGGAAAACAACTAAGAGGGTTTCGTTTTTGCTATTTAGCTACGAAAATTCAAAAAATCAATATTGTGGAAACCTGGCACAGTTAATACCAGATGAGTATTCAATTCAATTGTACTTTTTACTTCCAATGTTTGGTACCTCAGCGCATCAAAATATCTTTCTCCCCAACTAATTATATTGTTATTCTATTCGGATTCATATATCGTACCTTGTTACAAGAAAATATTCAATAGATGTTGATTAAAATTCTAGCTTATAAATAATCAACTACCCTTACGATAATATTCTGAAAATATGAAGTTCAAAGTTATTTTTGAGCCGAATATTGGGAAATGGTAATGTAAAAAGGTGTTGGTGATGGGAATCGACTGTTGAAAAGTCGAAGACTCACTCTTGTTATTCAACTGGAACTTATTTTCAATCATTAAAAACATTTCTTCATCCAATCTGATCGAATAATTTGCACCTAACTTGATAACCCAAGAATAAATCCCTCGTGAAGAGCCTACAATTTTCGATTTATTATATGCGATAATGAAAAGATTTTATTTAACACAATTATTTCATTAGCATAAAGTTGTATCGAATCAGTCAGTATAGTCAATTTTTTTGGAAGAGAAGTCTTGAATGATGTTGCAGGATGAATATGATATATCCCAATGTTCTCAAAACAACGTCATGATTAAGAGAATTACAGACTCAAAATAGTTAGTTCTGAATAATGAAGATCCATGAATTTGTATACCGCTAGTTTTCTCTAAAATAAGACCTTGAATAGAATTTGAAGAATGTTTTCAACCGCCAATAAACGGAAAATTGGTATGAAAATAACCCAGTTGAAAACAATGCTACGAGTATTCCGAAATAGTGTAAATGCAAAAAAAATCGGTTCTAATTCAACAAAACATCACAAGAAGCATTTTTTTCATTTAGAGGAAAAAAATCTTCAGATTACACCCGGTAATGACATGTAGTGTGAAGATTTCTACCGACTAAATACCACCTCCCTCCCACCTGGAGTTTGAAACGTTCCAGGAAAAATCCTATTAACCAGTTATCGCATGGTGATAGTTGACTCTCGCACGATGAATTCGTGTAGAGATTCGTATTTTCCCTATTTATTAATGTAAAGGTGAGGAATTTTGTGAGGATTCACATTTCGCTCAAAAATCAGAGCAACGCGCCCCCTCTGTTGTGGTCCATTTATATCTATAAATCTCATAGATATTGAGTGAGAGCAAATGGGATGGCCTACTCAAAGCTTGAAAAAGCCCAAGCACTGGTCGACGCAATAGAAAGAAAAGCCAGAATCAACCACAGAGAAGTCATTGCAAAACGACAATGAAGACTAAGAAAAAGAAGTCGAAGGAAATGAAGAATTGATGTTGGAATCTCCGGAGGACGATAACATCCCAAACCCAACAACACCCACAGAGATTAAAGAAATCATCAAGAAATTGAAAAACAGGAAAGCTTCAGGGAAAAACAAAGTAACAAACTTAATACTACGGAAATTTCCCAGAAAAGAAATAGCAGTGCAATGATGAGAACAGGATACTATCCAAAAAGATGAAAAACAGCAGAAGTAAATAAGTTCAATAAGCCAGGAAAAGATAGAAAATTCCCACAATAATACAGGCCGATGAGTTTACTGTCAGCATTCGGAAAAATTGTTGAGAAAGTAATTGCAAAAAGACTCAATGAAGAAAAAGAAGTGCCGAATCTGGCAATTTGGATTCAGAAAAAATCATCCCACAGAACTTCAACTCTTAAGGATCACTGAATATGTCACTGAAGGATTTCAGAATAAACACCACAGGATTAGTGCTATTAGATGTCGAGAGATCTTTCGACCAAGTTTGGACTTGCCTACAATTATTAACGATACCATAGATACCGTAGAAAATTCTAGCGGATTATTGAAAAAAAAATTGGTGCTAAAGCAATGACGTGAAGTCTGGATTTTTGCCTTAGTTCGAATTTTTTTTTGACAGATGTGAAAATTTTTTCAATTGGTTTCTAAAACTGGAAAATGCGAATCTTCCTACAAGGTGGGTTAACGAGCGCTCAAAAGCTTCTGACTTCACGGCAGTGCTTTTCGTGAATTTTCAATATTTCTTTCGGAAAGTATCGAAACCTATTTGCTTGAATTTGGCTTATTGAAATCGATTGAGGAAAAATTTGTTGTCCAGGTCTCTTCTCGGAAACTGTGAAAGCTTTTAGCACTAAATTTGCTCCTGGGAGCGTTACATTTTTGACGAAGACACATAATATGCCTTTTCTGATATATAAAATTCCCTACGACAAAATACAATGAGACCATATACGCAGCTTGGAATCATCTATATCATTGTGCATCCATGTCTTCGGTAAAACTACAACCCCTCCCTTTTACAATCAGATTGATCAGATTAATAAAAAAAAATTACGAAAAGCACTGCCGTGAAGGCAGGAGCTTTTGAGCGCTCGTACATGCACCTTGCAGGTAGATTTGCATGCTCCAGTTTTAAAAACCAATTGGAAAGATTTTGACAGCTGTCAAATAAAATTTCAAACTAACGCGAAAATCCAGACTTCACGTCTGTGCTTTGGTGACCATTTTTTTTTTCGATAACTCGCTAGTATTTCCTACGGTATCTATGGTCTTGGTAATGCGATCTGGACAAAATTTCTCACGTAGTTTGAATACATTATTCTTCATATATGAGCAAAATTTCATTTCAATCCAATAAGTATTTTCGAAATTATCAGGAAAAATATAGTTTGAACGGCTATATTTACGGAACCCCTAGTCTAATTTTGCTCATTGATGATAGTGATCGCGAAATTCGCGATCCGAACCTATCCTGAAAATTTCAAGTCCCTAGGCCTTTCCGTTCAAAAGTTATGATTTTCTATGGTTTCTATGGTTCTGATCATGCGATCTGGAAACAATGTAGCTCGAATATATCATTCTTGATTTAAATACAAAATTTCGTCACGATCAAATCCATAGTTTAGAATTTATCGAGAAAACAAAATTTCAAACGACCGTATTTACGGAACCACTTGTATAATGTTGCTCATAGATGAACGTGATCACGACATTCGAGATCCACACCTATCCTGAAAATTTCAAGTCCCTAGGCATTTCCGTTCAAAAGTTACAATTTTCTATGGTTTCTATGGTTCTGGTCATGCGATCTGGACAAAATTTCGCATGTAGCTAAAACACCTCATTTTCCATCTGAGTGCAAAATTTCATCTCGATCGAATCTGTAGTTTTTATGTAATCAGGGAAACAAAACTTTGAACGGCCATATTTACGGAACCCCTGGGCGAATTTTGCCCAATAACGAACTTAACCGCGGCATTCGGGATCTGAACCTACACTGAAAATTTCAAGTCTCTAGATTGATCCGTTCGAGAGTTATCGTGCTGACGGACGGACGGACGGACGGCCGGACGGACAGACTCGAATTTTCCGACGGATTCGTCATCAGTGAGTCGAACATAGTCGATTGAGACCATTTTCGGCTCGAAATTCGAAAAATACAGACATCGTGACGAAATGATATAGCCCTCGTGTAAGTAGTACGAGCGCTCAAAAAGTCAACTTGAAGCTTGTAGGCTTCAGAAATAATGAAGCATTGATTGAGTTTCTTCAAGTTACTCCTTAAATTTGAACTCCTTGTGACCTTCCGCTATGGCTATGTCATCAAATTCCTCATTTTTGAGCGCTCGTACTACTTACACGAGGGCTATATCATTTCGTCACGATGTCACTGATGACGAATCCGTCAAAAAATTCGAGTCTATCCGTCCGGCCGTCCGTCCGTATACACGATAACTCTCTGAGGGAATGTCCCAGAAACTTGAAATTTTCAAGGTGGGTTCGAATCTCGAATACTGCGGTTGAGTTCGTTATTGGGCAAAATTCGCGCAGGGGTTCCGTAAATATGGCTGCTCGAAATTTTGTTTTCCTGATAACTTCGAAAGTACTGATTGGATCGAGGTGAAATTTTGCACTCAGATGGAGAATTACGTGCTCAAGCTACATGCGATTTTGTCCAGCTCGCATGGCCAGAACCATAGAAACCATAGATAATTATAACATTATAATGGAAAGGCCTAGGGACTTGAAATTTTCAGGAAAAGATCTTGAATGTTGCGGTCACGTTCATCAATGAACAAAATTAGACTAGGGGTTCTGTAATTACGACCGGTTGAAATTCAGTTTTCTTGATAATTTCAAAACTATGGATTTGATCATGACGAAATTTTGTATTTAAATTGACAATGACCTATTAGAGCTACATTGTTTTCAGATCGCATGATCAGAACTCAGAACCATAAAAAATATAGAAAATCATAACTTTCGAACGGAAAGACCTAGGGACTTGAAATTTTCAGGATAGGTTCCAATCGCGAATTTCGCGGTTAGGTTCAGGTTCATCAATGAGCAAAATTAGATCAGGGGTTCCGTAAATATAGCCGTTCAAACTATTTTTTTCTTGATAATTTCGAAACTACTTATTGGATTGAAATGAAGATGATGATTAATGTGTTCAAACTACGTGGAAAATTTTGTCTAGATCGCATCACCAAGACCATAGATACCGTAGAAAATTCAAGCGAATTATCGAAAAAAAACTGGTCTCCCCATATATCCTCTGCATTTTCAAAAATAAAGTAACAAATAGGAATCCGCCCTGATAAAAGCGAAGGAAAATACCTTGAAAGATGGAAATACTGTTAATGACCAATGAAATTGTTATTCATTCGAATGTATAGAAAACCTACGTACCACTATCAGCTTGAGTTTTCGACAGTCGAACATCTCCCGAACAGCTGACTGTATGGCAAGTCCACACGAAATGAATAGGAAATCAAAAAATTACGAAAAGCACTGCCGTGAAGGCAGGAGCTTTTGAGCGCTCGTACATGCACCTTGTAGGTAGATTCGCATTTTCCAGTTTTAGAAATCAATTGAAGGAATTTTTGACTGCTGTCAAAAAAATTCTGAAACTTAGGCGAAACTCCAGACTTCATGTCGGTGCTTCAGCTGATCAATTTTTTTCCGATAATTCGCTAGAATTTTCCACGGTATCTATGGTCTTGGTGATGCGATCTGGACAAAATTTTGCACGTAGTTTGAATACATTATTCCTGAGCTAGGTGCATAATTTCATTCCAATCCGATCGGTAGTTTCGAAACTATCAGGAAAAAAATATTTTGAACGGCCATAATTACGGAACCCCTTGTCTAATTTTGCTCATTGATGAACGTGACCGTGAAATTTGCGATCCAAACCCACCCTGAAAATTTCAAGTTCCTAGGCCTTTCCGTTCAAAAGTTAGAATTTTCTATGGTTTCTATGGTTCTGGTCATGCGATCTGGACAAAATATTGCTTCAATATATCATTCTCGATTGAAATACAAAATTTCATCTCGATCGAATCCGCAGTTTCGAATTGATCGAGAAAACAAAATTTCAAACGGCCGTATTTACGGAACCCCTTGTATAATGTTGCTCATAGATGAACGTGATCACGACATTCGAGATCCACACCTATCCTGAAAATTTCAAGTCCCTAGGCGTGTCCGTTCAAAAGTTACAATTTTCTATGGTTTCTATGGTTCTGGTCATGCGATCTGGACAAAATTCCACATGTAGCTTGAACACCTCATTTTCCATTCGAGTGCAAAATTTCATCTCGATCAAATCTGTAGTTTTCAAGTAATCAGGGAAACAAAACTTTGAACGGCCATATTTACGGAACCCCTGGTGGAATTTGGCCCATTAACGAACTTAACCGAGGCATTCGGGAACTGAACTCACACTCAAAATTTCAAGTCTCTAGGTTGATCCGTTCGAGAGTTATCGTGCTGACGGCCGGACGGACGGACGGACGGACGGACGGCCGGACGGACAGACTCGAATTTTCCGACGGATTCGTCATCAGTGAGTCGAACATAGTCGATTGAGACCATTTTCGGCTCAAAATTCGAAAAATACAGACATCGTGACGAAATGATATAGCCCTCGTGTAAGTAGTACGAGCGCTCAAAAATGAAAAATATAGGTATACCTATAAAATATACATTTGAAACAATGAAGTGTGGAACGATGAAATGTCGGAACGATGAAGTGTAGGATGATGAAGTGTCTAAGATTTTGAAGACAATGATAAACCTTGCATGCTTATAAATACCTATCAATATGCACAGCTTAATGCATAAAAACATAAAAGTGAGTGATTTTTAGATGAATGAACAAACACGTCTGAAAGACATCATTTGGTTTATTGTAAAGGGTGTTTTTTTAGAGGTTTGGTTTTTAAATTGACAACACTGTTTCTAGTGATTGACAATTTGAGAGTTGGTGGTATATTTGAGGTCAGTACGTTTTGCCATTTCACTATGGATAGACTTACTTCAGAACAACGCAGGCAAATTGTGCAAATTCATTTTGAAAATCATTGTTAAGTTCGCCAAAATTACCGTGCCCTTCGTCCATTTTACGGTCGACATAATCGTCCATTCGAGCAAGTTATTTGGAAATCCTTCATTGAGACGCCTCAACATCCATTAAAAGTCACTGTTTGGTGCGTTTTATGGGCAGGTGGAATCAATGGTGCATATTTCTTTAAAGATGATACCGGCCAGAATGTTACCGTCAATAGAGAGCATTATAGAGCCATGATTGTCGACTTTTTTGCTCCCCATCTGAATGGTATTGATTTGGCAGAGTTGTGGTTACAACAAGGTGGTGCAACATGCCACACAGCGCGCGACAACGTCAATCAAGTACGGGAAACATTCGAAGAGCGCATAATTCAACGTAATGGTCCTGTGAGCTGGCCTACGCGATTGTGTGGTCTCACACGGATGGATTACTTTCTTTAGGGACATATGAAGTCACACGTCGACGTAGATGAACGACAGAAGTTGGACCGCTTGGAAGCCAACATTTACCGTGTTATTGCCGATATACGACCCCAGTTGCTTGAAAAATTGGTCGAAAATTGGACTTCCTGTCTTCGCTTCATTCCAGTCAGCCGTGGCGCCTATATGCCTGAAATCATTCTTGAGCACTAATGGCATAAGAATATATTTGACATAAAACCAATACCATGACAATGAAATTTATTTTTAGGTGTCTAATTTAGATAATTATCTTGAGATTTAACAAAAAAAATTCAGTTAGTAATAAATATTTGAAAATCATCAAATCGACATATTTTATTCTTGCTACCTCTGTTAGCTACCACAATCGAGAGTTTCGTACAGGAAATTGTTGGGCGTCTCATCAAAATGAAGCTACTCAAGGAAAATTAGCTTGATAGTAATCAAGTGCAAAAATGTACCATGGATCCTGGACTTATATTTTTAAACCTTGAATCAGAAAATTATAATAAAATATTCATCTCATTTTCTTATACAACCTCCATTCAATTGTAAACAATTGACTAAACGTCGTAGTACACCCGAAACTAGATCACCTCTATACTTTTCGGTGATGGTGGTTCAGGACAGTAAAACTGACTTAATTAAATAATCTTTATATCGTGGCGCTGCTCGTTCAACTTCAATCTTCATTGGTCCCATATGCGTTCAATGGGACCAAGATCTGGTGAAGCTGAAAAGGTTGTCACTTGGTGTTCTTGCATCCAAGCTTGAGTATACGCCGAAGTATGGCATCTTGCATTATTCTGCTGAAAACGCCACTCCTCTGGACATAAATCATGCGCCGTTTCAAGGAGACAATCGTTAAGCCACAATTCTTTTCACTATTAATTGTACCATCAACAAAAATATTAAAATTATGAAAAATAATAAATTCCGTATACTTTCTAGACGGACTATATATTTCGATTGAAAATGAACTAAAATTTCAATTTCAATTCAGCTGTTCATTAGATGAGATATCGAAAATATCAGAAAGATCTCTTCTTCCATGGTGACAGTTAACAGGAAAATTCATAGCAGTTGAAAATTTTCTACTCACCCTCCAATATGCTCTGAATGTTGCAGAATCCAAGACAATTCGAAGATACATTCCTCATCTGGCAACAGTCGGTATAATTGTGGTTTCTGCTGCTGAAAGGTGTCTTCGGTTCGAGTGACGAATCCGTCATGTTAGCTGGGGGCTGGAGAGCTTTGGACAAAACTGTAACAGAAGACATTCCGGAATTTAAAGTCTCAGTATTTTATCTGGAAGGATTTAATTCTAGGATCCAATGAATAACCTGAAGTGATGAACCACTTGATGTGGAAATTCAATTGATTGAAATCCAATGATGTCTAGTAAAGCTCTAACTGTAAAAAACTTCATCAAATTCATTTTGAAAGCTAATTCCACATAATGGGCCGTATTCATAAAAAATGGTTATGCTTATGCTTGCAAAGAATGTAGGATATCCTTTTTGAGCGCTCGTACTACTTACACGAGGGCTATATCATTTTGTCACGATGTCTGTATTTTTCGAATTTTGAGCCGAAAATGGTCTCAAACGACTAAGTTCGACTCACTGATGACGAATCCGTCGGAAAATTCGAGTCTGTCCGTCCGGCCGGCCGTCCGTCCGTCCGTATACACGATAACTCTCGAACGGAATGTCCTAGAAACTTGAAATTTTCAGGGTAGGTTCGAATCTCGAATGCCGAGGTTAAGTTCGTTATTGGGCGAATTCCGCCTGAGGGTTCCGTAAATATGGCCGCACGAAATTTTGTTTTCCTGATTACTTCGAAACTACAGATTCGATCGAGATAAAATTTCGCACTCTAATGGAAAACGAGGTGTTCAAGCTATATGCAGAATTTTGTTCAGCTCGCATCACCAGAACCATAGAAACCATAGAAAATTGTAACTTTTGAACAGAAACGCCTAGGGACTTGAAATTTTCAGGATAGGTGTGGATCTCGATTGTCGTGATCACTTTCATCTATGAGCAAAATTATACTAGGCGTTCCGTAAATATGGTCGTTTGAAATTTAGTTTTCTTGATAATTTTCAAACTACAGATTCGATCGTGACGAAATTTTGTATACTCATGGAGAATGATATATTCAAGCTTCATTTCTCTAGATCGCATGACCAGAACCATAGAAACCATAGAACATCATAATTTTCTCAGGAAAAGGCCTATGGTGGGTTTGGATCGCAAATTTCACGGTCACGTTCATCAATGAGCAAAATTAGACTAGGGGTTCCGTAAATATGGCCGTTCAATTATTTTGTTCCAGATAATTTCGAAACTACCGATTTGATTAGAATGAAATTTTGCACCTAGCTGAGGAATAATGTATTCAAACTACGTGCGAAATTTTGTCCAGATCGCATTACCAAGACCATAGATACCGTAGAAAATTTACGCGAATTATCGAAAAAAAAATTGGTCACCTAAAGCACTGACTTGAAGTCTGGATTATCGCATTAGTTTAAAAATTTGTTTGAAAGCTGTCAAAAATTTCCTCAATTCGTTTCCAAAACTGGAAAATGCGAATCCACCTACCAGGTGCATGTACGATTGTACGAGCGCTCAAAAGCTCTTGCCTTCACGGCAGTGCTTTTCGTAATTTTTATTCAAAGTAAAAGGAGACCTTTATGAATGACCAAATACTTTTTTGTGGAAGATATGCTTCTACACTACATATAAAGTATAAGGTTTTACTCGGAATATTATGAATGCGAGCTAAAGAATTTCCTTCAATTTTTACAAGTAAAAGCATGACTATTTTTGAGCGCTCGTACTACTTACACAAGGGGCTATATCATTTCGTCACGATGTCTGTATTTTTAAAATTTTGTTCTCAAACGACTATGTTCGACTCACTGATGAGGAATCCGTCGGAAAATTCGAGTCTGTCCGTCCGGCCGTAAGCACGATAACTCTCGAACGGAAAAACCTAGAGACTTGAAGATTTCAGTGTGGTTTCAGTTCCCGAATGCCTCGGTTGAGTTCGTAATGAGCCAAATTCCACCAGGGTCCCATAAATATAGCTGTTCAAAGTTTTGTTTCCCTGATTACTTGAAAACTACAGATTTGATCGAGATGAAATTTTGTACTCAAATGGGAAATGAGGTGTTCAAGCTACATGTGAAATTTTGTCCAGATCGCATGACCAGAACCATAGAAACCATAGAAAGTTGTAACTTTTGGACTGAAACGCCTAGGGACTTGAAATTTTCAGGATAGGTGCATGTACGAGCGCTCAAAAGCTCCTGCCTTCATGGCAGTTCTTTTCGTAATTTTTTTTATGAATACGGCCCAATAATGCGTTTAATGTTATATCATCAGTTATTCCGATCTCTTAAGTCATATCTCATTAAAGAGAAACGGTATATTGATATGGAGAAAATAGAGCTAAATTTATATCCATATTGATATGAAAATTCACCTGGAATTCAGTGGCGTAATTAGATACTCCAGATAGTCAGGGGCCCTGGTGCAAAAAAATAGGTCGGGGCCCCTAATGAATTGTTCTTTTCTAATATCTCTATACTTACTGAAAGTACGAGTATGTGCACGAGTGTTTTACCTGAGTATAGTTCTACAGTTGAGGAGTTCAGGAATATACTTGAATAAATAATGTTATTAGGTAATGAAAAGAAATGGATGAAAGGCAAATTTATGTATCCATATAAAATATTCAATTGTGGATCAAAATGAAAATTTAAAACAATGTATACATTTCATTCATTAACAAAGGTTAACTTATTCACAACTTCTTCCTAGCCTCATTTTCCGCGAAAGAATCAATGACTCTAGTTAAATCTAGACTTAATGCAGCTTTGTTCTCGATTCATATTAGACCTGCTTTACACGTGTCAAGTAGCTGAAGCAAGTAACTGAATCAAGTAAAGAAATTTAGTTACATGTATGAACCACTTGATTCATTACTTGATTATTTTCATGAAAACTTCGTGAATTGTTCATGCCTTATTTAATTCAGGTAGAAAAGGGTGGAAAACATTTACTTTGAAATTGGTCACATCTTTAATCATAGTTTTTTCATCTGCATCTAGTAAAAATGATGGTGATAGAATCATACCATCGAAAACGTGCATTTAATTATGACATTAGTGTATCTAATACATTTAGAAAATGTTTATTCTCCATTTCTCGTCCCTGCTTCGAAATCTGTGATCACAAGCTAATTCATCGAAGTGTTTTTTAACTTTTGTTCTCCTTTTTTCAGCGAATTGGGGATTTCGTACTCACAGATGAAAGAGATAAATAGAAAATAAATGTGCATCTCAATCGTGTTGGGTGGCAAGGAGAGCGAGCGCTAACAGATGTTTTTGATGACACCCAGTGCTACGAGCGGTGAAAAAGTACCTACTCGTTATGATGTAAGGGACAGAAGAAATGATGACACAGTACGGAAGCGTAAAAAATTCATGTAATTTTTGAATAATTCAATGTAACGTGAGTAATGTTCTAATGGAAAATCGATTGAATACATACTATTTACGTCATATAATATTATAAATTATAATTATTGGTACAGCGCTGATTTATATATTTCATATAAGTCACATTGAGCTTGTTCAAAAATTTTCACATATTAAGTTTTTTTCAGCTAGTTCAAACAGGGTTTATTGGTCAGCGCTTGAGGCTCCCCTAAGTACGGGGGGCTCGGTGCACCGGTGTAGATACGCCGCTGCTGGAATTCTGATTCTATGAGTTCAGTTCAACTCTTTTATGCGAAACAAAAAACCTTCCTCGGTAGTTTTAGTCATCAAGGGAAACTCACCACTCAGTTTGTGAAAACTTCTGACAATAGGATTACTGTTCACTTCACAGACATATATTCCAGAATCAGTGGGTTTTGCCTGTTTGATTAGTAGCACCCAAACATCTCCACCTGATGGAACGGATGTATCTTCCATAGATTCTGCAAAAAAGGACAAAAATTAATTCAATTCTTTGTGATACAAACAAACATTAAAATGGAACAATTGAATCCTAGAAGATTAACCCAACAAGAAGTGCCTGGCAATTTATTATAAATCTGCTGATACCAACCAAGACCATAGAATCAACTTACTGTGAAAGTATACACCTACTAGAACAATCAAATACTTCTTTATTCTCAGAACTCTGGACTCAATTGGTATGAGAAGTGTGGAAGTCAAGAACAACACATACGGAGATGCTTTGTTGTTTCAAGTTAATAAACAGTACTTTTAGCTATTCATCTTCGGTTTAATATTATCTCTATGTAATAAGGAACTGTAAGATAATTCGTTCGCTGGGGTGAAGTAAAATTTACTGATTCATGGCCAAATTAGGCTGTTTTATATTGGATGGCTCCTCATTCGAATACCTAAGAGCTTCAATAACTGTTGGACGTGTATTTTTCCAGATCAAGGTATCATTTGTGATCAAAGAATTTCGTTCTGAGATATCTCGATTCGATTCATGTGAGTTTTTGCTGTTGGTCCCCAAACGTATAATAGTAGTGTTCTTTCGTACTGATTCAACTGATGGAACTTATGTGATTTAAGTGAAAGCGATTTTGCAATCAGAACACATTCATTTACTTAAAGCCCGAAAGAATGCGCTCATTTCTATGTATATAAAATTCTATAACGTCAAACTTCAAATTTTGACTTTACCAATGTGATTTAATGGAAATAAGAAATTTCGCGATCAGAATAATCACTTACTATCACTTTGGAGTTGTGGAAGGAAAAGTGATTGACCACGAAAGAACGATCGCTTAAACTGATCTATGTGATTTAACTTACATAAATCACTTCGCTCAGTACGAAAGAACATTACTATTATGACCGGCAAAATTATCGCTCTGTAATGTCTCAGTTTGGTATTAATTGCCATCGAGCTTACTCTTCCTCGAAATAAAAAGTTCGCATTAATTTTTTACATTCGTTTTGGAGCACACCAAATTTTAATTTCATGAGAATAGGGAGAGAGAGGTTTATCGATGGAAAAAAATTCAGGTTTTTAACTACCCTACATTCTTATATTCTTTATCTCTTAATAGAATTGGGATATATTCTATTGATTTGTCGGCTAGCAAAGAAATCCACGCTTCATAGGAATCAGGGAATTTTATTGTGTCCAGCATACCCAACCCAAATAAAAATCAGAGGCAAAGTCCATAACAGTTGAAGTTAAGTCTGTTTTCCCCAGTAGATAATGAAATTCACCCCAAGATGATGTCAAAATAAAACGGCAAAATGATGCTTTGTGGTTTTCGGTCCTTGCCCTTTGTTACTGAGATGATACGATTTATTTTGAAAGCGCTGATTCGATAGCCTTTTCGAGCACGCAGAGAATGTCAATAATTGGGATATATATTTTTATTTCTTACATAAGGGTCTGTTACCGAAGTCATCTTGCGGATGTCAAAACAACAATTCATTTCGTTGCACCTGTGGCGTCGAAATGAATTGCTCTAGAGTTGTACTTATATTGGTAATGAGAAAAGAGTATTCAATCAGATACTCTTAGGTATTATGACCTCTTAATACAACCTGTATATTTCAAAGAATTAAATTTTTTCACTCTTTTCGTGCATATTTTAACTCTATTCTATGACAAAAAAGTCGAACCATTTCTAAACACTTTTCTCCAAAGAACCCCTAGCGGGAGATTTTTGGGGAAGTTTTGATTTTTTGAATATTTGATGGACAGCTCGTCGTAAAATAAAACCATAGAATGAAATTCGAAGAGAACTTTATAGCATAAAATTGTGTGAGCCTCATTGTGCGATGCGCATGAGTTACCGCATTACCGCAACCTTCAGGTTACGGAAGATAAAAAAAACAATATTACCCTAACCTAACAGATGGACAGAATTGAATTCGAACACAAATTCCTCATCTGTGAGTCCATCCTAATCGTTCGAACTCATTATCGGCTCAAAATAAGAAAATTACAGATATCATTGTATAAGAATCATTACCTTTATACAATTTATAAAGATTATAATATTCACAAAATGATGTTATCTATGCTTATTTTCTCGTCGATGTTTCGAACTTATACGTTCAGAAAAATAAGTTCACGAATGAAGAAAACAATAACGCTTTTGACATACTTATTTCATTTGAATCAAACCGACAAATTAAAAAACAATGTGAACGTCAATTGAATTTATTTATCAGATCACTCCTCGGGTTACTCATTCCTTCATTCGTTCTTGGTGAACAAGCCACCCCATCTAGCAGCCGCCCTAGAACGTGATGGCTGTGATCTGGGATCAGCAACGGAGGCATGTACCCAATCTCGGTTAAATCTTCGTCGTAGTATTTTCGGGGTCCTGAGGAACTGCAAGGGTCGATTTGATAAATGAGTGTCGAACAAAACCCCAAAAATAGTTTTTCACAGGTCACATGTGAATCACAGATTTTCCAAGAATTCACCAAACCTTTCAAACTCTCCACAAATATAAATTTAAATTTCAGTCGTTGTTATTCTGTTCTAATATCAATTAGTTTTGGGGCTCCAAACTAGGACGTGAGGAAAGTTTTCAATCTGAAGATTGCCTTTACAAGATCTTACGGCTCGCTCACACTGAAACCGTGTACTTGTGCCGACATCGTGCGTTGCCGATGCAACTTCAGCCCATAACCGTTTCGAAACATCTAGATTATTATAATTTCTTGGAGGTTTATCTCACAGGGTTAGTCTATTATGAACACAACTAATTATTTTTTCAATATCCATACTTGTTTAGGAAGAAAACAACAGGATTGAATTAAACTATAAATAATTTACGCAATTTGCACTGTAGATGTCGGCCGATATCGGCGGGAAATCCCAACAAGTTCGGATTCGACGGTTAATCGGCCGTTTTCGGGCGTCATCGGACGACGACGGTCGGGTTGGTGTGCGCGCTCTCTTCCTTTCAAAGTGTTTGATTCGATCGTCCGATATCGGCCGTCGTCGCCCGAGCAAAATTCGGCCGATGACGGTTTTGGTGTGAGCGAGCAGTTAGAGTTCGGGAAGTCAAGTTCGTGTTTGAATTCGCAATATCCCCAATGCGTCGAAAATGACAGCGCCTATTTCACTCACAATTTTGTTTTTACTGCAAATAATATAACCGTTTGTGCAAGTTTTGTAAATGTTCCTGGTGAATGTCCACCCGAAGCTTCGAATAAAGAACCACAGAAAGGAGTATTCGACTACTTTTTTTCGTATAAGAGCGAGACGGAAACCACCCATTTCGAACGGCCAGTTTTGACCCATCACTGTGTTGTTTCTCCACCAACATCGTGAACAAACGCACATGGGCGTAACATGGATAAGGTTCATATTAGTTCTTTATATTTCTCAGTTTTCATGATATAATTATAATATATCGTATTTTGTAAATTCTGAGACGAGAATGGTCCCAACTGATAAAGTTGGAGCTGCTAGCTGATGAAGTATACGCGGATATTGTTGATTCAATGTGTCTGTATGGCATACCCCATAACGAGAATCAATTATATTTTAACTAGCAGACCCGGCACGCGTTGCTGTGGCCTTACCTATCCCTAACTTAACCTTAGACTAACGCTATCCTAACCCTAACCTAACCCTATCGTGACATTCGTTACCCAAACCTAACTCAACCCGACGCATTCCCTAACACAAACTTTTTCATTTTTCGGGTTTTGGAGAAAAATCTGCTGCTAGATTCAACAACGACCCGTGTTGTGGGATATGTCGGTTCGACTTGATGTTGTTGCCTGCCGACCTAAAAAAACCTCAACTTGGGGAAATGCGAGGACCACCGGAAAAGACATCCCTGTCCGTACTTCGATAATCCCCCATGCATAGTGGTCCTTTCTCTCCTTTCTCCTCATGACTTCTGTCACAAAGCCGTAAACGCCTTCCAGCATTCTTCATGCTGTATAATTTCCTCTATTATATTCTCAACTGGCGGTAAGCGGCCTATCTTTCCAACCAGTGCGTTCCTTTCCTCCGTCCAGAACATGTGCTTCGGGTCATGATAAGGCATGATACAGATCATCCCGTGTCCGTCCTCTTAGTGAAGGTACCATAAGATCCATGCCCTGTCAAAAATTGAGTAAAATAGTCGTTTTATGCTCACATTGGATCCACTACTCCAAATTCCCCCGCATCCAAGCGGTATTTTACCCTCCATCATCCCATCTCTCTTGCCATTTTCTCAGTGTCATCCTTCTTGCCATACGTCGATTGCCCGGTAGTGCTCCTCCTACGATATAAAGGAAGCATCTTTCCGCCACCATTAGGTCAACTGGTAAGAAGCCAGGAATCACTTTGACAGCCTCCGCCGACGCAGTTCTGTATACCGAAGCTACCCTCAAGAGTCCCAGTCTCTATGCTGAATTCATCCGAGAGACATTACATTGCACTTCCCTCCATCCTGGCGCCGCATATTAGATCTTCTTGGTCACGGCATTATTTTAATAATAATAGTCACCCATCAAAACAAATCACAGTCAACATTAATCACTTTCACGAAGTAAATATTTATATAATATACTGACTCTGAATGGATTTACGGAATAATCTCGAATCATTCAGTGAAATCAATCGCACAAATATTTGACAACCAATATATATGTCACTCATTTTGCATTATGACATTATTCTTGACAGTTACGAAATCTATGAACATTTTGTATTGGAAAATTTTCTTTCTTTTATTGTATTTTTTCGGCAATTTTCCAATGTTTTCAATATATATTCTCCTATTCTGGACGGAGACGAATACAACAAATCAAAAACCATGAACATCTGTCCAGCCGTTCTTGAGTTATAAGTGGTGTAACTAACACGACTTTCTTTTATATATATAGATTTGTGAGAATGCAATAGGAGGTGAAAATATCAGAAATATACATTTTATTTAGAGGGCAATAAATGTATCTTCATATATTTTCTATTCTTTTATTCATTCTCCTCCTTTGTTTTTCATTTTATTTCATGTTTGAAACTATCCATTACTTCATTGCAAATGGAAATTGAATAATAAATTCAAATTAAATAATGGTTCAATTCATCTGACTTTCTCGTAGAGTTTTATTAATTTACGAGAGAGCTTTGAGAAATATTCTCTGATCAATGTTTGAAAGCATTAATAAAAACCAAAATGAATGGAAGTTTTCTAGTTTCTACCCTACAAAAATACTCTTTGCAACTGCAATCCGAAAATACGAGTCGGCCATATGCAACAACAAGTTTGGTACCACTTTTTCAGGCCCAATGCTCCTTCCTGTATTCTTTATTCAAAGACCCGAAGCAAAATAATCTCGAGACCACTCTCGCATACAAGTTGGTATTGGTCGCCGATACCACAGATGTCGCAAGTTGACATATTCATTCCCATAATAGAGATCTAGTCTCTAGTCTTCCGAAAATGTTAAGGGAGCCACAACACTGTCGAATAGCGGATATTTATATAGCGTGATGACTTTTTCGAAATAAATATGAATTTGATGAATGAGTGTCAGGCAATGAACAGACCAGGACATTTTTTTGAAATAATGAATCCTTATGAAAATGAAGAGGAAGCACAAGTTGTACAGGAATCCTGATATGAAAATCTTCCTTGTATTCTCTAGCTGCTTCCGCAGAATTTCCGTTTGCTACAGAAAGATAGCAGAAATGGATATCGGCTTTTTGGTGATTCCTACCTATGCAAGTATATAATCTCTTACCCAGCCATGTCAGAAACATAGAAAAAACTAATAGGTTTGTTAAGGAAATAGAATCTTGTTTGGTTCTAATTTGAATCGAAGGGTAGGTTTGTTTTATTTTTTTTTTGGGTTATTTCAGTTGGGATTTTGGGTTTTTGTCTGATGGTTGATGGGGAAATATTGAAATTGTTTGGATTAGGAATCTTTACATTGATCGATATTGATTTGATTAGTGATCTCAATACCAGTGTTTTAGACACTGTTTAGAGACTGTTTTTTTCATTATGTATAGGTATTATGTGAATTGTATTATTGTTTAAATAAATGAGTTTCAAAAAAAAAATCAGAAAGGCATTGTGATTGTAAAAAAATAAAATAAAACTAATAATGAATGCAATATCGAAAAAGGCAATATCAAAATACATATGAAAAATTATGAGAAGCCATACTACGATATACTTTTCAATAATAAAATTTGTAAAAATCTGTTAAATATAAGGAATTCTTAATTTTTCATTCGGCATCCGAACCTCACTGCAGCATTTTCAATTTTTGTCCATAATACCAGAAGGCTTTTTCAATTTATTGTCAGTATGAAAAGTACTGTCATTTTATGTTTATATACTTCCGAGTAAACTTCGAAAGATGGAATCACCCAATCGAATTGAATATATCAGAAAACTCAATTTTATTTCTGTCTACAAAACGGACAGTATTCATTGTTAGTGGAAAAAATACTGTCATCACATTCTCATAAACCTCAAAGGATGAAATCACCGAATTATATTGAATTTTTTTGTGTACCAAAACGGTCTACAGTGTTCATTGTTAGTCTGTCAATTCATTTCTAAACTCTGACAGATGGAATCACCGAATTATATTGAATATGTATATCAGAAAAACTCAATTTTATTACTGTCAGAAAGCTGAACATCTACATAACTCATCCAGTCGATGCCTCATATGAAGATACAAAATTATAGCAGGATATATGGCGAATAGTTTCTGATCACGAAGTTTCCAGAAACAATTTTTTTTTAACTTCTACTGATAACATCTTCATGGAACTTTGCGTTAGCATTTGTGTTGTTATCTTACATTTGACTACAAAGTTTCAAGTCGATCAGATGGTCATTTTTCGAATCATTGTGAAGAAAACAATTCTTGCATGTCTTACGTTCCGAAAATATTTTCTACTTCTCATTCCTTTTCGAGAACGTTGGGTATTGAAAATAACATCTTTACTCTAATAATAATTACAATCTTATATCACCCAAACTCTTATTGCACTTCAAAATATACCGGCGGTTATATAATTTTTGAGCGCTCGTACTACTTACACGAGGGCTATATCATTTCGTCACGATGTCTGTATTTTTCGAATTTTGAGCCGAAAATGGTCTCAATCGACTATGTTCGACTCACTGATGACGAATCCGTCGGAAAATTCGAGTCTGTCTGTCCGTCCGTCCGTCCGTAAGCACGATAACTCCCGAACGGAATGTCATAGAAACTTGAAATTTTCAGGGTAGGTTTGGATCTCGAATGCCGCGGTTGAGTTCGTTATTGGGCAAAATTCGCCGAGGGGTTCCGTAAATATGGCTGCTCGAAATTTTGTTTTCCTGATTACTTTGAAACTACAGATTCGATCAAGGTGAAATTTTGCACTCAGATGGAGAATTACGTGTTAAGCTACATGCAAAATTTGGTCCAGCTCGCATGACCAGAACCATAGAAAACATAGAAAATTATAACTTTGTAATGGAAAGGCCTAGGGACTTGAAATTCTCAGGATAGGTTTTGATCTTTAATGTTGCGGTCACTTTCATCAATGAGCAGAATTAGACAAGGGGTTCCGTAAATATGACCGTTTGAAATTCAGTTTTCTTGATCATTTCAAAACTATGGATTCGATCGAGGTGAAATTTTGTATTTTAATCGAGAATGATATATTGAAGCAATATTTTGTTCAGATCGCAAGACCAGAACCATAGAGATCATAGAAGATTGTAACTTTTGAACGGAAAGGCCTAGGAACTTGAAATTTTTTGGGTGGGTTCGGATCGCGAATATCGCGGTCACGTTCATCAATGAGCAAAATTAGACTATGGGTTCCGTGAATATGGCCGTTCAAATTATTTTTTTCCTGATAGTTTCGAAACAACTGATCGGATTGGAATGAAATTTTGCACCTAGCTGGGGAATAATGTATTCAAACTACGTGCAAAATTTTGTCCAGATCGCATCATCAAGACCATAGATACCGTAGAAAATTCTAGCGAATTATCGAAAAAAAATTGGTCAGCTGAAGACATGAAGTCTGGAGTTTCGCCTAAGTTTCAGAATTTTTGTGACAGCTGTTGAAAATTCCTTCAATTGATTTCAAAAACTGGAAAATGCGAATCTACCTACGACCTACGAGCGCTCAAAAGCTCCTGCCTTCACGGCAGTGCTTTTCGTTATTTTTTTTCCCAACAGACAGATACTCCCATCGTTTCTCGAAAATGTATTGCATGTGCCTCACGTTCTTATTTCGAGAATCGGAAGGGACTTCATTGCAATATAAAATTCACATTTGGGGTTAGAAATCTGAATGGGGTTATTATGAATCTGAATGAGGAAATGAATAATTAATTTTGGAGCGCTCGTTCTACTTACACGAGGGCTATATCATTTCGTAGGTCTGTATTTTTCGAATTTCGAGCCAAAAATGGTTACAATCGACAAGGTTCGACTCACGGATGGAGAATCCGTCGCACAATTTGAGTCTGTCCGTCCGTCCGGCCGTATGCACAATAACTCTCGAACGGAACGACCAGGATAGGTTCGAATCTTGAACGCCGCGGTCGAGTTCGTTATTGGAAAAAATAAGAACAGTAAATATGGCCGTTCAAAGTATTTTTTTCCTGATTATTTCGAAACTACCGATTGGAATGGAATGGAATTTTGCACATAGAAGAAGAATAATGATTTCAAACAACATAATTCGAGTCTGTCCGTCAGTCCGTCCGTCCGTATACACGATAACTCTCGAACGGAACGACCCAGAAACTTGATATTTTCAGGATAAATTCAGATCTCGAATGCGGCGGTTGAGTTCGTTATTGTCGAAATTCGACCAGAGGTTCCGTGAATATGGTCGTCTGAAATTAAGTTTCCTTGATAATTTCACATAAGAAACTGCCCATGAAAAAGGGTGAACATTTAAAATTTTTTGGAAAAACAGCAGAATATTCCAACACGACTGGGAAAATTGCATAAATTGAATATTGGGTGCTGGAGTTAAAATGTTCAAATGCATTGCTGCAGTAATTACGGATGCTCAGCGTGTTAAATTGAGTGAGTACACAAAAGTATATACAACAAAAACTTCGGTAAACTCAAACTTCAAATACGATTTCCTAACCACATCAAATTTTCAATTGTATCCTCATTCTACGACGGGTGCGATATTCTTTCCAGATCACATAACCAGGACCATTTTAAATTCCAACGAGTTATTGAATGAAAAATCCTCATATTTCTGTAACATCTTATTGGGCATGATTGACATATAGCAGCTGTCATTTTTTCGACAGCTGTCAAAAATTTCTTCAATTGGTTTCTTAAACTGGGAAATGCAAGAGCTCCAGACATCACCGTAGTGCTTTCAATAATTTTTACTTTTAAGTTCTCTCAAAAACCTATTAAGTTCAGCATTTCTTTCTCACTTGAATCCGATCCCAAGCCAGAAGTAATTAGCTTCTTTACGCAAGATCTCGAACCAAATTATATGAGGCACGAAAGCCAGCAAATTTGATTCCCCTTCTTCCTTGACTTATCTGCGACAACGCCCCAAACTCATCCATCCAGCAGAAATTTCGGTAATAACTGGAGCCATTAACAGGTTGAATACGAAAAGACTCCGCCACACCGGAAGTTTGAACCGGGTTGATCTAATGTCATTTCACTAGACTCCAAACAAGCGCTTGAGGTTTTTTCCAACCGAAAACTTTTTAATGACACGGGGCGTATCCCGATATGAAAATTTATATTGAACATTCATCCTTACCTCTACGAAGATCATCTTGCATTCGGCGGCGGCGGAATCAGATCTCAAATATGCGTCTTCGGAAATTTTATAGAAATTCGAGCCGTCGGATATGAGCACTGCTCAACATCGGAATGTTCAATTTCGATTCCCTTATTAGATTCATTAAATTATCGGGGATCACTTCGGGGGGTTCAGGAATTGGGTAACGCGCCTTTCGTCAAAGAATTTCGAATGTTAGATTAAGGGAGAAGCCATCATTAGATTATTCGGAAAGATAACTGAAGAAAATCAAAGTAGAATTTCTTACTTCGTAATCTAGTTTGTATATTTTGCAATCCGATAGGATATCTTCGAGAATGACATCCTTCAGCTCTAGGTAATGAAAATAAAGGGTGCTTCAGATCTTAGATTCCAGGTGGTACTATCCGGAAAAAAACAACCCGTTCCTCTGAAAAAACTAAAATTACTGGTTCGAGTATGGGGATGGCTAGTAATTTGATTTATATTCGATTCAGCAGCGAGTAAATTCAGTTTGAGATTTTATTCATCGAGAGTTCAACTGTTCTCCTGGGGTGGCTATCGCATAAGCTACTCAAAAACGGTCTCCATTTTTAAAAGGGTGGCATACTTCTTCCTGAGCGTTTGAATGTCGACATAAGTAGCTCAAATGAGGCTGATATTCGTGTATATTATTCCTTTTGATACGAGTGTTGGTTTTTTTGGGAACTTTTCTTCTGGTTTTCGACTCGTCTGTATCTTTATACCATTTCATGTTGTTATCTTTGAAAGAATAGTGATGTATTTCCTTTTTTCAAGATTTGTGGAAATCCGCTTCTTTGTTGTTCCATCGGTAGAAAATTGTGGAGCGTTCCCATAACTTCAACACCCACAAAAAAAGGATTGAATAATTCATGAAAACTACTGAAATACGAAAACCCGTTTGGTCAAGATTGCCTTGCCAATATGAGCCATTGGTCTATTCGGCTTTGAAGTTGGAGGAAGGTAAATAACCGTTGCATGAGCATTGCACCCGTTGAGATGAGACAACCAATACTTATACCGTTCTGGAAAAATCATCGGAGGTAAAGTATATTCAATGCATAAGAAAGAGATCCTGACCGTCCAGTCGAACAGTGTGAGAATGGAAATAAATTCACATCATGATAATGAGTCATCCAATATCGAACTAGAAATAACTAGCACTTTCTCTCTCATACGCGTCGGCGGAGGGGATGCATGCTGGCCTGTCCAAAGCGATGAGCGACGAGACTGACCAGATTTAGTAGAAGTTCTACTGAATTGGCAACATTGCGGGAGCTCGACGCGTCACAGGCCAGCATGCTGCCACTCTGCCGACGTGTATAAGAGAGAATGTGCTAATTAGTTCTAGTTCAATGTTGGATTACTCATCATCATGAAGTGAATTTGTTTCCATTCTTGCACTGTTCGACTGGACGATCAGGCTCTCTTTCTTATGCATTGAATATTCTATACGTCCGATGACATTTTTCAGACCGGTATGTGAAACTGATTAATTTCTCTCAAGTGAAAACAATCATTTAGTCCAATATAGAAAATTCATTTGAAACAGCTTCACACTTCCAGCATACCCAGAGAGGCGATGAATGATATAAATAGATATCAATGGAAGGATCATTAACTTCACGAAATTATAACGATCATTTTGAAACAGATGAGATGAGATACAAAACATGAAAAAAAAATTGCAAGAACTACTATATATTATCAAAAGATTGAAGAAGAAGTGAAATATATAGGTTTAATTCTTGAGGGACAAATTTGTTACAGTTAACAACAAGCTCGTGATGAATTCTCATGATTCGCCGGACATGTTGTCACTCGTGCATTATCATGTACCGCAGTGGCAAACGAGAAACCGGCAATTTCTTCATGATAGCGGTTTCAGGATAAACATAGGTGGGAATTCTCCTGTGACCAGAATGTGTCGACACTTCAATAAATATGTAAATAACTTGGATATTTTTTTATGTTATTTTTATCCTTCAAGAAAATATGTAACAAAAACTCTTCTTTATGAGACAATACAATTTTTTCGGATTGTAGGTGATCTCTCGAATAAATGTACTTCTGTAGACATTTTGTAATTTTTATATGATTCTATCTATCTGTGGGTGCTTTTTTGGGTATAGACTATTTGTATCCCATTTCTCAATAAATAAAAAAATAAAAATAGAATAAAATATAATATGTATCGAGCTGTAGTATGTATCAGTATGAACACTCTGTATATAAGCGATCTTTAGATGCAATATCTGTTACCTTGCTTTGTCGCCAAAGCGTGCCGCAAAGGTAAACTGATGTGTTTACTACGATGTTTAATGTTATCGATCATGTTATCAATTCTCGAGGTTATTATGATACAATCGATTAAACATGTAAATATCTTATGAATATATAAACACTAATATTTTGCTAGAGAGAGCAGATTCTCTAGATGTTACGAATAAACTTTTGACGAGTTATTAGTGTATCATTCACCATCCCTCGACTGCATAACGATTGAGCGAACCTACCCTAGCTGGGTACGTTACAGAGCGTTCAATGAAAAATTACGAAAAGCACTGCCGTGAAGTCAGGAGCTTCTGAGCGCTCGTACATGCACCTTGTAGGTAGATTCGCATTTTCCAGTTTTAGAAATCAATTGAAGGAATTTTCGACAGCTGTCAAAAAAATTCTGAAACTTAGGCGAAACTCCAGACTTGATGTCAGTGCTTCAGCTGCTCAATTTTTTTTCGATAATTCGCTAGAATTTTCTACGGTATCTATGGTCTTGGTGGTGCAATCTGGACAATTTCGCACGTAGTTTGAATACATTATTCCTCAGCTAGGTGCAAAATTTCATTCCAACTATCTGGAAAAAAATATTTTGAACGTCCATATTTACTGAACCCATAGTCTAATTTTGCTCATTGATGAACGTGACCGCGATAGTCGCGATCCAAACCCACCCTGAAAATTTGGAGTTCCTAGGCCTTTTCGTTCAAAAGTTACAAATTTCTATAGTTCTGGTCATGCGATCTGGACAAAATATTGATTTAATATATCATTCTCGATTAAAATATAAAATTTCATCTCGATCGAATCCGTAGTTTCGAAATTATCGAGAAAACAGAATTTCAAACAACCGTATTTACGGAACCCCTAGTATAATTCTGCTCATTGATAAACGTGAAAGCGACATTCGAGATCCACACCTATCCTGAAAATTTCAAGTCCCTAGGCCTTTCCGTTCGAAAGTTAGGATTTTCTATGGTTTCTATGGTTCTGGTCATGTGATCTGGAGAAATGTAGCTTTAATATATCATTCTTCATTAGTATACAAAATTTCGTCACCATCGAATCTGTAGTTTTGAAATTATCAAGAAGACTGAATTTCAAACGACCATATTTACGGAACCCCTAGTATAATTTTGCTCATAGATAAACGTCATCACGACATTCCAGAACCTCACCTGTTCGGGCATCATTTTTTGTTTATTTATGGGTTGCTTTCTAATTTTTCTCATACAATATATTTTTGTTATTGTTACAATTGAACTATTGTAACGCCTCATTTATTTTCTGTTTTCCTTCCAAATTAAAATGTTTGTTGCGTGTAGTGTACGTACTTCGCGGTTCATTCAATTTTTCGCGCATGTGTGTTGGCCAATTTTTCATATCATACCTGGTGCGAAGAAAGGAGAAGGTTGGTTGGAATGTTGTTGAACCGAAGAGTGAAAATTTCGATCGAGCGAATCTTAATTATTCTCATCAATTCTCATTGTTGTGTCTTCACAAACAAGAAAATCAGTGAATCTGATCTGCCAAGCCAAACTACCCAGCGAGATCTACAAATTCAGCTGTTAAAAGGTAGGTGGAATTGGCCAATATTCGATTTGTCAAAATTCGTTTTTCTTTCATACAAGTCCACTAAAATATCGTTGCGCCTCAGTCGGCGACATTGGTCCTTCGGGCCGGATTTTCTTTCCAACAAACATTTTAATTTTGAAATTCATTCATTTCAATTCATAAATATTCGTTTCACCTAATTCATTTTTTTCTCGTGTTGTTTCCGATAAGAAGCGGAGAGAGCATCAGACCTCTATCCCACATTTCGATTGCTTATCGTAAACATCACAATCTGTTTCCTTCATCACTGATTATTTTCATTCACGTCATCGATTCGCACATTCATATTCATTTTCGTTCTGAAAATAAAATTGTCATTCAATTTAATTCTTAATTTCGTAAATAGTTTCGGGTTTAACTGGGGGTAATTGAACACACCTATAATAGAGATTCATCTGTTGTATTTGTTCCTTCGAATCTTTGCAGAATATCGAATTTCATTCATTCCTGATTCCTACGAATAAAATGAGTAGTAATAAGTTGAAGCAGGCAAAAGCGATTCGTCAGCTGCAGGTAGATGAGATTGAGGAAATTCTCGCACTCGCTCATATGGCTGTGACTGATGAGAGTTTGCATGTTCGATTTAAATTACGATGTTCAAATTTAGATGACATTCTCGAAGAATTCAAAACAATGCATAATTCAATAATCTCGATAATGTCAACTACCGAAAATCCGGATATGGCTGCTGAAAAAACAATAAGAACAAGTTTCATGGAGAATTTCTTCACTGTTAAGACTGTTTATACGAACATATTTTCCGATGAAACTTCTTCGAATAATGATACAACATCGACAACGCCAAATGTCAAACTTCCGAAAATTTCCTTACCAACATTTGATGGAAATTATACAAACTGGCCTACGTTTCTCGATATTTTCAATAGTCTTATTCACAAGAATGCCACATTGTCAGATATTGATAAATTCCAATATTTACTCGGTTCATTATCTCCTGCAACGCGAAATCTTCTAAAGGGATTTCAATTAACGAGTGAAAATTATCATTCAGCTTTCGAAACATTAACTGAAAGGTATCAAAATAAGAGGCTTCTAGCAAATTCATTTTGGCAGGAAATATGCAATGCACCTAAACTTAATAATGAGTCAGTAGATGGTCCTAGAAATTTATTAGCTATTTTTTCTGAAAATTTAGCATGTTTGAAGAATATGGAATTACCCATTGAACAATGGGACTTCGTTTTATTTCATTCACTTTTGCAGAAATTAGATACAGCTACAATTAAGAGGTTCGAACTGCAGGAATGTTCCACAGAAATTCCTTCTTATCGTGCTCTTACTAAATTTCTTAAAAATCAGTGCATCTCTCTAGAGTCATTAACGCTTGCAGTTTCACAACGCGCGCATTTAACATCGAAACAAAATGATAAGCCTCATAAGAAAAGCTCAGCATTTTTCACTCAATCGAATTCAATGAACAAATTGTCATGTAGCTATTGTAACGATAAACATACAATTTATAAATGCTCTTCTTTTATGGAAAAATCTCCTTCAACTAGGTTACAGATAGTTAAAGAAAAAAACTGGTGTATTAACTGCCTTCATTCGGGACATAGAGTATCAGATTGTTCGTCAAAGTCAACTTGTCGCCATTGCCATAAGAATCATCACACATTGTTACATTTGAAACCAATTGATCCATCTTCTAACATTAATGATTCTGTCAATGATAGTTCATCTCCTTCCACTTCATATGGTCCTCAAGTTTTAACAAACACCTCTGTTTCACCGTCTACGGTTTTATTAGCTACTGCTAGAGTTGAAATCTTAGATGCTCGAGGACAATATCAAACCATTCGCATTCTCTTGGATCCAGGATCCCAGACGAATATAATTGCACAGAAATGCGTCAAACGGTTAGGTCTTAAATGTTTCAAAACTCCACTTTGTATCTTTGGCTTGGGTGAGACATCATCATCTGTTTCGGATTCCGTTACCTGTACGATTCGTCCTGTTGGATCTATAAATCCGTCTTATACCATCGAAGCTGTGGTATTACCAAAAATTTGCTCTAATATGCCCAACAGTTTTGTACCCTATCATAAATGGGACTCTATTTCGAATATTAATTTGGCTGACCCATCATTTCATTCTCCTGGTCCTATAGATATGCTTGTGGGAGCAGCTATTTTTCCTTTAATTCTGAAATCAGGTCGTTTACAAGGAAACCTATTTCAACCTTCGGCGTTAGAAACCATATTCGGTTGGATACTTATGGGAAATACTTCTAGCCCATCAACAAAAATTAACTCTTTTCATCTCACAACTAATTCTTCGATTGATGCAACTCTCAAGCGATTTTGGGAAATCGAAGAAATTCCTAACTTCGAACAGTCTTCGGCAGAAGATGCTCTATGTGAGCAAATATTTGTCGAAAGTCACTCTCGAGATTCTACTGGTCATTTTATGGTTATGTTACCTTTCAAAGAAGCGATTTCCAGTTTCTTCGGAGATACCTACTCCATGGCGTTACGTCGTCTATTTTCACTAGAGCGTAGATTCAAAAATTCTCCCGAGTTTCATTGCGAGTACAACAAGTTCATGCACGATTATCTTGATTGTGGTCATATGACGTTACTTCCTGAAGCTTGTCCTTCTGTTGATGAATATTATATGCCACATCATGCTGTTTTCAACCCAAATAGTCCTTCCACAAAACTCAGAGTGGTCTTTGACTCTTCTGCGAAGGTTTCGGGAAACGTTTCTCTCAATGAAATTCTTTTGACAGGTCCGAAGCTTCAGAAAGATGTGATGGTTCTTCTGTTGAAATTTCGGTTTCATAATGTTGTTTTAACCGCAGATATAAAACAAATGTATAGGCAGATTCTGGTTCACCCTTCTCATAGACGGTTTCAGCGAATTTTGTTCAGATTTTCGGTTTCTGATCCGGTTCAAGTATACGAATTGAACACTGTTACGTATGGTGTTGGTTCATCTCCTTATCTTGCCCTTCGAGTACTCAAGCAGTTGGCTTCAAATGAAGAGATAGACTTTCCTTTAGCAGCAACGGTTCTTCAATCGGAATCGTATGTTGATGATATTTTATCGGGTAGTGATACCTTGGAGGGAGCTCGAGGTTTACAGGAACAGTTAATTTCTTTATTGAGGCGAGGCGGCTTTGATTTGAGAAAATGGTCCAGTAATATTCCGGAGCTAATAAATCATTTACCACCAGATCATCGACATCAACAGTCGTTGAATTTCGATGATAATTCGGTTTTGAAAATTCTTGGATTAAGGTGGTTTCCATCTGGAGATCATTTCTCGTATTCTATCGATATTAACGAAAAACCAGTTACAAAGCGGACCATTCTGTCGGATTTGGCACATATTTTTGATCCTATCGGTTTTCTAACTCCATTCACTTTCTTAGTCAAACATCTAATTCAACATCTCTGGACACTCGGTCTACAGTGGGACGACGTTCCTCCTACGGATATATTGAATCGCTGGAGTCAGTGCAAATCAGAGTTGCACATTCTGTCCACTCTGCGAATACCGCGCAGAATATTCACGCAATCATTTTCTAAATGTGAAGTTCATGGATTTGGGGACAGCAGCGAAAAGGGGTATGCCGCTGTCATATATTTCCGATTTTTAAATGTTGATGGTACAATAAATGTTTCTTTCATTTGTGCAAAGTCAAAAGTCTCACCTATCAAACGCATGACTCTACCAAAGTTGGAGCTATGTGCAGCGCTCCTCCTTGCAAAATTGCTTTCTATTGTAATAAAATCTTATGAAGGTTCATTAAAGGTGGATGAAGTATTCGCTTGGTCAGACTCAACCGTAGTACTTCATTGGATTAGATCATCTCCTTACCGCTGGAAAAGTTTCGTGAGTAATCGTACTGCACAAATCCAAGAATTGGTTCCTCCAGATAGATGGGGTTATGTTAAATCCCAAGTTAATCCAGCAGATTGTGCATCACGGGGTTTGTCTCCTTCCGGTTTGTTAGACCATTCCTTATGGTGGGCGGGACCTCCATGGCTTCAGTCTATGGATCCGATTGAGAAGACTTGTGGTCCACCAATCAAAGAAATTCCAACTGATGAGGAGCGTCAGGTTGTTCTGAGTACCTTCACTTCATCTGATATATTTGACGAGCTCATAGCTAAATATTCTTCCTTCTCTAAACTCAACCAAGTTGTAATATATTTACATCGTTTCATTTTCAATCTTAGAACTCCTTTATCTAAAAGAGTCGGTAGCATCCTATCCGTGGAAAGAAAACAATCTCTCAACTTTCTCATTAAATGCGTTCAGCAAAGAGTTTTTGGTGAGGAGATTCAAAATCTTCGATCAAATCGTCCTATCACAATGAAATATCTTCAGAAACTGAATCTCTTCATCGGAAATGATGATATTTTGCGTGTGGGTGGTCGATTATCGTTTTCTGGCCTTCAATATGACCATAAACATCCAGCGTTATTGCCAGGTAACAATAAATTCACTGATCTGCTCATCAAGCATTTCCATCAATTATATCTTCATCCAGGTTCACAAACATTACAATTCCTTCTCTCTCGGCAGGTTTGGATTTTATCTGCAAGAAAGCATATTCGAAGAGTCACTTCAAAATGCTTAACGTGCTTTCGTTCTAATCCAAAACCCTTACAACCGATGATGGGCAATCTTCCATCTTGTCGCGTTAATCAATTGAAGCCTTTTCAATGTGTGGGTGTCGATTTTGGCGGTCCATTTCGCATTACCATGTCCAGAGGTAGAGGTGCAAAGGTTCTCAAGGCATATCTCTGTCTTTTTGTGTGTTTCACGACCAAAGCACTGCATCTGGAACTCGTTTCAGATTTGTCTAGTGAAGCCTTTCTGGCTGCTCTGAAACGTTTTATTGCTCGCAGAGGTAGATGCAATAGGTTATTTAGTGACGGTGGTACTAATTTCAAAGGTGCTCAACGAGAACTTCTCAATAATATGAAGTACGCCGCAGAAGCTGAGAAGATGGATTGGGATTTTAATCCTCCTTCAGCTCCTCATTTCGGAGGGTTGTGGGAAATCGGAATCAAATCCGTTAAAACGCATCTCTACAAGTTAGTTGGTGATAAGGTGCTTACCTACGAAGAGTTGTATACTGTGTTCGTTCAAATAGAAGCGGTATTAAATTCACGGCCACTTTGTCCTTTGAGTACAGATCCAAATGACCTATCCGTGCTCACTCCAGGTCATTTTCTTACCCTCGCTCCTTGTTCCGACCTTCCTGAACCTGACCTATCCAATTTATCCATGAACAGATTATCCAGATGGCAACTGCTAACTCGGTTACATCAGGATTTTTGGAAACGGTGGCATGTTGAATACCTAAATACTTTGCAACAACGAACAAAATGGTTTACACCAGCCGATTCTCAGTTATCTATAGGACAACTTGTATTGATCAAGGATGAACAGCAACCTCCTCGACGTTGGCGTACAGCTCGCGTGGTTGATGTTCATCTGGGTAAGGACGGTATAGCACGAGTGGCTACTGTTCGCACTTCTAGCGGTATTCTGCAAAGACCGTTGGTCAAATTATGTCCTCTCCCAGGACAATCATAATCATGTATGTAAAATAATTCTATTTTAGGTGGGCGGAATGTTCGGGCATCATTTTTTGTTTATTTATGGGTTGCTTTCTAATTTTTCTCATACAATATATTTTTGTTATTGTTACAATTGAACTATTGTAACGCCTCATTTATTTTCTGTTTTCCTTCCAAATTAAAATGTTTGTTGCGTGTAGTGTACGTACTTCGCGGTTCATTCAATTTTTCGCGCATGTGTGTTGGCCAATTTTTCATATCATACCTGGTGCGAAGAAAGGAGAAGGTTGGTTGGAATGTTGTTGAACCGAAGAGTGAAAATTTCGATCGAGCGAATCTTAATTATTCTCATCAATTCTCATTGTTGTGTCTTCACAAACAAGAAAATCAGTGAATCTGATCTGCCAAGCCAAACTACCCAGCGAGATCTACAAATTCAGCTGTTAAAAGGTAGGTGGAATTGGCCAATATTCGATTTGTCAAAATTCGTTTTTCTTTCATACAAGTCCACTAAAATATCGTTGCGCCTCAGTCGGCGACATCCTGAAAATTTCAAGTCCCTAGGCGTTTCCGTTCTAAAGTTACAATTTTCTATGGTTTCTATGGTTCTGGTCATGCGAGCTGAACAAAATTTCACATGTAGCTTGAACACCTCATTCTCCATTTGAGTGCAAAGTTTCATCTCGATCGAATCTGTAGTTTCGAAGTAATCAGGAAAACAAAATTTTGAACGGCCATATTTACGGAACCCCTAGTGGAATTCTGCCCATTAACGATTTCAACCGAGGCATACGGGATCTGAACCTACACTGAAAATTTCAAGTCTCTAGGTTGATCCGTTCGAGAGCTATCGTGCTTACGGACGGACGGACGGCCGGACGGACAGACTCGAATTTTCCGACGGATTCGTCATCAGTGATTGGAACATAGTCGATTGAGACCATTTTCGGCTGAAAATTCGAAAAATACAGACATCGTGACGAAATGATATAGCCCTCGTGGAAGTTGTACGAGCGCTCAAAAACGAGGTCAAGGTTGCTATGGTATTTTCAATGTAGTGCTGAGCTTTCATCAAATAAGAATATATTCCATGTTTTCTTATCCGGAACGTATACTTATGTTATAAGACATTCGAAATATCAAGACTTGTTTTCTTATTTTTTCTACTCACGTGAGAAGTGTTCTTGAGATCTTGAGATCCATTGAATTAGTCATCCATAACTGAGTAGGAACTAGAATTGCTGTTTTGAAACAGTGGAGAAGCGAGCACAAAATTGACAATTCATGAAAAGTAGAGGCAAAATTTGGATTCCAATTCCTTGATAGAAAATTGAGAAATTCAATATTTTCTCTTAGGCTTGTTTCACATATTTCCTAGAAACACTCGAGTTCGTTATCTGGCCTTGCGTATCTTTCAAACAATCTGACCAGCTCAATCATCCAAAAACGTCTTTTCATCTTGAAACACAAAAATTGACTAATTATATGTATGCATAAAAATTCACCAGCCGCCCAATGACGGCCGACGACTGAAAAAACAACATGGGTTCCAGGATATATCTATCATGAAGCCGGAAAAATACTGTGGAGCTCTTCCAGGCCATTATCTCTCGCGATTAAATATACTCTGCTCATAAAATTTTGAATCTGTAGTGTTTATATCTTCCCTATAAAGAGGAGAGGTGTTCAGTTTTTGTGGATTCTATATAGTGGGGTACCAGGTGTGATGTGTTTCCGGATCGTTTCCTTCGGAAATTGATTCGTTTTATGTTATTATTTTTTTTACGCCTATGGACGTTCCGATGGGACTTTTAAAACAGATACAGTGGTGACCTCATCTGATTTTATAGCTGGATTTGTCTGTATGGGGTAATTTAATCGTCTTCAATGAAGAGGGAATAGATCTGCCGTTGACACCACATCTGCTTTTCTATTGCAACTTTCCCGTTTCACCAAATCATCTAAAATTCTAAAAATTTGAGATTCTGCTATTGTCGTCTCTACTTTCACGAAGAAGTGGTTCCCAAATGTGTACGTTAAGTCTAGTTCGCATTAGGAGAGTATTTTAGTCGAGTAGCGAGTAGCGAACCGGCAAGCCAGTGATCTCGGACGCATGGTGGGGGTGCTACTCGCCCGTTGAAAATACAGTAGAATGGAACGACTCGACTAAATTACTTGACTAACTACTCGACTAAATTTTCATCGTTTAGACACGTTTAGTTACTAAATCACTCGCTACTCGACTAAAATACTGTCCTAATGCGAACTAGACTTTATGGAGCTGTTTCAGGAAAATGGCAGTACTGCCGTAAATCATCTGGTGAATGTTATACAACAGCAATACAAAATATATTTTTGCTTTTAACCGCAAGAAAACTCCTGATTTGAACATTGGCAGAGATATATTATTGTAAGGAAGCTAGTCTTCATTCTCTAAGGCTACCTCCTTCTAGAGCTAATTGCGCTGATTAGAATAAACTCAAAAATTCCAGAATTGGAAAGCAGATGAAGGGACTACAGTTTCATGTATAGAATCTAGATTCTCATCAATCAAGAGTAGGTATGGAGACATTTATGGTATGGGAAGGAATCACAATCTACGGCAGAAAATATTTCGTCGGGTTTAATAGCAAGTATCACCATGGATACCATAAGCTTCAGACCTGAATTGACCAAGTCTGGAACATGCTTTAAGATTCATAAAACCTTCTGACTGTCTTATAGACAAATTAACCTCAAGACGGCCTAGATAATCTCTATTTCTGTATGAAGAAAAGTTGTAGAGCTGTAATCAATAAACGAGGTGGCAATACTTTGCATCAAGTATTAATTCTATAATTTTGAGAAAACTTCTTACGCGTTTTTCACATATTTCCATCTCCACAGCTTTTCTGTATTTCACAAATTATTTTCTTACTGCTGTACATTTTATTATCGAATATATACAAATTTTAACGGCATAGTCTTAATGCCGAAATTAACTTCTATTTCAAAGAACACCCCTAGACATTTTTGATGAAAATTAAGTGATAACCATGAGACTAATAAACCTTCGCTCGGAACCTGCAGCGTTTTTCTGCCTATTTAATTCAAACCAGTGAAAAGACAAGTCCTTATACAAGTAAAAAGAATAGTATATTATTTCATAAGGAGGAGAAGTGTCACTTCTTATGGCGAGCTTGTGTTTACCCGCCGAACGCAGTGAGGCGGGTGATTGAAGGCGAGCCATGAAAAGTCACTATTCCTCCGAATGAAATATGTTATTTTTGAGCGCTCGTACTACTTACACGAGGGCTATATCATTTCGTCACGATGTCTGTATTTTTCGAATTTTGAGCCGAAAATGGTCTCAATCGACTATGTTCGACTCACTGATGACGAATCCGTCGGAAAATTCGAGTCTGTCCGTCCGGCCGTAAGCACGATAACTCTCGAACGGAATAACCTAGAGACTTGAAATTTTCAGTGTGGGTTCAGTTCCCGAATGGCTCGGTTAAGTTCGTTAATGGGCCAAATTCCACCAGGGGTTCCGTAAATAAGGCCGTTCAAAGTTTTGTTTCCCAGATTACTTGAAACCTAAGATTTGATCGAGATTAATGTTTGCACTCAAATGGAGAATGAGGTGTTCAAGCTACATGTGAAATTTTGTCCAGATCGCATGACCAGAACCATAGAAACCATAGAAAATTGTAACTTTTGAACGGAAACGCCTAGGGACTTGAAATTTTCAGGATTGGTGTGGATCTTGAATGTCGTGATCACATTAATCTATGAGCAACATTATACAAGGGGTTCCGTAAATACGGTCGTTTGAAATTTTGTTTTCTCGATTAATTCGAAACTACGGATTCGATCGAGATGAAATTTTGTATTTTAATCGAGAATGATATATTGAAGCAATATTTTATCCAGATCGCATGACCAGAACCATAGAAACCATAGATAATTCTAAATTTTGAACGGAAAGGCCTAGGAACTTGAAATTTTCAGGGTGGGTTTGGATCGCAAATTTCACGGTCACGTTCATCAATGAGCAAAATTAGACTAGGGGTTCCGTGAATATGGCCGTTCAAAATATTTTTTTCCTGATAGTTTCGAAACTACTGATCGGATTGGAATGAAATTATGCACCTAGCTCAGGAATAATGTATTCAAACTACGTGCAAAATTTTGTCCAGATCGCATCACCAAGACCATAGACACCGTGGAAAATTCTAGCGAAGTATCGGAAAAAAATTGATCAGCTGAAGCACTGACATGAAGTCTGGAGTTACGACTGAGTTTCAGAATTTTTTGACAGCTGTCGAAAATTCCTTCAATTGATTTCTAAAACTGGAAAATGCGAATCTACCTACAAGGTGCATGTACGAGCGCTCAAAAGCTCCTGCCTTCACGGCAGTGCTTTTCGTAATTTTTTTTCAAACGTTTTGAAATTTATAAAAATCTGGAAATCCACAATTAGATTAGATTTATATTTACGATCGAAATAATTGAGTGATGAATGGAAAATTTGCCTAGTTACGGTTGTCATGCAAAATTAATTTTCACAGTTTACACTTTTACCTACGGCAGACGGAAAAGTAATTCATCGTCGACATAGCAACACTTTTCCCTCTGGCGGAGGGGAAGTAGAACTTTTCAACGATCCTGTCAGTCAAAATATGACGTTGTTTTCGTACGTTTGAAAAAAGTCTTTACCGCTTTTCCATGATCTTGTCTAAGTGACTATTTGACCCCCTCAAAAATGCCGACTTCCCTTGTGAACTTGCAGTGATCCACCAAAATTTCGGTGATCTTGATTTACGTCTTGTGTTGAAACATGTGGAAGACATCTTCATATCAAGAATATATTTTATTAATTGGAACAATTTAAAATAGAGAATGGCAAAGCTTTCTTTGACCCCAAAACGAAAAACATTTTTAACTAGTTTTCTCATGAAACTAACAACACATCAATACACGAATTGTGTGTTCGTTTGATATGAAACATAATGAAAATCTCTTGAATAAATAAAAACTTATTCTCTAACAGAAAAAAAAATCTGTATCGACCCTTACCAGCGTCATGCAAAATAACGAATCTCTTATCAGCTGTCACCCGGACGATTCCAGCTGTCAAGACCCTGGCACTGTGCCTCTCTCGATCCTCTTTTTTCCACATCACGGTGTTTTCACCAACGTCCTTCACCACACATGTGATAAGTGCATCATCCCCTTCGTGCACATGCACAGGATTTGTGAGGCTGTCCCGCATTGAGGGTAATCCTGAAAAAAAAAATTACCTGGGTGTAATTGGTCGTTTTGAAGTGAGCGATATTCAAATGAGGCGATACAGAAGCCGATCGGTCGTTAATTAGTACGACATTGGAGAGAAAGTCAAAAAAATTAACACATTTCCTAATGTTTGTAGTGCGAGTTCAATCTTCCATAACAAAGACATGGTGTAGTGAAAGATTAGGCTTCGATCATTATTCACGGTGTTGAACATTTTACAAATCGATAGATTTGAACAATGACTTGGCCACCGTGATCTACGGATCTCAACGCTCTAGACCTTTTGATATTAAGATATATAAAGCCCCAAATTCACTGACAAAGCTTAATGATGAGGAAGTAAAAAAAGAAGAGCGAAGGAACGTTTTATGCGATGAGAAAGAACTATTGGGCTACAATAATCACTAATGAAGTTATACACATTTCTTGGACGTAACGTGAGCAGCCATATGTCAGCGGCTTCTTGTAAAACGATCTACTTCTACCATACTTACTTCTACCATACTTCAAAGAACATTATCAAACTCGATGGATATGCCAAGTTCGTCCCATTGCTTGGATCTTTGGTGCCGATGTGATCATACAATGGAAAAACCCGATAATAGGGAGCACCTTATCCGCACAATTTTAGCGGCGCAGATAGAGTTATGCATTTCATAAGGTCATCGCCAAATTTAGCAGCTTGACGTTTTATTGGAATGAACCACACTTTTTCCTTAACCCTAGGTGAAAAGAATTTGCTTAATTCGCTTGAAATTAGTCATATAATTCATGAACCTGTATCTCGGATACCCTGTACAGGGTGATTCAATTATCTTATTATTCGCAGACTCACTAGAATGTTCAATTCAACATTTTACTCTGTTCACAACCTATTAGTGCCTAGCGTAACATTTCTTTAACGGTAATACGGCTTCCTCGTCTGAAATTGCTCAAATTTTTGCCAGATAACCTTTCAGTTTCTATCACAAAGCATTAGTGTTAAGATTAGTTGAGTGCAGTGATAAAGGTAATTTAAGTGTCGTTTCGTGAATATTACCTCTCGAAAAAAGGTCAAAGTTTAAAACAAAAAAAATATGGACTCGTCGATGAAAAGAAAGTACCATTTTCTTATTTTGAGAAATAAGGTATGAAAATAGTATGATTATATATGTATGTGGTGATATTATATTTGCTTTACCTTGCGTGATATTATTATCTGTAGAAGAGTTTTCAGGCTTTGAATTCAAGTGTTACATTATATAACGCTAAGCTGTGATGTAAGCATTTTTACAGGTTTTTTGAATTTCATATACTTTTTTCTTATCAGGACGTTTCAAATATCTCTTCGTCAAAGTGTATATATTATACAGGTGTTGTAAAAATGACATTCGAAAAATATTTGTATTTTTTTGTTATTTCAGAAGTCTCGGAGCCATTCTCGACAAGACGCTCACTGTGCCAGAAGCAATCGACCTAGCATTTGGAGAGGGTAATGAACTGAACGACAGTGTAAAAGCATTCTTATAGCATCACCAGATTCAGTTACCCTTACGAATGAGGACTCCGGAGACGAAGAGGATGGCGGCATTATTGATAATTTGAGCAGATGTCAATGAGTAACGGATGCAGAATTACGAACAACAAAATAAACTACAACAGGATGAGGATATTCTTCTGGAAGAATCGCCGACGGTTGTGTTCTTCCGATCCATGATGAAAATAAGTCGCTAGCGCACATGATGTATCCAAGAGTTGACATCCGGGATTGAATGTCAAGATATTTAGCCTACATCGAAAAATCATTTCCTCAACCAGACAATTCGTCGTTTCAGAACAAATTGATTGTTGATATCTTGGAGATGTTTTTGAGCGCTCGTTCTACTTACACCAGGGCTATATCATTTCGTCACGATGTCTGTATTTTTCAAAATTCGAGCCTAAAATAATATTAATCGACAAGGTTCGACTAACTGACGACGAATCCGTCGAAAAATTTTAGTCTGTACGTCCGTCCGTGAGCACGAACGGAACGACCAAGAGACTTGAAATTTTCAGTGTGGGTTCAGTTCACGAATGCCGCAGTCAAGTTCGTTAATGGGCAGAACTCCACCACGGGTTCCGTAAATTGAGCTGTTCGAAATTTTATTCTCCTGATTACTTCGAAACTACTGATTCGATCGATCTGCAATCAGATGAAGATTGACGTGTTCAATCTATATGCAAAATTTTGTCCAGATTGCAAGACCAGAAACATAGAAACTATAGAAAAGTATAACTTTCGAACGGAAAGGCCTAGAAACTTGAATTTTCAGGATAGATGTGGATCTCGAGTGTCGCGGTCACGTTTATCAATGAGCAAAATAGCAATTTCTAGAAGATGAGATTATATTATATTAGGTAGAACGAACAAATGAATATGCTCCCTTCAAAAACCAACCAGATTCAGGATTATCATCAGATGACCCCATTCCACAACTCCTATTTCATTCGAATGAAATATTTTATTTCCATTTTTTGCATTATAAGCGTTTATAATGACCTATGAGTAAGATGATTTTGCACTTAATGCAGGAAATTTAATGTTGGAATGTGCATTGAGGGTTCCGTGTCCTATTACACAAAAGAAGTTTGAATGAATTGTTTAATAATAATTTTTCATTAAAACCCCTCGGTTTTGAAAAATCGTATTTTTTGCTCCCGATATATGTAACGCTAGGAACTATCGGGAACAAAAAATGTTACATATAACATTATGTTACATATTATTCAACACCTCTTCCTGAAGGACCTAAATATGAATTAACCAAAATTCATGATTTTTTATGGATCCTTGTCACTTTTGATGATGATATTACCAAAAAATCTGGGCACTAATGTGTTGTGATATTTCCATAGAAAACAGTTAAGAGATTTATTTAAAAATCTTTTATGTTCGAATAACCGGAAATCACGCTCTCGATGAGAATGTCGAAATTTCACATAATAGAGTAAAGATATGAAATTGAACCTACAAGAAACTCTGAAAAAAAGTGTTTGCTTCAAAATTCCGGAAATTTGCTCAACGAACCGAAATGTACATTTCATCTTCATTGAGTATTGTTTTTGTGTTAGTAGCGAAAAGCGTTTCATATGTTCGAAATGAGTATGAAGTATAAATCACGTATATATTACTGAATTCTACAGGGTGTTTCATTGGTAAATGTACATACGTTAACCTGAGGTAGAGCTACCCTGGATGAGTCCAAAAAACATATATGTGATAGGTCTAATGAACTTCATAGCCGAGATACAGGGTGATTTATCTATGCATCAATATTTTCAATTGCTTATAACTTTTGAACTATCAAGTATAATCGATTGATATTTGGAACGTGAAACACACTTCCATGGGTGAATCGATTCATTTTTGGGTTGATCAGAAAATCCAGGTCCGTATCAGAAAAATATGGCCCTTTTCGCAAGCTGAGATTCAACACCCTGTATGAAGGAATATTGGAATTTCATTAGAATATTCGGAAAGACCAGAAAATTTTCGGTAGGCATCAGTAGATTTCAGTGTCCCGCACGTCGTTTGACCCATCAAAATTTTTGTCTGAAGATTTAATTCGATAGTAAAATTCCACTATCTTCACAATAATGTCGTATTTTGAGATTGAATTCGAAAAATTGTGTGTTGGGCTGATGGACTAATTGTATTTTCTTTATATTCTAATGAATAATTTCAAGAATTTTTCAGAAAAATATTGATTTTGAATGATTTATTCTAAATGATCAATGGTGAAAAAATAACTAAACAAATGAGTAAAAAATACTACATGTGGATTTTATTTAGCCCAACGATGCAGATTCCTCATATTGAAGACTCCATCCCTCTGAAATATGGCTCTTCATGGGCGGAAGAAAATCCACACACAGTCAGCTACATGAAATCCCAGTACAAATTTTCAATTAATGTATTGTGTGGAATTTATAATGATCGATTGATTTGGCCTCACATTCTTCCAAGACGTCTTACTGGTGATATTTATTTGGATTTCCTTCGAAATCATCTGCCTGTACTACTCGACGGTACGAACATTGCAAGAATGTATTTCCATGATGGGGCTCCCTCCATTTTAGAGCTTTTTTAGGAACTTTCTGGATCAGAACTTTCCAAATATGTGGATAGGCAGAGGTGGACCGCATGCATGGCCCCGTAGATCACAAGATTTCAATCCTATCGATTATTTCGTTCAGGGTTATTTGAAATCTTCAGTATGTGCGTTTGAGATTGAAAGTGAGGATATTCTCCTACAACGAATCGAAGTTGCCTGCAATAAGATCCGTAGTGTTCCAGAAATGATCAAAAAGGCTATAAGACGTAATTTGGGAAGAGCAAGAATGTACATGGAGCCAAACAGTGGCACTTTTGAGCAACTTATGATTTCTTTCGAATGTTTTACCTGTTTACTCATTTGTTTATTTAATAACTGACTGTTGATCATTTTGCATGACTGAATCAAAATCCATATTTTTCTGAAAAATTCTTGAAATTATTCATTAGAATATGGAAAAAAATACAAATATCTCATCAGTCCAACCCAAAATTTTTCGAATTCAATCTCAACGTACGACATTATTCGGGAGTAAGTGAAATTTCACTATCGAATTAAATCTTTAGACAAAATTTTTGATGGGTCAAACGACGTGCGGGACACTGAAATCTACTGATCCCCATCGGAAATTTTCTGCTCTTTCCGAATATTTTAATAAAATTACAATATTCCTTCATACAGGGTGTTGAATCTCAGCTTGCGAAAAGGGCCATATTTTTCTGATACGGACCTGGATTTTCTGATCAACTCAAAAATGAATCGATTCACCCATGGAAGTGTGTTTTACGTTCCAAATATCAATCGATTATACTGGATAGTTCAAAAGTTATGAGCAATTGAAAATGTTGATGAATACATAAATCTCGGCTATGAAGTTGATTAGACCTATCACATATAGGTTTTTTGGACTCGTCTGGGGTAGCTCGACGTCAGGTTAACGTATGTACAGTTACCAATGAAACACCCTGTATAAATGAATTCCTATCGAATTATGGCCAAAAGTTTTGTAATTTATATAACTATAACTAAATGTTTCCGTGTAAATTACCAGATACTGATAATAAACAGGATTGGATAGAATAACGATATTTCCCCATTATGTTCGTCTCAGGGAAAAGGAAACTGGCACTAGCGTGCACCAAGCAACCGTCAAGTTATGAGATGTTTGTATCTTCTAATATTCACGAACAAATCTGCCATTTCCACCTAAATTCAAGAAGAATGTCACGTATGAAACGAATGGTGAATTTCGGTCGCGAAATAGCTGGCGTTTATTGCATCTTGAATAAGATGAATAGTTCACGTGTTAAGCTGCCGCAGTGCTGGCAACATAAATGCGACTCGTGATGAATATTCCTACAGGATATGAGCCTACTACTCTCATATTTAAATGGTGCGCTCTTCTCCCTTCGGATACGCTAGATTCCCCTTCGTTATTCACGGAAAATATCACATTTTACTGATGAATGATGAATATGAATTATTCATAATATTTTATGTCATGGTTAACATAGTTATTTATTGAGATACTTCTTTTATTAATCGAATCCGTCAAATATGCAAAACTCATCAGATCATACCATCATCGTTGAATGTATCTAGTTGACTACGTACTCGAAAATGTCTATCTTTATCATATTTGTTATTAGCGGCTCATGATTTACCTCTTTACCATTCATTTGAATGAATGCTTTTTACGATTGTCTCTTCATTGAAAAGTTATTTCGGCCATTTCAGTTGCCTATGGAATTTATGCGTTCCAACGTTAGGTATGATAATTCGAACCATCTTCAGGGCAGCTCTGAAAATCGTTGGTTTTTGAAAGATTAATTTCTAACAAAGTAGGAGTAATCCCCTACAGCTGTATTTATACAGCTATATATAGGATGTTTCTATATAAGTGCGAAAGTTTTTAGGGGGTGAATCCTTATCGAAAATTAAAGGGGGTTTTTTATGTAAACTGAAGCTCCAAAACCTTCCATTGGTTAAACGCTTTCAAAAATGATATACAAATTTGTTTGTTATTTCTTTATTGAAAGTGCTGGACAGAGGGCTGGTATTTTTTAGGCATTTTCTAACGATAATAAGGCTACCTATAGTAATATTTTCTCAATTTTGTTGTCATCGTTTTTGGATTGAGTTAACAGAAGGTCCGTTCATGCGCAATGTTGTATTTCATTTTTTTTTTCAAGAAACTATGGCATTTACTGACACAACACGAAAAATTAGAAAGATTTGCAATGAAACTTTTGTTTCTACACATATTTTCAAATTGAGAAATGAATGGTTGAAAAGTTTTAATGAAGATTGGAAAAGGGGTTGCATGTTCCACCCCTCTGAAAGACACCTAGAAATTCAAAGAAATAATTATAGGTTGACCTCTTATTGGTAGAACATGCCCACAGAATGCCATTTTTCAAACTCTTCAACACTTTCGATAAAAAAATTATAATACTTTTTTTTCTCGCATATTTGAAAGCTTGTAACTTTTCGAAGAAAAACCTAAGAGCTTTTGAATACATGAAAAACCCCTCTTTCATTTCCGCCAAGGAATCACCCCCTAAAAACTTTCACACTTATACGGAAACATCATATACATATATACTTATTTACAGGGTGTTTCACCGGTGACGCTTTTTCGGACTTTTTTTTCAACGCTGAACTATTCAGGTCCATTGGGGCTACATTCTGAAATTGTTTTGATATATACAGGTTATCCCAAAAAAATCGTTGTCACCAAACATATGTTTTTTTATTATAGAACATCTGTATTTCACTGCAGATTTAGAATGCATGGTAAAAATGAGACTAAGTTTGTTTGACGTCCCTTGTGCCTTTGAATAAAGAACCAAAGGAAGGAACATTCGACTACTTTTTTTCGTATATGAGCGAGACGGAAACAGCCATTTCGAACGGCCAGTTATGACTCATCAGTGTGGTGTTTCTCCACCAAAATCGTAAACAAACGCACATGGGCCTAACATGGATAAGGTTCAGATTGGTTTTTGTTATTTGTCAGTTTTCAGCTAGCTAATGAGATATACGCGCATATTGTTGATCGAATGTGTCTGTATGGCATACCTTAATTTGGTAGAATGCAATAGGAGGTGAAAATATCAGAAATATGTATAAAAAATTAATTTTATTTAGAGGGCAATAAATGTATCTTCATGTATTTTATATTCTTTTATTCGTCCTCCTCCTTTGTTTTTTATTTTATTTCATGTTGAAACTGTCCATTACATAATTGCGAATGGTAATTGATAATAAATGCAAATTAAATTATGGTTCAATTCATCTGGCTTTCTCGTGAAGTTTTATTGATTTGCGAGAGAGCTCACACAAAAACCTTCAAGAAATATTTTTTCATCAATGTTTGAAAGCATTGATAACAACTAGAAGTTTTCTAGTTTCAACCCTAGTTTTTTTTTTAATAAGGGGGAATCCTTATGGACGAACTTTCTCTGATAAATAGAACAGTGTGAGACTTCGTGTGAAGCACGTCCTGCTCGAACTAAACCTAACCTGCTGTTTTAGATTCCGGGCATTTATTACCTATTAACCTTTCGACTCTTCCTGTTCGTATCCCTTTCACGATCTTTGTCGTATGATAATTGTGTTACCTATGAATTTGGATTTCATAAGAGTCTCTCCTTCTTGATAATTGAAATTTAATTTACTCAATTTCTGTTTCTACGTAGTTGATCTCTGGGTCTTTTGTGATAGGTGGGTATCCTTGTATACTAACCACATCTTCTGCGGGGATGTAGTAAACTTGTCTTCTTAGCTCATCATTTGGGTGTTGACTTGCTTTTTCAAATATCTTCTCGGCCTTCTTTCTCAGGAAATCTGTGACAGTTTCCCATTTTAAGTCCCTGTGGATTTGTTGGTTTCTTACGAACCACGGCATATTCATTGCTACTCTGAGCAGTTAATTCTCTGTGGCTTGAATCTTCTTTATATTGGCTGCATGGCCTCATGCCGCCGAGCCATATGTAAGGTGGGGTCTTGCAATTGACTTGATCATTCGTAGCTTCGTGCTGTGGTTCATTCGGCTTCTTCTTCCTAGCAGTGGGTAAAGTCTACTCATTGCTGAGTTTGTTTTATCCACTGCAAATTTTATATGGTTTTTCCATGTTAGCCCATTATCTGGTTTTACTCCTAAATATTTGACTTCATTTTCCCATTTTATCTCTTCTCCATCTATCTGTAGGTTGGAATTAATTTCAAGTCTCCGCTTCTGTAGTAGGATAGCTTGGCTCTTTTTGCTATTTATTTGAATTTTCCATTTAATGAACCATTATTCTGAATCTTCTAGTGCTTCTTGCAGTCTTCTGTGTATGACATCTGGTCGTCGGTGTCTGAAGGCTATTTCCGTGTCGTCTGCATAAAGGGCTAGCAGATTCCTTGGGTTCTTAGGAATATCGTAGATATATATGTTGTAGAGCAGAGGTCCTAAAACTGATCCTTGGGGCACTCCTGCTTCTAGTTGTCTGGTGGTAGGTCTATTTTGACATAAAAATTCCGGTTCCTTAGGTAGTTTCTTATTATCTTGCAGGTTTTGGTGGTGTAGCCGGCCATCATCATCTTGTAGGCAAGTCTTTCGTGCCAAACTCGGTCGAAGGCTCTCTCGACATCTAATAGCACTAATCCTGTGGCTTGTTTATTCTGAAATCCTTCAGTGATATATTCAGTGATCCTTAACAGTTGAAGTTCTGTGGAATGATTTCTTCTGAATCCAAATTGTTTCGGTGGTATCAGATTCAGCGCTTCTGTTTCTTCATTGAGTCTTTTTGCAATGACTCTTTCGACAATTTTTCCAAGTGCTGACAGTAGACTTATCGGCCTGTAGTTTTGTGGGAATTTCCTATCTTTTCCTGGCTTATTGAACCCAATTACTTCTGCTGTTTTCCATCTTTTCGGATAGTATTCTGTTCTCATCACTGCGTTTGCTATATTGGTTAGCGCTGCTATTCCTTTTCTGGGCAATTTCCGTAACATAAAGTTTGTTACTTTGTCTTTTCCTGGAGCTTTTCTGTTTTTCAATTCCTTAATGATTTCTTTAATTTCCGTTGGTGCTGTTGAGTTTGGGATGGTATCGCCTTCCGGCGGTTCCAACATCCATTCTTCATTTCCTTCGAAGTCTTCTATCGTCTTCTCTGTAGTTGATTCTGGCTTCTCGTTCTATTGCGTCGACCAGTGCTTCGGTTTTTTCAAGCTTTGAGTAGGCCATCCCATTAGCTCCGTGTAGAGGGGGAATTTCGGTTTTCTCGCGTCGTAAGCATTTTTGCATCTTCCATGCTGAGTGGTCTATGGTGTTTAGCTCTCTAGCTCTTTGGTTCCATCTGTCTGTTCTCAGTTCCCTCAGTGCATTCTTCAGCACTTGACTGTGTTTATTCGGCTCTTTCTTGTCTTCTTCAAAACGTTTGGTCTCTTCCTTCGAATGTTATCGTGTTTGCGGCCAGACTGTGGGCCGGATAGGGAGGCTGGACGGAGGGACTGACGGACATAATTGAAATCGACCATGAGTTCTACATCTACGAGTCCAACCAAATTGTAAAAGACCATTATTGGTCCAAACATCGAAGAAGACAGACATTTGGGCAGAATTATAACGCTTTTGTTTGCAGAAAAAAGCGCCCAAAAAGGAATGATATTTAATTGAATCCAAAAATGAAATTGTTGTGACCTAGTTTTGAATATTTTTTTTCTATGCCTTGAATGATTTTACCGATTTGAATTTCTAGTGAAAAAATCTAGAGAGTAGCAAATATATAAATATATGTGAAACCACCGTAAAGTCGTAGAAAAATCATGGTATTCGACTCGCGTGTGTTGGCTTGTACTTCGAATTTTAAATAAGTTGACATAAGCACATAAGCAACACTCCAATAAACTCTTTACTGAAATACAACTATGAATTAAAAACTTCTGAATGTTCGTTCGAAGTTGATATTCATTTAAGTGATGACATAGCCAACGACTAACCAACAAAGCTTTTATTTCATCAACTTGGAATATTCTTCAGTTAACGATATGATAAAATTTTCATCCATTGTCTCAAAGTTAATGAAATTTTGGAAACGGAAATGGGGAGATTGTATCGGCGCTCTTTGATATTCGATCTGATGAGATTGAAAAAACAGCACTGTCAACTCATGATCAAAATCGACTACGACGAGTTTTTATTTCCGAGAAGTGATCCAGCTACCTCTCTCATAGCAGTCATATGTGCTACTCAATAAAAGCCACCCATCTAAGAATCTAAGGTCGAATCATCTTCATGAAAAAATCTGCTGCTCGTGTTTGAGCGCTCGTTCTACTTACCTGACATTTCGTCACGATGTCTGTATTTTTCGAATTGTAACAGCTGATTCGGCATAATCGACAAAGAGCTGTTGTCATTTTTTTTGACAGCGTTCAAAAATTCCTTCAATTGGTTTCTAAAACTGGAAAATGCGAATCTACCTACAAGGTGCATGTACGAGTCCTGAAAAGCTCTTGACTTCCGGTGATATAATAATTATTAAATCTCTTGAATCCAGCAATTTTCATCATGCATCGATCCGAACCTTCAATACGGAACCTAACTTTCCATCAAACAAATCACTTGAGGACCAAAAGAATATAGATTAATCTATGAAGTATAGTGTGTGTTCTAATATAATTGATACAACCTTCTCCTCTTCCTGATAACTGATGAGATAAAATAATAGGAGAGTGAAATTTTGAATACCGAAGATGAAAATGTATAATTCAAGAATCAGCGTATATGCCTCTTCTTCGTAAGAGACACTTAATAAAAAATTAAGAAAAGCACTGCCGTGAAGGCAGGAGCTTTTGAGCGCTCGTACATGCACCTTGCAGGTAGATTCGCATTCTCCAGTTTTAGAAACCAATTGGAAAGATTTTGACAGCTGTCAAAGAAAATTTCAAACTAAGGCGAAAATCCAGACTTCACGTCAGTGCTTCAGTGATCATTTTTTTTTCGATAATACGCTAGAATTTTCTACGGTATCTATGGTCTTGATGATGCGATCTGGACAAAATTTTCTCACTTAGTTTGAATACATTATTGTTAATATATGTGCGAAATATCATTTCAATCCAATAAGTATTTTCGACATTATCAGGAAAAATATAATTTGAACGGCTATATTCACGGAAGCCCTAGTCTAATTTTGCTCATTGATGAAGGTGATCGCGAAATTCGCGATCCGAACCTATCCTGAAAATTTCAAGTCCCTAGGCCTTTCCGTTCAAAAATTATGATTTTCTATGGTGCTCCTGGCAAAAGGAACAATATGAGCCCATAAAGCTTTGTGAAGATGTAGTTAACGAAACTAACTTGGGTCTCGAAAGCGAATTCATAATTCAGCTTCCGGAGAATGTGCTGAAGAGGAACAGAACAACCTGAGCAGGTTACGAAAACTACAAGATGTCGTATATGCTCACGTGAAAAAGGAAGTAAGTGAAAAAATTTCTACTTGTTATATTATTTTCTCTAAATGTATCATTATTGAATATATTATTATTTTTATTAGTCGACATCCGTTCTTCGGTTTGCTATTTCATAAACCGAAAATTGAAAGGCTTCTAATTTTGTGCTAAAAAAGCGGAATTATGTGATTTTGACGTCATCACCTGCAGATGTTAGCAAAACTCACTACACTGAACCCAATTAAGTTCATTACAATATCATTTTCTTCAATAAAATATGATGAAAACCTACCGGCTTCATTGTTTTCAATGAAGCCTTAGTTATCCCCTCACCCATGACATCAATCCCGAAGGTCTCCATGAGAGATACAAGCAATAATACTAATAGACTGCAAATGTTGTGTCTGCTTCATCGAGAAAATCGAATTAGGTTACCAATTTCAGTATAATTTGGAGAGAAAAGCTATTATACCACTTATGAAGGCTGGTTATCAAATGAATCAAATTTACCTGTATCATCTAAGACACAGAACTCAGTCAACTTCTCTGTTGATTAACCCTTATTGATGGAATTAATACTGAGGTTAATTGAAACATTAGATCTTAATATGTACTACAGAGTGCAATGAGAGTTGGTGGATCGTCATAAAAATATCTTTATAATGAAGGAAATGTTGATTAATTACCAGATATTTCATTATAGAACTATGCTGTCGTTTAGTATTTTGAATATCTATATTGAAGGATAAATAGGTAGAAAACTGATGGATTAAGTACCTATACCGTAATTTTTATAGAACTGGAAATTGGCGGATGCGATGGGTACCTAATATCAACTTTCTCTCATTCGGTGACCTAGCTGTCCGAATATTTTGAAAATATGGAGTTGGGAATCCTAAAATTCGATTCGATTTTTATGGAATGAAGGATTCGAATATTTTCACTGGATCTTGGAGAAGTCGATTGATTATCCTGAAGCTACTATCCATAGTTTCAAGAAATGCATCCAATAATTCTATGATCGTATAAGTATTGGATTCAATATTTTCTGTAATTTCATTGAAATGCGCTATTGGTGATAAATCGGGACACTTGAAAATCAGCAGACGAACGAAGCTAGTGTAAACATGTGTTATGGAGTTCTTGAAAATATAAAAGCTAAAAAATATGTTGAAAAAGCTGGGATCCTGAGTAATATCAATACTCAATGTGATTTGAAATAACGGTCACACACTAGTAGGTGGGGGACACTGAGGAGGTTAAATGTTCATCAACATATAGAAGTTTTGAAAAACTGCACATTCAAATGAGCAAAAATGATTTGTTCAAATTCAGGAAAAATGACACTGGCAAATTGAAATTCAGACCTACTGCAGCTCAAAAAATAATGACCATGGTCCATTGGAGCAAAATAAATGCCGTGAGTGAAGAGGCTGCGCAGTCTTGAGTATTCTGTAGATTAATATGAGATCTTCGACGGTTTGCCTTGGAAAGAAGTGAGAACCTGAAAGAGGGGAATTCGTTCTCTGAAAGGGATGAAGTTTGCTTTTCGTAATTTTAAAACAGATATTCGAACCAAGTGACATCGTAATAAAATAGAAACAAAACCAAAGAGTAGCATGATATTTGTGTAAGGTGATGAGGTGCTAAGTTCTAGAATTTTTTGAAGCGACCATAGGCAATTCACAGTGAAGAAACCAATCAGAATTGAATGTTTCGAATTCTGAACTTCAGTTTCTCAATGGCACTTCGAATGATTCCCGTGATTGAATAACCATTTTGAACGGTTTTTCAGCTTGCCTTGTTTGTGTCTTGTAGTTATGTTCGGTTCAAATCTTGCTACTGAATTTTGACCCACTTCTAGTCGTCCGATAATCTTCTTATTTAGTGGGTGCTTATAATTTCGGTAAAAGTTCAATATGGAGAACAAAATGGCGAGTACAAAGATGGCGGTCGAATTTTGTGTTTATGGTTCTATTCCCTTCAGAATTGTATGTAGACTTGGAGAATTTTCAAATATGGACGTCCTAACATACATAGAAGGTCTATTTATTGAAGATCTCGATTGTAGTAAATTAATGAGCAAGCGCCTGAGCAAAAAAGTTGTTGAAATAAAGGGTTTTTCAATAGTTACGCTCGATGTTTGACAACAGCGTATGACGAACTCGATGGTCACACAGGTGCTATCATTGACAACAGCATTCAGTTAGGCTTTACATTTTATTATGGAGCGTTACACGAATGAGCAACGCGTCGAAATTGTTAAAAATTATTATCAAAATCAATGTTTCACTCAACAACATTTCGTGCACTCCGTGCAATTCAAGGTGTCGAAGATCTTCCTGGAGAATCACAATTCGCCGTTTAATAAAGTGCGTCTGTGGAAGATCAAAAAGTGCCTGTACATCAGCGAAACACAAGATTCCTGGAAAATATTGCTGTAGTTCGGCCAAGTGTGCAAGAAAATCCGCAACAGTATATTCCGCGTCGGGCTCAAGAACTTGGCCTATCTTCGACGACAACTTGGCCAATCCTGCATAAGGTTAAGGGCATAAGGTCTATGATAACAAACCGCGGATGGTTTCCGCCTTGAAGGCCAACATTAGGGGCGTAATTGCTGAGATCGAGCCATTTTTATGCGATAGCGTCATCAAAAACAAACCAGGCGAAGTCGCGGCAAACATTTACTTGATATAATTTTTGAAAAAGAATGTGAAAGTATGTACTTTCTAATGAAAATAAAAGAAGATCACTATCATTTTCACAATTTGTTTTATTGCGTTACAAAGATCGAGCGCTTCCAATGAAAAACTCTTTATGACCCCCTTTCTGTTGACCAATAGATCTGAAATAAAATTATGTGTATTCGGTATCATTTTAAAACAAAGATGGCTGTCAATACAGAATGAGGGATTACTTTTTTCAATCTCCTCGATGTGGGAATCGAATAAAAGAGCTCCACAAGTAGATCCAGACTATGGACTGCAAGGTTCCGTAGCAATAATACGCAGCCGAAATGATTCCATATCTCAAACACTACTGAACAAATCTTATTGAATCTAATTTTTGTTGAAAGTGTTTCGTGAGTTCAACTAGCTTGAAAGGGGAGGGACAGACATTTCACGACTTCAGAATCTTATATCTCACCGATTGTTGACTCGACGGGTTGATCTCGAATCATTCAAATCTATCCACATGAAGATATCCACTGAATAATTTCTCACAATCTTCAAGTTCACTTGCTTTCAAAACATCCGCGTTACAAACACAAATAAAGTCACGGAAATTTACCGAATCCAACAAAATTTAAAAACGAAGTAATTTGAAACATCGATATTATGTTATGGCCCCTGGCATCTCCTCGATAAAGATCCAATAACGTTTTGCCATGAATTTTAGTGTCAGTTTCACTTTCCACACACAGGTTTTGATAATTTGCCACAATTCTCCAGTATTTAGTTGCATGTTAGCTGATTGCCTCCCATGTTTTTCGCGATTTTACTACCTCATTTTATGGCAGTTCATAAAAAAAACCTGCCTTCCAATTTTCACCCTTATAGCGGAAATAGTGTCCGAGTAAAAAGGATGCGACATGCGGACAGGCAGACGAAACTAGGGTTCCCTTTTTGACATTTTGACTACGCAATCCTGAACAAACTCTGATCGAAAATGGCTTCTCAAAGAAAATGGCGGATCATTGAGCTCAGACAGTCAATACATTAAAACTGAAATCTAGATTTCTAAATTGAGTGAAGGATTTTGTCAACTAATAGCCTCTTGAAAATCTAAGTTGTCAATTGTTATCGCAAAACCTAAATTGATAGGCAATCGAAGGCTTCAACCGTGTTTCCCATGGACGCCTCCAGGCCAAGCTTGAGCACATTGGGATCCGGGGACATTTTTGTTGCGGTTGATTGGGGATTTCTCCGGGAAGGAGTTTCTCTGTTAGGGTGTCTAACAGTTTCTCTTCGCCTAGACCTGTGACTACTGGTGTGCCCCAGGGGACAGTTTTGGGTCCCCTCCTCCTTTTGGTCTACACTGCCGATTTACCTCGATGTATGAGATCGCCTTGGCACCAGCTAGCTGCAACAGAGTCACATGAGGACCTAGGGTTAATCATCACACCGGATTTGAACTGGTCTTTTCTTATAAAGTAGGTAACGTACAAGGCAAGGAGTCTCGTCTCTATGGTCTCCAAGTGTTTCCAAGGTTGTTCAGCACTCTCTGTTGTAGCTTATATAAGACTTATATGAGACCAATCCTCGAATTTGCTGGTCCTGCCGTGTGCCCTATACTGAAGGCCCAATTGGAGCAGTTGGAGGCGGTTCAGCGTTGGTTTACTCGCATTCCTTATGGTCCCAACCGTTCTGCGTATGAGGAGAGACTCAGTACAATAATATGATTGGTGTCAATCTTTCATTTCTTTTCATCCGCAACACTAATAACTTACGAGGACACATGTACAAGTTGAAAAAAGAAAGAAAGAAAGAAAACTCCACGACAAAACTTCCTGTCCCATAGAATTTTTCAGTCTGGAATGGATTGCCTGCGGATGTGGTTTGTGCTCCCATTGTGAACGCCTTCAAGAACAGATTTGATTCGCATGGATTTCGCCCACTTGGTGACCCATGAGTGCTTGGATTTGTGTATATTTTCCGTACCTCTTTTTGAAAGCTCGTACTACTTACACGAGGGCTATATAATTTCGACACGATGTCTGTATTTATCGAATTCTGAGCTGAAAATGAGCCGTATACACGGTAACTCTCGAACGGAACGTCCTAGAGACTTCAGTTCAGTTCCCAAATGCCGAGGTTGAGTTCGTTAATGGGCAGAATTCCACCAGGGGTTCCGTAATCGCATGACTAGAACCATATAAACCAGGCATGGGCAACCTACGGCCCGCGAATAGAATTCTCTTGGCCGCCAATGAATTTTTTCACACATGACGCTCCTTCAAATTTGCTCTATAAACATACCACAACAAATAATATCCGTGTAGCAACAACATCAGTCCCACCTAATATTGATGCTCTCCAGGTGTCTTATTAGTTAAAAACTAGTGACTGATAGGAAACGGAGTTTTTTGAGCGCTCGTACTACTTACACGAGGGCTATATCATTTCGTCACGATGTCTGTATTTTTCGAATTTTGAGCCGAAAATGGTCTCAATCGACTATGTTCGACTCACTGATGACGAATCCGTCGGAACATTCGAGTCTGTCTGTCCGGCCGTAAGCACGATAACTCTCGAACGGAACAACCTAGAGACTTGAAATTTTCAGTGTGGGTTCAGTTCCCGAATGCCTCGGTTGAGTTCGTTAATGGGCCAAATTCCACTAAGGGTTCCGTAAATATGGCCGTTCTAAGTTTTGTTTCCCTGATCACTTGAAAACTACAGATTTGATCGAGATGAAATTTTGCACTTAAATGGAAAATGAGGTGTTCAAGCTGCATGTGGAATTTTGTCCAGATCGCATGACCAGAACCATAGAAACCATAGAAAATTGTAACTTTTGAACGGAAACGCCTAGGGACTTGAAATTTTCAGGATAGGTGTGGATCTCGAATGTCGTGATCACGTTCATCTATGAGCAACATTATTCTAGGGGTTCCGTAAATACGGTCGTTTGAAATTTTGTTCTCTCGATAATTTCGAAACTACGGATTCGATCGAGATGAAATTTTGTATTTTAATCGAGAATGATATATTGAAGCAATATTTTTTCCAGATCGCATGACCAGAACCATAAAAACCATAGAAAATTGTAACTTTTGAACGGAAAGGCCTAGGAACTTGAAATTTTCAGGGTGGGTTCCCGAAAGCACTGACTTGAAGTCTGGATTATCGCCTTAGTTTGAAAATTTGTTTGACGGCTGTGAAAAATTTCCTCAATTGGTTTTCAAAACTAGAAAATGCGAATCTACCTACAAGGTGCATGTACGAGCGCTCAAAAGCTCCTGCCTTCACGGCAGTGCTTTTCGTAATTTTTTGTTGTTGAATTATATCAGTTGAAGATTTTTTTTTCATTTCTCCTATTTTAACGAACTTAAGGTTTTGTTGAATGAATTTTATTGATTCTAGAAATTTTTTTTCGGCCCGTGGTCTACAAAAAATTTTTCTATATGGCCCTCAGCAAAAAAAGGGTGCCCATGCCTGATATAAACCATAGAAAATTATAACTTTTGAACAGAAAGTCCTAGGGTCTTGAAATTTCCAGGGTAGGTTCGGATCGCGAATTTCGCGTTCACGTTCATCAATGAGCGAAATTAGACTATGGGTTCCGTAAAAATGGCCGTAAAAAATATTTCTATCCTGATCATTTCGAAACTACCTATTGCATTGGAATGAAATTTTGCACATAGATGAAGAATAATGTATTCAAACTACGTGGGAAGTTTTGTCCAGATCGCATTACCAAGACCATAGATACTGGAGAAAATTCTAGCGAATTATCGAAAAAAAAAAATTGGTCACCCAAACCACTGACGTGAAGTCTGGATTTTCGCCTAAGTTTGAAATTTTTCTGACAGCTGTCCAAATTTTTTCAATTGGTTTCTAAAACTGGAGAATGCGAATCTACCTACAATGTGAATGAACTTCACGGCAGTGCTTTTCATAATTTTTTTTTAACTTACTGCTTACGTACTGTATTAATTGATTTTTTGTTTTTGAGCTTCAAATATATAGCCTCAGCTCTTGCCATTCTTTCAATAATCATAATAATTAGAAAGATTGTGAAGAGTATAGTCTAAAATTTACCATTTCGATAGGGAATTCCATGGCCTGGAACATGATGTAATCCTCACAATTCTGTCAGTGTGTCAAAATTGACAGTTCAAATATTTTTGGGAAGCTTGGCAGAATACCCATGGGTCTATAATTTCCAAGTTCGTTATGGTCACCTTTTCTGATATTGGTTCGATTATAACTGTTCTCAGTTCATAATAATAAAAATAATAATAAGTAATATTTATTTTCATTAAGGTTACAGGCATGTTCAAGAATAATGAAAAAATGAAAATAAATCGGAGATATCCCACGAAGAAAACTTGTTGTGGGTTTCTATAGACATTAATTACCTCGTATGGAGGAAAGATTGACAGGGCATTTCAGTCAGTGCCAGTTCGACTATTATGATAAATATTCTATTGAGGCCACTGGTATGCTTATTCTTCAATAGTGTTATCTCGTTCTTCCGAATTCGACGGACTTTTGAACTCTTCTCTCGATCTGAAGAATTCCTTGGACTGATGAATATTTCCGGGTTCTGGTTGTAAGGCAGAGACGAGATTTTGATAGGTGCGAAGAGAATGTGTCGGAAATTTCCGATTCTCAACGAACTGAATTTCTAAAATTCATGAAAGATACCTTTGACGAATATGCTTTCTTGAAGTATTTACAAATCATACATAGACATATGTTGGTCTGGTTGTATCGGTTGCAACAACTCTTGCGACATATTCTGAGTAAACTTAACACTCAGGAAGATATTGTAAGTATCTTTTTTATCACAATTGGTACGTTGTTATTTTCGAAAATATGTTGGGAATATCTTCGATTACTGTTGGTTTGTTGTTATTTCACCAATATATCGTGTTAACTGATTTTACTAAACAAATTTGTGTGGAAGCTGAACCAAATGATGGTTATTTCATTGAACAGTTCTTCACCGACAAATTAAGTAAACAGGCAACTAAGAAACATGGTTCCATTGAGTTCCGTTTGTCGGAGTCTCATCAACAGCTTACAGTGAAGTTTTCCTCTGTACTTCTCAACCGTCTTCGGGACACAATGATAACCTTCCTTATTACATGTATTGATTTGTTGGCTTGCTTTTATTAGTCTATCTAATACATATTTTCTTGTCTCATTTTGAAATTTGAGAACTTCAGATAGACGACCAATATTCATTCATGTCAATTATTCTGGCGAATAAGGTTGTAGCTTAAACCCTTATTACCACTTGTGACTACTAGGCTGTAATGTTTACGGTCTTGTTGCTTGTTTTGGTTTTGTCAGGGGAGCCAAGAAATCTTTACATGGACCATCATGGACTGCATTCAGTTGCTCCTTCGGCCGACAGGTGGCGCGAGTAGAGAAATAATCTCAAACCGTCATCGCGTTAGGTTGTTTGGGTAGCTGTCTGCTACATCGAGTTTATCCTGAGCTGATCTGTACTGACGAGCCGTAAAACGGCGAAACCGGTCTGCAGATGCAAAGGATAAACTTCGATGTTTCATGGGATTACATGTATTGATTTGTTGGCTTGCTTTTATTAGTCTATTTTATACATATTTTCTTGTCTCATTTTGAAATTTGAGAACTTAAGATAGACGACCAATATTCATTCACCTTCCTTATTGCCCACGTCAAGGACCTTCAAAACCCTTCGTTATTCTCGACGCCTAATAAAGTGATTTTCTTTTTCCAAGATTTCTGTAGGGATGTTCGGTTTCATGTTGAAAGGCCTATGGTTAAGCGGTAAAAGACATTTTGGAATATTCAATGCCTCTTGCACCAGGATATTGAACATTTTTGCTACTTCTTGCGGTTTTTCCTGTACTCGGCATTATTTGAATTCATTTCAAAAGCTTTGTGTGATCTATATATGTATTGAACTTTAAATAACCTGCATAAGTATGCAGTGCATATATGCATATATGCACAAAGGTAGGGCATATTTGTAGCCATTGAAATTAATGAATATTATCATTTATTGCTTTCCAGTAGGCACAAATATGTCAGAGCAGGAAGCAGAGATCTTAGATGAATTCAGTTTTCATTGATAATTTATAACCTCTCTTCAATTGAACCAAATCAGAGCTCTGAAAATGGTCACTTCCAAGTCTAAATTCCTTTTGAAATAACCACATAGGATGGATTTCCACACATCCCAACGGAATGTTCATACAATTTGCAGTTTAACGTGAATGGGGCTAGCAAATCGAATGTAATAATTTATATGTACCTACACACAGTACGAAATTGATGGCTCTCCAAATGATTTTCAGATTACAGGACAGAGCTATGGGACATAAATTTCCTTTTCAATTAAATTTATTTTTCGTGAATTTGTGGATACCGATCGAGTAGAACCTCAGTCCATCAAATGGTGTAACTTAACCGGCACTTAACTGTATCGTGATTCTCACTGTTTATTGTATATATTTTGTTTTTGGCCTTCTCATTTTCGGTTGTTTTGAACTGATGTACGTCGGACACTAGCAATATGTTTTACTTTTAGGTATCTGAGATGTATAGGCTTTTGCCTCTTCTCTAATCCTCATTGAATAATAATAATAAAAGAGGGTGTAACTTTCCAGTAATGCCACCATACGAAAAAGGAGGAGAAACTCATAATTCCCTCAAAGTTTTTGAGCGCTCGTACTACTTACACGAGGGCTATATCATTTCGTCACGATGTCTGTATTTTTCGAATTTTGAGCCGAAAATGGTCTCAAACGACTATGTTCGACTCACTGATGACGAATCCGTCAAAAAATTTGAGTCTGTCCGTCTGTCCGTCCGTCCGTCCTTCGGTATACACGACAACTCTCGAACGGAATGTCCTAGAAACTTGAAATTTTCAGGTTAGGTTCGAATCTCGAATGCCGCGGTTGAGTTCGTTATTGGGCAAAATTCGTCGAGGGGTTCCGTAAATATGGCCGCTCGAAATTTTGTTTTCCTGATTACTTTGAAACTACAGATTCGATCGAGATGAAATTTTGCACTCTAATGAAAATTAGGTGTTCAAGCTACATGCAGAATTTTGTTCAGCTCGCATCACCAGAACCATAGAAACCATAGAAAATTGTAACTTTTGAACGGAAACGCCTAGGGACTTGAAATTTTCAGGATAAGTGTGGATCTCGATTGTCGTGATCACTTTCATCTATGAGCAAAATTATACTAGGGATTCCGTAAATATGGTCATTTGAAATTTAGTTTTCTTGATAATTTCCAAACTACAGATTCATTACCAGAACCATAGAAACCATAGAAAATCATAACTTTCGAACGAAAAGGCCTAGGGACTTGAAATTTTCAGAGTAGGTGTGGATCTGAAATGTGGCATTCACGTTCATCAATGAGCAGAATTATACTATGGGTTCCGTGAATACGGTCGTTTGAAATTTGGTTTTCTCGATAATTTAGAAACTACGGATTCGACCGAGATAAAATTTTGTATTTTAAACGAGAATGATATATTAAAGCAACATTTTGTCTAGATCGCATGACCAGAACCATAGAAACCATAGAAAATTATAACTTCCGAAGGGAAAGGCCTAGGAACTTGAAATTTTCAGGGTGGGTTTGGATCGCAAATTTTACGGTCACGTTCATCAATGAGCAAAATTAGACTAGGGGTTCCGTAAATATGGCCGTTCAAAATATTTGTTTCCTGATAATTTCGAAACTACTGATTGGATTGGAAAGAAATTTCGCACCAGCTGAGGAATAATGTATTTCAACTACGTGCAAAATTTTGTCCAGATCGCATCACCAAGACCATAGATACCGTAGAAAATTCTAGCGAATTATCGCAAAAAAATTGGTCAGCTGAAGCACTGACATGAAGTCTGGAGTTTCGCCTAAGTTTCAGAATTTTTTTGACAGCTGTCGAAAATTCCTTCAATTTATTTCTAAAACTGGAAAATGCGAATCTACCTACAAGGTGGATGTACGAGCGCTCAAAAGCTCCTGCCTTCACGGCAGTGCTTTTCGTAATTTTTTAATCAATCAATTGGAATCATAATGAGGTAGGTTTTATGCTTTTCATTATGTAGACATCAGATTCATCGGAAGTCTGGATAAGGATATCTATGTTTCAAAATTTTCTATGAATCTAGTACAGATGAAGATATCGCGATGCAATTGGCACAAAAAGTTAGCTAAGTTATGACATTTGTGAATCTGTCCTGAAGAATATGGTCATTACATCTGATTTCTCGAAAATCATCGAAATATTTAACTGGCACAGATAATTTCCTATAGTTTATTTTTTTTCGAATTAACACCTTCTTAAAAGTCAATGAATTATTTTCGAACCTGGACTGAAAATGTTTGAATGGTTCAGGGATATTTGAGGCTCAATTTTGTGTTCAAACTTGACCCCCGTCTGACAGTTCCAATGAAAAGTTGCTGAACAAAATCCTGCGGTGTCACCTGTCAGAGGAGCCAAGAAATCTTTACACGGACCATCATGGATGTTCTTGGGGCGGACAGGTGGCGTGAGTAGAGAAATAATTTGTGATCGTCAATGCGTTCGGTTGTTTGGGTAGCTTGTTTGCCACATCGAGTTTATCCTGCGCTAGCTGTAATGACGAGCCGTAAACGGCGAAACCGGTCTACATATCCAAAAGATAAATTTCGATGTTCCATGGGGTTACGTGTATTGATTTTTTTGCTTGCTTCATTAGTCTATCTAAAACAAATTTTCTTGTTCTCATTATTGTAATTTGAAGTAGAACGATCGCTCAAAAACACAGGTTTAAAAGAAATAAAACTTTATTAGCTGCAAGGGGTTATGATGTGGGGCGGTATCTCTCTGGAAGCCCGAACAGACCTCGTTACACTCCAGGGAGGTTTTAACACTGAAAGATACACAAAAGAGCGCCATAAAAGAAAATTTTCTGCTTATGCACGACAACGCCCGAACGTACATAGTACAAATAATAACCAGACAATATTTGAAAGAAGCCGACGTTCAAGTCTTGGACTGACCCCTAGAAGTCCAGATCTCAGTCCTACTGAAAAATGAGTGGCATCAGATAACTCAGGAAGCGGTTGCTACTTCTATGCACAAATTGATGAGAACTGTTATTCGGGCTCGTGGAGGAAATACTCGATTTAAATAAATATATCACAATACTGCTATAGCCTGTGTTATTTTTAAATTTTTTTTGTAGATAATTATTGCATTATTTCCTCCAAACCTGTGTTTTTTCTACAAGGATATAGATATTGGTATGAATGAAAAAAAATTGTTCCGGAAAGAGGGGACTTGAAAATGTACTCAGAAATATTATATCATTCAGTTTCTGAATTTTCCTACAGGATGTTCAGAAGCTAAACGTAAAATGCAATTTTTTGTGCTACCATGTATCCCGACGTTTCTATTCATCCTATTCGTAAGAGCGATCTCCGGAAATGATGAAGGTAGAAGCATCAGCAACCTGTCAAAAAATTATCGAAATTCATCGAAAAACTTAAAAGTTATTCAAGATTGAGTTCAGGCGAAATTTTTTCTTTCCGGTTAATTATGCGGTATTCCTAAAAAACCAAGAAATCTGCTAGCCCTTTATGCGTATTATGACAAAACGGGAGTAGTCTTCAGACATCGTCGACCAGACGTCATATAAAGAAGATTGCAAGAAGAACAAGAAGGTTCACAAGAATGGATCATGGAACGGATAATTGAATTTTTTTTTCACCACTTCTCATGGTTTTGGCTCAACCAAAGACACCGGATCAGCGTATCGACCTGTAAAAGATTTGACTATGATACCTACCTATCACAAAAGGCAAAGAGATCTACTACGTAGAAACAGAAACTGTGTAAACTGAATTTCAAATATCAAGAAGAAAAGACTCTCCTATGAAAGTCACAGGTAACACAAAAATCACACGAATAAAATCGTGAAAGAGGTTCAGTTGGAGCAGGTCGTGTAAGTTTCACACTGTTCTATATATCGTAGATAGTTCGTCCATGAGGCTTCCTCCTGACTAAAAAAGAATGAAATAAGCGGAGACGGACAGAAAGGCCTTCCCTTCCACAACGAGGCTATGACAAGTGTGAATAAAATCTAGAATTTTTGAGATGGTGCTTATCTTTTAACCAACCTATCAATTACCTGTCTGAGATCGAGCATTAATGTATGGTTTTTTCAAAGTAATAGCGAAGCGATCTACTTTCTTAGATAGCGTGAATTATATGTTTTATTCGAAGCATTTTCGCTCACGAACTTCGAAGTAATTTACAGGCATTTTACATGTCCAATTTTGTGGAGGATTTTGTCTATCTTCAGAAGGCCTTACTTTCCACAAAGAACACAAAGAAAACCACAAATTCGGAAACTCATATTACAAAACCCTCTTTCAGTCTTCATTTGGATCATCGCTCTCATCGTGTAGTAGATCTTTAGGTTTTTTTTTTGCCTTCGATAATCCTTCGACGTTGGCACTATATTTCTCCTTTATCCATAGTATGCTGAATCTAGAGAATTAGAGTCGTAGACCGGTCTACGACTGCAAATGATGAATTTCGTAGGTATCTGGGATACATGGATTGTATTGTTGGCTTGCTTATTAGTTTATCTAGTAAAATTTTGGATATTATACATTCCAGAACTCGATTGAGATGATACTAAGAGAACGTGAATTATTTCTTCGTTTCGATCTGAGTCCGCAACTTGAATTATTCTCCTAGTGTTCCTTCAAACTTCCTTATGATTGGTGGATCCCCAACAAGAGCCATTACAAGAAACTCTTGCGGGACTCACAGAGGTAAATCTAATACAATATTTTCTGGGAATAGGGTGAGATCAACTCGAAACTCATCAAATAGAACAGAAGGAGATGAAATGGAATGAACGTGGATTCCAATTAACTACCTATGGGCTCAACTCAATTATTTTCGACCTCTATAGTACCGTGTACTTACCCTAGGGAATCTGCAATGCCATGGCAACAAATATTTTCATCCCTAGATCATATCGCAATTCTAGATCAGAAATATGCAGGATGTTTCATTCATATTAATCATATTTTCATGGTCGGATTTGACAGATCAGCTTATGGAAAACAATCCATGGAAAGCACTGCCGTGAAGTCAGGAGCTTTCGAGCGCTCGTTCATCCACCTTCTAGGTAGATTTGCATTTTTCAGTGTTATAAACGAATTGAAAGTTTTTTTTGAAGCTAAAAAATATTGAAAACTAAGGCGAAACTCCAGACTTCACTTCAGTGCTTTAGGTGACCAATTTTTTTTCGATAATTTGCTAGAATTTTCCACTGTATCTATAGTCTCGGTGATGCCATGTGGACAAAATTTCGCACGTAGTTTGAATACATTATTCTTCATCCTTGTGCAAAATTTCAGTCCAATCCAATGGGTAGTTTCGAAATGATCAGGATAGAAATATTTTTTACGGCCATTTTTACGTAACCCCTAGTCTAATTTTTCTCATTGATGAACGTGAACGCGAAATTCGCGATCCGTACCTACCCTAGAAATTTCAAGACATTAGGCCTTTCTGTTCAAAAGTTATAATTTTCTAGGAGAGTCGGGATATAAATAAATAAATAAATAAATAAATAAAAAATATGGTTCTAGTCATACGATCTGGACGAAATGTAGCCTGAATATATCATCCTCCATCAAAATAAAAAATTTCGTCAAGATCGAATCCGTAGTTTTGAAATTATCAAGAAAACTAAATTTCAAACGACCATATTTACGGAACCCCTGGTCTAATTTTGCTATCCTGAAAATTTCAAGTCCCTAGGTCTTTCCATTACAAAGTTATAATTTTCTATGGTTTCTATGGTTCTGGTCATGTGATTCAGACAAAATTTTGTGAGTATCTTGAACATGACATTTTCCTTCTGAGTACAAAATTTCATCACGGTCTAATGTGTAGTTTCGGAGCAATCAGAAAAACAAAACTTCGAACCGCCATATTCACGGAACCCCTGGTGGAATTCTGCCCAAGAGAAGAACTCAACCTCGGCATTTGTGAACCCAACCCACACTGAAAATTTCAAGTCTCTAGGACGTTCCGTTCGAGAGTTATCGTGTATTCGGCACATTTTCAGCTCAAAATTCGATAAATACAGACATCGTGACGAAATGATCCCTCGTGTAAGTAGTACGAGCGCTCAATTATTGCAGGAAATTAATTCAGCATAAAACCATGAAATTCGAAATATTATGTGTTAGTGTGAAGATATGCCATCGAATATTTTTCACCTCAAAGCTTCTACCCCAATGGTGTATGAGTTTATCATTCCGGAAGTACCAGAGAGAGAGGTTCGAACCCTGTAAGTCATGAATATCCTTTTCGTTTTTTTTGAGCGCTCGTACTACTTACACGAGGGCTATATCATTTCGTCACGATGTCTGTATTTTTCGAATTTTGAGCCGAAAATGGTCTCAATCGACTATGTTCGACTCACTGATGACGAATCCGTCGGAAAATTCGAGTCTGTCCGTCCGTCCGGCCGTCCGGCCGTCCGTCCGTCCGTCAGCTCGATAACTCTCGAACGGATCAACTTAGAGACTTGAAATTTTCAGTGTAGGTTCAGATCCCGAATGCCTCGGTTGAGTTCGTTAATGGGCCAAATTCCACCAGGGGTTCCGTAAATATGGCCGTTCAAAGTTTTGTTTCCCTGATTACTTGAAAACTACAGATTCGATCGAGATGAAATTTCGCACTCAGATGGAAAAAGAGGTGTTTTAGCTACATGCGAAATTTTGTCCAGATCGCATGACCAGAACCATAGAAACCATAGAAAATTGTAACTTTCGAACGGAAATGCCTAGGGACTTGAAATTTTCAGGATAGGTGTGGATCTCGAATGTCGTGATCACGTTCATCTATGAGCAATATTATACAAGGGGTTCCGTAAATACGGCCGTTTGAAATTTTGTTTTCTCGATAAATTCGAAACTTCGGATTCGATCGAGATGAAATTTTGTATTTTAATCGAGAATGATATATTGAAGCAATATTTTGTCCAGATCGCATGACCAGAACCATAGAAACCATAGAAAATTGTAACTTTTGAACGGAAACCCCTAGGAACTTGAAATTTTCAGGGTGGGTTTGGATCGCGAATATCGCGGTCACGTTCATCAATAAGCAAAATGAGACTAGGGGTTCCGTAAATATGGCCGTTCAAAATATTTTTTTCCAGATAGTTTCGGAACTACTGATCGGATTGGAATAAAATTATGCATCTAGCTGAGGAATAATGTATTCAAAGTACGTGCAAAATTTTGTCCAGACCGCATCACCAAGACCATAGATACCGTAGAAAATTCTAGCGAATTATCGAAAAAAAAATTGGTCACCTAAAGCACTGACATGAAGTCTGGGGTTTGGCCTAAGTTTCAGAATTTTTGTGACAGCTGTCGAAAATTCCTTCAATTGATTTCTAAAACTGGAAAATGCGAATCTACCTACAAGGTGCATGTACGAGCGCTCAAAAGCTCCTGCCTTCACGGCAGTGCTTTTCGTAATTTTTATACATAAGTATACTGAGAAATTGCATGCAATCCACAGAGGAAATCAAGATGATATGGGAAATAATTAATCTTTGGATACAGATCGTATCGGTTTCTTTTAAATACAGTTCTCGAAGAGCTGCATGCTTTCATTTTTCGAAATGTTTGGTATTTCAAAAAATGTTTAGAGATTATATTGTCTTATTGGTCTTATTGTTTCGGTTTCTCTTTTATTATATTAAACCTTTGAAAATTTTCGAGGAAGAATAATTTGAACCCCGAAAATATCATTGAAAAAATCCATCCGCCGTCAAAAACCTTTTTCTTGAAGAAAGGAAGTCAATGGCATGAAATTTCGTGAGAGAAATAAGTAGAGGCACCACATCGATTCCAGATAGAACAAAGAAGCTGGAAATTCGACAGGTTTGTCGGTGAATTACTCAATCGAACAATTTCAATTGGAAATCTAGACTCCTGATAGTTTTTATAAATTGAGAACAGGTGGAGGGCTCATTCTTTTACAGGCTTTTCCTTTCGATAATGAGTAAGGATACTTTGTGAAATATTTATGAAATTGAAGAAACTGATTGTCCAAAAAATAAATTTTCTTTTTAGCGGTAATTGATGAATTGATGCTACAAATCATAAAAATAGAATAAATATTCAATGTGTTGTGAAAAAATAAGAAATAGGTATGAATAGAGTTAATTCCCCGTCATATTCATTCAATACCTGCGAAATAACCGTTCCGAAACGGAATTCAATAGCCTTCAATTTTTAAATAGAGCTGAAATCTATGGAAATAGTTTATCTTGATAAGTTCGGCAAGTGCAATCCTTGTGAATATGAAAATGATAGTGAAAACGATCCTTCTGATATTCCTACAGCATCCATTTTGAAATTCCTACAGCATCCATTTTGAAATTTCCGATGAAATTAATGCTTATCTCCAGGGAGTACCTACTGCGGAAGTCCATATTTCTCAGATGAGAGCCCTGTCAATGTAATCCTGTTAATTAATAATTCACATTTACATAAATTTCCCAGTCAACGCAATCTCTTTCAGACCATCTTCAGGACACGCGCACAAAAAAAAAATAGCGGATTCTGGGGAAGATTGCGGAATCTCTCGCCCTATTGAGCCTCCTCTAATTGAAACGTCTTATCATTGAAAGGTTGTGAGAGGCTCAGCCTGTATCTCAATTATGTTGAGTATTCGCTTTTGTAATCCGCAAAAAAAGGTTATATTAGATTGGATTGTGAAATAAGTATGGCTTCTTGAGATCCCCTAGAAATCAAATTATATTATAGGATATACGAGTATTAAGTACTGAAAACAACAATGCATGATCTTGATTAAGGAAGACTGAAGGGTTCGCCAGTTAATTGATTTCAAGGTACCCATCAATAGTATTCATTCGATAATTCTATTATAATACCTTCTGGTAATATAATGAACTGTTCGTCGAAATTGGTTGGGGTTGGAATAGAAACCTAATGTAGCAAACTCCAAATTAACTCGAGATCTTATTGTAGAGAAATAAGCCTGTAGTTGCGAAACTAGTATGTGAACTATCAGTTTCTTCCTCAATAATGAACCTCTTTTTGAAAATATGAACCGAACTCACAAGAACTAGCTGCATGCTTAATTAGGGCAAACCATTCATTAATTGTCTGCTGGAGTTGTTGTTATAGAGTGTCGAATTTTTTACTCTTGCTAAACACTGCTAACTATGGAGAAAACTTACTTGACTGGATCTCAACTAACTGCTCGTACGGTTTTGACTAATTTGCAGGTGGTTAAAATATTTTTTTCACATTTGATTTACCTATAAGGCGAGTGCTTTCCATATTTTTTTCGTAGTTTCACTACACATACATTATATGGCGCTACAGAGAAGATGACTTTCTTTCAAAATTCCATATAAGACCAATAGTATACGAGTCAAATGGCTGTAACATACGGAAAGACGAAAACTGATAGTTTTCAATTCTAAATTTGATTGAGAACCTTAATTTGTTCTCGGAAACTATTAAGAAATTGCCATTGTTTATTCTCCATTCTTGACAGTTTTCGACTTTGAAAATATCTGGATAAATAAGGTTCGATAAAACGTATTGTGTCGTCGAATTAAACTCGCTCCGCAATCACAACATTATTCTTAATTTCAATCAGAAACATCAAAAGAAAGCGCTGCGAGCGAGATTTTATTTCGTGTAGACTTGGTTTAGGGGGAGTTATCCGCGACAAAGGGCTTTTCGTACAACCCGAATGGCGAAAACATCACACAAAGCGTTTTTTATTTCTTCAGTTGATTAAGAGGGAAACTAATATTATAGAGTAAAGAGTGAATGTTTGATATTTCATTATATTAATTTTTCGCATGAAACGAACACAATATTGAGAAAAAAAATTACGAAAAGCACTGCCGTGAAGGCAGGAACTTTTGAGCGCTCGTACATGCACCTTGTAGGTAGATTCACATTTTTCAGTTTTAGAAATCAATTGAAGGAATTTTCGACAGCTGTCAAAAAAATTCTGAAACTTAGGCGAAACTCCAGACTTCATGTCACTGCTTCAGCTGATCAATTTTTTTTCGATAATTCGCTAGAATTTTCTACGGTATCTATGGTCTTGGTGATGCGATTTTGCATGTAGTTTGAGAACATTATTCCTCAGCTAGGTGCGAAATTTCATTCCAATCCGATCATTAGTTTCGAAACTAACAGGAAAAAAATAGTTTGAACGGCCATATTTACGGAACCCCTAGTCTAATTTTGCTCATTGATGAACGTGACCGCGATATTCGCGATCCAAACCCACCCTGAAAATTTCAAAATCGTAGGGGTTTCCGTTCAAAAGTTACAATTTTATATGGTTTCTATGGTTCTGGTCATGCGATTTGGACAAAATATTGCTCAAATATATCATTCTCGTTTAAAATACAAAATTTCATCTCGATCAAATCCGTAGTTTATTATCGAGATAACAAAATTTCAAACGACCGTATTTACGGAACCCCTAGTATAATTCTGCTCATTGTTAAACGTGAACGCGACATTTCAGATCCACACCTATCCTAAAAATTTCAAGTCCCTAGGCCTTTCCGTTCGAAAGTTATGATTTTCTATGGTTTCTATGGTTCTGGCCATGTGATCTGGAGAAATGTAGCTTGAATATATATTTATCCATTAGTATACAAAATTTCGTCACGATCGAATCTGTAGTTTTGAAATTATCAAGAAAACTAAATTTCAAACGACCATATTTACGGAACCCCTAGTATAATTTTGCTCGTAGATGAACGTGATCACGACATTCGAGATCCACACTATCCTAAAAATTTCAATTCCCTAGGCGTTTCCCTTCAAAAGTTACAATTTTCTATGGTTTCTATGGTTCTGGTCATGCGATCTGGACAAAATTTCACATGTAGCTTGAACACCTCATTTTCCATTTGAGTGCAAAATTTTATCCCAATCAAATCTGTAGTTTTCAAGTAATCAGAGGAACAAAACTTTGAACGGCCATGTTCACGGAACCCCTAGTGGAATTTGGCTCATTAACGAACTCAACCGAGGCATTCGGGAACTGAACCTACACTAAAAATTTCAAGCCTCTAGGTTGTTCCGTTCGAGAGTTATCGTGCTTACGGCCGGACGGACAGACTCAAATTCTCCGACGGATTCGTCATCAGTGAGTCGATTATAGTCGATTGAGACCATTTCCGGCTCAAAATTCGAAAAATACAGACATCGAAACGAAATGATATAGCCCTCGCGTAAGTAGTACGAGCGCTCAAAAATAAAATATAAACCATAATTTTTCGAGCTTTACCAAAAAATGATCAAGTATGCAAAAAATTAACTAATGAATTAACAACTTCAACTCTTACGACTACGCATCAGTGTTGACAGACAAGATGGCTGTCTCAAGCCGTCAACATAAAATAACATATTCTTCTTTATTATAACTGGCATTGGTACTAAATTGTTTACAACAAGTTTAACCTCCACATTTGTTTAGAACACCTCTACACCTATTGTTCATAGTCAAAATGACATTGTCAATGCCCGATTGAGGTATACTTGCCTATTCTGTGGTTAGAAGCTCTCGGAATTGAAGAGCATTTTGGATATTGCCCAAAATGAGAGTAATTCTACGTTGAAGCATGTCCCATATATGCTCAATCGAATTAAGGTCCGGGGATTGTGAGGGCCATGGCTTTAATTCCCTCGTTTTCCAACCCGTTCGTCATAATCGCAGCGGTATGGGGACAAGCATTATCATGCATTAGGCGAAAGTTTGCACCAACAGCACCAGCAAATAAAGGTACAATGGACTGAAGAATATCATCCACATACTGCTGACCTGTCGGGAAATCATTTGGAAAAACGAGGTCTGTTCTGCCGCCTATAATTATTCCGCCCATAATTATTCCGCCCCATACCATTATTGTACCGCCTCTGTATTTGTGAACTGGATGACATCCAAATATGGATTCACCAGTGAACAAAACTGTTGGCCAATCATCTGCGTCCCAATTTTGATATTCTTCGCACCAGTCTACTCTGGCAGCGCGATTGCCTCTAGGGAGGGATGGAAATCGAATTGGTCTTCGAATATGAAGATTGGCTTCGTGGAAACAATTTCTCACATAATCTCGCTCAACGGTTATGTAATGCGCTAACTGCAATTCCATAACCAATTCAGGTGCTGGAATTGTAAGGTGTCTTCTAACACTTAGCAGTAAAAATCTACCCTGACTTGCCGTTGTACAGAGCATACGCCCTAGGTGTTGTTCAGCCGGACTTCCAGTTTGCCTGAAATGCCTCCATAAACGACTTATGACTATCTGGGAAACACCAAACCGCTCAGCTACTTCGACTTGTCGCAGGCCAGCTTGAAGAAGTACTGAGTAGGTACTTAAAGAATTTACTTTTTCCATCCATCATGTTGTTCAAGTCTTTTCATTATATTTTTCACATTTTTTCGAATGAAGGCGTATTCAAACGGGGCAAATGAACTGATCAGTACGTCAGTAGTACAGTTTGAACGATAAACAAGTTTTTTTTGACGCTTGCATGACTTTGTACGAACATCCCTAGACTTTATCGATGTATGTATATTATATTACATGACTAAAGACTCGGCCACGCGTTGCTGTAGCTAAAGTATTCAAACCAGTGGAATTATTATTATTATTAACCTTAACCTGACCCAACCCTACCCTAACCCTAACCCTATCCTTGATTTCTTGAAAGTTTCAACCCAGTTCTCAAACCGTTCCAAATTTCTTCAGTTTTGTGACTGACACAGAAACTTAGCATCACCCCTCGTACGTTATCGGCCTTGTCGATTGATCGGCTGTAGTGGGGACGCGATGATCTGCCGTCGATTTGAGGCCTAGGTTGCCGCGTAGATAATTATGACTCTTGGTCATGGTCATAAACAAATAATGTGCAATAAAAACATATTGCAACTATAAATTGAGATATGAACTATCCTATCTTTTAAGTTGGATCAAACTGCACACAGTGTGCAAAATGACACGTAATTTTTATATATAAAGATATTATATTATATCATATCATATCATATGATATGATATGATATGATATGATATGATATGATATGATATGATATGATATGATATGATATGATATGATATGATATGATATGATATGATATGATATGATATGATATGATATGATATGATATGATATGATATGATATGATATGATATGATATGATATGATATGATATGATATGATATGATATGATATGATATGATATGATATGATATGATATGATATGATATGATATGATATGATATGATATGATATGATATGATATGATATGATATGATATGATACGATATGATACGATATAATACTATATTATATTATATTATATTATATTATATTATATTATATTATATTATATTATATTATATTATATTATATTATATTATATTATATTATATTATATTATATTATATTATATTATATTATATTATATAACTAGCAGGCCCGGCCACGCGTTGCTGTGGCTAAAGTATACGTTGGATTATTATTAACCCTAACCTAACCTTAACCTAACCCAACCCTCAACTTTACCATAACCCTTACCTTTATTCTCAACCTTATTTGGATCTCAAAAGAATTTTCATATTCGTAGATAGGTATATGTTATGATTAATGTGCGAGATGTTCGATATAGAAAAAAAATACCTCAAAAGTTGGATTGAAACCTCCTCCCTCAATTATGTTTGAACCAAATGATGTCATAGAATGTTTAGATAGAGGTTCTTGTCCTGAAAGTAACGAATTCAAAGGTTCGGGTGGCGTTGTCAGTTGTTGCAGTTTGATTTTTCCATTCAAACAACATAAACCTGGGAGTTCATTTTGATATCTCAGAGCATTGCAGTATTGCCAAAAGACACCAATATATTGCTAGCATAATCAACTTTGGGATCACATCTTAATGCCAAACGCTCAAAGTTGATCATTTCATTGGATTCTATTTTTGTTGTATCTTGCTTGAGATCGATGATATCGATTCTTCCGGAGCTGGGGCAGATCTTGATTGAGAACCTCTCATTCTGTTTGCTCATTGTCCCGATCATTACGTACTCGCCCACAACACAACGATATATATCAAACACAGTGATAAACTTCTGAGCAATTTTTAGAAACACGATAAACTTCACACACACAAGTGTCAAAATTCTCATGAAATATAAGTAATCTATGATTGTTCGCATTGGTCGGAGGAAAAAAGAAAGCCTTTTTTTCTTTGCCGTACGGTTTTTTCGGGAATATTTCGTTGTATACAGTTTTTCGTGATAATAATGAACACAACTAAAAAAGAATTATGAAATTTGGTGCAGTCGTTTGAACGTGAAGCTTTTACATACATAAACCATAGATCCTCTTTTATTAATATAGATATTATATTATATCATATTATATTATATCATATTATATTATATTTTATTATATTATATTATAGTCCAGTACGGTACGGTACAATACAGTACAACAAAGCCCAAATAATACAGGACGAATATTTGTGTTGCGTCTTTCATGATTGTAGACATATTCATTAATATGGAATAGAAGTTAAATTCATTCTCCTCGATACAAAGTACATACCATCATCCACAAGTAGGCTGTTGCAATGTTACGCTACTTAGTAGATTTGCAACTGAGCCCATAGAGCATAGGGTCAAAGTGAAGGCACTATCATTTATTTATAGGATTGTAAATGGCTTGATAGATTTTTTAGAGTTGATTGAGCATCTATCCTTCTTGGTGCCCTGATTTGGCTGAAGGCGTAATGGTGTTATCTACTCTAGGGCGGGTAGAATGAACGCAAGTTTTAGATCGCCAATTAATTTTATGTGCAGTTTATTTCATTCCATAGCCGGCAGACGTGAATATTGTTATGGTTCGTTGATAAAATAATGTGAAATTTGTAAGAAAACCTCTAACAATATGCAAAGACTTCTATTTTAATTATATATTTCAATTTTGCCTGAGACCCCTACCTCAAGGAGTTTCTAAGATGAACAATCAAAAGGAATTTTTTTACAAAATTATATAATCAAGAATATTATTCTAAAAACTAACCCAACTATCAAAAGAAAATAATATATCTAAACTATAAACCAACGATCAATAGGTGAGTGCACACACTATGTTCAACTAAGTCCAATTTCAATTCTCCTTCTTATAACCGTCACGCCGCAACTACTCACCCTGCAATTCAATTATAGCAATTCAATCTCCCCTTGACAAAGTTCCGAATACTAATAATGATACTTCTCTTCTCTGAAACCTAATTTTTCCGCAAACTTTCTGAAAAGATCAATCTTCACTCTGACGTTTCTCTATCAATTGTCAATTCACCTCCTTTTATTCTTACCAAATTATTTCGTATCGCATTTCCTTGGTGTTCCAACATTCTCGATACATTCTTTCCACTTCTTCATTTCATATACATCATAAACATAACTGAACCTAACTATTTAAAATTAATAATTTCAACAAATTCATATTCTTCTATTCAAATAATATGAACCCTATCTGAAAATATAATAATACAATAATTCAAGTTTCAAAATGAGACAAGAAAATATGTATTAGATAGACTAATGAAAGCGAGCCAACAAATTAATACATGTAACCCCATGAAACATCGAAATTTATCCTTTGCATCTGCAGACCGGTTTCGCCGTTTTACGGCTCGTCAGTACAGATCAGCTCAGGATAAACTCGATGTAGCAGACAGCTACCCAAACAACCTAACGCGATGACGGTCAGAGTTTATTTCTCTACTCACGCCACCTGTCGGCCGAAGGAGCAACTGAATGCAGTCCATGATGGTCCATGTAAAGATTCCTTGGCTCCCCTGACAAAACCAAAACAAGAAACAAGACCGTAAACATTACGGCCTAGTGGTCACAAGTGGTACTAAGGGTTTAAGCTACAACCTTATTCGCCAGAATAATTGACATGAATGAATATTGGTCGTCTATCTGAAGTTTTCAAATTTCAAAATGAGACAAGAAAATATGTATTAGATAGACTAATGAAAGCGAGCCAACAAATCAATACATGTAACCCCATGAAACATCGAAATTTATCCTTTGCATCTGCAGACCGGTTTCGCCGTTTTACGGCTCGTCAGTACAGATCAGCTCAGGATAATCTCGATGTAGCAGACAGCTACCCAAACAACCTAACGCGATGACGGTCAGAGTTTATTTCTCTACTCACGCCACCTGTCGGCCGAAGGAGCAACTGAATGCAGTCCATGATGGTCCATGTAAAGATTCCTTGGCTCCCCTGACAAAACCAAAACATGAAACAAGACCGTAAACATTACGGCCTAGTGGTCACAAGTGGTACTAAGGGTTTAAGCTACAACCTTATTCGCCAGAATAATTGACATGAATGAATATTGGTCGTCTATCTGAAGTTTTCAAATTTCAAAATGAGACAAGAAAGACCGTTATCGCGTTAGGTTGTTTGGGTAGCTGTCTGCTACATCGAGTTTATCCTGAGCTGATCTGTACTGACGAGCCGTAATACGGCGAAACCGGTCTGCAGATGCAAAGGATAAATTTCGATGTTTCATGGGGTTACATGTATTGATTTGTTGGCTTGCTTGTGTATGTGTATGTGTATGTATCTAATACATATTTTCTTATCTTATTTTGAAATTTGAAAACTCCAGATAGACGACCAATATTCATTCATGTCAATTATTCTGGCGAATAAGATTGTAGCTTAAACCCTTATTACCACTTGTGACCACTAGGCCGTAATGTTTACGGTCTTGTTGCTTGTTTTGGTTTTGCCAGGGGAGCCAAGGAATCTTTACATGGACCATCATGGACTGCATTCAGTTGATCCTTCGGCCGACAGGTGGCGTGAGTAGAGAAGTAAACTCTGACCGTCATCGCGTTAGGTTGTTTGGGTAGCTGTCTGCTTCATCGAGTTTATCCTGAGCTGATCTGTACTGACGAGCCGTAATACGGCGAAACCGGTCTGCAGATGCAAAAGATAAATTTCGATGTTTCATGGGGTTTCATGTATTGATTTATTGGCTTGCTTTTATTAGTCTATCTAATACATATTTTCCTGTCTCATTTTGAAATTCGAAAACTTCAGATAGACGACCAATATTCATTCAATACAATAATTCATAAATTGATCGAATTTCCTAAAAATTGACAATAAGATGTTTGAAGGTTCTTTAAGTTTCGGTAATATATTTGAATTCATTTCATTTCGAATTCTAATAAAACGTTGAGAAATATAACCATATTTCTATTTCCATTACAATATATACCTATAATGATTCTCTTCGGTCTATAGTAGCTGCCTTTTTGGAGGAGATTGGTAATGTCTACCATTCTTAGAATAAGTCATTTACTCTTTTAAAATTTTTTGTTTTCAATATTTTGAGTTATATTTTCCTGTAAATGGCTAATTTTACCTGTTGCAATTGAAAGTTTATTATTATAATTATTAATATGATCTAGGAAAGGACTAAGTCGAGATTAATTTCTATAGTATGTTATGATATGTACGTTGCCTTTATTTTTCTTTTTGTTAGGTAAAATTTGATCGAATATTTCCTTCGATACAATGGAACATGACGTGGGAATGATGCTATCAGACGCCACATGCCTTTTGACGAACCAGGGGCACTGTTATCCCAGGGATGGTTAGACGGACGGACAAAATTGAATTTGACCACGAAATCTTCATCTTTGAGCCCAACCTTACCTTTTTTGGGACTCTTCTCCGCTCGAAATAGATATTTAGATATTTGTGGAAAATGATGACGCTCTTGTTCTTGAACACAAGCACGAACAATTGGGTAATAAATGAAACAGTCTAAAAGCATTGTGCCAAATTGGCCGACCAGCAAGCATAATTCTTGGAAAAACCATAGGTAGGCGCACAAAAAAATGGTCTAACAAAAAAATTAGTAATCCAGTAGATTCACATACAGGTAGATTCTCATACAGGTAGATTCTCATACAGGTAGATTCACATACAGATAGATCCACATAATAAGTAGATATCTGAAAGGCATATCCACAAGAAAAGTGGATCCAAGCGAGATAAAGCACTTTTAGTGTAAAATGACGTAAAATATGTTCCTTTACTCATGAGCTCTCTCTGTCTATTGCTATTTGTAACCTTCAGCGGAGTGTAATTGAGCTCCATCCAAATATTTCTTTTTTGTGGCAAATTTAGTTAGGTTTTTCATTTATCCATATGCATTGAATGTAGATTGACTCGGTGAATGAGCTGCAGTGTCCTCTGTTTTGGCAAACATGTTCACGATAGAGCACATGTATGGAAAAACGGATCAATTCATCTTCAGTCTGCTCATGTCATATTTCATGATTGTTTCATAACTTTCAAGAACAAGAATTGACCGCCAATATAAAATGTCTGGAAAAACAACGTGAGTACCTGAATAGGATATTTCTTATCACTCTTCATAGCTGACATAAAAACTAAAATGAACTCAAGTCATGCGATCCCAAAGATTAAACTATTAACTTAATGAAATCCGAAGGTTGCTGTCAAAACTTCTAGCCAGGACCAGTGGTCCTGTTGGCACAGCGGGATCCGATAAAATCCTTCACTCGACATCCCGAATTCGGATTAGTTCCGAATGAAATCGTTTTCTAGTAACGTATTTACCGCTAATTCCACCTGTCCGAGATTAACAGGCTTTGTAGGCTTTGTGCCTGATCGCGGTTCGTGACTTCAATGAATAAGTTCCTTCATTTATGAAACCTGGCGATGCCCACCCTGTCCTGATTCCAGGATCGTGCGTCCTGCTTGTTTATTCGCAATCTCCGGACAATTCCCATCGAGGAAATGAGGTGACGATGACGGTTCGTCTGAATTATAATGCACTATGCAGCTTGATTTTAATTCAAAAATATTTCTGTATGGCAATATAGAGTTCAAACAGGGCATAATAATTTCCTAGTTGAATTCTGATCAACTGGTACACGTCATGGAAAAAATGGATACAACCGGATATTATAGCCATTCAAGAGACGAGACTTTATACAAGAAAAAGAATATTTCACAACCATAAAATATACAGAAATGACAGAAATTGTACAGGAGGCGTAGCCCTAATAGTCAAAAGAAACATCGACCTCTACTTTGACTATGTACTTACTGAATAATGGACACATAGGAGCTGTTTCGATTATAATTGTTAATACAAATCGAGGATAAATGAAAATTACGTCAGTCTACAAACCACCTCAAAATGATTTAAATGAAGAAGATCTGGAAAGGATGCTCGAAGGTAACCAACCTAACATCATTATCGGTGATATGAACTTCAAATCAAGGTAATGGAACAGCCAATCCGACAACCAAAATGGGAAGAAGCTTAAGAAGTACGCCGAAAAACTAAATTCCATAGTATTAGGACCTGATATTCCGACTTTCCTGCTCAGAAGCAATGGCCTACCAGCCGTATTAGATATCACAATATATGATATTAACCAATATCTCACCCTTTGATACTATAGAAGAGGGCACATCAGACCACAACCCAATAGAACTCAGACTGGGACGCGGACCGAGAACAGAAGAACTTCGAACGAAAAACTTCACAGACTGACAAAAGTACAGTGAAATACTCCAGGAGAAAATTACTGAAATTTCACAGACAGATGGAACCAGAGGGTTGAAAAGCTGAACACTCAGCTTCCTCCTCTACACGGAGCAAATGGAATGGATTACTCAAAGCTTGAAAAAGACGACGCACTGGTCGACGCAAAAGGAACAGAAGCCAGAATCAACTACATAGAAGACGATGACAATGAAGATTTAGAAGATGAAGTCGGAGAAAATGAAGAATTGATGTTGGAACTTCCGGAAGGCGATACTATCCAAAACCCAACAACACCAACGGAGATTAAAAAAATTATCAAGAAATAAAAAAACAGAAAAACTCCAGGGAAAGACAAAGTATCAAACTTGGCAAGAAAAGGAATATCAGCGCTAACTAATATAGCAAACGCAGTAATGAGAACAGAATACTATCCAAAAAGATGGAAAACAGCAGAAGTAATTGTGTTCAATGAGCCAGGAACAGATAGAAAATTCCCACAAAACTACAGGCCGATAAGTCCACTGTCAGCACTTGGAAAAATAGTCGAGAGAGTCATTGCAAAAAGACAGAATAAGAAATTGTTTATTGTTTATATCCCGACTCTCCTAGGTCTCTGTGAGACCCCTCAGAAGCTCAGAGCTTCAGAAGCTCAGAGCTTGTGCGAGTCAGGAGACCCGGTTGTGTTCTGTGTAGGCTTTGTTACTGTGTCCTTACGCCACCTGAGGCACAGCACTGTTAATTGTTTACCCAACAGCATGATGAAACAGAAGCGCTGAATCTGATACCATCGGAACAATTTGGATTCAGAAGCAATCATCCACAGAATTTTAACTGTTAAGGATCACTGAATATGTCACTGAAGGATTTCAGAATGAACAATCCACAGCATTAGTGCTATTAGATGTCGAGCGAGCCTTCGACCGAGTTTGGCACGAAGGACTTGCCGACAAGATGATGATGGCAGGCTACACTAACAAAACCTTAAAGATAATAAGAGACTACCTTAGAAACGAGAATTTTTATGTCAGAATAGACGACACATTATCTTTCACCAGACAAGTAGTAGTGCCCCAAGGATCCGTTCTAGGACCTCTACTCTACAACATACATTAATTAATTAATGTTCAATGTTTTTATCTCGACTCTCCTAGGTCTCTGTGGAACCCCTCATAAGCTCATAGCTTGTGCGAGTGAGAATACCAGGTTGTGTTGTTAGTGTGTTCTAACTGTGTTCTTACACCATCTGAGGCACAGCAGTGTTAATTTTTTTCACTTGCACCTGTAGACCGGTTTCGATCCATATTAGATCTCGTCAGTACAGTAAGCAAAATGATGACCTTTAAAACATAAGGCAACGTAGATCTGAAAAAAAAAACGGACAGGTGGCAGGATTTGGGGAATTTTCTCAGATCCACGTTGCCTTATGTTTAAAAGGTTTTCTGTTTCTCCATCGAATTTGTCATTTTGATAACTGTACTGACGAGATCTGATATGGATCGAAACCGGTCTACAGGTGCAAATGATAAATTTGTTGGTCTCTGGGATACATGAATTGGTTTGTTGGCTTGCTATTTGTTTATCTAGAAAAATTTTTGTGATTTCATTCCTGAATTTGATAATTTCAGATAAACAGCCGAATATAAACCTAGATATTTGACTTCATTTTCCCATTTCATCTCTTCTTCATCTAATTTAAATATCTAGGTGTAAAACGGTCTAAGATGTGCTTTTGATACCCACCTATCACATAAGACCCAGAGATCAATTACGTAGAAACAGAAATTGAGTATACTCAATTTCGAAAATCAAGAAGAAGAGACTCCTATGAATTTCAAATTCATAGGTAACACAATTATCACATGACAAAGATCGTGACAGAGTTATAAACAATAAGAGTTACAACTTCAAGTAGCCATGCTGTGTGTCTGAGAAGTCGCAGTTAGGTAGAAGATTATTCTAACATACTTTAGAGCTCTGTTTCGAATATTTAATAGTATATTATTCAACGAGCGGTAATGTAGGTCATAACTCACGCAGATGAAGTTTGCAGCACGTGCCGGAGGCGAGTGCTGTACTTCATCAAGTGAGTTATGACCATTACCGCAAGTTGAATACTATACTTTATCTACGATTGTAACAATAAATACTAAGATACAAGTACAAAGAAAGAACTTCATTTAAAATTCTTAATAGTTATATATAACCATGCATTATTTATGTTGATTGTGCTTCTTAGCATGGAGTAGAAAGTCTATAAGGGCGATGCTTCATATTAAGTGCTAAGTTCACTAAAATATGCCAAAAGAACATTCCCTGTGAACAATGACTTGATATTCTTACTGCTACACCAATCTTGAAAATTGTTGTATACACCTTTATATTTGTCTTGGTATTTTTCGGGCAATAAATTCTGTATGGTAACATTAGCTGATTGTCTTATTTCTGAAGATGTACATAATAATTCATCTCCACTATCTGAATTAATCTTTTTCAGCGAAATATCCAAATAATAATTAGGTATCAACTCAATTTGATTAAACGTCAAAATTATTCAAGTGACCTCCCCTCAATACTAATAATGGACTGTTCCCTTACGGCCAATCACACAGGGGAGTTATAGGAGTGAGTGAGTGGGGGAACACTCACGGTGTTTGTTTACATATATATACCATTACTCGATCGAAAGTAGTTGAGTAATGACTATATTATTCAATCGGAGTAGATAAAATAGTTAAATATTTCCATTTTATTCCGTTATTCAAGATATCAACCTCATACCTATATATCGTGTTAATGCGAATAAATATCGAAATTGTTGATAAAATGGTCCGTGGTTTTCCATAGCACGTAATTTTGGATTTATATATTAGTTGCTGTACGATATGAAAGTCACTGGATTTTCAGTTATATTCTGCATATAAGTAGCTCCCCATTCTGGGCTGCCCAAACTTATCGTACATTTTTTTACTCAAAAAAAACTTCGTCGAAGGGTTTTGCCAGCAGCACAGAGGATTGTCTACCCTCCACTCTGTCGTTATTCTGGCATAGATACCCCATGCTAAGTAGGCCCAGAAAGTTATTTCGTCGTTCTGACGACGAATATCAATTAAATTACGATAAATTGATAAGGTTACGAGGCTGAATAACGAAAGAAGTTTTAAATTTTTGACAATTTTTACGCGCTTGTTTCTACGAAGAAAAGCGTCAATATTTTGCCGGAATACCTTCCCAATTCTTACGGTCCCTCGGGCCATCGTCCGTAAAAACCACAACTGTCGAAAGAAGAGGCCTAGAGTTTCGAAATTTTCAGGGTACCTTCGAGGTCTGAATGAGCCAGTAAAGTTTCTTAATGAGCAAAATCCGTCGAACGTTCAGGGATATGACCATCTGAATTTTTTTTTTCCAAATAATTCTGAAAATACACATCTGATCGAATTGAAACTTTGTTGTTAGTTGTAAGTTAAATGACACGAAGGTCTATGTAAAATTTCGAGAGTTATCGTGTATGTTCGAGAGTTATCGTGTATGCGTTCGGCCAGCCGGACGAACAGACCCGAATTTTCCGACGGATTCGTCATCAGTGGGTCGAACTCTGTCGATTGATATCATTTTCAGCTCAATATTCGAAAAGTGTAGAACGAGCGCTCAAAAAAACTCCAAATATTCTTGAGTGTCATAGGCATCTCATCACTAGAAACAGAGCACATTTTCGAGGCGATCGAAATACCAGATCATGAATCTTGAACATTCGCATTATTTTTTTATCATGCAGGTTCTATGCCAAATGGAATTTTATAACGCGATATAAAAATTCTCCTGTTACGAACTCTGCCAGTGCTTTTTGACATTCGCAAGTCGTCTCGCGCAAACTAATTTGAACGTCAGCTTATATTGAGTGGACGGTAGAGTAGGAAACATAAATTTCCGCAAACTTGAATACGACAGGCAGACTTTGCTTGAAACGAAAGTTTGAAAGGACCCTTTGATCATGTTTTTGAGCTCAAGAACCCTTTGGAGTGCAATATGTGTATGACCCTAACTAGTGGATTCGAAAACCTTTTCATTTTTGTATTTGTATCGGTTGTAAATTTATTTTGTGGGATGTCAACATCCTAAGAGATCGGACCAGATTCCATGCCTCTGTTGATCTTGTGCCATCCATGAAACAGTCCACCTCGATACATTTTCCTTATCCACTTCTCGTTTTTGTTCATAGTTATTATAGGGTCTTTATATTTACTCTGTTCTCTCCTATAGGTATGTTATATAGTCGCTTGTGTATATCGTACAAAGCTATTTATTTATCGCACCTCCGGAAGGACAACGACGTAACTGCAAATTTTTCATTTTTGAGTTGAAGGCATCTAGAAATGGTTCAATCTTTCCAGAGAAACAATGCCGTTAAGTTATCTCGCTTAATTTCCGAAAGAGGGCAGATGCGTCGTTATGGAAAATGTCAACTTGTGAAGTATTATGGCGCCAACATCGTCGCAACAAGTATTTACGTCGACCGAGACGCTTCGTTTCCGCGCGAACATTGACGTACAGTAAGTGAAATCTCTATTTCAATCAGGTCCCATATACGTCCCGGAAAAATATGTGTTCATGATTAGATATGAAAAGAAGAAAAGAAATTCTTACATAGTAAAGGAAATGAACATCAATCTTTATATCTAAAAATTACGTGTCACGTTGTTTGTCCGGGATGAGCTCCTATAATACTGAACTGATTTTAATCAAATTTTGCACACTGTTTGCAGTATGATCCAACTTGAACATAGGATAGTTTATATCTCAATTTATAGTTCCAATATTTTCTTATTGCAAATTATTTGTTTATTATTCATTAATTCATTCACGCGGCAACAAGGGGCTCAAATCGACGACAAGAGATCGCGTCCCCACTACACCGATCTGTCGACCATAGCAATATCGTGCGAGCAGTGATGACAAGTTTCTGGGTCTTTCCTAAAACTGAACTGTTTGAGAACTAGCGAATAACTTCAAAAAAAAACAAGGTTAGGGTTAGGGTAGGGTAAGGTTAGGGTAAATAATAGTTCCACTGGCTTGAATAGTTTACTACAATATACCTAGACATAGACCTCAGCTACAGCAACGCGTGGCCGATTCTGCTAGTGATTTTATAGATCTTAAACGATTAAGCGAAGAACTTGGGTTAAATTATAGTAAAAATTCTGATGGCAAGCAGTATCTGAAGTTAAAATGTTACGGTTCGTAAAGGGAAGTAATTGTTACTATTATAAAACAAGCTATGAAGAAGGGAACTGCCTATCAGTTCCAGTCAAAATTATTGGAACTAGACGTTCGGGATCAAAACATCAGGAAAATATTGGTCTACATCCAGCTTATGATTCTAAGAGAGGAATATGAGAAAATAAAAAATTACGAAAAGCACTGCCGTGAAGTCAAGAGCTTTTGAGCGCTCGTACATCCACCTTGTAAGTAGATTCGCATTTTCCAGTTTTAGAAATCAATTGAAGGAATTTTCGAAAGCTGTCAAAAAAATTCTCAAACTTAGTCGAAACTCCAGACACTGCTTCAGCTAATCAATTTTTTTTCGATAATTCGCCAGTAGAACGGCCATAATTACGGAACCCCTAGTCTAATTTTGCTCATTGATGCACGTAACCGTGAAATTCGCGATCCAAACCCACCCGAAAATTTCAAGTTTCTAGGCCTTTCCCTTCGGAAGTTATAATTTTCTATGGTTTCTATGGTTCTGGTCATGTGATCTGGACAAAATATGTTGCTTCAATATATCATTCTCGTTTGAAATACAAAATTTTATCACGATCGAATCCGTAGTTTCGAAATTATCGAGAAAACAAAATTTCAAACGACCGTATTTACGGAACCCCTAGTATAATTCTGCTCATTGATAAACGTGAACGCCATATTTCAGATCTACACCTATCCTAAAAATTTCGAGTCCCTAGGCCTTTCCGTTCGAAAGTTATGATTTTCTATGGTTTCTATGGTTCTGGTCATGCGATTTAGAAAAATGTAGCTTCAATATATCTTTCTCCATTAGTGTACACAATTTCGTCACGATCGAATTTGTAGTTTTGCAATTATCAAGAAAACTGAATTTCAAACGACCATATTTTTGGAACCCCTCGTATAATTTTGCTCATAGATGAAAGTGAGCACGACAATCGGGATCCACACTCATCCTGAAAATTTCATGTCCCTTTAGGCTTTAGGCCTTTCCATTAGAAAGTTATAATTTTCTATGGTTTCCATAATTCTGGTCATGTGAGCTGGACAAAATTTTGCATGTAGCTTGAACACGTAATTCTCCATCTGAGTGCAAAATTTCACCTCGATCGAATCTGTAGTTTCGGCGTTATCAGGAAAACAAAATTTCGAGCTGCCATATTCACGGAACCCCTGGTCGAATTTTGCCCAATAACGAACTTAACCGCGGCATTTGAGATTTGAACTTACCCTGAAAATTTCAAGTTTCTAAGTCGTTCTGTTCGAGAGTTACCGTGTATACGGCCGGAAGGCCGGACGAGCAGACTCTTATTTTTTGACGGATTCGTCATCAGTGAGTCGAACCTAGTCGTTTGAGACCATTTTCGGCTCAAAATTCGAAAAATACAGACATCGTGACGAAATGATATAGCTCTCGTGTAAGTAGTACGAGCGCTCAAAAACGAGATCTGATCTGATCTGCATAACATGATTCAGTTACGCTAAGTTAAAAACATGATATGACAATATAGTTTTCGCTCATTTAAAATGCTTTTCTTTCACTTATAACATTCCTCTTCTCAGGATAGTTCTGACACTTTTCTCATCATTGGGAACTTTTCGGAAGAACAATAACGCAACTGTAATTTTTTTTCAATTCGAATATAAGTTATTAAATTATTGATTTTAAGTGGTCATTTTATGGTCACAATAACGCTCAGTGCTTATAATATGTGTCTTCAAGTTTTAACACAAATTTACAGGATACATTTTTTTTGCGTTTCCTAAGAATTTACCAATCTGCAGTTGAGTCGTTGTTTTTTCGGAGGTGCGGAATGCTCTCATTTTAAAGCTTTTCTGTTGAAAGTAGTAGCAGAATTTTTATTTCAGCATTTGCTCCTGCTTCTACTTGTCTAGTGAAAGATATTTTTAAATACAAATTCCTGTTTTTCAGGTAGTTTCTCATTATCTTGCAGGTTTTGGTAGTGTAGCCTGCCATCATTATGCTGTAGGCAAGTTCTTCGTGCCAAACTCGGTCGAAGGCTACACTACATTGGGTTGAATTCCACGACATGTGTTTCGATGCAAAGTATCATCTTCAGGTGGTTAAGGTTTAACTGTTATACCTTGACCACCTGAAGATGATGCTTTGCATCGAATCACGTGTAGTGGAGTTCAACCCAATGTAGTGGAAATCATATTCTTAGTTATTCTATTTTCATCGAGTATCGGCTAATTCTATTAGAATATCGACTACCATTTTGATGATGTACTGAATAATGGGCAAATAGCAGCTGTCTTGTCAAGTCTGTAAGTTTGATAGTGGTCGATATTCCTTTTGACTATTAGGCCTATGCCTCCTTCGGTACAATTTTTGTCATTTCTGGATATTTCATAGTTGAGAAATTCTATTTTTTGTAAAAAGTCTCGTCTCTTGAATGGCTATAATATCCGGCTGTTTATCGGATATTATTTCTTCTATTTCAGATCTACTAGCTCGTAGACCGTTTGAGTTCCATCAGACTATCTTTAGGGTGTTTTTATTTTCGTTAGTCACTCACTTCATCCATTGGCTTTAGTGAGTTTATGGAACTTTTTGTCCATCTCTATTTCCAGGAATTTCATGATATTCTTGATAGAGTTATCTAGTTCCGGATCTTTTCTTGTTGATCTGCGCATGTACATAGCGTTCGCATCTGGCCTGGTCGAATGCTTTTGTTCTTCGGCTCCACTACACAGTTTATTCCATAGAGCTGTTCAACTTCGAATATGCTCTTATTTTGGGTTTTCACCAAAAATAAAGGTATCCCTTGTTTGATTTTGTCGGATGACATCCGCATTGGTAACGCCTTGCTCGGCTAGATCTTCTGCAATCATGTTCAAATCTGCGGCTATTGGCAAGTATCGTACCACCGAGTAGATTTTGTTTGAAGGATGTAAAATTCTTTTCCTCTGTGGTGGTCAGGGGATTGAGGTACAACACGAATGCTGTAGTTGCTCTCTAGTACCTAATGCCTTCCACATGCACCTCTCTCGAGATCTAGTGTCCAGTCCCCTGGTGGGACCTTCACTTTCTTCTGCTCAGTTGAAGCAGGGGCCTCATTTTCTTCTGCGGGTGCAGGAGTAGCTACTACTGGGCGGTTTCTTTTTTGTGGCGCTGCGGTATACGACATCTTTGTATTAGCTGTAGATATATTATCCTTTTCGGTTTTTTTTTTTAGGCTTCTATTGGATGAAAGTGGGTTGAAATTTTCTCTTCTTCCCCTCTTTGCATGTTTCCGCGGCTTCAAAGGCTGATACAATTCCCCTTTCAAGAATTTCACCTCATTCGATAATATACTAACGCTGCCTGTCAAAACTTTCAGCTGAATCATGAGGCTATTGATCAGTGCCTTCTGTTTTTTGAGCGCTCGTACTACTTACAAGAGGGCTATATCATTTCGTCGTGATGTCTGTATTTTTCGAATTTTGAGCCGAAAATGGTCTCAATCGACTATGTTCGACTCACTGATGACGAATACGTCGGAAAATTCGAGTCTGTCCGTCCGTCCGGCCGTAAGCACGATTACTCTCGAACGGATCAACCTAGAGACTTGAAATTTTCAGTGTAGGTTCAGATCCCAAATGCCTCGGTTGAGTTCGTTGATGGGCCAAATTCTACTAGGGGTTCCGTAAATATGGCCGTTCAAAGTTTTGTTTCCCTGATTAATTCAAAACTACAGATTCGATCGAGATGAAATTTTGCACTCAAATGGAAAATGAGGTGTTTTAGCTACGTGCGAAATTTTGCCAAGATCGCATGACCAGAACCATAGAAACCATAGAAAATTGTAACTTTTGAACGGAAATGCCTAGGGACTTGAAATTTTCAGGATAGGTGTGGATCTCGAATGTCGTGATCACGTTCATCTATGGGCAACATTATACAAGGGGTTCCGTGAATACGGTCGTTTGGAATTTTGTTTTCTCGATAAATTCGAAACTACGGATTCGATCGAGATGAAATTTTGTATTTTAATCGAGAATGATATATTGAAGCAATATTTTGTCCAGATCTCATGACCAGAAGAAACCATAGAAAATGGTAACTTTTGAACGGAAAGGCCTAGGAACTTGAAATTTTCAGGGTGGGTTTGGATCGCGAATATCGCGGTCACGTTCATCAATGAGCAGAATGAGACTAGGCGTTCCGTAAATATGGCCGTTCAAAATATTCTGTTCCTGATAATTTCGAAACTACTGATCGGATTGGAATGAAATTATGCACCTAGCTGAAGAATTATGTATTCAAACTACGTGCAAAATTTTGTCCAGACCGCATCACCAAGACCATAGATACCGTAGAAAATTCTAGCGAATTATCGAAACAAAATTGATCAGCTGAAGCACTGACATAGGTCTGGAGTTTCGCCTAGGTTTCAGAATTTTTTTGACAGCTGTCAAAAATTCCTTCAATTGGTTTCTAAAACTGGAAAATGCGAATCTACCTACAAGGTACATGTACGAGCGCTCAAAAGCTCCTGCCTTCACGGAAGTGCTTTTCGTAATTTTTTATTCTCTCATCCGACAAGTTGTCTGCGTCAGATTCTCTGTACTAATTTGCTGAGTAGTATCCCGAAATTTTTTCAAAATGACTCAAAAAACAACACTTGAACACCTATTTCACTTTTCACTAAATACTTACATCTCAAAACACTATTGAAAGACAATTTGATATCAAGTAGCATGTTTCACAGTGAATTCTTGCTTGAGATATATTACCACTCCATCGTTTCTGTTGACAAAAGATTCATTATACAAAATTTCAAATCCCTCAATTCGCTCCTGTATTATACGTTTCCGAAAAGAATTATGTTTTCAATGTTTTCTAGATTGATTGAGTTCATATAGATGAAAAGTTCTTCAAAAATTTTTCGCAAACTTCGAATATTCAAATGCAAAATATCGAAATTGTTGTTACAAATGAAGCCCCTACCTCAACAGGATCATCCACCAGCCTAGTATCAAGCACATCACACGCATCCACCATCTCTATATCACTGATACAGCAAGAATATTGCTTCTCCCGAAGAACATAGACGCAAATGCTGATTAATCAACTTTTCAGGAAATGAGTTTTGAGGAATGAATCTTACGGTACGCTAAATTGACGCGATACAAATCATCTTTATTATAATTAATGGGACTTTCTATACAGTGAATTTCATCTATTTGAGATGGTGCTACTTTTTATCTCACTTCAAACAGTAATGATCAGAATTCATAACTCAAAATTGAGCAGGTTTACACTTACGTCTTTGTTCTTCCGGAGAAAACCTCTTTTTTGAGTTTTGACCATGTACAAGCTGGTTTCTGCATTCAAGGAATGTGTTTTTGATTTCCACAATGAAATACCTTTTCGAAGGATACAGAAAACGGACCAAATGCACTCCCTTGCTCCCGCCCAGGGATCCACAGGCCTTCAACACATAAATCATCTACACTTTCCGCTCAAGAAACCAATTCCAGAGGATGCTATGTGAACGCGTAGAATTATGGGATAAGAAAATAAACAAAATTGAAAAATGTGTGCCAACGAAGTGATATCTGTCGTGTCAAAAAAGAAGACACTACAAAAGTAGTCAGTTATTTTGTTATTTCCATAAGTTAACATCATATTTCAAATTAATTTTTGGAGCATGGTGATGAATGATACAAAGACTAATGGAGCATCCCGAAATCTATTCACGTCATAACAAGTGTCTGAATACTCAGACCGTTCAACCGCATTAAACGACAACTTGACGCAAAAACGCTGATCCTGAACCTAATCCTCCACCATAAAAGGATGCTGGATCGTCTATTATTCCCAATTCGTTTTATATCATTTACCCTCGCTAATAAAATCTCGAGAAGCGGAGATTCTACACGCATTAAATTCCATATCCATGGATTTAGATAGATACAGCTCAATGCATAAGGACAGACTAGTTCTCAAAGATTCATGATCAGGATATATCAATAAAATGCTAGGTGAGGTGAGGTGAGGCGAGGCTTTTTTTTGACCAGCAATAGAACTCATCAAAATAAGTCGATATATCGAAAATAGTTTATACAGGGGCACCAAGGCTCTGACTGTCTTTGTAACCGAGATACAGGATGTTTCATGAATTTTGCTCATTTCTTCTTAAGGTCATAACAAAAGAACCACCCGGCATATTTTTTTCATATTTGGCACCCATGTTTCTCATTTGAAGCTCGAATGAATCACTCAATTACCACAAGAAATATCCAGATTCTGGTTAACAAAAAAATATGAAGCAATTGTTTCCTTGACACGACACCCTGTATATCGAGACTTCGGAAATTCGTTCACATATTCGAGAAGAACATAAAAAACTAAACTGAAATGTCTGCTTCACATTTTGCGCAGACAGTTTTACTCCAAAAATGTGGATAACAAAGAGTGGTTTCAAGGGACTCAAAATAACATATTATCAAAAGTTGAATCCCTAATTATTTTAAAATTACTAAATTATCATTAAATACATTGGTTGTTCTTTTTAAAGCGACATAACAATCATTTGCGTTTTTTCCAGGTAGGTGAAAAGTAACGCCCTGTATGTACATATCTAATTATCAAAATTGATATTGCTTGAATATTGTTATTGAATGATTTAGTGGAGTAATTGAGATGAATTAGGTCGTTTTCATAAACTGCTCGAAATGCCCTCCATTTTGGTCTATATATTTCCGTGCTCGTTTGAGAATATCCCGAACGGATTTGAGACTTACATTCGAATTGTTCTTAATTTTCCTGCTAGTTTCTTGTATTATTGTAATAAGCTGATTCCGAGTATTGATCTTAGAAGAATATACTAGAGATTTTAGGTGCCCCCAGACATAATAATCTGCGGGATTCAAATCAGGGGATCTTGATGGCCAGTTATGAGGGCCATCGTGCTGAAACTACATGCCAGCAATATTTCATTTTCACTTTTAACTTCACTTTTGAGTCGAAAATTTGTGGAATAAAACTGTCTGCACAAAAATGTGAAGCACACGTTTCAGTTCAGTTTTATATGCTCTCTTCAGATATGTCAACAAATTTTCAAAATTTAGAGAACAGGGTGTTTTTTCAAGGATACAATCGATTCATAATTTTTTGTTAACCCGGACCTGGATTTTTTTCGTGGTTATTGAGTGCTTCATTTTAGCTTTAAATGAGGAACATGTGTGCCAAATATAAAGAAAATATGCCGGTTGATTCGTTTGTTATGACCTCAAGAAAAAATGAGCAAAATTCATAAAACATCCTGTATCTCGGTTACAAAGACAGTCAGAGCCAATTAATTTAATATATCTAGAAACACCTCGGTGCCCTCTATTAGCCTTTTAAGTATTTCCGTTTCCCAATGAAACAGCCTGTATAAAATATTCAGCAGGGCCGAGTGTGTATTTCGAAATCGAAGTTACCCGCGAATATGAGAATTTCCTAGCACGGATCTGTATTACGTTCGTATTGATATTTGAATGTTCAGATATTACCAGCTGTGTTTGGGGTCAGTATATGGGAAGATGCGTATTATGACTAAGTTTTCCGATCTCATTTGAAAACATTAAACAAGTGGCGACCATTTCGAACAATTTCTATCAATTTAAAAAATTGGTTTCTAAAACTGAACTACAAGATCGATGAACGAGCACTAAAACGTTCCTGACAGTGCTTTTCGTCAATTCTTATGATTGAATATTGAAGTATTTCTCATGGAAATCATGAATTTATCTGTCGAATCAAAATAATTTGAAGGAATAAACTGAATTTTAATAATACAGATTTTATGAAAAAAAAGTAAATGAAACAGACTACTACTACAGATAACAATTGTTCGAAATATCCACCCCTTTACTCAATACATTTTACACACCGTTTTCGGAAGGACATATTGGAGAAATGCCCCAGGCTAACAGACAAAATGTCTGGTTTCAAATGGATGGCTGCCCAGCTTATAAAAGCTGGAGTGTGCAGGTCTTAATGAATGAATATTTTGGAGTTATTGAGTGCTTCCGGAAGGTACGGACCTTGATAAAATTCGCGTTCAGACTCGAGAGGATCTAATCGAATTAATAAATTTGTGTTGTGCAGGAATGCGTCAGAAACATTGTGAAATACGCAGGGTTGTAGATTCAGTGCGAAAACGATGTGTTAAATGTATTGAATAAGGCGGTGGACATTTCGAACAATTGTTATAAGTATGGTAGTAGTCTGTTTTGTTTACATTTCTTCATAGAATATATACTATTCTAATTGAGTTTATTCCTTCGAATTCTTTTGATTCGATAGATGAATTCATGATTTCCATGAGAAGTACTTCAATATTCGATCATAAAGAGTTTCAAAATAGACCAAATTTAGGTTTGGAATATTTAGACTTTTTTGTTGTTATCTTGTTAGCCATAATATGAGGGCAGAATACAAGCAATCACGAAAGCTGACATGTCATTCGAAAGCACAGTAAATGAGGTATTTTTTGCTGAAAAGAAAACATGTACATAATCAATGATTTTTCATCGATAAAACCATTGGAAAAATATGACTGATTTCGTTCACTCCAGAATCGTGATTTTCATCTCCTTGTCACCCCCGCAATAAAAATTTTTTTGGCACACAAAAAAATCTTATCGTTTAGCAAATTTGATGCCGTTTCCAGATATGTGGTCAATTATGATGAGGCAACAACGATATCTGGAGTATAATCGATTTTGTGAAAAATTGTGAAATATTTCGTGAAATCGAGTAGGTAATGTTAAATTGAATAATAACCCTCAACATTTCGACCATGTGTTATATGACATTTTTTGTTGCAAATCACATGTATGATCTCCCCTTGAAGATTGGCTCTTTTAAAAGTAGACACCCTGTATATACATTTTTCAAAGCAGTGATATCATTGAAATCTTTGGTACTTCCTTGACGCTTTCTGGATGGTCTTGTTTATTTGGAAAATTAAATCAAGCTTGGAATCGAAGTAGACTCTCAGATCTCTTATAACCACCACCCTGATCAAATGTAGCCCCGTAATATTATAATTGAACTCAATTGGAGACCTGCTCCTAAAGAAACGTATTACTTTAAACTTAGCGATGTTTAGCTCCATTCCGTTCTCAACACACCAAGCCATCAACGCGTCCAAGTCGGCTTGTATCAGTAGGCAATCTGAATAACTTATAATCACCCGGAATAGCTTCAGGTCAACGGCAGAGGGTGGAAAAAAAACTGTATAAGAAAACTTTTCTTTTTCTGCTCTTTTCGAATATTTTTATAAAATTCAAATATTCCTTCATACAAGGTCTAGAATCTCAGCTTGCGAAAAGTGCCATAGTTTTCTAATACGGACCTGGATTTTCTGATCAATTCAAAAATGGATCGATTTACCCATGGAAGTGCGTTTTACGTTTCAAATATCCATCCATTATACTTCATAGTTCAAAAGTTATAAGCAATTGAAAATATTGATGAATACATAAATCTCGGCTATGAAGTTAATTAGACCTATCACATAATGGTTTTTTGGACTCGTCTAGGGTAGCTCTACCTCAGGTTAACGTATGTACATTAACCAATGAAACACCCTGTATATCTCATGCTGATGAATTTACATGAATCGTAGACAAATTCAATCGAAACAGCTCCGCAATTTTCTGATCACAACTAGCAACAACACCATTTGAATACATAGATGATGGAAAGCCTTTATCAGTTTTTCGATCAATTATGAACTTCCAGAAAAACTTGGGATCAGAGTTAATAGATTGTTGTTCTGTATTAAGATACTCGGTATAACAAGATTCTGATAAAGTTCTAGATTTATTTTTCAAAAAGGGAAAAAATATGATAATGTTCTCCTCCAAACTTCTTGTACTTTTTGTGAGCTTCCTTCCTTCTTCTTGAATATTAAAGTTTTCAGCTCTAATGAAAACCAGCAGAGAAATGAATAAGATTTGGACATCTTTTTATGGACAAACAAATTAGTACTTTCCATAATAATCTTAACAATTTATATAAAGACCAGCGGCAAAATCTTTCCAAAGCGGGACAAAATCTGAATTTTCGGCATGGTTGTGGAAAGCCAAAGACGGTTTTAATGCTCTGAGCACACTATCTTTTCTAAAAGATCACGTAAGTTTCACGAAGCAAAAGACAAATATGATCTGATTTTCTGGGAGCAGGTTTATTGTTTGTAGTTGCTACTCTTCACTATATTTCTTTTGTTATTAACTATTTGCGATTTCATTTTAATTTTGATGTATTTCTATTTTAGCATGTTTTCCATAATTGAATAAATTTATTCAAATATTTTTTTCGCAACAATCCGTGAAAACATTTCACTTATGTGATCAAATTCCTAGAATTACCCATAATATTCTGCTTCAAATGAGGCCATAGAAATGTCATTGGTGCTGCTAAATATTCGTAAGGACATCCATTTCAATTGATACCCCATAAGTACTTCGATTAACTTTTAGGTAGATTTGGTAGATCATTCGGTAGAATTCAGACGAACATTAGGTAGATCCCTTGAAAAGAAGATGGTTACGATAGGTCAGAGTCGTCTCTAGTGCCTTTACAGGTTAATGTGAATCTTCTCTCTGTTTTATCAACCTCTCGAATTTTTCGAATGATCCTGCAGTTCACTTTCGATGAATTTTTATTCTGAAAATGATGAATATCGAAAAACGTGTCACACAATTTTCCCGAATTCTAGGTTGATTGGCTATCGGACTGCTACAGATCGGAATTTTCCAGAAATGCCTATTGGCATTGATGGAAATCGAGATCGATGGAAATCTCCAACATTTTGAAGATTCATTGACGTGAAAAATATCCGAATTTTTAATCGCGAGATTCCGTCGTTTCACCTAGGTTTTTGATCTGGTTCTACTAGACTGAAAGATACCATCCCGGATAATAAAGCATTTTTATTTTGAAAGAAATGAAATACACGGTTCACGGAGCGCCCCTCTAAACAAATTGCGACGCTGTCACTGGTCACATGTACCTATATCAGATACCGAATTTTTATTGTAGGCAGATCATGTGATCTGACGAATATTCATCAAATGAATAAGGACCATGTTGCGCTAACGTGAACACCACAGATAATACAAGATACCGCATTTGCCCTCGCGTGGCAATTGAAATAATGGGATTTTTTCGAATAATCAAATTTACGCTGAAGCAAATACAATGATGCACAGGTAAGTTTTTACTCAACCCGAAAATAATTCATATAGATAAGTTTTCTCTCTTTTGTATTCATTCCAAACGCTCCTACTGATATTCTCTTCACGATGGTCGGTTCAAAGGCAAATTATTATGCTATTTCTATAATTCTATCGTCTATGGAATCGTCTGATTACCCGGAACGCCATGAAGGCAGCCTTGCGGAGGGCTGAATTTCATCAATTTCTTTTATTTACAAAATCAAAATTTTTGATTTTCACGTCAACTTGATTGATGTAGTGTAGGGCTACCCTAAAGACAATCCGAGAAATAAAAATGAAAATTTTTGAAACTTAGAAAAATGCCATAGCCATACACAATAGAAATGGCCCACATAACATTCTATTGTACTAACCGGTGGCCAGAAAGTATTCTCATCATTTCACGAATGACTTCATTTGATCCTATCGTGATACTTCTCCTTGTTTCTGCAGGTATTCCGCATTTTCGGTAATAGCGCATTTGTATAATAATCCTCTTCTTTTGTTTTCGTATCATTATTGACAAATTAATGAAAAATTTTTTATCAAACGTTCTATTCTCCAGAAGCAAAATACTTCGTTTTAAATTTACATTTAGTTTTAAAACGAACATTTAGTTTTAAAACATACATTTAGTTTTGAAACGTAGAATAACCTATTATAGTAAAAAACTCATTCCCATAATGATGGGAAATTAGTCAGTAAAGAATTATTCCCCGCAAGTGATGATATTTGTTTCGAATAATCATTGGAAAATGTGAACAACGGGTTCTTTTCAAATGAAACGAAAATTAATGATGAAATGAGGAAATTGATTCATCTTCGATGAGTAACGATTTTTCCAGAAAAGTGAAAAATTCATTCAGGCCTTTCGGAAAAGTTGCATGTTTTGTATCCTAAGGCTATTTGTTAAGGATATACAGGGTGATTAATGGATTTCGGCTTGAATTCACGAAAGCCATAACTTTGGGATCTGAGTTCAGATTTTGATCAAATCTCATGGATTTTTTCACTTCACAATGTCTTTTCGAATGGCTCATGAAATATCAATATTTTCAGGCCCGTACTCTGAATATCGTGGTTTATCTTTCAAGCCTCAAAATCGTTATTTTTTCAATCACATAGAGAAATGTCGTTATTGCCATGAAAATTTATCAATCTGAGGAATTCAATTCTCACTTTGGCACACTTGTTATGAGCGAGTAGCGATCAAACGAATTAATATTTTATGTAATTTTTTTGGAATCCGGTCCTGATTTTAGTCTTTTCGTGATAATATTTCTTCTTTTTTGCTGAAATGTTGAATTTTATAACTTTCTGTTCAGCTCCTTCGTATTCTAACCCCTCAGCACCCACTGAGTGTTGTAACACGCTGCGTAAAGAAGAAATTGAAAGTATGCTCCATCATGCTTCGAATTCTTTTTGAACTACATATTTAATTCAAGGACAAAGGGCGTAAACCCTCATGAAACATGTTATCAATAGTGCATTTGCTTCATAAAAAGAAATATTGACTTGTATTCCTCAGAAAATTCGCTAGATATCGCTTTCTTTACACATTGAATAGGGTAAGTTCGCCAGTGAACTTGAAATTCTTCTAGAAACTATAGTTTTAGAGTAATTATACTAATTCTTTCTTCAGGTAAGGTATTGAGAATGTGGCCACACATATAATCACAAAAAATACTTTCTTCAGCTCTGTATGAATTTTCCGCAATGAAATAATAAAAAAAGTCCATTTTCGCCGGTAGTCGGACAGTTTATGCCAGTAGTCGGCCGGACAGTCGCTAGTAGTCGGACAGCTCATGATTGGTTAATTTTCAACAGGGCCACATCTGGGGAATTTCTTATGATCTTCACGTGAATTTATGATCATATTATAATATTACTTACTCTATTTTGTATCTACAGGAAGATATACATAACTACCTCTAATAGTAGGTATAATTTAGACATATAACATTTGGCAATAAATTAAAACAAACTCAATAACAATAAATAACAGAAAAGAAGACATTACTCTTTGGTAACAATAATGAAAATAATTAATCAAAGATTAACCCTTTTTTGATCGGTGAGATAATTTTTCAAAAATATTTCGTACTTTAATAGATATCTAAACTTCAATGAATGTGTCAAAGCCGAAATTTTTTCAAAGATTATTGAGCATTGAATATAAAAATAATACAACTATACTACTAATAATCTCTTGTTTGCAACAGTTTCGTTAAAATAATTGATTTCAAGAGATAAAAATTTGGTTCGGCATTACCTACCGGGTGGCCCACCACAGACGCGGATCTCATATTGGTGCAGATAAAGATATTTTGAAAATAATTTTTTGCGCTGTGTATAGGGTAGTCAGGACCACAATTCAAACGTATTTACATATACAGGGTGTTTCATTGGTAAATGTACATACGTTAACCTGAGGTAGAGCCACCCTAGACGAGTCCAAAAAACCCATATATGATAGGTCTGATCATCTTCATATCCGAGATACAGGGTGATTCGTGTATTCGTCAATATTTTCAATTGCTTATAACTTTTGAACCATCCAGTATAACCAATTGATATTTGGAGCGTAAAACACACTTCCATGGATGAATCGAATCATCTTTGAATTGATCAAAAAATCGAGGTTCGTATTAGAAAAATATGGTACTTTTCGCAAGCTGAGATTCAACACCCTGTATAAAGGAATATTGGAATTTGATTAAAATATTCGGAAAGAGCAAAAAATTCAAATTCAAATTCAATGAGGATCAGTAGATTTCAGTGTCCCGCACGACGTTTGACCCATCAAAATTTTTGTTGAAAGATTTAATTCGATAGTGAAATTGCACTTTCTCCACAATAACGTCGTACATTGAGATTGAATTCGAAAAATTGTCTGTTGGATTGATGAAATATTTTTATTTATTCTCATATTCTAATATATAATTTCAGGAATTCATCAGGAAAATATAGATTCTGAATAATTTATTCGAAATGATCAATGGTGAAAAAATAAATAAACAAATTAGTAAACAAGACTGCATGTGGATTTTATTTAGCCCATCGATGCAAATTCCTCAAATATGGCTCATCGTCACAGGAACCATACACGAGAAGTTGAACAACATATCAGCATATTAATTTGTGTTGAATACCACTAGTTTTCATTCAAATAGGCTACAAAAGTATTAAGACAATAAATTTTGAAAACTGGTTTCGACAGTTTTGTGGTCCGATACCTTATTTTCTGAAATAGTTAATAATTTTTAATAATAATGCCTCATAGATTCTCAAATCGAGAATATGCTGATATGTTGTTCGTGTATGGTTTTTGTGACGGTAATGGTAGAGGGGCTGTACGCGAACATCAATCAAGATTCCCTAATAGAAGATTACCACATCAAAAAACTTTCTCTACAGTCTTTGATAATATTCGTGAAAATGGCCGCCAAAATACTGAAGAAGTAATTTTTGAAACGATAGAGGCACATCCAGAATGCAGCACTAGAACAATTTCCCATGTTATGAATGTGCCGCATGTAACTGTATGGCGCAGATTGAAGAAGAACAATCTCTACCCCCTTCATCTCCAACAGAATCAAAGATTAGAACCAGGTTATGAAATTCGTAGAATTCGTTCTTTCTGGATCAGAACTTTCCAAATATGTGGATAGGCAGAGGTGGACCGCATGCATGGCCCCTTAGATCACCAGATCTCAATCCTATCGATTATTTCGTTTGAGGATATTTGAAATCTTTAGTGGAGTGAGATTGGAAGTGAGGATATTCTCCTACAACGAATCGAAGTTGCCTGCAATAAGGTCCGTAATGATCCACAAATGATCAAAAAGGCTATGAGACATAATTTGAAAAGAGGAAGAATGTACATCGAGCAAAACGGTGGCACTCTTGAGCAACTTTTATGATTACTTTCAAATGTTTTAATTGTTTACTCATTTGTTCATTTATTCTTTCACCATTGATCATTTTGAAGAAATTATTCAGAATCCATATTTTTCTGAAGAATTCCTGAATTTATTTATTAGAATATGAGAATGAATACAACTATTCCAACAATCCACAGACAGTTTTTCGAATTCAATCTCAATGTATGACATTATTGTGAAGGAAGTGGAATTTTACTACCGAATTAAATCTTTCGACAAAAATTTTTGATGGGTAAAACGTCGTGCGGGACACTGAAATCTACTGATCCTCATTGAAAATTTTCTGCTCTTTCCGAATATTCTAATCGAATTCCAATATTCTGTCATACAGGGTGTTGAATCTCAGCTTGCGAAAAGTACCATATTTTTCTTATACAGACCTGGATTTTTTGACCAATTCAAAGATTAATCGATTCACGCATCGAAGTGTGTTTTACGTTTCAAATATCAATTGATTATGATGGATAGTTCAAAAGTTATAAGCAATTGAAAATACTGACGAATACACAAATCACCCTGTATCTCGGCTATGAAGATGATTAGACCTTTCACATATAGGTTTTTTGTACTCGTCTAGGGTAGCTCTACCTCAGGTTAACGTATGTACATTTACCAATGAAACACCCTGTATACAGTTCAAAAACAAAGATGTAGATCAAAGTTACACTTTTTTTAATGCAACAGCCTGTATATGACCTCAAAAATGGAATGGCAGGTTCAAATAATGAAGGGTTTATTCAGATCTCTTTATACCTTAGAAGAACCATTTACGAGAAAATGACGAAAAATTGCAAATATGGAGTTTTTCTCAATTGATAATTAATGAAGAAACCAGTTACGCCACCGTTACAGACAATGTTTCTTCGAGCAGACATTTTTGCTACTCCTATACAAAAAGACAATTTGACTCTGGATTATAGACTATAGACATAATTACATAATTAATATTCAAACATGAATGCATGAATGCAAAAACTATTTTTTCTATTTGTATATCGCTAAAATGCCATAATTCCAAAACGGTGACGTCCTAACACTCAAATCTTTACAAAACGCACAAATGAACAAATCCATGAAGAAACCAACAAACATAACCAATATTCTTCAAACCACTGTTTTCGAAAGCGGTCGGAAACCATTTCTCCATGTCAAGTACAAACCGCAGTTCGAACTATCCTAAAACTTGTTTTCAAACCGGACTTAATTATTTCAAACTATTTGGTGCTTGACGTCACCAAGTTCAACTCGAAAATACGAATATTTCAAAACGGATGAAATAGTTTTGAAAAGATGACTTTGATTGCGTCCAAAACCCCTTAATACGGTCCTGCACCGTTGACTTCGGTACACCATACTGCCGGCAAATTCCTTTAATTTTCCACTATTACTCACCGCCTGCACCGCTTCTTTTAGGTTATTCTCTTCCTATTGACAAAAATTACAGAGCTTTCTCTCTATATTCATGTCAGAAATGAAATAAAATAAAAAAAAACGTGATAACTGGTGTCATGAAATGCCGAAAACAAGAAGTAGTGGCCGACTATTGGAACAAAACGAATTGCGTGGGTCCTGTAGTCGGACGAATTTCAACTGGCCATAATCTATATATAATATTTGGTTCATCTGTACGACCGCTAGCTACAGTTTAAAAGAAGTATCAATTTATTTGATGCGAAAGAGAGATGTGCGATAAGTCATACAAACACGCCAAAAAGAAACGAAATGAACAAGCTTTGAACTACTGGTAGTCGGACACCTGTCGGAATACTGGAATTTCAACAAAAAATATTTCCAGTTACCGGACACCTAATTATCACTTCAAATTAAAAAAAAACAGTTTTAAATGATTATTATGAAGCTTCAGAGCTTCCACAATAAATATAATATACATGCGAATTCATATAATGGATGGAATTATATTTTATATACCTTTGAAATAGCACCTGCTTATCTACAATGCGTAACAATAGACAACTGCTGGCATATCACTAAATTTGCGCGCTTTTTACATTCAAATGGTAGCAATTGCTGAACAAAAAATTAACCAGTGAGATGTAGGCACATTCGTTCTACTGATTTGTTATTATTTAGGGAATTTTCAATGGATTTCTCTCAAGTTATTTCAAATAATACCCGTTTTGTCCGACTACCGGTACTGTCCGGCTCACCGGCGAATTCACCCTATTTATGTTACTTGAATTCAAGGAACGATATTCTTTGCCTCCAAACATAGCTGTCAAACTCAAAGTAACTCCAATTGTCATTCAAAATTCGAACTATGTACACCAATTATGAGTATTTTCGATTCAAAGAAGTTACACAACACCTGAATGACAACTATCCAAATAAATGGATAGGGAATGGTGGCCCTGTTACATGGCCCCCAAGGTCCCCAAATCTAACTCTTATGGTTTATTATCTGTGGAGTTATCTGAAAGAAAATGTATATGCCGTTGAAATAACTTTAAGAGACCATTTGAGGACGAGGATAGAAGAAGCTTGCACAGAATTAAAACGAAATCCCGATATGATGAAAAGGACAATAAATAATCTCATTTTGAGAGCCAGGAAATGTGTCGATATGAAATAACTCCATTTCGTAGTATCTTATGATACTACCCTTTCAATCTTGTTTTTTGAAATGAAATAATCAGTTTTTAAGTTTCATGAAAAAAATAAAAAATTATGATATCTAGTTATTTTTGTTTGATCGCTACTCGCTTGTAACTAGTGTGTCATTCAAACTAAAAATTGAATTTCTTAGATTGAATTTTTTTTTTTTTTATGGCATTTCCCTAAGTGATATGAAAATTATAGATTTCGAGGCTTGAAGGATGAACCACGATATTCTGAGTACTGCCCTGAAAATATTGATATTTCGTGAGCCATTCGAAAGGACTTTTTGAAGTGAACCAACCCATGAAATTTTATCCGAATAGGACCTCAGATTCCAAAGTTATGGCTATCGTAAATTCAGGCCGACATCCATTAATCACCCTGTAACTAATAGACTTAGGATTCAAAACAAGCCACTTTTCTCAAAGGCCTGGATGACCTGCATTCACCACCTGGATGACCTGCCAACCACTCATGAAACACCCTGTATAATACGGCAGGTATTTGGATGTATAGGCGTGATTTTTATCACTATTCCATTACGGCGAGGTGGAAATTCCTCTAAAATTGGAACCAAAGAGATAATATCTTCCAAATAAAGTGGAGGGAGCACCTCTTTGATCCAACCCTCCAACACCCTGAAAAAATTCCATCGAATTATCCTAATATCTGTTTTCATCCAAGCGTCTGTTCAGATAAACTGAGGACAACCAGGTCGTTATCATTTCAACCAAAGTTCCCTTCCAAACCGCAGCAGTTTCATTCAAACGAGGAACATAAGAGTCCCAACCTCATTCCATGCACAACTTCAATATAACGCATTTTATAGTGAATAACAGAGGCGGGGTCGTCTCCAGATCTGATAAGCCTCCTGAATTTCAACAGGAAGCTTCACATCTCGACGATCCAGCCGTATTATTTTGGATTATATCACCTGACGAACGGAAATTTTCCGGGAAATACAGCCTGAAATATTTACCGCAGACAGGAGAGTCGGATGGAAATGGCAAGGCCGTTTCTGGCGAATGAAAAATTCATGGAGCCGCGTGAGTTTTCAGTAGTCGAATTAAGGCACCTTGTTAATTTTTCAAGGAGGTGTTCAGGCAGATGGTTCTCGAGAGGGTTACAGTTGGCGAAACGAACTAAAACGGTACTGGAAGGAAGAATTTGAATAATTCAGGTTTCTATTGTTGGCAGTTGGGAAACTTCAGATTCACTTGGTTGGAAACGTTCGTGTGCATGAAGGTTTGAGCTTCGGATTCCGTGGCAATACGAAACCTCGAGAATGAAACGCGAACTGCCCATAATACCCAAAAATTTGTGATCCAATCTCTCTCATGTACCTACTTCCAAGTAATCTCATACATTTTGCTAGGCGTAAATTTCAATTTTTCACCCTAAGGCACGCAGGGCTGAAAGGGCCATACTTAAAATCTGGCAATAATTATTCAAAAATAAAAAAAGGATTATCTGGATCAAGGCGGACTAATAGAGTCCCCTGTGGTACCTATAGGTGAAAAGGGAAATTTTATGGAATGAAATAAAAAATTATGGAGGCAAAGAAACTTTCATCTACTACTTTATTGTTATGATTTACTCCATTTTTTTTATAATGAAGGGACCTTCGATGGAGTACAAGATCTACCCGATCTTTGTAAAGAAAACAGATTTCTATAACTTATAACAATTGTTCGAAATGTCCAATATGTTCAATACATTTCACACATCGTTTTCGCACTGAATCTACAAACCTGCGAATTCACAAGTTTATTCTTTCGTTCAGATCCTTTCAAGTCGGAACGCGAATTTTATATACTTGCTCCTTCAAGATGTTCCAGACATAAACTTCCAAAGGCGACAGGTCGAGGCTCCTTGGTGGCCATCTTACCGGACCGTACCGTCCAATCCATAGCACCCCCAAATATTCATTCATCTGGCCGCACATTCCGACGATGGGACTCATGAGAGGTGAACTTTTCGAACCAGTAATACTTCCCAATCGCCTCAACGCTGAAGAATTCATTACATCAATCCGAAGCAGCGACATATTGGATGAAATGCCCCTGGTTAACAGACAAAATGTTTATTTTTAAATGGATGTCTACCCAGCTCATAATAGCTGGGATGTACGGGACTTTCCATCAAAGAGCCCCGACTTACACCTTTGGATTTTCATGTCTGGAATACCTTGAAAGAAGAATTATATCAAATTCACCTTCAGACTCGAGCGGATCTGATTAAAAGAATAAATTTGAGTTGTGCAGAAATGCGTCAGAAACGTTGTGAACTTAGCATGTTTGTAGATTCAGTGCGAAAACGATGTGTAAAATGTATTAAACATATTGGACATTTCAAACAATTGTTACAAGTAGTAGTAGTCTGTTTTCCTTACAATTTTTCAAAAAATCTGTGTAATTAAAACTAAAATTATCCGTTTGAATTATTTTGATTCGACTGATAATTCATGATTTCCATCAGAATTAATTCAATATTCAATCATGAAGAGCTTCAAAATAGATCGAATTTAGGTTTGGGAAATTTCCAATTTTTCGTTGTTATCTTGTTAGGCATGATATTATGGCAGAAGGCAAGCAGCAAGCACAAAAGTTGATATGTCATTCGAAAGCACTGAATGAGGTATTTTTTCCTGAAAAGAAAACATGTCCATAACTATCAATTTTTCATAGATAAAACCATTGGAAAAATATGACTGATTTTGTTCACTTCAGAATCTTGATATTCATCTCCCTACCACGCCCGCAATAAACATTTTTTTGGCATACAGAATCTTATAGCAAATTTGATGCCGTTTCTAGGTATGTGGTCAAATTTGATTTTTTGTTGCAAATCACATGTATGAACTACCCCTGAAGTTTGGCTCTTCCAAAAGTAGACACCCTGTATATATATATATATATATCATATTGAATTTTGCCCAAGAATTTCTGACTAAACCTGTCTACGAATTTGTCTCGGTACTATGTGTGCATGCACTGGTAACCAATGGTTCCACTAATAATTCTCATAGAAACCTTAAGCTGTGCATCATATCATGATCATAAGCACTTTTTAACCAAAAAGAACAACAGTATTCAGTAGCAGAAAAATCCAAGACACAAGCTGCCGTTCGCAGAGTGATGGCATGAAGAATATTATTCCACGAATTCAACTTCATACGCAAACCCTCCAAATGCAACTTGAAAGAAGCAGAATCCAATCTAACTTCAAGATATTTAGGGGTGAGTAAGGTCACAAATTATATACAAATAGATATCGAGTCCTTCAAGAAATGTTGCATTATTCTTCCAAGGCGCAAAAATTGAAGGGAAATTGCAAAAGAAGTCACTATAGATGAACGTAAAATCGGGTTTCGAGGAAAAATAAAATATCAAGAAATAAACGTCATAGATCATTGGCAGTTTCATTTCGTGCACTTCGAATGAGACGAAAATACAGTAAAAGATTTTATATTAGGACCTGATGAGTATTTAATTAATTACTCTGTCAACCGCATCCGCAATTTTCGATCTAGATCAATACTCGTCAGAACATATTATGACAACGAGAAAGCTTAAATATGACAATGTCGCAATTATTATTAGCCATATCACCATCTATGCTGAAATTCATGCATTAGGTGGGTTTGTTTGAAGTGGCTTCCAATATCCTGACAACCAAAATTTGGGCCGATACTTGCTGTTGGATTATGGAATTCAGATTAGTTCATGAACTGGGAGTTTTAACCTATGAGTCTAACAGTGGATGATGTACTCTATTTCGATGGGTTAATTGGAAGTTTTGTCTTATGAACCATGCATCAGATGTAACTTTGTGCAGCTATATACAGGGTGTTTAATTGAAAACGTAAATAATTTAAAGGCGAACAGAGGGCACCGGAGTGGTTCTATGGATATACCACATTTATTGGCTTCGACTGTCTTTGTAACCGAGATACGGATGCTTTATGAATTTTGCTCATTCCTTCTTGAGGTCATAACAAACGAACCACCCGGTATACTTTCTTTATATTTGACATACATGTTCCTTATTTGAAGCTCAAATGAATCACTCAAAAACCACAAGGAAAACCCAGGTCCGGGTTAACAAAAAATTATGAAATGATTGTATCCTTGAACAACACCCTGTATATCGAAATTTTGTAAATTCGATTACATATTTGGAAAGAAAAACACTGAACTGAAACGTGTGCTTCACATTTTTGCGCAGACAGTTTTATTCCACAAATTTTCATCTCAACAGTGAAGTTTTTGGAAATGTAGATACCAAAGAGTGGTTAAAAGTGGCTTTAGATAATATCTTATCAAAACTATTGAATCCATAATTATATTTAAATTACTGAATCGTCATTTAATACATTGGTTTCCCTGTTCACTATATGACGAAAATGAAATATTGCTGGCATGTACTTTCAAAATAATTATAGATTCAAGTTTTGATAATATGTTACTTAAAACCACTCTATGGTATCCACGTTCTTAAAAACTAGACTTTTGGGTTAAAGATTTGCGGAGTAAAACTGTCTGCGCAAAAATGTGGAGCAGGCGTTTCAGTTTATTTTTTTATGCTCTTTTCGAATATTTGAACGAATTTTCAAAATCTCGATTTACAGAGTGTTGTTTCAAGGAAACAATTGCTTCCTAATTTTTTGCTAACCCGGACCTGGATTTTCTTTGTGGTTATTCAGTGATTCATTCGAGCTTCAAATAAGGAACATGTGTGCCAAATATAAAGAAAATATACAGGGTGGTTCGTTTGTTAATACCTCAAGAAGAAATGAGCAAAATTCATAAAACATCCTGTATCTCAGTTACAAAGACATTGAAAGCCAATGAATTTGGTATATCTAGAACCACTTCGGTGCCCTCTATACGCCTTTTAAGTATTTCCGTTTCCCAATGAAACACCCTGTATAAGCTCAGGGGCTTGGCTTTCGTACAATTTTAGTGCTGAATTTCTACAACTACAGAAATAGCATACCAATAATCAAACGCTACATAACTCGAGGCGTCATAGTAAGATTTATATAGAGAAAATGAATAATTCAAAAATTTTTGGAAAGCAATGACGTGACATCAGAAAGAAGCATTTGCGTGCCTGTTTCTGTGTACCAAAACGGCCTTTACACGTGTGTTACACGATCAGTGTGACATCAGTTCTGTCAGTCAGTCTGATCAGAATAATGTGAAACTGATATGCGTTTTGAGTGGAAAACGATTTATTCCATGTTTTTGAGCGCTCAGAGCGCTGGTTCTACATACACGAGAGCTATACAATTTCGTCACGATGTCTGTCTTTTTCGAATTTTGAGCCAAAAATGACTCAATCGACAAGGTTCAACTTACTGATGACGAATCAGTCGAAAAATTCGAGTCCAGACGTAAGCACGATAACTCTCGAACGGAACAACATAGAGATTTCCAGTGTACCTTCAGTTCCCAAATGCCGCGGTTGAGTTCGTTAATGGGCAGAATTCCATCAGGGATTCCGTAAATATGGCCGTCCGAAATTTTGTTCTCCTGATTACTTCAAAACTACAAATTCGATCGAGATGAAATTCCGCAATCAAATGGAGAATGACGTGTTCAAGATACATGCAGAATTTGGTTCAGATCACATGACTAGAACCATAGAAAATTGTAACTTTCGAACGGAAAAGCCTAGGGACTTGAAACTTTCAGGGTAGGTTTGGATCGCGAACTTTGCGGTCACGTTCATCAATGAGCAAAATTAGACTAGGGGTTCTGTGAACATGGCCGTTCATAATATTTTTTTTCCGATAATTTCGAAACTACTGCTTGCATTGGAGTGAAACTTCGCACATAGATGAAGAATAATATATTCAAACTACTTGGGAAATTTTGTCTAGGTCGCATTAACAAGACCATAGAAAATTCTAGGGAATTATCGAAAAAAAAATATCCTGAAGCACTGACGTGAAGTCCTGGAGTTTTGCCTCAGTTGAAAATGTTTTGACAGCTGTCAAAAATTATTTTGAATTTATTTCTAAAACTGGAAAATGCGAATCCACTAACAAGGTGGATGAACGAGCGCTTAGAAGGTTCTGACTTCACGGCAGTGCTTTTTATAATTTCTTCTTTACCGTATTGTTTTTTCGGAAATAATTCATTGACTAAACCTTGCCCTGACAATAATGAACACTACTAAAAAAGAATGATCGAATTTGATGCAGTCGTTTGAACGTGATGTCCGTACATGGTTAACTTATAGATACTCTTTCATTAATATAGATCATCAATGTGTGAGAGGTTCGATATAGAAAAAAAATATCTTAGAAGTTGGATTGAAACCTCGGTCCTCAATTATGTTCGAACTAAATGATGTCATTTGGAACACACTATTGTAATGCTGAAAGTTGATCATTTCATTGGAATCTATATTCTTCTTCCGGAGCTAGGGCAGATTTTGATTGAGAACCTCTCAATCTGTTGCCTCCACTCGCTGCCTACGCTCCTCTTCAGACTCATTATCTAGACCATTACGAACTCGTTTTTAATCACGCGTCCGCCGATCAATATTTGGACGCCTCACTGATGATATTTTTATCAATCACAATAACTATCCCACAACACAACGATATATAACAAAAACAGTGATAAACTTCGAAGAAAATTCTAGAAACACGATAAACTTCACTTTTGTCTAAGTGTCGAAATCCTAATGAAATATACGTAATCTATGATTGTTCGCTTGGTCGGAGGAAAAAAGGAGAGCTTTTTTTTTCCGTACAGTTTTTTCCGAAATATTTTGTTTCATAAACCTGGTCCTGATAATAATGAACACAACTAAAAAAGAATTATCGAATTTGGTGCAGTCATTTCAACGTGATGCCCGCACATATTATGTAAACCATAGATCCTCTTTTATTGAGATATAGATATAATTGAACTTAGGATATAACTATTTCTGAAGTAAAGATGTGATGCTCAATCGATGCTTGGAGGGAATCGAGTGCATTGAAATTTTCAGGTTATTCTGAAGTTCGGGAGGTATGTGATTTCTTTCTAAATATTCAACTCAGTTTCTAAGTGATAAGTTACAATTTCCCGAAAATAAATAAGAATAAACAGTTATCGAAGATCAGCTAAGGCGATGGTGGAAAATCAAGGAGGAGTAACATACCCTTTTATGTGGAGCCTGATGATGAATCAGCGAATGCACAGGTTGAAGAGCTTCGTAGAGAAATCCAAAAATGGATTTCGAACTAAGAATCAATAGATGAAAAAGGAATACAATGAAAAATTGAGGACAAGTATCATGGCCTTCTACTAGATGCACTTGAGAAAACATCTTGATGATCCGAACGTTTGCAATTTGAGTAGAGATACCTAGTAATAAGATCGAGCAAAAATCTCATACTACTGCAAAACCACAAATGCTCCAAATAAAACATACGGATGGATCTAGAAATGAACTGAAGCCAATAGTTGGGACCTCGAAAGCAAATTATCTGCATGCTGTCCCAAAAATACCATTTCACATGTTCCTAATACAACACTTGAAACACCTTGAAAAATCTACGAGCGAACTGCAGGACTTTTTCAGAGGAAGTATACCTGATGTATCATGTGAGAACATCGAAGAAACCTAAAATAACCTCGTCTTTCAAGGGACTCTACCAACAGAACTTTTGTACATAGTCTTAAGTCCTAACATTTCGCCAGTTCAACTTTTGCACCAGTTTTCGCAGGTATCAAACATTTCTTGAAAATTATCCGAGTGAATGCTTAGGTTATCTCTTATAGGATTAACGATATCGAAGTTTATGTTACTCTCTAAAATCCAGATATATACAGGGTCTTTCACGAGGAAAATAATGTGAGTGTATGCATCACACCCTTGCCCTAAAATGGATATTTTCTGAGTTATTCACAAAAAACTGTTTTTCGTCTTGAATTTTCAGCTATTTCTTTTCCCTTCACGCCAAAAAGATGAAATTTTCAGGAACTGTTACTTAAACCATGTTTTAGATTTTACTACCCTAATATGCGAGAGAAAAAAGTTACAGGTTGTTCCTAAATAGATGGCGAATTTGGATTCGAATTTGTATCGGAAACCTCTTTATTTCAACTAATCGGCCATCGGTTTTCTCTCCAGTGATAAATAAATAATTCCTTATTATAAGTATAAATAAATGTCTAGAAATTAACGGTCAAAACTTTGAGCACCTTCTCTAGTTATAACTGCGAGAGTTTGCCATGGTTCTCCTAATAGTAACTTGAAGTCGGTTTCAAGAAGGGGTGAAAAATCTACAGCATGGTTCAAATAACAGTTCCTGAAAATTTCATCTTTTTGGCGTGAAGGGAAAAGAAATAGCTGAAAATTCAAGACGAAAAACAGTTTTTTGTGAATAACTCAGAAAATATCCATTTTAGGGCAAGGGTGTGATGCATACACTCACATTATTTTTTAACGTAGATTCAATATCTGCCATAAAAAAATGGGGTTCTAATTTGAAAAAATTGATTTTTCACGATTTTGTCATCCCTAACTTTGAAAGCGATTTTTTCACCCCCTGTATCATGAATCGCGATTTCGATTTTTAAAGTGGATACATCAATCTTACATCTTGAAAAATCCCAAAAATGAAAATTTTCCATCCAAAAACCTCGAAGTTATTCTTGTTTCAGCGGAGCTCTATTATTGATTTTTTTTTCGAATTTTCCCGCTCAGAGAGAATTTTCCAACCAAAACTGAAAAATGTTACATCGAAATAACTTGAAATTTTCTAAGGAATCTATTTCTGCAATAAAAAAATGGTGTTCTAATTTGAAAAACGGAAGTTGACGTCATTTCCGGAAAAACCGGAGGTGCTCATGCCTTGAAAATATTTTAGATTTCATCAGCATCGTGAAATACTTATAAGTGCTGAATTTCATGAAAATACGTTCAGTAGTTTCCCGTATAAATATGGGTGAGGTTCCTCGTGAAAGACCCTGTATATTGACGGTTGCTGAACATTGGTATAATCCTCATGAAATATCGTTCATGGACCTACAAGGTTATGTAATAGCTGCTTCTTTCTGTCGCCCCATTAGGCAACGTGGTGGAAAAACCATAAACATACCGTTACCTAAACCTGGCATTACCTGACAGACCTTCATTTTCAACAATTTCATTGCAGGTTATGAAGCCCATATTGGATCAATCCCAAAATTATCTTTTCGTTATTTTGAGGCAAAGCCTTAGCCGATAGCGGATGGGATTTCATGCAAGGGAATATCTGAACTGAGTGGTTCGGAAGCAAAATGACACATTCGTTCAATCTCCGTAATATTCGTTATATATAGGAGGATTAGTCGGAGAAATGTTGGTTGAAACCGAGTTGTAATGAATCGAATCGATTTGTAAAAATTAAGAGGATTCATTACGAGTATTATTTATACCCAGATCATCATCTGTCGTGTTCACGAAAATGGAGCAACGGATAGAATAAGAGGGCTGGAGTTGACTCCGACAACTCCACCAGAGAATAAAAACTTAGAACTCAGTACATTGAATATACATTAATATACTATTTAGTAAAATATTCCCCATTCTATGTGGATGTGAAAAGTGGTATCTAACGATATCAATAAAGGTGTACGAGCTGTACGTATACATTAATTTTTATAGAGCGAAACATTTCATAATCAGTTACCTAGTTCAATTGGGATTCAATTCAGTTTCAGATTTCTCTTAGTGGAAGAAATTGTACAATTCAATTATTCCTTGAAAAATAAATCGAAGGTGTTTATCTCTGCTGAAATTAAAAACAATGTACATCTCAGTTTGGAAACCTTTTTGGATCGAATTTCTATCAAATTCAACATGATATAATATTTGTTTTGTATTGTTTATATCCCAACTCTCCTAGGTCTCTGTGAGACCCCTCATAGCTTGTTCAAGTTAGGAGACCCAGCTGTTTAGGCTTTCTTACTGTGTCCTTACGCCACCTGTGGCACAGCACTGTTAATTGTTCACCCAATAGTGAATGGTGGAACCGTACTTCAGGTCAAACAATTTCTTTCTTAAAGGATCTATTCAGTACATGGAGAATTTTGAGATGATAATTATAAAGTAACTCTCAATATATGAAGTGATTTGTGAATTATTCAATGAAAGTGTGAAACACTATAAGGTCACTTTTTATTTCTATTTATTGAAACTGTCCAGTCATGAATTAGTAAACTTGTATAGAAGTATTATAATTCAGGAGGAATATTACAATTATTCAGATTACTTTTGAAAAGTGAACAAAATAATGTCGAATCTTAGTATTAGCAAAAGGAATATGAATTTGGTACCATACATATTTGTATGATAAAAGAGCACAGATAAAAACCTCAGCAAAAACTGTGTTTGAGTATTGAGATCCTGAAAAAGCGAATATCCAAGTTTCATCTAGATTAATGAATTATACGTTTTGTTTCATCTATTCTCGTACTTACCACCAAATCATACTCTATTTATTATATTTTTCTGATTATCGATGAGAATTGTTTTCACTCAATTTTTCTGTATTTGTGTACCGGTGATTCCGATGCCCTAGCTCGGTGGTGAAGGCGTTTGGTTTATGATCGAATGTTCCTGGGTTCGAATCGTCGGGACACTTTCATTGAATAATTCACAAATTGATTGATATAATGATAGTTACAGTGCAACTGTCATCTCAAAATTCTTCATTTACTAAATAGATCCTTCCCCTTTTGTTTCTGTCTTATTGAATATTACTTTTTTCCAATCCATTCACTTGGCAACATGGTTGAAAGTATCAAAAAGTTTTTTCTGTGTGTTTCACCAGTTGGCTAGCCAAGTTTGAATGGAATTCAATCAATTATCCTTGTTGAAACCCGAGATGAAATAGCACTCTTAGGGCTTTCAGTGATGAGGAATACGATGTTTCTTTTCTTTTCAAAAATTGAATTCACAAGGTTGAACTGTACTCAAATATTCCGGATATATTCCTCTACATTTGATCGGTAATTTGTCAATGTAACAATGATTCGAATATAATAATGTTTGTTAACAGGTTTATACCATCGTGATCGTAAGTGAGATTTAAAAACTTTTTTGTAAGCTGAAGAAGTTCGAAGAAATTTGCATTGAAAAAAATTACAAAAAGCACTGCCGTGAAGTCAGGAGCTTTTGAGCGCTCGTTCATCCACCTTGTAGGTAGATTCGCATTTTCCAGTTTTAGAAACGAATTCAAAAAATTTCAAACTTAGGCGAAACTCCAGACTTCACGTCAGAACTTTAGGTGATTTTTTTATCGATAATTCGCTATTTGCATGTAGTTTGAGCACGTCAATCTCCATCTGGGTGCAAAATTTCATCTCTATCGAATCAGTAGTTACGAAGTAATCAGGAGAACAAAATTTCGAACGGCCATGCAAATTCACGGACGCCTGGTCGAATTTTGCCCAATAACGAACTTAACCGCGGCATTGGAGATTCGAACCTACCCTGAAAATTTCAAGTTTCTATTCGTTCCGTCCGAGAGTTATCGTGTATACGGCCGGACGGACGGACTCGAATTTTTCGACGGATTCGTCATCAGTAAGTCGAACTCTATCGATTGAGACCATTTTCGGCTCAAAATTCAAAAAATACAGACATCGTGATAAAATGATATAGCCCTCGTGTAAGAAGTACGAGCGCTCAAAAATACTTAACTCTAGGTTATATTAATATGTTATATTTCTATGATGATAAAAGCTTCGACTGGACTTTCAATAATGTTCCAAATTCGATGTCAAGAATTCCTGAAGCGAGTATTCAATTTCTCATCATTGTCTATATTAATTGGAGAGCCCTTTGTGAATTCTCTGAGAGGTTGTATGCAGTATTCCAGATTTGAATGAATCGTTTCCGAAAAAAATGTATCTTGTCTCATAATATCTTTTTATAAAAATATCTTCTTTTCTGTTGAGTTAATGAAAAAAAACAACAGTAAACTTTCCAGCTCCCCCGGCAAAATTTGAAACGTCTGCGAAATATGAAAGTGTTATCCTAAACCACCACCTCCCTGATTCAATAAACACTCTGAACTTGCGAAGTTACTCCAAAACAATAGAAATTTAACTATTATCAAAATGTTATTATAGTATTTATGAATATATGAATCATAATTGTGTTAATTAATTACCATTTTTTCCTTTCTTGGTCTGTTCATTTCTCAAATTATTTTATGATTTCTTGAAATAGAATAATTAATTTGTTTTTTACTACTTTCGGATTCCACGACACGTGTTTCGTTGTCACAACAGCATCTTCAGGTGGATAAGATATAACTAAATTCATTATCTGAACTTCACAACTGCTTAGTAATGCAACAAATTTTCTCACTTGATGGGGGAAATGTTCAATCAACTAGTGCGCAAGTCCTTGTGTGGGATAAATATTTAATGATATCCTAAAAAGTTCCAAGGACGAAATTATGCTTATCTCACCGACATTTCGTGAGAAGATCTATTGACGTAAGTTTGTTAAAATGAGTTTATTGCTTCTAATTTTATTTTCTGAATGCAAAATTTCGAAGTCTTCTTCAAGAGCATGATTATTAAACTTCATATGATCCGCGTATTTCGAATTTCCTCTACCTTTAATGAAACAATTTCTATGTTCTAGTACTCTTGTTTTGAAATTCCTACCTGTTTGTCTTAATATGTAAAAATTACGAAAAGCACTGCCGTGAAGGCAGGAGCTTTTGAACGCTCGTACATGCACTTGTAGCGATCGAGAAAACAAAATTTCAAACGAACGTATTCATGGAACCCTAAGTATAATTCTGCTCATTGTTTAACGTGAACGCGAAATTTCAGATCCACACCTACTCTGAAAATTTCAAGTCCCTAGGCCTTTTCGTTCGAAAGTTATGATTTTTTATGGTTTCTATGGTTCTGGTAATGTGATCTGGAGAAATGTAGCTTGAATATATCATTCTCCATTTAAATACAAAATTTCGTGACGATCGAATCTGTAGTTTTGAAATTATCAAGAAAACTAAATTTCAAACGACCATATTTACGGAACCCCTAGAATAATTTTGCTCATAGATGAACGTCATCACGACATTCCAGAACCTCACCTATCCTGAAAATTTTCCGTTCAAAAGTAACAATTTTCTATGGTTTCTATGGTTCTGGTCATGCAATCTGGACAAAATTTCACATGTAGCTTGAACACCTCATTCTCCATTTGAGTTCAAAGTTTCATCTCGATCGAATCTGTAGTTTCGAAGTAATCAGGAGAACAAAATTTTGAGCGGCCATATTTTCGGAACCCCTGGTGGAATTCTGACCATTAACGAACTCAAGCGAGGCATTTGGAATCTGAACCTACACTGAAAATTTCAAGTCTCTAGGTTGATCCGTTCGAGAGTTATCGTGCTTACGGACGGCCGGAGGGACAGACTCGAATTTTCCGACGGATTCGTCATCAGTGAGTCGAACATAGTCGATTGAGACCATTTTCGGCTCAAAATTCGAAAAATACAGACATCGTGACGAAATGATATAGCCCTCGTGCAATCTACGCAAGTCAATTTATATACATATATCATTTATTCAATTAATCCGTTTTATCTTTATTGTTTTCAATATATCTCCCTCAATTGTTGTGGTCTATGCAACTGAAATATCCTTCGTTTTTATAAATACATATAAAATATAATATAAAATTTCCGAAATTTTTCCCGAATGAGTTGAAACTTTATAATGTCGGTCTTTTTCAAGTTGCGTTGGGTATACTTTCTTCAAAGTGTACTTAAATTCTATTATTTCTTCAACAGTCTGTCTATATATTGATTCAGTATCGTATGCGATATTCAAAGTCATTTGTTTGATAAAATTCAATTCTATTTTGAAAGTCTTCTTACACGAGGGGACGCTAACTGATCTATGGATAATGCTTCGCTGCTATTTTTTATGGTAACGGGTGACAATAATTTTGTGTATTGCTATGTTCGTATGTGATGGTTTGTGAAAAAAACAAACTCGTGTTTGTATTATTAACTCAATTAATTGTCAAATCTGAGTCTGAAGTTGATGGCGTTCACTCTATTTCCATTGTGGACGGAAGAATTGAATTAATGAATTCAAAAAATCGATTTTAGTGAAGCTCAGTTCCGACAAAGCAAGTTAATATGTCATCAACGTATCGGTGCCAATAAATGAAGCTTCTGATAATGGGATTTGAATGGATTTTTCCTTCGATATTATTCATGAAAACTTCAGCTTGTGATGGGCCTAGAGGATATCCCATGATTAACCCTTCATTCGAGGAATAAAATTCATCGTTGCATCCAAAATAATTCTGAGATAGGCAAACTTCAAGAAGAATAATGATTTAAAGACTTAATAATAGGGTTCAAATTGTTTTTGAGGAAAAACTGTTCAACTAGAACTAATATGTTTGAATTTACAATTTTTCGGGAGAGGGACATCCTCGATTTTATCAATCAATTCATAAGAATTTTTGAAACTGAATTTGGGACTTAAGAATTTGAATTCAGGGAATAATAAAAATTTGAATAGAGATCGAACAAATAATTTTCAAAATCGAATAAAGAAAGTTCTGCAATCTTCAGACAATGTTTCAGAAGATGAACAAAAGACTTGCTACGTGACCATGAACCCAGAAGCTCCAAAATTATATTAGCTCGTCAAACTCCACAAGGAAAATTACCCAATACCACCATTGGTATCTTTCATTACCGCACCCTCAGTTAAACTCTCCAAAAAGTTGATCGATTTGATTAAGTTTCATTCCAACTTTCGTCTCAAATTCAGTATTAAAAATTCTTATGAATTGATTGATAAAATCAAGGATTCTTAATTCATTCATTTCTTTAGATCTATTCTATGGTATATCACCACAAGAAACATTAGTTCTAGTTGAACAGTTTTTCCTCAAAAATAATTTTGCACTCAGATGGAGAGTGACGTGTTCAAGCTACAAGCAGAATTATGTCCAGATAGCTTTCGAACGGAAAAGTCTAGGGACTTAAAATTCTCAAGATAGGTATGGATCACGACGAATGTCGCGGTCGTTCAAAATAGTTTTTTCCTGATAATTTCGAAACTACTGATTGGATTGGAATTTTTCACATAGATAAAGAGTAATGTTTCACTAAGTGCTAAATTTTGTCCAGATCGCATTACCAAGTACATAGATACCGTCGAGAATTATAGCGAATTATCGAAAAAAAAATGGTCTCAATCGACAAGGTTCGACCCACGAATCCCTCGAAAAATTCAAGTCTATCCGTCCCGCCCTCTGTCCGTATACACGATAACTCTCGAATGGAACGACCTGAAATCTTGAAATTTTCAGGGTAGGTTCGAATCTCGAATGCCGCAGTTAAGTTCGTTAGTGGCCAAACTACGACCAGGGGTTCCGTAAATATGGTCGTATGGAATTTAGTTTTCTTGATAATTTCAAAACTAAGGATTCGATCGTGATGAAATTTTGTATTTTAATGGAAAGTGATTTATTCAAGCTACATTTCTTCCAGATCGTATAACTTGAACCATTTTAAATTGCAACGAATTATTGAATGATAAATCCTTATATTTCTGTAACAGTTGATTCGTCATTACTGACGAATAGCTGCTGTCAATTTTTGAGAGCTGTCAAAAATTTCTTCAACAATTGGTTTCTGAAACTGGAAAATGCGAATCTACCTACAGGGTGAATGTACGGGCGCTCAAAAGCTCCTGACTTCACAGCAGTGCTTTTTATATTGCATCAATTTATATTGCATCAATTTATATTGCATCAATTTATATATCTAAGATCATATTATATTTCAATTTTCTATAATTAACATTAATTTTGAACATATTAAAACAGATGAGTGGGTATGATCGATATTGAAACCTAGATAGGTAGGTAAGACAAATAGACATCGATCAAATTTTGTATAATAAACAGTTGGGAAATGAGAATTCCACAAAACGATTCAACAATATTTATATTTCCCCTTGATGAGTATTGGCGAAATTCAACACTGCTTATTCGAGATAAATATCAGAGAGAGATAAATATCAAACTTGACGCCCCTTAGGATACGTGACACTAATAAGTATTTTCCAACGAGCAGTTGATAAGGAAAAATACATAAATTTCCCATTACGATACAAAAGGTTTGCCATCTGCAGGTAGAATTCTTTCACCATATTATCCAAAGAGCGATCGATCCGACTTCTACCGTGTCTTCACTTCGATTTTGACCTTCACAATGACCTTTTTATGAATTTTATTAATACGTGACGCGCCGCGCTGACTTTACACCTCTGTGGAAGCCAATGGGGCTCCCCAGGACCTGAACCCTGAAACCTCACAAGTCCGGCCCTGAGAATAAGGAATTTAATTTTCATATCCTTGAAAAAGTCCCTCGAAGTTTGCTCCTACCTCCTTCGATAGAATTCTCACAGTCTTTCAGAGTAGTCCGTATTGTTGGTGGCCCATATTTACAGAGGAAGAAAAGGAATAAAACTAATTGAGAAGACAGACGACGGTGTTTACTGTGTTTGGTCGACTAAGCTGTTTATCGGGCAGTTCTCATCAATTAGGTAAAAAAGAGCAATGAGTTTGATATTCCACTCAAGGCATTTTCTGATGGATCTTGATCTAAAACGACAGATGGTGATGTTCTTCGTGTAAGTTTGGACCACCTACTCAATGTTTTTCATAAACCACATCCATAGGATATCCATGCAATATAAGTTGGAATCGTAATAAAATTCTTGTTAACGGGATTAATTGAAATTCTGCTCCACATAGAATGGTTCATTCCTTGACAGGATACTATGCATTTCGGCAAGCTCACTTGTCATCATCAAGTAAACAGACAATTTTGTTTATTCATCTCTAGGCTTTTCGAAATGTTAAATTTTCTACTTTCATTTTCCGTATGGAGGATTCCAAAGTCTCCTTTAAAAAGCTTGATCATTTATTTTCAAATGATCCGCGTAAGTTTTTTTTTAGAAAATGAGAAATCCTTTACGAAATTTTTCGCGAATTAGTTGAAACTTTATTATGTCGGTCTTTTTCAAGTTGCGTTGGGTGTTCCTTCAAAGTGTTTTTCAGAAATTAATTTTTTTCGTTAACAGTCTGTCTGTCTGTGTATTTAATGAGTATCGTATCCGTTATTCAAAGCCATTTGTTTGATAAAATTCAATTCTGCGTTAGTGTTGTGTATGTAGTAATGGCTTTGAATAACTGATACGATACTGATAATAGACAGACTTTTATCGGAAAAAAATTTTAAGAAGACTTTGAAGGAAGTATAGAATTTTATTGAAAAAAAATAACTAACGTCAACAGATATTCTCACTTAATGGCGGTAAGATAAGCATAATTTCATCCTCGGAAGTGTCATTGAAATATCATTAATTTTCATCGTACACAACGAGTTGTCCATTACCCCCACCTAGTGATAAGATTGGTTAGTATTAGTACGTAGCTTTAGATTTTAGGGAATTAATTAAGTCATATCTTGAACACCTGAAGATGATGCTGAGCATCGAAAAACGTGTCGTGGAATTCAACCCAATGTTGGGAAAATCTAATTAGTTATTCTATGCTAAGTTTGATTATGGATTTTCATCAAGTATCGACTTATTCTATTAGAAATTTATTCTACTCGTTTTTTCACTCCAAAATATGTATTCTCGGAAAGAATTTTCTTATGTTGTATGGACAGATCTCCAAAATTAGTTTTCTTGTTGCTCGTCCGAACTTCAACAAGGGCAACTCTCTGATTGACACCAGGCGCGCTCCCATGGGGGGGGGGGGTTTACTGGGGGTAATAAACCCCCCCAGGACCGTATTTTCAGCACTCAATACATACTTTACTTCCTTCTAAATTCCAAAATACGGTCACTACCCCCCCCAGACTCAATCTCTGGGAGCGCCATTGATTGACACTGGGAGGGAATTGAACAATTTTATAGCCGAACTAATGTAGCTTTTTTGTGTTATGCTCAAATGATGTCGAGGTCCAAGAAGATTTTCACCATGCCAAGTCTTATACTTATGTGTGCTATTAACCGTTGTATATCTGAAAATATTTCTTTCAACAAAATTGACGGACTGAAATATATATAGAGACCTGAAAGAGGCACAATATTTAATTCCTCTAATAACGGTCTACAGCTATCGAGTCCTTCCTACCTGAAATTATTCTAATGGCTCTTTTCTGCATCTTGAAAACCTGTTCCACATCGGTCGAATTCCCCCAGAAAATAAGGCCATATGAAACCCTCGACTGAAATAGTCCATAGTGTAATGAATATAGTCCAAGTTCTCGTTAAATAATTTATTCACAGGACACTCATTCTAATTTATTAATACCATTCGATTTATTTACACGCGCAAGTCCTATTCTGTATTAACCCCCTCTCTCGAGCCGATGTCGTTTTATTTAGCGCTTCAAGTTCTAGAAGGCTCTCGAACGCAGCGGTCTGTGCTGATCGCATCTAGAATAATCGGGAGTTGGACAGGTCCGGCTTGAGTTCGTGACATTGCCCCCTTCTTAAAGACATTTCGTCCCGAAATGTCCTTCTCGGAGTGTGACGATACCTGCAAAACTCTCCATATCTGCATCGCGAAATTAGATAGAAATTACACTCCATGGTCTTCATGTTTGGTTGTAGGAGATGGTTACAGAAAACCGAAATATCGACGACGCTGGATTTGAATATTGTCTCCAACATACTCCTAATGATTCTCCAGTCCAGCCTATCGAGACCACATGACAATTTCGGAATTGCTAGATTCCCAGATTCTGGTCTACCATAGTGTCTTTTAGCTTGGTGAGACTCTTCCAGACATCCTCACAAGACGGTTTACCATAAGAGTACTTCTTGGTATCTAGGTAGAAGATGTTTCTTTTGCCCTTTTTCAACTGCAGCCCCCTTCCAACTTCTGGATTCTGCTTGCAGTGTTTGTAGTTGACCAAATTTGGAGATTGTGGAAATTGTGGAGAACACAGCAATGCCCTTGGACATTCGTAGATCGTACGTCTGCTTCATTCTATCGCTGGCGCTCTGGATGTTTAACCGGACTCGTTCGTAGATATCGTCCATTCTCTGTCTCAAGTTGCTGACATAGTCCTCTCCCGCAGTGTCTTGTCCCGGTGGTATCCCAAACCGCAGGTCACATGGGAGTCGCAGTTCTCGGCCCATTACGATACCAGCAGGGGTTTGTCCAGTTGATTCATGTACTGCAGATCGATAGGCCATCAGGAACAAATGAAGATACTGGTCCCAGTCTCTTTGATGGTCAGAGACAACCTTGGAAAAGTAGCGGTTGATTGTTCTGTTCATCCGCTCCACCATTCCATCAGACTGCGGATGAAGCGCCGTGGTCCTTGTTTTGTTGATGTTCAGCAATTGACACATTTCTTGAAACACTTTGGATTCAAAGTTCCTGCCTTGGAGTGCTGTTCTAATGGAATACCGAATCGACATATCCACTTGGTGATAGCTTCCTGGTTGGGAAGAGCATAGGTTCGGCCCACTTACTGAAATAATCCATGGCCTTCAGGATGTATTCATTTCCGTGGTCGGATTCGGGAAACGGGCCGGTGATGTCGATAGCGATTATCTCGAATGGGCTGCATACATTAGTATCGGGCCTTAGGTTGTATTCGAGGTCGATTGCTAGCAACACATACAGCGCACTTTCTACACCAGTCCTGAACATCATCTTAACAACCAGCCTAGTAAAACCGTTGCCTCACTTTATGCAAGGTCTTCTTCAACCCCAGATGTCCTCCGGCGATCCCATCATGGATTTCCCGAAGCACTTCCTGTCTTCGAATCCTCTGTACCACTATTTGGCGTCGGTCTTTACCGCCATTCTCGGAATCCAATTCTCTTGGTCTTTCTGGATATTGCTGTCATTCCAGTTGTCATCTACTGCCCTGGTTCTACAAAGTACTGCTACCCTCTCTACTGCTCGTTGGCGATGAGAGCCGTCATCTGGGCATTTGCTACGCACATGTCCTAATTTTCGACAATTCCTGCATTTCACCGGTCTCCTCTCAGGTAACATTTCTTTGAGCACTTTCCTTATGGCAGCTACCAGGTCAGCAGGCTCCTGTGAAACTCCCTCATTCCTTCGGATTTACCTTGACCTCTGCAGAACTGCTTTGCTGCTTTGAACTCTAACGCGCGTGCCAGTGCCTCTACGAGATGTGTTGGTCGGGCTAATGTCAATTGCAAGTCTAGTTTCCTGATCACGGAGTCCATCCAAAAATGCTTGAACCGCCAATCGCTCCATAACGCTCTCCGGTGTGGCCGGAAATGCGAGACGCACCAGGCGTGCAATATCAGCTTCGAATTCTTGTAAAGTCTCGCCTGAATTCTGGTAACGATTCTCCAATTGGGATGGGAGTGTTATAAATATCCGGGTTCATAGCGTTGGCCGCCTTCCGGCTCAACTGCCAAACCTCACATCCATACAATACCACACTCCTCAATGTTGCGTTGTAAATATCTCTTTTGTGTTGTTTAGATATTTCGTTGGACCACAGTACTGAATTCAATGACCCGATAATTTTCTTTCCTTTATTTATACGTTGTTGAATTTCTTTTTCTGTTTTACCACTATTGCTTATGAGTGTTCCAAGGTATACATACTCTTCACAAGATTTGATGGTCAATCCACTTTCTAACACCAAGTCATTTTTTTCTCCTCCAATACACATATATTGGGTCTTTGATGTGTTAACAGATAATCCCCATTTTTCATACTCCTTAATGAGTTTTCGTGCCATGAATTCTATATCGTCTTCATCTTGGGCAAATATGATCTGGTCATCTGCATAATGTAGTGTGTATAGGGTATACCCGTCGGCGACAGGAACACCCATATCTTTGCATGATCTTCGCCAGTCTTGAAGCAATCGGTCTAGGTATATTTTAAAGAGTGTTGGGGACAAACTATCGCCCTGCCGCAATCCTTTTGTCACAGGGAAGTCACCAGATATTTCATTCCCCACTTTGATTTTGGATCTTGAGTTCTTATATAATTTCTGTATGGCGTTTATTAATGTGCTGTTTATAGATGTTTGCTCTACCACATCCTAGAGCTTAGTTATTGGTACACTATCGTATGCTTTAGTCAGATCCACGAATACCAGATGCACCTCTCGTCCCCTGGCTACTTTTTTTTCGTTAAGCTGTGTCAAAGCATAGACGTGATCCATGCAAGAGCGCCCCGCCCTGAATCCAGCCTGCTCCTCAAGTTCATGTGGGCCATATTCTTTTTCGACAAGGGTTTTCAGTACCTTTCCATACAGTCGGTTCATTGTGCTCATGACCGATATACACCTGTAGTTGTTGCAGTTATTTTTTGGCCCTTTTTTGTGTATTGGTGTGATCCATGCTTCTTTCCAGCTTTCGGAGATATCTTCACCATTTATATATCTCTCGAATAGATTCGCCATCATGCTTATCAGTTTAGGTGTTCCATTCTTTAGGAGCTCTGCTGGAATTCCCTCTGGGCCGCTAGCTTTTTTATTTTTCATTGCTCTGACCATCTTCGATAGGATTTCTTCAGTCACACACACATAGGTTCCTTCTACTTGGGAGTGTTATACTTGTTTAAAATTGGCTTGGCCAAACCATAGTTCCAGATGTTTAATCAGCTGTTCATGGTCGGCCTGTTCTTAGGCGGAGAGGGTCTGCAGAATATCTGTCGCTTATCCTCGTAATGCCAGTGTGAGTGCTACAGCTCTTTCCTATGCAGTCCATTCGTTTTCATTCGCCGCTGCTTCAAATTGACGGCGGTAATTTGCCCATGGAGTTTTCACGTCAAACGAAAGCTTTTCAATTCCAGAATTAACCTTGAAATCCTGCATTCCCTTCTTCAGGTCCAGCATTGAATTCCTGTTGACCTTGTCCGTGGTTTGCGCAGCATTGACTATTTTTCTCAGCCTATTAATGGTTTCCTTCATTTTGTCCATTTCTTCCTCGAATCTATCTATATCTGCCTCTACTCTTTCTTCTACACCACGAATTTCTCGTTTTAGGCCTTCCGTGCTTTCTAGGAGCTTCTCTTCCAGGTTTCTAGAATTTTCTTGGAGCGTCTCTTCCAGATTTCTAGAAGTTTCTAGAAACTTTTCTTCCAGAGTTTCCACCAACTTCTCTTCCAGATTTCTGGAATTTTCTTCTAGATCTTTCGAAGATATGGTAGTCTCTTGAAACTTTCTTTCCAAGTTGCTAGAAATTTCTTGCTGGTCTTTTTTCGAGCTTCTAGAATTTTCTTCGAGTTTATCTATTATTGAACTTAAATCAACTTCGGGAACTTCGAATAAAAATTTTTCGGGGTCCTCACCTTCTTGTATAAGTCCTTGTGCAAGTCTTTCTTGAAGAACTACCCTTTTACTCGTTGTTTCTAGTTCCCTTTCCTCCAGTTCCGGTTTTAACTCCGCGATTTTTAATTTCACAAGACATTTTTTTGTTCATTTTGTCTATTTTACATTGAAAGTTTCATCAGTTATTTTCCGCGAAACAGCTATTCACTACGCGAGCACTTATTTATTTAAAAATCGCACTCCTGACACCAATGTAAGGAATATAGTCCAAGTTCTTCTTAAATAATTTATTTACAGGTCACTTATAATAATTTATTTATACCACTTGATTTATTTACACCAGCAAGTCCTATTCTGTATTAACTCCCTCACTCGGGCCGATGTCGTTTTATATAGCGCTTCAAGTTCTAAAAGGCTCTGGAACGCAGCGGTCTGTGCTGGTTGCATCTAGAATAATCGGCAGTATCGACAGGTCTGGCTTAAGTTTGTTGCAATAGTATACGGACTTATCAATACTTGATGGTGCTATCAGGCTAAATCTACGGAGTAGGTAAAGTGAGTGGGGATAATATTGAATTCCCTTCTATTTTTTTTTCGCAGTTCAAGATATTATCATCCTTATGCTAATAATGAATGAAACATAGACAATTAAGCATTTGGAGAGGAGGGATTGATCTTATTGGACGTGGTTCTGTTTTCTGTTCAGAAACTAATGAACGCAAGGCTCGATGCAATATTTAGGTGATACATTCTGCACGAGCGCATCACGTACGTGGTTGAATCGTAAATATTCATCGCTGATATGAAACCGTAAAACTAAAAAATAACATCACATGTACGCACAGTCGGCACGGTTGAAAACAATATAAAAACGCCCGTGGAAAAATGGAGGCTTCCTCAAAATGATTGTAGCGAGTTTCCATTTTTATGATGATTACGAACATAAAACCTCCAGAGCTCTATATTTAATGATTCGTATCTGCTTTACTCCGTTTCCTTGAATATATGGATTCAATAAATCCAACGTGATTTCATCACATTTGATTTCAACAGAAATGGTTATTTCCACAGTTCAATTCCTGGACACGATTGCCTCGGTGGTCTAATAGACTACAAAGTGGCTAGGGTGCAGCAGGTATCGGGCTCGAATCCCGTCTATAATATTGTGATGATATCTGAATTGCGAGTTCGCTAAGTACAAAAAAAAATAATAAAAAAAAATTCCTGGACATCTTTAAAAATGAAATTGTTTGCCTTTGTGATCGTGAGATTGTTAGAGTCTTCCTTCGAGTTACACCAGGGCCGAAATCGATTGTCAAACTACATAATTATACAAACAAGCGTGTTTTACTAGTAACTCTGAAGTATCTGTTGAAATTGAAGAGGAGCTATCCAATACCCTTCGACAGCAGAAATATGTACTCACCACTCGACATAGAACTAGACAGCACATCAACTTTTTATTAACCTGTAAAGAACATGACATATTTCCACTGTTCTTGAAAATAAGTTGTGTCAAGCGACACAGATCGTGGTCGAAATCCAAAAAAGTGGCCCAGTCCGTGACTAAGCCAACATTGACGGCTAGGAAGGTGTTTGGTGGAAAGGCAGAGAGTGCTTTACTATGAGCTGCTCCATAGTCAAACGCTCAATTCTGCCCTCTACTGTAAATAACTCAACTGTTTGAAGCTGGTGATCGAACAGAAGCGGCCAGCATTGGTGGATAGGAACAGAATCGTGTTCAATCAGGACAACGCCAGACCGCACACATCTTTGATGACGCGCCAGTAGCTTCGGGAGCTATGATGGAAAGTTCTTATGCATCCACCCTATATTCCGGACCTGGCACCAAGTGTCTACCACCTTTTCCTGTCCATGGCCAACACGCTTAGAGGTAAAAATTTGGCCTCAATAGGGGCCTGTAAAAATTGGTTTTCTGAGTTTTTTGCGAATAGGGACAAGGGCTCCTAAGGGAGGGGCATTATGAAGTTAGATTCTTGTTGGCAACAAGTTTTCGAACAGAACCGCGCATATTTGACTGAAATCGGATGATTTTAACACTTTTTATCAAGCATTGAAATAAAGTGAAAAATTAGAAATTACTTTTTCCCCAACCTAATATATCTGGCTTCGTAGATATAAAACTAAAATTTTTACACCACAATCTTCTAAAAGTTTTGCACGACATAGAAAATGAGATATTAATCAGCCAACTCGAAGGGTTTTTTGAGACCTATGAAGCAGATCACAGAAGGTCAAGGAAACTTCACAACCTCTTTATGACATCCAACCGCCATAGGAATGTCTCTTCACGTCAACAAGCCACTAGTGATGAATATGTTAACAGCAGGTAGATAAACGATAATTCCTTGCACACTTTCCATGGACGTTTTACCTATCTATCTGATACAGAGTTCACGATCGAAGAGACAACTTCGATTAACCTTGGATACAAGTATGCATCTACACCTCGAAAAATGGACATACATGCCCTAGCCAATGACTTATAAATACAGCTACGAAAACACCCTGTCTATAACACGTTATATGAAGAATTTGGAAACATACTGGAGAATATTGGGGAAGGGCAGAACAAACTTGACTACGGTGTACCAGGTTTCACTAATAGACAGTTCACAGCTAGTTTGAGGTCCATTGAACAAAAGGTAGACTCGAAACATCTCACGATCATAAAGACAGGCAGAATGCAGAACTGGTTATCCTCCAAACTTCCCTTTATAAAGATAAAACTTTGAAATTCTTTGAAGATAATGACACCCACTTAGGTAATTCTAGTATTTTAACGAAATAAACCACAAAACTGAACAACTCTGCCGACTCTGCAGAAATTCACCCCCACTTGAATTTTCATAACATTGAAGGAAAGAACACACAGGTCCCGATCCGATATATTCTTATAAAACTACATAAGGCAGAAAAAAGCATAGGACCCATAACTTAAGCCTTCAATTCACTTGCTCATAAAGTGTCAACGGTCATCAACCAGATCATGACAAAGCAGATATCAGTTACAGGTCACCCATGTCAGTAAGTAATATTATTGAACTTCATGAATTTCAACAATCTAGATTTGAACAGTGGGTATATTTTGGAATCCTTCGACAAAGGTAATCTCTATAAGAATTTTCCAGTTGCGGAATCCCTTGCTTTGCTTAAGGAATACCTAGATGGTTGTCAGACAGTGGAGAACTTTGGCGCCGATCATGATCATGATGCCGATCACGATCATGATGATATCCATGCAATAATGAACTTTATAAAACTTATCACATAACAAAATTTCTTCTCCATTGATAACGTGGTTTACACCATGACAGACGGTTTGCCCATGGTTTCAACACTTAGTGGTCTCCTTGCTAATGTTTTTGGATTTTTGAAGTTTCTGATCAATAGACATTTCTTCTCCCAGAAAATAGTTAATTATAGAAGATATGTCGAAGACATTGTTCGATATGGTCTGGAACCACCCAAGAACTGAACTCCCTTCTGGCGTTTATCAATTCCCTATCCAAGATTGAATTCACGTTGGAAGTTTCTAATGACAATAATATCAATTTCTTAGACCTAAACATTTCTTTGAGAGAACAAGCGGCGTTAAAATGTCAAGATTATAATTATAATAATAATGCATGAATTCGAATATTTTAATGGAAATTTTTGAAATTATAAAATTTAAATATCTATCGCTTAGTATTCAATCGAGAATAAAGTGAAAAATTTCACTTATCACAACATCATTCCTCATTACAATCAAATGGTGGCATTTGATCTGTTGAATGAACTATATTCAAGAACATCATCTACCTTTGATACAATTATTTTCTTCTTCGGATGACTTCATTAGAATTCTTACTACAAACACTCAATAACCATCTGACCTGAATTTTATACGACTCAGAAGTTCAGAAAATACCGTAGGTATAGCTTTATGTTCCACAGGTAGTCTCCTGGGATAAAACTCCGGAACAAATAAAATGGAAAGGCCCTCGTTGTGGTTTCTCCAAACCGCCCTCTTAAGCAAGACTCGAAAAACGCGTTCTGAATAATATATTGGGTACTTACCAGAGGTTAGTTCGCCCGTTAAGCTCAGGAACAGAAGAATCCACATTGTTTCCTGCCTGCCAGCACAAGATCCAGGATGATAATCAAGCGAGAGTTTGTCAATCTGAAATCAAATACAGAATGAGAATATTTCGGTCAATCTTCGTGAAAATTCACTTATTGAACAATATGTTTTATATGGGGAACACATGAGATAAATTCACTTTCTAGATTTGTTCGAAGCAGAACCTAGTGTATTTTACCTGGCTTGCAGTTGGATACTATAACCTATTCGGTATTCCAGATTCGAGCCTCCCCTCAAAATTACAAGTTTCTAGGTCGTTCCGTGTTATCGTAGTTATCGTGCAGGCCGGACGGACAGACTCGAATTTTCCGACGAATTCGTCATCAGTGAGTCGAAGTTTGTCGATTGAGATCATTTTCGGCTCAAAATTCTAAAAATACAGACATCGTGACGAAATGACATAGCCCTCGTGTAGGTGGAACGAGCGGTCAAAAGTTGAAGAAAAGACAAACAAGACCGCAAGAATATGGGTGGTTGCATGATACTTCATGGCCAAAACCCAATATGTATCTTGGTTTAAAGCATGATGTGTTGTATTGTCCACAGCGGATGATGATATGTAGCAGCTGCTGCTTGCGCTCAAGGTCTAGTTAATTTGAAAGGGCTTTTAAATGATTTTGAATCCCGCAATGAGACAATTCTTTATTGTGATATAGGACCTAGGCAGCGAGTGCCTTAGTACAATTATACCTTAAACTGATTTAGTTCTCTCTAAAAACACTTGCTAGCAACATATATTGTTATCGAATTTTTTACATGTGCAGTTAAGAAACACATCACAATAGCAAGATTGTTTTATTTGTTTCAGCTAGGATGGAACGTGAATATTTAACGGAAATTCATGAAAAAATTTTTTGTGCGTCGAAGGATTTTGAAGGTTCATTATTGAAAACCTTGAAGCAGTGAAGCGCGACATGGAAGCTTCGATTATTTGATTCGTAACACCCTATATTTTCTTTAAATGAAAACTTGTTGTAGTCGAAATTCTCAACAATTTCATCTGCGAATTTTCCATCCCATCGGTTCGAAAGAAATCCCCAAGGCTTTTCTCACATAAATTTTAGATTGAGAAGTGATTGCAAGGATTCCAGCATTGTCTCAGCGTCAGCTTTGAAAAATAGACCCATTTCTTTGTATGGTCCCATGTGAAAAAATTTTCATCGCAAGCTGAAAATGTGGAAATGTAAATATATTTGCGTTATCAAATGCGAAAGACATAACTCACTTAGAAATGCGCAGGAAAATAGAATTAAATGCTATCGGTCAAGCTCTTTTTCCTTTTATACCTTGAAGTGAAATAATTTGGGGAGAAAGAAGAAAAAGAGAGCGTTTATTTCGAAAGATTCGTTGACTTGTGGATTGTTGTCATATATTGTTTCTTCAGTTTTATCCATCTTGTGGTACATAATGCTTCATTGATATATTTATAATAGTCCAAGACCTGTTATTCAAAATTGAAGCAACAAATTTCTATCAAATTTAAAATAACCTTGGAAAATATTTAGTCTACTGATTATTTCTAAATCAGTAAGATATATAAGATCAATGATTGCATGTTGATATACCGGCTGTCCGGATAAAGATATTATTATTATTAATCACTAAAACTGACATGATAAATGCCTGGAATAGCTATTTGTGTAAAGAGCGCAAAATGATTTTGTCGATTGAAAGGGACAGTTGCCGCGCGACGAAGGATCGCGGCAATCTCTAGAAACCGACAATGAATATGCGCTCGAATCACACACAAGATTTTTTTTTACAATCGAGCAGTTCACCTATTTCCAAAAATTTATTTAATTCGATGAATGAAAATTCACAGTACAGTTTTTACATTTTTACCTATTAGCTTTTTCAATTAAGTAAGCCGTCATTACGTTTTCAGTTAATCTTCTAACTTTCCTTGAATTACACCATGCGATGTACCAAGCGTACGGCTTTTCATACTTCCCCCACGACTCTGGCGCTTCTAATTTCAGTTATAAAAATATTATAAAATCACCACAATCCTTTTCTTCTTCCTTTTTGCTGCTTCACGCTCACATACGAGTTATTATTTAGGAATTTTTTCATTCAAATGAGAGATGTCATTTACTCGTTGTCATTGGATATTCCTCAGCTATGCATATTTGATTTATAGTTGATAATCGGGAGAGCGAGCGTTTTTCGAGCGCTCTTCCTACTTATGGGTCCATTACATTGGGCGAGTTTACAAGCTGCTAGAGAGCGAATTTAATCATGTTCACTAGCCAACTAGCAGATTGTAAACAATCTGCGAGTAAAGTTGGAAGCTCTACTTTACTCGCTGGCATTTTGGATTGTAGGCTAGTGAACTAGCCGTGTGTAGTCATAGTTGGTAAAAAACTATCTACTCGAATCTTCCTGCTTTCAAGTGGCCACAAAATGTCGACAGAAATAGTTCGTGACGGACTCATTTTTTTAGCTAATGCCATCAAAAAGGAGTTTTGGCTCATCAATTCCTCCAATTAATTGTCTTTCATTGAATCCTTTATAAAGACGTAGAAGATATTCACTTTTTGATTTTCGGTTGCAATAGTCCTTGTCTTTCATATTTCACAACAGATGGTACTGCTGGTAGACATTGAAAAATGCCACAATATTATTCACGCTCCATTTAATTTTAACCGTAATTAAACACTAAGAAATGTCAGAAACGTATCCACAACGACAAAAACACGTGTTTTTAATCGCGAGCTTGTCGGCTACTGAGCGAGTGGATAGTTTTGCGTGTAATCATCACTATCGCACTAGCCGACTCGCTCGCTTCTGAACTCGCCCACTAGCAGCATGTAAACTAGCAAAATTTAATCGACCCATTACACGAGGGCTATATCATTTCGTCACGATATCTGTATTTTAAGAATTTTGAGCCGAAAATGGTCTCAACCGACAAGGTTCTACTCACTGATGACGAATCCGTCGAAAAATTCGAGTCTGCCGTTCGTCCGTCTGGTCCTCCGTCCGTATACATGATAACTGTCGAACAAAATGTCCTAGAGAATTGAAATTTTCAGTATGGGTTCAGTTCCGAAATGTTTTTCTGATTACTCCGAAACTACATATTCGATCGAGATTAAATTTTGCACCAAAATGAAGAATGACGTGTTCAAGCAACATGGAATTTTGTCTTTATCGCATCACCAGAACCATAGAAAACTGTAACTTGTGAACGAAAAGGCCTAGGGACTTGGACTTTTCGGGGTACGTTCGGATCGCAAATTTCGACTAAAATTAGACTAGGCGTTCCGTAAATATGGCCGTTCAAAATATTCTTTTCCTGATAATTTCGAAACTACTGATTGGATTGGAATGAAATTTTGCATCAGTTGAATGTGCGTCTACTCAAATCGAAACCTGTTGCGACACCAGAATCGACTCGATGTTAATGAAACACAAGAACAGTCGGGTGAAGTTATCAATAAAACTAAAGCGTTATTAAGAATAAAATGAGGCACGTTTTGCCAACACAAGTTTTATTAGCAGTAGTTGGGGCACTCTTCTAAAAGAAGAAGGAAATCAAAAAGAAAATGGTCCGAAAGATGGTTTATCGAGAGAAAACCTTATTCGAAAGCAATTTTATTGAAAGAGCTAACAGTACATGAGCCAGTGGACTATATGAACTACTTCCGTATGAATGAAAAATGTTTGGAATATATAGGGTGTCCGGGAAAATGTGGGAAATCTCTCGGATTCAGATAAAACATAAAAGAATAAGACGACAAGTTCCCAAAATTTTTTTTCCTAGCGGCCCCCCCTACGGCCTCCTAAATGACGCCACTGGAAATTCATTTAACTGGAATAAATTTTAATAAGAAAAAAATTTTTATCGGATTCAATAACATAAACTAAAACTTTTTCGTTCCCTGAATAACTTTCGTATCACACTTCGTTGCAGACAAAAAAAAATAGAATTCATGGTTCTTTTCAATAGAAATAGAAAAGATACTTGTTTTATTATTTTGTTTTTCGAGAACGGTTCATTTTATCGACAATGAACAAGAGTACCTTCTCTTCAGCTTAATATTCAAGGTATCCAAATTTGTTTTTTTTTACTCCTTATCATACAGGATTTTGAAAATGTAGGCATTCAAATGTACAACCTAGTCCGCCCCTGGTAAATTAAACGAGCTAATTTAAATTTAAGGGCAGTATTTTGATAGGTCCACACTACTGTTTGTCATATCAAATTCTCATTAAATTATATCGAGTACTTTAAAATTTATTCCAGTAGAAATGAATTTCCAGTGGCGTCATTAAGGAGGCCGTATCTCAGTATGGAGGGCCGCTAGGAAAAAAAATTATGGAAACTTGGCATCTTATTTTTCTATGTTTTATCTGAATCCGAGAGATTTCCCACATTTTCTCGGACACCCTGAATATTGAACAACATTTGTCTTTCGCCCTCGCATCGACGCAATTCTATACACGCTGAAACTTGCAACAGCATCACCGACTCGGCGTCGTGGTTCGCCGACCAAAATGTGATTCCAGACTCTGCATCGCTGCAAGTCGCAACCGATACCGAATACGTGATACAGTACTACACACACTACAATGTGTACCATGAAACATTAGAGTCGATGCTTGCATCGCAGCATGTTTCAGCGTGTGTATGCCTCATTAGAGTCGATGCTTGCATCGCAGCATGTTTCAGCGTCTGTGGGCCTCTTGAGATCCAAGGAAGGGAAGTTATTACATTATAATATCTTGTGAACCATTCAACCGACTGGATAATTTTCAGTCTGGTTTGAAAGATAATATATATTAATAATGGTGTTTCTTGGTAAAGCGTTCGTTGGGAAACAAATGAACTAGATTGCATTATCTGTGACATTTACACCATATTCTTCAAACAGATCATCAAATATATATAATAACATTGACTTACTTTCAGTGATAACCGTTACACGATATCCCCATCCATGAATTTCATGTTTTTACGCGCTTGTTTTTATAGCATTTTCGCTCCTAGCGGTCGACTAACGAACTCGAAAATAAAAAATTTCCAGGCATTTCTCGTGTTTACTTTAGAAGAAGAAAATGTTTCCCAACCTGTAGGCCATACCATTGTCGAAATACAGCAGCTCCTTATCTTTGTCCGGACACCCGCTATATACACTCATGCCATTGCTATAATGGTCGCGCAGCATGCAATTAATTATCGAATATACCTTAAGCGGCCTAAACACGCTGAAACATGATGCGACCGACTAAAGCGTGGTTTACATTGGTATCAATAGTAGTATAGTTCGGTGGTAGAGTAATTACTATTCCCCTACTCGAATAATGTAAACAGCTAGTGACAGATACTACAGGAGAGAGTAAAGTGGATAGCACGCGTGGAATAGTACTCTCGACTATCCCACCCCCACTTCCACAATCTTACGTTACGCTAAGTTTGGTTTTAGCAGAGGATAGTGTGTCTTTCTACCGGACTATCTTCTCAGATTACTAGCAAGCGTGAATACAGTTACTCTACCAAAATGAGTATAGTAGAGTATTTCAGAAGAAAAGTATGTATACTCCGTTTAAGAATTATTGACATCTCGGTTGGCTGTGAAAAATCGAATTTAAGTTGGTAATAGACAATTCAGTAATATTTTGGGTTGCTGAATTCAGGTTGGTATAGGAATAACACTAACATTACCCATAGAAATCTTGCTTTGATGATTTTATCGAGATATTGGTGAATATGTGATTATAAAAATTTGCTCTGAATTTGAGTATTTTTTGTCTTATGCTATTAAAATGGCTGGAATTGACCAGGATACATCGCGCCTAACAAGAGAACGCCAGGCAGTTCATCGGTGTTACTTCGAGTTTTTCAAAGATTTGGCATATATTTCCGCTAGTGTTTCAGGTAAACTGTTATTCACCGACTCAAAGTGTATTCTGATTGATCAATTTCTCTTAAATTTTCAGATTTCACCAAGCCCTGTCCGTAGAATATTAGCATGTTATTATAGCCTGGAATTAGCAGTGGAAGAAAACCTGTGCGATATGATTATTCCTTCAAAGAGACATTGAATGACTTTGTTTTTGCTAGAATTAAAAACAATGAATATATCAGTTTAGATATCCTATTCGAACTGGCCAAAGAGCACCTAGATTTCAATTGATCGAAGTCAACATTATATCATATCATAAAAAAAATTGGATACAAATACAAAAAAGTTGATCGAAGGAAAATTCTTACTGATAAACAGAAAAATATAATAAAAATAGTACGATATTGTGATAAATACCGAGAATACATGGAACAAAACGTAAAATTCATTTATCTAGATGAAATTTGGATATTAAGAAGAGGTATTCAAATTTGTCAGAGGACACTAGAAAATAATCTAAAAGGTATTCCGAGTATATTCAAGGGTAAAGGCAGAAGGTGCACTATTTTGAATGCTGGAACAATTGATGGATTTTTACCTGGATTTGATCCTATTCTTGACAGTGGTAATAATGATAAGGATTACTATGAATGGTGAATTATTTCATAAATGGGTTATTGAAATATTGAAACCTTCCCTGCAAAAGGATGCCCATCAATAGGATTATGTCAGCTTATTCAATAAACACATCCAAATCACTACACTACGTGGAAACAAAGTTTTCAATGATATTTTTATCTTTGCTCTTGTATCGTTCATAGATATTTTAAGTTTATTTATTATACTTATACTGTATGGTACCCTGTTCACATTCCCTCTGCTAATACACATGCTATATTGTTCCCAATTCAAAAGTATACTGAATAATTGTAAAATTGCTCATCAACTATAATATATTCAATAATTCATGGACAGTTTTAATGAATGAAAATAAAAATTGACTTTCTTAAAGTATTCAACACCGAGCAATAAATAATTCACAAATTGGTTCATATATTGATAGTTCGGAACAGATTTCATGTCAAAATTCTTCATGTACTACAAAGATTCTTAATTTTTGTTTCTCTCTTATTTCTTAATACATTATAACGTTTTATCCAATCCATTCTTTTGGCCCTGTGCTTCGAAGTATCCAAAAATTTTTTTCTGTTGCACCACTAGCTACCTGCTAGAATTCCACTAATTATCCTTCTTGAATCCTGACATAAAATGGTACTCTTATAGTTATATGGTTAGAATTTTGCAAGATTTCCAATACCAATAAATATTGCATGGTCCTGAGTGAAAATAAATATTTATTTGAGTGATCTTCAATTTTCCATGGTTGACTTTTATATAAACGATAAGTTCAGATAATTTCATATGAAATAATTCCACGATATTTTTGCGCTTTCAAACCTGAATTCCCATGTTTGAACTGCAATCGAAATATTCCGGCTTAATTATTCGATAATTCGTATACTGAACACTTTTCTAGGTTATATTTATGTTTTATTTCTATGACTAAAACAGTAACTTTTTTGTAACTAGAAATAAAGCCTCGACTGGACGTTCATGGCCTGCTTCGATGTCAATAATTCTTAAATGGACTATAAGTGAACTCTAATACTATAAATAACAATGTAAACCACGCTTGAAGGATTCATGAAACTTGCGTCAGTTGCATAAGCACCTAGTCGAATCGAAACCTGTTTCGATGCCCGAATCGACTCTATGTTCATGAAACACAAGAACAGTCGGGTGAAGTAGTTATTGAAACTAGGGCATTATTACGAATGGAATGAGGAAAGTTTGACAACACCAGTTTTATTAGCAGAAATTTAGGCATTCTTTATATTATCTCAAAGAAGAAAGAAATCAAAAAGTACATGAGCCAGCGGACTATATGAACTACCTCGGTCTGAACGAAAAATGTTTCGAATATACAAGGTGTCCCGGCACTACGTGATTCTTCATTAGGTGTGAATAAAGTATATAAAGACGAGTCGGGAATGCTTCAATTTTTTTTTCTACGACGTCCCCCTGCGAAGATATGTGCTTCCAAATGGTACTCCCATAATTCAGTTTTTTTGTGAAAACTTCCGAACGACTCAACCGATTCAGTTAATTTTTGAGCGCTCGTACTACTTACACGAGGGCTATATCATTTCGTCACGATGTCTGTATTTTTCGAATTTTGAGCCGAAAATGGTCTCAATCGACTATGTTCGACTCACTGATGACGAATCCGTCGGAAAATTCGAGTCTGTCCGTCCGGCCGTCCGTCCGGCCGTCCGTCAGCACGATAACTCTCGAACAAAACAACCTAAAGGCTTGAAATTTTCAGTGTGGGTTCAGTTCCCGAATGGCTCGGTTAAGTTCGTTAATGGGCCAAATTCCACCAGGGGTTCCGTAAATATGGCCGTTCAAAGTTTTGTTTCCCTGATTACTTGAAAACTACAGATTTGATCGAGATGAAATTTTGCACTCAAATGGAAAATGAGGTGTTCAAGCTACATGTGAAATTTTGTCCAGATCGCATGACCAGAACCATAGAAACCATAGAAAATTGTAACTTTTGAACGGAAAGGCCTAGGAACTTGAAATTTTCAGGATAGGTGTGGATCTCGAATGTCGTGATCACGTTCATCTTTGAGCAACATTATACAAGGGGTTCCGTAAATACGGTCGTTTGAAATTTTGTTTTCTCGATAAATTCGAAACTGCGGATTCGATCGAGATGAAATTTTGTATTTTAATCGAGAATGATATATTGAAGCAATATTTTGTCCAGATCGCATGACCAGAACCATAGAAACCATAGAAAATTCTAACTTTTGAACGGAAAGGCCTAGGAACTTGAAATTTTCAGCGTGGTTTTGGATCGCAAATTTCACGGTCATGTTCATCAATGAGCAAAATTAGACTAGGGGTTCCGTAAATATGGCCGTTCAAAATATTTTCTTCCTGATAGTTTCGAAACTACCGATCGGATTGGAATGAAATTATGCACCTAGCTCAGGAATAATGTATTCAAACTACGTGCAAAATTTTGTCCAGATCACATCACCAAGACCATAGATACCGTGGAAAATTCTAGCGAATTATCGGAAAAAAATTGATCAGCTGAAGCACCGACATGAAGTCTGGAGTTTCGCCTAAGTTTCAGAATTTTTTTGACAGCTGTCAAAAATTCCTTCAATTGATTTCTAAAACTGGAGAATGCGAATCTACCTACAAGGTGCATGTACGAGCGCTCAAAAGCTCCTGCCTTCACGGCAGTGCTTTTCGTAATTTTATTTGAATTTGAGTCAATACAAATATCAGTAATGATTAATTTGCAATACTTTCCCCATATGTCCTGCAGATCGCTTAGAACGGACCGACCCTAGCACTTAATGGTCAAAAACTTTTTTTGGTTGAAGATATCGGCGGAATTCCTCCATTTATGTATTTGATCATAGATTTTGCAAATAAAAGGTATACTGGTGCAACATTGAAAAAATTACAAGCATTTTCATGATTGAATATCCAAATATTTTTTCATCAATAGGTAGGTTTATGGAGGAAGTCTCAGATAAATGAACAATCACAGAGATAGAAGTTTTAGTACCCATAGCAACAATGAATAGTTGGCAATATTGATGGATAAATATTTGGATATTCAATCATGAAATGCTTCTAACTCGAAGACGGTGTATTTTTTCGATGTTGTACCGGTATTCAGTTTTTTTTTTGCAGAATCAATAATAAAATACATAAATGGAGGAATTTCGCCGACATCTTCAACAAAAAAAAGTTTTTGACCATTAAGTGCTAGGGTCGGTCCGTTCTTGGCGATCAGGAAGACTAAAATTCAAAAAATTACCAGAACCTCTTGAGTCATTCGGAAGTTATTACAAGAAAACTGAATTATGGGAGTACCAGCTGAATGCACATATCTTCGCAGGGGGGCGTCGTAGGAAAAAAATGTAGAGCATTCCTGACTCGTCTTTAGGGGAAAGTTGTCACCCTTCGTACACTTTTTATATTTCGGTAATTTATTTCATTATTAACTGACTGAATTACCCAGTTAATGTACCAACATGAGAAGAATATATCGTTGCTTAATAGAAGTCTGAAACTATAATGTTGAAGGGTTGAAAATTTGAAGTGATTTTTCCGGATAAGATTTTTGTACGAATGTACCCCACATCTAGGGTACATTCGTACAGCTGGCGGGGTACTTTCATACACCATGAGGAAGGTTCATACAAGGAAATTGGAAAGTCCTTTAAACTCTTTTTTTTTCAAATACAATCAATAATATATACTTATATCAAAACTCACGTAAAAACATTAAATTTTACTCATAAAAAAACTTGAATTCAGAACGTAACAAAAAATAAAATCTTTCACACTTGGTTGTAGATTTGGTTGATAGTCTTGAAGCTATTGCACATTGAGACTATTTAAATCAATTCGAAAACTTAAAAGTTTGGACATTCTTGCGGTACAGTGTGACCGTGGTTGTGGATCAGGAAAGATAATAACGATGTCAATGATACACAAAGTGTGTATGTCTTCTATATCAGGAAAAACAAACGGCCAAGTAGGTCCTGTTTTTTTCCGAAGATATGACACTTTAAGCTCTGTATCTGAATCTTTGCTCAGAACTTTTCCTATATAATATACAACAGAACTGTTCTCTTCAAACATTACCAAAATGAAACAATTCTATGTTTTGTCTGTATCTCTCTTCTAGTTTTATTTTTTCAGTTGTATCTGTGTATATACGAGATTTGCCCGGTTTTCTGCCCTTATTGATTTTTCTGTCTCTAACAACTTTCGGATATGGTCTTAGCCCTTATGGAGTTACAGGAATATTAACACCTGGATCAGCTTGTGGTTCACAAGTTTTGATGATATTTGCCTCATAAGAATTTTATAATTTTCCGATAATTTGCTTGCATATATCTGAGGAGGAGCATTCGGACAAGTACGAATGTGCCTCCTTTAAACTGTCTGAATGTACCTCATGCCTCACAAAAAATTGAAATCACAATTTCATATAAACCGACTTTAGTATGCGAAATATTATTTATCAAAACTCAAAATAAACAAAATTAACATGATCATTCATCACCATCCTTTCCAACACATAAAAATTGAACTTACAATGCGTCCCCAAACTTCAGTGAGAAAATTACTCGCCGAGCGCAGGAACACTTTGCTTCCTATTAGGTCACACAGCTTCGCACGACTGGCGTGTTGTTCATCGAGCAACATGGTGGCCAGTATATCTAACTACACAGGCAATCATTTGTCTGAACGCCGTTTAGTGTGACCACTTTCCCCTATATACCTTGTTCACACCTGGAAAAAAAGTCACGTAGTGCCGGGACACCCTGTATATTGAACTAAATTCTTCTTCCGCTTTCGCATCGACGCAATTTTATACATGCTGAAACTTGCATCAGCATCACCGACTCGTCGTCGTAGCTCGTCGACCAAAATGAGATTCCAGACTCTGCATCGCTGCAAGCTGCAACTGATACCAACTATGTACGTGATTCACATAGTGCAACTTGCATCATGAAACATAAAAGTCGATGCCCGCATCACAGCATGTTTCAGCGTGTGTACGCCGCTTCATGTTTGCTGAAATTCCAGGAATACTGAAATTTCAGCAAATTCTATCTATACCTAGAAACCTAAAGTGTGCCATGTCCTTTTCGATAAGTTTTCATCTATCCAAATCGATAAAATATCAAAACACAATGAAATAATTCCTCCAAACAAATGATCAGAATACTCACGGAATATCTGTTCAACCACATCCCCTCTGACTTCCTACTTCCTACGTAAGTTTCGTTCGAGATATCATCTTGTTGTTGTTTGGGAACTCGAATCTCGAATAGAGTCTGCCTCTGTCGTTCAACACAATTAACAATTAATGTCGGCCAAATTCGCCTTGTACTCTGTATAATCAATTGGTGATTTTGGACTGAGCCTAACCTAAGGGAGCGCCTAGGGTAATTCAACCCATTACGAGGATTACGGTGATGCAGTTATTGTGTTATAGATGGGTTATTCACAGGAATATTACAAATCTTGGGGATACGTTGTATTAAGAGGTTGTTTTCGCACTTGGGGTATATCGTGAGATTGAACGATCGATACCATAATTAATAAAGCTAACTTGAGAATTGGCATATACCTACTTTCTATCTAAATTTACCCCTTCTCAATATAACCGACTCTGAAATGAACCCTGCAAGCCGACAGTTGATTATCAATTCGTCATCGAACTACAAGTTTGAGTACTTGCTTACTCGTTGAAAAAGAGCATCACACAACGTTTATTGTACCAGGATCTTCGAAAAGGCAGATGTCCGCCTAAGAATGGAGATAATCGATTAATGTAGAAAGGAGCGAAAGAATGCTTGAAAGTAAAAAAAGTTGCTTCAAACGCATATTCCGTTTTGGAATGAAAAACTTCACATTATATTGCTCTCTGAAGGCGACAAAAAACTAGCTTTGGCTGAAAAAAAACTTGCGCTCCTTGGTGCTAGAGAGAGGGTTAGAACCTAATCTTCGACTTCGCCGAAGAAGTGGATTCTCTGGGGCCTTAGTAGTAGAATGGATACGCACAAAAGATCGGATAGTCGAGTTGAAAAAAGGCTCCTTTCCGGGCAAAGACCACCTCTGATCTAGAACTAATATTCTTGGTTATGGCTCACAGCAAATTTTATCTTTTTTAGTCAAAACGACGATATGAAGAAAAATTCGAAAAAATCACAATAATTTAATATGAGATGAAAAATTATAAGTGGTTGGGTTAAGGAACCTTTTGACCTTGAATTTAAGTGATTCGATCATTTGTTCATTTAGTTTTGAGTAGTCAATATTCAATGCACACACAATATTCTGAGAGCTAAATGCACTAACACTATAACTAATTTTACTCACCAACATAATATCATCAACTCATTTGAACTATTCGTATGCAACTGGAGTCATCGACTTGAAGGTAGAATTCAATTGACAGGATTATCGGGAAATCAGTCTTCAATTGTCTGTTAAATTTCCTTTATTGTGTTAACCTAGCTTTATGCAAATTACTTTGCCTTCACAAGGGAATTGGAAGTTAACTAAACCACAAATTAAAACATTAATTTCACAATTTTGGAAACTTACTTACAACAAATGTGTGGTTAACTTCGTCAAAAAATTTGAAAGGACACATGGCAAGATAAAAATATCACACAGGAAAAAAATTACGAAAAGCACTGCCGTGAAGTCAGGAGCTTATGAGCACTCGTTCATCCATCTTGTAGGAGGATTCGCATTCTTCAGTTTTAGAAACCAATCGGGAAGATTTTGACAGCTGTCAAAGAAAATTTCAAACTAAGACCAAAAACCAGACTTCACGTCAGTGCTTAATGTGACCAACTTTTTTTTTCGATAATTCGCTAATATTTTTTACGGTATCTATGGCCTTGGTAATGCGATCTGGACAAAATTTCCCACGTAGTTTGAATACATTATTCTTCATCTATGTGCGAAATTTCTTTCCAATTCAATGAGTAGTTTCGAAATTATCAGGAAAAAAATAGTTTGAACGGCTATATTTACGGAACCCCTAATCTAATCTTGCTCATTGATAAACGTGACCGCGAAATTCGCGAGCCGAAGCTATCCTGAGAATTTCAAGTCCCTAGGCCTTCCGTTCGAAAGTTATGATTTTTTATGGTTTCTGTGGTTCTGATCATGCGATCTGGAAAAAATGTAGCTCGAATATATCATTCTTAATTCAAATACGAAATTTCGTCACGATCAAATCCATAGTTTTGAAATTATCAAGAAAACTGAATTTCAAACGACCATATTTACGGAACCCATAGTCTAATTTTGCTCATTGATGAACGTGACCGCAACATTCGAGATCCACACCTATCCTGAAAATTTCAAGTCCCTAGGTCTTTCCATTACAAAGTTATAATTTTTTATGGTTTCTATGGTTCTGGTTATGTGATCTGGACAATATTTTGAATGTAGCTTGAACATGTAATTTTCCATCTGAGTGCAAAATTTCACCTCGATTGAATCTGCAGTTTCGAAGTAATCAGGAAAACAAAATTTCGAGCGGCCATATTTACGATCCCCCAGGGCGAATTTTGCCCAATGACGAACCCAACCGCGACATTCGAGATTCGAACCTACCCTAAAAATTTCAAATTCCTTGGACTTTCCGTTCGAGAGTTATCGTGTATACGGACGGACGGCCGGACAGACAGACTCGAATTTTTCGACGGATTCCTCATTTGTAAGTCGAACATAGTCGTTCGAGACTTTTTTTGGCTCAAAATCCGGAAAATACAGACATTGTCACGTTTAAAATACCATTTGCCGCCTGCGTTCCAGTTCCGTCTAACAAGACTATTCAGACTTGGGTCAGGAACTTCGGAACTATTGGTACAACATCACATAAAAGAGGTGGCAGTGTCAAAACTGCTCGCACACCACATAATATTTAAGCGGTACGAAACTCATTACACGCGAGTTACAGTGACTAGATTAAACACAGTGGCGACATTCGTGGTCTCATTTTTGATTGGCTGCCGGCTCAGCCGCCATATTCTTCCTAAATTCGTTTGTTTACATTCTTCGTTTACCTGAATTTTAGGTTTTATTCAAAATATAAGGCCCATTGTAGTGAGAAAGTAAGAAAATTTAATGGTTTAGAAATGTACCTGTTATATTTGACTGATACTTTTTGGCCAAGTATCCCTTAACTATCAAAATTTTCTTGTTATTTTTCAGCCAAAGTGGTAAGTGTTGTCTTTTATATATGAGTATTCCTTACGTTTTCTTGTACCATTTGTTATTTAAATTATCCTTAAATCTTGGGTTCTTTACCTAGTATGTGATATCGCAGCCGAAACTTCGATTTGAAGAGTATATTTTTTTTTAGATCAATGGTTCACTTGATGACATCCAGACATCCATCTGCTGCAATAAGCAAATTTAACACTGATGTCGATAACGAAACGATAACATTTTCAGAAGAATTCATCAAAATATTCACCAATACGGAAAGAGGCTATAAGAATATTTGGAAACCATCCCAAACAGGTGTTGTCATTTCGACACGATCCATTCTGGAACTCCAAACTGAATTGTTGGAATAGAGAGCATACCAATTTGTTTTAACAAGTCTATTTTCTCAAGATTGTTTGGGAAATTTATTCTGTGTATTGAGAAGCAAACAAATTGTGCCAAATGTGGTACAAGTGAAATACAACCTGAAATTGATCTCTGTGTCGGAATACTTGTTGAACGTAAATAATAGCAGCTACAAGGAAGATGACAGAGTTTCTTCAGGTTTTTTAGACAGTCTGAAAACATTGAAGCCACTTCATGATTAAGTTATGTTGCCAGAAATGATAGAAACTCCAATTTTTAATTTGAATCGGAGGGACTTGAATTCTCTTTATAATATATCAGGATATATTTTAAAAACTTTTAATACCATCGAATGTGTGAGTTCAGCAGTTTCCAAAAGGCCATTGCACAAAAAATGTAGTAAATTTATACTAATAAAGAGGTTCAACTAACAATCCTTATTTTTCACTTCAGAGGCAGTGTTTTGTTTTCTTTAGAGATGGAAAGTATTTTCAGAAAATATTCCATCTCAAATTATAGATCTGAAATTATTTTATTTTAAAGAAATGTCAGATTTGAGGCCAGATTGCCAGAATCTCAAAACCAAAATTATAAAAAGATTTATTATTTATAGATTGAAAATTAATTCGAGAAAATTCAAAGCATCCTAAAAAAAAATGAGAAGCTGGCAACTTATTCTGAATTATTTATGTTTCGATTAATCATTTATTAAAAGTCTTCAATTTGTTTTTTATTGTTATTTGTATCCTTCCAAAGGGAATGAATGAACGTGAAATCCAAAAGATTCCTTTCATTATAACACTGCAATACAGTACTATAAACAATAAAATTTATGATCTGGATATTCTATTACGTTCTTACAACGATTTACCAGTAAATATTAGGGAAAAAATCATTCTATTTAATTATCATAAGTTTTTTATTACGATTTCCATTCAAATCCTATGGATTCACATTCAAATTCAGGAAGAATATGGCGGATGGGGCGGGGCTTAGCCTGAATGTCGCCACTGTGTTTAATCTAGTTACTGTAACGCGAGTGTTTTGACACTGCCACCTCTTTTCTGTGATGTTGAACCACTAATTTCAAAGTTCCTGACGCAAGTCTGAATAGCCTTGTTAGACGAAACTGGAGCGCGGTGCGGCAAATGATATTGTAAACGAAACGCTTGTTGGACACGCACAAAACTTTCATCATTTCTGAAATAAGCTTTCACAACAAATGCGCGTGGTTCACCCGACCACTTCACCATGATAACTAAACATCCCACCCATTCACAACGTTTACGTCGCAAGCCCGCGGCTCCTCTATTTTTTCGCCAGAAGCGTTGCCAAATCGTGCCGTTTCACTGAATCACCCTGTAGTACAAACAACCGAAACGATCAAAACGGCAAAAGACGGTTCTATGTAACAACCCGGCCAACACAGTTCCTCTTTTTTCTGCATGGTCTTTTAACATACGGATCACATTGCAGTAGATGGCGCTGATATCGTGACAATCTGTAGCTAAGTTTGAATTATTATATTTGGATGCTGTAATATTTCTATGGTTTCCAAGGAAATACTCTTAGACATATAACTTTGTGATCTCAAAATATTGGCACCATTAAAATCCATATTATGATTAGTCTCATATACATGTTTGGAAAGACCACTATACTGTTTCATCTGTCCACAATCCTTAACGTGTTCCTTGATCCTTGTTCTAAAATTTCTACCTGTCTGTCCGATATAGGGGACACCACATTCAAGACAATCGATTTTGTATATCACTCCTGCTTTGTTATCAGCAGAAGTCACATCTTTAATTCTCGAAAACAACCTATCACCTATAGTATTAGGATTGCGTTTCACAAACCTTAAAACATTATCATCAGTAGAATTGTTAACAAGGTTCTACACACTGATGACGAATCTATCGAAAAAATCGTGTCTGTCCTTCCGTCTGGCCGGCCATATACACGGTAACTCACGAACGGGTCGACCTAGAAACTTAAAATTTTCAGGGTAGGTTTGTATCTCGAATGCCGCGGTTGAGTTCGTTATTGGGCGAAATTCGACCAGGCGTCCGTGAATATGGACGTTCAAAATTTTGTTCTCTTGATTACTACTGATTCGATTGAAATGAAATTTTGCACTCAGATGGAGAATGACGTATTCACGCTACATGCAAACTTTTGTTCAAATCGCATACCAGAACCAAAGAAACCAAAGCTTATTGGCATAAACCTGTGACTTCAGATAACCTCAAAGCCAGAAGTCAGAATTTAAATCGCAAGAGGGTGAAGGCCAATTCTAGCAGAGTCATTTCTCGATTTGGTGACCAGAATTGGCCTCCACGCTCTTGCGATTTAACGCTTTTAGTTTTCTGGCTGTGGGTTTATCTGAAGTCACAGGTTTATGCTTATAAGCCTGAAAACATCGATGCGTTGAAAGCCAAAATTAGACGCTGTATCAATGAAATACCACCACATGTATTCAATAACGTTACGGAAAATTTCGTCAAAAGGATACGCATATGCCAGCTGAGCCGTGGCGGCCATTTACAATATAAGTATCTTGTTTAATACACAATTCCCAAATGTATTTTTTCTAAATTTTTTCTAAATCAATTATTCCTTTGTGTCAGTGGTACATGTTTTCGATCAAAAATATTCGAAAAATATTGACATGTGCATTTTTTGAGGCCCATAGGAAATTTAATGCTTTTTCTCGACTTCATTTTATGAAGGTTTAAACGTATAATTTGAAGTCTGATTGCAGTTCCTGTCTCTCGTTGGGAAGGAGCAATCACCTACAACAACAGAAAATATATATATTTTTCCAAAACTTGAGAAAGAACCTTATATAGAAATAACCCTCCAATGAATAAGAAACAAAAATTAAGTAGAATATACATATTTGACAAACTTATGCACCTTTGAAAAGACGCTATTGAAATTCCTGGTTGCATCTACCCCACCTTACCTTATGTCAAAAGTGGTATGTTGTAATTCACTCACTTGTATTTGCGTATTAACCTCGAGCCTCATAAAACGGTACCGCCATTGTAGAATTTTTCGTTTATAAAAATGCTGAAAGGATCTTTTCATGCCAGGTTTTTTATTGCTAATTCTTGTTGAAGCTGGACATATTTCTGATGTCTATGTATTGTGAGTGTATTGTGACCTTTCAATAATGTATGTTTTCAATTTTTCTTCTTTCTAGTCACTGCTGAGGAAGTCAAGATTTCTCGACGAAATATAGAGTCTTAATATCTCAATCTTTTGGTAACACCAAAGACTCTGATATTCAAGAAAAATGTTTAATTCAGTATGAAACCTTTAGTGTAAAATCTAATTGAAGCTTAAAAATTCCTGTTCTTCCACCTTGATAATGACATAAAACGTTAAACGAAAAACAAACGTAAACGAAATAGTATTTCATAAGGAGGAAAAGTGTCACTTTTCATGGCGAGCTTCTGTTTACCCGCCGAACGGAGTGAGGTGGGTAATTGAAAGCGAGCCATGAAAAATCACTTCTTCTCCGAATGGAATATGTAATTTTTTTATTTCAAACGCTTTGAAATTCATCGAAATCTGGAGATTAGATTTATATTCACGATCGTTATAATTGGGTGATCAATAGAAAGTTTGCCTAGTTACGGTTGTCTCGAAAAATCAATTTTGATAGTTAATCACATTTTTCCCTACGGTGTAAGGAAATGTAATTCAACGTTGACATTGTAAACCACTTTTCCTACGGTGGAGGAGAAGTAGAACTTTTCGATGATCCTGTCAGTCGAAAATGACGTTGTTTCTGTACGTTTGGAAAAAAAAAAAATTTATCTCACCTACTAAACTTTCGGTAATACTATGAGTCATGATTATCACGCAATTTCGAGCATTAGAGTAGCAGGTTCATGGTTCATGGGGAGAGGGCATCGCAGAAACTTCTAGAGTTCAATTATTTCGAAATAGCTTCCTTTCAACAAGTTGAAGTGTAAAAAGGAGGATAATCCCTTTATGATATTCGAAGTTTTTTCATTCAACTTTAGTGAATTCTTCCTGAATTAATTTGAAACTGATTAGGATCCAAGGCTGGTGAACAAAATTCGGAGCAATATTTAACAAGATTTCTAGCAACCAAAACTTTGGGCTCGATAGAATTCGAGGTGAATGATTTTTATCTTCTACCAAACAATATTACTCGATAGGAAATCGGGCCACCCATATTTCAAAGCTAATTACTTCAGTGAATATTTTCTTTCATATAATTTTATATATTTGAGCAATTTGTGATGATTGACTTCGGCATCTTGATGAAATATAAGAGTTCCCTGTTATTTTGTTTTAGATATCTCATAAATATTTCATGAAATTTCCTAACTCATTTCCAGAAAAATGATTCGATAATAGAAGTAATCTACAAAAAAAAAGTCTTCCCAATTAGTTATAATCAGAGGTTCTTAGCACACGAACGACAAAGCTGCATAGCAGTAAAAAATACTTTTTTTTCAAACGTACAGAAACAACGTCATTTTTCAACTGACAGGATCATCGAAAAGTTCTGCTTCTCCTCCGCCGTAAGGAAATGTGTTGCTATGTAAATAATTAATCACATTTCCGTACGACGGAGGGAAAAGTGTCGCTATGTAAACGATGAATTAGGAACCATGAACAACCTAAAAAATTCTGAATCAAACGTCATTTTTATTCACTAAAGTTACATTGAATGTGCAATTGGTCAATGTTGCATTTTGAAAATTGAAACCATGTAGTAAAATACGGGAAGGATTCTGTTCATAAGCTGATGACTCAATGGGGTCATGTGAGTTGCTGGATCCAGGAAATTCTTCGACGTTTAATATTCTACCAGCAGCCAAATAGAAAACTTTCGAACTGCTCCTTAGAAAAACTCTTCTTTGCATGATATCCTTCATTTGATTTTCTCGAAAACGCGCGTAACTTCAAGGATTTGATCTATTTCGTGTTTGATCGCTTCTCATGAAAAACTGCCACACTTTTCGAATTGCACCAATTCACGAAGTGATCATATGCTGCAGAATATTTTTCACTAGACTTTGATGGCCCATGGAAAGAGACTGCTTCATTGGCCAAAGCCTCAATTTCTGAAGACATTTTCACGTTTCACCAGCTAGCAAGTGATAACTATCAATTATTATACTTGTGTCAAAATGAATTTTTCATGACAATCGTAACTAGGCAATTTTCCATTGATATTTCAATTATCACGATCGTAACCATAAATCTAATTCAAAGGTGGATCTCCAGAATTGTATGAATTTCAAAACCTTTGAAAAAAAAATAACATATTCCATTCGGAGGAAAATTGTCTTTTGATGGCTCGCCATAAAAAGTGACACTTTTCCTCCTCATGAAATAATATACTATTATCAATATCATACTTGCAAGTTTCCAGTTTCACGAGTTTATAATACCTTTATAGAAAGATATACAGGGTGTCCGGGAAAATGTGGGAAATCTCTCGGATTCAGATGAAACTTAAAAAAATTAGGTGACAAGTTCCCATAATTTTTTTTCCTAGCGGCCCTCCCTACGGAGATACGGCCTCCTTAATGACGCCACTGGAAATTCATTTTACTGAAATAAATTTCAAAGTACTTGATATAATTTAATGGAAATTTAATATGATAAACAATAGTAAGGACCTCTCAAAATACAGCCCTTGAATTTAAATAAGCTCGTTTACTTCACCAGGGGCGTACTAGGTTGTACGTTTTAATACTTACATTATTAACACCCTGTATGATAAGGAGTTAAAAAAAACAAATTTGGATACCTTGAACATTAAGCTAAAGAAAAAGTACTCTTGTTCATTGTCGATAAAATAAACCGTTTTCGAAGAACAAATTAATAAGAGAAGTAATTTTTTTATTTGTATTAAAAAGAACCATGAATTCTAATTTTTTTTTGTCTCCAACAAAGTGTGATACGAAAGTTGTTCAAGGAACAAAAAAGTTTTAGTTTACGTTATTGAATCCGACAAAATTACAATTTGGCCCAAAAAAAGGCCTCAACAAAAATAATTTTTCAGAAATGTACTCTCACTAGAGCTTGAATCTAAATACGCTAATTAGATATAATCAATAAAAAACACTTGTTTCTTGAATAACTTTCGTATCACACTTTGATGAGACAAAAAAAATTAGAATTCATGTTTCTTTTTAAGAGAAATAAAACAGTTACTTCTTTCATTATTTTGTTATTCGAAAACGGTTCATTTTATCGACAATAAACAAAAGTACCTTTTCTTTAGCCTAATGTTCAAGATATCCAAATTTGGTTTTTTTAACTCCTTATCATACAGGGTGTTAAAAATGTAAGCATTAAAATGTACAACCTAGTCCGCCCCTGGTAAACTGAACGTGCTAATTTGAATTTAAGGGCAGTATTCTAAGAGGTCCTTACCAATGTTTTTCATATCAAATTTTCATCAAATTATATTGAGTAGTTTAAAATTTATTCCAGTAAAATGAATTTCCAGTGACGTCATTTAGGAGGCCGTATCTCTGTAGAGAGGGCCGCTAGGAAAAAAAATTATGGAAACTTGTCATCTTATTTTTTTATGTTTTATCTGAATCCGAGAGATTTCCCACATTTTCCCGGATACCCTGTATATGTAGATATAGTTTATTCATCTCTCAGTATTCACGAATACAAAAAAATAATGACAAGGAAGAAAATAAATAGGAACAGTTCATAAAATTTTAATAAAATTCGTTTCTTTGATATTCAATCCTTTTAAGTTGTTTTTTCATTTTTCATAATAAACCATTGAAGTGATCGAATGAAAAAACTTAACCTTGTGTGGAGTTCAATGATTTTACAGGGTGTTTCCAAATAAGACGTGAAACTTGGAGGTGTTAGTATCACTCATTTTTTTTTAGTTTGAGCCATATTTATTGATAACCAAAAATCAACAGTTTCCGAGATATTCGAGTTCTTGTGTTTCTTGAAAAAATTCTCCCCTACTTCATTTTTCGTCGATATTTTCTACGTTGACCAAGTGTGATTATAATTCTAATTTTCATCAGAAAAGGATATTATATGTATGAAAAACGCAAAACTCTGCTGTAATAGATGTTGAAAAAGAATGAGTATGATTTGAACGTTGGAACATGAAGAAAAGGATAGTCAATTTCTAAATTCAATTTGCCTGCAACTTTCGAATTCCACAATTTATTTATGAGGAAATTAATTCAAAAACTTGCAAAATTCCCTCCTTTTGTAGGCACTAGTTTCGTTCATGCAGATTTTGATTTGAAAGGGAATATAAGCAAAGAAAGAAAAGTAACGAATTAAATATTTTTGAGCGCAGAAGAGCGTTCTTCTTGCACGAGAGCTATATCATCGGGGTAAATTGACAAAAGGGCGTATCTGCAAATTTTGATTTTTTTGAGTCAGCTTCACTTCGGAAACCATAGCTCTAGCCTCTTGAGTGTCACATTACCCATTTAGTCCTGAAATGAAGCAAATACGGAAGATATTATAATCGACAAGGGGTTGAAAATTTTGATCAAGTGATTTGTAGTACACCTGACAACTTTGATCGCGGATATCTTGAAAAACCAATTTTGTCTATTTACCGACGATATCATTTCGCCACGATGTTCGTATTTTTCGAATTTTGAGCCGAAATTGGTCTTAACCGACAAGGTTCGGCTCACTGATGAAGAATCCGTCGAAAAATTCAAGTCTGTGCGTCCGTCCCTCCGGCCGGGCGTAAGCACGATAACTTAACGAGAGTTATCGTGCTTACGGACGGCCGGACGGACAGACTCGAATTTTTCGACAAATTCGTCATCAGTCAGTCGAACCTTGTCGATGGAGACCATTTTCGGCTCAAAATTGGAAAAATACAGAAATCGTGACGAAATGATATAGCCCTCGTGTAAGTGGTACGAGCGCTCGAAATGGTCTGAAGATGTTTTATTGAAAGAAAAATTACGAAAAGCACTGCCGTGAAGGCAGGAGCTTTTGAGCGCTCGTACATGCACCTTGTAGGTAGATTCGCATTTTCCAGTTTTAGAAATCAATTGAAGGAATTTTCGACAGCTGTCAAAAAAATTCTCAAACTAAGGCGAAACTCCAGACTTTGTCTGTGCTTCAGCCGACCAATTTTTTTTCGATGATTCGCTAGGATTTTCTATGGTATCTATGGTCTTGGCGATGCGATCTGGACAAAATTTCGCACGTAGTTTGAATACATTATTCCTCAGCTAGGTGAAAAATTTCATTCCAATCAAATCGGTAGTTTCGAAATTATCAGGAACAGAATATTTTGAACGGCCATATTTACGGAACCCCTAGTCTAATTTTGCTCATTAATGAACGTGACCGTGAAATTCGCGATCCAAACCTACCCTGAAAATTTCAAGTTCCTAGGCCTTCTCCTTCGGAAGGTATAATTTTGCCCAATAACGAACTTAACCGCGGCATTCGAGATTCGAACCTACCCTAAAATTTCAAGTTTCTAGGACATTCCGTTCAAGAGTTATCGTGTATACGGACGGACAGACTCGAATTTTTCGACGGATTCGTCATCAGTGAGTCGAACATAGTCGATTGAGACCATTTTCGGCTCAAAATTCGAAAAATACAGACATCGTGACGAAATGATATAGCCCTCGTGTAAGTAGTACGAGCGCTCAAAAAAGTTATTCAAATGCAAATTCATTGAAAGAGCTCAAAGTACATGTGCCAGCGGGACTATAACTATGAACTACTTCCGTATGAACGAAAAATGTTTCGAATACATATTGAGCAAAATTCGCTACCGTATTGAAAAAGTGAATACGATAATGAGGGAGTCTGTTAATGCACAAGAAAGACTGGCTGTAACGCTGAGATATTTAGCTACTGGTACTAGATAAGAAGATTTTCCTCAACTATTAAGGATCTCACAAACCAACGCGATAACTTCGCAATCCGAACTGGTCTACTAGGCGCCGTAGAAACAATAAAGGATCTCATAAACCAACGCCATAACTTCGCGGCGGATTCGGGACGAATATTCGTTCACAAACCATCGCAATCCAAACGACAATAACCGCACCGAATGTTCGCACCGCATCCGACTGCAACTTATTGTTTCTACGGCGCCTAGTTAAGTTCAAACCGGCGCGGTTTTTGTCGTTTGGATTAATGGGCAGAATTCGCCGAAAATTTCCGACACAAAACCGCCCCGATGTTATTGCGTTGGTTTGTGCGATGCCTTAAGCAGAATTTTTCGTCTTCGCATCGATGCAATTCTATACACGCTGAAACTTGCATGAGCATCACCGACTCGGCATCGTGGCTCGCCGACCAGAATGGGATTCCAGATTCTGCATCGCTGCAAGCTGCAACTGATTCCAAATAAGTACGTGATACACACACTGCAACTTGCCTCATAAACATAAGAGTCGATCCCTGCATCGTAGCATGTTCCAGCGTGGGTAGGCCGTTTCAAATTGCTTCATGTACATCTACAATGTAGAGTGTTGATGTCCTGGAGCACCAGCGTTTTTAGCCTTTTGCAGGTTGATGAAAAGACACTCACGTGAGGAATACGCCTGTTGGGAACCTACGTGAGTATTCTCTCTATGCCTCGGAAGCATTACGATTGCTGTATCCATACACGAAAATCATCCCTACATATTCAGCATTAGTAAACGTAGACATAATCTTGTAGAAAAGAGTAGAATAAGTAATAGGATATTGCTGTCAACAATTCGAATGGTTTTTCAGTAATATAAAATTGACAAATCCATATGTCATTAGTAATTGCAGTTTATGATTATACTTGGGATCTTGATTACATATTCACTATTTTTTATGCCGGGCATTCAAAAGGTTATTTATAAAAATTACGAAAAGCACTGCCGTGAAGGCAGGAATTTTTGAGCGCTCGTACATGCACCTTGTAGGTAGATTCGCATTTTCCAGTTTTAGAAATCAATTGAAGGAATTTTCGACAGCTGTCAAAAAAATTATGAAACTACGGTATCTATGGTCTTGGTGATGCGATCTGGACAAAATTTTGCACGTAGTTTGAATACATTATTCCTCAGTTAGGTGCATAATTTAATTCCAATCCGATCAGTAGTTTCGAAACTATCAGGAAAATGATATTTTGAACGCCCATATTTACGGAACCTCTAGTCTAATTTTGCTGATTGATGAACGTGACTGCGATATTCGCGATCCAAACCCACCCTGAAAATTTCAAGTTCCTAGGCCTTTCCGTTCAAAAGTTACAATTTTCTATGGTTTCTATGGTTCTGGTCATGCGATCTGGACAAAATATTGCTTTAATATATCATTCTCGATTAAAGAACAAAATTTCATCTCGATCGAATCCATAGTTTAGAAATTATCGAGAAAATAAAATTTCAAACGACCGTATTTACGGAACCCCTAGTATAATTTTGCTCATAGATGAGCGCCATCACGACATTCCAGAACCTCACCTATCCTGAAAATTTTAAGTCCCTAGGCGTTTCCGTTCAAAAGTTACAATTTTCTATGGTTTCTATGGTTCTAGTCTTGCGATCTGGACAGAATTTCACATGTAGCTTGAACACCTCATTCTCCATTTGAGTGCAAAGTTTCATCTCGATCGAATGTGTAGTTTCGAAGTAATCAGGAGAACAAAATTTTGAACGGCCATATTTACGGAACCCCTAGTGAAATTCTGCCCATTAACGAACTCAACTGAGGCATTTGGGATCTGAACCTACACTGAAAATTTCAAGTCTCTAGGTCGATCCGTTCGAGAGTTATCGTGCTTACGGACGGCCGGACAGACTCGAATTTTCCGACGGATTCGTCATCAGTGAGTCGAACATAGTCGATTGAGACCATTTTCGGCTCAAAATTCGAAAAATACATACATCGTGACGAAATGATATAGCCCTCGTGTAAGTAGTACGGGCGCTCAAAAAGGAAATTGGCAAGTTTTTAAAACTTTTCCATACATAAATTGTGGAATCCGAAATATGCAGGCAAATTGATATTAGAAACTGATTTCTTTTTCTTCATATACCAACTTTCAAATCAGACTAATTCTTTTTCAACATCTAATACAGGATAGTTTTGCTTTTTTCATACATATCATATCCTTATTTGATGAAAATAATCCAAAATTGTAGTCACGTTTGGTCAACGTAGAAAAAATGAAAAATTGACGAAAAATGAAGTAAGGTGAGAAATCTTTAAAAAACCACAAGAATTCAAATAACTCGTGAACTGTTGATTTTTTGTGATCTATAAATATGGCTCAAACGATCTTTTTTAGCAAAAATAGAAGCCAATTGTATGGAATTTGGTACTAGCGTCGTTATTTTCCTTCATCTTCTCAGCTTGATGACCCCTAAGAACTAAAACTCGATGAATCAGATAATAAGTCATTGACATTGAAGTATACAACATCGAAGGACCCAAATGGAAGTTTTTGAAGGTATGACGATACTCAATGGAAATTTTTCTACCAAGAATGATTAATCTAATGACTTATCAACTGTTGCAATGAGAGTAATCGAATTAATGTGACTCGACGGTTATTTCCAGAAGCAATGCTTCCATTACTTCGTAAAGTTATTGTCCATCCCCACAATCTGGAGGAGCTATGTGGAAAATATTCAGTAAACTTCGTAGAGTTCGCAACGTGAATTAACAATTTTGAGCGTAGACAGCTAGTCAACTGTTCTCCCGAAGAATTGACCGTGGTGGTGGCTTTCATTTTGGAGCCGCCTCTGTCGTCAAGGACACTGGAACTAGGGGGGAGTAAAAACATAAATCTTCAGAGGCGCACCGGAGGCATGGAGCGAATTGATTCTCATAGAATTCATCATGACAGAGGTTCGAAAAAGGCAATAAGAGGACAATAAAACATGTGACCTAGCTAATGCGCATCATTGACCGTTTATTGTTCGAGCACTAGGATATGGTTTATTTTGGATTTCAGATGGGACCGGCTGATTTTGGGGGAGAGGTAAGATAGTACGTTGAATCCGAATTCCATTTGGCCCAAATTGAATAAAACATAAGCCGTTGAGTGGCAGGATTTTTTCCGTTGTGCGAAGGGCTCGTTTCTGGGGTGGTTTCGATACAGGTTATGAATAAAATTTCTGTTCCTTTGAAGTTAATATAATGAGGTTCTTTGGTGAGGTTATAGAAAGTGTATAGTTCAAGTACTGGTCTTAACAGGTGAACCTACTACGGAACCTACTCTTGAGATTTGCTCCACTTGAACCAGAATATCTGAAGAAATCCTGATGATTTCTGACAATTTTCTTGATGACAACTAGATTTTATTCCTCCATATCGCTAGAACACAAAAACGTTTTGAAGAGACCGCTCCGGGAAGCAAGCGCGTCTGAACACGCAAAAACGCCCTTACCTTTGCGAACGCAGATAGAACGATGTGAGAATGCTTCACGTCTGTTCACTCTAGAAGAATTTGATAGATTAGGGATAATATCAGCATTCACTCGTCTGGTATAAATCGGCCTTGAGCCATGAAATGAAAGTTTTATGTGGTTTTTGATCAGAACCTTTAAATCTCTGAGGGTGGATTTTTAATCATTAAAAATCTGACACTGCTCGGCTTCACTGGGTGTCTGAGGGGATTTTCCTCATCTTAACGCGGAAAAAAAATATGTATCTTTTCTCCGCCTAAATTAATGATTCCCAACCTTCTTTTAGTAACGAACTCTCAATATTAAGTACTTGCGACTTATCATCCATTCCAGTAAATTCTGGAAGGTCAGAAGGTACCGCTGGGCTAGAGGGGCCTAAATGAAGGCAACCACCCCAGAAAAACCTGCCGTCACCCCCTGGGTCGTCGTGACGTTGGAACCATTGGTCTAGGTCAAGCTATTTGAAGATTCTCGAATAATAACGTGGAGCTACGTCGAATCACTTGTCCATGTCAATAAAACAGCGTCACTTACAGCCTTAAAAAAGAACATTGAACCTGTCATTACAGTCATTAACGAGATATTAGCCGATATGCTCTTAAAATTGGTTCAAAATTTTCGCATTAACCACTTAGGACGTATATAAATCAGCATTGACTTATTTGACTTTTTGAGCGCTCGTACAACTTACACGAGGGCTATATCATTTCGTCACGATGTGTGTATTTTTCGAATTTTGAGCCGAAAATGGTCTCAATCGACTATGTTCGACTCACTGATGACGAATCCGTCGGAAAATTTGAGTCTGTCCGTCCGTCCGGCCGTCCGTCCGGCCGTAAGCACGATAACTCTCGAACGGATCAACCTAGAGACTTGAAATTTTCAGTGTAGGTTCAGATCCCAAATGCCTCAGTTGAGTTCGTTAATGGGCCAAATTCGCCTAGGGGTTCCGTAAATATGGGCGTTCAAAGTTTTGTTCCCCTGATTACTTGAAAACTACAGATTTGATTGAGATGAAATTTTGCACTCAAATGGAGAATGAGGTGTTCAAGCTACATGTAAAATTTTGTTCAGATCACATGACCAGAACCATAGAAACCATAGAAAATTGTAACTTTTGAACGGAAACGCCTAGGGACTTGAAATTTTCAGTATAGGTGTGGATCTCGAATGTCGTGATCACGTTCATCTATGAGCAAAATTATACTAGGGGTTCCGTAAATATGGTCGTTTGAAATTTGGTTTTCTTGATAATTTCAAAACTACAGATTCGATCGTGACGAAATGTTGTATACTAACGGAGAATGATATATTCAAGCTACATTTCTCCAGATCACATGACCAGAACCATAGAAACCATAGAAAATCATAAATTTCGAACGGAAAGGCCTAGGGACTTGAAATTTTCAGGATAGGTGTGGATCTGAAAAGTCGCAATCACGTTTATCAATGAACAGAATTATACTAGGGGTTCCGTAAATACGGTCGTTTGAAATTTTGGTTTCTCGATAATTTCGAAACTGCGGATTCGATCGAGATGAAATTTTGTATTTTAATCCAGAATGATATATTAAAACAATATTTTGTCCAGATCGCATGACTATGATAGAAACCATAGAAAATTGTTACATTTGAACGGAAAGGCCTAGGAACTCGAAATTCTCAGGGTGCGTTTGGATGGCAAATATCGCGGTCACGTTTATCTTTGAGCAAAATTAGAGTAGGGGTTCCGTAAATATGGCCGTTCTAAATATTTTTTTGCTGATAGATCCGAAAATACTGAGCGGATTGGAATGAAATTTTGCACCTAGCTGAGTAATAATGTATTCAAACTACGTGCAAAATTTTGTCCAGATCGCACCACCAAGACCATAGATACCGTAGAAAATTCTAGCGAATTATCGAAAAAAAATAGATCAGCTGAAGCACTGACAGTCTGGAGTTTCGCCTAAGTTTCAGAATTTTTTTGACAGCTGTCGAAAATACCTTCAATTGATTTCTGAAACTGGAAAATGCGAATCTACTTACAAGGTGCATGTACGAGCGCTCAAAAGCTCCTGCCTTCACGGCAGTGCTTTTCTAAATTTTTTTCAGTAAACACCAAACGCTTATTAAATAACCCTCAAAAGCACCCATTAGAATAAAATTTACCTCTCCATATCCTACGTATTTGTAATTTTTTTTTCAAATCCGGAATAGATGACGAGTAAAATAAAATTTGATAATTATGAAAGTGAAGTGAAGTTTTTATTTCCATCCCATCATTTAGGTGTTCCTGGCGAAAATTCATTCTGATATCATAACCGTGTAACTCCCCTCTGGTTCTCGCTCACAACGGCGACATCGTTCATTTTGGAGGAATATCACGTTTCATTTCATTTGATTGCGGTGCTCAGGGTGGATGATAAATGGTAGATATGTGTTCTGCACATCGTAATTGTTTCGTAGCGATGCGTTTTACGTCAGGTATAGCGGAAATGAAGGATTTTTAGGGCTCCACAACGGATGATGCGCCGTGCGTTGATGCCAGTGAAATGTAGTTGCGATAATTTGTTGACTTTAATAGGCGAAAAGGGACGTATTAGCATCTGGTATGATGTGTTGACGTTATAAGATCAATTTCGCAGACATGCCCTCTGGATTTCAGGTATTATGGATGTATATCGACCTGAAAAGATCAATTTATCATGTTATAGAAATGGAATTTTTGATTTGGATGAAAAATCATCAATATAATAGTAATTTACGTAACAAGTCCGGAACATACTGTTTTTTTGGACGAGTAGACAAAATTCTACTCTCGCTAACGCTCGTCCTGGAAGTCTGCGGGTCCAAAAAAGCTGTTTTTGGACGTGTTGCGTACACTATTTTTTCGGCAACCGTGTAGAATAACAAATCAATGAGACACATTACGAAATCAGACCCACCTAGCCAATGATTACAACGTAATAGGTGTCAGTCGTAATTTCGTTGCTACGGGAAACGTACTTTTCGGCCTAGTCCGGAAAGTACGTACTAGGACTAGGCCGGGAAATGTTACTTTCTCAAAGGAAAAGCGTCTGGGAAGTGAGAACTTCCCGGACGGTTGCCGAAAAAATAGTTTTTCATTCGATGGTTGAACATGAATACCATAATGAACAAAATATATTCAGCGCTTCGGCTGAGCAGAGTAGACTCGTATTTTTGAGCGCTCGTACTACTTACACGAGGGCTATATCATTTAGTCACGATGTCTGTATTTTTCGAATTTTGAGCTGAAAATGGTCTCAAACGACAGTTCGACTCACTGATTACGAATCCGTCGAAAAATCCGAGTCTGTCCGTCCGGCCGTCCGTCCGTCCGGATACACGATAACTCTCGAACGGAATGTCCTAGAAACTTGAAATTTTCAAGGTAGGTTCGAATCTCAAATGCCGCGGTGAAGGTCGTTATTGGGCAAAATTCGCCTAGGGGTTCCGTTAATATGGCCGCTCGAAATTTTGTTTTTCTGATTACTTCGAAACTACTGATTCGATCGAAGTGAAATATTGCACTCAGATGGATAATTTCGTACTCAAGCTACATACAGAATTTTGTTCAGCTCGCATGACCAGTCCCATAGAAACCATAAAAAATTATAACTTTGTAATGGAATGGCCTAGGGACTTGAAACTTTCAGGATAGGTGTGGATCGTGAATGTAGCGTTCACGTGTATCAAAGAGCAAAATTAGACTAGGGGTTCCATAAATATGGCCGTTTGAAATTCAGTTTTCTTGATAATTTCAAAATGATGGATTTGATCGTGACGAAATTCTGTATTTATCGAGAATGATATATTCGAGCTACATTTTTTCCAGATCGCATGATCAGGACCATAGAAACCATAAAAAATTATAACTTTCGAACGAAAAGGCCTAGGGACTTGAAATTTTCAGGATAGGTTCGGATCGCGAATTTCGCGATCACTTTCATCAATGAGCCAATTTAGACTATGGGTTCCGTAAATATTGCCGTTCAAACTATATTTTTTTCTGATAATTTCGAAATTACTTATTGGATTGAAATGAAATTTCGCACATATAGGAAGAATAATGTATAATTTTGTCCAGATCGCATTACCAAGACCATAGATACCGTAGAAAATTCTAACGAATTATCGAAAAAAAAAATGGTCACTAAAGGACGGACGTGAAGTCTGGAGTTTCGCCTAATTTTCAGAATTTTTGTGACAGCTGTCGAAAATTCCTTCAATTGATTTCTAAAACTGGAAAATGCGAATCTACCTACAAGGTGCATGTACGAGCGCTCAAAAGCTCCTGCCTTCACGGCAGTGCTTTTCTTTTTATATCACTTTTTTGTACCGGAAATTCGGTGAATTCAATCTTTTTCTTTCAATTACATGCTACCAAATGTTCTCTTGATGTCGTAAAAAATGGTCTGTCAATCAAGAGTTATTTCTACTTCATCCATCGTCTTTGGAATTACGTTCCAACGTTTCGATCTGATTACTCTGAGTTAGTCAAACTTTTCACCTACTAGGTACATGGAATTAATGAATGTCAACTTATCGATATTACAAGTACGAAAACTCAAGAAACAAATTCCTGTCCACCTGGAAATTTTTGTTAATCTTCATAAAATATTTCTTGAATGAAAACAACTAGCTTTTCGAAATATAGTTCTCAAGTTTAGTTATTTTTCAATCCTCTTATGACTGATACTCCAGATCCACAAGTTATTTCATTATTATTATTATTATCATGACTTATGGCAAATTATATGATACATAAGAAAGAAATCGCAATGATCGAAATGAAAATATCAAGAAGAGTCACCGGAGCAAAGTTTAGTTTTAAGACTACTCTAACACTTAACTGCGCTAGCTCTCCTACCGAAACACAAAAGTTAACACAATACATGCAGCATCAACAAACAGAATATTAAAGGAAATAGATCATGCAAGTATTCAATACAGAGTTCAAGAAGAAACAGAAATTTGTAATAATCAAATCGAACATAAAGGAAATGAACTCTTAAACTTTGTAGGGCGATGCCGAGGGATACTGATATTATACTGTTCTCTGACATTCAGTGAATGAATGTAATGTCTCAATCTTAGTTTTTCATACAAGTATGAGGGTTGTTTAGATCTCACTATTTTGTGAATGAAGCACATCAAATGTACCCTTCTGCGGTTATCTATTCTAAGCCATCTCAGAGAGTTTATATAGCTTGAAGTTGGCTGAGTCCGCCTCAAGTTGAGAACTAGACGACAACAACGATTATGAACAGATTGAATCCTTGATTAATCGAACCTATCAAGAAAAGAACCAAAGACAACATCACGATAATCAAAACAGGACAAAACAAGTTGATTACACAGCATCATTCTCAGACTTCTATTCAGAAAGTGTCGACTACCGTATAAAAGCTTGAGGGACATGTATGTATGCTCTCTGAACGCAGGCAGAAACATGGTTTGAGAACTTCAGTTGGTCATCAACAAGCAAACCGAGGTTTCTCACAACCGCCTGTGGCTGCAGAACCGAATCCATAATTGATATGGTGGCAAAATTAGCTCTACCAACAGCAGATCGACTACCGACAAAAATAGGTTGGACTTGCTGGGATTGACATGAAGGTTGTGCTTCCTTGCGCATTGTACAATCGAAAGCAGATCACTGTTAATTAGAGAACATGCAACCAGAGCGATGTTCGACCAACTATGTGCGACTCACTGATGACGAATCCGTCGAAAAATTCGAGTCGGTCCGTCCGGACGGACGCGTCCGTCCGGCCATTCGTAAGAACGATAACTCTCGAACGGAACAACCTAGAGACTTGAAATTTCAGTGGAGGTTCAGTTCCCAAATGCCTTCGTTGAGTTCGTTAATGGGCAGAATTCGACCAAGGGTTACGTAAATATGGCCGTTCAAACTTTTGTTCTCCTGATTACTTCGAAACTGCAGATTCGATCGAGATGAAATTTTGCACTCCGAGAGAATGAGGTGTTCAAGCTACCAATCGAATTACCAGAACCATAGAAAATGGATAGATGGTGTGGATCTCGAATGTCGTTCATCTATGGGCAAAATTATACTAGGAGTTCCGTAAATATGGTCGTTTGAAATTTAGTTTTATTGATAATTTCAAAACTCCAGATTCGATCGTGACGAAATCTTGAATACTAATGGAGAATGGTATATTCAAGCTTCGTTTCTCCAGATCGCATGACCAGAACCAAAGAAATAATAGAAAATTATACCTTTCGAACGGAAAGGCCTAGGGACTTGAAATTTTCGATAGATGTGGATCTGGAATGTCGCGTTCACGTTCATCAATGAGCAGAATTATACTAGGGGTTCCGTAAATACGGTCGTTTGAAATTTTGTTTTCTCGATAATTTCGAAACTACGGATTCGATCGAGATAAAATTTTGTATTTTAATCAAGAATGATAAATTAAAGCAAGATTTTGTCCAGATCGCATGACCAGAACCATAGAAACCATAAAAAATTATAACTTCCTGGAAACTTGAAATTTTCAGGGTAGGTTCGGATCGCGAATGTCGCGGTCACGTTCAACAATGAGCAAAATTCGACTAGGGGTTCCGTAAATATGGCCGTTCAAAAAATTTTTTTCCTGATAATTTCGAAATTACCCATTGGATTGGAATGAAATTTTGCAAATAGATGAAGAATAATGTATTCAAACTACGTTCAGATCGCATTACCAAAACCATTGATACCATAGAAAATTCTGGCGAATTATCGAAAAAAATTGGTGAGCTGAAGCACTGACATGAAGTCTGGAGAACTTTTCTGACAGCTGTCGAAAATTCCTTCAATTGTTTTCCAAAACTGGAAAATGCGAATCTACTTACAAGGTGGATGTACGAGCGCTCAAAAGCTCCTGACTTCACGGCAGTGCTTTTCGTAATTTTTCATTTTCATTTAATAAAAAATTACGAGAAGCACTGCCGTGAAGTCAGGAGCTTTTGAGCGCTCGTTTATCCACCTTGTAGGTTGATTTGCAACCGCGGCATTCGAGATTCGATTTTACCCTGAAAATTTCGAGTTCCTAGGACCTTCCGTTCGAGAGTTATCTCGTATACGGACAGACGGCCGGACGGACAGACTCGAATTTTTTGACGGATTCGTCATCAGTGAGTCGAGCATAGCCGTCTGAGACAATTTTCGGCTCAAAATTCGAAAAATACAGAAATCGTGACGGAATGATATAGCCCTCGTGTAAGTAGTACGAGCGCTCAAAAACAGCCCTAGCCGCCCACCACTTCGGAAATAATCATGATTTTGACTTTGAAAGTGTTAAAATATTAGACAGAGAAAGTAATTATTTCAAACGGTGTATAAGTGAGATGGTACAAATTTCAATCTATATATATAAAAGAAAGTCGTGTTAGTTACACCACTAAAGAACGGCAGAACAGATTTGGGTGAAAATTGGTATGGAGGTAGCTTAGAGCCAGGAGACGGACATAAGATACTTTTTATCCCGTTCGACAGCGAAAAAATACAATAAAAGAAAGAAAATTTTCATAGATTTCGTAACTGTCAAGAATAATGTCATAATGCAAAATGAGTGACATATATATTGGTTGTCAAATATTTGTGCGATTGATTTCACTGAATGATTCGAGATTATTCCGTAAATCCATTCAGAGCCAGTATATATTTACTTCGTGAAAGTGATTAATGTTGACTGTGATTTGTTTTGATGGGTGACAGCTCAGATCAGATCAGATCAGTTCAGATCAGTTCAGATCAGTTCAGATCAGTTCAGATCAGTTCAGATCAGTTCAGATCAGTTCAGATCAGTTCAGATCAGTTCAGTTCAGATCAGTTCAGATCAGTTCAGATCAGTTCAGATCAGTTCAGATCAGTTCAGATCAGTTCAGATCAGTTCTGATCCGATCAGTTCAGATCAGATCAGTTCAGATCAGTTCAGTTCAGTTCAGATCAGTTCAGATCAGTTCAGATCAGTTCAGTTCAGCTCAGTTCAGATCAGTTCAGTTCAGATCAGTTCAGTTCAGATCAGTTCATCTGAACTGATCTGAACTGAACTGATCTGAACTGAACTGAACTGAACTGAACTGAACTGAACTGATCTGAACTGATCTGATCTGAACTGAACGGATCTGAACTGATCTGAACTGATCTGAACTGATCTGATCTGAACTGACCTGAACTGAACTGAACTGATCTCAGTTCAGTTCAGTTCAGGTCAGTTCAGATCAGATCAGTTCAGATCAGTTCAGATCAGTTCAGATCCGTTCAGTTCAGATCAGATCAGTTCAGATCAGTTCAGTTCAGTTCAGTTCAGTTCAGTTCAGTTCAGTTCAGTTCAGATCAGTTCAGTTCAGTTCAGTTCAGTTCAGTTCAGTTCAGTTCAGTTCAGTTCAGATCAGTTCAGTTCAGATCAGTTCAGTTCAGATCAGATCCGTTCAGTTCAGATCAGATCAGTTCAGATCAGTTCAGTTCAGTTCAGTTCAGTTCAGATCAGATCAGATCAGTTCAGTTCAGTTCAGTTCAGTTCAGTTCAGATCAGTTCAGATCAGTTCAGATCAGTTCAGTTCAGTTCAGATCAGTTCAGATCAGTTCAATTCAGATCAGTTCAGTTCAGATAAGTTCAGTTCAGTTCAGTTCAGTTAAGATCAGTTCAGATCAGTTCAGTTCAGATCAGTTCAGATCAGTTCAGTTCAGTTCAGTTCAGGTCAGTTCAGATCAGTTCAGTTCAGATCAGTTCAGATAGGGTTAGGTTAGGGTTAGGATAGCGTTAGTCTAAGGTTAAGTTAGGGATAGGTAAGGCCACAGCAACGCGTGCCGGGTCTGCTAGAAGATAATAATAAAATAAATTTGAGAATTGATGTAGATTCACTTAGTTTTATCTAAAAAAAAAACTAGAAAGAAATAAATCCGTCCGACCTGTATATTCCGCCCACGGTCCCACATCTGGGGGGAAAGGTTCAGAAAAGCTGTCATCAAGATGATGTCAACGCGTTCCAATCTTCTAATCTCATTGTTTTGAACTCAAGTTTTTGAGAGTATTGTTCGTTTTTCTTTGCTATATGACAAGAATAGTTTTATATAAAATGACCTATGGGTTTCATGTCCACAGTGTACTGACTCAGATATCCATTTGAAAAGGTAGGTTCAATTCGTAAAATGTACAATTTTCAGAATTTATTTTTGATGGTTTTTACCAATACCTTTCGTCCAGACGTATGTGGCTGCTTCTGTTGATAATATCTCAATGTTTGTTCTCAATACCGATTAGATGTGTTCGAATGTTATATACTGTATCATTGGGAGATATTCTCTTGGACCGATGTATTGTTTGTACATTCATGTCAAGGTTGATACTTATGCAGTGATAAGTGTTTCAGTCTTGAAAAAGATCCCAACTGTGATCGAAACGTCGACAATTCAGGATTTGTTCGATTTGCCTAGTCCTCGAGCCACTAACCCATCACTCCAATTCAATGTAAGGACACGAAGAAGACAATTATGACATCAGAAGAAGATTATAGCATTGCTTTAATTCTGAAGAGATTTTGCTTTGAATTGAACGAAAAACTAAATGTAGGTAATTTTATTCTGCGTAAGTGACAAAATATATAAGTGCATTCGGTCACTGCAGCTTGACTACTGGAACTCAATTACTCAATATGGATCGAAGTTCGTAACCTCGGCGGTCGAGATCACATGATCAAGTCAGGAGCGTATTTTGGGTGGTCTGAGTCGTTATAAGATGAATTTATAGACTCTAAGTTCTTTTGCACCTTGCTTAGACTTATGCGCAGATAAAATCTGCTTAAAAGTCATTTCAGCTTGAAAGAAGTGTGATTATTCCACATAAACTCTCCATTTCATTTGATAATCATGAAAAAATATCATTCAAGTACGAGAGAGATATAACATCTAATGAATAGTAAATGATCTTTCATATCAATTACACAAGCACTTTTGTAGGTATTCCCTTCAGATGCAAGAGGTTAAAAGCCCAACCTTTCATCCAGATAACAACATTGAACGTACCCATATTACGTGTCAAGCATATACGAGCGCATATAGGACTTCACCCCATAAAGGGGAATTTATTTCCTCGATATGTATAATTCCACGAATCCAGAATCCACATCATCAAAGAAAACTTTCCGGAACGTAAATGGTCCTGAATACCATATTGGTCCTTTCAAAGAGGAAGAACAGATTTAAGCCCATTCCTGAATTCATAACGATTTAACAGAACATTAGTTTTTGCTCCGAGGTTTTCAAACGGCTGAGTTGTTGCTTCATGAGATTCGCTCTAGAGTGAATATCGACGTTGAGAAACGCGTTCTTTTAGGTTGGAACACATTATCTAAATGTTTCATGGAAAAAATAATGCGATATTCTTTGAGATCTGGTTCATTCAGCGTTAAAAATGCTCGAAATAACGCATTACGAGTTGAATATCTTAAATTAAACTTCATTACTAATCGAATCGAAAAATATTAGAATCTTGTTTATTCCAAATCTGATTCAAGCAATGCAGGTAATACAGTTATTTGCCTGGAAGAATGTTGAATGGTTCGGTTACATACATTGGAGAAAGTACGTCCTTGAGTGGGATTTAAGTATTTTGACAAAATTCTGAATAGTACACATAATTGTTAGGTTTCTCGAAACGATCTATGTTGTGAATTTTTGAGTATCCATGGAGAACACTACGAAATAATTGAATTCTACTTGATGATCACGTTAACATACAGAATTGAACAAAACAAAAGGATCTCTAAGCCCATTCTGAGAGTGATACTTTCTCGATAACGAAAAAAGAATGACCTTGAAGGTGAAAACAGGAAGTTTCTGAGAAATGCTCGAATAGTTCTCAGACAAAGTTCTTCAAGAATTTGTGAGATGTTTTTCAGCAATACGGTGCCACCTTCCAACTTCATATCTGTTGAATGAAATGTTTTTAGTGAGATCAGATCAGCCGATATAAAACATTCCAGAGGAAATCAACCCTATTCCACGAGCCTTTTGAAGAATTTTTAGAGGTTCTTCAAATACTTTTTAGAAAGACGTCATTTGAGTACCATAATATATGTAAAATATATCGCACTCTTAGTAATATAAAGGCACAAAACGAGGGTAGTTTGTTGGGAATACGTGTTTAAAGATCTAGGACCTTTAGACACATATTCCCAACACACCACTTCTCGTTTTGTGCCTTTATATTAGGTACTATGCGATATGATGATAAGTATTTTCACAAAAATGGAAACAGATGAGACGTTTCCTCTGAGAAGCAGCAAACTGATATTTCATCAAAACGTGTAAACAGAAATTTTATCGTAGCATATGGAGGGCATTATGTTGGGTAACAAGACTAATAGTAGGTTTCTGACGTCTAATATCGGTAGCTTATATTCGATGAAATCAATGTAACAGTCAGGCGATTCGAATTCGAGCAATGGATTCTCGTTTTATGTATCGAAACACCTGACTGACATTAGTCATCGAATAGATAAACTACCGTTAGTGAACGTCAGAAACCCACCCTACAGCCCCTTATTCACTCGCTCGCCGATTCAACTGTTAATGTATTGCCAAGACAGGTCGGTCCGGGTAAAGTAGGAGTAACGTTGGGGTATCGGTGTGCAAAAAAGCAGAGAACCCAATTGATTGGCGCATGGGTCAGCTCCCAACTGCTCGCCAATACTTCGGGCAATGTATTGCCAAGAAGGATACCTCGGGGTTGAATCGGACTATTTTATGGGGCTTGCGGTCTAGAAAATCCCATCCGAGTCGAACTCTATTGTATGTGCCATTGAATTTTTTTTTTTGTTTAGTCAGGGGGAATCCTCATGGACGAACTATCTCCGATAGATAGAACAGGGTGAGACTTCGTGTGAAGCACGACCTACTCTAACTAAACCTAATCTGCTGTTTTAGATTCCTGGCATTTATTACCTATTTACTTTTTGACTCTTCTTGTTCGTATCTCTATCACGATCTTTGTCGTATGATAATTGTGTTACCTATGAATTTGAATTTCATAGGAGTCTCTTCTTCTAGATAATTTAAATTGAGATTACTCAATTTCTGTTTCTACGTAGTTGATCTCTGGGTCTTTTGTGATAGGTGGGTATCCTAACCACATCTTCTGCGGGGTTGTAGTCAACAAGTCTTCTTAGCTCATCATTTGGGTGTTGACTTGCTTTTTCAAATATCTTCTCGGCCTTCTTCTTCAGGAAATCTGTGACAGTTTCCCATTCTAAGTCTCTGTGGATTTGTTGGTTTCTTACGAACCACGGCATATTCATTGCTGCTCTGAGCAGTTTATTATCTGTTGCTTGAATCTTCTTTATATGGCTATAAGCTGCATGGCCCCATGCCGCCGAGCCATATGTTTGTTGGGGTCTTGCAATTGACTTGATCATTCGTAGCTTCGTGCTTTGGTTCATATGGCTTTTTCTTCCTAGCAGTGGGTAAAGTCTACTCATTGCTGAGTTTATTATATCCACTGCATATTTTATATGGTTTTTCCTTGTCAGCCCTTTATCTAGTTTTACTCCTAGATATTTGACTTCATTTTCCCATTTTATCTCTTCTCCATCTATCTGTATTTTGGAATTAATTTCAAGTCTCCGCTTCTGTAGTAGAATAGCTTGACTCTTTTTGCTATTTATTTTAATTTTCCATTTAATGAACCATTCTTCTAAATCTTCTAGTGCTTCTTGCAGTCTTCTGTGTATGACATCTGGTCGTCGATGTCTGAAGGCTATTCCCGTGTCGTCTGATGGCTAGCAGATTCCTTGGGTTCTTAGGAATATCGTAGATATATATATATATTGTAAAGCATAGGTCATAGAACTGATCCTTGGGGCACTCCTGCTTCTACTTGTCTGGTGGAAGATAATGTGTCGTCTATTTTGACATAAAAATTCCGGTTCCTCAGGTAGTTTCTTATTATCTTGCAGGTTTTGGTGGTGTAGCCTGCCATCATCATCTTGTAGGCAAGTCCTTCGTGCCAAACTCAGTCGAAGGCTCTCTCGACATCTAATAGCACTAATTCTGTGGCTTGTTCATTCTGAAATCCTTCAGTGACATACTCAGTGATCCTCAACAGTTGAAGTTCTGTGGAATGATTTCTTCTGAATCCAAATTGTTCCGGTGGTATCAGATTCAGCGCTTCTGTTTCTTCATTGAGTCTTTTTGCAATGACTCTTTCGACAATTTTTCCAAGTGCTGACAGTAGACTTATCGGCCTGTACTTTTGTGGGAATTTTCTATCTTTTCCTGGCTTATTGAACACAATTACTTCTGCTGTTTTCCATCTTTCCGGGTAGTATTCTGTTCTCATCACTGCGTTTGCTATGTTGAATAGCGCTACTTTTCCTTTTCTGGGCAATTTCCTTAACATTAAGTTTATTACTTTGTCCTTCCCTGGAGCTTTCCTGTTTTTCAATTTCTTGATGATTTCTTTAATTTCCGTTGGTGTTGTTGGGTTTGGGATGGTATCGCATTCCGACGGTTCCAACATCAATTCTTCATTTCCTTCGACTTCTTCTTCTAAGTCTTCATTGTCATCGTCTTCTATGTAGTTGATTCTGGCTTCCCGTTCTATTGCGTCGACCTGTGCTTAGGCTTTTTCAAGCTTTGAGTAGGCCATACCATTAGCTCCGTGTAGAGGGGGAATGTCGGTTTTCTCGCGTCGTAAGCACTTTTGCATCTTCCATGCTGAGTGGTCTATGGTGTTTGGCTCTCTAACTCTTTGGTTCCATCTGTCTGTTCTCAGTTCTCTCAGTGCATTTTTCAGCACTTGACTGTGTTTATTCAGCTCTTTCATGTCTTCTTCTCGATGCGAAGTTCTGTAGTTCTATCCTGAGTTTTCTATTCCTCTTTATAAGCTCTTTTATTCCTTTTGAGGTTTCACCATGTGAATGTTTCGGAGTGGCCTCTTGATTCATCTGGTACTTTCCTCGTAGGCTTCTTTTATTCGTGTTTCAAATTTTTCAACTTCATCTTCTAGTTCTTCAGGGGTTCTTATCTGTGGAATTTCGCTAATTTTCTCCTGTAGTATTTCACTGTACTTTGTCCAGTCTGTGAAGTCTGCGTCCCAATCTGAGTTCTATTGGGTTGTGGTCTGATGTGCTCTCTTCTATAGTATCGAGGGTGAAATCTTGGGTAAAATCTTTCATTATGACGATATCTAATACGTCCGGTAGTCCATTACTTCTGGGCAGGTAGGTCGGAATTTCAGGTCCTAATACTATGGCATTTAGATTTTCGGCGTACTTCTTGAGCTTCTTCCCATTTAGGTTTTCAGTTCTGCTATTCCATTCTCTTGATTTGCAGTTTATATCGCCAATAATGATGTTCGGGTAGTTTCCTTCAAGCATCTTCTTCAGATCTTCCTCTATTAAGTCATTTTGGCCATTATAAAGTACATCGTCGAAATAGTGGTCGATGTTCCTCTTGACTATAAGGGCTACGCCCCCTCCTGTACAATTTCTGTCATTTCTGGTCGGAAATGAAATTCTATTTCTTGTAGATAGTCTCGTCACCTGAATGGCTACAATATCCGGTTGTTTCTCGGATATTATTTCTTCTATTTCAGATCTACGGGCTCGTAGACCGTTTGTGTTCCATGAGACAATCTTAAAGTTGTTTTTATTTCCGTTAGTCACTAGCTCCATTAATTGGGTTTAGTGAGTTTACGGAACTTTTTGTCCATCTTTATTTCCAGGAATTTCATGAGCTTACTCATGATATTCTTGGTGAAGGTATCAAGATCCTCGGTGGTTTCGGGTTCTTTTTTGTTGGTCTCTTCTTTCTTCTTTTGGCTGTTCTTCTTGAATTTTCCATTTTTCGGGGCTTCTTTCTTCTGCTCTTGTTTGAGTGGTGGCGTTTTCTTCTTCTTATCTTCTTCCTTCTGTTCTTGTTGGAAGGTAAGTATCGTTTTCTTTCTTCTTATTTTCTTGATTTGGTCGCAGTCTTCTTTTTGGTCACCAGTTTCCACTCGCTACATCCTTTGTAGCTGGCTGGGTGACCTGCTTTTCCGCAGAGCGCACAGGTAGCATTTCTCTCCTCGTCTTCTCTTGTTAGCAAACAATATTTACTATTGTGCGCTCCAGAGCATTTAACACATCTCCATGGGAATGTGCATTTACTTTGCGCATGTCCGTTACGTTGACATCTATGACATTGGACAGGTCCAATGCTCTTTTTCTTCGGCTCTACTACACAATTTATTTCGTAGAGCTGTTTTACTTCGAATACCTTCTTATTTTGGGTTTTCACTAAGAATAAGGTTATTGCCTTTTTGGTTTTTTTGGATGTCATCCTTATGACATCCGCGTCGGTAATGCCTTGCTTGGCGAGGTCTTCTGTGATGATGGTTATATCTGCGTCTAGTGGCAGATAACGTACGTACGTGTGGTCGTCGGGGGATTGGGGAACAACACGAATGCCGTCTCTCACAGTGGTCGCTCTCAGGTATTTAATACCCTTCATTTGCATCTCTCTCGAGATTTGTGTCCAGTCGGCCGTGCCTCTTAATGTCACTGGAGGGACTTTCCCTTTTTTCTGCTCGATTGGAGCAGGGCCTTCAATTTCTTCTGCAGTTGCAGAAATAGCTTCTTCTGGGCGTTTTCCTCCTTACGACTTCTTCGTAGGTGGCCCTCCTGCAGCTGCATCACTATTATCGGTAGCATTGAATTTCATCAGCAGGTAGTTGTATTCAACTCCAGATGGAGAAAGATGTCTTTCGAAAATAACACAGGGTCTGGGAAGAATTCTTCGAAATTTAACGAAAAAACCCGTAGCAGTGGAATGGAAGAGCAGCGACTATATAAATAATTTGGGGCATATGCTATATAACTCACATCAATAAGTATATAATTCTTGCCTTCTTAGCTCTTATTATTTTAGTTGATGTTAATATTAGATTATATTGAAAAACTATTCATGAGCATATTGGTACCGTTTTTTACTCGCAATGTTCGACGAAATCGTTCATTCCTTTCGCTTTTATGATAATGAACACAATTAGGCGACTGGATCTTTCAGCGGTAATGGTTCGTTCTAGGAAACTAACGTACGTGACTGAAATTTAGAATCGACCAACCCTAAAATCATCCTCACATATCTTAGTTACAAGTTTGAGGTGTCATATTGCAAGAACTCCATTTCCCTGGAGCACTCATTAAGATGGTTGGATTTGAGTAGTCTCGTTCACGAAAATGTCTGAAAGACATCTCAAGTACATGAAATCTCTCGTCAATTTGGTTTTCAAGAATTTGAATAATTCAATTCGTTGATCAAATGCAAATGGATATTCCGCATTTCGATAATATAAATAAACCTAGACGAGTACTTCAGTTCTTATTATAAAATTTAGAAAAGTACTGCCGTGAAGTCAGGAGCTTTTGAGCGCTCGTACATCCACCTTGTAGGTAGATTCGCATTCTCCAGTTTTAGAAACCAATTGGGAAAATTTTAACAGCTGTCAAAGAAAATTTCAAACGAAGGCTAAAATCAAGACATCACGTCAGTGCTTTTTTTTCGATAATTCGCAAGAATATATGGTCTTGGTAATGCGATCTGGACAAAATTTCCCACGTAGTTTGAATACATTATTCTTCATCTATGTTCGAAATTCCATCACAATCCAATAATAAGTTTAGAAATTATCAGGAAAAGAATAGTTTGAACGGCTATATTTACCGAACCTCTAATCTAATTTGGCTCATTGATGAACGTAATCACGAAATTCACGATCCGAACCCATCCTGAAAATCTCAAGTCTCTTGGCCTTTCTGTTCGAAAGTTATTATTTTCTATGGTTTCTATGGTTGTGATCATGCGATCTACAAAATGTAGCTCGAATATATCATTCTCAATTTAAATACAAAATTTCGTCATGATCAAATCCATAGTTTCGAAATTATCAAGGAAACTGAATTTCAAACGGCCATATTCACGGAACCCCTAGTCTTATTTTACTCATTGATGAACGTGACAGCAAAATTCGAGATCCACACCTATCCTGAAAATTTCAAGTCCCTAGGTCTTTCCATTACAAAGTTATAATTTTCTATAGTTTCTATGTTTCTGGTCACGCGAGCTGGACAAAATTTTGCATGTAGCTTGAACACGTAATTTTCCATCTAAGTGCAAAATTTCACTTCGATCGAATCTGTAGTTTCGAAGTAATCGGAAAAACAAAATTTCGAGCGGCCATATTTACGGAACCCCTGGGCGAATTTTGCCCAATAACGAACTTAACCGCGGCATTCGAGATTCCAACCTACCCTGAAAATTTCAATTCTCTAGGACATTCCGTTCGAGAGTTATCGTGTATACGGCCGGACGGACAGACAGACTCGAATTTTTTGACGGATTCGTCATCAGTGTGTCGAACATAGTCATTTGAGACCATTTTCGGCTCAAAATTCGAAAAATACAGACATCGTGACGAAATGATATAGCCCTCGTGTAAGTAGTACGAGCGCTTAAAAACTCGAGAAGAGTTCTCAGGTGACGTCAGGATCTTTGTGGCCTTTGTTCCAGTTCATCGCCAGAGCGGTCATCAATGACTTATCTATGATCATTCGACATGAAGTTTCACTGTAGTGTGTCTATATAAGCAAAGATCATGAAACGAATCACAAACCGACTGTCAATGTGAAAAAAAAATATTTTTATAAAGAGACTAGCAGATCCGGCCACGCGTTGCTGTTGCTGAGATATACGTTGGATTATTATTATTATTATTAATCCTCAAGTCCCGAAGGAATTTTCATATTCGTAGTTATATAATGTTATGATAAATGTGCGGGATGTTCGATATAGAAAAAAAAATACCTTAAAAGTTGGATTGAAACCTCGTCCCTCAATTATGTTCGAACTAAATGATGTCATTTGAAACACACTATTGTAATGCTGGATAGGTACTCAGCAAAAAAAGTAAGAGATTCTTGTCCTGAAAGTAACGAACTAAAAGGTTTGGGTGGCGTTGTCAGTTGTGGCAATTTGATTTTTCCATTCAAACAACATAATCCTGGGAGTTCCTTTCGATATCTCAGAGCATTGCAGTATCGAAAAATAGTCATCATATCTCCAAAACACACCAATATATTGCTAGCATAATCGACTGTGGGATCATATATGAATGTCAAACGCTCAAAGTTGATCATTTCATTGAATTCGATATTTTGTTGTATCTCGACTGAGATCGATATTTCCAGAGATGGGGCAGATCTTGATGAAACACAGTGATAAACCTCTAAGCAATTTCCAGAAACAAGATAAACTTCACTCGAACAAGTGTCAAAATTCTCATGAAATATAAGTAATCTATAATTGTTCGCTAGGTCAAAGCAAAAAAAAACCTTTCTTTCTCGTACGGTTTTCTCGGAAATATTTCATTGTATAAACCTTGTCCTGATAAAAATGAATACAACTAAAGAAGAATTATCGAATTTGGTGCGGTGGTTTGAACGTGATGCTCGCACATAGGTAAACCATAGATCCTCTTACAGTTTGCTCTGCAGCAAGTTTAGTTGAACAGAGCCTATTAACTACTGATCAGTTTGATAACACGAGAAGTTCTCAAAACTTATCACCTTCAATCCCCAATCATGTTCATTAAATGCTGAATTCCAATAGGGATTTTCACAGACCCAAACATATTTATTGTGAAAATTAATGACTTCATTTCGTGTGAGCCCAGTCATCTCAGTGAAAATAATATCGGTAATAAATCATTATCATCTTGTAGAAATCAGCTCATCGTTTGAAAGATTTGAGGCTTGTACTTGTTGTAGATAATACGGATATAGCAGTTGCTCGTGGAAGATTGTCCAAACAAGAGTAGCACCAATTCCTACCTCGGCTGGTATAATCCCCACTCTTGCCCTTGTAGTATCTTGAACTTCCAGATAACTAGCACAATATGAGATGATGGCACTGGAAATTTCGAGAGAAGTTCAGAATTCAGTAAGAATCGTTCAACTCCTAATAAAGCAAAATAACTTTCAAAAAAATCAGCTCATATTGAACTACCATGCCACAAATAGAAATAATAAATAAATTTAAATAAATTCCTTTTATTGAAGTTCGAGAATATACATGTATTTCAAATATCAGAGAATTTGGCCTAAACTAAAGTTTGTGTGCTACTTTTCTCTGAAACAATTTTAGGCACAAGCTCAATATATCCCTAACTTACCTACCAAAGTTACTTACATAAATTAATGTTACATAAAGTTACATAAATATCAAATACAACCAAAAATTATTCATTAACACATGGGTGATCAAGCAAGGAGATGATATGGTGAATCGATGAGTGCAAGCAATTATATGGAAAGACCTTCAAATGACGAAAAGTCCTCTAAAGATAGACGAATTACAAACTATGAAATTCTTCAATTTTTTGTTATAAATTTTATAGTTATTGTACTTAAGAGATCTGAAATCAACAGGCAGGATGTTGTACATTTTCGGCAACAGGAAAAGCAAGAACCTCTGATTCGCGTTTCTGTTGAAAAGTGGTAGTTTCAGATTTTGTGATTCATTAGCTCTGGTTTTATAATCGTGGGTTAGCGATGGAAAAAGATGCTTTATTTTTGGTAAATAAACCAAGCAGCCTAGACAATACAGGTTGCGCAGATTCAACAGCCGGTTACAGTCATACAGGTCTTCAGTTGGAAAAAGTCTGGGTTTTTTGAGCATTATTTTGATGACCGTATTCTGAGTAACCTCCAAGATGTGGAAATTCCTATTATAAGCGCCACCCCAAACGATTATGCAATATCTTAGAATTGACTCGACGAGGGAATTATATAAAACGAACAACATGTTCTTATTGAGGATTTCTCTGAGTTGATAGAATTTGTGAAATAATTTCCTTATTTTTCCACTTATGAAAGCAACATGGTGACTCCATCTCAAATGTTGATCCACAATCACTCCCAAATATTTTATACTCTCAGTTTTCTTTATATATTCGTAACTACAGCACTCGTCTGAGTTCATACAGCCCAATGAGTGGATGTTTAATTTTTCACAATTTGGTTGATCATGGGCTGTTGCAGAAAAAGCCATGAAAAACGTTTTCGAGGTATTCATACTCAGAAGACTTCTATTTAACCATGCTATCATAAGTCCCATGCCCCTCCCAGCATCTTCGTATACCTCGCCCCAAGATCGACCTCGAAATATTAAAACCGTATCGTCCGCATACGAAATTATGTTTCCACGTCCCACAGCGGCACTGATTTCATTTACATAAATTAAAAATAGTACAGGTCCAAGAACTGTACCCTGTGGTACCCCAGTCTCCACGGTCCGATATGAGCTATACGCCTGACCTATTTTGGTCCTCTGTTTTCTGTCAGTTAAGTAGTTTCTTATTAACTCAAGTGCCTGTCCTCGTATGCCGACTTTTTCTGCTCTTTCTAGAAGTATGCTATGTGATACTGTATCAAACGCCTTTTTCAGATCTAAAAAGCAGGCTAAAGTTTTATTTTTAAGTTGCCAATTATCGTGGATTTGTTTAATCAATTCAAAAACAGCATCTTGGGTACTCTTATTCTTTCTAAATCCGAACTGGTATGAGTTAACTAGCATATTTTTTTCCAGGAAATCACAAATACGGTCTTTCAGACATTGCTCGAATATTTTTCCAAAATTATTTATGACTGAAATAGGACGGTAGTTAGTAAGAGATGATGAATCACCACCCTTGAAAACTGGGGTCACCGTTGTAGCTTTCCATTGTTCTGGAATGACAAACGTCGACAAACTTAAATTTATAATATGTTCAAGCGGTGCGAGGATATTCAAATGTACACTTTTTATTTCCTTAGTAGTTATTTTATCTTCTCCAGGGCTGGAGTTGGCCTTTAGTGAATTAATTTTTTCAATAAGCTCATTTTTTGTTACTGGTTTGAGGTATAGGGATTTCGACACATTACTACTTCTGTTTTCACCATTATCCGTTTTTTGAACTTCCATTTGGATGTTCTTACCTATATTAATAAAAAAGTCATTGAAGCAATCTGCAACATCCGCATCTTCTGAAATTCTATCCTGACCGCGCTGAATAATGAATGCTTTTTGTTTACCTCTGTTTTGTTCGTTATTTATGTCATGTATTGTTTCCCACATTCCGATATCTTGCGTTGATAGAAACATTGTTTTGCTAGTTTTATTGTTTTATTCAATGTATTTCTAAATTTTTTGAAATAACAACTTTTCTCGATGGAGTACTCGCGGTTTAATTTTCTTTTTAATTTATCTCTCTCATTTATAGACCTAATGAGTCCTTCAGTTATCCAAGCTTTTCTTTTTCGTGAAGAACTATTGTATTTAATGACATAAGTAGATTGGCTTGAAAAGTCTCTATATTTATTTATGAAGCATGAATATGCAGTCTCAACAACATGGGCAGTCAAAACATCAGCCCACCCCTCAGCCTCCAAGAGACTGTTTAACTTATTGAAATCTATAAGCTTTTTATTTCTATTTTGTATCTCTTTAACTGTATATCTAATATTCCTCATAGATAATCCTATCATGTAATGGTCAGTGAGGGAAGAGCGAAGAATAAAAGGTGTTATTTTCTCAGTTAAGCATTCCATTCTCCTCGATCTTGTGAATATGTGATCAATAAGCGTTGACGAATGTTCTGTCTCCCTAGTTGGAGCGTTAATGCATGAGAAAAAAGCGTTTTGGGATAGAATATTTGAATATCTATTTATTTCCTCGTTTTCTACATTGATCAAGTTCAAATTAATATCGCCTATGAAAAACTCCACCTCTCTGAACTCCAGTAGATTCAAATAATCTTCCAAATCATCAAGAAATATCGAAGTCCGAGTAGAAGGGGATCGGTATACTGAAATTATTCCCACAAAGCAACCCCTACCGCAGTCTATCTCGCTTCTAATGATTTTAATTTCGGTGAATTTCACTATTTCTGTTTTGACATGGTACTTATTCCTAATATAAATGATAATGCCGTCATTTCTGTTGAATAAAGATCCACTCTGTATACACTGAAACCGATCAAAACCGAAAACAGAAACATCATCTACCTCAAAAGTTTCAGAAAAAACCATCACATCCAAGCTATCCAAGTTTATTTCTCTCAAATAGACACACAATTCATCGTAATTCTTCTTCAAACTACGAATATTCAAATGTAAAATGTTAAATTTATCATTTCCAATAAATAAATCGCCCACCTCTCTAGCATCATCAAAAATCCTTGAATTAAACCCTGCACCTGACTCAATCACCTCCATGTATTCTAACATCCTTCAAAAAAACAAAATATACTCTTCGATTAATCAAAAGACAAAAACCACATTGCAGTCCAATGTATCACCCCTGAATCAATTGTTTTAAACTGTAATCATTTTTTCCAGTGAAGTGAAATTTTCGATTTTTTGTATTTTGTCACCAGTTTCGACAAAAATAGAGCCATTTCGTGTAAAAACGTTTCGCCTGTTGAACTTCTCTCGAGTAGACGTGTAAAGTTTCAGACGGCTCTTTGTCATATCCTCCGCAATGCCAATATTGCTTCCTTTCAGTTTTATTGCATTTCTCATTATTGTTTTCTTCATCGATAAACTACCAAATTTAACGATTATTGGCCTGTTTGCTCTTTCCATTGGGCCGATTCTATAACATTTGACAATATCTTCCTTTCTTAATTTGATTTCGAGTTTCTCCTCACAAAGTTGCAAGAATTTCATCCTTAAATTTTCATTTTCTTCTTGTGGAAAATTGTAAACACAGATATTATTTACTTTCTCAGTTTGTTGCATATATTCAATTCGACTCTCCAGCTGTTCGATTTTTTGACTGTTTACTCGAACGTCTGTTCTTATTCCATCTAGTTTTTCATTGACCTTCGATAATAATTTATCAAGGAATTCTTCATCGTTAAGTAAATCTCTGATGGCTTCTTTCATAGCATTTTTGATTTCACTGTTTACTCTTGGACCCATATTGAAAAAATAACAACGCTCAAACACAAAAAAACCGATCAATTATCAAAGATGTATAATATAATATATTCACTTTCTACTGGTACAATCACCACTTTATTGAGGGAGCGATACAATGAACGTGTTTAAACCTTGAGCGCCATGCACGTTATGAATGAAATAAATTTCGGTCAGAATCGATGAACCACCCTGTTTATTGGTAAGCAAGAGAAAAAGATATTTCTAAGTACCCATTTCGTGCTACTGACCCTAGACACTATAATATATGGTCGGAGATGTTGAGTTTCCTGTGGGACTGTATATATGTGGGTACATAACAGTGTTTTACCAATTCTTAATCCTATATCTGAGCCTATATCTCCGTAAAATACTACTCGAACTGTTGACAAAACGATTTCTGTAGTTGAATTACATCTCGAAAACGACTTTTGAATAAAATATACCACATTTAATTATGAGCCTTCGCCATTTTGTATCTGCTCTTTCGCCAATTTGTACCTGCTCTTTCGCCATTTTGTACCTACGTGCAATGAAGGTAATCGATCAATGGGGCGAATTGAATCAACTGATTTTTCCGAACTATGAAGTCCTATCAAACCGACAAAAACTTCAGCAATGTTTCGAATGAAATTTGGTGGAATTTACACCACAGAACATTTTGATTCCAGTACCAATTCTCTCGCAGCAAAGAAAATTCAATATGCCGAATTATAGCCGGTTCAACAGTGTCATTGTTGGAGTGTGATGATGCGAATGCTCGGAGCAAAAATGTTGAACAAATACGTAAAAACAGAACACGGCGGAAATCGTTATCAACCTGCTGTTGCATAAACTCATTAGGCTTTGCTCAAATATACGCGCACCTGATTTTTGGGGATATATGGAATGGACTTGATATCGAAAACGGGTTGATAAAAGGGAGTGAAACTGTTGATTCGGTAAATTTTGGTCATCGAAAATATGTAAATAAACAATTATCATCGTGATTGGAATATGATTCGTGGTTTCTAGTGAATACCATCACAAAGAATGTAATACCTAATACTTCTTTTAAACATGAACTTACTAACGAATTCAACCAAATATCCCAATTAATGAAATGGTCCAAATGAAAATTATCCATAATAAATACCCTCATTGTCATTTTTCTATGGAAGGGTTAAGTTGTGTAGTCCTAGCTGACGAGCAGACATTTTTATGTCCATAAGATTATCAACGAACCGCTTTCAATGCGACACTTATCAATTACTTTATGCAAGCTACACGGCCTGTAAAAAGGGTTCAGTTTTAAAACATTCGCATTTCGTTGGCTATCCTGATTTAATTTTCAAAACTAAATGGATTAACTATATATTCGAGAAACATATTGGAACACCAAATACTTCATATGATACTAATGAGATAAACCTTGAGTGGTCAAAAAGCTAGAGAGCGCCATGAAGGAATTGATTGCCTGGCCAAAAGTGGAGGTTATTGACTATTTCCATCGACTATGGAACTCCCACGTTTCAACGATCATATGGCTGCGGTACGTCGTCTGCCTATCGCATATTAGTAGCATAAATGAATCTATCAAGTTCACGATGAAAATCGAAGGAGATGATAAAATACGCTTCCTAGCTGTACCGGTAACAAAAACAATGAAAGGCCGGATAGGAGAGTACTCGAATATAGAAGAACTACAATATCAGCATCACCGATAGCGAAAATAATAAAAAAAAACATAAATAAATGCTGAATATGTTATGCTAGGACTCTTGTCCTAGCTCCTGTCAAAACATTCAGCATGGACATGATGCTCACTTCAACATAAATAAAGTTGAGTGGCTATAGGATAGAAACGTCAAGATGACTAATATGAAAACAATATTACTACAAATAGAGAGAAGATCCAGATGATAATCCTTTACATGAAAGTATTTTGACGGAAGCTTAGATGGATTAGCATTCCTATAGAGTGAGGATGGCATTCAATCCTCCACCAACACAAGATCGGTTCTGAACGAAAGTAAAACCTAAAAAAGAGAATTGGAACTTAAAGAACTGCCAAACTCAATATCATATGACTATGGTGAAAAATACATAGGAGAGACCAAACGACCCCTCAAAGAAACACCAAAAGTTTATAAGACTGGGAGAAAGGGGCAAATCCAGAATGTTTTAGCTATCCTTGGGCAAATACTATAAATTACAATGGAAAAAATAGATAGATAGATATATTCTTCATTTCAGATCTTAAATTTCAACAGTTACAATAAAATTCTGAAAATTCCAATTATCATATGAAATAATCTCCTTAACTATAGGGTTCCATATTAATTGAGAATGTGTCTGTTTTTGCCTTGATTTGTCTTACAATTTTCTATCGTTTTGATGGATTATTTTCAGTTAGAGCAGTGGTTCTTAACCGGTGGTCCGCGGACCACTGGTGGTCCCTGGAAGCACACGAACTGGTCCGCGAAGCCATCCGACACAAACACATGACATAAAGAATACTTTTCTTTGTATCATGTGACATAGTTATTAGAGTCGATTCTGAATCGTGGTCCACATTTTCATAATCTGGAATTTCATATATTCATCAATGCAAAAACAATAATCCTATTTTTGTAGGTGATAGTGGATTGGTTTTGAGCGCTCGTTCTACTTACACGAAGGCTATATCATTTCGTCACGATATCTGTATTCTTTGAATTTTGAGCCGAAAATGGTCTCAATCGACAATGTTGGACTCGCTGATGACGAATCCGTCGGAAAATTCGAGTCTGTCCGTCCGTCCGGCCGTGAGCACGATAACTCTCGAACGGAACAACCTAGAAACTTGAAATTTTCGGTGTGGGTTCAGATCCCAAATGCCGCGGTTGAGTTCGTTAAAAGGAAGAATTCCACCAGGGATTCCGTAAATATGGCCGTTTGAAATTTTGTTCTGCCGAAGAAGAACTTTCAGGGCAAGAAGCTCAAAACAAAATTCTCGAAAAACCACTTTCAAACGATACGGTAATGTCACGTATCCAAAAAATGTCGAAAGATATTGAAGAACAAGTCATCGACAAGATAAAATTTAGTCCTTATTTCGCGCTTCAATGTGACGATCTACTGACATTTCACAATGTTGTCAATTGCTTGTATTTGTTCGATTTTCGAAAGAAAATAAATTACTATTTTCCCAAAAACTGGAGACGACGTCCAGAGGTGCAGATGTTCTGGATGCAGTAGGTCAATATTTGGATAAACATGGACTTATGTGGCAAAAGTTTGCAGGATTTTGTACAGACTATGCTCGGTTCTCGCTCTGGTCTTGCGGCATTGATAAAAACGGAAAATCAATCCGCAATTACGTCACACTGTGTCACTACTCATCGTCAAGCATTGCCTGTAAAAACGCTTCCAGAATGCTTGGCTGTTGCAATATCAGACGAAGTCAACACTCAACTTCATTAAAAATAGTGCACTTAACACTCGCTTCTTCAAACAATTGTGCTCTGATATGAACCCTGAGCACGAAACTCTGCTGTTCCATACGAAAGTGGGCTGGCTTTCCAGATTGTATGAACTTACTGAGAGGAAGGGAAAATATTCTTAACTGACAAAAACAAAGAGTTGCTGGATCAGTTCTGTGAGTCCCAATTTCAGACACCTACATCTTGCTTATTTGGTCGATTTTTTCGCGCAACTGAATAAATTGAACCTTCAACTTCAAGGATCTGGAAATTGCAAGTTGCAAGGCACGAGGAATATATTTGCAAATGAAGACAAAATCGCAGCATTTATCGCTAAAATTGAGCTATGGCTCAACAAAGTCGCAAGACAAAACCTTTCTGCGTTTGATACGCTGAACCAAAATATTATTGACACATCATGTCCAGAAACTAAAGGAGAAATACAAAAGAACATTCCCAACCATTTGAAGAACTTGAAGAGTGAATTCGATCGCTATTTTCCTGACTGCGAGGACGAAGGTATTCAGAGATTGATCCGTAATCCTTTTATGGTCAATGTTTCTGAGGTGTCTGATGAAATTCAAGAAGAAGTAATTGAAATGCAACATGACAGTAACTCGAAGGATACATTCGAGGCAGTAATTAATCTGGAAGATTATGGGGCCAAAAAGCAGCTTCTTTTCCAAAGATTCGAGATATTGCTATTCGTTACCTCACACTGTTTTCATCGACATATTTATGCGAGCAGGGGTTCCCAGCGCTACTGATAATCAAAAACAGAAACCAAGGATTCAGAAATTGGTGAATAGTATGCAGACACAAAAATCCCATTGAAATAATATAGCTTCTGTATTTCTATAAAATTGCAAAAATTGAATACCTACTGTTGGCTCTGAACGATTGTAGGCATGTTTCATTCATTAAAAAAAAATTATATTTTCGTGATATTACCTTCAAACAGTTAGTGGTCCGTGACAAGACAACAATTTTGTCGAATGGTCCCTGATCACTAAAAGGTTAAGAACCACTGAGTTAGAGTAAGCTTATGTTGGAGATAAGTAATATTGGCGGTTCTTGTGGTGAATGTGAAGTTACTATTATTTCTGAGGAATTACGATTTGTTGCTATGAAGGTATAGAAGGCACTCGTGCAGGTACAAAAATAAAAATGTAAACACCCCCTAAATTTATCCCTGCAGGAGTCCCAAAACTCTATATTCGAGAACATTCTAAGTAATAGTATATTATTTCATAAGGAGGGGAAGGATCACTTTTTATGGCTCGCCATGAAAAGCCACTTTTCCCCTGAATGAAATATTTTTGAGTGCTCGTTCTACTTAAAAGAGGGCTATATCATTTCGTCACGATGTTTGTATTTTTCGAATTTTGAACCGAAAATGGTCTCAATGGACAAAGTTCGACTCGCTGATGACGAATCCATCGGAAAATTCGAGTCCGACCTTGAAATTTTCAGGGTAGGTTTTAATCTTAAATGCCGCTGTTGAGTTCGTTAATGGGCAAAGTTCGACAAGGGGTTCCGTAAATATGAAATTTTGTTCCTCTGATTACTTTGAAACTACTCATTCGATCGAGGTGAAATTTTGCACTCAGATGGAGAGAAGTTACAGGCAGAATTTTGTCCAGAAAGTATGATCAGAACCATAGAAACCATAGAAAATTATAACTTTCGAACAGAAAAGCCTAGGGACTTTAAATTTTCAGGATAGGTGCGGATCTCGAATGTCGCGTTACCGTTTATCAATGAGAAATATTAGACTAGGGGTTCCGTAAATATGGCCGTTCAAACTAGTTTATTCTCGAGAAATCCGAAACTACCGATTGGATTGGAATGGAATTTTGCATATAGATGAAAAATAATGTACTCAAACTACGTGCGGAATTTTGTCCAGAATGCATCACCAAAACCATAGATACCGTAAAAAATTCTACGAATTATCGAAAACAAAATTGGTCACTTAGCACTGACGTGAAGTCTGGAGTTCCGCCTTAGTTTGAAATTTTTTTTGACAGCTGACAAAAATTTCTTCAATTGGTTTATAAAACTGAAAAATGCGAATTTGCAGAAAAGGTGCATGAACGAGCGCTCAAAAGCTCCTGACTTTACGGCAGTGCTTTTCATTCACTCAGATTCACTATCAGATTAGATTTATATTTACGATCGTTATAATTGAGTAATCAATTGAAATTTTGCCTAGTTAAGGTTGTCATGCAAAATTAATTTTGACAGTTAATTACACTTTTCCCTCAGGCGTACGGACATCGTTGACAAAGTAACCCTTTTCCCTCTGGCGGAGGGGAAGTAGAACTTTTCGATGAACCTGTCAGTCGAAATATGACGTTGTTTTTGTACGTTTTTGACTGACAAATATGGCCTGCACAGATGAACTTGTGCCCCAGAATATTATTCCATATCCGAGTAGCGATTCGAAGTTAGCATAGTATGTAGTTACAGTACTTCTTTTACATTTTCATTCATAAATGACTTTATTGAGTTTTTTTGTAAGATTATTTACATGTGAGGAGAATTGGAGAATTCATCTATCAGGTTCCCCAAAAACTAGGCACTCTCAACTGTTTCGATATCCTGATCGCTAAGATAAAACTCGGGGTGTTTTTCTTTCGAATTACTTGCTCTAAAGCCCGTATGACATGGTGCAGAAATTGGTATAATTTCTTTATGTGAATGAAAATTTGTCGGCATCGTGTAATACACGCAAAAAAATTGAACTTGAATATATATGACGGGTTCTATTCTCAGACATAATGTCTTGTATATGATTATGCGCAGTGTCCAATTACACGATGCAGATAAATTTCTATAGAGAAATTGTGCCTATTTCTGCACCATGTTATACGGGCTTGAATATAATCAAATTTGTTTTGTCAGTGTTTACAGTAGAATTATTTTTATGAAACCAATCCTCAACGTAGCAATAGTGTGTGTTAGAGTTTTCTTCCAACAAATTGATATTTTTACCAGCTATCGAAACATGAGTATCATCTGCAGATTTGGTAAGCTCTGAATCTTCTAGTGCATTTGTTATATTATCCAGATCATTAGTAACTATTTAAAGAGGAGAATCCCTGAAATTCTGCCCTGCGGAACACCAAATTCTTTTTTTTTGCCGTTAAGTGGCAGTGTGTGTTGAATTATTTATATTAGCCAAATCCAAGAACTGCCAACTATGCCATACTGTTCTAACTTTTTTTAACAAATATTCTCTGTTCAAAAAGTCAAATGCTTTCGAAAGATCTATGAATAGACCTGCTACAAATTCATTAATTTTCTGAGAATTTCAAGATGTTAGATGTAAATTGGAAAATCGCGATATATAGTCCGTATAGAGTATCTTTACATTATTCTACCGAATAAAAGATAAATTCGTTTAACACCAGTAATGAGAGACTCCTCTACAGGGTGTTTAATTGGTAAATGTACATATGTTAACCTAAGGTAGAGCTACCCTAGACGAGTCCAAAAAACTTATATGTGATAGGTCTAATCATCTTCATAGTCGAGATACAGGGTGATTCGTGTATTCGTCAATATTTTCAATTGCTTATTACTTTTTAACCATCCAGTATAATCAATTGATATCTGGAACGTAGAACACACTCCATGCATAATGAATCGATTCGTCTTTGAATTGATCGAAAAATTCAGGTCCGTATTAGAATAATATGGTACTTTTCGCAAGCTGAGATTCAACCCCCTGTATAAAGGAATATTAGAATTCGATTGGAATTATCGGAAAGAGCAGAAAATTTTCAATGAGGATCAGTAGATTTCAGTGTCCCGCACGACGTTTTACCCGTCAAAATTTTTGTCGAAAGATTTAATTCGATAGTAAAATTCCACTTACTTCACAATTATTCCGTACATTGAGATTGAATTCGAAAAACTGTCTGTTGGATTGATGGAATATTTGTATTCATTCTCATATTCTAATAAATAATTCCAGGAATTCTTCAGAAAAATATGGATTCTGAATAATTTCTTCAAAATGATCAATGAATAAATGAACAAATGAGTAAACAAGCAGTACATTTGAAAGTAATCATAAACGTTGCTCAAAAGTGCCATCGGTTTGCTCGATGCACATTCTTCCTCTTTTCAAATTATGTCTTATAGCCTTTTTGATCATTTGTGGATCATTACGGATCTTATTGCAGGCAACTTCGATTCGTTGTAGGAGAATATCCTCACTTCCACTCTCAGATGCATACACTAAAGATTTCAAATATCCCCAAACGAAATAATCGATAGGATTGAGATCTGGTGATCTAAGGGGCTATGCATGCGGTCCACCTCTGCCTATCCTAATATTTGGAAAGTTCTGATCCAGAAAGAACGAATTCTACAAATTTCATCACCTGGTTCTAATCTTTGAATATTTTGGAGATGAAGGGGGTAGAGATTGTTTTTCTTCTATCTGCGCAATACAGTTACATGCGGCACATTCAGAACATGGGAAATTGTTCTAGTGCTGCATTCTGGATGTGCCTCTATCGTTTCAAAAATTACTTCTTCAGTATCTTGGTGTCTTTTTTCTTAAGGGCTATTCAATTTTGATATAGGAAAGCGGCTATTTTCACGAATATAATCAAAGACTGTAGAGAAAATTTCATGATGTGGTAATCTTCTATTAGGGAATCTTGATTGATATTTCCGCACAGCCGCTTTACTATTAGGTACCGTCACAAAAACCACACACGAACAACATATCAGCATATACATAACTATGTATTTTGAAAAATAAGGTATCGGACCACAAAACTGTCGAAACCAGTTCTCAAAATTCATTGTCTTAATACTGTTGTAGCCTGTTTGAATGAAAACTAGTGGGATTCGACACAAATTAATATGCTGATATGTTGTTCGACTTTTCGTGTATGGTTCCTGTGACGATGAGCCATATTTCCGAGGAATGGAGTCTTCAACTTGAGGAGTTTGCATCGATGGGCTAAATAAAATCCACATGCAGTCTTGTTTACTCATTTGTTTATTTATTTTTCGATCATTTTGAATAAATTATTCAGAATCCATATTTTCCTGAAGAATTCCTGAAATTATTTATTAGAATATAAGAATAAATACAAATATCCCATCGATCCAACAGTCAATTTTTCGAATTCAATCTCAATGTACGATATTATTGTGAAGCAAGTGGAATTTTACTATCGAATTAAATCTTTCAACAAAAATGTTGATGGGTCAAACGTCGTGCGGGACACTAAAATCTAGTGTTGCTCATTGAAAATTTTCTGCTTTTTCCGAATATTCTAATCAAATTCAAATATTCCCCTATACAGAGTGTTGAATCTCAGCTTGCGAAAAGTTTAGGGTAGCTCTACCTCAGGTTAACGTATGTACATTTACCAATGAGACACCCTGTATAAATATAAAGGAATTTTTCCCTGCGTTCGGACGAATTTGATTACGGCATTACTGTCTACAAATGCTAACACCGTTTCTGTCGCTTTCTAATCGATATTTTATTTCAAACAACTTTAACCATATCGTACAACATGGTTTCAAATACTTTGAGCTAAATAAGATCTATTCCGGTAGAATAATCCGAGCTTTGAGAAAAACCAAACATTCCTGTTGAATTTATAATATTTTACTAGATATTCCTGCAACATTAACGGAAGAATCCTTTTTAAAATGAAAGTACCTGATCACTGCTATACTTACCTGTTCATAAGACTCAATTCATTGCAACCGGAATCGGTACGTTATGTTGAAGGTACAGATTGTTCGCAGAAAGGTCTTTTCTTGTTCTAATAACAATATTTACGTTTGAACAGCAGGAATTCATTTGTGTAGTAGCTTAACATTCATACGCCTAGAAAGAAAGTTCCTACCTAGAAAACTAGAGCTAATCCTTCAAATCAGAACATTTAGAACGGAAAAAACGAAACTGCATTAAAACGAAGATATTCATGAAAGCTCGTCTTGTCCTACTCTTTGACCGACTCTGAGGTGTGGAACTAATGGTTCAAACGCATCTCTCTAGTTGTTCTTACTACAATCCTTTCTCCGGACTTCTCTGAAGATCGCATGGATCATTCGGAGATAATTTCCTCATAATATATTACTCAACTGTCTCCGTTTTGTGTCCCATATCCATCCAACAAAACCGTTCTGGAATTACACTTTCACTTTACATGAATTACAGCCTAATACCCACACAGACTATTCGAATTCCATTATGCATTCCGTCTGAAAATTTCCATTTCGCAGTCTTATAAATAACATCAAGCTTTAGGTGTCAGGAGTGGGATTGCCGATAATTTGTGGTGGGGCTCATACTACAGCGCCGGATGGCTTTAATGAAAAAACCGCACCAAGAGTGATGGACGGCTTTTGGAAATTGTTCTGATGCACGGGCGTTGATGTGATGCAGTAGGCGACTATTCCGATGGAAATTGCCATTTTGCCGGGTTATTTGTGAAAACGAACAAGATTTCGCTAGTTCGTTCAGAAGATTAACCAGTCAGTTCCTGTAGTTATCAAATGAGATCGACACGGCGGACATGCTGACATACACTTCCGTGATTTTTGGAAAGCGTTCGTTATATAATATATAATATTACAAACCTGAAGGAAAAAAGCGAAAAGAGAATCGATTTACCAAACTTCTCAATTTTGGAATGATCGTCGTAACTCCTTGAAAATTTTCTGATTATCTTCCATTTGGATAAATCTTTTCAGTTATTTTTTCCAATTCCAATAAATGCGGGAGATTAGAGTCGAATAATGTAATGATATCAAAAACTTAGATTTCAGAGATAACAGACACATATTGTCATTTATAATTATATAAAGAATGATATCAAATCACAAGGAAGTATTTCTTTTCTATAGAAAATTAGTTAATAGAACTTATGATATAAGGACTGGGCGTCACGTGACCCTTGCATATGAGGGTAATTGATAACCCCACCAATCATGCCACCCTTCTCCACACAATCTCAGAGTGAACTGCATACTGTCAGGGAAAGATATATCTAACCCACTCTTCAGATAGCGTGAAGATGTGGCGAGTAGAAAATGATGACCAAAAATAAGACAGCGACAGACACAAGAAGAGAAGAAAAAAGGAAGATTTCTACTGTCCCACAAGAAAGGAAAAAAGAAGAAGAAAGGAAGAAGACGCCTCCACCCAAACAAGAGCAAAGTCCCAAAGAATGGAAAATCCAAAAAGAGGAATCAAAAGAGGAAAGAAGAGACCAATAAGAAACGACCCGAAAACACTGGGGATCTAGATACCTTCACCAAGAATATCATAAGCAAGCTCATAAAATTCCTGGAAATAAAGATGGACAAAAAGTTCCGTGAACTCACTGAACCTAATTTATGGAGCTAGTGACTAACATGAATAAAAACAATCCTGAAATATACATAAATGTCAGAAATTGTACAGGTAATAGTCAAAAGGAACATCGACCACTATTTTGACGATGTATTGAATAATGGACAGTAGCGAATGACCTCTCGAGGATTGCAGACGTATTGAGAAGAGCGCATAGGTGCCAAGTGAACTAACGTATTATATTACCCAGGTAGTCTAGTCATAGACACTGACATCCCAGAAAAAAAGAAGCCTACGAAGAAATTACCAGAAGAATCGGAAGTCCAGCCCTGAAGCATCCACGTGGTGAAACCCCAAAATCAATAAAAGAGAAATAGAAAGCCCTTGAAAAACTGCAGAACTGCACATAGAGGAGAAGGCGAGAAAGCTGAATATACTCAGTCGAGTGCTGAAAAATGCACTGAGAGAATTGATAACAGGCAGATGGAAACGAAGGGTTAGAGAGCTGAACACCATAGACCACTCAGCATGGAAGACGCAAAAGTGCTTACGAATCGAGAAAACCGAATATCCTCCTCTACACGGAGCAAATGGGATGGCCTACTCAAACCTTGAGAAAGCCGAAACACTAATAGACGCAATGAAAAGAGAAGTCAGAATCAACTACAGAGAAGACGATGACAATGAAAACTTAGAAGAAGAAGTAGAAGCAAACGAAGAATTGATGTTGGAACCTCCGGAAGGCGATACCATCCCAAACCCAACCACACAAACGGAGATTCAAGAAATCTTCAAGAAATTGAAAAACAGAAAAGCTCAAGGGAAAAACACAGTATCAAACTTGTTTTTCGGAAAATACCCAGAAAAGAATAGCTGGCCAATATAGCAAATACAGTGATGATAACAGAATACCACCCAAAAAAAAAAAGAAAACAGCAGAAGCAATTGTGCTCAACAAGCCCCTGTTGAGTCTCCCCACTGGATAACTCATCAGAAATTGCATCATCAGATTTAGCCATTTTCCAACTTTTGTGGACCAATTTATGATGATCATCCCACAAAGAAAAGCTGTCTTTTGCTTTGTCAGAAAGATCTGAAGTATCAGATTCCACAGCCTCACTTTGTAAGATTGTTCTCATCAGCTCTTTGACTTTTGCCACAGCCGAAGAGCAAGCAAGCGGGTCCGGAAAATGCATTTTTTTGAACCGAGAGTCCAATATTGTGGCTATAGCCAGTGGAGTCACTCTCTCTATTACACCCATTCTCTTGTCAATCTTTTCAAGAACCAGCGACTGCATTTCTTTGGCAAGAGAATCTTCAAGTTTGAGAGGTTTGATTTTCAAAATGAGGCAATGGATCAGTGGTATCACTTTACTGCTAGTGCAGTACTTATCACACTTCCTTGGTTGTAGCTTCGATTGGTCGCAGAAGATGCAGAACTGATGAAAGAATGGATAGTTCTGATGCAGTAAGCCTTGGTGGTGCATTTTTATGTCGAATGATTATGCCATTCACAATGGTGCGAAGATCCAAAAATTTCTCGATCATATAATACATACTGTTCCATCTGGTCGGGACATCTTGTATTAGTTTTGTTTCCTTCTGGGTTGCTTTACGTAATTCATTACTAGCTACATTGCTCTGTATGAACCATGTAATAATATCTTTGTCTTCAGTTATTAAGTTTCGCAGCTCTGTGCACTGCTGAAAAGAATTTTGTACAACCAAATTCAAGGTATGTGCAAAACATGGGATATGTTTTTTCCCAAAAGCTATATCGACGGCTTTCACCATGTTGGCTGCGTGTCTGTCACTACAGCCGAAACTTTATCTCTGTAAATACCCCAGTCTGTACATGTTTTCAACAGCATTTCAGCTATGTGTTCTGATGTATGTCGTTCATTTGATTTGTAAACTCCAAGGATAATTAAAAATAATTCATTACCAATACCAAAGTGAGCTGTTACTCCTAAAAAACTTCTCATGCTCATTGTTTCGGACCACATGTCAGTTGTAAGTGTGACGTTATCAATATTTCACAATTTTTCCTTGAAAACTGTTGATAATGCTTCGTATTTATCATCAACCCATCGAGTCACTGTTGACTTACTTGGGAGTTTATAATGCGGAGCTATAACCTTAATTAAATTAACCCTCATTTTCAACAATTGTGAATGGTTGAGTGTGCTCGAATGAATGCATTATTTATTTTCAAGTTTTATCACACCTGCTGAATAAGAGTAGATTTCTTCAAAACATGACACTTTAGATTTCTGTCGTTTTGGAGCTGAAGGACCGGAAGCATATTCTCTTGAACATACAGATTTTTCATTAGCTTCTTTAATCAATTCTACACCATCAGAGCTCGTTGACGGCAGCGAATCAGCAACTTTTCTTGTTTTATCGCTGTCAATATTTGAATTTTTCGAATTTTCACTATTTAACTCACGAAAAGCAGCCTCATGAACATTTTTTATGTGACCAATTAAGTTGGTTATATTGCCACAAGATTTAATAGTTTTTTGACACAGTCTACATTTTGCACTATTGATGTCCCCTTCAGTTTTATCAAACAACTTCCATACACTACTCTTCTTGGAAGGCGCCATCTTATATTACCTCATCACTTCACATAAATAAACAGCTAAAATTCAGAAATTTACTGTAACTAAGCTTAACATAACCAAGCAAGCTCGTGGAATATGGAATCACAGAGTCACAATCATGAACAGTACAGAACAGACACCATAGACCATAGTCTTCTTATTATGAGAGACACAGACAAAGTCTAATTTAATAACGTGAATTGTAGAATGGAAAATTTGTCAGAAAAAGCCAGAGCAGGGAACTGAAAAAAAATCGATATTTTATGAAAAACATCGATACATCGAGTAAATCAATGGCTTTCCAAAACATCGGATCGATTCGATGCATCGTATTAAAAACATCGAGTGAATTCGATGCATCGATGTATATCGAATATGTTCATGCCCAAATTTTGAATTTTTATTAGGAACAAGGTACCTATATTTTCACTCAATTCCAAAGATGAATTATATGAAATGATAAACAGCAAACTATCAATAAGTCATTGGAATTAAAATCACTTCAGGTTATCGTGTGATATTTTTCAATCAAATGACATCTGAAAAATTGTAATGGCGAATCAAATAACGAGTTCCCAATCCCTGTCTTCCTTAGGGACCCATAAATCTCGAATTCGAAGAAAAGGATCCGCTTATTAGAAATTCAGCCCCTAATGTTTTTCCAGGAACTGAGGCGGGACCTTATCGGACGAGAAGAGGCAGCCAACAATTCGAAAATCCCGAAATACTCGATTCAGACTTTCTGGAGGATAGTATAAATCTGGAATTTACACATTCGATTCCTGGTTTCGGGCAGTTTTTGGCTAGAGGAATGTCAGGTCCAGCTGAAGAGTGGGTAATGAGGATGATAAAGTGCGGGTTAACATGCGGGTTACCCTGACGTTATGTCCGGAACAGGCTGAAATATCGTTTGTTGACGTTGAAAAAGTTGACGAAGTCAGGATATTGTTTATGGAAAGGATAGTTGCGAAAGGTCGCTGACGATATATTTCCGAGTTGTGGTCAGGAATAGATTTTTGCTATATTTGCGTAATATATCAGTTTCAACACAAATATTCGCCACTTTTCACGCTTTGGGAATATTTGTGATGATGTGATTCGAAAACAAACATGTTTGCCTAGAGATTGTGTTATGTCGGCTATACACACAGGATGTTTCATCATAAACTGGATAAACATATGTATATGGTTCTGTAGATGACACCGGGACAATCATTTTTGTGACATATACGACATAACGCTTTTTGGTCACATCTGTGTATTTTTGGATGCTCGATTTAGAAATCGTGAAGAACCAGCAATGCTCGTGATTTTTTTTTCGATTGCCAAATTGAATTCCATTTTCTGAATGAACACTATTTCCTGAGAATTTCGGTGAAAAAAATTTCAACAAAATCGAACACAACTTTTTTCTTACATGTCTATTTAACTAATGAAAAGTTTCACGATTGTACCTTTCTTCATGCCCAACACGAATATGAGATAAGAATCGAAAAATAACGAACGGTTTTTTTTATAGAAGCCATTCAAATGTCTTGTTTGGAACTCCAACATAATAAAAAAAAAAACAGCTGGTTGGGCTATGAAGGCCAAAATTTTGAAATTCGGATGTCAAAGCTTTATAAATACACTTCGGAGCAATGAAATCGGCCAACCTTGAATTTGATACAATTTCAAACATGAATATCTGGCGAGCCGCTAGTCGGATTTTGATGTTTTTTTTTTAATTTCGAATTTTAGGTTGAACTGTCGATGATAATGTTATCTTAAGATACTTTTGTCTACATTTCAATTTCAGTATAGACGGAGTGTATAGATTTATAAAATGATTTTTTCTTCAACTTTGGCACACCCTGTGGATGAAAGGAGCCGCAGAAGGAGCCAACTGAAGTCCCATCTTTTCTGGTTATTTTGTTTTTTTTTTATCGTGTGTTTATCTCTATTATTACAGCCTAGAGGGCAACCTTCAAACAAACCTACAAAAAGTACACATTTTTCAAGAAGGGGTTTGGCAGGCGATCGGTACATTGGTGAGATTCTAGAAGAGCATGAGACATCGTACGTCGAATACATTGGCGAGACCTTTATTTTTATGCTTGACAATGCGAGACCGCACTCCGCCAGAATTGTCAGAGACTACATTGCAGCAGTCGATTTTCGAGTTATGGAGTGACCACCATGCAGTCCTGACCTGAACCCCATTGAGAATCTGTGAGATGAATAGAGACGAAGAGTTCCTTTTCCAGCGTCGATCCTGGCCTGTTCTGGAGACTTTTGTCGCGGTAGAGGAAGAGTGGCGAAACATCTGACAAGAAACAATAGTAAATACCCGCTATTAAAATATTTTTTTTTATTTTAACTACATAGGTACACAACTTTCAGAGAAAATGAAAAATATCTCAATAAATTTAGGTTTGTGTTAAAGATTATTGAATGGTTTTTCTTCCGATCTAGAGAACAGTTTCTTACAGAAGCAATCAAAGTCGAAAGTATGATTTCTTCGCATTGTTTTCTGGGCTTCCAAGACATCAGTTTTCCCCAATAATAGACATAAATTCATGATTAAGACACCACCACCAGAACATATGGTACTTCAGTCTCATTCCATTTGGCATTCGCTGCGGCGGTTCCTTTTGTCCACAGGGTGTGCTAAGGCCAAGGAAACAATCTTCGTTTCAATCTGGCACCCCGTTATACGGGGTGCTGGAATTCAATTGCAAACAGAGGTATCTTAACACAACATTATCACCGACTGTTAACCTACAATTTGAGAAAAAGATCATAAAAATTCGACCACCGGTTACCGAGAAATACTTATTTGAAATTGTGTCAACTTTTAGGTTGGCCGAATTCATTGCACCGAAGTGTAGTAATAAAAGTTCATCATAAAAAAAAGAATTTCAACGAAACTCTATTGGGAATCGAAAACCGATCTGGAAGTCGGTTATTCACAGAATTTGAAAATATTCTTTGAAACGAATCGACTCGAATTCCTCAGGGCGTAAAGCGAGAGATTTAATGATTGTTTCGAGAATGATTTCGGCATAACTATTAATTCCTACAATTCAACATACAGGATAAAGGAGGTAACTTCACTGAATTCAAGAACCTCTACTTTCTGGTGCTTGTGAAACGAAAATAAGTGTTTGTCCATCCCGTCCGCAGTGAAACACCATTTTCAAGATACCCCAAATGGCCAGGAACTAAACTTCACTATGGTATTCTTTATGAGCCTATTCATATGCTAGCTCGAAACCTATTCCTGGCTGGGAAACACAGGGGTAAGGTAATTCAGATAAAATATAATGTTGATGTACCCTACAGGTTATTAACAGAGGTTTCATGAGTGCTTGAAAACATCTTGAACATGTTTTAACTATATTATGCCGAGAGCAGTATTGGTTTTTCTGGGCCTACCACCAGAGTTTGTATCTGTTTAATTCCTTGTGGAACTCGTATCTGACTTTATATATCTATTTCTATCTCTATCTAGATTTCGACCTTGGAAATGAAAGACATCTCCTTTCTATAGTTTGACATAATATGAGAAATGGTCCTGTTGATACCTGTCGCCTGTTGCTGTCATGAAGTCACTGACACATCTGAATATTTGCTTTGCCTATATTTTGCTGCCCATCGGTTAAGGCTACAAAATCTTGGCTCGTGGTTCTTGAAACCAGAACAAGTAATGAATGTAGCACCCGGGAAGGTAGTGTAGTTCATCGAGACTCTAGTGCCGACTGGTAAATCGAGCGGGGTTGTACAGTGGATCAATCCCAAAGTGTATATATGACCCCCTTCTATTATCTGATCTTATCTGTGATTTGGCTTCCTGCAGGAAGAATAGAGTAGGAAGTAAGAACTGTCCTACTTAACTAAAACTCCATACGAGCTAGTGTTTGTAATCCTGTGTTTTATTTTCTGAACATTTCGTTCATTCCATTTTATCCATTCTGTCTCAAAATTCAAAGGCAGATCCTACTTAAGACTTCCAAATGAATCGAAGAGAATCTTTCATTCAGCGGAGGGATCACTTTTCGTAGAGAACCTTGTGTCTTTAATTTGATAGGTACCGCAAATAATTGATCGATTCGAAGCCGAAAAACTTCTTATGGTTCATGAATTAGTCAATTTCGCCCAAAAACATTGGAGTTATTCAAGGAATTCAGCGTCGTTTATAATCGGGTCTTCCTAACACGCTGTACACAATAATTGTAAATTTATGGAGCAGAATGGTATGGGAATGGAGACAACTCCGTTTATTCCAAGCCATTCGACATCTGATATGTACTTGAAGGGGGCAATGTTCCGAGATATCCGTGGGAGCTGGATATATAAGGATTATTTGAATTGGACGATAATTCGAACTGCTCGTACCCTCTGAATGATAATTTGTATATTCGGCGAACTGACATGGTATGAAGTTCCTTCTTCTTGACCCTTACACCACCAACCATCATTTCTGATAATATTCAATATTCAGTACAAATACCTCTTCTATCAATATAAAATTACACGATTCACTTTCATGATGAAGGAATAATGATTCAACCGAATCACCGAATATTGTAAAATAAAATGGAATTTGGTGCATTCATTGGAAATTTCGGAACTCATAACTTTCAAGGTGAAATCCATCAGTTGCTGTTGAGATTGTGTTCTTCTTATCTATGAGATTTTCGTAGATGAGTTTGTGTCATCGAAAGCAGACTCATCTTGTATTTCAATTTTGAATGGGTTATTCCAGTGAAATTAGGACATAGTAATTTTACATTTTCCTGGCATTTCGTTCGCTTGTATGAAACAACTCGATTGGAAACGCACACGGTGTATCTCAAAGAAGGTTTCAGTAAAAATGGAGTGCTTCTGAAAGACACAGAACTGGAAGACCCAGAAGACCTACCACCAGAATACGAGAGTGCTTAGTTCTAATACCAGCACGAGGAATCGTTAGGTCGACTTAAAAACAATTGTATTGATCTGTTACATACCTTGTGTTAACTCAAGGGAGAGAAGAACACGAAGCTCTTTACTCCTGATTCGAAACCAAAGAAATTGTCTGACTTGATGTCCTGAAATAATGAAATGGAATAATTAATGGAATATTCAGACGATCCCAGATACAAGAGCATATCTCTACAGTGATTCATGTGGAATAAGGTCGAACCTGCAGCAAACAATCATCTCAAACGAAACATTTTGTTGGGGGCAGGCAGAATGCGTTCATGTAGTGGCAACCAGATGACCGATCATGTGTGTGGCCTCCTCCCCTACTTCAACGCATTCCCGGAATTCCCTGCCTGCCCCAAATAAAATGTTTAGTTTGAAGAGTTTTTTTTTTTTTTCGAGACATTCTCAATTTTCAACCTATGCCCAGACATTCACAACAGCCAAGACCTAGCCGGGATTTGAACCCGCTACCTTTTGACACCCTACTCAACTCTTGAGTTCATCAGACTACTGAGGCAGTCTAGTTTGAAGATTATTGTTCGCTGTAGAACGCGGTCAATCTTATACAACAGGTATCACTGCGAAAGTTCATTAAGCCAGTTCATGTTCAATATCGCGAACACCTTAGTACCCAAAGGGGCAAATCGATATTTCATTGAAAATGCAAGCATCAAGAATATATATATATATAATCGTTAAACCCTTTTTACCCATTGGGTGTAGGGATAATGTGTGTTTGTCCTCTACGAGTTCAAATAATCGCTCCATATTTTTCTATTCTTCGATATACGCCTTGGTGTGTTGACTTCCGTTCCCCTCTTCTCCAAAATTCCTGCAATTACTTCGTTCCAGCTTTTTTCAGGTCTTCCTCGTCTTCTTTTCCCAATTTCTTTGGCCTCCCAAATCCTCCTCGTCAACATCTCTTTCTCCATCCTATTCAAATGTCCCGACCATTCCAATTGTCTCCTCTCCACAAATTCTTCCAAAGATTCCACTTGTAATTCCTCTCTAATTGTTTCATTCCTTATCCTATCCCTTCTAGTCACTCCCTTCACTCTTCTCAGGTACTTCATCTCCATGGCCTGTAATCTTGACTTTTCTCTTCTGTTCAGTGTCCACGTTTCACATCCATATGTCAAAATTGGTCTGTAGACGGATTTGTACACCTTAAGTTTTGTGGACTTCGAGATTTCCTTCTTGTTTATAATGCCTGATCTTATAGCGTGATATAGTTTATTTGTCTTCTCTACTCTATTGTCAATTTCATTAATTTGTCTCCCATGCTCCTCAAAAATTACTCCAAGATATTTATATCTATCAACCTGTTTGATTATTTGTCCTTCCAGGTACACTCTCAGCTTTCTCTCAGTTTTTGCTAACGCCATCACCTTAGTTTTATCACTATTTATTTTCATCTCATACTCCGTTATAACTTCATCCCAAATTTTCAATTTCCGCTGCAGTCCTTCCTCGCTTCTGGCCAGTATTACCACATCATCCGCGAATACTAGCTCTGACACACATACTCTTTCCATTTTATGGAACCCCACTGTTATTGTTCCGGTCCTTTGTCTACTTTTTTTAGTAATATTATCCATGAGGGCTATGAATAACAATGGGCTCAATCACCCCCCCCTCCTGTCTCAGACCCCTTGTTGTCACGAAATTCTTTGAGATTCTCCCCTTCAGTATTATCTGGTTTTCAGTATTTTCATACATCTTCTTTATTAATCTGATGAGCTTCCTACTGACTCCTCTCTCTCAAAGCGTTCCACACTGTCTTCCTCTTAACCCTATCAAAAGCTTTCTTTATGTCCACAAAAGCCAGGTATAGCTCTCCTTCCGTTCCCATCAATGTCCTTCTCATTAATTCCTTTAAACTAAAAATGTGATCTTGTACACTATGGTTCCTTCTAAATCCACTCTGTGAGCTCAACAACTTCTTTTCTATCTTCTGTCTTACTCTGTTTTCTAAAATCTGTTCATAAATTTTTCTGACCGTGCTCAATAACGTGATTCCCCTGTGATTTTTGCAATCTTTGTTGTCTCCTCCCTTGTGTATTGGTACCAATAATCCTACTTCCTATTCCTTTGCTATTTCCTCGGACTGCCAAACTCTTTCAATAATCCTCCACAACACTTCAAATCCTCTATCACCCATATTCTTCAACATTTCTGCACTTATCCTATCATTTCCTGGAGATTTACCCATTTTCATCTTCTTCGGTGCTTGTATCAATTCTTCCCTCTTTATAGTAGTTGGTTCTTCTTCCTCTTGAATGGCTTCCTCGCTCTCATTGTCCTCCGATATATCGTCTGTCTCATCTTGTTCTCCCAGTAAATCCTTGAAGTATTCCTTCCATCTTTGTAGAACCTTTTCTTCATCCTTATATTTCCTTTCTCATCTTTTATATTGAGAGTTAATTCTGTTCTTTTGCTTTCTTTCATGCTTTTCACTGCAGAATAAAATAGTTTTGTATTTCCCTTGCTGTCCATTTCCAATTACTTGCCGAATTCCTCCCAGCTCCTCCGTTTCGCCTCTTGTATAAACTCTTTCACCTTTTTTCTTTGTCTCTTATAATCTTCCAGTGTTTCGGGATTCCTCGCCTGCAAATAATTCTTCCAGAGTTTTTTCTTGTTCTGTATTTCCATCTTGATACTTTCGGACCACCAGCTTGTTTGTTTATTCTTCAAAACTTTCTTGGTTCCACATATTTTTTTAGCAGATTCTATGAGGGCGTTCTTGAATAACTGCCACAATTTCTCCAAGCTTCCGTTGTTATATGCATCCTCAGTTAGTTGTTCCCCCAAGTTTTTCTCAACTTCATATCCGAATCGATCAGCAATGTCCTTCTCTCTCAGTTTGTAGTATTTGATTGTTTCCTGGCTTCTTTCTTTCCTCAAGCTAACACCTGAGAGTTTTCCATCCAATTTCCTCCTAATTTTAGCAATCAATAGGTAATGATCACTCGATATATCAAACCCCCTGTATACTCTCACATCTTTTACTTGGCTTCGGTTTGTTTCCTCTATCAGTACATAATCTATTATTGATTTTTCCCTCCTTGATGCAACCTCTCTTGTGTATTTGTGGGCATCCTTGTCTTCGAAGAAAGAATTGGCTATAATGAACCCGTGTATCCTGCAGAATTCTATTAACCTCTCACCATTATTATTCAATAGGTCTTCACCATACACTCCGATACATCGTGGTTGCTGGTTTCTTCTTTTCCCCACCCTTCTATTGAAGTCCCCTGCGATATAAACCCTTCCCCTAGCTTCTTCCAACACCAGAGTTAATTCATTCCAGAAATGATTTTTTTTCCTCCTCCTTTCCGTCTTCGTTAGGTCCGTAAATGCCTATCACTGTCTCCACCTCCCCTCCATAATTCATTTCAACTGATATTATCCTCGCACTGATTGCTTCCCATTTATTTAGATACTTTTCCTCCACATCTTCTTATTAGGCACCCTACTCCACCTTTGGCTCTTTCCTCTTGTTGTACACCACTCCATATGAATGTATGCTCGTCATCTAGTACCATCTTCCCATTGCCCTTCTTCTTTGTTTCAGTTATTATCAATATATCCAATTTTGCATTCTCGTATTCACCACAAATCTCTAACTCCTTTCCCGAAATGCCTCTCACATTCCATGTTCCAATCCTACATATGTCCACACTCCTGTTTTCTCCCATGTGTAATGTTTTTTCTTGCTGTTCTATGTCCGGTTTTGTATCTTCCATATTTCTCATCCGTTTCCGCCTTTTTATCCCAAGTTTTTTGCCAAATTCAGATTCCCTTCCACGCCTTGTCTTCGCCATAATTATTTGTCCACCCTTATCCATCTCCACTAGTTTTTTGAAGAGTGACCTCCTCTATATATGCTTGTTTCTTCTTTCTCTCTCATCCCTTGTTCGTTGTCATCCCAAACAAAAAGGTTCCCTTCTATTGATATCTTCTTATATCCAACTCGCACACTTCTTCCCTTACTTTTTGAGCGCTCGAACTACTTACACGAGGGCTATATCATTTCGTCACGATGTCTGTATTTATCGAATTTTGAGCCGAAAATGTGCCGTAAGCACGATAACTCTCGAACGGAAGGTCCTAGAGACTTTTAATTTTCAGTGCGGCTTCAGTTCCCAAATGCCGAGGTTAAGTTCGTTAACGAGCAGAATTCCACTAGGGGTTCCGTAAATATGGCCATTCGAAGTTTTGATTTTCTGATTACTCCGAAACTACACGTTCACCGAGATGAAATTTTGCACTCAGATGGAAAATGTCGTGTTTGAGGTACTCACAAAATTTTGTCGAGATCGCATGACCAGAACCATAGAAACCATAGAAAATTATAATTTTGTAATGGAAAGGCCTAGGGACTTGAAATTTCCTGGATAGGTGGGGATCTCGAATGTCGCGCTCACTTTCATCCATGAGCAAAATTAGGACTAGGAGTTCCGTGAATATGGTCGTTCGAAATTTAATTTTCTTGATAATCTCAAAACTACGGATTCGATCTTGACGAAATTTTTTATTTGGATGGAGAATGATATATTCAAGCAGCATTTTTTTCAGATCGCATGACCAGAACCATAGAAAATTATAACATTCGAACGGAAAGGCCTAGGGTCTTGAAATTTTCAGGGTAGGTTCGTATCGCGAATTTCGCGTTCACGTTCATCAATGAGCAAAATTAGACTAGGGGTTCTGTGAAAATGGCCGTTCAAAATATTTTCATCGTGATCATTTCGAAACTACTCATTGGATTGGAATAAATTTTGCACATAGATGAAGAATAATGTGTTCAAACTACGTGGAAAATTTTGTCCAGATCGCATTACCTAGACCATAGATACCGTCAAAAATTCTAGCGAATTATCGAAAAAGAAAATTGGTCACCTAAACTCTAAAGCACTGACGTGAAGTCTGGAAAGTTTGAAATTTTTTTTGGCAGCTGTCAAAATTTTTTAATTGGTTTCTAAATTTGGAGAATGCGAATTCGCCTAAAAGTTGAATGAACGAGCGCTCAAAAGCTCCTGACTTCACGGCAGTGCTTTTCATCATTTTTCTACTCTGCTTCTTTCGAGAATCTGCTTTCGAACTTGTCTTTCCTTTGCTGTTAGATCATTTTCTATATAAACATCTTTACCTCTCAATTTCTGTTTACTCCTCATTATAATCTGTTTCTGATCCCAACTGGCGACTTCAGCGACTATCATCTCCAATTTCATTCCTCGGTTTATTTTGTACGCTTTATTTATGTCAACTTTCAATTTCAATTCTTCATCAATGAGCCTTTCCACCTCTTCTTTTTCCTTTCCATCGCTAGCTCTCAAATTTTTGACCACTATATTATTTTTCCTCCTCATCTTTTCCTCACGATCCACCTTCTCCTCCAAAACTCGTATTTTCCCCTCCAACTCTTTCCTTTCGCCTTCCCATTTCTTATCTCTCTCCTTCATTTCCTCTCTCAAATTCTTGACTTCCAATTTCACTTCCTCAGCATTTTTTCGTATCTCTAATTTCATCTGCTCCATCATCCCCTCAAACATTCTCTCCAATCTCTCGGTATCCATCTCTTTTCCCCTGTTTTTGATAGTTGGCGATTTCAGTACTTTTTTAGACTTCGCAAAAATATCTTCTTTCTCCTCTTCGCTTCTATTTATTTTGTTATCGCCCTTTTTCATTTGCGATCTCCGGTTACTGCACCCCCTTCAATTTTTAGAATATTTTCCCCACTCCGTAACTAACGTGCGTCGACAGGACAGTTGCGCCGGATCCTTACTCGGTTCAGGAACCGACCCGTCTCTCTCGATAGCTGGTCAGTTACAGAATTTCTATATGTATTCTTCTGTTATTGTTCGATGTTATCTACAACCTTGATATATAATTTTGTGAAACTTTTGTTGTAACTTTTACTCTAAAACTTATCAGCACCAATTCTAATCACCACCCAACTTTCTTCCACCTTATATCACCGTTTCTAACCAATTTATTCAAATTTCACCACTTATCTCGCTGATTATCTTTTCCGTGACACGACCGTTTTTATCAGTTTAGCGTCGACGAACTCAAACTCGCATCAAGAATATATTAATCAAAAATAAACAACCAGAAGCTTTTTTTGGGGTAGCCAAATAGTTATTTAATCAACTAGTTCATTAATGACAGCGATTAATGGTCGAAATATTTTAGCGCGTGAGCGGAGCGAGCGCGTTAATGTTGGAGACTATTAATCGCTGAATTAATAAACGAGTTGATTACAAGATTTTTCCGTCGATCTCATCAGGAATTGAATATAAATTCTGGATCGAAACCAATTTTTATTTTGCATGATATACAAATTTGACGTAATACAAATTTCTATGTTCATTTCCATATATTAATATTTATGCTTCCTATAGAACAATTCGAAAAATTCATAGAGGGAATATTGGACATGTTGTGACATTCTGAATAGTTTACATTTATTTCATTTCCTATAATGTCCGATAAGGAACGTGTGGATGAAGTGGAGGTTGAAGTATTATTTACTTTGGAACTATTACGACATAAAAATTTTTCTGCAGTTTCTATTTTATTCTGAATGGAGTTTTCAATATACCCTTCTGCAACAGAAGTTGATTTCCAACCACCAAGTCTTTTGATGGCTGAAAAATCTGCACCACTGTCAGAAAGAATAGACGCAGAAGAACGCCGAAAACAGTGACCTGTATACAAATGTGGTTGCTCTAATTTAAGAAAGTTTGCAATCATTGACGGTAATTTAGAAAATGTATTAATTTCAACTGGTTGTGTCGAGCATTTATAGTTCTTATAAAAAACGAAAAATCTTTCGTGTGGAGTGTGATCTGGCCTCAAGGATATATCTCTCTTTATTATGTTTAAAAGTGTATGCTCATCATTATCCACCACAGTGAATATCCTGTTCGAATGTGTTTTCGATGAATTCACTGTCACCAAAAATTTCGATCCCATATCTTGTACATCCTTTCTCTGCAACCCCAACAATTCATCTTTTCTCAATGCACGCGCTACTCCGAATATCAAAGCGACCTACAAATCAAACAATGATAGTTATTTCACTATAACGAGATAATGAGAATAAGTTGGAATAACGATTCAATTGAGTTTCATTTTTACCTTCGACATCAAGAAAACACTATCAGGAGCATTCGCTATGAACTCTTTCACATGTTCTTTTTCGAGAACTTTTGATTTTTTTGGGATATATCCCTCTCTTTTCCGTTTAATAAACATCACCTGTTTGTGGTATCTGCTTATATCAGTATTGTCTTTCACATTTAGTGTTGATTTCAGCATCGAATATTTTGGTCATAAACCTGCTAGATGCCCCTTTTCTGCAATACCCGTAAAGTATGCCAACAAAACCGTTTCCGTAAAGTTCCGAACCTTATTGTCCTTGCACCAAGATCTGAATTCAGCGTAGGTTTTCTCATATAAATGGCGGCTCTTTTCAGGAAGCAGACTCAAAGTTGCTGCTTCAGCAGTTTTTGTCACATCTGGCGGTGTCAAAGGGATATTTTCTTCGTTATTCATTATGTAGTAGCGTAACGGATAAAATCAGATTCTGATCGAAAGCGAATAAATAAATTTGACAGCTGGATCGAGCTCCGACATAGATGCATCTATGCTCCGACTGAATATTTTATAATCGGTTGCCATGATAATCATGCATCAATACAAGAAATCATGCATTAATAGGGGTCATTAATGGATGGTTTCGAGTGCGTCAAAATGAATTTTTATTCTATGGTCGACGGAAAATGTTATTAATAATTCGGAAGTTAGTATTGGAATGCAGTTTCCCGCCGGAAATATCGATATTGGGGAAGGCTGAGTTTTATACTCAATTTACTTCATGTAATAAGCTCATATGAGCTACCGGGAGAACTCTGTCAGAGAACGACGGATGAATGAATTATATCGAAGCTGATGGTTATCCAAATTTCTTTCAAATGGATTCATAAAGGAAAAGAATTATTTTAACATAACCAACAAATGAAACATTCATCATTCCTCCAGAATATCGCTGTTTATATATTTGGACCATTACTGCCAAATTAAGTAAATGATATTCATTCATTTCCACGACGCCCTGCCATATAAGATAATGCGAACATCCCCTTATAGTCTTGGCCGTATCATGAAACGAGATAAATTCACAGAATTTAATTAAAACCCATGAACGCCCTATATAAACTCACAAGTGACAGCAATAATGTTTTATACCTACATGTCACACTAAGGTTTCTGTCCTGATTATCAGACACCCTGGTGACTCCACCTAGTCAACGTATGTTTCTGAGCTTTAAATGTTATAACGGGTGGAAGGAGAATATACTAGATGCAGGGTTGTGTAAATAAGCCGCTTCATGCCTCTGAAATTAAAAAGATATTTTTTCCTTTAGTTACTTGAAATGAACAGTTCTTAGCTTAGCTGTGCAAAAAGGTCCACAAATTTTATATTCTGAATGCAAAGAAAAATGATGCAATAGGAACAAAAAACTTTTCACTAAAGTCAATTAGCTCCTGCAGATCTAACATTAGCTTATCATATAATTATTTTGGAAGTAGAACTCCAAATGAATCAACAGCCCAAGCAAACTGTCAGGAAAAACAGTATTGAGATCTCCTTCAATATAAAACCTTGTATTCATTATTTCGACATTCCTTATTTGAGAATGAATTAACTAATTTCTCGAAAAAATTGTTGTCTCAACTCCGAATAACCTGAAATATATGAAAATTCAACACCCAGATAATATTTTTTCAATATTCTGAATAAATTGATAAATGGATAATATAATCACGAAATATTACAACCCTCGATGAATAATTCGTGTTTTCCTCTTCCGAAGTTGTTTCTTGATATTGAAAGAAGCTAATTGCCTGGATTTCATTCTACAATTATCAGTTCGGTCTAGGTCGTTTGAGGGTTGATAATTCAGGGAAACAATTCGGAAAGAATAATATCTCCAGAATTATGTAGTATGAACAACCATTGAATTCCTTATGTACCAAATATATTGTTATTTAATTTCTTTTGATTCGAGTTCCTGTAATGTTCAATTCAGTGTTGTCATTCGAATGTAAAGGGAAGGTCAGCATAGTTTAATGTTAGTCTCAATAAATATAGCATTTTTTGTTTCAGCAAAAGGTAATATTTATAGATTCATTGGATCAGAATAGTTCTCTAATATTTTTCAACAATTCAAAAAGGTAGCGGCGCATATTTACTGTTGAAGCTCAAGCTATCCAGAAGATTCACATCATTATATTCTTATATCTTATATTCAACCTGGAAATCTTGAATATCAACATTGAATAATGAAGTATTTAAATTATGAAGCTTATTATATGAGAATTAGCATACGATTAATTCAGTAGAATAATCACATTTTGATAATTCAAATTTTTTTTTCGTAAACGTGTTTACGACTCACCCAAATTTTCGGTTATAAGATTGTGTCTTCGGTCACTCAGAAAATGACTGTTGCATATACAAAATTGCGTTTGGGTGCTATTTAGTGGTTTTGTTTTTGGCAAAATATCACTTGCCCCATTAATAGAACAATAAATTTGACAAAAAGGTTCGAGGTGGGTTATTGTTCAAAATATTTATGCCTGAATATGATTCGAATTCATTTGGTTGATTTCCTTCATCAACGGAATAGATTCAGCAAATCCATTAGTTGAAATCGTTTTGATACTCGCCGGTTTGTGATATGAAGATATAATTTCAACGTATTGTGCTTTTGCCCGAATATCTGTATTTAACGAAAATTTGGGGTCAAATTAAATTCTGCTGACAGTCCATTCGTAAACAAGATAATGTTCGAAAGAAAATGCCAACGTTCTGAAGCTCTGTAAATAGCTGTGAAGGTTTATGTGTAAATTCGAAAGTATCGTTCAGCTATATAATTTCAATTTAGACCCGAGTTCGTTCATTATGAGCGAATACTTATATGTGCACAATATTCACAAACTTTCTTGGTGCTACACTTTTTTTCAAATAAATAATATCTGCCATGAAAGTGCATTCGTAAAAAATTCGCTGGCCGAGTGGCTTTCGTCACGACACGACACTTTGGCACGGAATTTACCATTTGCGATAAACTTCAAGTGTACATAAATAAACGAAAAGGAGAAATCATCTGTATACCTAACAACATACCGATTATATTTGAATTTCCGTTCTATCTGTTTCTCGTATTTTCAAAGTTAGTTTTCTTGTGTTATAACAACGAAGTGTGATCAAGGAACACAGCTGAAATATATTTAAAATTTCAAGCCACAACATAAACCGAACCAACATATACGGCACCGAACACTTGAACTACGGCTGAAAAATCCTCAAATGAGAATTGCCTCAACGAAAGCACTACACATGATCCATACTGAAGTGAAAGTTTACAGGATGCAAGAAATTGCAATGTTTATAAGTGCTTATTTCCATTGGAAATGAGGTTTTTACTCAACACATAACATGAAAAGAACTATTGAGGCTCTTACACAAGTTTTCTATATGCGCACACCATCAGTATGTCTTATCTCGAAATGAATTCTTTCGGTTTTATCAATGTTGCACCACTTTATAAAGCTCTCTTTGCAAAAGCACACTCTTCAAAAGTATGAGCAGTAACCGCCATCGAAGAATCATCGGCAAATAAAATGATCCTCATCAATCTCGTCAGTGAGGACAAACCCTGGCGACTCAGCCCACCCATGAATAACTGACGTAAACTGACAGGAAGATCATAAATGAGAAGCAAAAATAAAAGTGGTCCAAGGACAGATCTCTGAGGCACTCCCAGGTAAACATCATATTCAGAAGATGCAGAAGAGTTCTGAACTCTGACTGACATGGATCTACCCTCAAGATAACTGCAGAGCCAATCCAAAAACAAGCCCCGGAAGCCCAAGTTGAAACATTTATCACTTATAAACTTGAAGAATAAACTATCAAAAGCTCGAGAGTGATCGAAAAACAGACTCACAACATATCTACCACGATCAAGTTTATCATAAACAAACTCAACTAATTCAATTGCCGCCGTCTGAGTGGATCTGCCAGATCGAAAGCCATGCTGGGAGCATCTAATATGCCGTTTTTGTCCAAATACCTCATTATTCTTTTGAAAACAACTCTTTCGAAGATCTTAGAAAAACGCAAAAGATGGATATTGGCCGAAAGTTCATGATATCATAAATATTTTTTTTTGTAGATTGGAACAACTAAGGCCTTCTTCAGTAGAAAAGGAAAAACCCCTGAGCTCTCGCTTACATATAGATCAATACAATGAGCTAAGTGATCACATAAATATACTGGAATTTATTGATTCCGAAATATGAGCAGAAATTGAATCAACTCCGGAACTTTTCTTATTGATCAGAGACTTGATTACGTCAGCCACCTCACAAGGCAAGACTGAAATGAAGAAAAATGTCTTTTCCACCATGCTAGATGTTGTACAATTGTGCAGTATATTTTGAACAAGTTGGATCGCCTGGAATTACTCCTGATTGAAAGAGATCCCATTATTATGAGCATTGTGGAGCACTGGTGCAATTCTGACAGTGTGAAAACAATGGTGAGCCCTGGTTACTTTCTGGCCGATTATTACTGCCGACCTCATCGATCACAAGGTGGTTCGATGATTTGTGTGAAGAGTTGTCTAAAAATTTAAAAACTGTGCGTGTCAGTATTTTCTGAAGAGATGCACTGTCAAATCAATGAAACTTTAGTGGTAGCGGATAACCAACAGATAGGCATACTAAGCCTTTATCGACCTTGTTCCGGAAATGTGCACTTATTTCTGGATAAGTAGATACTGCTTTAGTTTGTGTTCTTGGTCGGTTTATGATGTTTTTTGTGCGATCTGAACATTGATTATTTCAACAGTGAATGTATTGATCGTAAATCACTTATATATTTGATGGATTGTTTCAGTTTGAAAATCTCTTCGGAAGTCTTTTCAGACTGTAGCGGCCGTAACGCTTCTTCAAAGGTGGATTATGTCCTGTCTGATACTGAAGTTTACAATGTGAAGGTCTTTGAGGCTTTCATAGGTGACCTCCGAGCTATGCTTGTGGATTCCAATACTCAATTGGATATGGATGTTGATCAGTCTGTGCCGAGGATGGTCAGAAACTTGAATCGGCACAATCTCACTACTTTTGGATTTCATCTTTCAAGTTGTAACTTTCGATCTAGCTATGAATCTGAAGATGTCGATGAATTTTTCAAGGTACTGATAGATGAAATCCGGAATACATTTGACATTCGCTGTCCATTGGTTAGTTTAAATAGTAATAAAAAATCAAGTTGAAGGTTGGGTCACTCCTGAAGTAATTTCTGCTAAAAATGAACTGATGAAACTACGTTGGTTACATATACATTCCTGATATAAGAGTACATACAGTTCTTATAAAAATGCTGAATTATGTTATTCTTTGTTTGTAAGAAATGCAAAACTAAAATTTTATAGTTCACTCATTGAAAAGTCGAATAATAAAAACAGGACAGTATGGTTTCTCGTGGATGCTTTGAGTGAACGGGGTTGTGAAAAGGGTAAATCCATCGAACTGATTATTGATGGTGTCCTTCATGGGAACAACGAGGAGTTTGCAGAATTCTATGCCAACCATTTCTCGAGTATAACCGAAACACCCCTCTCCCGTTATTACGGAGTTTCCACTCCGACATGCATAGTCAACTGTAAACGTCATAAATTTTCGACTGAAGTAGTGCCAGTTAGAACGATCTAGAGCCTTATCATACTCAGAGCTTGGAATATACACCTTGAACGGAGAATAACTCTCCGGAAATTTGGAGGTGTGTCGCTCACCTTTTACAGAGGAAAATTTGCTCCTCAAGAAGTCTCTTAACTAGTGAGCCGTTGTTTCATTCAGGTTTTAGATTCGAAATGTGAAAATTTTTCATTTTTTCCATGCCCTCAACGGATGTGTTTCCTGAACAACTTCCAACAACCAGTGTTTTATTATTTTTTTGAGCTTATCGTCTATGAGAAACAACCCTCCATTCCTCGTTTTCTCTTCTATCTGAGGATATCCTATGTCTGTCATAAACTCGTAATACGCGAGAATTTTCCATTCTTTCAATTTATGTTTAGAACTTTGTTCTTGTGAATCGGTAGTTGAGCTCTTAGGAGCGTCAACAGTTGCGGAATCGTTAAGATTTATATTAGGACGCAGATCAAACTGTAGTGTCAAGACATAATTTTTAGCAGTATGTATCTAGTGAATGGTTCCTGAAACACCGATGTTTATAATATGAATTTTCACTACTACAATCCTCACGGAATTTCACACGAATCTTCATTTCGATATTCAACAACTGACAAAGTTTCAATGCGATAGAATCGACATTTTTCGAATCAATGAAAAAAAAACCGATTAACGTATTCAACGGCGCACTTCTGAGGTAGCCTGAAAATATAAAAATTACGAAGAGCACTGCCGTGAAGGCAGGAGCTTTTGAGCGCTCGTACATGCACCTTGTAGGTGGATTCGCATTTTCCAGTTTTAGAAATCAATTGAAGGAATTTTCGACAGCTGTCAAAAAAATTCTGAAATTCTGGTGAAACTCCAGACTTCATGTCAGTGCTTCAGCTGATCAATTTTTTTTCGATAATTCGCTAGAATTTTCTACGGTATCTATGGTCTTGGTGGAGCGATCTGGACAAAATTTTGCACGTAGTTTGAAATCATTATTCCTCAGCTAGGTGCAGAATTTCATTCCAATCAAATCGGTAGTTTCGAAATGATCAGGAACAGAATATTTTGAATGGCCATATTTACGGAACCCCTAGTCTAATTTTGCTCATTGATGAACGTGACCGTGAAATTCGCGATCCAAACCCACCCTGAAAATTTAGAGTTCCTAGGCCTTTCCGTTCAAAAGTTACAATTTTCTATGGTCTCTATGGTTCTGGTCATGCGATCTGGACAAAATATTGTTCTAATATATCATTCTCGATTAAAATACAAAATTTCATCTCGATCGAATCCGTAGTTTCGAAATGATCGAGAAACCAAAATTTCAAACGACCGTATTTACGGAACCCCTAGTATAATTCTGCTCATTGATGAACGCGAACGCGACATTTCAGATCCACACCTATCCTGAAAATTTCAAGTCCCTAGGCCTTTCCGTTCGAAAGTTATGTTTTTCTATGGTTTCTATGGTTCTGTTCATGTGATCTGGAGAAATGTAGCTTGAATATATCATTGTCCATTAGTATACAAAATTTCGTCACGATCGAATCTGTAGTTTGGAAATTATCAAGAAAACTGAATTTCAAACGACCATATTTACGGAACCCCTAGCATAATTTCGCTCATAGATGAAAGTGATCACGACAATCGAGATCCACACCTATCCTGAAAATTTCAAGTCCCTAGGCGTTTCCGTTCGAAAGTTACAATTTTCTATGGTTTCTATGGTTCTGGTCATGTGATCTGAACAAAATTTTACATGTAGCTTGAACACCTCATTCTCCATTTGAGTGCAAAATTTCATCTCGATCGAATCTGTATTTTTCAAGTAATCAGTGGAACAAAACTTTGAATGGCCATATTTACGGAACCCCTGGTGGAATTTGGCCCATTAACGAACTTAACCGAGGCATTCGGGAACTGAACCCACACTGAAAACTTCAAGTCTCTAGGTTGTTCCGTTCGAGAGTTATCGTGCTTACGGACGGACGGCCGGACGGACAGACTCGAATTTTCCGACGGATTCGTCATCAGTGAGTCGAACATAGTCGATTGAGACCGTTTTCGGCTCAAAATTCGAAAAATACAGACATCGTGACGAAATGATATAGCCCTCGTGTAAGTAGTACGAGCGCTCAAAAACTCTAAGCTTTTTCTTTCGAGAGTAATCGTGTTTACGAGCGGCGAGACGAACAGACAAAATGGGATTTGACCATAAATATTTCGAAGTCCGTGTTTAAACCATTCTCAGCTGAAAATTCGAGATTTTCAGACATTTGGCGAAATGGTAACGCCCTTGATGATAAAAAAATTATATATTATGGATTTGATATTTACAGCTTGTTCTACGTCTAGCTTGTTCTAATGTAATAGAAACATGTTTATTCTTGATATGGTTCCAAATTGAAACAGAAAATTATTGTTATATCAATCAGGATCTGTTTCGACCTATAAGTTTTACAGTCAAATGACAGCTGTAACAATTACTCGAATCATAATAATTAGGATTGATTTGTTATTATTCATATGAGAGCCGGAATTCCCACTTCTTCGATATTTGCACTATATAATACATTTCCAGCTCGCACCTTTATTCATTTTCATATGCCTATTTTCCCATTATATACATATTCATATCTAATATTTGGGTTGGGTTGCGATTTCTTTCCGTTTGTATTCTTACTTTTGATATCATTCACTTTTCATATCATTCGGGGTTCGAATCCTCCGGTCGGGAAAGAAACTTTCTGACATGGAGCACGGTTCCACCATTCACTGTTGGGTAAACAATTAACAGTGCTGTGCCTCAGGTGGCGTAAGGACACAGTAACAAAGCCTACACAGAACACAACCGGGTTTCCTAACTCGCACAAGCTCTGAGCTTCTGAAGTTTTGAAGCTTCTGAGGGGTCTCTCAGAGACCTAGGAGAGTCGGGATATAAACAATAAACAAACAATATACAATATATTGTCAAATTTATTCGGGAAGCCAATTTGGTCCAAGAGACGAATGTATGAAATGAAAACTTAAATCGAACTCCAGACAGTCGCTGAATAAGGACAGCTTCAAAATTGTTGCTTATGTATTGCTAGAAAGCACACAACTCAATTTGTTCAGTGAAATGAATATGGTTCAAGCAGGGAAATTGTCCTCAGAATAGAGTTGTTCAACATTTCAGATCGATTCAACATCGGAAATTGGGTCAAATTCCGATAGCTCAGTTAATTTGATGGGTACACTATGAAACCATTGAAAATCAATAGAAACTTCATATGTCAAGGCAACTTTTTACTCCCTCCATCCCCGAGAACCATTCACAAAACGTTCACAACCACATAACTTCTCAAGTTAGAAAGATATGAGCAAAATGATAGACCTCATAGAAAATGGCCACTAATTTTTTCCTTCGATTAAATTGCCTGTCACAATGGACAATGGACACTCCAGAAGTGATCGGATCGTATAGAAGGTGGAATGTGCAGTTTTCTCCACACCATTTCGTGGATACGGGGAAATCGAATACAGCGTTTTATCGAAACACATACATTTCAGTAGTAGTCTGCCATCTCGTGGCCCATTCTGAAAGTAATTTAGGAACGGTGTCCCATCATAAATTACGAAGTTCTGTGATGCCTGCACGCACCTCACGTATGAGTTCGAGGATAGCTGCTCAACGTTTCGGTTAATGAAACTATAAAAACAATGTTGTGCTGTACGCTCATTGGGATGTAAGTAATTGTAAATCATAGCGCACGCAGGGCTGCGAGGGTTTACAGTTCAGGAATTAATCGCCGAGGGATTTGACTTGTTTCAAATCGTTGTTTCGGGGCGTTATTTCCATTTGTTAGTAGAATTAAGACTACCGGAGAAGAGACTTCGAGATATTTCCGGTTAATTAACCCCGACCTTCGAAATCATTTGAGAAATAAATTATATTAAGTTTTGGAGGAAGCAACAATTCAAAAATTTACCCGTTCTATAGGACTTCCCATTGACCATAAAATATCGGTCCACCCTTTTCGAAAATTCGATACATGTATTTTGGGTGTTGCATATAGGGAGATGAAATCGAAAACTGAATTACATTTCTCACAATAGAGCCATTGAAATTTGAAAGTTCATCAATATTAAGAAACTCATTCTAAAACGACTGCTAACTAGAATTTTCTACGGTATTTATGGTCTTGGTGATGCAATCTGGACAAAATTTTGCACGTAGTTTGAATACATTATTCCTCAGTTACGTGCATAATTTTTATTCCAATCCGATCAATAAATTCGAAACTATCAGAAAAAAAAATAACCCCTAGTCTAATTTTGCTCATTGATGAACGTGACCGCGATATTCGCGATCCAAACCCACCCTGAAAATTTCAAGTTCCTAGGCCTTTCCGTTCAAAAGTTACAATTTTCTATGATTTTTATGGTTCTGGTCATGCGATCTGGACAAAATATTGCTTTAATATATCATTCTCGATTAAAATACAAAATTTCATCTCGATCGAAGCCGTAGTTCCAAAATTATCGAGAAAACAAAATTTCAAACGACCGTATTTACGGAACCCCTAGTATAATTCTAATCATTGATAAACGTGAACGCAACATTTCAGATCCATACCTATCCTGAAAATTTCAAGTCCCTAGGCCTTTCCGTTCGAAAGTTATGATTTTCTATGGTTTCTATGGTTCTGGTCATGTGATCTGGAGGAATGTACCTTGAATATAAATTTCTCCATTAGTATACAAAATTTCGTCACGATCGAATCTGTAGTTTTGAAATGATCAAGAAAACTAAATTTCAAACGACCAAATTTACGGAACCCCTAGAATTATGTTGCTCATAGATAAACGCGATCACGACATTCGAGATCCACACCTATCCTGAAAATTTCAAGTCCCTAGGCGATTCCGTTCAAAAGTTACAATTTTCTATGGTTTCTATGGTTCTGGTCATGCGATCTGGACAAAATTTCACATGTAGCTTGAACACCTCATTTTTTATTCGAGTGCAAAGTTTCATCTTGATCGAATTCGTAGTTTCGAAGTAATCAGGAGAACAAAATTTTGAACGGCCATATTTACGGAACCCCTGGTGGAATTCTGCTCATTAACGAACTCTACCGAGGCATTTGGGATCTGAACCTACACTGAAAATTTCAAGTCTCTAGGTTGATCCGTTCGAGAGTTATCGTTATCGACTCGAATTTTCCGACAGATTCGTCATCAGTGAGTCGAACATAGTCGATTGAGAACATTTTCGGCTCAAAATTCGAAAAATACAGACATCGTGACGAAATGATATAGCCCTCGTGTAAGTAGTACGAGCGCTCAAAAAATAGGTGGTTATTGTAATTGTGATAACTTGATATTTAACATGATAGTGTTCGATATAATTGAAAAGCATTGATTTGAAGTCGAAAGCTTCCGCACGCTTGTTTTGTTGTTAACAAACCATCGTTCAATGTCAGTATGGAAAATACTATTATTCAATTTTTATAAACTTCCAAGGATGGAATTAATCAAAAAAACTCTTTTCTTTCCACGCAGAGAAACTAGCAAGCTGAATTTGTACATGACTTCTTTCATCGATGTCTTATTTGTGGATAGAAAATTTCAGCAGGATATGGCAAATGGTTTCCGAGATAACAAAGTTTTGAATGACCATTTTTTTTTAATCCTTTATTCTACTAGGATTCTCACGAAATGCCACATTAATCTTCGTGTCGTTATCTTCCAACTGATTACGGAGTTCCAATGCGATCTAATCGGTAATTTTTGTATTATTGAGGATTAAACAAATTCATATAGGACCAATGAAGACCGAGTATAATGACTTACACGGACAGACATGATTTTGTCATTTTGGCTAAGAAACCTTAAAAACCACAAAAACCCCTTGTTTTAGTTATACATTTATGGAAATTTTGAATGTTACAATAATACCGATAAAATACTGATAACCAAACGAAAATATGCGACTGAAAATTATCGACCTTGGTAAAATCACGGAGCCTAAGCGCAGTGGTTAGGAAACTCGTGGTCGAAAGGTCCCTGATTCTGACCATCATTCTCTATTTGGTAAACAATTAACAAAGCTGTTCCTCAAGTGCTGCTGTTCCTCAATTACACAGTTACAAAGCCAGCACAAAACAAAATCGAATCTCACAACTCGCATAAGTTCTCAAATGAGCTTTTGAGGGGTCTCACAGAGACCAAGGAGAATGGAAATGAGAACATTGAAACATAAAACATCATATGAAAATTATACTAAATCAAAAAATCCTCTGATTTCATTTCATTCTACATAACGACCTCAGTCACGATTGCTCGTTAGGTGCTCGAGAAACAAAAAGCGACTTGTTTTCATACCTTCCTCATACATACTGGAGCCTATTACTTCTTGCTGATGAGGCGCAAGGTTTTTGTCCCTGAACGGCGTCAATAGGATAGTGCATCATTTGCGTCGCTCGCTTGAATCATATTTTCCGCATTAACGATGGAGCGAGTCATTAATTCTGACGCCGGGGCCTTTTTGCCAGGTTACAAAATATGGAAACGGCGCTCGCGACGAACGCGCGGAACCTAATGGAATTAATTGAAAATATTTTAGGGTGTGCCACGGAAATAATTGTGCTGGGTATCGGTGGAGAAAAATCGCTGATGGTTTGGATTATAATTGAAGTTCCGTTATAAAAAGAGTTGGTCAAAATGTATCAGTGTAAAATGAAGTAAATTTTTAGCGATAGTGTAGAAGCAATAAGAACACTGTAAAGAGTTTTATATAGGTAAAACACCCAAATGTTGAATACAACCCCGCAGAAGATGTGCTTAGTTCATAGCAGAGATTGAGTCTACTCAATTTCAAATATCAAGAATAAGAGACTCCTATGAAGTTCAAATTCATAGGTAACACAATTATCACACGACAAAGATCGTGAAAGAGATACAAACGAGAAGAGTCAAAAGGTTAATAGGTGATAAATTCCCGGAATCTAAAACAGCAGGTTAGGTTTAGTTAGAGTAGGTAGTCTGTTACGTCGTGAACGTAAACGACCACCTGTATATGCTTGTGGTCTTGCGCTCGAAATCCGAGGTGAGAATTAGTTATCAATTCGCAAGTGACTGACAGAACCATCTCGTCGTGAAAAATTCGTAAATTTTCTCTAAATTAACGCCTTATTCGTCTTCTGTTAAATATCATCGTATATTCGGTCAAACCGGATTCGTTTGATCTGTTTCCGCCGTTTTTTAACGCAGCATTGTGTCTTCTGTTAGAAGTGACATTGAACAACTTCAAGTTAAGTGCTTTTCTTCTACTTCTGAAACAACCCTACAACTGTGCCGATCGAGGGGTCCTCTCCTTCCTCTCCTTTAACCCTATTTCAGCATCAGTCGGGGGTGGTTCGCCGAGACTCTTGGGGTAAGTACTTCGCTTTGCTCCGCTTAAGGTGTTCAATTTCACAGTCAGTTCATCTGAGGATGGTCGCAAACCATTTTCGCGATCATTCATCGTACTTCACACGAAGTGTCACACTGTTCTATCGGAGATAGTTCGTCCCTGAAGATTTCCCTTGACTACAAAAAAAAGAAAACGATGAGAGAAATGCTACCGGTGCGCTATGCGGAAAAGTAGGTCACCCAGCCAGCTACAAAGGATGTAGCTAATGGAAAACTGCAACCAAAAAAGAAGACAGTGACAAAAACAAGAGAAGAAAAAGACAAGAAAACGATGCCTACTTTCCAATAAGAACAGATGGAAGAAGATGAAAAGAAGAAAATGCCACAACTCAAACAAGAGCAGGAGGAAGAAGCCCCAAAAAATGGAAAACCCAAGGAGAGCAGCCAAAAGAAGAAAGAAGAGATCAACAAGAAAGTACCCGAAACCACCGATGATCTAGATACCTTCACCAAGTAAGCTCATGAAATTCCTGGAAATAGAGATGGAAAGAAAGTTCCGTAAACTCATTCAACCCAATTAATGGAGCTAGTGACTAACGGAAATAAGAACAACTTAAAGATAGTCTCATGGAACACAAACGGTCTATGAGCCCGTAGGTCTGGAATAGAAGAAACAACCGGATATTATAGCCATTCAAAGGACGAGAATACAAGAAATATAATTTCATTTCCCAATCATGGAATATACAAAAATTATAGAAATTGTACAGGTGGGGGCGTAGCCCTAATAGTCAAAAGGGACACCGACCACTATTTTGACGATGTACTGAATAATGGTCAAATAGAAGCCGTCTCGATTATAGTTGATACAAATATAAGACAAATGAGAATTACATCAGCCTACAAACCACCTCAAAATTATTTAATAGAAGAATACCTGAAGAAGATGCTTGAATGAAGCTACCCGAACATCATCATTGGCGATATAAACTGCAAATTAAGATAATGGAACAGCAGAACTGAAAACCAAAATGAATTTTGGTAGAAGTACGCCGAAAAACTGAATGCCATAGTATTAGGACCTGCTATTCCGATCTACCTGCCTAGACGTAATGACTTACCAGACGTTTTAGATATCGTCATAATGAAATATATTACCCAAGATTTCCTCATGAAAGGGGGAACATAAGACCACAACCCAATAGAACTCAGACTGAGACGCAGCCCGATAACAGAAGAACTTAACCAAAAGTCTCCACAGACTGGCAAAAGTACAGTGAAATACTCCAGGAGAAAATTACTGAAATTCCACAGATGAGAACACCTGAAGATATAGAAGATGAAGTTGAAAAATTAGAAACCCGAATTAAAGAAGCCTACGAGGAAGGTACCAGAAGAATCGAAAGACCAACCCCGAAACATCCACATGGTCCAAAGAGGAACAAAAAACTTATGGAACAGTACCGAAATCCACATGAGGAAGAAGACAAGAAAGAGCTGAATAAACACAGTCAAGTGCTGAAAAATGCATTGAGAGAACTGAGAACAGACAGATGAAACCAGAGGGTAAGAGCGCTGAACACCATAGACCACTCTGCATGGAAGATACAAAAGTGCTTACGACGCGAGACAACCGAAAGCCCCCCTCTACACGGAGCAAATGGAATATTTTGTGCTTTTCTGGTTAGGATGGACCTAAAAACTCCCATGTCATCAACAATAAATAACAAGCTACTTGAAAACATGATGGTCAGTAAATCGACAATGCAGATAATGCCTCTGATATTCCCTTGAAGATAATTTGCCTTTCATGAATATCATATCATAAATATTCTACGATCGTGTACTTCACCATTCTTCAACCATTGTTATTAATAAAGACGCATGAAAAAATAATTTCTGACTAAGCAGATAACATGTCGATGAAAAGGTTTTTTCGATATTTTTCAAGCTAATAAAGGAAGCTGAATTTTACGAGTAATTACTCTCCTGTTTACTGAAAAAATTTAACAATGTTGAAAAAACCATGAAGTAATTCAAGCCAAACGGCGAAGTCCTTTAAACATTTGTGCCACTGGAAATGAAACATGTTGTAAACACAATTTTTTCTACACTCGAATAATTAATAATAGTTGTTGAGCCCTCGTTCTACCAACACAAGACCTTTATCTTAAGTCGAGTCTGTCCGTCCGGTCGTAAACACGATAACTCTCGAACGGAATGACCTAGATACTTGAAATTTTCAGGTTAGGTTCGAACCTCGAATGCTGCGGTTAAGTTCGTTATTGGCAGTCAGCTTTGTAGTGTACCAACTTGAAGCTTGATGCTAGTTATCCTGGGCAAGAACCTTTTCATCAACTTCCACAAAAAGTATTCTGGTGTCCTGAAATATTCAGTTCAAATAACAGTGAATATCCTGGAAGATTCAACAGTGCTCTGTCAGCAGAACTTCCTTTTCAAATTCTTCCCTGGAGTCAAGGACACCGACACACTTTTACTTAGTTAAGATTGAGAGATTGAAAATTCCTAAAATTTCATCAATTGGTATTGTAACTAGACAAATTTCATGTATATTTCATTTTTTAAAAACTGACAATGAATTTTGTTGCTGGGATAATCAAGCCTGCCCTTCCAACATATAGAATAACCAGGCACATAGTGGGAATCAGAATTAATTCCTCGGAACCCAGCATTTTACGATAATTTTTTATCTCAACAATTTCAAGTGTTCGATGACAACTCTACGTTACTGAAAATCCCTATTCCACTCGGAAATAATGCCTACCCAAGCACATATTCGCAATGCAGGATCAGCGTTACTCATGGGGACCAGGAACAATTTTAGAACTAATACAGTTGAATATGCTTTGTCTGCCCTATTATCCACACTTTGTTTGTTCCATCTCTTCACGTGAGTTAAGCATAAATTCGGATGTGAATTATGAAAAATGTTCAGAACGTTGCCGATGTTCGGGCCTTCCTGTTAGGAAAGCAAAAAATGTTAGATTTTTACTTGACATGGAAGGAAACGGTGGGGAGATGTTTTATGCATAAGTTAATTCGGAATAGGAGGGTTTATTCTCTGAATGTTCAACTTCATTTTATAACTTTGTTTACATATTCCATCCCCCATATCACTATATGTGCCATCAGTTGGTGTTTCGGAGCTGTTTGTGTGTTGCGCGATGTGATGCGGTTAAGTGACCATAAAATGAAATTTCCGTGGTTCGTTGAGCTATTCGTGAAATATGTCTTGGTATAACCATATAAATATAAACACATTAGGGCAACATACACGGGCGGATTATTCGTACACTTCTAATACGTAGAGATTCGATTTGACAGATCGAGATGTGGCATTTTACACCAAAAACGGACCGATTCGATACCATTACGTACGAATTTGGCTCGCCACGTATCAGATATGACAGATAATGCGCCCGTTTAGGTCGCCCTATTTAGAGCTATCTTTTTGTGCTGGAACTCGTTATGTGGATTCAAAATTAAATAAAATCATTCATTCAATTATCATTACAGATTACCAAAAACTTGAATGTACTCAATGAAACCCGCGGAAAAAGCTTTCCGAAGCTATATCAAGCTTCAAATTTATTTAAATCATTATTAACGGCTGTTCTTATAATGAACATTTGGAATATCTCGAGAATAAATCAGCACCTCAGAGGTAAGGTGTGTTAAGTCACATTTTTTCCTGAAACGAGTTATGTACACTATTGGATTTATATTATTAATTCTATCTAGTGGAAAACAGATTTAACTCCCTAGTTGGTTGCATATAATATATATGCAACTAACTATTCAATTTAACACAAGACGATTTCGAATGGAATCGGCGGACCATAATCCCATAACATATTTATGAATTCGGATGAAAAATTCACAATCTCTGACCCCGAAAACTCGTGCTTACGAGTTTTGTATCAATCAATTGTATTTTTACCCACCCAATTTGAAGTTAATCGGACGACTAGAAGTGGGGGAAAATTCAGGCGCAAAATTTTACCCATACCAGATACCAAATGTGGCTGGCTAAATAAAACCGTTCAAAAAATGTTCAATGTTATTGATTTGTAATAATACATATTATTGTGTTCAACTTTGAACCGGAAATTGGAATATGAAAATCTTATAGGTAGGTATCCTATTTTATTTTACTGCGCTGTTTAAACCGAAGAACAATTATTATTACTTCCCATACTTACTTCATGTTACTTTCAATCAATGATAATAATAATTCATTCCTGGATGTACATACATTATAACTGCAACTGCAACTGCAATTCAAATATAATAATACACTTTTGTACATCATAAATATTTAACGTCAATAAATCACGCGGTTTGTCAACAAAAAATGATGAAGAGCACTGCCGTGAAGTCAGGAGCTTTTGAGCGCTCGCTCATCCAACTTGTAGGTAGATTTGCATTTTTCAGTTTTAGAAACAAATTCGAAAAACTTTCGACAGCTGTCAAAAAATGTTCAAATTGAGACGAAACTGCAGAATTCACGTCAGTGACTATTTTTTCGATAATTCGCTAGAATTTTTTACATACATACTTTGAATACATTATTCTTCATAATTTTTTTCCAATCCAATGCGTAGTTCCGAAATGATCAAGAAATGACTAATTTAAACGGCCATATTTACGGAACCCCTATTCCAATTTTGCTCATAGATCAACGTGACCGCGAAATTCGTGATCCGAACCTACCCTGAAAATTTCAAGTCCCTAGGCCTTTCCATTCGAAAGTTACAATTTTCTATGGTTTCTATGGTTCTAGTCATACGATCTAGACAAAATGTGGCTTGAATATATCATTCTCCATTAGAATACAAAATTTCGTCAAGATTGAATCCGTAGTTTTGAAATTATCAAGAAAACTTAATTCAAACGACCATATTTACGGAACCCCTAGTCTAAATTGCTCATTCATGAACGTGACCGCGAAATTTGAGATCCACACCTATCCTGAAATTTCAAGACCCTAGGCCTTTGTTTCACAAAGTTATAATTTTCTATGGTTTCTATGGTTCTGGTCATGCGATCTGGACAAAATTTTGCATGTATCTTGAACACGTCATTCTCTGTGCAAAATTTCACCTCGATCGAATCTGTAGTTTCGAAGTTATCAGGAGAACAAAATTTCGAACGGCCATATTTACGGAACCCCTGGTCGAATTTTGCCCAATAACAAACTTAACCGCGGCATTCGAAATTCGAACTTACCCTGTAATCGTGGAAGTGAGAATTAGTTGGAAATTTGTTTCGATTCTGATGAACATATTTCACATAGGTAAGTATGAAGCATGATACAACTGTAAGAATCTCCCCCCTCTTGAAAAATCTCGGCAACTGTCAGTTCGTTCCAACCCATAGATTGTTCTGATAGCCCTTTCTTGTTTCAGCAGGACCTTCTCGATTCAGGAACCTTGTCCCCACAGAATGACTACAAATAACATTGAACTGTGAAAGGCAGATATCTGTTTGATCCTTTTAATCAGAAATATAGCGGTCGAGAGCCTTCCGCACAGTTCATAGATGTATTTACTCCAGACAAGCGACGAATGAAATGTTATTCCTAGGTATGTTAGAGACTCGGTTAGAGATCGTTATCGTTCGAAAGTAATAATATTCTATGGTTCTAGTCATGCGATATGGGAATAATGTAGCTTGAATATATCATTCTCCATTAAAATACAAGATTTTGTCACGATCGAATCCGTAGTTTTAAAATCATCAAGAAAACTGAATTTCAAACGACCATATTCACAGAGATGGTTTCATCAAATCCTGAATCCTCTGACCAACTTCCGAAAAATGGTGATTCAGACGATCAGAGTCTAAAATCTTGTTTGAGATAGTTGTTTTTTCTCCCCTGTTTCTTGATTTATTGATTCCCACATTGGCCGTTGTTTTTTAGCTGCACTTTTGATATTTTCTGTATTTATCATCTTAACAGATTTGTTTATTTCTTCATTCAGTAGGTGTTGCATGGCTTCATACAATCCTATACTAGATTCATTCTTTGATATATAAGCGATGGTTCTAGCTGCATCTACTTTATTTTGCAATTCCTTTATTCTTTTTTAATATTTATATTTTTCACTTTTTCTAATTTTAAACCTTTTATTCAGGATAAGATGCGTCGAAAATAGATAAGATTGACCCATGAAAACTGTCGAACTGTACCTTCGAGTCATCGTCATAAAGGAGTCTTCAATCCTTGCATTTTAGTTGTTATATGAATCTCTCAATATTATTTGCATTCATATGCCTCATAATCTTAAAATTATCTCATTTTTCAGCTTTATGTGCATCAACTAGATATAACAGAGTTTTTCCCGATGGTCTGACAAGACAGGAGTAATTTTTATTTTCACCTTCGAAGGAATTAATGAACATATTGTCAATACATGAATACGTGTTGAAAATTGAACATTTTGAATAATTCAATCAGTTTCGCCTTTTCTTTATTTGATTTGTTGAAATCTATATTGAAATTGCCAAAAAAGACACTTTTCTGGCCGTCATAACCATCAAAACATTTTTCCAATATTCGAGCAAGGGTTGACGAAAATAGCTGAACAATGCCAGAAGGCGGTGTATATAGTGCAATTATTACTAGTTTCAGTTTTATCAGTAGCGATTGAACCCTCGAGGAGTGCAGACGTATTGAGAAATGCGCATGTGTGCCAAGTGAACCTCGTATAGAAGTGATAAGAAGAAGAAAAATATAACTGTGTTGAGTCCAGGTTTAGATCGATGGTTCCACAGATTATTTTACATTGAAGAGACAAAAGTGAATTTAGTGGAAAGTGAAAAAAGTGTTTAAGTGTTGTTTGCTGAGTCACTCTGACAAAATGTCGGAATACGACTCTGCAAATGAGGACAGAGAATCCGATGCCGAAAACTTATCGGATGAAGAAATATCCGATATGGATATTGAAGAAGAAGAAGTTAATGATGAATCCGAAAAAGATCGGATTATAAAAGAACAGAAGGACCAGATCAACAGCCTCATGAGTCAACTGAAAGCTATGACGGAGAGTCTCAAAACTTTATCCGACGAAGTGAAATCCTTGAGAGAAGAAATATCTCAGTCCTCGAAGCCGCGGAAACGGGCTAAGAAAAAAGAAAATGGCTTCTCCTCTGGGACAGAGGAGACCGTGTCAGCCCCCACAATCCAAAAAGAAGACCCGAAAAAACCTACCGAAACTAATGATGCAGCTGCAAGAGGGCCACCTACGAAGAAGTCGTATATAGCAGCATTGCTAAAAGGAAAACGTCCAGAAGAAGCTACTTCTGCACCTGCAGAAGAAATTGAAGTCCCTGCTCAAATCGAGCAGAAAAAAGAGAAGGTCCCTCCAGTGACATTGAGAGGCACGGCCGACTGGACACAAATTTCGAGAGAGATGCAAATGAAGGGTATTAAATACCTGAGAGCGACCACAGTAAGAGACGGCATTCGCGTTGTTCCCCAATCCCCCGACGACCACAGAAAGATGACAAAATTCCTCGAGTTGAGAAATAAGGAATTCTACACCCTCCAAAGGGAAGAAGAGAAGAGAATCTACGCGGTGGTACGATATCTGCCACTGGACGCAGATATTAACATAATCACAGAGGACCTCGCCGAGCAAGGCATTGCCGACGCGGATGTCATAAGGATGACATCCAACAAGACCAAAAAGGCAATACCCTTATTTTTGGTGAAAACCCAAAATAAGAAGGTATTCGAAGTAAAACAGCTCTACGGTATAAATTGTGTAGTAGAGCCGAAGAAGAAGAGCATTGGACCTGGCCAATGTCATAGATGTCAACGTTACGGACATGCGCAAAGTAAATGCACATTCCCATGGAGATGTGTTAAATGCTCTGGAGCGCACAATAGTAAAGATTGTACGCTAACAAGAGAAAACGAGGAGAGAAATGCTACCTGTGCGCTCTGCGGAAAAGCAGGTCACCCAGCCAGCTACAAAGGATGTAGCGAGTGGAAACTGGTGACCAAAAAGAAGACTGCGACCAAAGCAAGAAAAGAAGAAGAGAAAAAGATGCCTACTGTCCAACAAGAACAGAAGGAGAAAACGCTACCACTCAAACAAGAGCAGAAGAAGGAAGCCCCAAAAAATGGAAAATCCAAGAAGAGCAGCCAAAAGAAGAAAGAAGAGACCAACAAGAAAGGACCCGAAACCACCGAGGATCTAGATACCTTCACCAAAAATATCATGAGCAAGCTCATGAAATTCCTGGAAATAGAGATGGACAAAAAGTTCCGAAAACTCACTAAACCCAATTAATGGAGCTAGTGACTAATGAAAATAAAAACAACCTTAAGATAGTCTCATGGAACGCAAACGGTCTACGAGCCCGTAGATCTGAAATAGAAGAAATAATATCCGAGAAACAACCGGATATTATAGCCATTCAAGAAACGAGACTATCTACAAGAAATAGAATTTCATTTCCCGACCATGAAATTTACAGAAATGACAGAAATTGTACAGGAGGGGGCGTAGCCCTAATAGTCAAGAAGAACATCGACCACTATTTTGACGATATACTAAATAATGGGAAAATAGAAGCCGTCTCGATTATAGTTAATACGAATCGAGGACAAATGAAAATTACGTCAGCCTACAAACCACCCCAAAACGACTTAATAGAGGAAGATCTGAAGAAGATGCTTGAAGGAAACTACCCGAACATCATTATTGGCGATATGAACTGCAAATCAAGAGAATGGAATAGCAGAACTGAAAACCAAAATGGGAAGAAGCTTAAGAAGTACGCCGAAAAACTAAATGCCATAGTATTAGGACCTGAAATTCCGACCTACCTGCCCAGAAGTAATGGCCTACCGGACGTATTAGATATCGTCATAATGAAAGATATTACCCAAGATTTCACACTTGATACTATAGAAGAGGGCACATCAGACCACAACCCAATAGAACTCAGATTGGGACGCAGACCGATAACAGAAGAACTTCAAACGAAAGACTTCACAGACTGGCAAAAGTACAGTGAAATACTCCAGGAGAAAATTACAGAAATTCCACAGATAAGAACCCCTGAAGAACTAGAAGATGAAGTTGAAAAATTAGAAACCCGAATAAAAGAAGCCTACGAGGAAAGTACCAGAAGAATCGAAAGGCCAGCCCCGAAACATTCACATGGTGAAACCCCAAAAGCAATAAAAGAGCTTATAAAGAGGAATAGAAAACTCAGGAAGAACTACAGAACTTCACATCGAGAAGAAGACAAGAAAGAGCTGAATAAACACAGTCAAGTGCTGAAAAATGCACTGAGAGAACTGAGAACAGACAGATGGAACCAAAGAGTTAGAGAACTAAACACCATAGACCACTCAGCATGGAAGATGCAAAAGTGCTTACGACGCGAGAAAACCGAAATTCCCCCTCTACACGGAGCTAATGGGATGGCCTACTCAAAGCTTGAAAAAGCCGAAGCACTGGTCGACGCGATAGAACGAGAAGCCAGAATCAACTACAGAGAAGACGATGACAATGAAGATTTAGAAGAAGAAGTCGAAGAAAATGAAGAATTGATGTTGGAACCGCCGGAAGGCGATACCATCCCAAACCCAACAACACCAACGGAAATTAAAGAAATCATCAAGAAATTGAAAAACAGAAAAGCTCCAGGAAAAGACAAAGTAACCAACTTTATGTTAAGGAAATTGCCCAGAAAAGGAATAGCAGCGCTAACCAATATAGCAAACGCAGTGATGAGAACAGAATACTATCCGGAAAGATGGAAAACAGCAGAAGTCATTGTGTTCAATAAGCCAGGAAAAGATAGAAAATTCCCACAAAACTACAGGCCGATAAGTCTACTGTCAGCACTTGGAAAAATTGTCGAAAGAGTCATTGCAAAAAGACTCAATGAAGAAACAGAAGCGCTGAATCTGATACCACCGGAACAATTTGGATTCAGAAGAAATCATTCCACAGAACTTCAACTGTTAAGGATCACTGAATATGTCACTGAAGGATTTCAGAATAAACAAGCCACTGGATTAGTGCTATTAGATGTCGAGAGAGCCTTCGACCGAGTTTGGCACGAAGGACTTGCCTACAAGATGATGATGGCAGGCTACACCACCAAAACCTGCAAGATAATAAGAAACTACCTGAGGAACCGGAATTTTTATGTCAAAATAGACGACACATTATCTACCACCAGACAAGTAGAAGCAGGAGTGCCCCAAGGATCAGTTCTAGGACCTCTGCTTTACAACATATACATCTACGATATTCCTAAGAACCCAAGGAATCTGCTAGCCCTTTATGCAGACGACACGGGAATAGCCTTCAGACATCGCCGACCAGATGTCATACACAGAAGACTGCAAGAAGCACTAGAAGATTTAGAAGAATGGTTCATCAAATGGAAAATTCAAATAAATAGCAAAAAGAGCCAAGCTATTCTACTACAGAAGCGGAGACTTGAAATTAATTCCAACCTACAGATAGACGGAGAAGAGATAAAATGGGAAAATGAAGTCAAATATCTAGGAGTAAAACTAGATAAAGGGCTTACATGGAAAAACCATATAAAATATGCAGTGGATAAAACAAACTCAGCGATGAGTAGACTTTACCCACTACTAGGAAGAAGAAGCCAAATGAACCAAAGCACGAAACTACGAATGATCAAGTCAATTGCAAGACCCCAACTAACATATGGCTCGGCGGCATGGGGCAATGCAGCCAATAGCCATATAAAGAAGATTCAAGCAACAGAAAATAAACTGCTCAGAGCAGCAATGAATATGCCGTGGTTCGTAAGAAACCAACAAATCCACAGAGACTTAGAATGGGAAACTGTCACAGATTTCCTAAAAAAGAAGGCCGAGAAGATATTTGAAAAAGCAAGTCAACACCCAAATGATGAGCTAAGAAGACTAGTTGACTACAACCCCGCAGAAGATGTGGTTAGGATACCCACCTATCACAAAAGACCCAGAGATCAACTACGTAGAAACAGAAATTGAGTAATCTCAATTTAAATCATCCAGAAGAAGAGACTCCTATGAAATTCAAATTCATAGGTAACACAAGCATCCCACGACAAAGATCGTGATAGAGATACGAACAAGAAGAGTCAAAAGGTTAGTAGGTAATAAATGCCCGGAATCTAAAACAGCAGGTTAGGTTTAGTTAGAGTAGGTCGTGCTTCACACGAAGTCTCACACTGTTCTATCTATCGGAGATAGTTCGTCCATGAGGATTCCCCCTGACTAAACAAAAAAAAAAAAAAAAAAAAAAAAAATTCAGTTTTATGAAACTAGCTGCGGCCACTTCAATTTCATTTTCTATTGATTGTTCTCTCAATTCTCGATTTTTTTTGAACAAGGTACCGTCTCTCACAGCTATTGCTGCTCCTCCATTTCTAGATGTCGATAGTTTGACAGAATGCACTAACAGTGAAATCCTGAATTTTTATTTATTCTATAAGATTCTGTGAGAGCCAGTGTACCGTGATGCAAGCAATATTCACTTTTTCATTGTTCGTGAAGTGCACAAAGTGGTCGATTTTTTAGGAAGGGATTGCACATTGATGTTAACGATGGAATTATAAGTTGCGTAACTTACGTTTCTGTTGTATGTTTCTCCGAAAAAGGTCAAAACGCCGAACCGCAACACCGCTCGGCCAGTTATTGTAGTCACACAATTCTTCCTTTAGATCCGCTTCCCACCCAACTTTGAATGACATACTAGTGCCGCCCCCCCCCCTACCCCTTTCTCTCATATTCTGTTGCTCTATAACGAAAGATCCACCTGGAAACAATTGGTTCAGATGCTCTTCAATCATTTTTGGGGTAGTCTCCAACTCAACTCTTCCTAATAGATAACAATGAAATGCAAATTGAGGAAGATTTATACTTTTCAATTATAAATGGCGCCAAAAATGGCGCTCCGGGAAAGGACCACATACCATGGAAGATCATTTAACAACTCAGCATGAAAACACACAAACATCCCATAAAAATATACCCATACTGCCTGGATCAGAAAGTTTTCCCCTCCGTTTGGAAGGAAGGCTGTATTATTACAATACCCAAAGCTAACTTGGACCATTCAAGAACCATTAATTACAGACCAATCACTCTTCTCCCTGTTTTGGGTAAAATATATGAAAAAATCATGAGAAAAATATTGAATAAAAACACTGAAAAGAAAATACCAATCACTCAGTTCGGATTTCAAAGCGGAAAATCGACCATTCATTCACTCAGCATCATCGAACACTCAGAATGCCATGATGAAAGAATGAAAAACAGCAGCAGTAAGCCTAGACATTAACAAAGCCTTTGATAGTGTATCAAGCTCAAGATACCTAGAGCCCTTCTGCTCATAATTAAAAACTTCTTAGAAAACAGGAGACTACGTGTCAGAATAAATAATACAACATCATAAGGTGCGTACAGACATGCTCCGAATATCGATGCGATGAATTTGATTCGCTCTATGATCGCGTCGGGGTACGCGACACGGTTCGGTACGATATTCGGAGCATGTCTGTACGCACCTTCACGCATTCACCTCGAAACAGGGCACACCACAAGGATCACTTTTGTCACCTATCCTTTACAACATCTATTGTGGAGATATATTTGAGCCGGGAACAATCATGAACAAGCAGTATGTCCTTCAATATTCAGATGACACCCTGATCATGTCACATGAAATTTGAAAAAATGCATCAATAACTTACAATTCATAATCCTTCACCAAGTTCCCCAACAGTTTAAGTTTGTAAACAACACAAGACTACCCAACAATACATCCAATACTTAGGCGTACACATAGACCAAAAACTGAACTTCAATCAACATACCAACCTGATGAAGAAGAAATCAATATGACGTGCAAGGTACTTCTAGAAATTGGTGATAAGAAACCGAGGTCTTTCACTGAAAAATGCGAAGAAAATTTACAACGTCGATTTGCAGACCATAACTTGAATATGCACATCCAATTCTGATAAATTGTAGAAACCCAGCTATTAAAAACTTGGAAGTAGCAGAGAGGACAGCCCTCAGAAGTATCAGCCGCTTGAGACACCCCATGAATAGACTGTATAACCCACCCAACCATTTGCTGTACACATTGACAGACATCGAACCTATCTCAACCAGATTTCGAAAGCTAAACAAGAAATTCTACAGCAGACTGCAAAACATGTCAAATGTAATGCAGCAGCTCTATCATGATGAGGAGCATGCCAGGAAGACAAGGAAATTCCCCACAGCAACACTCATTCAAAGAATGAGAGGAGTGTAAAAAATAATCATTCAAATGCTATTATTATTGTTAATTTTTTTTTTTTGATAGAACCGGATATATGTTAATTGTACTGAGCTGAAGGACCTAGGGTCGATGGCTCTTGGCTTTTAGGTCTATGAGGAACATTTTCTCTCTTCTATAGCAGGATACACTTATTTTCACATCCTTCAGCTACGGTATAAACTCACTTTCACAAAAACTGAAACTACTATAAACGTTGTGAACAATTGAACCTTACAATACTTTATTCAGTTAGTGAATATATTGAAGCACCAAAGAATTTATGATGAAAAAAAAATCGAAAATAAAGATACCTAGAAATTGTTTAAGAATTCTTATGATTCACCTAGTCAATGAACAATGCAGATCGTTGCAACATCATGCCCGATATTCAATCAATATTGCTATTCTATAATTACTTATGGTATCTCGATGTAACACCTAGACACAATTTTGTGAATCCTATTGTGACACTGCATTGAAGAACGGCCATATTTACAGCCATTTTGCACCAATATGTCACAGTTCATTACAATATTTCACGGCTGTATATCTGAATTTGGCCTGACGCAATGACGGCAACAAATGTGTTGTTCAGATTAACAACGTCATTGTTGTTCTGCGATTCTGCCTATATTACATTTCGTTCAATTGAATTAACACAGACAGTAGTGTATCTTCGAGGCCCAAATGGCAGAAACGAGCTCGAGAGGGCATTTCAGATTATCATTTTAAATTCGATTCAATTTTGTGCATTTATTTGGTGCGTGTCAATTTTTGTGAGGCTCTAGAGGCTGTTGGAGTCAGGCGTGGATAATAATAATTATAAGTAGTTTCAAGAAGACGTAATTGACAGTTCGGTCATTTTTTTCTTTTCACGAGGGTATATCTGTCTTCGATTTGAGGGGCTTACAAACGAATAATTTGTCGACGAAACGAGAAAACAAGAGGTGGGCAAGGGAAGAGTTCTTCTTATTTCATTACCGAATTTAAAAAATAGTTGACATCATTTCCGAAGAAGTGACAATGAAGTCAATGAGTGTGTAACAGTGAAAAACCTGGTTGATTTTTTGAGCGCTCGTACTACTTACACGAGGGCTATATCATTTCGTCACGATGTCTGTATTTTTCGAATTTTGAGCCGAAAATGGTCTCAATCGACTATGTTCGACTCACTGATGACGAATCCGTCGGAAAATTCGAGTCTGTCCGTCCGGCCGTCCGTCAGCACGATAACTCTCGAACGGATCAACCTAGAGACTTGAAATTTTCAGTGTAGGTTCAGATCCCAAATGCCTCGGTTAAGTTCGTTAATGGGCCAAATTCCACCAGGGGTTCCGTAAATATGGCCGTTCAAAGTTTTGTTTCCCTGATTACTTGAAAACTACAGATTTGATCGAGATGAAATTTTGCACTCGAATGGAAAATGGGGTGTTCAAGCTACATGTGGATTTTTGTCCAGATCGCATGACCAGAACCATAGAAACCATAGAAAATTGTAACTTGTGAACGGAAACGCCTAGGGACTTGAAATTTTCAGGATAGGTGTGGATCTTGAATGTCGTGATCACGTTCATCTATGAGCAACATTATACAAGGGGTTCCGTAAACACGGTCGTTTGAAATTTTGTTTTCTCGATAAATTCGAAACTACGGATTCGATCGAGATGAAATTTTGTATTTTAATCGAGAATGATATATTGAAGCAATATTTTGTCCAGATCGCATGACCAGAACCATAGAAACCATAGAAAATTCTAACTTTTGAACGGAAAGGCCTAGGAACTTGAAATTTTCAGGGTGGGTTTGGATCGCAAATTTCACGGTCACGTTCATCAATGAGCAAAATTAGACTAGGGGTTCCGTAAATATGGCCGTTCAAAATATTTTTTTCCTGATAGTTTCGAAAGTACTGATCGGATTGGAATGAAATTATGCACCTAGTTCAGGAATAATGTATTCAAACTACGTGCAAAATTTTGTCCATATCGCATCACCAAGACCATAGATACCGTGGAAAATTCTAGCGAATTATCGGAAAAAAATTGATCAGCTGAAGCACCGACATGAAGTCTGGAGTTTTGCCTAAGTTTCAGAATTTTTTTGACAGCAGTCAAAAATTCCTTCAATTGATTTCTGAAACTGGAAAATGCAAATCTACCTACAAGGTGCATGTACGAGCGCTCAAAAGCTCCTGCCTTCACGGCAGTGCTTTTCGTAATTTTTTTATGTTCAATTCGATTCGTAACAGAAAATGTACGCTACCATCCAATAATACACATAATTTCGTTCAGATTTTTACCAGAAATGTATTTGTGAATGATTAGAATCTCTGGACTAGAGAATTGAAGAATCTGATATTCAAAATGTCTTATGTGAGGTTTATTGAGCAGAACCCCAGTTGTTATCGATTCTAAAATGGTTAGTTCTGTTAGACCCATCGACCTTATAATTGATAATATGGTTCAACGTTCACCTAGGATAAATCTAGAATATGTTGATTTTTTTCGAAACTCGTATTTGTTTTCCGGTTACGCCACACTGCTTTGTATCCCGAGGTCCTCTCCTAACGTGCGATGAGTACCTACCACTTTCCCTGTGGAGGTGTCTAGGGAAACAGTTGCCGGATCAGCACTACTGGTAAGTCAATAAGAAACTGTGGACCGAAACACACATCAATTTCCTCATCATCAATTCATCATGGAGCGCGTTTTAATACTGCGAGAATATTCTTAATTAAAAAAAAATTGTTTTCTTCAATTGTTTTTGAGAATGACGTCATCGATGATTATGTTTTCAACATTTCCTCGAGAAAACGTGCTTTGAATTCACTATTTTTCCAAAATTTCTTCAGATTCTTACCCACCCAGCATCCCAGTTCACTCCCGATCCCGTATAAGAAATCTGCTTAAATACTAGTTTGCCATAATTGAAAACCATCAAGAATCATTCTAGAATGCTCATTTTCAATGAAAAATATTCAAATATCGAAAAACACGAGAGGCGTTAAAGTAAAAATTTACTCTTGTGATATCAGGGGCCTGCAGAAGTGACGAATTGTTCAAAATTAAAACTTTGGACGTAACTTTTTCAGCTGGAAAATTATTAATTGTGATACCAAATACGAAAACTTATCCAAGCATATCGTTTCTCATTACAGAGGAAATTTGGACACAGATATTGATGGATTACATGAATCTTAGAAAGGACATCCAAAATGAGAGATTTTTCGTTCAATGCCGATTTGGGAAGGCAACTAAACAACCTTATGGTCATAACACCAAAGCGCAATTTCCAAGGAAAATAGCCAACATGAGTCCTGCTCCACCAGATAAAATACTGGACAGTGGACAATGCTTCATAAGAACGTCGGCAACAGTACTTCCTGATAGTGGCGCAGACATTCCAATGCGAAAACGTCGAAAGGTGGAAGGTCCAACACAAGTGCCTAAAGATATGTCCAATTGAAAACTAGAGGGGTTTTCAATAGTTACGCTCGATGTTTGACAACATCGTATGACGGACTTTTTGGTCACACAGGTGCTATCTTTGACATCCATATTCAGTTAGTCTCTACATTTTATTATGGAGCGTTATACGAATGAGCAACTCGTCGAAATTGTTAAAAAATATTATCAAAATCAATGTTTCATTCGACAAATATTTCGTGCAATTTATGGTGTCGACGATCGTCCTGAAGAATCCAACAATTCACCATTCAATGAACTGGGTCTTGAAAATATTGCTGCATTTCGGGCAAGTGTGCATAAAAATATTTCGCTTCGGGCTCAAGAACTTAACCTGTCTTCGACGACAACTTTGTCAATCCTGCATAAGGACATAGGGCTGAGGGCATAAGGTCGATGTTAACAAACCGCGGACGGTTGCCACCTTGGAGGTCAACAGGGGCGTTATTGCTGAGATCGAGCCACTTTTATACGATAGCGTCATCAAAAATTGCATATCCAGAATGCAACAAACCAGGCAAAGCCGCGGCGGACATTTACCTGATATAATTTTTAAAACGTGAACATATTTTTTTTCTAATAAAAATAAAAAAAATGTCACTATCATTCTCACAATTTGTTTTATTGAGTTACAAAGATCAAGCGCTTCTAAGGAAAAACCCTTTAGTTCAAAACGTCTGTTTTGCTCTCAAGGCCTTCTACATCCAGTTCTACATCCTCTGATGTGTCACGAATTTTCGTGATCGAAAGATCCCGGGTTCAAATCCTCCGGTCGGGAAAGAAACTTTCTGACGGTTCCACCATCCACTGTTGGGTACAAAATCAACAGTGCTGTGCCTCAGGTGGCGTGAGGACACAGTAGCAAAGCCTACACAGAGCACAACCGGGTGTCATCATTCGTACAAGCTCTGAGCTTATGAGGGGTACCTAATCACTTAATGGAGAATTATGACGAATGAAATCAAAAAGAGTTCATCGTGCTACTTGAAATAAACTCGATGCACTTCCTCCAGTTTCAAAACCGCAACTGAGATTGTTAACTGTCAAGCGAACGCACAGGTGTTGTTTTGGGTAGTGAATATTCGGAAAAGCGAATGATAAAAATTCGGTCGGCGTATAGCCGTATACTCTTCTCGAAGACTATGAAACCTTATTTTTGAGCGCTCGTACTACTTACACGAGGGCTATATCATTTCGTCACGATGTCTGTATTTTTAGAATTTCGAGCCGAAAATGGTCTCAATCGACTATGTTCGACTCACTGATGACGAATCCGTCGGAAAATTCGAGTCTGTCCGTCCGGCCGGCCGGCCGTAAGCACGATAACTCTCGAACGGAACAACCTAGAGATTTGAAATTTTCAGTGTGAGTTCAGTTCCCGAATGGCTCGGTTAAGTTCGTTAATGGGCCAAATTCCACCAGGGGTTCCGTAAATATGGCCGTTCAAAGTTTTGTTTCCCTGATTACTTGAAAACTACAGATTTGATCGAGATGAAATTTTGCACTATGGAAAATGAGGTGTTCAAGCTACATGTGGAATTTTGTCCAGATCGCATCACCAGAACCATAGAAAACATAGAAAATTGTAACTTTTGAACGGAAACGCCTAGGGACTTGAAATTTTCAGCATTGGTGTGGATCTTGAATGTCGTGATCACGTTCATCTATGAGCAACATTATACAAGGGGTTCCGTAAATACGGTCGTTTGAAATTTTTTTTTTTCGATAAATTCGAAACTACGGATTCGATCGAGATGAAATTTTGTATTTTAATCGAGAATGATATATTGAAGCAATATTTTGTCCAGATCGCATGACCAGAACCATAGAAACCATAGAAAATTCTAACTTTTGAACGGAAAGGCCTAGGAACTTGAAATTTTCAGGGTGGGTTTGGATCGCAAATTTCACGGTCACGTTCATCAATGAGCAAAATTAGACTAGGATTTCCGTAAATATGGCCGTTCAAGATATTTTTTTCCTGATAGTTTCGAAACTACTCATCGGATTGGAATGAAATTATGCACCTAGCTCAGGAATAATGTATTCAAACTACGTGCAAAATTTTGTCCAGATCGCATCACTAAGACCATAGATACCGTGGAAAATTCTAGCGAATTATCGGAAAAAAAATTGATCAGCTGAAGCACCGACATGAAGTCTGGAGTTTTGCCTAAGTTTCAGGATTTTTTTGACAGCAGTCAAACAATCCTTCAATTGATTTCTAAAACTGGAAAATGCGAATCTACCTTCAAGGTGCATGTACGAGCGCTCAAAAGCTCCTGCCTTCACGGCAGTGCTTTTCGAAATTTTTTTTAGATTTCCACAAAATTAAATTGCAATCTGGAATTGATTTTCAAAGCTCAAAAATCTGATCAATGAATTTAAAATGCAAGAATGCTACTTACAAAATTGAAAGAAAATATTTCGGAAAAAAAATGATCATTATGATAGTTTTTGAGTTAGGAACATCTGAATATCAATTGACGACTTAGGTTAATAATGGGCAACTCACCTTCTAGAGCATCTTGATTGGGGAATCGAGGTCATTTGATGATAGTAAACCGGGTTTACTGTGTGTATAGATTTGAACCTCTTTTTTGAGAGCTCTTTCTACTTACACGAGGGCTATATCATTTCGTCATGATGTCTGTATTTTTCGAATTTTGAGCCGAAAATGGTCTTAATCGACAAGTTCGACTCTAAGATAACGATTCCGTCCTTGAAATTGAGCGACGCAAAGCTTCTCCGCAGAAATATAATGTGATATTAATGCGAATGACGTTCTCGTTGAAATTTAGTATGAAATGTTGTCAAAGTTTTATTTTGCTGAGCCCAGGTCTCTTAAAGGACAAAATATATTCCGAAAAAGGAAAACCACTGAAAAACCCCTGTAACATACCAAGTCAAAACGAAGAAAAATGAGTCGAAATGGTAACAAGAAGCCAACATGAAATAAGGAAGGATGACCTTGGCAGATTCACTGAAAAGATTTTCAGTAGACTAATGTTGATTATCCAATGAGATATAGATAGAAAGCTTCAAATTTTTATGAGAAATAATTTGATGTTTAATAGAACTTGCAGCAAAACATCCTCAAAATCTCTTCATGGAAAATAAACGGAAAATTGAGGTACCGAAGATTTAGATACTAGATACTAGATGTTATAGCCTTGCAAGAAACCGAATCAAATACTTACTTTCGAATTTCATTTGATAACTATAAGATTCATAGTTATGACCATAATGCACCGCAGGGGGCGAAGCTCTGCTTGTTGAGATAAACCTAAACCATTATTTCGGTGCAATTCTAATTGGAAAAATATAGGAGCTGTTTCAATGATTGTCAAAATAAATAGAGACCCAATTCAGAAGCCTAAGGCAAAATCGAAACATCCCATCAACGTTCCAAAAACAACTGCTATCACAGTCGACATCGGCAAAACTACTATAATACTGCACATAAAGCACAAACCATAATTTTTTCCAGTATAAAAATGGGTTTTCGCGTCAGAAGGTCTCACCCCAATTGAAGATAATACCCAGTCAACGGCAAAAACTCTCGATGTGAAAGAATACGAGATGCGGACATAAATAGGCAAGAAAAGACAATACCGAGAGAATACAGAGTGGATGTAAATTCAAATGTTCGCTGCGTGAAAAACGATTCTAATGCAAAAACTGAATTCGGGAGGTTCGGAGCAGCGGAAAATTATTATAAAGATACAAGTGAAACGGTCTTCGCGCTTTTTTATGGTACGAAACGCCATATATCTTTGTCTTCATTTATGGGGATCCAATAGAACTCGCGGGACAAAAAATATAATAGCGTCCTTCCCCAAGCTCTCTATATTGACAGTGACGAAGTGGAGAAATGGATTTCAGACAAAAGTCGAAGGGCTGAAGGGACAGTAGCATTTTCACGGACGGGTGGAGCTATTGAAATACTTAAAAAGTCCGAAGAAGATCGAATTACTGAAGGATTGGGCGACGATGCTGCATCCGACAACGGCTTTGTTTTGTGCGCCAATTCATCTTCGAATTCTGCAGTCCATAGTATAGAAAATAATTAGCCTTGCAAGCACGGATTTGGCTACTCACAGAATTCGAGTTTCAATCCAATTAGGGAAAAATTTTTGATTCCGTGAATAATGTAATTCGTATCGGATCAATACCACTTGTTGAGTTCATGATGAGGTTAGTGGAACATAATTTTGGACAAACTGGATAGTAAAGCCAAATGAATGAAAAAGATTGAAATACCTATAACTCAGCTCCGATAGCGTGTGTCTCTAATGATGAAAGTCTGAGAAATCACGGAAAAAATAAATAAGTTGGGGCCTTTCTTCTGTTTGCGTTCTCTTACTCCATTCATTTGTTTTTCCGAGCAGTTTTTTTGGGTGCTCGTACTACTTACACGAGGGCTATATCATTTCGTCACGATGTCTGTATTTTTCGAATTTTGAGCCGAAAATGGTCTCAATCGACATGTTTCGGCTAACTGATGAGGAATCCGTCGAAAAATTCGGGTCTGTCCATCCGGCCGGCCGTATACACGATATCTATCGAACGGAACGACAAGGAAACTTGAAATTGTCAGGGTAGGTTCGAATCTCGAACGACGCAGAATTCGTTACTGGGCAAAATTCGACCAGGGGTCGTTTGAAATTTTGTTCTTCTGATAACTTTGGAACTACCGATTCGATTGTGGTGCAATTTTGTCTAGAGCGCATAACCAGAACCATAGAAACCATGAACAATTATACGTTCCGAACGAAAAGTCCTAGGGACTTTACAGGGTAGGTTTACATCTTGAATTTCGCGGTCACGTTCATCAATGAGCAAAATTAGGCTAGGAGTTGCGTAAATATGGTCGTTTAAAATTTAGTTATCTTTATAATTCACAACTATGGATTCGATCTTGACAAAATTCTACATTTTGATGATAAATGATATATTCAAGCATAACTTCCGAACGGAAAGGCCTAGGGTTCCGTGAATATGGTCGTTTGAAATTTAGTTTCCTCGATAATTTCAAAACTACGGATTCGATCTTGACGAAATTTTATAATTCAATGGAGAAAGATAGATTCAAGCCACATTTTGTCTAGATCGCATTACTAGAACCATAGAAACCATATAAAATTATAACTTTGTTGTTGTTGTTCGATGAAGATTAATTCAGGAGTCTATGAAATTTTCACGTTTCGGTCTGATTACTGGAACCATTTTAGGGCAGCTCTGAGAAGTGCTTGTTTCCAACAGATTCGTTGATTTCAATATGAAAATGGCAAATTTATAACATTAAATTGATTGACCTTCATTTTCTGTGCCGTTTAGGATCGGCGATTTGTTCTTAATGTTCTTTGAATAAGCGGCATCAACAGGTCCAGTAGTTATAGCTGGAGTATCTAAAAAATTTTATGTTTCAGTCTAAATTGTTTTCCTCAATTTTGTTCTTGTCCAGATATTATGGTGGCACAAGAACACCAAATTTAGCTTACAAGGTACACAGTTAATATACATTGATATGACTTTAATGAGCTTCATCAGCTGGTTTCAGGAAAGATATTAATTGATTTTGAAATTTTGATATGATTCGATTTGAATTATATAAGTTGTTTGATATAGGAATTTAGATTGATGTGGAAGCTGTTCCAAAAAGTGTTCGAGTTTTCAATAAAAATAATGTTCTCCCCTTGGTTTTGCGTATTACGTTGGTTACGACGTATTATTGAATGAATCTAAAATAAACATGATGTATATGCAGGAGTTTGAGTTTTCTATATGTACACTGTACAGGGTACTTTTAATACTTTAAGAAGAGAAGAGTACAACAAATATGATCCCTAGGTCATACCATTGCCACGATGATCGCAGACAAGCGATACGATTGGGATGAGGGTATTTTATAAAGACTTCAGTCACTATCATGAAAGGAGCAAGAGTTCTCTGAAAAATTTCTTGAACCATAACCAACACAAATCTCGCACAATTAATATGTGGATCCACTTCGAAGGTGGATCTGCTGAGTTTCTTGTTTATATTATTTATATATTTTTATTTACTATATTTTTTACTTCACAAACAATTAATAAGAGGAAGGTCTTAACCTCAGGAATCGAAGTTTCGTATTCTCTATGAAAATAAGATTCTGTTCATTGAGAATATTAAATTATTTCAGGTATTTCACGAAAGGAAATTGTGAATCATCGAAATAATTGAAGACAATAATACGATATTTTTAGTTCATAAGAAACGCCATATCCATGATATGAGTTTAAACAGGTTGTTTCATTGGTAAATGTACGAACATTAACCAGAGGTAGAGCTACCCTAGGCGAGTCCAAAAAACTTATATATGATAGGTCTAATCAACTTCATAGACAAGATACAGGGTGATTTATGTATTCATCAATATTTTCGATTGCTCATAACTTTTGAACCATCAAGTATAATCAATTGATATTTGAAACGTAAAACACACTTCTTTGGGTTAATCGATTCAATTTCGAAATGATCAAAAAATCCAGGTTCGTATTAGAAAAATATGGGACTTTTTGCAAGCTGAGATTCAACACCTGTGTGACGGAAGATTAGAATTCGATTAGAATATTCGGAAATAGCAGAAAATTTTCGATGGGGATCAGTAAATTCCAGTGTCCCGCACGACATTTGACCCATCAAAATTTTTGTCGAAAGATATAATTCGATAGTGAAATTCCACTTACTTCACAAAAATGTCGCACATTGAGATTGAATTCGAAAAATTGTCTGTTGGACAAATGGCAAATTTGTATTTTTTTTTCATATTCTAATGAATAATTTCAAGAATGTTCAGAAAAATATGAATTTTGAATAATTCATTCAAAATGATAAACAGTGAGAAAATGAATAAACAAATGAGTAAAGAAGACTACTTGTGGATTTTATTTGGCCCATCGATACAGATTTCTCAAATCAATGACTACATCCCACAGAAATATCGCTGATCGTCACAGAAGACATACACGAACAGTCGAACAACAAATCAACATACTATTAATTTGTGTTGAATCCCACTAGTTTTCATTCAAGTAGGCTACAACAATATTATGACACAAATTTTGAAGAAATGTATTTCCAGCATGATGGGGCTTCACCTAATTTTAGAGTTATTGTCAGGAACTTTTTGGATAAGAACTTTCCAAATATGTGGATAGGCAAAGGTGGACTGCATGCGTGGCCCCTTAGATCCCCAGATTTCAATCCTATCGATTATTTTGTTGAGGGATATTATTGAAATCTTCAGTATATGTGTCTAAGATTGGAAGTGAGGATCTTCTCCTAAAACGTATCGAAGTTGCCCGCATTAAGATCCGTAATGATTCAGAAATTATCAAAAAGGCTATTAGACATAATTTGAGAAGTGTAAGAATATGCATCAGGCAAAAAGGTGGCACTTTTGAGCAAATTTTATGATTTCTTTCAAATGTTCCACTTGTTTGATAATTTTTTATTCATTTTCTCACTGTTGATCATTTTGAAGAAATTACTCAAAATCCATATAAAGTTATGAGCAATTGGAAATATCGGCGAATACACAAACCCTGTATTTTGGCTATGAGATGGAATCGTCTAGGGTAGCTCTACCTCAGGTTAACGTATATACAGTTACCAATGAAACACCCTGTATAAGCTGATCATGAAAAAAAAAGAGGCAATTTTTTCGGAGGAAAAACCAAGATATTATTTACTCTGGAGCAGGAATAAGAATCGATATTATTGTTACAAATAGTCTACTTTTCAATAAGTTTAGCATAGAAATATATTCGGAAAGAATCAACTCATTGTTGCCATGTAATTTTGCTATTAAAGAAGGAATATTATTTCAAATTAAAACTACAACAATGCAGGTATACTTGCTCAAAAATTTTTCATATAATGACAATATCCTTGCAACTGAGCTGAATGCATAGGAATAGCAAATGGGGGAAGGGATTCATTTCACCCCAGAAACCTTCCGTTGAAAAATCAAAAACTGACAAGACAAAAACTCACCTTGACTAGAATTTCACGAGAACTCTTTTCGGATTTCCCTGATTCGAAATCACATAGAAACGTATTTCGCAAATGGCCACACGTTGCTCTGGTTCATTTTCCAAAACAACAATGAGATTAATATGATAATAATAACATGAAACATGAGTGTTATTAAATTTTCGTGAGAGGGAGCATCATTATGTGATGAACTTTGTATTTTAATTGCTAGATGGAAAATGATTTATGAATCTGTCCCTTGCCACCGCGATATGAAAAATGAGGTATGATGAAATAATTCAGTTGTTAGAGTGTTGCTCTCCCTCGAAACTAATTTTTGAGCCCATGAAATGTAAAACTATCGATTCACAATGAAAACCGAAGTACATGATAACATTGTATGGATTAATTTTGTATAAAATGAATAAGTTTCTCTAATATTCGAAAATTTGAAATAAAATCACTGCATCTCAATTCTTCAATCAGAAAATATCTATGGAATTCATGTGGCCCATATCAGATGAAATTACATCATTCACTCAGTATTCACTAAACAACTAGAGTACGATTTTCACTACTTGGGAGTTTGAGACACGATCAGTCTGATATCATTTCAGTCCGTCATCGTCAGTCTGATCAGATTTATGGAAAACAGAATATCCATCTCGAGTGGATCCCACTTTTTTTAAATTTCTGTTTGAATTATCGTGTTTCAAAAAAACGTGGAATAAAACGTTCTCCACTCAGAATAGATATTCGTTTCGAAATTATCAGAGAATAAAATATCTGAACGGCCATATTTACGGAACCCCTAGTCTAATTTTACTCATTGATGAATGTGACCGCGAGATTTGAGATCCACACCTATTCTGAAAATTTCAAGTCTCTAGTCTTTTCCGTTCGAAAGTTATAATTTTCTATAGTTTCTATGGTTCTGGTCATGCGATCTGGACAAAATGTGGCTTGAATATATCATTCTTCAATAAAATACAAAATTTTGTCAAGATCGAATTCATTGTTTGTAAATAATCAAAACTCAATTTCAAACGACCATATTTACGGAACTCCAAGTCTAATTTTGCTCGTTGATGAACGTGACCGCGAAATTCAAGATCTAAACCTTCCCTTATTTCAGGTCCCTAGGCCTTTCTGTTCGAAACTTTCCTATGGTTCCTATCGTCCTGGTCATGCATTCTAGAAGATTTTTGGCATGTTGCTTGAACACGTCATTCTCCATCTGAGTGCAATTTCACGGTAGTTCCGAAGTAATCCGGAGAAAAAACGTCCATATTCACGGAACCCCTGGTCGAATTTCGTCCAATAACGGACTTAACCGCGACATTCGAAATTCGAACCTACACTGAAAATTACAAGTTTGTAGGTCGTTCCGTTCGAGAGTTATCGTGTATACAGACAGACTCAAATTTTTCGACGGATTCGTCATCAGTGAAACGAACCTTGTGGATTGAGACCATTTTCGGCTCAAAATTCGAAAAATGATATAGCCCTCGTTCAAGTAGAAAAACCGCTGAAAAATGTCGAAACTGTGGTTCAATGAATCATTTCAGTAAATATTGTAGAAATAAGAATATTATTATTGGAAATATTGAATGATGAAAACATTATTAGAAAATGAGGAACTGTTTTCATAAGATCAATTGGATTGGATAAAATCGAGGATAAAATTAATGGAAATGATTGGACTGTCGATTGAAAAATGTTTGATAAAATAGTTTCATTCGAAGTTGATAGCGAAGCTGACGTGTTATTTCATACGAAATTAATAGAAAATATTTTCAGAATATAAAAATTTTCAATTGTAGATTGAAATTAACAGAATATTCAGGTACTGAATATTTTAGGCTTTATCGATTTTCCAGTATTGCATGAAAATAAAGAATATCGTATGAAATTTTTTGTTCGTTTCTATGTTTGTATCCCGACTTTCCTAGATCTCTGTGAGACCCCTCATAAGCTCAGAAATTGTGCGAGTTAAAAGACCCCGTTGTGTTCTGTGTAGGCTTTGTAACTGTGTCCTTACGCGACCTGAGGCACAGCACTGTAAATTGTTTACCCAACAGTGAATGTGAACTCCAGGTCAGAAAATTTTTTTTCCGACCGTAGGATTTAAACCCGGGACCGATCGAGAGATCGATCTCGAGCCGAACGCGGTATCTACTACACCACGGCTCCGTTTGTTGTTGAAATTTTCTGAGTAGGGAAAATAGAAAAATCGAATGATTGTAAATTTGGAAAGGATATAGTTATTTTCCTAACAAGTGCGGAAAAATTTTTCCGCAAGTATATATAGGTACTTATATTTCAAAATTAGCAACATCATTAAAAAAAGCTACCCAGGTTTCCAGGTTACTATGGACGCGTTGTCACTATTATTAGAAATCAACAAACTGACATTTCGACATTATTAATAGTATATTATTTCATAAGGAGGAAAAGTGTCAGTTTTTATGGCGAGCCTGGATTCACCCGCCGAACGTAGTGAGGCGGGTAATTGAAGGCGAGCAATGAAAAGACACTTTTCCTCCGAATGTAATATGTTATTTTTTTTTCAAACGTTTTGAAATTCATACAAATCTGGAGATCCACCTTTGAATTAGATTTATGTTTACGATCGTGATAATTGAAATATCAATGGAAAATTGCCTAGTTACGATTGTCATGAAAAATTCATTTTGACAGAAGTATAATAATTGATAGTTATTACTTGCTAGCTGGTGAAACGTGAAAATGTCTTCAGAAATTGAGGCTTTGGCCAATGAAGCAGTCTCTTTCCTTGGGCCATCAAAGTCTAGTGAAAAATATTCTGCAGCATATGATCACTTCGTGAATTGGTGCAATTCGAAAAGTGTGGCAGTTTTTCATGAGAATGTACTTCTAGCATATTTCAATACAATGGCTAGCCGTTATTCCATGATAAAGTCTCAACAAGCGATCAAACACGAAATAGATAGTGGTAAATCTTTGGAGTTACGCGCGTTTTCGAGAAAATCAAATGAAGGATATCATGCAAAGAAATCAATAGTTTTTCTAGGGAGCAGTTCGACAGTTTTCTATTTGGCTGCTAGTAGAATATTGAACGTCGAAGAATTTCCTGGAACCAGCAACTCACATGACCCCATTGAGTCATCAGCTTCTGAACAGAATCCTTCCCGTATTTTACTACATGGTTTAAATTCTCAAAATGCAACATTGACCAATTGCACATTCAATGTAACCTTAGTGAATAAAAATGACGTTTGATTCAGAATTGTTTAGGTTGTTCATGGTTCCTAATTCATCGTTTACATAGCGACACTTTTCCCTCCGGCGTACGGAAATTTGATTAATTATTTACATAGCAACACATTTCCTTACGGCGGAGGAGAAGTACACCTTTTCGATGATCTTGTCAGTTGAAAAATGACGTTGTTTCTGTACGTTTGAAAAAAATATTTATTTGTCATTAGTTGCTTCTATATGTATACGTATTTTCCGTAATTTTGTATTATTGGAATGAATTTAAGTGAATCTGACAATCTGGCCATGGAAGACGGGGTTCCAGAATATATTATGAACATCCAGAAAAATCCAAAGTCAGGTACATGCAAGAATACGAAAAGTTCATCGAATGGTGTGCCAACAAAAAAATAACCTTCAATTACTCTAAAGAAATTTCAACTTTCTACAATGTGGTCCAAGTACTCAATGGTGAAATCTATGCTTAAAATTAAGGACAACGTTGATTAAGGACAATGGCATTTCAAATTGATTGCTTTTTTTAAAAAGAAAATGGTAGGTTTTAGAGCAAAAAAGAATAAAAGTTTTGAACAACGAACATGTTGAAAATTTGTAAACCCTGCGCCTGACAAGTCTTATTTACTAATCAGAGTCGCAGCTATAATTGGAATCGCTGGAGCCTGTAGGCGTAAAGAATTAACTTATCTGTTGTGTGAAAACGTAGTCAAACTGTTTGTTTCTGGTGAAAATACAAGATAGAAAGACTCACCAGAGTAGAAGCTTTGTTATTACTGAGAAAAAAATCTTAATTTAATCAAGAAGTACATGTCTCTGCGTCCAAAAAGTACACCGCATCGAAGGTTTTTTGAAAATTTCCAAAAAGGTAAATGTACTCCTCAAACTGTTGGCATAAATAAGTTCTGTAAAATGCCATCGAACGTGGGTGCTTTTGTGAGACTTCCAAATCAAGAGGCTTTTACTGGACACTGTTATAGACGCTCTTCGGTTTCTATGTTGACCGACGCTGGAGTGGATATTACTAATTTGAAACGTCTCGGGGGATGGTAATCCACAAAAGTTGCACAATCATATGTGGACGAATCCATATGGAACAAAAAGCACATGGCCAACCAAATTCTATGTTCTAAAGGAGAAAATTCCGAAGAAAATTCGCTTCCGCCTTCACCCTTGCCTTCCACAATATTCGCGTATGGAATTGATACTATTGCTGACAACAATGGACCAGTGAATCAGCACCAATATGACAAGTTAAGAAGAATCAGTGTCAACATTATTGCCAACACCAAAGACACTAACCATCAAAATGCTCATAATTTAATTGATAATGCCTATAATTGTCAGTTTTCGGTTACCTACCATGTTAATTACAACAAAGAATAATTTTTTTGAACAGTTTTCTATAACTAAATGTATAATTACTACCTTTTTCCGAATAATTAGTTACTTTCAAATATATAATAATTTGTACTTTGTTAAAGTTTAATGAAAATTATTAAATTTCAACAAATTATGTACTTATTTCCGCACGTCTGTAGAAAAACTATTGTACCTAACACTCACTGCTGCTTCACCGAACTCCGCTACGCGGCCGTTGAACGGCAGACTCGTGCGGCAAAATTCATTTTCCGCACTTGTTAGGTAAATAGCTATTTCCTACTAGCGTAAATGAAACATTTTTACGGATAGTTTCCGTCTTGATATAGTTAGCAAAAATTTTTGTCTTGAAATTGAAGAAATTATTTTCTGTGCGTTCATCTCATAGAGCATGTCAAAAAATTATGATTGACGCTACTCTAATATTTGCGTGCGGAAAGAGAGGTTTTTTCCGCACTCATTCGAAAAGTGCTACTTTCCTAACGTTAATGCGTGTGGAAGGTAGGTAATGATAAAAATATATTTTTGAAGGCAGTTTTACTGAAGATATGCCATGTCAAGTAGAAACATTAAAAATGAAAACGAAATAATTATTGAAAAATTTAGAAAAGCACTGCCGTGAAGGCAGGAGCTTTTGAGCGCTCGTACATGCACCTTGTAGGTAGATTCGCATTTTCCAGTTTTAGAAACCAATTGAAGGAATTTTTGACAGCTGACAAAAAAATTCTGAAAGTTAGGCGAGACTCCAGACTTCATGTCGGTGCTTCAGCTGATCAATTTTGTTTCGATAATTCGCTAGAATTTTCTACGGTATCTATGGTCTTGGTGATGTGGTCTGGACAAAATTTTGCACGTACTTTGAATACATTATTCCTCAGCTAGATGCATAATTTCATTCCAATCCGATCAGTAGTTCCGAAACTATCTGGAAAAAAATATTTTGAACGGCCATATTTACGGAACCCCTAGTCTCATTTTGCTTATTGATGAACGTGACCGCGATATTCGCGATCCAAACCCACCCTGAAAATTTCAAGTTCCTAGGCCTTTCCGTTCAAAAGTTTCAATTTTCTATGGTTTCTATGGTTCTGGTCATGCGATCTGGACAAAATATTGCTTCAATATATCATTCTCGATTGAAATACAAAATTTCATCTCGATCGAATTCGAAGTTTCGAATTTATCGAGAAAACAAAATTTCAAACGACCGTATTTACGGAACCCCTTGTATAATTTTGCTCATAGATGAACGTGATCACGACCTTCGAGATCCACACCTATCCTGAAAATTTCAAGTCCCTAAGCGTTTTCGTCCAAAGTTACAATTTTCTATGGTTTCTATGGTTCTGGTCATGCGATCTGGACAAAATTTCATATGAAGCTTGAACATTTCATTTTCCATTTGAGTGCAAAATTTCATCTCGATCGAATCTGTAGTTTTCAAGTAATCAGGGAAACAAAACTTTGAACGGCCATATTTACGGAACCCCTGGTGGAATTTGGCCCATTAACGAACTTAACCGAGGCATTCCGGATCTGAACCTACACTGAAAATTTCAAGTCTCTAGGTTGATCCGTTCGAGAGTTATCGTGCTGACGGCCGGACGGCCGGACGGACAGACTCGAATTATCCGACGGATTCGTCATCAGTGAGTCGAACATAGTCGATTGAGACCATTTTCGGCTCAAAATTCGAAAAATACAGAAATCGTGACGAAATGATATAGCCCTCGTGTAAGTAGTACGAGCGCTCAAAAAAATTATCATTCTGAACAAATAAATGATTCTGAATCAAAGAATAGAGATCCGAGTACAAGTGGACCTATTTAAATATCTAAATATGGACGGAAAGTTCGACGAAAGATAGATTAAGGTGCTCGACTCCCAGGGGAAGGAGTTCCTCATGAGCCCAGTAAATTCCATAGATATTTAATTGGTGCGAATTATGGGATGATAAAAGATGATCGCCAGGCAAGCATTCAGAGGATAGCTCGCATACAAAAATCACCTGATATGGTATACATACGTATACATAAGGAAAGAAGGAGCTGGGATAGGCATATAGCTATTGCCTGAGGTACACAAAACTGCCTACAAAATTTCCCTCCTCATCCCTTCAGGCTGAAATCTTGGCAGTGAAGTAAAGTATGTATAGCACAACAATTTGCATTGACACAGATAACAAGGTAGTTAGGGGCCCACAGCTGTAACTCCAGAATCATCTGGAACTGTAAGAAATCATTTGGAGGGGTGTACATCAAAGCGGACGCCCTCGCTGAAGAATATTAAGGTGCGTACAGACATGCTCCGAATATCATACCGAACTGCGTCGCGTACTCAAGTGTGGACGAAGGGTTGCAACCGCACCTCTTTGCGATCACGGTGTAACATGATGGCGTTCCGTCCGTTGTCGGTGAAGGGCTATCGCATCTGAGGAAACACGAAAGCAATGCTGTGTGCGAAGTTCAGAACGATGTTATTTTCTCAACGGACCCTGCAACATCGTTGCGAACTTTTGTTGATCGCGTCGGTGTACGCGAGGCGGTTCACGGCGGTATTCGGAGCATGTCTGTACCCACCTTTACAGGGATCCCCGTGTGGAATGACGATGTCCCAAACCAGGAAAGAAGTCGATAAATGGAAAACGAAGCCAAAATCATTTTGCTGACATAAAACATCAGGATAAAGAGAAGATAACAAGGTTATCGAGTAAGTACCTACTCGAGAGAAAAATCGCAACTCATGATATGGCTCTGTAAAAGCAAATTAGGCGAGGAATTCGGACTTCTTACTGTGTATCTGGTAGATATAATATAAAAAAAATTACAAAGGAATATTTTACAGAAAAATTAATATAAATGATCTGATATGAAATTATTTCCAAGTCTCGTCCTGTGAGCAAATCAGACTTTTTCAGATTCCATTCGGAAATACCGTTTAATCCATCGGAAAACTTCGAATCAAATCTGCGACTCTCCCCTCTCATCGAGCGTAAACCCACATAAATCCCGAAAACTTTCAAACTGAATTATCTGAGGAGTACCTATAACGACAAATAATTTTCCGGATCCTTCCTGCGACTCGTTTCGACCTGCGAAATTCCATTTCAGATATTTGCGTTCACGTTATCAAATATTCTTTCTCGGGAACCGGTGGAATTCAGTTTTGTACTCAATGAAAAGCAAAGTTGCTCGAAATTGTTTCATCAAATCTTGGTTGTTATTGTTCGGTGAAAACTTGAATTACGAAGTCAAAAGTTCGCCAAACATTTCTTTTTCTCATTTGGATCCATTTCGTTGTTTCATTAATCTTGTGGTTGAGCTTGAAGCAATTTTTACTGTAGGTTGAATGAAACAACGCTCTGTTAGTATCTGAACCTATGGATATTATTCGCCATTCAAGAGACGAGACTTTCCACAAAAAATAGAATTACATTTCCCAACTTTCCATTTGCCAAGAGAGCACATCAGACAACAACCTAATTGAACTCAGACTGGGACGCGGACCGATAACAGAAGAACTTCAAACAAAAGACTTCACAGACTGGCAAAAGTGAGATGAAATACTCTAGGAAAAAATTACTGAAATTCCACAGATAAACCCCAGGAGATCTAGAAGATGAAGTTGAAAAATTAAAAACCCGAATAAAAAAAGTCTACGAGGAAAGAACCAGAAGAATCGAAAAGCCAACCCCAAGACATTCACATCGTGAAACCCCCAAAGCAATAAAAGAAATAGAAAACTTAGGAAGAACTTCACATCTCCACAAAGAGAAGAAAGCAAGAAAAAGCTGACAGACAGCCAAGTGCTGACAAATGCACTGACAGAACTCAGAACAGACAGATGGAACCAGAGGATAAGAGAGCTGAACACCATCATAGACCACTCAGCATGAAAGATGCAAAAGTGCTTACGACGCGAGAAAACCAAAATCCCGCCTCTACACGGAGCAAATGGGATGGTCTACTCAAAGCTTGAAGAAGCCGGGGCACTGGTCGACGCAATAGAAAGAGAAGACAGAATCAACTACAGATAAGACAATGACAATGAAGATTCAGAAAAAGAAGTCGAAGGAAATGAAGAATTGATGTTGGAACCTCCGGAGGGCGATACCATCCCAAACCTTACAACACCAACGGAGATTAAAGAAATCATCAACGAATTGAAACACAGGAAAGCTCCAGAGAAAGAGAAAGTAACAAACTTTATGTTACGGAAAAAGCCCAGCACAGGAATAGCAGCGCTTATCAATAAAGCAAACGCGGTGATGAGAACATCATACTATCCAAAAAGATGGAAAACAGCCGAAGTAATTGTGTTCAATAAGCCAGGACAAGATAGAAAATTCCCACAAAACTACAGGCCGTTGAGTCTGTCAGCACTTGGACAAAATTTTGATAGAGTCATTGCAAGAAGACTCAATGAAGAAACAGAAGCGCTGAATCTGATACCACCAGAACAATTTGGATTCAGAAGAGATCATTCTAGAGAACTTCAACTGTCAAGAAACACTGAATATGTCACTGAAAGATTTCAGAACAAACAAGCCACAGATTTCGAGAGAGCCTTCGACCGAAAGACTTGCCTACAAGATGATGATGGCAGGATACACTACCAAAACCTGCAAGATAATAAGAAACTAACTGAGGAACAGGAATTTTAATAATAGACGACATATTATCTTCCACTAGACGAGTAGAAGCGGGAGTGCCCCAAGTATCAGTTCTAGGACCTCTACTCTACAACATACAGGGTGTTTCATCATAACCTGGAAAAACACCAGGACAATCATTTTTTGAGCGCTCGTACAACTTACACGAGGGCTATATCATTTCGTCACGATGTCTCTATTTTTCGAATTTTGAGCCGAAAATGGTCTCAATCGACTATGTTCGACTCACTGATGACGAATCCGTCGAAAAATTCGAGTCTGTCCGTCCGGCCGTCCGTGAGCACGATAACTCTCGAACGGATCAACCTAGATACTTGAAATTTTCAGTGTGGGTTCAGTTCCCGAATGCCTCGGTTAAGTTCGTTAATGGGCCGAATTCCACCAGGGGTTCCGTAAATATGGCCGTTCAAAGTTTTGTTCCCCTGATTACTTAAAAACTACAGATTCGATCAAGATGAAATTTGGCACTCAAATGGAGAATGAGGTGTTCAAGCTACATGTGAAATTTTGTCAAGATCACATGACCAGAACCATAGAAACCATAGAAAATCATAACTTTTGAACGGAAAGGCCTAGGGACTCGAAATCTTCAGGATAGGTGTGGATCTCGAATGTCGTGATCACGTTCATCTATGAGCGAAATTATACAAGGGGTTCCGTTGATATGGTAGTTTGAAATTTAGTTTTCTTGATAATTTCAAAACTACAGATTCGATCGTGACGAAATTTTGTATTCTTATGGAGAATGATATATTCAAGCTACATTTCGCCAGATCACATGACCAGAACCATAGAAACCATAGAAAATCATAACTTTCGAACGGAAAGGCCTAGGAACTTGAAATTTTCAGGATAGGTGTGGATCTCGATTGTCGTGATCACTTCCATCTATGAGCAAAATTATACTAGGGGTTCCGTAAATACGGTTTGAAATTTTGGTTTCTCGATCATTTCGAAACTACGGATTCGATCGAGATGAAATTTTGTATTTTAATCGAGAATGATAAATTAAAACAATATTTTGTCCAGATCTCATGACCAGAACCATAGAAAGCATAGAAAATTGTAACTTTTGAACGGAAAGGCCTAGGAACTTGAAATTCTCAGAGTGGGTTTGGATCGCGAATATCGCGGTCATGTTCATCAATGAGCAAAATTAGACTAGGGGTACCGTAAATATGGCCGTTCAAATAATTTTTTTGCTGATAGTTCCGAGAATACTGAGCGGATTGGGATAAAATTTTGAACCTTGCTGAGTAATAATGTATTCAAACTACGTGCAAAATTTTGTCCAGAACGCACCACCAAGACCATAGATACCGTAGAAAATTATAGCGAATTATCGAAAAAAAATTGATCAGCTGAAGCACTGACATCAAGTCTGGAGTTTCGTCTAAGTTTCAGAATTTTTTTGACAGCTGTCGAAAATTCCTTCAATTGATTTCTGAAACTGGAAAATGCGAATCTACCTACAAGGTGCATGTACGAGCGCTCAAAAGCTCCTGCCTTCACGGCAGTGCTTTTCTAAATTTTTTTCCTATGACATATACCTCGTTTTCGAAGCATAAGTGAGCTACAGGGTGTTCAACCTCATTTTTGTGCATTACTCTACTGATTGTGGTCAGTTTTGTACAACCATTGAAGTACCGCTTCCTGGTCACATTTGAGTATTTTTGAGTGCTCAATTTAGAAATCTTGAAGAAGTCTGAGAAAAAAATTCAAAATGGCGAAAAACCTGCAATGTTCGTGATTTTTCATCTTCATAGCCGAATTGAATTTCATTTCCGGAATGAACACGATTTCATAAGAATTTCAGTGAAAACATTTTTTTTCAAAATCAGACACAACTTCTTTTTTCCATATCTACAGCAAAAAAAAAATTCACCAGAAATTATTGAAACTTTTCACGATTTAACTCATCTTCATCTCTAATACGAATGTGAAAACGGCACCCAAATATCCAGTTCGGACCACTTACATAATAAAAAAAAAAACACTGGTTGGGCTATGAAGGCCAAAATTTTGAAATTGGTCTGTCATAGCATTATGAATTCATCACAAAAAAATTCAATGTGATTTCAATGGAACTCTGTTGGGAATCGAACAACCGACCTTGAAGTTAACACCCTTGGCTGTGGAATGTAAATTGAAACTATTCTAAGGAAATTAATTTTCGTTTCCACGCAACGGTAATTGACATAATTTGACAATATTCCTTGAAACGAGTTTATATTCGGGGGTAATATCCCTAGTGCATTTAATTTTTCCGGAAAAATTCGGAAAAACGAGTTTCTAAGTAATTTGTTTTAACAAATAGCATGAGCGAGAGTGGTTTTGAAAATCCGAGTCGAAGACGAGGATTTTTCCACTTTCGCGAATGCTATTTCTTAAAAAGATTACTTAGAAACGAGTGTTCCAATTTTTTCACAGGAAAAATTGAATGCCCGAGGGATATTTGGTAAGATTATTTCCTGAGTTAAATGAACATTTTATGTGTGAATTTTCTGAGTATTTAGTGGAACACTATTTTCAACAGCCGCATGAATTTCACTTTCGGAAACATTTCCAAACCGATTCATTTTGAGTTTCAGTTGAAAAATTAATAAATTCGTAAGCGTTGTTTGTGATCTCTGTTGTTGGTAACGATACATAGCAACACAGCATAGAAACCATCAAGTTTGTTTTTACAAAGCAACTTGTCAAACTTGCATGAAATTTATATTTGACATACAAATTCTTGATAGCGATTGGTCAAAATTGATAGGAAGCAAATAATCGAACGAAAATGAAATATTCAGTTTTGGAAAAAATGATATGGTTCAGGCTTACTATGAAGCGAATTCCTCAAGACCGAATTAAGCGAGATAAATTTACTCTCGCAGATTTCCAAGCTGAGCACTAGCAAACTTCAAGACATTCATAGAAGCAGCTCGCAAATTACGTGAAGGTATTCTCCACCGCAAGAAAAAGGAAATCATCCGAAATTGTGATGAACCAGTAAGAAGAAAGCCTATGATATCGACGAAAATGATTTCGAATCACACCAGTATGAACAAAAGCAAATCAGTGGTGCGGAGAGTTTTGAAAAGAAATAACTACAAGCCATATCATTTCCGAAGAAGTCAAACGTTAGGAGTTAATTTTGATAAGAGAAAAGAATTTTGTAAATTCATTTTGATAGTCTAAGAGCCCGTGAACCCCAGACCTTCCTTATTTTATAAAAGCTGAAATTTTGTCGCATGCTCCCAACACAGGTATGAATGATGGACCATTATGAAGTTTGGGATATGGTGGCTTTGGCTGGCGAGCGTTATCAAAAGTGCGTAAAATACCGACCGCCTTTCGTCAAATTATGAAGTGCGATTTTTTGTTATTACCTTCATAATATTATAAAAAATCACGTCATTCTTGCCAGACACTTAGCATGGTTCCAACCACTTGCCAAACACCCTTAATTTTCATGAAATTATAATGTTATTTTTTTTTTATTATTTGGAGGCTTCACATAAGGAAACATTAGGAGGACCCATCATGCTCAAAACAAACAGAGGAAAAAATGAGGAAGGATGGAAAGGGCAAAAGAACAACACAAAACAGCTCGGACATGTTACAGTTTAATGTTTGAAAACACAACAACAAGAAGTAATACATAAGCTTATACACTATGACATCGTTTGAGAAAATTGGATCGTATATAGGTATCTATAGAGGAATCAATCTTCTATCAATCTCGCTCAAACTAACCACAAGAATCCTAACCGACAAACTCAATGAACACATTCCTCAAGGGACCGTCATGCACCGATGCTGAATTTGTCAGAAGACAAGTTACTGAGAATATTTGGCGCTTTTAAGCCCTCTACTCTTCAATATCATCAAGGACGGGCTGATAAGGAAGGTGCTCAAGCTGAAAGGGTACAAATTAGGAAATAATGAAATAGTGGAAAGCGAAGATAATCTTCAGATACTGTTGCGACTGTTAAACCTCACAGCCGACAAAGATGATTGCATCAACGTCAAAAATAAAATGCATGTTCAACATCAAGAATACCAGTCACATTGTAAATGGAAATAGATATGCATAGTGTACAGCAAACAATCTAGAATCCTAAATCAGCAATTAGACCCATTCTCACTTTACCTTCAAAGGAGTACAGACAAGGAAACGGAGAAAAAAATCAAATTGCTCACATAGGAAGAGGAAGAAGAAGAGGAAAAAAAAGGAAGAAGTATCTACTTGAGTCTTCCGATTTACGGCGTCTGATTCGGGTAGACGCATTAAGTGTTTTGATTTATCTGGTGCCAGTCTACTTTTCGACAAAGCGACCATTGAGACAAGTCAAGACCGAGAGTAATAAATATGCGGGTGTGAACATTTTAATCATTCTAGATAAAGCGTAGATCTGCTTTTATTCGCTAATATAAAATGAGAAAACCCCTACTCCTAGTTCGAGCTAGCTTAAAAAGGTTGTTTCTTGTTTCCTTCTGGCGCCTCAGCCTTCCACCTTCCTGCCATACCTACAGTAAAATTGACTATAATATCCAAAATACGTTTTTCGGCAACCGTCCGGGAAGTACCCAATTACCAGAGGCTTTTCCTTCGAGAAAGTAACATTTTCCGGCCTAGTTCGGGAATTACGTACACTTATTTGACATGAAATTAGTTGACATTTTGATTTTTGAAAGTTTGCATGCATTTATTGCAATAAAGAAATGTGTCTCTCATTGATTTAGTTATTCTACACGCTTGCCAAAAAAATAGTGTACGCAACACGCCCAAAAACAGTTTTTTTCGGAAACCGTCCGGGAAGTACTCACTTCCCAGACGCTTTTCCTTTGAGAAAGTAACAGTTCCCGGCCTAGTCCGGAAAGTACGTACTTTTTGGACTAGGCCGGAAAGTACGTTTCCCGTAGCAACGAGATTACTACTGACACCTATTACGTTGTTATATCCTAATGAAGAATTGGGTGGGTATGATTTCGATGAATACAATTGATCATTACCATAGCAACGATATACCAACATGAAATAAGTTGCCATTTTGATTTTTGGAAGTTTGGAGTTTTTTGGTCGCATTTATCGCAATAACGAAATGTGTCTGATTGATTTGTTATTCTACACGGTTTCCGAAAAAATAGTGTACGCAACACGTCCAAAAACAGTTTTTTTGGACTCGCAGACTTCTAGGACTCGCTAACGCTCGTCCTATAATTTTGTCTACTCGTCGAAAAAAACAGTATTTTCCGGACTTGTTACGTAAATTACTATTTTGGACTCGCGGGCCTCCATTTTGTCTTCTCATCCAAAAAAAAAGTATTTTCCGGACTTTCAAAAATCAAAATGGCAACTTATTTCGTTGCTATGGTAATGATCAATTGTATTTATCGAAATTATACCCACCAAATTTTTCATATAGCCAATGACAACAACGTAACGTAATTTCGTTGCTACGGGAAATGTACTTTCCGGCCTAGTCCGGAAAGTACGTGCTTTCCGGACTAGGCCGGGAAGTGTTACTTTCTCAAGGGAAAAGAGTCTGGGAAGTGAGTACTTCTCGGACGCTTGCCGAAAAATTTCTATTTTGTAACTCAAATAATTTCTGATATATCCGTAGTCAAATGTCGCTTATTGAAGAAATTGTATTCTCTTCCCACGTTCTATAACAAACATTTCCTTCTACCGCCTCAGCCTTCCGTTTTGCGGCCATACCCATCAGAAAAGCATCATTTTCTTGTCCAAACTGAATTTTTCACTATCACGTTTAACTTTTGAAGAAAACCTCCATTTTCACATTAAGGGTGATATAGTTTGATAGTGGCTGCATAGAGAAACAATAACTAAACAAAAGAAGGCAGTTGTTTGAAATACAACATTTCTTGATAAATGCACTACATACAGGAAATATAAGTTGATAGAGGGTTTCATTCAGAAATTAACAGAGAATCAAAAAATTCAGTTGGTTCAGATCTGTTAACGATAGAAAATTGACTAAGAACTGGCTCTAAAGTAAATTGAACGGACTTCTTTCAACAACGTTCGAAGGGAGCACCGGGAGAGAATCGGTAATATGTTTTCTTTCCATAAGGGGACACTTTGTGGAAAATGTTTAAAAACACTGTTTTATGAAGTAGTTTCATAAGCAGTGTTCCTATAGACAAGATTAATATAATTTATGTGAAATACCTACCTATTCGTCGTAGTTTACAATGGAATAAACCCGCTGTTTTTTTTAGCAATTCCGTTTGAAGGTATATATGTAAATTGGATTCCTGAACTACCTTCAATTCTATTCAAGTTTGTTTACATAGTAATCACACGATTGAACATCGACAGTGATATGATTTAGTGTTAGAAGTCAAAAGATTCATGAGGGAGGTACTTGATTGGACGCTCACGTTATTTTTCTTTTTTTTTAACTAACTGATCGTCTAAGCGACTACCAATTAATTATTTGCTGCAAGAAAAAAACTCTTGTCTCGACTCGTCAACAAGCGGGAACAAACTTTTAACACTATTGAAGCAAGACGAGAAGGCATTTCATTTTTGAGCGCTCGTTCTACTTACACGAGGGCTGTATCATTTTGAAACGATGTCTGTCTTTTTCGATTTTGAGCCGAGAATGGTCTCAATCGATAAGGTTCGACTCATTGATGACAAATCCGTTGAAAGATTCGAATCTGTCCGTCAGGCCATAAGCACGATAACTCTCGAACGGAACGACCTAGAGACTCGGAATTTTCAGTGTGGGTTAAGTTTACAAATGCCGAGGTTAAGTTCGTTAAGGGGCAGAATTCCACCTGGGGTTCCGTAAAATCGGCCGTTCAAAATTTTGTTCTCCGGATCACTTCTAAACTACTATGAAATTTTGCCCTCAAATGGGGAACGACGTGTTCAAACTACACGCATTTTTTACAGACCGAATGCCCAGAACCATAGAAACCATAGAAAATTATAACTTTCGAACGGAAAGGTCTAGGGACTTGAAATTTTCAGGATTTCAGATTCTCGAATGTCGCGGTCACGTTTATCAGTGAGCAAAATTAGACCAGGGATTCCGTGAATATAGTCGTTTGAAGTTTAGTTTTCTTGATGATTTCAAAACTACGGATTCGATCATGACAAAAATTCTAGCGAATTAACGAAAAAAAAAATTTCGAAAAGCACTGCCGTGAAGTCAGGAGCTTTTGAGCGCTCGTACATCCACCTTGTAGGTTGATTCGCATTTTCCAGTTTTAGAAATCAATCGAAGGAATTTTCGACAGCTGTCAAAAAAATTCTGAAACTCAGGCGAAACTCCAAACTTCATGTCAGTGCTTCAGCTCACCAATTTTTTTCCGATAATTCGCTAGAATTTTCTACGGTATCTATGGTCTTGGTGATGCGATCTGGACAAATTTTCGCACGTTGTTTGAATACATTTTTCTCCATCTATGTTCATTCCAATTCAATCAGTGGTTTCGAAATTATCAGGAAAAAATTATTTTGAACGGACATATTGACGGAACTCATAGTCTTATATTGCTCATTGATAAACGTGACCGCGACATAAGAGATCCACACCCATCTTGAAAATTTCAAGTTCCTAGGCCTTTCCCTTCGGAAGTTATAATTTTCTATGGTTTCTATGGTTCTGGTCATGCGATCTGGACAAAATGTTGCTTTAATATATCATTCCCGATTAGAATACAGAATATTATCTTGATCGAAAGTTATGATTTTTTATGGTTTCTATGGTTCTGGTCATGCGATCTGGAGAAATGAAGCTTGAATTAATCATTCTCCATTAGTTTATACAATCTCTTCACGATCGAATCTGTAGTTTTGAAATTATGAAGAAAACAAAATTTCAAACGACCATATTTACGGGACCCCTAGAATATATTTGCTTATAGATAAACGTGATCATGACATTCGAGATCCACACCTATCCTGAAAATTTCAAGTCCCTAGGCGTTTTCGTCCAAAAGTTACAATTTTCTATGGTTTCTATGGTTCTGGTCATGCGATCTGGACAAAATTTTACATGTAGCTTGAACAACTCATTCTCCATTTGAGTGCAAAATTTCATCTCGATCAAATCTGCAGTTTCCAAGTAATAAGGAGAACAAAACTTTGAACGGCCAAATTTACGGAACCCCTGGTGGAATTTGGCTCATTAACGAACTTAACCGAGGCAGTCGGGAACTGAACCCACACTGAATATTTCAAGTCTCTAGGTTGTTCCGTTCGAGAGTTATCGTGCTTACGGACGGACAGACTCGAATTTTCTGACGGATTCGTCATCAGTGAGTCGATTGAGACCATTTTCGGCTCAAAATTCGAAAAATACAGACATCGTGACGAAATGATATAGCCCTCGTGTAAGTAGTAGGTACGAGCGCTCAAAAATGGTCACCTAAAGCACTGACGTAAAGATTGGAGTTTCGCCTTAGTTTGAATTTTTCCTAAAACTGAAAAATGGGAATCTACCCACAAGGTGGATGAACGAGCGCTCAAACGCTTCCAACCTCACGGTAGTGCTTTTTATAATTTTTTTCGAAATCCACATTCAACGCCGATTGAAAAGATAATTCTCAGTTTCGGGAACTCCTGTCTCCGGCACAAAAATAAAGATTCGCCATATTATCCGGGATGAAAAACATGTCTATCTCGCAATTATTCAAATGATAGATTCTCCTCTCGATCTGCTCTTGAACACGCCTTGTGGATATGTTAGAGAGATCGAAAAGATAATGCAAATTGGATTCCAGATGATATATTTCTGCCGCCTTAATTTGCATATATTTGAATTATATGTAAAATTCCATTCAAGTTCCCGTAGTTGCATGGAAGGCAGTTCGTTCGAATAATATCGTGCAAGAAAAGAAGAATCAGCCATATGAATGGAAATTAGTGTTTCGGGTTGAATAGACAAGGAATCATCTCGAATATCGATGATATGCATAATGAATATTTCACTTGAGCTAACCTAGCGTTTCATTCAGTGCATTCCGTATGACAATTTCATCCCATGCTCCTGGAAAGTTTATTTTCATTCCTATATCATTAATGTTGTATTTATATCAAAGAAGATGCAGTACTAGGCAGACAATTTCACATAGTCAATGGTTTTGTTTGGTGGAAAATTCAATGTTTTTTGAACGCTCGTACTACTTACACGAGGGCTATATCATTTCGTCACGATGCCGTCCGGCCGTCCGTCCGTATACACGATAACTCTCGAACGGAATGTCCTAGAGACTTGAAAATTTCAATGTGGGTTCAGTTCCCGAATGCCGAGGTTGAGTTCGTTAATGGGCAGAATTCCACCAGGGGTTCCGTAAATATGGCTGTTCCAAATTTTGTTTTTCATATTACTCCGAAACTACACATTCGACCGAGATAAAATTCTACACTCAGATGGAGAATGTCGTGTTCAAGCTACTCGCAAAATTTTGTCTAGATCGCATGACCAGAATCATAGAAACCATAGAAAATTATAACTTTGTTTTAAAAAGGCCTAGGGAATTTTCAGGATATGTGTGGATCTCGAATGTTGCGGTCACGTTTATCAATCAGCAAAATTAGACTAGGGTTCCGTAAATATGGACGTTTGAAATTCAGTTTTCTTGATCATTTCAAAACTACGGATTTGATCGTGTTGATATTTTGTATTTGAATGGAGAATGAAGTATTCGAGCTACATTTTTTCCAGATCGCTTTACCAGAACCATAAAAACCATAGAAAATTATAACTTTCGAACGAAAAGGCCTAGGGACTTTTCAGAATGTTGCGGTCACGTTCATCAATGAGCAAAATTAGACTAGGGGTTCCGTAAGGATGGACGTTTGAAATTTTGTTTTCTTGATAATTTCAAAACTACGGATTCGATCTTGACGAAATTTTCCATTTTGATGGAGAATGATATATTCAAGCTGCATTTTCTTCAGATCGCATGACCAGAACCATAGAAACCAAAAAAAATTATAACTTTCGAACGGAAAGGCCTAGGGACTTGAAATTTTCAGGGTAGGTTCAGATTGAAATTTTTTTTGACAGCTGTCAAACTTTTTTCAATTGGTTTCTAAAACTGGAGAATGAGAATTTACCTACAAGGTGGGTGGACGAGCGCTCAAAAGCTCCTGACTTCACGGCATGCTTTCCATAATTTTTTTCTTGAAGATAAACATTTAGATTGATTAGAGATTTCGCGAACAATTTATCCATGATTTTGAAGATTTCATAATTCAGATTATTTTGGAGAAAAATTGAAAACCCATGAGCTGTTTTCACGCAGCTGCGTTTCTATAGATAGATATAGGTATCATGATTTTCTTCTTGAATTTTCTTTTCTACTCCTTCTTATAATATATATTAGAGTCTGTTTCAATCCGATCTCTTCAATGTTGCAGTCGTATTAGTGGTGATGTCAACTTTCAACTATCTCGCCATCTCTCATAAGGCGTTCCTGGTGGTTTTGGTGCCTGTGGATTTTTGATCCCACACATAAGGGCTAATCTCTGATTATCTATTTCTGTCTTCTTCATCTACCCCATCTCACAATATCATGTATGTTACAATGCTCTCTCGTCTGACTGTTTGGAATTCTGTACCTCAATGTTGACTAATTCTTTCCTTAATTTTCGTCTCCTAATCTGTGTTAAAGTTTTTGATTACCTCACCACAGCAGGTTGATTCATCACATTCATCAATTTCAGCAGATCTGCTAATCGGATCTTATCGAACAAGTTAGGTAAGGGGGTTACATTTCACTGCGACCTCTAGGTCTATTGTGCTTTCCATCAGAGCTGTATTGGCAAATGCCCTACCTACAGCTCGCCCTCCAGCTCCAGAGCTCCAATGAACTCCAGTAACTGAGAGGGCTTCAAGGAGGTTCGATCCCCGTTTCTCCTGACATCTCCCGAGAAATTTTTTGCGCTGGATTGCTATGGCGGGGCATTCTGTAACCAGGTGAACAAGAGTTCCTGCTCTTCCCTACAGAATCTGCACTCGTCAGTTTCTGTTAAGCCAATTCTCATCTTATGCTTTCTAAGACGAAAATGTTCTGTGCGGAAGCTAGTGAGCAGGGATCACTTATTCTTACTGAGATCCAAATACTTTTTGGATCTTGAACTCTTAAAGTTCCGAATGAACTTTTTGGAGTGATCCATTCCTGGAAGATTCCTCCAGAGTGCTTCTCTTTCAGTATCTTCCTTCTCCAAAAACTCTTTCTTATAGGTGCATTTACTTATGCCAGAGAAAGGATCTTGGCCAGTAAGTGGCGTTCGTGCTCCCTATCTGGCAAGTGTATTGACCTCTTCGTTTCCTTTGATTCCTAAGTGACCGGGAATCCGAACAAGGGCGAATAGGGCTTTTCTTCGTGGAGGGGGCTGATAACGATTGAGAAGCAATAAATCATGTACACAACATTAAATCACTTCAGATAAACTTCGACATGGACATTTTTTCAAAACTCAAATACAAGAAAAAAATCAAAATACAACAAAAAACATACGTAAATAAACTTTTCTATCGCATAATATTATACGTTTTGTGCACCACGTTGCGTAAGTTTTTCTCAAGTTTCTGATAACCATGAGGGGTTATTACCCCCAATACGGTTCAGTTCCCGAATGCTGCAGTTAAGTTAGGCCAGAAATTCACCAGGAGTTCCGTAAATATTCGAAATTTTGTTCTCCTGATAACTTCGAAACTACTGGTTCGATCGAGATGAAATTTTGCATTCAGTTGAAGAACGACAAGTTCAAGCTACATGCGAAATTATATCCAGATCGCTCGACCAAGACCATAGGTACCGTAGAAAATTCTAGCTGATTATCGAAAAAAACAATGGTTTGAAATTTTGTCTGACAGCTGTCAAAAATTTCTTCAATTGGTTTCTAAAACTGGAAAATGCGAATCTACCTACAAGGTGGGTGAACGAGCGCTCAAAAGCTCCTGACTTCAGCAGTGCTTTCGAATATTTTCCGTTTCTACGAAAAGCTTTACCCACCTTTTCGTTGTGAAATCTATTACATTTTTTTTGTACTGCTCTACAATAATTTTATATATAGGTTTCTGTTTGTCACGGCTATTTAATATTAACCAATTACTATTCAGAGGAATTCAATTTCAATGTAGCCAGGCGAACAGACATCTGTTTCTGAACAATAAAAATCAAAACACTATCTAAACCGGCTTCAACTTGATACGGTAGACACCTGTCAGGGGGAGCTCAAAAACCGTCGATGTTTTATGTACAGAGTTGTCACTTCTTGTTTAGTGTATTCTTTGGCAGGGCCTATAGAAAAATGGATACTTTTTTCCAAAAGTTGCCAAATACGTGTGAGATCAAGCATAGTGAAGGGTTCCCTAGTAATAGCATGTACCTAACCAAATTGTCACATATCTCATAAATCAGAAACTACACAACAGGTCGATGCAGGAAGTGACTCCCGGGCGCCTAGCGTCGGCGATGACCATTGGGTCTAACAGAGATGATGCGAAATACAACTAGACCGCCTGATAAAAAAAAATGGGCCCAAGAAAACAACGAACTCTCCAGGTGGTCCTGCTAGCTCTACGGATGCAGCAGCAGCGACATGGTAGCATAAAGAATATCAGTTGAATTGAATTATTCATGTCGACCATTCGCGGCAACCTATCAACCACCGTCGAATTTAGAGGAAAACGCATAAGCGGTATAAAAATGTTCGCAGGAAAAACTGTAACATTATCTCCCATGTAGAGAGTAGAGAGTGTCTTACCACGCACAGTAAAGGGTTCCGTAGTTATAGCGTGTTAACGAAAATATCACATATCTCAAAAACTGCTCAACATATCGTATTCAATTTAATTTTCGTTTGAAGTGTTTCTTGAGTTCTACTTGCTCGAAGTTTTTCTGAATTTCGAAAATTAGTGGCTCAACGAACACAGTCACTCACAAAAATCCATATCATTTTTCAGGACCTGTCCAACGATATACCTTGTGACTATTTGCACTGATGTTTTTCCTTCTTCAGTTGCCAAATATTCTTCACCTGCCTTCAGAACTTTATTCATCCAAGGCCAATGATCTCCGAGTAAAATGCCTGTGTACACGGATGGCATTTTGGCTAGGAATCCCTTGAAACAATTAGTTGGTTTGATGAGGAATAATGTCACTTCAAAACGCAAAAAAATCCCATAATCAATAAATAACCTTTTCATATTCTTTTTTAATTTGCATATTATTAATATCAATTTGATCAGAAAAGATGAAAAACGGAATTCTATTCTGGCATAATTTCAATTTATATGAAGGTCTACATACATGAAATCCTGAGAGAAATTCTTTCATGGAATACTCAACTCGATTATATCCTATTTCCCCTTTTATAAGATATTTTCATTTATATTTCGATGAATAAAAAACCACGGATATTGAACACTTACCTATATCTGAAAAACCGATTTCATCAACCTCGAAGCATCAGCAATCTGCAAAATAAACAGTTTTTTATTTTCAATGCCCGAACTCAAGGAAGGATAGGATAGAAAGTATATTCAAGTTCAAAGGAAGTAGATTTTCAGGGATCAGCTAAATCTGTATCAGGGAAAAGTTGTTTCCATCAGTATACAACTAACTGACCCGCCTCGTCTTCCCAGTGGCAGGGAATTCAGGACGGAATAAAGATTGCTTTTGACACTTCCAAACTCAACTGAGCTTACAGATGAAACATCTAGACAAAGTAAATTTCATAACCAGAAAGCAGAAATCATCATATTCGTTATAATTAGAACCATTGCTTCGTCTTGATCGGAATTTTTTCAACGCAGATGAAAGCCAAATGCAGATAGTAACAACTAAGGCGTCAGTTTTTTAGCGATTTCATTGTTATGACATTATAAACTGGACATTATGAACTGGATTCGAATGGTCGAATTAACAATGCAGAAAGTGTATTCACTTCGTCATCATCTTCTTTATGAATGAATGCAGAGGATCAGAATTCGCGTTTACCTTATCCTGGTTTATTTCTAGAACTATAGCCCCAGTCCATATCCCACTGTCAAGAAATTACATCTCCATCGAATGGATGAGTTGGTTATATGATTTATTCCGATGCAGACTTGTATTTGATGAGAATGAATTCTTTAAAACTATGCCAACAATTTTTCCACCTCAAAATTGTTAAACTGAAGTACTGTCGCAGATGTTCGTAAAGAACTATTCTAATCCCATATTTTTGCTTCAGATCATGTTCATTTTTATCAAAAGGTTAACACTGCGACATCATCGAAGAAAACTTCAATTTATCTGCTTAAATGGATGACACAAAAATTCATTTAAACTGTGTGTGATGAATAGACTAGCCTTTGGTCAAAAATGAAATAATTTCTCCCGATATTTTTGAGCGCTCGAACTACTTACACGAGGGCTATATCATTTCGTCACGATGTCTGTATTTATCGAATTTTGAACTGAAAATGTGCCGTAAGCACGATAACTCTCGAACGGAACAACCTAGAGACTTGAAATTTTCAGTGTGGGTTCAGTTCCCGAATGCCTCGGTTAAGTTCGTTAATGGACCAAATTCCATCTGGGGTTCCGTAAATATGGCCGTTCAAAATTTTGTTCTCCTGATTACTACGAAACTACAGATTTGATCAACATGAAATTTCGCACTCAAATGGAGAATGAGGTGTTCAAGCTACATGTGGAATTTTGTCCAGATCGCATGACCAGAACTATAGAAACCATTGAAAATTCTCAACGAAAATGCCTAGGGACTTGAAATTTTCAGGATAGGTGTGGATCTCGAATGTCGTGATCACATTTATTTATGAGCAGAATTATACTAGGGGTTCCGTAAATATGGTCGTTTGAAATTTAGTTTTCTTGACAATTTCAAAACTACAGATTCGATCGTGACGAAATTTTGTTTACTAATGGAGAACGATATATTCAAGCTACATTTTTCCAGATCGCATGACCAGAACGATAGTAACCATCGAAATCATAACTTTCGCACGGAGGGGCCTAGGCACTTGAAATTTCCAGGGTGGGTTTGGATCGCGAATATCGCGGTCACGTTCATCAATGAGCAAAATTAGACTAGGGGTTCCGTAAATATAGCCGTTCAAAAAATTTTTTCCTGGTTATTTCGAAACTACTGATTGGATTGGAATGAAATTTTGCACCTAGCTGAGTAATAATGTATTCAAACTACGTGCGAAATTTTGTACAGATCGCATCACCAAGATCATAGATACCGTAGAAAATTCTAGCGAATTATCGAAAAAAAATTGGTCAGCTGAAGCACTGACATGAAGTCTGGTGTTTCGCCGAAGTTGCAGAATTTTTTTGACAGCTGTCGAAAATTCCTTCAATTTTTTTCTGAAACTGGAAAATGCGAATCTACCTACAAGGTGGATGTACGAGCGCTCAAAATCTCCTGACTTCACGGCAGTGCTTTTCGTAATTTTTTTTATCGCAAACTGACAGGTAGACATGGTCTGCGTTTCCAATTTATATCATGTATGATTATGTTTTGTGTTTATATTTCGACCTCCTAGGTCTCGTGAGAGACCCGGATGTGTTCTGTGTAGGCTTTACCTTATGGTGTCCTTACGCCACCTGCGGCACAGCACTGTTCATTGTTCACCCAACAGTGAATGGTGGAACCGTACTCCAGGTCAGAAAGGATAAAATTTTGAGTATTATTCTTTATCAAAATTCAAAGGAACGTGAAAAGATCATTTTTGAGCGCTCGTTCTACTTACACGAGGGCTATATGATTTCGTCACGATGTCCTTATTTTTGAGCGCTCGTACTACTTACACGAGGGCTATATCATTTCGTCACGATGTCTGTATTTTTCGAATTTTTAGCCGAAAGTGGTCTCAAACGACTATATTCGACTCACAGATGACGAATCCGTCGGAAAATTCGAGTCTGTCGGTCCGTCCGGCCGTATACACGATCATTCTCGAATAGAATGTCATAGAGACTTGAAATTTTCAGTAGGTTCGAATCTCGAATACCGCGGTTGAGATCGTTATTGTGCAAAATTCGCCCAGGGGTTCCGTGAATATGGCCGCTCGAAATTTTGTTTTTATGATTACTTCGAAACTAAAAATTCGATCGAGGTGAAATTTTGCACTCAAATGGAGAATTACGTTTTCAAGCTACATGCGAAATTTTGTTCAGCTCGCATGACCAGAACCATAGAAACCACAGAAAATTATAACTTTGTAATTGAAAGGCTTAGGGACTTGAAATTTTCAGGATAGGTGTGGATCTCGAATGTCGCGGTCACGTTCATCAATCAGCAAAATTAGACTAGGCGTAAATATCGCCGTTTGAAATTCAGTTTTCTTGATAATTTCAAAACTATGGATTTGATCGTGACGAAATTTTGTATTTGAATTGAGAATGATATATTCGAGCTACATTTTTCCCAGATCCCATGATCAGAACCATAAAAATCATAGAAAATCATAACTTTCGAACGGAAAGGCCTAGGGACTTGAAATTTTCAGGATAGGTTCGGATCGCGAATTTACCGATCACTCTCATCAATGAGCAAAATTATACTAGGAGTTCCGTGAATATAGCCGTTCAAACTATATTTTTACTGATAATTTCTAAAATACTCATTGGATTGAAATGAAATTTTGCACATACATGTAGAATAATGTATTCAAACTACGTGAGAAATTTGTCCAGATTGCATTACCAAGACCATAGATACCTTAGAAAATTCTAGTGAATTATCGAAAAAAATTACGAAAAGCACTGCCGTGAAGGCAGGAGCTTTTGAGCGCTCGTACATGCACCTTGCAGGTAGATTCGCATTTTCCAGTTTTAGAAATCAATTGAAGGAATTTTTGACAGCTGTCAAAAATATTCTGAAACTTAGGCGAAAATCCAGACTTCATGTCAGTGCTTCAGCTGATCAATTTTTTTTCGATAATTCGCTAGAATTTTCTACGGTATCTATGGTCTTGGTGATGCGATCTGGACAAAATTTTGCACGTAGTTTGAATACATTATTCCCCAGCTAGGTGCATAATTTCATTCCAATCCGATCAGTAGTTTCAAAACTATCAGGAAAAAAATATTTTGAACGGCCATATTTACGGAACCCCTAGTCTTATTTTGCTCATTGTTGAACGTGACCGCGATATTCGCGATCCAAACCCACCCTGAAAATTTCAAGTTCCTAGGCCTTTCCGTTCAAAAGTTACAATTTTCTATGGTTTCTATGGTTCTGGTCATGCGATCTGGACAAAATATTGCTTCAATATATCATTCTCGATTAAAATACAAAATTTCATCTCGATCGAATCCGTAGTTTCGAATTCATCGAGAAAATAAAATTTCAAACGACCGTATTTACGGAACCCCTTGCATAATGTTGCTCATAGATGAACGTGATTACGACATTCGAGATCCACACCTATCCTGAAAATTTCAAGTCCCTAGGCGTTTCCGTTCAAAAGTTATAATTTTATATGGTTTCTATGGTTCTGGTCATGCGATCTGGACAAAATTTCACATGTAGCTGAACACCTCATTTTCCATTTGATTGCAAAATTTCATCTTGATCAAATCTGTAGTTTTCAAGTAATCAGGGAAACAAAACTTCGAACGGCCATATTTACGGAACCCCTGGTGGAATTTGGCCCATTAACGAACTTAACCGAGGCATTCGGGAACTGAACCCACACTGAAAATTTCAAGTCTCTAGGTTGTTCCGTTCGAGAGTTATCGTGCTTACGGACGGCCGGCCGGACGGACGGACGGACAGACTCGAATTTTCCGACGGATTCGTCATCAGTGAGTCGAACATAGTCGATTGAGACCATTTTCGGCTCAAAATTCGAAAAATACAGACATCGTGACGAAATGATATAGCCCTCGTGTAAGTAGTACGAGCGCTCAAAAAATGGTCACCAAAGCACTGACGTGAAGTCTGGATTGTCGCGTTAGTTAGAAAATTTCTTTAACAGCTGTCAAAATCTTTTCAATTAGTTTCTAAAACTGGAGAATGCCAATCTACCTACAAGGTGCATGTACGAGCGCTCAAAAGCTCCTGCCTTCACGGCAGTGCTTTTCGTAATTTTTCTAATGTTGAGTCGAAAATGGTCTCAATAGACAAGGTGCGCCTCACTGATGAAGAATCCGTCGAAGAATTCGAGCCTGTCCATCCGGCCGTATACACGATAACTTTCGAACGGAAAGACCTAGAAACTTGAAATTTTCAGGGTAGGATCGAATCTCAAATGCCGCGGTTGAGTTCGTTATCGGCAAAATTCGAAGAGAGGTTCCGTAAATATGGCCGTTCGGAATTTTGTTCTCCTCATTACTCAATAATAATTATAATAATAATAATAATAAAGGGCCTTTATTTGTATTCTTCAAAATACAATACTACTCATTCGATCGGTGAAATTTTGCACTCAGATGGAGAATGACGTGGCCAAGCTACATATTTGTCTAGATCGCATGACCAGAACCATAGAAACCATAGAAAATTATAACTTTCGAATAGAAAGGCCTAGGGATTTGAAAATTTCAGGGTAGGTTCGGATTTCGAATTTCGCGGTCATATTCATCAGTGAGCAAAACATGGCCAGGGGTTTCGTAAATATGGTAATTTGAAATTCAGTTTTCTCTATAATGACAAAACTACGAATTCGATCGTGACGAAATTTTGAATTTTAATGGAGAATGATATATCCAAGTCACACTTTGTCCAGATCGCGTGACCAGAACCATAGAAACCATGAAAGGTCATAACTTTCGAACGGAAAGGCCTAGGGACTTGAACTTCTCAAAATAGGTGTGGATCCGGAATGAGCTTCACAATAGAGCAAATTCAGGTTTGGAATATTTCGACTTATTCGTTGTTCTCTTGTCAGCCATGATATTAGGGCAGAAGATAAGCAGCAAGCACAAACATTGACATGTCATTTGAAAGGACACTTAATGGGTTATTCTTTGCTGAAAAGAAAACATGTCCATAATTCATGATTTTTCAACGATGAAACCATTAGAAAAATATGACTGATTTTGTTCACTTCAGAATCGTGATATTCATCTCCTTACCACGCCCGTAGTGAGAATTTTTTTGGCACACAGAAATTATTATCTTGTTGCAAATTTAATGCCGTTTCCAGATATGTGGTCAAATTTGAGAATGCTACAGGGATAACTGAAGTATAATTGATTTTATGGTAAAACTTGAAATATTTCGTGAAATCAAGAAATGTTGAATTGAAGGATAACCAATATGTGCATCATACATCTCAATCGACAAGGTTCGACTCACTGATGACAAAACAGTCGAAAAATTCGAGTCTTTTCGTCCGTCTGGCCGGCCGTGTGTCCGTATACACGACAATTCTCGAACGGAACGACCTAGAAACTTGAAATTTTCAGGGTAGGTTCGAATCTCGATACCGCGGTTAAGTTCGTTGTTGGGCAAAACTCGACCTGGGGTTCCGTAAATATGGCTGTTCGAAATTTTGTTTTCCTGATTACTTCGGAAGTACTGATTTGATCGAGATGGAATTTTGCACTAAGATGGAAAATGACGTGTTCAAGTTCATGCAATATTTTGTCGCTTGACCAGAACTATAGAAACCATAGTAAATTATAACTTTCGAACGAGAAGCCTAGGGAAATTTTCAGGATAGGTGTGGATCTCGAATGTCGCGGTCACATTTATCAATGAGCAAAATTTGACTAGAGGTTCCGTAAATATGCCCGTTCAAAATATTTTTCTCCTGATAATTACGAAACTACGGACTGGGTTGGAATGAAATTTCGCACATAGTTGAAGAATGATGTATTCAAACTACGTGCGAAATTTTGTCCAGACCGCATCACCGAGACCATGGATACAGTAGAAAGTTCTGGCGAAAAATCGAAAAAAAAAGGTCCCCTAAAGCACTGACGTGAAGTCTGGAGTTTCACCACAGTTTTAATTTTTTTTTGACAGCTATCAAAAATTCCTCAATTGGTTTATAAAACTGAGAAATGCGAATCAACCTACAAGGTGGATAAACGAGCGCTCAAAAGCTGCTGAATTTTATGCAGATCGCATAACCAGAACCATAGAAAATTGTAACGTTCGAACGGAAAGGCCTTCAGGGTAGGTTCAAATGTCGAATGTCGCGGATAAGTTCGATATTGGGCAAAATTTAATAGGGGTTCCGTAAATATGGTCGTTTGAAATTTTGTTTTTTTGATAATTTCAAAACCAAGGATTCAATCTTGATGAAATTTTGCTTTTCAATAGAGAATGAGATATTCAAGCTACATTTTCCACATCGCATAATCAGAACCATTTCAAATTCCAACGAATTATTAAATAAAAACTCCCTATATTGCTGCTGATTCGACATAATTGACAAAGAGCTGCTGTAATTTTTTTGGCAGCTTTCGACAATGTCTTCAATTGGTTTATATAACTGGAAAATGCTAATTTACCTACAAGATGGATGAACTGGCGCTCAAAAGATCCTGACTTCACGGCAGTGCTCTTTATAATTGCACTAGCACATGGCACATGCAACCATCTTATCGTATTATACAGGTTACGTATCGGAAAAAATAATTCACAGTGAGTGGTATATTTCTGCGTGCAGCATATATTCCAGATATCAAGAACAAATTTTCAAAAGAAAATAGATTCTTCAGGCAGCGTATTTTCATTTGATTCATTCCTCAGGTGGAAGAATTTTTCAGAAACTGTTCAATGCTGAGGAATCTCACAATCTTCCTTTTCGAGCACTAATTCCGCAAGGTACGTCATCTGATCTCTGCTTCAAATACGTATTGCGTACACAAACGTCACCCCCGATGAATAATGGTATTACAACCAACCATTATTTTCTGTTAAAAATATCCAAAAACAGCGTAAAATAAGTGATCACCTCTAGTACATAATAGGGACCTTTACACTAACTCTAAATTTGCACATACTTTCGCCAGGGAATAGGGACCTTTACACTAACGCTCCAGTCGCACGCGACTGGAACGGCTCGACCAAATTCGCGCGCAACGGCGTAGTGTTATAGTATATTACACACCGAGGTGGGAAGAGATTCATTCCTGTCGTGAGATTAGTTAGTTAACCGAGACGCAAAGCATCGAGGTTAGATATGATCTCGAGACAGGAATGAAACTTCCTACCGAGGTTTGTATACTATTTTATTTACAACCATCATATTTCAATTAAAATTAATACATTTCTGTTTCGTTCTGAACATACCTAAAATATTACAGTTAACGACAAATCACCAAGAACGCGGTTTTCTCAGAATAATCAAGTAGATATATTGGTACCGTGACTACGGGGTATACAATTGTCACCAACATAAATAAATGTCAGATAAAGTCGGATATTAAATTCGCGAATAATAAATTGAAAAACATGTCTTCCGACGAAGAATTTATGGATTGTACCCCACCAGAAGACTACAGGCTGCTCACGCAGCAGTTCAGGGTTTGGTGCCAGAGAAAAGTAAGCATCGGTATCTAAAAGCCATTGAATTATATAGGAAGTGGTTCAAAGAAAAAAAGGTTAAAAATATCGGTTCCGAAAGTGTACTCTTGGCATATTTTGGACAACATACCAGACAAAAGAAGCCGTCTACTTTGTGGGCAATGTACAGTATGATACGAACGATGCTAGAAATTGAAGAAAAAACTGATATTTCGAAACATGGGAAACTGCTAGCCTTCCTAAAACGACAAAATTTGGGCTTTAGGTCCAAGAAATCGAACGTATTTTCCAGGAAGAGTATAGAGGATTTTTTAAAAAAAGCTCCAAATAATCTTCTATCGATAAAGGTAAGTTATTTGTGATTTTTTAAAAGCTCCTGACTTCAAGTCAGTACTTTTCTAGTTGAATCTTTCCTTATTGTTTTAGGTAGCATTAATAATAGGCGTATCTGGAGCTTGTCGGACGGACGAATTAGTGAAAATGAAAATGTTGGATGTGGTTTTTTTTGAAGAAAAAATTTCGGTTGAGATTCCAGATTCTAAAACACATACAAATAGATCATTTCTCATTACTGATCCAGTATGGGTGAAGATTATTCGAGACTACATAAATTTAAGAAAAAACATAGAAATCGATAAATTTTTGTTCAGCTCAGAGGAGGAATAGCAAGAAATCAACCAATTGGACACAATAGAATAGCTAATTTTCCCCAAAAAATTGCTACTTTTTGTAACACTTCCCAACCTTCAATGACGTTAATAATGACAGCATTACACATATGGTTGTAAATAAAGGCAATTTTTCGCTCGCAACTGGAGCGTATGAAAATTCGCACATACTTTCGCCAGCGATTAGCCTGTGCCGTTTTTGAGCGCTCGTACTACTTACACGAGGGCTATATCATTTCGTCACGATGTCTGTATTTTTCGAATTTTGAGCCGAAAATGGTCTCAAACGACTATGTTCGACTCACTGATGACGAATCCGTCGGAAAATTCGAGTCTGTCCGTCCGGCCGTCCGGCCGTCCGTAAGCACGATAACTCTCGAACGGAACAACCTAGAGACTTGAAATTTTCAGTGTGGGTTCAGTTCCCGAATGGCTCGGTTAAGTTCGTTAATGGGCCAAATTCCACCAGGGGTTCCGTAAATATGGCCGTTCAAAGTTTTGTTTCCCTGATTACTTGAAAACTACAAATTTGATCGAGATGAAATTTTGCACTCAAATGGAAAATGAGGTGTTTAAGCTACATGTGAAATTTTGTTCAGATCGCATGACCAGAACCATAGAAACCATAGAAAATTGTAACTTTTGAACGGAAACGCCTAGGGACTTGAAATTTTCAGGATAGGTGTGGATCTTGAATGTCGTTATCACGTTCATCTATGAGCAACATTATACAAGGGGTTCCGTAAATACGGTCGTTTGAAATTTTGTTTTCTCGATTAATTTGAAACTACGGATTCGATCGAGATGAAATTTAGTATTTTAATCGAGAATGATATATTGAAGCAATATTTTGTCCAGATCGCATGACCAGAACCATAGAAACCATAGAAAATTCTAACTTTTGAACGGAAAGGCCTAGGAACTTGAAATTTTCAGGGTGGGTTTGGATCGCAAATTTCACGGTCATGTTCATCAATGAGCAAAATTAGACTAGGGGTTCCGTAAATATGGCCGTTCAAAATATTTTTTTCCTGATAGTTTCGAAACTACCGATCGGATTGGAATGAAATTATGCACCTAGCTCAGGAATAATGTATTCAAACTACGTGCAAAATTTTGTCCAGATCGCATCACCAAGACCATAGATACCGTGGAAAATTCTAGCGAATTATCGGAAAAAAATTGATCAGCTGAAGCACCGACATGAAGTCTGGAGTTTCGCCTAAGTTTCAGAATTTTTTTGACAGCTGTCAAAAATTCCTTCAATTGATTTCTAAAACTGGAGAATGCGAATCTACCTACAAGGTGCATGTACGAGCGCTCAAAAGCTCCTGCCTTCACGGCAGTGCTTTTCGTAATTTTTATAAAGGGAGTTTGTGTTTTCGCGCGGGATTTTGAAAGTGAGGTAGGTATTTAGAATTCTTCAGTAGGTAGGGTAAACACTACAGTTATTGACACCTTAAGCCAACTGTCCCAATAGAATATAAATAATTTTTTATTTGGGTATGAAATGAAAATATTTCTTTTTCGATGTTATGTGTTGGTTTATACTCGATTCGAATTAACAACCGAAAGTGGAAAAACCTCTTCAGAAGAAGCTTTAAAACACATCGTTAACATCATGTGTCAATTTTCAGTGATTGACACTGTAAAATCTATTGTTGACACCACCTGATACAGTTATTGATATACTGTTGTGTCTCATATTTTCAATCAGCTGAACAAGGATGTGAATAGGTATAATATATAGTAATAGATCGTTCACTATAAGATTTATTTATAAGTTTTGCATTGAAAAATATTCGAAATGGAAACCTTCTCTATGAAGCCATATTTCAATAAACATTAAACATGGAATTTTCATGCACAGTAAATGCATTTAATTTTTTAATACCATCTAAATCCAAATTCTTTTTGCAAATAGGACACAAGCCCTGGCAGTTGGTTCTCCAGTAGCCGTTTATAGCAACTTGGTTTTCATTGTTATCACAGATTGTGGCTTCAGATGTACAATCCATGTCCATATTGGACTCTTTCATGACTGTATAAAGGATTCTTCATGAATTCCATCATCAAGCTTTGTGTTTGAAATTTTTTTTTTTTTATTTTTTTTGGCACACCCGTCTATTCCATCACATAATTTGAGATCTTCTTCATAGGTAAATACAGGGCAAGGTCCGTGATTTGTTGAGCGCTCGTTGTACTTACACCAGGGCTACATAATTTCGTCAAGATGTCTGTATTTTTCGAATCTTGCCGTAAGCACGATATAGTAGGGTTCAAACGGAGCTCTATCGTGTCACCCCGTGTGAACTTTATTGCTAAAATGTATGGACCTCTTAGTATCATTCCCTACATCATAACAATGCAAAATCACTTGGTCGTCAAAAAATCGTCCTGTGCAGGAAGTGGTGGGGGTCATTTTTCCAAAAATTGACAAAATTTTTTTTTTCGTTTATAATTATCTACATCCAGTGACTTATATTCAAACATATTTTCATCGAAATATACGATTCAGGAATATTTTATTTTAATTATCAAAGAAGTCGGATACAATGCTCTTATATGGAGTTCCTTAAGATAAAATCGCTTGTCCTGCAAAGGCATATTCACCATTATGTTCCGTTCCATTTTACTCGGAAACTGTCGCGAAAATCAAAAAAATGCTTCATATAAGGGGTCTTCTTCATAAACCGACGATTCAGATGGTTTTTTCCAAATTTCAATTGGCCTGATAATTTCCTCAAAAAATAGGAAAATCTGCTATTACATCCGGTTAGCCGCGACTGACCGTGGAGACGCGAGGAAGGCTCACTTTGATGAATAAACGCTTGTCGGGGCAGAAATAAACGACCTTATGGATCGAGCGTTCATAGGGTCGTTTTTCGGTTGGACCAGGCCATATTTTCATTGTTCGTGCATTCTGATGATGAATTATAATGTTTGATTTGATTTCTTTCAACTTGTGGATTAAAAAACAAATAGGGACAAACATATATTTGTTAATTTACAATAACTTATTGAGTTCAGTTTGGTATTTACATTCGTCCTGAAATTATCGCTCATTTGCATTTGTACTTAAAAGATTTACGCAACTCCGGAATCTGCAAAGGGGCACAGTTGTTATCTATGCTTTCTAGTTTCAAAATATATCTTACATTCCATTATAAATCCGATTCAAATCCGATCACTGTCAGATGAAGAATATTCAACAGGATGGAATTTGGAAAATTTTGAGTTACTTTTATTGCCACATGCTTTATGGGCCATACATTTTCGAGAGCCAATACAAGGAATTGTTTTTTCTCACAGGAACACATAGGTCCCGGTGCAATCTGGAATAAAAATGCCCATGTTATAAATCTAATATATAAAATTCTCGTGTCCACAGTGTTCGTTGCCATACTCCTCCGAAACGGCTTAACCGATTTTGATGAAATTTTTTGTGCTTATCCGGTATCTATGAGAATCGGCCAACATCTATTTTTCATCCCCCTGAATGTTAGGGGTAATCCACCCCTAAATTTTTTTCTTTTATTTTTTAGACAAAATTTCTAATTTCTATTTTTTTATGATACAACATACAAAAATACATACAAATAATAAATTTTTACCCTTCTACGATCAACCCTTATTTTTTAATAGCCAGAACAACGAGAGGCCGAAGGCCTCGAGCAATTTTGAAATTGCGAAAAAAGGGAGAGATATGGCAAAACAACGTTTGCCGGGTCAGCTAGTAATAGATATTTATCAGATATTCGATATAAGGATGTTTCATGAGTGGTAGGCCGTAGCCTAGTGGTCAATGCATGTCATCCAGACCTTTCAGAAAAGTTGCTTGTTTTGTATCCCAAGGCTCTTAGTTTAGGAGATACAGGGTGATTTATGGATTTTGGCCTGAATTTACGATAGGCATAATTCTGGAATCTGAGGTCCGTTTTTTTTAAATTTCAAGGGATTGTTCATTTCAGAAAGTCCTTTCGAGTGGCTCACGCAATATACATATTTTCAGGACATTACTCAGAATATCGTGGTTCATCTTTCAAGCCTCAAAATCTATATTTTCTACATCACTTAGAGAAATTTCGTTATTGCCATGAAAAAATACATAACTCAATCTAAGGAATAAAATTTTCACTTTGAATAGCCCACTTGTTACAAGCGAGTAGCGAATAAACGAATTCATGTTTTATGTAATTTTTTTGAAATATTTCTTGTATTTTGCTGAGATTTTGAACCTCAAAGCTTAAGAGCGTTATAACTCATGAAGTGAACGATTTTTGAAATGTATTCGTTCGACAACACAAATTACTAGATATTAATATTTTTTGAGCGCTCGTACTACTTACACGAGGGCTATATCATTTCGTCACGATGTCTGTATTTTTCGAATTTTGAGCCGAAAATGGTCTCAATCGACTATGTTCGACTCACTGATGACGAATCCGTCGGAAAATTCGAGTCTGTCCGTCCGTCCGTCCGTCCGTCCGTCAGCACGATAACTCTCGAACGGATCAACCTAAAGACTTGAAATTTTCAGTGTAGGTTCAGATCCCGAATGCCTCGGTTAAGTTCGTTAATGGGCCAAATTCCACCAGGGGTTCCGTAAATATGGCCGTTCAAAGTTTTGTTTCCCTGATTACTTGAAAACTACAGATTCGATCGAGATGAAATTTTGCACTCAGATGGAAAATGAGGTGTTTTAGCTACATGCGAAATTTTGTCCAGATCGCATGACCAGAACTATAGAAACCATAGAAAATTGTAACTTTTGAACGGAAATGCCTAGGGACTTGAAATTATCAGGATAGGTGTGGATCTCGAATGTCGTGATCACGTTCATCTATGAGCAACATTATACAAGGGGTTCCGTAAATACGGTCGTTTGAAATTTTGTTTTCTCGATAAATTCGAAACTTCGGATTCGATCGAGATGAAATTTTGTATTTTAATCGAGAATGATATATTGAAGCAATATTTTGTCCAGATCGCATGACCAGAACCATAGAAACCATAGAAAATTGTAACTTTTGAACGGAAAGGCCTAGGAACTTGAAATTTTCAGGGTGGGTTTGGATCGCGAATATCGCGGTCACGTTCATCAATAAGCAAAATGAGACTCCGTAAATATGGCCGTTCAAAATATTTTTTTCCAGATAGTTTCGGAACTACTGATCGGATTGGAATGAAATTATGCATCTAGCTGAGGAATAATGTATTCAAAGTACGTGCAAAATGTTGTCCAGACCGCATCACCAAGACCATAGATATCGTAGAAAATTCTAGCGAATTATCGAAACAAAATTGATCAGCTGAAGCAATGACAGGAAGTCTGAAGCTTCGCCTAAGTTTCAGAATTTTTTTGACAGCTGTCAAAAATTCCTTCAATTGGTTTCTAAAACTGGAAAATGCGAATCTACCTACAAGGTGCATGTACGAGCGCTCAAAAGCTCCTGCCTTCACGGCAGTGCTTTTCGTAATTTTTATTTTTACAAAGTTAGAATTTTGAATTAAAATTGGAGTAACTTCAAATTTGACAGCTATGTTCAGAGAATGTGTAAAGAAAGCGATATTTGGCGAATTTCATGAGGAATACAAGTCAATATCTTTTTTTTTTAAAGCAAATGCAATCCTTGATTATGTTTCTATTGGGTTTACGCCATTTGTCCCTAAATTTTATATTTAGTTTCGAAAGAATTCAAAGCTTGATTATGCATACTTGTAATTATGTAATTACTTCTATAAGTAGCGTGTTGAAACACTCAGTGGGTGCTTAGGGTTTAGAATACAAGGGATTTGAACAAAAAGTTATAGAAAAAATATTAATATCTAGTTATTTGTGTTGTGGAACGAATACATTCACGGATTACATTTCAAAAATCGTTCACTTCATGAGTTATAACGCTCTTAAGCTTTGAGGTTCAAAATATCAGCAAAATGCAAGAAATATTTCAAAAAAACTACATAAAACATGAATTCGTTTATTCGCTATTCGCTTGTAACAAGTGGGCTATTCAAAGTGAAAATTTAACTCCTTAGATTGAGTTATGTATTTTTTCATGGCAATAACGAAATTTCTCTAAGTGATGTAGAAAATATAGATTTTGAGGCTTGAAAGATAAACCACGATATTCTGAGTAATGTCCTGAAAATATTGATATTGCGTGAGCCACTCGAAAGGACTTTCTGAAATGAACAACCCCTTGAAATTTAAAAAAAACGGACCTCAGATTCCAGAATTATGCCTATCGTAAATTCAGGCCAAAATCCATAAATCACCCTGTATCTCCTAAACTAAGAGCCTTGGGATACAAAACAAGCAACTTTTCTGAAAGGTCTGGATGACCTGCATTGACCACTAGGCTACGGCCAACCACTCATGAAACATCCTGTATATCGAATATCTGATAAATATCTATTATTTATAACATGGGCATTTTTATTCCAGATTGCACCGGGACCTATGTGTTCCTGTGAGAAAAAAAAATTCCTTGTATTGGCTCTCGAAAATGTATTGTCCATAAAGCATGTGGCAATAAAAGTAACACAAAATTTTCCAAATTCCATCCTGTTGAATATTCTTCATCTGACAGTGATCGGATTTGATAATCGGATTTTAATCGGATTTATAATGGAATGTAAGATATATTTTGAAACTAGATAGCATAGATAACAACTGTGCCCCTTTGCAGATTCCGGAGTTGCGTAAATCTTTCAAGTACAAATGCAAATGAGCGATAATTTCAGGACGAATGTAAATACCAAACTGAACTCAATAAGTAATTGTAAATTAACAAATAGATGTTTGTCCCTATTTGTTTTTTAATCCACAAGTTGAAAGAAATCAAATCAAACATTCTAATTCATCATCAGAATGCACGAACAATGAAAATATGGCCTGGTCCAACCGAAAAACGACCCTATGAACGCTCGATCCATAAGGTCGTTTATTTCTGCCCCGACAAGCGTTTATTCATCAAAGTGAGCCTTCCTCGCGTCTCCACGGTCAGTCGCGGCTAACCGGATGTAATAGCAGATTTTCCTATTTTTTGAGGAAATTATCAGGCCAATTTAAATTTGGAAAAAACCATCTGAATCGTCGGTTTATGAGAAAGACCCCTTATATGAAGCATTTTTTTGATTTTCGCGACAGTTTCCGAGTAAAATGGAACGGAACATAATGGTGAATATGCCTTTGCAGGGCAAGCGATTTTATCTTAAGGAACTCCATATAAGCGCATTGTATCCGACTTCTTTGATAATTAAAATAAAATATTTCTGAATCGTATATTTCGATGAAAATTTGTTTGAATATAAGTCACTGGATGTAGATAATTATAAACGAAAAAAAAAATTTTGTCAATTTTTGGAAAAATGCCCCCCACCACTTCCTGCACAGGACGATTTTTTGACGACCAAGTGATTTTGCATTGTTATGATGTAGGGAATGATACCAAGAGGTCCATACATTTTAGCAATGAAGTTCACACGAAAATCTGTTTTAGAGCTCTTTTCATGCCTCGCGAACTCTACTAATAACTTTCGAACGGAACGACCTAGAGACTTTAAATTTTCAGTGTGGGTTCAGTTTCCGACTTTCGTAGTTGAGTTGGTTAATGAGCAGAATTCCATCAGGGGTTCCGTAAATATGGCCGTTCGAAATTTTGATCTCCTGATTACTTCTAAACTACTGATTCGATCGAGATGAAATTTCGCACCCAGATGGTGAGAATGACGTGTTCAAGTTACATGCAAAATTTTTCCAAATCGCATGACCAGAACTATAGAAAATAATAACTTTCGAACGGAGGGGCCTAGGGACTAGACATTTTCAGGATAGGTGTGGATCTCGAATATCGCGGTCACGTTTATCAATGAACAAAATTATCAATGACCAAAAATGGCCGTTCAAAAAATTTTTAGGAAGGTTCTACCTACTAGGTAGATGAACGAGCGCTTAAATGCTCTGACTACACGTCAGTGCTTTTCATTTTTTCAACAAGTTTTCCACTCAACCAGAAAATTATTGTAGAACGAGGAACGCCATAGGTTTGGGAGGCAAGTTTTCTGGACATTCCTTCTGATTTTACTGCTTATAAGGCAGAAATAATAGCATCCTCCGTGTAATTTTTCTTATGATTGCTTCCTTCTTTTGCTTTTGCCATGTTGTTGAGAGTGAAGCGTGCAAAATCGATTCAGGGGGTAGGGACAAGAAGTAGGAACTAGTTGAACTTGCAATATAGTTATTGACACGTGGTAATTCACAGAGATTGACACTGGTGTCAACAACTATCTAGAACAAACTTAGATAAAGTTTAATCATTTTTCAGTATTCATTGAGAAATTGAGGCCTGAATAGTAGGCACTACGGACTGATTTTGGAAAATTTGACTACGACAGTTATTGACATAGTATGTCAATCACTCCACATATTTTCAGAGGCAATTATTGACACCCACAAAAACTGCGAAACCTTCAACCAAATAGATTTTAAGTTATGAAAAAGTATTTATTGAAGAGTTTCAATAATTCAAACAAAAATTATGCTTCAGACAAAAATTAGAACAATTAAAAAAATGTTATGAACTTGAGTTAAGTACCTTGAGAAAATGGCAGTATTTTTCTAATTGCAATGATCGTCAGCACGCTGCACATTGATAAATATATGGTGAATTAGGAATGCAAACCTAACCCAAATTAATACTAACAATCCAAACTTCGAAAATTGAAATTTTTTTTTCAAAGCTCCATGTTTATAAGGCAACCATCCAATTCTTATAATTCAATTATGGAAATGAGGGTGTCAATCACTGATAGGGTGTCAACAACTGTACCTTTTACCCTATGTAGCGCGCGACTGGAGCGTAAGTGTAAAGGTCCCTGTTGAGAATTCAAACCTACGAATGTGAAAATTCTCAGAATTCTCCCAAATTCTCAACAAATTCACCGCTCGTCATGTGAAAGAACTACGCAGTTCTCAAAAGGAGAATTGCAGACGAGAAAAAATTTCCGAAGTAATCCGCTTTCAGCAAATGTGTGTTTTTCGGACGAAAAAATTTTTCATCAATTGATTCCTTTCATTCTGCCGAGACATTTTTGAGAATTCTGGAAAAACAGGCCTGTAAACGGCGTAGCTTCATAAGAAGGGATAAATCCCGAGAAGATCTTTCTCCGAAAAGAAGAATTAGGATTTCCCAGCTTGGGCCTTCTTCAAACAGCGTAATTGGATGTTTGACAGCTTTTATTATAATCTGGGAGATTCTGATACGAGTCACTCTCAAGGGTACATTCATGAATATTTTTCAGTCTTTGGAATAACAGTGGAGGTCAAAAAGGCGATGGAGGTATAATATACGATATGCTCCACCTCGTGCGAGTGTATTCGTAACCTAAAACAGAGGACCCATTCAGTTCAAAATTTGCCTTAATTTTGTCAATCATTTCGCTACCCTAGCCCTATGCAAAGCAAGATTGACCTTTTCCCTCACAATATTTCCAATTGTCCCCAGCAGTGGCAGAATTTATTATTTTTTATATTTTAGGTGTAGAAATTTCATTGGTGACCTGCAAATTATACACGCAGGTTTATTATTTCATCAGCTTGATTTCTCTCAAGATTCAGTGAAATATCCGAAAACAAAAAAAATTTCTCGACGGCGGACGGAAAGAGGGATAGGCGGATAATTTCATTCGATCTCTTGATTAAATTCCACTGTAAAAATTTCAGGGGAAAATTTTTTTTCTTCGAATTATTCAAAAGGTTCATCATTTTCTTTGGTTTTTTGTTCCTCCTATTTTCTTTTACTTAGTTTTCTATATCCTCAATCCAATATCCTAAATACTTCTTCCGAAATGTCTTACTTTAACATTTCACCATATTCATTCATCACTCATTTCTTTGAATTTTATGAAGCCACATAGACTGCTTTATGGCTCAAAACAAAGAAGAATTAAGAATTGGAAACCCATTAATTCACTTCATTTTAAAAACTCAATTTCGAAGCATGCAGCTCAACACCATCCGTTGCGTAGAAATGACATAAATGCAGTCAAAATTTAATAAACTTACATCCACTGAAACTTGATCAATTAATCTCTCACCTTCATCCTTTCTCATTTATGTATTTTCTTGACCCAATAATCCCTATATTGGATTTTTTCCTGAAAGCAAAGCTCATTAATGTTTTAATAGAATTTTTGAGGAGGAAGAAGGATCGAGATGTTTCTGCCATTGATATTGAATCGATTAAGCTGACATCCCTTGCATCTGATCCCAGAAGTATCCACAATTATTACAAAAACATACTGGAATGTAAAAAGTACAACAAAGCCTACCTTCAACAGAAAGAATAAAGAGCCAGGGCTGGATATGTAGGTCCCTTTCTTTGGCCTGGTTAAAAACTCAATGAGGGGACTGTTTTGTGGAGGAATCACTAACTTTATTTGTACCCTAAAAGAAACATACAAGACATGTTTATGCGAATTTGGATTTGTTCTATCCAATTCATCTTTTCCTTGGAAAATAAAATGATCCATCAATTCTGAGAGATGGGAATTGCGAGTTTTATGGATATCATTATTATCTGAACTGAGGTCTATGGTTCGGTAAGCCTTCCGGAAACGACGACCACATGGATCTTTTGTTCTCTACCCTACTCATTCATACAAACCCAAGATAGCCATCAATGGTGTCAATAAAACAGATGATGTCCTTACCCGAAGCTCAGTTCGTGGCTGCTTCAGGAGCTTTCTGGTATAGGTCAGTTGAAGCACCACAAATTTCTTTGCCTGAGCAAATCCAGGGGCGTTCCTCCAAGGGGTTATTCTGTTATCCAACTCCCATTGCTGGACCACGGCTCTACATTGGTCTTTCCCAAGCCCACAGAAAGGCAATAGAGTCCTTTTATTGCCTCTGGCTGGTTGCTTGATGGTATTACGGCATTCCTTTGTCAGCAGAGAGCCCTGGATGTGTGATTCCAGGGACGCCAGCGTGGCCTTGCTGTCCGTAGTTATGTAGATATGCGTCCCTTCGAGGTTCATTTTAAGAAACTCTCGAGCGCAGATGTCATTATCTCGATCTGTAGAATAGGGCGATCAGGTCTCAGGGCTTAAGAAATCCTCAGTATAGATCCGTATACCCCAATGCCTTAGCCTCTCTCTGATTTTGATCCATCAGTATACCATGTGGATGATGACTTTTTGTCGAAACGATTAACGGAATATATCGCACTAGGACGGTCTCAAAGGGCATTTCAAAATCGAATATAGTTGGCTTACATCCGATGGTTTTGCAAGAAGTTTTAGTCTAATTGATTCAGTATTCTCTTATGTCGAACCCAGTTACTAGGTGGGAGATTCCCGTTGAGGGATATTCTTATTGCTTCCTTCAGGCTACATTTCCTTACATGTAGATGAGGCAGATCAAGTATGACCTCAAGCGCTGCAGCCGGCTGCGTGTGGTGACCTCTTCGATTTTTGTCCACCATGCTAAACGCATTTCTGTCTAGGATAACACCTAGATATTTGCACTCACTGGAGAAGTTCAGAGCCTGGCCGTTCAGAACCGGAGCTTCTAGTGAACAGAATCAGTTTTGCCTTTGAGGGATTGACATTTAATCATTCTTCCTCACACCACTTCTCAATAATGCTGAGGGCGAGTTGCATTCGGCTGCTATTTGAGCCCTCATACTTGCCTCTAACAGTCACCACTATGTCTTCGGCAAATGCCTGAGCGCGTAAACCGCCCGCCATAAGCCTTTCCAGAAGACCATCTATGACCACAGCAGAAACAGGATATTAAGGTGTTAAAATATCAAGAATTACCATGCCCATACAAATAATTAAATGGGAAAATTGTACATCGAAAAGTGTGCGGGAAAGTTACTTTCCCGCGCACTTTTCGGACAAGTAACGGGGCGGAAAAGTAATACTTCCGGAGACGAAAACAGTGTGGGAAAGTAGTTATTTGGCACGGTTGTAGGAAAAATAAATTTCACGTTAGGGAAAAATTTGGAAATGACTTCAAACTCTTCATATTATGTACATACTAAAATATGCCCGATTTGCACAAATAAGCTCAAACGGGTTTCCAAATATGTCTCGGAGTACTTGTGGAATCACCTTTTGTAGGAATGGTTTTGAGATCTGGGGACAGAATTATTCGTACACACGGACGTATGTTTCTTGCTGATCGAAGCTTTAATAGCAGCAACACAGGTAGCCGAGAACATTTTTTTTCAAAGTTTGACAACCAATTGTGAATATTTTTTCTAGGTACGGAATTACCAATCAAAGTGTGTAAGAGAGAGAATTTCAGAACCGCGATGCCCTCCTGACCAAGCCATGTCATCAACTGAAAGCGACATGACTAAGGCTCCAAAGCCAGGCAGGTATTTCTGCCCTTTCTTGTAGTTGAACCGTTGGGCATTTATGAACGAGGTGACAGGTTTATTTTCTGATAACAATGAAAACACTTTCATTGGAAATCAGTTGGGATATTTGGAGACAAAATAGAGGAAATAGAGAGATAATTAACCTCTGCGCAGAAAGGATCACTGAATATGTCACTGAAGGATTTCAGAATAAACAAGCCACTGGATTAGTGCTATTAGATGTCGAGAGAGCCTTCGACCGAGTTTGGCACGAAGGACTTGCCTACAAGATGATGATGGCAGGGTACACCACCAAAACCTGCAAGATAATAAGAAACTACCTGAGGAACCGGAATTTTTATGTCGAAATAGACGACACATTATCTACCACCAGACAAGTAGAAGCAGGAGTGCCCCAAGGATCAGTTCTAGGACCTCTGCTTTACAACATATATATCTACGATATTCCTAAGAACCCAAGGAATCTGCTAGCCCTTTATGCAGACGACACGGGAATAGCCTTCAGACATCGCCGACCAGATGGCATACACAGAAGACTGCAAGAAGCACTAGAAGATTTAGAAGAATGGTTCATTAAATGGAAAATTCAAATAAATAGCAAAAAGAGCCAAGCTATTCTACTACAGAAGCGGAGACTTGCAATTAATTCCAACCTACAGATAGATGGAGAAGAGATAAAATGGGAAAATGAAGTCAAATATCTAGGAGTAAAACTAGATAAAGGGCTTACAGGGAAAACCCATATAAAATATGCAGTGGATAAAACAAACTCAGCAATGAGTAGACTTTACCCACTACTAGGAAGAAGAAGCCAAATGAACCAAAGCACGAAACTACGAATGATCAAGTCAATTGCAAGACCCCAACTAACATATGGCTCGGCGGCATGGGGCAATGCAGCCAATAGCCATATTAAGAAGATTCAAGCAACAGAGAATAAACTGCTCAGAGCAGCAATGAATTTGCCGTGGTTCGTAAGAAACCAACAAATCCACAGAGACTTAGAATGGGAAACTGTCACAGATTTCCTAAAAAAGAAGGCCGAGAAGATATTTGAAAAAGCAAGTCAACACCCAAATGATGAGCTAAGAAGACTTGTTGACTACAACCCCGCAGAAGATGTGGTTAGGATACCCACCTATCACAAAAGACCCAGAGATCAACTACGTAGAAACAGAAATTGAATAATCTCAATTTAAATCATCCAGAAGAAGAGACTCCTATGAAATTCAAATTCATAAGTAACACAAGCATCACACGACAAAGATCGTGATAGAGATACGAACAAGAAGAGTCAAAAGGTTAGTAGGTAATAAATGCCCGGAATCTAAAACAGCAGGTTAGGTTTAGTTAGAGTAGGTCGTGCTTCACACGAAGTCTCACACTGTTCTATCTATCGTAGATAGTTCGTCCATGAGGATTCCCCATGACTAAACAAAACAAAACAAAAATCTGCGCAGAAACTTTTTTTTCTCTTCGAACTGAATTTATTCGTTCATCATTCAGCTGTACATAAATGGAGAACCCAAGCTTTGCACAAGCTGGTCGAATGTCGAATAGATTAAACATCGAATACATAAAAGTTATGTCGGAGTTATTATATTCAATCTGACTATTGAAATTGTAATCGTTAAAGTGTCTGTTTAAGGACCATTTTATTCCCCTGAAAATCGATGGAAGCTAAACAGTCTGCGAACACGAACTTCTGAACGTATTTGAAGAGAGGTGCATTATTCATATTCTGAACATCGTATGGAACAAATATTTGTAGAGTCCCGAAGGACATACTAATTTAAGCAGCTTCCGTACTTTTGAGCACTCTTCACTTGGATCGCAGTTGCTGACTTTAGAATTTTGATTCGGATAACTCCTGTGTACTACATGCTGGAAATTTGCGACACGGAAAACGAGGAGTATTTATGTTGATGATGGGTTTGTTCTATAATTACATTAACCATTTTCTGTAAGTCAATTTTTCTATAACAACATATAGGTTGTTTCCTTATATTATGGAAGATTTCGTTCAACAGCACAATTGGAAAATATTTTTGAGCGCTCGTACTACTTACACGAGGGCTATATCATTTCGTCACGATGTCTGTATTTTTCGAATTTTGAGACGAAAATGGTCTCAATCGACTATGTTCGACTCACTGATGACGAATCCGTCGGAAAATTCGAGTCTGTCCGTCCGGCCGGCCGTAAGCACGATAACTCTCGAACGGAACAACCTAGAGACTTGAAATTTTCAGTGTGGGTTCAGTTCCCGAATGGCTCGGTTAAGTTCGTTAATGGGCCAAATTCCACCAGGGGTTCCGAAAATATGGCCGTTAAAAGTTTTGTTTCCCTGATGACTTGAGAACAACAGATTTGATCGAGATGAAATTTTGCACTCAAATGGAAAATGAGGTGTTCAAGCTACATGTGGACTTTTGTCCAGATCGCATGACCAGAACCATAGGAACCATAGAAAATTGTAACTTTTGAACGGAAACGCCTAGGGACTTGAAATTTTCAGGATAGGTGTGGATCTTGAATGTCGTGATCACGTTCATCTATGTGCAACATTATACAAGGAATTCCGTAAATACGGTCGTTTGAAATTTTGTTTTCTCGATAAATTCGAAACTGCGGATTCGATCGAGATGAAATTTTGTATTTTAATCGAGAATGATATATTGAAGCAATATTTTGTCCAGATCGCTTGACCAGAACCATAGAAACCATAGAAAATTCTAACTTTCGAACGGAAAGGCCTAGGAACTTGAAATTTTCAGGGTGGGTTTGGATCGCAAATTTCACGGTCACGTTCATCAATGAGCAAAATTAGACTAGGGGTTCCGTAAATATGGCCGTTCAAAATATTTTTTTCCTGATAGTTTCGAAACTACTGATCGGATTGAAATGAAATTATGCACCTAGCTCAGGAATAATGTATTCAAACTACGTGCAAAATTTTGTCCAGATCGCATCACCAAGACCATAGATACCATGGAAAATTCTAGCGGATTATCGGAAAAAAATTGATCAGCTGAAGCACCGACATGAAGTCTGGAGTTTTGCCTAAGTTTCAGAATTTTTTTGACATCAGTCAAAAATTCCTTCAATTGATTTCTAAAACTGGAAAATGCGGATCTACCTACAAGGTGCATGTACGAGCGCTCAAAAGCTCCTGCCTTCACGGCAGTTCTTTTCGTAATTTTTTTTATATAATGTTATGAAACAGAAAACAAATGTACCCAAACGAGTTCCTGTTAATTGAATGGTGGATTGAGTGTCCACAAATTTGCATGATTTGAGAGATCTGGGGATGAGGGATGTCGAAATTATAATTCACTCCACAGTAAGTTTGAAATTTGTCATCGGCGAATCTCTTCAAGCTATCGTGCTTTCTCATTTTAATTTTTTGTTGCTAAGTTTATGTTCCTTGCTTGGATTCCACCTGACCATATCTAAAGCCCGTATGACATGGTGCAGAAATTAGTACAATTTCACTGTAGAAATTTATCCGCATCGCGTTATTGGACACTGCGCATGATCACATTCAAGAAATTGTGTCTGAGAATTAATTCCGTCTTATATTTTTTGGATATGATATTCAGGTTCAGTTTTCTCGTGTATTACACGATGCAAAAAGTTTGCATTCAATTGTACCAATTTCTGCACCATGTCATAAATATGAGCTTAATGGAGTAGATTCAGAATTCTTGTCTCCGACTTATTCACGGCGTGAAAAGCAGATAGGGCTCAATTATATATGTGTTGCTTCTATTTCTAGATCTTGAACTTTGAAGCATCTCTCACTTATACAACAGGATAAGATTTGACACGGATGTTTACACTCTGAATTTTAGAGGGAGGCCCCGATTGACTATTTCTAAACATGAAAGAGAAATATTCAAATAGTGATTTCCCTATGATATTGCTCATTGCATCAATGCTCTGGACACACTGTAGGTGGATCTTTTCTCTCAAAAATCATATAAAATATGCGATACTTCTTGACCAATGTCAACCTGTCTAATTATATTTATGTATTCTGATTTTGCTGCCTTTTATATTTGTGGATAAGATCACAATCGTACTTTTTTGTGAAGTTGAAACCTCAAAACGACAGAGCGACACTAGAATGAAGGTTTCAGAAGGTCATATCTCATCAATTATTGGTTAAACTGAAAAGTCATCCCGTTGTTATAATTTTTCATTTTCGAATCGACTTGAAAAATATATATCGGAAAGAATTATGATGCCTTCCTTTTAAGAGAAAATCTTTTATTCTCTTTCAAATTGACTTTTTGACTTCTTACTGTTGTGCATCTGATTATTATTCATTTTATTTATGATTGTTACGAATTAATTATGACTCAAATAATTTGAAGAAATTCGCGAATGCTCAATGTTATTAACTAAATTTCATGGAACGATGAAATCGTCTGCTCATGAGATACGAAACGATATCCTGCTAAGCTTAATTTATTTTTGAGCGCTCGTTCTACTTACACTAGGGCTATACCATTTCGTCTGTCGATGTCTGTATTTTTAGAATTTCGAGCCGAAAATGGTCTCAATCTACAAAGTTCAACTCACTGATGACGAATTCATCGAAAAATTCTGTCCGTGAACCGTAAGCACGATAACTCTCGAACGGAACAACTTAGAGACTTGAAATTTTTAGTGTGAGTTCAGTTCCAGATTTAGTTAATGGGCAGAATACCAAAAAGGGTTCCGTGAATACGGCCGTTCGAAATTTTGTTGTTTTGATTTCTCCGAAACTACAGATTCGATCGAGATGAAATTCTACACTCGAATGGAGAATGACCTGTTCTAGCTACATGCCAATTTTTTTCAGATCGCATGATCAGCACCATTGAAACCATAGAAAATCAAAACTTAAGAACGGACAGGCCTAGGAACTCGAAATTTCCAGGATAGGTGTGGATCTCGAATATCGCGTTCACTTTCATCAATGAGCAAAATTAGACAAGGGGTTCCGTAAATATGGGCGTTTGAAATTAAGTTTTCTTGATAAATTCAAAACTACGGATTCGATCGTGTCAAACTTGTGTATTTTAATTGAGAATGATATATTTCAGCTACAGTTTGTCTAGATCGCATGATCAGAACCATGGAAACCATGAAAAATATAACTTCAAACTTGAAATTTTCAGGGTAGGTTTGGATCGCAAATGTCGCGGTCACGTTCATCACTGAGTAAAATCGAACTACGGGTTCGTAAATATGGCCGTTCGAAATATTTTTTTTTCTGATACTGATTGGATTGGAATGAAATTTTGCACATATATGAAGAATAATGTACTCAAACTACGTTCGAAATTTTGTCCAGATCGCAGCACAAAAACCATAGATACCGTAGAAAATTCTAGCGAATTATCGAACAAAAATTGGTCACCTGAAGCACTGACTTGGGTCTGGAGTTTCGCCTCACTTCGAAAAATGTTTTTACTGCTGTCAAAAATTTCTCTAATTGATTTCTTAAACTTGAAAATGCGAGTCTACCTAGAAGGTGGATGAACGAGCGCTCAGAAGCTCCAGACTTCACGGCAGTGCTTTTCATCAATTTTATTATTAGAATTTTTTTAACCGTTCTCAAAGCATTGAAGATTAGTTTTTTTTCGCGACAGAACACAAAACGTATTCTGTACTTAACGCGACAGTTCTCTGTGGATTTGTGCGTTTCTTATTTGATAGGACTTACGCACTGTGACGTAAATGGTTTTTTTACAGACAAGGTTTATCTCCCCAGAATTCTTTTTTCTCTTCAAAAGACCTTTCTACATCTGGTGTTGTAGTGCATCTACCTGCGGACAATATTGAATTGCACATTCAATAGAGTCAGGCTCGTGTTGAAGCCTAGACAGCGAGCCTAGACCTAGACGAAGTCTACCCCGATCGATTCGTTGGCCATACAATGCCATACATCCTCTGATGGGTCGTGAAGCCCCCCTCACCTAGTCATACTCTAACCCGTCTGGTGGCAGCGTTGTTGGACCTGTTTTTCTTCTCCACGAGTGATATGTATGTGGGACAGTGGGACATCTGACGCTGTTCGCTGGATGATCCCCGTCGCAGTTTATACATTTGGCTGGGAGTGTCACAGGTTTATTACACTCTGCCATTGGATGGTTTTCGGATGCGCATTTAAGGCACGCAATTTTGCGATAACAATTCGCGGTCGCATGCCCCCATTGTTGGCACCTGTGGCACTGGATAATCTCCTTGCTGGTGGTGTATCTCCTCCAGCGAATCGCGGTGTAGTTTAGTACTCTCACGTTTTTGTTTAGCTGCTTTAGGGTCACTGAGTTATCAGTGGCCACCATATATGTGTGGAATCTCGTTCCTCTCATTTTATACACAGACTGTACGGGAATTTCATTTTCTAAAACTTCCTCAGCTACTTCTGCCGGTTCTGGGTCCGCTCCAGCCCGCGGAGTGTGAACGCGTGCGTTTTCTTGTCTGGTGAAGGTGGGAAACTCCTGATTGACATCTTGGAGATATTTGAAGAGTTCTTCATAATCCTCCATTGTTTCGGTTAATATGTTAGAATTACCGTTTCCATATTTAATAAAAAACTTGCCTTTCGATATGTTTTTTATTTCGGCTATATTCCTGCTGTTCTTCTTGAACACTCCGTTTACTACGACCTGAGGGGGTTTTCTGCTCTTTGGTTTCTGTACAGGAACCGATGTTGTTGGGGTGTTATTTTCCTCCTCATCCGGGTTGAGTTTTCCGAACCTGTTCTTCATATCGACGGCCAGTGGTTTTTTCCCTTGGCGTTGTTGTTGTGGTTTCGCGACTGTTCCATATGATTCATGTTGGATACAATAAACAAAATTTTCTTAATTTATGAGTAATTTATCGTCAATATTACGAGGTTCTCACAAGGAAATTCGGAACTTAGTCAACGAGCTTAAACTTCAATTCTAGTGGAACTAACTATGGACACCACGATAAAATATTGGAGTGATTCGAAAAACGAGGTGCTTTTTCATACGCCAGCGAAGAATTACAATTTTTAGCAGGGTTATCGCCGAGCCCGAAATGGGACGACAAGAAGCAGGAGACGTTATACAGGGTCATTATAAAATGATTGTAACACCACAGTCGGCTTTGAATTATTATCGGCCGTTCCTCAATTAATGTTACGAGCTATAGGTATCTTAAAATTTCGAAACTGACAGTCATTATCATGCGCGCAGAAAATGAATTCTGTGGCTGGAATTGAAAGTGTGAACATTATGCATATGGAGTGGAAAAATATAAATATTTCAAAGGCCACCGCGATGTTGCAATAATTTATGAACACCCTGTACGAAGATGTGAAAAATTGACAGAAGATAGCGATATGTAGAAATCTTTGTTTGGGTTCGAATGTTCTTCTGAAAACCTCTTCACATTTGCCAAAATTCACTCATAATCATCAGGTAGCGGAATCTGGATTATTATACCCAACACGAGACTTATTGCACTTTTCCAGATGATGAATCTGACAGTAAACAAATTTGATTGATTCGTCGCGAAAACATGTCGTTAGTGAAAAAATATCGAAATTTCAGAAATTGCATACAGTATTGAGTAAGATCATGGAATATCTCCGAAATGATCGATTGTGGGTATGAGGAAGTGGTCAAGAACTTGGGCTTATTTTCATGAAAATATTATCATGAGAAAAGAAATTGAGTTTTCGTATGGAAAATATGTACGCAACTTGTAAATATAATTATTCTGTGTGGACATGACGTGAGGGTTCCATTCAGCCCTGAATATCTATTCTCTACATATACCTCAAAATGATATTTCACATGAAAATAGTTTATTTTAGGGAGGTTTCCTCTGTCACTCAATAACAGATTATTCTGGGTGTAGGCTATAATACAAGAATGGTGAATTCAAGAATTTACTGAAGTACATTCTCAATGTTTTCTTCAATAACCCTACAAATTTTTAGAATCGTGATGCTTTTAGTTCGAAGATATGCCATGTACAGGAATTGATGTTCCACCTGTCTGCAAGCGCTCTGGAGTCTGGACTCAGCTTATATTGGTTCGATCCCTTGTATGGGATACTCACTATTTTAACAAATAAGTACCATTTCAATATCAACCACTCGAGTTATTTCGTGAAATTGAAATAGATTTTTCTCCTCGAAGCTTCACAAGTTCACAAGTTTATTATTCAAAATAAACCAATGAAAAAAGGTTGCTTCCAAATTATGCCCATGAGCTATGAATTCTTCGAGATTCCAAGCCCCTAACATCGACATCGTTCGTTCTCCAATTCTTCGACGTCTCGCATCGACGCCTCCTCCTCGAACTTCAACACAGTCGCAATCCTCCACTGCATAAAGCCCTTATCGTCGCAAAATCAGATTTGTGCTAGAATCTAACGAGGCATCGCATCCATTTTTCACCATAACTGGCGTTCAGAAGTTCATAAACTGGCGTGAAGATGTGTAGTAGGAACGACCTGAATCAAGGATAGCAACTGGAATGCCCGGAGCAATCGATATATTTAAGAAGTAGTTATATCGCAACAAGTTTTGTCTAGTCAAGAAGAATCACGAGGCAAAAATGGCTGGGTGGCTGGAAAGGAAGATGGTCATTAATAGTGTCGCACCTTGGGGGTAATTAGTATTCAGTGGTGGCATTAAATCAGGCAATGAACCTTATAACTGAATAGAATAGATTTTCCATCCGAATTACTAACGAATATTACTGCTCGCTCGTTCTACTTACACTAGGGCTATATCATTTCGTCACGATTTCTGTGTTTTTCGAATTTTGAGCCGAAAATGGTCTCAATTGACAGAGTTCGACGATGACGAATCCCTCGGAAAATTCAAGTACGTTCGAACGGCCGTTAGTACGATAACCCTCGAACGGAACAACCTTGGGACTTGAAAATTTAGTTCCCAAATGCCGCGGTTAATTTCGATAATAGGCAGAATTCCATCAGAAGTTTCGTGAATATGGCAGTCCGAGATATTAAAAAAGAATTACGAAAAGCACTGCCGTGAAACTGCAGGAGCTTTTGAGCGCTCGTACATGCACCTCAAAGGTAGATTCGCATTTTCCAGTTTTAGAAATCAATTGAAGGAATCTTCGACAGCTGTCGAAAAAATTCTGAAATTTAGGCGAAACTCCAGACTTCATGTCAAAGCCTCAGCTGATCAATTTTTTTTCGATAATTCGCTAGAATTTTCTACGGCATCTATGGTCTTGGTGATTCGATCTGGACAAAATTTTGCACGTAGTTTGAATATATTATTCCTCAGCTAGGTGCGGAATTTCATTCCAATCCAATCAGTAGTTTCGAAACTATCAGGAAAAAAATATTTTGAAGGGCCATATTTACGGAACCCCTTGTCTAATTTTGCTCATTGATGAACGTGACCGCGACATTCGCGATCCAAACCCACCCTGAAAATTTCAAGTTCCTAGGCCTTTCCCTTCGGAAGATATAATTTTTTATGGTTTCTATGGTTCTGGTCATGCGAGCTAGACCAAATTTTGCATGTAACTTGAACACGTAATTATCCAACTGAAAAAAAAAAGTGGCTTTGATATATCATTCTCGATTGAAATACAAAATTTTATCTCGATCGAATCCGTAGTTTCGAAATTATCGAGAAAACAAAATTTCAAACGACCGTATTTACGGAATCCCTAGTATTATTCTGCACATTGATAAACGTGAACGCGACATTGCAGATCCACACCTATCCTGAAAATTTCAAGTCCCTAGGCCTTTCCGTTCGAAAGTTATGATTTTCTATGCTTTCTATGGTTCTGGTCATGTGATCTAGAGAAATGTAGCTTGAATATATATTTCTCCATTAGTATACAGAATTTCGTCACGATCGAATCTGTAGTTATGAAATTATCAAGAAAACTAAATTTCAAACGACCATATCTACAGAACCCCTAGAATAATGTTGCTCATAGATGAACTTGATCACGACATTCGAGGTCCACACCAATCCTGAAAATTTCAAGTCCCTAGGCGTTTCCGTTCAAAAGTTCGAATTTTCTTTGGTTCTGGTCATGCGATCTGGACAAAATTCCACATGTACCTTGAACACCTCATTTTCCATTTGAGTGCAAAATTTCATCTCGATCAAATCTGTAGTTTTCAAGTATTCAGGGAAACAAAATTTTGAACGGCCATATTTACGGAACCCCTGGTGGAATTTGGCCTATTAACGAACTCAACCGAGGCATTCGGGAACTGAACCCACACTGAAAATTTCAAGTCTCTAGGTTGTTCCGTTCGAGAGTTATCGTGCTTACGGACGGACGACCGGACGGACAGACTCGAATTTTCCGACGGATTCGTCATCAGTGAGTCGAACATAGTCGATTGAGACCATTTTCGGCTCAAAATTCGAGAAATTCAGACATCGTGACGAAATGATATAGCCCTCGTGTAAGTAGTACGAGCGCTCAATAATAATGATAATATAACTGTATTGTTCGTATCACCAAAAAATACAATTCCATTAATAACAAAAAAAAGGTACTCCATTCATGGTGAACAAGAAAAGGCTTTGCTATCAGAATACCATATAGGATTCTGTCCCAGCCCTAATTGTGAATTCTTTCATCAACACGATGACATGAGAAACGTTAAAAAGCTCATAAATTACAAGACAACATCATACAATATTATGTGATTCATTATTTGAAAATCTCTAAAATCCCAAAACCCAAATCGAATAGGATAGGATTTCGCCCTGAGTTTGAAAAAATTTTCGACAGCTGTCAAAAAACTGAAAAATGCGAATCTACCTACAAGGAGGATGAACGTGCGCTCAAAAGCTCCTGACATGGCAGTGCTTTTCATCGATTTTATTGTTAGAATTTTTTCAACCGTTCTCAAAGCATTGAAAATTAGTTTTTTCGGCAACCGTCCGGGAAGTACTCATTTCCCAGACACTTTACCTTTGAGAAACTAACATTTCCCGGCCTAGTCCGGAAAGTACGTACTTTCCGGACTAGGCCGGAAAGTAGGTTTCCCGTAGCAACGAAATTACGACTGACACCTATTACGTTGTTATCATTGGCTATATGAAAAATTTGGTGGGTCTGATTTCGATAAATACAATTGATCGTTACCATAGCAACGAAATACCAACATGAAATAAGTTGCCGTTTTGATTTTTGAAAGTTTTAGAGTGTTTTTGGTCGCATTTATCGCAATGAAGAAATGTGTTTCATTGATTCGTTATTCTATACGGTTGCCGAGAAAATAGTGTACGCAACACGTCCAAAAACAGTTTTTTTCGGCTCGCAGACTTCCAGGACTCGCTAATGTCGTCCTAGAATTTTGTCTACTCGTCTAAAAAAACAGTATTTTCCGGACTTGTTTACTGGGTTCCTTACGAACCACGGCATATTCATTGCTGCTCTTAGCAGTTTATTTGCTGTTGTTTGGGTCTTCTTTATAAGGCTTTCGGCCCCATGCCGCCGAAGCATATATTATTTGAGTTCTTGCAATTATTTACTAGATCAATCGTATTTTCGTGCTTTGGTTCATCTGAATCTTTTTTCCCAGCAGTGGGTAAAGTCAACTCATTTCTGAGATTGTTTTATTCACTGCATAATTTATAATAATATGGTTTTTCGATGTAAGCCCTTCATCTAGTTTTACACCTAGATGTTTGACTTCATTTTCCCATTTTATGTCTTCTCCATCTATCCGTAGGTTTGAATTCATTCCAAGTCTTCGCTTCTGTAGTAGAATAGCTTGGTTCTTTTTGTTTGGGTAGGCTTTCCATCTAATACATCGGATCTGGAACAGCGAAAAAAGCGGGCAGATCCTTCCTTTTACTGTGAAATATTCTCTGTCTTGTCGTGTGTCATCAATCACCTTGGGGCTATCTCTTAACATTGTCCTTCAGCGTATATTGTGCGAGAGAATCATGTTTACATAATATCATTGCGACGGTCACTGGGTTGAAAATGCCTATTAGGAATACGAAATGGTGTCAAGGTACCCCATCTCGACAATTATTTATCACATAATGCATTATTGCTCGTTTGCGTTATTCGCTAGAGAATTTTCAACTTTTTTTGACGTTAAACTGGTAATTCGATTGTGGAAATACCTTCGCCAATATCGAGATTATTCCTCATTCGAATCGAGCACTGGAGTATTAATGATGATAATCATTATTTCTGCATAACGCAATGAAAGATTGTGAGTATTGGTTGAGACTTTAGTATGCTTCGTTTGACGATTGTATTCTGTTCTTCCTCATAAAATATCAACAAACACAGCTGCACATGTCAAAACAAAACCGTTGGTGACTAACAATCATAATATAGACGTTTCTGAATATAAGAAGCTACAAGCTTTATTGAAGCGAAAGTACGAAGGATATGTTGGAAAAAAAATTTTCACTAGTAATACCACTAGAGGTACATTATTTCCGGAAATTTTTTCGAGCTCTTGAATATTTTGAAAATTTTCTAAAAATATTCATGGGCGAGCAAAAATTTCCGGATTTAATTTGACCTCGTGTGGTATTCGGTAAGAAAATTCCACTCATGTGAACAAAAAAAAATTTGATTGTCGAAAAGGATATTCTGTCATTATAAAAGCTTTTTTTTTGTTTAGTCAGGGGGAATCCTCATGTACGAACTATCTCCGATAGATAGAACAGTGTGAGACTTCGTGTAAAGCACGACCTACTCCAACTAAACCTAACCTGTTGTTTTAGTTTCCGGGCATTTATTACCTATAAACCTTTTGACTCTTCTTGTTCGTATCTCTATCACGATCTTTGTCGTGTGATAATTGTGTTACCTATGAATTTGAATTTCATAGGAGTCTCTTCTTCTGGATAATTTAAATTGAGATTATTCAATTTCTGTTTCTACGTAGTTGATCTCTGGGTCTTTTGTGATAGGTGGGTATCCTAACCACATCTTCTGCGGGGTTGTAGTCAACAAGTCTTCTTAGCTCATAATTTGGGTGTTGACTTGCTTTTTCAAATATCTTCTCGGCCTTCTTTTTCAGGAAATCTGTGACAGTTTCCCATTCTAAGTCTCTGTGGATTTGTTGGTTTCTTACGAACCACGGCATATTCATTGCTGCTCTGAGCAGTTTATTCTCTGTTGCTTGAATCTTCTTTATATGGCTATTGGCTGCATGGCCCCATGCCGCCGAGCCATATGTTAGTTGGGGTCTTGCAATTGACTTGATCATTCGTAGCTTCGTGCTTTGGTTCCTTTGGCTTCTTCTTCATAGCAGTGGGTTAAGTCTACTCATTGCTGAGTTTGTTTTATTCACTGCATATTTTATATGGTTTTTCCATGTTAGCCCTTTATCTAGTTTTACTCCTAGATATTTGACTTCATTTTTCCATTGTATCTCTTCTCCATCTATCTGTAGATTGGAATTAATTTCAAGTCTCCGCTTCTATAGTAGAAAAGCTTGGCTCTTTTTGCTATTTATTTGAATTTTTCATTTGATGAACCATTCTTCTAAATCTTCTAGTGCTTCTTGCAGTCTTCTGTGTATGACATCTGTTCGTCGATGTCTGAAGGCTATTCCCGTGTCGTCTGCATAAAGGGCTGGCAGATTCTTGGGTTCTAAGGAATATCGTAGATATATATGTTGTAGAGCAGAGGTCCTAGAACCGATCCTTGGGGCACTCCTGCTTCTACTTGTCTGGTGGTAGATAATGTGTCGTCTATTTTGACATAAAAATTCCGGTTCCTCAGGTAGTTTCTTATTATCTTGCAGGTTTTGGTGGTGTTGCCTGCCATCATCATCTTGTAGGCAAGTCCTTCGTGCCAAACTCGGTCGAAGGCTCTCTCGACATCTTATAGCACTAATCCTGTGGCTTGCTAATTCTGAAATCCTTCAGTGACATATTCAGTGATCTTTAACAGTTGAAGTTCTTTGGAATGATTTCTTCTGAATCCAAATTGTTCCGGTGGTATCAGATTCAGCGCTTCTGTTTCTTCATTGAGTCTTTTTGCAATGACTCTTTCGACAATTTTTCCAAGTGCTGACAGTAGACTTATCGGCCTGTAGTTTTGTGGGTATTTTCTATCTTTTCCTGGCTTATTGAACACAATTACTTCTGCTGTTTTACATCTTTCCGGATAGTATTCTTTTCTCATCACTGCGTTTGCTATATTGGTTAGCGCTGCTATTCCCTTTCTTGGCAATTTCCGTAACATAAAGTTTGTGACTTTGTCTTTTCCAGGAGCTTTTCTGTTCTTCAATTTCTTGATGAATTCTTTAATTTCCGTTGGTGTTGTTGGGTTTGGGATGGTATCGTCTTCCGGCGTCTCCAACATCAATTCTTCATTTTTTTCGACTTCCTCTTCTAAGTCTTTGTAGTTGATTCTGGCTTCCCGTTCTATTGCGTCGACCAGTGCTTCGGCTTTTTCAAGCTTTGAGTAGGCCACCCCATTTGCTCCGTATAGAGGGGGAATTTCGGTTTTCTCGCGTCGTAAGCACTTTTGCATCTTACATGCTGAGTGGTCTATGGTGTTTAGCTCTGTAACTCTTTGGTTCCATCTGTCTATTCTCAGTTCTCTCAGTGCATTTTTCAGCACTTGACTGTGTTTATTCGGCTCTTTCTTGTCTTCTCCTCGATGTGAAGTTCTGTAGTTCTTCCTGAGTTTTCTATTCCTCTTTATAAGCTCTTTTATTGCTTTTGGGGTTCCACCATGTAAATGTTTCGGGGCTGGCCTTTCGATTCTTCTGGTACTTTCCTCGTAGGCTTCTTTTATTCGGGTTTCTAATTTTTCAACTTCATCTTCTAGTTCTTCAGAGGTTCCTATCTGTGGAATTTCAGTAATTTTCTCCTGGAGTATTCCACTGCACTTTTGCCAGTCTTTGAAGTCTTTCGTTTGAAGTTCTTCTGTTATCGGTCTGCGTCCCAATCTGAGTTCTATTGGGTTGTGGTCTGGTGTGCCCTCTTCTATAGTATCAAGGGTGAAATCATAGGTCTTTCAAGTCTTTTCAAACCCACCCTGAAAATTTCAAGTTCCTAGGCCTTTTCCTTCGGAAGTTATAATTTTCTATGGTTTCTATGGTTCTGGTCATGCGATCTGGACAAAATGTTTGCTTTAATATGTCATTCTCGTTCAAAATACAAAATTTTATCTTGATCGAATCCGTAGTTTCGAAATTATCGAGAAAACAAAATTTCAAACGACCGTATTTACGGGACCCCTAGTATAATTCTGCTCATTGATGAACGTGAACGCCACATTTCAGATCTACACCTATCCTGAAATTTTCAAGTCCCTAGGCCTTTCCCATCGAAAGTTATGATTTTCTATGGTTTCTATGGTTCTTGTCATGCGATCTAGAGAAATGTAGCTTGAGTATATCATTCTCCATAAGTATACAAAATTTCGTTACGATCGAATCTGTAGTTTGGAAATTATCAAGAAAACTAAATTTAAAACGACCATATTTACGGAACCCCTAGTATAATTTTGCTCATAGATGAAAGTGATCACGACAATCGAGATCAACACCTACCCTGAAAATTTCAACTCCCTAGGCGTTTCTGTTCAAAAGTTACAATTTTTCATGGTTTCTATGGTTCTGGTGTTGCGAGCTGAACTAAATTTTGCATGTAGCTTGAACACTCCATTTTCCATTAGAGTGCAAAATTTCATCTCGAACGAATCTGTAGTTTCAAAGTAATCAGGAAAACAAAATTTCTAGCGGTCATATTTACGGAACCCCTCGGCGAATTTTGCCCAATAACGAACTCAACCGCGGCATTCAAGATTCGAACCTACCCTGACAATTTCATGTTTCTAGGACATTCCGTTCGAGAGTTATCGTGTATACGGCCGGACGGACGGACAGATTCGAATTTTTCGACGGATTCGTCATCAGTGAGTCGAACCTAGTCGTTTGAGACCATTTTCGGCTCAAAATTCGAAAAATACAGACATCGTGACGAAATGATATAGCCCTCGTGTGAGTAGTACGAGCGCTCAAAGAACTTGGATCCAAACGAAATTTTGCATGCCTTCCCTACTCCCTAAGAGCCGTTTTAGGAAGATATTTTCGATTCTGGGAGAAAAACCAGTGGCGTGCAATTCGGTCACTTCTCAATTATTTCGAAGAAGAAAGTTTGTCACTGTTATTTGGAATAAATGATGCAATTTCGAATTGCTGGCTTGATTTTGAGTAAAATTTGTTTTACAGAACAAAATTTAAAGTTTCTGTTTCAGAGGTAATAAGATTTTCTGAAAGACGTGCCGACTAGAAATTGGCTACAAATCAAATAGGAAATTTATTAAAAATCAAAAGGTAACGAAAAATAAATATGACATCACAGCATATGTTCAAATGCAGACCGAAAATATCTTCACCAAATGGCCCTTAGAGAGTAGGGTAGGCATGCCAAATTCCGTTTGAATCCGAGCTTTTTCAAAGATGCTATTGCATAAAAATGATTTTTTCTTGTGAACTTCAACACCCTGTATCTCTCTTAGGGATCGATATAGAGGTATATAATATACATTTTTCCGAATCAGGACAACGAGGAGAATATCCCATCAAATTTTAAATTTTAGCGATTAAAACTGATACCCTGTATTCAATTAATGTCGAGAAATTTTGATAAGTCGACTCGTCGCAACGGGGGCTTTGGCGCTGGATTTGAACAAGACTACAGTATGAGACGCGGGTTCGAAGCTAGCCTAGGCCATCCTGCGCGAACAGTGCGCGGACGTGCGGATGTGTAGACGTATTGACGAGCGTTCCGCCGATTCCTTCCAGAAGTTTTACTTAATGTACCTGTTTTTACTAATTAATTAGTCCACAAATTTACCTGAGAATTGTGTCCAATTTTTCTGTCTCAGTTTTCTATTTTGAAATCCTTCATAAGAAACAATGGCTCGTTGTAAAAACTGTGATCAATCAATAACAAACCGATATCCAGGAATTAACTGTACCGGTTTTTGCGGGGGTTCTTATCATGCCAATGGCCCATGCAGTGAAATTAAAAAGAGTCAGCTGGCCGTTATCAAGGAACTACCCGGTGCTGGCTGGCAAGGTTCGTCATGCAGAAGTGGATCCTCGAATCCCCGAGGCGATCACGGAACTCCTCGTCGTTCGGCAGATTTTCCGGCGGTGAGCAGGGCAGTGGATGAGACTAGGAGGAACATTGGCTTGTCTGTTCCGAGAGATTTCAGCTTCCTCATCGATCAGCTTGCCCAGGAGGTGAAGGGTTTGAGGGACTCGGTCAATTTTTGTTCTGATAAGATCACCGACTTCGAGGTTAAACTCCTAAAATTCAACGAGATGATCACTGCAGTTTCGAGATTGGAGGGGGAGAATAAGAAGCTGGCTGGGGAATTATCTCTTCTAAACACTAGGATCGAAAACTTGGAGAGACATAATCGACAAAATAACGTGGAAATACAAAATGTGCCTGAAATAGCTGGAGAAAATCTGATTGGAACTGTGTCTACAATTGGATCCTATATGAACATCAAAATCGTGCCGAGTTCAGTGGACTACGTTACGAGAGTTCCTACAAATATCAAAAATAAACATAAAAATATAGTTGTCAGATTTACTCCGAAGAAAACGCGAGACGATTTCATTGCCTCCTACCGCAAGAAGCGTCTTTCTCTGAAGGCAGTCCGTGGTGGCTTGGCTGTAGAGGGATTATCTGAAAGACTGCACATAATCGAGCATTTGACACTCACAAATAAAATCATTTTCAAAGAAGCCCGGGCCCTGGCTAGAACGAAAGGATATAGATTTGTTTGGACTCAAAACGGTAACGTGCTGATCAGAAAGGACGACACATCGAAAATTATACATGTTTCCTCCGACGCCGTCCTGAAAAAACTTTAATTATATTATTAATTTCATAAGTGTCCGTCATGGCTGAATTTTTCAGTTGTTTTTGAGCGCTCGTACTACTTACACGAGGGCTGTATCATTTCGTCACGATGTCTATATTTTTCGAATTTTGAGCCGAAAATGGTCTCAATCGACAAGGTTCGACTCACTGATGACGAATCCGTCGGAAAATTCGAGTCTGTCCGTCCGGCCGCTCGGCCGTAAGCACGATAACTCTCGAACGGATCAACCTAAAGACTCGAAATTTTCAGTGTAGGTTCAGATCCCAAATGCCTCGGTTAAGTTCGTTAATGGGCAGAATTCCACCAGGGTTTCCGTAAATATGGCCGTTCAAAATTTTGTTCTCCTGATTACTCGAAAACTACAGATTTGATCGAGATGAAATTTTGTACTCAAATGGAAAATGAGTTGTTCAAGCTACATGTGACATTTTGTCCAGATCGCATGACCAGAACCATAGAAACCATAGAAAATTGTAACTTTTGAACGGAAAGGCCTAGGGACTTGAAATTTTCAGGATAGGTGTGGATCTGAAATGTCGCGTTCACGTTTATTTAAATTTTCAGGAAGTTTCTTATTATCTTGCAGGTTTTGGTGGTGTTGCCTGCCATCATCATCTTGTAGGCAAGTCCTTCGTGCCAAACTCGGTCGAAGGCTCTCTCGACATCTAATAGCTCTAATCCTGTGGCTTGTTTATTCTGAAATCCTTCAGTGACATATTCAGTGATCCTTAACAGTTGAAGTTCTGTGGAATGATTTCTTCTGAATCCAAATGGTTCCGGTGGTATCAGATTCAGCGCTTCTGTTTCTTCATTGAGTCTTTTTGCAATGACTCTTTCGACAATTTTTCCAAGTGCTGACAGTAGACTTATCGGCCTGTAGTTTTGTGGGAATTTTCTATCTTTTCCTGGCTTATTGAACACAATTACTTCTGCTGTTTTCCATCTTTCCGGATAGTATTCTTTTCTCATCACTGCGTTTGCTATATTGGTTAGCGCTGTTAATGGGCAGAATTCCACCAGGGTTTCCGTAAATATGGCCGTTCAAAATTTTGTTCTCCTGATTACTCGAAAACTACAGATTTAATCGAGATGAAATTTTGTACTCAAATGGAAAATGAGTTGTTCAAGCTACATGTGACATTTTCTCCAGATCGCATGATCAGAACCATAGAAACCATAGAAATTCGTAACTTTTGAACGGAAACGCCTAGGGACTTGAAATTTTCAGGATAGGTGATCTCGAATGTCGTGATCGCGTTCATCTATGAGCAAAATTATACTAGGGGTTCCGTAAATATGGTCGTTTGAAATTTAGTTTTCTTGATAATTTCAAAACTACAGATTCGATCGTGACAAAATTTTGTGTACTAATGGAGAAATATATATTCAACCTACATTTTTCCAGATCTCATGACCAGAACCATAGAAACCATAGAAAATCATAACTTTCGAACGGAAAGGCCTAGGGACTTGAAATTTTCAGGGTGGGTTTGGATCGCGGTCACGTTCATCAATGAGCAAAATGAGACTAGGGGTTCCGTAAATATGGCCGTTCAAGATATTTTTTTCCTGATAGTTTCGATCGTAACCAATACCATAGATACCGTATAAAATTCTAGCGAGTTATCGAAAAAAAATCATCTAAAGCACGGACGTGGAGTATGGAGTTTCGCCTCAGTTTGGAAATTTTTTAGACAGCTGTCAAACATTTTTGGAATTTGTTTCTAAAACTGGAAAATGCGAATCAACCTACAATATGGCCGTTCAAAATATTATTTTCCTGATAGTTCCGAAACTACTGATCGGATTGGAATGAAGTCATGCACCTAGCTGTGGAATAATGTATTCAAACTTCGTGCAAAATTTTGTCCAGATCGCATTACCAAGACCATAGATAACGTAGAAAATTCTAGCGAATTATCGAAAAAAAAAATGATCAGCTGAAGCACTGACATGGAGTTTCGCCTAAGTTTCAGAATTTTTTTGACAGCTGTCGAAAATTCCTTCAATTGATTTCTAAAACTGGAAAATGCGAATCTATCTACAAGGTGCATGTACGAGCGCTCAAAAGTTCCTGTCTTCACAGAAGTGCTTTTCGAAATTTTTACCAGAATGTGCGTGGACTCAGAACTAAACTGAATGACATTAAAACATCTTCTATTGCAAATGATCACGACTTGTTGTTTGTCAGCGAGTCCTGGTTAAATGATGGTGTGTTTGACGGTGAAGTTGTTGATCCAGTGGTGTACTCAATTTTCCGAAGGGATCGATCTGCTACGTCAAGTACTCGGAGAGACGGAGGTGGTGTGTTCATTGCGGTCAAGAACAAGTTGAAGCCTTTTCGAATTCAAGAACTCGAAAGTGACGCCGAGGACGTATGGGTGAAAATCTCAACAAATAATATCAAAATTTTGCTCTGATGTGTATATATTCCTCCGACAGATTCTAATATTGTTACTATCTTCTGCAAAAAACTGTATTCGATTATGCAGGATCTTGGAGACAACATTGTACTAATTGTGGGAGATTTTAATTTTCCTAGTTTAGTGTGGGAGGAAGGTACAAACGGCTATTTTAAGGCCATTAATGTTGATAGTAGGAGTGGAGAACTTTTAGATACTTTATCTTTTCTAGAGTTATTACAATCCAATGCCATTAAGAATAGTAATGGCAAAACACTAGATTTAATTTTCTGTAATAGTTATGCAGTGAATAATGTTCAAAAATGTGATTCTCCTGCTGTCCCGGAAGATAAACACCATCCAGCGCTCGAGTTTCTGCTGGAGTTTGAAAAAACCAAATCTTTGAAGAAATCGGATAAATACTTTTTCAATTTTAAGAATGCCGATCATGACTTTATCAATCGAACATTGCTTTGAATACCATGGCCTGAGTTGTTAGATTGCAGTGATGTGGATTCTGATCTCGAGACTTTTTGCGGTTTTGTTTACGACATTATTGAGTAATGTGTTCCGAAGTTCAAAGTAAGGAAAAAATTCCCTTCCTATTTCTCTTATCAATCAATTAAATTGATCAAACGTAAAAATAAAATACACAAAAAGTGGAAGATATATGAAAATATAGCGGATGAAGTTGATAAAAATATAGCGGATGAAAACATTACGGTCCTTATGCAAAAATAACATTAAAAAGGATTTTATGAAGTATAAAAATTTAACTGAAAATGAAATTCAAATTGATCCTAGGAGGTTTTTCAAGTTTGTTTCCGTCAAAACTAAAGTTTCCGGTTTTCATAACTCTATGTCATTCGAGGATAAAACAGTAAATGGAGGGCAACAAATAAGCGAAAGCGTGTATGCCCAACCACATTTCCACAATAAAAAAAAAAAATCGACTGATACTGATATTCCTGATGAACTCAACAACTACTTTCTTAGTGGAATTGAAATCGACGTCAGCGATGTGGAAATTAGACTTAATTCGTTAAATGTGAACAAGGGTGCAGGACCCGATTTGATACCTAGTTGTTTTATTCGAAACTGTAGTGAAGCACTTTCTATCCCCCTAACTATAATATTAGGTTGGGGAAAAAGTAATTTCGTATTTTTAGCTTAATTTCAATGCTTTATGAAAAGTGTTACAATCATCCATTTTGCGTCAAATATGCTCCATTCTGTTTGATAACTTGTTGCCAACTAGAATCTAACTTCATAATGCCCCTCTCTTAGTAGCCCTTGTCCCTATTGGCAAAAAACTCAGACAACCAATTTTTACAGGCCCCTATTGAGGCCAAATTTTCACCTCTAAGCGCGTTGGCCATGGACAGGAGCAGGTGGTAGACACTTGGTGCCAGGTCCGGACTATAAGGTGGATGCATAAGAACTTTCCATTCCAGCTCCCGAAGCTACTGGCGAGTCATCAAAGATGTGTGCGGCCTGGCGTTGCCTTGATTAAACACGATTCTGTTCCTATTCACCAATGCTGGCCGCTTCTGTTCGATTACCAGCTTCAAACAGTTGAGTTGTTCACAGAAGAAGGCAGAATTGAGCGTTGGACCATAGGGGAACAGCTCATAGTAGAGCACTCTCTGCCCATCCACCAAACACACAGTAACACCTTCCTGGCTGTCAATGTTGGCTTGGTCACGGTCTGGGCCAGTTCGTTGGAATTCAACCACGTTCCCTGTCCCTTGAGATTGTTATAAGTAACCCATTTTTCATCACCAGTCACCATCCGCTTCAGAAATGGGTCGATTTTGTTGCAATTCAGAAGCGATTCGCAGATGGAAATTCGGTCTATGATGTTTTTTTTGCGTCAGCTCATGTAACTCCCAAACATCGACCTTTTTTCAAATCCAGTCTTCTGCAAATGGTTCAAAACGGTTTTATGATAGATGTTCAGCTCCTGAGCGATGCTACGATGACTTACATGTGCATCTTTCACCTCCACTACACCAGCACGGAACCGCTCGAACCACTGTTTTGCTACAAGAACTGCAAGAGTATCGGCCTCGTACACATGGCAAATTTTTTTGGTCAAATTCGAGGCGTTTTTCCCTTTCAGATAGTAAAAATGTGAAATATGGTCAATTTCTTTCTTTGAAACCTTCATACTCGACTCACGATTGTGCGCGATTGAACCAATCAGGCGCAAAACTGTAAAAGAAGCATTTGTATAGTATACAACTACTCCTTCACAACGCCGTATTGTATGATGTGATGAGACCAGTAAAGAAGGAGATATACTTATTTGAGTAAAAAGAGTGCAAAATACGAAATTACTTTTTCCCCAACCTAATATATAATGCATCTTTAAAAACAGGAGTGTTTCCGAAGAAATGGAAGGAGGCAACTATAGTTCCTATTCACAAATCAGGCAAAAAGAATTTTATGAACAATTATAGACCTATCAGTAAACTTTGTATTTTTGGTAAAATATTCGAATCAATTGTGTATCCCCACCTCCTTCATCTTGTTCAAACTCAAATAATTCCCGAACAACATGGATTTTTTAAAGGACGGTCCATTGAGACTAATTTAATTACTTTCACTGAATACCTTCTTGAAAGTTTAGATAAAGGCATGCAGGTCGACGCTGTTTACACTGATTTTAGCGAAGCCTTTGATAAAATAAATATTCAATTGCTGATCACCAGGTTAAAGGAAGTTGGGGTTTGCGGTTCCCTTTTACGTTGGTTCATATCCTACTTGAATGAAATATCTCAATATGTTTCAGTGGAGGGATTCAAATCTCGATATTTCTCAGCGCCTTCAGGGGTGCCTCAAGGATCTCATCTGGGTCTACTCTTATTTATTATATATATATATATGAACAATATTATAAAGAATTTCAATACCTGTAAAATACTCCTCTTTGCCGACGACCTCATAATTTATTTCAGAATCAAAGACTACAAGATTGTATAACCCTTCAGAGAGAACTCTCTGTGAAAAGAGTGGACTCTTCCTGAACTTGAGTAAATGTCAGGTGGTTTCTTTTACAAGAAATAAAAAAATTATTCTCTTTCCCTACTCAATGCAAGACGTAGTGCTTAGTCGTTCAACTAATGTAAAAGATCTGGGAGTTGTATTTGATTCTAAGCTCAAATTCGATTTACATATCGACCATGTCACCTCACCCTGTATAACGTGAGATTAGGATTTATACTGAAACAGAGCCAATGGTTTTCTGACCGAAGAACTGCAGTTATTCTCTACTATAATTACGTTTTCAGTAGACTAAATTTTGCCTCTTGTGTATGGAATCCCAATTACGGCGTATTTATAAACCGTCTCGAGAAAATTCAAAGAAGGTTTCTCCGCACTTTAGGGTACCGATACAACTTGAGTCTGACTCGGGGAGATCCCAAGAACTACTCCACTAGATTGAAGTACTTTAATATGATAAGCCTCGGTGATCGCAGAGTTGTTGGCGATGTTGTTTTTATCTCTAAGTTATTGAGCAATCGTGTGGACTCTCAAGACATCACTGGGTTGATTAACTTGCATGCGCCAATTCGAAGATCTAGGTGGCCGAAAACATTCTATTCACCCCTAGCGCACTCCAACAGCGCGAAAAATTCCCCTATTTCCAGAATGCTACGTCACTGCAATAATCTGAAAGATCAAATCAATGTATTCTTCCAAAGCGAAAAAACCGTGAAAAAGTCTCTCAAAAGGTATTTTCTATCCCGCTGTTGAATTGCCTCACCTATGGCTCTATATCTGTTTTTTTTTTCTTCCAATTGTCAACTTATTATTGGGTATATATATTAGGTAGTAGAAATAAGGCACTTTTGTTAATTTTTTGTATTGTTAATTTGTGAACACTGTTTTGGGTATTGGGTTACCTGTTTGTATTCCTTGTGAATAAATAAATAAATGAATAAATAAATTTCATTTTTTCTTTCTTTATTTCACATTGTTGTATTTTTTTAGTTAATTTTTTTTGAGGGAACCAATAATTTTTGGAATAATGGGTGCATATCGAAGGCATAAACTACATGACCTGAAATGTGAAAAAGGCAAGCATGTGAATAAAATCTCGGATGTTCATGAGCTAGAAACTAAAACAAAAGTACAACGAACATTCACAATTACCGGCGAATACCACGAAATTATTAAAAAAATTAATACCCAAATCTACGGCCGAAAATTTGCCCCACCCCATCTTTTTTCATCAATTATTTCAATGAAAAATGCACAAACCAAAACATTGGTATTAATAGGTTTGGTAATTGAGGGTTCCGAACTAATTAGGAGAACAAAATGTCGGCCATATTTATGAAACCCCTAGTCTAATTTTTCCCAATAATGAACTCAACCGCGGCATTCGAGATTCGAACCTACCCTGAAAATTTCAAGGTCGTTTCGTTCGAGAGTTATTGTGTATACAACCGGCCGGACGGAAAGACTCGAATTTTTCGACGGATTTGCATCAGTGAATCAAACCTTATCGATTGAGACCATTTTTGGCTCAAAATTAGAAAAATACAGACATCGTGACAAAATCATATAGCTCTCGTTTGGTTTGGGTAGAACAAGCGCTCAAAAATGGATCCACTCCCAATTGATTGTTAGCCCAATGAGCTATAAAATTTCCAAAGTTTGCTTTGATATAGTATACTTCTGTGGAATGACTCGGATGTTACGAAATTTTTCATCCTATTGTCTCAGATAATAGACCGGGCAATAGAGATTTTTTCGTGACAAAAATCGTAGAAGAAAACCACGAGTGGGGGATTACGTGGATGTTAATTGATATGTTTTCGACTCGCAAATATAATTACTTTTCTTGTAATTGCGAAGAAACACAAAAAAACGGTGTTTTTTCAGTTTTTTGCTTGTACAATCTGAACCAATGGAGCGATGCTGATACTCTCAACAGACGAATTGTAGAGAATGAAAAGACGAAGAAAATTAGTGCTAGTGTAATGCAATCGGTTCATCTTTACCGGAGGAAAGCCGGAAAAACCGTTGAAATCAGCGTTTTTTCAAAACTCCATAACTCGGCCAATTTCAAAGTTGTAGTGCTGGTTTTTCTGATTAAAGTAGTGGCTAATAGGTACTTTGAGTGTGCACAATCCGGACGTTGTCGAATAGATAGTCTTTGCGAAATTGCTATTTGAATTATTTGAGGCACTATTTTCCGGAAGAGCTGGGTGCGTCGGAAAATGTCTGATTTTCATTTACAAAACGAATTTTGAAAGTAAAAGTATAGTACTACAAAACGACAATCTCGATTTTTCGTTAAAATGTTGCAAAATAGGTGAAAAAACGTGCAAACATGACCAAAATCAGCCGAACGCTCGGTTGCAGTCAGGTAGTGGGGGTATGAATGTAAATATTCGGGCCCAGCGTCCGCGCGTTTTTCGTATCCTCGCGTCGCACGGCTACCCCCACTATCCGTCCCAGATGGGGCACTGAGCCGGTTTTGGTCATGTTTCCACGTATTTTTCACCTATTTCGAAACATTTCAACGAAAAATCAAGATTGAAGTTTTGTATTACTGTACTTCTACTTTCAAAACCCGTTTTGTGAATTAAAATCGGACAACTTCCGACGCATCCAGCTCTTCCGGAAAATAGTGCCTTAAATAATTCAAATCGCAATTACGCAAAAACGATTCCGACAACGTCCGGGTTGTGCTCACTTAAAGTACCTATTAGCCACTACTTTCAATCGGAAAGCCCGAGCTACAACTTTATAAATGGTCGAGTTATGAAGATTTGAAAAAACGCTGATTTTTACGGTGTTCCGGCTTTCCTCCGGTAATAATGACTCGATTGAGTTTCACTAGCACTCATTTTCTTCGTCTTTTCATTCTCTACGATTCGTCTGTTAAAAGTATCAGCACCGCTCTATTGGTTCAGATTGTACAAGCAGAAAACTAAAAAAACACCCCGGTGTTCCTTCGCAATTACAAGAAAAGTAATCATATTTGCTAGTCGAAAACATATCAGTAAACATCTACGGACCACCCAACGTATCCCCACACTCGCGGTTTTGTTCTTCGATTTTTGTCACAAAATGACCCTTTATCTGCTCTATTGCCTGGTCTATAAGTATACCCACATGAAAACAATAAGCCGCGAAATGGAACTTTCCACTTATTTAACACCAGATACTACATAGAAATAAGAATATCTCGAACTACTGGCGCATTGAAATTTTCAACAAGTTTTTAACCCGTCAAACTGAGAGATCCACCAGAAAGGAACTTCAGCAAAAATACAAAAGATTAAAGTGAAAGAATTTTGTTGTTGTAATATGGCTTTATGATATAAATGTATGACGTATGATTGACCAATCATGTAAATATTGATTACACTTCCATATTCGATCAATTCGATTGAATATTGAATTTGAATAAATAATTCATAAAATAAATTTTTTCTAGCAGAGTTTCGAGGCTTCCCCATGACTACCGTAGCTCAGAAATGAATCAATATCCGACTCCTAGGTTCATTCAGGGTTCTGATATCGATCCACTTCATGAGACGACCTATGCAAATGGAATGAGTTGATAACTTAATTATTCAATGTCCCAATGATAGGACATGAAGAGGTGAATGTGCAAAATTAACACTCTCCAGATCAGACAGATGTGAATTTGAAAGCACTTCGGTGGCAGGAACTTAGAGTTGCACATGACTAATGATCACTGGACTGAATTATCTATACCAGAGGCCGTGAATTTAGCAGTTTAAGTACGAATATTTCTTTGAAATCTCGAGTTCGGTCGAACGTCTGGACGATATCTAAGGCCTCCATCCCTTCTCGAATTCAAGAAATTACAGATAATACCAATGCAAAGCTCGCAACCGACATACTGATTCAAAATTCTCAAAAATTCCACGCCGTAGCCTGAAACCCGATCTTCAACCGTATAAGTTTGTCTCGATCGAATCACTTTCCGATCGTTTATTATTCATAATTCAATGAATTTCCCACGAAATAATTCTCATCCACTGTAAAGCAAATGATTTTTTTCAATACCATCCTTCATCCCTTCCGTACCGTATGTTTTCCTTTCTGAACTCCAAACCTAACGAGGCTATTTACGTCCTCTGGGGTGAACCTGAACACGTAATTCGTTCGAAAATTGGGAAAAATATATATTCGAACTTCGTTGAAGAAGTGTTACCTTTCGGAGAGATCGGAATTAGTCGGTGGTTAACTCGTTTTTTTTTTGGGAGAGGTCGTATTTTTTGAGAGGCGTTGAGGACTTCGAAACTAGAAATTTCAGGTTCGCTTCCATAAATTATTCAATGTTGTTTTTTTGGAGAGTCCACCAGTAGATTATGAGGATAAACGATTAAATCGAATTTAATTCATCAAATGTTCAAATTCAATAACGTATTGTTTCAATAAAGAGCGCGAAGTACGAATGCCACAAGATTATGGTATTCCTTCATACACACAAGTGTGTGAAGCTTTTTCAATGTCGATTTCGAATAAGTGGCTTTTGAAATACCTATCTTCTGTAAGCTATGAATTCGAACATTAAGACAATCATAATTCAGAACAGAATTATGGCTAATTGCTTTCATTTCCTCAATACATACCTAAGCATTCCAAAATTTGTAGGACAATCAATTCAGTAAGTAATAATGATATATTCTCAGCTAATCTCAAAGTTTACCATCGAAACAATTTTCGGAATTCAGGAGTTGACACCTATGACTTGATCGATTATAATTATTTTCAGACCGGTTCTGCTAGATCTCTGCGAGACCTCTTGATGCCCGAGACCTCCCGTTCACTAGCCAATATTGTGACAATAATGTGATAATTCATTTTTGTGATAATATATTATGTAATGAAAAGTGGAGTGCCCCCTCCTCTTATGAAAACCATATTGTTTTTACGATAAATATGGAGGACATCCTTTCAACCAGTTAACCAACCTATAAAAATGAATCAATATCAATGTCTGATACCTAATCATAATTAATATGAACAAATTGACTGCTCCACTTGGGTATTAGGTCGCAACTGCTTAACAACGTATCACAATAATTATTATAGTTTCCAAATCAGTTATATCAAAAAAACATTTATTCCTAAATTGAAACAGTGTCATGGTATGTAATCTGATAGCACTTTGTCGAAAACAATGGACCTTGAAATAGTACGTCTTGCTTGAAGAAAGTTCGAATTGCAAAGTGTTATTCACAATCAATTGAAATATTATTGCCGTCTTTATTTTACCTGCGATGAAGAAGTGCCGAATACTTTTGAATGTAGGACTTAGCTTCATGTCCATCTAACCAAAACATAAACAACGGTCAATGACAAAAACTTCTGGCAGAGTGTAACTATATTTTCTTTGAATTTTGAAATTACGAATTTTTGAAGAACGATTACGAGTAACATCGAGTTAGACATTGATTTCATCGAAAAAATCAATGAAATGTGTAATGATATGGTAAACTAGGAATTGCATTATTTTTCCTGCAAACGTGCGGGAATGTGGGTGAAATGCGTGTTAGTGAAAAAAAAAAGGTTATTTAACAGATGAATTTATGATTATGATTATTTGAAAAAAAATTAAATACAAAATAATTATGAATATAGATGATAGTACCATATGATTTTTTATTGTACAGAATTCAAAAATAATCCTTTCTTCAACTACTTTTCACATCTGCTTCTGGCGGAATCGAAATTTTCCTCTGAGATATTGAAAGTATAATTAATCTTGAATATTTTTCAAATTTCAAGATAAGTTTTTAAGATCAATATCATTTATTCATTCATTCATTGAAATATTTTGTACATACACTCAATTCATATTTGATTTTTCACAATGGACAAACAAGAGTCACTCAGGCAGAACATGTCGGTTTTGTGTGGTCCCGTCAGGAACAAAATGAAGTAGAAATAAACGAAAAGTACAGTCAAAAAGTCGAAAAACTTGGCAGCAAGCAAAAAAAAATGGAACTCTAGTTAATATTCGATTCGAAAGGATTATTCGTCATATACTCCAAATATACAAGTAGTTCATCGTATTTTGTTCTGAGACGTCGTATATTAAGATGAACTCTTTGCTCACGGAAATTAGTAATCTTGTTGTTATTTCGTACTCCCGATTTTGAGGACCTTTGAATTATTTTCTCGATCTGAAGAATTCCGGCAGCTGATAGAAAAGTCCATAGAGTACAACAAGCCCATGTACATGTGTTCCATAGATCTGACAAAGGCTTTTGATCGAGTCCAACTGAGGGCCGTATCATGAAGAAAAAACATGGATAGGATATCGTAAGGATTGTGAGGGAACTTAATCATGAACATCCACAAGGATGATGATAAACAACGATCTTACATAGGAAACACCAACATCGACAGGAATAAGGCAAGGAGATTCCTTGAGCCCCCAATTATTCAACATTATCATGTACGACATAATGAAAGAACTGAAGAAGACAGCAAGGGGATACAAGCTAACAACCAGTGAAATAAAAATAATCTGCTACGCCGACGATGCAGTAATTGTGGCCGAGGGCGAAGATGATCTACAGGGGCTCCTGTTTAAGTTCTACACAAAGGCAAAAAAACTGAACATGGAAATATCTACCACAAAAACGGTTCAGTATCATAGGAGTTCATACCGGACAAACAACGTGAAACGCAATTTTTATATATCGAGATTGTGAGACCAATGATGACATTCGGGATTGAAACGAGAGCCGACACTAAAGTAATGAAGAACGCACTGCGAACGTTCGAGATGAAAGTGCTCAGAAACATCCTGGGCCTCAAATTACGAGAAAGAAGGAGAAGCGAAGAAATTCGCAGCGAATGTTAAGTTCAGGATATAGTCCGATGGGGTCGCAGAAGATCATGGAATGCCCACGAAGAGAGGATGGACGAGGGAAGAATTGCGAAGATTGTGAGAGATGGAACACCGGTAACACGCCGACTGTTTGGGGGGACCACCAAAATGCTGGAGAGACTCATGAACATCGATCTCGCAGGAGGCATAATAATTGGAAAATACAAGCCACAGGCTTAAAATATGAAGGAGAAGAAGAAGAAGAAGAATTCCTTGGACCGATGAATTTTCCGGGTTCTGGTTGTAAGGCAGAGACGAGATTTTGATGGGTGCGATGATAATCTTGTCGAATATTTCCGGTCCTCAACGGATTGGATTTCCGAAATTATTGAAATATCCCTTTGATGAATTGAAGATGTATATGCTTTTTCCGAGGCTTTTTCTGATCTATTCAATTTCTGTTTTTACGTAGTTGATCTCTGGGTCTTTTGTGATAGATGGGTATCCTAACCACATCTTCTGCGGGGTTGTAGTCAATCAGTCTTCTTAGCTCATCATTTGGGTGTTGACTTACTTTTTCAAATATCTTCTTCCCCTTCTTTTTTAGGATATCTGTGATAGTTTCTCATTATAGGTCTCTGTGGATTTGTTGGTTTCTTACGAACCACGGCATATTTATTGCTGCTCTGAGCAGTTTGTTTTCTGTTGCTTGAATGTTCTTTATTGCTATTGGCTGCATGGCCCCATGCCGCCGAGCCATATGTTAGTTGAGGTCTTGCAATTGACTTGATCATTCGTAGCTTCGGTTCATTTGGCTTCTTCTTCCTTGCAGTGGGTAAAGTCTACTCATTGTTGAGTTTGATTAATTCACTGCATATTTTATATGGTTTTTCCATGTAAGCCTTTTATCTAGTTTAACTCCTAGATATTTGACTTCATTTTCCCATTTTATCTCTTCTCCATCTATCCTTAGGTTGAAATTTATTTCGAGTCTCCGCTTCTGTAGTATAATATCTTAGCTCTTCTTGCTATTTATTAATCGTCAAAATAGTGGTCGATGTTCCTTTTGACTATTAGGGCTACTCCATCTCCTGTACAATTTCTGCCATTTCTGTATATTTCATGGTCGGGAAATGTAATTCTATTTCTTGTAGATAGGCTCGTCTCTTGAATGGCTATAATATCCGGTTGTTTCTCGGATATTATTTCTTCTATTTCAGATCTACGGCCTCGTAGACCGTTTGTGTTCCATGAGACTATCTTAAGGTTGTTATCATTTCCTTCAGTCACTAGCTCCATAAATTGGATTTAGTGAGTTAACGGAACTTTTTGCCTATCTCTATTTCCAGGAATTTCATGAGCCTACTCATGATATTCTTGGTGAAGGTATCTAGATCCTCGGTGGTTTTGTTTCCTTTCTTGTTGGTCTCTTCTTTCTTGTTTTGGCTGCTCTTCTTGGATTTTCAATTTTGTTGGCTCCTTTCTTCTTCTCTTGTTTGAGTGGTGGCGTGTTTTCTTTTTTTCATCTTCTCCATTCTATTCTTGTCGGACAGTAGGCATATTTTTCTTCTCTTCTTAGTTTCTTGTTTTGGTCGCAGTCTGCTTTTTGGTCACCAGTTTCCACTCGCTACACCCTTTGTAGCTGGCTAGGTGACCTTTTTCTCCGCAGAGCGCACAGGTAGCATTACGCTCATTGTTATCTCTGGTAAGCGTACAATCTTTACTATTGTGCGCTCCAGAACTAACTTCAACTAGTTTGTGGAATATAAAACATTTCTCTTCTGAAATATACAAAAGGCGTAATCGAGTTCAGAAATCTGACCAATAACAAAGATGGTCTGCAAATCTTACCCACGACCTGAGTTTCTAAAACCAGATGGCCTCTGGCGCCAAGCTCGTGAATTGCAAGCCTAAGGCACCCTCAACTCAACTCCACTGGCGCTAAAGCGAAACCAGATCTTCGAATCCTACTGGCATGCATTCCCATACCCTTTTATCAATTGTTGACTTGACACCACACACCACGTTGGCACCTAACGGCCTAACACTTGTTTGGAAATCTTGTTACAAGTACCGACTGAGATTCTGGTGGTAAAACACTGAAACAGAGAATTGTGCTTCTCTCATTATTTAAAAATTCTGAGTTATTGTAATTGATCTATTCTCTCATTTTGGAACTACGAGCATCGCGGAAAACATTGCATTGAAAATTTTGATAATCCGAGTATTCAGTCCTATGTAGTATGCCAGAAAATGTTCTGCGCTGAACACCATTACACTAGGAATATTCCGTCCACTCCTTTCGTAGTACTCGATAATGAAGTCTTTACCTCGCAAGTCCATGGCTTGCTTTGACCTTGGTTTTCTTGAACGCACATAACAAAGTTATGTATTATTCTTTGTACCGATAATAATTCAAGAAATTCTGAGCTGTCAAAGTGTGATGTTCGGTTTCAAAATATTGAGGGCAGTAAATAATTTGACAATAATGTGAATTTTTCTCAATATAAATGCATTTTGAGTGGAAAAACTAAATAAAATAGTACCTATTTTAAATAATCAACTTCCGTCGAAATGAAGAGTTCTAGCATCTGTCAAAAAAAATCTCACTTCAAAACACCCTGTATAATTCTGGTAGTCAGTGTCTTTCAATTTTACTTATATTCATTCGAATTATAACTTTGAGGAAATATCAATGTAGAAAATTTTAGTAGTTTCTTCTTGTTCCTAAATAGCGAAGAGTGGCTGTTAATCGCTTGTGTGGTAACATGGCAGTTCTCAGAATAGTATTTTGTTTTTCAATTGAAGGTGTTACCAATTTTAGGAGAGTGATATAATTTGTTTCATTCATTCTGAAATAGTTTGTGCAATCCTCGGGCTTTGAACGTAATTCAGCTAGTAGATTTATATGAGTAAATTGTTCACGTTTAGGGAGCCACTCTTTCACTCGTTTTCTTATTATTCGACGATTTTCACTCTATGTATACATTTTTTGTTTATGCCAGCAGCGTAAGCCGCTGATTTTAACAAATACTGCTATACTTAATCATTGTTCACATTGAGAGTGACATGTTTGGCCGACAAGAAGTCTGGTCTTTGTATGGACGCCAGACATAATTATCATACTTACATTTCACGAATGTATACCAGTTTGTGGACACCTCAATATATTGTGTTTCACATATAAATAATCCTTCTAACCAATTAAATGACATGTTGCAAGGAGGAATTTAATTTTTTTATCATCGAAAAACTAAATTAGTTTAAACGGTTTGGTTATCCATTAGGGTATGAACTAAGCCTTGCTTTTTCAGCGCTCGTACTACTTACACGAGGGCTATATCATTTCGTCACGATGTCTGTATATATCGAATTTTGAGCTGAAAATGTGCCGTAAGCACGATAACTCTCGAACGGAACAACCTAAAGACTTGAAATTTTCAGTGTGGGTTCAGTTTCCGAATGCCTCGGTTGAGTTCGTTAATGGGCCAAATTCCACCAGGGGTTCCGTAAATATGGCCGTACAAAGTTTTGTTCTGCCGATTACTTGAAAACTACAGATTTGATCAAAATGAAATTTTGCACTCGAATGGAGAATGAGGTGTTCAAGCAACATGTGAAATTTTGTCCAGATCGCATGACCAGAACCATAGAAACCATAGAAAATGTAACTTTTGAACGGAAACGCCAAGGGACTCGAAATTTTCAGGATAGGTGTGGATCTCGAATGTCGTGATCACGTTCATCTATGAGCAAAATTTCACCAGAGGTTCCGTAAATATGGTCGTTTCAAATTTAGTTTTCTTGATAATTTCAAAACTACAGATTCGATCGTGACGAAATTTTGTATACTGATGGAGAATGATATATATTCAAGCTACATTTCTCCAGATCGCATGACCAGAACCATAGAAAATCATAACTTTCGAACGGAATGGCCTAGGGACTCGAAATTTCCAGGATAGGTGTGGATTTCGAATGTCGTGATCACCTTCACCTATGAGCAAAATTTAACTAGGGGTTCCGTAAATATGGTCGTTTGAAATTTTGTTTTCTCGATAATTTCGAAACTACGGATTCGTTCGAAATAAAATTTTGTATTCCGATCAAGAATGATATAATGAAGCCACATTTTGTCCAGATCGCATGACCAAAACCATAGAAATCATAGAATATTATAACTTCCGGAGGGAAAGGCCTAGGAACTTGAAATTTTCAGGGTAGGTTCCGATCACGAATGTCGCGGTCACGTTCATCAATGAGCAAAATTGGACTAGGGGTTCCGTAAATATGGCCGTTCAAAATATTTTTTTCCTGATAATTTCGAAACTACCGATTGGATTGGAATGAAATTTTACACCTAGCTGAAGAATAATGAATTCGTACCACGTTTTTATCCAGATCGCATCACCAAGACCATAGATACCATAGAAAATTCTAGCGAATTTTCGACAAAAAAATTGGTCGCCTAAAGCACTGACGTGAAGTCTGGTGTTTCGCCTAAGTTTGGGAATTTTCTTGACAGCTGTCGAAAATTCCTTCGATTGATTTGGATGTACGAGCGCCCAAAAGCTCCTGATTTCAAGGCAGTGCTTTTATTATTTTTGAGCGCTCGTACTTACACGAGGGCTATATCATTTCGTCACGATGTCTGTATTTTTAGAATTTTGAGCCGAAAATGGTCTCAATCGACTATGTTCGACTCACTGATGACGAATCCGTCAGAAAATTCGAGTCTGTCCGTCCGGCCATCCGTCCGTCCGTCCGTCCGTAAGCACGATAACTCTCGAACAAAACAACCTAGAGATTTGAAATTTTCAGTGTGGGTTCAGTTCCCGAATGCCTCGGTTGAGTTCGTTAATGGGCCAAATTCCACCAAGGGTTCCGTAAATATGGCCGATCAAAGTTTTGTTTCCCTGATTACTTGAAAACTACAGATTTGATCGAGATGAAATTTTGCACTCGAATGGAGATTGAGGTGTTCAAGCTACATGTGAAATTTTGTCCAGATCGCATGACCAGAATCATAGAAACCATAGCATGACCGGAACCATAAATTGTTACTTCTGAACGGAAACGCCTAGGGACTTGAAATTTTCAGGATAGGTGTGGATCTCGAATATCGTAATCGCGTTCATCTATGAGCAAAATTATTCTAGGGGTTCCGTAAATATGGTCGTTTGAAATTTAGTTTTCTTCATAATTTCAAAACTAGAGACTCGATCGTGACGAAATTCTGTATACTTATGGAGAATGATATATTCAAGCTACATTTTTCCAGATCACATGACCAGAACCATAGAAACCAAGAAAATCATAACTCTCGAACGGAAAGGCCTAAGGACTTGAAATTTTTAGGATAGGTGTGGATCTGAAATGTCGCGTTCACGTTAATCAATGAGCAGAATTATACTAGGGTTTCCGTAAATAAGGTTGTTCGAAATTTTGATTTCTCGATAATTTCGAAACTACGGATTCGATCGGGATGAAATTTTGTATTTCAATCGAGAATTATATATTGAAGCAATATTTTGTCCAGATCGCATGACCAGAACCATAGAAACCATAGAAAATTGTAACTTTTGAACGGAAAGGCCTAGGTACTTGAAATTTTCAGGGTGGGTTTGGATCGCGAATATCGCGGCCACTTTCATCAGTGAGCGAAATTAGGCTAAGGGTTCCGTAAATATGGCTGTTCAAAATATTTGTTTCTTGATAATTTCGAAACTACTGATTGGATTGGGATGAAATTTTGCACCTAGCTTAGGAATAATGTATTCAAACTACGTGCCAAATTTTGTCCAGATCGCACCACCAAAACCATAGAAACCGTAGAAAATTCTAGCGAATTATCGAAAAAAAATTGGTCACCTAAAGCACTGACATGAAGTCTGGAGTTTCGCCCAAGTTTCAGAATTTTTGTGACGGCTGTCGAAAATTCCTTCAATTGATTTCTAAAACTGGAAAATGCGAATATACCTACAAGGTGCATGTACGAGCGCTCAAAAGCTCCTGCCTTCACGGCAGTGCTTTTCGTAATTCTTTAGTTTAACTATTTACTCTTGATCGAAAACACTTCGGACATAACTGAACTAAATAGTCGATAATTTCGGTTCGTCTTTTTCTGAGCCAGTCGCCTAGTGAATGAAAATTACAGCCGGAAGTTAATTAGACCACGAAAATATATAGTCTGAACTATAATAATTTGTTCTCGTAACACGTAATTCACGGTTGAAAATCATAACCCCAACGATATTGAGCTATTGTGATGCTCGACGGAAAGAATACAATTGGAGATCAAGATATTTGAAGAGCACCGACGTGAAGTCAGGAGCTTTTGCGGTTCTGTTCGAATCGCCAGAGCGGTCTGCACCCATGCAGTAACTTTTGAATTATCGAAAATACAAAATGCTCTGAAATTAAGGAGACGTACTTATCGAGTATCTACCATGAAAAAAACACGAGGGGGCGTTAAAGTAAAAATTCACCTAAATCTGTATTCTTCACGATATTTTCATCCGAAATTGAAGATGTCGAATTTTTACATATTCCACGATTACTGGAAATAGGGTCTGAGAACCAAACCAACTGTCAGTCTGACAAATACTAATGTCATTTCATTTTTATTGACTTCAAAAGTAAAATCACAGAATAATTATCATCAATTTTCTCACCACCAGTTCAAAAAAACTCTATCTTCTTTTCACTTGCAACATCTAGACCGCTGAATTTCTGCGAAACTCATTTTATCGATCCTCATATTATGTAGACACCTAATTTCAGCACGATTCGGCTGATAGTTTTCGAGATACCGAAGTTTCGAGAAAGATTTTTTTCAAATTTTTCTAGTAAAACGATCTTCACGAAATTTCGCGTGTAGTTATTTCACAACATAAGTATCACAATGTTTCAATTTGATCGAATCGGTATTTTTGGAATTATTGGAAAGAAAAATTTCACATGGCTTTATCTACAGAAACCATTGGCAGATTTTGCCCATACACCAAATTAACAGGCATATTCATACCTCAAACGTTATCTGAAAATTTCAAAACCCTAGGCCTTTTTTTTCGAAAGTTATCGTGTCCACAGATGGCCGGACGGACAAAATCAAGAACAAACTAATCGTCAAGACCACTACTGGCTCAAAAGTCTAAAATTACAGAAATTTGGGCAGGATCATAACGCTCTTGATCAAACAAACAAGCACGAAAAAATATGAAATCATGTTTTGATGAATAAAAAAATTCAACTTCAAACACTTTATTGATGGAAGTTGAACAAATTCTGAATGATGTTCTCGGATTTGTACAAACTGAACGTTGTTTATCAATGGAAAGTGAGTTAATTAGTAATGAATAATGAAAACAATGGCAAATACACAGAAAAATTCTTGCTATTCGAGTGAGAATTATTAACAACTAGCAGACTAGGCCACGCGTTGCTGTAGCTAAGGTCTACGTCTCATCATATTGTAAACTATTCAAGCCAGTGGAATTATCATCAACCCTAACCTAACCCTAACCTTACCCTAGCCTAACCCTAACCTTAATTTTTCGAAAGTTATTCCCCGGTTCTCAGGTGGATAATTATCAGTCTTTGTCATAAATAATGAACGAATAATTTACAATAACAAAATATCGCAACTATAAACCTTGAGATATAAACTATTCTATCTTTCAAGTTGGATCAAACTGCACTCGTTGTGCGAAATTTGTTTGAAATCGGTTCAGTATTATAGGAGTTCATCCCGGACAAACAACTTGACACTTAACAGATCGCATAACCATAACCATAAAAAATTATAGCTTTCGAGCGGAAAGGCCTAGGGACCTGACATTTTCAAGATAAGTATGGATGTCGAATGTCGCGAATGGGTGAAGGTTACTAACAGACGAAAAAAAGACCTCCACTAGTCTTGGGGTCTTATGGTGGCGTTTATGTTGTCGACGGCATTGAGAAGTACAAAGCGCTACACTTCTCAAACTCAAAACCCAATACTACTTCAGAAGATTTGCATAACTTTCTGCTGAAAACGTTTACTGATGTGAAATGTGAACCAATCAAATCTAGGTTTCCTGAAAGTAACGCCTATGTGCAAGAGTAGTTTCGAAACTATCAGAAAAAAATATTTTGAACGGCCATATTTACGGAACCCCTAGTGTAATTCTAAATGTTAAATGCCCGGAATCTAAAACAACAGGTTAGGTTTAGTCAGAGTAGGTCATGCTTCACACGAAGTCTCACACTGTTCTATCTATCGGAGATAGTTCGTCCATGAGGATTCCCCCTGACTAAACAAAAAAAAAAAAAAAAAAAAATTCTGCTCATTGATGAACGTGACCGCGAAATTCGCGATCTGAACCTATCCTGAAAATTTCCAAGTCCCTAGGCCTGTCCGTTCGAAAGTAATAATCTTCTATGGTTTCCATGGTTCTGGTCATGCGATCTGAGAAAAAATGTAGCTTGAATTTATCTTCCTAATTAGAATAAAAAATTTCGTCACGGTCAAATCCGTAGTTTTGAAATTATCAAGAAAACTAAATTTCAAACGACCATATTTACGGAACCCCTAGTCTAATTTTTCTAGATAAACGTGACCACGAGATTCGAGATCCACACATATCTTGAAAATTGAATAATGTATTCGAACTACGTGTGAAATTTTGTCAAGTTCGCATCACCATAACCATAGATAACGTTGAAAATTCAATCGAATTATCGAAAAAAAAGTTGGTCACCTAAAGCACTGACGTGAAGTCTGGAGTTTCGCCTAGGTTTGAAAATTGTTTCGAAACTGGAAATTGCGAATCTACCTACAAGGTGGATGCACAAAAGCTTCTGACTTCACGGCAGTGCTTTTTATAATTTTTTTATAAAAGCACCATTTCTTATAAAATAGTGTACAATCCTCGTATCAAATTCATTTATATATATTACTAGATGACCCGGCAAACGTTGTTTTGCCATATCTCTCCCTTTTTTCGCAATTTCAAAATTGCTCGAGGCCTTCGGCCTCTCTTACCTTAGGAAAGCCCGTTTCTCCCTCTCGAAAACGCGGGGGGCGCTTCGCGTCCCCGGTCTCTCCCTTTTTTCGCAATTTCAAAATTGCTCGAGGCCTTCGGCCTCTCGTCTCAAAATAACCTAACCTTAACCTAACCTAACCTAGCTGACCCGGCAAACGTTGTTTTGCCATATCTCTCCCTTTTTTCGCAATTTCAAAATTGCTCGAGACCTTCGGCCTCTCTTACCTTAGGAAAGACCGTTTCTCCCTCTCGAAAACGCGGGGGGCGCTTCGCGCCCCCGGTCTCTCCCTTTTTTCGCAATTTCAAAATTGCTCGAGGCCTTCGGCCCCCTAACATTTAGGGGGATGAAAAATAGATGTTGGCCGATTCTGATAGATACCGGATAAGCACAAAAAATTTCATCAAAATCGGTTTAGCCGTTTCGGAGGAGTATGACAACGAACACTGTGGACACGAGAATTTTATATATTAGACTAGACTACCCGGCAAACGTTGTTTTGCCATATCTCTCCCTTTTTTCGCAATTTCAAAATTGCTCGAGGCCTTCGGCCTCTCGTTGTTCTGGCTATTAAAAAATAAGGGTTGATCGTAGAAGGGTGAAAATTGGGGATTGTATGTATTTTTGTATGTTGTATCATAAAAAACAGAAATTAGAAATTTTGTCTAAAAAATAAAAAAAAATTTTTTAGGGGTGGACTACCCCTAACATTTAGGGGGATGAAAAATAGATGTTGGCCGATTCTGATAGATACCGGATAAGCACAAAAAATTTCATCAAAATCGGTTAAGCCGTTTCGGAGGAGTATGGCAACGAACACTGTGGACACGAGAATTTTATATATTAGATGGAGTTTAATATTTAAAACAACCTAGCCAAAGGAGTTGATTTAGTAGTTACAGTTTTCCAAAAAAAAACGAGAAATTTTTTTCAAATGTCCAATAGTACACATCTTTCCCCTACATTGGCGAATACCTTAGGTGGACTCATCATATTGACATACTGAGTAGGAAATTAAATTAATCCTATTACGCAATAAACCGTGTTAAAAATTGGTTTTCGACTGGATGTCTGCTTAATTCCACTGATGTGAATTGAATCGCTATTGCTCAAATGAAGGTACTTACTGTGCTTAATCTTCGGTACTGACTCGATGTCCTTATGCAGGCCTCTCCTTGTTGAGAATTAAATTTTAACAGTTCCATGTATTTATATCCATAATTCACTGTTCTTGATAAGATATAATTTAAAAACACCGGAGAAATTGTCTAGTCATCAATCTTATAGAACGTGAAAGGCGCAATTCATTCATGTCATTGCCTAAGGCTCGAACTACCAAATTTGAACATTACCTACTTACTTACATTACCTACTTACCAAGGTATTAAAGTATACAATAAGTTACCAGAATGTTTCAAGACTATGGTCGTTCTTTTTGAAGAGGAAAACTAAATCTTTGTTGTGTGGAGAAGGCGATTATAGTTTGAATGGATGAATACCTCAATAATACTTTGTAACTTGGTGTTTATATTTTCTTTCGCTTTTTTTATTTGAAAATACTGTGTACTTTCCTTTCTTTTTTTTCGACTTGTCTCATACATTTGAATGAACAAAGCTTTTATTATTATTATACATGCTTCTTGATCTTCGTTTTGTTTCAATAAAATCCTCTTATTCCTTGGTGTGTCTCGGCATATGTTTATTCATTCTTGTCGTAGTTTCTTTATAGGCTTCTATTATTTTGTTTCCTGGGTCTTCGACAGCATTTTAAAAATCTGCAGTGGTTTAGTCCAATGGAATAGTTATAGTTATAGTTATAGTTAGGAAGGGGTTACGTTCCACTGCGACCTCAAGGTCTATTGTGCCCCCCATCAGAGCCGTATTCGCAAATGCGCTACCTACAGCTCGCCCTCTAGCTCCAGAGCTCCAATGACCTCCAGTATCTGAGAGGGCTTTAAGGAGGTTAGATCCTCATTCCCCCTGTAATTCTCTTGTCCAAGACATTCTTCGCGCTGGTTTGCAATGGCGAGGCATTCTGTAACCAGGTGAACAGGAGTCTCCTCCTCTTCACCACAGAATCTACACTCGTCTGTTTCTGTCAAGCTCATTCTCATCATATGCTTCCTAAGGCGACATTGTCCTGTGAGGAAGCCAGTGAGTAGACGTAACTTGTTCTTACTGAGATCCAAATACTTTTTGGATCTTGAACTTTCATAGTTCCGAATGAACCTTTTAGAGTGGTCCATTCCTGGAAGGTTCCTCCAGAGTGCTTCTCTTTCGGTCTCTTCCTTCTGCAGAAACTCTTTCTTATAGGTGTGTTTACCTATGCCACAGAAGGGTTCTGGGCCAGTAAGTGGCGTTTGTGCTTCCTTTCTGGCAACTGTATTGGCCTCTTCGTTTCCTTTGATTCATGAGTGACCAGGAACCCAGGCTAAAGAGACCTTATTTTTCATGCCTACTTCATTAAGTTTCCTCCGGCACTCCCATATCAGCTTTGAGTCGATGATATAGGAGTTCAGTGCTTTGATAGCAGCTTGACTATCCGAGTGGATCACAATGTCACACCCTTGATAGTTTCTTCCCAGGTTTATATCTATGCATCTTTCGATTGCAAGTATTTTTGCCTGAAAGGCACTCGAGTAGGAGCCTAGCGATAGTGTACACTTGGTTCTTGCCCCGTATACTCCAGCGCCGGTCCCCATCGTGGTTTTAGAACCATCTGTATACCATTTAATGGTATTCACTTTGAAGTTTTAGGTAGTGTATTCCTTTTCCCATTCTTCCTTTTTACATAGCATAGTGTTGAAGTTCTTCTCAATGCTTACTTTTTTAATCATAACATCTCTAGGCAGGTTCGCTGATGAGATGTACTTGTTCAGAGAGGACCAGGCTCCTTGACTTTAATTCTCTCATTCCCTGTACCTTCCCTAGATATTCTAAGGATAGCCTCATGGGCTACTCTGTTGATCACTAGATGTAGTGGAGTGAGATCAGTGATGACCTCAAGTGCTCTTGTCGGGCACGTTCTCGTAGCTCCAGTGATGCAAACGCAGGCAAGCCTTTTATTTTGTCGAGTATTTTCCTGTCTTAGCAGACCAGAATACTGCCCCATAAGTTATTATTGGTCTCACAATCATGACATACATCCATCGCAGTATTTTAGGGTTACAGCCCCAGGTTTTACCGGATAGGCTTCTGCACGCCATTAGAGCTCTTGTCGCTTTACTAGCAGTGTTTTTAACATTCCATAGAAGCTTATTGTCTAGGGTAATTCCCAGATATTCGACTTCATAATGCCATTCTACGTTATCTCCATTCACCGAGATGGGCTTCATGGCTGGAAGGTTTCTTTTCCGTCTAGGGTAGATCTACCTCAGGTTAACGTATGCTCATTTACCAATGAAACAGCCTGTATATGTTTAAGGGAACAAAATTCCAGTTCATGATATCCGAAAAAGCAGATTAGCCAAAGCAGTATTTACCAGAACCAAGAGTATTATATTCACAAAACAAGGCCAAACAGTGTGAATCACTCTGCATGCAAGACTTCGGAATCCATGTGAAAAGTAAATTCCAGATTATCAGCCTACCACGTTTTCAATTTACAATGCAAAGACAATGTTTTATTCTTCTGACACAAACAAGAAGCAAGAGTGTCTTATACCAAAGAAGGGGCCTTTGTAGAACTACTATGTATTGAATTATATTCTTGATCTATCAATAATTATTATTGGGTCCTATACAGAAGATGCATGAATCAAGGAATCAAACCCCCTCTAGACATTCCCAGCACTGAAATCCCCCACATCATGGAAACATGGCACTTTTTGTCGAATGTTCCAATAAAATTTGTATACAACTGAAGCCATAATTCCATATAATCCTAGAGGAAATGTCGAAAGTAGCAATTATTTCAGCATTGGGGTACCGATAGGGATACCGCCTTACCTCGACTTCAAGAAATAACATAATTTTCCTGCTGCGATTGGAAAAATCGAGACGCTAGAAAAATTTTCAATTTATTTCAAATCAGTCTCATATTGGATATAAAGGGGCGATAACTTGTCCTCGGAAAACCCCAGACTTCAATAGTTCGGATAAGGGATTGATTCTCTTCAGTACGGATTACCTTGTAAGTTGTAAATTTCGAAGTTTGAGGCGACAATCACAGTTGCAGAGTATTACCGGGACCAAGATCATTACGTTCCTAAGATTGCCAAGCAATATCCAGTGATAATGATGTTATATTAGTTTTCAAACTTCAAAGATGTTTACTTGGCACTGTTCGGAGTATCAGTTGAGGAAATTAATTCGGATAGTTGATTATGTTTTGGCTATTCCACATTGTGATCTTCAAGTATAACTTTATTTGAAAAGACAAGCGACAGACGAGAAGACAACAAAGTTCTGTCTGAAGAAATGAGTTGGCTTTATCTTGGGGTTTGGAACTAACAGAGAAAACTTGAATGTACATATTATGTACAAGGTGACCCAGAGATTTGAATTTTTGATGAGACTTTATTAGGCGAGTCGAGTCGAGTAGTAGGCATTTTAGAGGTCTGACGAAACGCATCCCAAGTAGCAACGCGTGTGATGCAGAATTACACTATTCAAAATACCGCACTCACGTTTACACTGACCTGACGTGGCGTGGGATGATCCGATCTGACGCCACACGCCTCTTGACGCATGATTTGATTGATTTTCTTTTCAGAAGAAAAACAAAACGTTTGGATTCTTAATCTTAATCAGCCAAGAAAGGCGTCCGAAGCAGGGTTCTAAAATATCTTAATACTCATATGAGTACTAGCCTCGGTACTAGCTTATGCTGACATGGCTCTTCCGTTTTTGAGCACTCGTACTACTTACACGAGGTCTATATCATTTCGTCACGATGTCTGTATTTTTCGAATTTTGAGCCAAAAATGAGTTCGACCCACTGATGACGAATCCGTCAGAAAATTTGAGTCTGTCCGTCCGTCCGGCCGTATACACGATAACTCTCGAACGGAATGTCCTAAAAACTTGAAATTTTCAGGGTAGGTTCGAATCTCAAATGCCGCGGTTAAGTTCGTTATTGGGCAAAATTCCACCAAGGGTTCCGTAAAGATGGCCGTTCGAAATTTTGTTCTCCTGATTACTTTTGCACTTAGATGGAAAATGACGTGTTCAAGCTACATGCGAAATTTCGTCAAGATTGCATGATCAGAACCATAGAAACCATAGAAAATCATAATTTTGTAATGGAACGGCCTAGGAAATTTCCAGGATAGGTGCGGATCTCGAATGTTACGGTCACGTTCATCAATGAGCAAAATTAGACTAGAGGTTCCGTGAATATGATCGTTTGAAATTCCGTTTTCTCGATAATTTCAAAACTACGGATTTGATCGTGAATAAATTTTGTATTTTATTGGAGAATTATATATTCAGGCTACATTTTCTCAAGATCTTATGATCAGAACCAAGAAACCATAGAAAATTAAAACTTTCGAACGGGAAGGCCTAGAGACTTGAAATTTTCAGGTTAGGTTTGGATCGCGAATTTCGTGGTCACGTTCATCAATGATCAAAATAAGACCAGGGGTTCCATGAATATGGCCGTTCAAAATATTTTTTCCCTGATGATTTCGAAACTACTCATTGGATTGAAGTGAAAATTTGCACATAGATGAAGAATAATGTATTCAAACCAGATACGTGGTAATTTTTTTTCCAGATCGCATTACCAAGACAATAGATACCGTAAAAAATTCTAGAGAATCATCGAAAAAAATCACCTAAAGCACTTACGTGAAGTCTGGAGTTTCGCTTTAGTTTGAAATTTTTTTTAACAGCTGTCAAGATAATTTTGAATTTATTTCTAGAACTGAAAAATGCGAATCTACTTCCAAGGTGGATGAACGAGCGCTCAAAAGCTACTGACTTCACGGCAGTGCTTTTCGTCATTTTTTTGTAATCTGTTCGATATAAGTAGACCTTTCCCTTCCGTTTGCCTGTCTTTCCATCTCTCCCGTTCCTCCCGTTCCGTCCGTCCCGTTCCTTCCCGGAGTTCTGATGCTCCGAACCAGGGTTCGAAGGATATATTCCATCCAAATAGCATTATTATATTAATTGTACTTTTGCAAACATAAAAGGCATAAAAAATACAACTCAAGACGGTTGGGCGGATGTATACAGGCGCTTCACAATTTTTAGTGCCGGTGGACCCCCTTTAGAGTACAATGTTGAAAAATTTTCCGAAACACGTCGAATGATTTTGTCTGGGGGACATCTTTTGACGTACATTTGAGGCTATAACGAGCAACCCCCTAAGAGGGGGCGCTTCAACTCCTCAAAATTGAATAGGGGAGATGGGTTGAGTGATACTTCATTTGAAAGGTCTTGGAAGCCTCTTTACAACGGTGTATGAAAAACGTAAATTTGATGAACCGTTTTCGCTAAAAATCAATTCTTTAGCTCAAGTGAGCCACCTTGAATATTTTGGTTATTTTCACAATTATCAATAAACGGAATTATACTAGGGGTTCCGTAAATACGGTCGTTTGAAATTTTGGTTTCTTGATGATTTCGAAACTGCGGATTCGATCGAGATGAAATTTTGTATTTTAATCGAGAATGATATATTCAAACAATATTTTGTCCAGATCGCATAACCAGAACCATAGAAATCGAAGAATCTTAACTTTTGAACGGAAAGGCCTAGGAACTTACAATTTTCAGGGTGGGTTTGGATCGCGAATATCGCGGTCACGTTCATCAATGAGCAACATTAGACTAGGGGTTCCGTTAATATGACCGATCAAAATACTTTTTTGCTGATAGTTCCGAAAATACTGAGCGGATTGGGATGAAATTCTGCACCTAGCTGAGAAATGATGTATTCAAACTACGTGCAAAATTTTGTCCAGATCGCACCACCCAGACCATAGATACCGTAGAAAATTCTAGCGAATTATCGAAAAAAAATAGATCAGCTGAAGCACTGACATGAAGTCTGGAGTTTCGCCTAAGTTTCAGAATATTTTCGACAGCTGTCGAAAATTCCCTCAATTGATTTCTGAAACTGGAAAATGCGAATCTACCTACAAGGTGCATGTACGAGCGCTCAAAAGCTCCTGCCTTCACGGCAGTGCTTTTCGTAATTTTTTATATAACGTTGCGTACAATTCCTCAGGAATTTCAGTTAGGGAAATCGCAACGCTACCAATATGTGGATGTTTCCTGGTTTAGGGTTGAGTGGGTTGAAAAAAACGAAAGTACAACATGGACCTCTCGATACAAAGTCGGATCAGAAACTGTTACTTCTAAGGAAGTGCGATACGAATTCAATAAGAAACTTACTGGCGAATGTGTTTCTCCTATCTACGATAGGAATGCTCGGTATATTAAAGTACAGAGGAATTGTTTAGCGCGGGAATGTCTTCTGGAATTCCGGATTTACTCTGATCAAAATTTTCAATCCAGCGATGTCACAACACTCATTTCTTATGGTATTCGTCTATGAGGATCAAAAGTCCACAAATTTCGCATCGTTGCCACGAAAATATCTCACAGATATACAACGCATAACGGATGTTTTACGGGAATAAACCGTAGAAAAAGAGAAAATATCTGAAACTTAGCCATATTTTGTCGCGATCTTCCTTGACTTCAGAAATTCCTGGATAATAAAGCACTGCGTTTGAAGCACTTAAACAGGTATTAACGGAATGTTTCCCTTCGTTAATCATACGAATTCTCTCCCGGTGTTTAATCAGAAAATGCACAACCCTAGATCAAACGGTCCCAGTTGAAACAGTAATGAGATAGATCCTTTGTGTCAAACGATTGAGCAAGTTCTTTGACAGGAACTAAAACCCGATGAGAAAAGGCCCCTTAGTAGCTTTCTAGACCATATTCAGACTTATATAATTTTTACGATTCTGCCGATTTTCCTCCTAATAATCATTTCCACACATGCTACGAGTGCTGGATTGATTTTATTGGATACATTTCTATGGTTCGCAACAGCTGAAGTTTAGGGTTTTGAATAGTTGGCGGCTTGCTGGCTTACAGAGTTGAAGAGCAATTAGTCCATACCAATACAGTTCTATAAGTGTATTTTTTATTTGAACAAATGTTGCATCATATGCTCCAAACAGGTTGAAGTTTTTTAGCATGAGACTGAGATGTCTTTCTGCTGGAACGTGGAATCCCCGAGTATTACCAATTCGTTCGAATATCATCATGGACTTGAGTCAACCCTTGAATGTTGAATGATTTCCGGAATGATGGCCTGGTAGTCATAAAATAGTGCCATCTTAGCAAAGCAATATTCTACGATATTTCGTGAAACTCATCTATGGTAGAAGAGTTACATGATATTTGCCACAAATAAAGAAAATTAAATGAGTACATGAAATGTACTGTTAAGCTTCAAGCATGTACCTGACTCAATATTGAGACCTTGTACTTTATTGATAGTGAACTCATAATCTGTGTTCAATGACGCGAATGTGTTCCTTCGGGAAAGTTAAGTCTTCACATTTTTCTGTTTGAATTTTGAATAAATTATATTGAACTCAGATTCTTCGCCATTCAATCAAGAAAACGGACTTTTTCATTCTTGAAGAATTTGCTGCACAATAAAAGGCTGTAACTTGAAGTATGTATTTTCAGTAGTAATACCCCTAGAGCCTTGATAATAACGAGATAATTTTGTCATAGAGAATGCTGAAAGCGTGTTGCTTGATAATAGCCCGAGGCCGAAGTCCGAGGGATATTATCCTTGAGCAACAAGCTTAAAGGATTCTCTATGACAAAATTTTGAGGATTTATCAAGGCCCGAGGAATATTCGATAAGATAATTTTTTACTTTATAGATTTCAAAAAATTGATTGTCAATCTGACGTTTGATATTTATTCGAAAACACCAAACTGAAAACGCCACATGTTGGGTATTATAGCTGTTATCCAAAGGTGATTGGATGAAATTTGACACATGACTCTAAATTAAGTAATTTGATTGGTTACTATAGTTAGTCAAAAATTATCATAAAAAATTCTGGGATAATTTTTTACTAAATATAGTAACCAATCAAATTACTCAATTTAGAGTAATGTGTCAAATTTCATCCAATCACCTTTGGATTACAGCGATAATATCCAACATGTGGTGTTTTCAGTTTGGTGTTTTCGAATTAATATTGAACGTCAGATTGACAATCAATTTTTTGAAATCTACAAAGTAAAAAATTATCTTATCGAATACCCCTCGGGCCTTGATAAATCCTCAAAATTTTGTCATAGAGAATCCTCGGGCTATTATCAAGCAACACGCTTTCAGCATTCTCTATGACAAAATTATCTCGGTATTATTAAGGCCCTAGGGGTATTACTACGGAAAATCCATACTTATTTTGATTCATTTACTATTAAGTGAATAAACTTTTGGGATTCTTCGAAGATAGGAAATTTTCAGTTGTTATTTCTTTGTGCACGAAATTCACTTATTTTTAGTTTATTCAGAGGGAATCCTCGAGTATTTCATTGTACTTTTGCCAGTCTATGAAGTCTTTCCTTCGAAGTTTTTCTGTTATCGGTCTTCGTCCCAATCTGAGTTCTATTAGGTTGTGGTCTGATGTGCCGTCTTCCATAGTGTAGAGTGCGAAATCTTGGATAATATATTTCATTATGAATATGTCTAATACGCCTGGCGGGTAGGTCGGAATATCAGGTCCCAATACTATGGTATAATATTTAGTAGGGTGGAGTGAACATGAAGGAAAAAAAATTTTGTTCAAAATTGTTTCGCCTGTATGCAGAAAAGTGATCTCATCTGTAGTATAAGTAGCTCGCAAAAAGTGAGTTTTATACGACCAGTTTTTCCGGTGCCCCAAGCGAACTAAAAATTGAGATATGGTGATTTTTTGCAGCTCTCAGCTTGTTTTCCGTAAAAACAACCCAGAACTCACCACGAAGAGGTGGCTGCAATTCAAGTATCAAACGCCCACCCACCTTTGAAATATTCATAAATGTTTATTATTGAGATTACCTAAAAACTCATTGTTTGTATCGAATTCAGGCAATGCTTGTCGAGAAACTATTTCGGCCTTTATAAACCCATATTTTGCTTTAGGCCAAATACTTTCGAGGATGCCTCTGTTACCAGTTTAACACAGCATTCTATATATAGCTTGAGAGTTACAGGGAAAACGTAGTATTTCTTCTTCTTCAGGAATATCTTTGATCATCTGTGTCAGATCTTCTGTTGTAATTTTTTTTGTCAACGGAGGTTCACTTATCGGGAATTGTTGCCAATTAATCATTTCGGTATGTGAAGCGGCTGTGAAGTTGATTTCGGGGACTTTGAATTTCCTCAAACCATGGGATTTTCTGGTCTTCAAGATTCGCCTCAAACCAATTCTCTGATATGCCGTCGTTCATCGCAAAGCATTGCTATCAAAACATTTTCAGGTTCTGACCACTATTTGTCGCAGTTCTGGTGCCATATACCTTGTTCTTTTTATTATATTAATTGAATGTTTCGATCCATTATTAAAAAAAAGGCCTTGCTTTAATCTCGAACCACAGTGGAGCATATACGTTTCGTATATAGCATACCTACTAGACATTTTATATTTTCTGACGGACAAGCTGTTGCCACTTAAAGTCGAAGAATTCTGTTGGCAGTCGTAAGCCATCTAGCATGTGAAATTTTTCCCGCCTGTCTTCTTGCTTAGTGACTAGACATTTGATAAGGAATTACTAATTTCATACAGATAATTTTGGTCGGTGCTTAGTTGGTCGATATCCTTTCCGTTATATTTTGGTAAAACAGATGGTATTGCTCGAAATGTTACTACAAGAAGATTCTCGCAGTTTAGTAGATCGTTGCTAATAGTTCCTGAAAACTCACGTGGTCCGACAGTTTCTCCATCCAACTGCTTTATTAAATGGCGCAAGGGTAATTCGTTTGTAGGTAAAATGCAAATGAACCATTGCATAGATCAACCAATTGGAGGTTCTTTTTTACGGATAACACCATTGTGAATACCTGTATTAACAGCAGTTCCGTCACATCCAATCGCTACTAAATTGTCAAGGTACACATTTGTCTTCAGAAAGTGCGGATTTCTTCTGCATTGCCCGACGATACCGTAATATGTCCTATATATACTGCTCCACAAGAGTTAGGGATATCGTATTCAATCGTTTTTAAAAGTATGTAATCTTCGAGAAAATCGCTGTAAAATCATTTAAAACTCAATAACAACTTGAATCGATCCAATAAAAATCAGTATGAGACATTTCGTCAATCTGGTCGCCTTTTTTCTGAAGTTTGGTTCTTTGCATACGCTTCATGAATGTTCTTATTTTGAAAGGAAGTCAGTTTATCAACCAGTGGCGGATTAACCGGTACGCTTAGTACGCTTACGCGTAGGGCCCTGAGGTCCACAGGGCCCCCGATCGGAATCAAAATTTCTTCAGAATGAAAATTCTTCTTGCAAGTGAATATAAATAATAATGAAGAATAACGTGAAGAGCAAAATCCAGCTGCCAGTAAAAAAATAACATCAAATCAAAGGTTCAGCATCCGCATGTTTTCTCCAATTATTCTTATCTACCTGCAATAAATTCCCGCAACGGTGGCAGTAAAGTTGTCGGCATCCCTTTGAAATATAGGTACATGCCACCGTCGACATTAGAGGGATGCAAGACACTTGTTTTGCATTTCTCAGTTTTAAATATTTGTCATATTCATTTTATAACCCTAAGGAAGATAGGAATGGCGATGAACGAGTTTTATTCTTCGTTCTACTTGCTTTCATAGATGAAAGTATTGTGGTAAACTGAACAGTGTTGGTGTGAATGAACAATTTCTTTTCATCTTTGGACTTCTAATTCGAGTGATAACAATGATAACATATTCTTTCTGGACTATAAAAAGAAAGCTTTATTGTTTCAGTTTAAAAAAATTTCAGTTTTTGAAATCCCATTCTTCCATATTGTTCTCGGCTTCTCCGATTTCAAACATAATTGTTCATTCTCCAATGAGGGAATTGTTTTCTAAGAGGGTTTCCTTCTACTAGATATTTTCTATTCTGAAGAAACAAGTATTCGAAGCCGAGTTTTGGAGTGTTTTCAGCGTTATATGTATATTCGATATAGGGGATTTTTCGCAAGACATTGAAACGGAGAGTTTCAAAGCGCTCTTGGAGATTTATGAAGACGATATTGATGAAGGAATTATCAGTGAAGCATCTCAGTTCAAAGAATATCTAAAACTCTTAAAACATGAAAAAAAATAACGAAAAGCACTGCCGTGAAGGCAGGAGCTTTTGAGCGCTCGTACATGCACCTTGTAGGTAGATTCGCATTTTCCAGTTTTAGAAAACAATTGAAGGAATTTTCGACAGCTGTCACAAAAATTCTGAAACTTAAGCGAAACTCCAGACTTCATGTCAGTGCTTTAGGTGACCAATTTTTTTTCGATAATTCGCTAGAATTTTCTACGCTATCTATGGTCTTGGTGGTGCGATCTGGAAAAAAATTGGCACGTAGTTTGAATTCATTATTCCCAAGCTATTTTCAACAGTCATATTTACAGAACCCCTAGTCTAATTTTGCTCATTGGTGAACGTGGCCGCGATATTCGCGATCCAAACCCACCCAGAAAATTTCAAGTTCCTAGGCCTTTCCGTTCAAAAGTTACAATTTTCTATGGTTTCTATGGTTCTGGTCATGCGGTCTGGACAAGATATTGTTTTAATATATCATTCTCGATTAAAATACAAAATTTCATCTCGATCGAATCCATAGTTTCGAAAATATCGAGAAACCAAAATTTCAAACGACCGTATTTACGGAACCTCTAGTATAATTCTGCTCATTGATAAACGTGAACGCGACATTTCAGATCCACAGCTATCCTGAAAATTTCTAGTCCCTAGGCCTTTCTGTTCGAAAGTTATGATTTTCTATGGTTTCTGTTGTTCTGGTCTTGTGATCTGGAGAAAATAGCTTGAATATATCATTCTCCATTATTATACAAAATTTCATCACGATCGAATCTGTGGTTTTGAAATTATCAAGAAAACTAAATTTCAAACGACCATATTCACGGAACCTCTAGTATAATTTTGCTCATAGATGAACGTGATCACGACATTCAAGATCCTGAAAAGTTCAAGTCCCTAGGCGTTTCCGTTCAAAAGTTACAATTTTCTATGGTTTCTATGGTTCAGGTCATGTGATCTGGACAAAATTTCACATGTAGCTTGAACACCTCATTCTCCATTTGAGTGCAAAATTTCATTCCAATCAAATCTGTAGTTTTCAAGTAATCAGGGGAACAAAACTTTGAACGGCCATGTTTACGGAACCCCTGGTAGAATTTGGCCCATTAACGACATAACCGAGGCAACTGAACCCACACTGAAAATTTCAAGTCTCTAGGTTGTTCTGTTCGAGAGTTATCGTGCTTAAGGCCGGCCGGCCGGACGGACGGACAGACTCGAATTTTCCGACGGATTCGTTATCAGTGAGTCGAACATAGTCGATTGAGACCATTTTCGGCTTAAAATTCGAAAAATACAGACATCGTGACGAAATGATATAGCCCTCGTGTAAGTAGTACGAGCGCTCAAAAACGAGTTGTTCGCAGATGTTGAAAATAATCTATGATAAGGGAATGATAGGAGTTTTTTCGAATTTATAGTTATTAGTTATTCTTAACATTGCCAATAATAGCGAGTTTCGAAGCAGAACGTTCATTTCATTTTATAAATATAGAACAGTTATGAAGGAAAACAGACTGCAGTTCTTAGGAATACTTTCGATTGAAAGTGATATAACGAAGAGTCTGGATTACGATGCTGCAATAAAAGAATTTTCAGACATAAAAATAAGGAAAAAAAGTTAACTTGATTAGTTTTTCGGCATTTCATATTATTTTTCATTTTCCAATAATTTTTCATGTTCATGTTTATTTGTTTTTTTGTAAGAAGAAACATTGATTTCTATTTTGTACCTGATACATATACTTTTTTGAGTTGTTTACATTGTGTTGATTCAAATTAATTTTTTTTATTTGAATTGATGTTTCTTATATTTTATCAATAAAATTTATGTTTGTGTTAAAAAAACTACTTGAAACTAGGTTCTAGACGTTCATTTAGAGGAGTTCCATTAACACGTGACCATAAGCGTCAAAGACTGGAATGGACAAGGCAACATATCAATTGGAACGATCAATGGCGTAGTGTCCTTTTCACTGATGAATCCAGATAAGGACGATTTTCAGATTCTCGAAGAATAAGGGTAGGTATGGACAATCCCACGCATACCCCGTAATCGTCGCTATGTCCAAGAAGTCCATCCATTCCGAGGGGGTAGTGTTATGGTATGGGCCGGGATATGTTTCAACGGGCGCACAGATTTACACATTTGTCCTGGGAATATGACCGCCTCACACTATAGGGAGCATGTCATTGACAATGTTGTGCCAAATTTTCACGCTGCTATTGATGAAACTTTTCAATTTCTAGACGATAACGCTAGACCGCATCGTGCAGCCATAGTTGAGAATGCGCGCGAGGAGCTTGGTATTCCACATTTACCAATACCTCCGCACTCACCAGATTTGAATTACATAGAACATGCATGGGATATGCTCCAAAGAAGATTAGATAAACATCAACCTACCAACGAATCCTTAAATGATCTGAGAGAGCTTCTGCCCCGTTTATGGAACCAAATTCCTTAAGAAATGTTCAACAACCTCGTGTGTAGTATGCAAAGAAGATGTCAAGCTGTTATTGATGGCCGTGGAGGCCATACATTGTATTGATAGTCTTAAAATGCTTGAATTCTCTGGGAATGAAATTTCGTTATTTTACTCGATTTTACTTAACCACCCTGTATACGCTGCAGACCTACAGGCTTAAATTAATTTGCAACTTGAAATCATATTAATATGAATTTTCATCACAAAAATTTTATTTTTTTGCACTTTAAGTCAATATCCCTAACTCACGTGGAGCAGTTTATTTTGACTTGGGCTCGGAGACGAAAACGATATGTTCCTCAGATACCGTACTTTTGCAGTACTTATTTTCTTTTAATTCAGCACCTCAGAGGTAAGGTGTGTTAAGTCACATTTTTTCCAGGAACGAGTTATCTAAACTATTGGATTTATATTATTAATTATATCTAGTGGAAAACAGATTTAACTACCTAGTTAGTTGCATATATATTATATACAACTAACTAGGGAGTTAAATCTGTTTTCCACTAGATAGAATTAATAATATAAATCCAACAGTGTAGATAACTCGTTTCAGGAAAAAATGTGACTTAACACACCTTACCTCTGAGGTGCTGAATTGGTTCTGTAGAGTTTTATCTTTTCTCCCATCGAAATATATTCCATGAAGAAATTGAAGATTTTCTGTTTCGTAAGTTTTAATCTGATTTCGCCTTTTTTTTCCCGCCTAATTTTATTCCGATCTATGATGTTGTCATGATTTTCCACTGAAATGACATTTAGATCTTGCAAAACAGAGATTGTTATAATAGATGTAGCTCTATCAGACACTCCTGTGCGATCGCATGCTTGAGCTAAGTTAGGCAAACGATTGGCTTTAGTGGGGGTCAACGAGCTCGAAATTCAGAGTAGTGGAGAGAGCACCGCTAAACAAAGTCTGATCGATTTAAAATTTTGCAGGATATTATAACAATAATATAGACCACTTTTCCGCAAACAGGCATTTTAAATTTCAAAAGATAATTTTTTCACTCCACCCTAGTATTTAGTTTTTCAGAATACTTCTTAAGCTTCTTCCTATTTTGATTTTTCGGTTCTGCTGTTCCATTCTCTTGATTTGCAGTTCATATGGCCAATAGTGATGTTTTGTTGATTTCCTTTAACCGTCTTTTGAGATCTTTTTCATTCAGAACATTTTGAGGTGGTTTGAAGGTTGACGTAATTTTCATTTGTCCTCGATTTGTATTTACTATAATCGAGACAACTTATAGTTTCCTATTATTCAGTACATCGTCAAAATAGTAGTCGAAACTATTAGGGCCACGACGCCACCTGTACAATTTCTGAAATTTCCGTATATTTCATGATTAGGAAATGAAATTCTATTTCTTGTAGATAATCTCATGTCTTGAATGGCTATTATATCCGGTTATATCTCGGATATTATTCCTTTTATTTCAGATCTACGGGCTCGTAGACTGATTGTTTTCCATGAGAGTGTTTTTTCATTTCGTTAGTCACTAGCTCCATTAATTGGGTTTAGTGAGTTTACGGAACTTTTTGTCCATCTCGTTTCCAGGAATTTCATCAGCTTGCTCATAATATTCTTGGTGAAGGTATCTAGATCCTCAGTGGTTTCGGGTCTGTTCTTGTTGGACTCTGTATGTAGTCAATAAATATCCCAGTACAGGGTGTAGAATCCTTCATATATATTCAACATTAAAATATTCAAAATCTTTCAATTCTCAGGAAAAACATGTTTGAGGGTTCCTGTTATAGCTTCAGAACGCCTTTTGGTATAAGGTTTTGTAAAAACGGTAAATAATAATTATGTGACATTGACATGGAGTAGGGCATTCCTGAGTAATAGTATGCCTAGCCATCAAAAGTTTATGCTCAATTTGAATCGGAGGAAAGTATATAATTTCTGGTTCCAATTAGGCTGCTGGAGGAGATCATCAGAAATCAAAAATTGGATGGTCAGTTGTAGAGATTCAAATCGACCAGCTTCAGACATCATGGGTAAAATAAATCCTTTGACCAAAGCGCACTAGAACTCCTTTGGAATAATAATAATTATAAAATATCGTTACATAATGAAATCTAAAAAGAAATCATTATTCGAGGAACAGGTAAATATCATTCGACCTTGTCATGGCTATGGAAAAATCTGTATTGATAACCATCTATTCATGAATATCATTTAATGATCAATTCATACTTACTTTATAATTGTTGGCTTATGTACTTAAATTCCGCTCGTGACTGAACATCGATGAGCAAGAAATCACAATGGGGCCTCATACCTCTACGGTTTCAAACCGATTGGATTCGGTATTGAAGAACGCAGAAGGCCTTGATACTAGTCTATTGCGAAGTTGCATACATTTCATTCGGGCATCTCATGCATTCTATTCTAATCTTCAACACTGAAATGACAGACACGCGCAGATTATTCGGAGTGAAATGATATCATGAAGTTTCATAATAAGTGCTTATCAATCTTTTGCTAAGTTCCATGGGCCTAACCCAAGTTTAACCATCCGACTAGAATAACCTCACGAAACGAATCTCTCATTGATCTAATAAGGAATAATAATAATAATATGGAAATAACCAAGTGTGACACCTTACCTAACTCGCCCAAGCTCTGAGCTTCTGAGGGGGCTCACAGAGGCCTAGGAGAGTCGGGATATAAACAAAATAAATAAATAAAAAAATGTTTTCGAATCTCGAATTCATTTTTCGTGAAGTCAAATTACCTACTACAACGAAATTAATTTACAGCAGTTTGACCAAGATTTGCGCTCCATTCCATGGCGGAATATTTACGACATAGACAATGCTTATGGTAAAGTAGATTTTATTAACGCAAATTTGAACGCATTGCTTGATCTTCATGCACCAAAAGAAAGATAAGATTTTCGAAACCCAAAAAAAAACCTGGCTTGAAAATGTTAAACCCCTAATTAAACTGTGTGATTAAGCCTTAAGTAGATATAAAAGGCATCTGACGAAAATCGAGCCTACGATAAATCATTAAGGAACTTAACTTCTCCAACAATCGAGCGTGAGAAAAAAATGTTTCTGCGCGAGAAGTTTTCAACCGATAGCAATCTTTGGCAAGATCTTAGATACTACTGCGGTCATTTTGAAGACATCAAAATACCAAAAAACTTGAGAAATCTTGATGAAATCAATCGATCATTCATTTCATCAATCCCACAATCCGTAGTTGATCCGGAGGACACTATCAAATTCTACTCGCAAAACTATAAAGGATCGTTAACCTCTCTCCTTGAGTTAACTACCGTACCAGAAATGGATGTACTCGAAGTTTTATCACAGTTGAAACCTAAAGCCTGTGGTTGCATATTAGCATGCTGGAATCTTGATTACCAATCGACACCACATTTGGCGACAAATGAATTGAAGTTATTTCATGATAAATTCATCCATCATCTGAAAAAGTGAACTATGGCTCGTGGTGGGTATAATAATCCTGATTTTGCTAATTCATGAGAAATTTATCGCCAATGTTTAACAAGACTATACGACAGTTTTGCTACAGGTTAAAAGTCCAACTAAGGTTGTTACAATGAGACTGACCCACGTTGAACGTTAATTAATAATCAGTGATGTAAAAAAAAAAATTTCTCCGATGAAACATGTCATTTGATCATAACATTAGAATGTGGAAGATAAATTCTACCCAATATTCGCCACGTCTGCAGAGGCACAATTTCTCCACGATCTCATCAATCGTGAATTCTAGTTTTTGAGTAGCTGTTATCATTTTATAATCTTCCAGTATAGGTCACAAATTATTTTTCAGAATTGCGCGGTAGCGATACAATTTGTGAACGACTGAAGACAAGAGATGTAAAAAAGAAAATTACGAAAAGCACTGCCGTGGAGGCAGGTGCTTTTGAGCGCTCGTACATGCACCTTGTAGGTAGATTCGCATTTTTCAGTTCTGGAAACCAATTGAGGAAATTTTTGACAGCTGTCAAACAAATTTTCGAACTAAGGCGATAATCCAGACTTCAAATCAGTGCTTTAGGTGACCAATTTTTTTTTTCGATAATTCGCTAAAATTTTCTACGGGATCTATGGTCTTGGTGATGCGATCTGGACAAAATTTCGCACGTAGTTTGAATACATTATTCCTCAGCTAGGTGCACAATTTCATTTCAATCAAATTGTTAGTTTCGAAATTATCAGGAAAAAAATATTTTGAACGGCCATATTTACGGAACCCCTAGTCTTATTTTGCTCATTGATGAACATGACCGTGAAATTCGGGATCCAAACCCACCCTGAACATTTCAAGTTCCTAGGCCTTTCCCTTCGGAAGTTATAATTTTCTATGGTTTCTATGGTTCTGATCATGCGATCTGAACATAATGTTGCTTTAATATATCTTTCTCGTTTAAAATACAAAATTTTATCTCGATCGAATCCGTTGTTTCGAAATTATCGAGAAAACGTGACCGCCACATTTCAGATCTACACCTATCCTGAAAATTTCAAGTCCCTAGGCCTTTCCGTTCGAAAGTTATGATTTTCTATGGTTCCTATGGTTCTGGTCATGCGATCTGGACAAAATTTCACATGTAGCTTGAACACCCCATTCTCCATTTGATTGCAAAATTTCATCTTGATCAAATCTGTAGTTTTCAAGTAATCAGGGAAACAAAACTTCGAACGGCCATATTCACGGAACCCCTGGTGGAATTTGGTCCATTAACGAAGTTAACCGAGGCATTCAGGAACTGAACCCACACTAAAAATTTCAGGTCTCTAGGTTGTTCCGTTCAAGTTATCGTGCTTACGGCCGGACGGCCGGACGGCCGGACGGACGGACGGCCGGACGGACGGACGGACAGACTCGAATTTTCCGACGGATTCGTCATCAGTGAGTCGAACATAGTCGATTGAGACCATTTTCGGCTCAAAATTCGAAAAATACAGACATCGTGACGAAATGATATAGCCCTCGTGTAAGTAGTACGAGCGCTCAAAAAACTAACCTGAAAAAACACTACCCGGACGTTGTCGGTAAATAGTTTTTGCGTAATTGCGATTTGAATTACTTACCACAAATCGTCAATCTTGCTTTTTCTTTAAAATGTTGCAAAAAAGGTGAAAAGCACGTGCAAACATGACCAAAACTTGCCCAGCGCTCGATCGCCGTCGTGTATAGGGGAAAGCCAGCCGACGCAGGGAAGTGCGATACGGAAATGTGGACGCTTACCTTAAATAGACGCTAGAAAATTAAAAATAAAATTTCGTGGTGACTTTTTCGCATGTGCTAGTCAGGTATGAGCTTAAAAATTTCTCAAAACTGTGACCCCCTCCTTCTAGCAACTAACTTTTCAACTAGGGAATCGAACATTCTTAAAAAATTGAGGCCATTAAAATTTAAGAAATACTTCTATAGGAAATTGTTTTGAATGATATATGTTGGGTTCGGGATATTTTCTGTCGAGCAATATTGTTCAACAAAAAATACTGAGTTCAGCAAAATTATTATTGCAGAACCATTCAATGTCGTTACGTACTTGGTCACTTTTTCAATATTTGCCATAAGTCACTCAATCAGCAAGAATAAGAAGAATAATGGAGTTCACGTATTATTGTGTGCAAACAAAATGACCGAAACTGCAAAAAATTCTAATTCACCTTATACAATTAGCGATATTATGAAAATGGAAGTGTAGAATACTACACACAAATGCCTCCTGGCTATCTCCGACCACATGTCTCCCAGCAGCCTTGGAATTGACATTGCCAATCGCTCGACATCGAGTCTCGCTAGGGACATTTACGTCTACTTTCCATTGTTACGATCATTTCCTTCAATCACCCACCTAGTCATTCCAATGCAATGTAAACACACGGTTCGTGAGGCTACGGAATACTGATTTTCAGATCAGCTGTGTGGTTTGTTATTTTGTCGCTACTATCTGGGGAACTGGTTACTGCTTTTCAGCGTCAGTCCGTTTATTGACCTTCGGTATCTAGTGAACTATTCGCGATATCAGGTGGAGTTATCACTGTGTAATAGCAGAAAGAACTAATAAACATTTCCGTAAAACCGGACTTTCAGCCGGTTTATCCGTTCACACATATCTCTGAAGATTACATAAATCCAATAAAAAATTATAAAAAGCACTGCACTGAAGGCAGGAGCTTTTGAGCGCTCGTACATCCACCTTGTAGGTAGATTCGCATTTTCAGTTTTAGAAATCAATTGAAGGAATTTTCGACATTGGTCAAAAAAATTCTCAAACTCAGGCAAAACTCCAGACTTCATGTCAGTGCTTCAGCTGACCAATTGTTTTTTGATAATTCTCTAGAATTTTCTACGGTATCTATGGTCTTGGTGATGCGATCTGGAGAAAATTTCGCACGTAGTTTCAATACATTATTCTTCAGCTAGGTGTAAAATTTCATTCCAATCCAATCGGAATCAGGAAAAAATATTTTGAACGGCCATATTTACGGAACCCCTCGTCTAATTTTGCTCATTGATGAATGCGACCGCGACATTCCGCGATCCAAACCTACCCTGAAAATTTCAAGTTCCTAGGCCTTTCCCTTCGGAAGTAATAATTTTCTATGGTTTCGATGGTTCTGGTCATACGATCTGGACAAAACGTTGCTTTAATATATTATTATTCTCGATTAAAATACAAAATTTTATCTCGATCTAATCCGTAGTTCCGAAATTATCGAGAAAGCAAAATTTCAAACGACCGTATTTACGGAACCCTTAGTATAATTCTGCTCATTGATAAACGTGAATGCGACATTTCAGATCCGCACCTATCCTAAAAATTTCAAGTCCCTAGGCCTTTCCGTTCGAAAGTTATGATTTTCTATGGTTTCTATGGTTAAAGTCATGCGATCTGGAGAAATGTAGCTTGAATATATCATTCTGTTTGTTTGTTTGTTTATATCCCGACTCTCCTAGGTGCCATTAGTATACAAAATTTTGTCACGATCGAATCTGTAGTTTTGGAATTATCAGGAGAACTAAATTTCAAACGATCATATTTACGGAACCCCTAGTATAATTTTGCTCATAGATAAACGTGATCACGACAATCGAGATCAACACCTATCCTGGAAATTTCAAGTCCCTAGGCGTTTCCGTTCAAAAGTTACAATTTTCTATGGTTTCTATGGTTCTGGTCATGCGATCTGGAGAAAAGTTCACATGTAGCTTGAAGACCTCATTCTCCATTCGAGTGCAAAATTTCATCTCGATCAAATCTGTAGTTTCCAAGTAATCAGGAGAACAAAACTTTGAACGGCCATATTTACGGAACCCCTGGTGGAATAGGGTCCATTAACGAACTCAACTGAGGCATTCGGGAACTGAACCCACACTGAAAATTTCAAGTCTTTAGGTTGTTTGGTTCAAGAGTTATCGTGCTTACGGCCGGCCAGACAGAATCAAATTATCTGACGGATTCGTCATCAGTGAGTCGAACTCTATCGATTGAGACCATTTTCGGCTCAAAATTCTAAAAATACAGACATCGTGACGAAATGATATAGCCCTCGTGTAAGTAGTACGTGCGGTCAAAAACAAAGAAAGCTCATATCGATATTGTTTCTTGTTTCGAAACGAGAAAATCGCTAATTGAAATATGTAGTTGGGAATGGGAGTAATTGTTTATGTTTCGATAAACTTCATTTGACAAACAGTGTTGAAAATTGTTGCATAAACAGTTAGTTGTCCCAACCGCTTCGATTCAAAGTTCTCGTAGTCATTTAATGCAAAATACGCTAGCATCTTTTTCCTAGGCAAGAGGATTCTTCATTCCAAAAGATAGTGGACGTCAATTTCTTCAGAACGAAGTTGAAATGATATTGGTTCGTGAGTACAGGGAAAGAATTGATGTCTACTCGTCACAACATCATTGCATTTCGATTTTTTCATGCAATTATTCATTTTGTGTTTCGTTCCGCAGAAAACACTTTATATCAGATAATATATGATATCTGAAACTAAGTAGCCAGACAGGGCTGTCTTCAATTACGTAACAGTTGAATAGTTTTATTATCGCCAGTCGCGAACCAAGTTACATAACTGTTTACCTTGAAAATAACTCTAGGTACTAAAATAAATCATCTGAAGATATTTCAAAAGTCGCTCGCGAAGATTCTTCGATATTACTCCTATTCCAATCCGAGGAAATATACGAGAAGATATATGAAATATTTTGTAACGGGAGGATGACAAAAAACGGGCTCAGAACTAATGATGGCGCATTATTTATATAAATATTTGCTTGTTTTTCATAAAAGGCTTTCAAACATTTCAGGCAAGAGCACCAGTTTATAGTATAATATTACATGTTGAACAGTACTACAAAGCCTTTCCGAAACGTCAATAACACCATGTTTCGTATTCTTCTTGTATCTTCGACCTTATGAGTTTAGACTTAGAGCAGATCAAGTATTTTATGATATTTTGCAATTAATTCAGGGATATTATTCATTTCTTCTGATATCAATTATTCCCAACTCATTGCACCAAGCTGTTTTTTCACAGATTGAAACGGCAGGCCCCTTACGTGATTCTTGAAAAAAATATATCTTTCAGAAATGTGACACTATCGTGCTTCCTGAGGCGATTTGTGGGAATTCTTTTCTTATACGTTCTCATTTGAGTCAATATTTTGCACCTCTTTTTAGCCGATATGGTATAGTTTTTTGCGTACACACTTTGTTCTGAAAAGAAACAACTCTGTGTTCGAGAAAGACTGCAAAGGCATAAACTGTGATAGGCAGGTTTTAATGAATAAAACTCTATTTGAGAATTAATTCCTGATAATACCTTCTTTGCCCCAGAGACTACGTTGAGTTGTGTATAATTTCTTACTTCAAGTTGGAAACTCCTTCACGAAGTTATTCAGGTATTATTATTCCTGTGAGGATGTTTCTCTTCTTTGTATAACAGAAAACCCTTCGAATTCATAGCGCGAGAAAGGAAATCTCTATGTGGTTGACGTTTGTTGGAATATGTATCTGAAAGAACTCAGTTCACGAGAATCAACAAAATTAGTTGACACTTGAATCAGTTGTTCTTTCGAAAAACTGCATTATTTTCTAAATATATTTCTCCATTTCTTGCAGTTACTGCAAAAGCTGGAGTATTTTCTGGTGATATATTTTCCTGCCTTATTTTCATTATTATTCAATAAAGAATGGAGTTCATTATCTGAGTATTGCGACCTGAAGGAATTGATGATGAAAATGAGATAAGAAAAATTATTCTAGATAAACCAATAGCAAGCCAACAAGACAATTCATGTTACCCCAGAGCCTAGAGCCAAACAAATTTATATTTTGCACCTGACGACCAGTTTCGATTCATATCAAATCTCATCAGTACATTCAGCAAAATGATAAATTCGATGAAAGAAACAGAAAACCTTCAAGACATAACGCAGCGGTGATCGGAAAAAATTTCTCCAATCACGCCACCTGTCCGTTCCAAAAGCAACTGTCTCAACAATCTGCAGGCCATGAAAAGTTTTCCAAACTCCCCCAGACAGCGACACATATGTGACCCGCCATAAACATTACGAGTATATTGTCACACACGGAATTTACGGCTTCAAGCTACAACCTTATTCGTCTGAATAATTGACAAGAATAATATAATAGCTGTTTATCTGAAATTATCAAATTCAGTAATGAAATAAGAATATTTTTCTCGATAAACTAATGACAAGCCAAAACAACAATTCATGTTACCCCAAAGACAACCAAATTTATCATTCGAACCTGTAGACAGTGTGGAACTGGCAGGTGGCGCGATAAGAGATATTTTCTCCGATCACCGCTGCGTTATATATTGAAGGTTCTCTGTTCCTTTCATCGAATTTATCATTTTGCTAACTGTACTGATGAGATTTGATATGAATCGAAAGCGGTCTACAGGTGCAAATGATGGATTTGGTGGTCTCTGAGGCAACATAAATTGTTTCGTCCAGATCGCATGACCAGAACCATAGAAACCATAGAAAATTATAACTTGCGAACGGAAAGGCCTAGGGACTTGAAATTTTCGGAGTAGGTTTGGTAAATATGGCCGTTCAAAATATCTTTGAAATAGCTGTGAATTTCTAAAGTCGTGGTCACGTTTATCAATGATCAGAATTAGACTAGGGGTTCCGTTGATATGGTCGTTTGAAATTCAGTTTCATTGATAATTTCAAAACTACGGATTCGATCGTGACGAAATTTTGTATTTTACTGGAAAATGATATATTCACGCTACATTTTGTCCCTCGTTTTGTCCATATCGCATGACCAGAACCATAGAAACCATAGAAAATCATAACTTTTGAACGGAAAGGCCTAGGGCCTTGAAATTTTCAAGATAGGTATGGTTCTCGAATGTTGCGGTCACGTTCATCAATGAGCTGGATTATACAAGGGGTTCCGTAAATATGGTCATTTGAATTTCAGTTTTCTTGATAATTCCAAAACTACGGATTCGATCGTGACGAAATTTTGTATTTTAATGGAGAATGATATCGAATGACGAGAACCATAGAAACAATAGAAAATTTCAACTTTCGAACGGAAAGGCTTTGGCCTAGGGAAATTTTTTGGGTAGGTTTAGATCGCGAATTTTGCGGTCACGTTCATAAATGAGCAAAATTAGACCAGGGGTTCCGTGAATATGGATGTTCAAACTATTTTTTTCATATTAATGTCGAAACTACTGATTGGATTGGAATGAAATTTCGCAAATAGATGAAGAATAATGTATTCAAACTACGAGCGAAATTTTGTTCAGATCGCATTTTCGAGACAATAGATAGCGTAGAAAGTCCTAGCGAATTATCGAAATAGGATTGGTGCACTTACGTGAAGTTTGGAGTTTCGCCTTAGTTTGAAAATTTTTTGGCAGCTGTCGAAAATTTTTTCAATTGATTTCTAAAACTGGAAATGCGAATCTATTCACACGGTGGATGAACGAGCGCTCAAAAGCTCCAGACTTCACGGCAGTGCTTTTCATCAATATTTTATTGCGGGACGAAATATTTTTCCCCCTATGCCTACATTATTCTTTGATTGATAGAATAATTATTGTGACTCACTTTCACTGTGAGTTATCGGTTCGGTATGAGAAGGACAGAAGACCACTTCTTCTAGAGTGTCGAGACAAGAGTTGCGTTAAAAAAAAATAGTTCCTGATTTCGTAATGAAAACAGACATTGGAAAAGAAATCGACTCAATGTCGTTTTCATGTTATAAATAAACACAGAAGTTTATAGTTTTCATTTGTCGCTCCGGGACAACCAGTGTTTATAAAACATATCTCTGATTTTTAGTGCGCTTGAGGAACATACGATTATCGTAGATAATTGAAATTATTTAATTGCTCGGGGATGATCTTCTACCTTCGAGATTTTTATGGACGAAAATTCAAAATTTGTTTGGTTATTGAGAGTGTTGTTGAAGAAACATCTATCTGTAATGTTGTTAATGATTGAGTAGCTTCTGCGAATAATCGAATTTAACTATCAAAATCAGTGCTCTGTTCGAGAAATGTTTCGCAAATTACGTGATTTTTGTCCTTGTCACGATCGTCATGCTGAGTCGATTATTCGACGTTTGGTGGCTATGGAAGCTCAATGGTGTGGGTCTTTCTGCAACAGCCACTTACCTGAAAGAAAAATTGAAGTACATTATCGAAATAAATCTGGGTAAAAATAATCTTTTCACGTCTTTTCAAGAATAAGGTGTTTTACAACTTCTTCCTTTTTTTTGTTGTATCTTATTTCGTCTTTCTCTGCGAGACCTTATCGGACATACATACATACTCGAACCGTCCTCAGGGCAGCCCCGAGAAGGGCTGTTTTCCGCTAGATTTCATTATATATATTTAGAAATAAAAAAACTGTTTACTATCGTCAACATGATCGATGTACGATACCTCCGTCATTTTTGGTAATTTTTGCAGTTGAGGTTGGATCTACAGGTTCCATATTTCTAGGAGAGGAGCACTGATGAGATCGTGTTTTTTAGCGAAATATGCAACTTTTCTCAGTTTTCTATTTGTCCAAGTGGACGAGGAAAATAGTCTAAATGAATTTACATTAAATAGGCCCTCGTCAATAATATCAAGTTCTTAGTTCTATGAAGATGGTTATATCCTTTTTGTTTTTCTAGAACACTGATTTTTTTCTTTCCCTTAGATTTCAGATAGGGAATAAGTTTAAGGTATCATCTAATATTTATCATTATCGATGTGCACCTACCAATTTGTTCTATATTCATGTTCCCTGAAATATTTCCTTATTGAAATTCTGAAAGAAATCTCGTATTCAAGGAATGATACTCTTGAAAAATGTTAAACAAATATTCATTTATCATTCTTTTTCTCTAGGGAGAAATCGCTGAAAAGTGGATGAAGCAATTTTCCCACCCCTTGATATATTGAAATGTAGAGAGGCTGAGAAATGGAAATGTTCTCGGAATTCCAACAACTCAATCTATTACTGTAGCAACAAAACATTTTCCTCAAATCCTTCAGAAAATGCGATATTTTCATTTCAGCTAGTTTTGAAATAGGAATAAAATGTAATATTTAGTCTCTGATCAAGACAATAAGTTATCTCATTCAGTATATCGTTAATTGGCCAGAAACACCTCTGCGGAACGAATCAATTCAAAAGTGAATGCGCTTTCTTGAATAAAAAATTACCTACTAACCTAACCTTCAAGTGCCAAGAAAAAAATGATAAATGATTTTATCGATTTGGACTTAAGTGGAGATGATGATGAGCTCGAAGTTTAATATGAAGAGAAAGCCTAAAAGATCAACAAGTGAAGTTCACAAAAAAAAAATGTAACATTATTCGAACCTACCTCATTCACTTATATCACTTCTTCTTGTATTTGATACCGAATAGTCATAATATCATCCTGACGAAATTTTATACGAGTCGTTATCGTTATCTTTCAACTCAATACAATTTCAATTCGATCGGACCTGTATTTTTCGAATGATCGGGAAACAATTCAGATGGCTATATCTACGGAAACCTTGAGTAGATTCTGCCTTTGAGACCTCGAACGTACCCTGAAAAGTAAAGTTCGCGCGCAAAAAGTATTGGTGATTCGAGAATATTTTTATTTGAATTTTATTTAATTTTAATGCGTACACAATTCCTCAATACGAAGCTCCCATGAGCACCGAAGCAATTTTTGGGCATATAACAAATTCTTGTATGTTTTCAAAAGTTGACTTGAAGCATAATTTCTGTTAAATTCCTTCAGATCATAAAAGAAGAGACTATACTCTACGACAGATGTAGTCGTGTATAATAATAATGAAGGACCTTGATCGAATAAATAGTTGTTCACAAATGTTTCAACATTTCTAGAGGGCGACGCACTTTTATAACAATAATGCCAACATAATTCCCCAAAAACACAAAGTAATTAATTTGGACGAAAACAACAAAAAATTAATCCAGAGTTATACACATATCCCAGAATTATCAACGAGTTTTATTAGGAATTCAACCTTCATTTCCGCTACGTATCCACTCAGAATTTCCAGCACCATCTTTCTGAATTTTTGTCAGAGAAAGATGAATCAATGCTCGTGTAATCTGGGGGAAGTCGTTCAAACATTTTGCGACGTAATAAGAGAATGAGCGCTTAAACATCTCTTCTGAGTGAGATGGTATCATGAGCCTCCCCTGAAGCGAACATTGACATTGTGCACGTCACACCAAAACCTACTCTCGGTATACTATGAATATGGTATCATTTCAATAATTTAAAAATAACGAAAAGCACTGCCGTGAAGGCAGGAGCATTTGAGCGCTCGTACATGCACCTTGTAGGTGGATTCGCATTTTCCAGTTTCAGAAATCAATTGAAGGAATTTTCGACAGCTGTCAAAAAAATTCTGAAACTTATACGAAACTCCAGACTTCAGTTGATCAATTTTTTTTCGATAATTCGCTAGAATTTTCAACGGTATCTATGGTCTTGGTGATGCGATCTGAACAAAATTTTGCACGTAGTTTGAAAACATTATTCCTCAGCTAGGTGCAAAATTTCATTCCAATTCGATCAGTAGTTTCGAAACTATCAGGGAAAAAATATTTTTAACGGCCATATTTACGGAACCCCTAGTCTAATTTTGCTCATTGATGAACGTGACTGCGATCACAGCCGTCTTTATTAGAAGCCTGGAACGAGAGAAAACTGGCAACGTTGGACGGAGGGATATGGAACTCGGGGGCTTCGCATAATCGAGTTTTCAGTTCAACAAGTCGTAATAGGTTACGCACGTGTTTTTGTTGGTATTTGTGTTTTTGTGAATTAAATAAGTGTAATAAAGTTCAAATTGAAGTGTAATAGTGATTTAAGTGAAGTGAAAGTGTTGTTTTCAGTAATTTTGGTGGGTATATTTGAGATCATCTACTGAGAATCAAGATGGTACGATCGTGTTGTGTTCCAAATTGTAGAAGCAATTATTCGTATCAGAAAGATAGGAATTATGTAAGTTGTTTTAAATTTCCCAAAAATGAAGAGCTGAAGCTTCTATGGATGAAAGCTATCCCAAGAAATGATTTTATTCCGACCTCTTCTAGTTCAGTTTGCGAGAAACATTTCGAAGAAAGTGATATTATTAAGACAGATAAATTTTTAAAGCCAGATGGAACCATTCAATTGTTATCATTAAAATATCCTAAATTAAAAAAAACGCTATTCCCAAAGTTTTTCCAAATTTACCGAAGTATCTCACAAAATCAACTCCAAAACCGAGGACCGATCCTCAGCTTAGAAAAAATGAAATCATTTCTCGGCAGAATAATGAAATAGAAGCCTTTTTGAGTTCGGACATGATTAAAGATTTCGATGACCTAATCAATAATTATTCAATCAAAATTGATGTATCAGGATGGGAGATTAAGAAATTCGATGAAAAGATTCATTTTTATATAATTAATTTCGAAAAATCATTATCTGTGGATGTTTCAGTTCAAATAGATAGAGACCTTAGATTAAAATTATTTATTAAAAATATTCAGATCTCTCAAAATGATTTAAAATGGATTCTTCCGTACGATCTAACACTTAGTAGGTGGTCTCAACTTACAAATTTACTTTCTCGTTATAAAAATGTAAATAATGAAGATGCTGTACCTGAAGAATTTATGTTAGATTTATTGAAAAGTTCTTTAGCTTCCTTAGAGTTATTTTTAGCTGATAGAAATAATGAAAATTTTGACAAATTCAGACAGGTAGAAATCATTACAGACCAATTACGACAGGTCATAGCAAAAAGAATTAAATATTCATCAAGTACTATAATTATGTCATATATATTATTTTCACAGTCATCTTCATGTTATGAATTAATGAGAAAATTTTTTATTTTGCCTTCTAAAAGGTATTTGAGATCAATTTCTTCGTCATTAGAAATATCCCCTAATTCTGACAGTGGAAATAGAAACTATCTCTCAAATGTATCTCATAACTTGCCATTATTGGATCGTGTAGTAGTTCTTTTAGTTGATGAAATTTATATCAGTTCCCGTCTAGATTATAGATCAAAAAATATTATTGGTAGCGCAATTAATTCTTCCAACGATTTAGCTAAAACGGTACTATCATACATGATAAGTTCAGCTTTTGGAAATATAAAAGAAATAGTGAAATTGTTACCGGTTCAGAAAATAAAAGGTACGGAAATGGTAGACATAACCCAAAATATTATTTCTTTCGTTCAAAATTGTGGTTTTGAAGTTTTGGCCGTAATAACGGATAATCATTCGATTAACAGAGTAATGTTCGAACGAATTTTCTTGACTTTTGATCCAGTGCACATATTCAAAAACATTTGGAAAAATTGGTTGAATCTAAAAAACGTTGATAAAACTTTTACGTTTTGCGATTGGGATGACTTAGAAACGGTTCGATATGCGAAATTTCAAAATTTAATCGATATCTATGAAAAAGAAAGAAACGCTCTTGTAAAACAAGCTTTCAAACTCAACCACAAGTCTCTCTTCCCTTCAGTCTTCGAAAGACAAAAAGTCATATTAGCAGATAATATTTTTCATTATTCCACAATATCTGCCTTGAAGACCAATTCAATGAACGATACGGCTCAGTTTGTCGAAATATTCAGAAAGTGGTGGGATATATTCAATACAAATTCATATATGAAGGGTATAATAAAAAGGAATGAATTTTCAACGCCTTTCGAGAAGGATAGTTTCGAAAATGACGTGAAATTAAATTTTTTGAAAAAATTCATTATTTGGCTGGATAGGTGGCATAAACTTTCGGGATTTAATGGAAAACTTTCAAAAGAAACATATGCTGCTATTCGACAATCCACAATAGTTCTGATAGAAATGGTCGAATATTCTTTCAAAATTTATAGGGAATTGAAGTACATATTAGCGGGAAAATTTAGCACCGACAATTTAGAAAAAAGGTTCGGTTTATATAGATCGCTTTCAGGGTGTAATTATAATGTTTCTTTCGATGACATTTTAGGAGCAGAAAAAAAAATTAGAATCAAGAAAGTTTTCAAACGATCGGAAAAAATGTATACACTTAAGGAAATTAAAGAAAATTTCAACTCCGAGGACTTCATACGCGAGGAAAAATATTCGGACGATAATAGCAAAATAATTTCAGATTTTTTGTTCATTTTAGATTCAGATTATCTCCAAAATAGTGACATAGATAATTCCGCAAAAATTTATGTTTCAGGCTATGCTGCGCATTCAATTTCTAAAAAACTTTCATGTCACGAGTGTATTTCATTAATTAGGGCAGCAAAGGGAATCAAAATTAATAATGAATATTTCGACAATCTGCAAAGAAACGGCTTGTCAATCGCCACCGAATCAGTTAATTTCATATTTGTTCACATGTGTTCGATTTTGGAATTCATTTTAAATGATGAATCAACTTTATCAAGATTTCTACATATTTCAAATCAAAAAATGATTTTATGCGAACTTACTATTCGTAGCATTGAATTGGACTTCTTTTATTCAGAATTTACAGAAACTTGTAGTTGTGGTTCGAATGCACAAAACATTTTAAATTCACTCTGCTCCATTTTCGCGAATTTACTGCTCAAAAATTATGTGAAAAATAGAAATAATGATTCAAAAGTCGAGCAAATGGAGAAGAAAAGAAAACATTTAGGAGATAGCAAAAAAAAACCATTGAAGAATAAAAAATTATTCACTTTGTTATGAGTTTTTCGAAATTTTCATTACTTAATATATTTCTATATTTATTTATTTATTTGTTATGTTTGAGAGTTTATATTTATGTTGAGAATTTTATTTGAGTTTTTTTTTTTGGCAAGAGATGACCTTACACCTTCCCGTGGTTCTTGCTGAACAATAAATTGAATAAAAATTCAGAGAAATATCATTTCAATTTCAACTTTATCATGAGATTATTGTGCAAAACTAACTGAGATATTCAATTTATTGACTAAGTAGGGTCTTATGTTCATTTTTCTTCCAGCAAAAAATTAATTTGATGACTTGACTAGTGATTTGAATGTAAAATAATATTATATCTCGCGCTATCGCTCCGCACTAGTATACCTACCATTTACGTTCGGATGCGACGATGCCAGACTTCGTTCCAGGCTATCTATAAAGACGGCTGTGCTGCGATATTCGCGATCCCAACCCACCACAAAAATTTCAAGTTCCTAGGCCTTTTCGTTCAGAAGTTACAATTTTCTATGGTTTCTATGGTTCTGGTCATGCGATCTGGACAAAATATTGCTTCAATATATCATTCTCGATTGAAATACAAAATTTCATCTCGATCGAATCCGTAGTTTCGAAATTATCGAGAAAACAAAATTTCAAACGACCGTATTCACGGAACCCCTAGTATGATTCTGCTCATTGTTGAACGTGACCGCGACATTTCAGATCCACACCTATCCTGAAAATTTCAAGTCCCTAGGCCTTTCCGTTCGAGAGTTATAATTTTCCATGGTTTCTATGTTTCTGGCCATGTGATCTGGAGAAATGTAGCTTGAATATATCATTCTCCATTAAAATACAAAATTTCGTGACGATCGAATCTGTAGTTTTGAAATTATCAAGAAAACTAAATTTCAAACGACCATATTTACGGAACCCCTAAAATAATTTTGCTCATAGATGAACGTCATCACGACATTCCAGAACCTCACATATCCTGAAAATTTCAAGTCCCTAGGCGTTTCTGTTCAAAAGTTACAATTTTCTATGGTTTCTATGGTTCTGGTCATGCGATCTGGACAAAATTTCACATGTAGCTTGAACACCTCATTCTCCATTTGAGTGCGAAGTTTCATCTCGATCGAATCTGTAGTTTCGAAGTAATGAGGAGAATGGTGAAATTCTGCCTATTAACGAACTTAGCCGAGGCATTTGGAATCTGAACCTTCACTGAAAATTTCAAGTCTCTAGGTTGATCCGTTCGAGAGTTATCGTGCTTACGGACGGCCGGACAGACAGACTCGAATTTTCCGACGGATTCGTCATCAGTGAGTCTAACATAGGCGATAGAGACCATTTTCGGCTCAGAATTCGAAAAATACAGACATCGTGACAAAATGATATAGCCCGTGTAAGTAGTTCGAGCGCTCAAAAATGGTATCACTTTGATAATTTATTGGATCACTAAGTTCATGTAAATATGATGATTTTATTGGTCACTTCATTAATATTTCAAAAATATGAAGAGAGTCATATGGAACATGTAAAAATATTAATGAGAGAATTAGAATATTATGCAAGATTGAAAATCAATTCAGAAAAAAAATCAAATACATATATATGATATAAATAATGGATAGAGAGCGAGTGAAAGTAATTCAAGAATAAAAAATTACGAAAAGCACTGCCGTGAAGTTAGGAGCTTTTGAGCGCTCGTTCATCCACCTTGTAGGAAGATTCGCATTTTCCAGTTTCAGAGTCAAAATGAAAAATTTTTTGACACCTGTCAAAAAAATTCTTAAACTAAGGCGAAACTCCAGAAATCACGTCATTGCTTTAGCTGACCAATTTTTTTTTCGATAATTCGCTAGAATTCTCTAAGGTTCTATATCAGTGAGTGGAGCATAGTCGATTGAGTCCATTTTCGGCTCAAAATTCGAAAAATACAGACATCGTGACGAAATGGTATAGCCCTCGTGTAAGTAGTACGAGCGCTCAAAAAGTATGAGAGAGAGGCATATTATGGCCCTAGGGCCTAGTTACAAGGAATCACTGCCTTCAAAACGGACTCTCCTAATCCTCCAAACTGAAATGCTGGCAGTGGAAAGGTGTGTCCAGTCCTTCCTATCCAGACAGTAATAGCGGAGCCAAAATTTGCATTGCCATAACCAGCCAGGTGGCACGGCCCTCAGAGGCCAAGGCTGTGAACTGGTATTCAGGTAAAATAATTTCAGTCCCTACGAAAGCGGGTACAATTTCATATATTACTTTCTCCATTACCTCCCCTAAGGACGGTAGGAGGCTCGTTGGATCTCTCTTTCATTTTCCATGTTTTCAGAGTATTGTCGGATGGTTTCCATCTCTATGGATAATGACTGGTTATCATTATTCCTCTGGCTGTATCTGAGCTCCTTCTGGCGAGTTTCTGAGCCCGCGATTGTAGATTACATTTATTCCTGGGGATTCCTTATTCTCCAGTTGTTGTACTATTCGATTTATTTTTGTCGGACTCACTTCTTTACTGTTCTTCCTGTATCATTTCGGTTAGTGTAAATTCTCATTCTTAAAATTACATGTAATCTAGAAGTGTCGAAAGTCAATAGTTCCCTCCTAATTAGATAAGCTCCATTCGAGAGAAGAAATTTTCAGGCCAATAATTAACTGCTGTTAAAGACAACAGTTCCAATGCCCTCCTATAATTAAATTCTAGATTCTTCTTTCATTTCATTTCGTTCGGATTCCCGCGCGTCGACATGTTCATCTGAGAATGCACCGGGGGGTGAAAAAAGCAGGCGTGGCCAAACGAATTAACCTTTCGGAATTTCTACGCTTTCCGAACAACACGTTCCCCTTTATTCCTCTCTTGAGTTCGTTTTGTACTGCGTATAGGGTAACATAAGAAGGGTAACATAAGAAGACCAGAATCAGAATGACTAATTCAATTTGCGTGTAATCTCGGATGTGCTCATCTCGGATGTGCTCGGCCCCGATGTAAAACTTGTATGAGTTCAGTAGTGACATGCGGCAGACCTAGTAGTAGTAATAAACTTCATTGAAGTGTGTTTCAAAGGGCTAACGACTTATGCCGGGTCCAGACGGGTGTAATTTAACGCGTAATGCAACTAATGTAATGCGAATTCTTCGTTCGAACGGTACTACGAGCATTACACGTAATGCTCGGGTAACCGTTCAACCCGATCCATGGGGGTGTCGGTTTTTCTAGCGAACACAAAGGCGCTCGCAGTTCTCGTTTGGACGGCTATTCGTATTGTTGTGGTTTCAAGATTTGGACTGACACCCGTCGAAACCTTCTTATTTCCTGTTCGTAGCAACTGACTGGAACATCCGGCGAACAAGGATTCGCGTATCGCTGTATCAGGAGGGGACTGTGAACGCTATGTCTGGTCACAAATTTGTTCATTAGATTAGAACAAAGCAGTCCATATGTAACCTGAAACTATTATCCATCCAAAGCCAGCCAAGGTCATTAAATTTCCAGGAAACTCCCCTGTCAAACTTCCTCGAACCAAAAATGAACCGGCAGCACCAATTTTGAATGTACTGAACTCTGCACTTATAGTGATGGCTTAGGCAGAGGATATACACAATGTCGCAGTAATTCAGCAATGACAGCACCAATCACTCAGCAAGGCATTTCCTCAACGAAAAAGTGAGGAAACCCCTTGGGGCATAGATCAGCTTCAAGCAAAAAAATGCAGAACGAATCAAATCAGAAGCATAATCGGTGAAATTCAGGTGCCTACCCAACTTCAATCCCAAACTCCTTAAACAATCCGACACAGGTACCTATTGGTATGCCACTTACAGAAACATCAAGACTGCTCTTAATACATTCATACTCTCCTTACTTCGCAAATATGATGATCTTACTTTTAGATGGATTCAGAACCAGGTTATGACTCAGAGCACATCGATTCACAGTGGAAAGATCACTACTAATACGGTGGGAAGCCAAGTGAATGTTATCGGGCGAAAACGTGAACTTAAGCTGGGTTTCATCAGCATAGCACTCAGGATCGGCGAACTGAAGGAGTAGAACAAATCAATGGTGTGAATCATAAAAAGTAGAGGACCCAGAATTGAACCCTGCGCCACCCCCGACAATATGGCTCCAACACGCGAAGCAACACCGTTCACCCTCACCTCTTGACTTCTGTTAGAGAGAAATGATTTAACAAGAGACACCGTATCTCTGTCAAATCCGTAACATTTGAGTTACGAAAGAATTGAACGATGAAACGAGAATTCGAGAAGAAGGAGACCCATAATATCGCCACGGTCGAGAGCCCTGAAGATATCGTCCGTCACAGATGCCAACGCCATTACCGTACTGTGAAATCGTCTGAATCCATACTGGAAGGAGGGAAACAGCTTGTTGGACTCGAAAAAATCATAAATATGGTCATACATCACTCTTTCGAGTATTTTAGAGAGCAAAGGAAGAATGCCTATATTTCTCAAATCAGGCACCTCAGTCGGATCATGAACCTTCGGAATTGGGTGGCCCACCGCATGCTTCCAGGAAGCTGGAAAAATATTCGTTGAAATATAACTATTAACAATATGAAGGATATAGGGCTCAATAATCGGGGCTGCCTAAAAGATCATTCTCAGAGAAATACCATCACATCCAACAGCGTTAGTTTTAAGGCCGTTTGAAACATCTCACATTCATCCCACCATTCCCACCTGAAAAGTTTAATGTGTTTTAATGACTCTACAGACCTCTAGATAATTTCATATATTGTCACCAGAATGACTCACTTTTAAAGATCTGAAAGATCAGGCTGTAGCGTTCTACACGCAAGATTTATTTGATGGCCTTTTTTGGTTTATTTTAAAAGACCATTGAAGGAAGAAGTGAATTGTGGATGTTGTGGTGCGAGTCTTCCATGTGTCGTTTCATATGTGTCTGATGCGGAGAACAACTCGACCCGCTTCTTTTCTGTTCCTGATTTCACCGAGAGAAGGTTACGACTGTATTGATCTTTAATTTCTCGAATAGTTTCAGTTAAATACTTTCTAATAGTGTAAGAAAACCCTCAAATAAGGGTTTTTCTTTGGAGATCTTTGAATTTTACGAATTCGCAACTGGGTTACCTGAAGACGTTTGACGAGTTCGTCTGATCTGAAGAACAGAACAGAGCAACCTCAACATCGTTCTGATTGGCATACCACCAGCCTGGAAACTCCACTATAACAGAACAGAACAACCTCAACATCGTTCTGATTGGCATACCACCAGCCTGGAACCCCATATAACCCCCGTATATCAGGGAAGTAATTGATCTCCATATCTACGTATCATCTTAATACCTTTGGTATAAAAAATATTCCTAGTTATTTTAATTAACTCCACGCTTTTTCTTCCTTTTTGTGTTAGTATATTGTTTAATTGTGAATATTAGATTAAGAATAGTCATTCTGGTACCAGGTCGTTTAGTATTTGTAAAAATTAATTCTTGTGAAAATAAACGAGTGGTTGTTTGACTTGAGTTTGTGTTGCTTTCATTTTGGTGGAATTGTGTGATCAGGCTCACGACCCTCTTAAAAACCGACTAAGCTCGGGCATTGCGATTTGCAAACGGATAATAGTCGAAAGTTGTTACAAGGCACTAATTAGAAATAATTTATATCCTGTAAATTTCCCCTTGTAAATAGCCTTGTATATATAGTTTAGAGAAATCCATAATAAAAATGCTGCAAACCAATAAAATATGTGTTTTGATGAGATAATCAATACCAATTTTGCCCTATTCCGATGCGACTTGTACATTTTTACGATTCGATGGGAAGAATCTTTATTCGAATTGCAGTTACAGAATGAGCCTGATTATTCGATGTTGCAATGAAAGTTGGTCATTGAATACAGGAAACTTTATGGTGCGGAAACTCTTGGCACCGTACACATCTCAAAATGTTCAGAAACTGTAAAGAAAAAGCCTAATTGTTTGTGAAATATAATCATATAATTATTCGTCAAATACGCTTCTAATAAATGCAATTATAACTAGTAGCGAAACATATAATATATGTTTATTTTTATCCAGTTCGACAGTTTGTGTGCGAGTTCACGATTCGGAACGAATCGGTGACGCTTTTTCTTCCAACGAAAAAACGTGTTGACCGAGTTTGTTGAAATATTTTTCAATTTCGAAGATTTTTTCTCTTTTGTGTCCAAAAAAAAACAGAATAATAATAATAACTAGATCGAAAAGAATTGGTTTTTCAACATACGAACAGCACAGAGAAATGTACATTACAGCATGAATTATGAAAATTCAATTAGTTATGTCAACAGAACGCAGTATTCGCAGCGGAAACTAATCAGCCTCACTTCAACCGAATCCGTTGCTCGGGATGCTTGATGTTTACCCAATGAATTAGCACCTTCGTTTCAAATTTCTACTATCAGAAACATGAATAAATACAATAAATAACTCAAAGTTGATATAAATTTTGATACAACTATGCTCACTGCTAAAACAATGCGCAAGTGTACCAAATGAAGACACAGTAGCAAAAACTCCGGCCGTTCATTTCATCCGTTTCCCAATCGAAATGGAGAAAATACTGACAGTTAATTGTTTCAGCTTCAAATCTGTCTCATTTGCATCAAACAATACAAAGCACGCAGTTTCTATAAAACTGCTTTATAAACACAGTTGCTATTCATGGTACTAAAACCATGAACTGTGAAGCTGATGATAACAGCTTCGAACTCTTCTAAATGAGGCTGATACTGAAGAAGAAAGGTCAAGTGAGGGAGTTGAAAATATTAGCGACTATGATTTATTTGGGCTTTAACGAGAGGAAACAGAGAAAAGTATAGAAAAAAAATTAAGAAAAGCACTGCCGTGAAGGCAGGAGCTTTTGAGCGCTCGTACATACACCTTGTAGGTAGATTCGCATTTTCCAGTTTTGGAAACCAATTGAGGAAATTTTTGACAGCTGTCAAACAAATTTTCAAACTAAGGCGATAATCCAGACTTCATGTCAGTGCTTCAGCTGATCCATTTTTTTTCGATAATTCGCTAGAATTTTCTACGGTATCTATGGTCTTGATGATGCGAACTGGACAAAATTTCGCACGTAGTTTGAATACATTATTCCTCAGCTAGGTGCAGAATTTCATTCCAATCAAATCGGTAGTTTCGAAATTATCAGGAACAGAATATTTTGAACGACCATATTTACGGAACCCCTAGTCTAATTTTACTCATTGATGAACGTGACCGTGAAATTCGCGATCCAAACCCACCCTGAAAATTTCAAGTTCCTAGGCCTTTTCCTTCGCAAGTTATGATTTTCTATGGTTTCTATGGTTCTGGTCATGCAATCTGGACAAAATGTTGGTTTAATATGTCATTCTCGTTTAAAATACAAAATTCCGTTCGAGAGTTATCGTGTATACGGACGGACGGACGGACGGCCGGACGGACGGACAGACTCGAATTTTCCGACGGATTCGTCATCAGTGAGTCGAACATAGTCATTTGAGACCATTTTCGGCTCAAAATTCGAAAAATACAGACATCGTGACGAAATGATATAGCCCTCGTGTAAGTTGTACGAGCGCTCAAAAAGAGGAGGAATGGAGAGCCTCTTATGTCTTGTCAATTGCATATATCGCTGGTTTTGATATCAGTCGATTTCTGAAGCAGAGAAGCTGTAATGTTTGCCTTGCACTGTTAACGTCTTCCAAAGATGAGATTTTCAACGAGTTCATCAACTACAAGTAGTACAATAAAAACAAGGACAAGGCCCTCTTTGAGGTTGCTACTATAGTTGGAAATTGTGTTACTTTAGTCGATGAATATCTTGACAAAAAAGCTCATCTACCTAATATCAAGGCAAAAATTATTGCTGGTCTGCAAAAAGATGTAGAGTTCACTTCGCTCTGTATATGTAGAATACATTTTATGCATAATGTTTCATTTATTTCAAGATCTGCTCGTGCAATCCGGTTAAAATGATGGTTAAACAGAATGAATAGAGAGTTTGTCAAAGAGAAGAAGTCAAAGAAGAATGGAAGAAAATACAAGAACATCATGTTGTATGTTATATTTATATTTATTATTATTTTATTATTGTAGGTATGTGAACTTTTTTTTGTGATGTAATGTAATGATTTGACGAAGCATGTGAATTATTGATGCTGAATGAATTATTATTATTATTATTATTTGTAACAGGAACATTAGTTTCTACAGAAAAAAATCACTTGTACCTAATTACAATATATTTTCTATCCACCTAATATTTCATTGTTTGAATAATGAGTAATGAAGTCTTTTCGCTTTCATTGAAAATGAAAAAGAATGGTTTAGTTTCTACATTAAAAGTAAGACTACGCAAAATCTATTGAGGTTCTCAACGAACGAACGAATGAATGCAGATTTCAAATGGCCTGCCACCTACGACCGCTGCCGGTGCGAACATGGAGTTGGCGCTGGCGTAGAACAGTGTCAACGAGTTTTAGCACGGAAGTTGTTCTTCTTTTCGATTGGTATTTCTATGGTCCAACCTAATCGTTCAAGACACAGAATTCGAAAAAGGCATCTTCTACTGGGTCTTAGTACACTAGTATTTTGAGTTCCTAATTTGGGTAATGACTTGCTTTTTTGAATATCTTCTTTATTTTTCTCCTCATGAATGTAATACTGGCTCCCATTGTAATTTCTTGTGTCGTTTTGTGTTCAACCAGGGAGCGTCCATTGCTAACCGAATAAATCTATCTTTTGTTGTTAGTTTCATCAAGACCTTATTTGTTATTGCTCTTCCATGTATGTCCTTAATCTGGTTCTGCACTCAAATATTCAACTTCACTTTTCCATTTTATTTCTGTTTTATCTAGGGATAGTTCTGTATCGATTTTTTATTGTCCTTTCTTCATGAGCGAAGGAAAGTAAAACAAATCGCACAGGCTAGTAAAAATAGTGTCAGAAAAAAGTATCCATGAAATTAAGGCTGCCATCAGTCCGGGTTTCCCCGGATTTGTCCTAGTTTTTAGGGCGTCCGGGCCGGATTTTATTTGTTGTCCGGGTATTGCAATTTTCAAGTAGAACCGTTTTTCCGCTTGGATTCCAGTTCGAAACTATTTCTAAACTATTTTGTAGTTGACGTCACCAGTTTGTGTATCGATAAAATGCCATAACTTCGAAACGGTGACGTCCTACCATTCAAATCTTCACAAAACGCACGAATGGACGAATCCATGATGAAATCAACAAACATAACCAATATTCTTTAAAAAGGTGTTTCCGAAAGCGCTCAGACACCAGTCTATCCATGTCATAAAAGTACGAACTGCAGTTCGAACTATCCCAAAACTTGTTTTCGAACCGGAGTCAATTGTTTCAAACTATTTGGTGCGTGACACCACCATTTCGACGCAAAAATACGAATATTTCAAAATGGACGAAATAGTTTTGAAAAATCGTCGCGCGAAAAATATCTATCCCCGGTGAAAATATCTTTTTTTTCTCTTCAAAATAATGGTTTCTACTACATCATGTTGCGTTTCTGTGTAACACGCTCACAAATTAATCAAATCCATCAGTTCCTTTATAGTAAAATATTCTTCATTGAAATACCAATAGATATACAGAAAACCGTATGAATAACTGTTGCCATTTTTTTGGAAAAAAATATCCGACTTCAAATTTCATCTTAAAATATCATACTTTCACATACCTAATGAAATACATATCATCATATCATATTTTATGAGGAAATTTGAAGTTGGATATTTCTTTCCAGAAGAATGACAACAGTTATTCATACGGTTTTCTGTATACCTGTTGGTATTTTGATGAGAAATATTTTACCATGAAGGAACTAATGCATTTGATTTATTTGTGAGCATGTTACACAGAAACGCAACGTGATGTAGTAGAAACCATTATTTGGAAAAAAATTACGAAAAGCACTGCCGTGAAGTCAGGAGCTTTTGAGCGCTCGTACATCCACCTTGTAGGTAGATTCGCATTTTCCAGTTTTAGAAATCAATTGAAGGAATTTTCGACAGCTGTCAAAAAAATTCTGAAATTTAGGCGAAACTCCAGACTTCATGTCAGTGCTTCAGCTGACCAATTTTTTTTAGATAATTCGCTAGAATATTCTACGGTATCTATGGTTTCGGTGATGCGATCTGGACAAAATTTCGCACGTAATTTGAATACATTATTCCTCAGCTAGGTACAGAATTTCATTCCAATCCAATCAGTAGTTTCGAAACTATCAGGAAAAAAATATTTTGAACGGCAATATTTACGGAACCCCTAGTCAAATTTTGCTCATTGACGAACGTGACCGCTACATTCACGATTCAAATCTACCCTGAAACTTTCAAGTTCCTAGGCCTTTCCGTTCAAAAGTTACAATTTTCTATGGCTCTGGTCATGCGATCTGGACCAAATATTGCTTTAATATATCATTCTCGATTAAAATACAGAATTTCATCTCGATCGAATCCGTAGTTTCAAAATTATCGAGAAAACAAAATTTCAAACGACCATATTCACGGAACCCCAAGCATAATTTTGCTCATAGATGAACGTGATCACGACATTCAATATCCACACCTATCCTGAAAATTTCAAGTCCCTAAGCGTTTCCGTTCAAAAGTTACAATTTTCTATGGTTTCTATGGTTCTGGTCATGCAATCTGGACAAAATTTCACATGTAGCTTGAACAACTCATTCTCCATTCGAGTGCAAAATTTCATCTCGATCATATCTGTAGTTTTCAAGTAATCAGGGGAACAAAACATTGAACAGCCATATTTACGGAACCCCTCGTAAAATTCTGCCCATTAGCGAACTCAACGAAGCATTCGGGATCTGAACATACAGCGAAAATGTCAATTCTCGAGGTTGTTTCGTTCGAGAGTTATCGTGCTTACGGACGGCCGGACGGACAGACTCAAATTTTCCGACGGATTTGTCATCAGTGAGTTGAACTCTATCGTTTGAGACCATTTGCGGCTCAAAATTCAAAAAATACAGACATCGTGACGAAATGATTCTCGTGTAAGTAGTACATTATATTATATTAAATATATTATTTTATAAGGATGAAAAGTCACTTCTCCTCCGAATGGAATATCTAACTTTTTTTTCAAACGCTTTGAAATTCATTTAAATCTGGGGATTAGATTCATATTTACGATCGTTATAATCGAGTGATCAATAGAAAGTTTGCCTAGTTACGGTTGTCTCGCAAAATTAATTTTGATAGTTAATTACATTTTTCCTTACGGCGTACGGAAATGGAATTCATCGTTGACATAGCAACTCATTTCCCTACGGCGGAGGAGAAGTAGAACTTTTCGATGATCCTTTCAGTCGAAATATGACGTTGTTTCTGTTGGTTTGAAAAAAAAGATATTTCTACCGGGGAAAGATATTTTTTGTTTTTTTTTCAGAGCGCCTGATAGCTCTCATTCACAGTATTCCAGGATTTTCCAGTCTCTCTGGGATACCCTGTATGAAAGAGTAATAATTCATGGTATAATTCAAAAATTGAAAAAATTAAGAATCTCCTGAAATATTTTTCCTTCATAAAAGGTAGTTGAAAAAATATTCCAACATATCCGGCGTTTTAGATAAAATGTCCGAGGTTTTTAAGCTTCTTGTCCTAGTTTTCAGATTACAGAGATGGCAACCCTACATGAAATGCGCTAATATACCCACTATGAACACCCGGGCATAAACAGGAGAACGCTATGAATATGTATGTGAACGCGGCTGCGTGAATCCCTACACTATATATATATATATATAGGATTTTCCAATAGTAACGCTCGATGTTTAGCAATAGCGCATGACAGAGTCGATATTCGCACAGGCGCTATCTTTGCAAGCCGTATTATGTTATGCTCTACATTATATTATGGATTTTTACATGATTGAGCAAACTGTCGAAATTGTTAAAAATTATTATCAAAATCAATGTTCCATTCAAAAACATCTCGTGCAATCCGTGCAATTTATGATGTCGACGATCGTCCTGCAGAATCCACAATTTGCCGTTTAATTAACAAATTCAAAACAACTGTGTCTGTGGCAGATCAAATAAAATTACGGAAAGCACTGCCGTGAAGGCAGGAGCTTTTGAGCGCTCGTACATGCACCTTGTAGGTAGATTCGCATTCTCCAGTTTAAAAACCAATAGGAAAGATTTTGACAGCTGTCAAAGAAAATTTCAAACAACGCGAAAATCCAGACTTAACATCAGTGCTTTGGTGACCATTTTCTTTTTCGATAATTCGCTAGAATTTTCTACTGTATCTATGGTCTTGGTAATGCGATCTCGACAGAATTATACATTATTCTTCATATATGTGCGAAATTTCATTTCAATTGAATAAGTATTTTCGAAATTATCAGAAAAAATATAGTTCGAACGGCCATATTTACGGAACCCCTGTCTAATTTGGCTCATTGATGAAAGGGATCGCGAAAAACCTATCCTGAAAATTTCAAGTCCCTAGACCTTTTCGTTCGAAAGTTATGATTTTCTATGGTTTCTATGGTTCTGATGATACGATCTGGAAAAAATGTAGCTCGAATATATCATTTTCAATTTAAATACAAAATTTCGTCAGGATCGAATCCATAGTTTTGAAATTATCAAGAAAACCGAATTTCAAACGGTCATATTCAAGGAACTCCTAGTCAAATGTTGCTCATTGATACACGTGAACGCTACATTCAAGATCCACACCTATCCCGAAAATTTCAAGTCCCTAGGCCTTTCCATTATAAATTTATAATTTTCTATGGTTTCTATGGTTCTAGGTCATGCGAGACAAAATGCATGTAGCTTGAGTACGTAATTATCCATCTGAGTGCAAAATTTCACCATGATCGAATCAGTAGTTTCGAAGTAATCAGAAAAACAAAATTTCGAGCGGCCATATTTACGGAACCCCTGGGCGAATTCAACTGCGGCATTTGAGATTCGAACCTACCCTGAAAATTTCAAGTTACTAGGACATTCCGTTCGAGAGTTATCGTGTATACGGACGGACGGACGGACTGACTCGAAGTTTTCAACGGATTCGTCATCAGTGAGTCGAACTTAGTCGTCTGAGACCATTTTCGGCACAAAATTCGAAAAATACAGACATCGTGACGAAATGATATAGCCCTCGTGAAAGTAGTACGAGCGCTCGAAAATACCTGTGCGTCAGCGAAACACAGGATCCCTTGAAAATATTGCTGCAGTTCGGGCAAGTGTGCATGGAAATCCGCAACAGTTCATTCCGCGTCCGGCTCAAGAACTTGGCCTGTCTTTGACGACAACTTGGCGAATCCTGCATAAGGACTTGGGGCCAAGGGCCTAAGGTCTATGCAAACCGCAGACGGTTGCCGCCTCGAAGGCCAATATTAGGGGTGTTGTTGCTGAAATCGAGTCACTTTTATGCGATAGCGTCATCATGAATTGGGTATCCAGGATGCAACAAATCAGGCAAAGCCGCGGCAGAAATTCAGCTGATATGATTTTTGAAACATAATGTAAACACCATACATGTACTTTATAAAAAAAATATAAATAGTTCTCTATCATTCTCACAATTTGTTTATTGCGTTACAACAATCGAGCGCTTCTAATGGAAAACCTTTTACATAGCTGAATATGTAAATAGACACTACTTAAATGTAGGAGACGCAGTTGAGACGAATCTCAATTATCGTATTGAATATATTGTGGTCGATACAATGTTTATGTTGCGAGATCTCGATAAATAGATTATTGTTATGAGAATAACTAATCGGGATAATTGTTAGTCGTATCAGGAGTCGAATGCATAATAATAATAACAATTCTTGAGTTTGATTATGATGAGCCATAGGCCTCAGGGCCTCCAGCCTTGAATGCGTGATAATAGATGTTACAATTCATTACAATATCATCAATCAGTTTTTACGGGACTTTTTTTCACGAAAAAATTCAAACGAATCGTTTTTAATTGAGATAATTTCCAGAATGCGTGCGGAATGAAGAAATTGAATAAGTCATATAATAATGTAAATAATAAACCCAATAGTAATCAGGATTTAAGGATTGGGAGGATGAATGAAAGGGCCAATTTTAACGTATACTTCTTTCATTCTTGGTCGACGTTTCGGTTTAATTTTGAACCTTTTTCAGGACTCTATAATAGTTACTTACAGTGTGACAACAAATAACAATTATATTGATAGAAGGTCTCACCGAATGAAAGAAGTATGATAAAACGCTACTCGACATCAAGGAAGTAGAAATGCAGTTTGGAGAAACATCTCCAACAGTCACAGACCGATGGATCAATTGAACCGATTTTTTTCAATAAAGTAAGATCGAGTTTCCCTTTTTCTAAATACCAAATCCAACAATCCTCAGTACCGGTAAAACACGTGCGCAGTGAACAATGGTGGTTAGATCACAGTTAACAACTACACATCAAAATTACATCATTCATTGACATATTTTTTTGAGCGCTCGTATTACTTACACGAGGTCTATATCATCTCGTCACGATTTCTGTATTTTTCAATCGACAGAGTTCGACTCACTGATGATGAATCCGTCGGAAAATTTGAGTCTGTACGTCCGTATACACGATAACTCTCGAACGGAACGACCTAGAAACTTGAAATTTTCAGGGTAGATTCGAAATATATATTCAAGCTACATTTTTCCCAGATCAGATGGCCAGAACCATAGAAACCATAGAAAATTATAACTTTCGAACGGAAAGGTCTAGGGACTTGAAATTTTCAGGATAGATGTGTATCTCGAATGTCGCGGTCACGTTTATCAATGAGCAGAATAAGACTAGGGCATCCGTGAATATGGTCGTTTGAAATTTAGTTTTCTTGATAATTTCAGAACTACGGATTTGATCGTGACGATATTTTGTATTTTAATGGAGAAAGATACATTCAAGCTATATTCTTCCCAGATCGCATAACTAGAACCATATAAACCATAAAAAATCATAACTTTCGAACGGAAAGGCCTAGGGACTTGAAATTCTCAGGCTATGTTTGGATAGCGAATTTCGCGGTCACGTTCATCAATGGGCAAAATAAGATTAGGGGTTCCGTAAATATGGCCGTTCAAAAAATTTTTTTTTTCCTGATAATTTCGATCGCATTACCAAGACCATAGATACCGTATAAACTTCTAGCGAGTTATCGAAAAAAAATCATCAAAAGCACGGACGTGGAGTCTGGAGTTTCGCCTCAGTTTGGAAATTTTTTAGACAGCTGTCAAACATTTTTTGAATTTGTTTCTAAAACTGGAGAACGCGAATCAACCTACAAGGTGGATAAACGAGCGCTCAAAAGCTAATGACTTCACGGCAGTACTTTTTATAATTTTTTTTTAGGCAACTGAAGGCCGTCATACGATAAAACTATATTAATCTAGACTCAGGGAATTCACCAATCGATCGTCCCGAAAATCACATGAATTCAGGTGAGAATAAATATTACCTACTTATATTTTTTAAATCAGACGCTTCCCTCAAAATTTCGAAAATCAAAAAGACCAACAAATAAGTTATTTGTGACCGAAATCAATTATGTCTGTCCATCCGGCTGCACACAAACACGACGATTTTCGAAAGAAGATACCTAGCGGTTTGAAATTTGTAGGGTATGTTCGAGGTCTGAATAGTTCGTTACCTAAGAAACTATTCGCCATATCCTGAAATTTTGTATCTACATTATATGAGGCAAAGAATATTGAGTTTTTATGATCTGGCGTTGGTGAATTTGATATATCCTCTAATTCCACCTCTAGCTCAGGAAAATGAAATTACATTATTTCTAACACTGACGGCTGCTTTGGTTCATAGAATCTCTGTTTTGTCTTATATTATTTTGTTCGATAGTCAATACAAAATTATCAGAAATGGTTAATTTTTAGTTATTTGCAGTTGGGATTGGGGGTAATTGATCATTTTCAAAGATTTCCTAGTCCCACAATACGTTTCTCTTTACGTTTCTGAAACCTCGAGATTCGTGAATTATGAAGTGGAAACTGGGTGAACACAATTGAATACGTTCACTAGCTATAATTTCAGAGCATTTTCCGTATTTTCGATAATATAGAAGTTCCAGGATAAGTGAGTGCTCTGGTGAAGAATTTAAACAAGCAGGCAAAAGCTCCTGACATCTCATCAGTGCTTTTCAAATCTGTTCTCGTCCCTCAAAAGTATGGTGAGTGGAACCCCTTGTAATTTTGATACGTTATTCTATATCGGTTCCAAGAAGACGCCTGCCCTTCAAATTTCATCTATATAGTCACAATACTCTCCGAATAACATGCCTGTGGCATACTGACAGACGACATGACGATATCAAAGTGTTCCATTTTGGCTACGGCTGCTGAAATCTACAAAAACCTAAGCACTGGAATTTCAAAAAAAGTTTTTTCATGCATAATGCATTTAACTGCTAAAGAACATTCGCCTCATTTCAACAGATTTATCCTCACCTGCGCAAAACAAAATTAATTCATGCCGAATATAAAAGAAATTTCTTGGTTTATTCGGCTGCAGCGAAATAAAACCAAAGAATTTTCAGCTGTTGGAATTTCCATTATCCATGCCCAATTAGTTGGATTGAAGTACCTTCTTCATGAATAAAAAAACAAAGCGATTCCGCACTACGAAAAGTCAAATGAATAGGGAGGCACTTCAATTTATACGATGGTATTATTATTCTCGGCGTTTATTCCATAACAGAGTCTACCTAGATAATTACTGGTGGGCTGGCCAAGGTCAAGAATAATTATCACAAGAACTCCATGGACATGGTAACGCCAATGCCGAAGGTTCGAAGAGGATATGAAGGATTTGATGGGAATTCTTCTTTTATTAGTTTCTTTGGATTAATAACAGAAAGACATTTGAGGAACAACTGTGATTTGGTCATTTGAAAGTCCTGCTAGAAGGGATTGTCGAAATTTTTCGTGTCGCTAATTTGGCTCAAATGTCCTATACTCACGCGAATTTTGATCGTCATTTAGCTTTTTTACATTTTGTCAGTTTATCTGAAGTGTGTTTCGCAAGTTTTTCAATAGATAGAAATATCGAACAAAGAATGATTCTTGAATTTTTCATTGCAAATAGAAATAAAGGAAATGAAGAAAATATTCTGATCGTTATACTGCGTTTGAGGAAGAAAATTTTCATTGCCAATTCCCTTCGGTTTACTGAAAATCTCATACGGTAATGGATCAATGTGGATACTATACTATTCTATTAGGTGAATTTTGCTCTGATATTTGTAGTGGAAATGCGCTTTCGCCAAGTTATGGATAACGATCAGCATCGACAGAAGATTCATGGAAATTCAGTCAGATAATTTTTATGCAAATCTACATCTTAATCAACCACTAGTATACTTTTTATTCTCTGAAAATACGCTATTGTAGACATATGGACGCTTGAAATAATCGAAAGAAGGACCTAACCAAACTCAACTTCCGCCGTAATGGAACGATAGGTATTGTTATGGTTCAAATTTTGATATTAATAATTTTAAATTTTTTTGTATTTTAATTTTTCATTTATTTTTCCCGCGACTCTTTTTCAATGAGGGTTCTCAAGGTGCACAAATGAAATAATTTTTGTTTACAACAACTTATTATTTGAATTCAATAAACTAATTCTAATAATTTTATAAATTCTAAATTATTACTCCTATCGAACAAGATATAAATTAAAAACTCACAGTAAACAGCTTACTTTAAATATAGTTCATAAAATGCAAGCTTCAAATTTCACCTTCGTTTCGTAGAGAATATCTTGGAATTCAGTGATTGATTTTATAAGATTGATTGCCTCGGGTTCCACTAATATTTCTGGTATGAGCTGTTGGGACAGTTTTATCCCACAGTTTTCTTCTAAACTATGAAGTCGGCCATGAGTATACTGCAGTTTGATTCCGGTATCTCCTTCATGATTTCAGGCTGCATAAATCTTCAATAATCTCTCGTTTTCAAATCTCAATTTTTGAGCGCTCGTACTACTTACACGAGGGCTATATCATTTCGTCACGATGTCTGTATTTTTCGAATTTTGAGCCGAAAATGGTCTCAATCGACTATGTTCGACTCACTGATGACGAATCCGTCGGAAAATTCGAGTCTGTCCGTCCGGCCGTCCGTCCGTCCGGCCGTCCGGCCGTCCGTCAGCACGATAACTCTCGAACGGATCAACCTAGAGACTTGAAATTTTCAGTGTAGGTTCAGATCCCGAATGCCTCGGTTAAGTTCGTTAATGGGCCAAATTCCACCAGGGGTTCCGTAAATATGGCCGTTCAAAGTTTTGTTTCCCTGATTACTTGAAAACTACAGATTCGATCGAGATGAAATTTTGCACTCAGATGGAAAATGAGGTGTTTTAGCTACATGCGAAATTTTGTCCAGATCGCATGACCAGAACCATAGAAACCATAGAAAATTGTAACTTTTGAACGGAAATGCCTAGGGACTTGAAATTTTCAGGATAGGTGTGGATCTCGAATGTCGTGATCACGTTCATCTATGAGCAACATTATACAAGGGGTTCCGTAAATACGGTCGTTTGAAATTTTGTTTTCTCGATAAATTTGAAACTTCGGATTCGATCGAGATGAAATTTTGTATTTTAATCGAGAATGATATATTGAAGCAATATTTTGTCCAGATCGCATGACCAGAACCATAGAAACCATAGAAAATTGTAACTTTTGAACGGAAAGGCCTAGGAACTTGAAATTTTCAGGGTGGGTTTGGATCGCGAATATCGCGGTCACGTTCATCAATAAGCAAAATGAGACTAGGGGTTCCGTAAATATGGCCGTTCAAAATATTTTTTTCCAGATAGTTTCGGAACTACTGATCGGATTGGAATGAAATTATGCATCTAGCTGAGGTATAATGTATTCAAACTACGTGCAAAATTTTGTCCAGACCGCATCACCAAGACCATAGATACCGTAGATAATTCTAGCGAATTATCGAAACAAAATTGATCAGCTGAAGCACTGACATGAAGTCTGGAGTTTCGCCTAAGTTTCAGAATTTTTTTGACAGCTGTCAAAAATTCTTTCAATTGTTTTCGACAACTGGAAAATGCGAATCTACCTACAAGGTGCATGTACGAGCGCTCAAAATCTCCTGCCTTCACGGCAGTGTTTTTCGTAATTTTTTCCACACTGACTTTTTACAATTGTCAAAAAAATTGGCTTGCTTAATTCTAATAATTCAATAGATTTCTATGGTAACAATTAAATTATTCTGAATCCTCTTGAAAAAAAAAATTATTTTAATCATTCATCGAATTTTGTTTGGTGATATTTTGAATTTATTTTTCATTCTTGGATTTCCATGACAGTATATAATATTATAGAATGAATTGAGGTGTAATTTTCATCCCCTCCACACAGATGTGTTCTTAGGTAACCAGAGGAGTTGGAACCAAAGTTATTATTATTTCCAAAACTATCCCAACATAAGCTGTCTTAACTTAACCTAATCTAACCTAAATATAAATCCATTTCGAAAATTATATTCAACACTCCTTATTTAAGCTTATCTTTCCGAAAGTCAGAATTTTATTATAATTATCCTGATTTCCAGAAAGTCGCAGTGACAAATTCTGCAACAGTGCATTTGAAGACTAAATAGACAAGGGCATGGTCGACAGTACTACCCTACATTTTTTTCACTGTACAAGCCTAGCATAATATGATTGGAAACATGGAAACATTGTTCGTTCAGCAGTGTTGTGAAAACAATCTTTTCCGCAGCCTATACTGATAGATGGTTTGTCAGTTTCGTAGATTTTTGCTCTTCAAAAACAGAGCCTTATGTTCATGTTTATGTTTTATGTTTATATATCAACTCTCCTAGGTCTCTGTGAGACCCCTCATATGCTCAGAGCTTGTGCGAGTTCGGTTCTGTGTAGGGTTTGTTACTGTTTGAAGTCGACTAGTGCCAATATGATTTTGATTATTGACAATTTGATTTTGATTAATGCCAATTTTTAATTTAAGATGTCAGTTTGATCTTGACTAATGCCATTTTGATCATCGGCCTCAGTGGAGAGTATATTCGTGCCCTGCAAACAATTTATGTGAACATACAAAGCGTAGTCAAGATGGAAAATAAAATGTCGGAATCATTCAGTGTGAATCTCTTTTCTAATCCAGCTCTCCTCTTCCTTCAACGGCTTCACAGAAAACACTATTGCAAATATTCAGTCATGAGAGGGCCTTCCTCAAACCGACCATACTACCATTGGAACGTCAGGGCCAGTTATTTCCTCAGAAAAATTCGAATCGTTAAGTTTTTTTATGGGTTGAATTTTTGTCTGTGACTTTTTTCGTCCAAGAATCGTATCAGGAAACGAAGCATGTTTATGTGGAAAGTGTTATTTCTTCCTGTGATTCCTAACCCTTTCCTAATCCTTCAATGTTTTCATGCGGAATATTATTGATATTATGAAGTGAAAAAATTGTGTGTGCCTCTTCCAACGGACAATTTTTCCTAAAGGTGCGCTCGAAAATCAACCAACGCATGCGTCAGTAATGGAAACACTATGAACATTGTTCCATGAAACTGTTCCTCCAGATTGATCCTGTTGCCGCAAACAAACCGTGGATTATGAGTCCAGCCATCCATCCCTTCGAATCGCCACCATCAGCCCATTGTGTGACTATTCACTTGTACTCGGGATTTGACACGACGTTTTATTTACACCGATTTGTGTAATGGCTATGATGTTTATAGATTCATGTGCCTCGTTGGATTCGGCAGAAGAATAATAAATTCGAGATACCACCCATATCGTCAATCACACCCCCAATAATTGTAAGAATTAAGAGTTAGATATAACTTTGCATATTCTTGAAGAAATTCGAAATGGAAATTCAGGTTGAAGCATTCGGTTCGCAGATAGTCGACATATCGTGATTTAAAATTCAGAATTCTGGAAATCGAAGCCAATTTTTTTTACATAATTATTGCAGTCACTCGTGCCACCCACTTAATCACTCGAAGCTCAGTATTCCCTATTAATATTCGAAACAAATGGTCTGCTAGGTGTAGCCCAGCTTCAGGATATCAAACCTAACCCAGTCTTGCAATGAGAATGTTCTGAGAGGAATAGAATTCAATGAAATATTCATTATTAAGGGGAATAACTCAACCTTATTTTACTACCCAACCCAACGTTACCTCATCTAGACTAACCAAACGACATAAATTATCCTACCCTAACATAACCTAACCTACATCTACTTTACCTAAACCACCATTAAATATTATCCCAACTAGACCTAATCCCGAAAATAATGGAATTTGCTCTGATTTCTACGTAAGTGGATAAGTACGTCATCATAAATTTACCGTATGAAAATTTTTATGATACAAAAATATTCTGGTTGGGTTCAACTTCGCTGTCAAAGAGCATCAGAGATATAAATTTGCATCTCAGTGGTCCCAAAAACTGTGGAATCGACCACACTTAGGCCCATAGAAGGCTCGAGTACCTAATATGAGTTTAGGCGATATTACGCGCATCCCACCAGCAGAGCGTTAGTCGGGACTGCCGGGTATACAGGGTGTCTACTTTTAAAAAGGGAAAACTTCAGTGGAAGATCATACATGAAATTTGCAACAAAAAATGTTATATTACACATGGTCGAAATGTTGACGGTTTTTCTTCAATTTAACATTTCTTGATTTCAAGGAAAATTTCAAGTAACATTTCCCGGCCTAGTCCGGAAAGTACGATTCCCGAAGCAACGAAATTACGACTGACACCTATTACGTTGTTATCATTGGCTATATGAAAAATTTGGTGGGTATGATTACGATAAATACAATTGATCATTACCATAGCAACGAAATACCAACATGAAATAAGTTTCCATTTTGATTTTCGAGAGTTTGGAGTATTCTTGGTCGCATTTATCGCAATAAAGAAATGGGTCTCATTGATTTGTTATTCTACACGGTTGCCGAAAAAATAGTGTACGCAACATGTCCAAAAACAGTTTTTTTGGACTCGCAGACTTCCAGTACTCGCTAACGCTCGTCCTAGAATTTTGCCTACTCGTCCTTAAAAACATTATTTTCCGGAATTGTTACGTAAATTACTATCTTATCGACCGATAAATTCATGATTTCCATGAGAAATACTTCAATATTCAATCGTAAAGAGCTCCAAAATAGAGCAAATTTAGGTTTGGAATATTTCGACTTTTTTGTTTTAATCTTGTTAGCCGTGATATTAGGGTACAAGACAAGCAGCAAGCACAAAAATTGATATGTCATTCAAAATCCAACTAAATGGGATATTTTTTGCTGGAAAGAAAACATGTCCATAATTGATGATTTTTCATCGATAAAACCATTGGAAAAATATGACTGGTTTTGTTAACTTCAGAATCGTGATATTCATCTCCTTACCACGCCCGCAATACAAAATTTTTTGGCACACAGAAATTCTTATCTTGTAGCAAATTCATTGCGGTTTCCAGATATGTGGTCAACTTAGATGATGCTACAAGGATAACTGAAGTATAATTGATTTTATGGAAGAACTTGAAATATTCAGTGAAATCAAGAAATGTTTAATTGAAGAAAAACCGTCAACATTTCGACCATTTGTTATATGACATTTTCGAGCGCTCGTACTACTTACACGAGGGCTATATCATTTCGTCACGATGTTTGTATTTTTCGATTTTTGAGCCGAAAATGATCTCAATCGACAGAGTCGAACTCTGATGACGAATCCCTCGGAAAATTCAAGTCTGTCCGTCCGGCCGTAAGCACGAACTTTCGAACGAAACAACCTAGAGACTTGAAATTTCCAGTGTGGGTTCAGTTTCCGAATGCCTCGGTTGAGTTCGTTAATTGGCCAAATTCCACCAGGGGTTCCGGAAATATGGTCGTTTAAGGTTTTGTTCTCCTGATAACTTGGAAACTACAGATTTGCTCGAGATGAAATATTGCACTCAAATGGAGAATGAGGTGTTCAAGGTACATGTGAAATTTTGCACAGATCGCATGACCAGAACCATAGGAACCATAGAAAATCATAACTTTCGAACGGAAAGGCCTAGGGACTTGAAATTTTCAGGATAGGTGTGGATCTGAAATGTCGCGTTCACGTTCAACAATGAGCAGAATTATAGAAGAGGTTCCGTAAATACGGTCGTTCGAAATTTTGTTTTCTCGATAATTTCGAAACTACGGATTTGATCGAGATAAAATTTTGTATTTTAATCGAAAATGATATATTGAAGCAACATTTTGTCCAGATCGTCTGACCAGAACCATTGAAACCATAGAAAATTATAACTTCCGAAGGGAGAGGCCTAGGAACTTGAAATTTTCAGGTTAGGTTTGGATCTCGAATGTCGCGGTCACGTTCAACAATGAGCAAAATTAGACTAGGGGTTCTGTAAATATGGCCGTTCGAAATATTTTTCTCCTGATAATTTCGAAACTGTTGATTGGATTGAAATGAATTTTCACACCTAGCTGAAGAATAATGTATTCAAACTACGTGCGAAATTTTGTCCATATCGCATCACCAAGACCATAGATACTGTAGAAAATACGTATCGATTCTGTTTACAATAAAGTGGGACTAGGGTGCACGCCACTGAGAGCGCTTATCGGCGAACTGGCCGCTGACGTCTTGCCGAAAACCAGTCACTAACTTCACACCCGTTTCCACATTTCCTGTTTAACTAATTCATGGGTATTCATAACTAGCGTCAAAATGCTTGAATGTTCAATTATTTCAGCAAAACCCTAACTGAATCGAATTTACAAGTTGCTATTTAAATTCCATGAGACGATAGAAATAAAAACACCCCAAATGGGTACGACTTTACGATAATTTCTCGACGTAAAAGTTGAAGATATTTCTGAATGGAACTAAAGGAGATCTCGAAATTGCAGAATTCTTGATTATTATGCGAATTGCATATCATTAACATGTTGAGTTATTTCAACACGAATCGGCAACATCCAACTCCAGCGCAGGAGTTGGCTTTAGATCAGGCATGGGCAACCTTTTTTTGCTGAGGGCCAAATAGAAAATTTTTTTGTAGACCACGGGCCGAAACAAAAATTCTAGCACTATTAAAATTTATTCAACAAAAATGTAATGAACCTAAAGTTCCTTACAATAGGAGAAATGAAAAAAAAAACTTAAACTGATATAATACAAAAAAAAACTCCGTTACTCATAGGTCACTAGTTTTCAACTAATGAGACACCTAGAGTGCGTTTCTTCCAAAAGAGCATCAATTTTAGGTAGGACTGATGTTGTGGTATCTTTATAGAGCAAATTTGAGGGTGCGTCATGTGTGAAAAAATTCATTGGCGGGCCAAGAGAATACCATTCGCGGGCCGCATTTGGCCCGCGGGCCGTGGGTTGCCCATGCCTGCTTTAGATGAACATGATTATTTGGTTAAGAAGATGTCAGGTTTTGGAACAGATATTCACAATCAAGAATTCAAATGATTATAAGAGGTATTACCGGCATGAAAACAGCAACGGTCTTTAGCAACGGAATTTGGTACGCTCCGTAACTGGCGATCCCAGAAGGAATTTCGCGGAAGATGAACGGAAAACATCCGCATCAATTTTTTTGTAAAATTCCAAAATCCGAACCAGGCGATGGCTCGCGATGGTTATTCATCTTTGTTATGAGTTATTTGATTATAAACAACCAATGAATTCCACTGTCGGACCGTAGGTAGGGGCAGCGATATTCGGACTTTGAAATATCAGCATTGATTTTTTTAGTGACGTAAAATCCAAACCAGGCGATGGCTCACGATGAGACACGGTTATTCATCTTTGTTATGCTGTATGTGAATCAGTGAATTTTATTGTCGGGTCGTAGGGGCGGCGATATTCGGACTTTGAAATTTCAGCATCGATTTTTTCTGAAAATTCCAAAATCCGAACCATGTGATGGCTCAGATAAATAACAATGTCCCTTCGCGAGCCATCGCCTGGTTTGGATTTCATTACACTCCGAAAAAATCGATGCTTAAATTTCAGAGTCCGAATATCGCCGTCTCTACAGCCCGACAATGGAATTCATTGATTGTTTACAATCAAGTCCGTCATTACGAAGATAAATAACCATGACTCATCGCGAGCCATCGCCTGTTTTGGATTTTGCAATTTTTCATAAAATCGATGCGGAGATTTTCCGTTAATCAACCTCCCCTTCTCTCATATTGTACGACAATGGAATTCATCTAATTCCTAATTCACATACCTAATCGAAATAATCATAACTGATACATTGAATAAATCGAAATAATTCCGCGAAACTCCTTCCCTCCGGGACCACCAGTTACGGAGCGTACCTAATAAATCCTTCGCTGAAGTACCCGTTGCTGTTTTCACCCGGTACAGGTATTATTGGTCATATTATTATTATTGTCAAAACACGTTTTTGAGAATTATTGAAGTTTGAGGATAATCAATATACAGGGTGATTTATTAACGATGCAATCGTCAAATGCAATCGATTGGGGAAAAAATTGAAAAGCACTGCCGTGAAACCATTTGAAGAAATTTTTGACAGCTCTAAAAAAAAAATTACATCTGCTCTTTGTCATTAATGCTGTTACAGAAATATAAGGATTATGGGTAATGCGATCTGGACAAAATGTAGCTGGAATATATCATTCTCCATTGAAATACAAAATTTCGATCGAATCCGCAGTTTTGAAATGATCAAAATAACTCAATTTCAAACGACTAATATTTTCGGAACCCCTTGTTGAATTTTGCCAAATAACGAATTTAACCGATGCATTCGAGATTCGAACTTACCCTGAAAATTTCTAGGTCGTTCCGTTCGAGAGTTATCGTGTATATGGACGGACAGACTCAAATTTTTCGACGGATTCGTCATCAGTGAGCCTAACCTTGTCAATTGAGACTATTTTCGGCTCAAAAATCGAAAAATACAGATATCTGCTTTTATCTATGGTCTTGGTAATGCGATCTACACAAAATTTCGCACGTAGTTTGAATACACTCCATCTATGTGCAAAATGTCATTCCAATCCAATTAGTAGTTTCGAAATTGAAGGGGCAAGTGGAAGAAGGGGTTAAGTGACATTTTCTGAAAATATTCGGTTATGCCATGGAACAACGTGTTACGTGCATATGTAACTTGCCCTGTCAGGATTTGCTTCTGTTCTTCATACCTGAGCAAATACAAGTGGTAGAAGAGGCTATGTTAAATCAAAAATCAGGAACGCTTTGGAAGAAGGAGCTATGTGTCCATAACCCCCTGCTGCTGTAATGCTGTAAAACATAAAAAATCATCCAAAAACTATCCCTCACAATTGCACACATCGAATTATTTCACTGGCTTCCATTGAAAATACCAGCTAATTTTACTTAAATTGATTTTTCTCACAAACTCATATTTGTAACATAACTCCTTCTTCCACTTGCTCCTTCAATTATCAGGAACTTTTTGAACGGCCATATTTTCGGAACCCCTAGACTTTTTTCGCTCATTGATAAACTCGTCCGCGATATTCGAGATCCACACCTATCGTGAGAATTTCAAGTCCCTAGGTCTTTCCGTTCGAATGTTATGATTTTTTTTCTATGGTACTGGTTATGCGATCTGAACAAAGTTTTGAATGTAGCTTGAACACGTCATTCTCCATGGGTGTGCATTTCATGTCGATCGAATCAGTTGTTTCGAAGTAACCAGGAGAACAAAAGTTCGAACGGCCATATTCACGGAAACCCTGTTGAAATTTGGCGGCATTAGGGGACTGTTTCGCACTGAAAATTTCAACTCTCTAGGCCGTTTCGTTCGAAAGTTATCGTGCTCACGGCAAAATTCGAAAAATACAGACATCGTGACGACATGATATATCCCCCGTGTAAGTATAACGAGCGCTCAAAATATAATTCGCCCAATCCGGAAATCCATTGTTTCGGATATACAGAGTGTAGAAAGTTAAAACTCCCTCAGAAAAGTTTGTATCAAGGGTGCGTTGCCTTCAGATTTGGGTTTTTTTAAGGAGTCTAATGATGGATATATTATATTTGAATAAGATTGAAGAGTTATTTGAAATTGATTTATTTTCCAGGTAATTATAAATTATACAAGGTGTCTACTCTTAAAAGGGCCTAACTTCAAGGGAAGATCATACATAAGATTTGCAACAAAAAATGTCATATAACACATGGTCGAAATGTTGACGGTTTTTCTTCAATTTAACATTTCTTGATTTCACGAAATATTTCAAGTTTTTCCGTTAAATCATTTAAACTTCAGTTATCCTTAGAGCCCCATCAGATTTGACCAAATATTTGAAAACAGCGTTAAATTTCCTACAAGATAAGAATTTCTGTCTGCCAAAAGAATTTTTATTGTGGGCGTGGTAAGGAGATGAATGTCATATTCTTCCAATGGTTTTATCGATGAAAAATCATTGATTATGGACATGTTTTCTTTCCAGCAAAAACTACCCCATTCAGTTTGCTTTCGAATGACATATCAACTTTTGTGCCTGCTGCTTGTCTTCTGCCCTAATATCATGGCTAACAAGATAACAACGAATAAGTCAATATATTCCGAACCTAAATTTGCTCTATTTTGAAGCTCTTTATGATTGAATATTGTAGTTATTTTCATGGAAATCATGAATTTATCTATCGAATCAAAATAATTTGAAGGAATAAACAAAACTTTCATGAAAACATTTGAAGAAAGACGACTACTATACTACTTAAAGCGGTTGTTCAAAATGTCCACCGCCTTGTTCAATACCTTTTACACATCGTTTTCGCACTGAATATACAAACCTTCGAAGTTCACAACGTTTCTGACGTATTTCTGCGTATTGTGCAAATTTATTTTTTCGATCAGATCCTCTCGAGTCTGAACGCAAATTTGATATACTTTTTCTTTCAAGGTGTTTCAGGCATAACAATCCAAAGTCGTAAGGTAAGGGCTGTTTGGTGGCCATCTTACCGGGTCGTACCTCCCAATCCATTGCACCCCTAAATATTCATTCATTAAGTCCCGCAAGTCCGGCTTTGGGATTCATGAGAGGTGAACTTTTCTGACCAGTAATACTTTCCGATCGGCTCAACGCTGAAGAATTCATTACATCAATCCAAAGCAGCTTAATGGACATATTGGATGAAATACCCCTGGCTAACAGACAAAATGTCTGGTTTCAAATGGATGGCTGCCCAGCTCATAGTAGCCGGAATGTACGGGACTTAATGAATCAATATTTTGGAGTGCAATGGATTGTAAGGTACGGTCCGGTAAGATTGCCACCAAGGTGTCCCGGCCTTTGGATTTTTATGTCTGGAACACCTTGGAAGAAAAAGGATATCGAATTCGAGTTCAGACTCGATAGGCTCTGATCGAAAGAACGAAGTTGTGTTGAGCAGAAATGCGTCAGAAACGTTGAGAACTTCGCAGGGTTGTGAATTCAGTGCGAAAACGATGTGTGAAAGGTATTGAACAAGGCGGTGGACATTTTGAACAATTGTTACACGAAGTAGTAGTCTGTTTTTCTCACATGTTTTTATAAAATCTGTATTATTGAAATTTTGTTCATTCCTTCGAATTTTTTTGAATCGACAGATTAAGTCATGATTTCCATGAGAATTACTTCGATACTCAATCATAAAGAGCTTCAAAAAAGGGCAAATTTAGGTTTGGAATATTTCGACTTATTCGTTTTTCTCTTGTTAGCCATGATATGAGGGCAGAAGACAACCAGCAAACACAAAAGTTGTTATGTCATTCGAAAGCACACTAAACTAAATGAGGTAGTTTTTGCTGAAAAGAAAACATGTCCATAATCAATGATTTTTCATCGATAAAACCATTGGAAAAATATGACTGTTTTTTTCACTTCAGAATGGTGACATTCATCTCCTTACCACGCCCGCAATTACAATTTTTTTGGCAGACAAAAATTCTTATCTTTTAGAAAATTTAATACTGTTTTCAAATATGTGGTCAAATCTGATGTGGCTCTAAGGATAACTGAAGTATAATTGATTTTATGGAAAAACTATATATATTTCGTGAAATCAAGAAATGTTGAATTGAAGAATAACCGTCAATATTTCGACCATGTGTTATACGACATTTCTTGTTGCAAATCTTATGTTTGATCTTCCCTTGAAGTTTGGCCCTTTTAAAAGTAGACACCCTGTACAGGACATATAATTATAATATCAATAATGACGTTTTTCGACCCAAGAGTACATGAATGTGATGAAGTTTGCAGAATATATTAGGATAATTATGTTCATGAGATAAAAATTCCTTCAATTCCTCATTCCCGCATTTCTTCTAAAATACTTCATGAATTCTTGTTGTTGCTAAATAATTATCTTTCACTTATATAACATACTATTGAAGAACTACTTTTTCGTTTTTGTATTTCTTAAGAAGACACAGGCACTTGTTCTGAAACTACAAGTTGAATTTGAGAGTAATCCTTTTTTACAAGTTGTGTAAGTATATGTCAAATAAATACACATTTGAAAGTGCCAACACAGTTCGTTGTCTCAAGCGGAAGGATAAAACCAAGGGTGATCCTAGGCTGACTTTCTGGGGGTTGTAATTGAATGAACAATTTTCTTACTGGGAGATTGGACAACCCCCCTTCCCAAAAAAAATCGACGACAAAAGTTTATACTTTAAAAAGTTTTATTTATTTTACTGATTTTTCTCTTTTTATTTTTTTTGTTGATTTTTTTTCATTATTATGTTATTTTCTTGTTGGTTTTCTTCTCATAAATAAAATTTTGCAGAGCTCTGGTGGGGGTAATTACCCTCTTTATCCCCCCGTAAGACCGCCCTTGGATAAAATAGTGTCTTCAAATGCAGTTACGATCGTAGACATAGCAAAATTTCCCAGGTTCGTCTGAGATGAAAACATAATGATAGTATAGAATCAATTTTTTTCTTCCTGTTTCCTGTAATATGTGAAAATTTATAGGGAGACGAAAAAAATTCTTCTTGAAATTGAAACATTTCAAGTGACCCAAAAAATCTCTAGGTGTAGGCTTACACTGAAACCACTGTAACAACCGCTTAGAATCGGACAATAAGCACCTCGAAGAATTCTCTTCGTGTACAATACCAACTAAATCCGAATACATCTACCTCCGATGAAATTAAACCCCCCAGGACGCAAAGTTTTATCCTGTTGGCGCGTTATTAGATTCAAGCATTTCGCATTTGCTAGAAGTTATACAAATAATATATTCGAGTTCATTTTGATCAATGGGAAGGAGACAAACGTCAGCCGGATGTTCTCATACACTTCCCTGGGGTTGAATAGGGCAAACGAACAACAAATATGGAACCCTTCCAAATTATTGAATTACCTGGAGCCGAAAGTTTCATTCGGTATAGGCTACAATTCTGATGATGAAACATTACACATTCTGTTTTTGCTGTTTATTAGGCACGGAAATGATCAAAATTGAAAGAAGCACACTCGTCAAAACCATCGATGCAGAAAAGGTTTTTTTTCATATTTTTAGCTTTCTGGGCCCTCATTTGTTCATATAGTTCAACAGTTCATTACTAGGTCAAAGTAAATCTTGGTTTAGGAGATATAGCCATTTAGGGATGAATATTTGGGTGAGTACATTCCGGATACTCTATTCAATTGCTTTAGTTAAGGAAGAGCATCGGAATGGATATTCTTTGTTTAACCCTTAAGTGGTCACGTAAAATTTCAGAACACAACTGCTTAGGTGCCGTCTGTAAGACTGAGAACTTTTGCAAACAAAAACAATTGAACTAACAAATTTTTATGTTACTTGTAGTGAAACAAAAAGAAAATTGTTCCAAAAAAACTAATTAGCAAACCAACAAATCAATCCATTAAACCCCAGAGAACACCAAATCCATCATTCGCAACTATAGACCCCGTTTAGACTTATTCGAGTCTCATCAGTATAGAACAGCGAAGATGGATTCGATGCAAGAAAACGAAAGATTTTTAAACAAAACACATCGGCGATCTGAGAAAATTTACCCATTCACGCCACCCGTTAACTCCAAAAGCAAACGTCTCCCAATCTCTGTAGGCAAATGAAACGATTTCCTAGCTCCTCGACAAAAAACAGCATATGTAATAACCGCAAACATTGCGGAATGATTGTCACATGTGGAAATATGGGTTCAAGCTATTCAACCTTATTCGTCGTAATAATTGACAAGAATAATATATTGGCTGTTTATCTGAAGATTCAAATTACATGTAGTGAAACAAAAGAAAAGTTGTATGTATGTTGAAATTTCATGTGACGGAAAAATGTTGTCCGATCGCCGCTGCGTTACTTTCTGAAGTCTCTCATTTTCTTGCATGAAATCCATCTTTGCTGTGCTTTACTAATGGGACTTGAATAAGTTGAAACACGTCTTAGTTGCGAATTATGGATTTGGTGTTCTCTGGGATTAAATGGATTGATTTGTTGGCTTGCTCATTAGTTTGTCTAGAACAATTTTTCTCTTGTTTCACTTCATGTAATCTCAATCTTCAGGTAAACAGCCAATATATTATTCTTGTCATTTTTTTTTTCAGTTTTTGTGGTGCTGGTGTAGTTATTGCTCTTCAAGAATTTCTCCGTTAGAGTCGCATGACGAAATCAAGGAAATATATTTGTGGGGTAAATTGTCAATCAAGCAAAGAAAGTTACAAAATATTGAACATATTTATTTGAAAGCCAAAAAAACAACTGAGAAGGTTCAAGAATGAAACTGATATATGTTACCCCAAGTAGAGTACCGAATGAAGCATAAAGTAAAAAAAAGTTAAAATATACCAGCAAATTTCAAACTTAATGATTATCCGAGCAACCTTCGGAACATTTACTTTCTCTTTTGTGATCAGAAAAATTGTATTCATTCTCTGGAACATTGTCTTTTTAGTCACTCTCTATTTCATCAAACCATCCCAAAAAAGTGTTTTCAAAGGTTTTACTATCGTAACGCACTCGTTTAGACGGACTCACCAGGCCTAGTCTTCTTGAAAAATTATTACGTTAACCGTCACGTGCCGTCTCACAGACTGACTCGGAGAAACAATCATCAATAGCTAAGTATCATATTACCGGAGAAGAGCGCAAATGAGACCATGAATAGAGTTTGACTAACCCAAGGATTAGGTAAAGCCAATGGTTCCAGGAACGCACCATTTCATAATAATCCATTGAATAATTTTGGTCGCATTCCAGCAGGCGGCACCTGACGACTTAAGCGTTAAATGAACCCTGAAAATACATCCATTCGGCGGCCATCTGAAAGACCGGAGGTGTTGCTCGCGATACTCATCCTAGTATACCGATGTTCCCTTCTCAAACCTCCCACAAATAGGGCGTAGGGTACAACTTCTGATCTTGAGGAATCTAAGGCGGGAGTCGTGTAGTGGTTAGCGCGTTAGGCTCGTGAGCTTCCGATCGAAAGATCCTGGGTTCGAATCCTCCGGTCGGAAAAGACATTTTCCGACCTGGAGAACGGTTCTACCATTCACTGTTGGGTAATTAATTAACAGTGCTGTGCCTCAGGTGGACACAGTTACAAAGCCTTTACAGAACAAAACCAATAGGGTAACCACAAGCGATCGACTGTCGTGTCTAGATGATATGCGAGGGGGTAGAGAAGCGAAGGATGTACTGTCGAGTATCCGACACCACAGTACTGTCGATCGCTTGTTATTACCCTACAGGTCTTCTAACTCGCACAAGCTCTGATCTTATGAGGGATCTCACGGAGATCTAGGAGAGTCGGAAAATAAGCATTAGTTACAGAATCAGCCTTAGTAATGAGTCCAACTAGCTCTGAGACCAAATATTCATTCGTTCCCCGATCAGGTAGTTCGAAATAAAAGTTGCGAGAACACCTCGCCAAACCATCTTACTTTAAATTCCTTTGTGCTTGTTTGAGATTATTATTCGTGTTAATTCTCACATAAACGCGCTGATTTCGAAGGTGTGTATATCTTTTAACAGAAATTAAAACTGGCCGAAAGTGAGAAATTATGACTCGCCAAAATGAACATTTTCGCCAAAAATCGTCTTCAAAAAAACTACTCAAGTGCCCTCCAAACTTTTGAAGGTCGTAGAGGGTGAGGTTGGATCTGAAGAAATATTTCGAACAAATTGGTTATGTAGAACAATATAATAATAATAATTTGTTTATTCCTACAAATATATACACCAGCAGTACATCAAATTATAAACAATAACTCGACTCGATAAGTGTAGAACAATCGTTTCGATGTTTTTGGATGCTTGTTTCTAGGACAAGACGGCTATATACAATTTATATAAGATATGAGTTGTATAAGAACAAATTTTTCTTCGAACATCAACACGGCTACAGGGGCAAGTCGATTGTCATATGGGAGGTTCTCAGGCTTACAACTTCAGCTTGGGATGATCATGACATAAAAGAGTTGTCGTGTGTTGATCTTTCGATCATGGAATGTTGTTTGAGAAGGTGTTTTACTATGGAGTGAGGGACATTCCACTTAAGTTAATTGCCTCATACTTATCGGAGAGAGAATAACTGGTTATAGTTATAGTTATAGTTAGGAAGGGGGTTACGTTCCACTGCAACCTCAAGGTCTATTGTGCCCCCCATCAGAGCCGTATTCGCAAATGCGCTACCTACAGCTCGCCCTCCAGCTCCAGAGCTCCAATGAACTCCAGTATCTGAGAGAGCTTCAAGGAGGTTAGATCCTCATTCCTCCTGTAATTCTCTTGTCCAAGACATTCTTTGCGCTGGTTTGCAATGGCGAGGCATTCTGTAACCAGGTGAACAGGAGTCTCCTCCTCTTCACCACAGAATCTACACTCGTCTGTTACTGTTAAGCTCATTCTCATCATATGCTTCCTAAGGCGACAATGTCCTGTGAGGAAGCCAGTGAGTAGGCGTAACTTGTTCTTACTGAGATCCAAATACTTTTTGGATCTTGAACTTTCAAAGTTCCGAATGAACCTTTTAGAGTGGTCCATTCCTGGAAGGTTCTTCCAGAGTGCTTCTCTTTCGGTCTCTTCCTTCTCCAAAAACTGTTTCTTATAGGTGCGTTTACCTATGCCACAGAAGGGTTCTGGGCCAGTAAGTGGCGTTTGTGCTCCCTTTCTGGCAAGTGTATTGGCCTCTTCGTTTCCTTTGATTCCTGAGTGACCAGGAAACCAGACTAAAGAGACCTTATTTTTCTTGCCTACTACATTAAGTTTCCTCCGGCACTCCCATATCAGCTTTGAGTCAATGATATAGGAGTTCAGTGCTTTGATAGCAGCTTGAATATCCGAGTGGATCACAATGTCACACCCTCGATAGTTTCTTTCCAGGTTTATATCTATGCATCTTTCGATTGCAAGTATTTCTGCCTGAAAGGCACTCGAGTAGGAGCCTAACGATAGTGTACACTTGGTTCTTGCCCCGTATACTCCAGCGCTGGCCCCCATCGTGGTTTTAGAACCATTTGTATACAATTTAATGGTATTCACTTTGAAGTTTTGGGTAGTGTATTCCTTTTCTCATTCTTCCTTTTCACATAGCATAGTGTTGAAGTTCTTCTCAATGCTTACTTTTTTAATCATAACATCACTAGGCAGGTTCGCTGATGATATGTACTTGTTCAGAGAGGACCAGGCTCCTTGACTTTCATTCATTCCCTGTACCTTCCCAGATATTCTAAGGATAGCCTCATGGGCTACCCTGTTGATCACTAGATGTAATGGAGTGAGATCAGTGATGACCTCAAGTGCTCTTGTCGGGCACGTTCTCATAGCTCCAGTGATGCAAACGCAGGCAAGCCTTTGTATCTTGTCGAGTATTTTCCTCGTGCTTGTCTGCCCTGTCTTAGCAGACCAGACTACTGCCCCATAAGTTATTATTGGTCTCACAATCATGACATACATCCATCGCAGTATTTTAGGGTTACAGCCCCAGGTTTTACCGGATAGGTTTCTGCACGCCATTAGGGCTCTTGTCGCTTTACTAGCAGTGTTTTTAACATGCTTATTCCATAGAAGCTTATTGTCTAGGGTAATTCCCAGATATTTGACTTCATAAGTCCATTCTACGTTATCTCCGTTCACCGAGATAGGCTTCATGGCTGGAAGGTTTCTTTTCCGGATAAAGGGAACCACTGTGGTCTTGGCTGGGTTGATGTTGAGCCTCACTGACAAGCACCACTGCTCGATAATTTTGAGGCCCCTCTGCAACAAATCACAGAGGGAATCCTCAAATTTACCTCTGTTAACTCAAATAACTGGTTACCTGGTTGATTAAGCAATCCACTAGCCGAAAAATTCAAATAGGAGTTCCGCAGGGTTCGGTTTTAGGCCCAATACTCTTCTTAGTTTTCGTTAAAGACCTAATCTGGAATAGGAATGTTTATGGAGCTGTACTATTTGCTGATGATACTTCTGTCATGCTGAGAGATAGAGATGTGGACGAAATTCGAAATAAAGCGAGAAACCTACTGTAGGACATCGGAAAATGGTTCCAGGCGAATAGGCTGACAATGAATAAGAGCAAGACACAACTGCGCACATTTTCCATGCATTAAATCAGAGATCCTCCTTCACATTTTTCGGAGTCCATTTAGAAACTGGTTTGAAGTCAGTGGCTGTCTGTGGCATTTGACCGGTGAAAATGTGCACAGCACATGAAATGGTGAGGCTCACTTATTTAATCAACTTCCATAGTGTATGTAGCCTCCTACGCTGTTCTTTTTTGGCGTAGTTCATCGGAAGCACAAACAAAACTATTACTTCAGAAAAGGGCTATAAGGGCTCTTTTCAGTCCTGGACCCAGAGACAGTTGTAGAGAGGCATTTAAAACTGGGGACATCCTGACTATTCCAAGTATTTTTATATTGTCCACCCTGAAATATGTGCATGCGAATGTCAGAAATTTCCCCGAAGAATATGCAGAGACATTTTCGTTCCTGGTAGTCACAATTGTGAGGGTTCACGAAATGCCGCATAGTATGTTCGAATTCGCGATAACCTCGGTTCAGACCGACCTCACATAATCTTATTGATGCGGAGAAGGCGGCAGTTTCGATATTGTGGTAACAGCTAACTTGAGTAGACCTGTATGAAGCGTTTCTCGCTATGGCCTTGGGTCTGAAAGGGGTATGGAACCAGAGAAAGAACAGCCTCGGAAATACCCTGTCATCGTCTAACATCGTCACAGCAGTTTGTTGATTACTGGGGTGCAGTTCTGTACAATTTGATACCGGATAAAATAAAACAGATGAATTCTATGAATTTGACAAAGAGATGAAGAGAGCTCATGATTTCATAAAAAGTGATATTTTGTGACCGGTCGGTCAACAGAGAAAAAATGTCTTTCATTTTTTCACTTTCAATGAAATTACCTTTTTCCCCACAGGAAAAAAGTGAGTACTTTTTTGTACTTTTTTCCTGGATATATATGATGTCTGTAAATGTAGACATTTAGTTTGAAAATATTTCAATATGCAAAAGTTAAATTTTTTTTATATCAAAAGTATAATCATCAAAAGTTCATTGCATGAATGACATTTTCCGTGAACTATTCGGTACAATAGTCGAATTTTCTTGTGTTGAAATTATATTTCTCTCTGCTGTGTACACAACTCATTCCGATTTACCTACAAACCGGGTGTTATTTCAGGACTACTACATTTTATCAACAATTTATGAGCTCTTCCTTTCTGTGTGCGACCGATTCATCAACATAAAATATATTATGTGTATGAAAGGTATAGGTATGTTTTTATGGGTGATGGATGCTTGCTCGTTTACAATGTGGAATCGGGAGTGCCTCGGGGGTCTCATTTGGGACCGCTCCTCTTCAGCTTATACATCAATGATATCTTCAGGTACTTCTCCTGTGTGAATTTTGAGCTTTACGCGGATGATATTGAAATGTAACTGGCAGTGAACAATTTGAATGATGTCCAGAAGTTTCAGGACGATAAGATTTTGTGAGTTCTGTTCTTTTCATTGCCTCTCCCTGTATATTAATAAGTGCAAACATATAACTTTCACTGAAAATTTTAACATCGTGAGTGCCCCACTGTCTGTTTGGTTCGATTGTGGAGGAGGTGACAGTAGTTGAAGACCTGGAAATACTTCATGATTCGAGATTATCGTTCGAACACCATTTTGATGATATTGTTTCAAGATGTTTCATAATGCTCGCTTTCTTTCCGAGAATTACGCGGACATTCAAGAATGAGGAAAACCTGAGGCTCCTATACTTTCTTCTCGTTCGCAGTATGGTTGGGTATGCAAACCCAATTTGGAACCCTACTACAAATACATCAGCACGATTGAGGGAATTCAGAAGAAGTTTACAAGGGCTGTGTATTACAGATTCGGGAACAGGCAGTTCAGATGTCTATATGAGGCAAGATTGAAGATCTATATAACCATTACTTTGGAGCAAAGAATAGTCATTCTTGATCAGATGTTTTTATTCCGAATAATGAATAATAATTTCGACTCTTCCCTCTTGTTTATTTCAATACTCGTGTTTTTACCGGTTGCCGTAAAGAACTTTTTTAGGCCCCGAGAGCTCGCATCTTTGTTTTATAACTCCACTTTCCTGAGAATTACGCGATTTTATAACTGGCATATCTTTTCAGCGCTCATTCTACTTACACACGGGCTATATCATTTCGTCACGATGTCTGTATTTTTCGAATTTCGAGCCAAAAATGGTCTCAATCGACAAGGTTCGACTCACTGATTATGAATCCTTCGAAAAATTCGAGTCTGCCTGTCCGTCTGTCATCTGTCTGGCCGTCCATCCGTACGGGGTTCCGTAAATATGGCCGTTCGAAATCTTGTTCTCTTGATTACTTCGAACATACAGATTCGATAGAGGTGTTCAAGTTACATCCAATTTTGTTTTGCCTTTTTTCTGGATCGCATGACCAGAACCATAGACACTGATTACTTCGAAACTACTGATTCGATCAAGATGAAAGTTTGCATTCAGATGGAGAATGGTGTGAAGATACATGCGAAATTTTGTCCAGCTCGCATGACCAGAACCATAGAAACCAAGGAAAATTATAACTTTGTAATGGAAAGGTCTAGGGACTTGAAATTTTCAGGGTAGGTGATCTTGAATGCCGCGGTCACGTTCATCAATGTGCAAAATTTGACAAGGGGTTCCGTAAATATGGTCGTTCGAAATTTAGTTTTCTTGATAATTAAAAAACTACGGATTCGATCGTGACGAAATTTTGTATTTTGTAGGAGAATGATATATTCAAGCTACATTTTGTCCAGATCGCATGAGCAGAACAATAGAAACCATAGATAATTAGAACTTTCGAACAAAAAGGCCTAGGGACTCGAAATTTTCAGGATAGGTGTGGATCTCGAATGTCGCGGTAACGTATATTAATGAGCAGAATAAGGGTTCCATAAATATGACCGTTCGAAATATTTTTTTCTTGATGATTTCGAAACTAATGATTGGATTGGAACGAAATTTTGCACATCGATGAAAAATAATGTATTCAAACCAGTCACGAAATTTTGTTCAGATAGCATGACCAAGACCATAGATACCGAAGAAAATTCTATCGAATTATCGAGAACAAAATTGATCAAGTGACCAAGTGCTAAGTAGCACTGACGTGAAGTTTTTCTCGACAGCTGTCAGAAATTGATTCAATTGGTTTCTAAAACTGGAAACTGCGAATCTACCTACAAGGTGCATGAACGAGTGGTCAAAAGCTCCTGACTTCCTGGCAGTGCCTTTTATGATTTTTTATAGACATATTCAACCACAAGCTGTTTTTGAGAAAAAGATTGTGTGCATAAATTTGTGGATATTATTGAAGGGAAAAAAAGAATTTCTTTTTTTTCGACTTTTTCCCTCTCATTTTCGGTATATAAGTGTATAATTAGTTCATGATCATTTTTGTTTTTTTTCTTTCTGTTTTTTGTGAATCCTTGTTATTGGATTTTCCTGTTAGGATTCCTGTTCATTTTGAATAAATAAATAGCCTTCAGCAACCGTTGATGAATTCCAAACATCATGTTTCTTCAGTGTCATCAAATTTCCTCCAGATTCATCTGAAAGTGTAGCAACTTGAAATTTTCAGGGAAGGTTCGAATCTGAAATGTCGCGGTTAGATTCGTTATTGGACAAAATTCGATCAGGGGTTCCATAAATATGGCCGTTCGAAATTTTGTTTTCCTGCTTTCTTCGTAACCCCTGATTAGATCGAGATCAAATTTTGCACTCAGATGGGGAATGACGTGTTCAAGCTACATGCGTTTGTCGAGATCGCATGACCAGAATCATAGAAACACTAGAAAATTATAAATTTCTAACGAAAAGGCCAAGGGACTTGAAATTTTCAGGATAGTTGTTGATCTCGTATTTCACGGTCACTTTCATTAATGAGCGGAATTAGACAAGGGGTTCCGTAAATATGGCCGTTTGAAATATGTTTTTTCTGATAATCTCAAAACTGCTGATTGGATTGGAATGAAATTCTTCACATAGATGTAGAATAATGTATTGCAAATACATACGTAGTTCGCATTACCAAGACCATAGATACCGTAAAAAATTCTAGCAAATTGGTAATTTTTTTTTTTTTTGAGAGGAGAAAATCCTGTTAACGGACCTTCACCATAGCTGTTTGGCGGTGTGTGCAGACTTTCTCTCCGAATTCACGGGTGTCGTTCTCACTAAAAACTCCTCTGTTCCCACTCCTAATCAGCGGCGGCTCGTGAGGTTAAGATGCGGTTAGGCGACAAACAGATTCTCAATTACGTATTTATGAGATATAGAAATATACCATCCCCCCCCCCACTTTCCTATAAATGGACCCATACGAAATTTTATGGATAACTGAATTTGAGTCTTATGGATTAAATTAATAGGCCTATCTTAAAACGAACTTATTGATCATTTATTATTATTTATTTATTTGTTCTATGAAATGATCCGCCTTCTGCAGCGAACAAAACAATTCTTTTTCTATCGAAATAGTGCTAGCGATGACAAACGATCATTTTTCATTGAATTTTGGCAATAGGTTTTGAATGTTTTGATACGTTTGAGGCTAAAACAATTGAATAGATATAGGTTATATATCGGATTCGGCCGCTTTCGTATAATCTTCAGAGCATGATAAAAGATAAAACACAAATCCACAAATGCGAATGCGCAAGCACAGGATTCTAACTGGAATGGAATCTGTGGAATCTTGCGTCTGCGAGATCACTCAGCGATCTTTTTCGAATGAAGCCGAAGGCGAACGAGTTCAGCGCCTACCGTTCCCCTCAATTTCGTATGTTTCACCAGTGTATCCATCCTTTACTAATTCATTGGTAGATTCCGCGGCACTTGGCAGGGCTGACGTGTAGTGATAGAATTGCAGGCGCTGGGATAGATCGCCTTCAGTTTGGATGAAAGCGAAGAATGGTCGTGGCTGCGATGCAGCGCCAGCGAAAGGGTGATTTATCACAATCGCGTGCAAGATTTTGAATGAAAAATTCTTTGATAACATTTTATAATTGAAAATTGTAATGAAAACAAAGGATCTGATAAGTAAAAAATATGAATCATTTCATAATTTTGTCAAACACTAAAAATAGATTTTCCAAGGTAGGCCTTGCTACCCCGACGAGCCGCCACTGCTCCTGATACAAGAAGTGAGTACGGTTCAATTTCCTGCAACCGAATTCAGCTCTTATTGTCGAAGTAATTTTCATGGAAATCACGAATTTATCTGCCGATTCAGAATAATTTGAAGGAATAAACCAAATTTTAATAATACAGATTGTATGAAAACATGTGAAGAAAACAGACTACTACTATATGTAACAATTGTTCAAAATGTCCACCGCTTTGTTTTCAATACCTTTCACACATCGGTTTGGCACTGAATCTACAACCCTGCGAAGTTCACAACGTTTCTGACGCATTTCTACACAACACAAATTCATTCTTTCGATCAGATCCTCTCGGACTGAACGCGAATTTGATATACTTTTTCTTCCAAGGTGTTCCATACATAAAAATCCAAAGGCGCTAGGTCGGGGCTCCTTGGTGGCCATCTTACAAGGCCGTACCTCTCAATGCATTGCACCTCCAAATATTCATTCATTAAATCCCGCAAATTCCGGCGGAGTCATGAGAGGTGAACTTTTCGGACCAGTCATACTTCCCGATCGCCTCAACGCTGAAGAGTTCATTTCATCAATCCAAAGCAGTTTAACCGGCATATTGCATGAAATGCCCCTGGGCAGCAGACAAAATATCTGATTTCAAATGACAGCCCAGCTCATAATAGCCGGAATGTACGGGACTTAGACAATGAATAAATATGTTGGGGTGCAATGGATTGGATGGTACAGTCCGGTAAGATGGCCACTAAGGAGCCCCGACCAAACGCCTTTGGATTTTTATGTATGGAACAACTTGAAAGAAAACATTTGTGTTGTGCAGAAATGCGTCAGAAACGTTGTGAACTTCGTAGGGTTGTGAATTCAGTGCGAAAACGATGTGTAAAATGTATTGAATAAGGCAGTGGACATTTCGAACCATTGTTATAAGTAGTAGTAGTCTATCTTCTTTACATGTTTTCATGAAATCTGTAGGTATTATTGAAATTTAGTGTATTCCTTCAAATTCTTTCGAATCGACAGATATATTCATGATTTCTATGAGAATAACTTCAAATTTCAATCATAAAGAGCTTCAAAATAGAGCAAATTTAGGATCGGAATATTTCGACTTGTTCGTCTTATCTTGTTAGCCATGATATTAGAGCAGAAGACAAGCAGCAAGCACAAAAGTAAATATGTCATTCGAAAGCATACTGAATGGGGTATTTTTTTGTGGAAAGAAAACATGTTCATAATCGAAAATATTAAAAATATGACTTGTTGTGTTTACTTCAGAATCGTGATATTCATCTCCTTATCACGCCCGCAATACAAAATTTTCTGGCACACAGAAATTTTAAACTCGTAGCAAATTTAATGCTGTTTCCAGATATGTGATCAACTTTGATGAGGCTACAAGGATAACTGAAGTATAATTGATTTTATGGAAAAACTTGAAATATTCCGCGAAATCAAGAAATGTTGAATTGAAGAATAACCGTCAACATTTCGACCATGTGTTTTATGACATTTTTTGTTGCAAATCTCATGTATGATCTCCCCCTGAAGTTTGGTCCTTTTAAAAGTAGACACCCTGTATATTAAAAAACGATTGAGTTCGCAACTTTCTAATCGAATAACAGAATCAAATTGACAGATATCACTGATTACTTCGAAGGTTTCCATAGCAACGCATGTCTAATTGTCGTACAAAAGTCTACCATTTTAAAACTTTATATTTGACCTCGATAATTTTCTGAATATGATTCATAATAATGATAATATCTTTATTCATCCCAAGACTTTCAATTGTATGAGTCAAGAGAGAAGTGAAAAAAAAAACAGAAAAAAGTACACAGCATGTTCAAAGCGAAAAAAATATTAGGTTGGGGAAAAAGTAGTTTCGTATTTTTCGCTTTATTTCAATGCTTCATAAAAAGTGTTACAATCATCCGATTTCAGTCAAATATGCGCCGTTCGGTTCGAAAACTTGTTGTCAACAAGAATCTAACTTTATAATGCCCCTCCCTTAGAAGTCCTCGTCCCTATTCGCAAAAAACTCAGACAACCAAATTTTACAGGCCCCTATTGAGGCCAAATGTTTACCTCTAAGCGCGTTGGACATGGACATGAACAGGTGGTAGACACTTGGTGCCAGGTCCGGACTATAAGGTGGATGCATAAGAACTTTCCATCCTAGCTCCCGGAGCTACAGGCGCGTCATCAAAGATGTGTGCGGCCTGGCGTTGTCCTGATTGAACACATTCTGTCCCTATCCACCAATGCTGGCCGCTTCCGTTTGATCACCAGCTTCAAACAGTTGAGTTATTCACAGTAGAGGGCAGAATTGAGCGTTTGACCATAGGGGAGCAGTTCATAGTAAAGCACTCTCTGCCTATCCACCAAACACCTTCCTGGCCGTCAATGTTGGCTTGGTCACGGTCTGGGCCACTCCGTTTGATTTCGACTACAATCTGTGTCGCTTGACATTGTTATAAGTAACCCATATTTCACACCAGTCTCCATCCGCTTCAGAAATGGGTCGATTTTGTTGCGATTCAGCAGCGATTCGCAGGTGGAAATTCGGTCTATGATTTTTTTTTGCGTCAGCTCGAGTTGCTCCCAAACATCGAGCTTTTTTTTCAATCCAGTGTTCTGCAAATGGTTCAAAACGGTTTTATGGTCGATGTTCGGCTCCTGGGCGATGCTACGACGACTAACATGACGGTCGATCTCGATATTTGCCATGATTTTATCTACATTTTCGACGACAGGCCTGCCAGTGCGTGGTTCATCTTTCATATCCACTACACCAGCACGGAATCGCTTGAACCCCGGTTTTGCTACAAGAACCGAAAGAGTATCGGCCCCGTATACATGGCAAATTTTTTTGGTCGCTTTCGACGCGTTTTTCCCTCTCAAAAAGTAGAAATTTAAAATATGGCGAATTTCTTGCTTTGAAACCTTCATACTCGACACACGATTGTTCGCGATTGAACCGATCAGGCGCAAAACTGTAAGAGAAGCATTTGTAGTAAAAAACCACACCTTTACAACGCCATATCGTGAGACGTGATGGGACCAATAACAAACGAGATATACTTAGTTGAGTAAAAGGGGAGCAAAATACGAAATTACTTTTTCCCCAACCTAATATATAGAAACCAAGTTACAAAGGATCCTTCAGGTATTTATTCAAACTACAATAGCCTTTTCCACACAATATTGATTTAGTTTTCTTCTTTTTTCCTCTTGAAACAGACAAAGTCCATAGTCTCAAAACATTCGGGTAACTTATTGTATACTTTAATACCTTGATAAGTAGGTGAATGTTCAAATTTGGTAGTTCGATGCTTGGGCAATGACAGGATTTCGGCATTTCTCGTTCTATAAGAATGATGACTAGACAATTTCTCCATTCTTTTTGAATTCTGTCTGATCAAGGGCAGTGGCTTATGGATATAAATACATGGAACTGTCAGAATTTTGTTCTCAACAAAGAGAGGCCTGCATGAGGACCCCGAGTCAGTACCGAAGATCAAGTGCAGGACCCTCTTCAGAGCAATAAAGATTATTATTGAATGAAATTGTGTATTATACACGGGAAAAATATTAGATTTTAGGTTTCGTTATTTTTCACAACCTCAAACTAAAATATGATAGGTACTCGTTTTCCTTGTATAATAAATAACTATTCACAGACAATGCGACGTGTCACTAATGAAGCTCTGTGTGAAAATTGCAGGATATTTTCTAGTTTGAGACCATTCTCAAACAAAATAATTATAGCAATATCACTCCCGGATTTTTAGGGTTGCAAATACTTTGGTGAGAATTTTTGTTTTCAACATCGGATTCTTATGTTTGCAATAATTTATTACTAGACCGTGAACATAGACCTAATGTTGAAATAAATTGTTCTTTTGTCTGTTTTTTTTTCATTCGCTACTTATCCTGGCACTTTTCTGGCACCGAAGACATAAAAACATAACATTCTTCGTAGAAGAAACCTTGTATCAGTTATCGAAGGATGAATTATACAACCCATAACATAATAATAAGTCAGTAGCGAAAAGAAACGACAATTCCAATTACCGCCTATGCAATGAGATAAGACAGAAATTAGATTCGATATCATTTCAATGAGTCGAGAATTGTTCGTCTATTTCAACACCAGATAAATTGAAATTCAACAGATCAGGTGTCTGGGGAGCGTTGAGAACAATTCGAATTATCTTCATCTCAACCTTGGGAGACATGAAATATAATATCCGTAAATTGCTTAGAATGTACATTAAGAATCAGATGTAAAGAAGTCTTCATTGGGAAAGGTCGGCATTTGAAACCACTAGATTCGTTTGAACTGCCTAATTCTTGATTCTTCCCAAGATTTGTTTCTGATTCATGATCGACACCCATTCTTCACATTTTCACGTGACATTGGGGCGAATTGTGATGAACGTCGATCAAGGTAAGAATGGCGTACTATATAATTATCAAAAAAAACTTGTTCACAAAATTCATCTGAAATATAATTGACCTTCTCATGAATTTTACCTCTGAGGTGTTATTCTTTAAGTTCAATGATCATAAATTTTATTGTGTTCAGTTTTCTGCTTCAGCCTCATTAAAAGGATTATAGTTCGAAGTAGGAAATGAAGCAATGGTTTGTTATTGACCACATCTTGCTTTGGAAAGAAATTGAGAAAACAATATGGAAATTATACCATGTGATTCACGAAGACCATCCATTGAAAAAAACTCAGTTGAGTTTTTGTCTAAGAGACAAAAATTTCATATTTATTGAACTGGTTATACATCATGCCGTTTTCCAAATGTTATCTTGCTTTGGAAAGAAATTGAGAAAACAATATGGAAATTATACCCTGTGATTCACGAAGACCATCCATCAAAAACAACTCAGTTGAGTTTTTGGCTAAGAAACAAAAATTTTATATTTATTGAACTGGAGACATGCCGTTTTCCAAATGTAATTCGATCAATAATCAATATTTTCATTCATTATGAGTTTTATCATTCATATTCTGTATAATTTCAATTTATCAATTCCTTTTCTTGGGATAATTCATCAGAAATGAGAAATAACAAACGATTTTTCTAAACTGAGGCTTCATTCAATTTTCTCAGCAATTCAATTGAAGATAAATTTCTTTGTTTCCACCAGAAGATACAACAGGGTTCAATCCCTGAAAGCGTTAAATAGCTAGTTCGTCATAAAGACACACACAAAAACCTCATAACCCCTATTTTTTGAGCGCTCGTACTAATTACACGAGGGCTATATGATTTCGTCAAGATGTCTGTATTTTTCGACTATGTTCGACTCACTGATGACGAATCCGTCGAAAAATTCGAGTCTGTCCGTCCGTCCGTCTGGCCGTATACACGATAACTCTCGAACGGAATGTCCTAGAAACTTGAAATTTTCAGGATAGGTTTGAATCTCGAGTTGAGTTCGTTATTGGGCAAAATGCACCCAGAGGTTCCGTAAATATGGCCGCTCGAAATTTTGTTTTCCTGATTACTTCGAAACTACTCATTCGATCGAAGTGAAATTTTGCACTCAGATGAAGAATTGGGTGTTCAAGCTACATGAAAAACTTTGTCCAGCTCGCATGACCAGAACCATAGAAACCATAGAAAGTTATAACTTTGTAATAGAAAGGCCTAAGAACTTGAAATTTTCAGGAAAGGTGTGGGTCTCGAATGTTGCGGTCACGTTCATCAATGAGCAAAATTAGACTAGGGGTTCCGTAAATATGACCGTTTGAAATTCAGTTTTCTTGATAATTTCAAAACTATGGATTTGATCGTGACGAAATTTCGTCTTCAAATTGAGAATGATATATTCGAGCTACATTTTTTCCAGATCGCATGATCAGAAACATAGAAACCATAGAAAATCATAACTTTCGAACGTAAAGGCCTAGGGACTTGAAATTTTCAGGATAGGTTCGAATCGCAAATTTCGTGGTCACGTCCATCAATGAGCAAAATTAGACTTGGGGTTCCGTGAAGATAGCCGTTCAAACTCTTTTTTTCCTGATACCTAATTTCGAAACTACCTATTGGATTGGAATGAAATTTCGCACATAGATGGAGAATAATGTATTCAAACTATGTGTGTTTGTCCAGATCGCATTTCCAGGACCATAGATAGAGAAGAAAATTCTAGTGAATTATCGAAATAAAAATTGGTCACCTGAAGCACTGACGTGAAGTCTGGATTTTCGCCTTAGTTTGAAATTTTCTTTGACAGCTGTCAAAATCTTTCCGATTGGTTTCTAAAACTGGAGAATGCGAATGTACCTACCAGGTGGATGAACGAGCGCTCAAAAGCTCCTGACTTCACGGCAGTGCTTTTCGTAATTTTTCAAATTGAAAACCCCCCTTTTTCATTCCCTCGATTGGATTTACGTTAAAAAATATTGTATGACTGTGATACATAGGCACCACAGATCTGAATTGAATTTTTTTTGATATATTGAGCATACTCACATTTTCTGTCTACATTACGATCTTTTTGAAATAAAAATGAAGAAAACCAGAATTCAAAATCTCATTAGATATAAATTGTGTATTATAATTACCTTAAAAAAAGATCACAGAAAGGTAAACGAGAAGTAGAAATAGTATTTCACGGCATATTTCAGAGCAGTACCTAGAGGATGTGTTCTCTGAATCCACTGTTTTGCAACGTAAATTCCATCTCCATGAGAACAAAGAAAAAAAAAGTTCTATAGAGAACAAAATGAATTTTGAGGGTTTTTTCATGCCTCACTGAATAGAGATTGAATATTTCATTTTATTTTTTTATCGATCAGAGGAGACTTCTGATAGAAGAGATCGTGGAAAGAAAATTTGGGATAGGAATTATTACGAACGAACAGCTGGTAACTGATGAACCGATTAATTTAATCGAATTCAATTGTCATCATTACATTCGAAACTGAAAACCAATGAATAAAATTTAAATGTCTACTTCTAACAACCAATATAATGGTCCACAAAAGATAAGGAAGTTCAGAAATATTGTGACCGTCTCAAAAGTTGCTGATTCTTGTCCACCACATGTTCATTTATGGGTTATCAAATATCTTATACCTGAATGGTTTTTTTGCTCCTCGTTTGATAACTTTTTCAGTTTCAGGTCAATTCATGATGTTTGCGTTTCTAAGAGTTTTGGATCAGTTATTGTTTTAAGTTCCTACAATCAACTTTGATTCAAAATCTGAAAATTTGTTTTGCAATAATGCCTAGGAGTAAACTTAGTGCGCATGAAGCCGATAGGGCTATTGGTGTGATCGATGTGGGACGTAATCAGAGAGATGTTGCAAATTTCTTTCATGTAAGTGAGAACGTCGTTCCTTGATCGTTCATCGATATCGAGAAACTGGAAACGTGACCGAAAGATCGAGAAGTGGACGACAAAGATCTACTTCTCCTGCACAAGATCGGTTTCTGACTGTGTCTACCCGTGGAGAGCCTTTGAGTACTTGTAGAATCGTGCAACAACGGCTTTTGAACGCTTCTGGTGTTTTGGTTTCGCTTGAAACAGTTCATCGAAGACTTCGTGACGTCAATCTACATTATCGACGACTTTTGAGAAGGATTCCGCTAACTCAATATCATGTCCGACTTCGATTGGAATGAGCACGAGAATTAGTTCGAGATGTAGACGGTTTTCGGATAGTCGGCGTGTTCGGGTATGGACCCATCCTCTGGTCTGGTGCCCATAAATCGAAGATGAGTTCAGGAAGTTCATCCGTTCAGAGGTGGTACTGTTTTGAAATAGTGGAATCCTTCTCAAAAGTAGTCGAGAATGAAGATTAACGATTCGAAGTCTTCGGCGAACTGTTTTAAGCAAAACCAAAACACCAGAAGCGTTCGAAAGCCGCTGTTGCATGATTCTACATGCACTTGAATACTCAGTCACAGTCAGAAACCGCTCTTGTGTAGGAGTAGTAGATCTTGGGCGCCCACTTCTCGGTCTTTATTCACGTTTTCAGTTTGTCTTTAATCGCCTATTTTTGTTTCAAGAACTGGGGAACTACCCCAGAATACGATGCGTTAGTTGGATGACTGAAGATTGGCATAGTATACCGTCCTTATCACATCATCAAAAGTTCAGTGAATAAAAGAAGACTTCAGCTTTTTACCCAGCTGGTCCACATGATTTCTTCATTTCAAATTTCTGCAACCCCAAGAAAGAATTTGTATTTAGGTTCTAGGAAACTGGAAAAGGATTTCGACTCACTTCACTATGTTCAAACTTTTTTTGGAAAAATAATATGAATGTGTTTGTTTATAACTATTTTCTTTCCTGTGAGAAAGCTCATAAATCAGAAATTGTGTCGACTTCGTTGGGTGATAATCGGAGCGTTTCAACGGAAAATGAAATTTATACCTACTTTTATTTTTTGGCACAGTACATATTCGGGAAATATATAATTCGATTTTTGGGATACTACTGAATAGTTTAATCTGATGTTGTGGATCTTATGGTCAAATTCACCCAATATCTCATATGTACCCATACATTTCATTAATTCAAATGATCACGAACATATCCAGTTCCTTTCTACGAATTTAAATCGCTCCTTCTATTCATTTAAGTAACAGTTCCGTTCCTTTCGAAACGATCGATTTCAAAGGTCTCACAACCATTACTGAGTATAAAATAAATAGCAAACACGCCTACATAATTCAAGACTTCTCGCTCACCTTGTATAGAATTCTCCGAGAAATGTCAACCTGAAATAAACCAATGAAACTCGGTCAGTCTAATGAGAACACAAATCTGTCCCAAATAAGGGAGTTCGAATTCGTAACCCTTAGCTACCCCGATGGTAAATCCAAATATAGTAGTGTGCGTCGCGGAACTTGGTAACCGCGCGTGCGAAGCGTTAGTCTATGCACGAATAAGGAACACGAAGAACTGAACTGATCACTTCTCACGTCGCGGCGCCGATATCAACAATTACGGCGGGGAGTTCGATTCGGAAGAACTCGCCTACGCTCGCTATATGCACTCCGGACTCTCGGAATTAAATTGATGCAGAGATTCAATTAGAGGATTAAATAGGAGGAAAGGCCTTTTTTCGCCAGGGATAATTGGCAATTCAGTTCATAAGTTTATGTGCTATAAAAGGTGTCGTTTTATTACTTGATTCAATTGTGTCGTTATTTGGTTGCTCATCATGCGATCATGATTGTCTTGTTAAGTTGTTTAGCGATGGTGTTCTTTCCTAGTCGTCTTGGACGTTCACACATCAATAGACCTCTGGGGACATCCTTGATCCATGAACCTTGAACATGGCTATATCTAGTAAAATAGTTTCATAAGAACTATTGACCACGTCCACTGTAGATAATATTGACTGTGTAAACAAGTACGAGGGGACACATCATATCGATGGTTATCTGGAATTTTATGTTATCTTTTCTATGCGTCCTATATTGTAGGGCTTCTTCCCATTTCATTATTAACTATCATACTTCGTTTATTCTGGTCTCGAATTCGGTTCATTCGTACCACAATGCGATTGTTCGTCATGCGATAATAGGGATGAAGAATTTTTTAAAGGATTCTTTTTTTAAGAGAACGAGGGGTGAAACGAGGTGATGAACCTTCTTAGACATCCCATGAAGCTGGCTAGTGTCAGATTTTAGTGAATAAACATGTCATGTGGCTGGTATAATTTCAAATCCTAGATATGATATTCCCTGTGCCCGAGTACTTAAATATTGGTCGAATGTTCTCTTCTGAATATGAAGTTTTCGGTTTGTATACGATTCAGAAATTCGTTTTTGAGCGCTCGTACTACTTACACGAGGGCTATATCATTTCGTCACGATGTCTGTATTTTTCGAATTTTGAACCGAAAATGGTCTCAATCGACTATGTTCGACTCACTGATGATGAATCCGTCGGAAAATTCGAGTCTGTCCGTCCGGCCGGCCAGCGGGCCGGCCGTCCGTAGGCACGATAACTCTCGAACGGAACAACCTACAGACTTGAAATTTTCAGTATGGGTTCAGTTCCCGAATGCCTCAGTTGAGTTCGTTAATGGGCCAAATTCCACCAGGGGTTCCGTAAATATGGCCATTCAAAGTTTTGTTTCCCTGATTACTTGAAAACTACAAATTTGATTGAGATGAAATTTTGCACTCAAATGGAGAATGAGGAGTTCAAGCTACATGTGAAATTTTGTCCAGATCGCATGATCAGAACAATATTTTTTATTTTTTTTTTTTTTATTTTTATTTATTTATATCCCGACTCTCCTAGGTCTCTGTGAGATCCCTCAGAAGCTCAGAGCTTGTGCGAGTTAGAAGACCCGGTTGTGTTCTGTGTAGGCTTTGTTACTGTGTCCTTACGCCACCTGAGGCACAGCACTGTTAATTGTTTACCCAACAGTGAATGGTGAAACCGTGCTCCATGTCAGAAAATGTCTTTCCCGACCGGAGGATTCGAACCCGGGACCAATCAAGGAGACCGGCACCGAAGTCAAATGCACAAACCACTACGCCACGGCCCCGTATAATATAATATAAACCATAGAAAATTGCAACTTTTGAACGGAAACGCCTAGGGACTCGAATTTCGTGATCACGTCCATCTATGAGCAAAATTATACCAGGCGTTCCGTAAATATGGTCGTTTTCTAGATAATTTCAAAACTACATATTCGATCGTGACGAAATTTTGTATACTAATGGAGAATGATATATTCAAGCTATATTTCTCCAGATCACATGACCTGATCCATAAAAACCATAGAAAATCATAACTTTCGAACGGAAGGCCTAGGGACTTGAAATTTTCAGGATAGGTGTGGATCTGAAATATCGCGTTCACGTTTATCAATGAGCAGAATTATACTAGGTGTTGCGTTAAAATAAACGCAACAAGGAGCGACCCACAAAATCCATATCCAAGCAAGAATTTCTCCGTAATCAACACTTCTTCACATCACGTGGGGTTCCCTGTTTCAAGTGCAGCCACCTGCATCTTACGCGTCACAAGCGCCCTAAAGTTTTGTTTATGTTATCTTCACCGATTTTACGATAACAGTCAGCGTTTCATCTTCGGAGGAATTCTTCAGTCAAATCACAGTCAGTTACGTTTCGTCGTCGTAGAAATGCGTTAGTCAAAAACGCTCAAGAGTTCCGTTCCATCTTCGGAGGAATTCTTTAGTCAAACCGCAGAAAAGTTACATTCCATCTTCCAAGAAATGCGTTAGTCAAAACGCAACAGTTTTTTCGTCCCATCTTCGGAGGAATTCGTTTGTCAATTACGCACAGTTTTCGTACGTAACTCACGTAATTTCTGAAGTTCTACTTCATTCTTCTCTCCAAAATCAGGGTCAGTCAGTACCCCCCGTTAAGTGTTAAGTTGGTAGTGTCCTACAAAATTCCCGAAGCAGCCAAAGGAAACTTTCAGTCCAGACTGGTCCATCTACGAAGTTTAGCTGTTTTCTGTTGGACCTGTACAATTAAAGCAGGGCTGTTTCAGATTATCAAATCCAGGAAAATAAGGTCAGAAAATTCCATTGTTTTACTCAAACACTGTCATAAAATTACCGAAGACAAGTAAAGAAACCCAATCTTTAACTCGTAAAGACTCTATGAATTCTCGTTCTTGTTTGAAAAGGTGGTCCTATTCAAACCAAAAACATTAATCTTTCTCCTTGTTTGTAAAAGTGCTTCAAATTGATTTTAAGTAGATACATTTCCTTTAAGTTTGTATATAGTAATTTGAGATCAATGTAAATATATTGTTTTTCACTTTTAAATGCAATTGGTCTCTTTATTCACCTTGCAATTATTATCCCTGCCAAAAGTCACATTTTTAGACGCTGCAAACAGTGCATAATCAGCGACACAAGGTAGTGCGCTGCTCATCATTAAGCGGGTGAGAATTATTACTCTAATTTTGTACTCGCAACACTAGGGGTTCCGTAAATACGGTCGTTTGAAATTTTGGTTTCTCGATCATTTCGAAACTACGGGTTCGATCGAGATGAAATTTTGTATTTTAATCGAGAATGATATATTAAAACAATATTTTGTCCAGATCTCATGACCAGAACCATACAAATTTGTAACTTTTGAACGGAAAATCCTAGGAACTTGAAATTCTCAGGGTGGGTTCGGATCGCGAATATCGCGGTCACGTTCATCAATGAGCAAAATAAGACTAGGGGTTCCGTAAATATGGCCGTTCAAAATATTCTTTTGCTGATAGTTCCGAAAATACTGAGCGGATTGGGATGAAATTTTGCACCTGGCTGAGTAATAATGTATTCAACCTACGTGCAAAATTTTGTCCAGATAGCACTACCAAGACCATAGATACCGAAGAACATTCTAGCGAATTATCGAAAAAAAATTGATCAGCTGAAGCACTGACATGAAGTCTGGAGTTTCGCCTAAGTTTCAGAATTTTTTTGACAGCTGTCGAAAATTCCTTCAATTGATTTCTGAAACTGGAAAATGCGAATCTACCTACAAGATCCTGCCTTCATGGCAGTGCTTTTCTAAATTTTTTTTTCATAACCTCTTCACATTTACCTTTTCCTAGGGCCGTTAGTAGACTTATTGGTCTATAATCACTTCTGCTATTTTCCATCTTGCGGAAAGGGCTCTGTTCGCATTACACCATTCACTATTGATGAGCCATGCTATTTCTCTCTTGGCATCTTATTCAGTATGAAGTTTGTAATTTCGTCATTGCATGGTCATTTTCGCGTCTTCAAAATCTTTATTATTTCATTCATCACCATCATCTATTCACCGAGGCATCCTGTATGACCTCAGAGTGAAAAGTAAACTTATTACTTAAAAAAGTAAAAGTAAATTTATTACTCTGAGTGTATGACCAATGTCTTTTTCACGTTTTAAGACTTTTATATAACGATTTAAATGAATATAATTATGAAAAAAGACAAATTCAAGCCTTTTTTTCGAAAAATAAACTTATGGAAAAAAAACGCACACGCGGCGTCCGAGGCTCTGCGTATGAGTATCTCATTCCCAGTTAGAGGTTCATTGCTGAAATGTATGAACCTATTAGTATCATTCCCTACATCATAACAATGCCAAATCACTTTGTCGCCAAAAAATCGTCCTTTGCAGGAAGTGGTGGGGGGCATTTTTCCAAAAATTGACAAAATTTTTCAATTATCAAAGAAGTCGGATAAAATGTGCTTATATGGAGTTTCTTAAGATATAATCGCTTGCCCTGCAAAGGCATATTCACCATTATGTTCCGTTACATTTTACTTGGAAACTGTCGCGAAAATCAAAAAAGTGCTTCATATAAGGGGTCTTCCTCAGAAACCGACGATTCAGATGGTTTTTTCCAAATTTCAATTGGCCTAATGATTTCCTCAAAAAATAGGAAAATTTGCTATCACACCCGGTTAGCCGCGACTGACCGTGGAGATGCGAGTGAGGCTCACTTTGATGGATAAACGGTTGCCTGGGCAGAAATAAACGACCTTTTGGATCGAGCGTTCATAGGATCGTTTTTCGGTTGGACCATGCCATATATTCATTGTTCGTGCATTCTGATGATGAATTAGAATGATTTGATTTCTTTCAATTTGTGGATTGAAAAACAAATAGGGACACACATATATTTGTTAATTTACAATTACTTATTGAGTTCAGTTTGGTATTTACATTCGTCCTGAAATTATCGCTCATTTGAATTTGTACTTAAAAGATTTCCTCAACTCCGGAATCTTGGACTAGAAATCGTATTCAAATCTGCAAAGGAGCATAAGTTGTTATCTATGCTTTCTAGTTTCAAAATTGATATATCTTACATGTCATCATAAATCCGATTCAAATATCACTGTCAGATGAAGAATGTTCAGCAGGATGGAATTTGGAAAAGTTTGTGTTTTATTGCCACATGCTTTTTGGGCCATACATTTGCAAGAGCCAATACAAGGAATTTTTTTCCCCTTACAGGAACACATAGGTCCGGTGCAATCTGGAATAAAAATGCCCATGTATAAATAGAAGATATTTATCAGATATTCGATATACAGGGTGTTTCATGAGTATTTGCCCATCCAGACCTTTCAGAAAAGTTGCTTGTTTTGTATCCCAAGGCTCTTAGTTTGGGAGATACAGGGTATTTATGGATTTTGTCCTGAATTTACGATAGCAGTAATTCTAGAATCTGAAGTCCGATTTTGATGAAATTTCATGGAGTTGTTCATTTCAGAAAGTCCTTTCGAGTAGCTCACGCAATATCAATATTTTCAGGACATCACTCAGAATATCGTGGTTTATCTCAAGCCTCAAAATCTGTATTTTCTACATCACTTAGAGAAATTTCGTTAGTACCATGAAAAAATCACGAAAAGCACTGCCGTGAAGGCAGGAGCTTTTGAGCGCTCGTACATGCACCTTGTAGGTAGATTCGCATTTTCCAGTTTTAGAAATCAATTGAAGGAATGTTTGACTGCTGTCAAAAAAATCCTGAAACTTAGGCAAAACTCCAGACTTCATGTCGGTGCTTCAGCTGATCAATTTTTTCCGATAATTCGCTAGAATTTTCCACGGTATCTATGGTCTTAATGATGCGATCTGGACAAAATTTTGCACGTAGTTTGAATACATTATTCTTGAGCTAGGTGCATAATTTCATTCCAATCCGATCAGTAGTTTCGAAACTATCAGGAAAAAAATATCTTGAACGGCCATATTTACGGAACCCCTAGTCTAATTTCGCTCATTGATGAACGTGACCGTGAAATTTGCGATCCAAACCCACCCTGAAAATTTCAAGTTCCTAGGCCTTTCCGTTCAAAAGTTAGAATTTTCTATGGTTTCTATGGTTCTGGTCATGTGATCTGGACAAAATTTTGCTTCAATATATCATTCTCGATTAAAATACAAAATTTCATCTCGATCGAATCCGTAGTTTCGAATTTATCGAAAAAACAGAATTTCAAAGGACCGTATTTACGGAACCCCTTGTATAATGTTGCTCATAGATGAACGTGATCACGACATTCAAGATCCACACCTATGCTGAAAATTTCAAGTCCCTAGGCGTTTCCGTTCAAAAGTTACAATTTCTATGGTTTCTATGGTTCTGGTCATGCGATCTGGACAAAATTCCAGATGTGGCTTGAACACCTCATTTTATATTCGAGTGCAAAATTTCATCTCGATCAAATCTGTAGTTTTCAAGTAATCAGGGAAACAAAACTTTGAACGGATATATTTACGGAACCCCTGGTGGAATTTGGCCCATTAACGAACTCAACTGAGCCATTCGGGAACTGAACCCACACTGAAAATTTCAAGTCTCTAGGTTGTTCCGTTCGAGAGTTATCGTGCTTACGGCCGGACGGACGGCCGGACGGACAGACTCGAATTTTCCGACGGATTCGTCATCAGTGAGTCGAACATAGTCGATTGAGACCATTTTCGGCTCAAAATTCGAAAAATACAGACATCGTGACGAAATGATATAGCCCTCGTGTAAGTAGTACGAGCGCTCAAAAATACATAACTCAATCTAAGGAATTCAATTTTCACTTTGAATGGCACACTTGTTACAAGCGAGTAGCGAATAGATATAAATTATCCTATCTTGTAAGTTGGATCAAACTGCACACAGTGTGTAAGAATTTGATTGAAATCGGTTCAGTATTTTAGCCTGTGTATAGAAAATAAAGCGAAAACGGACTTTTTGTGTTGAAACCATGTTAAGATGCTTTAATATTGAAATTCAAAAGGAATACACCGTTTGTGTACTTTTGGTGAGGTAAGGTCAAAAAAATATGAATAAATCGTAATCGTGATAATAAATTATGAATATTAAAATGGAAAATGAATTCTATTGAAGATTTTTATTGCAAATTTGCAAATCCGAAGTTTCGATTACAATTCATAAATTACCCCATACGACATTGGACAGCATTGGACAATTCATTTTTTTTATGGTCTAGATCGGTGTACAATATAGCAGAGTTGTCACAATTACCGCAGAAAAAATGAAGTGGCGAGTTCAAGCCAAATTTTCTGCTTGTTATTATTGTCCTTTTCTTAATATATAAAACAAAGTCGGGTTTGTTCCAACACTTATAACTCGAGAACGGCTGGACCGATAATCATGGTTTTTGATTTGTTGTATTCGTCCCAGTCCCGAATAGGGGAATAACTATTGAAAACATCGGAAAATTGTCGAAAAAATAAAATAAAAGAAAGAAAATTTTTCAATACAAAATGTTCATAGATTTCGTTAATGTCATGACTATAGAAAAATGTCAGTAATGAAATATATTGATTGTCAAATATTTATGCTGGGACTCTTGGCGGTAGCTTCGGCATACAGAACTTTGTCGGCGGAGGCTGTCCAAGGGATTGCTGGCTTCCCACCAATCGACCTACTGGTGGCGGAAAGATGCAACCTACGGCCCGCGAATAGAATTCTCTTGGCCCGCCAATGAATTTTTTCAAACATGACGCACCCCCAAATTTGGTCTATAAAGATACCACAACAAATAATATTCATGTAGCAACAATATCAGTCCCACCTATTATTAATGCTATTGTGGAAGAAACGCAACCCCAGGTGTCTCATTAGTTAAAATATAGGGACTGGGTGAACGAGCTCTCAAAAGCTCCTGACTTCACGGCAGTGCTTTTCGTAATTTTTATAATTCATTTTTATAACCATATTTTATGGACGGATGAAAGTCGATTCAGCAGCCATGGTGAACCGAATAGAAGAAAATCCCCATTTCTGGTAGGATGAGAATCCACACGACATTAGGCTGATTCAGCAACAAGAACATTTTGGGGTAAACGTCTTGTGTGGTATTGTAGGACGTCATTTAATAGGGCCATAATTCTATGAATGCTCATCAACTGGGCAAAAGTATCTAATTTCCTTGAAAACGTGTTGCCAGGTTTACTAAAAAATGTGCCCTGCAAATAAGACGAAATATCTGGCTACAGCAAGATGGGACTCCATGTCATAACACTGCCATTGCAAAGTGTTATTTAGATCAAGAATTCGAAAATTAATGAGTAGTAACTAATGGTCCTATCAGATATCCCCCAAGATCGCCCATGGATAACTTTCTGTGAGGCACCCTGAAAGATATGGTTTAAAAAACTGATTCTAATAATTTGAACAATTCAGAAATTAAAATAAACGCATGCGCCGATGTAAACAAAAGTATTCTCGCAGAAATAACTCGTAATGAAATGAGGAAAAGATATAATTTATGTATAGAAAGATTATAACGGTTAAAAAAATCGTTTATTGTTATTAAAATATATTATTTATTGAACAACAACATAGACTCCTTGAATTTAAGAAACAAAATCATATCTATGACTCTAAATCAAGGCATACTGCCACAATACAAAAAAAAATAAATGAAACAGAATCAACATAAAACACGCTTCAGATCGCTTATGATTTGAAATGGAAAAAAAATGGTATTTGGAAAAACAATCAGCTTGAAATAATCTTCAGAATGGCATAATAAAAAAATTATAAAAAGCACTGCCGTGAAGTCAGGTGAGCGATCGTTCATCCACCCTGTAGTTAGATTAACGAACAATAACGATCAAAACTACGGCATTCGAGATCCGAACCTACCCTGAAAATTTTAAGTTTTCAGGTCGTTCCCTTCGAGAGTTATCGTGTATAAAGCCGGTCGGACGAACAGACTCAAATTTTTCGACAGATTCGTCATCAGTGAGTCAAACCATGTCGATTGAGACCATTATTTTCGGCTCGAAATTCTAAAAATATTGACCTATGGTCTTGGTAATGCGATCTGGACAAAATTCAGCACTTAGTTGAATACATTATTATTCAACTATGTGCAAAATTCCATTTCAATCAGAGGTTTTTAAATTATCAGGAAAAATATATTCGATTTCGAGACCCACACCTATCTTGAAAATTTCAAGTCCCTAGACCTTTCCGTTTGAAAGTTGGAAGTTCCGTTTGAAAGTTATAATTTTCTATGGTTTCTATGGTTCTGGTCATGTGATCTGGACAAAATTGCATGTAGCTTGAACACGTCATTTTCAATCTGATTACAAAATTTCATCTCGATCGCATCTGTAGTTTCGAAGTGATCAGGAGGAAAAAAATTCGAACGGCCATATTTACAGAACCCCTGGTGGAATTCTGCCCATTGGCGATCCCAACTGTGGCATTCAGGAACTGAAACCACACTGAACATTTTCAAGTCTCTACGTCTCTACGAAAATGATATAGCCCTCGCGTTAGTAGGACGAGCGCTCAAAAAGTATGATCCTGGGAAAAAGTTTGACGGCTTTGCGACGCCTTGCATCTTTATTTTTTTCGCCGACTTTCAGGCCCATCTCAATTCAACATTGACTTGTATGAAACGCTGTTCACAGAATAAAAAATGTTTTGGTCGTTTTCGAGAAAATTGGGTTCACCAAGAATACCAAGATAAGTGCACCCAGTACATGAGACTGTGTTATCTGAGGCTTAGTTTAAAAGGTTTTTATAATTATAATAGTTCCTTTCAGGACAATGGGTCATAATCGCATATGCTCATCAAACAACGGAACTTAACGGATCTCCCAGGACATAGAGTATGATTCGTCTCTTTCAAAAAATGATCTTAGAAATCAGCGATGCGCTTTTTTGAGCGCTCATACTATTTACAAGAGGGCTATATCATTTCGACACGATGTCTATATTTTTCGAATTTTGAGGCAGAAAATGGTCTCAAACGACTATGTTCGACTCACTGATGACGAATCCTTCGAGAAATTCGAGTCTGTCCGTCCGTCCGGCCGTCTGTCCGTATACACGATAACTCTCGAACGGAATGTCCTAGAAACTTGAAATTTTCAGGGTAGGTTTAAATCTCGAATGCCGCAATTGAGTTCGTAATTGGGCAAAATTCGCCCAGGGGTTCTACTCGAAATTTTTTCTTCTTGATTACTCCGAAACTACAGATTCGATCGAGGTGAAAGTTTGCATTCAGATGGAAGAATCAGAAAAATTCAGAGAATGATGTGTTCAAGATACATGCAAAATTTTGTCCAGCTCGCATGACCAGAACCATAGAAACCATAGAAAATTATAACTTTGTAATGGAGAGGCCTAGGGACTTGAAATTTTCAGGATAGGTGTGGATCTCGAATGTCGCGGTCACGTTCATCGATGAGCCAAATTAAACCAGGGGTTCCGTAAATATGGTCGTTTGAAATTTAGTTTTCTCGATAATTTCAAAACTACGGATTTGATCGTGACGAAATTTTGTATTTCAATGAAGAATGATCTATTCAAGCTACATTCTTTCCAGATCGCATCACCAGAACCATAGAAACCCTAGAAAATCATAACTTTCGGACAGAAAGGCATAGGGACCTGAAATTTTTAGGATAGGTTTGGACCGCGAATTTCGCGGTCAAGTTCATCAATGAGCGAAATTAGACTAGGGGTTTCGCAAATATGGCCGTTCAAAATATTTTTTCCAGATAATTTGGAAACTACTGATTGGATTGGAATGAAGTTTCGTACATAGATGAACAATAATGTATTCAAACTACATAAGAAATTTTGAGATCGCATTACAAAGATCATAGATACTGTAAAAGTTTCGCCTTAGTTTGAAAATCTTTTCAACAGCTGTCAAAAATTTCCTCGAGTGGTTTCTAGAACTGGAAAATGCGAATCCACCTACAAGGTGCATGTACGAGCGCTCAAAAGCTCCTGCCTTCACGGAAATGCTTTTCGTCATTTTTTTTCTCAAAGGTACGAATAAATTAATTCATATTGCATTAAGTCCATTGACGTCTTCCCTGTATGTGTCTATGTTTGTCTGTCTTGTTTATTGCTATGTGAATCATCTCGCTGATATTTCTTCGATAGTTGTCACTTTCATGGTCTTATATTTTAGTTTCTTCGAAATTAAATTTGTGTCCTTCTTTTCGGGCATGTGAAATGAGTGCAGTTTTTTCCCAATGTCTGATGTTGTTGCAGCATCGTTCTAACCTTGTCTGTCAGTAACGGTTTCGTATGTCCAATATAGGTCTTGTCGCAATTCAATTAGTAATATTCAACTCCACATAAATCTCATTACCATCAGAGAAAATCGAATCGAACGTTATTGACCTTACAGTGGAACACAGAATATAATATAGGAGCGATGGGTTCTGTCTCATTATGGCCTGAATCATCAACAGTTCATTGAATTTTTTGTACTGAAAAATCTAATACATATGCCGTTCTTGATTTTGTATTGGTATCAATTCACTGTTGCAAATGGATATTCTGAAAACCTATATAGATATTCAGAATTTCAGTTGCGACAGTTTCCAGGGAGTATTATCCTGGAGAAATAGAGAAAATTTAAAATTTTTGTCTTATTTTCAACCCTCAAATACTTCTTGGACATCACTATCTATACTTCACTGGTATTCTGCTATCTTTCTATTCAATTTTGAATATGTATTAGTTTCATGAGTGAAAAATTCCTCGACGACGTCTGTTGTGTAAATAATTTCGGTGAAACGTGAGATTCATAAAACACTATACCTTCGGTATGTCCGAGTAACTGTAATAGCCCACATATTTCCAAACTTCGGATATTAATGGCGCTCTAAAGTTCGGACATATATTTGTTATTGGAGCGATGAACAAAATCGCTTTAATACATTCATCTCCTCTTCTTTCATTTTCCATTTACGAGTCCGGCACCGTACCGGAAAATTAAGAAAAATAATATCAGGATCGGGTTGAGAATTTTGGTTAAAATTTTGCATTCAAGAAAACAGAAGACGTATGAAAGGTATGTATAGAAAATAGGTCGATTTTTGGTTAGAAATGAATATGAATAAAATAAAATCATGTTAAAAAGTTTCAATAGAAAAGAATATTAACAATGAAAATATGCGTTCATTGATTTTCTCTCAGTAACATTTCAGACAAAGAAAAAATGAAACTATTCTCTTGCTGGTGAGGTCTACTATTCTCTACAATATTATGAAGAGGTGAATTTTTTGTTTCTTTCCATGTAACGGCTAATCTCTGGAACCGAACCAATTCTGAAAATGTTTCACCTCTAGTATCCTCAAGGAATATAGGCAATATTTGTTTCGATAAAATGAGTTTGCAGTTCGAAGTTTTAATATTTGTGAATCATTTCAAGAAACACAGGACGACACAGATTCATTTTGATTTTTTTATGTAAAGGGGTGTTTCAATAAGAGCGCAAGATTTCAGTGTTCGATGAAACAAGGTTTTCTGCAACAAAGTATTGAAATATTTATTGATTTAGAAAAAAATACATTTGGGAATTATGTATAAAATAAAAAATATTGTAAATGGCCGCCACGGTTTGCTGGCATATGCGTCCCCTTTTGACGAAATTTTCCATTACGTTATTGAATACATGTGGTGGTATTTTATTGATACAGCGTCTAATTTCGGCTTTCCATGCTTCCATGGTTTCAGGCTTATTGGCATAGACCTGTGACTTCAGATAACCCCACAGCCAGAAGTCTAAAAGCGTTAAATCGTAAGAGAGAATTCTGGTCACCAAAACGAGAAATTACACAACCAGAATTGGCTGTGGGGTTATCTGAAGGCACAGGTTTATGCCAATAAGCCTGAAACCATCGAAGCATTGAAAGCCGAAATTAGACGCTGTATCAATGATAATGAAATACCACCACATGTATTCAATAACGTTATGGAAAATATCGTCAAAAGGTAACGCATATGCCAGCAAAGCCATTTACAATATATTATGTTTCATACATAATTCCCAAATGTATTCTTTATAAATCAATGAATTTTTCAATACTTTGCTACAGAAAACCATGTTTTATCGAACACTGAAATCTTGCGCTCTTATTGAAACACCCTTCATGATTCACGTCCAAGCTTATCGAAAGATTATTTGGAAAAAATTCAAACCTCAAGTAGAAGGAAATGATATGGCATTAGTTGAAGATAACCTAAATTATGTTGAATTCGCAAGGTTCAACAGCATATGAATTTCATAGAAGGTATTTCAATTCCGAATCTCAATGGAGACTGAAGGATACAGATTAATTTGGACATTTCTATATGCCACATGTCCAAGGTGATCGGAGGAATATTACGATGAAACTCAGATCTAAAGTAGTACAGGTAATAAGAGGAAATGATTGTTACCTTCATTCATTACCCATCATGTATAAAATGTTGAATTCACAAGGTTGAATAGAAGAGCCATTTAAAAATATAAGTAGCAATATTTCAAAATCATTTTACAGAAGAAGAAAAACGGATACAGATTCATTTGAATGTGAATTTGAAATTTCGCATAATGATGATAGCAGATCAGAATTTGTTTTTACGCGCTGGCTTCTATGAACTACGTGTTTTTTGCCTAGAGTTTTAGAATTTGGAGACGAGAACGGTCTAAAGTTGTAATTGCAGTACATAATTCGTAGTCAAACTCACTTTTGTCCGCCTGTCCGTCCGTAAAATCGAAAAAAAAAGTGATTCGATAGCTCGGTGATTCAAACAATATTCAAGAATTATTCCGAAAAAGAGTGGCACCTTGATATTCGAAGACAATATTTTTCTCCTGTGGATAGCTTGTATTGAATGGAAATACGCACCAACTGAATACCTAAAATCAGAATATTTGTTTAGGAAATACAGGGTGACACAGGATTACACCGTCAAAAGTTCAGGATCGTTTTTTCGGAAAAAAAAATAAGATTTTTTATTCCCCTAATCATGTGCTCTAATCTGCGTCGTTTTCGAGATACCGGGTGTCGAAGTTTTTAGACAAAATGAATTTTTTTTTGATTACTCAAAAACCTTTTGTTTTATTTTAATGTAACTTGGCATGCACTTTTGAGACAATGAGAGTGAAATTATTATTTGCAGTGAAGGCCCAAAGGATAATCTAATGGATATCATGACAAACCATTAATCCATAATATGTTCATCCCTTCCGTAAATATCAAAAATAATTAATTTTTCATCATCATTTTTTATATCCCGCTTTTTTGAGAAAAAAATTGGAAACCGCTTCCATGTATGTTACAGAAAAAACCAATAACTGAATTCAAGAAAGGGGATAATCATACGAAAAAATTACGAAAAGCACTGCCGTGAAGGCAGGAGCTTTTGAGCGCTCGTACATGCCCTTGTAGGTAGATTCGCATTTTCCAGTTTTAGAAATCAATTGAAGGAATTTTCGGCAGCTGTCACAAAAATTCTGAAACTTAGGCGAAACTCCAGACTTCATGTCAGTGCTTTAGGTGACCAATTTTTTTTCGATAATTCGCTAGAATTTTCTACTGTATCTATGGTCTTGGTGGTGCGACCTGGACAAAATTTGGCAAGTAGTTTGAATACATCATTTCTAAGCTAGGTGCAAAATTTCATTTCAATCCAATCAGTAGTTTCTAAATTATAAGGAAACAAATATTTACGGCCATATTTACGGAACCCTAAGTCTAATTTTGCTCATTGATGAACGTGGCCGCGATATTCGCGATCCAAACCTACCCTGAAAATTTCAAGTTCCTAGACCTTTCCTTTCAAAAGTTACAATATTCTATGGTTCTGGTTATGCAATCTGAACAAAATATTGTTTTAATATATCATTCTCGATTAAAATACAAAATTTCATCTCGATCGAATCCGCAGTTTCGAAATTATCGAGAAACCAAAATTTCAAACGACCGTATTTAAGGAACCCCTAGTATAATTCTGCTCATTGATAAACGTGAACGCGACATTTCAGATCCACACCTATCCTGAAAATTTCAAGTCCCTAGGCCTTTCCGTTCGAAAGTTATGTTTTTCTATGGTTTCTATGGTTCTGCTCATGTGATATAGAGAAATGTAGCTTGAATATATCATTGTCCATTAGTATACTAAATTTCGTGACGATCGAATCTGTAGTTTTTGAATTATCAAGAAAACTAAATTTCAAATGACCATATATACGGAACACCTAGTATAATTTTGCTCATAGATTAACGTGCTCACGACATTCGAGATCCACTCCTATCCTGAAAATTTCAAGTTTCTAGGCGTTTCCGTTCAAAAGTTACAATTTTCTATGGTTTCTATGGTTCTGGTCATGCGATCTGGACAACATTTCACATTTAGCTTGAAAACCTCATTTTCCATTTGAGTGCAAAAGTTCATCTTGATCGAATTTGTATTTTCCAAGTGATCAGTGGAACAAAACTTTGAACGGCCATATTTACGGAACCCCTAGGGGAATTTGGCCCATTAACGAAATTAACCGAGGCATTAAGGAACTGAACCCACACTGAAAATTTCAACTCTCTAGGTTGTTCCGTTCGAGAGTTATCGTGCTTACGGCCGGACGGACGGACGGACAGACTCGAATTTTCCGACGGATTCGTCATCAGTGAGTCGAACATAGTCGATTGAGACCATTTTCGGCTCGAAATTCAAAAAATACAGACATCGTGACGAAATGATATAGCCCTCGTGTAAGTAGTACGAGCGCTCAAAAACAGTGACGTACAATGATTTGTCCCAATGTCAATCAGATTACCTTGTGGAAATCTATTGGAATCTATAATTCGATTCTTATGATATTGAAAGAAGCCACTTATTGCGCATATAAGCAATTCATAAAAAACCTTCCTTTCCACCAAAAATTGACATCTTATATCTCGAAAACGAAGCAAGTTAGGACACATAATTATGGAAATAAAAAAATCTTATTTTTTTCCTGAAAACCCAATCCTGAACGTTTGACGGTTCAACCCTGGATCACCCTGTATTAAATGCACGGGCGGCGAAGTGGATATCTGATTCGTCACATGTAGGTTTCCAAGATGGCTGAAGCGGATGTTGGGAAGCTTCAAACAGAATCAAATAAGTGGAGAATAGACGACTTAATTGCATACATAATTTTCAAGAAGTTATCAGCAAGTGTAAAAGTTGGCAGAAAAGCCTTTTCAAATTAGGTGAAGGAAAAAATTCTGAAATGGAAGACTCACAAGACAAAAATTTGGAGGGGTCCATGGACAGCAAGCAGAACAGAGAACAGATCAAACCCTAAGTGACAAACTAATCACTAATCATAATGTTTCAATTTTCGGAAGATGCTAGGAAAAGTCAGGTTTTAATAGACGTATTATGTGACAGCAATTTAAAACCTCAGAACAACTGTGAACCTTTAAATTAAGGAAACAAATTTAAACACAAACAGTACAGTCCAGTCAGCAGAACAAAAAGCATGACTGTATGTGGGGAAAATTAATATAAAATGAACAAACGACGTTATCTTGTTTCTCTCGGATAAATTCCCAGGAAAAAAATCGCAGGTGGAAAATTTTTCCTTCAACGCCCCCTCGTGTTTTTCAATATTTAAATATTTTTCATTAAAATGAGCATTCTAGAATGATTCTTGATGGTTTTCAATTATGGCAAACTAGTATTTATGCAGATTTTTTAAACGGGATCGGGAGTGAACTGTGGTGCTGGGTGGTTAAGAATCTAAAGAAATTTTGGAAAAATAGTGATTCTAAAGTACGTTTTCTCGAGGAAATGTTGAAAACATAATCATCGATGACGTCATTCTCAATAACAATTGAAGAAATTGAGTTTTATTCTTTTTAATTGGGAAAAAAAAGTAGAAATCTACATAAAAAATAGATTATCAGCAATGAAAACCATAAGGAATCATTGAAGAATGTTTTCTTTTGTGAAAAAAAAATTTCGACAAAAATATAATTAATTACTACACTTACCTAACTTCACACATTTATTGATCAGACTAGACGCAAAAAATCAAACGAAAAATTTTAAAATAAATGAATAAAAACCTCTAATGCTTGTGTTCTGATTTTCAATAACTGATCACAGTACGCTTATCTTCATTACTGGTAAATGGTTCGAATCTTCTATTTTTTGCATAGTCAGTACCAGGGGCTTTGAATGTCCGAAACAATTTTTCAATAACCCTCTTATCAGGATGTCGTCGATCAGGGTAACATTTTACTTTACAAATTACTTCAACAACTTGTAACAAAATTATGACCCTAGACAAAATGCCTAGTTGAATTCTGACGTAGCTTCAACACGTCATTCTTCATCTGAGTTCAGAATTTCATCTTGATCGAATCAGTAGTTCCGAAGTAATCAGGAGAACAACATTTCGAACGGCCATATTTACGGACCCCTGGTGCAATTCTGCCCATTAACGAACTAAACCGCGGCATTTGAGACCTGAATCCACTCTGAAACTTTCAAGTCTCTAGGTCCTTCCGTTCGAGTTATCGTGCCTACGGACGGACGGATAGACTCGAAATTTTCGACGGATTCGTCATCATTGAGTCGAACCTTGTCGATTGAGACCATTTTTGGCTCAAAATTCGAAAAATGCAGACATCATGACGAAATGATATAGCCCTCGTGTGATTAGAACGAGCGCTCAAAAATATTCGTGCTAGAATTCCAAAACGTTAATCAGGCAATGAAAATGTAAAATCCAGTTTTCCCTAGCTATTTATTTATTTATTTATTTATTTATTTATTTATTTATTCACAAGGAGCACAAACAGGTAACCCAATACCCAAAACAGTGTTCACAAATTAAAAATACAAAAAATTAACAAAAGTGCCTTATTTCTAATACCTAATATATATACCTACTAGATGACCCGGCAAACGTTGTTTTGCCATATCTCTCCCTTTTTTCGCAATTTCAAAATTGCTCGAGGCCTTCGGCCTGTCTTACCTTAGGAAAGCCCGTTTCTCCCTCTCGAAAACGCGGGGGGCGCTTCGCGCCCCCGGTCTCTCCCTTTTTTCGCAATTTCAAAATTGCTCGAGGCCTTCGGCCTCTCGTCTCAAAATAACCTAACCTGAACCTAACCTAACCTAACCTAGCTGACCCGGCAAACGTTGTTTTGCCATATCTCTCCCTTTTTTCGCAATTTCAAAATTGCTCGAGGCCTTCGGCCTCTCTTACCTTAGAAAAGCCCGTTTCTCCCTCTCGAAAACGCGGGGGGCGCTTCGCGCCCACGGTCTCTCCCTTTTTTCGCAATTTCAAAATTGCTCGATGCCTTCGGCCTCTCTTACCTTAGGAAATCCCGTTTCTCCCTCTCGAAAACGCGGGGGGCGCTTCGCGCCCCCGGTCTCCCCCTTTTTTCGCAATTTCAAAATTGCTCGAGGCCTTCGGCCTCTCTTACCTTAGGAAAGCCCGTTTCTCCCTCTCGAAAACGCGGGGGCGCTTCGCGCCCCCGGTCTCTCCCATTTTTCGCAATTTCCAAATTGCTCGAGGCCTTCGGCCTCTCGTTGTTCTGGCTATTAAAAAATAAGGGTTGATCGTAGAAGGGTGAAAATTGGGGATTGTATGTATTTTTGTATGTTGTATCATAAAAAAATAGAAATTAGAAATTTTGTCTAAAAACTAAAAAAAAAAAATTTAGGGGTGGACTACACCTAACATTTAGGGGGATGAAAAATAGATGTTGGCCGATTCTGATAGATACCGGATAAGCACAAAAAATTTCATCAAAATCCGTTAAGCCGTTTCGGAGGAGTATGGCAACGAACACTATGGACACGAGAATTTTATATATTAGATTAACAAGTTGACAATTGGAAGAGAAAAAATAAGAGATATAGAGCCAGAGGTGAGGCAGTTCAACAGCGGGATAGAAAATACCTTTTGAGTGAATTTTTCAAGGTTTTTTCGCTTTGGAAAAATACATCGATTTGATCTTTTAGAATATTGCAGTGACGTAGCATCCTGGAAATTGGGGAATTTTTTGCGCTGTTGGAGTGCGCTAGGGGTAAATAGAAGGTTTCTGACCACCTAGATCTTCGAATTGGCGCATGCAAGTTAATCAACCCAGTGATGTCTTGAGAGTCCACACGATTGCTCAATAACTTAGAGATAAAAACAACATCGCCAACAACTCTGCGATCACCGAGTACTTCAATCTAGTGGAGTAGTTCCTGGGATCTCCCCGAGTCAGACTCAAGTTGTATCGGTACCCCAAAGTGCGGAGAAACCTTCTTTGAATTTTCTCGAGACGGTTTATATATACGCCGTAATTGGGATTCCATACATCAGGAGGCAAAATTTAGTCTACTGAAAACGTAATTATAGTAGAGAATAACTGCAGTTCTTCGGTCTGAAAACCATTGGCTCTGTCTCAGTATAAATCCTAATGTCACGTTACATGTAAATATATATGTAAATTAATTTTACAACTTTGTACAAATCTTTGTGCGTTTTTGTGTGTTTTTTGAGAGCCGATAAAGCAGTTTATGATCTACAGATATTTGAGACAGTTGCTCTTGGAACGGACAGGTGGCGTGACTTGGGAATTTTCTCAGGACCACGTTTGCCTTATGTTTTGAGGTCTTCTTTTTCTCACATCGAATTTATCAGTTTGCTAATCGTACTGATGAGATATGATATGGATCGAAACCGGTCTATGACTGCAAATGATGGATTCGTTGGTATCTGGGATACATGAATTGTTTTGTTGGCTTGCTCATTAGTTTATTTAGTATAATTTTTCAGTTTTCTTAAATTCGATAAATGCAGATAAACAGCCGTATATTATTCTTAAATCTTTGTGCTTTGAAAAGTACCTATTAACAGTTTGAGATCGTGCGCACTGCGGTCTTCACTTATCCTGAAAGTGAGCTTCTTCCATTCACAGTGGTTCGATGATGTTCCACCAAGATTTTCTTTCAGAATGTAAGGTTCTTCTTCTGGTAAAACACTTCTGGTCGATAACTCCGTTACGATATAGGTAATCCAGACAGAAGGCTTCCTTCGGTAAGAAGAAAAGTCCAAACTCCAGGGAAAAAATTGACGGTAGTTCGGTATCCAGTAAATTTCGGGAGAAAAAGTACTCTGGTGGAAAAATGTAGTCCGAGGAAGATTGTACTATGACAGAAAAATGTACTCCGGAAGAAAAATCTGCGGGATTTCAATAGAGTTAGAAAGTGCCTCACACACTTGCCCTATTCTCACTGATCTGGATAGGATAAGATATTATTCAGGACTGCTTATGGGGTGAATAATACACTCTCTTTAAACTGTAGACATTTCGATCCTATTTGGGATCTTCTTCAGGACTTAAAATGTTTATTAAACTTTAGACAAATGTACTATCTGGTGACAATAACACAACACAACAAAATTTTTTTGTTTCTTCGTTTTTTTAATGTATTAAACTTACCAATTTGGTCATGTGTATCAAGATGTGGCAGAATTTGTTAAATATCATTGGAACTATGCATATCAGTATTCTATTTCGTCTTATCTATAAACCTATCGTAAAACGTATGTGGTGGTTCTCTTAGCTCGGCTAACACATGAACATTTGTCTAAAGTTATATAAACATTTTGAGTCCTGAAGAAGATCCCAAATAGGATCGAAACGTCGACAGTTTAAAGAGAGTGTATTATTCACCCCATAAGCAGTCCTGAAACCAAGATCCCCTTTCCTCTAGTTAATTGCAAGGATGAGATTGTTTGATATAAGATATTATATACAGGTAATCAATATGAGGGAGAATATCCAGAGCAGAAAAAACAAGTTCACGTCGTTCGAACATAAACAACAAGCTACATTAAATATTGAATCGACTTAGGGTGTGAAAGTATCATGTACAATATAACCTTTCCAAAGGACATCATAATTAACCGCTGTGAAGCTAACAGACTGTTTTCAGCAGACTGTTTGACGGAAACACCCGAACGCGCTGACCAGTGGCGCACGGGCGGAAGCCGAAAATTATATTGGAATTACGTTACAGCATGCAATAGGAAACATGGGGATCTCAGAGTTGATGAAATTAGAGTAGAACAATGGAATGGAAAACAAGAAAATTAATTATCCAAATTATTTCAGAGAATTGATGAAGTTTTTTCATCCACGAATATATGTGTTCGACTATTTCAGAAACTATTAGCCGGATCATAACCATATTTGGTATGTAAAATCGTTATACCAATTTGATTGACCACTAAAAAAATCATCGACTTGCAATGGGATACAGGGGGTGATTTTCCATCCCTTATATCAAAAAAATTCATAACACGAAAACCGTTCGCCGGAGCATAAACATATTTGGTATGTGGAATCGTTATACCAATGTGATTGACCACTAAAATCATCGACCTGCAAAGGGATCCAGGGGGTGATTTTCCATCCCTTATATCAAAATATATATATATATATTCTACATACCAAATATGGTTATGCTCCGGCGAACGGTTTTCTTGTTATGAATTTTTTTGATATAAGAGATGGAAAATCACCCCCTGTATCCCTTTGCAAAGTCGATGATTTTTTTAGTGGTCAATCACATTGGTATAACGATTCTAGATAACAAATATGTTTATGCTCCGGCGAACGGTTTTCGTGTTACGAATTTTTTTGATATAAGGGGTGGAAAATCACCCCCTGCATCCCTTTGCGAGTCGATGATTTTTTTAGAGGTTAATCGCATCGGTATATAGATTCTACATACCAAATATGGTTAAGCTCCGGTTTTCTTGTTATGAATTTTTTTGATGTAAGGGATGGAAAATCACCCCCTGTATCCCTTTGCGAGTCGATGATTTTTTTGAGCGCTCGTAGGTACTACTTACACGAGGGCTATATCATTTCGTCACGATGTCTGTATTTTTCGAATTTTGAGCCGAAAATGTTCTCAAACGACAATGTTCGACTCACTGATGACGAATCCGTCGGAAAATTCGAGTCTGTCCGTCCGTCCGTCCGTATACACGATAACTCTAGAACGGAACAACCTAGATTGTGGATGTTTTAGGTATATTTTCATTTCTCTTTGATGTTCCCTCGATGCTGAACTGAATGTTTTGTGTGGAAGTACTCTTTCGAATTTTGACAGAAAAATATGCTGAGATGTATAGCTCAATAGAAGACAAAAAAAATGAAACAACCTTGAAATAATTTCAAAAAAAGAACCTGATGACATGTTATGATATTCAAATTCGAAATCGGTCTGATTCTCTTCAAACCGCTAATAGGCCACGTTACTCGAAGCACTCTGCAGTAGGTAGTAAAGTTCTGCACTAGTTACTGCATCCTCCTCTGATTTTCCGTTTTTTTCGAACAGACATCTCCGTTCCATCCCACAACGAAGGTTTTTATTGTAACAAGCTTAGCAGTTATCACCTAAAATTCCAAAGCTTGTGCTCGTGTAGAATGGTTCCTTTGCGACCTCTCAAATACGACCGAATGAATTGATGAGATGAGTAGGTAATTGTTAACTTAATTGTTGAAGTCAACCTAACCTAACCTAACCTAACCTAACCTAGAGACTTGAAATTTTCTATGTAGGTTCAAATCCCAAATGCCTCGGTTAAGTTCGTTAATGGGCCAAATTCCACTAGTGGTTCCGTAAATATGGCCGTTCAAAGTTTTGTTCTCCTGATTACTTGGAAACTGCAGATTTTATCGTGATGAAATTTTGCACTCGAATGGAGAATGAGGTGTTCAAGCTACATGCGAAATTTTGTTCAGATCGCATGACCAGAACCATAGAAACCATAGAAAATTGTAACTTTTGAACGGAAACGTCTAGGGACTTGAAATTTTCAGGATAGGTGTGGATCTCGAATGTCGTGATCACGTTGATCTATGAGCAAAACTGTACTGAGGGTTCCGTAAATATGGTCGTTTGAAATTTAGTTTTCTTGATAATTTCAAAACTACAGATTCGATCGTGACGAAATTTTGTATACTAATGGAGAATGATATATTCAAGCTACATTTCTCCAGATCGCATGACCAGAACCATAGAAACCATAGAAAATAATAACTTTCGAACAGAAAGGCATAGGGATTGGAAATTTCCAGGGTAGGTTCGGATCGCGAATTTCGCGGGCATGTTCGTCAATGAGCAAAATTAGACTAGGGGTTCCGTGAATACGGTCGTTTGAAATTTTGTTTTCTCGATAATCTCGAAACTACGGATTCGATCGAGATATCATTTTGTATTTTAATCGAGAATGACATATTAGAGCAACATTTTGTCCAGATCGCATGACCAGAACCATAGAAACCATAGAAAATTATAACTTCCGAAGGAAAAGGCCTAGAAACTTGAAATTTTCAGGGTAGGTTTGTATCGCAAATTCCGCGGCCGTTAATATGGCCGTTCAAAATATTTTGTTCCTGATAATTTCGAAACTACTGGTTGGATTAGAATGAAATTTCACACCTAGCTGAAGAATAATGTATTCAAACTACGTGCGAAATTTTGTCCAAATCGCATCACCAAGACCATAGATACCGTAGAAAATTCTAGCGAATTATCGAAAAAAAATTGGGCACCTGAAGCACTGACGTGCACTTGACAGCTGTCAAAAATTCCTTTAATTGATTTCTAAAACCAGAAAATGCGAATCTACCTACAAGGTGGATGAACGAGCGCTCAAAAGCTCCTGACTTCACGGCAGTGCTTTCCGTATTTTTTAGTGGTTAATCGCATCGGTATATAGATTCTACATACCAAATATGGTTATGCTCCGGCGAACGGTTTTCGTCTTATGAATTTTTCTAATATAAGAGATGAAAAATGACCCCCTGTATCCCTTTGCGAGTCGATGATTTTTTTAGTGGTTAATCACATGGGTATAACAATTCTTCATACCGAATATGGTTATGCTCCGGCAAATAGTTTCTGAAATAGTCGAACACATACAGGGTGTTTCATTGGTAAATGTACATACCTTAACCTAAGGTAGAGCTACCCTAGACGAGTACAAAAAACCTATATGTGATAGGTCTAATCATCTTCATAGCCGAGATACAGGGTGATTTGTGTATTCGTCAGTATTTTCAATTGCTTATAACTTTTGAACAATCTAGTATAATCAATTGATATTTGGAACGTAAAACACACTGCCATGGGTGAATCGACTCATCTTTGAATTGGTCAAAAAATCCAGGTCCGTATTAGAAAAATATGGTACTTTTCGCAAGCTGAGATTCAACACTCTGTATGAAAAAATATCGGAATTTGATTAGAATATTCGGAAAGAGCAGAAAATTTTCAATGAGGATCAGTAGATTTCAGTCTTCCGCACGACATTTGACCCATCAAAATTTTTGTTGAAAGCTTTGATTCGATAGTGAAATTCCACTTTCTTCACAATAATGTCGTACATTGAGATTGAATTCAAAAAATTGTCTGTTGGATTGATGGAATAGTTGTATTCATTCTCATATTCTAATAAATAATTTTAGGAATTCTTCAGAAAATTATGAATTCTGAATAATTTCTTCAAAATGATCAATGGTGAAAGAATAAATAAACAAATGAGTAAACAAGTAAAACATTTGAAAGTAATCATAAAAGTTGCTCAAGAGTGCCACCGTTTTGCTCGATGCACATTCTTCCTCTTTTCAAATTATGTCTTATAGCCTTTTTGATCATTTGTGGATCATTACGGATCTTATTACAGGCAACTTCGATTCGTTGTAGGAGAATATCCTCACTTCCAATCTCACTACACCAAAGATTTCAAATATCCCCAAACGAAATAATCGATAGGATTGTGATCTGGTGATCTAAGGGGCCATGCATGTGGTCCACCTCTGCCTATCCACATATTTGGAAAGTTCTGATCCAGAAAGAACGAATTCTACGAATTTCATCACCTGATTCTAATCTTCGAATCTTTCGAAAATGAAGGGGGTAGAGATTGTTCTTCTTCAATCTGCGCCATACATGCGGCACATTCATAATATGGGAAATTGTTCTAGTGCTGCATTCTGGATGTGCCTGTATCGTTTCAAAAATTACTTCTTCAGTATCTTGGCGGCCATTTTCACGAATATAATCAAAGACTGTAGAGAAAGTTTTATGATGTGGTAATCTTCTATTAGGGAATCTTGATTGATGTTTCCGTACAGCCGCTCTACCATTACCGTCACAAAAACCATACACGATTAACATATCAGCATATTCTCGATTCGAGAATCTATGAGGCATTATTATTAAAAATTATGAACTATTTCAAAAAATAAGATATCGGACCAAAAAATTGTCGAAACCAGTTTTCAAAATTTATTGTCTTAATACTGTTGTAGCCTATTTGAATGAAAACTAGTGGTATTCAACACAAATTAATATGCTGATGTTCGACTTTTCGTGTATGGTTCCTGTGACGATGAGCCATATTTCCGAGAGATGGAGTCTTCAATTTGAGGAATTTGCATCGATGGGCTAAATAAAATCCATATGCAGTCTTGTTTACTCATTTGTTTATTTATTTTTTCACCATTGATCATTTTGAATAAATTATTCAGAATCCATATTTTCCTGAAGATTCCTGAAATTATTCATCAGAATATGAAAATAAATACAAATATTCCATCAATGCAACAGACAATTTTTCGAATTCAATCTCAATGTACGACATTATTGTGAAGAAAGTGGAATTTCACTATCGAATTAAAGCTTTCAACAAAACTTTTGATGGGTCAAATGTCGTGCGGAAGACTGAAATCTACTGATCCTCATTGAAAATTTTCTGCTCTTTCCGAATATTCTAATCAAATTCCAATATTCCTTCATACAGGGTGTTGAATCTCAGCTTGCGAAAAGTACCATATTTTTCTAATACGGACGTGGATTTTTTGATCAATTCAAAAATGATTCGATTCATCCATGGAAGTGTGTTTTACGCTTCAAATATCAATTGATTATACTGGATGGTTCAAAAGTTATAAGCAATTGAAAATATTGACGAATACACGAATCACCCTGTATCTCGGCTATGAAGATGATTAGACCTTTCATATATGGGTTTTTTGGACCCGTCTAGGGTAGCTCTACCTCAGGTTAACGTATGTACATTCACCAATGAAACAGCCTGTATATTCGTGGATGAAAAAACTTCATCAATTCTCTGAAATAATTTGGATAATTAATTTTCTTGTTTTCCATTCCATTGTTTTACTCTAATTTCATCAACTCTGAGATCCCCATGTTTCCTATTGCATGCTGTAACGTAATTCCAATATAATTTTCGGCTTCTGCCCGTGCGCCACTGCCCAGCGCGTTCGGGTGTTTCCGTCGAACAGTCTGCTGAAAACAGTCTGTAAGCTTCACAGCGGTTCATAATTAAGCATTCAAGAATCACAAAAATATTCATATAAATAATAAGGCTGACTCACAGTCAATTGTATAACGCTTTTCAAAAGATATTATATTTTTCTTTCACACAGGACATATATGAGAGTAGCAAAGACTGCAAGGAAAACAATTTCTTTATTTTATATATTGCAAGATAACACCTATTCAATTTCTTACATACAATGTCAATATATTGGCCCCAGCGCAGACCCTCATCCATGTATATTCCCAAGAACTTGGCAAACTCCAGAAACATTATGGTTGGGAATTATCATGTGATCCCTATTCATTTTGTTCAATGAGAAATAGATTATATCAGTCTTCACTCCACACCACCATCAGCGCATTCGTTCCACACCAATCAGTAAAAATCCGATAAACGAACAAAATAGACAACCCGAGTTCTTCAGAGCTCCGTGGTGTGACAAGTAATCAAATAGGGTACCCGATGCTCCATCGTCATCGATATGTTCTGGCAAACCGTTTATGAATAGTAAAAAAAGACGCGATCGCTTTAATAGGGTGGACCCATTAAAACGTCTGAATACGTCATCAATGAATTGTTTCATTTTTAACACCCAGTAGAATTCTGAATATTTATAAAAACAACAGTACATATCTTTGATGTTCTGGTATTCACGATCGAAATCTTATTTCACTTAATTCATTTATTTCGGAGTTTCGAAGTTATCGAGTCTTTTCGGAGTCTTTTCGGAGCCCCTTCATTTTACGAAAAATTGAAATATCTGACAAACGGTAACACGGTGGACATTAGAAAAATTTCAAAAACTTGAGCTCATTTTTTCCAAGTAATCTGAAAATGCAAAAAAAAACGGGGTGTAACATAAGAAAAAATATATGTTTGCTCAATCACACTTTTGTGGGACAAACAATTTGAGAATGTAGTGACAATGGACCCTTATGATCCTGTGTCGAAAAAATATTCGAAAATTATACCGCTTAGCCGTAATGGACCGTCGCGTCACTGGTGGAACAGCCTGTATAATAAAAAATAAGAAAGAAACAACAATCAAGAATCTATGTACTACATGAAGAATTTTGATATGAAAATTATACTGTAACTGTCAATATATGAGACCGCACGCAGATATTATATATATTATTATATATAGGGTAGCGTCAATCATAAAATTTGGGCATGTCTCTATAAGCTGAACGCACAGAAAAATTCTATCAACGTCAATTTCAAGACGAAAATTCGATAGAATTTACTTTTACGATGGTATTTCATCAATAGTTTATGGAAATCAAATTGAAGCAGCGAAAATGGATTGTTCAGATGAATAATCAGAAGAATTACCAAAGTCCGTTATAGACGCTGCAGAACAGGCCACCATAGATTTTTTGCCACAAAAATCTCGTTTACGCTATGAAGGGAAAGATGGATTCCTCGGAATGGTGTCTACAAAAAGTGATACAAAATATAATGGAAGAAGAGGTATTTCTTGCCATCTGGGAGAACTAAGAAATGCAGGTCCAACACATTATAGTCGAAATATTCAATGCTCGAGAGTGTAATGAAAATTAGAAACAATAGGAATGGCCTAGATTTATCAAGTTCCTAAAATTAACTCTATATGTATTTGAAAGAAGAATTATAAAAAGCACTGCCATGAAGTCAGGAGCTTTTTAGCGCTCGTTCATGCACCTTGTAGGTAGAATCGCATTTTCCAGTTTTAGAAACCAATTTTTGACAGCTGTCGAAAAAAATTTCGAACATTAGTGCGCCACACACGCTGAAACATGCTGCGATGCCTTGCACCGACTTCAGGATTCATGAAACTCACCTCAGATGCATAAGCGCTCACTCACATCTAAACCTATTGCGATGCCTGAACCGACTAGATACAAATCACATCAAAAATAAAAATATGTATTGGTTGACATCATCCGAATCCATAGTAACTACAACAAATAGCAATAGTTGGCATAATTATCATGGTGACCTTAACAATATCGTCTCTCGTCTTCGCATCGATGCAATTCTATACACGCTAAAACTTGCATGACATCACCGATTCTGCCTCGTCGCTCGCCGACCCGAATGAGATTCCAGACTCTGCATCGCTTGAAGCCGCAACAGATACCGAATACGTGATTCAGTACCTCACACACTGCTACTTGTATCATGAAACATTAGAGTCGATGCTTGCATCGCAACATGTTTCAGTGTGTGTGGGCCCCATAAGGCGAAACTCCAGACTTCAAGTCAGTGCTTAGTGACCAATTTTGTTTTTGGTAATTCGCTTGAATTTTCAACGGTATCTATGGTCTTGTTAATGCAATCTGGACAAAATTCAGCACGTAGTTTGAATACATTATTTTTCATCAATTATCAGGAAAAGAATATTTTGCACGGCCATATTTACGGAACTACTAGTCTAATTTTGCTCATTGATCAACGTGACCGCGAAATTCAAGATATAAACCTACCCTGAAAATTTCAGGTCCTTAGGCCTTTCCGTTCGAAACATATAATTTTCTATGATTTCTATGGTTCTGGTTATGCGATCTAGACACAATTTCGCATGTAGCTTGAACACGTCATTATCCATCTGAGATGAATTTCACCTCGATGGAATCAGTAGTTTCGAAGTACAGTGAAAGCCTTTTATTACGACACCGGTTATAACGAAAATCCGTATATAACGACGAAATTATCGACAATTGTTTGGAATTCTAAGTAATTTAACATTCACCCATTCGGTTGTAACGACTTCGTTTATAACGACGAAGTCGCTTATAGCGACAAAAATTTTCCAAGCTTGTTTATTTCTTTCGTTTATAACGACGTACCACTAAGAATTCGTCGCTGCAGGCACGTGATCTTCCGGAAATACTCGTGCGATGCAGGGGAATCCCGTTTTATGTTACGTTGTGAAGACATAAGCAGTTGCAGTTCTTAATTGATTGACTTTAGTTTTTTCATCGAGCGAGTGACTACACTAAAATGGCTTCAAGGACTAAATTAAAAAAAAATCTTTTTCAATTGAAGAGAAAGGGAAAAAATCCTATTTCTGCGTTCTTTATACAAATTTTTGGATATAACGACCATCGGATATAACGACCTAATATTCACGGTCCCCTCAATGTCGTTTTAAACGGATTTCACTGTAATCGGGAGAACAAAATTTCGAACGGCCATATTCACGAAACCCTTGGTCAAAGTTTGCCCAATAACGAACTCAACCCCAGCATTCGAGATTCCAACCTACCCTGAAAATTTCAAGTTTCTAGGTCGTTCCGTTCGAGAGTTATCGTGTATATGGACGGACGGCCGGTCGGACGGACAGGAATTTTTCGACGGATTCGTCATCAGTCATCAGTGAGTCGATTAAGACCATTTTCGGCTCAAAATTCGAAAAACACAGACATCGCGACGAAATGATATAGCTTTCCTGTAAGCAGAACGAAAGCTCAAAAAAAGAGGATTTAAACCAAAGAAAGATAAAGTATTCACTAAAAAATTACGAAAAGCACTGCCGTGAAGGCAGGAGCTTTTGAGCGCTCGTACATGCACCTTGTAGGTAGATGCGCATTTTCCAGTTTTAGAAATCAATTGAAGGAATTTTCCACAGCTGTCAAAAAAATTCTGAAACTTAGGCGAAACTCCAGACTTCATGTCAGTGCTTCAGCTGATCAATGTTTTTTTGATAATTCGCTAGAATTTTCTACGGTATCTATGGTCTTGGTGGTGCGATCTGGACAAAATTTCGCACGTAGTTTGAATACATTATTGCTCAGCTAGGTGCAAAATTTCATTCCAATCAAATCAGTAGATTCGGAATTATCAGAAACAGAATATTTTGAACGGCCATATTTACGGAACCCCTAGTCTAATTTTGCTCATTGATGAACGTGACCGTGAAATTCGCGATCCAAACCCACCCCGAAAATTTAAAGTTCCTAGGCCTTTCCCTTCGGAAGTTATAATTTTCTATGGTTTCTATGGTTCTGGTCATGCGATCTGGACAAAATGTTGCTTTAATATATCATTCTCGTTTAAAATACATAATTTTATCTCGATCGAATCCGTAGTTTCGAAATTATCGTGAAAACAAAATTTCAAACGACCGTATTTACGGAACCCCTAGTATAATTCTGCTCATTGATAAACGTGAACGCCACATTTCAGATCTGCACCTATCCTGAAAATTTCAAGTCCCTAGGCCTTTCCGTTCGAAAGTTATAATTTTCTATGGTTTCTATGGTTCTGGTCATGCGATCTAGAGAAATGTAGCTTGAATATATCATTCTCCATTAGTATACAGAATTTCGTCACGATCGAATCTGTTGTTTGGAAATTATCAAGAAAACTAAATTTCAAACGACCATATTTACGGAACCCCTTGTATAATTTTGCTCATAGATGAAAGTGATCACGACAATCGAGATCCACACCTATCCTGAAAATTTCAAGTCTCTAGGCGTTTCCGTTCAAAAGTTACAATTTTCTATGGTTTCTATGGTTCTGGTGATGCGAGCTGGACAAAATTTTGCATGTAGCTTGTACACCTCATTTTCCATTAGAGTGCAAAATTTCATCTCGATCAAATCTGTTGTTTCGAAGTAATCAGGAAAACAAAATTTCGAGTGGCCATATTTACGGAACCTCTCGACGAATTTTGCCCAATAACGAACTTAACCGCGGCATTCGAGATTCGAACCTACCCTGAAAATTTCAAGTTTCTAGGACATTCCGTTCGAGAGTTATCGTGTATACGGACGGACGGACGGACAGACTCGAATTTTCCGACGGATTGGTCATCAGTGAGTCGAACATAGTCGATTAGGACCATTTTCGGCTCAAAATTCGAAAAATACAGACATCGTGACGAAATGATATAGCCCTCGTATAAGTAGTACGAGCGCTCAAAAAGAAATTGCAAAACGAGGCACCTGATAATATATATTTAATGATCAAAATTGTTGACATTTTTGGATTGGCAGGATCTTGTCGTCGGAATGAATTCACAAATATAACATTTAGATGATATCGAGGAAAAAGAAGATCTACTTATTGTAAAAATTCCCGATTCAAAAAATTACACACAATCGTTCATGGTGACCGATGAAATTAACGATTATTCGAAGGAAATCTCATATATCTCTCTTGAGAAAATAAGTGAGTTTGCGTAAACCCAACACTCCACATTGACGATTTTTCGCCAATAACAAAAAAAAGGCAATGTACAGTGCAGTGTGTAGAAATTAATACTTTTGACAAAATTACATCCGAAATGGCCGCGTTCTTCTAACTTCCCAATTCCGAACTATAAACAGGGCACAGTTTTCACCGATCAGCTGCATCAATATTAGCTGACAATGGAGAATGAATTACCAATATGAAACGGCTAGGAGGATGGAAATCAATATTTGTCGGAGGAAGATATCTTGATGAATCAAAAGAACATAAAAAAATCTCTAACAAGTCTTACGACAATATTGCATCAGCTTCCACCTCAGCCCAAAGGCCTGTCACAGCCATTACGTCCTCCTCTTCAACCTCAGACCGTAAATTAGCTTCGGCAATCAATTTGCAAAATGCTTCTAACTGTGTGTTCAATATAAATATCAACAATAGTTGATTCAAAATAACCATATCTTACTTTGTTCGCGCCCAGCCGCAGCGCGTTCTTATTAAAGTACGCACATCCCCGCGTCGGCCGATCACCCCACTATTCGTCCCCGATGGAGCACTGGGCCCGTTTTGGTCATGTTTCCACGTATTCTACTCCTATTTTGCAACTCTCTAACGAAAAATCAAGATTGAAGATGTGTAGTACTATACTTCTATTTTCAAAATCCGTTTCGTCGATTAAAATCGGACAACTTCCGACGCATTCAGCCTTTCCGGAAAAAAGTGCCTGGAATAATTCGAATCGCAATTTCGCAAAAACTATTTATCCGACAGAGTCCTGGTTGGGCACACTCAAAGTTCCTATTAACCACTACTTTAACCTGAAAAACCAGCGCTACAACTTCGAAAATGGCCGAGTTATGCATTTTTGAAAAACCGCTGATTTTCACGGGTTTTTCGGCTTTTCTACGGTAATAATGACCCGAGATCATTCATACACTAAGAGTGTAAACGTGGTTTTCAGTGAGTTAATCGAACTGCGTAAAAACGATCTCATAGACTTATTAATTCATAATTCGTTGCCAGGCAATGTTACAAGTGAGGTGTTGATTTCTTTTGTTAATAAAATGAGGAACGAAACCCCTTTTAGTGAAACTCCGGAAGTTGATAAGTCGGCTGATACTGGAACTGATAATTTAGTTAACATACTTCAACTAAAAATCAAGTATATGAGCGAACTTCTCACTCAAAAGGAACGAGTCATCACCAATCAGGCCATAGCAATTGAAGCCCTGCAAAGCTAAATCAAATTAATGGCTCATTCTCCACAAGGTAAAGATGTCGCTATCTCCAATGATGAAATGAATAATCAAAAGAAAACAGAAAGACAACAAAGAAATTGGAATACCCACGTGAAGAATACCGATCACCGTCATATTGATGAAGGTGAAAACAATAACGAGGGAATTCCCGCGCCTGGTGTCTCATATGAATCTAAGCTGTCTGAAGATCTCAACACGAAAATCAATACAAATTCCCAGCTGATACCTAGCAAACCTAATGATATGGATCAAAAATGTGTTAATCAAACTGAATGGGAAACAGTCACGTACAAAAAGCCAATCGCATACTGGTTGTTGGTGATTTTTCGGGTGTTAATGTGCTGGGAGTAGAAAAGATGAAAATTTTGCATGTGACGAATCTAAGGCCTGATGTTATACCTGAGGATTTTCAATCTTTCCTAAATCAAAAATTTTCGGAGGCTGCTTCCCGTTTTCCCGAAGCCTTTTCCTCGTTCAAGGTCACAATTCCTATTAGTCACTACGAAAAGGCTCTCATCACATCAAATTGGCCCAATCATGCGAGTGTTCGTAATTTTTTTCGTTCGAAAAAGACTGTGTCCCGTCAGAGTAACTCCAAACCAGTGAATAAATTTAAAATTCTACAGCTGAATATACAATGTACGTCTAATAAAATCAATAATCTCATCGTGCTCCTGGAAAATGAAAAGCCAGATATTATTAGTATAGTTGAACATTGGTGTGTGGAGGACAGTATAAGGTGTATGGCGCTCCCGGATTTCGTACTAGCTGCAAACTTCTGCCGTGCTGAATACAAAAATTACGAAAAAGCACTGCCGTGAAGGCAGGAGCTTTTGAGCGCTCGTACATCCACCTTGTAGATAGATTCGCATTTTCCAGTTTTAGAAATCAATTGAAGGAATTTTCGACAGCTGTCAAAAATATTCTGAAACTTAGGCGAAACTCCGGACTTCATGTCAGTGCTTCAGCTGACCAATTTTTTTTCGATAATTCGCTAGAATTTTCTATGGTATCTATGGTCTTGGTGATGCGATTTTGACAAAATTTCGCATGTATTTTGAATACATTATTCCTCAGCTAGGTGCGAAATTTCATTCCAATCCAATCGGTAGTTTCGAAACTATCACGAAAAAAATATTTTGAACGGCCATATTTACGGAACCCCTAGTCTAATTTTGCTCATCGATGAACGTGACCGCGATATTTGCGATCCAAACCCACCCTGAAAATTTCAAGTTCCTAGGCCTTTCCGTTCAAAAGTTACAATTTCCTATCGTTCCTATGGTTCTGGTCATGCGATCTGGACAAAATATTGCTTTAATTTATCATTCTCGATTAAAATACAAAATTTCATCTCGATCGAATCCGTAGTTTCAAAATTATCGAGAAAACAAAATTTCAAACGACCGTATTTATGGAACCCCTAGTATAACTCTGCTCATTGATAAACGTAAACGAGACATTTCAGATCTACACCTATCCTGAAATTTTCAAGTCCCTAGGCCTTTCCGTTCGGAAGTTATGATTTTCTATGGTTTCTATGGTTCTGGTCATGTGATCTGTAGAAATGTAGCTTGAATATATCATTGTCCATTAGTATACAGAATTTCGTCACGATTGAATCTGTAGTTTTGAAATTATCAAGAAAACCAAATTTCAAACGACCATATTTACGGAACCCCTAGTATAATTTTGCTCATAGATGAACGTGATCACAACATTCGAGATCCACACCTTTCCTGATAATTTCAAGTTCCTAGGCCTTTCCGTTCAAAAGTTACAATTTTCTATGGTTTCTATGATGATGATTTCTTTGATGTGATCTGGACAAAATTTCACATGTAGCTTGAACACCTCATTCTCCATTTGATTGCCAAATTTCATCTTGATCGAATCTGTAGTTTCCAAGTAATCAGGGGAACAAAACTTTGAACGGCCATATTTACGGAACCACTGGTGGCATTTGGCCCATTAGCGAACTCAACCGAGGCATTTGGGAACTGAACCCACACTGAAAATTTCAAGTCTCTAGGTTGTTCCGTTCGAGAGTTATCGTGCTTACGGACGGACGGCCGGCCGGACGGACGGACAGACTCGAATTTTCCGACGGAATCGTCATCAGTGAGTCGAACGTAGTCGATTGAGACCATTTTCGGCTCAAAATTCGAAAAATACAGACATCGTGACGAAATGATATAGCCCTCGGGTAAGTAGTACGAGCGCTCAAAAATGAGGGTACGGTGATATATTATACGTTCGCGAAAAATGGATGTCATCTAATCTTGGTCTGGCTCACCTTTCAGAGGAATAGGACTGTGAAGTGTGTGATGTGAAAATTGGTATAGACAACATCAAAGTAGCCATATTAAGTGTATACCGGTCGCCTGTAGCTACTTTCAGTGCATTTCTTGAAAGTTTAACGTACATAACACAAGAATGTGTAAAAAAAACTGAACACATTTTCATTTGTGGTGATCTAAATTTTGATGTAAACAAGAACAATTCTAGGCTTTGGTCTGACTTCATTAATTATCTTGATTGTTCCAACTTAAAAATAATATCTTTTGAACCAATTCGAATTTTCACCGATCTTTCTGTTAATAACTCAATGTCCTTACTGGAATATATATTGACTGATGCAGATATTCAATCATGTGAACTACGAACATTTGATGCAAATCTGGCTGATCATCGAATAATTTCTCTGGACTATTTCAACTCATATACAGATATCGGACCAAACCGCGTTGAAAATAAAATAAAATATATAAGAGAGGTTTCTCAAAAAAAAATTAGATACTCTGAAAGTTATAATAAAAGAGAATGATATCTCTGATGTTTATCTCTCTAACGATGTGAATGTTATTTTGAAAGTTTTATGAACATAATAAAATATGATTTTGAGCCAGGTTCCCCCTTAAAATGTATCAGAAATCTGAGAAATATCCTTAAAGGTTGGTTAACACCTGAAGTGAGGCAAGCAGTGTAGACCTGAAAATCTCCACTGGATCCATACAAACTTAAAAAGCGAAAAATCAATCAAAATTTACAACACCGCGAAAAAGAATTATGGTACTCTTTTGGAAAATATTAAAAAATCGTAATATGCTAGGCTGATGGGCAGCTCGGCTCAAAATACTAGAACAACCTGGAACCTTTTCAATGTAGAGACTGGTAAAATGAAAAAGTGTCATCATGGGTTATCACTGATTCTTGATGAAAATATAGTTTCTGATCAACCTGTGGTTGTCAATACCTTTCGTGAACACTTTGCCGCTGTTGCTTCTAGGATGCTGACCGATTACTTTGGTGGATCAATGTTGAGGTTGTGCACGGCTTCACCTATGCATGACTCTACATTTTTCTAACAAGTGATGAAGTAGTTGCTACTATAAAAGGGCTAAACAATATGGGTGGTATAGGCAGGGAATGTATATCGGCGAGGGTGCTGAAAGTGATCAATGACTCTATCTCTGACCACTTCACTTACCTGATCAACCTATCGGTGTTCTGGCATGCTTCCTAATATTTTGAAGAGGGGCACGGTCATTCCTATCCTAAAGAAGGGTGATCCGCATGATATTTTGAATTATCGTCCTATACCGGTTCTGAGCTCTTTCTCGAAGGTATTTGAAAAAATTGTTTTCAATAGAATGCTTAATCATTTGAACAAATTCAATCTCATTACTGACTCTGGCATGGTTTCAGACCAGGACCTTCCACTGAAACAGCAGCTTTCACATTTTTTGTTCAAGGTGTTTATGAAAACTTAGATAAGGGAAAGTGCGAAGCTTCATTGTTTTTCGATCTGACAAAAGCCTTTGACTCTTTGAAATTCTCTTTATTTTTTGAAAATACTATAACCTGGGTTTCAGCGGAATTTTTCTTGAATGGCTGAAAAGTTATACGTCGAATCGTAATATGTCTGTGTGGTAAAGTTGGCAACACTTATTCGGATGTGTATGAACTTGATGTTGGTGTCCCTCAAGGATCAGTCCTTGGACCGCTTCTATTTTTATTATTCATTAACGATTAACCATCAAATGTTATAGCTGCCATAATTGCTTTATTTGCTGACGATTCTTCTTTTTTGATTATAGCACAAAATCTTAAAGATTTGAAGCAAGCGTCTTCATTAATTGTTTCAATTTCTATACTTTTCAGCCTGAAGAAGGGCACAAAGGATGTTCTTGTTAAATATCACAGAGGTGTTTCGGTAACCTCTAGAAACTCTACAAAGTTCCTAGGTGTCTATGTTGATGAGGGTTTACGATGGAAAGATCATGCAGATGCTGTTTGCAAAAAGTTGAATTGTGGATGGGGAACCACGCCGGAGCTCCACCCCACCAGCTGACATACTGGTAGATCCTCAGGGGTCTACTGGTACGACGAGACAGTCGACGGACTGAGGATAATCATTTGTCCTCATGGCTACTGACACATATGTCACGCAAATAAACTTGCACCATTGCATAGCGGCTACCGATATTCTCCGGTTGCAGCTGGCGAAGGTGCAGACATTTCTAGACCTGATTAAGGAGCCCTGGGTTAGAGGAGGTGAGGTGAGGGGTCCCTCCTTTCGAGGAAGCAGGCTCTTCTGCACGCCCAAGGACATAAACCCAAGGGCGTGTGTACTTGCTTCTGATAATGTTGGGGCTCAATTACTAACCAATTTCTGTTTCAGAGATCTTATAGCGGTTCGGTTTTCGGACTGTAAGGGACCGCTATGAAACTTGGTGGTATGCTCGGCATACCTCCCATACGATTCCCGTGGCCTTCCGCCAACGAAGGAAATGGAGGAGCTTGTTAGGTTCTGCGAGCAGAAAGGATGGCCCTTGCTCGTTGGTTGTGATGTGAATGCACACCACATTCTGAGGGGTAGCTCTGGCGTCAACCCGAGGGGCGAGGCTCTGGCAGACTTCCTGTTCTCAACCAGTCTAAACCTACTCAATAGGGGTGACGAGCCGACCTTCATCACATCGTAGTTTACGTCTGTGAAGTTAGCGGCCAGTTTTCGGCGAGACCTCAGCGGCCAGTTCGCCGATAAGCGCTGTCGGTGGCGTGCGCCCTCGCCTCATTCTAGTGCAATCGTAACTGTAAATGGTCCCCGTGCGAACGTCGGTACTCGTTACTCGTACATCACATCGTAAACAGAACTGATACGTATGATCCATGTTATATTGAAGCACGCGAAAATTAATATCTCAGAATAATCAGGGAGAATCAGTTTTGTCCCCTGCCCATCTTTCCTGGATACAATAGTAATGTTACATATTCTCTCCACTGCAAATATCGGATTAATCATTGGACATTTAATTTTGCCTCTCATTTTCAGGAGAATGAATGAAAATCATTGCATAATATAGGGGAAATGGTTCTACCACAGTGCATAGACCTCATATTTTGTCACCATCAGGAACAATGTCAACCGAGCCGTTGAAAAAGGTTTTTTGGGTTAATCGGATAAAAATTCAAAATTCGCGTTTTCCCTCTCATCCGATAAACCCGAAAAACATTTTTCAACGGCTCGGTGGACATCGTTCCTGATGGTGACAAGATATGTGATTAATGCACTGTGGTAGAACTATTATTCCCCTGTATCATACAGAAAACAAAAATGATTTTCACCCATTTTTCTGGAAATGAGAGAGAAAACGTGAAGTTTGAATTTTCATTCGATTAATCAGAAGAACATTTTTCAACGGCTCGGTTGACATTTTTCCTGATGGTGACAAAATATGAGACCTATGCTCTGTGGTAGAACTATTATTCTCTTGTATTATGCAAAAAACTGAAATGAATTCCACTCTTTTTTCTGGAAATAAGAGAAAAAATTTGAAGTTTGAGGTTTTATCCGATATACCCGAAAAACATTTTTCAAAGGCTCGGTTGACATTGTTCCTGATGATGACAAAATATGAGACCTATGCGCTGTGGTAGAACTATTATTTCCTTGTATTATGCAAAGAACAGAAATGAATTTCACTCATTCTTCTGGAAATGAGAGTAAAAATTCGAAGTTGGAATTTTTATCCGATCAACCCGAAGAACATTATTCAACGGCTCGGTTGACATTGTTCCTGATGGTGACAAAATATGAGACCTACGCACTGTGGTAGAACCATTATTCCCCTTTATTATGCAAAATAAAATAATGATTTACACTCATTTTCCTGGAAATGAGAGGGAAAACGCGAAATTGGAATTTTTATCCGATTAACCCGAAAAACATTATTCAACGGCTCGGTTGACATTGTTCCTGATGGTGACAGAATATGGAACCTATGCACTGTGGTAGAACCGTTATTCCCCCATATTATGCAAAAAACAAAAATGATTTTCAATCATTTTTCTGGAAATGAGAGAAAAAATTCGAAGTTTGAGTTTTTATCCGATAAACCCGAAAAACATTTTTCAACAGCTCGGTTGACATTGTTCCTGATGGTGACAAAATATGGGGTTTATGCACTGTGGTGAAACTATTACCCTTTATATTATTCAAAAAACAGAAATGTTTTTCACTCATTTTTCTGGAAATGAGAGGGAAAACGCGAAGTTCGAATTTTTATTCGATTAATCCGAAGAACATTATTCAACGGCTCGGTCGACATTGTTCCTGATAGTGACAAAATATGAGACCTATGCATTGTGGTAGAACCATTATTCCCCTATATTATGCAAAAAACAAAAATGATTTCCACTCATTCTTCTGGAAATGAGAGGGAAAACGCGAAGTTTGATTTTTATTCTATTAATTCGAAGAACATTATTCAACGGCTCGATTCACATTGTTCCTGATGGTGACAAAATATGAGAGCTAAGCACTGTGGAAGAACCGTTATTTCCTTATATTATGCAAAAAATGAAAATGATTTCCACTCATTTTTCTGGAAATGAGAGGGAAAACGCGAAGTTCGATTTTTATCCCATTAATTCGAAGAATATTATTCAACAGCTCGATTGACATTGTTCCTGATGGTGACAAAATATGAGACCTATGCACTGTGGAAGAACCGTTATTGTCTCATATTATGCAAAAATAAAAAATGATTTTCACTCATTCTTCTGGAAAAGAGAGGCAAAATTAAATGTCCAATGATTAATCCGATAGTTGGAGTGGAGAGAATATGTTACATTACTGTTATATCCAGGAAAGATGGGCAGGGGACAAAACTGATTCTCCCTGATTATTCTGAGATATCAATTATCAATATTATTATCAGTTCTGTTTACGATGTGAAGTACCAGTACCGAGTACCGACGGTCGCAAAGAGAATGAGACGAGGGCGCACGCCACTGAGAGCGCTTATCGGCGAATTGGCCGCTGAGGTCTCGCCGAAAACTGGTCGCCAACTTCACACATGTACGTAGTTTGAATACATTAATATTCTGCTAGAAGTAAAATTTCATTCCAATCCAATCAGTAGTTTCGAAATTATCAGGAAAAAAATATTTTGAACGGCCATATTTACGGAACCCCTTTGCTCAAAGATGAACGTGATCACGACATTCGAGATCCACATCTACCCTGAAAATTTCAAGTCCCTAGGCGTTTCCGTTCAAAAGTTCAATTTTCTATGGTTCTGGCCATGCGATCTGGCCAAAATTTCACATGTAGCTCCTTCTCCAATTGAGTGCATAATTTCATCTCGATCAAATCTGTAGTTTCCAAGTTATCAGGAAAACAAAACTTTGAACGGTCATATTTACGGAACCCTTGGTGGAATTTGGCCCATTAACAAACTTAATCGAGACATTCGGGAACTGAACCCACACTGAAAATTTCAAGTATCTAGGTTGTTCCGTTCGAGAATTATCGTGCTTACGGCACATTTTCAGCTCAAAATTCGATGAATACAGACATCGTGACGAAATGATATAGCCCTCGTGTAAATAGTCTGAGCGCTCAAAAACTGTAAAAAAATTATTGTTGATTAAATGTTATTACTCCGTGAGAGAATATCTAGATGATAATGACTTAAAATTATAATAACGATGTCAAGTCCTATCTTCGCTGAATTTAGTCGAGTGACTTGTTAAATTTTTCATTTCTTTTTTTATTATGACCTCCTATACTCTATTGTCTAAAAGGATCAATAAATATTATTATTATTATTATTATTGATTGCAATAGCACTCATATTCTTCGTCTTTTCATTCTCCACCATTCTGTTGAGAATGGTGGAGAAGCACTTTCAGCATGCTGAAAGTGTCAGCATCGCTTCATTGGTTCAGATTTTTCAAGCAAAAACTAAAAAAATTACGAAAAGCACTGCCGTGAAGGCAGGAGCTTTTGAGCGCTCGTACATGCACCTTGTAGGTAGATTCGCATTTTCAAGTTTTAGAAACCAATTGAAGGAATTTTTGACAGCTGTCAAAAAAATTCAGAAACTTAGGCGAAACTCCAGACTTCATGTCAGTGCTTCAGCTGATCAATTTTGTTTCGATAATTCGCTAGAATTTTCTACGGTATCTATGGTCTTGGTGATGCGGTCTGGACAAAATTTTGCACGTAGTTTGAATACATTATTCCTCAGCTAGGTGCATAATTTCATTCCAATCCGATCAGTAGTTCCGAAACTATCTGGAAAAAAATATTTTGAACGGCCATATTTACGGAACCCCTAGTCTCATTTTGCTCATTGATGAACGTGACCGCGATATTCGCGATCCAAACCCACCCTGAAAATTTCAAGTTCCCAAGCCTTTCCGTTCAAAAGTTACAATTTTCTATGGTTTCTATGGTTCTGGTCATGCGATCTGGACAAAATATTGCTTCAATATATCATTCTCGATTAAAATACAAAATTTCATCTCGATCGAATCCGTAGTTTCGAATTTATCGAGAAAACAAAATTTCAAACGACCGCATTTACGGAACCCCTTGTATAATGTTGCTCATAGATGAACGTGATCACGACATTCGAGATCCACACCTATCCCGAAAATTTCAAGTCCCTAGGCATGTCCGTTCAAAAGTTAAAATTTTCTATGGTTTCTATGGTTCTGGTCATGCGATCTGGACACAAATTTCACATGTACCTTGAACACCTCATTCTTCATTTGAGTGCAAAGTTTCAACTCGATCGAATTTGTAGTTTCGAAGTAATCAGGGAAACAAAACTTTGAACGGCCATATTTACGGAACCCATGGTGGAATTTGGCCCATTAACGAACTCAACCGAGGCATTCGGGATCTGAACCTACACTGAAAATTTCAAGTCTCTAGGTTGATCCGTTCGAGAGTTATCGTGCTGACGGCCGGACGGACGGACAGACTCGAATTTTCCGACGGATTCGTCATCAGTGAGTCGAAAATAGTCGATTGAGACCATTTTCGGCTCAAAATTCGGAAAATACAGACATCGTGACGAAATGATATAGCCCTCGTGTAAGTTGTACGAGCGCTCAAAAAGCATAACTGGATTCGATGCTTTTCATGCTGGAAACACAGTTGCTTGGCACTCAAGAAAACAAAGCTGTGTAGCCCTCCATCAATGGAGGCTGAATATATATCAGCAGCTGTAGCAGCTCAGGAACTTGTAAATTTGAAGGGTATTTTATCAGCGTTTGGAAAATCTAACAAAGTTACCTTAAGAATGGACAATCTTAGTGCTATTTCTTCAACTAAAAATTTTGAAAATTCTAAACGAAGTAAACATATCGAAATTGAATATCACTTTATTAAAGATTTGTGTACAAAAAGACAAGTTCTTAATTATGTTTGTTCAAAGGATAACTGTTCTGATCTATTCACGAAAGCTTTAGGGAAAGAAAAATTTCAAAATTTTAGAATGAGTAAATAGAAATCTTTTGTTTGTTAATTTTAAATCAATTTAATTTTTTTTTTGTATAATTTTAAATTGAAAGGGGTTATTAGATATATTATTTGATGCAATGTAAAGGAGCCCTGAGATCAATTCTGCGGATTTATTGACATTGATAGTTAGATTTATATTCTGTGATAAATAACCAAAGAATTGTATCGAAGCATGTTGAAGATTGATTACAAGTGAGAATAAATATAGGCAAAAAATCATATGATCTTTTCAATACATATTACAAAGGCTATGTTCACGCAAACAATTTTGTTTAGGAATGCGTAATTTAAATTCTGTTAATTTGTAATGTATTATTGATATATTTTGTTTAACAATAAAACCAATGTTGTAGAAAATAGATACTTTCATTTCTTTCAATAATCCCTATGCTAGTCATAATAATAACTGGAATTAATAGTTTATATGATAATGCTCTGGAGGGTTTGTAGATCATTCAGAGGTATATTTCGAAGATTATCATGAGGGTTGATAGAACATATAGAACTGAATTATTGTTCAGTGAATGCAACAAAATGAACATAAGACAATTATATATTTATGAGAGAATAGGTCATCAGTTGAGAACTTGTATACTAGATATCGATGTGTGCAATCACTTCAGATTCCATTTGTTTGCAAGAGTCATTTACAGCGTTTTTTAGGATATTTAGGACCATGATTTCTCTGTGTTGGAGTCTTGCTGGACTCTGCGCATAGTCCTGATATTATCCTTGTGTGTCGAAATTCGGGACATCGGCGGCTGGTGGCCGATTCGAACGGGAACTGTTTCAACAAAATTTCAAACTAAGGCAAAACTCCAAACTTCACGACAATGCTTCATGTCCCCATGTTCTGGAGAAAACTACGTAACTCCATATTCTTCAGGAATTGGTATTTTAGTGCAATTTGTTCGGCAACATGGTTAATAATATGAGTTTTTCGAAAAAACCATTTTTCCTCTTTAAATGAATAAATAAATAAAATTAGGTACATATATTTAAATAAGTCAACACAAATAATGTTTGGCTAGAATTTTCTACGGATCTATGGTCTCGATAATGCAATCTGCAAGTAGTTTGAATACATTATTCTTCATCTATGTGCAATTAGCAGGAAAGAAACCATTTGAACGGTCATATTTACGGAACCCCTAGTGTAATTTTGCTCATTGATGAAAGTGATAGCGATATTCGAGATCCACACCTATCTTGAAAATTTCAAGTCCCTAGGCGTTTCCGTTCAAAAGTTACAATTTTCTATGGTTCTGGTTATGCGATCTGGACAAAATTTTGCAAGTAGCTTGAATACATTATTCCTGAGCTAGGTGCATAATTTCATTCCAATCCGATCAGTAGTTTCGAAACTATCAGGAAAAAAATATTTTGAACGGTCATATTTACGGAACCCCTAGTCTAATTTTGCTCATTGATGAACGTGACCGTGAAATTTGCGATCCAAACCCACCCTGAGAATTTCAAGTTCCTAGGCCTTTCCGTTCAAAAGTTACAATTTTCTATGGTTTCTATGGTTCTGGTCATGCGATCTGGACAAAATATTGCTTCAATATATCATTCTCGATTAAAATACTAAATTTCATCTCGATCGAATCCGTAGTTTCAAATTAATCGAGAAAACAAAATTTCAAACGACCGTATTTACGGAACGCCTTGCATAATGTTGCTCATAGATGAACGTGATAACGACATTCAAGATCCACACCTATCCTGAAAATTTCAAGTCCCTAGGCGTTTCCGTTCAAAAGTTACAATTTTCTATGGTTTCTATGGTTCTGGTCATGCGATCTGAAAAAAATTTCACATGTAGCTTAAACACCTCATTTTCCATTTGAGTGCAAAATTTCATCTCGATCAAATTTGTAGTTTTCAAGTAATCAGGGAAACAAAACTTTGAACGGCCATATTTACGGAACCCCTGGTGGAATTTGGCCCATTAACGAACTTAACTGAGCCATTCGGGAACTGAACCCACACTGAAAATTTCAAGTCTCTAGGTTGTTCCGTTCGAGAGTTATCGTGCTTACGGCCGGTCGGACGGCCGGACGGACAGACTCGAATTTTCCGACGGATTCGTCATCATTGAGTCGAACATAGTCGATTGAGACCATTTTCGGCTCAAAATTCGAAAAATACAGACATCGTGACGAAATGATATAGCCCTCGTGTAAGTAGTACGAGCGCTCAAAAACACCGTTTGTGTGGTGTTTACAATTACAAGAAAAGTGATCATATTCGCGAGTCGAAAACATATGAGTAAACATCCACGGACCACCCCACGTAGCCCCAAACTCGCAGATTTCTCCTACGATTTCTGTCACGGAATGACCCTTTATCTGCTCTTTTGCCTAGTCCATAGTAGGAACATGAAATTCTGTCATGTCTCTATGCACCGAAAAATTTTTGCTGACGTCAGTTTCAAGACGAAAACTATCCGTGAAAGTGTTCCATTCACGCTAGTAGGAACAATACTGCTCCTCACTCATGTGGAAAGTGCCTTTTCCGGACTCGACTGCTTTACCGAACTCCGCTCCGCGCCGTTCGCAGTATCTTGCGGAAAAACATTATTTTCCCTACTTGTTAGGAAAATAACTATTTTCTGTCTTATTATATATTACGTTTTTACCAATCCATTCAATTGACCACAAGCTTCAAAGTATCAATTTTTTTTTGTTACCTAGTTTCGCTACCACAGCTGAAATTTATGTTGAATTCAATCAATCATCTAGATAAATCAAAAAACCGTGCAAAACTTCACTAGCAGGAGAATTCTAGGGAGTTCACTTTGCAGATATCCCATTGGAACGAATCGTTTAAAAAAAAAATTATAAGTATTATGTCTGCTTGTGTATCACAAAATACAGAAAATTCATCACCCTTTATAGTAGAAACTGAAAATATTGACAGGGCATAATATGTTATCCTTCTACCAAAATCTGATTCATCATGTTTGATGCTTGAATTATAAAACAAACACAATAATAATGAACCCAACATAAATTCCATAATTTCAAGCCAAACATTCAAGCACGATTCCTCTGAAAAATTCAATAAACTAGTCTCAGACTCCATCTTCGACAAATTAACGCAAGGAAGTAATTTAACTTGGAAGGAAAATTTCAATGAGTAGAAGCAGTATTTTCCCCTTCTACCCTAACCTTTAATTTTGGAGACGATAAAACACCGAGTGACTCAAGGAAGAGGTGTGTTAATCGCTCTAATTATTCTCATTATTTTATAGTGCATAATTTAAAACCCCGCGGTGAGAAAGCGTGCTCAACTGTATGAGAGTCGTCTCGTTTTACACCCTCTCTACTACCCAACTAGAGAAATGGCGGAATGGACTGTACTTTGTTATGGTTTTCTTGATGAATTCATCAATCATATTGACAGAAACTCAAACTATGAATTCAGAAAAATTCAATGCAAAGTGTCTAGTCGGGTGATTATGAAAGAAAGGTGTTACCATTGAGTAAATACATATATAGTCCATTTAAGAATTATTGACATCGAAGCAGGCCATGAACGTCCAGCCGAGGCTTTATTTCTAGTTACTAAAAAGTAACTAAATTTCATCATAGAAATGGAACATAAATATAACCTAGAAAAGTGTTGAGTATGCGAATTATCGAATAATTAAGCCGGAATATTTCGATTGCAGTTCAAACATAGGAATTCAGGTTTGAAAGCGCAAAAATATCCTGGAATGCTTTCATATGAAATTATCTGAACTTATCGTTCATATAAAAGTCAACCATGGAAAATTGAAGATCATTCAAATAAATATTTATTTTCACTCAGGACCATGCAATATTTATTGGTATTGGAAATCTTGCAAAATTCTAACCTATAAGAGGACCATTTTATGTCAGGATTTAAGAAGGATAATTAATGGAATTCTAGCAGGTAGCTAGTGGTGCAACAGAAAAAAATTTTTGGATACTTCGCAAGCACAGGGCCAAAAGGATGGATTGGAATAAACGTTATAATGTATTAAGAAATAAGAGAGAAACAAAAATTAAGAATCTTTGTAGTACATGAAGAATTTTGACATGAACTTTGTACCGAACTATCAATATATGAATTATTTATTGCTTGGTGTTGAATACTTTAAGAAAGTCAATTTTTATTTTCATTCATTAAAACTGTCCATGAATTATTGAAAATATTATAATTGATGAGCAATTTTACAATTATTCAGTATACTTTTGAATTGGGAACAATATAGCATGTGTATTAGCTGAGGGAATGTGAACAGGGTACCATACAGTATAATTAATTAACTTAAAATATCTACGAATAATACAAGAGCAAAGATAAAAATCTCATTGAAAACTTTGTTTCCTGGTATAAGTGTAGTGATTTGGATGTGTTTATTGAATAAGCTGACATAATCCTATTGATGGGCATCCTTATGCAGGGAAGGTTTCAATTTTTCAATAACCCATTTATGAAATAATTCAACATTCATAGTAATCCATATCATTAATACCACTGTCAAGAATCGGATCACATCTAGGTTAAAATCCATCAATTGTTCCAGCATTCAAAATAGTGCACCTTCTGCCTTTACCCTTGAATATACTCAGCATACCTTTTGGATTCTTTTCTAGTGTCCACTGACGAATTTGAATACCGTTTTCGAATATCCAAATTTCATCTAGATGAATGAATTTTACGTTTTGTTCCATGTATTCTCGGTATTTATCACAATATCGTACTATTTTTATTATATTTTTCTGTTTATCAATAAGAATTTTCCTTCGATCAACTTTTTTGTATTTGTATCCAATTTTTTTTATGATATAATATAATGTTGACTTCGATCAATTGAACTCTAGGTGCTCTTTGGCCAGTTCGAAAAGAATATCAAAACTGATATATTCATTGTTTTTAATTCAATCAAAAACAAAGTCATTCAATGTCTCTTTGAAGGAATAATCGTATCGCACAGGTTTTCTTCCACTGCTAATTCCAGGCTATAATAACATGCTAATATTCTACGGACAGGGCTTGGTGAAATCTGAAAATTTAAGAGACATTGATCAATCAGAATACACTTTGAGTCGGTGAATAACAGTTTACCTGAAACACTAGCGGAAATATATGCCAAAACTTTGAAAAACTCGAAGTAACACCGACAAACTGCCTGGCGTTCTCTTGTTAGGCGCGATGTATCCTGGAATCCTGGTCAATTCCAGCCATTTTAATAGCATAAGAAAAAATACTCAAATTCAGAGCAAATTTTTATAATTACATATTCACCAATATCTTCGATAAAATCATCAAAGCAAGATTTCTATGGGTAAAGTTAGTGTTATTCCTATACCAACCTGAATTCAGCAACCCAAAATATCACTGAATAGTCTATTACCAACTTAAATTCGATTTTTCACAGCCAACCGAGATGTCAATAATTCTTAAACGGAGTATAAAATAACGCCTTTATACGCTTCGAAGCTGAAAATATTAGTCGTATAGTGGCGGTGCATAGTATTTGAGAAGGGAACTATAAAGTGCCGAAAGGGGTCCAGTCAATTTTGGAAGGTATTGATTTACAGCAATCTGTAAGAATATTTATAACCCTCTAATACCAATAATACCAATGAAGGTAGCAAAAAATTGTCGGTTGATTCGAATGGGAACCATTTCTCCAAAATTCAATGAAAATTCAATGAAAAAAATTCGTCCTGAGTTTTTCTCGGAAACTATGTGAGCTATTCGCATAAAATTTGGTACGAAAATCAATTTTTATACCGCATTGATCCTCCAAGCTCGTGATCATAATCCTCGAAGTTTTGAGGCAAAAATCAACGGACAAACTCTCTAGGTTCCTGGAAGGTAATGACATCAACGAGAATTATATTGTCCACCACCCGCCTAACCCAACTCATTATCCTTCTAACAATAGTACTCCTTCGATTGAAGATCTTGTTATAACGACTTCAGTACCGAATATTAGTGAACCGGGTTCGTACCATAAGTTCCAGTAGATCATAACGTTGTTGAATTGAAGATGATAAATCTTCCAAGAACGACTTTCGAAATTAAATCCAAAGGACTGTTCCTTTTGGATAATGACAAAATTGCCCTGCACTCAAATCTAGCGTATTGTTTCGTTTTTCTGTGCCACAGATAAGTCGACTCCGGGATGAGGTACTGGTAGGAACCCAGCGGCGTAACTACACAGATGAAATCTGGTGCAGTGCACCTAGGCCCCCAAGCTTACAGGGCCTTCAAGCGCTGACCAGCAAATCATGTTTGAACTGATTGAAAAAACTTGAATTTTTAAATACACTATGTGATTTATCTGAAATAAATAAATCAGCGCTGCACCAATCAGAATTTATAATATAACAAAAATAGTATGTATTACATGAATTTTTGTTTACGCTTCCGTACTGTGACGTCATTTATTTTGTCCCTTATATCATAACAGGTACCTCTTCGCCGCGCTTAGCACTGGATGTCATAAAAAACATCTTTCATCGCTCGCTCTCCTTGTCACCCAGTTTGAGATGCACATCCATCTGACTCTTTCATCTGTAAGCACGAATTCTCTAAATTTTTTTTTGTGAATTGAAAAATAAGTTTTGAATCAGAACAAAAAAATTAGGCTGCTCGTGCAATAGGCAATAGGTACTTTCCACATGCCTCATCATTTTTTCTTTCACTCTAGCGTCGTTAACAGTTTAAAATTTTTGTTCATTGAAGATCGAAGTAGCCTTGAATCAATTTCAATAGCGTGATTTTCTGGCTACTCAATGAGAAAGTTCAGCAAGAAATATAAATGCGAAAACACCTAATTGATAAAATGATTGACCTAGGGAAATTCATATTTCTCATAGATATTATGGCAATGAAAACATTTCAGAATGGCCTCAACAGAGTTCACAAATATTATAAGAAATGCTCTGTTGTGAAAGAAAAAAAATTTTTACCAAAAACCCAGAAAAGATGGGAATTCAAAAATACCTATATCATAGATAAATCGAAGACGAACATATAGGTATATACAAAATTGGATACTTCATTCCAATTCATATTTACGGAACCCCTAGTCTAATTCTGCTCATTGATGAACCTGACCGCGACATTCGAGATCCACACCTATCCTTATCCGTAGGCCTTTTCGTTCAAAAATTTTAATTTTTTATGGTTTCTATGGTTTTACGATCTGGAAAAATTGTAGCTTGAATATTGTCAATCTCAATCAAAATTCAAAATTTCGTCGCGTACGAATCAGTAGTTTTGAAATTATCAAGAAAACTTAAACTTTACGGAACCTCTAATCAAATTTTACTCATTGATAAAAGTGACCGCGACATTCGAGATCCACACCTATCCTGAAAATTTCAAGTCCCTAGGCCTTTCCGTTCGTTAGTTATAATTTTCTATTTTTTCTATGGTTCTGGTTACGCTATCTGGGAATTTTTTGGCATGTAGCTTGAACACGTGATTCTCCATTTCCCAATTTCATCTCGATCGAATCCGTAGTTTCGGAGAAATCAAAAGAACCAAATTTCAAACGGTCATATTTACTGAACCCCTGGTGGAATTCTGCTCAATCACGAACTCAATAGCGCAATTTAGGAACAGTGAAAATTTCAAGTCTCTAAATTGTTCCGTTCGAGAGTTATCGTCCTTACGGTCGAACAGAGGGAATGGAAAACCTGAATTTTCCGACGGATTCGTCATCAGTGAGTCGAACTCTGTCGATTGAAACTATTTTCGGCTCAAAATTCGAATAATAGAGACATCGTAACGAAATGATATAGCCCTCGTGTAAGTAGAACGAGCGCTCAAAAATTTAGGGTTTTCAGAAATTCCTGATGGGAAGGTATAGGTATATGTAGATATGTCGATAATTATTCATGTATGTTTCTTAACGTTTGTGAATATTTTATATTCAGAATAACTGAATACAATCAATTTTAGAATTGCACACACAGAAAATCGGACAACCTGATGTAATTTATAAATAACTGTTTTTAAGCGCTCGTTTTATTGACACGAGGACTACCTATATCATTTTGTCACATTGTTTGTTTTATTTTCGAATTTTGAGCCGAAAATGGTCTCAATCGACAAGTCCCGAATTACTGATGACGAATCCTTCGAAACATTCCAGTCTGTCCGGCCGTATACACTTATACACTATAATTCCCGAACGGAACGACGTAGAAACTTGAATTTTTCAGGTTGGGTTGGTATCTCGGATGCCGAGGTTGAGTTCGTTATTGGGCCAAATTCGACCTGGGGTTTCGTGAATATGGCCGTTCGAAATTTTGTTCTCCTGATTTCTTTGAAACTACTGATTCGATCGAGATAAAATTTTGCACTCAGATGTGTTCAAGCTAACGGCCGAATTTTGGACATTAATGAATTTTTATCTGTTACAGTCCTTGAATTGAATATTCAAAATTTTATTGAACCAACTTGTTTATTCGTTCAGGGTTTTATGGGTATATATAATATGGAATCATCTTTCAGCGCTCGTACTACTTACACGAGGGCTATATGATTTCGTCATGATGTCTGTATTTTTCGGATTTTGAGCCGGTCTCAATGGTCTCAATCGACTATGTTCGACTGACTAATGACGAATCTGTCGAAAAATTCGAGTCTGTCCGTCCGTATACACGATAACTCTCGAACGGAACGTCCTTGAAACTTGAAATTTTCAGGGTTGGTTCTAATCTCGAATGCCGCGGCTGAGTTTGTTATTGGGCAAAATTCGCTCAGGGGTTCCGTAAATATGGCGTGATGGAGAATAACGTCTACTAGGTACATGCAAAATTTTGTCTAGATCGCATTACCCGAACCATACAAAAGTATAACTTTGTAATGGAGAGGCCTAGGGACTTTCAGAATAGGTGTGGATCTCGAATGTCGCGGTCACGTTTATTGATGAAAAAAATTATAATAGGGGTTCCGTAAATATAGTCGTTTAAAATTTAGTTTTCATGATCATTTCAAAACTACGGATTTGATCGTGACGAAATTTGGTATTTCAATGAAGAATGATATATTCAAGCTACACTTTTTCCATATCGCATGACCAGAACCATAGAAACCATAGAAAATTATAACTTCTGACCGGAAAGGCCTAGGGAAAATTCTCAGGATAGGTATGGATCTCGAAAGTCGTGGTCACATTTATCAATTAGCAATATTATACGAGGGGTTACGTAAATATTGCCGTTCAAAATATTTTTATCCTGATAAGTTCGAAACAACCTATTGGATTGGAATGAAATCGCACATAGATGAAGAATAATGTATTCAAACAACGTGGGAAATTTTGACCACACCGCGTTACCAAGACCATAGATACCGTAGAAAATTCTAGCGAATTATCGAAAAAAAATCACCTAAGGCACAGACGTGATGTCTGAAGTTTCGCCTTAATTCAAAACATGTTTTGACAGCTGTCAAAAATTATTTGAATTTGTTTCTAATACTGGAAAATGCGAATCTACCTACAACGTGGATGAACGAGCGCTTAAAAGCTCCTGACTTCACGGCAGTGCTTTTCATAATTTTTGAATTCGATTACACGTGAATCAATCAACTGTTAACTTTTTGGCGTATGTCAATTGTTACGACCATAGATATGATATAAGTTACAGAATTGGGGTATGAATAAAAACGGCCCCACACGTATGTTTCCCAACCATTCAGCCAGGCAACCAATAAAACAAACATAAGTTATGAAATAACAAATTTAACAATATAAATTTCATTCTAGCTAGATGGCACTCAGCCATCTAGCTGGCTCTTTACTAGTACTCTATCATTATTCCTAGCATATCATTCTAAAAATAACACAATCATAAGATTTACTCAGATTATTAGTATCCCCTCTGAAATTGACTGAATTAACTTTCCTTATGTACACCATTTCACTAACGAGTCTTTTAGAGTAATTCAGTTCTTGGTCAAGAATTTTCACACTATCAAAATCAAACTTGTGTCTTTCCTTTTTGTATGTGTTGGGTCAGGGCTGTTTTGCTATCACTATCACCATGAATGTATGTGCGCTGCGTTTTTTTTTTATGATGTTTTATCCTCTCACTTAAGTATTGTTTAGTTTGTCCGACATATAATTTTTCACAATTCGAGCAGTCAATCTCATTCACTAAAACTGATTGTTTATCATGAGAAACCTTGTCTTCTGTTCTACTGAAGAATTTCCTACCGCTGTCGAAGACATTGTAAAATGCCGGAGTGTATCCAAACTGTCTGAACACATCATACGGTTTATATGACAACTCTCATAAACAGACTATCAGTTTCGAACCAATAGTAAGCGGCATAGGTTCTCCAAGCTACAATGTTGGATTGTTTCTACATGAAATCATGAAGAATGTGCTTTCCTCATCGGGGTTTAGGGTTAACGATTATTTTTCCCTAGTTGAAGAACTAAAAACTGTTCAAGTTCTCGCTGACCACGAACTTGTATCTCTTGACGTTGTATCCTTCTTCAATAATATACCGAAGGCATGGGTTACCCAATTAATTGTTAAAAAATGGAATTAAATAAGTTGTTTCACATAACTCAATACAGCAAGAAATTCACTGAATTAGTGGAGACACTGTTTGACACTGCCTATTTTGCATTTGACGCCAAGACTTATGAACAATTGGATGGACTGCGAGCCCTGCAATGGATGATTTGGCGATGCTGGAGTTGTTTGAGTGGGTGAGTGGAAAGCTGAATTTTGTTGTACCATTGATGAAGGTGTATGTGGATGACACTTTGCTGCTTTTACCCAAGGATAGAATCGAATCAACCCTTAATACTTTGAACTCATTCCATGACAGATTAAAATTCACTATAGAAAGAGATAGGAATGGAAGTATCCCTTTTCTGGATGCCTTGTTGTCGAGAAGGAGGGATAGGAGAATAACAGATTGGTACACTAAATCATCAAGCTCAGAACGATGTTTGAATTTTCTATCTAACGACAGAGCCCAACAAAAGAAGAAAGTCGCCACTAGTTTGATCCATAGAGCTTCAACACTTAACCACAAAGAGTTCAACCAAAAAAACATACTCTTAGATCACAACTCCCAACAAAAACAGACTGGCTGGCCCAACAATGCAGTTTGCCGAGCTGCCGAATTCGGCCCGCTTACTGCTCTCGGCTCGGCGTGTAGGTAGAGCATTTAAGCCAGGCAGTAAGATGGCTAAGAGTCGGCTAGCCAACCAGTCAGCCTCGGCGAAACCTTTGAATAACCAACGACAGGCCGATGGTATATAGCTGGTAGCCGGTAAATGCACGGCAGGCCATCGGTGGCTCGCAAGGTAAAATCCTCTTGTAAGACACCTTTTATCGTCCAGACAAATGCACAAGCGCCCAAAAATATTTGTATTTTATTGAGAAATTCTATCGGGTGTTATATAAAATATGGTCGTAGCTGAAGTTTCTGAACGTAGGTCCGTTGATACGTCGTCGTTCGTATGGTTTGATGACAACTAATCATCTAATTTTTTGATAGCCAAGACATATTGCCATCCATAGGCGACCCTGATCATAACAATTATTGAACAACCCTAATCAAGCGAAATGTATGTATGAAATTGATATTCTAGCTTAAATAGGGGAATATGGGAAATTAGCAATATCCTAATCTGAAATACAACAATTGAAGGTTATAATAATGGATTTTGTAGAAGATGTATCGATTGAAAATTGGAATTATACTAACATCAGAGAAGTTATTTCAGCAATTTCATGAACTAAAAAAATGCATGAAAAAGGTTCTAGGAAATAAAGAATAAAAAAAAAGACACCTCAAATTTTTTCATATAAAAATCTGAACTCGAAACTTGATCAAAACACAAACAACACATTAGACCCTTTATTAGTCACACGACAAAAAAAGTGAAATATTTACAGATATTTAACTTAATTTTTTAGTGTACATTTCTGGAATGTGTCAATATTACATTTCAGAACAAATACAAAAAAATATTTTTCAATCTTTATATATAAAATTACGTGTCACGTTGTTTGTCCGGAATGGTCTCCTAAAATAATGAACTGATTTCAATCAAATATTTGCACACTGTGTGCAGTTTGATCCAACTTACAAGATAGGATAGTTCATATCTCAATTTATAGTTGCAATATTTTCTTATTGCAAATTATTTGTTTATCATTCATGACAAAGACTTATAATTATCCACGCGGCAACATGGGGCTCAAATCGACGACAGGAGATCGCGTCCCCACTACACCGATCTGTCCACCATAGCTATATCGTTCTGAAACTGAAGAAATTTGGAACTGTTTCAGAACTGGGTAATGTTCATAGTTCATAGAATCTGTAACTGCCAAGAATGTAGAATAATGTCAGTGATAAAAAATTACGAAAAGCACTGCCGTGAAGTCAGGAGCTTTTGAGCGCTCGTACATCCACCTTGTAGGTAGATTCGCGTTTTCCAGTTTCAGAAATCAACTGAAGGAATTTTCGACAGCTGTCAAAAAAATTCTCAAACTTAAGCAAAACTCCAGACTTCATGTCAGTGCTTCAGCTGACCAATTTTTTTTTCGATAATTCGCTAGAATTTTCGACTGTATCTATGGTCTTGGAAATGCGATCTGGACAAAATTTCGCACGTAGTTTGAATACATTATTCCTCAGCTAGGTGCAAATTTTTTTCATTTCATTCCAATCCAATCAGCAGTTTCGAAACTATCAGGAAAAAAATATTTTGAACGGCCATATTTGCGGAACCCCTGATCTTATTTTGCTCATTGATGAACGTGACCGCGGTATTCGCGATATAAACCCACCTTGGACATTTCAAGTTCCTAGGCCTTTCCGTTCACACAAAATATTGCTTTAATATATCATTCTCGATTAAAATACAGAATTTCATCTCGATCGGATCCGTAGTTTCGAAATTATCGAGAAAACAAAATTTCAAACGACCGTATTTACGGAACCCCTAGTAAAATTCTGCTCATCAATAAACGTGAACGCGAAATTTCCGATCCACACCTATCCTGAAAATTTCAAGTCCCTAGGCCTTTCCGTTCGAAAGTTATGATTTTCTATGTTTTCTATGGTTCTGGTCATCTGGTGATCTGGAGAAATGTAGCTTGAATATATCATTCTCCATTAGTATAAGAAACTTTATCACGATTGAATCTGTAGTTTCGAAATTATCGAGAAAACTAAATATCAAACGACCATATTTACGGAACCCCTAGTATAATTTCGCTCATAGATGAACGTGATCACGACATTCGAGATCCACCCCTATCCTGAAAATTTCAAGTCCGTAGGCGTTTCCGTTCAAAAGTTACAATTTTCCATGGTTTCTATGGTTCTGGTCATGCGATCTGGACAAAATTTCATATATACCTTGAACACCTCATTCTCCATTTGATAGCAAAATTTCATCTCGATCAAATCAGTAGTTCTCAAGTAATCAGGAGAACAAAACTTTGAACGGCAACGAGAGGTATCGTGCTTACGGACGGACGGACGGACAGCCGGACGGACAGACTCGAATTTTCCGACGGATTCGTCATCAGTGAGTCCAACATAGTCGATTGAGACCATTTTCGGCAAAAAATTCGAAAAATACAGACATCGTGACGAAATGATATAGCCCTCGTGTAAGTAGTACGAGCGCTAAAAAATGGTTGATATATATCAAAGGTAATTTTAATGGCTGGCAGACAGAAAGATGTTAAATGAAATCAAATGAACTCCGGAAAGAACTACTTCCCCAGGCGGGATTCGAACCCACGTCTCCAGATTTCCGGTCTGGCACTCTAACCTCTAAGTTACCAGGGAACCGAGTGTTGAACCGCATATTGATTCAATTTTACATCTTTCTGTCTGTCAGCCATTAAAATTACCTTTGATACATAGTTACAGACGTTAAAAAATCCTCGATATATATATAATTATATTTTCTCAACTTGAAAAACGTTTTTAAAAACAAACACGGGAAGACTAAAAATGAGCTTTATTTGATTACGGGATCTAATCTATCTATCTACTAACTCGTGTTTCACATTGCTTTTATAAAGTAATTATGTCTAGTAAGCATTCGGTGTTCATTGTCACCGTCTTGAGGAGTTACATCGTCTATGGTTACATCTTATGAATTACATGGTGTAAGATTATATATTAATATGTGTTGTCAAATATTTATGCTATTGATTTTATTTTGCGAACTGTGTGCAGTTTGATCCAACTTGAGAGATAAGGGTAGCTTCGGCATACATAACTGTGTCGGCGGAGGCTGTCCAAGTGATTGCTGGCCTGCCACCAATATACCCAATGATGGCGCAAAGATGCTTTCTTCATATTATACAATAGGATGAGCACTACCGGGCAATAGACGTAAGGCAGGAAGGAAGACACTGAGTAGATTGCAGGAAAGATGGGATGGTGGAGGGCAAAATGCTGCTTGAACGGGCAGGCTGATCAGGAGTGGATCCAATGTGCGAATAAAACGACTGGGTATTACTTTACTGAATTTTTGACAGGGCATGGATCTTATGGTACCTTTACTAAAAGGATAGGACGGGATAATCTGTCATGCATGCCACGTTGTAGACGACCCGAAGCACCGCCTCAGATCAAATGGACGGAGAAAAGGAACGAACTGGTTGGAAAGATAGGCCGCTTACCACCAGTTGAGTATATAATAAGAAAATGATACAGCATGAAGGATAATGGAAGGCGTTTACGGCTCTGTGACAAGAGACATGAGGAGAAAAGAGGCCGGACCGCTATTCTTCGGGTATCATCGAAGAACGGACCGGGATGTCTTTTCCGGTGGTCCACGCATTTCCCCAAGTTGTGTTTTTTTTAGTCAGCCGCCAACAACATCAAGCCAAACCGACATATCCCACGACACGGGTCGTGGTTGAATTTGGCAACAGATTTCTTTTCACAGTCCGAAAAAAAGGGGTTAGGATAGGGTTAGGTTAGGCTCAAATTAGGAGTAGGTTGAGGTTAATAATAATAATAATTCCACTTTATTGAATATTTCGCTACCATTTGATTCAACGTATACTTTAGTCACACCAAGGCGTGGCCGGGTCTGCTAGTATGTATATAAGTAACGGAAAATGTGTAAACATCATGAACAAAATGCGCAAAGTTTCAAGAAACTTGACCAAAAAAATAAACTATAATTTATATAAATATCAGCAACGAATGATATAGAATAATGGGCTTGGAAACCATACCATTGAAATAACAACAAAAAATATTTATACGTATTTTTGATCGCTCGTACTATAATACATACACGAGGGCTATATCATTTCGTCACGATGTCTGTATTTTTCGAATTTTGAGCGAAAAATGGTCTCAATCGACTATGTTCGACTCACTCATGACGAATCCGTCAGAAAATTCGAGTCTGTCCGTCCGGCCGGCCGGCCGTATACATGATAACGGAAAGTCCTAGAGACTTGGAATTTTCAGTGTGGTTTCAGTTTCCAAATGCCGCAGTTAAGTTCGTTAATGAGCAGAATTACACCAGGGGTTCCGTATATATGGCCGTTCAAAATTTGGTTCTCCTAATTACTTTGAAACTAGAGATTCGATCGAGATAAAATTTTGCACTCGAATGGAGAATGAGGTGTTCAAGCTTCATGTGAAATTTTGTTCGGAACCAAAAAAACCATAGAAAATTATGACTTTCGAATGAAAATGCCTTGGGACTCGAAATTTTCAGGATAGGTGTGGATCTCGAATGTCGCAGTCACGTGAATCTATGAGCGAAATTTTGTATTCTAATGAAGAATGATATATTCAAGCTACATTTGACCCAGATCGCATGACCAGAACCATAGATACCATAGAAAATCATAACTTTCTAACAGAAAGGCCTAGGGACTCGAAATTTTCAAGATAGGTGTGGATCTGGAATGTCGCAGTCACGTTTATTAATGAGCAGCATTATTGTTTATTTATTTGTTTATTTATTTAATACATACGGCAGAGCCAATTTTACAAATACAATTCATTTTAAATTGAGAAAAAAATCACTATTCACCTTCTCATATAATAAAAAAAAAAACAATATATATAAAAATTCTGTTGAGAAATGAACTAACTGAATTGATCACCATGATTTTTTTAACAAACAATTAATTTGCCTCGAAGTATCTCTTCAAGCTGAAAATTGAAATCTGAAACAAATCAACATCTACACAATTTGCTTCCTTTATAGCTCTTTCAACGGGATTTTTCATTCCATAGTTTGTAGGACTGAAATTGATACTGAACAGAGCCCTTTGCCTTTAAAATATATTATTTGCATTCAATTTAATTTTGGATAACAAATGTTCACAATCAATGAAGTTATTCAATAATTTGTGAATGAACATGACGTCAAAATGCTTTCTCCTGATCGTTAATGTGTTCAATGAAAGATTATTAAGAAGTATATCATAATTCATGGAGTATTTATGGGTGCCCAGTTTGTATCCGACCCACTTGGGGAACTTTCGCTGGACAAGTTCAATACTGCTAATATGAATTTCATAATACGGTGATCAAACTTCCGAAGAATATTCCAAAATACTCCACACATTAGCCAGATAAACCGATTTCAAAACAGAAATATTCCCGAAATCCTTCAGCTTTCTCTTAATGAATCCTAACATCCTCATAGCCTTTTGAATTTCATCATTGAAATGATGGTGGATAAAATCTAGTTTGTGGTCGAAGTATATTCCCAAATCTTTTATAATTAAACATGAATTTAATTTTTTACTGTCCAGACTATATTCATAGTGGATCGGATATTTTATTCTATGGAATTGCATCACACAACATTTTTCAATATTGAAATGCATTTCATTTTCCTTGCACCAACTGCTGACATTTATGAGTTCTTCGTGTAACAATTTACAATCTTCCAAACTTTTTATGACCTTGAATAATTTAAGATCGTCTTCGGATAGGAGGAATAGACTATGCTCTATGTACTTTCCTATATCGTTTATAAAGCATAAAAACAAAAGGGTTGAGAGTGGTAAACCCTGGCCCACCCCAGACAGAACAAAAATTAGCTGGGAAACGGTATCATCCGCAAGTGTACAATGTAAAACCCGTCAAATGATCAGCCAACCAGTCAATCAGCGGACACACCTATGGATTTTAGTTTTTCAACTAGAAACCAATGTGGAACCATATCAAAAGCCTTCTTGAAGTCTGTGTATATACTATCAATCTGAAGTTTTTCTGTCATAGCGTTTGAAATGATACCTATGTACATTACAAGGTTCGTCGTGATAGACCTTTTACGAATAAATCCGTGTTGTTCCGATATGTAGACACTCGAAAAGCAAGGTTAAATCTTCTGTTTTACCAAATTATCAAGCAATTTGGGTATGTAGGAGCACTTCAGAATTGGCCTATAATTTTTTACATCACTCATATCACCGGATTTGTGCATAGGGATAACAAAATTGTGTTTCCACATTTTCGGATAATTTCATGTAGCAGTTAAATAGATCACATAAAGGACCTGACAAAATCTCACTACAGCGCTTTGAAAAGACTGCTGCAATATTATCTACCCCCGTATCATTTGTTTCTTGTAATGATTGTAATCCATTTAGTACTTCGTCAGGAGTAAATACTAAAATGCCTATATCGATTATAGAATTATGAGTCACGTTAATCTCCCTCGGCTAGAAGAATACTCTGAAAAATTCAGCTAATTCATGCGGGTTCTCCGACTGTTTACCCTCTAGGTACATATAAGTTGGTAATCCCTTATTGATCTTTGTATCATTCACGTACTTCCAGAAATATTTTGGGTTACTTATTATAGAATTCTCAACATTACTTATATATTCGCGATAACAAATCTCCGATTCAATTTTACATTCATTCCTCAATTTTGTGAACTGGAGATAATCATTTATATTATTTGACATCTTGAATAATCTATGAGCACCTTTTTTTGAGTGAATCAGGCTCTTTAGGCGGGATGAGAACCCATTTGGAAATATAAATTCCTTTGATATTATCTTCGGTACAAATAAATCAATTGACGAATATAGCACGCTATAAAAATTTGCAACAGATGTTTCGACATCATCATCGACAATTATTTCCTTCCAATTCTTTCCAGACAAATAACCTGTCAATATTTCGTAATTAGCTCGTTTAAAATCTCGAAACGTATACGATCGTTCATCAATTTTTAAACTCCCGGAACTCATATAGAAGCATAATGCCGGATAATGGTCGTCACACGAAACTAATACATCATATGCTACTAAATCCACCATTGTGTCGAATGAAGAAAAAAGTAATCTAATTACACATTATATATATTCGAAATTTTATAAAGTTGTATCATGTTCAATAAAGCGATCGATTCCGCGATAATTCTTTGTGTTTTTGTCATCTTTATGGAATTTTTATCTATCCCTGATTTCCAACAGTCTCCTGGCAAGTTAAAGTCGCCACAGCACACCAGATCTGCATTAGGTTAACCATCTGACAAAATTTCTAAGTCTTCGCAATATTTTTCGTAGCAGGATATATCGCTGTTTGGTGGGAAGTATGCATTTGATAAAATTATATCTTTAGAATTATAATGATGTAGTACAAATAAATCTTCGATATCGTCATGTGATGATAATAGAATTCTAGAAGGGATTTCATTCTTTATGGCTATTAAGACACATCCTCCCGTTGATTTAAGGCTGGTTAGGGTGTCTCTATCTTTGCGATATATATATATTAAAATTCGCTAAACCTAATTCTGTATTAGAGATATCTGAACATAACCAAGTTTCTGTGAGAAATATAATATCGTAACCATCGAACTGATTACTGACAAGGAAAGCTTTGTTAATTTTGTACGTAGGCCTCTGACATTTTGATAGTAGCAGAACATATTGTTGATTTGTCCCAGATTTGAACAAGTAGTGGTTTTATCGCAACTATTAATAACATTGTTCACATTGGATTCAGCATTGTCTGGGTAAGTGAGGAAAAGTGCCCTAGTAAATATTCTGAAATGTGCGGAGCAAAATACCTTCAGGCCATGCTTCAGGATTGAGAAGCTCTTCCATCACTAGGTCGCTGCTTCCCATCTTGAAGGACTTTCTACTACTCTTGGACTTCAAATCAAAACAAAGAAGATCTTTTTTCGGCCATATCTCTTTACAATACGATAATATGTAAGTAGCAGACCTCCAATCCAAATCCACTTTCTGCTGGTTTGATATTATACGAGGGGTTCCGTAAATACGGTCGATAATTTCGAAACCACGGATTCGATTGAGACAAAATTTTGTATTTTATTGGAAAATGATATATTAAAGCCACATTTTGTCCAGATCGCATAACCAGAACCATAGAAACCATAGAAAATCATAACTTTCGGAAGGAAAGGCCTAGGGACTTGAAATTTTTAGGGTAGGTTCAGATCATGAATTTAGCGTTCACGTTCATCAATGAGCAAAATTAAACTGGGGGTTCCGTAAATATGGCCGTCAAAAATATATATATGGCCGTTAAAAAAATCTTTTTCTGATAATTCCGAAACTGCTGATTGAATTGGAATGAAAATCTGCACATAGCTGAAGAATGATGTATTCAAATTACGTGCGAAGTTTTGTCCAGATCGCATAACCAAGACCATAGATACCGTAGAGAATTCTAACGAATTATCGAGAAAAAAATTGGTCAGCTAAAGCACTGATGTGAAGTCCGGAGTTTCGCCTTAGTTTGAGAATTATTTTGACAGCTGTCAAAAAATTTTTCAATTTCTTTCTCAAACTGCGAATTTACCTGCAAGGTGGATGAACGAGCGCTCAAAAGCTCCTGACTTCACGGCAGTGCTTTTATAATTTTTTTATAGTTCACATCATTTGACTAGAATGTGTCAATGGGATCTGCAAATGTACTTCAAAAATAAATACAAGATTTTTCATTCTCACTTACATCATGTAAATACGCCTGGGACTGGAACATTGTCGTTGTTTACTTGCTGCCTTCCGCCTACGCTTTCTTGAAATCGGAATACGACACTTACCGTCGCAGAAGCCTTTCACAAAAATTACGAAAAGCACTGCCGTGAAGGCAGGAGCTTTTGAGCGCTCGTACATGCACCTTGTAGGTAGATTCGCATTGTCCAGTTTTGGAAACCAATTGAGGAAATTTTTGACAGCTGTCAAACAAATTTTCAAACTGGGGCGATAATCCAGACTTCAAGGTGACCAATTTTTTTTTCGATAATTCGCTAAAATTTTCTACGGCATCTATGGTCTTGGTGATGCGATCTGGACAAAATTTCGCACGTAGTTTGAATACATTATTCCTCAGCTAGGTGCAATATTTCATTCCAATCAAATCGGTAGTTTCGATATCAGAATATTTTGAACGGCCATATTTACGGAACCCCTAGTCTAATTTTGCTCATTGATGAAGGTGACCGTGAAATTCGCGATTCAAACCCACCCTGAAAATTTCAAGTTCCTAGGCCTTTTCCTTCGGAACATATAATTTTCTATGGTTTCGATAGTTCTGGTTATGCGATCTGGACAAAATGTTGCTTTAATATGTCATTCTCGTTTAAAATACAAAATTATATCTCGATCGAATCCGTAGTTTCGAAATTATCGAGAAAACAAAATTTCAAACGACCGTATTTACGGAACCCCTAGTATAATTCTGCTCATTGATAAACGTGTACTCCACATTTCAGATCTACACCTATCCTGAAAATTTCAAGTCCCTAGGCCTTTCCATTCGAAAGTTATGATTTTCTATGGTCTCTATGGTTCTGGTCATGCGATCTAGAGAAATGTAGCTTGAATATATCATTCTCCATAAGTATACAAAATTTCGTCACCATCGAATCTGTAGTTTGGAAATTATCAAGAAAACTAAATTTCAAACGACCATATTTACGGAACCCCTAGTATAATTTTGCTCATAGATAAAAGTGATCACGAAAATCGAGATCCACACCTATCCTGAAAATTTCAAGTCCCTAGGCGTTTTTTTTTCCGTTCAAAAGTTACAATTTTCTATGGTTTCTATGGTTCTGGTCATGCGAGCTGAACAAAATTCCGCGATTAGCTTGACCACCTCATTTTCCAGTAGAATGCAAAATTTCATCTCGATCGAATCTGTAGTTTCAAAGTAATCAGGAAAACAAAATTTCGAGCGGTCATATTCACGGAACCCTTAGGCGGATATTTCCCAATAACGAACTTATCCGAGGCATTTGGGATCTGAACCTACACTGAAAATTTCAATTCTCTAGGTTGATCCGTTCGAGAGCTATCGTTCTTACGGCCGGACGGACGGACGGACGGACAGACTCGAATTTTCCGACGGATTCGTCATCAGTGAGTCGAACATGGTCGATTGAGACCATTTTCGGCTCAAAATTCGAAAAATACAGACATCGTGACGAAATGATATAGCCCTCGTGTAAGTAGTACGAGCGCTCAAAAAACACAAACAAAAATAAGTGATAATCATCATTATTACGGCACGCAAATCACCTAATAAAAAAACAACAAACAATAAAGAAGTATTAAGAGAAAAACTGATGAACCAAACGAACACAACCGATATATTATGCACAACGGCCGCACGCTATTGACTGAATGATAGGATGTCAGTCGGTCATATCAAATGATGCGACAGGGCCCACGCCCAATTTGTCCGCAAGACGGACCATATATCCATATAGTCGGCAAAACATCGGTTTCGGCCCGAAATATGGTCTCCCGGTAGCGGGTGTCCAAGGAGTAGCCACTTTCGGCCGGAAAACATAGGAGCCGCTCTTATTTTGCCGCTAAGTTACCGAAATATCACTTCAAGATAATGATGAATAACTACCAAACTAAATATAACCTTACAGAACACACGTGAGGTACTCAACAGCTTACAACCGGAATAACCTACTGAAAACAATGAAAAAAATTACGAAAAGCACTGCCGTGAAGGCAGGAGCTTTTGAGCGCTCGTACATGCACCTTGTAGGTAGATTCGCATTTTCCAGTTTTAGAAATCAATTGAAGGAATTTTTGACTGCTGTCAAAAAAATTCTGAAACTTAGGCGAAACTCCAGACTTCATGTCAGTGCTTCAGCTGATCAATTTTTTTCCGATAATTCGCTAGAATTTTCCACGGTATCTATGGTCTTGGTGATGCGATCTGGACAAAATTTTGCACGTAGTTTGAATACATTATTCCTGAGCTAGGTGCATAATTTCATTCCAATCCGATCGGTAGTTTCGAAACTATCACGAAAAAAATATTTTGAACGGCCATATTTACGGAACCCCTAGTCCAATTTTGCTCATTGATGAACATGACCGTGAAATTTGCGATCCAAACCCACCCTGAAAATTTCAAGTCCCTAGGCCTTTCCGTTCAAAAGTTACAATTTTCTATGGTTTCTATGGTTCTGGTCATGCGATCTGGACAAAATTTCACATGTAGCTTGAACACCTCATTTTCCATTTGAGTGCAAAATTTCATCTCGATCAAATCTGTAGTTTTCAAGTAATCAGGGAAACAAAACTTTGAACGGCCATATTTACGGAACCCCTGGTGGAATTTGGCCCATTAACGAACTTAACCGAGCCATTCGGGAACTGAACCTACCCTGAAAATTTCAAGTTTCTAGGACATTCCGTTCGAGAGTTATCGTGTATACGGCCGGACGGCCGGACGGCCGGACGGACAGACTCGAATTTTTCGACGGATTCGTCATCAGTGAGTCGAACATAGTCGATTGAGACCATTTTCGGCTCAAAATTCGAAAAATACAGACATCGTGACGAAATGATATAGCCCTCGTGTAAGTTGTACGAGCGCTCAAATATGGCCGACTAGTGTTTTACCCAGAGTTGCCATTTAAACTGTATGATGTGTTCAGACAGTTTGGATACATTGCGGCATTTTACAATGTCCTTGACAGCGGTAGACAATTTTTCAGTAGAACGAAAGACGAGGATCCTCCAGATAAACGATCAAGTTTAGTGTTTGAGATTGACTGCTCGAATTGTGAAAAATTATAAGTTTTATATAAAATTATATTGCGACAAACTAAACAATACTTAAGTTAGAGGATAAAACAGCATAAAAAAGACGCAGCGCACATACATAGTGATAGTGATAGCAAAATGGCCTTGACCCAAGACATTAAAAAGGAAGGACACAAGTTTGATTTTTATGGTCTGAAAATTCTTGACAAAGAACGGAATTACTGTAAAAGACTCATTAGTGAAATGGTGCATATAAGGAAAATGAATTCAGTTAATTTCGGAGAGAATACTAATAAAATAGTAAAATTCTGCGCTCAGATAGAAAATGACGTGTCCAATCTACCCGCAGAATTTTGTCGAAATCGCATGACCAGAACCATAGTAACCATAAAAAATTATAAATTTCGAACGGAAAGGCCTTGGGACTTGAAATATTCAGGATGTTGCGGTCATGTTAATCAACGAGCTAAACTAGACTAGGGGTTCCCTGAATTTATGATTGTTTGAAATTTAGTTTTCTTGATAATTTCAAAACAACGGATTCGATCATGACGAAAGTTTGTATTTTAATGAATAACGATGTATTCAAGCCACATTTGTCCAGATCGCATAACCAGAACCATAGAAACCATTGATAATTTCAAAACTACGGATTCGATAGTGACGAAATTTTGTATTTTGATTAGAGATGGGCCTTAGGGATGGGCAACTCGAGCCATTCAGTTCGATCAACTCGAGTTGCTCACTGACCGAGTCAGCTCGATTTAGTTTTGAATAAACTCGAGTCAACTTTCAACTTGGACCCGCCGCGAAGAAATCGTCGGTGCGCCCGAATTGCCGATCGCGCTTGAGGTTTTTTTTTTTTTTTTTGTTTAGTCAGGGGGAATCCTCATGGACGAACTATCTCCGATAGATAGAACAGTGTGAGACTTCGTGTGAAGCACGACCTACTCTAACTAAACCTAACCTGCTGTTTTAGATTCCGGGCATTTATTACCTACTAACCTTTTGACTCTTCTTGTTCGTATCTCTATCACGATCTTTGTCGTGGGATGCTTGTGTTACCTATGAATTTGAATTTCATAGGAGTCTCTTCTTCTGGATGATTTAAATTGAGATTACTCAATTTCTGTTTCTACTTAGTTGATTTCTGGGTCTTTTGTGATAGGTGGGTATCCTAACCACATCTTCTGCGGGGTTGTAGTCAACTAGTCTTCTTAGCTCATCATTTGGGTGTTGACTTGCTTTTTCAAATATCTTCTCGGCCTTCTTTTTTAGGAAATCTGTGACAGTTTCCCATTCTAAATCTCTGTGGATTTGTTGGTTTCTTACGAACCACGGCATATTCATTGCTGCTCTGAGCAGTTTATTTTCTGTTGCTTGAATCTTCTTTATATGGCTATTGGCTGCATGGCCCCATGCCGCCGAGCCATATGTTAGTTGGGGTCTTGCAATTGACTTGATCATTCGTAGTTTCGTGCTTTGGTTCATTCGGCTTCTTCTTCCTAGTAGTGGGTAAAGTCTACTCATCGCTGAGTTTGTTTTATCCACTGCATACTTTATATGGTTTTTCCATGTAAGCCCTTTATCTAGTTTTACTCCTAGATATTTGACTTCATTTTCCCATTTTATCTCTTCTCCATCTATCTGTAGGTTGGAATTAATTTCAAGTCTCCGCTTCTGTAGTAGAATAGCTTGGCTCTTTTTGCTATTTATTTGAATTTTCCATTTGATGAACCATTCTTCTAAATCTTCTAGTGCTTCTTGCAGTCTTCTGTGTATGACATCTGGTCGGCGATGTCTGAAGGCTATTTCCGTGTCGTCTGCATAAAGGGCTAGCAGATTCCTTGGGTTCTTAGGAATATCGTAGATATATATGTTGTAAAGCAGAGGTCCTAGAACTGATCCTTGGGGCACTCCTGCTTCTACTTGTCTGGTGGTAGATAATGTGTCGTCTATTTTGACATAAAAATTCCGGTTCCTCAGGTAGTTTCTTATTATCTTGCAGGTTTTGGTGGTGTAGCCTGCCATCATCATCTTGTAGGCAAGTCCTTCGTGCCAAACTCGGTCGAAGGCTCTCTCGACATCTAATAGCACTAATCCAGTTGCTTGTTTATTCTGAAATCCTTCAGTGACATATTCAGTGATCCTTAACAGTTGAAGTTCTGTGGAATGATTTCTTCTGAATCCAAATTGTTCCGGTGGTATCAGATTCAGCGCTTCTGTTTCTTCATTGAGTCTTTTTGCAATGACTCTTTCGACAATTTTTCCAAGTGCTGACAGTAGACTTATCGGCCTGTAGTTTTGTGGGAATTTTCTATCTTTTCCTGGCTTATTGAACACAATGACTTCTGCTGTTTTCCATCTTTCCGGATAGTATTCTGTTCTCATCACTGCGTTTGCTATATTGGTTAGCGCTGCTATTCCTTTTCTGGGCAATTTCCGTAACATAAGGTTTGTTACTTTGTCTTTTCCTGGAGCTTTTCTGTTTTTCAGTTTCTTGATGATTTCTTTAATTTCCGTTGGTGTTGTTGGGTTTGGGATGGTATCGCCTTCCGGCGGTTCCAACATCAATTCTTCATTTTCTTCGACTTCTTCTTCTAAATCTTCATTGTCATCGTCTTCTCTGTAGTTGATTCTGGCTTCTCGTTCTATCGCGTCGACCAGTGCTTCGGCTTTTTCAAGCTTTGAGTAGGCCATCCCATTAGCTCCGTGTAGAGGGGGAATTTCGGTTTTCTCGCGTCGTAAGCACTTTTGCATCTTCCATGCTGAGTGGTCTATGGTGTTTAGCTCTCTAACTCTTTGGTTCCATCTGTCTGTTCTCAGTTCTCTCAGTGCATTTTTCAGCACTTGACTGTGTTTATTCAGCTCTTTCTTGTCTTCTTCTCGATGTGAAGTTCTGTAGTTCTTCCTGAGTTTTCTATTCCTCTTTATAAGCTCTTTTATTGCTTTTGGGGTTTCACCATGTGAATGTTTCGGGGCTGGCCTTTCGATTCTTCTGGTACTTTCCTCGTAGGCTTCTTTTATTCGGGTTTCTAATTTTTCAACTTCATCTTCTAGTTCTTCAGGGGTTCTTATCTGTGGAATTTCTGTAATTTTCTCCTGGAGTATTTCACTGTACTTTTGCCAGTCTGTGAAGTCTTTCGTTTGAAGTTCTTCTGTTATCGGTCTGCGTCCCAATCTGAGTTCTATTGGGTTGTAGTCTGATGTGCCCTCTTCTATAGTATCAAGTGTGAAATCTTGGGTAATATCTTTCATTATGACGATATCTAATACGTCCGGTAGGCCATTACTTCTGGGCAGGTAGGTCGGAATTTCAGGTCCTAATACTATGGCATTTAGTTTTTCGGTGTACTTCTTAAGCTTCTTCCCATTTTGGTTTTCAGTTCTGCTATTCCATTCTCTTGACTTGCAGTTCATATCACCAATAATGATTTTCGGGTAGTTTCCTTCAAGCATCTTCTTCAGATCTTCCTCTATTAAGTCGTTTTGGGGTGGTTTGTAGGCTGACGTAATTTTCATTTGTCCTCGATTCGTATTTACTATAATCGAGACGGCTTCTATTTGCCCATTATTCAGTACATCGTCAAAATAGTGGTCGATGTTCCTCTTGACTATTAGGGCTACGCCCCCTCCCGTGCAATTTCTGTCATTTCTGTATATTTCATGGTCGAGAAATGAAATTCTATTTCTTGTAGATAGTCTCGTCTCCTGAATTGCTATAATATCCGGTTGTTTCTCGGATATTATTTCTTCTATTTCAGATCTACGGGCTCGTAGACCGTTTGTGTTCCATGAGACAATCTTCAGGCTGTTTTTATTTGCGTTAGTCACTAGCTCCATTAATTGGGTTTAGTGAGTTTACGGAACTTTTTGTCCATCTCTATTTCCAGGAATTTCATGAGCTTACTCATGATATTCTTGGTGAAGGTATCTAGATCCTCGGTGGTTTCGGGTCCTTTCTTGTTGGTCTCTTCTTTCTTCTTTTGGCTGCTCTTCTTGGATTTTCCATTTTTTGGGGCTTCTTTCTTCTGCTCTTGTTTGAGTGGTGGCGTTTTGTTCTTCTTATCTTCTTCCTTTTGTTCTTGTTGGACAGTAGGCATCATTTTCTTTTCTTCTTCTTTTCTTGCTTTGGTCGCAGTCTTCTTTTTGGTCACCAGTTTCCACTCGCTACATCCTTTGTAGCTGGCTGGGTGACCTGCTTTTCCGCAGAGCGCACAGGTAGCATTTCTCTCCTCGTTTTCTCTTGTTAGCGTACAATCTTTACTATTGTGCGCTCCAGAGCATTTAACACATCTCCATGGGAATGTGCATTTACTTTGCGCATGTCCGTAACGTTGACATCTATGACATTGGCCAGGTCCAATGCTCTTTTTCTTCGGCTCTACTACACAATTTATACCGTAGAGCTGTTTTATTTCGAATACCTTCTTATTTTGGGTTTTCACCAAGAATAAGGGTATTGCCATTTTGGTTTTGTTGGATGTCATCCTTATGACATCCGCGTCGGTAATGCCTTGCTCGGCGAAATCATCTGTGATGATGTTAATATCTGCGTCTAGTGGCAGATAACGTACCACCGCGTAGATTCTCTTCTCCTCTTCTCTTTGGAGGGTGTAAAACTCTTTATTTCTCGACTCGAGGAATTTTGTCATCTTCCTGTGGTCGTCGGGGGATTGGGGAACAACACGAATGCCGTCTCTTACAGTGGTCGCTCTCAGGTATTTAATACCCTTCATTTGCATCTCTCTCGAGATTTGTGTCCAGTCGGCCGTGCCTCTCAATGTCACTGGAGGGACTTTCTCTTTTTTCTGCTCGATTTGAGCAGGGACTTCAATTTCTTCTGCAGGTGCAGAAGTAGCTTCTTCTGGGCGTTTTCCTTTTAGCAATGCTGCTATATACGACTTCTTCGTAGGTGGCCCACCTGCAGCTTCTTTTTGGATCGGGGTTGACACTGTCTCCTCTGTCCCAGAGGAGAAGCCATTTTCATTTTTCTTAGCCCGTTTCCGCGGCTTCGAGGACTGAGACATTTCTGCTCTCAAGGATTTCACTTCGTCGGATAAAGTTTTGAGACTCTCCGTCATAACTTTCAGTTGACTCATGAGGCTGTTGATCTGGTCCTTCTGTTCTTTTATAATCCGATCTTTTTCGGATTCATCATTAACTTCTTCTTCTTCTTCAATATCCATATCGGATATTTCTTCATCCGATAAGTTTTCGGCATCGGATTCTCTGTCCTCATTTGCAGAGTCGTATTCCGACATTTTGTCAGAGTGACTCAGCAAACAACACTTAAACACTTTCTTCACTTTCCACTAAATTCACTTTTGTCTCTTCAATGTAAAATAATCTGTGGAACCATCGATCTAAACCTGGACTCAACACAGTTATTTCTTCTTCTTCTTATCACTTCTATACGAGGTTCACTTGGCACACATGCGCATTTCTCAATACGTCTGCACTCCTCGAGGGTTCAATCGCTACTGCGCTTGAGGTACAGCCCGAGTCCTGACTGGCTCGATGCTTTTTTTTTTTTTTTTTTTTTTTTGTTTAGTCAGGGGGAATCCTCATGGACGAACTATCTCCGATAGATAGAACAGTGTGAGACTTCGTGTGAAGCACGACCTACTCTAACTAAACCTAACCTGCTGTTTTAGATTCCGGGCATTTATTACCTACTAACCTTTTGACTCTTCTTGTTCGTATCTCTATCACGATCTTTGTCGTGTGATGCTTGTGTTACCTATGAATTTGAATTTCATAGGAGTCTCTTCTTCTGGATGATTTAAATTGAGATTACTCAATTTCTGTTTCTACGTAGTTGATCTCTGGGTCTTTTGTGATAGGTGGGTATCCTAACCACATCTTCTGCGGGGTTGTAGTCAACTAGTCTTCTTAGCTCATCATTTGGGTGTTGACTTGCTTTTTCAAATATCTTCTCGGCCTTCTTTTTTAGGAAATCTGTGACAGTTTCCCATTCTAAGTCTCTGTGGATTTGTTGGTTTCTTACGAACCACGGCATATTCATTGCTGCTCTGAGCAGTTTATTCTCTGTTGCTTGAATCTTCTTTATATGGCTATTGGCTGCATTGCCCCATGCCGCCGAGCCATATGTTAGTTGGGGTCTTGCAATTGATTTGATCATTCGTAGTTTCGTGCTTTGGTTCATTTGGCTTCTTCTTCCTAGTAGTGGGTAAAGTCTACTCATTGCTGAGTTTGTTTTATCCACTGCATATTTTATATGGTTTTTCCATGTAAGCCCTTTATCTAGTTTTACTCCTAGATATTTGACTTCATTTTCCCATTTTATCTCTTCTCCATCTATCTGTAGGTTGGAATAAATTTCAAGTCTCCGCTTCTGTAGTAGAATAGCTTGGCTCTTTTTGCTATTTATTTGAATTTTCCATTTAATGAACCATTCTTCTAAATCTTCTAGTGCTTCTTGCAGTCTTCTGTGTATGACATCTGGTCGGCGATGTCTGAAGGCTATTCCCGTGTCGTCTGCATAAAGGGCTAGCAGATTCCTTGGGTTCTTAGGAATATCGTAGATATATATGTTGTAAAGCAGAGGTCCTAGAACTGATCCTTGGGGCACTCCTGCTTCTACTTGTCTGGTGGTAGATAATGTGTCGTCTATTTTGACATAAAAATTCCTGTTCCTCAGGTAGTTTCTTATTATCTTGCAGGTTTTGGTGGTGTAGCCTGCCATCATCATCTTGTAGGCAAGTCCTTCGTGCCAAACTCGGTCGAAGGCTCTTTCGACATCTAATAGCACTAATCCTGTGGCTTGTTTATTCTGAAATCCTTCAGTGACATATTCAGTGATCCTTAACAGTTGAAGTTCTGTGGAGTGATTTCTTCTGAATCCAAATTGTTCCGGTGGTATCAGATTCAGCGCTTCTGTTTCTTCATTGAGTCTTTTTGCAATAACTCTTTCGACAATTTTTCCAAGGGCTGACAGTAGACTTATCGGCCTGTAGTTTTGTGGGAATTTTCTATCTTTTCCTGGCTTATTGAACACAATTACTTCTGCTGTTTTCCATCTTTCCGGATAATATTCTGTTCTCATCACTGCGTTTGCTATATTGGTAAGCGCTGCTATTCCTTTTCTGGGCAATTTCCGTAACATAAAGTTTGTTACTTTGTCTTTCCCTGGAGCTTTCCTGTTTTTCAATTTCTTGATAATTTCTTTAATTTCCGTTGGTGTTGTTGGGTTTGGGATGGTATCGCCTTCCGGCGGTTCCAACATCAATTCTTCATTTCCTTCGACTTCTTCTTCTAAGTCTTCATTGTCATCGTCTTCTCTGTAGTTGATTCTGGCTTCTCGTGCTATTGCGTCAACAAGAGCTTCGGCTTTTTCAAGCTTTGAGTAGGCCATCCCATTAGCTCCGTGTAGAGGGGGAATTTCGGTTTTCTCGCGTCGTAAGCACTTTTGCATCTTCCATGCTGAGTGGTCTATGGTGTTTAGCTCTCTAACTCTTTGGTTCCATCTGTCTGTTCGCAGTTCTCTCAGTGCATTTTTCAGCACTTGGCTGTGTTTATTCAGCTCTTTCTTGTCTTCTTCTCTATGTGAAGTTCTGTAGTTCTTCCTAAGTTTTCTATTCCTCTTTATAAGCTCCTTTATTGCTTTTGGGGTTTCACCATGTGGATGTTTCGGGGCTGGCCTTTCGATTCTTCTGGTACTTTCCTCGTAGGCTTCTTTTATTCGGGTTTCTAATTTTTCAACTTCATCTTCTAGATCTTCAGGGGTTCTTATCTGTGGAATTTGAGTAATTTTCTCCTGGAGTATTTCACTGTACTTTTGCCAGTCTGTGAAGTCTTTCGTTTGAAGTTCTTCTGTTATCGGTCTGCGTCCCAATCTGAGTTCTATTGGGTTGTGGTCTGATGTGCCCTCTTCTATAGTATCAAGTGTGAAATCTTGGGTAATATCTTTCATTATGACGATATCTAATACGTCCGGTAGGCCATTACTTCTGGGCAGGTAGGTCGGAATTTCAGGTCCTAATACTATGGCATTTAGTTTTTCGGCGTACTTCTTAAGCTTCTTCCCATTTTGGTTTTCAGTTCTGCTATTCCATTCTCTTGATTTGCAGTTCATATCGCCAATAATGATTTTCGGGTAGTTTCCTTCAAGCATCTTCTTCAGATCTTCCTCTATTAAGTCGTTTTGGGGTGGTTTGTAGGCTGACGTAATTTTCATTTGTCCTCGATTCGTATTCACTATAATCGAGACGGCTTCTATTTGCCCATTATTCAGTACATCGTCAAAATAGTGGTCGATGTTCCTCTTGACTATTAGGGCTACGCCCCCTCCTGTACAATTTCTGTCATTTCTGTATATTTCATGGTCGGGAAATGAAATTCTATTTCTTGTAGATAGTCTCGTTTCTTGAATGGCTATAATATCCGGTTGTTTCTCGGATATTATTTCTTCTATTTCAGATCTACGGGCTCGTAGACCGTTTGCGTTCCATGAGACTATCTTAAGTTTGTTTTTATTTTCGTTAGTCACTAGCTCCATTAGTTGGGTTTAGTGAGTTTTCGGAACTTTTTGTCCATCTCTATTTCCAGGAATTTCATGAGCTTGCTCATGATATTTTTGGTGAAGGTATCTAGATCCTCGGTGGTTTCGGGTCCTTTCTTGTTGGTCTCTTCTTTCTTCTTTTGGCTGCATTTCTTAGATTTTCCATTTTTTGGGGCTTCTTTCTTCTGCTCTTGTTTGAGTGGTAGCGTTTTCTTCTTCTTATCTCCTTTCTTCTGTTCTTGTTGGACAGTAGGCATCTTTTTCTCTTCTTCTTTTCTTGCTTTGGTCGCAGTCTTCTTTTTGGTCACCAGTTTCCACTCGCTACATCCTTTGTAGCTGGCTGGGTGACCTGTTTTTCCGCAGAGCGCACAGGTAGCATTTCTCTCCTCGTTTTCTCTTGTTAGCGTACAATCTTTACTATTGTGCGCTCCAGAGCATTTAACACATCTCCATGGGAATGTGCATTTACTTTGCGCATGTCCGTAACGTTGACATCTATGACATTGGCCAGGTCCAATGCTCTTTTTCTTCGGCTCTACTACACAATTTATACCGTAGAGCTGTTTCACTTCGAATACCTTCTTATTTTGGGTTTTCACCAAAAATAAGGGTATTGCCTTCTTGGTTTTGTTGGATGTCATCCTTATGACATCCGCGTCGGTAACGCCTTGCTCGGCTAAGTCTTCATTGATGATGGTAATATCTGCGTCTAGTGGTAGATATCGTACCACCGCGTAGATTTTCTTTTCTTCTTCCCTTTGGAGCGTGTAGAATTCTTTTCCCTTTGACTCGAGGAATTTCGTCATCTTCCTGTGGTCATCGGGGGATTGAGGTACAACACGAATGCCGTCCCTTACTGTGGTCGCTCTTTGATAATTTATACCTTTCGCTTGCATTTCTCTCGACATTTGAGTCCAGTCGGCAGTGCCCTTCAAGGTCACTGGTGGGACCTTTTCTTTCCTCGGCTCAATTGGAATAAAGACTCCAATTTCTTCGGCGGGTGCAGAAGAAGCTTCTACTGGGCGATTCACTTTTTGCAGCGCTGCAGTGTATGTCATTTTCTTAGCTGGCTCTCCTGCAGCTATAATACTCCTTCCGGGTTGTCCTATGGGGGCCTCTTTTGCTGGTGCGGGGGTTGACACTCTCTCTTCTGTTCCAGAGGAGAAGCCATTTTCTTTTCTCTTAGCCCGTTTCCGCGGCTTCGAGGGCTGAGACATTTCTGCTCTCAAGGATTTCACCTCATCTGATAAAGTTTTAAGACTCTCCGTCAAAACTTTCAGTTGACTCATGAGGCTGTTGATCTGGTCCTTCTGTTCTTTTATAATCCGATCTTTTTCGGATTCATCATTAACTTCTTCTTCTTCAATATCCATATCGGATATTTCTTCATCCGATAAGTTTTCTGCGTCGGATTCTCTGTCCTCATTTGCAGAGTCGTATTCCGACATTTTGTCAGAGTGACTCAGCAAAACAACACTTAAACACTTTTTTCACTTTTCACTAAATTCACTTTTGTCTCTTCAATGTAAAATTATCTGTGGAACCATCGATCTAAACCTGGACTCAACACAGTTATTTCTTCGATTCTATACGAGGTTATCTAGAACTAGACTACCTGCATAATAAAATTTGTTAGTTCACTTGGCACACATGCGCATTTCTCAATACGTCTGCACTCCTCGAGGGTTCAATCGCTACTGGATCGATGCTCGATTCGGGGACAGACTACTACGTAGGGATGGGTCGGAACAGGTAAATTCAGGGAACAGTTCCAACCTGTTCCGTTCCTGAGCGGGAACCTGTTCCTCGTACCTGTTCTTTTGGTAACCTGTTATTCATATTATCTAGAACCGTAGACTTATAATAATATTTTATTATTAGTCTATGTCTAGAACGCTCAACGCATAGGAACGGTCTCGATTCCGTTCCTTTTCCTATTCCTCCAAACTCGTGCAAGCTCTGAGCTTCTGAGGGGTCTCACAGAGACCTAGGAGAGTCGGGATAAAAAAAAAAAAAAATAGTCTGCCTCGTCTGAGAGAACAGTGACGTAGGTTAGGTACAGGATCGATCTGCAGCATGGATGTCGGCTGCTGTTTTATTTTAAGTTTTAACAGATGCTTATTCTTATTTGTTGTTTTATTTTTATGATTCAAGAATAATGAGGACTGAGTGCATTTTTTGCGCTTTCGATCGAGTTTGGGGCATGTACACGAATAGGAACTAGGAAGATTAGGGTGTATTTTACTTTTTACTATTTCATTTTCTTTTGTCGAGCGTTGAGAGTTGTTGTCGGAAGAAGATCGCTCGCAATTCTAAAAAAGTTTTTTTGTTTTCTATTTTTGTCCTTTGTCGAACTAATTATAAAAATAAAATGAGTAGGAGGTCTAGTCCGGTTTGGAATTTTTTCACAAACTCGTTATCATATAATTTGTCTAATTATTCATAACTCTCAATTTCTGTTAAATCCGATTACTCGGACCGAAACGTTGGATAGACTAAATCCAAAAAACCATGGAAGATGCCCAAATAATTCAATAACAAGTTATTCTTTTGGCATCGCATCTCTGAAATCCGATATAGTCTTATAACAACCAATAATAGCGAAATGAACATTTATCAGCTGAATTCAAAACAACCACCAAAATTCGAAATTTTAAATATCGCAAATTATTCGACGCGTACAAGTCGTTCCTCTCTGCGAATGCCACTGTAGAAAAAAGTCTCCAAGTTAACTTTTCGGAGTTCAAACTATTCGTTCAATATTGAATCAATCATTCCAATATTATCTGGACCGTCTACCCATTCCTGTTACCAAACCAAATGCCAGATGTGAAAGAATAGGTACATTAGGAACAGGCAACGTGAACACGAAAACAATAATACATTCATAATATTCATACTGGAACAGTTACGTGAATTTCGAACGAGGGAAGCATGGATATTAGTTTCTGTTCTGCGGAACAGGTTCCGTTCTTTGTAAATAACAGGTTCCTGGAACAGTTTGGTGATACCTATTCCCAATAACCTGTTCCGTTCTTTTCGTGCCATCCCTACTACTACGATCTACGATGCCACTGCGGCCTGGGCTGCCAAAGCACAGCGATTCAGTTTTCACTGTTTTCTGTTAGTCGATTACTGGAATAGTGGATGAATTGGAGTTGACCGGCTACCAACGCTTAGATTTGCGACATTCGTGTTTGTAATTTATGAAGAGAGTGAGTTTAGATTCGATTTGATAAACATTTTCATTAACTTATCAACAATGGCTCCTGAGAAAAGTGCAGCGTGGAATTTTTTCACCAAATCCGACAATGGTTACAAAGTAATTTGCAAACTTTGCTCAATTTCTCACATTTACTTACATTCAACTCTTCAATGAAATGATATTGCCGTGTGTATTCTTCATAGAAAACTAAAATGTGAAATGTACATGACAGAAGTTGGCGAGATTTGAAACGCAGAATTTGGCGCGGCGTACGAACTACGAATCGGGGTTGGGAATAGTGCACTTGTCGGGAAAGCGCCAACTCGGTGACTCCCTCGTACGACGAAGTCGAAGTATAAGCACCGATTCACCGATCCGAGTCACCTCGAGTTGGCCATCATTTAACTCGAGTAGATCGAGTTGAATGTCCCATCCCTAATTTTGATGGAGAATAATATACTCAAGCTACATTTTGTGGTGGTTCAGACCCCTAAACTGAGACGCTATTGCTTCACTATACTAGGTGGGGATAACTGCGCGGTTACAATTTTCCCACGAGAAAGAAAGAATCTTCACCACTGAACTAGCGCAATTTTGTCCTGATCGCATGACCAGAACCATGGAAACCATAGAAAATTATATCCTTCGAACGGAAACGCCTATGGACTTTTCAGGATAGGTTTGAATCTCGCATGTCGCGGACACGTTTACCAATGAGCAAAATCAGACTAGAGGTTCCGTAAATATGACCGTTCAAAATAGTTTTTGAGCGCTCGTACTACTTACACGAGGGCTATATCATTTCGTCACGATGTCTGTATTTTTCGAATTTTGAGCCGAAAATGGTCTCAATCGACTATGTTCGACTCACTGATGACGAATCCGTCGGAAAATTCGAGTCTGTCCGTCCGTCCGGCCGTCCGGCCGTCCGTCAGCACGATAACTCTCGAACAAAACAACCTAGAGACTTGAAATTTTCAGTGTGGGTTCAGTTCCCGAATGGCTCGGTTAAGTTCGTTAATGGGCCAAATTCCACCAGGGGTTCCGTAAATATGGCCGTTCAAAGTTTTGTTTCCCTGATTACTTGAAAACTACAGATTTGATCGAGATGAAATTTTGCACTCAAATGGAAATAAAGGTGTTCAAGCTACATGTGAAATTTTGTCCAGATCGCATGACCAGAACCATAGAAACCATAGAAAATTGTAACTTTTGAACGGAAAGGCCTAGGGACTTGAAATTTTCAGGATAGGTGTGGATCTCGAATTTCGTGATCACGTTCATCTATGAGCAACATTATACAAGGGGTTCCGTAAATACGGTCGTTTGAAATTTTGTTTTCTCGATAAATTCGAAACTGCGGATTCGATCGAGATGAAATTTTGTATTTTAATCGAGAATGATATATTGAAGCAATATTTTGTCCAGATCGCATGACCAGAACCATAGAAACCATAGAAAATTCTAACTTTTGAACGGAAAGGCCTAGGAACTTGAAATTTTCAGGGTGGGTTTGGATCGCAAATTTCACGGTCATGTTCATCAATGAGCAAAATTAGACTAGGGGTTCCGTAAATATGGCCGTTCAAAATATTTTTTTCCTGATAGTTTCGAAACTACCGATCGGATTGGAATGAAATTATGCACCTAGCTCAGGAATAATGTATTCAAACTACGTGCAAAATTTTGTCCAGATCGCATCACCAAGACCATAGATACCGTGGAAAATTCTAGCGAATTATCGGAAAAAAATTGATCAGCTGAAGCACCGACATGAAGTCTGGAGTTTCGCCTAAGGTTCAAAATTTTTTGGACAGCTGTCAAAAATTCCTTCAATTGATTTCTAAAACTGGAGAATGCGAATCTACCTACAAGGTGCATGTACGAGCGCTCAAAAGCTCCTGCCTTCACGGCAGTGCTTTTCGTAATTTTTCATTTCATAATATCAATAATATTACGCATGAAAAAATTGAAGGATTAGAAAAGGGTTAGGAATCACAGGAAGAAATAACACTTTCCACATAAACATGCTTCGTTTCCTGATACGATTCTTGGACGAAAAAAGTCACAGACAAAAATTCAACCCATAAAAAAACTTAATGATTCGAATTTTTCTGAGGAAATAACTGGCCCTGACGTTCCAATGGAAGTATGGTCGGATTGAGGAAGGCCCTCTCATGACTGAATATTTGCGGTGCAATAGTGTTTTCTGTGAAGCCGTTGAAGGAAGAGGAGAGCTGGATTAGAAAAGAGATTCACACTGAATGATTCCGACATTTTATTTTCCATCTTGACTACGCTTTGTATGTTCACATAAATTGTTTGCAGGGCACGAACATATTCTCCACTGAGGCCTATGATCAAAATGGCATTAGTCAAGATCAAACTGGCATCTTCAATTTAAAATTGGCATTAATCAAAAGCAAATTGTCAATAATCAAAATCATATTGGCACTAGTCGACTTCAAACAGTAACAAACCCTACACAGAACAGAACTCGCACAACCTCTGAGCATATGAGGGGTCTCACAGAGACCTAGGAGAGTTGATATATAAACATAAAACATAAACATGAACATAAGGCTCTGTTTTTGAAGAGCAAAAATCTACGAAACTGATAAACCATCTATCAGTATAGGCTGCGGAAAAGATTGTTTTCACAACACTGCTGAACGAACAATGTTTCCATGTTTCCAATCATATTATGCTAGGCTTGTTCAGTAAAAAAATGTAGGGTAGTACTGTCGACCATGCCCTTGTCTATTTAGTCTTCAAATGCACTGTTGCAGAATTTGTCACTGCGACTTTGTGGAAATCAGGATAATTATAATAAAATTTCGACTTTCGGAAAGATAAGCTTAAATAAGGAGTGTTGAATATAATTCTCGAAATGGATTTATATTTAGGTTAGATTAGGTTAAGTTAAAGAAGCTTATGTTGGGATAGTTTTGGAAATAATAATAACTTTGGTTCCAACTCATCTAGTTACCTAAGGACTTTTTTTGCGGAAAACATCTGTGTGGAGGGGATGAAAATTACACCTCAATTTATTCCATAATATTATATACTGTCATGGAAATTCAAGAATGAAAAATAAATTCAAAATATATCACCAAACAAAATTCGATGAATGATTAAAATGAATTTTTTGAGCGCTCGTACTACTTACACGAGGGCTATATCATTTCGTCACGATGTCTGTATTTTTCGAATTTCGAGCTGAAAATGGTCTCAATCGACTAGGTTCGACTCACTGATGACGAATCCGTCGGAAAATTCGAGTCTGTCCGTCCGGCCGTCCGTCCGGCCGTAAGCACGATAACTCTCGAACGCACCAACCTAGAGACTTGAAATTTTCAGTGTGGGTTCAGTTCCCGAATGCCTCGGTTGAGTTCGTTAATGCGCCAAATTCCACCAGGGGTTCCGTAAATATGGCAGTTCAAAGTTTTGTTTCCCTGATTACTTGAAAACTACAGATTTTATCGAGATGAAATTTTGCACTCAAATGGAAAATGAGGTGTTCAAGCTACATGTGGAATTTTGTCCAGATCGCATGACCAGAACCATAGAAACCATAGAAAATTGTAACTTTTGAACGGAAACGCCTAGGCACTTGAAATTTTCAGGATAGGTGTGGATCTCGAATGTCGTGATCACGTTCTTCTATGAGCAAAATTATACTAGGGGTTCCGTAAATATGGTCGTTTGAAATTTAGTTTTCTTGATAATTTCGAAACTACAGATTCGATCGTGACGAAATTTTGTATGCTAATGGATATATTCGGGCTACATTTCTCCAGATCACATGACCAGAACCATAGAAAATCATAACTTTTTAACGGAAAGGCCTAGGGCCTTGAAATTTCCAGGATAGGTGTGGATCTGAAATGTCGCGTTCACGTTTATCAATGAGCAGAATTATACTAGGGGTTCCGTGAATACGGTCGTTAGAAATTTTGTTTTCTCGATAATTTCGAAACTACAGATTCGATCGAGATGGAATTTTGTATTTTAATCGAGAATGATATATTAAAGCAATTTTTTGTCCAGATCGCATGACCAGAACCGTAGAAACCATAGAAAATTGTAACTTTTGAACGGAAAGGCCTAAGAACTTGAAATTTTCAGGGTGGGTTTGGATCGCGAATATCGCGGCCACGTTAATCATGGAGCAAAATTAGACTAGAGGTTCCGTTAATATGGCTGTTCAAAATAATTTTTTTCCTGATTATTTCGAAACTACTGATTGGATTGGGATGGAATTTTGCACCTAGCTTAGGAATAATGTATTCAAACTACGTGCCAAATTTTGTCCAGATCGCATTACCAAGACCATAGATACCGTAGAAAATTCTAGCGAATTATCGAAAAGAAATTGGTCACCTAAAGCATTGACATAAAGTCTGGAGTTTCGCCTAAGTTTCTGAATTTTTGTGACAGCTGTCGAAAATTCCTTCAATTGATTTCTAAAACTGGAAAATGCGAATCTACCTACAAGGTGGAAGTACGAGCGCTCAAAAGCTCCTGACTTCACGGCAGTGCTTTTCGTGATTTTTTCCTGATAATTTCGAAACTACAGTTATGTGCTTACTTTGAGACTTTCAGGTAATGTTTATAATTTTAATGTCAATAAGCTTAAAAATAACTTCACAACAAACTTACAATAGAATAACTAATATGATTCTCACTACATTGGATTAAATTCCACCATTCAGTTTGATTATGGATTTCCATCAAGTATCGGCTAATTCTATTAGAACTTAACAACAGGTTCTGTAACTCAAATTGCCTTGTATTCTCTAATATCTTCACTGAAATCTGAATATTCCTTGCACCTGACTTTCATTCTCTCTTCAGTCAGCATAATACAGGATCTTTATAAATGACTGTTACATCGACGTCGGCTTTGGATTATCGTTTGCCACTCCTCACTAAATGTTCCGAACTGAAGGTATATGGCTAATGTGAATGAACAATGAAGAGAGGTTATGTTTGTCATGCGCGGAGGAAATAAATTGTCATGTGGCTGGAATTGCAAGTCGGAACAGTATGCATATGAAGCGGCGAAATAGTAATATTTACAAGCCCACTTCGATATTACCATCATCTATAAAGAACCTGAATAAATTGTCATGTGGCTGGAATTGCAAGTCGGAACAGTATGCATATGAAGCGGCGAAATAGTAATATTTACAAGCCCACTTCGATATTACAATCATCTATAAAGAACCTGAATGAGAATACGAGTATGCTACTTACTTTTCTTGTTTTGGTATGGCGTTAGCTTCGAGCCAAAACGATAATCTGTTGTACCGTTAGTTCATATGATACAAAGAAAAGAAGAAGTGATCTTGCGCTGGTTGCTATGACTTCACGTGGAGAGTAAACAAATATTATTATGTGTGTTAAAATGAGTGTTTGTACATAGTGGTGAAACTAGATACCTCAGATCAGTCAAAAACTCAAAATCAAACTATCCATCAATATGTAAAAGATAATAATAATTTATAATATGCCTCTTTTCAAACTTTGTCAGTTGCTATTTTTAAAATTAGAATTTCAACTTGAATCAAATTTATTCATCATGATTTCCTTTGTATCATGGATATTATCCCAATAATAATTCTATAAGAACGTTAGATTTGTATTGAATTAGTTTCAAATGTAGTGCCTGAATAATTGAATGTTTGTTCAATTGAAAATAATTCAAACATTCCGAGTAGGTATATGTTTTTGGGCGCTAGTACTACTTACACGAAGGCTATATAATTTCGTCACGATTTCTGTTATTTTCGAATTTTGAGCAGAAAATGGTCTTAATCGACAAGGTTCGACTGACTGATCACGAATCCAGCGGGAAATTCAAGTCTGTCGGTCCGGCCGTCCGTAAGCACGAAAACTATCGAACGGAACAACCTTCTTTCGATCGGATCCTCTCGAGTCTGAACGCAAATTTGATAGGTTTTCCAGGCATAACAATCCAAAATCGTATTGTGGGGGCTGTTTGGTGGCCATCTTACCTGGTCGTGCCTTCCAATCCATTGCACCCCTAAATATTCATTCATTAAGTCCCGCAAATTCCAACTTGGGGTCATCAGAGGTGAATTTTTCTGACCACTAATACTTCCCGATCGGCTCAACGCTGAAGAATTCATTACATCAATCCAAAGCAGCTCATCGGATGAATGCCCCTGGCTAACAGACAAAATGTCTGGTTTCAAATAGATGGCTGCCCAGCTCATAATAGCCGGAATGTACTGGACTTAATGAATCAATATTTTGGAGTGCAATGGATTGTGAGATACGGTCCGGTAAGATTGCTACCAAGGTGCCCCGACCATAGGCCTTTGGATTTTTGGTCTGGAACACCTTGAAAGGAAAAGTATATCAAATTCGCGTTCAGACTCGATAGGATCTTATCGTCAGTGCGAAAAAGATGTGTAAAATATATTATATAAGGCAGTGGACATTTCGAACGATTGTTATAAGTCGTATTAGTCTGATTTTTTAACATATTTTCAGAGAAACTGTATTATTGAAATTTAGTCTATTCCTTCAAATTAATCTGATTCGACAGATAAATTCATGATTTCCATGAAAATAACTTCAATATTCAATCATAAAAAGCTTCAAAATAGAGCAAATTTAGGTTTGGAATATTTCGACTTATTCGTTGTTATCTTGTTAGCCATGATATTAGGGCAGAAGACAAGCAGCAAGCACAAAAGTTGATATCTCATTCAAAAGCACACTAAATGGGGTAGTTTCTGCTGAAAAGAAAAAATGTCCATAATTAATGATTTTCCATCGATAAACCATTGGAAAAATATGACTGGTTTTGTTCAATTCAGAATCGTTACCTTCATCTCCTTACCACGCCGCAATAAGAATTTTTTTGGCAGACAGAAATCATCATCTTGTAGAAAATTTAATGCTGTTTCCAAATAGCTGGACAGATCTGACGAGGCTCTAAGTATAACTGAAGTATAATTGATTTTATGGAAAAACTTGAAATATTTCGTGAAATCAAGAAATGTAAAATTGAAGAATAACCGTCAACATTTCGGCCATATGTTATATGAAATTTTTTGTTGCAAATCTTATGTATGATCTCCCCCTGAAGTTTGGCCCTTTCAAAAGTAGACACCCTGTATATACCCATAAAACCCTAAACGAATAAAATAAAAGTTGGTTTAATCAAATTTCGAATATTCAATTTAAGGACTGTAAAAGATAAAAATTCATTAATGTCCTTGCAATGGATGGAAATTTGTCCTGAACTCCTCGTGAATGTGTCTATTCATTCAAGAAAATTTGAGGCATGAAACTACATTAGAGTTACAAGCATTTGGAGAAAATAAATGCGCTCTGCAACGAGCGCTAAGGATAAATTGTGTTAATGTTCAAGGTTTATATGTTTATATTCCGACTCTCCTGGACATATGTGAAACTCTTCATAAGCTCAAAACTTGGTCTGGTTAGAAAATCAGGTTGTGTTCGGTTAGGCTTTGTTTCTGTGTCCTTACGCCACCCAAGGCACACTACTGTTAAGCTTCCATAAAAATTATTCCCTGATCATCATTTTTACTTTCGGTAGAATGAATAGTTCATATTTTTCACATTCCTGCCCTTCATTATCCAGTTTCCCGAATTTTATCCGAAAAATAAATATTTGGGTTTATCCAGGTTCTGACGTCCCTTTGTACGAGAGGAATCATTTTCCTCTCTCTCCCGGATGAGCAATAGCATACCTTGTATTTTATTTAATGTTATGTTGTTGACCGTTTTTGGACGTCACGACTCGTTCATGGAGGTTGCATAGTAAATAGAACGTTTTAATGTCTGAAAATAAGAACGGAGGTCGTGGGTTCGAGCCCCGCCCGAGGAGGTTCTTTTTCCAGAGTTCAATTATCTGTCTGTTACAAAGTGTTTTTCGCCTCTCTGTTTCAGAAATACTCGGACTTAGTAAACCGAAATTTATGTGATATCTTTCATTTTGTCAATATATGTCGCCGGTGACCTTCCTCGTAACCTTTCATCACCAACCTTCTTCTGTATCATGAGCTTTTCCATACTGTCCTTCCGTATTACATGACCGAAAAATTGGACGATGCGTCCCTGGATTGTTGGACTACCATATCATTGACGCGCATTGTCAGTTTTGTTGAAATGGACGCATTTGTGCAGTACGCTGTCCAAAAATTTGTTCTGTCCGGTCTATAATCATGAAGTGGCATTTCGACCTTTTTAGTCGCAGTCTTAATTACATGCTTCCTTGCTCGATATGCTGCATGATTAAAAACATTTTTTGTTTATATGTACTTTAGCCGCTGCAATAGTGTCATCTGCATATCGAAGGTCTGAAATCTTTCTCGACCTCCCCATTTCCGCAGAGCCTTCCTCATTATCTATTCCCTATATATTGTAATGAATATTGTCCAAGTTCTTCCGAAAATTATTTATTAACAGTTCACTAATGACATTAATACTAATGTTCTTTCGTACTGAGCGAAGTGATTTATGTAAGTTAAATCACATAGATTAGTTTAAGCGATCGTTTTTTCGTTTTCAATCAGTTCCCCCTCCCACAACTCTAAAGTGATTTCAAGTGATTATTCTGATCGCGAAATTTCTGATTTCAATTAGATCACATTGGTAAAGTCAAAATTTGAAGTTTGACGTTATAGAATTTTAAATACATAGAATTGAGCGCATTCTTTCGGGCTTTAAGTGAATGAATGTGTTCTGATTGCAAAATCGCTTTCTCTTAAATCACACAAGTTCCATCAGTTGAATCAGTACGAAAGAACACTACTATTACTAATTTATTTACAACACTCAATAATTTATCTTCACGCGAGTCCTATTCTGTACTAACTCTCGCTCGGGCCGACGTCGTTTTATATCGCCGCTTCATGTCCTCGAAGGGTCTGGAAAGTCGAGAATGGCGTGGAAACATCTAGACGCGACAGGTCCGGCATAAGTTCGTTACAATATGTTGAAGAGTATAGGGGAAAAAATACATCCCTGCCTTACGCCTTTTCCTATTCCAGAGTTTAGTGATTTTTGAGCGTTCGTACTACTTACACGAGGGCTATATCATTTCGTCACGATGTCTGTATTTTTCGAATTTTGGGCCTAAAATGGTCTCAATCGACTAGGTTCGACTCAGTGATGACGAATCCGTCAGAAAATTCGAGTCTGTCCGTCCGTCCGGCCGTATACACGATAACTCTCAAACGAAACGACTTAGGAACTTAAGGGTAGGTTGCCCTCCAGCTCTGGAGCTGGAGGGCGAGCTGTAGGTAGCGCATTTGCGAATACGGCTCTGATGGGGGGCACAATAGACCTTGAGGTCGCAATGGAACGTAACCCCTTCCTAACTATAAACTATAAACTAAACTAAGGGTAGGTTCAAATCTCAAATGCCGCAGTTAAGTTCGTTAATGGGCAAAATTCGACCAGGGGTTCCGTAAATATGGCCGTTTGAAATTTTGTTCTCCTGATTACTTCGAAACTACAGATTCGATCGAAGTTAAATTTTGCACTCAGATGGAAAATGACGTGTTCAAACTACATGCAAAATTTTGTCCAGCTCGCATCACCAGAACCATAGAAACCATAGAAAATTGTAACTTTTGAACGGAAACGCCTAGGGACTTGAAATTCTCAGGATAAGTGTGGATCCCGATTGTCGTGATCACTTTCATCTATGAGCAAAATTATACTAGGGGTTCCGTAAATATGGTCGTTTGAAATTCAGTTGTCTTGATAATTTCAAAACTACAGATTCGATCGTGACGAAATTTTTTATACTAATGGAGAAAGATATATTCAAGCTACATTTCTCTAGATCGCATAACCAGAACCATAGAAACCATAGAAAATCATAACTTTCGAACGGAAAGGCCTAGGGACTCGAAATTTTCAGGATAGGTGTAGATCTGAAATATGGCGTTCACGTTCATCAATGAGCAGAATTATACTAGGGGTTCCATAAATACAGTCGTTTGAAATTTTGTTTTCTCGATAATTCCGAAACTACGGATTCGATCGAGATAAAATTTTGTATTTTGAACGAGAATGAAATATTAAAGCAACATTTTGTCCAGATCACATAACCAGAACTATAGAAACCATAGAAAATTATAACTTCCGAAGGGAAAGGCCTAGGAACTTGAAATTTTCGTGGATCTCGAATGTCGTGATCACGTTTATCAATGAGCGAAATTAGACTAGGGGTTCCGTATATATGGCCGTTCAAATATTTTTTTTCCTGATAATTCCGAAACTACTGATTTGATTGGAATGAAATCCAGCACCTAGCTGAGGAATATTGTATTCAAAAGACGTGCGAAATTTTGTCCAGATCGCATCACCAAGACCATAGATACTGTAGAAAATTCTGGCGAATTTTCGAGAAAAAATTGGTCAGCTGAAGCACTGACAAAGTCTGGAGTTTCGTCTAAGTTTGAGAATTTTTTTGACAGCTGTCGAAAATTCCTTCAATTGATTTCTAAAACTGGAAAATGCGAATCTATCTACAAGGTGGATGTACGAGCGCTCAAAAGCTCCTGACTTCACGGCAGTACTTTTCGTAATTTTTCTATTTAATTTTTGAGCTTGGTTTTCATACAGCTTCAAAATGAGGTATATTAGATATTCGGGAACTCTCATTTCTCCAGGATGCAACACAATTCATTTCATTCTTTGTTGAAGGCCTTGCTATAATCCAGTAAACATTGTATTCAGAATGCTTTTCCGTTGTCTGCCTCAAATTTGAATTTGAGCTCTTGTTTCTTGACCTGGCACAAAACCTGCTTGTTCTAGGGGTTAATTGGGCAGTCTGCCTTTCTCTTATGATGCATAGTAATATTTTGCTTGTGCAATTGTTCCAGTAGTTACTGTATTAGTCTCTTGAGCCTTTTTTGAGTAATGGAATATAGGTATACAGATTTTGTGCCTTTCAGCTACAATATTATCCGAGCATGGCGGTTTTCTGTCCCTACGTTTTTGAGCGCGCCTCTCAGAATTGGTGGTTCCCATATTCAAGCTGGTTCTCCTATATGTCGATCTCAAGTGCTATTCGTTATCCATGGTTTTCTTGGTTAGCTTTTTATGAGGAGTTCAATGGGTTTTTTAATTTATGGCCATAGCTCATCGGTATTTATTTGGTTGAATTTTCTTGCGATATTTTGTCAAGATTGTCTCGTTTTTTCCATGAAACCACGAATTGTTTCTCGGGATACTACGTTTGTTGCTCTGCATTTAGAACAGATTTTTGCAGCATGATGGTCACCTCTACAGTCTCTAGGCCTCTAAGTCTCTAATAGCGCTATCAATCTCGTCTTGCGCGTATGTCCATCCGAAGATCTCCAAGTGTAAATTTTTCTGATATGATGTTGAGAATTGGAATTGTTTCATGTTCGATGTTCAATGTTTATATCCCGACTCTCGTTGATCTCTGTGAGACATCTCATAAGCTCAGAGCTTGTGCGAGTTAGAAGATCCGGTTGTGTTCTGTTAGGCTTTGTCACTGTATCCTCACGCCACCCGAGGCACAGCACTCTTCATTTTTTACTCAACAGTGAATAGTGGAACCGTAATCCAGGTCAGAAAATGTCTTTTCCGACCGGAGGATTCGAACCTGAGACCTTTCGATCACGAGCCAAATGTGATAATCACTACACTACAGCCCCATAACTCAATATGTATATTTGTTCTCCGCGCGAACTTCGACAAGTATTTAACCACCTTCATTTCTTTGGCTCATGCCATATTTTTCTCTCGAGGAGAAGTGCGAAGATGTGTATCGGTATTTATTGAGATCACACCATGAAAGTTGTCTATTTTATTTGAGGGGCATGCCGAAGTGGGTGTCATAGATTTGTATGATGTTTAAGTTGAACAGTTTCTCTTGCACTTCAAGGTTATTATTCGATCGTTGATGGCCTAGAAGAGATTCTTTGAAGTTTTTGTGTATTGAGAAGGCCACACCGTTAAAACTGGGGTTTTGGTTTCAATGCATATTAAAAGATTCTCGTTCTCAGTTTTGGAGGAAATAATTTCGAGTGCTTCTTCGAAGATGACAAGTTCACCGGTGTTGTTCATGCCTTACACGTTTCAGGTGCATATCCTGTGCATTATCTGTTCTTTTTCATATTTTTTAGTGGCATATTTTTTATTACTCCATATCAAAATACCATATCTCAGACTTGACTCCACCAGGACGTGAAATGCCTCTTTAAATACGAGTACAAAAAAAAGCAAGATACAAAAGAGTTTTTGGTGGAACAAAGAACCGAATCATACTATGGCAAGTATCGACGAATTTTGAACTCAATAAGACAAATTCGAGAATAGCAATGACGTGAAGTCAGGAGCTTTTGCGAGCTGGTTTTAAATCATCGCCATAGCGGTAACCCATCTGGGTACTGAACCCGCATAACACTGTCGAAGTCAGGGTGACAAATAATATCATTTCACAATAATCGACACTTAAAGAGAATTGTCGTGTTTACGGCTAGACGACGCTAGCCTGCACATAATTCTTTTGGGCTCGAGTAACTGTTTAGCCTCTAATATCTATCTCGAGACCTCAAGTGGACAACAGCCTCGGAAGAATCCCTAGACGTTCGTTCGAGAATTCATCTCAAGTGGAAACTCAGCATTAGGATATACCTAGGTAAGCTCAAGAAGAGGGGCACAAAAATCTTTAGGTAATAGCGCACTAGTAACCCCCAAGACTCTAGAAAAAATAATAAACATACGATTTCAGCCCTGGAATCACAGAAGCAGTTGAATATAAGTAGTTGGTTCATTTTGATATTTGAGTTGAATAGTTTGCGTATTTTTCGCCCTCCGCTGAATGGAGCTCAGGGTATACGCCCGACTTAACAATAAATAGGTATATTCTCTGAGTAAAAAACCCCAGAGTATTAAAATTATCTATTGACAAAAGTTCAACAGTAATGAATAAAATTAAATAAGAAATTTATAACGAAACCACATTAAATCCGAACGTAGAACCAGTTTGAGATTATGAGTTTGAAGAATGATCTTCAGAAACTTTTGGGACTATCTTATAATGTTTTCTCTCAAAATACTTGTTTCTCTTGGAACTGGTACAATTGGCTTCTCTTTTTTCTTCCCGAAAAAGTTCCATATAGCTAAGTTCTCATCAGCACCAACAGATGCTGAAAATGAAATTTGATATATATTTTATTATTTCCATCATAATTCTTCAATGTTTCTAAACTGACTCGTATTCATTTTGGGAAATTTAATGCGGTTTTATTATGATTTCCTGAACAGAAATCAACGGTTGATGATAAATTGAATTAGTACATTCATTGGAATAACTTAGGTCTCTTTGATTTCCTCACATACCTAATCTCCTACCCTCCTTATCCCACATCAAATAAAGAGTTCTTGCTGAATGGAAGTTTATATCATCCACGACTGTATTGAGGTTTCTCTGTATCACAATACTATTAGCAAGCTTTTCTTCTGTTGGACGATCCAGCCAAATTCCCACCTAAAAAAAGTTCAATTATACTAGAAAACTCATCAGATATCAACTGAACCATAGTAGAATGTGGAATATGAAGACAAACTCATAGATCGACATATCGATCCAGGTGGACCAATATAGGAAAGGAAGTGGTTTTGGTATCAAATATCATGCAATTAGCTCTGATTATTTCCAATAAAATCTCTGTTCGAGAGACAGAAATTTTTTTTATATAATTTTTACATACTACACTACAAAAAACGTATATGAACTGAAAATTCCATGTGGGATACAAATTGTTCTCAAACTTTTCCAGAGGCTTATTAACAGAAACGAAAAAAATCCATTTCAGAACTCCTGGTCAGATCTACTCAACAAAATATTGCAGCAATGACTGGATAACAAAACAGTTATTTTTTCTCCGATCGTGGGAAAAGTGACACTATTTTGACCTGTTTTCCATGCGCAAAGCTGAACATTCCAGAATAGTGGGCAGTTGCTAAGCAATTAGAAAATAACAGTGCGGTAATATCCTTACCGAACTGCTGTAGCGTGCGGTGATGTTACAAATGAATTATTGCAATGAAATGAAACAAAGTACATTCTCAGAAAAGGATACACTGTTGTTTTTTCTGCAAAAATCCATGAAGCGTTGGTACGCAAATTCATACTTCTCTCTGGATTTCGCCGGAAGTAAATTAAGTGAGGCCGCGTTCGCGACTTCTACTAGTTCAGGAGGCGTGCAAGGGAACTTTTTTAATTCCTTATAAAATACAACGATAAAAAAAAACCGGCTTGAACATTATTTTACTTTTGTTATAACAAAGTAATTCCCATGGTTAACACTTCTATATTTCAATATGAACAAAGATAAGTTCAGAACTTATTAGATCTTATCTAACTGGCAGAACACACAGAGTAATGAGCAGAGGAAAAGACGGACACATGAAGATGTCGGATTCATGTAATATAGAAGTAGGTGTCCCACAGGGTTCCATATTGGGACCGTTGCTCTATATTACTATACCAATGACCTAGTAATTTTAACACAAAGTGAAATCGTAATGTTTGCAGATGATACGTCTATAATATGTAGAGCAGCTGATGGAAGTATGTGTGAGAGGTTTCTGCAGAGTGAATTGCAGAAATTGGCTGAGTGTTTTGATATACACTAATTAGTACTGAATATCAAAAAGACCAAACTTATAATATTCAGAAAGAAGAATGAAAACATAAACATTTGTCATCAGAAAGAGAAAATTGAGGAAGTTGGAAGTTTGTCGTTCTTGGGAATTCAGATCGATCAAAATCTCAACTAGAAAGAACATATAGATAAAATAGCATCTGGTATTGGAAAACATTGTTATGCTGTAAGATTAGTTAGCAGGACAATTGGGTTGGATGCTGCTCTGACAGTATATCACTCATACGTACAAGCGAAAATCAGATATGGAATAATTTTTTGGGCTAGATCTCCTGAAACTGATAGATTATTCATACTGCAAGAAAATGCTTAAGAACTATTTTTGGTATGAATCAGATGGAATCATGTAGGCCTATATTCAAAAAGTATGGAAAATTAACACTGTATAGTTTCTTTATATATGAGTCAATCGTGTTTGTGATTGATAATTTTGAGCAGTTGAGCTATATTAAATTTGAGCATGATTATAACACCAGAGGAAAAAACTTTTTATTTGAAAAGAAGCCAAATTAGACTTATCTACAGAATAATGTATTATATAGAAAAGGAGCAAATATTTTTCAATATTTTCCAATTGAAGATATGACAATTTTAAAATAATTCTATTTATCTCAAATTTGACTCAAACGTTTTTCAACAAAGCTTCTGATGAATTTGAGCGAGTATCATTAAAACTTCAATTGTATATTTTTCGAGAAAAATTTCAAATGTTTTCAAGAAATTTACAATTTCTCAATGTGATATTAAGAAGAACTGAAGCACATTCGTTTTACTCCTTTTCATTTTTTGGCTGAGTAGGTGCAACATGATTTATCGAGAAGAAGTTGCTCGCTTGATGTCATCCTGCATAGGAAAAGACGGAGATTTGGGTATAATCGTGGGCGTGGGCTGGGTTCAATTTGCGCCAGACCATTCCCAGGCCATACCTAAATCTCCATCTTTTCCTATGCAAGATGACATCAACTTCTTCTCGATTTAGAAGATGCATCAACTTACACCTACAACAGTTCTTCTTAATATCGCATTAATAAACTGTTATTTCCTTGAAAACTTTCAACATTTTTCTTGACATATATATAATTGAAGTTTCGATGATACTCGCTCGAATTCATCAGAAGCTTTGTATGCAGGAAGTTGGGTAGTGCATTTTTTGGTCTGCGGCGTTTGAAATTGGTTTCACCTGAAGAAACGCTAATAAATGTGTACTTCTCCCTTGCATATGACCACCTAAATAACAATGTGATCCTGTGGGGATTCTTCAAATAGTTTAGTTGAGCTGTTTAGTTCTCAAAAAAAGATCATTCGTCTGATCTTTGGTTTGAAGCCCAGGGAGTCCTGTGGACCTAGTTTTATATAAAATAAAATAATGTGTTTTCCTTCAGTGTACATATTTAACTGTTTACTCTTTACTGAAATAAATATTCAGTCCAGTATCATGAATATAACACAAGCCACAAAGAAACTATCTGTATCCCAAAACTCAGAACATCAAGATCTGAACATTCACCTTTGTATAGTGGCATTAAACTGTCCAATCATCTGCCTGATAGATTGAAACTATTGGAGTACAGATGTTTCAAAAAGACCATTAGGGGCATCAGACCCGGCACAAATGGAACCCAGTCCACGCACAGCATACGGCCAGTCCAAGTCCACATTTTTTAATAGTACTGCATATTGAACCCAGCCCACGCCCACGACCATACCCAAATCTCCATATTTCCCTATGTAAGATGAAATCAAGCGAGCAACTTCTTCTCGATTTAAAATCTGAATCTGAGGATGAAGGAAGATTCATCATGTTGCACCTACTCAGCCAAAAAAGGAAAAGAAGTAAAACGAATGCGCTTCAGTTCTTCTTGATATCACATTAATAAACAGTAAATTTCTAGAAAACAAATTTTTCTTGACAAATATACAATTGAAGTTTCAATGAAACCCGCTCAAATTCATCAGAAGCGCTGCTAAAAATCTTTATAATCAAATTTGAGATAAATAGGACTTATTTGGAAATTGTAATATCTTCAATTGAAAAATATTGGAATATTTTCTCCTTTTCATGAAAAATGTAGGAATACAGGTGGAAATTTTTCCATTATTTCGTTTTGAAGTGAGTCGAATAATATTACCACGAAATCCAAAATGAAAGCCATGTTAGTTCCTCCTTACTTTAACATCTTAAGCCCAAGTACGCCATGATTTTAATACCGAGTTCTATCATTTACTTTCGACAAAAGAGAATTTCTTCAGAAAACCTTCCATTTCGAAATTATTGCATTTGAGAAATGATTTGAAAGCTCAAAAAAATTATTTGAGTATCCTATGAGCGATTCGACAGTTATAATTAACAAGTTAGTAATTTTCCGCTCATGTAGTTCAAAAGTATTGATTTTTCTGGATCCCATACGTATTTCACAGAATAAAATCGAAACCAGCAAAATTGTAAATGAATAATAACATCGAAATGTCCATCGCGAATCTTCTAAACGATTCAACCACCATGCAATCTAATACACTAGACCCGCGATCCACGAAACTGTGTTGCAAGTACAACTCAATCCACGCGATCCACGCGTGGGGCAGTACTGACCGTGGGATGGGTTCAATTTGCGGCAATACTCTGAGACAACGTTCTACGAAATAGTCCACGCGTGTGCTGTGCGTGGGCTGGGTTCAATTTGTACCGGGCCTTGTGCATGGTTGGGTTATTGTTATGTTTTTTGTTGTCAATAGGTCTGTTGTCTTGGAAAAACTAAAAGAAGGGAAAATGCATTCTCTTCTGGGACAGAAGTGAGAGTGTCAACCCCCGCACCCCAAAGGACAACACGGAAGGGATATTATAGCTGCAGGAGAGCCAGCTAAGAAAAAGACATATACTGCAGCGCTGCAAAAAGCGAAACGCCCAGTAGAGGCTTCTTCTGCACCCGAAATTGGAGTCTCTATTCCAATCAAGCCGAGAAAAGAAAAGGTTCCATCTTCGAGGGCACTGCCGACTGGACTCAAATTTCGAGAGATATGCACGCGAAAGGCATAAAATACCAGAGAGCGACCACAGTAAGGGACGGCATTCGTGTTGTACCTCAATACTAACCAGAGAAAACGACGAGAGAAAAGAAAAAGATGACTACTGTCCAACAAGAACAGAAGGAAGAAGATAAAAAAAAGAAAACGCCACCACTCAAACAGGAGCAGAAGAAAGACGCCCCAAAAAATGGAAAATTCAAGAAGAGCAGCCAAAAGAAGAAAAAAGAGACCAACAAGAAGGAACCCGAAACCAATATCATGAGTAAGCTCATGAAATTCCTGGAAATAGAGATGGACGAAAAGTTCCGTAAACTCACTGAACCCAATTAATGGAGCTAGTAACGAACGGAAATGAAAACAACCTAAAGATAGTCCCATGGAACACAAACGGTCTACGAGCCCGTAGATCTGAAATAGAAAAAATAATATCCAAGAAATAACCGGATATTATAGCAATTCAAGAGTCGAGACTATCTACAAGAAATAGAATTTCATTTCCCGACCATGAAATATACAGAAATGACAGAAATTGTACATTGTCTCGATTATAGTTAATACAAATCGAGGACAAATGAAAATTACGTCAGCCTACAAACCACCTCAAAATGACTAAATAGAAGAAGATCTGAAGAAGATGTTTGAAGTAAACTACCCGAACATCATTATTGGCGATATGAACTGCAAATCAAGAGAATGGAATAGCAGAACTGAAAACCAAAATGGGAAGAAGCTCAAGAAGAACGCCGAAAAACTAAATGCCATAGTATTAGGACCTGAAATTCCGACCTACCTGCCCAGAAATAATGGACTACCAGACGTATTAGATATCGTAATAATGAAAGATATTACCCAAGATTTCACTGATTTTTCTTCGCATCCTCTTTGGCGGTGTAGGTATAAAATTCAATGCTTTCACTCTTCAAAGTATTGATGAACGATTTGTAGTCATTCACATCTGTTGTATGAATCTTTGTCACTTTAGTGTTATAATTCACCGAATTTTTGTTTTTGAGCGCTCGTACTACTCACACGAGGGCTATATCATTTCGTCACGATGTCTGTATTTTTCGAATATTGAGCCGAAAATGGTCTCAAACGACTATGTTCGACTCACTGATGACGAATCCGTCGAAAAATTCGAGTCTGTCCGTCTGTCCGGCCGTATACACGATAACTCTTGAACGGAATGTCCTAGAAACTTGAAATTTTCAGGGTAGGTTTGAATCTCGAATGCCGCGGTTGAGTTCATTGTTGGTCAAAATTCGCCGAGGGGTTCCGTTAATATGGCCGCTCGAAATTTTGTTTTCCTGATTACTTTGAAACTACAGATTCGATCGGATGAAATTTTGCACTCAGAAGGAGAATTACGTGTTCAAGCTACATGCCAAATTTTGTCCAGCTCGCATCACCAGAACCATAGAAACCATAGAAAATTGTAACTTTGTAATGGAAAGGCCTAGGGATTTGAAATTTTCCTTATAGATGTGGATCTCGAATGTTGCGGTCACGTTCATCAATGACCAATATTAGACTATTGGTTCCGTAAATATGGTCGTTTGAAATTCAGTTTTTTTTTGATAATTTTAAAACTATGGATTTGATCATGACGAAATTTGGTATTTAAATTGGGAATAATATATTCGAGCTTAATTTTTTCAGATCGCATGATTAGAACCATAGAAACCATAGAAAATCATAACCTCCGAACGGAAAGGCCTAGGGATTTTCAGGATAGTTTCGGATCGCGAATTTCGCTTCACGTTCATTAATGAGCAGAATTAGACTAGGGGTTTCGTAAATATGGCCGTTCGAACTATTTTTTTCCTGATAATTTCGAAACTACTCATTGGATTGGAATCAAATTTCGCACATATATGGAGAATAATGTATTCAAACTACGTGGGAAATTTTGTCCAGATCGCATAACCAAGACCATAGATACCGTAGAAAGTTCAAGCGAGTTATCGAAAAAAAAATTGGTCACCTAAAGCACTGACGTGAAGTCTTAATTTTCGTCTTCGTTTGAAATTTTCTTTGACAGCTGTCAAAATCTTTCCAATTGGTTTTTAAAACTGGAAAATGCGGATCTACCTACAAAATGGACGAACGAGCGCTCAAAAGCTCCTGACTTCACGGCAGTGCTTTTCGTAATTTTTTTTTATGATACATTTTATTAGAGTGGAATTGTTTAAAGCAATCAATTTTGTGAGTGATAGTTATCGGGGGCATCTTTGAGGTTTGTTAATGAAATTTGTTGTAGAATTTGTCACTATCTTTCTTTTCGACCCCATTTGTTACAGTTTTTATTCATTCGAAGAACCAAAATATGTTGACAATTACTTATTTCGTATGTGACATATCATAACGATCTCTGGTCCAAATTGCGAACTTCATCAACCACAAATAATGGAACAACAAGAGCTGGAGGAATTAAATTTGTTACAAATACTAGTTGCTTTAGATGAATAGATAATACTTTCTGGGTTATTAGATCTATAACTGATTGAGTTCGAGTCGACTCGACACTGATGTTCAATTCAATTATATGATTATCCCTGAGTTTTTTCGATGTTTTGTAGCCATTACAGATTCCGAGTTCAATATATTCTCACCGGCTTTTTTTGAATTGAATTTCCTAAATTTTCTTTTCACGGGGAACAGACGGACATTACGAAACTATAAGGGTTCCGTTTTTTTCATTTTAGCTAGGGAACGCTGAAAAGGCATAATAATATTATTATATGATATTAACTCACCACCAGCTCAGCAGAAATAGGATTGAATGTTAGACAGTCAACTTTGGCGTCATCAGGATGACTCACTGTGTACATGTCACATGGTTTGTTGACGTCCCAAAGAGTGCAAAAGCTGTTTCTTGAACTTCTTCCTACGACCAATAATGGTTCTTTCCAGGGGTGCCAATCTATTGACTGAAACATTCTTCCAATAAGTAACCAAATCTAATATATAAAATTCTCGTGTCCACAGTGTTCGTTGCCATACTCCTCCGAAACGGCTTAACCGATTTTGATGAAATTTTTTGTGCTTATCCGGTATCTATCAGAATCGGCCAACATCTATTTTTCATCCCCCTAAATTTTAGGGGTAGTCCACCCCTAAATTTTTTTTTTTTATTTTTTGGACAAAATTTCTAATTTCTATTTTTTTATGATACAACATACAAAAATACATACAATCCCCAATTTTCACCCTTCTACGATCAAACCTTATTTTTTAATAGCCAGAACAACGAGAGGCCGAAGGCCTCGAGCAATTTTGAAATTGCGAAAAATGGGAGAGACCAGGGGCGCGAAGCGCCCTCCGCGTTTTCGAGAGGGAGAAACGGGCTTTCCTAAGGTAAGAGAGGCCGAAGGCCTCGAGCAATTTTGAAGTTGCGAAAAAAGGGAGAGATATGGCAAAACAACGTTTGCCGGGTCAGCTAGGTTAGGTTAGGTTAGGTTTAGGTTAGGTTATTTTGAGACGAGAGGCCGAAGGCCTCGAGCAATTTTGAAATTGCGAAAAAAGGGAGAGATATGGCAAAACAACGTTTGCCGGGTCATCTAGTACTCTATAAAAGTGAACAATGAAAAAAATAGAAATATCCATTGTTTTTGACGTCAGACATTCATGAGCGTAGGTACTAGGAGTCAAAAAATAATTAGATGCTATATTATAGAAGCGTAAAAATTAATGAAAGTCAGAAACTATTAAAACTCGATTGCGAAGGAAGTGGCAATATGGGCAAGAAATAACAAAACTTTGTGCAAAACTTGCAGCGTTCAACTTTGTCAGTCTGTCTGGGCGTGAATAAAATAACTTTCGAAAAAAAAAGTCTGAAGTTTCGAAAATCTCAGGGAACGTTCGAGGTTCGAATTTTGATAATTCGCTGATCAGTTTTTGAGCGCTCGTACTACTTACACGAGGGCTATATCATTTCGTCACGATGTCCGCCTTTTTCGAATTTTTAGCCGAAAATGGTCTCAATCGACTATGTTCGACTCACTGATGACGAATCCGTCGGAAAATTCGAGTCTGTCCGTCCGTCCGTAAGCACGATAACTCTCGAACGGATCAACCTAGAGAGAGAAATTTTCAGTATGAGTTCAGTTCTCGAATGCTTCGGTTAAGTTCGTTAATGGGCCAAATTCCACCAGGAGTTCCGTAAATATGGCCGTTCGAAGTTGTGTTCCCCTGATTACTTGAAAACTACAGAATTGATTGAGATGAAATTTTGCTCTCAAATGGAGAATGAGGTGTTCAAGCTAAATGTGAAATTTTGTCCAGATCGCATGACCAGAACCATAGAAACCATAGAAACTCATAACTTTCGAACGGAAAGGCCTAGGGACTTGAAATTTTCAGGATAGGTGTGGATCTGAAATGTCGCGTTCACGTTCATCAATGAGCAGAATTATACTAGGGTTCCGTAAATACGGTCGTTTGAAATATTGTTCTCCTGATAGTTTCGAAACTAGTGATCAGATTGGAATGAAATTATGCCCCAAGCTGAGGAAAAATTTATTCAAACTACGTGCAAACTTTTGTCCAGATCGCATCACCAAGACCATAGATACCGTAGAAAATTCTAGCGAATTATCGAAAAAAAATTGATCAGCTGAAGCACTGACATGAAGTCTGGAGTTTCGCCTATGTTTCAGAATTTTTTTGACAGCTGCCGAAAATTCCTTCAATTGATTCCTAAAACTGGCAAATGCGAATCTACCTACAAGGTGCATGTACGAGCGCTCAAAAGTTCCTGCCTTCACGGCAGTGCTTTTCGTAACTTTTTGAAATACCATTATTCGCTACTGCGTCATCTGAAATCAAAACAAAATAGCTCGTCTGGGGTAGCTCTACCTCAGGTTTACGTGTGTACATTTACCAATCAAATAGTCTTTAGGTTCATCAGTTGGTTTGTTCCGACTGGAACAATATGGTTCGGAAAATGGAAAAATATTGGCTTGTATTTTTTTGAATTGATCGGATTGGTAACGTTTCTAAGAGCCGTCATTTTAAAAATCATGGTTGACTGATTTGGTTTACGAGTTTTGCCATAAATGAAAACGATTAAATGTCAAAATACGTGCTAACTCGAGTGGCGAAAGCCCGTGAATGATTAGTTTCGGCGAAATCTAAAGCTACTCACACCAAAGCTCGAGAAGACTTTCAGAAGACGGACAGTAGCGATTGAACCCTCGAGGAGTGCAGACGTATTGAGAAATGCGCATGTGTGCCAAGTGAACCTCGAAGAAGAAGAAATAACTGTGTTGAGTCCAGATTTAGATCGATGGTTCCACAGATTATTTTACATTGAAGAGACAAAAGTGAATTTAGTGAAAAGTGAAAAAAGTGTTCGAGTGTCGTTTGCTGAGTCACTCTGACAAAATGTCGGAATACGACTCTGCAAATGAGGACAGAGAATTCGACGCAGAAAACTTATCGGATGAAGAAATATCCGATATGGATGTTGAAGAAGAAGAAGTAAATCATGAATCCGACAAAGATCGGATCATAAAAGAACAGAAGGAGAGTAGGGATGGACCGAATCATTCTTTTCGAGGAGTAGTGAGTAATGAGTCATTCACCGGAGGTGAGTAGAATCAAAGAGTATACTCACAACTCTTTTCGTGAAAAAAAATTCGAAGAATGAAAAATATAGAAAATTTATGAAAAACGATATTAAAATTTCCTTTTTCGAAATTGAAAAATTCTTCACACACTCTTCAACACAAACAGATTTTGAGAAGTATATTATAAGATAAAATGGTCTACAAAACGTACCTACATAAAAAATAAAGTTCGAAATACAGAAAATATTTGAAAAAAAAAATAATCACAAAATATCAAAAGTCCTGCGAATCAGAAATTTTCTATTCTGGAAAGAAATTAATAAAATAGAAAAATTATGCGTTGCTTGAGCTTGAAGATGCGCCAACACGGACGAAAATAAGCTAGCTTTTTTCAATTCAATTCATAATACATAAAATATTTTGCGTTGAAAATACAAACAAATAAAAATATATCCTTCTTTTTTTAAATTTTTTCATACTTGGGGAGGTAATTACCACAACCTCCCCTGAATCTCTGAATATCAATTCACCCAACCAAACCCCCCCCCCCCCCTCATTAAGAACTCAAAAATGTTTGAGAGGAAGGGCCTGGTTTGCACCAGGGCCCGGATCAAGCTTGGTACGCCCCTGTAAAGACCCAACCTCTCATAAGAACCGTTCAAGTTTCGTATATAAGAAACCTTGTTTGGGATGTAATGAATTTGGAAAGTGAAAAAAGTGTTTAAGTGTTGTTTTGCTGAGTCACTCTGACAAAATGTCGGAATACGACTCTGCAAATGAGGACAGAGAATCCGATGCCGAAAACTTATCGGATGAAGAAATATCCGATATGGATATTGAAGAAGAAGTTAATGATGAATCCGAAAAAGATCGGATTATAAAAGAACAGAAGGACCAGATCAACAGCCTCATGAGTCAACTAAAAGTTATGACGGAGAGTCTCAAAACTTTATCCGACGAGGTGAAATCCTTGAGAACAGAAATGTCTCAGTCCTCGAAGCCGCGGAAACGGGCTAAGAGAAAAGAAGATGGCTTCTCCTCTGGGACAGAGGAGACAGTGTCAACCCCAATCCAAAAAGAAGTCCAGAAAAAAACTACCAATAATAATGATGCAGCTGCAGGTGGGCCACCTACGAAGATATCGTATATTGCAGCATTGCAAAAAGGAAAACGCCCAGAAGAAGCTACTTCTGCACCTGCAGAAGAAACTGAAGTCCCTGCTCAAATCGAGCAGAAAAAAGAGAAAGTCCCTCCAGTGACATTGAGGGGCACGGCCGACTGGACACAAATCTCGAGAGAGATGCAAATGAAGGGTATTAAATACCTGAGAGCGACCACAGTAAGAGACGGCATTCGCGTTGTTCCCCAATCCCCCGACGACCACAGAAAGATGACAAAATTCCTCGAGTTGAGAAATAAGGAATTCTACACCCTCCAAAGGGAAGAAGAGAAGAGAATCTACGCGGTGGTACGATATCTGCCACTAGACGCAGATATTAACATTATCACAGAGGACCTCGCCGAGCAAGGCATTACCGACGCGGATGTCATAAGGATGACATCCAACAAGACCAAAAAGGCAATACCCTTATTTTTGGTGAAAACCCAAAATAAGAAGGTATTCGAAGTAAAACAGCTCTACGGTATAAATTGTGTAGTAGAGCCGAAGAAGAAGAGCATTGGACCTGGCCAATGTCATAGATGTCAACGTTACGGACATGCGCAAAGTAAATGCACATTCCCATGGAGATGTGTTAAATGCTCTGGAGCGCACAATAGTAAAGATTGTACGCTAACAAGAGAAAACGAGGTGAGAAATGCTACCTGTGCGCTCTGCGGAAAAGCAGGTCACCCAGCCAGCTACAAAGGATGTAGCGAGTGGAAACTGGTGACCAAAAAGAAGACTGCGACCAAAGCAAGAAAAGAAGAAGAGAAAATGATGCCTACTGTCCAACAAGAACAAAAGGAAGAAGATAAGAAGAAGAAATCGCCACCACTCAAACAAGAGCAGAAGAAAGAAGCCCCAAAAAATGGAAAATCCAAGAAGAGCAGCCAAAAGAAGAAAGAAGAGACCAACAAGAAAGGACCCGAAACCACCGAGGATCTAGATACCTTCACCAAGAATATCATGAGTAAGCTCATGAAATTCCTGGAAATAGAGATGGACAAAAAGTTCCGTAAACTCACTAAACCCAATTAATGGAGCTAGTGACTAACGCGAATAAAAACAACCTGAAGATTGTCTCATGGAACACAAACGGTCTACGAGCCCGTAGATCTGAAATAGAAGAAATAATATCCGAGAAACAACCGGATATTATAGCAATTCAGGAGACGAGACTATCTACAAGAAATAGAATTTCATTTCCCGACCATGAAATATACAGAAATGACAGAAATTGTACAGGAGGGGGCGTAGCCCTAATAGTCAAGAGGAACATCGACCACTATTTTGACGATGTACTGAATAATGGGCAAATAGAAGCCGTCTCGATTATAGTTAATACGAATCGAGGACAAATGAAAATTACGTCAGCCTACAAACCACCCCAAAATGACTTAATAGAGGAAGATCTGAAGAAGATGCTTGAAGGAAACTACCCGAACATCATTATTGGCGATATGAACTGCAAATCAAGAGAATGGAATAGCAGAACTGAAAACCAAAATGGGAAGAAGCTTAAGAAGTACGCCGAAAAAGTGAATGCCATAGTATTAGGACCTGAAATCCCGACCTACCTGCCCAGAAGTAATGGCCTACCGGACGTATTAGATATCGTCATAATGAAAGATATTGCCCAAGATTTCACACTTGATACTTTAGAAGAGGGCACATCAGACCACAACCCAATAGAACTCAGATTGGGACGCAGACCGATAACAGAAGAACTTCAAACAAAAGACTTCACAGACTGGCAAAAGTACAGTGAAATACTTCAGGAGAAAATTACTGAAATTCCACAGATAAGAACCCCTGAAGATCTGGAAGATGAAGTTGAAAAATTAGAAACCCGAATAAAAGAAGCCTACGAGGAAAGTACCAGAAGAATCGAAAGGCCAGCCCCGAAACATCCACATGGTGAAACCCCAAAAGCAATAAAGGAGCTTATAAAGAGGAATAGAAAACTTAGGAAGAACTACAGAACTTCACATAGAGAAGAAGACAAGAAAGTGCTAAATAAACACAGCCAAGTGCTGAAAAATGCACTGAGAGAACTGAGAACAGACAGATGGAACCAAAGAGTTAGAGAGCTAAACACCATAGACCACTCAGCATGGAAGATGCAAAAGTGCTTACGACGCGAGAAAACCGAAATTCCCCCTCTACACGGAGCTAATGGGATGGCCTACTCAAAGCTTGAAAAAGCCGAAGCACTGGTCGACGCAATAGAACGAGAAGCCAGAATCAACTACAGAGAAGACGATGACAATGAAGACTTAGAAGAAGAAGTCGAAGGAAATGAAGAATTGATGTTGGAACCGCCGGAAGGCGATACCATCCCAAACCCAACAACACCAACGGAAATTAAAGAAATCATCAAGAAATTGAAAAACAGGAAAGCTCCAGGGAAAGACAAAGTAACAAACTTCATGTTACGGAAATTGCCCAGAAAAGGAATAGCAGCGCTTACCAATATAGCAAACGCCGTGATGAGAACAGAATATTATCCGGAAAGATGGAAAACAGCAGAAGTAATTGTGTTCAATAAGCCAGGAAAAGATAGAAAATTCCCACAAAACTACAGGCCGATAAGTCTACTGTCAGCCCTTGGAAAAATTGTCGAAAGAGTCCTTGCAAGAAGACTCAATGAAGAAACAGAATCGCTGAATCTGATACCACCGGAACAATTTGGATTCAGAAGAAATCATTCCACAGAACTTCAACTGTTAAGGATCACTGAATATGTCACTGAAGGATTTCAGAATAAACAAGCCACAGGATTAGTGCTATTAGATGTCGAGAGAGCCTTCGACCGAGTTTGGCACGAAGGACTTGCCTACAAGATGATGATGGCAGGCTACACCACCAAAACCTGCAAGATAATAAGAAACTACCTGAGGAACCGGAATTTTTATGTCAAAATAGACGACACATTATCTACCACCAGACAAGTAGAAGCAGGAGTACCCCAAGGATCAGTTCTAGGACCTCTGCTCTACAACATATATATCTACGATATTCCTAAGAATCCAAGGAATCTGCTCGCCCTTTATGCAGACGACACGGGAATAGCCTTCAGACATCGGCGACCAGATGTCATACACAGAAGACTGCAAAAAGCACTAGAAGATTTGGAAGAATGGTTCATTAAATGGAAAATTCAAATAAATAGCAAAAAGAGCCAAGCTATTCTACTACAGAAGCGGAGACTTGAAATTAATTCCAACCTACAGATAGATGGAGAAGAGATAAAATGGGAAAATGAAGTCAAATATCTAGGAGTAAAACTAGATAAAGGGCTTACATGGAAAAACCATATAAAATATGCAGTGGATAAAACAAACTCAGCAATGAGTAGACTTTACCCACTACTAGGAAGAAGAAGCCAAATGAACCAAAGCACGAAACTACGAATGATCAAGTCAATTGCAAGACCCCAACTAACATATGGCTCGGCGGCATGGGGCCATGCAGCCAATAGCCATATAAAGAAGATTCAAGCAACAGAGAATAAACTGCTCCGAGCAGCAATGAATATGCCGTGGTTCGTAAGAAACCAACAGATCCACAGAGATTTAGAATGGGAAACTGTCACAGATTTCCTAAAAAAGAAGGCCGAGAAGATATTTGAAAAAGCAAGTCAACACCCAAATGATGAGCTGAGAAGACTAGTTGACTACAACCCCGCGAAAGATGTGGTTAGGATACCCACCTATCACAAAAGACCCAGAGATCAACTACGTAGAAACAGAAATTGAGTAATCTCAATTTAAATTATCCAGAAGAAGAGACTCCTATGAAATTCAAATTCATAGATAACACAATTATCACACGACAAAGATCGTGATAGAGATACGAACAACAAGAGTCAAAAGGTTAGTAGGTTATAAATGCCCGGAATCTAAAACAGCAGGTTAGGTTTAGTTAGAGTAGGTCGTGCTTCACACGAAGTCTCACACTGTTCTATCTATCGGAGATAGTTCGTCCATGAGGATTCCCCCTGACTAAACAAAAAAAAAAAAAAAAAAAAAAATGTAATGAATTCTATGTGGGACTAACAAAACAACTACTAAAGATGAGAATCAGACGGCACAAGAATTCAATTTTCAATTTTATGTGAATCATTTCACTAATATTTCTCTTTCTCCAATTTTTTTCAAAGTCCAGGATTGCGGCATTGTCGAAATCGAAACGATGGCATTCAGTAAAATTATCCTATCATCATTAGTGAAATGATTCACATAAAATTGAAAGATACAGTAAACCACAGAACTGACACCCAAGATCTAAGTCGAATGTACACAAATTTATTGACCTTGTATCGTGAGTCCCGAACACCCGCATAAATATAATTCATATGGCTTCATTTTTTGCATATTATGATGATTGCTGCTCTTCTCAATCAATAATAGAGTAAGTCTCAATAGTGGTTCCTATTACAAATTTGTAATCGAAAATCGACAAAATAACTTGGTAAGTTATTGTACCATAGTTTTATCCAATCTTATTCATTTATTCATTTTTTTTTATACGCAGTGTGCTTCTTCTTTTTATTGAGTTTGTTGTTTTTATAAGTGTAGTAACTTATGGCATCATATTTATTTATACAATTCATCATTGCTGTTAGTTGTCATTCTAATTGTTGGTGTTGTGTTATACTTTTTTGTATTTTATTGTATACAGCCTTGAGAAAGTTAAGTTCGAATAAACGGACGAAACGTCGGCACTTAGTTCAGCTTAGTCTAATTCTTCACCACCCTAGCTCCTGTCAAAATATTCAGCTATGTGAGAATATTTTTCCTCTTAGAAACCTCTTTGTTTCGGTAACATTGAGTTTCCGTGAGACTGTCGATCTTTTGCTGTGCAAATCTCATTTTAGACATTGATTGATTGTGTGGGAAAATTGTTGTCAAAGTTACAGAATTTTCCGTATAAAATTTCGAGCTACTAGAATAATCGCTAAACTCAGGGATAGATACTGTTCTAGGAAAGCTTTGAAGGAGATATTTACAACCTCAACATTGATGGGGAACAAAGAGATTCATTCCCACAATACTAGAGCTAGAAATATGCTACATATACATTTGCTTAGGCTGGATAGGTCGCAGTAGGGTCCGGGTTATATGTCAATTGAATTCTATAACAAGTTTTTGTTCTCTTCGAAGGGCCAGTTCCGAGAAAGTATAAATTAGTTTATATTGAATAAGTGCATTTATATGGAATTGAAGAATATTTGTTGATGAGATCTATTGATTTCAATTTAACTATGATGTAATTTGTGGAGTTTTTGAGGTATTTTCCAACCCATAATGAATCCCGCAGATTGTTTTTACTGGAAAAAAATTCGATTCAACGATAGTTCTCTCAGTACAACACCCTAGGCCAAAAAGATCAATTGAAAACTTGTCCATAAGCTCCCTCATGCGGAAATGTAATGCTGAAAACAGATTTTTGTTCATAAGACTTCAGTTTCTTGATTAGAGTTGGTTCATTTTCATCAACTTCCCCCAGAAAAAAAATATATTGTGATCCAAAACTCACTTGCCAGCAATACGACCTATATAAATCCAACGCCTTTATATAGCCTCTTTCATTGGTCTATCCTGGTTTGAAAGGTACCGTGACAGACTTTTTTGTTAGTTCTCGAATGTTTATTTTTCTTTTTTCTCATAACCGTAGTTCATTCCTCATCATTACCGTTAATGATCTCATCACATATACAGGCTATCCTGGCACTATGTGCTCTCTATTTCTCAGGTGTGAATAAAGTATACAGGGTGTTTCATTGGTAGATGTACATAGGTTAACCTGAGGTAGAGCTACCCTAGACGAGTCCAAAAAACCTATATGTGATAGGTCTATTCAACTTCATAGCCGAAATACAGGGTGATTTATGTATTCATCCATATTTTCAATTGCTTATAACTTTCGAACTATTCAGTATAATCGATTGATATTTGGAACGTATAACACACTTCCATGGGTGAATCGATTCATCTTTAAATTGATCAGAAAATCCAGGTCCGTATCAGAAAAACATGGCCCTTTCGCAAGCTGAGATTCAACACCCTGTATGAAGGAGTATTGGATTTTTATTAGAATATTCGGAAAGAGTAGAACATTTTAGATGGGTAACAGTAGATTTCAGTGTCCCGCACGACGTTTGACCCATCAAAATTTTTGTCTAAAGATTTAATTGGATAGTAAAATTCCATTCACTTCACAATAATTTCGTACATTGAGATTGAATTCGAAAAATTGTGTGTTGGACTGATGGAATATTCATAGTTTTTTCATATTCTAATGAATAATTTCAAGAATTTTCCAGAAAAATATTGATTTTGAATGATTTATTCAAAATGATCAATAGTGAAGAAATAACTAAACAAATGAGTAAACAAGACTGCATGTGGATTTTATTTAGTCCTTCGATGCATATTTCTCAAACTGAAGACTCCATCCTTCGGAAATATGGCTCTTCATGGGCGGAAGGAAATCCACGCAGTCCGACACATGAAATCCCAGTACAAATTTTCAATTAATGGTTTTGAGTTTATAATGATCGATTGATTTGGCCTCACATTCTGCCAAGACGTCTCCCTGGATATATTTATTTGGATTTCCTTCGAAATCATCTGCCTGTACTACTCGACGGTACGAACATTGCAAGAATATATTTCCATAATGGGGCTCCCTCCATTTTAGAGCTTTTGTTAGGAACTTTCTGGATCAGAACATTCCAAATATGTTGATAGGCAGAGGTGGACCGCATGCATAGCCCCCTAGATCACCAGATTTTTATCCTATCGATTATTTCGTTCAGGGTTATTTGAAATCTTCAGAATATGCGTCTGAGATTGAAAGTGAGGATATTCTCCTACAACGAATCGAAGTTGCCTGCAATAAGATCCGTAGTGATCCAGAAATGATCAAAAAGGCTATAAGACGTAATTTGAAAAGAGCAAGAATGTACATCGAGCAGAACAGTGGAACTTTTGAGCAACTTTCATGATTTCTTTCAAATGTTTTACTTGTTTACGCATTTGTTTATTTATTAACCGACTGTTGATCATTTTGCATGACTTAATCAAAATCAATATTTTTCTGAAGAATTCTTGAAATTATTCATCAGAATATAAAAAAAATTTAAAATATTTCATCAGTCCAACCCAAAATTTTTCGAATTCAATCTCAATGTTCGACATTATTTTGAGATAAGTGAAGTTTCACTATCGAATTAAATCTTTAGACAAAATGTTTGATGGGTCAAACGTCGTGCGGGACACTGAAATCTACTGATCCCCATCGAAAATTTTCTGCTCTTTCCGAATATCCTAATCAAATTCCAATATTCTCTCATACAGGGTGTTGAATCTCAGCTTGCGAAAAGTGCCATATTTTTTGAGCGCTCGTACTACTTACACGAGGGCTATATCATTTCGTCACGATGTCTGTATTTTTCGAATTTTGAGCCGAAAATGGTCTCAATCGACTATGTTCGACTCACTGATGACGAATCCGTCGAAAAATTCGAGTCTGTCCGTCCGTCAGCACGATAACTCTCGAACGGATCAACCTAGAGACTTGAAATTTTCAGTGTAGGTTCAGATCCCGAATGCCTCGGTTAAGTTCGTTAATGGGCCAAATTCCACCAGGGGTTCCGTAAATATGGCCGTTCAAAGTTTTGTTTCCCCGATTACTTGGAAACTACAGATTCGATCGAGATGAAATTTTGCACTGAGATGGAAAATGAGGTGTTTCAGCTACATGCGAAATTTTGTCCAGATCGCATGACCAAAACCATGGAAACCATAGAAAATTGTAACTTTTGAACGGAAATGCCTAGGGACTTGAAATTTTCAGGATAGGTGTGGATCTCGAATGTCGTGATCACGTTCATCTATGAGCAACATTATACAAGGGGTTCCGTAAATACGGTCGTTTGAAATTTTGTTTTCTCGATAAATTCGAAACTTCGGATTCGATCGAGATGAAATTTTGTATTTTAATCGAGAATGATATATTGAAGCAATATTTTGTCCAGATCGCATCACCAGAACCATAGAAACCATAGAAAATTGTAACTTTTGAACGGAAAGGCCTAGGAACTTGAAATTTTCAGGGTGGGTTTGGATCGCGAATATCGCGGTCACGTTCATCAATAAGCAAAATGAGACTAGGGGTTCCGTAAATATGGCCGTTCAAAATATTTTTTTCCAGATAGTTTCGGAACTACTGATCGGATTGGAATGAAATTATGCATCTAGCTGAGGAATAATGTATTCAAAGTACGTGCAAAATGTTGTCCAGACCGCATCACCAAGACCATAAATATCGTAGAAAATTCTAGCGAATTATCGAAACAAAATTGATCAGCTGAAGCACTGACATGAAGTCTGGAGTTTCGCCTTAGTTTCAGAATTTTTTTGACAGCTGTCAAAAATTCCTTCAATTGGTTTCTAAAACTGGAAAATGCGAATCTACCTACAAGGTGCATGTACGAGCGCTCAAAAGCTCCTGCCTTCACGGCAGTGCTTTTCGTAATTTTTTTTCCTACGACGGCCCCCTGCGAAGATATGTGCCTACAAAGTGTACTCCCATAATTCAGTTTTTTTGTGATAACTTCCGAACGACTCAACCGATTCTGGTATTTTTTTTAATTTTAGTCAATACAAATATCAGATATTATTTGTTATCAACACCTTCTGCATATTTCTCCCAGATAACCAAGAAAGGATTAACCCTAGCACTTAATGATCAGAAATTTTTATTTGGTTGAAGATATCGGCGAAATTCTTCCGTTTATGTATTTTATCATTAATTCTGCAGAAAAGAAGGTATACCGCTGCAACATCGGAAAATACACCGTTTTCGAGTTACAAGCATTTTCAAGATTGAATATCCACAGCCTTGAATGTATTTTACTCGACAAATTTATGTGCTCCGCGTACAACTCCCTTGACCTAAAAGCATTGAAAAATGCACTCTCGTACTTCGAATGCTATCCGAATATTCTTCTGTAGTGAAATTATTCATAATAATAATCTCTTGTTATAAAAAATTAAAATAATTTCCAATGAAAACTGTATGTATTTTGTTAATTGAAGGTTCAGATAAATGAACCATCACAGAAAGAGGAGTTTTGGTAACCATAGCGACAATGAACAGCGTGCAAACTTGATGAAAGAATATTCTGATATCCAATCAAGAAAATGCTTGTAACTCGAAAACGGTGTATTTTTTCGATGTTGCACCAGCTGGGTAAAGTGGGTGCGATGACCAGCCGGGAGAGATGGCCAACAGCTATATCTCCATAACGCGTCTTTCTATGGCGCTGCTTGTCCTCCCCAGCGATCTTCGACTATGTGTGAGCAATACGTCAAGGTGATATTAGAGCAGTCCAAAAATAAAAAAAAATTAGAAAAGCAGTGCCGTGAAGGCAGGAGCTTTTGAGCGCTCGTACATGCACCTTGAAGGTGGATTCGCATTTTCCAGTTTTAGAAATCAATTGAAGGAATTTTCGACAGCTGTCGAAAAAAATCTGAAACTTAAGCGAAATTCCAGACTTCATGTCAGTGCTTCAGCGGATCAATTTTTTTCGATTTTGTTCGAAAGTTATGATTTTCTATGGTTTCTATGGTTCTGGTCATGCGATCTGGAGAAATGTAGCTTGAATATAACATTCTCCATTAGTATACAGAATTTCGTCTCGATCGAATCTGTAGTTTGGAAATTATCAAGAAAACTAAATTTCAAACGACCATATTTACGGAACCCCTGGTATAATTTTGCTCATAAATGAAAGTGATCACGACATTCGAGATCCACACCTATCCTGAAAATTTCAAGTCCCTAGGCGTTTCCGTTCAAAAGTTACAATTTTCTATGGTTTCTATGGTTCTGGTGATGCGAACTGAACAAAATTCTGCATGTAGCTTGAACACCTCATTTTCCATTATAGTGCAAAATTTCATCTTGATCGAATCTGTAGTTTCAAAGTAATCAGGAAAACAAAATTTCGAGCGGCCATATTTACGGAACCCCTCGGCGAATTTTGCCCAATAACGAACTCAACCGCGGCATTCGAGATTCGAAACTACCCTGAAAATTTCAAGTTTCTAGGACATTCCGTTCGAGAGTTATCGTGCTGACGGCCGGACGGCCGGACGGACAGACTCGAATTTTCCGACGGATTCGTCATCAGTGAGTCGAACATAGTCGATTGAGACCATTTTCGGCTCAAAATTCGAAAAATACAGACATCGTGACGAAATGATATAGCCCTCGTGTAAGTAGTACGAGCGCTCAATACTAGCGCGTCCTTGTGAAATTATTTGATAGTTCCTTACTTTCTACTACTGTGATTGTGCGAAAGTAAATTTATCGGTGATTGACCATTCTATTGTCAAGTTGAGAATCGCAACATGAACCGCATTCTTTCAGACCTTCTTTGGCATTATCGATGAAACATTTTTATTCGAAAATTTATTTCTGTCTTTGGTTTTGATTCTATTGACTTCTGAAAAAATGCGCGCACATTCGACGTTTGAGAAAGGTAGCCATAGTTTTTTTCAAGAAAATTCGATAATTCAAGAAATTTCGGAAAACTACCAAAATATACCTACTGCTCAATTTCTTTCTACTAACAAGATCGAAATTATAACGAAGATCTACCAAAAAAGTAGATTTCTACCAAAATAGGTCACGCGCTGATTTGGAGGCACATTTCTTCGCAGGGGGCCGTCATAGGAAAACAAATTAGAGCATTCCGACTCGTCTTTATATACTTTATTCACACCTGAGAAATAGTCACATAGTGCAGGGACAGCCTGTATAATGTGTTGAAACGTCCTAGCTCCTGTCAAACTATTCAGCTACGTAAGAATATTTTTCCTCTTAGAAACCTCTTTGTTTCGGTATCATTGAGTTTTCCTGAGACTGTCGATTCTTTGCTATGCGAATCTCATTTTAGACATTGATTGTGTGGGAAAATTGCTGTGAAAGTTACAGAGCATTCCTGTCTGGTCTTTATATACTTTATTCACACCTGAGAAAGAGTCACGTTGTGCCGGTTAACCCTGTAGATGCAAGCTTAGACATTTTACCGTGCTACAATTCATTTCATTCAAACATTTCTAGTTGTGGATTCTTTGTTTCCTTGTGACATCTGAACCTGTTGTGGGACATGCGCAGAAAGTGACGTCCCCTCAATCATGAAACTAAATACCATCGACGGATTGTTGTTGATGCGGGCGGGATATCTGATCATTGATTTTCACCGGCTTTCTTACTTCTTGTTTTTTTCCAAATATTCCTCGGTTATGGATTATCCCATTAACCAATATATTGTTCTCGATTACGATCTAGTTCTTACACTTCGATTCTTCAAACATTTTTAAAATTTGTTTGATTCCACATGAACTTTCATGTTACATCTAACTACAAATTTTCAATTCTATCGCATCAGTATTGACAAAAACCGGATTGGCTAGACCAACGGAATTCTTTGACGGATTTTGCCCATCGAAGAACTTAGCCGGCACACTCAGACCCCAAACGTACCCTGAAAATTTCCAAAACTCAGTTCCTCTTCCTTCGAAAATTATCGTTTCGGACAGAAGGTTATGATTGAATTTTACCACGAATTATTCATCTGCGAGTCTAACTAAATTAATTGAGACCATTTTTGGTTCAAAATTCTTGAATTACGGGCATTTGGGAAGATTGATTTTGTTCATACCAACAAGCGTGCAAATACATGTAAAAGCCGCTTTAAATTCCTTCGATTTCAATTCAAATTCAACTGAAATATCAGATCAGGATCAAGAAAAGATTACTGCACGAAATAACGAATTTCTCAATAAGAGATCTGATATTTATAATTTGAATACGGCACACAACTGATAAACAAAACGAGTAAGAGATAAGACAGTAAGAAAAACATTACGTCCCTCAAATATCCCATAGCATTATTTTCGATTGTCAATATATCAACATGTCTTGTACCTGTTTGAATTGATTTGGATCGTTCTTCCGACAAACAAAACGTGTGGGCAATGGGCATTCATTGTTAGTACTTTCAATTGGATTGTTTCTCCTCACAATCAAACCGATTTGTTAAATTTTATTGTACCTTGTAATGTTTTCGTGCTGTCGTCTATGTTGATACTTAAGTTCGTTTTGTTCATTTTAGTGTCCTGATAAAGAGATTGCAATGAATTAGAGATCATCGTGTTTACGACCAGACATACAGAATTGATTATGATCAGAAATTCTTCATCTGGTGAGCCCAACCTAATCGTTAGAGACCATTCCCGGCTCAAAATTCGATAATAACAGACAATTTGGCAAAATGATATTACTCTTGTTCATAGGAACAAGCTCACAAAACGAGGTCAAGAGAACTGTGGACTTCTGTCATCCTTTTACAGTAGGCTTTTCAACAAAAGAACATTTTATTTCAATGTTTTCCGAACGAAACGCGTGAAAGAATAGTAAAAGTACTCACCATAACGGGATATAGATCACATCGGATTTGGAAAATACTTCTGCACGATGGTAAACTCCAAATCTTGACGAACGAATCCACTCCATTCGTAGCTAAATATTTTTCGTTGCATGAAACCTTAGCGCTTAATATTATTCCTTTGTGTGCATGGCATACACAACTGATGGGCAAGAGATTATGGTCCCATATTCGAATCATGCCGTTCGTGTGAACTGTTATCAGAAGATTACTTGTATAAGAAATAAAACTGATTTTACCCTTGGAAGACCAGGATGCTCTGACCACCATCTGCGAAAATATTAATATAACTTATATTTGTTCAATGAATTACAGGGAATTAAGGATGGTTTTTTTCCAAATTCCAATAAGCATCTATGATTGAATCAGTTGGACTTCAGAAGTAATAAACATATGAAAAAATTCAAATAAAGCCTATATTAGAAACAATTGGGCAAATTATAAATAAATCGAAGTATCATAAGGGGCACATTATATCGCGGCGCACTAAAAATCATGAGTTTCTCAACCTTAGGTATAATGATTAAATATAAATAAATATAAATCTTAATCGATAATATCATAAATTTTCTTCAGTGCTCATTAGGAAGTGAATTAGAAGTTGTTGCCGAGAATGCCTTAAATCTATCTCTTTAATTTATGATTTTTCATAACGCTGATGGTTCATTGCCCTGAAATTACTTTTGAAGTGGCCTGGTGAAAGCGGTTCTGTTGACCATAGTAAATAAACAAGAAGCTAACCGCATAAACAATAAAATATCTGCAATGTGCACGGAGCCATCTGCCAGGATATTGTAACGAATATTGTCCAAGTTCTTTTTAAACTAATTTATTTACAATTCACTAATACTACACTACTAATTTATTTTCAACACTTGAATCATTTATCTGCACTCGAGTCCAATTCTGTACTGTATTACTCTCGCTCAGGTCGACGTCGTTTTATATCGCCGCTTCATAGTTCTCGAATGGTTTCAGTATATTCCAGAAGGTCTTCTCTCCCGATTCCTCTAGAATCTTCGCGTCTTGCTCTGCCCTGACGCCCACGTCCGAGTAAAGCGACAGGTCCGGCCTAAGTTCGTTACATTGCCCCCTTCTTAATGACATTTCGACCCGAAATGTCATCCTCGGAGTGTGACGATACCTGCATGACTCCATATCTGCAACGCGAAGTTCGATGGAAATTACACTCCACGGTCTTCATGTTTGGTCGTGGAAGATGGTTAGAGCAAACCGAAATTTCGACGCCGCTGGATTTGAATATTGTCTCCAACATACTCCTTATGATTCTCCAGTCCAGCCCATCGATTCCACATGACAATTTCGGAATTGCTAGCTTCACCAGATTCTGGTCTACCATACAGTCTCTCAACTGGGTGAGACTCTTCCAGACATCCTCATAAGACGGTTTACCATGGGAGTACTTCTTGGTAACTAGGTAGAAAATGTTTTCGCCCTTCTTCAATTGTAGCACCCTTCCAACTTCTGGATTCTGCTTTCGGAACGTTTGTAGTTGACCAAATTTCTTGGAGAACACAACAGCAATGCTCCTGGACATTTGTGGATCTTCTGTCCCGCAGTGTGCTAGTGCATAATCATCAGGCACCTTGAAAAGGTCTCGTGGCTCCTCTCTAGTAACGCCATGTAGCACTTTCTGACCGTTTGAATACAAGGACATAAACTTCTGGTATGTCATCTCATCCTCTGGTGGTTTGAGGGGGGCGAACTTGGTCGTGATTTCCAGCGTGAGGGGCCAATCGATTGAAGTAGACGACCCTTGGTTTCCCTCGTGGTGGCTTCTGACTTCGGTAGATAAGGTCGTTTATCCTTTTCATGATTTTAAACTGACCTTCCCAAGAGTTCTGCAACTTCGATAGTCCACGACTACGTTTGGGCTTGTGCAACCAGACCAGGTCACTATCCTGAAAGCCTCCAGCCTCGGTCTTGATGTCGTACGTCTGATTCATTCTATCGCTGGCGCTCTGGATGTTTAACCGGACTCGTTCGTGGATATCGTCCATTCTCTGTCTCAAGTTGCTGACATAGTCTTCTCCGGCAGTTTCTTGTCCCGGCGGTATCCCAAAATTGTATTGACGCATGGGAGCCTTTGGTCGTATTCGAGGTCCATTGCTAGCAGCTAGCAGCACATACAGCGCACTTTCTGCACCAGTCCTGAACATCATCTCGGCAGCTAGCCCAGTAGAACCGTTGTCACTTTCTGCAAGGTCTTCTTCACCCCCAGATTTCCTCCGGCGACCCCGTCATGGACTTCACGAAGCACTTCCGTTCTTCGAATACTGGGTACAACTATCTGGCATCGGTCTTCACCACCAACCTTCACTCCAACACACGCTTCGGTACCCCATTGTCTAGAGTGAAAGAATTCCATTGGGACCAGTAGTATTTAACAGCTGGCGAGTAATCTGCAATTTCCTGCCATGATGGTCTTCGATTGCACTTCTTCCAGCTGATGACTAAACCAAGTTCTGGATCTTTCTCTTGGTCTTTCTGAATATTGCTCTAATTCCAGTTGTCATCTACCGCTCTAGTTCTACGAAGTGTTGCTACTTTTTCTTCTGCACGTCGGCAATGAGAGCCGTCATCTGGACATTTTCTACGTCCATGTCCTGTTTTTCCACAATTCCTGCAGTTTCTCGGTCTGCTCTCAGGTAAAACTTCCTTGATCACTGTCCTTATGGCAGCTTCCAGCTCAGCAGGCTCCAGTGAAACTCCCTCATTCACTCGGATTTTACCTTGACCTCTGCAGGACTGCTTTGCTGCTTCAAACTCTAATGACCTTGCCAGTGCGTCTACGAGATGTGCTGGTCGGGCTAATGTCAATGATAGTCTGGTTTCCTGGTCACGAAGTCCATCCAAGAATGCTTGCACCGCCAATCGCTCCATTACGTTCTCTGGTGTGGCCGGATATGCGGGAAGTACCAAGCGTGCAATATCAGCTTCGAATTCTTGTAAAGACTCGCCTGATTTCTGGTAACGATTTTTCAGCTGGGAGTGGTAAACGTGTTCAAAATGAACCTGGCCAAACCGTAGTTCCAAATGTTTGATCAGCTGATCATAGTCCTCCTGTTCTTGAGCGGTGAGGGTCAGCAGAATATCTGTCGCTTCTCCTCGTAATGCCAGTGTGAGTGCAACAGCTCTTTCCTCTGCATTCCATTCGTTTGCCTTCGCCGCTGCTTCAAATTGACGGCGGTAATTTGCCCTTGGGATTTTTCCGTCGAATTGAGGAGGTTTCATGGAAAGCTTTTTAATTCCAGAATTAACCTTGAAATCCGGCATATCTTTCTTCAGGTCCAGTATTGAAATCTCGTTTACCCTATCCGTGGTTTGCGCAGCATCAACTCGTTTTTCCAGCCTATTAATGGTTTCCTTCATTTTTTCCATTTCCTCCTCGAATTTATCTATCTCTGTGTTTATTTGCTCCATAATTTTATCGATCTCTGTCTCTATTCTTTCTTCTAGAACACCACATAGCTTCTCTTCCAGGCACTTCGCATTTTCATAAAGCTGTTCCTCAAGGTTTCTAGAATTTTCTTGGAGCTTTTCTTCCAGGTTTCTAGAATTTTCCTTCAGAGTTTTTTGCAGATCTTCTTTCAGGGAATCGGTAGTTCCTTGCAGATTTTCTTTCAAGGATTTGGTAGTTTCCTGAAACTTTTCTTCCAAATTTCTATAATTTTCTTCTAGAGTTCTTGAATTTTCTTCGAGTTTATTCAGTATCGAACTCAAATCAACTCCGAAAACTTCGAATAAAAATTTCTCGGGGTCCTCACCTTCTTGTATAAGTCCTTCTGCAAGTCTTTTTCGAAGAACTACCTTTTTACCCGTGGTTTCTAGCTCCCTTTCCTCCAGTTCTTGTTTCAACTCCGCAACTTTCAAGTCCACAAGACGCACTTTTCTCATCATTTTGTCTTTGAACGAGAAACCAACCTGTTTTACGTTAAAATTCAGTCAGTTTATTTTCCGCGAACCAGCAATTCACTACGCGAGAACTTATTTATTTGAAAATCCCACTTCTGAACCCACTGTAACGAATATTGTCCAAGTTCTTCTTAAACTAATTTATTTACAATTCACTAATACTACACTACTAATTTATTTTCAACACTCAAATCATTTATCTGCATTCGAGTCCAATTCTGTACTGTATTACTCTCGCTCAGGCCGACGTCGTTTTATATCGCCGCTTCATAGTTCACGAAGAGTTCCAGTATATTCCAGGTCTTCTTTCCCGATTCCTCTAGAATCTTCGCGTTTTGCTCTGCCCTGATGCCCACGTCCGAGTGAAGCGACAGGTCCGGCCTAAGTTTGAAGTAGCAAATGATAGGGCCGAAAAGGGATATGATGAAAAAGAAATGAAGCATTTTGAGAGGTAGAGCTATCACTCAGACAAAAAACACCATCAAACAAAGAAAGTATGAAGTCAAAGAATGAAGACTGAAGAATTCTTGATATTCAGCGAACATAAACTGAAGCATATTATATACGTTTTTATTCACAACAGTTTCAAAACCTGTGTGGTGTCGAATAGTCTCAAAAGTTTTTTTTGGAATATGGAAGTTGGAAGTAGGTAGTAGTAGTTGTGTGAGTTCATTCCAGATTATTTTATTTTATTAATTATGTTTTACCTTTTCGATTTGTGCGTCGAATATTTCAACTGATTTATTTTTTAATGACAATGCTAATTGGTTTCCCTCTTTATTCCATTTGAGGCAACGATCTAAAGCATCTACAGGTGTTATATTGAAATGGTGATTGATGTCTGGATTATATGTATAAATTGAATCATTATTAAGAAGAGCAGCAATATAACCAGATGATCCCCAATCTACTCCTTGCCTGACCCCTGAAACATAAACTTACTCAGTTTCATAGAATACGACATGGATTGAGGAAATCATATAGTTGGATGAAATTTTTTCGGTCGAACAATATTTTGGCTGAATTAAAAGTGATTACTTCGAGGAAATAATCTAAAACGGTCAATTTCAATACATTTCATCCTATGATTGCCTTCTAATTTTTCACAGTTCAATTTCCTCAATTTTCAGTCCCGAGGTGGAACCCTAGCCTGAATAGGATCGTCCGTCGCCCAACAAAAGGGTTTATGGCGTTATTGCTAAGAGTAACTTTATGAACTAAAATTAATTACTTAATAGGAACAACGCTATCCTACACTCGACCGTCCTGAATCCGCCTCGGATTTCGATTCATTATCAATTCCACGGATTCATATATCCGTTGCAAGTAGAGTCCGCATAGGTCCATCATGAGTTCCAACTTTTACAACATCGTACCGTTCATTCGAACTAACTTTTATAATTTCATATAGACCCAAGAACTTCTAGGGAACTTTCAACCCTCTTCCGAACTATGTTCGTATTATGGCAACTGAGTCACCTTCAGTATACAGGGTATTTTTCGAGGTAAGGCTTTTTTTTGACAGGTGCAAGAACTCATCAAAAGGGACCATTTCGCTATATAAAATATTCAATTTGAGAAAAGTGCAAAAAATCTTGGGCACAAAGATCTTATGACCACTCTGAATCGTGTTATCTTTCTTTCGGAAGATCTGCGATGAATCACGGTGCCATATGAATGCTGGCTACTAAATAAACTGATGGATTTTTATCGCAAATTCGTATATCCTCTTTCAACTTTTATAAGGAGATTTTTCTGAACGGTATAATTCAAAGTTCAAACTAAGGAGAGGAAAATTTACTGACTGAGAAGATCCTATAAAAAAAATTAGGAAGTTCACAAACTCATCGATAAAATTGATCCGAATTGTTCGAAATGGTCACTATTCGTTTGATGTGCAAAGTCTTGCCTGGCGTATTAACGAATTATTACATCTGTCATATCAGTTTGCTCACGAATAATTTCACAAGTATTTTCAATGCGTTATTTTAGTTCTTCAACACCATTCACCCCACCCCTTTACTGTACAGTAATGTACAGTGAAAGGAGGAGAAATCACAGGAGTTATGATCTGGGAGCGTACAGGCCAAGAAATCGACCCACCACGTCCTATCCACCTATTTGGAAAAATTGTCCTGGAGAAAATGGGGAAAATCTTCACCTGACAATCGTGGTGGTAGGGAATATGGCCCAATGAGCATACCACACTCGAGTCCGATCCAGACATTAAAGGGAAATCATTGCTGAAATCCTGTTCTTTTGACAGCGTGAGGGTTTTCTGTTGACCGAACATGAGTGTTGTGGAAATTGTTAACTCCATTTCTTGTGAAACTGGCCTCGTCAGTGAACAGAATAGATGTTGTTAAATGTTCGTTAATTGAGCCATAGGCAAAATTCTTTTCTTCGAGGATGATCTTCTAATAGGAGGGCTTGAACACTCTGGAAATGGAAAATTGCTCTCTTCCTAATGTCTGCCAAACTTAACTGTGGCTCAGTTGGACGACTCTGGCTTTGGATCTTGTACTAACATCCTCGATTTCTGCCATTTGAGATGTTACAGGCCTCACAACATGTGCTCCCCGAGATTCATTCAAACAACCAGCTTCAACATTTGGTCTCAAACGACTATGTTCGACTCACTGATGAGGAATCCGTCGAAAAATTCGAGTCTGTCCGTCCGGCCGTCCGTCCGTATACACGATGAATATGGCCGCTCGAAATTTTGTTTTTCTGATAACTTCGAAACTACTGATTCGATCGGAGTAAAATTTTGCACTCAGATGAAGAATAACGTGTTCAAGCTACATGCAACATTTTATTCAGCCCGCATGACCAGAACCATAGAAATCATAGAAAATTATAACTTTGAAATGGAAAGGCCTAGGGACTTAAAATTGTCCGGATAGGTGTTGATCTCGAATGTTGCGGTCACGTTCATCAATGAGGATAATAAGACTAGGGGTTCCGTAAATATGGCCGTTTGAAATTCAGTTTTCCTGATAATTTCAAAACTATGGATTTGATCGTGACGAAATTTTGTATTTGAATTGAGAATGATATATTCGAGCTACATTTTTTCAGATCGCATGATCAGAACCATGGAAATCATAGAAAATCATAACTTTCGAACGGAAAGGCCTAGGGACTTGAAATTTTCAGGATAGGTTCGGATAGCGAATTTCGTGGTTACTTTCATCAATGAGCAAAACTAGACTAGAGGTTCCATGATATAGCCGTTCAAGCCTTTCATCCCAATCCAATCGGTAGTTTCGAAATCATCTAAAAAAAAATTTAGAAAAGCACTGCCGTGAAGGCAGGAGCTTTTGAGCGCTCGTACATGCACCTTGTAGGTAGATTCGCATTCTCCAGTTTTACAAACCAATTGGAAAGATTTTGACAGCTGTCAAAGAAAATTTCAAACCAACACGAAAATCCAGACTTCACGTCAGTGCTTTGGGTCCATTTTATCGATAATTCGCTAGAATTTTCTACGGTATCTATGGTCTTGGTAATGCAATCTGGACAAAATTATACATTATTCTTCATATATGTGCGAAATTTCATTTCAATCCAATAAGTATTTTCGGAATTATCAGAAAAAATATAGTTTGAACGGCAATATTTACGGAACGCCTAGTCTAATTTGGCTCATTGATAAAAAGGATCGCGAAATTCGCGATCCGAACCTATCCTGAAAATTTCAAGTCACTAGGCCTTTTTGTTCGAAAGTTATGATTTTCTATGGTTTCTATGATTCTGATCATACGATCTGGAAGAAATGTAGCTCGAATATATAATTCTCAATTTAAATTCAAAATTTCGTCGAGATCGAATCCATAATTTTGAAATGATCAAGAAAACTGAATTTCAAACGGTCATATTTACGGAACCCCTAGTCTAATTCTGCTCATTGATACACGTGAACGCTACATTCACGATCCACACCTATCCTGAAAATTTCAAGTCTCTAGGCCTTTCCATTACAAAGTTATAATTTTCTATGGTTTCTATGGTTCTGGTCATGCGAGCTGGACAAAATTCTGCATGTAGCTTGAGTACGTAATTATCCAGTGCAAAATTTCACCTCGATCGAATCAGTAGTTTCGGAGTAATCAGAAAAACAAAATTTCGAGCGGCCATATTTACGGAACCCCTTGGCGAATTTTGCCCAATAACGAACTTAACCGCGGCATTCGAGATTCGAACCTACCTAAATTTCAAGTTTCTAGGACATTCCGCTCGAGAGTTATCGTGTATACGGCCGGCCGGACAGACAGACTCGAATTTTTCGACGGATTCGTCATCAGTGAGTCGAACATAGTCGATTGGGACCATTTTCGGCTCAAAATTCGAAAAATACAGACATCGTGACGAAATGATATAGCTCTCGTGTAAGTTGTACGAGCGCTCAAAAAATATTTTCAACGATCATATTTACGGGACCCTTAGTCAAATTCGGCTCATTGATGAACGTGACCGCGACATTCGCGATCCGAACATTCCCTGAAAATTTTAAGTCCTTAGGCCTTTCCGTTCGAAAGTTATAATTTTCTATGGTTCTGGTCATGCGATCTGGACTAAATGTAGCTTCAATATATCGTTCTCCATTGAAATACAAAATCTCGTCACAATCGAATCGGTAGTTTCGAAATTATCAAGAAAACTTAATTTCAAACGACCATATTTACGGAACCTCTAGTCTAATTTGGCTCATTGATGAACGTGACCACGATATTCCAGATCCACACCTCTCCTGAAAATTTCAAATTCCGAGGCCTTTCCGTTCGAAAGTTATGATTTTCTATGGTCTCTATGGTTCTGGTTATGCGATCTGGACAAAATTCTGCATGTAGTTTGTACACATCGTTCTCCATTTGAGTGCAAAATTCAACTCGATCGAATCTATAGTTTCGAAGTAATCAGAAGAACAAAATTTCGAACGGCCATATTTACGGAACCCCTGGTGGAATTCTGCCCATTAACGAACTCAACCGCGGAATTTGGAAAATGAACCCAAATTGAAAATTTCAAGTCTCTGGGTTGTTCAGTTCGAGAGTTATCGTGCTTACGGACAGCCGGACGGACAGACTCGAATTTTCCAACGGATTCGTCATCAGCGAGTTGAACCTTGTCGATTGAGAACATTTTCGCCTCAAAATTCGAGAAATAGAGACATCGTGACGAAATGATATAGCACTCGTGTAAGTAGTAGGGGCGCTCAAAAATGGCAGATAAAAAATTACGAAAAGCACTGCCGTGAAGGCAGGAGCTTTTGAACCCTCGTACATGCACCTTGTAGGTAGATTCGCATTTTCCAGTTTCAGAAATCAATTGAAGGAATTTTCGCCTTCTGAAACTTAGGCGAAACTCCAGACTTTATGTCACTGATTCAGCATCAATTTTTCTTCGATAATTCGCTAGAATTTTCTACGGTATCTATGGTCTAGTTGATGCGATCTAGATAAAATTCTGCACGTAGTTTGAATACATTATTCCTCAGCTAGGTGCAAAATTTCATTCCAATCCGATCAGTAGTTATATATATCAGGAAAAAAATATTTTGAACGGTCATACTTACGGAACCCCTAGTCTAATTTCGCTCATTGATAAACGTGAACGCGACATTTCAGATCCGAACCTATCCTGAAAATTTCAAGTCCCTAGGCCTTTCCGTTCGAAAGTTATGATTTTCTAAGGTTTCTATGGTTCTGGTCATGTGATCTGAAGAAATGTAGCTTGAATATATCATTCTCCATTAGTATACAAAATTTCGTCACGATCGAATCTGTAGTTATGAAATTATTAAGAAAACTAAATTCCAAAAGACCATATTCACGGAACCCCTAGTATAATTTTGCTCATCGATGAACGTGAGCACGACATTCGAGATCCACACCTATCCTGAAAATTTCAAAACCTTAGGCGTTTCCGTTCAAAAGTTACAATTTTCTATGGTTTCTATGGTTCTGGTCATGCGGTCTGGATAAAATTTCACATGTAGCTTGAACACCTCATTTTTCATTTGAGTGCAAAATTCCATCTCGATCAAATCTGTTGTTTCCAGGTAATCAGGGGGACAAAACTTCGAACGGCCATATCTTTGGAACCCCTGAGCGAATTTTGCCCAATAACGAACTCAACCGAGGCATTCGGGAACTGAACCAACACTGAAAATTTCAAGTCTCTAAGTTGTTCCGTTCGAAAGTTATCGTGCTTACGGACGGCCGGACAGACAGACTCGAATTTCCCGACGGATTCGTCATCAGTGAGTCGAACATAGTCGATTAAGACCATTTTCGGCTCAGAATTCGAAAAATACAGACATCGTGACGAAATGATATAGCCCTCGTGTAACTAGTACGAGCGCTCAAAAAAACACGAAAAGTGTTCAGTGGCAACGAAAACATCAAAAACCCTTTTTTGTTATGAAAAACATGTCATAAATAATCTGACCGTCTTCGAATGCTTACTGCTAGGCCATAAATCACAACTTAAGGGTGTTGTCCATTGCTATTTCAATGTTGATCCAAACTTGAAACAATGATAACTGGCGATTAAGGGAAAACATTTTTTTGTCATTCTCAAAAAGTTGTTCTCATTAGCAATCGATCTGTTTATTCTATCTCAATCCACCACCTTTCAAATTGGATATATGTCCATTTATGAATATTATCATTTTCGAAATGGATCACACGGAAAAATATTGATTTTTTTTTCGAAAACGTTATACAGAACTCTTGTTTATACACCCCTGAATGAACATTCAAAAAATGTAATGTTTCCAACATGCCGTTTATGAGAAATCATTGACGCAGTGAACACTGTGAAGCATAGGGCAAATGAAAGTAGGGTACAGCCTTAAGTTCGTTAATAGGCAGAATTCCACCAGAGGTTCCGTAAATATGGCCGTTCAACATTTTGTTCTCCTGACTACTTCGAAAATACAGATTCGATCGAGATGAAATTTTGCACTCAAATGGAGAATGAGGTGTTCAAGCTACATGTGGAATTTTGTCCAGATCGCATAACCAGAACCATAGAAACCATAGAAAATTGTAACTTTTGAACGGAAACGCCTGGGATCTCGAAATTTTCAGGATAGGTGTGGATCTCGAATGTCTTGATGACGTTCATCTATGAGCAAAATTATACTAGTTTCCGTAAATATGGTCGTTTGAAATTTAGTTTTCTTGATAATTTCAAAACTACAGATCTCCTGACTACTTCGAAACTACAGATTCGATCGTGACGAAATTTTGTATATCAATGGAAAATTATATATTCAAGCTACATTTCTCGCAGAACCATAGAAAATCATAACTTTCGAACGGAAAGGCCTAGGGACTTGAAATTTTCATGATAGGTGTGGATCTGAAATTCACGGTCATCAATGATCAGAATTATACTAGGGGTTCCGTAAATAAGCTCGTCTGAAATTTAGTTCTCTCGATAATTTCGAAACAACGGATTCGATCCTGACATAATTTTGTATTTCAATGGAGAATGTTATATTGAAGCTACATTTTGTTCTGATCGCATGACCAGAACCATAGAAACCTTAGAAAATTATAACTTCCGAACGGAAAGGCCTAGGGACTTGAAATTTTCAGGATAGGTTTAGATCGCAAATGTCGCGGTCACGTTCATCAATGAGCAAAATAAGACCAGGCGTTCCGAAAATATGGCCGTTCAAAATATTTTTTTCCTGATCCTTCCGAAACAACTGATTGGATTCAAATGGAGAGCTGAAGAATAATTTGTTCAAACTACGTGCCAAATTTTGTCCAGATCGCATTACCAAGACCATAGAAACCATAAAGAATTCTAGCGAACTATCGAAAAAAAAATTGGTCAGCTAAAGCACTGACCTTAAGTCTGGAGTTTCGCCTAACGGCTCGCTCACACCAAAACCGTCATCGGCCGAATTTTGCTCAGGCGACGACGGCCGATATCGGACGATCAAATCAAACACTTGTGAAAGAAAGAGAACGCGCACACCAACCCGATCGTTATCGTCCGATGACGCCCGAAAACGGCCGATTAACCGTCGAATCCGAACTTGTTGGGATTTCTCGCCTATATCGGCCGACGTCTACAGTGCAAATTGAGTAAATAATTTAAAGTTTAATTCAATCCTGTTCTTATCTTCCTGAACGAGTATGGATATAGAAAAAATAATTAGTTGTGTTCATAATAGACTTATCCTGTGGGATAAACATCCAAGAAATTATATTAATCTAGATGTTTCGAAACGGTTATGGGCCGAAGTTGCATCGGCAACACACGATGTCGGCACAAGTACACGGTTGCAGTGTGAGCACATACATATCCGAGTTACTCGTCCGGTCAGTTCTGTCCGCCATCGGCCGACAAAATCGGTTTTGGTGTGAGCGAGCCGCAACACGATTGAATTAAACTATAAATTACTAGATGACCCGGCAAACGTTGTTTTGCCATATCTCTCCCTTTTTCCGCAATTTCAAAATTGCTCGAGGCCTTCGGCCTCTCTTACCTTAGGAAAGCCCGTTTCTCCCTCTCGAAAACGCGGGGGGCGCTTCGCGCCCCCGGTCTCTCCCTTTTTTCGCAATTTCAAAATTGCTCGAGGCCTTCGGCCTCTCTTACCTTAGGAAAGCCCGTTTCTCCCTCTCGAAAACGCGGGGGGCGCTTCGCGCCCCCGGCCTCTCCCTTTTTTTGCAATTTCAAAATTGCTCGAGGCCTTCGGCCTCTCGTTGTTCTGGCTATTAAAAAATAAGGAATGATCGTAGAAGGGTGAAAATTAGGGATTGTATGTATTTTTGTATGTTGTATCATAAAAAAATAGAAATTAGAAATTTTGTCTAAAAAATAAAAAAAAAAATTTAGTGGTGGACTACCCCTAACATTTAGGGGGATGAAAAATAGATGTTGGCCGATTCTGATAGATACCGAATAAGCACAAAAAATTTCATCAAAATCGGTTAAGCCGTTTCGGAGGAGTATGGCAACGAACACTGTGGACACGAGAATTTTATATATTAGATTTACTCAATTTGCACTGTTCGGATTCGACGGTTAATCGGCCGTTTTCGGGCGTCATCGGACGATGACGGTCGGGTTGGTGTGCGCGCTCTCTTTCATTTACAAGTGTTTGGTTCGATCGTCCGAGTTCGGCCGTCGTCGCCCGAGCGAAATTCGGCCGATGACGGTTTTGGTGTGAGCGAGCCGTCAGTTTGAGAATTTTTTCGACAGCTGTCAAAAAATTTTTCATTTTGTTTCTGAAACCGGAAAATGCGAATCTGCCTACAAGGTGGATGAACGGGCGCTCAAAAGCTCCTGACTTCACGGTAGTGCTTTTCGTAATTTTTTCTAAAGCAATACTTCAAATTCAGGTGAAAAATAAAAATTTTAAAGAAAATTGTAATTTTTGGCACAAAAATCGCAACATTGCTACGTTACTATAGGGATATGAATAACTCTGTCAACAAATAATGTGAAACAAATTCTGGTTTTGCGGAGTGTTCAGTATTTTTGCGTTTTGTGTACAAAGCGAATACGAAATGTACGGAAAGGAATACCAGCCCTTTAAAAAGTGGAAAAGCATCAAGAATATCAATGGCGTGAGTGAAAAAGTGCTTATGGCGTATTCTTCTGAAAAGTCGAAGAAAGCGAAGCCATCGTCATTATGGTCGTATTATTCGATGCTGAAGCGTACGTTGTTGGTAAATGAAAATTGTGACATTTCTAACTTCAGCAAGTTGACCACCTTACTGAAAAACCTGAGTGGATGATACAAAGCTAATTAGTCCAAAATCATGGAGTAAGATTACATTATCAAATTTCTGACAGAAGCTCCTGATGACTTTTTTTCGTTTATGAAGGTTATCGCTATTTTTGGTGTGCATGGAGCGACAAGGTCCGATGAATTGCACAAGTTAGAAGTGTTTAATGTGGACGACGTTACTCACAGTATGTTTTTTGTGAATTAGTTACCGACAGCAAAAGTGCAGTACTCAACCGGTGGGGATTAACACTATATATAAGATCCCCAAAAAGATTTCGGATTTTTTTGAAGCACCAAATTAAAAAATGTCGTTCTTCAGCTACCATGTTGGCAAACTCTGGTGCTGATCTTGTAAAAGTTAAACGCTTAGGTGGGTGGAAATCGTCATCCGTTGCATTGAACAGTTATTATGCAATAAGATTGCTATATTCAAGTGTATAATTGGTGGACCTGAAAATCAATCCAGAACCTCGATTCAAGTGTCTAAGCAAACGAGTACAAGTTGTGGTGTTCCAAAAATAGATGTTTTTGATAGTGTTAATTGTTAAATTCCACTTGTTGTTAATCTTTTGAATTGAGGTTTGAATTTGTAAATTCAATTGAATAAAAAAGTTAAAACATTCTATCTACCCTTCCTGTTAAAGTGACACTTCATGTAGTCGAAAGAGTTGCTATAACAACATTTTAACATTAGCTATAGAAAAAATGATATTATATATTATCTAATATATAAAATTCTCGTGTCCACAGTGTTCGTTGCCATACTCCTCCGAAACAGCTTAACCGATTTTGATGATATTTTTTGTGCTTATCCGGTATCTATAGGAATCGGCCAACATCTATTTTTCATCCCCCTAAATGTTAGGGGTAGTCCACCCCTAAAATTTTTTTTTTTATTTTTTAGACAAAATTTCTAATTTCTATTTTTTTATGATACAACATACAAAAATACATACAATCCCCAATTTTCACCCTTCTACGATCAACCCTTATTTTTTAATAGCCAGAACAACGAGAGGCCGAAGGCCTCGAGCAATTTTGAAATTGCGAAAAAAGGGAGAGATATGGCAAAACAACGTTTGCCGGGTCAGCTAGGTTAGGTAAGGTTAGGTTAAGGTTAGGTTATTTTGAGACGAGAGGCCGAAGGCCTCGAGCAATTTTGAAATTGCGAAAAAAGGGAGAGATATGGCAAAACAACGTTTGCCGGGTCATCTAGTATATTATATATTGTTATGTTATTTATATTAAATGACAGTAAACATGACACACAAGTTCATATAAAACAAATGAATTGAATATAAGTATTTCAAGAACTCAACAGAAACTTCCCCTTATTAATTTCAGCAACATAATATCACCATGTATTGATCTCAATCCTCTAATGCAATCTTACCATTTGAATATTTATTCACATCTACCATGTCAAAAATAAGTTCCGGTTTGGTGATCAATGGCTTTATTCTCGACTTCACTGGCCAATCAATATCTGCTTTACCTGTCTCATTGTCTACCCTTGCTTTCTGTTTGGGGGAAAAGTAAAGAACTCTCCGGGGGCTTTGGAATAACGTGCTAACCAGCCTGGAAAGCACAACAATTTATCAGATTTCGTTGTCAACAAATATACAAAGTGTTCCATTATTTACCGTCACCCCGGAGAAATATCTCAGATTTTGGGGTATGTATATAGTAAAGGACCACTTTATAATGCCTAATTTAGTTTGAGTTCATTGAAATGAACACTTCGAAAAAAATGGTATGATCAATTCCAGATAATATCAATCATAACGTAGGAAATAATTCTCAATTCCATAGTTATTATATGATAATCGATGTTCTACCTTCAAGATGATAGATAGTAGAAGTCCAAAACCGGTCAACAGAGGCCAAATTTTCATTCCTCTATCAGACGATTATGTTTAAAATTTATTGATTAATTTTATTCACTAATTTCAATCAGAATGGTTTAACTATCATACTATAATGTTTTTTCATAGGTACACACATTCACCTGAAATTGGAGGACTTTTTTTTCCTCAATTATACTGTCAATTCTGCAGATGACGGTGAAGGATGGAACTGAGGCCGAAGCCGCACTATTGTCAAATCAAAATATTTTGCGTTTCTCGTTTCTCTTCTCGCATTCATAGAATTCAATTGTTTATGGGTCCAGGTGCCGTATTACCATAATTGCAGAAAAGAAGTATGACGAACAATTGGGTGAAATTTAATCTTCAAGTACGCCAAATGAAAGCAGCCGCTAACACAATCAAAATCAATAACAAAAATGGAACACTAAAAGTTCAAATAAGCTTTAGAGAGAATGTCAGAATAATATTCTAGTCTAGAAAAATTATTCTAGATAAACAAAAAGCAAGCCAACAAATCGGTTCATGTTACCCCAGAGAACACCAAATCGTACCTGTAGACGACTCCTATCAAGTCTCATCAGTACAGTTAGCAAAATGATAAATTGGATGTAAGAAAAACCTTTGAAACATAACGCAGCGGATATCTGAAAATTTCTCTAATCACGCCACCTGTCCGATCCGATCAACTGTCTCAAATCTCTGCTGGCCATGAAAAAAGATTTTCCAATTTGTGACCGCATCACTTCGAATAATTGACTATGATAATATAATGGCTGCTTATCTGAGATTATCAAATTCAGTAATGAAATGAGGAAAATTATTCTAGATAAACTAATAGCAAGCCAAAAAATCAATTCATGTTACCCCAGAGATCACCAAATCCATGATTTGCACCTCTAGACCGGTTTTAACTCATATCAAATCTCATCAGTACAATTAGCATAATGATTAATTCGATGTAAGACACAGAAAACCTTCAAAACATAACGCAACGATGATTGGAGAAAATTTCTCAATCAAGCCACCTGTCCGCTCCAAAACATGAATTTAACATGAATGGATTTGTTGGCTATTAGTTTATCTAGAATAATTTTTCTAATTTCATTACTGAATTTCCTATATAATTATCGAAACTGTATCAAACGACTAAATATTTTTTCATTATCTGAAAATCTAGCTTTCAGATGAGGAAGCAATGAGACGGCATATGATAGCCGACGATAACAATCATGGATGCATTCGGATCCAAGCTTCCGAATAGAAGGATGAAGTTGAAGAATGCAATAAATTGTACATTGGCGGAATGAATGTCCCAACAGAACAAAGAACTTTGGCAAAGAAAAATGCGAGCAATTACGTCTATAAATCAAAAGAGATGCGGAAGCTGTACCATTCATGATAAATGAAGAGAGATCAATAAATACTTCAAGAAAATAATCATTGTTTCTGGATTCAGGAGTGTCCGATCATCTTGTCAAATGTGTTGAATTCTTGATAGGTGTATGAAGCCCCAGGCTACTTGAGCCAAAGCTAGTGAAGATTCAAGGAAATATGAAGATATCAAATGATGTTGAGGGAGCTGAACATGTCTGTGGGAACAATTGATAATGAACAGTACATAATATGTGAGTTCCTGCCCATAATATTTTTTTCTGAAGATAATCGGTGTAGCAAAAAAAATCCACAATTATTCTCCTATTGACGTTCCGGTACTAATTTATTCGCCTTGCTCAGGCTATAACAAATAAAAAAACATTCATGAAACAACAAACTACAATAATTGATAAAGACAAAGAACAATACACTTTATCAAGTAGGTAAACCTTCGAAAATTAAAAATGACGATATAATAAACAACCATAAAAATAAAAATTACACATTAAGTAAAATCATCAAAATCGTAAAAAACAATTATAATAGGACTGAAAAAAACAAACCTTTGAAAAAACAATCGTCAACGTATTTCTTACATCCAGTTATCAATCATTTCCAATTTTCTCCGATAATAACAACATGCCTCGATTCAATAATAATTCCAATATACAACAACTGATTCAACAACAACCCTGAGACATCGATATCATGCGGAAATAATCTTATTACCACTTTGACATACATTGAACTCCGCGATTAAACATCACATCCTCAATTAATCGAATTATTGGTCTTCTTCATGGCAATCTTCTTTTCTAAACACTTTTTGAACTAATTCAGTTCTTCAGTGAGAATCGTGGAATCATCGAAATCAAATATATGACAAGTCTTTGAGGTATGAGATGATAATGATGTAAATGTCGGCATATCTATTGAATATATCTTCCATCATAAATCAGGAAGCATGATACGAATCAAAATCTATAAAATTTGCATATATTTTGTAGAAAAATATATCTTCAAAAACCTAAACAATTTCGAAGGAGTTGATCAGAAGAGTTCGACATGAATTGTCTTCAACTTCAATGAGCTTCTAGAAATATTTGCCATATTGAAGCTTCATATATACCAAATTCAACCCTCTTAAGGTGTGTACAGACATGCTCCGAATATCGTACCGAACCGTGTCGCGTATCCCGACGCGATCAGCGAGAGCGAATCGAATTCATCGCACGTAGAGGTGCAATTTGAATTCGTGAATTTGATTCGCTCTCGCTGATCGCGTCGGGATACGCGACACGGTTCGGTACGATATTCGGAGCATGTCTGTACACACCTTAACGTCTCAAAAAAAAGAGTTACACCTAAAACTGACAAAAAAAGACAAACAGAAACAAAAAATTATATCCCGCTTCAAGCTGGCGCTTTCAAGAAGATAATATATTGAAATGATGCAGCGAGAATGAGCCATTAGGCTAACGAAGAAAAAGAGTTTGAAATATATTCGATTTGTTATGAATTTTTTAATATTCGTTGTATTTTATTCACTTACACGTCCTTGTATTGATTCTTTTTATGGAAATGTTGCATATAGTTGACCTCTGAATCATTCTTGGTGAATTTTCGGGAATAATCCTTACACGAAATGCTGACTGGGCTTGGATGATTATGGGAAACTTTCAATGATCCAAATGAACTACCACGAAGTGGAATGAACCTCTCTGATGAAGAATCAAGCTGAAAAATAAAACAGATATTTCAGTGATCCTGATTCATTAAACTATAGTATACTTCGCCTCTTGGCGGTGGATTGTTGAATTAAATTTTAATATATCAATTTTATTTTGTTCCGTATAAAGCCAAGTTAACATTATTATTGTACTCAATCTTCAGTGAATTTTCATTTAACTGTTGAGAATCCAATATAAAGGATGTTCAAAATTGAAATTCATTGAATAAGAAATATCAGATTATGGCCAAAGTATGTATCGAACAAATACTATAATAGTCATATCGACCGATACCATTGAGTCACTGATCTACCAAACATCTCACCAGCGTAGAACAAAGTTCAGGACACCATAACGGCCAACACTTATTGAGCTTACTAGAACTAGAATGAAATGTATCTATCATTATGTAAAATCTTCAGCTTATTCAGTTCATTCTGAAAATAAGACCTGTGTATATTGACAGAAAGACCCAGGTTGTTAGCCCTTTATAGGTTCTTCTAATAAAATTATTCTTCCTCTCTATCTTTTTCTTTCATTTTGGTATTATTGACAGTCTGCCGCTTTCAAAATAAATATATGAGTGCAAAAAATTATTTCGTTCATTTTCGAATTAAATATTCAGACTCATTCTTCTGTTAATGAATCGGCTAAAATGAAAAAAAGGATAGTAATGATGCAACATAAGTTATTTGAAGTTTCCAACTGGTCCTCTGATGACACCAAAAATTATCTGAAAAACTGAATATTTGATCTTTTTATATTTTTTGTTACACTGAATAATGCAAATTATCACGAGTTTATAATGTCTGTAAGATACATTTCATAAAATCTTAGATTTTCCATTCGATGAATGACAGTTTTGAGGAGTTCATTACCAAGACTGGAATTTTCCTCTGCAAATAATTATTACCAATATAGGTTAGTCTTTCTGACAACAAATTCTTCTGTTTCATCGAATGCTGATTCTAATCAGTATCATTTTCAATTTTGAAGTGTCATTCGCTGAAATCACAGATTTTTTCTGCAATAAATAGAATCGAATGAAGGTGGAGTAGGTTACACCATGTACAGAATAGATGGTTTGATAATTCAATTGTTAGTTGGCCATTATGATTATCAATTATCGTTGAAATATGATGTTGATGACTGAATTATGATCAATATAACCAAGGTGGTTTGAAGAGTAGATTTGAATTGTGGAGAATTTATCACGTCAAATAAGTTCACTTACAAAGAATGTTTTACCGAAAATAAAACTACTCAAATTCACGACCCAACCCAGATCCTCAATTCATAAATAAAGGAAAAACTCACACTCGTGTTCAATTCCATGGATATCAAAAAAACTAGAACTGATTCAAAATTGTATTATTTCATAATTATCGACGAAATTATGGTATGCAGTGTTCAAAATCATTCAAATGTTATTAATCCGAAATATGTGTAACAAACCTCAGTAGAATGAACATCTGTTCAACATCTGATCGATAAACATCAATCTGTATTGATTTCATGCCATGTGTAAAGATTTTTCTATCTCTGAATGGCCTTAGTTAGTTCATTAGTTCTAGACATGGATTCTGTTTGGGTTTAATGAAATAAACACCCTTTTATAAAGAAACTTTACTTTGATTGTTAATTGACAACTTATTTTCAATGTGTTCTTGTTTTACGCATCCTGTCAAACTTTTTGAGCGCTCGTACTACTTACACGAGGGCTATATCATTTCGTCACGATGTCTGTATTTATCGAATTTTGAACTGAAAATGTGCCGTAAGCACGATAACTCTCGAACGGAACAATCTAGAGACTTGAAATTTTCAATGTGGGTTCAGTTCCCGAATGCCTCGGTTAAGTTCGTTAATGGACCAAATTCCATCTGGGGTTCCGTAAATATGGCCGTTCAAAATTTTGTTCTCCTGATTACTACGAAACTACAGATTTGATCAACATGAAATTTCGCACTCAAATGGAGAATGAGGTGTTCAAGCTACATGTGGAATTTTGTCCAGATCGCATGACCAGAACTATAGAAACCATTGAAAATTGTAACTTTTCAACGAAAATGCCTAGGGACTTGAAATTTTCAGGAGAGGTGTGGATCTCGAATGTCGTGATCACATTCATTTATGAGCAGAATTATACTAGGGGTTCCGTGAATATGGTCGTTTGAAATTTAGTTTTCTTGACAATTTCAAAACTACAGAATCGATCGTGACGAAATTTTGTTTACTAATGGAGAACGATATATTCAAGCTACATTTTTCCAGATCGCATGACCAGAACCATAGAAACAATCGAAATCATAACTTTCGAACGGAAAGGCCTAGGCACTTGAAATTTTCATGGTGGGTTTGGATCGCAAATATCGCGGTCACGATCATCAATGAGCAAAATTAGACTAGGGGTTCCGTAAATATAGCCGTTCAAAAAATTTTTTTCCTGATTGTTTCGAAACTACTGATTGGATTGGAATGAAATTTTGCACCTAGCTGAGGAATAATGTATTCAAACTACGTGCGAAATTTTGTCCAGATCGCATCACCAAGATCATAGATACCGTAGAAGCTGAAGCACTGACATGAAGTCTGGTGTTTCGCCGAAGTTTCAGAATTTTTTTGACAGCTGTCGAAAATTCCTTCAATTGTTTTCTGAAACTGGAAAATGCGAATCTACCTACAAGGTGGATGTACGAGCGCTCAAAAGCTCCTGACTTCACGGCAGTGCTATTCGTAATTTTTTAAAGTGAGAACTTGATTCAAATTGAATTCAACAAAAAAGGTTTAATGAAAAACTTGATCAATTTTCAACATTTTCTCCGCCCTGTGAAGAACTTTTTTCTTCACCCATCTCTTAACACTCTCCTTTACATAGCTTGGATACAGGTCTTCGATAAATACCATTTTTGAGCGCTCGTACTACTTACACGAGGGCTATATCATTTCGTCACGATGTCTGTATTTTTCGAATTTTGAGCCGAAAATGGTTTCAATCGACTATGTTCGACTCACTGATGACGAATCCGTCGAAAAATTCGAGTCTGGCCGTCCGTGAGCACGATAACTCTCGAACGGATCAACCTAGAGACTTGAAATTTTCAGTGTAGGTTCAGATCCCAAATGCCTCGGTTGAGTTCGTTAATGGGCAGAATTCCACCAGGGGTTCCGTAAATATGGCCGTTCAAAATTTTTGTTCTCCTGATTACTTCGAAACTACAGATTCGATCGAGATGAAACTTTGCATTCAAATGGAGAATGAGGTGTTCAAGCTACATGTGAAATTTTGTCCAGATCACATGACCAGAACCATAGAAACCATAGAAAATTGTAACTTTTGAACGGAAACGCCTAGGGACTTGAAATTTTCAGGATAGGTGTGGATCTCGAATGTCGTGACCACGTTCATCTATGAGCATCATTATACAAGGGGTTCCGTGAATACGGTCTTTTGAAATTTTGTTTTCTCGATAAATTCTACGGATTCGATCGAGATGAAATTTTGTATTTTAATCGAGAATGATATATTGAAGCAATATTTTGTCCAGATCGCATGACCAGAACCATAGAAACCATAGAAATTTGTAACTTTTGAACGGAGAGGCCTAGGAACTTGAAAATTTCAGGGTAGGTTTGGATCGCGAATATCGCGGTCACGTTCATCAATTAGCAAAATGAGACTAGGGGTTCCGTAAATATGGCCGTTCAAAATATTTTTTTCCTGATAGTTTATGCACCTAGCTGATGAATAATGTATACAAACTACATGCAAAATTTTGTCCAGATCGCATCACCGAGACCATAGATACCGTAGAAAATTCTAGCGAATTATTGAGAAAAAATTGATCAGCTGAAGCACTGACATGGAGTTTCGCCTAAGTTTCAGAATTTTTGTGACAGCTGTCAAAAATTCCTTTAGTTGATTTCTAAAACTGAAAAATGCGAATCTACCTACAAGGTGCATGTACGAGCGCTCAAAAGCTCCTGCCTTCACGGCAGTGCTTTTCGTAATTTTTTTTTAATTTAATATCCACTACTCTAACGTTACCATCTCTTCCTGGATATGTCTTGTAAACTATTCCTTTAGGCCAATTGTTTCTCGGTAATTTATGATCCATTAAAACTATCAGGTCATTTTCCCTCAAATTTTGATATTTTTCGAACTATTTCGTTCGTTTCGTTGAAGTTGTTATATATTCTTCAATCCACCTGTTCCAAAAATTTTCGTTGAATTTTTCAGAAATTATCCATTGTTTTCTCACATTCCATCTCACTTCATCAAATATTCCAGGTGGTTTCAAAATGCTTGAACTTCCTATGAGGAAATGATTAGGGGTTAGACTCTCTTCATCTTCCGGAGATGAGGATACATAGGTCAGAGGGCGACTATTCACTATATATTCAGCTTCTGCCATAACTGTGTGGAAAACTTCTTGGCGCAGTACTCTGTCTTTTAGTGTTATTCTCAGAGCCGTTTTCACAGATCGAATCATTCTTTCCCAAGCACCTCCCATATGTGGACTTCCTGGAGGTATGAACTTCCCCTTTATACAGTCAGCGCACAATTTCTGCTTTATCATCTCGGTGTTTACATCTTCTAAGTTCTTTCTCTGCAGCGTGAAAATTAGTTTCATTGTCCGTGAGAAACATCTTCGATTTTCCTCTTCTTGACATGAAACGTCTTATAGCCATTATAGTAGAGTCTGTATTTAAGGTTTCAGCAATCTCCATGTGTATAGCTCTTACTGACATACAGGTAAATAATAAATACTCCATATCTTTTCTCTCTTCTTCTTCTTCCTCGTCCGAAGAAATCTATTCCTGTATACACAAATGCTCTTTGGGGCCGTGGTTTCTTCAACCTGAAATCAGGTAACTGGCCAATTGTGCTACTTGAGGTGTTGCTCTTCTTATACAGCAAATTGAACAATATCTCATCGCTCTTTTAATTGCTTTCTTTGCTTGGAGAACCCAAAATTTTTGACGAAGTTCATTAAGCACAACTTCTGTACCTTGGTGACCCATAGTTGAATGATAATTTAGAATCAATAATTTAACCACAAAATGCCGGTTATCCAAAATTATTGGACTTTTTGCCGTGTCTGTTAACTCTGTTGAATAATTCGTTCTACCTCCTACGCATAAAAAGTCATTTCTCAAATATGGTGTTAACTGAAATAATTTGTTCTTTTCATCCAAAGAGTCTCCCCTTGTGATAGTAGCAATTTCTTTCTTGAAACAGTCATTTTGTATCCTTTTGAACCAAATTTTCTCAGCTTCTTCGATATCCTCTTTTCTTCTCCTTTTTTTATTACTATATATATATATCAGTTTTAAAACGTTTTTCTTCGTTGTCCGATGCCTAACTTCCATTCTTTCCGGTTTTTCCATTGATCTTCCCTCAAATCTCTGGCATTCATGGCTTTCGTTACTTCCTCCTTCCAAGTTTTCTTCGGTCTCCCCCTCTTTCTGCGATTTGTTGGTATCCACTTCATAGCCATTTTGGGCAGTCGTGTTTCTTCCATCCTCTGAACATGTCCGTACCACATTAACTGTTTTCGCTCTATATCGGTCATTATCGAGCCATCTATTCCCATTCGTTGTCTCACCTCTTCGTTTCTTATTCTATCCCTTCTTGATATACCCAGTGATCTTCGAAATACATCCATCTCTGTGGCCTCGAGTTTTCTTCGGTTGTGTTGGGTAATTCTCCACGTTTCTGCTCCGTAAGTCAAGCTACTTTTAATGAATGCTTCGTAAATATTATGTTTTCGTTTTTTTTCCGATATCGCTACTCCAGAGTATGCCATTCAGACATCCAATAGTTCTTCTGGCCTATGTTATCCTCTTTTGTATTTCTTTATCATCTTTCCCAGACGTGTCGAATTCCACTCCGAGATAGGTGTATACGCTGCAACATGCAACTTCTTGTCCGTCTAATTGGATGTTAGATTGTTCTGCTCCTACAGGGAGATATTTCGTTTTTTGTGTGTTTAGTTCCAGTCCCCAGTTCTTATATTCTTCTTGCAGTTTTCTCGCCATATATTGTAAGTCGTCTTTATCGTTGACTATGACAACTTGGTCATCAGCAAATTGTAGGGTGTACAAGTAGGTTTCTCCGATATGGATGCCCATTCTGCTGCATTTCCTCTTCCATTGGAATAAAGCTCGCGCTACATAGATCTTGAACAATGTGGGCGATATACAGCATCCTTGGCGTAAACCCTTATCTACCAAGAACTTCTCTGATAATTTGCTACCGACCTTTATTCTTGATGTGGTTCCCTCATATAGGTTTTTGAGAGCTCTAATGAGGGTATGGCTAATATTTGTCTGCTGTAGAACACTCCACAATTTTGTCACTGGGATAGTATCGTAGGCTTTCTTGAGGTCTATGAACATTAGGTGAGTTTCTTGATTTCTTTTTTATAACTACATAGTTTAATTAATTTGAATACCATTGCAGTACTTTTCATCAACGATATCCAACGTGAAAATTTTTCTGCTTCTGGTAACACTTCAGTTAAATAATATGTGATCAAACATACTACCTGTCTTTTTAATTCGTTTGATGATTCATTATCCCGATTTTGTTGTTGATTATCTTCTTCTGGCCAAAGTTCAGAGCTGAGGTATAAGAATTCAGGACCCTTGAACCATCTATATGAAGTTGTAAGCTTTATATTTCCTTGATCTCAGGTCGTCAGCCACATTCAACTTAGTTGGTATCCATCGCCATTCTTTTACTGAAGTTTTTTCTTGAATCTCTCCCACCCGATGAGCAACAAACATCTTGAAATTCCTTGTTTATGATCTTATCCAACAGAAAACTATTTTTGAGTCGCTCCAGAATACTGTCTTTTGAATTTTCAGTCTATGTCCTTTTATTATAGAATCTCTCAATCTCGAAGCCATTACTGCAGCCTGTAGTTCTAATCTCGGAATAGACAAAGTTTTCAATAGCCTTCCTCGAGTTTTTGACATAATTAAACTTACATGTAATTTTCATTGCATCTCAAATCTTAAGTAACCAACAGTACCCAGTGCCTGTTCGCTCGCGTCGCAAAATATATGTAGTTCTAAATTTGAATATTGAAAATGATAATTTTTTACCAACTATAGGAACCAATCAAATTACTTAATTTTGAGTCATGTGTCAAATTTCATCCAATAACCTATGGATTACAGTGATAATTTTTTACTAACTATAGTAACCAATCAAATTACTTAATTCAGAGTCATGTGTCAAATTTCATCCAATCACCTTTGGATTACAGCGATAATACCCAATGTGGTGTTTTCAGTTTGGTGTTTTTGAATAAATATTAAACGTCAGATTGACAATCAATTTTTTTGAAATCCACAAAGTAAAAAATTATCTTATCGAATACCCCTCGGGCCTTGATAAATCCTCAAAATGTTGTCATAGAGAATCCTTCAAGCGTGTTGCTTAAGGATAATATCCCTCGGCCTTCGGCCTCGGGCTATTATCAAGCAACACGCTTTCAGCATTCTCTATGACAAAATTATTTGGGTATTATCAAGGCCCTAGGGGTATTACTACTGATTATTTCCTTCCTATTAATTTTGACCAATCGCTATCAAAAATTGGTATGTCAAATATAAATTTAATTTAAATTACTCAACAACTGTCAACTTAGCTGTCAGCAGTTTTTCCGAAAAAAAAATTGGAAAAATTTCATGCAAGTTTGACAAGTTGCTTTGTAAAAACAAACTCGATGGTTTCTATGCTGTGTTGCTATGTACCGTCACCAATAACAAAGATCACAAACAACGCTTACGAATTTATTAATTTTTCAACTGAAACTCAAAATGAATCGGTTTGGAAATGTTTCCGAAAATAATGTGGAAAAATTGGAACACTCGTTTCTAAGTAATCTGTTTTAACAAATAGCATTCGCGAAAGTGGAAAAATCCTCGTCTTCGACTCGGATTCTTAAATCCACTCTCGCTCATGCTATTTGTTAAAACAAATGACTTAGAAACTCGTTCTTCCGAATTTTTCCGGAAAAATCAAATGCACTAGGGATATTACCCCCGATAATACCCTACATGTGTTGTTTTCAGTTTGATGCTGAATAACTGAATGAATATTAAACGTCAAATTGACAATCAATTTTTTGAAATCTACAAAGTAAAAAATTATCTTATCGAGAACCCCTCAGGCCTTGATAAATCCTCAAAATTTTGTCATAGAGAATCCTTTAAGCGTGTTGCTTATATAGTCCGTTCAAGAATTATTGACATCTCGGTTGGCTGTGAAAAATCGAATTTAAGTTGGTAATAGACTATTCAGTAATATTTTGGGTTGCTGAATTCAGGTTGGTATAGGAATAACACTAACATTACCCATAGAAATCTTGCTTTGATGATTTTATCGAAGATATTGGTGAATATGTAATTATAAAAATTTGCTCTGCATTTGAGTATTTTTTGTCTTATGCTATTAAAATGGCTGGAATTGACCAGGATACATCGCGCCTAACAAGAAAACGCCAGGCAGTTTGTCGGTGTTACTTCGAGTTTTTCAAAGATTTGGCATATATTTCCGCTAGTGTTTCAGGTAAACTGTTATTCACCGACTGAAAGTGTATTCTGATTGATCAATGTCTCTTGAATTTTCAGATTTCACCAAGCACTGTCCGTAGAATATTAGCATGTTATTACAGCCTGGAATTAGCAGTGGAAGAAAACCTGTGCACTATGATTATTCCTTCGAAGAGACATTGAATGACTTTGTTTTTGCTAGAATTAAAAACAATGAATATATCAGTTCAGATATCCTTTTCGAACTGGCCAAAGAGCACCTAGATTTCAATTAATCGAAGTCAACATTATATATCATAAAAAAAATTGAATACAAATACAAAAAAGTTGATCGAAGGAAAATTCTTACTGATACAACAGAAAAATATAATAAAAATAGTACGATATTGTGATAAATACCGAGAATACATAGAACAAAACATAAAATTCATTTATCTAGATGAAATTTGGCTATTCAAATTCGGCAGTGGACACTAGAAAATAATCCAAAAGGTATGCCGAGTATATTCAAGGGTAAAGGCAGAAGGTGCACTATTTTGAATGCTGGAACAATTGATGGATTTTTACCTGGATTTGATCCGATTCTTGACAGTGGTATTAATGATAAGGATTACTATGAATGGTGAATTATTTCATAAATGGGTTATTGAAACCTTCCCTGCAAAATGATGCCCATCAATAGGATTATGTCAGCTTATTCAATAAACACATCCAAATCACTACACTACGAGGAAACAAAGTTTTCAATGATATTTTTATCTTTGCTCTTGTATCATTCGTAGATATTTTAAGTTTATTTATTATACTTATACTGTATGGTACCCTGTTCACAAGCTATATTGTTCCCAATTCAAAAGTATACTGAATAATTGTAAAATTGCTCATCAATTATAATATTTTCAATAATTCATGGACAGTTTTAATGAATGAAAATAAAAATTGACTTTCTCAAAGTATTCAACACCGAGCAATAAATAATTCACAAATTGGTTCATATATTGATAGTTCGGTACAAAATTAATGTCAAAATTCTTCATGTACTACATAGATTCTTAATTTTTGTTTCTCTCTTATTTCTTAATACATTATAACGTTTTTTCCAATCCATTCTTTTGGGCCTGTGCTTGCGAAGTATCCAAAAATTTTTTTCTGTTGCAGCACTAGCAATCTGCTAGAATTCCATTAATTATCCTTCTTGAATCCTGACATAAAATGGTACTCTTATAGTTATATGGTTAGAATTTTGCAAGAATTCCAATACCAATAAATATTGCATGGTCCTGAGTGAAAATAAATATTTATTTGAATGATCTTCAAATTTCCATGGTTGACTTTTATATGAACGATAAGTTCAGATAATTTCATATGAAAGCATTCCACGATATTTTTGCGCTTTCAAACCTGAATTCCCATGTTTGAACTGCAATCGAAATATTCCGGCTTAATTATTCGATAATTCGTAATATTCGTATACTCAACACTTTTCTAGGTTATATTTATGTTCTATGATGAAATTTAGTTACTTTTTAGTAACTAGAAATAAAGCCTCGACTGGACGTTCATGGCCTGCTTCGATGTCAATAATTCTTAAATGGACTATAGATAATAGCCCCGAGGGCGAAGGCCGAGGGCTATTATCAAGCAACACGCTTTCAGCATTCTCTACGAAATGCCCGGAATCTAAAACAGCAGGTTAGGTTTAGTTAGAATAGGTCGTGCTTCACTCGAAGTCTCACACTATTCTATCTATCGGAGATAGTTCGTCCATGAGGATTCCCCCTGACTAAACAAAAAAAAAAAAAAAGCATTCTCTATGACAAAATTATCTCGGTATTATCAAGGCCCTAGGGGTATTACTACTGAAAATAACATCTTGGAATTTTTAATTCTTCTGTCTTCTTGAGTTCTTTCAACCATTTGTACCATTTTCATTCTGAAGGACCACTTATTTTTTCATCCCAAGAAATTCCCGATCTCCAAATTTCTTGTAAAATTACCTTACCTCTCACAACATAGTAACCCTAATGGATCATATATTGACATTATAACTTTGAGAATTTCTCGTTTAGTGGGTGTCCTTTCAAGAGTAAAAATTTTTTTGTTCACTTCATAACAATTTATCGGAAAACATAATGTATCCTAATTTGGATTCCATTTGAAACCTAATTTTCTTTCCGATGGTAGAATATTTTCTGAATTCAAATTGACATCTATGTTCCTCAATACATCAGGAACATGATTCAGAATTTCTTTTGAGTTACTTGTCCAACCTCTAATCTCAAAGCCACCTCTTTTATGTATGTAGATTACTTGTTTAACTAGTTGAATTCCTTCTTCTGTTGTATCCACACTATCTAAATAATCATCCATATAATGAAGGTATTTTATAGCATTAGATGCTCGTGGATATTCATTTTCGAACTCAGATGCGTTTCTGTTCTTTATGTATTGGGCAGCAAATGGTGAACATACTGCTCCGAATATTATGTCCTTCATCGCATACTCTGACACTACATTGGTGATTTTGTCATACCATAAAAATCTTTGAGCTGATTGATTTCTGGTGAAACATTTCTTTTATATTAGCAGAAAAGGCAAACTTTCTTTCCCTAAATTTCATCAATATTCCTATCAAGGAGTGATACAAATCAGATCCTTTCAAAAGGATATCATTCAAGCTCGTATTATTGACTTTGGCAGCAGCATCAAGTACAAATCGCAATTTTCCGGGTTTGTTTTCATTAGTTACTCCAAAATGAGGTAAATACCAAACTCTTTGGGTTTTTCCTTGAATCTCTTCCATATCCAGTTTTCTCGCCTAAACTTTCTCAAGATATTCCTTTATTTTATTTTCATATGCAGCCGAAAAACGCTCATTTTTGAGTGCTCGTTCTACTTACACGAGGGCTATATCATTTCGTCACGATGTCTGTATTTTTCGAATTTTGAGCCGAAAATGGTCTCAAACGACTATGTTCGACTCACTGATGACGAATCCGTCGAAAAATTCGAGTCTATCCGTCCGTCCGTAAGCACGATAACTCTCGAACTGATCAACCTAGAGGCCGGCCGTTCGTCCGTAGGCACGATAACTCTCGAACGGAATGTCCTAGAAACTTGAAATTTTCAGGGTAGGTTCGAATCTCGAATGCCGCGGTTGAGTTCGTTATTGGGCAGAATTCGCCGAGGGGTTCCGTGAATATGGCCGCTCGAAATTTTGTTTTCCTGATTACTATAAAACTACAGATTCGATCGAGATGAAATTTTGCACTCTAATGGAAAATGAGGTGTAACATGCAGAAATTTTGTTCAGCTCACATCACCAGAACCATAGAAACCATAGAAAACTGTAACTTCTGAACGGAAACGCCTAGGGACTTGAAATTTTCAGGATAGGTGTGGATCTCGAATGTCGTGATCACGTTCATCTATGAGCATCATTATACAAGGGGTTCCGTAAATACGGTCGTTTGAAATTTTGTTTTCTCGATAAATTCGAAACTACGGATTCGATCGAGATGAAATTTTGTATTTTAATCGAGAATAATATATTGAAGCAATATTTTGTCCAGATCGCATGACCAGAACCATAGAAAGCATAGAAAATTGTCACTTTCATCTATACTCCGTTTAAGAATTATTGACATCTCGGTTGGCTGTGAAAAATCGAATTTGAGTTGGTAATAGACTATTCAGTAATATTTTGGGTTGCTGAATTCAGGTTGGTATAGGAATAACACTAACATTACCCATAGAAATCTTGCTGTGATGATTTTATCGAAGATATTGGTGAATATGTAATTATAAAAATTTGCTCTGAATTTGTCTTATGCTATTAAAATGGCTGGAATTGACCAGGATTCCAGGATACATCGCGCCTAACAAGAGAACGCCAGGCAGTTTGTCGGTGTTACTTCGAGTTTTTCAAAGTTTTGGCATATATTTCCGCTAGTGTTTCAGGTAAACTGTTATTCACCGACTCAAAGTGTATTCTGATTGATCAATGTCTCTTAAATTTTCAGATTTCACCAAGCCCTGTCCGTAGAATATTAGCATGTTATTATAGCCTGGAATTAGCAGTGAAAGAAAACCTGTGCGATACGATTATTCCTTCAAAGAGACATTGAATGACTTTGTTTTTGCTGGAATTAAAAACAATGAATATATCGGTTTAGATATCCTTTTCGAACTGGCCAAAGAGCACCAAGATTTCAATTGATCGAAGTCAACATTATATTATATCATAAAAAAAATTGGATACAAATACAAAAAAGTTGATCGAAGGAAAAGTCTTACTGATAAACAGAAAAATATAATAAAAATAGTACGATATTGTGATAAATGCCGAGAATACATAGAATAAAACGTAAAATTCATTCATCTAGATGACATTTGGATATTCAAATTTGTCAGTGGACACTAGAAAATAATTCAAAAGGTATGCCGAGTATATTCAAGGGTAAAGGCCGAAGGTGCACTATTCTGAATGCTGGAACAATTGATGGATTTTTAGCTGGATGTGATCCGATTCTTGACAGTGGTATTAATGATAAGGATTACTATGAATGGTGAATTATTTCATAAATGGGTTATTGAAATATTGAAACCTTACCTGCAAAAAGATGTCCATCAATAGGATTATGTCAGCTTATTCAATAAACACACCCAAATCATTAAACTACGTGGAAACAAAATTTTCAATATTTTTATCTTTGCTTTTGTATCATTCATAGATATTTTAAGTTTATTTATTATACTTATACTGTATGGTACCCTATTCACATTCCCTCTGCTAATACACATGCTATATTGTTCCCAATTCAAAAGTATACTGAATAATTGTAAAATTGCTCATCAATTATAATATTTTCAATAATTCATGACTTTCTTGAAGTATTCAACACCGAGCAATAAATAATTTACAAATTGGTTCATATATTGATAGTTCGGTACAAATTTTATGTCAAAATTCTTCATGTACTACATAGATTCTTAATTTTTGTTTCTCTCTTATTTCTTGATACATTATAACGTTTTTTCCACTCCATTCTTTTGGACCTGTGCTTGCGAAGTATCCAAAAATTTTTTTGTGTTGCACCACTAGCTACCTGCTAGAATTCCATTAATTATCCTTCTTGAATTCTGACATAAAATGGTACTTTTAAAGTTATATGGTTAGAATTTTGCAAGATTTCCAATACCAATAAATATTGCATGGTCCTGAGTGAAAATAAATATTTATTTGAATGATCTTCAATTTTCCATGGTTGACTTTTATATGGGATAATTTCATATGAAAGCATTCCATGATATTTTTGCGCTTTGAAACCTGAACTCCCATGTAGAAACTGCAATCGAAATATTCCGGCTTAATTATTCGATAATTCGTATACTCAACACTTTTCTAGGTTATATTTATGTTTTATTTCTATGATGAAATTAAGTTACTTTTTGTAACCAGAAATGGAACCTCGACTGGACGTTCATGGCCTGCTTCGATGTCAATAATCCTTAAATGGACTATATGAGCAAAATTATACTAGAGGTTCCGTAAATATGGTCGTTTGAAATTTAGTTTTCTTGATAATTTCCAAACTACAGATTCGATCGTGACGAAATTCTGTATACAAATGGATAATGATATATTCAAGCTACATTTCTCTAGATCGCATGACCAGAACCATAGAGACAATAGAAAATTATAACTTCCGCAGGGAAAGGCCTAGGAACTTGAAATTTTCAGGGTGGGTTTGGATCGCGAATTTCACGGTCACGTTCATCAATGAGCAAAATTAGACTAGGGGTTCCGTAAATATGGCCATTCAAGATATTGTTTTCCTGATAGTTTCGAAACTACTGATCGGATTGGAATGAAATTATGCACCTAGCTGAGGAATATTGTATTCAAACTACGTGCAAAATTTTGTCCAGATCGCATCAAGATCATAGATACCGTAGAAAATTCTAGCGAATTATCGAAAAAAAATTGATCAGCTGAAGCACTGACATGAAGTCTGGAGTTTCGCCTAAGTTTCAGAATTTTTTTGACAGCTGTCGAAAATTTCTTCAATCGATTTCTAAAACTGGAAAATGCGAATCTACCTACAAGGTGCATGTACGAGCGCTCAAAAGTTCCTGCCTTCACGGCACTGCTTTTCGTAATTTTTTGACATGCGTTTATTTATATACCGTAAGCGTTGTAAAGCGAGTGATTTTAAATTAGCAAAATAAGTCTCAGACGTTTTCCAAATCAAACCAGTTTCCCACCTGTCTCCTATTCTATGTGAGATTTTTTCGATTTAAATTTGTGCTTTTTCGTCTTCTTTTGATAAATTTTCATTAGTTGTTTCCTTAACGCCTAGAGATTCAATGGTAAAGAAATTTTTCACCAGATTGTGGAGTTCATCTAAAGGATCTAACTCTTGATATCTAACATGCGAAATAGTATTATCTACTCTACCTCTGAATTCACTTAAGTTACCATGTAAAATCCATCCAAGTTTTGTTTTGGACAAAGCTGGAGAATTTTTTGGACCCCCTATAATTTGTCTTGTCACAATCAAATCCCAATTATCTTGACATATAAGAAGTTGAGGTTTGACATTCGAATAACCTGAATCTATGTTTCTAAGGTGTCTCCACTTTTCTTTCAATTTCTTCGCATTCACAGATTGAACAGGAGGGTCCATATATTATCAGGAAGCGTGTATACATCATTTAATTTATGTACATTTTGATCTACACCTATAATGTCAAACGACAGCTGTTAACTTTTAATTTCTTTCTTAGAATTCGCATCTGTCCATCTTATTCCTAAAACTGTTTTTTCTCCACTAAGATCTAAACAGTCTACAAGAGATTCCTCTATAAGCGTTATAGTAGACGCTTCATCAAAAAGTGCGAATATTTTGGCAGACTTATTTCCATTTCTAATCGTAACAGGCATCACTTTTAATAAAATTTCGTTATTGAACCGTGAAGTGTGAGCAACTACTTGATCTTGTGCTGTATTATTATTATCAATATTAATTTCGAACTCTTGATTATGTTCCTGAAGTTAAGGATTATGAAGTAATTCATGATGAAATTTTGGACAGTTATCAATACCACAATGTCTCTTTTTCGTACATTTATTTATTCTATGAGCTGATTTTATACATGCAAAAGATAATTATTTTGATTTAACAAATTTCCACCGATCTTCTGGAGATAAATCTTTGAATTTTTTACATCTATCTAAACTATGCTCACCTTGGCATAATCTACATAATTTTCTATTCTTATCTACTGCGGTCACTAGAGTAGAATTCATTTTATTTCTGTTCCTAGGCAAGTTCGAGGATTTATATAGATTCAATGTTCGTACAAAGTTGACTTTGAAGCTTCTGCTTCATGGAAAATCCAAATTCGAAAATCTTCGAGACAATTCGTTGATTGTTCACTAACTAATCTTTTTGCCCAAGATACTTGCATAGAGTATGGCAATTTAGACAAAAGATCTTCCAAAAGCTGCGGATATGACAAATAATTATTCATATTGAGTACCTTCAAAGTTGACGTCAAATTTTGAAGTTTGTCAGAGAATAATGCTGAATTATTGAAATCATAAGTCTTCATAAATGGTAAAGACTTGATTTCCTGAATTAATACCTTCACAATTAATTCAGCTCTGCCAAATCTATTTTTAAGGATACTCATTATTTGTTCTATACCCGTGCATGATACTAGTAATCCTTCTACTGAACGTCTAGCTTCACCTACCAGACATTTCTTCAAACGACATATATTTTCAGAATCAGAGAATCCTAATAAATCAATGGTGTTACGAAACTGCGTATAAAAATTTATCCATTCTTTGATATCTCCAGAAAATTTAGGCAACTCCTTATCAATACATTGTCTAGCTAACATAATTTTCAGAATATCAACTTCCCTATAGTCTTTATTTTCTCAAGAATTTCCTGAAGTCTTTCTGGATACTACTACAGAATGACCAGAAATTGAAGATTTATATTTGATAGAATTATAACCTTCTAACCATTGTTCTACTTTTTCTTTTTCACTGATGGACTTTTGAGGGACATTCAAATCAATATTACTTGAATTGCTTGATTCACAATCACTTCTTCCCTTCTTGTTGAGTTTTTGTAAAGCTAATCTGTTTTCGAATAGTTTCCTTTTTAAAACAATCTTCCTTTTAACTAATTCATGTTCTTCTATTTCAAGTTTTAAGAGTTCATTATCTGCCTTTATTTGATCCTCAAGCTTTCTATTTAAGGTATACTTTGAGTGTTTAGAGTGGGACTCCAGTTGAAATCGCTACTTCTTTCTGCTTCCTTTCCGTCGCTCGGCTTGATATGTCGGACTTCTGCTCCGCCATATTCCTAACGACCCTGGAAGTGGTGGAACCATCGCTTTTGAAATAACTTCGGACCTCTTTTCTGAAGATTTCTGCACGACCCTGGATTCCGCTACTTCTCTTCTTCCCTCCTCACGAGAAGTTTGGACATGAAGATCTTGCATGGACTTACTTTTACTTCTTGTAACTATACCGTATTCCATATTTGATTCTTGAATACTCGAAAGACAACCAAATGTTTGGGTTTAATGAAATAAACACCCTTTTATGAAAAACTTTACTTTGATTCTTAATTGACAACTTATTTTCAATGTGTTCTTGTTTTTCGCATCCTGTCAAAATTTTTTAAAGTGAGAACTTGATTCAAATTGAATTCAACAAAAATTTAGAAAAGCACTGCCGTGAAGGCAGGAGCTTTTGAGCGCTCGTACATGCACCTTGATGGTAGATTCGCATTTTTCAGTTGAAAAAATCAATTGAAGGAATTTTCGACAGCTGTCAAAAAAATTCTGAAACTTAGGCGAAACTTCAGACTTCATGTCAGTGCTTCAGCTGATCAATTTTTTTTCGATAATTCGCTAGAATTTTCTACGGTATATATGGTCTTGGTGATGCGATCTGGACAAAATTTTGCACGAAGTTTGAATACATAATTCCTCAGCTAGGTGCAAAATTTCATTTCAATCCGATCAGTAGTTTCGAAACTATCAGGAAAAAAATATTTTAAACGGCCATATTCACGGAACTCCTATTCTAATTTTGCTCATTGATGAACGTGACCGCAATATTCGTGATCCAAATCCACCCTGAAAATTTCAACTTCCTAGGCCTTTCCGTTCAAAAGTTACAATTTTCTATGGTTTCTATGGTTCTGGTCGTGCGATCTGGACGAAATATTGCTTTGATATATCATTCTCGATTAAAATACAAAATTTCATCTCGATCGAGTGCGTAGTTTCGGAATTATCGAGAAAACAAAATTTCAAACGACCGTATTTACGGAACCCCTTGTATAATTCTGCTCATTGATAAACGTGAACGCGACATTTCAGATCCACACCTATCCTGAAAATTTCAAGTCCCTGGGCCTTTCCGTTCGAAAGTTATGATTATCTATGGTTTGTATGGTTCTGGTCATGTGATCTAGAGAAATGTAGCTTGAATATATATTTCTCCATAAGTATACAAAATTTCGTCACGATCGAATCTGTAATTTTGAAATTATCAAGAAAACTAAATTTCGAACGATCATATTTACGGAACCCCAAGTATAATTTTGCTCATAGATTAACGTGATAACAACATTCGAGATCCACACCTATCCTGAAAATTTCAAGTCTCTAGGCGTTTCCGTTCAAAATTACACAGTTACAATTTTCTATGATTTCTATGGTTCTGGTCATGCGATCTGGACAAAATTTCACATGTAGCTTGAACACCTCATTTTCCATTATAGTGCAAAATTTCATCTCGATCAAACCCGTAGTTTTCAAGTAATCAGGGGAACAAAACTCTGAACGGCCATATTTACGGAACCCCCCGTGGAATTTGGCCCATTAACGAACTTAACCGAGGCATTCGGGAACTGAACCCATACTGAAAATTTCAAGTCTCTAGGTCGTTCCGTTCGAGAGTTATCGTGCTTACGGCCGGCCGGACGGCCGGACGGACGGACAGACTCAAATTTTCCGACGGATTCGTCATCAGTGAGTCGAACATAGTCGATTGAGACCATTTTCGGCTCAAAATTCGAAAAATACAGACATCGTGACGAAATGATATAGCCCTCTTGTAAGTAGTACGAGCGCTCAAAAAAGGTGAAAAACTTGATCAATTTTCAGCAGATTCAAATGAGTTTATTATTTAGTTTTCACACAACACATTTTTTTTTTCTAATATTGCGTGTTCACTTCCAGTCATCTAAAAATATACCTGATTTGTTGAATCACACAGATGACCAACGAAAAAATACATCGAAATATGAATATTCAATCATTGTACACCTACTTTCTGATTGTGTACTATTATTTGTGATATATTGATCGTTTTCAACTTATATTTTCAGCTTGATATAAGAAGTAGATCATCTGAACCCTATCTCGACGATTACTGTCAACCCATTATAATAGCTCAGGGATAAATCTGGCTAATAGACTGCAACTGGGAGTCAAGGCGGAAACACATTGTTGTCACGTCACGTGAGCTCACGTGCTATCACGCAAAATCACGTCATCTTCGCAAAATGTGCAACCACAATAATGCATGGAAGTTTATGCGCTTGGAAACACCGTTATCATTTGACGCGGTCACGAGTTTAGCATCTGCTGTCACGTGATAGCACACCAGAGCTATCCCGCAAATTTACATTTTCTAACCGCACGTGTTATCACGTCTGATATTTTGTGGAGTGATTGAAGTGAAAAATGGATGATCGAACTTGTCAGGCTTCATGAAGAAGAGCTTGATGAAGAAGAATCTCTGTTTCGCTGCATCACGGAATACTTGAAAACTGCCCGAATAGATACCTCACGACACCGCGAATGTTGAATAGTGTGTCTCTAAGCGCAATATCACGTGATGTCTCGTTCAACGTGACGTCATATGAGCTCACATGACGTGACAACAATGTGTTTCCGCCTGCAGAGTAACCCTTTTTCCGCCCAGATCAGGCATTCTCATACCATTTTCGAGCGGATTACACGGGAGCTTATCCATTACCCCTTAGCTGTCAGAGTATTCCCTCTGACATCCCTCAGTCACACTGGCGGATTAACCGGTACGCTTAGTACGCTTAAGCGTAGGGCCCCGAGGTCCACAGGGGCCCCCGATCGGAATCAAAATTTCTTCAGAATAAAAATTCGTCCTGCAAGAATATGAATAATAATGAAGAATAACGTGTAAATTTTCAGTTACACGAAACTTAACCAGACCTAGAGCAAAATTCAGCTGTCACTAAAAAAATAACATCAAATCAAAGGTTCAGCATCCGCATGTTTTCTCCAATTATTCTTATCGGCCTGCAATAAATTCCCGAAACGATGGCAGTAAAGTTGTCGGCATCCCTTTGAAATATCGGTACATGCCACCATCGATATTGGAGGGATGCAAGACACTTGTTTTGCATTTCTTAGTTTTGAAGTTTGGGTATAATGATATTTTAAATTTAAAGGCTTTGAAGCATATTTACATGGATGAGACAGAGAAGACAGATTGTAGAAATGAAGCCAAAAATATATTCAAAAAGCTAATCAACTTAGAATACGCTATGCTTACAGTTTTTGGGAAACAATTCTAGAACGCTTCGAGAAAGTTTCTTCCAAACTTCAAACACCTTATTTGGATTTGCAATGTGGATACTATTCATTGGAATCTTCAGTCATTTTTAGAGGAAATACGGAAAAAACTGATTCACAAACGGACCAGATAGAGGCACAAGCTAAAGAAATAAGTAATAATGATATTGAACTCTGAATACTCCCAGAGTGCGTCCAATAAACGCATTAGAAAAAAATCTAGAAAAGCACTGTCGTGAAGTCAGGAGCTTTTGAGCGCTCGTTCATCCACCTTGAAGGTAGATTCGCATTCTCCAGTTTTAGGAACCAATTGAAAAGATTTCGACAGCTGTCAAATAAAATTTCAAACAAAGGCGAAAATCCAGACTTCACGTTAGTGCTATAGGTGACCAATTTTTTCTTTCGATAACTCGCTATAATTTACTACGGTATTTATGGTCTTGGTAATGCGATCCGGACAAAATTTCCCACGTAGTTTGAATACATTATTCTCCATCTATGTGCGAAATTTCATTCCAATCCAATAAGTAATTTTGAAATTATCAGGAAAAAATACTTTGAACAACCATATTTACGGAACCCCTAATCTAATTCTGCTCATTGATGAAAGTGATCGCGAAATTCGCAATCCGAACCTATCCTGAAAATTTTAAGTCCCTAGGCCTTCCCCTTCGAAAGTTATGATTTGCTATGGCTTCTATGCTTCTAATCATGCGATCTGGAAAAAATGTAGCTCGAATTTATCATTCTCAATTTAAATACAAAATTTCGTCACGATCAAATCCATAGTTTTGAAATTATCAAGAAAACTGAATTTCAAACGATCATATTTACGGAACCCCTAGTCTAATTTTGCTCATTGATGAACGTGATCGCAACATTCGAGATCCACACCTATCCTGAAAATTTCAAGTCCCTAGGCCTTTCCATTACAAAGTCATAATTTTCTATGGTTTCTATGGTTCTGGTCATGCGAACTGGACAAAATTTTGCATGTAGCTCGAACACGTAATTCTCCATCTAAGTGCAAAATATCACCTCGATCAAATCAGTAGTTTCGAAGTAATCAGGAAAACAAATTTTCGAGCGGCCATATTTACGGAACCCCTAGGCGAATTTTGCCCAATAACGAACTTATCCGCGGCATTCGAGATTCGAACCTGCCCTGAAAATTTCAAGTTCCTAGGACATTCCGTTCGAAAGTTATCGTGTATACGGACGGACGGACGGACAGACTCGAATTTCCAACGGATTCGTCATCAGTAGGTCGAACATTGTCGTTTGAGACCATTTTCGGCTCAAAATCCGAAAAATACAGACATAGTGACGAAATGATATAGCCCTCGTGTAAGTAGTACGAGCGCTCAAAAAATACTCACGAATAGGGAAACCCAAATGCCAATACTTTTTGGAAAAGATAAATTCAGGGTCGAGATCTTGAATAGACTGTTAGATTTCCTGGTTGCCGACTTGGACCGTCAAAGTTCCGTCTATCGAGATATAACTGTGCAATTTAAATGTATGTATATTCGATGCGATATAGGGGATCTTTCGCAAGACATTGAAACGGACAGTTTCAAAGCGCTCTTGGAGAATTATGGAGGCGATCTTGATGAAGGAATTATCAGGGAAGCATCTCAGTTCAAAGAATATCTAAAACTCTTAAAACTTGGAAAAAAACGAGATGTTCGCAGATGTTGAAAATAATCTATGATAAGGGAATGATAGAAGTTTTTTCGAACTTATATATAGTTTTGAAGTTATTTTTTACATTGCCAATAACCGGTTTCGAAGCAGAGCGTTCATTTTCCAAGTTATCCATAATAAAAAATAAATATAGAACAGTTATGAAGGAAAACAGACTGCAGTTCTTAGGAATACTTTCGATAGAAAGTGATAACGAAGAGTCTGGATTATGAGGCTGCAAAAAAAGAATTTGCAGACATGAATATAAGGAAAAAAGTTTACTTACTTAGTTTTTCGGCATTTCATATTATATTTTCATTACCCAATAATTTGTTCATGTTAATTTGTTTTTTTGTAAAAAGAAATATTGATTTCTATTATGTACCTGATATACTTTTTCAAGTTGTTTACATTGTGTTGATTTCAATTCTTTTGTTTTATTTGAATTGATGTATCCTATATTTCATCAATGAAATTTATGTTTGTTTTGAAAAAACCGAATTCAGATTCAAAAATTTTTTTTAAAGAAAAAGTAGAGTGGGGGCCCCGAAAGTTTTCAAGCGTAGGGCCCCGGAAATCGTCGATCCGCCCCTGCTCAGTCATGCAGAGCCATCCGGCTATGTTGGCGCTCGATATTTTTTTCGGTATTGAATTGTTTGAATCTTCCAATAATGTGACTTCCGTCTGGAGCACGCAATGGTACTTACGCAGTTTCTATAAAATGGTAGATAGTTGATCTTTTTTCTAAATTTAACTTTGCAGCTATGTGGTAACCCGCAGTCGTGAAACTAGGACCTTCCGAGAAGTACCCAGCCGACCATATAGAGGCTGTTAGTCAAAAATTATTTCAGTGAAAGAAAGTATTGTCACAATTGTTGGATTTGATTGAATCGAGTAGAGTGTATTCTATTTCCAGAGTCGGCCTCTTGCGGCATGACATTCAAATATTGAAGGATTCAAATAAAGATCAACTTCGACTAAACTCCAGAAATACATTAGAGATAATCACTTAAGTGCTACTATCGCCCTGTTGAAACTGGGAGGGAACATGATATCTCGTATATTATATTGGAAGTTGAAATCAGTAAGGGTGGCATTTGACGACTGCTATAAGCTTGGAAAAATGAAAAATTCCCTTTTATTAGTAGAACTAACCTAGAGAAAAAAAGCCATATTTCGGAAGTTAAAGAATTTAAGGACACTCGACACACCAACAATTTCTCTAGGTCTCTAGGTTGTTCTATTCGAGAGTTATCGTGCTTACGGCAGGCCGGATGGATGGACGGCCGGACGGACAGACTTGATTTTTCCGACGGATTCGTCATCAGTGAGTCGAACCTTGTCGACCATTTTCGCCTCAAAATCCGAAAAATACAGACGTCGTGACGAAATGATATAGTCCTCATGTAAGTAGAACGAGTGCTCAAAAAATTCAAACAAAACAAACAGTTTCAAACTTTTCACAAATTAAAAAAACCTGAATAGCAGTGGCGGCCGCTCAGAGGAGGCAGAGGAGGCCAGGCCTCCCCAAATTTTACTTCATTATATTTAATTCTTAGTTCAAGTTCAACCATATTATGTTAACCTAAATCAATAGAATATTCAATTTTATGGATATTCTTCACCCCAATATTTCATCACGTTTATAGATTCTCCGCAACAGACTCCAAAACTGAGGCGATAGCGCATCGCTGCACCGTACTACAGGCATGCGAATTATGCGAATACATCAGACCCCATAAGTCCAGCCGCCGCAGTTTTTTTTATTAGTCAGGGGGAATCCTCATGGACGAACTATCTCCGATAGATAGAACAGTGTGAGACTTCGTGTGAAGCACGACCTACTCTAACTAAACCTAACCTGCTGTTTTAGATTCCGGGCATTTTATACCTACTAACCTTTTGACTCTTCTTGTTCGTATCTCTATCACGATCTTTGTCGTGGAATGCTTGTGTTACCTATGAATTTGAATTTCATAGGAGTCTCTTCTTCTGGATGATTTAAATTGAGATTACTCAATTTCTGTTTCTACGTAGTTGATCTCTGGGTCTTTTGTGATAGGTGGGTATCCTAACCACATCTTCTGCGGGGTTGTAGTCAACTAGTCTTCTTAGCTCATCATTTGGGTGTTGACTTGCTTTTTCAAATATCTTCTTTTTTAAGAAATCTGTGACAGTTTCCCATTCTAAGTCTCTGTGGATTTGTTGGTTTCTTACGAACCACGGCATATTCATTGCTGCTCTGAGCAGTTTATTTTCTGTTGCTTGAATCTTCTTTATATGGCTATTGGCTGCATTGCCCCATGCCGCCGAGCCATATGTTAGTTGGGGTCTTGCAACTGACTTGATCATTCGTAGTTTCGTGCTTTGGTTCATTTGGCTTCTTCTTCCTAGTAGTGGGTAAAGTCTACTCATCGCTGAGTTTGTTTTATCCACTGCATATTTTATATGGTTTTTCCATGTAAGCCCTTTATCTAGTTTTACTCCTAGATATTTGACTTCATTTTCCTATTTTATCTCTTCTCCGCGATCCAAACCCACCCTGAAAATTTCAAGTTCCTAGGCCTTTCCGTTCAAAAGTTACAATTTTCTATGGTTTCTATGGTTCTGGTCATGCGATCTGGACAAAATATTGCTTTAATATATCATTCTCGATTAAAATACAAAATTTCATCTCGATCGAATCCGTAGTTTCGGAATTATCGAGAAACCAAAATTTCATACGACCGTATTTACGGAACCCCTAGTATAATTCTGTTCATTGATAAACGTGAACGCGACATTTTAGATCCACACCTATCCCGAAAATTTCAAGTCCCTAGGCCTTTCCGTTCGAAAGTTACAATTTTCTATGGTTTCTATGGTTCTGTTCAAGTGATGATATCATTCTCCATTAGTATACAAAATTTCGTCACGATCGAATCTGTAATTTTGAAATTATCGAGATAACTAAATTTCAAACGACCATATTTGCGGAACCTCTCGTGACATTTTGCTCATAGATGAAAGTGATCACGACAATCGATATCCACACCTATCCTGAAAATTTCAAGTCCCTAGGCGTTTCCGTTCAAAAGTTACAATTTTCTATGGTTTCTATGGTTCTGGTGATGCGAGCTGAACAAAATTCTGCATGTAGCTTGAACACCTAATTTTCCATTAGAGTGCAAAATTTCATTCCGATCGAATCTGTAGTTTCAAAGAAATCAGGGAAACCAAATTTCGAGCGGCCATATTTACGGAACCCCTCGGCGAATTTGGCCAAATATCGAACTTATTCGCGGGATTCGAGATTCGAACCTACCCTGAAAATTTCAAGTTTCTAGGACATTTCGTTCGAGAGTTATCGTGTATACGGCCGGCCGGACGGACGGACGGACAGACTCGAATTTTTCGACGGATTCGTCATTAGTGAGTCGAACATGATCGTTTGAGACCATTTTCGGCTCAAAATTCGAAAAATACAGACATCGTGACGAAATTATATAGCCCTCGTGTAAGTAGTACGAGCGCTCAAAAAGCTTCGATTCAAACTAAATTTTTCATGCCTACCCTACTCAGTAAGGGCCATTTTATGAGGGGATTTCCGATTTTGAGGGAACAACAATGGCGTGCAATTCGGTCACATCTCAATTATTTCGAAAAAAAAATTTGTCACTGTTACTTTTAAGGAATAAATAAGGCAATTTCGAATTGCTGGTTTGATTTTGAGTGAAACTTGTTTTTACAGAACAAAATTTAAAGTTTTCGTTTCAGAGATAATTAGATTTTTTGAAAGACGTGCTGACTAGAAATTGACTACAAATCAAATAGGAAATTTATTAAAAATCAAAAGGTAACGAAAAATAAATATGACATCACAGCATATGTTCAAAATGCAGACCGTCAGCCTCGATGCATTTCTGACAACGGCGAATTAATGAATTAACTGCATCTTTCATCATTTCCTGATTTTGCCTCAGCTCAACGCAGACATCTTTTATTCGCTAGATCAGCTCGTCGCTGGTTGTCACGGGAGTACTATAAACTTTTTCTTTAATGTAACCCCAAACAAAGTAGTCCAGTATATTCAGTTCGGGTGAGCGAGGAGGCCAGGGTATGGGTCCTACATTGACAATCAGCTCGGCGAAATTAGCTTTTGGTGTACGACCCATCCAATGGTCTGGATATTTTTCGCTTACGTGGATTCCATAATGAGGAGGCGCTCCATCCATCTGAATCCAATGCCTTTGCACGGCCTCTATTGAACCATCCAAGTCGCTATCCAGGAAATCGTGGAACAGCATCGCGTTCAATCTTGGGGGTAAAAAGTGTGGCCCACAAAGGTTGTTACTTATTGTCCCTAGCCACACATTGACGCTGAATTCCTGTTGAAATGAGCGTGGTCTTGTTTCGTGCGGATTTTCTACATCCCAAACATGTAAATTGTGATGATACAATACAATACATGCTCTTGTGAACTGCGACTCATCCGTCCATAAAATCTGATTTAAAAATCGTGGATTCGCTTTAACATAATCAAGAAGCCAGTGGCGGAAATTTAATCGTTTTTCTGTCTCCAGGTTGCATGTTCTGTTCCGGTTGTAAGTGAAACGCCTTTCGAAGGTTCTTCTTTAGTGTCCTGAATACTTTTGAGTGAGACACATTGAGAATTCTTGCCGCCCGCCTTGTACTCAATTTCCTTTCGGTATCAAAAGTACGTAATATCCTCCGGTTTCTGACATTATCAGCCCGATTAACAACTCGATCTTGTTCTCCAGATTTTTTCAGTCCAAACTCGCAGAACCGTCTATGTGTTTCCTCAAAAACTTTTGCTCCGGGATGACTTCTTACCGGAAAACGTTGTGCCTACTCACGAACTGCAGCAAGGGAGTTACCATTGCAAAAACCATAAATGAAATGAATGTCAAGCCTACTCATTGTTTGGGAATACGTATGGCATTTTTGAGATTTCAAAACAATTAATATATTTTATTTACAACCATGTGTAATGCTCTCATTATTAACGTCATTGAAGGTTGGGAAGTGTCACATTACACACCTCTACTTCCCAACCCCACTTCCCGCCCTCACTTCCCGCCCTCATTTCCCACCCCCATTTCATCTATTCTTAATGAATATTTTTCATATTTGAAAAAATAACACATTCCAGTTCTCTAAATTCAAGAAAGTAGCAATTTTTTGGGGAAAATTAGCTATTGTATTGTGTCCAATTGGTTGATTTCTTGCTATTCCTCCTCTGAGCTGAACAAAAAATCTATCGATTTCTATGTTTTTTCTTAAATTTATGTAGTCTCGAATAATCTTCACCCATACTGGATCAGTAATGAGAAATGATCTATTTGTATGTGTTTTAGAATCTGGAATCTCAACCGAAATTTTTTCTTCAAAAAAAAACCACATCCAACATTTTCATTTTCACTAATTCGTCCGTCCGACAAGCTCCAGATACGCCTATTATTAAAGCTACCTGAAACAATAAGGAAAGATTAAACTAGAAACGTACCGACGTGAAGTCAGGAGCTTTTAAAAAATCACAAATAACTTACCTTTACCGATAGAAGATTATTTGGAGCTTTATTTAAAAAATCCTCTATATTCTTCCTCGAAAATACGTTCGATTTCTTGGGCCTAAAGCCCACATTTTGTCGTTTTAGGAAGGCTAGCAGTTTCCCATGTTTCGAAATATCAGTATTTTCTTCAATTTCTAGCATCGTTCGTATCATACTGTACATTGCCCACAAAGTAGACGGCTTCTTTTGTCTGGTATGTTCTCCAAAATATGCCAAGAGTACACTTTCGGAACCGATATTTTTGACCTTTTTTTCTTCGCACCACTTCCTATATAATTCAATGGCTTTTAGATACCGATGCTTACTTTTCTCTGGCACCAAACCCTGAACTGCTGCGTGAGCAGCCTGTAGTACTTCTGGTGGGGTACAATCCATACATTCTTCGTCTGAAGACATGTTTTCCAATTTATTATTCGCGAATTTAATATCCGACTTTATCTGACATTTATTTATATTGGTGACAATTGTATACCCCGTAGTCACGGTAACAATATATCTACTTGATTATTCTGAGAAAACCACGTTCTAGGTAATTTGTCGTTAACTGAAATATTTTAGGTATGTTCAGAACGAAACAGAAATGTATTAATTTTAATTGAAATATGATGGTTGTAAATAAAATAGTATACAAACCTCGGTAGGAAGTTTCATTCCTGTCTCGAGATCATAGCTAACCTCGACGCTTTGCGTCTCGGTTAACTAACTAATCTCACGACAGGAATGAATCTCTTCCCACCTCGGTGTGTAATATACTATTGCATTTAGTAAACGTATCTGTCAAACAAATAATCAAATCGATGGTTTCAAGATATCTCTCCGAGATATTACCGAATTCAATTGATGGCTGACAAAATAATGAATTTGTAGCCAATTTCGAGTTAGCACGTCTTTCGAAAAAACTGGACACAGGTAAACCATACATCCTCTTTTATTAATATAGATTACATAGAAGAAATTACAGCCTCATTATTTCCTCCTTGAATCAAAAATTCTTTCTGCCTGTACCTTGATGGGATGAACCAACGAATTATGAGGTTTTGTCAATAAAAATTTCGAAAATTTTTATGCCCGACTTAATCGTTGTTTGTAAGAAAGGTTCTGCCTTTGGACAAAGATCGAGCGCTTCTAATGAAAAACCCTTTACATGCTTCAATCAAAAATTCCAAAATTGATGTTTGGTAACATTTTGGGAATACTTCGAAATTTGGCATTTCTAAAGAGGAACTTCCTTGTTTTTCTGCTGCCCCAACTAATTCAAAGAAGGATTCACCAACACCTAATTGGGCTATATGATTTCGTCACGATGTCTGTATTTTTCGAATTTTGGAACAAAAATGGTCCGACTCATTGATGACGAATCCATCTAAAAATTCGAGTATGTCCGTCTGGCCGTCCGTATGCAGGATAACTCTCGAACGGAACCAACTAGAAACTGGAAGTTCTCAGGGTAGGCTCGAATCTCGAATGCCGCGGTTGAGTTCGTTATTGAGCAAAATTCGACCAGGGGTTCCGTAAATAAGGCTGTTTGAAATTTTGTTCTCCCTTCGATCGAGGTGAAATTTTGCACTCAGATGGAGAATGACGTGTTCGAGCGACATGATAGCATGACCAGAACCATAGAAACCATAGAAAAATATAACTTTCGAATGAAAAGGCCTAGGGACCTGAAATTTTCAGGGTAGGTTCCCGTAGTGTATTTAGTCGCTAGGGTCATCAAGAAAGAAGAAGAATAAATTATGTTATATGTCAATGTAAAAGGATATGACAGATTGTCAATAATAAGAAAGACGTTGTATCAGAGAACGTGAGAATTATTATTATATTGAAACTATCCGGAGAATCTCGCGTATATTTATTTTTACCCTTTTACACAACAGTTCCGTTGCCGCGGTCATGTTCTTTGATGAGAAAAATTAGACTAGTTTTCTTGATAATTTCAAAACTACAGATTCGATCGTGACGAAATTCTGTATTTAAATAGAGAATAATATATTCAAGCTACATTTGGTCCTGGTCGCATGACCAGAACCATAGAAACCATAGCAAATCATAACTTACAAACGGAAAGATCTACGGACTCGAAATTTTCAGGATAGGTGTGGATATCGAATGTTGCAGTTACTTATATCAATGAGCAAAATGAGACTAGGGGTTCCGTAAATATGACCGTTCAAAATATTTTTTCGCTGATAATTCTGAAACTGCTGATTGGATTGGAATGAAATTTTGCACATAGATGAAAAAAAAAGTAATCAAACTACGTGCAAATCGCATCACCAAGACCATAGATACCGTAGAAAATTCCAGCGAATCATCAAAAACAAAATTAGTTACTGACGTGCTTCAATTTGGAATTTTTTTTGACAAGTCAAAAATTTTTTCAATAGATTTCTAAAACTGAAAATGCGAATCTACGTAACGTGTGCATGAACGAGCGCTAAGAAGCTCCTGACTTCACGGCAGTGCTATTTATAATTTTCATATTTGCAATCAATTATAAGAAAAAAATGACGAAAAGCACTGCCGCGAAGGCAGGAGCTTTTGAGCGCTCGTACATGCACCTTGTAGGTAGATTCGCATTTTCCAGTTTCAGAAATCAATTGAAGGAATTTTCGACAGCTGTCAAAAAAATTCTGAAACTTGGGCGAAACTCCAGAATTCATGTCAGTGCTTCAGCTGATCAATTTTTTTTCGATAATTCGCTAGAATTTTCTACGGTATCTATGGTCTTGATGGTGCGATCTGGACAAAATTTTGCACGTAGTTTGAATACATTATTACTCAGCAAGGTGCAGAATTTCATCCCAATCCGCTCAGTATTCTCGGAACTATCAGCAAAAAAATATTTTGAACGGCCATATTTACTGAACCCCTAGTCTAATTTTGCTCATTGATGAACATGACCGCGATATTCGCGATCCAAACCCACCCTGAGAATTTCAAGTTCCTAGGCCTTTCCGTTCGAAAGTTACAATTTTCTATGGTTTCTATGGTTCTGGTCATGCGATCTGGACAAAATGTTGCTTTAATATATCATTCTATCATCTATATTTCACATGTAGCTTAAACGCCTCATTCTCCATTTGAGTCCAAAGTTTCATCTCGATCGAATCTGTAGTTTCGAAGTAATCAGGAGAACAAAATTTTGAACGGCCATATTTAAGGAACCCCTGGTGGAATTCTGCCCACTAACGAACTTGACCGAGGCATTTGGGATCTGAACCTACACTGAAAATTTCAAGTCTCTAGGTTGATCCGTTCGAGAGTTATCGTGCTGACGGCCGGACGGACAGACTCGAATTTTTTGACGGATTCGTCATCAGTCGATTGAGACCATTTTCGGCTCAAAATTCGAAAAATACAGACATCGTGACGAAATGATATAGCCCTCGTGTAAGTAGTACGAGCGCTCAAAAAGGTTGAAAAGCACTGCCGTGAAGTCAGGAGCTTTTAGACGCTCGTTTACCCACCTTCTACGTAGATTCGTATTCTCCAGTTCTCGGGACCAGTTGAAAAAATGTTGACAGCTGCCAAAAAATTTTCTACTGTATCTATGGTCTTCGTAATGCGATCTGGACAAAATTTCATTTCAATTCAATGAGTAGTTTCGGAATTATCAGGATAAAAATATTTTGTAACGCCATTTTCACGGAACCCCTAGTCTAATTTTGCTCATTTGTACGTCATTGAACCAAATTCGCGATCCGAACCTATCCGGAAAATTTCAAGTCCCTGGGCCTTTTCATTCGTAAGTTATGATTTTCTATGGTTCCGATGGATGCGATCTGGAAAAAATGTAGCTTGCATAAGTAATTCTCTCTTAAAATACAAAATTTCGTCACGATCAAATCCGTAGTTTTGAAATTATCAGGAAAACTAAATTTCAAACAACCATATTTACGGAACCCCTAGTCTAATTTTGAAGATTGATGAACGTGACCGCGATATTCGAGATCCCCAATATCCTGAAAATTTCAGGTCCCAAGGCCTTCCCATTACAAAGTTATAATTTTTTATGGTTTCTATGGTTCTGGTCATGCGATCTAGACAAAATTTCGCAAGTAACTTGAAGGTCATTCTCCATCAAAGTGCAAAGTTTCATTCCAATTCAATCAGTAGTTTTGAAATTATCGGAAAAAAATTATAAAGAGCACTGCCATGAAGTCAGGAGCTTTTGAGCGTTCGTTCATCCACCTCAAAGGTGGATTGTCATTTTCAAGTTTCAATAACCAATTGAAGAAAATTTTTACAGCTGTCAAAAAAATGACAGCAGCTCTTTGTCAATTATGCCGAATCAGCTATTAAAGACATATAAGAATTTTTTATTCAATAATTTGTTGTAGTTTGAAATGGTTCTGGTTGGAGCGATCTGGAGAAAAATGTGGCTTGCATATATCATTCTTCATTTGAATACAAAATTTCATTACGATTGAATCCCTAGTTTGGAAATCATCGAGAAGGCAAAAATTCAAAATGATCATATTTACGGAACTCCTGATCGAATTTTGCCCAATAACGAACTTAAGGGCAGCAATCGAAGTTTATAGGTTTTCCGTTCGTGAGTTATCGTGTATACGGACGGACGGAATGACGACAGCCTCGGATTTTTTGATGGATTCGTCATCAGTGAGTCGAACCATGTCGATTGAGACCATTTTCGGTTCAGAAAACGAAAAATATAGACATCGTGACGAAATGATATAGCCCTCGTGTAAGTAGAACGAGCGCTCAAAAAAAACTGTTTGTGTGACAACTTTGAATGAAACCACAAATTGGATCTGCATTCAAGCTCTATTTGAAGGATGAAATAGAGTGTTGAAATTCGCCACGAAACCTTATAATGCTCCAATTCACCACTTATGTCTAGGATAAATTACATGAAATGCTCTCTGCTCAGGTATTGTCTCCAAGATAGCGAAACCACAGCCGGTTATAAGGTGCTCGGTTGTGCGAGAGCTTTGATTGTTTACAATTAAATATAGAGCAAAAGGGATTAAGGCCCCACAAACATCCTACTCTACGCCGGCAAATTCACCTGAATATTGCATTAACATTGCCGTTAGACGTAATATATCCTCGCAAGTTTCCCAGAAATATTCAGCAATTGTAATGAGAGACCCTAGAGAGTATATATTTAATTCAATGCGGTCAAGGGTAAACTTTGCTATGCGTGCTTTAGGAGGTTCCTTTTCCCCTTATTCCGGCCATGGCACTCCCGAAATCGATTAATTAGGGGGCTCGAAACTCTCACACGAAAGAGTGTTTAATTTTTCTGTTATAACTGAAATAATCAAGATCTCAAGAATTAGAATAAAGAAGCATTTCTAGCTCACATTGGTATACTGCGATCTGGACAAAGTTTCGCACGTAGTTGGAGTACATTATTCTCCATCTATGTGCGAAATTTCATTCTCATACAATCAGCATCAGGAAAAAAATATTTTGAACGGCCATATTTACGAAACCCCTAGTCTCATTTTGTTCATTGACGAACGTGACCTTGACATTCGCGATCCAAACCTACCCTGATAATTTGAAGTCCCTACGCCTTTCCGTTCGAAAGTTATAATTTTTTATGGTTTCTATCGTTCTGGTAAAGCGATCTGGACAAAATGTCCTTTAAGCTTTAATATATTATTCTCCATTAAAATACAAAATTTCGTCAAGATCGAATCCGTAGTTTTGAAATTATCAAGAAAACTAAATTCAAACAACCATATTTACGGAACCCCTAGTCTACTTTTGCTCATTGATAAACGTGACCGCAACATTTGAGATCCACACCTTTCCTTATAATTTCAACTCCCTAGGCCTTTCCGTTCGTAAGTTATGATTTTCTATGTTTTCTGAGTTCATTTTATGCAATATGTAGGAATTCTTGCATTTAGCTTGATCACGTCATTCTCCAATTGAGTGAATTTCATCTCGATCGAATCTCTAGTTTGGGGGAAATCGAAACAACAAAATTTCGAACATCCATATTCACGGAACCACGATACCCATTAACGAACATAACCGAGGGATTTGGGAACTGAACCCACACTGAACATTTCAAGTCTCTAGGTTGTTCCGTTTGAGAGTTATGGTGCTTACGGTAGGACGGACGGACGGACTTGAATTTTCCGACAGATTTGTTATCAGTGAGTCGAAATGATATAGCCATCGTGTAGGTAGGACGAGCGCTCAAAAAGAAGATAAAGAAACCAAGGAAGACGAACCAGCATTCAAGAAGCTGAAAAAATTAATATCAGAAAAACGAAATGTAAGCAAACATGGAATCAAACCTACAAATAGATTCGAAATTCTGACCGACGATGATGGTATGAAAATAAAAACAGCAGTCAATGAAAAACCCAACAATACAAGACCGTACACGCTGAAGATAAAATGAGCCACCCAGAAAAAAAAAATTACTAAAAGCACTGCCGTGAAGTCGGGAGTTTTTGAGCGCTTGTACATCCACCTTTTAGGTAGATTTGCCTCCTCCAGTTTTAGAAAACAATTGGACAGATTTTGACAGCTGTCAAAGAAAATTTCAAACAAAGGCGAAAATCAAGACTTCACGTCAGTGCTTTAGGTGACCAATTTTTTTTCGATAATTCGCTAGAATTTTTTACGGTATCTATGGTCTCGGTAATGCGATCTGGACAAAATTTCCCACGTAGTTTGAATACATTATTCTCCATCTATGTGCGAAATTTGATTGCAATCCAATAAGTTGTTTCGAAATTATCAGGAAAAAAATTGTTTGAAAGGCTATATTCACGGAACTCCTAGTCTTATTTTGTTTATTGATGAACGTGACCCCGAAATTCGCGATCCGAACCTATCCTGAAAATTTCAAGTCCCTAGGCCATTCCGTTCGAGAGTTATGATTTTCTATGGTTTCTATGGTTCTGATTATGCGATCTGAAAAAATTCAGCTCCAATATATCATTCTCAATATAAATACAGAATTTCGTCATGATCAAATCCATAGTTTTGAAATTATCATGAAAACTGAATTTCAAACGGCAACCCCCAGTCTAATTCTGCTCATTGATGAAAGTGACCGCAACATCAAAGATCCAAACCTATCCTGTCCCTAGGCCTTTCCATTACAAAGTTATAATTTTCTATGGTTTTTATGGTTCTGGTCATGCGAGCTGGACCAAATTTTGCATGTGGCTTTAAAACGTAAATCGCCATCTGAGAATTTTACTTCGATCGAATCTGTAGGTTCAAAGTAATCAGGAGAACAACATTTCGAACGGCCATATTTACGGAACCCCTGGGCGAATTTTGCCCGATAACCAACTTAACCGCGGCATTCGAGATTCGAACATACCCTGAATATTTCAAGTTTCTAGAACATTCCGTTCGAGAGTTATCGTGTATACGGACGGACGGCCGGCCGGACAGACTCGAATTTTTCGATGGATTTGTCATCAGTGAGTCGAACATAGTCGATTGGGACCATTTTGGACTCAAAATTCGAGATGTACAGACATCGTGACGAAATATTATAGCCCTCGTGTAAGTAGTACGAGCGCTCAAGAAGAAGAATTGATGCAACGACGGAATCTGAGAATTGAATTGCAAACCTTAGTTAGAGGAACAGAAATAGATCAAATGCAATTGAAAAAAAATAAAAAAATTACGAAAAGCACTGCTGTGAAGGCAGGAGCTTTTGAGCGCTCGTACATGCACCTTCTAGGTAGATTCGCATTATTCAGTTCTAGAAACCAATTGGAAAGATTTTGACAGATGTCAAAAAAAATTCAAACTGAGGCGAAAATCCAGGATTCACGTCAGTGCTTTAGGTGACCAATTTTTTTTTCAATAAATCGCTAGAATTTTCTACGGTATCTATTGTCTTGGTAATGCGATCTGACAAAATTTCCCACGTAGTTTGAATACATTCTTCTTCATCTATGTGCGAAATTTCATCCCAATCCAATAAGTAGTTTCGGAATTATCTGGAAAAAAATAGTTTGATCGGCTATATTTACGGAACCCCTAGTCTAATTTTGCTCATTGATGAACGTGACTGCACAATTCGCAATCCCAACCTATCCTGAAAATTTTAAGTCCCTAGGCCTTTCCGTTCGGAAGCTATGATATTTTATGGTTTCTATGGTTCTGGTCATGCGATCTGGATAAAATATTGCTTTAATATGTCATTCTCGTTTAAAATACAAAATTTTATCTCGATCGGATCCGTAGTTTCGAAATTATCGAGAAAACAAAATTTCAAACGACCGTATTTACGGAACCCCTAGTATAATTCTGCTCATTTATGAACGTGTACGCCACATTTCAGATCTACACCTATCCTGAAAATTTCAAGTCCCTAGGCTTTTCCGTTCGAAAGTTATGATTTTTTATGGTTTCTATGGTTCTGGTCATGCGATCTAAAGGAATGTAGCTTGAATATATGATTCTCCATAAGTATACAAAATTTCGTCACGATCGAATCTGTAGTTTGGAAATTATCAAAAAAACTAAATTTCAAACGACCATATTTACGGAATCCCTAGTATAATTTTGCTCATAGATGAAAGTGATCACGACAATCGAGATCCACACCTATCCTGAAAATTTCAAGTCCCTAGGCGTTTCCGTTCCAAAGTTACAATTTTCTATGGTTTCTATGGTTCTGGTGATGCGAGCTGAACAAAATTTTGCATGTAGCTTGAACACCTCATTTTCCATTAGAGTGCAAAATTTCATCTCGATCGGATCTGTAGTTTCGAAGTTATCAGGAAAACAAAATTTCGAGCGGCCATATTTACGGAACCCTTCGGCTAATTTTGAACTCAACCGTGGCATTCGAGATTCAAACCTACCCTAAAAATTTCAAGTTTCTAGGACATTCAGTTCGAGAGTTATCGTGTATACGGACGGACGGACGGCCGGCCGGCTGGACGGACGGACAGACTCGAATTTTCCGACGGATTCGTCAGCAGTGAGTCGAACATAGTCGTTTGAGACCATTTTCGGCTCAAAATCCGAAAAATACAGACATCGTGACGAAATGATATAGCCCTCGTGTAAGTAGTACGAGCGCTCAAAAATAAACAAATGAATTTAAATGTTATCCTCTTCAAGGCGAAACAACATCTATGCAAAAATACTATAAAGCAGGGTGAAATTAGGATGGCATTGGTTACAAATCGAGCGAAGTACCGAGCATTATAACCTATATAACATTTCTTGGGAAATGAATGAAGAATTTGTACTCCGAGCGAGATTTTTTGAAACAAACACGGAATGAATAAAAGAGTACTTGAAAAGGCAAGGTTATATGGTGACAACAGTAACTGTAAAGTAGCACAACTGAGTTTCTCTGTGAAAAGAGATTTATTATTTACAATCCTTACAACATTACGAACAAACAAATTCTCAACTGTAAGAAGAGAAACGACATTTAGTTTAATGCTACCTATTGCTGCATGAATGATCAACTTTCGAATTCAGAACATAAAAAATTCAAACTGAAGAAATTCCAATTTCTTTATTCATTTATTGTACCTAAATATCTTTATTTCATACTGATACATTATAACCAAATAAACCCGGAGTTACCGTAACTATAAACATGGTTATAACTCCCTTGAGAGTTATACTAAGCAGTTATAAATCTTCAACTCCCCCTAATGTATTGTCGAATTTTCCACTGAAATTATTGCCCGAATGGCAAGAGAACTGTTGTCACTGTTCATGAAAGTAGTCAAACATGAAGTGGATGTTCCCTCCGTTCATCTTACATGGTAACCAATATTCTTGCAGTTTTATTTCTCAATTCCATGCTGTCGGCCAAATACCCTCCTAACCATTCAACGTCGCCATCCACCATGTCTCTTCAATGTTGTCATATTTGCACGAGCTTTATCAGCCTTTTACAGCAAATCGCCCGAAACCTCAATTTTCTCCAAGCTTTCATTCATTTTCACGAATTAATAAACTTGACAAATATTTACAAACTTGTCAGTTGATATATCCATGGTAATTATGCCTACTCAATTCTTAAACAACGTTGTTCGATTTTGAAAACCAACAGAATTTGGTTTTCATATTCCATCTAGTATGAGATAATAGTATATTATTTCATAAGGAGGAGAAGTGTCACTTTTCATGGCGAGCCAGGGTTTACCAGCCGAACGTAGTGGGGCGGTAATGAAATATGTTATTTTTTTTTTCAAACGTTTTGAAATCTGGATATCCAGCTTCAGATTAGACTTATATTTACGATCTTTATAATTGAGTGATCAATGCAAAATTTGCCTAGTTACGGTTGTCGTGCAAAATTAATTTTGATTTTGACGGACATGAAGTATAATAATTGTTCGTAGTAACTAATTCATCGTTTACATAGCGACACTTTTCCCTCCGGCGTACGGAAATGTGATTCATCGTTGACAAAGCAACGTATTTCCCTACGGCGGAGGAGAAGTAGAACTTTTCGATGATCCTATCAGTCGACATATGACGTTGTCTCTGTACGTTTGAAAAAACAATAAATTATCTATCACGTGAGTTATTGGATGTAACCTTGGATAACCTCGGGCAACTTAACAATCCCTCGGGACTTAACTCCCTCGGGATTGGAATCTTTTGCCCTCTGTAATTAACATCCTCATAACTGCCTTGATACATAAATAACTATTACATCACCCCCCCTGAAGGAGAAAGTAGTCACAAACTTATTTGAGATTTATTACTTCAAGTGAGATCACCGGAGTCAGTTTGGAAATATGAAAAAGGATTGACTCTGATTTTCTGTGATCCGTATTCACACTGTAAATAGAGAGTTCGATAATTTTTCCACAATCCTATACGGATCAATTTTCAGTTCGTCCAGTTTCTTCCTACTCAATTTATTTCCATTCTCCAGGAATACCATGTCTCCAACATTGAAGTCGAAGTCAATATGTTCACGACATTTATCGTAGATCCTTTTGTTATAGTCATGATTCTTCATCGTGTTGCTCCACATTTCCCCGGAATGTTTCAGTTCGTTTGACAAAATTGTGAGATCTTTACTATTCAACAAATATGATGGTGGGTACTGTGTCACTGTATGCACTGCGTCATTGTATTTTCGCATTTATCTAGAGCTACAATTGTCCAAAATACTTTTTTTCACCCTCATTAATTTCACACCTGACTTCATTGACTGAATTGATTTAATCTCTCATTCAGTATATTTATTATTTACTTTATTATTTGAAAGAGGTGAGTTTACAGAAGTGAGAATCAATTTGACGTTTCTTTTCATTCAGAAATTCTTCTAATTCCCTTGAGTTAATGTCGAGATTGTTTCAAGTCTGTTCGTCCGGCCGTAAGCACGATAACTCTCGAACGGAACGACCTAGAGACTTGAAATTTTCAGTGTGAGTTCAGTTCCCGAATGCCAAAGTTGATTTCGTTAATGAGCAGAATTCCACCAGGAATTCTGTAAATATAAAGATGAAATTTGGACTCGGATGAAGAATGACGTGCTCAAGCTAAATGAAAAATTTTGTCCAGATCACATGACCAGAACCATAGAAAATTATAACTTTCGAACTGAACGACCTAGAAACTTGAAATTTTCAGGATTGGTGTGGATCTCGAATGTCGTGGTCACGTTCATCAATGAGCGAAATAAGACTCGGGGTTCCGTGAATATATATATTTTTTCAACATTTCGAAACCACTGATTGGATTGGAATGATTTTCGAAGAAGATTAAGAATAATGTCTTCAAACTTCGTGTGAAATTTTGTCCAGATCGCATTATCAAGACCATAGATACAGTAGAAAATCAATAAATAAGAATTTCCCCATGTACCTCATCTCTGAGGTACAATATCTCAATACATTCCTGAAGACAAAGAATATGGAGAAACAAATATAGGGAAACTAAAAAAAGCTCTGGAGAGCTTGTCCTTGAGAAGTTTCTGCCTACAATGATCAACAATATCCTTCAATCCTCAGCAATTGAGCAATGAGTCAACGACCAAGCACCAACCGACCTACACCCCTAGCGATCATCCTTCACTCAGTCGTTAATTTCATCAACACACACACAAGCACGCAAACACTCACGCACGTCCAAACAATTCTATTCAATTACACTCACACACAGTTACATACTTTCCCACACAATTTTAAAAAAAAATTACGAAAAGCACTGCCGTGAAGCCAGGAGCTTTTGAGCGCTCGTACATGCACCTTGTAGGTGGATTCGCATTTTCCAGTTTGAGAAATCAATTGAAGGAATTTTCGACAGCTGTCAAAAAAATCCTGAAACTTAGGCGAAACTCCAGACTTCATGTCAGTGCTTCAGCTGATCAATTTCTTTTCGATAATTCGCTAGAATTTTCAACGGTATCTATGGTCTTGGTGATCCGATCTGGACAAAATTTTGCACGTAGTTTGAAAACATTATTCCCCAGCTAGATCAAATCCAATCCGATCAGTAGTTTCGAAACTATCAGGAAAAAAATAGTTTGAACGGCCATATTTACGGAACCCCTAGTCTAATTTTTCTCATTGATGAACGTGACCGCGATATTCGCGATCCAAACCCACCCTGAAAATTTCAAAATCCTAGGCCTTTCCGTTCAAAAGTTACAATTTTCTATGGTTTCTATGGTTCTGGTCATGCGATTTGGACAAAATATTGCTTTAATATATCATTCTCGATTAAAATACAAAATTTCATCTCGATCGAATCCGTAGTTTCGAAATTATCGAGAAAACTAAATTTCAAACGACCGTATTTACGGAACCCCTAGTATAATTCTGCTCATTGTTAAACGTGAACGCGACATTTCAGATCCACAGCTATCCTGAAAATTTCAAGTCTCTAGGCCTTTCCGTTCAAAAGTTAGGATTTTCTATGGTTTCTTTGGTTCTGGTCATGTGATCCGGAGAAATGTAGCTTGAATATATCATTCTCCATTAGTATACAAAATTTCGTCAGATCGAATCTGTAGTTTCGAATCCATCAAGAAAACTAAACTTCAAACGACCATATTTACGGAACCCCTAGTATAATTTTGCTCATAGATGAACGTGATCACGACATTCAAGATCCACACCTATCCTGAAAATTTCAAGTCCCTAGGCGTTTCCGTTCAAAAGTTACCATTTTCTATGGTTTCTATGGTTCTGGTCATGCGATCTGGACAAAATTTCACATGTAGCTTGAACACCTCATTCTCCATTTGAGTGCAAAATTTCATCTTGATCAAATCTGTAGTTTTGGAGTAATCAGGGGAACAACACTTTGAACGGCCATATTTACGGAACCCCTGGTGGAATTTGGCCCATTAACGAACTTAATCGAGGCATTCGGGAACTGAACCCACACTGAATATTTCAAGTCTCTAGGTTGTTCCGTTGGAGAGTTATCGTGCTTACGGCCGGACGGACGGACGGACAGACTCGAATTTTCCGACGGATTTGTCATCAGTGAGTCGAACATAGTCGATTGAGACCATTTTCGGCTCAAAATTCGAAAAATACAGACATCGTGACGAAATGATATAGCCCTCGTGTAAGTAGTACGAGCGCTCAAAAACCCCCAAGCTCCACAGGTATAGCATTCACCAGAGTCCAGACGAGGAGCAATATACAGGGTGTCCTGGAAAATGTGGGAAATCTCTCGGATTCAGATAATACATAAAAGAATAAGATGACAAGTTCCCATAATTTTTTTCCTAGCGGCCCTCCCTACAGAGATACGGCCTCGTAATTGACACCACTGGAAATTCATTTTACTAGAATAAATTTTAAACTACTTGATATAATTTGATGAAAATTTGATATGATAAACAGTAGTAAAGACCTCTCAAAATAATGCCCGTAAATTTCAATCAACTCGTTTAGTTTACCAGGGGCGGGTTAGGTTGTACATTCTAATGCTTATATTTTTAACACCTTGTATGATAGGGAGTTAAAAAAACAAAATTTGGATACCTTGAACATTAAGCCAAACAAAATGTACTCTGAGTTATTTTTTTATTTCTAGTGGAAAGAACCATGAATTCTAATTTTTGTTTGTCTGCAACAAAGGGTGATACGAAAGTTATTCAAGGAACAAAAAAGTTTTAGTTTACGTTATTGAATCCGACAAAATTACAAAGCTTCTTAACAATGCAGTTTTGGCCCAGAAAGGCACCTTAACAAAAATACATACATTTCATTGTGATGTGATAAGAAACAAATTTTGTCGGATTCAGTAACATAAACTAAAACTTTTTTGTTCCTTGAATAACTTTCGTATTACACTTTGTTGCAGACAAAAAAAATGAGAATTCATGGTTCTTTTTAATAGAAATAAAAAAATTTCTCCTCTGATTATTTTGTTTCTCGAAAACGGTTCATTTTATCGACAATGAACAAGAGTACCTTTTCTTCAGCTTAATGTTCAAGTTATCAAAATTTGTTTTTTTCAACTCCCTTTCATACAGGGTGTTGAAAATGTAAGCATCAAAATGTACAACCTAGTCCAACCCTGGTAAACTACACGGGCTAATTGAAATTTACGGGCAGTTTTTCAAGAAATCCTTACTCTTCTTCTTACTACTATCAAATTTTCATTAAATTATATAAGGTATTTTGAAATTTATTCCAGTAAAATGAATTTCCAGTGGCGTAATTTAGGAGGCCGTATCTCCGGAGGGAGGGCTGCTTGGGAAAAATATTATGAGAACTTGTCAGCTCATTCATTTATGTATTATCTGAATCCGAGAGATTTCCCACATTTTCCCGGACATCCTGTATATATACTGCTCCACTAGAGTTAGGGATATCGTATTCAATCGTTTTTAAAAGTATGTAATCTTCGAGAAAGTCGCTGTAAAATCATTTAAAACTCAATAGCAACTTGAATCGATCCAATAAAAATCAGTACGAGACATTTCGTGAATCTGGTCGCCTTTTTTCTGAAGTTTGGTTCTCTGCATAGGCTTCATGAATGTTCACATTTTGAAATGAAGTCAGTTTATCAACGGCTTCGATTTGAAACGAGTTTTCTTAAAATGCCAAGACGTAAATTAACAAACGCTGAGGCTAATAGGGCTATCGGAATGCTACAAGGTGGCCTAACTCAGGTTGTTGTAGCGGAAAGGCGCCAATTCAGCCAAAGTGTGATATCTCGACTTCGGAATAGGTTCAGGGAGACAGGTTCCGTGTTGGAAAGACCAAGGCTTGGTGGGCGACGAAAAACAACACCTGCTCAGGATCGTTTCATCACCGTTTCGGCGAGAAGAAACCCTACATCTACGTGTAGAATGCTACGAAATACTCTTCAAAATGCAGATGAGGTCCAAGTTTCCATCGAAACCATCAGAAGACGTTTGAGAGAGGTGAATCTAGGTTCTAGACGTCCATTAAGAGGGGTTCCATTAACACGTGACCATAACCGTCAAAGACTGGAATGGGCAAGGCAACATATCAATTGGAAAGATCAATGGCGTAGTGTCCTTTTCACTGATGAATCCAGATATGGGCGATTTTCAGATTTTCGAAGAAAAAGGGTATGTACAATCCCACGCATACCCCGTAATCGTCGAGAAGTCCATCCATTCCGAGGGGGTAGTGTGATGGTATGGGCCGGGATATGTTTCAACGGGCGCACAGATCTACACATTTGTCCTGGGAATATGACCGCCTTACACTATAGGGAGCATGTCATTGACAATGTTGTGCCAAATTTTCACGCTGATATTGGTGAAACTTTTCAATTTCTAGACGATAACGCTAGACCGCACCGTGCAGCCATAGTTGAGAATGCGCGCGAAGAGCTTGGTATTCCACATTTACCAATACCTCCGCACTCACCAGATTTGAATTGCATAGAACATGCATGTGATATGCTCCAAAGAAGATTAGATAATCATCAACCTACCCCAGAATCCTTAAATGACCTGAGAGAGCTTCTGCCCCGTTTACGGAACCAAATTCCTCAAGAAATGTTCAACAATCTCGTGTGTAGTATGCAAAGAAGATGTCAAGCTGTTATTGATGCCCGTGGAGGCCATACATTGTATTGATAGTCATAAAATGCTTGAATTTTCTGGGAATAAAATTTCGTTATTTTTACTCGATTTTACTCAACCACCCTGTATACGCTGCAGACCTACAGGCTAAAATTAATTTGCAACTTGAAATCATATTAATTTGAATTTTCATCACAAAAATCTTATTTTAACTATATTTTTCTGCACTTCAAGTCAATATCCCTAACTCATGTGGAGCAGTTCATATATATATATATATATATATATATAATTATATTTGTGGAGCGAAAGCCGATCTTTTAAAAAAAAGATTTTATTTACAACGGAAGATTATCCTATTCTAACAATTAGCTAGGAAGACATACACTTAATTATTGACGAACCTTTCGTCTTGGGAGGTATTTATAACATTCCTTATCTCAAATTAATTACGACAATCAGTATCGAACAGTGGGACAAATATACACCCACACACGTGGCGTGTTCAAAATGATGTGTCATCAAAATGTAACAAAGTAATATAAACATTCGAATAAGAATAGATAAGGAGTTCATCTGCAATATACAGGGTTAGCATTATGTAATTCCTCCCCACCTTGAATAAAGGTATCACCTGTAGTAGGTGTAGCTTTACAAAAAATATCTTTTCTTAAATATTTCAAAATAAAATAAGTAATAATTAATAAAATGATCACTATAACAATAAGCAAAAATATAAATCTTGAAGGCTGGAGATTCCATTGGTCCAGGTCTTCTATCTTGATATCCGGGATGTCTTCATCTTTCCGGGATTCTTCATTTGTGGAATTTGGGTTGAATAAAGTTATTTTGGGTAAAATCACGTATTTTTCTTCATTAAACGTGGTAGTTGGGACAATTTCTTTTCTCGTGTTGTTCACAGCACATTTGGTTCGTAGAATTGTCATAGGAGGCACAAAATAATGTCTTGTTTGCTGAAGACATTTTTCTAAAACATTTTTGTTTTCGATGGATAGGATATTTCCATATTCTAATAATTTTAAATCTGGGGAAAGTGCCGTTGTCGTTCTTGGACAGTTTTCGGTGTGGTTTTTCAAAATATTTCGAAGGCATGCTGGTGATTCAGCTAAGGTGTCTTGATCGCAGAGATAATCATCCTCCACTGGATGGCAAAATTTCGTTGACCATTTCAGGGTTTCTTCTTGTGAGAGTAAATAAGGATCGGTATATGGAAGGGATAAATTGTTTTGCGGTAGATAGTAAAACTTGTATAAATCATAACTTTCTTCGTATACTGTTGGGATTGATATTAAAAATAGTAATGCTTTCTTTTTGAAAATTACTTTCGTATGACATATCTGATAATAATCTTTCAGATGATGTAAAGGTATTATCGTCACATTTTTTATTAATTCAAGGAATTTTGAATAAGGTAAAATTGATTCATGTAAAAGATGTAATCTTGCAAAACTCACTGCGGTTGCAATTTCATCTAGAATATTTTTGATATCTTTGAGTTCAAATGTCAGGAGATGCATGTATTGAATTTCTTGTATTGCTGGTATAACTTGAAGCAATTTAAGGTTTTCTGACATTCTCTGAAATTTTTCAATATACTTATTTTTAAGGTCATTTACGACTGTTGCGATCTGTTTTTGATTTCTTATCAAAACTCTTTCATTTTTTTGAATACTATCAAAATAGTTTTTATATAATTCTTCGTCATCGGAATCTAACGTTCCGAATAAAATCTTTGAAATCTTTCCTCCTAAGTTAATGAGTCCTCTTTTAACTCTAATTTTCTCATTCAACAATTCTTCCATGGTATTGATATTAATTTCATTAGTATGCTGTAGATACTTAAAATTGGCTGTTTGGGCAAAATTAGATTTTGACTTTTCTAATTTAATTATTTCTTTCTGATAATTAAGAATCAATTCTTCGATTTTATTTAAATCTACGTGATATATCAATTGAAGATTTTTATGTGTGACATACGCTTTTCCTAATGCGATTGGTAATATGTTGCTTTCAATTGGAATGATATCCATACATGATACGATAATTATTTCGAATAATATCGCGAGGATGACGTATAGATCCATTATCTGCAACAAAATTTTGAACTAGTTTTTTCTTTGCTTAAGAATTTTCTTATGATAAATGTGTTTATTTTTATTATCCTGAATGCGTAAATTATCAATTTCACGAGCATTAACCTTTTTAAATGCTGGGTCCAATTTTCTCGTTATTGGATTTTTAATATAAGTAGGATTTTTATTTAAGGGGCGACTTTCTTTTGCTGATCGTTTTTCATTCGTTTTTTCCAAACGCGCAATATTTTTCTCTTTATTCTTTTCTAATTGATTTGCAATCTCATTAAGATTGTCTATGTAATTTTCCACGTAATCTTGAACTTGTTCGTTATGTGTACGTTCAACTGGTAAAGAGTAATTTGAATCTGCTTTAATAATTTGCAGAGGTGTCATTTCTAGACTTGAATGATTCGAATTATTATAACTTAATAAAGCTTGGGAAAGTCTGCTTGGAAAAGTTGAATTCCTACTTTCAATTGTTCGCAATTGTTCTATCAGTGTAGAATGAAATCTTTCTACTAATGCATTCGAATTGGGATTATAATTTGTAATATAATGAATTTCAATTTTATGGATTTTACAAAAATCCTGGACTACGCCATTTAAATTCTAATCCATTGTCACACGTTATTTTATTAGGAATGCCGTAATGGCTAAAATACATCAATAATTTATCTACAATTTCAATTCCTGTCTTTTGTAGAAGTGGGTAACATTGACCTAATCTTGAAAAAGAATCTATTATACTCAGACAATACGTTTGATTGAATCTTATTGTATCACAATAAATGTGAGTGAAAGGTTTCGATCCAATTGGGTTTGGTCTAAATTGTAATTCAATGGGAGTTCGTTCATATTTGCTTTTTTGACATATTTCACAAGAATTTATAAAGCTTTGAACATCTTCGTTCATGTTCGGCCAATAATATTTTCGTTTTAAACTAATTATATTTTCTCGTAAACCACGATGAATAGACTTTGTCTCGTGATACTGTTGAATTCGAAGAAGCTGTTCTTCCTTATCTTCAACATCTTCTACGTATGTTCTAGAAATTTTCAAATTTAACGTTTTATAATCAAACTTATTTTGTAAAATATTTATTAGAGGTTTCTCTAATTCGGGCGAAGCAAAATATAAAGTATACGACTTTTTTGGTTGAATATACTCTTTGACAAATTTGAATAAGTCAGTATTTATTGAGTTTATCATTACTCGAAATCTGAGCTTTTCTCCGAAAGGTTTAGTTTTCGTAACACTATAATTCGGGGATGATTTTAATATTATCTGCAAAGGGGCTGCATTTAAACTTCTTTCTGTATAGGGAAGTTCTAAAATAGGATTCTCAATGTTACTATGGACAGTAATATCGTCTGTCTCTAAATCAATAAAATCTTCGTTTTCATTATTATCATTATCATTATTATCATCGTCTGGATCCAATAGGGCCAAACATTCATCTAATTCTTCCGTAGTGATTTGATTTGCAATTGATAACAAATCATCTTCGATTCCGTTTATTTCAATATTTTCGTAATAATCTATGTCTGTGGCATTTGCCATTGAATCATTATCGATTCTGTTCGTTTCTTCGAACGTATTGATCTCTATCATTGGATCATTTTCAAATTCATTAGTATTTCCTCCGATATTCCGATTCGGTAAGGAATATACAATTATCTTTATATTAGATTCCGCAAAAATATATTTTATCATATTTGAAATAATATGCCAGTCTAATTTATCTAGACCGCATGCAATTCTGGGTAAAGCTAAGTATTTGTCATTATTATATTGACACAATTCTCTGAGATATAATATTGATTGAAAAACGGTTTCATATTCCGGTTTATGAAAATACGAATCTTTCGTGATTAAATAATAAATGTTTCGATCATTTATTTGGATCATTGCTACTTCTCCTAGTAGCTTATTTTGAGATTTTAAATTATCTATTTGACCAAATTTATTTTTAAATTGGAGGGCTACACCTCTGTTCATGCGAAAATCACGCGAAACGCAATGTGCTAACGCATAATTCTTTGGGGCTTTAAATAAATCACCTGTTTTTTCAATTATCTTAGGGGAATCTTCAATATTTTTCAATTCATAATTTTTTTCAAAATCTTTATAAGTCAATTTATTATCTGACTCTATTATAATTCGACTGAGAGCATCAGCATTATTAGTTGAACCTTTTTTATAACGAATTTCATAATCAAATTCTTCTAGTTTTATCCGCCAGCGCATAAGGCGGGAATTCGGTTCTTTTAATGAAAATAACCATATTAAGGGTTTGTGATCCGTATAAATAGTAAATCTCTTTCCATAGAGATAGGGGCGGAAATTTTTGCACGACCAGATCACAGCCAGTATAACTCCTTCTCTATTGTGGAATAACGAGTCTCAGCTGGGTTAAGGGTTCTACTCGCAAATGCTATAGGAAGGTCGTTCGGAACTTCACCTTGAGATAAAACAGAGCCTATCGCGAAACCTGACGCATCAGTTGTAAGAACGAATGGCTTATCGAAATCGGGGTATCTCAATACAGGGTGATTCAATAAATTTCTTTTACATATTTCGAACGCTTCGATATATTTCGGATCATCAATATTAATTTTAGAATCTTTCTTCAAACATGAAGTTAAGGGTTTCGTTATCTTTGCGAAATTAGGGATACATTTTTTATAATATCCTACGAGTCTAAGAAATGATTTTATTTCTTTAGGAGTTCTAGGAATTGGAAATTCAGCAATTGCTTTCAATACTTTTGAATTAGGTACGATTCCTTCAGGAATATTATTATCATTTGTTTCAATTTCATTCTCAAAGGAACATTCATTTAATTGAATTTTCAGATTATCCGCTTTAAATGCTTCTAAAATATTTTGGATATCTGCTAAGTGTTGGTTGATCGTATCAATTTTATGTTTTATTATATTTGAAAACTCAGGATCCATTGGGATATTTCGGGGTTTCTGACATACTTGCTGATAATAAAAAGGGATTTGACAATAATTATTAGTCAATAATTGATTTTTAAAATCTAAATTAAGTCCATATTTATTCAAAAAATCTGCTCCTATAAGACCATCATAATTCTTATGGAACTTGTATACGACAAAGGGATGAAAATCATCAATTTGAAATTCAGGGAATAAAGGTATTAAAACTTTTTCATTTGCAATTTGTTTTTTGAAACATGCAGTTAGTGTCGTAGATTCATTAAAAATATTTTTAGGGAAATTATTATACGCGAATTCTGGATCAATAAGACAAACTGAACATCCACTATCAATTAAAAGTTTACATTTAGGATTTTGGAATTGGATATAGGGGAGTTGGTTTGTGTTATCTAACGTATTATTTAAGTCAATGAGTCGTTCATGGCACGATCTCGAAAATTTTCATTTAAATATTTACTGGAATTATTACGTTCTGGATATGAACGTTCGTTAAAATCACGTTTTTTGAATCTCGGGTCTTTCGAAGTAGACGCAATATTAGTTAATTCATAATGATTGAAGAATTGTCTCTGGGGACTTTGTTGATATTGGGTAGAATAATTAGATCTCTTCTGGGGATAATTCCTTGTCTGAATCGACATTTTTTCAGGGGGAGATTGTATCCTTTGATTAGGATGAGGTTTAAAAACATTCTCATTTTTACGTTCATTATTAGAGGTATTTGGATTATTTCCAAAGACTTGACGATTTGTCGGGAAATAAGTTTTTACTTGTCTTTGTTGGAAATTAATCGGTTGAGATGGGAATCTCGGTTGGGAATTATTTGGATGAAAATTTCTTTGATTATTTTGACTTGATTGATTATTATGAGGAAAACTTCTATAATTATTAGTTGGGAAGTTTGCTCGATTATTATTTGGGAAATTATTTTTATTAGTTTGAGTGAAATTCTTCTGATTTTGTTGAGGAAAATTCCTCTGATTATTTTGATTTTTATAGTGCATATAGGGTTGTTGATAAAAGTAGTAATCTTGACGAATAAAATTTACTATATCGTCATAGTTCATAATTCCATGACCTCTAAGGGCTGTTCTTAATTCGGGGTTAATATTATAGAGCAGATCTCTAGTTGCTACTCGTGACGCAATATTTTTTTCTTGATCCTTTTCAAGAATCGGTAAATTCGACAATTCGACTTGCGAATCGTATTTATTTTTTAAATCTACTATTCTTTCGAGAAAATCTAAATCATTCTCATTACGTATTCTTTGGGCATTCTGGAGATCCCAAAACAAAACTGTGAGGCTTATTTTTTCCTCAAATCTTAACTTCAAAAATTCTTTCAAGTTAAACCAGTTATCTGTAATTCTCTCATTGGAACTTACGATTTCACTGGCATTTCCTACCAATTTACTCTTTATTATATCGATTATCGCTTCATTTAATAACGCGTCGGCAGATTGGAACCTATTATAAAATCTTTCGCAATGATTCAAAAATCGTGCGAGATTTGCAGGATTACCATCAAATGGTACAATTGACTTTGAAAATAAATCAATTAATTTAAGTCTATCAAACATATTTGGTTCTGGTGCGACTGCCATCTTATTCGTATTCGTATTCTTCCGGCCTTTAAAATGCTTTACGGAAGTAATCTTGAAAAATTATATTGTACTTAGAAAATAATTGTATTCGGTTTTTTATTTTATAAGAAACCTAGGAAAAACTCTGGTAATCGGTTTTTTGTATTAAGAAACCTAGGAAAAACTCTGGTAATCGGTTTTTTATAAGAAACCTAGAGAAAACTCCCACAAGTTTTACGCTCAAAACCGTGGGAAAAGATTGAAGACTTTGGACCAGGGTCAGTGACTGGGAATAAAAAAGTGTTTCTAGATAGGATTCTCACCACGTTGTTTTTCTGGAGTCGTTGTAGACGCTACCCACACAATCAGGGCTCCAAACGGCTTTTCTCCTCGTTGTTGCTGGATTTGGCACCTTAACAGTTGAAACTGAAAGTTTTTGGAAGTTCTTAGCGCGGCGATAACTACGATTTCACGCTCGAAGTTTCGAAACACAGTTCTTCACGAAAACCGGCACAATCCCATAACCTCGTCGCCAATTATATTTGTGGAGCGAAAGCCGATCTTTAAAAAAAAAGATTTTATTTACAACGGAAGATTATCCTATTCTAACAATTAGCTAGGAAGACATACACTTAATTATTGACGAACCTTTCGTCTTGGGAGGTATTTATAACATTCCTTATCTCAAATTAATTACGACAATCAGTATCGAACAATGGGACAAATATACACCCACTCACGTGGCGTGTTCAAAATGATGTGTCATCAAAATGTAACAAAGTAATATAAACATTCGAATAAGAATAGATAAGGAGTTCATCTGCAATATACAGGGTTGGCATTATGTAATTATATTTATTGTCATGGAAATCCAAGAATGAAAAATAAATTCAAATTAGATCACCAAAATTCAAGAATTTTCTTTCAACATCGTATAAATTATAGTAAAATGAATTTTTTTTAAGAGGATTCAGAATGATTTAATAGTTACCATAGAAATCTATTGAATGATTAGAATTAAGGAAGCCAATTATTTGGACAATTGTGAAAAGTCAGAATGAAAATGGATCTTTCAAAAGAGTTATTGAATTGGATGGAGCCTGATGGAATGGATATTAATTAACAACTCAATATCAACGAAATTTGATGGAAATATCAACTTTATTGGAAGAAGGAAAGAGATCTGAAAGATATTGATCTCATCATAATTTTGGAGTCCAGGAATTTTATTGTCAATTACAGACAAGACAGGAGGTGTTGAGGAACTTTAGTTACACTCTGTGAGTGATTTATAATTCAGAGTTTTCATTTTATTAGAATTAGTTTATTAGTTTAGGTATTATATTAGTTTTAGGTTCTTTTGAAAGTTTGGGTATTTTTATAGAATGAGATTATAAGTTGTTGTAAAGAAAAATTATTTTACTTGTGCACCTTGAGAACTCTCTTAAAAAGAGTCACGAGAAAAATAGAAGAAAAATTGAAAAAGAAAATTATAAGAATATTGTTAGTGGTTCTTTCACAAAATTTAATATTAAAAAATATCAAAAAATTGAACCATAACAATATATATACTAGTAGATACTTTTCTTGCACTAAATATTTATAATATTATATTAATGGTATTTCTTGAGTTTTGAGTGTTTCAAATTATAGGTGGAATTTGTTCAAATTAAAATGTTCTTTATTAACATCACATACACGTGTTTCGGTCGTCAAATTGACCTTTTTCAATGTCTCTAAGTTATTATGAGTTGGTATTTTTAAAATCATAAAACATTAATTCAAGTATAAATAGTTGTTATTTCTGTTTCCTAAGATGTTCGGGTGGAAACAATGTATCTTGTATCTTGTAGCAAATTTAATGGCGTTCCCAGATATGTGGTCAAATTTGAGAATGGAAATTACTTCAATATTCAATCATAAAGAGCTTCGCAATAGAGCAAATTAAGTTTGGAATATTTCTACTTTTTCGTTGTTATCTTGTTAGCCATGATATTAGGGCAAAAGTCAAGGGGCAAGCACGAAAGTTGATATTATGTCATTCGAAAGCACACTAACTGAGGAATTTTTTGGTGTTCATAATTAATGATTTTTCAACGATAAAACTATTGGAAAAATATGACTGATTTTGTTCACTTCAGAATCTTGATATTCAAATCCTTAAAACGCCCGTTGTAAGAATTTTTTTGGCAGACAAAAAGTCATATCTTGTTGCAAATGTAATGCCGTTTCCAGATATGTGGCCAAATTTGATGATGCTACAAGGATAACTGATTTTATGGAAAAACTTGAAATAGGTACTTCGTGAAAACAAGAAATGTTAAATTGAAGAATAACCGTCAAACATTTTGACCATGTGTTATATGACATTTTCTGTTGCGAACCCCTCAGTTCAGTGAAATTAGGACATGTTGCAGTCATCGGAAGGAACGTTAAATACAATATGAGCCATCATTCTAGCTGAACATGTACCTCCGGACACGGCCAGAGGTACAAGCATGTCTGTGTCCAAAGGTACACGAAAGGACAAGCTGAAGAAAAATATCTAATGAACATTAGTCGGTTATAATTTGATGCAAACTATGGCAAAGAAATAATTCTTCAATATATATACTTTCCATATTTATTTATAGTTAGTTCAAATAAATTGTAATTTTTAACCATTAATTCAGATTAACTTTAGGAAAAAATTTACTTTTCGCTCTGTTATCCTTGATGTGACTTTGGGCTACACCAACATCAACAAAATGACAGACGCACACGTATAGTTTTTTCGGTTGTAAAAGAAGTAGTGGAGACTAATTTCTGAATAATTTCAAACTAACGCAGTGTTCCGATATTTGTAGTGTCCAAAGGTTGAAGCATCTTAAGGTATACCTATATATATTTCTTAATAACCAGCCAGTCAAACCTGCGCCAGAAAATTTATCTCAAACTTGTAACCTTAAGTTCAATAACTTCGTGAATGTTTTTCCACTAAATAACACTGATACCTTACCTTACCTTACCGTACCGACTTTTTTTCAATACCAATTACTCTGATCAGAAAACGATAAAAATTTCTGAATATACCTCACGAATACCTGGATTCCGGATATAAAAAAAAAAATTCTGGTTCAAAAGCACGTGAAATATGAAAACAATACTCGTTTTCTAGGTTCGGAATTAACCAGCAGGGGGCGTTTAGACATTTGGAATCGCGAATGGCCGAATCGGGTTCGGAAATTATGATTATTATGTCAGCTTTCTCCAACTGAACTGTTTCGCCACCTATGCACAATCTGGTAAAGCTATGTTCATTCCAACAGATTCCTCTTCTGACAGCCAATATTTATTCAATCGAAACCAACAGACGCATTCGTAATGCCTCAGAGGCTGAGCTATTTGGAAAAAAACGTGACTTCCGGCCGCTAACAGGAAATATTTACATACCTACCTTGCCCATTGAATTTCAACGAGACAAGCACTTCTTTTTTGGGCGCTTGCTTCTATAAACAAGAGCGTTATCATTACACAAAATGTCTGTAATTTTCATCAATGAACATGATACCTTTGAATGAAAAGGACTATAGTTTTGACATGTTCTAGGCATATTCGAGGTATGAATGCGTCGGTTAAGATCGTAAATGGGCAAAATTTGCCGAAGGTTCTCGTAGATATAGCCATTTGAATCTTTTTAAGCACTCGTTTTAACTTACACGAAGGCTACATCATTTCGTCACGATGTCTGTTTTTTCGAATTTTGAACCGAAAATGGTCTCAATCGACAAGGTTCGACTCACTGATGCCGAATCCGTCGAAAAATCCCTGGTCGTATACACGATAACCCTCGAACGGAACGACCTAGAAACTTGAAATTTTCAGGGTAGGTTCGAATCTCGAATACCGCGGTTAAGTTCGTTATTGGGCAAAATTCAACCTGGGGTTCCGTAAATATGATCGATTGAAATTATTGAATAAAAAATCCTTAATCCTTGTCTTTCTGTAACCGTAGATTCGGCATAATTGGACAAAAAGCTGCTGTCATTCTTTTGACACCTGTCAAAAATTTCTTCGATCGGTCTCTCAAACTGAAAAATGCGAATCTACCTACAAGGTGGATGAACGAGCACTCAAAAGCTCCTGACTTTACGACAGTGATTTTCTCGGTTTTTATCTGAATGTTTCGAAAAATACTGATCCAAATAAACTGACTGTTATCGAAAGACCAAGTACAACCTATACGAGTATTTTTTTCACTTATGTTTCAGAACATTTATGAAACATGATATAAGTTCAAATTTGGATCATTTTCATCTACAGAATACTTTTTGAGCGCTCGTACTACTTACACTATATCATTTCGTCACGATGTCTGTATTTTTCCAAATTTGAGCCGAAAATGGTCTCAATCGACTATGTTCGACTCATTGATGACGAATCCGTCGGAAAATTCGAGTCTGTCCGTCCGGCCGTAAGCACGATAACTCTCTAACGGAACAACCTAGGGACTTGAAATTTTCAGTGTGGGTTCAGTTCCCGAATACCTCGGTTGAATTCTCTAATGGGCCAAATTCCATCAGGGGTTCCGTGAATATGGCCGTTCAAAGAATTGTTTCCCTGATTTCTTGAAAACTACAAATTTGATCGAGATGGAATTTCGCACTCAAATGGAAAATGAGGTGTTCAAGGTACATGTTAAATTTCGTCCAGATCGCATGACCAGAACCATAGAAAATTGTAACTTTTGAACTGAAACGCCTAGGGACTTGAAATTTTCAGGATAGGTGTGGATCTCAAATGTCGTGATCACGTGCATCTATGAGCAACATTATTCTAGGGGTTCCGTGAATATGGTCGTTTGAAATTTAGTTTTCCTGATAATTTCAAAACTACAGATTCGATCGTGACGAAATTTTGTATGCTAATGGAGAAATATATGTTCAAGCTACATTTTACCAGATCACATGACCAGAACCATAGAAACCATAGAAAATCATAACTTTCGAACGGAAAGGCCTAGGGACTTGAAATTTTCAGGATAGGTGTGGATTTTAAATGTCGCGTTCACTTTTATCAATGAGCAGAATCATACTAGGGGTTCCGTAAATACGGTCGTTTGAAATTTTGTTTTCTCGATCATTTCGAAACTACGGATTCGATCGAGATGAAATTTTGTATTTTAATCGAGAATGATATATTAAAGCAACATTTTGTCCAGATCGCATGACCAGAACCATAGAAACCATAGAAAATTGTAACTTTTGAACGGAAAGGCCTAGGAACTTGAAATTTTCAGGGTGGGTTTGGATCGTGAATATCGTGGTCACGTTCATTGAGCGAAATTAGACAAGGGGTTCCGTAAATATGGTCGTTCAAAATATTATTTTCCTGATAGTTTCGGAACTATCGGATTGGAATGAAATTATCCACCTAGCTGAGGAATAATGTATTCAAACTACGTGCAAAATTTTGTCCAGATCGCATCACCATGACCATAGATACCGTAGAAAATTCTAGCGAATTATCGAACAAAAATTGATCAGCTAAAGCACTGACATGAAGTCTGGAGTTTCGCCTGAGTTTCAAAATTTTTTTGACAGCTGTCGAAAATTCCTTCAATTGATTTCTAAAACTGGAAAATGCGAATCTACCTAAAAGGTGCATGTACGAGCGCTCAAAAGTTCCTGCCTTCACGGCAGTGCTTTTCGTAATTTTTTTCTAGTATATTATACTTAAATCTCAATTTCACAGATTTTGCTGGTTAAGAGGGGCTGCCTTTTAGCCCTCGTTATCCTGCTGAAGTTTTGTAAAATGAGTCACTTAAAAATTCAACTGTTCCACGTTGAAATAAAATAGAGTTTTTTGACTAGTATCGAACTTTAATATATTCTGTGGTTCCATCGCTAGAAGTTCATAAAAATAACACACTGACGGCCGGTTTGGTTGACAAATTCTCTGGTTATTTAACGAGCTTAGTTCCATAGTCTCGATACAATGTCACCCCGTCTCAAATGAAAACAATTCCAGTTATTCGCACTTCAGAAAGGAAATCAGTGATGATTAAGATCCAATAATAAATGAAGAAAATAGATTTCGAATTTTTAGTCAATTCAGGAAACAACCCACCAAAATCAAAAACTTATAACATTATTATATTCTCAAAGGGGGTTCACATAATAAAAAATACGAATTTTTGAAACTAATTAGTATATAGTATTTAATTGGAATTTATGTAAGAAAATTTGTAGAAATGCAATTCGGAATCATAATCTGAACAGAGTGAATCAAGAATGATTCATACCACGGAAAATTTGATTAAAAAAATTTATTTCTGAAAGTTGAGAGAGTTGATCAAAAAACGTGAGTGGAAATAAGTCGTTCAAAAAGTTTTGGTTCGAAATCGGTTTTGGAAGAAAAAAAACATCAGAATTCATATTTAAAACCTTACCAAAAAGAAATACAAGGGCAATTTGAAAGCACGAAAATTCAATTTCCAAGTTTCAAGAATATAAGGGCAGCCAGTGTTCTCATAAGGAAAAGTGAAGAAAAATACTTTGGACAAAGTTTTTCTACGTGAGTGCACTCATTGTTCTTTAGTTGAATGTATTCATTTTAGTTTCATTTGATAGTTAGAGTTAGTCTTATAAAATTTAATTGTTGATAAAATAATTGTGTACACATATTTTTTTCGAATTGTTCATCTTGGAACCCTCCTTGAGAAAGAGTTTCGGGCTAATTTATTTATCAAATACAATATTGCACAGAATTATCAAAAATTGTTAATGGATTTGAATTATTCTCAAAATTAAATAAATTTCTTCAAATTTAACATTAGACCCATTACAATATATACAGAGTGTTTCGAAATTCGACGTGAACCTTGGAGGACGTGTTAATATGACCTATTTTCTGTCGTTTGAGCCATATTTATTGATATCCAAAAATCAACAGTTTACGAGTTAGTCCATGTGATTTTGAAAAAATTACTGACCTTACCTCATTTTTCGTCAATTTTTTTAACGTTGACCATGTCTGATTATAATTTCGGATTATTTTTATCAGAGAAGGATATGTTATGTATGGAAAAAGAGAAAATATGCTGTAAAAGATGTTGAAAAAGAATTCGTATGACTTAAAAGTTGGTATATATATGAAGAAAGGAATAGTTAATTTCTAATACCCATTCGCCTGCAACTTGCGAATTCCACAATTTATGTAAAACAAAATTATTTCAGAAACTTGCCACCTTCCTTCTTTATTTCCTAAAAAAGTTTTCGTCAGAATGCAGGCACTAGTTTCGTTTCAGCAGAACTTTTTATAAACAATCTTTTGAATGCCCGGCATAAAAAATAGTGGAGAAAATAATAAAGAATTTTTGAGAACAAAAATGAACAGTTTTTTGGTTTCCTTGTTGACAGGCACTATCTCCTCTGTCCCAGAGGAGAAGGCACTTTTTTTTTCTTAGCGCGTTTCCGCAGTTTTAAGAATCTCCGTCAAAACTTTCAGCCGACTCATGAGGCTGTTGATGAAGTCCTTCTGTTCTTTTATAATCCGATCTTTTTCGATTTCATCATTAACTTCTTCTATTTCAATATCCATATCGGATATTTCTTCATCTGACAAGTTTTCTGCGTCGCATTCTCTGTCCTCATTTGCAGAGTCGTATTCCGACATTTTGTCGGAATGAATCCATAAACAACACTTGAACATCATTTTCTTTTCACTAAATTCACATTTGTCTTTTCAATGTGAAATAATCTGTGGAACCATAGATCTAAATCTGGACTCGACACAGTAATCTTCGATTTTTATCACTTCTATACGAGACCATCTAGAATTCATTAAGAAACGATCTGTTTCCACTACGGAGCAATATTAATAGGCGATTAGTCTTCTATAACGGGGCGTCACACAGGCTCAATAAACTCTGTCGGTATCTCATTAGCATGTGTCGTTGCAGCGTATGAAGTGTGTCTTCGTGTCGCTCCGTATAAACTGAAAATTTACTCAGCAAAATAAGAAATATTTGTTGGGATCAAGTGTACTTCGAGATTTGTTGAATTCGTACAAGGTTCAGAATGCCTCCAAAAACAACAGGAGATGTAAGAAGTGCTGTAAAAGATTCTCTTCGTGAACTGCTCTGCGATGAAGAATTCATTGATAAGGTACTAGCCAAGGTCGAGACAAAACTGGCGACCATCCAAAAAACTGTCGATAAACATACCGATGCGATAAGGATTCTTGAAGATAAAATGGAGAGATTTCATCAGAACGAAAAGGTAAACAATATATGTGTTTACAACTTGCCGGAGGAAGAGCATCGAAGAACGGAGGAAACGTTCATCCAACTTTGTAAAAATAAGATGAATATCGAAATACCGCAAGAAAACATCGTTACATGCTACAGGATTGGCAAAGACAGTCGAAAACCACGGCCAGTTATTATAAAATTTGAGCAATATGCAATGAAAAAAATGGTACTGAGGAATGTTAGTAAACTGAAGGGAACCGAGGTGGGCATTGCGGAGGATTTGGTGAAGGGTCGTCTACTTCTTTAATGTTCGGCACAAGAAATAACTAACAGACAAAGTGTTTTCACTAGATATGGAAATGTTTACGTGAGGAAAAATGAGGGAATACACAAGATAAGTGATATTGAATTTCTGAAAAACTTGGTTGAATGAATTGTATTGTGAATATTTTGACTCTGTTATTCGCATCATCAGATTCCAACTGTATTTCGGTTTAAAAAAAAAAAATTGGGGTGATATAGTGGCATTGCTGATCTACCTAAAGCAGAATTTCTTTTTTTTTGGATTATAGTGATGAGCTGGGGCAGTATGGTGGGCGGGACTCGAGGGTAATTGATGATTTTGTGGAGGTTCGTAGGATTTTTGAAGGTTCAGATAGATTGAATATAGTTCATTTGAATATTCGTAGTCTCCATAGGAATTTGGATGAGCTATTAATATATTTGCATGAAATGAATCATGATGAAATAGATATTTCAGTTTTATCTGAAACCTTTCGCATTGAGAATTTGGATAGATTTCGTTTACCTCACTTCGATATATTTTACATCGATTCGAAGTTTAACAAAAATGATGGCTGTGTAATTTATATAAAAAAGTTGTTTAATGCTTCATCAAATGTAATTGAGTTAACGGAAATAAATGTAATCAGATGTACTTTCGCACTAAATAATGAACTTTTTGGCATCACTGGTATTTATAGACCGCCTTCTACTAGGTTGGATGATTTTTTACATGTTATTGACTTTCAGATTGAGCAGAAATGAGATATTGGTAGGAGATTTGAATATAAATATAATGAATGAAACTGATCTCTCTGTTACAAAGTAAGTACTTGAATATGATGGCAATGGGCGGATTTTTTCAGTGTATAAACAAACCTACAAGGGTAACCACTAATTCTTCTACATGTATCGATCACATGTTTGTGAAGTTGGATAATATAAACATAAAAACAAACCAACTCGAATCGGCGGTGTTTCGAAGTTCGCTACCTGATCATTATTTCACTATTTTGAGTATCAGTCTACCAGATAACATGAAATCAATTCCTCATGAGCAGGTCAAGTTCAATAAAATAAATTATGTTGATTTGAAAAAAGATTTAGGAAATGAAAACTGGAAGGAAATTCTTGAGAATAATAACGATGTTGAAGCGGCTTACACCGGTTTTATAAAAAAACTAAGAAAATTCATTGATAAGAACACCGAGATCGAGAGACCGAGATATCTAGCAAGAATCGTAAAAGAAAACCATGGATTACTCAGGGTATTTTAAACTCAATAAAACTCAGAGTTGCAATGAAGAAAAGCCTTATTCAAAACTCTTTTAATGATCCTATTGAATGTTCGGAATATAAACGTTTTAGGAATCTTGTGAATAAAGTTATTAGGTGTGCAAAAAACGAATATTATAAATGTAGAACTACTGAGGCAAAAAACAATTATAAACAGATCTGGGATTTGATTAATGGTGCTACTAATTCACCGAAAAAGGAAAGAATTCAGAATCACAAATTGAATATAAATCATTCCCAGATAACAAATGAAAGAGAAGTAAGTAATGCGTTCAATGACTTCTTCATCAACATAGGAAGATCAATACAGTCTGAAATTACGAATTATCTCGAAAGTAACAACTTACTTTATAACAAACAGTTTGGCTTCAGAAATAATAGGAATACCGAAGACGCGATATTAGAACTAGTGAAAGAAATACATTCCAATTTAAGAAACAAGAAAAAGAATCTTGGTGTATTCATGGATCTAGCTAAGGCTTTCGATACTGTCTCACATGAGATGCTTTTCGATAGAATTGAGGAAGTGGGAATAAGGGGTGAGCCACTGAATTTACTGATCAACTATTTAACAGACAGAAGTCAGTGTGTCAAAATTGGAGATATACTTAGTGAAATGCAGACGATAAATACAGGTGTGCCTCAGGGTACAGTTCTGGGACCCCTTCTCTTTCTCGTCTACATAAATAACATCGGCAAAATCTTCGAAGAATGTAGCGTTATAGCATATGCTGATGACACGGCTCTGTTATTTTCTGGTGATTCTTGGAACGAGGTCTATGAGAAGGCAGAGAGAGGCGTTAGTGCTCTCTATGCCTGGCTAAGTGAAGGTCTCCTGGCTTTAAACTTTACAAAAACCTTTTTTATGACTTTCAGTGCTTCATTAACTGATCAACCAACACAGACCACAATAAAAATTCATAATCTCCGGTGTACACAAAGTATTTGCAATTGCCCCCAAATCAAAAGAGTTGATAAAATGAAGTATCTAGGTATATTTTTAGATCAGAATCTGAAATGGGACGAACACCTTGCATTCTTGAATAAAAAAATCAGAAATATTATCTATAAGTTCTTCCAATTGCGTGAAATATTAAATGAGGAGATGCTCAACGTCTTATACTACTCATTGGTCGAATCAAATTTGAGATATTGCATTGCTGTGTGGGGGGGAGCCTACAATAACGTATTCAGAATAGTTATGACTTGCCAGAATTTGATCCTGAACATTATGTATAGAAAGCCCTTCAACTGCCATTCTATTGATCTTTATAGAAACTGTAATATACTGAGAGTTAGGAATTTGTATGTACACGTTGTTGTAAATTATATAATTAAAGTAGATCAAATCCAATATGGGAATCGATTTTATAACACGAGACATGTCGATCAAAATAACTTGCCGGTGCCTATGATGCCTACTGATTTATGTCAAAGATTCTTAACTTATTATGGACCTAAATTATTCAATAAACTGCCAAAAGATATAAAAGCTCAGTCAAACTCAAAAGGATTCAAAACCATCTCCAAGAAATTCTTACTTCAAAATCAGGAATACTTCAGTGATATGTTTTGAAATTAGAAACTTATAATGAATTTTTTGTTTTGGATTGTACCCTGCTTGCCTACCATGCTCTTATCGGTCTCATCATTGCTCTTTCGTTCACTTTTGGGTGGTGATTTTTGGGGAATTTCGGTCGGCACACAAGATAGAATCTTAGGCTGACTGGAATCCCTTGAAGTTTACAGAGCGGTTTAATAGCTATTGTAGTTATGAATTAATTATTATTGTTTAGACTGCCTGTAATTGAATTTATTTGATTTATTACTTGTTCAATAATAAAATTGAATTGAAATTGAATTTAATCTATGACTAGACTACCTGGGTAATAAAATCCGTTAGTTCAGTTGGCACACATGCGCACTGCTCAATACGTCTGCACTCATCGAGAAGTCAATCGCTACATAATTTTGGAGTTTTTTCAAAGTAAGTTGATACCTTATTATAGGTAGAATCACGGAGTGTGCCACATCTACTTTTTATCGTTTGAAATACCCGAGAGGTGAACAACAAACTAACCTGTGTGTGTTTATATGGAAAAAGTGTGAAATATTTGTATAATTTTAAGTCATTCATGTATCGAAAGTGATATATTTAGATAATCATTTATGGACAATTGTTTCAAATAAACTGTACGATCTGAGCATGTAGCGGATTGTAAGAGGTAATGTGGGAATAAGATCACGAAAAATGTGCTCTGTTCCTCAATGCTCATCATATAGTCCTTCTGAAATTTCTTTGCATAAATTGCCGTTGAATCCTAAGGCAGTTAAAAAATGGCAGACTACCTTGGGAAGAATGGGAAGATGGGAAACCTATCTCAAAGAATATGTTAGTTTGCAGCAAGTACTTCCTGAGAGATTTTCTATAATATAGTGGTCATTTGCTATCACATTAACGTTCATTCACACAATCAAACGAAGTGGTTATCTCGACTTTCACAGGCATTATTATTAATCCCGCAATCTTAATAATTTTGATCCCTCTCGGCCCGCCATCTTGTGATTTCAGCCGTCTCGCGGTTCGTGATTTTTCCCTATTATTGTGAATGTTTTGCTGGAAAAGATTAATTCAGATAGTGAAGATGAATTATTGAGTAAACCTTCAGGAATAAGACAGTCAGCCAATGTTCACAGAATTTATTGCCCGAAAAATCCCAAAACAAATATAAAGGCGTTTACAACAATTTCCAAGGTGGTGCAGCAAAATCAATATTGAGTCATTGTTTACAGAGAATGTATATTTCAGTGAATTATTCCTAAATATAAAGCATTGACCCTATGGACTTTCTACTCCATGCTCGCCTTCGGCTCATGCTGCAAACTTAATCTGCGTGTGTTATGACCTGCATTACCGCTCGTTAAATAATATACTATTATTGTTCCTCTGAAAGCAATATCACTCCCTTGGAAGTCGGTGGCGACTTTTTGGCAGGTCCATGATATGGGAATGTATTCGCGGACGGTTAACCTATAATAGACCCTGCATTGTTTCATTACATAATTTAAAAGAGTCTTAAGGCCCTTTCAGATGAAGAAAGTTTCTCGACTCGAATGTAAGATATCGAAAGGATATAGAGAAACTCTCACCATGCAAACAATCTCGTTTATCGCCTTCTACGAGGGCGCTTATGTCGGTTATTGCATGCAATAATCGCGTACGATTTCTTGCCCCAAAACGTGCGAGAAACTTTCTCCATCTAAATGGGCCTTTACGGAAATCTTATGAAGAAATTGTCTTCTACCGATCCAGGAGTGGATCATTATTTGTTCCATGTTTGTGTCGATGAGCAGCCAAGCACATTTGGAAGGATAAAACAAACAAACACACATACCACTCCTCCCTCCTTTGAATAACCTCATTCACCAATGAAATAACTCACAAAGTGAATAGGATTCATCATTTTATTTCATTGAAATGAAATAAATGAATTTTATCTACATAAATCAGTGTCTGAAATAAATAATATCAGCTGTAATTAACTCAATTTGGACCACTGACACTTTCGTGGATTCTCTGTAGAATTACATCGATGCTTTTCAAATTCTGCTTCGCTTGTAGGAGAATTTGCCCCTCGGGTAAACAGCTCGGTTCATACTTCAATTCTTCGATACATTTATCCAAGTATTTTTTAGCTTCCTGGAACAAATGAAACGGAAACATTCAATATTATTTATATTCAGAATTAATTATAAGGTAGGAGGGCAAATCATTGTCATTTGCCTTATATTGGAAATCTTATAAAATTATGGTTTCATCTAGTCTATAATAAAAATACAGGCTGTTCCTACAATAATGCCTCAACATTGCTACAGTTTGAATATAATCCGAGGGGTAAATATCTGGTGATTTATGGTGTACAGACCCGAGGATGTATGGTGATTTCCTGAGGATTTACATATATTCACGAGGATTTACGGTGATTTAAGGTGGTTTACGGTGATTTAATGAGAATTTGCGTGATTTATGGTGATTTTTCGAGGATTTACGAGGATGTATCAGTGATTTACAATGATTTATCGAGGATTTAAATCAGCTGTCTATGCGGGGTGCATGCGCATAACAAACAGTTATCATAACCTACAATTGAACATAGACGTCCGTCCGGCCGTCCGTCCGTGTACACGATAACGCTCGAACGAAATGTCCTAGAAACTTGAAATTTTCAGGGTAGGTTCGAATCTCAAATTCCGCGGTCGAGTTCGTTATTGGGCAAAATTCGCCTAGGGGTTCCATATATATGACAGCTCGAAATTTTGTTTTTATGATTACTTCGAAACTATCGATTCGATCGAAGTGAAATTTTGCACTCAGATGGAGAATTACGTGTTCAAGCTACATTCAAAATGTTGTCTAGCATGACCGGAACCATAGAAACGATAAAAAATTATAACTTTGTAATGGAAAGCCCTAGGGACTTGAAATTTTCAGGATAGGTGTGAACCTCGAATTGCGGTCACGTTCATCAATGAGCAAAATTAGACAAGGAATTCCGTGAATATGGACGTTTCGAATTCAGTTTTCTTGATAATTTCAAAACTATGGATTTGATCGTGACGAAATTTTGTATTTTAATTGAGAATGATATATTCGAGCTACATTTTTTTCCAGATCGCATGATCAGAACCATAGAAACCATAGAAAATCATAACTTTCGAACGGAAAGGCCTAGGGACTTGAAATTTTCAGGATGTGTTTGGATCGCGAATTTCGCGGTTACGTCCATCAATGAGGAAAATTAGACTCGGGGTTCCATAAATATAGCCGTTGAAACTATTTTTTTCCTGATAATTTCGAAACTACCCATTGAATTGGAATGAAAATTCTCACATAGATGGAGAATAATGTATTAAACTACGTTTGACAGCTGTCAAAATCTTTCCAATTGTTTTCTTAAACTGGAGAATGCGAATCTACCTACAAGGTGGATGAACGAGCGCTCAAAAGCTCCTGACAGTCCTGACTTCACGGCAGTGCATTTCTGAAATTTTTTTCTTAGAATTTGGCGCCAGTGGCTAACACAAAACGGACACAAAATCGGATAGCATTGCATTTCATCGAACTTCTATACTTGTGTTGATTTGAATGCACCTTCACTAATAGATATTATCAGGAATATCCGTAATAATCCAGTTATGTCGAACGAAATGTTTTTGGCCGTTTTTTTTGGAAGCCAGACGTTTAGAACTTTAAGATGCATGACCTCAACATATTCGCCGGTTGTTAATTTCAGTGTGAAAGATATCATAGGACGTTTAGGTAGAATAAGGACAGTGAATAACATTATGCACGATCTGAAAAATGTTATTGTGTTTCCAATGAAGACGAGAAAAAATTAGTATTGAAACGAAGTCGCTCCCAATTACAGATTTGAAAAATTTTACAGATACTATGATCGTCGACGCAGTAGAGAATGCATTACAAGATGCACTCATGCATACGCGTGAACTCGGCATTTCTGTCGAAGAGAAAACTTTATTTTATACTACGATTCCACTCATAAGAGAGATCGTAAAAGACGAAAGTCTAGAAGATGAAGAAGATGTACAAATAAACGACAATCTGATTGACACAAAGAGTGATAATTCTGGGGATAATTCGGGCCATAGTCCGTCTAATCAATTCCGACATTTCACATCTCTACCAATTGAAAGTGAAGAAATCGATTGTAATGACTTAAACGATCCAAGCAGTAACTCGTATAGAGATTTATGCGATATATCCCATGCCGGAGTTATCGATAACTTGATTATGAGACACTATGACCACAAGTTAGTGGACGAAACAATTGAAGAAGGTCCATATGTCCGAGTCTCTGTTGGCTGTTGGTAACAAATCGAAAATCATCAGAAAGTCTTCTCTCTGCTGGCTTCTGGAGGAAACTAAGAATAGAGTAAGTACAGACAGATTGAGAAGACTTGTCACAAAAACTACAGAACGGAGTCAAAAGACCGGTGCACTCATTGAAAGTCAACGAAATTTAACCTCCAAAACAAAGAACAAAAAAGGGCCAACAAATAAAATCGCAACTCCATCGGATAGTTCTGCAGATAATACAATAGTTAAATATGATGACAGAACAGACACAGAAACTCTTTCCAACTATGATGTTGACATGCAACTTGAAGGGAATGAAGAGGCAATTGAGAAAAAAAATGTCATTCATCACATTTCATCATTGTTAATTCCAATAGAGGTAAATAATTTCTATGCTGTTTATTATGACGAAGGATGGATTGTCGGCAAATTTGTCAGAACTGTTAATGATACTGTCGATAATCCAATAATTTGGGATAAAATTTTTGAGACAAAACAAACGGAAAAAATGCGAAATTGGCCTGTGAAACAAGACACATCAAATGTAGAGACTCAATATGTCTTCTTTGGGCCTATACCGATGACAGACAATGAATATTTACAACATTGATGAAAACTTATTAGCTATGATCAATATAGCTTACATTAATAAGAAGCAAACTTCATGAATTATAATTAATTAGTTAATCCTTGTATGTATTTAATATACGTTCTAGTCGATTTGTTATGTTCATGACCTAATACATTTTTTTTTGAGAACTAAAATTACCAATATGAACACCCGCCTGACATCTTCAATCAGATTTACAGGTGAATATTAATGATAATTATAATTGAGGTGAAAAATTTTCAGTTTGTTTCGAGGGGATTTATAAGGATTTACGATGATTTATGGGGAATTTACGGGGATTCATGAGGATTTATGGTGATTTATGAGGATTTATGTTGATTTATGAGGATTTACCGTGATTTACAAAGATTAATTGGTGATTTATTTTAATCAATGGTGATTAATGATGATTTCAGAGGATTTATTCATCAAAAAGGATTTATGGTCTACAACATTTGGGTCAGATATTTACCCCTCGATATAATCACTAATAGGGAATATTGCAGTAGTCGAAACTAATTCACAAGGAATCACGACCTGAACAAGTCATGCAAGGAAAACCGAAAATGAGTAGGTATTTTCGTTTTATACGCATCGTATTTTTCTTTCAAATAATAATACGAATTGGAAAAAAACAGTACAAAAAACAATATAAATTAATTGCGTTTGAATGATACAGTCTGAGAAATTTTGAATAATCTCTTCTTGCGCCGTGCGGTTACAAATATGGTGGGAAGTGAGCGGTGTGCGCTGCAAGTATTTCCGTAAAACAGTAGTAAGATCTTAAAATGTTCCAGTTGTCAAGGTGCACCCATCGTGTTCAATGCGTTTAAAAGGCGTAAAAATAATTAGTGATACGGCCATAGTTTGTTGTGATAATAGAAAAGAGTCTGGCGGGTCGTCGGAAACTGAATATGGTGAAAGTACCAATGAGATCAACGCGAAAATAGATAAGATTTGCGTGAATAGAAAAACAACCAATTCTTGCTGAATTGGAGGATGAATTTGATCTATCACCTGAATATAATGCGTTTATAAGATCTCATTTCTAATTCTACATCAAAGAATAAAATCGCGCATCGTGATAACAAATCCAACAACTCAAAAGAAGAACAAACATGCTAGAAGAAACGGTGAGTCACATCGGGATCAAACTAACCTAGGTGTGATGAAGAGTATTAATAAATCCACAACAACTGATCTTAAACATGTTCAATTGGCGGTTACTAGTGATTCCAACAAAAACAATCAGTATTTTGAATCTTGGACAAACAAAACCAGGTGGAAAGATACGAAACAAGAAATTAGCTCAATTGGAAAAAATACAGAGAGATAAAATGACTGAAAAAATTAATATTCCAACACCAATTTCAATGGAAGAAAATAATTTCCATGAATTTCAATGCAAAAAACTGAGAATCTAAGGTACTTTTTTAGGAGGGGCTGGCAAATAAATCAAAATGTATTGAATGATCATATATAACTTAGGTCCTAGATCATAAGGGAGGAAGCAGTTTGGAGTCTTTCACCAAAATCTCAGATCGATTCGATAGGAAATGCAATTGAAGAAGTTGAACAAACGGTTGCTGAAGATAATGGCATAGAAATCGTATGCTTAACAGAACTCTGGAAAGCTGACACAGAGTTGAATTGGTATGCTATTGAGGGTTTTATATTACAGGCCAATTATTGCAGATCGCATGGAGAACATAAGGAATAACGATATATGTTAAAGATCACCTACAAGTAATAGAAAGAAGAGACATTGAGAGAATCTCCAAAAAAAATTTATTCGAGTGTGCAGCAATTTACCAAAAATAATAAAAGGTGGATATGTATTGCAGGAAGAAACAATGGGAATACAGACCACTTGATTAGAGAACGCCAGTATTAGATAATACAACAAGTTGAGATCTCCAAATAATAATTACTGGAGATTTCAACAAAGATTCACTGAATGATACAAAGAAAAAAGCAGGATGGAAAACGGTTTTGAATGAATATAATGTTGAACAAACCATTACTGGGCCAACGAGAATAATACCAACTACGGCTACTTGTATAGATGGCATATACCAGAGTTAATTATTCCCAACCAAGACAAAACATACTCATATTTCAGATAATTTGGGACATAAAATCGTATTCGAACTAAATAGTGAAAAACCTACATACAGAAGAATATATTCTGAAAGCACCATGCAAAAATTCAAAACACTGTTAGGATCTCAAAACTGGTCTTCGGTCTATGAATTGAATTATGATGATATAGAAATATGGATGAAAAATTTAACAATTTTCAGAACATATGTTGACATAACCTAAATATAGCTTGTCCATTGGTCACGATGAAATCTAAAACAAAGATATCACTTGATCCCTCTATTGAACTGGTGAAAGGCAAACTGGACATTTTGTTAATTATGAGAGAGACCCAAAATTTAAAAGCAGATACACGGAAATGAAAAAACTAAATGATGAACTATTTGCGAAGAAAAAAAAGTTCTAATAATAAGAATAAAGCAGGCTGGTCTATGGTAAATTCCTTAAAGAACAAGAGTATGGAAGGAGTATCAAATACATAGTATGATCATGAAAACAATTGAAGAAATTGTAGCACCACTATGTTTCATGATGAATAATTGATTGCAGAAAGGAAGATTTCCTACTTACATAAAAATAGCAATTATGAAACCAATATTCAAAAATTATAAAAAGCACTGGCTTGTAGTCAGGAGCTTTTGAGCACCCGTTAATCCACCTTATATTGAAAATTTTTTTGAGAACTGTCAAAAACTTAGAGCAGCTCTTGGTCAATTATACTGAATCAGCTGTTACAGGAATACAAGGATTTTTTTTCGATAAGTCACTAGAATCTTCCACGGTTTCTATGGTCTTGTTGATGCGATCTAGACATTAAATACATTATTCTCAATCTATGTGCGAAATTTCACTCCGATCATATCAGTAGTAGTAAGCCGAAAATATTAGGAGAAAAATATTTTGGACGGCAATATTTACGAAACCCCTAGTCTAATTTTGCTCAACATTTGACATCCAAACCTACCCTGAAAGTCTTAAGTCTCTAGGTCTCGCATGTAGCTTGAATACGTCATTCTCCATCTGAGTGCAAGATTTCATTTTGATCGAATCAGTAGTTTCAAAGAAATCAGGAAAAAAAAATTTCGAAAGGCCATATTTGCGGAACCCCTAGTCGAATTTTGCCCAATAACGAACATAATCGCGGCATTCAAGATTTGAACCTAGCATGGAAATTTCAAAGTTGTTCCGTTCGAGAGTTGTCGTGTATACGGACGGCCGGACGTAAAGACTTGTATTTTTCAAAAGACTCGTCATCAGTGAGTCGAACCTGGTCGATTAAGACCATTTTAGGCTCAAAATTTGAAAGATATAGACACCGTGAAAAAATGGTACCGATACAGATGACTATGAGAAGTATGGGCCCATTAGCATATTACCATCACTCGCAAAGATCTTTGGGTCAGCTTTCTGTAATCAGTTGATGATATAACTCAGTTATATTTTAATCACCTGAAGATGATGCTGTGCTATCGAAACACGTGTCGTGGAATTTAACCCAATGAAGTGGAAATCATATTAGATATTCTATTATTGGTTCAATAAATATGGCATTATATTTGATACAATGTCCATGACTTACGAGACACCCAAAATACAGTTGGACATTCTTCTATGTTTATTTTTCTGAATTTGAAGAGAACAATTAAATCAAGAGTAATTTTCGGAATATTTCAACATACCATAAGCCTGGAATACATCACATCTGGTTCCAAACTCCTCCTACCTATCTCAGATACTGCAGCGTGAAGCTCGAAAAACAACATCCCTCTTAATCTTCTTTCCGCTGGAAAATAATATGAAAAAATGTATAGCAGACTATGCCTGAATTCGATAAATTAATCGAAGGAGGTATTTCCTTGGCTCATTTTAGAACTGAAACACATACATATATTATATTAATTGACTTCATCCTCATGAGGTGCATTGACATGCACTGAAATGATTATTATGTATTCTGTTTCTCCAACGCAAGGCAAGAAAAGTGAGTGCGTAAGGATGTTTCAATTTTGTTGCTCAACTTGAAGAAAATCTTATAGAAAATCAATTATATTGGAATGAGGCCTCAATTACTTCGGAAAAAATCTTAACTCTAAAGTAATTGGAACTCTAAAGTAATTGAAACTCGAGAAAAGCACTGACGTGAAGTCAGGCAATTTTCTACCCATAACTAATCTTAGATCATTCGACATGAGGTGACACTGTAGCGAGTAAAGTTGGCCACTGAATTAGTGATTATAGGTACTCAATAAATATACTTTTTTCAACTGAATAACTAAGTCTATTTATCTAGCCGAGATAATCGTACGCTCTATCAGTGTGTTCAGGAATCACTATTGTCTATGATCACGAATCCAACAATACCGTCGACGCCAAATCTCGAAGCCTCCATGCGATTTGAATTCGGGATTCTACTCTCTGATCAATGAATCAACGCAAACACGAGAACTACTGGTAGGGTTGGGTAGAATCTACTACTTAACTGTTATATTCTCCTACTCACCCACTCAATAGATTCGTCACTTATTGATTTCCACTTGTTAAGGCAATCACATTGAATGAATTGTAGGAATTGATTCAAAATGGTTCGATTCAACTCGCATACAGTGAATGAATCAATTCTCATTTCTCCACGAGAAGAATGAGGCTGCCCATCTCTAGTAGCAAGAATATAGAACCAAAAATCATGAAATAATCCACAAAACATCAATGTGAGGAATATTTTCTGAACTTCAAAAGATATGGAATCTCGGAAGAAATATTCTGGACAACAAGATTAGAAAAACCCCTTTCTTCCCAGGTGGACCAGTTTACAAGCTGAATTTCTACATAACTCATTTAATCCATGCCATTTCGGTACACGAAATGTTTCAGCAGGATATGGACAATGGTTTCTCAGATACCGATGTTTGAAAAATTTTTTTTCTTATTCTAGTGAAGTACATTCCATATGATTCTTCTTGTCATTATCTCACACCCAACTGCAAAGACGAAATTCGATGTGATCGGCAATTGTCCAATTATCGAGAAAAAATATTCAGCTGGCCATATCTACGGAACCCTGTGGCGGATTTTGTACATTTCAGAACTCAACCGGCGCATTCGGACCTCGAAATTAGTCTAAAAATCTCAAAACTCATGGTCCTTTTATTTGAAAGTTATCGTGTTTACGGACGGCGAGACGGACGGAGACAATTGAATTTGATCTCGAATTCTGCATCGGTCAGTCAGTCCAACTGAATGGATCATTCTCGCATACAAATTAGAAAATAATAGACATTTGGGCGGGTAGTGAAGCACTTGTTCATCAAAAAGAACTTCATATGAGAATATCAATCAGGGACACCCGTATATTATATTTTCTTGTCTTACGAAACTTGATAGAATATTTTGAAGTATTATCGGCGGATCTAACCTGGAGTTAAAACTGTGAACAAGTTCAATAACTGAGCTGCCGTTTTAGCTTTCGTATCCAGATCCTCATCAGGAATGTTGATCGACCCATTGTCACTTCTTCCAATATTGTGTATCAAAGCTAGTCGATTTTCGGTCAAGAAATAATGATTGGGATGAAGGTGCGAACTATTCAAATCTATAAATTTCTTCAATGCACCTAGATCTTCTTTTTGCATTTCCAGCATATCACTTCCAATTCTTTCTAAAACATCTTGTACTGAAAAACAAGATAAACTTTCTTCACATTTGTTGCATAGCCAGTCTGAATTCTTAGTGTTGTCTGTTTTTTCAAGGAATGTTTTTGGCAGCAGGTATCCCTCGCAGTTCCTGAAGAAAAAGATTAGAATAAGCAAGAAAATATTAATGTGTATCCTATCACTTGAAGAAGCCATGGTATGGCGAAACACGAGTCGGGGTTTAGTAAAACCCTTAATGAGTGAAATTCGTTCTCTAGTTACTTTGTGAATACTAAGTGAATTATGGATTTTCATCTCGTATCGGCCACATTATTTCAATGAAGAAGAATAAGGAAAATGATGAGGTTTCATGCAAAAAAAACAGAACTCGTTGTTGATTTGATCAGAAAAAATAATTAGTCGAATTTTTAGTTTCATGTTTTATTGCCGTCAGCATAATTTGAAGCATTCGATTCCATTCATTCTGCTGAAAACTCCTGATGTTCCCAAGAATTATGTTTCGATCGAATATAACGACATTATCGTGCACAAATATGTATAATCATCTCCTTTTCTTTATGAGTGTTTCGATTAGTGGTGATAACTCTGATGATAATTTGTATATTACATTTGAATATGATCGTGATTGTTTCTTCTACTTTGCAAATTCAATTTATTGCTTCATCGAAAAATGTTGGAGAATATACATCTCAAACCTGAACAATTTCTGCAGAAGGACCCATTATTTCCTGAATTCTGTTCAACGATATTTATTATCAAATAACTCAACTCATCCAAAAAAAAATATGGAAACTTCTCCAGAAAGTATTTTGCAAACTTCCGATCAGTCTACCCCTTTTCCCCTTCGTGAACAGACGCCTTTTCGCCTCTTCCTGGACCAGAGCGTCACTAGTTCCTACTATTATTCTTCCAAGCGAAATTTAAGCTCTTCAAAGGAGGCCCCGCTTACAAGGTATCTCATAGTTGCCAGTAATCTCAGTTCTGGAGATATTGCTTCTCTCATGTTCTGTATGAAGGGAGAAATCATTTCTAGTTACTCGCTGAACGTAGCTGCGTCCATTCTGAGGTAGTTTCCGTAGTCCGCAGCTGTGGTATGCCTGAGCTCTGTTACCAAGCGGTCATGAACTACTTTTTTCCTCTTCAGAAGCCAACTCTTCAGCCACATGTTTGGCTTTCTTCTTTTTTCAGCACGGTTTTCTGTCCCCAGTGCAAAGATAATCGAGGCACAAAAATCGTCCCTGTCTGACATGCTCACAGAATGTTGAAAACGAAACTGATGTGTGCAAAAAGGGTTGCAAAAGTTTTTGAGAGAGAATTTCAGGTAGGCCAGTTTTTAGATATGCTTTCTCTTTCACTCTCCTAGACATCGTGCGGGCTACCTGGCTGGAGGTAGTGGTTGCGTCCATCCGTGCGCATCGTACCTTTACAGGATAAATATCAATTTTTCAAATCATTTGAAGAAGTTTTTTTTTTAATGATTTTGATTGAACTTTTAGCAACATCAATCCATTATGGACAGATATTTTCATATTTGTTTGAATTGTGCTAGACACCTTTTTTGAATAAAGAAAACAATGTTTTCCAAAATATTTTAGTATGGCTGAAATTTTTATATGATGTTATTCAAGTATCTATAAACCCCAAAATTCATTTGCTAGACAATAATTCGATTGTTAAACCTTCAGCCAGACCGATCTTAAATTGAGAAGTGATGTGGTATCACTTTGCTTGGTCTAGAAATAGTTGTAGAATAACAAAGAAAGGATTGAAAACTATCGAATTAATTTGTGTATTAATACGGTATCAAAATGAAAATTTATTATTGCACAACATGAACATAATGATCAATCTCAAGTATGAAAATAAACAAAAATGTAGGTAAGATTCTATAAGAGAGACAAGAGAGCAATTAGCATCATCACTTGCCGACATTATTATTGAAGGTTGAAATTAAAAATGAAAAAATAATGAATTTATTTGAGAGATTATAAAATGTTTCATTCTATTACAGATAATAACTTATTACGAGACGATAATAATTCCAAAGACGATGATGACAGTGAACATGACAGCTTTGAAGAAGATGATGATGATGATGATTATCAAGATGCCTCCGTTTTTGTGATACAATTATGGATTGAAAAATCCAACCTTAATTTTCACATAACCATACAAATTTTTGTTTATTTTCAAACTTAAGATTGATCATAATGTTCATGTTGTACAACAATCAAGCGCATGGTTGAAAATGCTTTGTATGAAAAATTCCTGCTCTCTTAATTCTCCCCGCCGGGATAAAAAAAATTACGAAAAGCACTGCTGTGAAGGCAGGAGCTTTTGAGCGCTCGTACATGCACCTTTTAGGTAGATTCGCATTTTCCAGTTTTAGAAATCAATTGAAGGAATTTTCGACAGCTGTCAAAAAAATTCTGAAACTTAGGCGAAACTCCAGACTTCATGTCAGTGCTTCAGCTGATCAATTTTTTTTCGATAATTCGGTAAAATTTTCTACGGTATCTATGGTCTTGGTAATGCGATCTGGATAAAGTTTCGCACGCAGTTTGAATACATTATTCCTCAGCTAGGAGCAAAATTTCATTCCCATAGAATCGGTAGTTTCGGAATTATCAGGAACAGAATATTTTGAACGGCCAAATTTACGGAACCCTTAGTCTAATTTTGCTCATTGATGAACGTGACCGTAAAATTCGCGATCCAAATGCACCCTGAAAATTTCAAGTTCCTAGGCCTTTTCCTTCGGAAGTTATAATATTCTATGGTTTCTATGGTTCTGGTCATGCGATCTGGACAAAATATTGCTTAAATATATCATTCTCGATTAAAATACAAAATTTCATCTCGATCGAATCCATAGTTTCGAAATTATCGAGAAAACAAAATTTCAAACGACTGTATTTACGGAACCCCTAGTATAATTCTGCTCATTGATAAACGTGAACGCGACAATTCAGATCCACACCTATCCTGAGAATTTCAAGTCCCTAGGCCTTTTCGTTGGAGAGTTATGATTTTCTATGGTTTCTATGGTTCTGGTCATGTGATCTAGGAAAATGTAGCTTGAATATATATTTCTCCATTAGTATACAAAATTTCGTGACGATCGAATCTGTAGTTTTGAAATTATCAAGAGAACCAAATTTCAAACGACCATACTAACGGAACCCCTTGAATAATTTTGCTCATAGATGAACGTCATCACGACATTCCAGAACCTCACCTATCCTGGAAATTTCAAGTCCCTAGGCGTTTCCGTTCAAAAGTTACAATTTTCTATGGTTTCTATGGTTCTGGTCATGCGATCTGGACAAAATTTCACATGTAGCTTGCACACCTCATTCTCCATTTGAGTGCAAAGTTTCATCTCGATCGAATCTGTAGTTTCGAAGTAATCAGGAGAACAAAATTTTGAACGGCCATATTTACGGAACCCTTGGTGGAATTCTGTCCATTAACGAACTCAACCGAGGCATTTGGGATCTGAACCTACACTGAAAATTTCAACCTTCTAGGACATTCCGTTCGAGAGTTATCGTGTATACGGCCGGCCGGACGGACAGACTCGAATTTTTTGACGGATTCGTCATCAGTGAGTCGAACATAGTCGATTGAGACCATTCTCGGCTCAAAATTCGAAAAATACAGACATCGTGTAAGTAGTACGAGCGCTCAAAAACGGGAACAAATTTTTTTTTTCTGGTATTTTTTTGATTTGTTTTTCAATCAATGAATCAATAATTTCCCACACAAGGCAACTCCAGTGACTTGCCAAACTATATGATTCATTATTCTATACATGCAAGTTGTCCTCGGTTGGGGTATTTTAATATGGTTTTTCCACTACTGCCATAGTAAGTAGTCTGTTACGACATGAATTTGATTGAAGTAAGTACTATTTACTGAGATAGCTTGGGTTACTATTGACAACGGGGAGTAAGTGAAAACTTACTTCTCTAAGGAAGTAAGTGAAAATTGAATCAGAACTTCATATTTTATTAATATTTATGGTACAACTTTCGAACTTGCAGTCAAAAAAATTAGGTGAAATTTTTTGGGCACTCTTATCATTTCCGTTCTTTTCTAGATATGCGAATTCTGTGGACAATACGGACTCACTTTCATTAATAGATAATATATCTGTTGAGTTTCGAGATATTTTTGATACCATGTCCGATGTATGACAACTATTATTGTACAAAATCCTATTGGCCATCTTATTTTTGTTAGAAAGACTATCTGCGACATAACTTTCTGCAATGGTATCTGATTTCCAGCCCCCGTGTCTCTTTAGTGCAAGGACGTTGACTCCAGTATTGGCTAACAAATGCTGAAGTTCTCCTAAATGAATGCCCAGTGTAATTCTTGCTTTTTGGCAACCCCAGAAAACCTGCAATTTTACTTGGAATTGCGGAAAATGTGTTTTTTTCCAACAGGATGTCCTGACCGTTTACCATTTTGATACCGCATAAAAAAGCGTTGATGGACCCTTCCAGGCATGTCTCTAATTTCCAGGTATTTATTGAAAATATTCAAGTGACATACACCTCCTTCCTCACTTGCGGTAATCATAAATTTACGAGACAGACCATTTTTTGAATCTGGTATATTGACAATGGCTATATTCTCCAACTTTTGAAAATTCTCTACCGTCATATGTCACCTAGTTCCTGAGAACGACAAGCACCGGCTATTTCCATTATCATAACTACCTTCACCAATAGAAAATTATTATCGTCAGCTTCCACAAGAAAACGATTTATTTCTTCATGGGTAAAAACATTCGATTTTCTAGGTTTATACCCATCATTTTTGCTCTTCAAAAAAGCTCTGAGTTTTGGGAATTTCGAAATATCGTCTTCAATGAACAGCGTTGACTTCAACATGGAATATTCGCACCACAAACCTGCTAGTGACTTCAATATTTAGCTCTTTTCCATGAAATATGTCAGCATTGTTGTTTCCGATATTGAGGTTGAATTCATTTTTAGGCACCACTCTTTGAAACACTTATATGCTGCTTGGTAACATTTCTTAGACTTCTCTAAGAAGGAATCCACATGCAGCATTTGCTGCTTCTTGAATTTCATCTTCTTTGGAATTCATTTCAGAGAAGGAAATGTAGTTTTGACAAACACTTTGTTTGGCAGATGAAAACCTTAGTAACCCAAGTCAACCGATATTTTATTGTAGGTACGTAAATAAATTCCAAACTTAATTCATCAAAAGAATGTTGATTGAGAATCAACTCCTGTAGTGGAAAAATTATAATACACAACTCAGGAGGCAAGTTTCTTGACCAGCCTCTGACTTCATTGCTTGCCCTTGCTATTGCTCGGGCGCAAACTACATCCTCGTCAGGTAAGTGTCGCTTGCCTCCCTTATAGTGTGAATAACTATTATTACCAAAGTTTAATGAAATATATGATATTTTTATAAGAAAGTACGAAAAGCACTGCCGTGAAGTCAGGAGCTTTTGAGCGCTCGTACATCCACCTTGTAGGTAGATTCGCATTTTCCAGTTTAAGAAATCAATTGAAGGTCTTGGTGATGCGATCTGGACAAAATTCCGCACGTAGTTTGAATACATTATTCCTCAGCTAGGTTCAGAATTTCATCCCAATCCAATCAGTAGTTTCGAAACTATCAGGAAAAAAATATTTTGAACGGCCAGATTTACGGAACCCCTATTATAATTTTGCTCATAGATGATCGTGATCACGACATTCGATATCCACACCTATCCTGAAAATTTCAATTCTCTAGGCGTTTCCGTTCAAAAGTAACAATTTTCTATGGTCTCTATGATTCTGGTCATGCGATCTGGAAAAAATTTCACATGTAGCTTGAACACCTCGTTCTCCATTCCAGTGCAAAATTTCATTCCGATCAAATCTGTAGTGTTCAAGTAATCAGGGGAACAAAACTTTGAACAGCCATATTCACGGAACCCCTCGTGGAATTCTGCCCATTAACGAACTTAACTGAGGCATTTGGGATCTGAACACACACTGAAAATTTCAAGTCTCTAGTTGTTCCGTTCGAGTGTTATCGTGCTTACGGTCGGCCGGACGGACAGACTCAAATTTTCCGACGGATTCGTCATCAGTGAGTCGAACTCTATCGTATGAGACCATTTTCGGCTCAAAATTCGAAAAATACAGACATCGTGACGACATGATATAGCCCTCGTGTAAGTAGTACGAGCGCTCAAAAAAAGAAATTGTAAATAAAAAAAAATAGGATGAGGTAAAGGACAACTCCTTTCTCTATGTTCATTATGACTGGCTTGGAAGCTCCACAAATCCACAAATAAAGGTCGATTACATGGAGCGAGTTTACAAGCTGCTAGTGAGCGAATTAAGAAGCTACTAGTGAACTCGCCCGGTGTAATCGTGTTCACTAGCCAACTAGCTCGCGGTACCGTCCACAATGGACCTGATATTCTTTTGAAACCACATAAAAAAAATAATTTGTTCCATTATTGGCCATAAACAGTACGAATGGATTCGTTGAAATGATTTTGGATGGACTAAGATACTTCTTTTGATTAAAATAATAATTTTCAAAAAGATATCACCAATAAAGTGATCTGAGAAAATTATGTTGATGAAATTTGGTTGATATTATATTTCTTGACATTTTCAGTCATATTTTCACATTTTGACGAAATTTCAGTCAGTCTCCAGTATATATTTCACTACATGTATACTCCGTATTAAGGCGTGTACAGATATGCTCCGAATATCGTACCGAACCGCGTCGCGTACCCCGCGAGAGCGAATCAAATTCATCGCACGTAGAGGTGCAATTTGAATTCGTGAATTTGATTCGCTCTCGCGGGGTACGCGACGCGGTTCGGTACGATATTAATGACATCTCGGTAGGCTGTGAAAAATCGAATTTAAGTTGGTAATAGACTATTCAGTAATATTTTGGATTGCTGAATTCAGGTTGGTATAGGAATAACACTAACATAACCCATAGAGATCTTGCTTTGACGATTTTATCGAAGATATTGGTGAATAATTATGAAAACTTGCTCTGAATTCAAGTATTTTTTGCCTTATGCTATTAAAATGGCTGGAATACACCAGGAAACATCGCGCCTAACAAGAGAACGCCAGGCAGTTTGTCGGTGTTACTTCGAGTTTTTCAAAGATTTGGCATATATTTCCGATAGCATTTATCGAGTTTCACTAGTGTTTCAGGTAAACTGTTATTCACCTACTCAAAGTGTATTCTGATTGATCAGTGTCCCTTAAATTTCAACAAGCACTGTCCGAAGAATATAAGCATGTTATTACAGCCTGGAATCAGCAGTGGAAGAAAACCTGTGCGATACGATTATTCCTTCGAAGGGACATTGAATAACTTTGTTTTTGCTAGAATTAAAAACGATCCTTTTCGAACTGGCCAAAGAGCACCTAGATTTCAATCGATCAAAGTCAACATTATTTTATATCATAAAAAAAATTGGATACAATACAAAAAAGTTGATCGAAGGAAAATTCTTATTGATAAACAGAAAAATATAATAAGAATAGTACGATATTGTGATAAATACCGAGAATACATGGAACAAAACGTAAAATTCATTTATCTAGATGAAACTTGGATATTCGAAAAAGGTTTTCAAATTCGTCAGTGGACACTAGAAAATAATACAAAAGGTATGCCGAGTATATTCAAGGGTAAAGGCAGAAGGTGCACTGTTTTGAATGCTGGAACAATGGATGAATTTTTACCTGGATGTGATCTGATTCTTGACAGTGGTATCAATGATAAGGATTACTATGAATAGTGAATTATTTCATAAATGGGTTATTGAAAAATTGAAACCTTCCCTGCAAAAGGATGCCCATCAATAGAAGAAGGATTATGTCAGCTTATTCAATAAACACATCCAAATCACTACACTTATACGTGGAAACAAAGTTTTCAATGAGATTTTCATCCCTGCTCTTGTATCATTCGTAGATATTTTAACTTTATTTATTATACTTATACTGTATGGTACCCTGTAAACATTCCCTCTGCTCGTACTGAAATCGAACACATGCTATGTTGTTCACAATTCAAAGGTATACTGAATAATTGTAAAATTGCTCATCAATTGAATGAAAATAAAAATTGACTTTCCTAAAGTATTCAACACGGAGCAATAAATAATTCACAAATTGGTTATTGGTATTTAAATAATAATAATAATATATGTTTAGTTCCTACAATAATTGTATTACAATAATGGGGAATAAGTCGAATAATTTCAATGGGTCCTGGTTACAGAGTGGATGTAAGGTTTAGCTTTACTAGATTCCAAATATTCTGGCAAGTCGTATGGTTCAATATTCAGCAAAAATTTACCTAAGTCTTTTTTCAATATTTTAACATTTCTTATCGAATGAAACTGTTTGGGTAACGCATTGTAGATCTTCATGCACATGTATTTTGCATTATACTGTGCTAGTGTCAATTGTTGCCTCGGGTATATATAAGGATCAATTTTCCTAGTTGGGTTGTTGTTTAGAAACTGTTCAAATAGTTTACTGTGGCTTTGTAGGAATATAACATACTTTAGCACATATATTGCTGTTGACGTCAGGATTTGATTCCTTTTGAGAACACCTCTACAAGTATCTCTATATTTCATTCTATACATAGCTCGGATTGCTTGATTTTGTGTTTTACTGTTTCCCCAGTAAACAATGCCTTATGAGAGGGTTGACTAATAATTGGCTGTGTATAGGAGCTTCAATGTATCTTGTTGGATATGGTATTTCATACCATTGAGGGTGTAGATTATGGTGGTGACTTTCCTGTTCAAGTTTTCTATTTGGGGGTTCCATTTCTTAATATATATAACGTTGAACCTGAATTTCCATTTTCAAACTGCAGTCGGAATATTCCGGCATAATTAATAATTATTCGATAATTCTTATACTGAACACTTTTCTAGGTTATGTTTATGTTTGATGTTTTATTTCTATGATGAAAACAGTAACTTTCTTGTAACCAGAAATAAAGCCTCGACTGGACGTTCATGGCCTGCTTCGATGTCAATAATTCTTAAATGGACCATATATGATTCGACCTTTCTTTGTTGATTTTCTCGAACATAGATTTTGAATGTGACGTTAAAATGGAAGATACGCAGTGAAGGATCATTCTCTTGAGATTTCTTCGATAATGAGTTGAGATATTCATTTAGATATCTGAAGAAAGAAGAAAAATAAACCTTTGTTTGGAGAAAAAATATCCAAATCGCATGGAATTTTCAAAAATGTCGAATTGAGTATTTTAACCTTCTTCGTGCAAATCGGAGACATCCGTCCTTTCGACATACAGAACTTTTTACCAAACCTTCAAACGTCAATAAGAAAAAATTTGGTCTAGATGTTCTGGAGGAGTTTTCTTTTATTTGGATTCCTGAGAGTACCTGGTTTGATCACAAGTGAGACAAAAAAGTCCAAAATTTTTTCAACATTCCATCCCGGTGCTTCCAGGTTACCTCTCAAAATCAGAATTACTCGAGATATTCTGTGAATATAGAGGAATCACAGCTAGAGTGATTACTAGAACTGCAAAATTCGCTGCGTTTTCTGTTGGATTCACATCATGGCATTCTGTATTCTTGGTGAGAACTAATAAAGAAATGAACAAAATCTCACCTTTTTCGACATCTCATAGCAGAAAAAAAGGTTCCAAATTCCGTAACATCAGAGCATCGTGGACAACTACACCAGAAGAATTTCGTCTCGTATAAATGATGCCTTCTGTTGGGTGTTCCCCACAGAGGATCAGTGTAACAAATACTGAGATAATCACCTCTCTCTATGTCCTCGGAAGCCACCAGAACTATGCTACCATCGTTGGCAAAACTCTTGCTACAATTCGGTTTGCAGCTGTGTTCGAGCATTGAGCAGGTTTCATAAATTGCAATATATGGTGGATCGCCTAGAGGCACTTCATGACTATTCACCTGGAAATAATATTGAAAATAAAGAAATTCATCACAACCTTTGAAGACCCGCAAATCATCTTCATTGAATACATTTATGCTTTCTTGGGTAAGTTATTTTTACTAAATGCTTTCATGAATGCATGCACTTGCACAAATGATTTTATATCGACTCCTTTGTCTATCTTCAACAAACATTGCAATTTCGAATGGATAGCCCACATATTCGACGCCTTGGACTGCTCCGGCCTTCGGAAGGAAAGCAAGCTCAACATCTTTTACCTTTTGCTTTTCCATCCATTTGTAAACTTGTCATATCCTTTTTCATACGCAACATTAGATTTTTGCTTTTCTATTCAAAAAATCTATATAAGATTTCATTTTTAAGCACTGCAGTGACAACAATTCATTTTCGAAGACAAATTGCAAATTAAGTTCTGTTTTATTATTACCATGACAACGAAAGGTATACTGATGTAACATCAAGAATTCAACCATATTACATTCGTTTTTTCATTTTTTAAAATACCAATATTCATTATTCCAAAATGCTCCAATAAAAAAAATTGCGTGAAGTATTCATGGATAAAAAGTTCCTCAAACCAATTGCTCTATTTCGAGCACGACGGCGCAGCCACAAAGATATATAACAAACACAGTGATAAACTCCTAAGCAAATTCTAGGAACACGATAAACTTCACTTTTTGTCTAATTGTCAAAATCTATGATATACCTAAGGCGCTGGTCTTCTCGAAACGCGACGGACGATCGACGCGGAGACGCATCCGTCAATTTCCGAATTATATGCTCGGGAAACCAAGGGCACGGTCTCTCTGAACCGCCGCATGCGACGTTCAGTCAGGGCTGGCGAGATTTAAAAGTTACACCGACAGCCTTCCGTATGAGGTCACATCACTACGTTGGTCGCGTGCAGAGGTTCGAGGAGACCAGCGCCTAAGTAATCTATAACAGTTCGCTTGGTCGAAGGAAAAAGGTAAGCCTTTTTTCTTTTCCCTTCGGGTTTTTCGGAAATATTTGGTTGAATAAACCTTGTCGTGATAATAATGAACACAACTAAAAAAGAATTATCGAATTTAGTGCAGTCGTTTGAACGTGATGCTTGCACATAGCTAAACCGTAGATCCTCTTTTATTAATGTAGATTTACACAAATTATTGCTATTTGATACCATTATCCAAGATTAGGCAACAAGATGCAACACTCTGCTTTGGCGCCCGTTTACGCTTCTATGACCTTGAATTCCATAGCAAATAGAATGGGGCAAATAGTGGGACAACTATATTTTTTTCTCTTTCAATTACGAAGTTTGAATTTTCAATGTTCAATTTAACCTCAATATCCTACAGATGAAACCGTGACGTTTGAACCTTTAGATTATTCTGAATTGAAAAGTTTTGAGAACTGCAAATTTTGAATAGTTCTTTTTGAGCGCTCGTACTACTTACACGAGGGCTATATCATTTCGTCACGATGTCTGTATTTTTCGAATTTTGAGCCGAAAATGGTCTCAATCGACTATGTTCGACTCACTGATGACGAATCCGTCGGAAAATTCGAGTCTGTCCGTCCGTCCGGCCGTCCGTCCGTCCGGCCGTCCGTCCGGCCGTAAGCACGATAACTCTCGAACGGATCAACCTAGAGACTTGAAATTTTCAGTGTAGGTTCAGATCCCAAATGCCTCGGTTAAGTTCGTTAATGGGCCAAATTCCACCAGGGGTTCCGTAAATATGGCCGTTCAAAGTTTTGTTTCCCCGATTACTTCAAAACTACAGATTCGATCGAGATGAAATTTTGCACTCAAATGGAAAATGAGGTGTTTCAGCTACATGCGAAATTTTGCCCAGATCGCATGACCAGAACCATAGAAACCATAGAAAATTGTAACTTTTGAACGGAAATGCCTAGGGACTTGAAATTTTCAGGATAGGTGTGGATCTCGAATGTCGTGATCACGTTCATCTATGAGCAACATTATACAAGGGGTTCCGTAAATACGGTCGTTTGAAATTTTGTTTTCTCGATAAATTCGAAACTACGGATTCGATCGAGATGAAATTTTGTATTTTAATCGAGAATGATATATTGAAGCAATATTTTGTCCAGATCGCATGACCAGAACCATAGAAACCATAGAAAATTGTAACTTTTGAACGGAAATGCCTAGGGACTTGAAATTTTCAGGATAGGTGTGGATCTCGAATGTCGTGATCACGTTCATCTATGAGCAACATTATACAAGGGGTTCCGTAAATACGGTCGTTTGAAATTTTGTTTTCTCGATAAATTCGAAACTACGGATTCGATCGAGATGAAATTTTGTATTTTAATCGAGAATGATATATTGAAGCAATATTTTGTCCAGATCGCATGACCAGAACCATAGAAACCATAGAAAATTGTAACTTTTGAACGAAGGCCTAGGAACTTGAAATTTTCAGGGTGGGTTTGGATCGCGAATATCGCGGTCACGTTCATCAATGACCAAAATTAGACTAGGGGTTCCGTAAATATGGCAGTTCAAAATATTTTTTTTCCATATAGTTTCGGAACTACTGATCGGATTGGAATGAAATTATGCACCTAGCTGAGGAATAATGTATTCAAACTACGTGCAAAATTTTGTCCAGGCCGCATCACCAAGACCATATATACCGTAGAAAATGCTAGCGAATTATCGAAACAAAATTGATCAGCTGTAGCACTGACATGAAGTCTGGAGTTTCGAGTTTCAGAATTTTTTTGACAGCTGTCAAAAATTCCTTCAATTGGTTTCTAAAACTGGAAAATGCGAATCTACCTACAAGGTGCATGTACGAGCGCTCAAAAGCTCCTGCCTTCACGGCAGTGCTTTTCGTAATTTTTTGAGTGTTTTATTGATACACATAATTTTTTTGTGTTGAGATATTTTCATTCCTCATGTGATTTTTGGAATTTCGACTCATTTTGATCAGTTCTAGCACCTGTCACAAAAAAGCTTCACCCTTGAAAACACCCTGTATATAGTTGACAAGCTGTAAATCATTAGGCAAATGAATCAATGCGACTACTCTACCCAATCTATACATATATTTCAGGGGAGGAGTCTAACTAAGCGGACAAAAGGTTCTATTCCTATGCAACTCACCATCACAATACCACAAATTCGCATTATGTCATCCTCTGCAAATACTTGATCCAATTTGAAGAACCTTCTGATGAACTCCGCTACCTGCACTCTCTCATTTTTATACTGAGGCGTATTCTTTCGCTCCTCACAATGAGATTGCAGTTTTTCTAGTTTTCTCCAAACTTCTGGTAGAAATTGTTTCTGGTACAAACATCTCAATACTGTAACACTTTGGTAGATTGGGTGTATCATTCCGAAGTTTTTGATCGAAACCTGTTACAATCAGTACTTTAGGTGTGATATATTGTATGATTGTAAGAAATAGATTAGAAGAGAGGCGATAAGGCTTAGCTAAACCTTGCGAACATCTTGACCTGAAGATTATTGTAGTAACAGATATGATTCTCAACCAAACCGTAATTGCTCCGAATTTTTTAAATCAATTTCACTCCATATAATTATTACTGAGGATTAGTTTCACTTCAATATGTATGATATGAATGTATAACGATCATCATTCGTATATATCAATTCTCCCCCCCTGGGGAGGTTTCATCCCGTTGAAATATTTCATTGGACGAGAGAAGTCAGCAGTAGAGATCTGGAACTGAGTGGAGTAAAGTGATAGAGGAAAACGTTGAATATAGAAGGAAAAGAGAATGACAAAAAATGAAATGAAAAGAAAAGTCAGAGAATACCTTTGGAGGATTGGAAAACAAATAATAAAAAGGACAACAATGACTCTATACAGGACAGAAATTAGGATACGACACTATAAGGATGAAGCTCAGCCTGTGGGGAGATAGGAGCGTGTGCTTTTCTTGAGTAGCTCTGCTATTAACATTATCCATATCAAACATGCCTTGGTTGGGTGAACAACATGCGTTCGTGATGTAGTTTTTTGAGCGCTCGTACTACTTACACGAGGACTATATCATTTCGTCAGGATGTCTGTCTTTTTCGAATTTTGAGCCGAAAATGGTCTCAATCGACAAGGTTCGACTCACTGATGACGAATCCGTCAAAAACTTCGAGTCTGTCTGTCCGTCCGGCCGGCTGGCCCTCCGTCCGTCCGTATACACGATAACTCTCGAACGGAAAAACCTAAAAACTTGAAATTTTCAGGGTGGGTTCGGATCTCGAATACCGCGGTTGAATTCGTTATTGGGCGAAATTCTCCGAGGGGTTCCGTAAATATGGCCGCTCGAGATTTTGTTTTCCTGATTACTTCGAAACTGCTGATTCGATCAAGGTGAAATTTCGCACTCAAATGAAAAATGACGTGTTTCAGCTACATGCAGAATTTTGTCTAGGTCGCATCATCAGGACCATATGAAACATAGAAAAGTATAACTTTGTAATGGAAAGGCCTAGAGACTTGCAATTTTCAGGATAGGTGTGGATCTCGAAGGTCGCGGTCACGTTCATCAATGAGCAGAATTAGACTAGGGGTTCCGTAAATATGGTCTTTCGAAATTTATTTTTCTGGATAATTTCAAAACTACGAATTTGATCGTGACGAACTTTCGTATTTTAATGGTGAATAAAATATTCAATCTACATTTTTTCCAGATCGCATGACCAGAATCATAGAAACCGTAGAAAAATATAACTTTCGAAAGGTGGAATTTCCAGTTTTAGAAATGAATTGAAGGAATTTTCGACAGCTGTCAAAAAACTTCTCAAACTTAGGCGAAACTCCAGACTTCATGTCAGTGTTTCAGCTGACCAATTTTTTCTAGATAATTCGCTAGAATTTTCTACGGTATCTATGGTCTTGGTGATGCGATCTGGACAAAATTTTGCATGTACTTTGAATACATTAATCCTCAGCCAGGTACAAAATTTAATTCCAATTCAATCAGTAGTTTCGAAATTATCAGGAAAGAAATATTTGAACGGCCATATTTACGGAACCCCTAATCTAATTCTGCTCATTGATGAACGTGACCGCGAAATTCGCGCTCCAAACCCACCCTAAAAATTTCAAGTTCCTAGGCCTTTCTATTCAAAAGTAACAATTTTCTATGGTTTCTATGGTTTTGGTCATGCGATCTGGACAAAATATTGCTCTAATATATCATTCTCGATTAAAATACAAAATTTCATCTCGATCGAATGGTTCGAGTGGTTTCGAAATTATCGAGAAAACAAAATTTCAAACGACCTTATTTACGGAACCCCTAGTATAATTCTGCTCATTGATGAACGTGAACGCGACATTTCAGATCCACACCTACCCTGAAAATTTCAAGTCCCCTGGCCTTTCCGTTCGAAAGTTATGATTTTCTATGGTTCTGGTCATGTGATCTGGAGAAATGTAGCTTAAATAAATCATTCTCCATTACTATACAAAATTTCGTCACGATCGAATCTGTAGTTTTGAGATTATCAAGAAAACTTAATTTCAAACGACCATATTTACGGAACCTCTAGACTAATTTGGCTCATTGATGAACGTGACCACGATATTCCAGATCCACACCTCTCCTGAAAATTTCAAATTCCTAGGCCTTTCCGTTCGAAAGTTATATTTTTCTATGGTTTCTATGGTTCTGGTCATGCGATCTGGACAAAATTTCATATGTAGCTTGAACACATCATTCTCCATTTAAGTGCAAAATTTCATCTCGATCAAATCTGTAGTTTTCAAGTAATCAGGGGAACAAAACTTTGAACGGCCATATTTACGGAACCCCTATTGGAATTTGGCCCATTAACAAACTCAACCGAGGCATTCGGGAACTGAACCCGCACTGAGAATTTCAAGTCTCTAGGTTGTTCCGTTCGAGAGTTATCGTGCTTACGAACGGACGGACGGCCGGATGGACAGACTCGAATATTCCGACGGATTCGTTATCAGTGAGTCGAACATAGTCGTTTGAGACCATTTTCGGCTCAAAATTCGAAAAATACAGATATCGTGACGGAATTATATAGCCCTCGTGTAAGTAGTACGAGCCCTCAATAAAAAGATCGTTTCTTCAGATTTGGAATTTCATTGCGTTATAACATCCGAACCGTGAAATATTTCCCAATCTGTGCTGCTCGTACTACTTACACGAGGGCTATATCATTTCGTCACGATGTCTGTATTTTTCGAATTTTGAGCCGAAAATGGTCTCAAAATGTTCGACTCACTGATGACGAATCCGTCAAAAGAATTCGAGTCTGTCCGTCCATCCTTCCGTAAGCACGATAACTCTTGAACGGAATGTACTAGAAATTTGAAATTTTCAGGGTAGGTTCGAATCTCGAATGCCGCGGTTGAGTTACTTATTGGGCAAAATTCGCTCAGATGTTCCGTAAATATGGCCGCTCAAAATTTTGTTTTCCTGATAACTTTGAAACTACAGCTTCGATCGAGGTGAAATTTAGCACTCAGATGGAGAACCACGTGTTCAAGCTACATGCAAAATTTTGTTCAGTTCGCATCACCAGAACCATAGAAACCATAGAAAACTATAACTTTGTAATGGAAAGGCCAAGGGGCTTGAAATTCTCAGGATAGGTGTGGATCTCGAATGTTGCGGTCACGTTCATCAATGAGCAAAATTAGATTAGGGGTTCCGTGAATATGGCCGTTTAAAATTCAGTTTTCTTGATAATTTCAAAACTATGGATTTGATCGTGACGAAATTTTGGATTTAAATTGAGAATGATATAATCGAGCTACATTTTTTTCAGATCGCATGATCAGAACCATAGAAACCATAGAAAATCATATCATTCGAACGGAAAGGCCTAGGGACTCGAAATTTTCAGTATAGGTTCGGATCGCGAATTTCGCGGTCACGTTCATCAATAAGCAAAATAAGACTAGGGGTTCCGTAAATATAGCCGTTCAAACTATTTTTTTCCTGATAATTTCGAAACTACTCATTGGACTGGAATAAAATTTCGCACATAGATAAAGAATAATGTATTCAAACGACGTGGGATATTTTGTTCAGATCGCATTACCAAGACCATAGATACCGAAGAAAATTCTAGCGAATTATCGGAAAAAATTGGTGACCTAAAGCACTGACGTGGAGTCTGGATTTTCGCCTTGATTTGAAATTTTCTTTGACAGCTGTCAAAATCTTCCAATTGGTTTCTAAAACTGGAGAATGCGAATCTACCTACAAGGTAGATGAACGAGCGCTCAAAAGCTCCTGACTCCACGGCAGTGCTTTTCGTAATTTTTTTTTAACTTGTGTTAGGTTGTGCTAGTAGGGCGCAACAGCTCCAAATGGTAAATTAGTCATGATCTGATTTTGGGTATGGATTTCATTTATGCATATCACTTGACTGATTTTGATCAAATCTTTCATGATTCCTCCCCCTCATATTCTGTGGCTTTAGTTCGAGTTTCAATTGAATCTGATGTAGTATGTATCAGTATGAACACTCTGTATATTAGCGATCTTGAGATGCAATATCTGTTACCTTGCTTTGTCGCCAAAGCGTGCCGCAAAGGTAGACTGATGTGTTAACTATCAATTCTCGAGGTTATTATGATACAATCGATTAAACATGTAAATATCTTATGGATATATATACACTAACATTTTGCTAGAGAGATCAGAGTCTCTAGATGTTACGAATAAACCTTTGACGATTTATTAGTGTATCATTCACCATCCCTCGACTGCATAACGATTGAGCGAACCTACCCTAGCTGGGTACGTTACATGGCGATCCTGCCAGTCCTATGCAGTCAGAGGGATGGTGGTTTTTCACCGCCAAGCCGAGATGAGCAGAACAGTCCTATACAGTCGAGGTCTAATGGTTTTCAACGCCAAGCCAAGATGGCAGGCCCTAGAAGACAGGCAACAAGAAGCCCAACAGCCTACCCAGGCACCCCAAGAAGACAGTCAACAAGAAGCCCAACGCCTTACCCAAGGCACCCCAAGAAGAAGGTGCAGCTGGAAATCAGAAGAAGCCACCATGTTTTAGTGTAAAACAAACCGTAAGAAATTTTTCTCTTTGGTTATATCTGATTATCCATGGTATATAATGAACTATTCACCAAATTAAGTGATGTGTTCCAAAAGAAGGAGTCACGGGAACGTAGGGAACAGGCCGATAAAACGATAAACGAATTACTCAAATTAGAATATTAATTCAAAACATTGAATGAAATTGTCAAGTCAGAACCAAATTTTCTCAAAAAGCATTAAGTCCTCACCAAAGAATCATAGAAGATTCACTTTTAGAATCGAGGAAATCGTTTCAAGGAAGATCTAAGTGAAATTTTAACAATTGAAATCGTAAAATTTGAACATTCATATCGAGGTAGTGACCGCAGAAATTAGAATTTCAATTCAGCAAAAAAGAATTACGAGCAAGGTCGGGGTCGCCAGTTCGCGAATCATTCGGTAAACAATAACATAGAAATTGTTTATATAGACGGGAATTTGAAAGCGTAGTCGATCATCGACCACTAAATTAGCTGACTAATCCTTCTAGTGGATTAACCAAATTCTGTTTTATTTTAGAAGAATTTGACTTCACGGTTCATTATGTTAAAGGTTCAGAAAATGTTACAGCAGATGCCTTATCACGAATACCTCCGATGGCAAAAGGATTAAACACCTGTTGTTATCGAAGTGTTAAAACGTCCAGCAGAAAGTGTTGAGTTAAGACCGCTTTCAGAAAAAGAATTTCTCAATTTTAAAAAGCAACATTCAGAGGATTACAATGAGAATTCAATATATAATGTAAATTCACAAATTATTTTCATTAACCAGGACATCCGATCAGCGTACGACTTAGGTACATCGTTGAGGATACTGAAAAAATTATGCGCAGAAAATAATATATTAGAATTGTTCCTCATAAAGCTAGCTAGCAATATAAAATTTTTGAATATGTTGACAAATTGTAAAAATGAAATTCTAGGAACATCCTTGAAGATTAACATAATGAGAGATGTAACGCGAATAGAAGACACAGAATTAAAGCAAATTATTCTGAACGACTTTCATATGCTTCCAACCGGTGGACATGCAGGTATCGAACGCATGTTCAACAATATCAAAAGAGAGATTTCTGGAATGGTTTAAGATCTGACGTTGAAAAATTTGTGAGGAAGAGTGACGATTGTCAACGTCATAAACATTCCTTACCTAGGAAGGAACCTTTGGCAATCACCACCAAAGCTTCGTCTGCTTTTCAGAAAGGTTTTTTCAGATATCGTATGTCCATTACCTACGGATATCGGAAAAAATAAGTATATTCTCACTATTCAATGCGACTTGACCAAATTCGTAGAGTGTTACCCACTACCAAACAAAGAGGCAGAAACAGTTTCGAAATCTTTTATTCAAAACTTTGTTTTGAGGTATGGTATACCTTCTGAAGTTGTTACAGACCAAGGCACAGAATTCTTATCAAGAATATTTAGTGAATCGTGCGAATTGATCAAAATAAAGCAATTAAATTCAACAGCTTATCACCACGAAACACTAGGTGCGCTTGAAAATTCGCATAAACACTTAGGAGCACTCCTTTGTATGCAGGCAGCTAAGGAAAGTAACAACTGGAGTAATTGGGTTCCATATTGGTTTTTTTCATACAACAATACCGTGAACTCTTCAACTCGCTATACTCCTCACGAACTTGCTTTCGGAAAACCTAGTAGATTTCCACAAAATTTAGAAAGCCAAGTAGATCCAATCTACAATTTTGACAACTATCCTCTGGAACTAAAATATAGGTTGCAAATGGCATGGAAAGATGCTAGAGAAAACTTGGTGAAGACAAAATTGAAAAGAAAAGAGAGTTTCGACAGAAATTGTAATGAAATGAACTATAAAGTAGGAGATAAGGTGCTCTTGAATAATAAGAACAGTGACAATTAACTTGACCCCTTATTTAATGAAATAGTGGAAGTGCGAAACCCAAACATTATTGTGAAAACGGACAAGAACAAACTCAAAGAAGTTCACAAGAACAGAGTGAAACCGTATTTTTCATAACGAGTAACGATTACTAACAAGTGATAAAAAGACTGATGTAAATTTTAGATTAGGAAAAATGACGTATTAAAACTTTGTATATGTAAGTTCCATTAAAATTATGTATAACGTATGTATATATATTAAGCTATAGATAAGTCAAAAAAAAAATTTTATACTTGTATAGAAAAATTTTTTTCTCTCAAAGGGGGAAAGTGTAGTATGTATCAGTAGGAACACTCTGTATATTAGCGATTTTGAGATGCAATATCTGTTACCTTGCTTTGTCGCCAAAGCGTGCCGCAAAGGTAAACTGATGTGTTTACTACGATGTTTAATGTTATCGATCGTGTTATCAATTCTCGAGGTTATTATGATACAATCGATTAAACATGTAAATATCTTATGAATATATAAACACTAACATTTTGCTAGTCTCTAGATGTTACGAATAAACTTTTGACGAGTTATTAGAGTATCATTCACCATCCCTCGACTGCATAACGATTGGGCGAACCTACCCTAGCTGGGTACGTTACACTGATTCGTGAATAGATGTTCAAAAATACGAATCGAATTTCGGCGTTGATCTAATCAGCAATGATCGAATGCCCATTGGTTTGATTTCAAGTAGAATACCCAATGCCTTATCGCAGTTCAATAGATTTGAAGCAAGTATTCTTCCAGATTCCTCTGAGTGAAGAATCCAAAATCTAAACAACCCTCGCCGATAGAGACAGAAACCTGTTTTGATGTGCTGCCGTTGGGTTGGATTGTGATTGTCAAGCAATGATGATATATTTTACATTATGCCCCTCTGAAGAATACTACACAAATCAGGCGTTTTGGTTTGTTTAATGGAACTCCTTCTCGGCTATTATTATTCATTGGAATTATTTCAAACTAATCGCATTATTTGAGAAATGTGAGCAAAAAAAAATCACTTGACTTACTTTGTCCCCACGCTGAGCGGTATACCGACATTCTGGAATATGATTTGGATTCTTTTGGCATATCTCACTGCACATTGGCCAGCCGCATTTTGAACATGGGTGATTGTTGGATCCATTTATGGTTTTTCCACAACCTAAACAAACGGGAATGGTTATTTGCGCAGGTCCTTGGATCATAGCACGTTCTTTGAATATAATGTCGCCATTTTTGATTGGCTTTGTCGTGACAAGGCGTCGCCCAAAAAGATCATCCTCAGCAACCTTGAACAAAATCATGAATTTTAGTATTTCGTGTGAACAGTAGCGATTGAACCCTCGAGGAGTGCAGACGTATTGAGAAATGCGCATGTGTGCCAAGTGAACCTCGTATAGAAGCGATAAGAAGAAGAAGAAATAACTGTGTCGAGTCCAGGTTTAGATCGATGGTTCCACAGATTATTTTACATTGAAGAGACAAAAGTGAACTTAGTGGAAAGTGAAAAAAGTGTTTAAGTGTTGTTTTGCTGAGTCACTCTGACAAAATGTCGGAATACGACTCTGCAAATGAGGACAGAGAATCCGATGCCGAAAACTTATCGGATGAAGAAATATCCGATATGGATATTGAAGAAGAAGTTAATGATGAATCCGAAAAAGATCGGATTATAAAAGAACAGAAGGACCAGATCAACAGCCTCATGAGTCAACTGAAAGTTATGACGGAGAGTCTCAAAACTCTATCCGACGAGGTGAAATCCTTGAGAACAGAAATGTCTCAGTCCTCGAAACCGCGGAAACGGGCTAAGAGAAAAGAAGATGGCTTCTCCTCTGGGACAGAGGAGACAGTGTCAACCCCAATCCAAAAAGAAGTCCAGAAAAAAAACTACCAATAATAATGATGCAGCTGCAGGTGGGCCACCTACGAAGATATCGTATATTGCAGCATTGCAAAAAGGAAAACGCCCAGAAGAAGCCACTTCTGCACCTGCAGAAGAAATTGAAGTCCCTGCTCAAATCGAGCAGAAAAAAGAGAAAGTCCCTCCAGTGACATTGAGGGGCACGGCCGACTGGACACAAATCTCGAGAGAGATGCAAATGAAGGGTATTAAATACCTGAGAGCGACCACAGTAAGAGACGGCATTCGCGTTGTTCCCCAATCCCCCGACGACCACAGAAAGATGACAAAATTCCTCGAGTTGAGAAATAAGGAATTCTACACCCTCCAAAGGGAAGAAGAGAAGAGAATCTACGCGGTGGTACGATATCTGCCACTAGACGCAGATATTAACATTATCACAGAGGACCTCGCCGAGCAAGGCATTACCGACGCGGATGTCATAAGGATGACATCCAACAAGACCAAAAAGGCAATACCCTTATTTTTGGTGAAAACCCAAAATAAGAAGGTATTCGAAGTAAAACAGCTCTACGGTATAAATTGTGTAGTAGAGCCGAAGAAGAAGAGCATTGGACCTGGCCAATGTCATAGATGTCAACGTTACGGACATGCGCAAAGTAAATGCACATTCCCATGGAGATGTGTTAAATGCTCTGGAGCGCACAATAGTAAAGATTGTACGCTAACAAGAGAAAACGAGGTGAGAAATGCTACCTGTGCGCTCTGCGGAAAAGCAGGTCACCCAGCCAGCTACAAAGGATGTAGCGAGTGGAAACTGGTGACCAAAAAGAAGACTGCGACCAAAGCAAGAAAAGAAGAAGAGAAAATGATGCCTACTGTCCAACAAGAACAAAAGGAAGAAGATAAGGAGAAGAAATCGCCACCACTCAAACAAGAGCAGAAGAAAGAAGCCCCAAAAAATGGAAAATCCAAGAAGAGCAGCCAAAAGAAGAAAGAAGAGACCAACAAGAAAGGACCCGAAACCACCGAGGATCTAGATACCTTCACCAAGAATATCATGAGTAAGCTCATGAAATTCCTGGAAATAGAGATGGACAAAAAGTTCCGTAAACTCACTAAACCCAATTAATGGAGCTAGTGACTAACGCGAATAAAAACAACCTGAAGATTGTCTCATGGAACACAAACGGTCTACGAGCCCGTAGATCTGAAATAGAAGAAATAATATCCGAGAAACAACCGGATATTATAGCAATTCAGGAGACGAGACTATCTACAAGAAATAGAATTTCATTTCCCGACCATGAAATATACAGAAATGACAGAAATTGTACAGGAGGGGGCGTAGCCCTAATAGTCAAGAGGAACATCGACCACTATTTTGACGATGTACTGAATAATGGGCAAATAGAAGCCGTCTCGATTATAGTTAATACGAATCGAGGACAAATGAAAATTACGTCAGCCTACAAACCACCCCAAAATGACTTAATAGAGGAAGATCTGAAGAAGATGCTTGAAGGAAACTACCCGAACATCATTATTGGCGATATGAACTGCAAATCAAGAGAATGGAATAGCAGAACTGAAAACCAAAATGGGAAGAAGCTTAAGAAGTACGCCGAAAAAGTGAATGCCATAGTATTAGGACCTGAAATCCCGACCTACCTGCCCAGAAGTAATGGCCTACCGGACGTATTAGATATCGTCATAATGAAAGATATTGCCCAAGATTTCACACTTGATACTTTAGAAGAGGGCACATCAGACCACAACCCAATAGAACTCAGATTGGGACGCAGACCGATAACAGAAGAACTTCAAACAAAAGACTTCACAGACTGGCAAAAGTACAGTGAAATACTTCAGGAGAAAATTACTGAAATTCCACAGATAAGAACCCCTGAAGATCTGGAAGATGAAGTTGAAAAATTAGAAACCCGAATAAAAGAAGCCTACGAGGAAAGTACCAGAAGAATCGAAAGGCCAGCCCCGAAACATCCACATGGTGAAACCCCAAAAGCAATAAAGGAGCTTATAAAGAGGAATAGAAAACTTAGGAAGAACTACAGAACTTCACATAGAGAAGAAGACAAGAAAGAGCTAAATAAACACAGCCAAGTGCTGAAAAATGCACTGAGAGAACTGAGAACAGACAGATGGAACCAAAGAGTTAGAGAGCTAAACACCATAGACCACTCAGCATGGAAGATGCAAAAGTGCTTACGACGCGAGAAAACCGAAATTCCCCCTCTACACGGAGCTAATGGGATGGCCTACTCAAAGCTTGAAAAAGCCGAAGCACTGGTCGACGCAATAGAACGAGAAGCCAGAATCAACTACAGAGAAGACGATGACAATGAAGACTTAGAAGAAGAAGTCGAAGGAAATGAAGAATTGATGTTGGAACCGCCGGAAGGCGATACCATCCCAAACCCAACAACACCAACGGAAATTAAAGAAATCATCAAGAAATTGAAAAACAGGAAAGCTCCAGGGAAAGACAAAGTAACAAACTTTATGTTACGGAAATTGCCCAGAAAAGGAATAGCAGCGCTTACCAATATAGCAAACGCCGTGATGAGAACAGAATATTATCCGGAAAGATGGAAAACAGCCGAAGTAATTGTGTTCAATAAGCCAGGAAAAGATAGAAAATTCCCACAAAACTACAGGCCGATAAGTCTACTGTCAGCCCTTGGAAAAATTGTCGAAAGAGTTCTTGCAAGAAGACTCAATGAAGAAACAGAAGCGCTGAATCTGATACCACCGGAACAATTTGGATTCAGAAGAAATCATTCCACAGAACTTCAACTGTTAAGGATCACTGAATATGTCACTGAAGGATTTCAGAATAAACAAGCCACAGGATTAGTGCTATTAGATGTTGAGAGAGCCTTCGACCGAGTTTGGCACGAAGGACTTGCCTACAAGATGATGATGGCAGGCTACACCACCAAAACCTGCAAGATAATAAGAAACTACCTGAGGAACCGGAATTTTTATGTCAAAATAGACGACACATTATCTACCACCAGACAAGTAGAAGCAGGAGTACCCCAAGGATCAGTTCTAGGACCTCTGCTCTACAACATATATATCTACGATATTCCTAAGAATCCAAGGAATCTGCTCGCCCTTTATGCAGACGACACGGGAATAGCCTTCAGACATCGGCGACCAGATGTCATACACAGAAGACTGCAAGAAGCACTAGAAGATTTGGAAGAATGGTTCATTAAATGGAAAATTCAAATAAATAGCAAAAAGAGCCAAGCTATTCTACTACAGAAGCGGAGACTTGAAATTAATTCCAACCTACAGATAGATGGAGAAGAGATAAAATGGGAAAATGAAGTCAAATATCTAGGAGTAAAACTAGATAAAGGGCTTACATGGAAAAACCATATAAAATATGCAGTGGATAAAACAAACTCAGCAATGAGTAGACTTTACCCACTACTAGGAAGAAGAAGCCAAATGAACCAAAGCACGAAACTACGAATGATCAAGTCAATTGCAAGACCCCAACTAACATATGGCTCGGCGGCATGGGGCCATGCAGCCAATAGCCATATAAAGAAGATTCAAGCAACAGAGAATAAACTGCTCCGAGCAGCAATGAATATGCCGTGGTTCGTAAGAAACCAACAGATCCACAGAGATTTAGAATGGGAAACTGTCACAGATTTCCTAAAAAAGAAGGCCGAGAAGATATTTGAAAAAGCAAGTCAACACCCAAATGATGAGCTGAGAAGACTAGTTGACTACAACCCCGCGAAAGATGTGGTTAGGATACCCACCTATCACAAAAGACCCAGAGATCAACTACGTAGAAACAGAAATTGAGTAATCTCAATTTAAATTATCCAGAAGAAGAGACTCCTATGAAATTCAAATTCATAGATAACACAATTATCACACGACAAAGATCGTGATAGAGATACGAACAACAAGAGTCAAAAGGTTAGTAGGTTATAAATGCCCGGAATCTAAAACAGCAGGTTAGGTTTAGTTAGAGTAGGTCGTGCTTCACACGAAGTCTCACACTGTTCTATCTATCGGAGATAGTTCGTCCATGAGGATTCCCCCTGACTAAACAAAAAAAAAAAAAAAAAAAAAAAAAAAAATTCGTGTGAACAGCAAACACTTGCTACTGCGCTCTAGAAAATCATTGAATTAATTCTTTATTTTGACTGGTATATGTTCATCATTATTTATACGAGTTCCACACTCCTCTTCTTGTAATTTTTCGTTGAAGATGAAAATCATTTTGAAAACAAATCAAAAAAATACCGAACAAATCTTTCACTGAAAGGACACATCAGAAGGAGAATTATTCATACCAAAATAAAATGCCTCTCACAGAGCTTCTCCTTAACTGGGGTGTACTTTACTTTAGGCTAAACTCACAAAATCTGTGTTTCGGACGAATTTTCCTTTTCGTGTAGTTCCAGAAAATTGGAACATCGAAAAAATGGCATGGAGCCAGGTTTGTGAAGAATATTCAGAAGTGGCTAAAGACGCGTTTCCCTAGGTTTTCAGCGGTCGCCGGAGACTGCAAACGACTAGAGGCGAAAACATTCGTCGATACACCTCCGAAACTAGCTGCTGTTCAGTCACCTCTACCTGCGTCGATCGCCGGTCGGCAGTTCACCGCTAGTAACTCATCTCCGAACAATAATTATTTATTAATTTATTTTTTGTTTATATCCCGACTTTCTTAGGTCTATACTATTGACCAGCTAATGACCTTCATACGTTTGTATGTTTTCTGTATGGCAGTGTCCAATTACACGATGCAGAAGAATTGGCATTCACAAGTCTATAGATAAATTGTACCATTTTCTGCATCGTGTCATACGGACTCCATACAAGCAATGGATAGTAACAGTAACAAATGGATGGTCTAATATGAAACTGACGTTCAACAATTACATCTCTTGAACCTCTAGCGGTACATGCAGGGCCGCTGGATGCGCCATTTCAAGCTAGCATGTGCATCCCTGCACGTTTGCCATCATCCCATGGAGCCAGGTAGGTCATTTAAAGCAACCCCAACACAGGTATGAACGATGGACCATTATGAAGTTTGGGTTATGGTGGCTGTTCGGGCATCATTTTTTGTTTATTTATGGGTTGCTTTCTAATTTTTCTCATACAATATATTTTTGTTATTGTTACAATTGAACTATTGTAACGCCTCATTTATTTTCTGTTTTCCTTCCAAATTAAAATGTTTGTTGCGTGTAGTGTACGTACTTCGCGGTTCATTCAATTTTTCGCGCATGTGTGTTGGCCAATTTTCATATCATACCTGGTGCGAAGAAAGAAGAAGGTTGGTTGGAATGTGGTTGAACCGAAGAGTGAAAATTTCGATCGAGCGAATCTTAATTATTCTCATCAATTCTCATTGTTGTGTCTTCACAAACAAGAAAATCAGTGAATCTGATCTGCCAAGCCAAACTACCCAGCGAGATCTACAAATTCAGCTGTTAAAAGGTAGGTGGAATTGGCCAATATTCGATTTGTCAAAATTCGTTTTTCTTTCATACAAGTCCACTAAAATATCGTTGCGCCTCAGTCGGCGACATTGGTCCTTACGGAGCCGAATTTTCTTTCCAACAAACATTTTAATTTTGAAATTCATTCATTTCAATTCATAAATATTCGTTTCACCTAATTCATTTTTTTCTCGTGTTGTTTCCGATAAGAAGCGGAGAGAGCATCAGTCCTCTATCCCACATTTCGATTGCTTATCGTAAACATCACAATCTGTTTCCTTCATCACTGATTATTTTCATTCACGTCATCGATTCGCACATTCATATTCATTTTCGTTCTGAAAATAAAATTGTCATTCAATTTAATTCTTAATTTCGTAAATAGTTTCGGGTTTAACTGGGGGTAATTGAACACACCTATAATAGAGATTCATCTGTTGTATTTGTTCCTTCGAATCTTTGCAGAATATCGAATTTCATTCATTCCTGATTCCTACGAATAAAATGAGTAGTAATAAGTTGAAGCAGGCAAAAGCGATTCGTCAGCTGCAGGTAGATGAGATTGAGGAAATTCTCGCACTCGCTCATATGGCTGTGACTGATGAGAGTTTGCATGTTCGATTTAAATTACGATGTTCAAATTTAGATGACATTCTCGAAGAATTCAAAACAATGCATAATTCAATAATCTCGATAATGTCAACTACCGAAAATCCGGATATGGCTGCTGAAAAAACAATAAGAACAAGTTTCATGGAGAATTTCTTCACTGTTAAGACTGTTTATACGAACATATTTTCCGATGAAACTTCTTCGAATAATGATACAACATCGACAACGCCAAATGTCAAACTTCCGAAAATTTCCTTACCAACATTTGATGGAAATTATACAAACTGGCCTACGTTTCTCGATATTTTCAATAGTCTTATTCACAAGAATGCCACATTGTCAGATATTGATAAATTCCAATATTTACTCGGTTCATTATCTCCTGCAACGCGAAATCTTCTAAAGGGATTTCAATTAACGAGTGAAAATTATCATTCAGCTTTCGAAACATTAACTGAAAGGTATCAAAATAAGAGGCTTCTAGCAAATTCATTTTGGCAGGAAATATGCAATGCACCTAAACTTAATAATGAGTCAGTAGATGGTCTTAGAAATTTATTAGCTATTTTTTCTGAAAATTTAGCATGTTTGAAGAATATGGAATTACCCATTGAACAATGGGACTTCGTTTTATTTCATTCACTTTTGCAGAAATTAGATACAGCTACAATTAAGAGGTTCGAACTGCAGGAATGTTCCACAGAAATTCCTTCTTATCGTGCTCTTACTAAATTTCTTAAAAATCAGTGCATCTCTCTAGAGTCATTAACGCTTGCAGTTTCACAACGCGCGCATTTAACATCGAAACAAAATGATAAGCCTCATAAGAAAAGCTCAGCATTTTTCACTCAATCGAATTCAATGAACAAATTGTCATGTAGCTATTGTAACGATAAACATACAATTTATAAATGCTCTTCTTTTATGGCAAAATCTCCTTCAACTAGGTTACAGATAGTTAAAGAAAAAAACTGGTGTATTAACTGCCTTCATTCGGGACATAGAGTATCAGATTGTTCGTCAAAGTCAACTTGTCGCCATTGCCATAAGAATCATCACACATTGTTACATTTGAAACCAATTGATCCATCTTCTAACATTAATGATTCTGTCAATGATAGTTCATCTCCTTCCACTTCATATGGTCCTCAAGTTTTAACAAACACCTCTGTTTCACCGTCTACGGTTTTATTAGCTACTGCTAGAGTTGAAATCTTAGATGCTCGAGGACAATATCAAACCATTCGCATTCTCTTGGATCCAGGATCCCAGACGAATATAATTGCACAGAAATGCGTCAAACGGTTAGGTCTTAAATGTTTCAAAACTCCACTTTGTATTTTTGGCTTGGGTGAGACATCATCATCTGTTTCTGATTCCGTTACCTGTACGATTCGTCCTGTTGGATCTATAAATCCGTCTTATACCATCGAAGCTGTGGTATTACCAAAAATTTGCTCTAATATGCCCAACAGTTTTGTACCCTATCATAAATGGGACTCTATTTCGAATATTAATTTGGCTGACCCATCATTTCATTCTCCTGGTCCTATAGATATGCTTGTGGGAGCAGCTATTTTTCCTTTAATTCTGAAATCAGGTCGTTTACAAGGAAACCTATTTCAACCTTCGGCGTTAGAAACCATATTCGGTTGGATACTTATGGGAAATACTTCTAGCCCATCAACAAAAATTAACTCTTTTCATCTCACAACTAATTCTTCGATTGATGCAACTCTCAAGCGATTTTGGGAAATCGAAGAAATTCCTAACTTCGAACAGTCTTCGGCAGAAGATGCTCTATGTGAGCAAATATTTGTCGAAAGTCACTCTCGAGATTCTACTGGTCGTTTTATGGTTATGTTACCTTTCAAAGAAGCGATTTCCAGTTTCTTCGGAGATACCTACTCCATGGCGTTACGTCGTCTATTTTCACTAGAGCGTAGATTCAAAAATTCTCCCGAGTTTCATTGCGAGTACAACAAGTTCATGCACGATTATCTTGATTGTGGTCATATGACGTTACTTCCTGAAGCTTGTCCTTCTGTTGATGAGTATTATATGCCACATCATGCTGTTTTCAACCCAAATAGTCCTTCCACAAAACTCAGAGTGGTCTTTGACTCTTCTGCGAAGGTTTCGGGAAACGTTTCTCTCAATGAAATTCTTTTGACAGGTCCGAAGCTTCAGAAAGATGTGATGGTTCTTCTGTTGAAATTTCGGTTTCATAATGTTGTTTTAACCGCAGATATAAAACAAATGTATAGGCAGATTCTGGTTCACCCTTCTCATAGACGGTTTCAACGAATTTTGTTCAGATTTTCGGTTTCTGATCCGGTTCAAGTATACGAATTGAACACTGTTACGTATGGTGTTGGTTCATCTCCTTATCTTGCCCTTCGAGTACTCAAGCAGTTGGCTTCAAATGAAGAGATAGACTTTCCTTTAGCAGCAACGGTTCTTCAATCGGAATCGTATGTTGATGATATTTTATCGGGTAGTGATACCTTGGAGGGAGCTCGAGGTTTACAGGAACAGTTAATTTCTTTATTGAGGCGAGGCGGCTTTGAGTTGAGAAAATGGTCCAGTAATATTCCGGAGCTAATAAATCATTTACCACCAGATCATCGACATCAACAGTCGTTGAATTTCGATGATAATTCGGTTTTGAAAATTCTTGGATTAAGGTGGTTTCCATCTGGAGATCATTTCTCGTATTCTATCGATATTAACGAAAAACCAGTTACAAAGCGGACCATTCTGTCGGATTTGGCACATATTTTTGATCCTATCGGTTTTCTAACTCCATGCACTTTCTTTGTCAAACATCTAATTCAACATCTCTGGACACTCGGTCTACAGTGGGACGACGTTCCTCCTACGGATATATTGAATCGCTGGAGTCAGTGCAAATCAGAGTTGCACATTCTGTCCACTCTGCGAATACCGCGCAGAATATTCACGCAATCATTTTCTAAATGTGAAGTTCATGGATTTGGGGACAGCAGCGAAAAGGGGTATGCCGCTGTCATATATTTCCGATTTTTAAATGTTGATGGTACAATAAATGTTTCTTTCATTTGTGCAAAGTCAAAAGTCTCACCTATCAAACGCATGACTCTACCAAAGTTGGAGCTATGTGCAGCGCTCCTCCTTGCAAAATTGCTTTCTATTGTAATAAAATCTTATGAAGGTTCATTAAAGGTGGATGAAGTATTCGCTTGGTCAGACTCAACCGTAGTACTTCATTGGATTAGATCATCTCCTTACCGCTGGAAAAGTTTCGTGAGTAATCGTACTGCACAAATCCAAGAATTGGTTCCTCCAGATAGATGGGGTTATGTTAAATCCCAAGTTAATCCAGCAGATTGTGCATCACGGGGTTTGTCTCCTTCCGGTTTGTTAGACCATTCCTTATGGTGGGCGGGACCTCCATGGCTTCAGTCTATGGATCCGATTGAGAAGACTTGTGGTCCACCAATCAAAGAAATTCCAACTGATGAGGAGCGTCAGGTTGTTCTGAGTACCTTCACTTCATCTGATATATTTGACGAGCTCATAGCTAAATATTCTTCCTTCTCTAAACTCAACCAAGTTGTAATATATTTACATCGTTTCATTTTCAATCTTAGAACTCCTTTATCTAAAAGAGTCGGTAGCATCCTATCCGTGGAAAGAAAACAATCTCTCAACTTTCTCATTAAATGCGTTCAGCAAAGAGTTTTTGGTGAGGAGATTCAAAATCTTCGATCAAATCGTCCTATCACAATGAAATATCTTCAGAAACTGAATCTCTTCATCGGAAATGATGATATTTTGCGTGTGGGTGGTCGATTATCGTTTTCTGGCCTTCAATATGACCATAAACATCCAGCGTTATTGCCAGGTAACAATAAATTCACTGATCTGCTCATCAAGCATTTCCATCAATTATATCTTCATCCAGGTTCACAAACATTACAATTCCTTCTCTCTCGGCAGGTTTGGATTTTATCTGCAAGAAAGCATATTCGAAGAGTCACTTCAAAATGCTTAACGTGCTTTCGTTCTAATCCAAAACCCTTACAACCGATGATGGGCAATCTTCCATCTTGTCGCGTTAATCAATTGAAGCCTTTTCAATGTGTGGGTGTCGATTTTGGCGGTCCATTTCGCATTACCATGTCCAGAGGTAGAGGTGCAAAGGTTCTCAAGGCATATCTCTGTCTTTTTGTGTGTTTCACGACCAAAGCACTGCATCTGGAACTCGTTTCAGATTTGTCTAGTGAAGCCTTTCTGGCTGCTCTGAAACGTTTTATTGCTCGCAGAGGTAGATGCAATAGGTTATTTAGTGACGGTGGTACTAATTTCAAAGGTGCTCAACGAGAACTTCTCAATAATATGAAGTACGCCGCAGAAGCTGAGAAGATGGATTGGGATTTTAATCCTCCTTCAGCTCCTCATTTCGGAGGGTTGTGGGAAATCGGAATCAAATCCGTTAAAACGCATCTCTACAAGTTAGTTGGTGATCAGGTGCTTACCTACGAAGAGTTGTATACTGTGTTCGTTCAAATAGAAGCGGTATTAAATTCACGGCCACTTTGTCCTTTGAGTACAGATCCAAATGACCTATCCGTGCTCACTCCAGGTCATTTTCTTACCCTCGCTCCTTGTTCCGACCTTCCTGAACCTGACCTATCCAATTTATCCATGAACAGATTATCCAGATGGCAACTGCTAACTCGGTTACATCAGGATTTTTGGAAACGGTGGCATGTTGAATACCTAAATACTTTGCAACAACGAACAAAATGGTTTACACCAGCCGATTCTCAGTTATCTATAGGACAACTTGTATTGATCAAGGATGAACAGCAACCTCCTCGACGTTGGCGTACAGCTCGCGTGGTTGATGTTCATCTGGGTAAGGACGGTATAGCACGAGTGGCTACTGTTCGCACTTCTAGCGGTATTCTGCAAAGACCGTTGGTCAAATTATGTCCTCTCCCAGGACAATCATAATCATGTATGTAAAATAATTCTATTTTAGGTGGGCGGAATGTTCGGGCATCATTTTTTGTTTATTTATGGGTTGCTTTCTAATTTTTCTCATACAATATATTTTTGTTATTGTTACAATTGAACTATTGTAACGCCTCATTTATTTTCTGTTTTCCTTCCAAATTAAAATGTTTGTTGCGTGTAGTGTACGTACTTCGCGGTTCATTCAATTTTTCGCGCATGTGTGTTGGCCAATTTTCATATCATACCTGGTGCGAAGGAAGAAGAAGGTTGGTTGGAATGTGGTTGAACCGAAGAGTGAAAATTTCGATCGAGCGAATCTTAATTATTCTCATCAATTCTCATTGTTGTGTCTTCACAAACAAGAAAATCAGTGAATCTGATCTGCCAAGCCAAACTACCCAGCGAGATCTACAAATTCAGCTGTTAAAAGGTAGGTGGAATTGGCCAATATTCGATTTGTCAAAATTCGTTTTTCTTTCATACAAGTCCACTAAAATATCGTTGCGCCTCAGTCGGCGACAGTGGCTTTGGCTGGTGAGCGGTATCAAAAGTTTGTAGAATAACGATCTACTTTCGTCAAATTATAAAGTGTGATTTTTTGGTTTTCCGACAGAATATTATTGAAAATCACGTCATTCATTGCCCACACTTCACATGAAGGCAACCCCTTGCCAGATACCCTTAATGATCATGAAATTATAATGCGGCTTACGTTATAGTATAAAAGCTGATTATAATATAACACTAGCAGACTTGGCGTTGCTTTGGCTAAGGTATACGTCTAATTACATTCAAAGCAGTAGAATTATTATTATTATTGATCCTCACATAACCTAACCCAACCCTATCCTTGATTTTTCAAAAGTTATAACCCAGTTGTCAAACTTGACATCACACGTCGCACGTTATCGCTCTTTAGAGTGATCGGACGGAGTGGGGACGCGAGGACCTGCCGTCGATTTGTTACCTACGTTGCCGCGTGGATAATTATCACTCATATATAATAAACGATGCAGCTCTGTTAGCGGAGAGTGAAGACGATCTGTAGCGATTGTTGCATCGATTCAACTCCATCGCAAAATCATTTAATATGACCATATCTGCCTCAAAAACAAAGTGTATGACAACTTCAAAGATACCATTGAGATGTAAGCTGGAGATTGATGGGAAAATTGTACAGCAGGAAATGAAGTTCAGATATCTTGGCATATCAATTCGGGATACGGTGATGTCGAGGCCGAAGTAAGGGAACAAACACTGAAAGCAGCAAGAATAGCGGGATGCCTGAACGATACGATACGGCGTAACAGAAATATCGGAACAGAAACCAAGTCCAGAATATACAAGTCAGTTATTAGACCAATTATGACATACACAGCTGAAACCCGGCTAGATACATCGAAAACTCAACAACTTCTGGAGACAACTGAAATGAGGGTACTACGTAGGATAACTGGCAAAACACTTTACGACAGAGAGAGGAGCGAGAATATACGAAGAATGTGCGGCGTAGAAAACATAGGTAGACTGGGTGCTAGGCAAGAAGGTGGAGTGGAACGAACATGTTAACAGAATGGATGACCAGAGAATTGTGAGGCTTTCGCGTGACAAATCACTACTGGGTCGTAGGAGCGTGGGACGCCCCCGAACGAGATGGAGCGATAACTTGACTGCGCGGTAGACAGAGTGATCGGAAGTAAACAGGCGTGTCGCCTAAACTAAAGAAGGAAGAAGAAGGATCTATTAAGTAGGATCAAACTGCACACAGTGTGCAAAATTTGATTGAAATCGGTTCAGAATTTTAGGAGTTCATCCCTGACAAACAACATGACACGTAATTTTTATATATAAAGACTTAAGTAATAATAAGATGATTTTTCCCCATTAGCTAGACATTCATGATAGTTCCAACCCCTTACCAGACAAGTATGGTAATCTTAAAAGATATTCGTGATTAGAATGACTTGCAAATAAACTTTTTGGCACAGATTAATTCTTTACCTCCAGAATATCATCCAAAATTATTTCATTCATTGCCAGACACTCAAAATAGTGGCAACCCCTTGCCAGACACCCTTAATGTTGATGATGAAATTATAATTCTATAGTCAGGTCATTTCTGATGCATTCGGTTCTGCAATATGGTGTCCGAAACTTAACCGTTATGGAGATATTGAGTTTCGAAGATTTTTTCAAAAATCCTCTATTTTTAGGCTTTTTTTCGTTTTTTTTTATTTGAGCTTCAAGGGGCCGTTTTTCTGATGTATTTAATAAGAAAGCATGTCAATTGATAAAAATGATCAACAGAAACAGAACCTTCTACATACAGCTCAATAAGGCTGCTCGACAACGGTTAGAATTAAAAAATGTTCACTAAGTGTTTTTAAATTTGAAGCGCTTTTTTTGAAAAAAACTTCATAGTACTTATGCTGCAGAAAAGTTCAACAACTTTCACGTCTCTTCAGCTCCTCAAAAAGGAATAACACTTGCAATAGGCAAAACATTGACCAAATGACAGTTAAGGGTAGTAGCGGCGGCCATGTCGAATTTGAATTATAAAAATATTGCTCTCTTTTTCTGTTTTTCATTTATGTATTTTAGCTATTTTTTGTGCTCGGGAGACAACGACATACAGTCTCAAATATGTCATTTTAAATCTTGGCGTATAGTCTGCTTATGCGATTATTTCATGGTTTAAAAATTATTGACATCTCGGGTGGCTGGGGAAAATCGAATTTAAGTTGGTAATAGACTATTCAGTAATATTTCGGGTTGCTGAATTCAGGTTGGTATAGGAATAACACTAACATAACCCATAGAGACCAGAGACCTTGCTTCGATGATTTTATCGAGATTTTAGTGAATAATTATAAAAATTAGCTCTGAATTTGAGTATTTTTTCGACTTGTGCTATTGAAATGGCTGGAATTTACCAGGATACATTGCGCCTAAAAACAAGAGAACGCCAGGCAGTTTGTCTGTGTTACTTCGAGTTTTTCAAGATTCGGCAGATATTTCCGCTAGCTCTTAATCGAGTTTCGCTGATGTTTCAGGTAAACTGTTATTCACCTACTCGTAGTGTATTCTGATTGGTCAATGTCTCTTGAATTTTCGGATTTCTCCAAGCACTGTCCGTAGAATATTAGCATGTTATTACAGCCTGGAATTAGCAGTGGAAGAAAACCTGTGCAATATGATTATTCCTTCAAAGAGTCATTGAATAACTTTGTTTATGCTAAAATTAAAAACAATGAGTATATCACTTTAGATATCCTTTTTGAACTGGCCAAAGAGCACCTAAATTTCAATCGATCGAAGTCAACATTATATTATGTCAAAAAAAAAATTGGATACAAATATATAAAAGTTGATCAAAGGAAAATTCCTATTGATAAACAGAAAAATATAATAAATAGAGATTTTGTGGTAAATACCGAGAACACATGGAACAAAACGTAAAATTCATTTATCTAGATGAAACTTGGATATTCGAAAACGATATTCAAATTTGTCAATGAAAACTATAAAGTAATCCAGAAGGTATTCGGGTATATTCAAGGGTAAAGGTAGAAGCTACAGTATTTTGAATGCTGAAACAACTGATGGATTTTTACCTGGATGTGATCTGATCCTTGACAGTGGTATTAATGATAAGGATTACCATAAAACTATAAATGGTGAATTATTTCATAAATGGGTTATTGAAAAATTGAAACCTTCCCTTCAAAATGATGCCCATCAGAAGGATTATGTCAGCTTATTCAATAAACACATCCAAATCACTACACTTATAGGTATGTGGAAACAGAGTTTTCAATGGGATTTTTATCTTTGCTCTTTTATCATTGTAGATATTTCAAGTTTATTCATTATACTTATACTGTATGGTACTCTGATCACATTCCCTCTGCTCGAATGAATATTGGTCGTCTATCTGAAGTTTTCAAATTTCAGAATGAGACAAGAAAATATGTATGAGATAGACTAATAAAAGCAAGCCAACAAATCCATACATGTAACCCCATGAAACATCGAAATTTATCCTCTGCATCTGCAGACCGGTTTCGCCGTTTTACGGCTCGTCAGTACAGATCCGCTCAGGATAAACTCGACGTCATCATAGGTCCTGGTTTTTGAAAAGGACTGGAATATACTTCCCTCCGCCTTTAATATAATTTTTCCTTTTTCCTTCTATTGATTACTTAGAGAGGTCCTTCTCTCTTCTGTGTGGTTCTTGGCTATCCGTCATTGGCTTCTTTGCAAGAGATATTTTCTCTTGTCTGTAGTTCTGACTGGTATCATTACCATCCTTCTTATTTCTTTGTTTTCGTGTTCTTTCATCGTTTCGATTGTCTTCTTGGTTTGTTTGTTAATTATTTCCTCGATTATTGGTATTTTCAATTCTTTTCTTATTTGTTTATTGCTGACGTACGATGGGGCACCTACAGCTATCCTTATTATTTTATTCAACGTACTTTGTAGATCTTTCTTTTTGAAACTTTCGACATTGAACCAAACTACTCCTGCGTACGTTATGCTTGGTATTAGCACTGTCTTGATTATCTTCATCTTGTTTTCCAGCGAAAGTTTGCTGTTTGCATTTAGTAGCGGATATAAATACCCATGTAGTTGCCTGGTCTTCTTTTTGATTTCTTCCATTTGTTTGTTAAATTTCAGCTTCTCGTCTAGGGGCACGCCCAGATATTTCGCTTTATCTTCCCAGTCTATCTTCTGGTTTTCTATCATGACGTTCCCTGCTTTATCCTTCTTCAGTTTTGTGCCGCCGAAGTATATGGCAACTATTTTCTTTGCATTCATCTTGAACCTCCATTTCTTGAAATAGCTCATCAGTTTGTCTACGTCTATCTGGAGTTGCTTCGTTATCGATTTCCTCATTCTGCTGGAATAGTATACAGCAGTGTCATCTGCAAACTGGGCAATCTTACATCTTCCCATTTTTGGTATGTCTGACATATATATGTTGAACAGCAACGGTCCTAGGACCGATCCTTGTGGTACGCCGGCTTCAATTTTCCTGGTGGTTGACCTCGTACCATCTATGTTGATTTTGAATTTTCTTTCCTTCAGGTATCCTTGTATCAATCTAGTCAGTTCGGCTGGAAACTTCCACATCTTCATCTTGTATATCAGACCTTGGTGACACATCTTATCAAATGCCTTTTCAATATCCAGGAAAACGGCTCCGGTGTCTGTAGATAGGTTCATCTTTTCTTTTATATCTTCTGTTAATATGACCAGTTGGTGTACTGTCGAATGTTCCGTGCGGAAACCGAACTGGTGGTCTGGAATTATTTTCTTGATTTTCACGAAATCTGCTATTCTTCTGTATATCACCTTCACTATCACTTTGCTCAGATAAGGAAGTAGGCTTATAGGTCTATAGTTGGTTGGGTCGTTTTTGTCCTTTTTCCCTTTTTTCCATATCAGTATTGTGTCAGATGTGTTCCATTTTTTAGGGTAATGTCCTGTTCGTAGCATAGCCCTGGCTATTTCTGCTATTTCTTCTTGCGCTTCATCGGGTAGGTTTTTGAGAGCCTGATTTTGGATTCCGGGGGCCTTTCTGTTCTTCAGTTGTCCAATAATTTCTTTTATTTCGTCTCTGGTTAGTTCATTAATTTCTTCTTTTGTTCCATAGAGGTCGGTGGCTAGTATATTCCCAATTTCTTCTACTGACTTGTTGAACCTGTCGTCGTTGTTCTTCGGATCCGGCTTGAATTGTTGCTCTAGCGAGTCGGCGAACATTTCAGCTTTTTCTCCGTTCGTAATTGCTGTCTGACTTCCTTTTGTCAGTTTTGGAATCTTTGTTTTCGTTTTCTTCCCGGTTAATGCTGATGCCATTTGCCATAAAGATCGATCTTCTGTATCTAGATTTTCTAGTTTTTTGTCCCACTCTTCCGTAAATAATTCACGGACTTTCACCTCGTTGGTAAGTTTATTTAGTATAGTTTTGTCATTTGGGTGTAGTGTCCGTCTATACTGTTTCTTGGCCTTCCTTTTTTCCTCCAGTAAAATTTGCACGTCTACAGGTAAAGGACTTTTCTTCGGTATTTGTTTAGTTTTACTCGACTGTGCCTGAGCTTCGATGATTCTTCTCTCTAAATCTTCGATTGCTTTATCTATTTCTTCTTCGTTGATTATCTTAACACTTGTGGATTTGAAGACTTCTTTGAATTTCTTCCAGTTTATTGTTTTCCTATTGGTAGGTGATCTGTCAGTTTCTATTTCCAAAGTCAGGATCACAGGGCAATGATCCGATGATAGATCCATCTTGGTTTCGATTTCGTAATTTTTTCTTACGTTCTTCATTATTGCTATATCCAGGACATCCGTCGTTCCTGTTGCGACATGGATGTGTGTGGGGTCATCTGGGCCGACAACTAGTAAATTATGTTTGTCGGTGATTTGTTTAAGTTCATTGCCTTGACTATTTACTCTTCTGCTGTTCCAGTCTGGGTGTTTTGCATTCAAGTCTCCTGCTACTATGGTTGGTCTCTTGTTCTGGAAGAAGGCTGTGATATCCTTTTCTTCTAGGTTGCTTTGTGGGAGCCTGTAAACAGAATAAATGTTAATTCCGCCTTCGCGTGTTTGCACACCTACCCCTTTTTCCTCAATGTAGTTTCCTTGAAAATCTGGTAATTCAGTATGGCTTATTCCTCTTTTCACTAGAACAGCTGTTCCATAAACTCGACGTAGCAGACAGCTACTCAAACAACCTAACGCGATGACGGTTAGAGATTATTTCTCTACTCACGCCACCTGTCGGCCGAAGGAGCAACTGAATGCAGTCCATGATGGTCCATGTAAAGATTTCCTGGCTCCCCTGACAAGACCAAAACAAGCAACAAGACCGTAAACATTACGGCCTAGTAGTCACAAGTGGTAATAGGGGTTTAAGCTACAACCTTATTCGCCAGAATAATTGACATGAATGAATATTGGTCGTCTATCTGAAGTTTTCAAATTTCAAAATGAGACAAGAAAATATGTATTAGATAGACTAATAAAAGCAAGCCAAAAAATCAATACATGTAACCCCATGAAACATCGAAATTTATCCTCTGCATCTGCAGACCGGTTTCGCCGTTTTACGGCTCGTCAGTACAGATCCGCTCAGGATAAACTCGACGTAGCAGACAGCCACCCAAACAACCTTTGTTGGCTTGCTTCAATCAGTTTATCTAATACATATTTTCTTATCTCATTTTGAAATTTGAAAACTTCAGATAGACGACCAATATTCATTCATGTCAATTATTCTGGCGAATAAGGTTGTAGCTTAAACCCTTATTACCACTTGTGACTACTAGGCCGTAATGTTTACGGTCTTGTTGCTTGTTTTGGTTTTGTCAGGGGAGCCAGGAAATCTTTACATGGACCATCATGGACTGCATTTAGTTGCTCCTTCTGCCGACAGGTGGCGTGAGTAGAGCAATAATCTCTAACCGTCATCGTGTTAGGTTGTTTGGGTAGCTGTCTGCTACGTCGAGTTTATCCTGAGCGGATCTGTACTGACGAGCCGTAAAACGGCGAAACCGGTCTGCAGATGCAGAGGATAAACTTCGATGTTTCATGGGGTTACATGTATTGATTTGTTGGCTTGCTTTTATTAGTCTATTTAATAAATATTTTCTTTTCTCATTTTGAAATTTGAAAACTTCAGATAGACGACCAATATTCATTCATGTCAATTATTCTGGCGAATAAGGTTGTAGCTTAAACCCTTATTACCACTTGTGACTACAAGGCCGTAATGTTTACGGTCTTGTTGCTTGTTTTGGTTTTGTCAGGGGAGCCAGGAAATCTTTACATGGACCATCATGGACTGCATTCAGTTGCTCCTTCGGCCGACAGGTGGCGTGAGTAGAGAAATAATCTCTAACCGTCATCGCGTTAGGTTGTTTGGGTAGCTGTCTGCTACGTCGAGTTTATCCTGAGCGGATCTGTACTGACGAGCCGTAAAACGGCGAAACCGGTCTGCAGATGCAGAGGATAAATTTCGATGTTTCATGGGGTTACATGTATTGATTTGTTGGCTTGCTTTTATTAGTCTATCTAATACATATTTTCTTGTCTCATTTTGAAATTCCCTCTGCTCGTACTGAAATTGAACACATGCTATGGTGTTCACAATTCATAGGTATACTGAACAATTGTGAAATTTCTCATCAATTATAATATTTTCAAAAATTCATGGACAGTTTTAATGAATGAAAATAAAAATTGACTTTCTTAAAGTATTCAACACGGAGCACTAAATCATTCACAAACTGTTTCATATATTGATAGTTACGGTACAAATTTCATGTCAAAATTCTTCGTGTACTACATAGATTCTCAATTTTTGTTTCTCTCTTATTTCTTAATATATACAACGTTTTTTCCAATCCATTCACCTTTTTTCTGTTTGTTGCATCACTTTAGCTAAGTCCATGCTAGAATTTCATTAATTATCCTTCTTCAATCCTGACATAAAATGGTACTCTTATAGTCTTGAGCGAAAATAAATATTCATTTTAAGGATCCTCAATTTTCCATGGGTGACATTTATATGAATGATACTTCGACCTTGGAATTGCTTGGAAGTTCGGATAATTTCACGTGAAAGCATTCCACGATATTTTTGCGCTTTCAAACCTGAATTTCCATGTTTAAATTGCAGTCAGAATATACCGGCAATTATTCGATAATTCGTATACTAAACACTTTTCTAGGTTATATTTATATTTTATTTCTATGATGAAATCGAACAGTAACTTTTGTAACCAGAAATAAAGCCTCGACTGGACATTCAAGGCCTGCTACGAAGTCAATAACTCTTAAATGGACCATATGTTATGCGTAATTTTCTGTAAAAACGCAACTTGGCTTGCATTTTTGGACTGTTGCATCTTCTTACAGTGTGACGTGGCTTGTGACTGGACTTTGATTTGTATTGTGAATATGGCAACATTCGGATTTGTTATTGATTTTCCGAAAGAGTGTAGTGGCGTGCACGCAATAAATACTTGCGACGGTATCCTACTCGTCGAGTACCTGATATTGGCGTTTTTGACGGAGTTTATCGAAGACTACGAGAAACTGGGTCTCTTCTAGTACGATGGACTGACATGGAAATAGCTCGTTTTCTTGATGAAGCCGACGACAAAGCAAATGGAATACTTTGAAGCCGACCCAACCACGTCAACAAAAAATTTTATCGCTCGACACCCATGTTCATGAAATTATATTCCTAGTTACGTAATAGTACACTGGACCGCAAAATTAACCGGACAGAAATTTTTTTGCCTGAATTCAAAATCTTGAATAACTTTGAAGTTTTTCGACCTATTTCGGTAATTTTTTGACAAGTTGCTTATGCTTTCATCTTCATCATGTCCTGATATCGAATTCACAGAACAGGATGGATGGATACGTTACTACATGGTAGTACAAAAAATTGCAGACTATACGCCAAGATTTAAAATGACATACCTGAGGCTGTATGTCTTTGTCCCCCGAGCACAAAAAAAAGCTAAAATAGATAAATAAAAAACAGAAAACATAGCAATATTTTTAAAATTCATGTTCGACAAGACCGCCGCTACTACTAATATTCAGTACGACTTTCCCTGTAACCCTGTATCTAAAAATCAGCTTTCATACTATAACGTAAGTAGAATTATAATTTAATGAACATAGGTTTTTCACCATGTTAAGTGTCTGGCAATGAATAACGTGATTTTCGATAATATTCTGAAATTAATACCAAAAAATCACACTTTTTGATTCGAAAGTAGATCGGTATTTAACACACCTTTGATACCGCTCACCAGCCAAAGCCACCATAGCCCAAACCACATAATGGTCTATCGTTCATACCTGTGTTGAGAGCATACGCTGACAAAATTTCAGCTTTTATAAAACAAAAATAAAATTTAATAAAATAATAATATATTTCTGTAACAGCTGATTCAGCATAATTGACAAAGAGCTGCTGTCATTTTTTGACAACTGTCAAAAATGTCTTCAACTGGTTTCTGAAACTAGAGAATGCGAATCTACCTATAAGGTGGATGAACGAGCGCCCAAAAGATTCTGACTTCACGGCAGTGATTTTCAATTTTTTTTCATTTCATCGATCATTCACGAAAAAAAAACTGAAGAGGGATTTTTATTGACCGCTTCTGATGCGGTTGACAGTGATCTCTGCGATAAGAGATCATTTGGTCTATTTCCATCGTCTATAGAATTCCCATAAACGAACTGAACAATAAATTTCCAAAAAGATGGAAAAGGCGTGGGGTACCGGTCTCTTGCACGTTCCCCTTATCTAACCGCGTTAGAGTTTTTCATTGCGATTTATTTGAAAGATAAGGTCTATAAATATGGTAACTGTGGAAACAGGGAAGCATTTGTTGATCGCATTCAAAATGCATGTGCTTAATCAGAAAATAACGATGTTATTGCATCTGCACAAAGATATCTATTTATTCATCTATTTATTTATTTATTGAGCTGAGCCTTGCTCAGAACAATTGACGTTACTACCCATTTGAAAATAACTACAACAAAATATAATAAAAAACAAGATTATAACAAATGATTAACAAACAAAGAATTACAATAATAAATCTTAAACTATAACTATAAACCACAAACTGGGGCAAAAATTAATTCACCAACTATATGAAGTGCATCTCTCCTAAAGCAATCAATTGACAATCCAAACAAGTCCAAGACAGAGGTCAAATCGTTGAAAAGCGCCGTAACGCGATGTAAAAAGAAATGTTGTCGGTAATTTGTACGAGGTGTCCCCTGGTAGAGAATAAATCGACAACGAGTGCCGACCACGGGAACATCCAAATTGAATCTGCATAACAAATCGGGACAATCAATCATGCCATTAAACAGCTTGTAGACGAACAAAAGATCTAAGTAAGATCTCCGGGATTCCAAAGAGGGCAATCAAAGAAAAGACCTCAAAGCAACATAGTCAATGCGGCGAGTTGGAATACCAAGTTTGAATGCGCACATACGTATGAACCTTTTCTGAACCCTCGAACGAGAACTTCGATGTAAGTGATATAAGATGGCGACCACACAGTTGAAGCATATTCAACAATTCTCCTAACAAGTGAACTGTATATCAACCTTAACGTTTCAACAGTGAAAAACCTGCTATTTCACTTAATAAAACCTAGCAATTTCATGCACTTCTTCTTCACCTCGAACATATGATTGCCAAAAGTTAATTTGGAGTCCATCAACACACCGAGATCCCTAACCTCACTCACCATATGCAGACAACAGTCGCCAATATAATAATTATGATTCAGTGCAAGGCCGCGATGAAATGATATAACATGGCCTTTGTCGCTATTCAACACCAGTCTATTAAGTTTGCACCAAATGGAAAACGAGTTGAGGACATGTTGCTAAGCAATGGCATCATCTGCCCCAGAGATGGACCTAAAAATCTTCACATCATCAGCGAACAGCAATAACAGACAATCCGAGAAAACAGAAGCGACATCATTAATAAAGAGAATGAAAAGTATAGGTCCCAAGTGACTGCCCTGAAGTACTCCAGAAAAAAAACGAAGAAAAAGAGTGACAGAACCGAACAGAATATCGACGGACTCGCAAAAAACTCTCTATCCACTTGTGAAGATTAGGGGAGAGCGGGGCTAAAAGTGCCGGGGGTAAGTTGTGCCGATGCTTATATCTCGAAATCAGAAATAGATTGATAAAAGATCGTATTGTATCGCGTATTGCCTAACCATCAGGCACACGTGGCTGCCATCTCAGTTGCGTCAGCGAAGCGGACCGAGTAGAATTACATGTTACTCATGTGAGGTTCCTCCAGCAGCACGGCAGTAAATATTTCCGTTTCGATACTTTTTGGTCGCAAGCTGGCATTTTTCGTGCTTTTAATATGAAAGTTTCAGTGAAATGTGTGTTATTTATCGTAGTTTGTTATGCAGTGTAATTTCAATGATTTGAGCAGAGTGATTTTCATATGTCGGACAAAATATCACACTCTCATAAACGGGGTAAAATGTGCCGTTCATTTGGGGCTGGTTGTGCCGCGGCACAACCAACCCCTAAGTAGCCTATATTGTTCCATTATTTTTTGTTTGGCAGAATGAGGACGTACAAGCGAAAAACACAAAGGGGAACTACAAGTCAGGATCTTTTACAAAGGGCTGCTGTTGCAGTCATCAAGGATGGACTCAAATTAAAAACAGTTGCACGTGAATTGTAAATTTGTCTCACAACACTACAACGCTATGTTGAAAAATAAAAAGCCGAGTTACTGCTGTGGTTGTATACAAACCAAGACTAGTGTTTAATGAGGAACAATGCACTACTGTCGAAGTACATCTTAAAAATTACGAAAAGCACTGCCGTGAAGGCAGGAACTTTTGAGCGCTCGTACATGCACCTTGTAGGTAGATTCGCATTTTCCAGTTTTAGAAATCAATTGAAGGAATTTTCGACAGCTGTCAAAAAAATTCTGAAACTTAGGCGAAACTCCAGACTTCATGTCAGTGCTTCAGCTGACCAATTTTTTTTCGATATTCCGCTAGAATTTTCTACAGTATCTATGGTGTTGGTGATGCGATCCAGACAAAATTTCCCACGTAGTTTGAATACATTGTTCCTCAGCTAGGTGCATAATTTCATTCCAATCCGATCAGTAGTTTCGAAACTATCAGAAAAATAATATTTTGAACCGCCATATTTACGGAACCCCTAGTCTAATTTTGCTCATTGATGAACGTGACCGCAATATTCTCCATCCAAACCCACCCTGAAAATTTCAAGTTCCTAGGCCTTTTCGTTCAAAAGTTACGATTTTCTATGGTTTCTATGGTTCTGGTCATGCGATCTGGACAAAATATTGCTTTAATATATCATTCTCGATTAAAATAAAAAATTTCATCTCGATCGAATCCGTAGTTTCGAAATTATCGAGAAAACAAAATTTCAAACGACCGTATTTACGGAACCCCTAGTATAATTCTGCTCATTGATAAACGCGACATATCAGATCCACACCTATCCTGAAAATTTCAAGTCCCTAGGCCTTTCCGTTCGAAAGTTATGATTTTCTATGGTTCAGGTCATTTGATCTGGATGAATGTATCTTGAATATAAATTTCTCCATTAGTATACAAAATGTCGTCACGATCGAATCTATAGTTTTGAAATTACCAAGAAAACTGAATTTCGAACGACCATATTTACGGAACCCCTAGAATAATGTTGCTCATAGATGAACGTGATCACGACATTCGAGATCCACACCAATCCTGAAAATTTCAAGTCCCTAGGCGTTTCCGTTCAAAAGTTACAATTTTCTATGGTTTCTATGGTTCTGGTCATGCGATCTGGACAAAATTCCACATGTTGCTTGAACACCTCATTCTCCATTTGAGTGCAAAATTTCATCGCGATCAAATCTGTAGTTTTCAAGTAATCAGGGAAAAAAAACTTTGAACGGCCATATTCACGGAACCCCTGGTGGAATTTGGCCCATTAACGAACTTAACTGAGGAATTCGGAAACTGAACCCACACTGAAAATTTCAAGTCTCTAGCTTGTTCCGTTCGAGAGTTATCGTGCTTACGGCCGGACGGAAAGACTCGAATTTTCCGACGAATTCGTCATCAGTGTGTCGAACTCTATCGATTGAGACCATTTTCGGCTCAAAATTCGAAAAATACAGACATCGTGACGAAATGAAATAGCCCTCGTGTAAATAGTACGAGCGCTCAAAAAGCGCTTCTATTTACTTCGGTCTTCTACCGGAAGAAGTACGACAACTTGCGTTACAGTGTGCCGTGAAGTTTAATGTACAAAACATCCCACCATCTTGGCATGAATATATTATTATAAAATTGACGTCTTTTGAATTCTAAATTGATTTCCATTCATGTAAAACACCTAGGATTATCAACGGCACAACCGACCCCAGCTACGGCACAACTTGCCCCAATGTGGGGTTGGTAGTGCCTTGTCGCCGCTGTATACAAAAATCACTTTTACTCAAAAGCTATTGAAAATGTGCAAAATCTGTAGGTCAATTCGTATTATGGACTAAATTTGGCTAGGGATGAACCACTACTTCCAGATATAGTCCTTGTGTTATCTGAATCATATGAGGATTTGTAAAAATCGGCACTTTCAACCCCGCTCTCCCCTACCTCGGATACCCATGAGGGGGAGCTTAATCAACAATAAGCTATGATTTACTCTGTCAAAGGCCTTCCGTAAATCTGTGTGAACGCAACACTACCAGCACCCTCCATAGCAGATGTGACACTATCAATAAATAATAACAAGATAGTAGCAGTGGATCTGGCCTTTATAAAAACGTGCTGTTCAGCAACAATTAAGGAGCAAATTAACTCATCAAAAAGTTCAAGTATAACAGAAGGTATACACCTGTAATTCGATACAACTTGCCTGTCTCCCGACTTGAAAATGTGTAGAATGTAACTGTCCTTTCAAATGGAAGGGAACAATCCATTACTCAAGTAATTATTAAATAGATGACACAAAGGCGCAGATAAAACACAAAATGCACTGCTTCAATAAAAAAAATGGGATATTGTCAGGTCCACAAGAGTAAGTACACTTCAGCTCTGATATGCCACCAAAAACGTCAGCAAGGGAAATTTACAATGCATTAAGATCAACAGACTCCGGAATATCCATTGCGAGAGGGACAATTTCTTCATGGACAAAAATCTTGCTAAAAAATTGAGCAAATAATTCGGAAATATTTTCAATGTTCGAAGACTCTACTCCATTCAAACACATTTTAGCCGGGAAGTTGGTACACCCTTTTGGCAAACTCATGTGCTTCCAAAAGTATTCAGGATCAGACTTGATTCTGGGCTCAATGAACAAACAATAATTATCGAAACAGATTTTACTCCTAACTTTACACTGACTGCGTAAATCACGAAACAAATCATTATGCTCGGACGAGTATGTGGCCTTATAGCGCGCATAAGCTCCCTTTTTTGCCTTGCTTAACCTTATCAACTCTCCATCAAACCAGGGAGGAAATGCACCACGTCGTCGCAACCCCGCTGGAACAAACACCTCCTCGGTATAATATAAAATGAAAACATGCAACAGCCCTGTCAATAGGCTCTACAAAAACTCCTATCAACAGAGTAAAAATTATCATCAAGGCCAACATAGTCACCGTTCTTGAAATCATAATTACAGGGATCACAAACGTCTGGACCCGACAAGGAAGCGTCTTCAGTGCATGGTATGGTGATCGAATAACCGTAATGATGTAACGAGTTTTCCGAGAAGAAGATCACTTTCATAGTCCACCAACACTTTAGCATTCGACGAAAATATCACGTCAAGAAAAACACCACGGCTATTAGGCAGACGGTCACAAGACACAACACTCAGAGAAGAACTCGGCTCTATTTCCAGGTTCACACGAAATCACCATCAACCCACTTACTCTCAGGGACATTGTTATCACGCAAAGCAGGAATGTGGCACAAGGGTGCTCGAAGTAAACCTCCTCCAATGCACCACAATGGGCTTCATAATTATCGTGCTCGGCGAGTTTGGCGGTATATAAGTTCCATACAATATAAACGAGTCACCACACCAATTGAAACAGACGAATAATTGTTCAACAATAACACCATTATTGACAATTTAAGTGTATGTACAGATAAGGCGGGGACTCAAAAAATTCCTTATCAGGATAAGGACACTAGATTTTCTAGATTTTCAACTGGTAGAAATACATCTGTCCCTACGGAACACTTGGTAGCTAGGAATAATATTAAAGGACGGTCTAAATTATGTGTACTACAACGTGGTTCACATTTCGATAATTTAATTTAAATTTTTCGTCGAATTTTTACAGTTGAGCTATCTCCGAATGTGTAGATAATAAAATAATTTTTTATGGGGTATAGCGAAATCCCCTTTCGCATTTCGCACCATACAAGTTGGTGCTTGAATGAAGGCATTTTGATACGTAGTGGCGTGAAAATGCCATACCACCTATGAATGAAATTATAGCCTTTTTTTATTCGTTTTAAGGACCTTTCCACAGCATCTATTTGAAATATTTGTTTTCAGGTGAATAATGAACTTCAATGAAACGAGAATTTTTTGACATTGGAAGTGGTTGACAACAAAGAAACCTCCTCAAAAACCTCCCGGGTAATAGCGTTAACTAAATTACTTTCTTCATTGAAAAATTCTAAAAACCATTTCACATCATAATTTCATATGAGTCTCCGAAGATTCTCAAATCATCAAATGACGGAAATATCCGTTAATTACTAAATTTCAAGGGCAACCACTTATAATAAATTGTTTAATTTTCATTCAAATCGTCTAAGCTAGGCTAACTAACTGTCATTCAAACACTTACAATTTTGAATCTCAACATTGGATCTTCCTCTAGACCACTGAACTACTTACTTTCGAACTGTTAATTACCGAATTCCAACAATTGGAATCATTCAATCCGCACAATTCATACACTAGCCTCAAGTGTTATGAAACCAATTAAAGCGGAAATGATGAATAAATCGAAAGTATAGGTAGCTTACCTCACACGGGCGGCAACCTTGCTTGTGATCCTTCCATCCAGCCTTCTGATGCTCTTTGCAGCAGTAGAAAATCTTATAACACCCGCCGCATCTTTGAGTCGCGGTTTTTTGACAAAAATCGCAATAGCCTATCTGAGACATTTCACAAAAAATCGAAATTGTCCAATTCGCTGAACTCGTTCCGAAAATTGAAGAATTGAGCCTTACAAAACCGTGATGGTTCAACAAGCGTCATCAAACTAAGAGTAACTTATTTCGTTATAATTATCCGCCGTGTTCCAATTCAAGCTCTAAAAATAATCAATTCTGAGGCTATTCTGAAATGACGCTGCTGTGTATTCTAATGCGGGGTCCAGACGGGTGTAATGTAACGCGTAAGGTAATGAGAATTCTTCGTTTCGACGGTACTACGAGCATTACGCGTAATGATTGGATCACCGTTCGACCCGAATCATCAGCATGCTCGATTCATGGGGGTAGCGAACACAAAGGCGCTCTATTCTTCTCTATTCGTACGGTTGTGATTTCACGATGTGGACTGGCAGACAACCTTCCTATTTTCTTTCGTAGCAACTGGCAACTGACCATCTTGCGAACAAAATGCTTGTTCTTTCATTGCTTCACAATAATTGTTTCAATGATTTCTCATAAACGGCATGTTGAATTCTTTTAATTTTTAAATGTACATTCCGGGGTGTATGCACAAGACTCACCTCGAACGTTTTAGACTGAAAATTCGAAAAATTTTTCGTGTAATCCAATTCATCCCAGGCGGATAATTGAAACTAACTTCAACAATTACTGGCGATGGAAAAGAAAAAAATCGAAATTTCTTCCAATATCAAAAAGTTGTTTCGATTTCAATATTCCATGTAGAATATCAGAGTTATCGCCTTCAAGTAAGTTGTCTGTTCTTCTTCTTCTTCTTCTCAACTGCTACCAGATGGATTATCAACTGACTCTTGATGAAACCAGGCAGCGCCCATGGGCTCAGCGTCCTCCGCTATGTACCCAAATTCAATAGCTCTTATCCAATTAGCAGTCCGGCTCCTGGAGGCAGCAGGAATCTGAGACAAAGCTCATACCAGTCTGCTGCTGAGAGACAGATACATATATTTCAAATTAGCTAATGTGCAGCTCTTTAAAGCTCAGCCAAAGCACTAGGGGTCTAATAAGCAACTAATAGAGCAGAACGGTGTGGTCTACATAGGGTGACAGCACAACATAAAGCACAACATGCGGATCGATAGTAAGGGAGGGCAGACATTTATTCAGAATCAACACTGATCAAACTACAGTATTCACAATTTCAAACTTGACGCGGCCAAAAAGTCGAACGTCAACTGGAGTACCTTCTGGGAGGAGCTATACACAAAGTCATTAACAGAAAGTGGACCTGTTAAAGTTAGCTGACACAGTTCTCTATAAAATTTGTCGCAGTTATATTGATTATCACGACATTCAAAAAAGATGTGGGGTATTGTACCTATTTCTCCACATGTACAAGTGGGTTGATCTACTACATTAATTCTATGTAGATGGGCAGGGATGCAGCAGTGCCCTGAGCGCAACCTGCACATACTAGTGATCATACGTCTTGGGACAGTTTTTTCTTTGATCAGCCAATAAGGCTCTGTTCTACTTTTATTTTTAGTGTTAAGTGTATAACCTATCCCCTTCGTCAATCCGATATTTTTCCACTCCTCATCCCATTCGCGTATCAACTCCCTACGATACCCGGGCCAAAGCAGACTAGGATCCCCCCTGTAATTCCTTACCTGAGTCATTTGTCTTCCCTCGTTCGCAAGGGTATCTACAATGTCATTCTGTCTGATACCAGAATGACTGGGTATCCACAGAAGTACCGTGTTTAATTGGCGTTGTTTAGTCTTAAACAGCATTTCTTTAACATGAACCGACAATACGTCCAAAACTGCCCCAACCCTCCAGTGTTTCAACCTTTCCAAAGCACTGAGTGAATCCGAAACGACCAGAACATCACCTAGATTTTTCGTGAGTACGAAGTGTACAGCGAAACCAATGGCTGCCATCTCAGCCATGCATATGTTCCAGTGACCCGGAATACGCCTTTTGAAGGTCAAGTTAAATTCCTCAGAGAATACTCCGATTCCCACTGTTCCATTACCCGGATCTGCAGAAGCATCTGTGAAAACAGCTCTATAACCTCTGAATCGTTCGCAACGAAGTTCAAGAAACTTTCCAGCAGTTTCAGCTGCTCCTTTTTTGAGTCCCGAATGTACAATTTCCGGTTGATCAGCGTGTGCAGCAGTGGAAATCATATGACAGGGCAGCACCCTATCTCTCCAAATATGTACGGCTAAAGGCCGTATTCTCCTGTACGCCAACAGGACCGCCGGTAGAACCCCCCGATCCCAGAAACCTCCAGTATCAAGAGACTCCTCAACTGCTCTCAAAACAGGATTACCCTCAATTCTATAAGCCTTTAATAAAAACTTTCCTGCCAACCAGACTCTCCTACACGAGAGCGATACCTCGCCAGCCTCACTCAGGATAACATTTGTGGGGGTTGACCTCATATAACCTAGAGCCACACGAAGTGCCGAGCACTGAACACGATCCAGTCTCACAAGGAGACTTTTAGAGCACTTACCAATAATGCATGTGCCATAGTCCAAATGTGGTCTAACCAGAGCCTTATATAGTGTGAGCAAAACCGAGGGATGAGCTCCCCACCATGTCCTGCATAGCGCCTTCATCACATTAACGCCCTGCAACGCTTTGCCAACAACGTAATCTACGTGCTCCCGCCACAACAGCCTGGAGTCCAGTATTAGCCCCAGATACTTGACCTTATTTACCCAAGGGATTTGCGTACCTGCCAAGCTGAGTACAGGTAGAGTTGGGGGCAACCTACGCTTACCAATTATAATGGCTGTTGTTTTTTCTAGGGAGATAGATAGAAATCTCCTTTTCAAATAGATGTATAGACATTCCAGCGCCTGGTTCATATTATCCACCGCTGTAATCAAGTCTCCTTCAGATGAACGTAGGTATAAATCATCCACATACTGTCCAATCTCTACACCCCGAGGAAGGACATCCGAAACTTTTGACACATAAACATTAAAAAGAGGGGGGCCCAGCTTTGACCCCTGTCCTACACCACACTGTGGTATCCAAGGTCCAAGCAGGTCCGACGATTCACCACTCTGTGTGAATAGCCGTCTATTTCGATTCAGTGCGAGGATCAGATCGACGACTTGGTCAGGCACACCAATTTCACACAGATCGTTACCCAAAATCTCAAGATTGACATTATCATAGGCACTTTTAATGTCAACAAAAACGACCACCGAGTATTTTTTAAGGGCTATTTCCCTGTATAATGCCATCGTTAGATGGGTCAGGCAGTCCTGAACTGATTTTCCCTTCCTAAATCCAAAGAGGATCTTTTCAGGGGGTAGAGAATTTTCAAATAAATTTTCCAACCTATCCTTAATTAATGCCTCCAAGATTTTAATACCGCATGTTATAAGGGAAATTGGTCGGAAACTGGTAGCTAAGGTTGGTGGTTTACCTTTCTTTTGGATAGGAAGTACCAATATATCATTTTGGTATTTGGTTGATGCTGGGTCACCCAGCATTCTGTTATAGATCTGCAGTAGTGCAGCGACAGCCACATCAGGCAGGTGCACGTAAAATGAATAAGTCAGTGAGTCCAAACCAGGAGCTGTATCCTTTCTCTGACTGAGATTTTTTTTTAGTTCCTCAATTGTGAAAGGATCCATTGGAACCCCCGAAGGGACCCTAAGAGTGTCAGGAGGCATCAAGGCAGGTGTCAGCCTATCCATAACCTCGTGCAGGACCTGTGGCGGTGGTAAATGAGACTCACCAGGGGGTGCTGACCCATTGAATTTCTTGATTGCCTTCCATATTTTTGGAGTGGCATTCAGATCAATGCTTTCACAGAATTCTTGAAAGGACTTCCTCTTCCTCTCCCTGATAAGCTTCCTGGCAATAGCTGCACATCTACGAGTATTCTCATAATCTTCTCGAGTGGTATGAGATCTATAATATCTGAATGCTGCTCGTCGCTCTCTGATGCACCTATCAATATCCTCGTCCCACCACGGGCAGTTGAACCTGGAGGATGTAGGGTTCCTTTTCAAGGGGAATGTTCTCTCTGCTGCGGCAAGTAGAACCTCATTAAATGACCTCAAATCATAAACATTTGATGTATCGAGGAGTTGAGAAACATTATTTTCATATAGATCCCACTCACCTTTAGAAACGTTGAATTTCTTTGTCGAGCAAAATTTTTTATATGTTGATATCTCGAGAGAACCCTCCTCTAATGAGATGAGTATAGGGTAGTGGTCACTGAATCCAGGGTCTGGAAGGGTATTCCAGGTGGTGGAAAGAGCCAGGTTGGCCGAGCATAGGGTCAGATCGGGAGCACTCGCCTGCTGATGGGGAGGACAGACTCTTGTTGATGAGCCATCATTTAAGATGACCATGTCACAGTTGTCCAAGAAACTCTGAACTGTACTTCCATTCAAGTTGAGGGCCCCAGAGCCCCACATAGGATTCTGTGCATTAAAATCCCCAATCAAAAGGGTATTATTAGGAAAGCGGATATTAAGATTTCTCAGTATTCTCTCACTCAGACACATATCCGGGGGGTTATATATGCTAAGGAGGTTCAAATCACCTATCTTCACAACTGTGATCTGAAATCTGCCCATTGGTACAATATCCCCCACGGGGACCTCTCTAGCAGGAAGATTACTTTTGACCAAGATGGCCAGTCCTCCATACCCATCCAATCTATCGTTACGGAAGATATTGTATCCCTTTACCCTAAATGCATTATTAGCTCTCAAAAATGTCTCTGATAGAGCAACTACCTCAGGCTGATGCTCGCGGATAGTAATTAAAAGATCATTATAATTTGTTTTAATCGAGCGTATATTCCACTGTAGAATTAACATGTTTTAAGTATGTGAAAGCTGTACGAAAATACAACATCCATCCGTATTAAGGGTAGCTGTTCAAAATAGGTTGCTAGGTTATACTGTATTATAATATTTATTTTAAAGAAAGATTGTCTGTTATTTTATTAAGAGTTACGATAGAAAAAATTTTTTTTTTTTTAATTACTAACTTTGATTTTTAAAATTCATCCTCATCAATGTTCGGAAGCGGACTTGATGCCTCCATAATATTATTTTTATCTACTAGTTGTGAACAGAGTGAACCAGCAACGTCCATCTGCTCGTATTCTAAATCGTTTTCATAAATGATGACGTTTTCGGAAAGGGAACAATTGGGGAAGACCTCGTCTCTGAAAAGGTTAGAAGAAGAAAATTGTTGAGAGTTGGATTGTTCTCCAGGGGAGTTTGTGACAGATGACACCTGAGATCTGGAGATGCTCCCGGTGTGGCCTGGACGATATTCTATCAAAGCTTTTTTATGCGCGTCTCTATCGTAGCCCTGCCTTGGACTGTTGCGCTTAACAGGAGAACTTGGCGTGGAGATATGAGAAACCCTGTTCCGGAGGGGCTTATTGGTTACATTATGCGGCTTGTTTTGTCTAGCTACGGTGCTATGATAATTATCTATTCTTTTCCTTTCCGGTTGCGTTAATATTTGGGCATATGACTGCCTTCTTTCGTATCTGCTTGATTGAATTAACGGTTCCTCAGGAGCGGATCTTTGTGAGGAGAGTTGTGGAAAATCACTGGGTTGGAGTCTCATTCGAGACTCTTTATTGGAGAAAATTCTGTTAGCTTCATAATAGGAGTAATTATGAAAGGCCATGGCTTCCCTAATTCTCCTCTGTCTCTCATATTCAGGGCAGTTCCGATTAACAGACCGATGGTCCCCTTTACAATGAACACAATATTCGGATGGTGATGTGCATTCTGACCTATCATGATTATCACCACATACTTGGCATCTTTTTTTTCCATTACACAATTTAATGGTGTGACCGTACCTTAAGCATTGAAAACATTGAATTACAGGTGAGACATATTGGGTGACTTCCAGATATGTGTGAAACAAAGAGATATAGTTAGGTAATATTCTCCCCTGAAAAGTCAAAACACAGGCTTTTGTGTCCTTGTACAAAACTTCCCCTCCAGAATTATCCCTTCTTTTAAGGCGTTTAAATTTAAGAATTTTAGCTGCCGATTTACTATATGTTAGCACATCATCCTCAGTGATGTCAAAGTCTATGTCCGAAATAACTCCCATGATAGTCACCATTGAGCTAGGAATATAAACTTCATATTCATTTTTATCAAAATTATTGAATGTGACAAATGAATTTGCCTCCTCACCAGTAGCAAAATCAATTCCTACTCGCTTTCTGCCTTTTCTGGCGATTTTAACTATATTGAGTGAAAATTGTTTATCATTATAAAGCATTTTACCAACGGAAATAGGATTCAGATTACCAATGTTCTGGTTTTTACTGGCAATGATGACAGTAAAAGGACCTTTATCATTAGATGCATACAGATAAGATAAGCGTTCAGGTTTTTTTGACATTTTTTTCTTAATGTCGTCTTCTAAAGTAACAATTTCATCAACAAGTTCAGCATCATTATTTAAATTAGCTTGATTTCTTAGGACAGCAAGTTCATTACATATTAACGCATTATCTGCGTATGAAATGATTTCCCCAGATAGGACTCTCTGAGAATGCGGCGTTAACTTTAACAGAACCCGGGCACATGTACCCGGGCTTGAGTTAGACATTTTAACCTAATCTCCCAGAATTGTATTCTAATTGCACTTCTTCTTGAATAATGTTTATAAGAAAGTATACAACTATTTAAAATGTTGATTCCAAACGTAATGGGGTTAACTCACCACACTTTACCAGAAAAGGGAACTAGGAAGGTGATTGACAGCACAATGAGTTCGGGAACAATTCACAAGCTCTTAGCGCTACAAAACCTCGACCTCAAATGAAGTTGTCTGTTACTTTTTATTTTTATTGAAACGTTAGTGTGAGATCATTCTTTATTGTCTATCCCATGTGTTGATGAATATTTAGGTACCACGTGTTATAAGGTCTTTTTAGGTTCTGTTCAGTTCTGTTCTGTTCAACTTTCTGTTCTGAGATATAAACCCCATCTGCAAGGGAATTGATATTTATTGTGTTTCAGTTACTAGCGTACAGGGAGCACGATTACGTTGTTTTAGTTTTCCCTCCTAGGAATATTGGTAGGTAGTTCATTGATATTTTGAATTCTTCTTGAAACTCGGTTAGAAAGATATGATGAGCTGAACATAATAATAAATGTCTTTATTTCACCAGAAATCTCAAGGGGAAGTTCACCCGAAGGTGCTCTACCACTTAACCCTTGTAGTATACAAACAAACAAAACAAAAAATACACTTGAATATACATAACTCAATCAGAAACAGAAATGTAAATGGAATCAATAGAAATTGAAAAAAAAAAGCACATATACGAGCAAAAACGATTCAAAGAGACACTCGAGAAATTACACCGAAGATGAATTCAGGAGATAAGCCTTGATATCTTTCTTGAACTTACTTAAACTCAAAAGCTTGAACTCATCAGGAATATCATTGTACAGCCTGTAAATATTGTAACTGAAACTTCTTTTAAAAGTAGACGTTCTGTGCTGAGGACATGATAATACATTTCTACGACGTATGTTGATATTATGAACGTCAGTTCTGTAAACCAATTTATTGTAGAGATAAGGTGGGCTTCTCTTTAGAATGATATTATGAAATACACAAAGAGCGTAAAATTCGAAACAAACCTTCATCGGAAGCCAACTCAACTCTCCCAGCTTATGCGACACATGATCATACTTCCTAATTCCATAGATGAACCTGATACAGCTGTTCTGCATACGCTGGATCCGTCCCAACGTTTCCTGATCAAGACAAAAACTAAACACAGATGAACAATAAATGAACTGTGACAAGACCAAGGTCTCGCACAGAACCTTTTTAGTATGAACTGGCAGGTACGACCTATGCGGATACAACATCCTCAATGCTCCATATGCTCTCCGAACCACACCCACCACGTGTTCACGAAATCTCAGAGAATCGTCCAAGACCAAACCCAAGTCTCTTACGCTATCCACAAACTGAATAGCATCATTGTTTATTGTTGGCTTGTACCTGTCTTTGACAATGGTTCTGTTTTTATTCGACCCGAACACTATGGCAAACGATTTTTTAGTGTTTAAATGCAATGAATGTCTTGCCGCGATGTCCGCCAGTCGGTTTAGATCATCATTCATCCTCCAAGCTGCATCATCCAGGTCACCCAAAGTGAAATCGTAGTAAAGCTGAAAGTCATCTGCGTACATATGGACGTTACAATAACGAATGAACCCGATGAACTGGCTGGTGTAAACCAAAAAAAGGAGGGGACCAAGGACCGAACCCTGAGGGACACCATCCAGAACGTCTCCAGCATGGGAGACTCTCTCACCCAACTTCACAATCTGCGAACGACCAGTGAGATATGACTCAAAAAGCTGAAGCGCATCCTCGCAGACTCCACAAGATTTTAAAATAGCTATGAGAATATCATGCTCAACCGTATCGAAAGCTCTGCTAAAGTCAAGCAGAAACAAGGCCATGCATTTGGAGTCATCAAGTGAGCGTAGGATATCATCAGTTACCTTCAACAGTGCGCTAGTAGAACTATATCCGGGACGAAACCCTGACTGGGTTTCAGGCAGAATCGAATTTTCCTCCAGATATTCAGCAAGTTGGTCAGCCATTATTTTTTCCAGCAGTTTTGACAAACCCGACAGAATGCTGATAGGTCTCAGATCAGAGAGCTCCTGAGGATTACTGGTTTTGAGAATAGGCGTAATTCGAGCGAGCTTCCATGAAGTAGGGAACTTCGAACTGAGCAAAATAAGATTGAAAATGTTTACAATGAAAGGAAGGATCAGAGGACAACAGATCTTTATAAAAGATACCGAAAGATTATCGCAGCCAGGTGCACCATTTTTAAGTTTCTTCAAATATTTCAAGACAGTGTCTTCATCAACAAGACGAAAATTAAACTGTCCTGAGCAAATGGAATTGTCTCTATAATAATCAAATACCGAACTATCTGAACTTTGCGACGGATTTCTCAGAAAATAATCATTAATTTCATCAGGGTTATCGAAATTAAGATCTGACCGAAGTTTACTAGATATTCCCAACGATTTAAGTTCATTCCATTGCTCCCTACTTGAAGAATTCACTGTAATATTGTGAAAATATAATCGCTCCTCTCTAGTTATAGCATGATTTACCGCATTACGTAAACGCCGATATTCCCCCCACAAAGCCTCAGTTCCATATTTTTTATGTCGAGCTTTAGACTTGTCTCTTTCCTTCATCAATCTCCTTATTTCAAAAGTCATCCACGGCGCATGCTTTTTCGATATCCTAACTGATCTTGCGGGAAAATGTTCATCAAATAAATCCGCCAGTGTTTCCGAAAAAAACTTCACCATCTCATCAACATCATCCATGCGGTATATTCTCGCGAAATCTGCACCAGCAATGCCATCAAAAAGCAATTGCTCATTGAACCCTCTACAATCTCTGATAGTCAATATCCGCGGCTCAATCTTAGGTTTTTCCACTCTCACCTTACACGCTACACATTCATGCAAAGAAAAATTAGATGGACACGAGAAGGTCGAACCGACAATGCCGTTCTCATTGCTCAATATCACATCAATAAGAGTTTTCGAAGTAGGGGTAATATGAGTTGGTCCCCGAATGAGTTGTTGCATACCAACAGATGAAAGCATGCAACTGAAATACTTTACTGAAGGTAAATTACCATCCAGAAAATTAACATTAACATCGCCAACACAGATAACATCTTCACAATAAGATAGTGCATGAGTCAAACTAGTTTCCAGAGCATCAATAAACAGTTTATACGACAAATGAGGTGGTTTATGAACAACGGCTGTTACAAAGGAAATTCCACTATATTGAATTTTAACAAATAATTGTTCTATATTAGAATTGTTCGGAACATCAATCACTTTGAATCGATATCTGTTGTGAATATAAATTGATACCCCTCCACCCCTAGCACCAGTATTTCTATCTACTCTGACAAAATTGAAGTTTTCAATCATTAATCACTTCGAATCAACTGAATCATTCAACCATGTCTCAGACAATGCAAGTATATCAAACCTATTCTGCTCAATAAATAACTTGAATTCATTAAACTTAGGAACTAAAGACTGCACATTCAAATGTCCCAACAAAAGCATACCCCAATAAATCCGCCAGTGCGTAATAGAAGTGCAAAAAAAGACACAGCCAGCGATTCATCAAAACAAAATCAAACCGAATAACTACACACCAGAAATCATCTTCTTAACACCCGTTTCCGATCTGACGAAAACAGCTCCATTAAACGTCCAAACATTCATGAAACCATATTTTTCCGATAAATCTCTAACGAGCTTCCATCTGTCATGAGTTAGGTCTTCCTTCATAACTATGTTCGAACCCTTGAGAAGCTTCTTCCTCCTAAATATCTTATCCTTATATTCGGAACTTCTGAAAACAACAATGAGATGCCTGGGTTGTTCCCCAGAGTATCCCCTGCGAATACACTCCAGCGCGTGTAGGGCTCGTCAAATCAAAAACTAGTGCCCGCGTGGTCCCCTCTATAGAGAATGGATGCATCATTTTGAGAACTATCGCGTGCCCCTTGAAGAGTCCAGCATCACGCCATTGTCCCCGTTCCCAGACTCTGAGAGCTGTCTTCATAGCTACCTCCTTCACAACCAGATCTAATGGTGAAAGACCTAGCAAATACTCCATCGCTGCCGTGGGGGTAGATCTCAGAGCGTCTGTAATACTTAGACAAGCTTTCCTCTGGCATTTCGTCATCACGATACGATTGTAGGCATTCTCCATAGACGGCCACCACACCATTGAGGCATAGCTTAGGATAGGCCTCACCACAGCAGTATACAGCCAGTGCATAATGTGCGGTTTGAAGCCCCATCCTTTACCAATCACCCTCCGAGTAGACCAAAATATCACATTAGCCTTATTCGTTTGGGACTCGACGTGTTTGTTCCACAAGAGTTTGCGGTCCAATATCACCCCGAGATTTCGAACTTGTTCGGATAGAGTGAGCCCAACTCCACACAGACTAGGAAGTCTCATGTTGCCCGGCACTCTCCTCCTGCTAAACAGAATCATCTCTGTTTTACCAGGATTTACCGAGAGCTCGTTTTCCAGGCACCATCGCTCAATCAAACGCAGAGCTCGCTGCATCAGATCCACAACGACAACGATTACTTTACCTCTAATCAGCTGGACAAGGTCATCTGTATAGGCCACCACAACGAACCCAGCCTTCGCTAAATCGACCAGGAGCACATTCAGGACAAGATTCCACAAAAGGGGCGACAGAACCCCGCCCTGCGGACATCCCCTTCCCGGTGTGGTCCCCAATGGTCGATCCACCCAGCCGAGCAATGATGCTACGAGCACTAAGCAGCGACTCCGTCCACCGACAGAGAGTAGGTGCCACGCCGTGCTTGGTCAATGCTGATTGCATCACTCCGAACGCAGTGTTGATGAATCCACCCTCTATATCTAGAAATACAGCTAGTGTGCACTCTTTATTATGTATTCTGTCCTCAATGCGGTTGACAACCGAATGAAGAGCATAATCAACTGACTTACCTAACTGGTATGCATGCTGGCAAGGGTGCAATGGTCTAGCCACTAAAGCAATTTCTCTGATGTATCTTTCTACCAACCTTTCCAGCGTCTTCACTAAGAAGGAGAAGAGGCTTAATGGACGAAAGTCATTCGCTTTTGAGTCCGATGGTTTTCCAGGTTTTCCTTCCTTCAGGACAGTGGAATGTGTCCTAAAGCCAGGCTCGCACGAAGTATGTGGAGCAGTGGGGACGACAGCACGTCCAGCCACTTGGAAAGCAGTGCCGGGATGATGCCATCCTCCCCAGCTCCCTTAAAACTTTCGAAGCCGTTGATAGCCCAACGTAATCGAGAGTATGTAACCACTTGTAAAGCCATCTTCCAATCCTCACATGAGGCATGCCGAGGGCACTCACTTTGTGTGTTCCCATTCTCAATGAAGCCCGGAAAGTGCGCCTCTAGAAGATGTCTCAAGCTTTTCTCCTCTGAGCATGTTTTATGCCCCGTGGGGAGCTTTAAGTAATCAATCCGTGGAGGGCCCCCTGCAGAGAGTATCCTCCTGAGCCGGGTAGCTTCAGGTGCGCTCTCGATGTCACTAAAAAAGCGCCTCCACAATTCTCTTTTGCACTTTCTTATAAGTCCCTTGTATATTTTAAGGGCCGCTTTATATTCGTCCCAGTCTTTGCCAAGGCCAGATCTCATTGCCTTGTTGAAGAGATGCCTGCTATCGCGTCTGGCATCATTTATTCCAGAGGTCCACCATTTCGTCGTACCTTTCGGTCTTCGAAACTGGGGACTGCAACTGCTGTGGTAGGCCGAGATTATGGACTCCTGTAGTTTGCTAGCTCCAGTGTACAGCCCTTTCGTAGTCCTAGGTTTGAGGTTTACCCGTCTCAGATTGTCGGAGAGGAACTCCAAGTATCTGAACCAATCTGTTTTCCTCGGGTTCCTGAGAATTTCCGGATCCCCTGAAGATCTTCTACATTTAATGGTGAAGCAGATTTGCCGGTGATCAGACAAAGAGATCACCTCCGTAGCTACCCGCCAATTTTCAATATAATCGGCGATAGGGATGCTACACATAGTGATGTCGAGCACCTCCCTTCTTCTAGAAGTGATGAAGGTCGGCACGTCACCCCTATTGAGTAGGTTCAGACTGGTTGAGAACAGGAAGTCGGCCAGAGCTTCGCCCCTCGGGTTGACGCCAGAGCTACCCCACAGAATGTGGTGTGCATTCGCATCACAACCAACGAGCAAGGGCCATCCTTTCCGCTCGCAGAACGAGCTCATCCATTTCATTCGTTGGCGGAAGGTCCGGGGAGTCGTATGGGAGGTATGTCGAGCATACCACCAAGTTGTCTGGCAGTCCCTTACAGTCCGGAAACCGAACCGCTACAAGATCTCTGAAACAGAAATTGGTTAGTAATTGAGCCCCGACATTATCAGAAGCAAGTATAAACGCCCTCGGGTTGGTGTCCTTGGGCGTGCAAAAGAGCCTGTTTCCTCGAAAGGAGAGACCCCTCACCTCACCTCACCTCCTCTAACACAGGGCTCCTGGATCAGGGCTAGAAATGTCTGCACTTTTGCCAGCTGCAACCGGAGAATATCGGTAGCCGCTATGCAATGGTGCGAGTTTATTTGCGTGACATATGTGTCAGTAGCCATGAGGACAAATGATTATCCTCAGTCCGCCAACTGTCTCGTCGTACCAGTAGATCCATGAGGATCTACCGGTATGTCAGCTGGTGGGGTGGAGCTCCAGCGTGGTCCCCCATCTCAAGCGCCCCTCCCTGCTTACTAGTCTCCCCCACTTCTGGAGCAGCCTTCGCAGTCGAAGAGGCTGGAGCATCCGCTTTTCGGCCTGAACCTTAGATGAGCTTGAAGGTGCACACCCTCATACCAATTCCAACTTGTTACTTACTGGTCTTCAGGACCTCGAGAGATGTCTTGTCTACTACCAGAATGATTTGAGCCACTTCTGGCCCGTCACTCCTCTTGTAGACCCTCCAGCTCCTTGTCTTAAGTCGACATGTATGCGCCTAAGAATGAGTTCAGTCGGCGTGGAGCAATGTGGCCCCTTCACCTGCAGACTCACTCTAGTCAACCTTTCCAGGTCCTTCACCTCAATCATCTTGAGGTGAAGTCCTTTTGGAAGTGTTAGCCTGGACAAGTTATTTGCTAACCAGTCTCGGCTAGTGCTATCCACACAGGAGGTTATAATCGCCCCCTGGTGGTTCAGTTCCACATTCGGAAATGCGGGAAGGCCTTGCCACTCTGGATCCTGTCAATCTCAGCAGTCACCGCCATTTCCACTGTGTTGCACTGCTCCTTCAAGAGCGCCTTGTTCGGCCAGTCCCCGTGAACGAGGGCCACCTTCAGGGGCAAGCTTGCAACCTCATTATAGGAGGGCCTACCCGGAAGGTTATTAGCCTTCTTCGCGGGCCGCTCACATAAGAGTGGAGTGTTGTTATCGGGGGCGTTCCTTTTGGCACCGCCTGCCCGTAGAAAGGGGGGAATTCCCGACTGCCGACTCTCCTGCCTCATGACATGCTAAGTCTGCGCGAGCTCTTCTCGCCCTTCTTCTTTCCGCACCTGTGCGATTCCGTCTTTTAGGGGCGGTCCCCGATGACTGCCCGATTGTGAAGCTCCTTCGTTGATCGAAGGGACCTCACTCAGTGCCTTCACCGAGTTTTTTCCTGGAACCCCTCCAGGAGAGGAGCCCTTGGTCTCAGGGTATTAAGTACCCTGTTGGGTTTTTGTTTTTTTTTGGGCTATTCATACAGTTCCCACGAGTGACGAAGAATAAGAAGTCACCCTCAGCAGAGCTTCGATACCGAGGGAAGGTCTAATTACAAGGGGATGCGACCTGGTTTCCCCAGGGAATCGTTATTGACACACGTAACCCATATGCCATTCAGCCCTTGCCACCGTGGCTTGGGGGTCGGTCTTAGTTTTCGCTGCTCAAGCTTGAACCTTATCGACATGGAAGACCCTACCAGAACAGTGTTCCGTCGACATCGCCTCAAAAATCATCACAGCCTACTTAAGCCCCCACACCAACGTCAAGGTGCCGACCTTTCGTGGGAGCACGGAACCCCTGGTGGAATTTAACCCATTAACGAACTGAACCGAGGTAATCGGGAACTGAACCCACACTGAAAATTTCAAGTCTCTAGGTGGTTCCGTTCGGGAGTTATCGTGCTTACGGACGGACGGCCGGACGGACAGACTCAAACTTTTCGACGGATTCGTCATCAGTGAGTCGAACATAGTCGATTGAGACCATTTTCGGCTCAAAATTCTAAAAATACAGACATCGTGACGAAATGATTTAGCCCTCGTGTAAGTAGTACGAGCGCTCAAAAATATGAGGTGAAGTTTGTGTAAATGTAATACGCAATCAAAACTATTCACACTCATCCTATAGTATCGAAAAAATTTACTAGTATGATTTCTTAAGTCGGTATAACTTTTGTGATAATGCCCTTTTAACAGTCTTTGACTTGTCAGTGCCCTCTGGATGTCTGGATGCATCCAATACTGCTTTTTGCGTCGTTTCCTTGATGTGGCTCGTAATAGTAGAGCTACCACGCGATTAATTAGCCTCAAGTGCGCGCAAGAAACATTTTCAAATTGCTTTATTGGCGATTGCGATTATTCAGTCGCGCGACGGAAAATCGCATGTACGCGCCTATTCTAATTAAATTAATATCTAAATATTATCATCAACACATGGAACGTATTAATGACAAACTACTTGCCACCCATTATCTAAGACATGATATTAAGAATTACGAAAAGCACTGCCGTGAAATCAGGAGCTTTTGAGCGCTCGTACATCCATCAAGCTTGTCGGCGTTCGGCATTCCATTCAACGTCACCAGATGAGCGGTTTGTTAGGTCTGCACGGCTTGTTCAATCCAGATGTGGAATTTTTCATCCGGCATTTCTGATATTGGAAAAATGACAATTATTTCAAATTCTTCAATTAGGATATTGTATACCGAGAAGGCGGAAAATGTTTCAGTTGCAGATTCTGTCATTTCCTATTTTTCATGATTCAACACAAATGTTAATTCCGAAACACAAATCTTTATTGAGTTGTGTACCAGATGTGCTTTCAGCCCTGAAACATCTCAACGATTCCTGTCACTGTTGCGAGTGCAGAATGTTTTTTCTTATCAATGTTTCTTCACTATCCGCCAAATTGCAGGTTTTTTGGGGTTGCCAAATAGCAATTTAGGAGAACTTCAGCTACTAGCCAATACTGGAGTCAACGTCCTTGCACTAAAGAGACACGGGGGCTGGAAATCAGATACTATTGCAGAAAGTCATGCCGCAGACAGTTTTTCTAACAAAAATAAGCCAATTGGATTTTGCACAATAATAGTTGTCATACATCGGACATAGTATCAAAAATATCCCGAAATTCAACAGACATATCATCTATTAATGAAAGTGAGTCCGTATTTTCCACAGAATTTGCATATCTAGAAGAGAATGGAAATGAGAAGAGTGCCCAAAAAATTTCACATAATTTTGTTGAATGTAAGTTCGAGAATTTTACCATAAATATTAATGTAAGTTTTCACTTACTCCCCGTTGTAAATAGTAACCCAAGCAATCTCAGTAAATAGTAATTACTTCAATCAAATTCATGTCGTAACAGACTACTTACTATGTCAGTAGTGAAAAATAGTTATTTACACAGGCAAGGGACACTTACCAGATGAGGAAATATTTTGCGCCCGAGCGATAGCGAGGACAAGCAATGTAAGTCCGAGGCTGGTCGAGAAACTTGCCTCCTGAGTTGTGTATTATAATTTTTCCACTACAGAAGTTGATACTCAATCAATTCTCTTTCGATAAATAAAGTTTGGAATTTATTTACGTACCTACAATAAAATATCGGTTTGACTTGGGTTACTAAGGTTTCTATCTGTCAAACAAAGTGTTTGTCAAAACTACATTTCCTTCTCTAAAATGAACTCCAAAGAAGATGAAATTCAAGAAGCAGCAAATTCTGCATGTGAATTCCTTTTACCGGAGAATTCTAAGAAACGTTAACAAGCAGCATATAAGTGTTTTAAAGAGCGGTGCCTAAAAATGGATTTGACCTCGATATCGGAAACAACAATGCTGGCATATTTCATGGAAAAGAGCCAAATATTGAAGTCACCAGCAAGTTTGTGGTGCGAATATTCCATGTTGAAGTCAACCCTGTTCATTGAAGACGATATGGATATTTTGAAGAGAAAAAATTACGAAAAGCACTGCCGTGAAGGCAGGAGCATTTTAGCGCTCGTACATGCACCTTGTAGGTAGATTCACATTTTCCAGTTTCAGAAATCAATTGAAGGAATTTTCGACAGCCGTCACAAAAATTCTGAAACTTAGGCGAAACTCCAGACTTCATGTCAGTGCTTTAGGTGACCAATTTTTTTTCGATGATTCGCTAGAATTTTCTACGCTTTCTATGGTTTTGGTGGTGCGATCTGGACAAAATTTGGCACGTAGTTTGAATACATTATTCCTAAGCTAGTTGCAAAATTTCATCCCAATCCAATCAGTAGTTTCGAAATTATCAGGAAACAAATATTTTGAACAGCCATATTTACGGAACCCTTAGCCTAATTTTGCTCACTGATGAACGTGGCCGCGATATTCGCGATCCAAACCCACCCTGAAAATTTCAAGTACCTAGGCCTTTCCGTTCAAAAGTTACAATTTTCTATGGTTTCTATGGTTCTGGTCATGTGATCTGGAGAAATGTAGCTTGAATATATCATTCTCCATAAGTAAACATAATTTCGTCACGATCGAATTTCTAGTTTTGAAATTATGAAGAAAACTAAATTTCAAACGACCATATTTACGGAACCCCTAGAATAATTTTGCTCATAGATGAACGCGATTACGACTTTCGAGATCCACACCTATCCTGAAAATTTCAAGTCCCTAGGCGTTTCCGTTCAAAAGTTACAATTTATGGTTCCGGTCATGCTATGGTTTCTATGGTTCTGGTCATGCGATCTGGACATGTAGCTTGAACACCTCAATCTCCATTCGAGTGCAAAATTTCATCTCGATCAAATCTGTAGTTTTCAAGTAATCAGGGAAACAAAAGTTTGAACGGCCATATTTACGGAACCCTTGGTGGAATTTGGCCCATTAACGAACTCAACCGAGGCATTCGGGAACTGAACCCACACTGAAAATTTCAAGTCTCTAGGTTGTTCCGTTCGAGAGTTATCGTGCTTACGGACGGACGGTAGGCCGGACGGACAGACTCGAATTTTTCGACGGAGTCGTCATCAGTGATTCGAACATAGTCGACTGAGACCATTTTCGGCTCAAAATTCGAAAAATACATACATCGTGACGAAATGATATAGCCCTCGTGTAAGTAGTACGAGCACTCAATAATAATAAAAGCACTGCCTTGAAATCAGGAGCTTTTGAGCGCTCGTACATCCAAATCAATCGAAGGAATTTTCGACAGCTGTCAAGAAAATTCCCAAACTTAGGCGAAACACGTCAGTGCTTTAGGCGACAAATTTTTTTGTCGAAAATTTGCTAGAATTTTCCATGGTATCTATGGTCTTGGTGATGCGATCTGGATAAAAACGTGGTACGAATTCATTATTCTTCAGCTGGGTGTAAAATTTCATTCCAATCCAATCGGTAGTTTCGAAATTATCAGGAAAAAAATATTTTTAACGGCCATATTTACGGAACCCCTAGTGCAAAATTTCATCTCGATCGAATCTGTAGTTTTCAATTAATCAGGGATACACAACTTTGAACGGCCATATTTACGGAACCCCTAGTCCGATTTTGCTCATTGATGAACGTGACCGCGATATTCGCGATCCGAACCTATCCTGAAAATTTCAAGTTCCTAGGCCTTTCCCTTCGGAAGTTATAATCTTCTATGGTTTCTATGGTTTTGGACATGCGATCTGGACAAAATGTTACTTCATTATATCATTCTCGATCGGAATACAAAATTTTATTTCGAACGAATCCGTAGTTTCGAAATTATCGAGAAAACAAAATTTCAAACGACCATATTTACGGAATCCCTAGTAAAATTTTGCTCATAGATGAACGTGATCACGACATTCGAGATCCACACCTATCCTGAAAATTTCGAGTCCCTAGGCCATTCCGTTCGAAAGTTATGATTTTCTATGGTTCTGGTCATGCGATCTGGAGAAATGTAGCTTGAACATATATCATTCTCCATTAGTATACAAAATTTCGTCACGATCGAATCTGTAGTTTTGAAATTATCAAGAAAACTAAATTTAAAACGACCATATTGACGGAACCCCTAGTAAAACTTTGCTCATAGATGAACGTGATCACGACATTCGAGATCCACACCTATCCTGAAAATTTCGAGTCCCTAGGCGTTTCCGTTCAAAAGTTACAATTTTCTATGGTTTCTATGGTTCTGGTCATGCGATCTGGACGAAATTTCATATGTAGCTCATTCTCCATTCGAGTGCGAAATTTGATCTCGATCAAATCTGTAGTTTTCAATTAATCAGGGACACAAAACTTTGAACGGCCATATTTACGGAACCCCTAGTCCAATTCTGCTCATTGATGAACGTGAGCACGACATTCGCGATCCGAACCTATCCTGAAAATTTCAAGTTCCTAGGCCTTTCCCTTCGGAAGTTATGATCTTCTATGGTTTCTATGGTTTTGGTCATGCGATCTGGATAAAATGTTGCTTCATTATATCATTCTCGATAGGAATTCGAAAATTTATTCCGAACGAATGCGTAGTTTCGAAATTATCGAGAAAACAAAATTTCAAACGACCATATTTACGGAACCCCTAGTAAAATTTTGCTCATAGGTGAAGGTGATCACGACATTCGACATCCACACCTATCCTAAAAATTTTGAGTCCCTAGGCCATTCCGTTCGAAAGTTATGATTTTCTATGGTTCTGGTCATGCGATCCGGAGAAATGTAGCTTGAATATATATCATTCTCCATTAGTATACAAAATATCGTCACGATCGAATCTGTAGTTTTGAAATTATCAAGAAAACTAAATTTCGAACGACCATATTTACGGAACCTCTAGTAAAATTTTGTTCAAAAATGAACGTGATCACGACATTGGAGATCCACACCTATCCTGAAAATTTCGAGTCCCTAGGCGTTTCCGTTCAAAAGTTACAATATTCTATGGTTTCTATGGTTCTGGTCATGCGATCTGGGCAAAATTTCACATGTTGCTTGAACACCTCATTCTCCATTCGAGTGCAAAATTTCATCTCGATCAAATCTGTAGTTTTCAAGTAATCGGGAGAACAAAACTTCGTACGGCCATATTCACGGAACCCCTGGTGGAATTTGGCCCATTAACGAACTCAACTGATGCATTCGGAAACTGAACCCACACTGAAAATTTCAAGTCTTTAGGTCGTTCCGTTCGAGAGTTATCGTGCTTACGGCACATTTTCAGCTCAAAATTTGATAAATACAGACATCGTGACGAAATGATATAGCCCTCGTGTAAGTAGTACGAGCGCTCAAAAATGAGATGGCCAATAGGATTTTGAACAATAATAGTTGTCATACATCGGACATGGTATCAAAAATATCCCGAAACCCAACAGATATATCTTCTATTAATGAAAGTGAGTCCGTATTGTCCACAGAATTTGCATATCTAGAAGGGAACGGAAATGATAAGAGCGCCCAAAAAATTTCACCTAATTTTGTTAACTGTAAGTTCGAAAATTGTACCATAAATATTAATAAAATATGAAGTTCTGATTCAATTTTTACTTAATTCCTTAGGGAAGTAAGTTTTCACTTACTCCCCGTTGTCAATAGTAACCCAAGCTATCTCAGTAAATAGTACGTACTTCAATCAAATTCATGTCGTAACAGACTACTTACTATGTCAGTAGTGGAAAATAGTAATTTACGTAACAAGTCCGGAAAATACTGTTTTTTTGGACGAGTAGACAAAATTCTAGGATGAGCGTTAGCGAGTCCTGGAAGTCTGCGAATCCAAAAAAACTGTTTCTGGACGTGTTGCGTACACTATTTTTTCGGAAACCGAGTAGAATAACAAATCAATGAGATGAGACACATTTCTTTATTGCGATAAATGCGACCAAAAACACTCCAAACTTTCAAAAATCAAAATGGCAACTTATTTCATGTTGGTATTTCGTTGCTATGGTAATGATCAATTGTATTTATCGATATCAAACCCACCAAATTCCTTATATAGCCAATGATAACAACGTAATAGGTGTCAGTCGTAATCTCGTTGCTACGGGAAACGTACTTTCCAGCCTAGTGCGGAAATTACAGTGAGCATAGGTTGATGGTAGGGGTGCCTCAAGGCTCTATCTTGGGTCTGCTCATGTTTTTATTGTTCATCAACGATCTTCAAAAAAATTTAAAGGAGCTATTCATCGATATATCCAAGTATAGACAAGACGTTACCAAGATATTAACTGCAGTATTGTTCGCTGATGACTTCTCATTAGCCGTTACAGCAGATATTTATGAGGAATTGCAAAGGTTGTGCGATCTCTTGGTTCATTGCATTGTTGAGTGGTACAAATTAAATTCAAATAAGATCAATGTGAGTAAAACTGAGTGCATAATAATATGCTTTTCGTTATCTAATAATGGTGTTGAATTCACAACTCGACATTTCGGAACTGTCATCTCATCGAAAGAATGCACGAAATTCCTTGGTATTCGCATTAATAGGTATTTGAGATGGGACTCACATGTTGAAACTGCATGTAAAAATCTTTATAGCTCGTATTACGCAATGAGTCGTGTCAGGAATTCGCTGCCTCTGAGTTCCCTCATAAATGTTCATTACAATTTAGTATACAGTCATCTTTCATACGATATCTAGGCTGTGGGAAAATTCCTCCGACGTTGGTAGAGTCTTTATAATTCGAAAAAAAAATGTTTTGCGTTTAACGTTCAATGTGGCTCCCCGATCTTTTTGTAGACCTGTTTTCATAAGAAATAATCTACTGGCCCTAGCCTCCATATTCATCTTCAGATGTCTTGTTTATGTAAAGGAGAATGAGAGTAGTATTGTGAAACTATCAAGCTTTCATTCTCTCAATACCAGAAGTAAGGAAATATTATACAGGGTGTTTTAGCGTTGACTCGGATCTCGATTAAGCTTGAGCAGTTTAATTTTCAGGTTTTTTTTTTTCAATGCGAAACTACTAAGGACAATTGAGGCTACATTCTGAAATTTTTTAGTATATACAGGGTGACCCAGACAAGTGGTAATCACCAAACATACGTTTTATTCTTATGGAAGACCCTGCATTTTATTGCAGATCTACACAGCATGGTAAGGATGAGACAAAGTTTGTCTGACGTCTCTTGTGATTGAAATTTATCCTCATGGAGATATTTCGTTTTTTCATTAATTACTCGGGCTCGCAAAAAACTCGATAACTTCGAAATAAATCAATTTGACGGAATGAGATTTTGTCCGTAAAAACTTACAAAATGGAAGTAAATACTTCATATGTCATAATCCTCAATAACCCTACTGGGTGTTCAGAATGAGGTAAATCATTGACGACATATTCAAACTATTATTTCGAGCTCATTTCATATGGCAAAAACAAATTGTCTGAATGAGTAATCGACATAACGTCATATCAAAGGATCGGACAACACATAAAATGAAAATGTACCCAGAAATTCGATGAAGAAGAATGAGATTGAAGGTCTACAATCTTTTGATATCAAAAATAGTAATAGGAATGATAAATTTCATCACATACCACAGGAACAGAGAAAATACATATTAATACTACATTCAATCTTATTCTGCATATATTATTTTATATAGTATTCAATCATTTAAAGTATAGGCCATATGTTATCACGAGTTCATTTCAATTTAATTGAAAAGAAAAAAAAATTGATGTTTTTGAGCAGAAGGAGCGTTTTTCCCGATCATTGAAGAAATACTATGACTACTCTTTATTCTGGGAGGTCGTCCAGATTTCATCCTACGACTAGTAGGTAAATCTTTCTGCTGGCGTCTTGAAATGGATGTAGGCTGAACCTAAATTTTGCGGGTTTTTCTTATTCTTTTATCATTCATTTGTACACATTCGCAACACACGCGGAACGTGTTCATTTCGGCATAGGATTGTCGTCTACTGTACACGAAAAAGGAAATATAATAAGAAGATAATATCATTCCGAAACCTTGCTATACACGCCGCCTGCTCACGATCCTATGACTTTAGGGACCTTTACACTAAGGCGCTCGATTCTCCTCGAAACGCATCGGTCGACCGACGACATGCGGTGACGTCATACGCGGAGACGCCTCCGTCAATTTTCGAATTATATGCAAAATTAAACAAAGTTACTCTTTATTCATCTTTGAAACGTGTAGAAGCGCGCGTGTAGATTGCGAAATGAATTTCAGGGAGACCGTGCGCCGGTTGCCAACGACCGACAGCATTCCGTATGACGTCACCGCACGTCGTCGGTCGACCGATGCGTTTCGAGGAGACCAGCGCCTTACGCTCCAGTCGCGCGCGACAGGAACGGCTCGACCAAATTTGCGCGCGACGGCGTAGTGTATAGAGGTGTGTACAGACATGCTCCGAATATCGTACCGAACCGTGTCGCGTACCCCGCGAGAGCGAATCAAATTCATCGCACGTAGAGGTGCAATTTGAATTCGTGAATTTGATTCGCTCTCGCGGGGTACGCGACACGGTTCGGTACGATATTCGGAGCATGTCTGTACACACCTTAAAGCTTAAATTCAGAAGGTACCTTTACACTTACGCTACAGTCGCGCGCGAAAATCGCGAGTGATTTTCGCGCGGTAAGGAGTGGCGCGTGTAAATTTTTTTTTGTAACGTTTTTTCTCGCAGTCCTGGCGTGTGCTTTGAAGCGCCCAAATTGAAATCACTTAATAATCAAAAGACCAACCATAGTAGCAGGAGACTTGAATGCAAAACACCCAGACTGGAACAGCAGAAGAGTAAATAGTCAAGGCAATAAACTTAAACAAATCACCGACAAACATAATTTACTACTTGTCGGCCCAGATGACCCCACACACATCCATGTCGCAACAGGAACGACGGATGTCCTGGATATAGCAATAATGAAGAACGTAAGAAAAAATTACGAAATCGAAACCAAGATGGATCTATCATCGGATCATTGCCCTGTGATCCTGACTTTGGAAATAGAAACTGACAGATCACCTACCAATAGGAAAACAATAAACTGGAATAAATTCAAAGAAGTCTTCAAATCCACAAGTGTTAAGATAAACAACGAAGAAGAAATAGATGAAGCAATCGAAGATTTAGAGAGAAGAATCATCGGAGCCCAGACACAGTCAAGTAAAACTAAACAAATACCGAAGAAAAGTCCTTTACCTGTAGACGTGCAAATTTTACTGGAGGAAAAAAGGAAGGCCAAGAAACAGTATAGACGGACACTACACCCAAATGACAAAACTATACTAAATAAACTAACCAACGAGGTGAAAGCCAGAGTCCGTGAATTATTTACGGAAGAGTGGGACAAAAAACTAGAGAATCTAGATACAGAAGATCGATCTTTATGGCAAATGGCATCAGCATTAACCGGGAAGAAAACGAAAACAAAGATTCCAAAACTGACAAAAGGAAGTCAGACAGCAATTACGAACGAAGAAAAAGCTGAAATGTTCGCCGACTCGTTAGAGCAACAATTCAAGCCGAATCCGAAGAACAACGACGACAGGTTCAACAAGTCAGTAGAAGAAATTGGGAATATACCAGCCACCGACCACTATGGAACAAAAGAAGAAATTAATGAACTAACCAGAGACGAAATAAAAGAAATTATTGGACAACTGAAAAACAGAACGGCCCCCGGAATCGACGGAATCCAAAATCAGGCTCTCAAAAACCTACCAGATGAAGCGCAAGAAGAAATAGCAGAAATAGCCAGGGCTATGCTACGAACAGGACATTACCCTAAAAAATGGAAGACATCTGACACAATACTGATATGGAAAAAAGGGAAAAAGGACAAAAACGAACCAACCAACTATAGACCTATAAGCCTACTTCCTGCACTGAGCAAAGTGATAGAGAAGGTGATATACAGAAGAATAGCAGATTTCGTGAAAATCAAGAAAATAATTCCAGACCACCAGTTCGGTTTCCGCACGGAACATTCGACAGTACACCAACTGGTCAGATTAACAGAAGATATAAAAGAAAAGATGAACCTATCTACAGACACCGGAGCCGTTTTCCTGGATATTGAAAAGGCATTTGATAAGATGTGGCACCAAGGTCTGATATACAAGATGAAGATGTGGAAGTTTCCAGCCGAACTGACTAGATTGATACAAGGATACCTGAAGGAAAGAAAATTCAAAATCAACATATATGGTACGAGGTCAACCACCAGGAAAATTGAAGCCGGCGTACCACAAGGATCGGTCCTAGGACCGTTGCTGTTCAACATATATATGTCAGACATACCAAAAATGAGAAGATGTAAGATTGCACAGTTTGCAGATGACACTGCTGTATACTATTCCAGCAGAATGAGGAAATCGATAACGAAGCAACTCCAGATAGACGTAGACAAACTGATGAGCTATTTCAAGAAATGGAGGTTCAAGATAAATGCAAAGAAAACAGTTGCCATATACTTCGGCGGCACAAAACTGAAGAAGGAAAAAGCAGGGAACGTCATGATAGAAAACCAGAAGATAGACTGGGAAGATGAAGGGAAATATCTGGGCGTGACCCTAGACGAGAAGCTGAAATTTAACAAACAAATGGAAGAAATCAAAAAGAAGACCAGGCAACTACATGGGTATTTATATCCGCTCCTAAATGCAAACAGCAAACTTTCGCTGGAAAACAAGATGAAGATAATCAAGACAGTGCTAATACCAAGCATAACGTACGCAGGAGTAGTTTGGTTCAATGTCGAAAGTTTCAAAAAAAAAGATCTGCAAAGTACGTTGAATAAAATAATAAGGATAGCTGTAGGTGCCCCATGGTACGTCAGCAATAAACAAATAAGAGAAGAATTGAAAATACCAACAATCGAGGAAATAATTAACAAACAAACCAAGAAGACAATCGAAACGATGAAAGAACACGAAAACAAAGAAATAAGAAGGATGGTAATGATACCAGTCAGAACTACAGACAAGAGGAAATATCTCTTGCAAAGAAGCCAATGACGGATAGCCAAGAACCACGCAGAAGAGAGGAGGACCTCTCTAAGTAAACAATAGAAGGAAAAAGGAAAAATTATATTAAAGGCGAAGGGAAGTAAATTCCAGTCCTTTTCAAAAACCAGGACCTATGATGATGATTCAGGGTAGGTTTGGATCGCGAATGTCGCGGTCACATTTATCAATGAGCAAAATTAGATTATGGGTTCCGTGAATGTGGCCGTTCAAAATTTTTTCCAGATAATTTCGAAACAACTGAATGGAATGGAACGAAATTTTGTACATAGATGAAGAATAATCTATTCAAACTAAGTGCGAGATTTTGTCTGGATCGCATCGAATGATTAGCTGAAAATAATCGCAAACGACAAGGTTCGACTCAGTAATGACGAATCCGCCAGAAACTCAAGTCCGTCCGTCCGTATTCACTATAACTCCCGAACGGAACTTGAAATTTTCAGGTTAGGTTAAAATCTCGAATGCTGCGGTTAAGATCGTTAGTGGGCAAAATTCGACCAGGGGTTCCATGAATAGGGCCGTTCAGACCTAGAGACCTGAAATTTTCAGGGTAGGTTTGGATCTCGAACATCGAGGTCAGGTTTATCAATGAGCTAAATTAGACTAGAGTTCCCCTGAATATGACCGTTTAAAATATTTTTTTCCTGATAATTTCGAAACTACTGATTCGATCGGAATGAAATTTCGCACGTAGAAGAATAATGTATTCAAACTAGGTGCGCAGATCGCATAGACCAAGACCATAGAGTCTGTAAAAGATTCTAGCGAATTATGGAAAAAAAATTGGTCATTTTTTTTTTGAGAGAAGAAAATCCTGTTTACGGACCTTCATCACAGCAGTTTGGTGGTGTGTGCAGACTCTCTCCCCGAATTCACGGGGGTCGTACTCACTAAAAACTCCCCTGTTCCCACTCCTAATACAGGAAGTGAGCACGGTTTAATTTCCTGCAATCTCGAGTCCACCATTTTTCACAGAGCCGTGAAAATACCCAAGTGGTGTATCTTTAGGCAATCCCACGCATCGCCTTACTGCCGCTCTTATCTGAAGGTCCAGCTGCTTCAGGACCTCCATGGTGTACCCAGACAATACCAACGAGTGATAATATCTGGGTACCAGAAAACTACGCAAGTTCTTAAGGCGTTGTTGCAGCTTAAGTGGAGCTAGAGAAACTCTCAAGAGTTTCACCTCCATTGTGGGGCTGCTCTTTTTCAGTCCCTGTGGGCTTATATTAACTCCCAAGTACCGCCACTCTTCCGTAGGGCCGAGTTGGCGGATGGGGACGCCTTGTTGTAACAGGAACTGTACTCGGGTGAGAACTTTGATTTTCTGTACTCTCCCTGCTGGAACTAATGAAGTCGCTACACACTCATTAGGGTTGAAACTCAACCCTTGTTGTTAGGCGACGCGCTCGGCAGCTTCCAGCGCCGTAGTCATGACAACCTTTGATGATGTCAAAAGGCAAATGTCGTCTGCTTAGGCAATCGCGTTTATCGGATCGCCTTCGACACTATACCCCACTTGAGAAGGAACCACCCTCAAGACCCTGTTCACCACCAATGCGAACAAAATGCTCGACATTGGATCGCCCTGGCGAACTCCCCTGCTTACTGGGATCTCGTGAGATCTTTTACCGTTACACTCCAAGACAGCACTGACGTCTGGAGTTTCGCCTTAGTTTGAAAATTTGTTTGACAGCTGTCAAAGTTCTTTTAAATGGTTTTTGAAACAAAAAAATGCGAATCTACCTACAAGGTGGATGAACGAGCACGCAAAAGCTCCTGACTTCACGGCAGTGCTTTTCATCAATTTTTTGAGCGCTCGTACCACTTACACGAGGGCTATATCATTTCATCACGATGTCTGTATTTTTAGAATTTTGAACCGAAAATGGTCTCAAACGACTATGTTCGACTTACTGATGACGAATCCGTTAAAAAATTCAAGTCAATCCATCCGGCCGGCCGGCAGTATACACGTTAACTTTCGAACGGAATGTCCTAGAAACTTGAAATTTTCAGGGTAGGTTCGAATCTTGAATGCGCCGCGGTTGAGTTCGTTATTCGACGTTCGTTGGAGTTCGCCTAGGGGTTCCGTAAATATGGAGGCTCGAACTTTTGTTTTCCGTTGAAAAATCAAATAATAAAAACAGGACCGAATGGTCGCTCGTGAATGCTTTAAGCGGGCGGGGTTGTGAAAAGGGTAAATCCATCGAACTAATTATTGAAGGTGTTCATCGTGGGAACAACGAAGATGTTGCAGAAATCTTTGCCAACCATTTCTCGAACATAACTGAAACGTCTCTCTCCCGTTATTACGGAGTTTCTCTGTCCACTTCATGCACGACCTCTAGCATGGTGGATAAGACATTTTTCTTCCTCCCAGTCTTGCCTTGTGAGGTGGCTGACGTTATAAAGTCCCTGAAAAATAAGAAAAGTTCCGGAGTTGATTCAATTTCTGCTCGGATTTTGAAATCAATAAATTCCAGTATATGTGATCACTTAACTCATTGTATCAATCTACCTCTAAGCTCTGGAGTGTTTCCTTCTCTCCTAAAAAAGGCCTTAGTTGTTCCCATCTACAAAAAAAACGATATTCATGATATCATGAACTATCGGCCAATATCCATCTTGAGCGTTTTTTCTAAGATCTTCAAGAGGGTTTTGTTCAAAAGAATCATGGGGTATTTGGACAAATACATCATATTAGATGGCTTTCGATCTGGCAGATCCACTCAGACGGCGGTAATTGAATTTGTTGAGTTTGTCTATGAGAATCTTGATAGTGGTAGATAAGTTGCGGGTGTGTTTTTTTATTTCTCCCGAGCTTTTGATAGTTTATATTATAATTGATAAATGTTACAACTTGGGCTTCCGAGGCGTGTTTTTGGATTGGCTCCGCAGTTATCTCGAAGGTAGATCCATGTCAGTCAAAATTCAGAACTCAACATCTTCTGAGTATGATGTTAACTTAGGATTGCCTCAGGGATCTGTCCTTGGATCACTCTTATTTTTGATTTTCATTAATGATCTTCCCGTCAGTTTGCGTCAATTATTTATGGGTGCACTGAGTCACCAGGGTTTGTCCTCACTGACGAGATTGATGAGGATTATTTTGTTTGCTGATGATTCTTCGATGGCGATTACTGCTCATACTTTTGAAGAACTCCAGATGTTGTGTGAGCTGCTCTTACAAAGCTTTATAAACTGGTGCAAAAAAAATAATTTGGTGATTAACATTGAGAAAACCAAAATAATTAATTTCGAGATTAGACATACTGATCGAAGGATAATAACTCTTCAACTAGATACTACCATCCAATCTAAAGAAAGTACAAAATTCCTCGGTTTATATCTAGACAGCAATCTGAGATCGTGTACGCATATAGAACACTTGTGTAAGAAATTCAATAGTTTTTTTCACGTTATGAATAGAGTAAAAACCTTATTTCCAATGGAAACACTCATAAACATATATTATAGTTTAGTATATAGCCATCTTTCCTATAACATTCTACTATGGGGAAACTCCTCTGAGGTTGTAAGGGCTTTCGTAATTCAGAAACGAATTATACGCATCATGTTTGGTATAGCCCCACAGTCATCATGCAGACCTTTGTTTATAGAAAAAGGTATCTTAACGTTATCCTCCATTTTTATTTTGAAGGCTCTTCTTCACGCGAAGGTGAATGAAAATGTGATGGTCAAGTTAACTAGCTTCCATGCTTATAATACCAGAAATAGGGGAATATTATACATCCCGAGACATAATACAAAAGGTTCGAGTTTTCTCCCATGTACCAATGCATAAAATTGTACAATCGCCTGCCGCATGGTATTCGGTCTCTTGATCTTAAGTCATTAAAAAGCTGTGAGGGGCTTGTTGTTGAGGAAGTGCTACTATTCTTTTGGCGATTATTTTTCTGATGTTGTTATTGGTAGTTAGTATTGTTGATTATATAAAAGTTGTTTCTTGACCGGTCCTATACATTTAATTGTCACAAATTACGAAAAGCACCGCCGTGAAGTCGGGAGCTTTTGAGCGCTCGTACATCCACCTTGTAGCTAGATTCGCATTTTCCAGTTTTAGAAATCAATTGAAGGAATTTTCGACAGCTGTCAAAAAAATTCTGAAACTTAGGCGAAACTCCAGACTTCATGTCAGTGCTTCAGCTGACCAATTTTTTTTCGATAATTCGCTAGATCTTTTTACGGTATCTATGGTCTTGGTGATGCGATCTGGACAAATTTTCGCACGTAGTTTGAAAACATTATTTCTCAGCTAGGTACAAAACTTCATTTCAATTCAATCAGTAGTTTCGGAACTATCAGGAAAAAATATTTTGAAGGGCCATATTTACGGAACCCTAGTCTAATTTTGCCTATTGATGAACGTGACCGCGATATTCGCGATATTCGCGATCCAAACTCACCCTGAAAATTTCAAGTTCCTAGGCCTTTCCGTTCAGATGTTACAATTTTCTATGGTTTCTATGGTTCTGGTCATGCGATCTGGATAAAATATTGCTTGACTATATATCATTCTCGATTGAAATACAAAATTCCATCTCGATCGAATCCGTAATTTCAAAATTATCAAGAAAACAAAATTTCAAACGATCGTATTTACGGAACCCCTAGTATAATTCTGCTCATTGATAAACGTGAACGCGACATTTCAGATTTACACCTATCCTAAAAATTTCGAGTCCCTAGGTTTTGCCGTTCGAAAGTTATGATTTTCTATGGTTTCTATGGTTCTGGTCATATGATCTGGAGAAATGTAGCTTGAATATATCATTCTCCATTAGTATACAAAATTTCGTCACGATCGAATCTGTAGTTTTGAAATTATCAAGAAAACTGAATTTCAAACGACCATATTTACGGAACCCCTAATATAATTTTGCTCATAGATGAACGTGATCACGACATTCGAGATCCACACCTATCCTGGAAATTTCAAGTCCCTAGGCGTTTCCGTTCAAAAATTACAATTTTCTATGGTTTCTTTGGTTCTGGTCATGCGATCTGGACTAAATTTCACATGTAGCTTGAACACCTCATTCTCCATTTGAGTGCAAAATTTCATTCCGATCGAATCTGTAGTTTTCAAGTAATCAGTGGAACAAAACTTTGAACGACCATGTTTACGGAACCCCTGGTGGAATTTGGCCCATTAACGAGTTATCGTGCTGACAGCCGGCTGGCCGGCCGGACGAACGCACAAACGGACGGACAGACTCGAATTTTCCGACGGATTCATCATCAGTGAGTCGAACATAGTCGATTTAGACCAGGCCTGTCCAACATACGGCCCCCGGGCCACGATGTGGCCCGCATAAGTCCTTCATCCGGCCCGCGACGACATCAATAGATCTTGCGCGAATAGGTAGTTAAATAAAATAAGTTTATTCGATCATCCATTTATCGATATAGCGCGAGGCGTGCGAACGGCGAAGCGGAAGGAGATGCTCCCCACTCTATCGCGAAACGGCATCGCGCAGTTCATGATATAAGAATGCTACTAATTTTCCTCATTTTGGTTGGCCGCGCGCATGACTTTAGCTTCGAGCCATCTCCATCTCTCTTCCGGATGCCCATAGCATACCTTTATTATGGCGCAAGCGCAGTCAGTACTCAGTCCGCAGTCGGCCGGTGAAGCTTGTCACAAGTATTTTTGTATTTTGTTCGCGATCGTGTTGCACTTATTTACATACTTATTTATTCGTGAATCATTAGGTTGCGAAGGAAGTTTCTTGGAGTAAAAGTGGTGAAATAAGGTAAGTAATTTAAGTCTCTAACTAAAAATATATCCGTACCTCAGAGCAAGGGTATTAAGTATGCAATTTTCCGTTTTCTGGCTCACCTACATTTTAAATTTCGTTCTCTATTTAGTGGTCTACCTAAAAGACGATTGGACTCAAAATTTCATATCGTGTAAGCAGGTGACACATTTAATTATTTCATTATTTTTGAGCGCTCGTACTACTTACACGAGGGCTATATCATTTCGTCACGATGTCTGTATTTTTCGAATTTTGAGCCGAAAATGGTCTCAATCGACTATGTTCGACTCACTGATGACGAATCCGTCGGAAAATTCGAGTCTGTCCGTCCGGCCGTCTAGCCGTAAGCACGATTACTCTCGAACGGATCAACCTAAGGACTTGAAATTTTCAGTGTAGGTTCAGATCCCGAATGCCTCGCTTAAGTTCGTTAATGGGCCAAATTCCACCAGGGGTTCCGTAAATATGGCCGTTCAAAGTTTTGTTTCCCTGATTACTTGAAAACTACAGATTCGATCGAGATGAAATTTTGCACTCAGATGGAAAATGAGGTGTTTTAGCTACATGCGAAATTTTGTCCAGATCGCATGACCAGAACCATAGAAACCATAGAAAATTGTAACTTTTGAACGGAAATGCCTAGGGACTTGAAATTTGCACGATAGGTGTGGATCTCGAATGTCGTGATCACGTTCATCTATGAGCAACATTATACAAGGGGTCCGTAAATACGGTCGTTTGAAATTTTGTTTTCTCGATAAATTCGAAACTTCGGATTCGAATTTTGTATTTTAATCGAGAATGATATGTTAAAGCAATATTTTGTCCAGATCGCATGACCAGAACCATAGAAACTATAGAAAATTGTAACTTTTGAACGGAAAGGCCTAGGAACTTGAAATTTTCAGGGTGGGTTTGGATCGCGAATATCGCGGTCACGTTCATCAATAAGCAAAATGAGACTAGGGGTTCCGTAAATATGGCCGTTCAAAATATTTTTTTCCAGATGGTTTCGGAACTACTGATCGGATTGGAATGAAATTATGCATCTAGCTGAGGAATAATGTATTCAAAGTAGGTGCAAAATGTTGTCCAGACCGCATCACCAAGACCATAGATACCGTAGAAAATTCTAGCGAATTATCGAAACAAAATTGATCAGCTGAAGCAGCGACATGAAGTCTGGAGTTTCGCCTAAGTTTCAGAATTTTTTTACAGCTGTCAAAAATTCCTTCAATTGGTTTCTAAAACTGGAAAATGCGAATCTACCTACAAGGTGCATGTACGAGCGCTCAAAAGCTCCTGACTTCACGGCAGTGCTTTTCTAAATTTATTTAATTCTCGCGTGACCCCCCTGTAACTTTGCGCTCATAAGCACGTGCCTACTTTGCCTTACGAATAATACGCCTCTGATTCAATGTTATTTTATGTTTGTTTCAGAAAATGATGTCATCAACAAAACTACGTAAAGTTGACACAGAATGTCGAATATTTAAGAACTGTTGGACTGAAACCTATTTTGTCATAGAACAAAATGGAAACATACTATGCCTCATATGTCATGACAAAATATCAGTTTGCAAGGAGTACAATATAAAGCGGCATTACTCTACAAAACACGCTTCTAAATACGATGAATACAAAGGTCAAATTCGAATCGATCGTGTAAATTCGTTGAAGAAAAATATGACCGGTCAACAGGCGATGTTCAAAGTACCAAAAGAAAACTCCGAGAAAGTTACAAAAATAAGCTTCATGATAGCAGAAGCCATTGCCAAGCGAAGCAAACCCTTTTCGGACGGAGAATTTGTCAAGGAATGCTTGGAGATATTTACATCGGTAGCATGTCCGGAGCAGAAAACACTCGTTAAAAATACAAGCTTGTCACATCAAACGATAGCAAGAAGAATTGATGACATGGCCAATGATATCGAATCGTCTTTAAAAAAAAAACTGAAGAAATGCGTTTTCTTTAGTTTTGCTCTCGACGAAAGTACTGATATGTCCGATACGGCGCAGTTGTCAGTTTTCGTGAGAGGAGTGACGGAAGACTATACTGTTATCGAGGAATTACTTGATCTGCGTCCAATGAAAGATACAACAACAGGAAAAGACATCTTCGAAGAAGTGAAGTGTTGCATTGAAAAATATGAACTTCAAATCGGAAATCTTTGCGGCTTAACTACAGATGGTGCACCAGCAATGACAGGAAGAGCGAATGGTTTTGTGGCTTTAATGTGCAATAGCATCACACACACAATCATACAGTATCATTGTATTATACACCAAGAACAGTTGTGTGCAAAAGTACTCGAACTGAAACCCGTGATGGATAAAGTAGTGCAGGCAGTTAATTTTATACGCTCAAGAGGCCTGAATCACAGACAGTTCCAAGCATTTCTGTCAGATGTAGGTTCAGATCACGAAGACATCGTATACTTCAGTCGCGTTCGCTGGCTCAGCAGAGCGGCCACACTGAAACGATTCTATTTGTTGCTCGATGAAGTAAAGATTTTTCTTGAGAACAAAGGCCATGAGATTAGTTTTCTAACTGATGAGCAGTGGTTGGCTGATCTTGCTTTCCTGGTTGACATAACTAAATATCTCTCTGATCTCAATCTAAAACTGCAAGGAAAAGATCAACTATGCTCGCAGCTGTATGAACATGTTCAAGCTTTCACTAAGAAGCTCATACTATTGGAGAAACAGCTGGAACAAAAGCAGTTGATTCATTGGGAGACCCTATCTTCCAGAAATCAAGAGACATTGGACTTAACCAAGTACGCGTCGTTGTTGCAAAAATTAAGGAATGAGTTTGATGAGAGATTCGCAGACTTCAAATCACAAATGCCCAACGTGAAAGTCTTCCAAAATCCGTTTGATGTTGAAATTGAAAGCGCCGGACTGAACATACAGTTGGAATTGATTGAAATACAAAGCAACTCTCTTCTAAAAGCGGCATACAATGATTGCCTTCCAAATGGATTGGTTGAATTTTACAAGAAGTATATTAGTCCCAACCAATACCCAAACCTTACCAAATTAGCCCTCCAACAAATTTCCTTATTTGGCAGTACATATACTTGCGAACAGCTTTTTTCACGCATGAAACATAATAAATCAAAAACCAGATCATCTTTAACAGACAGTCATCTTACAGGCATTCTGCGTATAGCCACTTCTAAAATATCAGCGGAAATAGATACACTGTGCAAGCAAAAAATATGTCAGTCATCTCATTAGGTCCTAAGCTAAGTGGAATAATTAGTGAAACTGAACATTTTTTTTTTTTAATGATCCATAATGGAAAACGAAAAATATCATTGTATTTTATTTTTATTATATTCTAATGACTTGGAGAGTGCTTACTAAAACCTTCGCTATTGGGTATCTCTTTTGGCCCTCCATGGTTACAAAAATACTGATCCTGGCCCTCCACAAAATTATGTTGGACGGGCCTAATTTAGACCATTTTCGGCTCTTAATTCGAAAAATACAGACATCGTGACGAAATGATATAGCCCTCGTGTAAGTAGTAAGAGCGCTCAAAAAGGATCAATAAATGAATATGATTATAAAAATTACTTCGAAACCACAGATTCGTTCCAATTTTGCACTCAGATGAAGAATTACGTGTTCAAGCTACATGCGAAATTTTTTCCAGATCGCATTATCAGAACCATAGAAAATCATAACTTTCGAACGGGAAGGCCTAGGGACTTGAAATTTTCAGGAGGATTTTCAGGATCGCGAATTTCGCGGTCACGTTCATCAATAAGCAAAATTAGACTAGGAGTTCCGTAAATATAGCCCTTCAAACTGTTTTTTGAGCGCTCGTACTACTTACACGAGGGCTATATCATTTCGTCACGATGTCTGTATTTATCGAATTTTGAGCTGAAAATGTGCCGTGATTAGGATAATTCTCGAACGAAACAACCTAAAGACTTGAAATTTTCAGTGTCGGTTCAGTTCCCGAATGCCTCGGTTAAGTTCGTTAATGGGCCAAATTCCACAAGGAGTTCCGTAAATATGGCCGTTCAAAGTTTTGTACTCCTGATTACTTGAAAACTACAGATTTGAACTAGATGAAATTTTGCACTCAAATGGAGAAGGAGGTGTTCAAGCTACATGTGAAATTTTGTCCAGATCGCATGACCAGAACCATATAAACCATAGAGAATTGTAACTTTTGCACGGAAACGCCTAGGGACTTGAAATTTTCAGGATAGGTGTGGATCTCGAATGTCGTGATCACGTTCATCTATGAGCAACATTATTTTAGGGATTCCGTAAATATGGTCGTTTGAAATTTAGTTTTCTTGATAATTTCAAAACTACAGATTCGATCGTGACGAAATTTTGTGTACTAATGGAGAAATTTATATTCAAGCTACATTCCTCCATATCACATGACCAGAACCATAGAAACCATAGAAAATCATAACTTTCGAACGGAAAGGCCTAGGGACTCGAAATTTTCAGGATAGGTGTGGATCTGAAATGTCGCTTTCACGTTCATCAATGAGCAGAATTATACTAGGGTTTCCGTAAATACGGTCGTTTAAAATTTTGTTTTCTCGGTCATTTCGAAACTACGGATTCGATCGAGATGAAATTTTGTATTTTAATCGAGAATGATATATTGAAGCAATATTTTGTCCAGATCGCATCACCAAGACCATAGATACCGTAGAAAATTCTAGCGAATTAGCGAAACAAAATTGATCAGCTGAAGCACTGACATGAAGTCTGGAGTTTCGCCTAAGTTTCAGAATTTTTTTGACAGCTGTCGAAAAATCCTTGAATTGATTTCTAAAACTGAAAATGCGAATTTACCTACCAGGTGCATGTACGAGCGCTCAAAAGCTCCTGACTTCACGGCAGTGCTTTTCGTAATTTTTCATACTAAGATCCCTAATAGCTGAGTACCCATAACTACTCCCTCTCCAGATTTCACACGGCAAATTCAATTATCCTTCGTGGCGTCCTTCCGGCCGCCCGTGAACATGATAACTTTCGAAAGGGGAGACATAACGTTTTGAAATTTTCAGGGTACTGCGTACATGCCCTGGTTAAGTTCGATAATTCACGCAATCTATCGAAGGTTTTCATTGATATAGTCTTATGAAATTTTTTTTCTGAAAAAATCGAAAAATACCGATCTGATCTAATCGAAACTTCGTCGTTAGTTGTGAAATAAATACACAAAGGTTCATGTCGAAATTTGTAAGGATCGTGTCATAAAAAATTCAAAAAAAATATATTTCTTGAAACTTCGGTATCTCATAAACTATGTTCCATATCCTGCTGAAATTTTGTGTTTCCATATAAGGCATCGGTTGAATGAGCTATCTGTTCCACGTAGAAAGCTATTTGAATTTTTCTGATATAGCTAATATAATTAGGTGATTCCATCTTTTGAACATGTGATGAAAATTATTTGTCGCAGTGACAATGGTTTGGTGCACAGTACCTTTACCGAATTCCACTATGTTATCTACATATTATAGATACTATTTAAATATTTTATCAGGAAGTTTACTACCAAAAGAGACGAGAAGGGTTTTGGCGATAAAATATGCATATTTATTATAAATTAAGATACATATTCGCCTTCATTCGATTCATCATAATTGATTATAGGAAATGCGATGACGAATTGTCCGGTTATTCTTCCAATGGATAACTAATTGTGATGTGTCGAAATTTCGATTTTCTGCCTGTTCACAGATTGTACGAAAACTTTCAACTTGCCATCTAGATTCTCGAGAAATAACGCCAGTTGAATCTTTTGACGACCTTCGTCGCCGTAAGTATTTATCACTGCGACCGCAGACCTATATTATTTCTCCTACCAATAGAAGTGATTTCAATTTTAAAGCATTCCATTTTCGTTATCGCAACCGATAAAAGCTGAATATTTTCGAATATCGTGAAGTCAACTACCGCACAAAGTAGTCCACTGATTGTCGGAAAAGGCATTCTGCACTTCTCCCCCTTCTTTCGGTGTATGTTCATAGAAGCATTTCGCTGGGAAATTTCTCGAGTCAGACGATGCCACGATGCTTGCTTCGATCGATTCTAGCTTCGGCGCAGAAATAATCCTTCACCTCAGTGAGTCCCTATAAGCCAATATTTACGGATGTTTTCTGTGGTCTGATTATAAAAAAAGATGATTGTGATTGTTAATTTGTGCCGGGCTGTCATTGATGATTTAACCTCATAAGTTTTATTTCTTTCCGTATTCAGAGCACGTAAGGGTAAGTAAGTATTTTTTTCTTCCTGAAAAATGAGGTTTCTAGCTCATGTCGATTGATAATGCAGATAATATGATCCTGATGATCATAATTAATCGAGCAATTTATCCATCATTACTAATGCGAACTGTATGTGGTAACCGTTATTGTTTATGCAAATGACACCTATAGTTTTTATTGAGATATGATTCAATTTTGATTTATCTATATCCACCAAGGAAATTCAAACTCAATTTCTTATCCTCGTATATTGCTGCAAATAATATCAATGATGAGTTAAATGCCTTCATTCCAAAGTAAATAACAGAAAATCTGCATCGCAAACATAAAATCTGAAAAAGGTGAGATTCAGTGAACACTTTTCAATCATAACCCTGAGAAAACCCTGTCTCTGTGATTCATTGATCAACTACTGACTACCATTATGAATGAGCTGATTATGTTTCAACCCTTGAGGTCATAATATCACAAATTTGTTCCATATGAAAAAAATATTCTGACGTTTTCAAGTAAGACAAATAAAAATGAAAATTACTTATCAGTTGGGTACTACCCTATTGTGTTCATCAAATATTCTGTGAAACATCATAATTCTAAAATAACTGGAGCTTGAAGAACCCATGATATTCAAAAGACAACTGTTCATCATACGCCGAAGATTACTTTTATAAAAATGATCTATGAAACAGTTCAGTTCTTTTTTTTTTCAATCAGGGGGAATCCTCATGGACGAACTCCGAATTGTTCCAATGGACTTATCGGCCTGTAGTTTTGTGGGAATTTTCTAGTTTTTCCTGGCTACGAAATTACTTCTGCTGTTTTCCATCTTTTTGAGCGCTCGTTCTACTCGCACTAGGGCTATATCATTTCGTCACGATGTCTGTATTTTTCGAAATATGAGCCGAAAATGGTTCGACTCACTGATGACGAATACGTCGAAAAATTCGAGTCTGCCAGTCCTCCGTCCGTATACACGATAACTCTCCAACGGAACGACCTAGAAACTCGAAATGTTCAGGGTAGGTTCGAATCTCGAATGCCGCGGTTAAGTTCGTTATTGGGAAAAATTCCACCAAGAGTTCACCTGATTACTTCGGAACTACTTTTTTTTGTCCCATAGGACGGGGGAAGCTCTACAAGCCTTTCCTGGCAGCGGGGCTGTGATGTTGAAGTGCTGCCAGAGTCGTGCGTGGGCTCTCACCCGCTAAACCTCCGCGTCTTTTGTATCTGACCTCCCTCCTCTGAAAAAGACTAACGCGCTGCCTAAACGTCGGTGGAGGAGATCCTGTTATCATGTCATCGTATTGTTATTTTATTCTCATCTTTCTGTTCTTTCATTGTATTTCATACCTGTTTTTTAGCTCTTTTTTTAGTATCATTATTATTATACGTGTGCACCTCTTTCATTTTCGGCCTCTCCATCTAACCATCCCTCTCTCTATCTTCCCTCTCCTCCCTTGTCATTACCCTGGCTATATAGCCCTCCAAAAACTCCCAACCTTCCCTACTCTCCATTATTTTCGGCACTATTTCCTCTATAGATGGTAGCTCCCCTAGTGTTCTCTGAAGGTTTTCCCTCTCCTCTTTCCATCCACCACGCTCAAAGAAAACGTGCTCCGGGCTATCCTCTACCCTACACGAGTGACACAGATTATCTTCCGTCTTCTCAATTCGGTGGGTAGAAGTCCGGAATGACCCATGGCCCGTCCATGGCTGCGTCAAAAAATAATCAATCCTTCTGAAATTACACTTCAACCAGGGTTCCAAGTCCTTTATCAGTCTCCTAGTCCAATTTGCCATGTGCGCTCCATCCTCCCACCTCGTCTGCCACTTCTCCAACGTTCTTTTCCTCGCCATCCTTCTAAGCCCCGGTGTCCCTCCACGCACCTTGAAGAGGAAACCTCTCTCGGCAATCATTAGGTCTATCGGTGGAGTTTCCGATATCACTTGAGCCACCTCGGCCGACACGGTCCTATAAGCCGATGCCACCCTCAATAGCCCCTTCCTCTGTATGCTTTTCAGCTTTTCTAGTTGGATCTTCTTCTTTATAACGTCTCTCCAGACTGGAGCTGCTTGAAGTATGACGCTATGTATAATCTCACTCAACAGTCTGCGTTTTCCGTATCTGGGCCCTCCAATATTTGGCATTATTCTGCCATTTCGATGAGGCTTTCTTTTTCGCGTGCTCTATGTGTCGAGAGAAATTCATGTTTTTTGTGAAGACCACTCCCAAGTAATTCTGCTTCCTTTGCCTTTATCCCCACCACGTCGACATTTATCTTATCAAAGTTTTCAGTATCTCTTGGTCCCCTGGCTACCATCACCTCAGTCTTCTGTGGGGCTATTTTCAATCCTTTTTCCTTCATCCATTCTTAGCCCGCCGCAGCGCTTCCTCACCCCCATCTCCGCCTTTCCTCCCACCAAAAGCAGCAAATCGACCGCGTACGCAACCGCCAACACTCCTGGACCATATGGCAATCTTAAAACACCATCATACATGATGTTCCACAATGTAGGACCCTTCGTGCACTACGGTTCCGGCCTTGATTATTCGGTCGCTAAATAATCTTCCACGCATGCGACCAAGTATGCGTTTATGTCTACCTCTTTCAGACTTGCGAGTATGTGCTGCCATCTTGCCGTGTTGAACGCATTTTTAATATCAACTGTCACAAATACACACCACTTTGTATTTCTAGCCTCCACCTCCTCTTTGAGGCTCATCGCTGTCACCGTAGACATGCCCTTTCTGAATCCATGTTGATTCGGAGATATGGTCTTCGTTTCTCCGAGCTCACCCTCCAGCCTGTCTACAATAAGCCTCTCTTACAGTTACGCCATTGTAATGATGAGGCAGATTGGCCTGTAGATCGATGACACATTTGGATCCTTCCCCTGTTTGGGCAGCAATACGACGTTTGCGGCCTTCCATGATTTTTGGAACTGCTGTTTTTGAAGCGAGTCGTTCATCATACCTAAGATCTTCTCTGGAGCTGCCTCGCATATGACCTTGAGACCTTCCACTGTAAGACTTCCTGGTCAGTGGACTTTCGGAAGGCCTGCAGAAGGCTCTGATATACGTCACCTGCTTCGGTGCAATCTACTTTTTCGAGGTCTTCGCGAAGTTTCTCTTTCCTCAAGAAATATATCCTCTGGCTGTTTTATAGATTTTCCGTGTTCTATGTCGAAAATTATTTGTTCGTGGTGTGTATGAGGGTTATCATATTTTATTTCCCATACTTTCATCATCCTATCAGAACACAGTTTCACGTCTATATGGCTTCTAGAAATCCCGCGTTCGAAGGTGTGATTGCCGTTGTTCCTCGTGACCCAGGATAGTTGTGAGAGCCATTCTTCAACGTATTCGCCTCACTTATAATATGTGCTGAGTGCTCCCCAGAGCTGTGATTTTGAGTTTATATAACCTAATATTATTGTGTTCCTTGGTTGTTTCAAGGCTTCCTGAAAAACTCCGTCTATCCGGTCTTCAATGACGTTCGGCATCACATTTGGCGAGATATATACAGGGTCTTTCACGAGGAACCTCACCCATATTTATACGGGAAACTACTGAACGTATTTTCATGAAATTCAGCACTTATAAGTATTTCACGATGCTGATGAAATCTAGAATATTTTCAAGGCATGAGCACCTCCGGTTTTTCCGGAAATGACGTCAACTTCCGTTTTTCAAATTAGAACCCCATTTTTTTATGGCAGATATTGAATCTACGTTAAAAAATCATGTGAGTGTATGCATCACACCCTTGCCCTAAAATGGATATTTTCTGAGTTATTCACAAAAAACTGTTTTTCGTCTTGAATTTTCAGCTATTTCTTTTCCCTTCACGCCAAAAAGATGAAATTTTCAGGAACTGTTACTTAAACCATGTTTTAGATTTTACTACCCTAATATGCGAGAGAAAAAAGTTACAGGTTGTTCCTAAATAGATGGCGAATTTGGATTCGAATTTGTATCGGAAACCTCTTTATTTCAACTAATCGGCCATCGGTTTTCTCTCCAGTGATAAATAAATAATTCCTTATGAACCATATGCAAAAACTTACCATGTTTTACATTCTTTTTTTTTAATGATAGATATCATTAATTACATCTGCCAAATTCCTCTTTATTCAGTAGCATTTTGTGTTTACTCAACTCCCCTGACTGATAAAGCGGACGCATAGAACGAGTCAGAAATGCGTTCAGGTTTGTTTAGATTTTTAGATTCATAGTTTTGAAACTCAATTTGGTTTTTAAACACTTTTGCAGATCTCTTCCTCCCGATGAAATAAGAAGAGCAACGCACGAAGCATTCCTGAGACGTATAAATAAATGTCTAGAAATTAACGGTCAAAACTTTGAGCATCTTCTCTAGTTATAACTGCGAGAGTTTGCCATGGTTCTCCTAATAGTAACTTGAAGTCGGTTTCAAGAAGGGGTGAAAAATCTACAGCATGGTTCAAATAACAGTTCCTGAAAATTTCATCTTTTTGGCGTGAAGGGAAAAGAAATAGCTGAAAATTCAAGACGAAAAACAGTTTTTTGTGAATAACTCAGAAAATATCCATTTTAGGGCAAGGGTGTGTTGCATACACTCACATTATTTTTCAACGTAGATTCAATATCTGCCATAAAAAAATGGGGTTCTAATTTGAAAAAATTGATTTTTCACGATTTTGTCATCCCTATTTTTTTTCACCCCCTGTATCATGAATCGCGATTTCGATTTTTAAAGTGGATACATCAATCTTACATCTTGAAAAATCCCAAAAATGAAAATTTTCCATCCAAAAACCTCGAAGTTATTCTTGTTTCAGCGGAGCTCTATTTTCGATTTTTTTTTCGAATTTTCCCGCTCAGAGAAAATTTTCCAACCAAAACTGAAAATTGTTACATCAAAATAATTTGAAATTTTCTAAGGAATCTATTTCTGCAATAAAAAAATGGTGTTCTAATTCGAAAAACGGAAGTTGACGTCATTTCCGGAAAAACCGGAGGTGCTCATGCCTTGAAAATATTTTAGATTTCATCAGCATCGTGAAATACTTATAAGTGCTGAAATTCATGAAAATACGTTCAGTAGTTTTCCGTATAAATATGGGTGAGGTTCCTCGTGAAAGACCCTGTATTGCGTACAGTTGATTGCCCTCCAGTTTTATGTGTACGAAACCCTGCTCTCGGTTGACACTGTCGATTTCCAGGTTTCGGTTGCAAACAGCTAAGGTAACGCCCGCCGTCAGGTTGGTGTACCACCCTTTTCCTAAACAATTTTTGAGCGCTCGTATACTTACACGAGGGCTATATCATCTCGTCACGATGTCTGTATTTTTCGAATTTGGAGCCGAAAATGGTCTCAATCGACTATGTTCGACTCACTGATGGCGAATCCGTCGGAAAATTCGAGTCTGTCCGTCCGGCCGTCCGTCCGGCCATCCGTAAGCACGATAACTTTTGAACGGAACAACCTAGAGACTTGAAATTTTCAGTGTGGGTTCAGTTCCCGAATGCCTCGGTTGAGTTCGTTAATAGGCCAAATTCCACCAGGGGTTCCGTAAATATGGCCGTTCAAAGTTTTGTTCACCTGATTACTTCGAAACTACTGATTCGATCGAGAAAAACTTTGCACTCAAATGGAGAATGATGTTTTCAAGCTACGTGAGAAATTTTGTCTAGATCGCATGACCAGAACCATAGAAACCATAGAAAATTGTAATTTTTGAACGGAAACGCCTAGGGGCTTGAAATTTTCAGGATAGGTGAGGTTCTGGAATGTCGTGATGACGTTCATCTATGAGCAAAATTATACTAGGGGTTCCGTAAATATGGTCGTTTGAAATTTAGTTTTCTTGATAATTTCAGAACTACAGATTCGATCGTGACGAAATTTTGTATATTAATGTAGAATAATATATTCAAGCTACATTTCTCCAGATCACATCACCAGAACCATAGAAATGATAGAAAATCATAACTTTCGAACGGAAAAGCCTAGGGACTTGAAATTTTCAGGGTAGGTGTGGATATCGAATGTCGCGTTCACGTTCATCAATGAGCAGAATTATACTAGGGGTTCCGTGCTTTCCTCCCCATTGCTTCCATCCATGCTATGTCGTGAGCAGCTCTAGCCCTCCCGAAATTCAGTTGCAGTATTCGTAGTTTGTCAACTGAGATTTCCCTTTCACGCGCTCACTCAAACCTTCACCCCGCCCACTCAGAAGTGAATTCATGCAGCTAAAATATTAAATTACTATATACAGATTGAAATATGTGGATGTATATGGTCCATTAAAACAATCACTGGATATATAAAGTCCTCGCATGTTATTTGAGTCTTCGATTTTTAGCTCGGTTTTTTTATGTAGACTCTAAGACTGCCTCTGGGTTCGTTTCATGCCTCGCTTGTTTCGCGCCCTCCATTTTGGTTTTTCTTGTACACGGACCATTTAATGTTCTATGCCCAATCTAGTTGCAGTTCGAACAGAAACGTTTTTCCTGACATTTCCGTACCATGTGGCCTTCCCTTGTGCAATTCCATTTTTTCGTACGATCTACTCCATTGCAATCTCTCGCCATATGCCCCAGATCCCAGCATCTGTTACATCTCAACCTATCATCCCTCTCCTTTACCGATGCCACAGATTGTCCTATTTTTACATTGCGTGTACTTATCAATCTCTCGATTGTTTCCGGTAACGCCAAGATTGTTGCGGCCTTTTTTTCTCCGCTCATTTGCTTCAAAGCCCTCACTTCAATTTCCTGGTCCCTATCCGATCTCAATAGCAATCTTCTGAGAACCTGCGCTATCTCTTCTTCCTCAATATCGACGTGTCTATTCCGTATAGTCGAAACTACTGTTTTGATCGAGATGAAATTTTGTACTTGTATGGAGAATGAAGTGTTCAAGCAACGTGCAGAATTTTTGCCAGATCCCATAACCAGAACCATAGGAACCATAGAAAATTATAACTTTCGAAGGGAAATACCTAGGGAGTTGAAATTTTCTGGGTAGGTTTGGATCTCGAATGTCGCGGTCGCGTTCATCAAAAAGCAAAATATCTATATACATATAGCGGTTCCGTAAATATGGCAGTTCAAAATATTTTTTTCCTGATAATTTTGAAACTCATTATTTGAATGAAATTCTGCATAGATGAAGAATAATGTATTCAAATCACGTACGAAATTTTGTCCTAGCGTTAAATTTCGAGCCGAAAAATGGTCTCAATCGTCTGCACGATAACTTTCGAACGGAACGACCTAGATACTTGAAATTTTCAGTGTGAAGTCAGTTCCCAAATGCCGCTGTTGAGTTCGTTAGAGGCCAGAATTCCACAAGGGGTTCCGTAAATATGACGTTCGAAATTTTGTTTTCCTGATTACTCAGAAACTACTGATTCGATCGAGATGAAACTTTGCACTCAGATGGAGAATTACATGTTCGAACTACACGATTTTGTACAGATCGCATGACCAGAACCATAGAAAACTATAACATTCTAATGGAGAGGCCTGAACTGAAAATTTTCGGATAGGAAAGGATAGGATAGGTGTGGATCTCGAATGTCGAGGTCACGTTGCTAAATGGGCTAAATCAGACTTGAGGTTCCGTCAATATGGCCGTTCAAAATATTGTTTTCCTGAAAATTCCGAAACAAGTTATTGTATTGAAATGAAATTTTGCACATAGATGAAGAATACTGTTTTAGAACTGCGTTCAACTTTTGTCCAGATCGCATTACCAAGACCATAGATACACCATAGATACCGTAGGAAATTCTAGCAAATTATCGAAGAAAAAATTGGTCACCTAAAGCACTAACGTGAAGTCTGGAGTTTTGCCTTAGTTTGAAACTTTTTTCAACAGCTGTCAAAAATTCCTTCAATTGGTTTTCTAAAACTGGAAAATGCGAATCTACGTATTGTGGATGAACTAGCGCTCAAAAGCTCTTGTCTTCACGGCAGTGATTTTCTTGCTCTTTTGGATAGTATTAAGTTTTTTGCTTCATTCCTTTTCTGGGGGCCATTGAAAAAAACTACGGAACCTCAAGGCGACAGGAAAGATAGAGGGGAGCAAATGCGCCATTTGAAGCTAGCATTCACACCCCTGCATGCGAGAAAATTCATGGAATTATGCCGGCCACTTAAAGCTACTACACAACTCAATAAAGCTGGGATAATGGAAGAAGGGTTGAGAAAATATACCGGCCAGTTAAACAAACAGTAATTGAAATAATCATACCTGACAATCTACCGACGTGTAACCCTTGTTACTATGTCTTATCACAACTACCTGAGAGATCTGAACGGTGCACTTGTACTTTATTGACTTGACCTTATTCTTGTTCTTCTCTTGTTCAGTCGGAGGGAGTCCTCATGGATGAACTATCTCCGATAGATAGAACAGAGTGAAGCACGATCTGCTCGAACTTAACCTAACCTGCTGTTTTAGATTCCGAGCATTTCTTGCCTATAAACCTTTGGACTCTTTTTGTTTGTATATCTCTCACGATCTGTATCGTGTGGTTATTGTGTTACCAATGAATTTTATAGGAGAGTTTCTTCTTCTTGATATTTGAAATTGAGTTATCGGTCCGCGTCCCACCCTGAGTGCTATTGGGTTGTGGTCTGATGTGCCCCCTTCTATGGTAACAAGTGTGAAATCCTGTCATTATGACGATATGTAATACGTCTGGTAGGTCATTTCTTCTGGACAGGTAGGTCGGAATATCAGGTCCTAATACTATGGCATTCAGTTTTTCGGCATAGGAATTTATTGAGCTTCTCCCCATTTTGGTTTTCGGTTCTGCTGTTCCATTCACTCGATTTGCTTTTCATATCGCCGATATTTGTCCATTTTTTTTTCTTTCAGTGAGGGGAATTCTCAAGAACGACCAACTCTAAGGGCCGGTTTCACAATGTCTGGTTACCAATACTTAACCTGAAGTTAAGACTTCAACCCTTTCGGCTCTGACGGTGGCATTTGCCACCACTGACTTCACAAAGTTCAACATACATCTAGCAAGTTTATTTGAAGACCTGGTGGTGGAATTTGCCACTACTTCATAGTTCCTATACGAATACTGAAAACTACATCATATTTGTTGGAAAACTTGCTAGAAAGTTGCTTGTAAGCAAATTCATAGAAAAAAAAATTATTTTTATATAAAATATAAAAAAAGACTCTAAATTGATAGTTAATGAACTCATGATGATAATAATAATGATAATAATAAAATCAAAAAGACAGGGCTGAAAGGGTTAACCATACGAAAGTGTTTCACAATTGCTGGTTTGGCACTAACCAATGGCTAATGTACAGTTAATATTTTCCCTAACCGAAACTTTAACCCGAATAGTGTTTGGTCAAGTTACCTGAAGAATAACCAGACATTGTGAAACCGGCCCTTACCAAATCCTTACCTGTTGTATTAGATTCCATACATTTATTGCCTACTAGCAGACCCAGCCACGTGTTGCTGTGGCTAAGGTATACGTTTACTTTAACATTATGATTATTAACCCTAACCTAACCTTAACCTAACCCTTATCCTTACTCTAACCTAAGGTGACCATTTTTTCTAACATGAAACCAGGACAATATGAGTTTTGACCAGTCAGGCCCAAATTTTACAAATCTCCATCAGAAATTCACTCATTGAACCAAATGATGTCATTTGGAACACACTATTGTAATGCTGAATATTCTGCAAGAAATGTTTAGATAGAGGTTCTTGTCCTGAAAGTTCTTAACGAATTCAAAGGTTCGGGTGGCATTGTTAGTTGTGGCAATTCGATTTTACCATTCAAACAACATAATTCTGGGGGTTCGTTTCGATATCTCAGAGCATTGCAGTATTGACAAATAGTGCTCATATTTCCAAAAGACACCAGTCTATTGCTAGCATAATCGACTGTGGCATCATATCTAAATGCCAAACGCTCAAAATTGATCATTTCATTGGATTCCATATTTTGTTGTACCTCGCCTTAAGGTATGTACAGACATGCTCCGAATATCGTACCGACGCGATCAGCGAGAGCGAATCAAATTCATCGCACGTAGAGGTGCAATTTGAATTCGTGAATTTGATTCGCTCTCGCTGATCGCGTCGGGGTACGCGACACGGTTCGGTACGATATTCGGAGCATATCTGTACACACCTTTAGATCGATAATATCGATTCCTCCGAACCTCTCATTCTGTTTGCTCATTGTCTCGATCATTACGAACTCGCCTTGATTCACGCGTCCGCCGACCAATATTTGGACGCCTCACTGATGGCATTTTTATTAATTACTATCCCACAACACAACGATTCATATCAAACGTAGTGATAAACTGCTAAGCAATTTCTAGGAACACGATAAATTTCACTCACACAAGTGTCAAAATTCTCATGAAATATAAGTAATCTATAGGTACGTACAGACATGCTCCGAATATCGTACCGAACCGTGTCGCGTACCCCGACGATATCAGCGAGAGCGAATCAAATTTATCGCACCTCGATGCTCTTTAAGCTCTTTTCTAGAAAACGTGTAGGAATTATGTATATCACGACATGTTTCAAAGGAACAACTTTTCATGTCGGCCAGGGATCTTTTTCTGGGAAAGGCTCTCATTTGGTTCCGTTCTGTAAGATCCCATGTTTTCTCGTGGTCACAACTTGTGACGGTATTACGAAAGCAATTTTTACCCCCGGATTACAACGAGAGGCTTTTCGATGAAATTAAGCGTAGGACGCAGGGTCCAGATGAAAATATCGGTATGTACCTCGCCGTCATGGATAACATGTTCAACCGTCTCACGATTTCCGTCAACGAGGAAGCTCGCTTGAGAGTTCTCCTGCGAAATATTTCTCCCTTCTATCGGAGTCAACAAGGTTTGACCAGCATCACCTCGATTGAACAACTTCTCGATGTAGGAAGGCAATTGGAAGCTCGTAAAGAGGTCCATTGAGTCTTCAAAAACCTCTTGTAGACCTATCAAGCAGAGGTACTATCCAGTTGGTCCTGTAATGCAGTGTCATATAGATACAGAGCTGGACAAATTGCTCGAACAAGGTATTGTTGAACCATCTACCAGCCCTTGGTTGTCCCCCATCCTCTTAGTAAAGAAAAAGGATGAATCGTACCGGTTTTGCGTCGATTACCGAAAACTCAACGCGGTAACTGAGAAGGATGCTTATCCTCTCCCTTACGTCAATTCCACTTTGGACCGCCTATTTTCGAACGTATTGATCTCTATCATTGGATCATTCTCAAATTCATTAGTATTTCCTCCGATATTCCGATTCGGTAAGGAATATACAATAACTTTTATATTTGATTTAGCAAAACTGTATTTTATCATATTTAAAATCATCGGCCAGTCTGATTGATCTAGACCGCATGAAATTCTTGGTAAAGCTAAGTATTTGTCATTATTATATTGACACAATTCTTTAAGATATAATATAGATTGAAAAACCGTTTCATATTCTGGTTTATGAAAATACGAATCTTTCGTTATTAAATAATAAATGTTTCGATCATTTATTTGGATCATTGCTACTTCTCCTAGTAGCTTATTTTGAGATTTTAATTTATCTACTTGACCAAATTTATTTTTAAATTCGAGGGCTATTCCTCTATTCATATAAAATCTCTGGAAACGCAATGTGCTAACGCATAATTCTTCGGCGCTCTAAATAAATTACTTGTCTTTTCCGTTATCTTAGGGGAATCTTTGAAATTTTTCAAATGGTAATTATTCATGAAATCTTCATAGGTCAATTTATTATCGGATTCTATTACAATTCGACTTAAAGCATCAGCATCATTTGTTGAACCTTTTTTATAACGAATTTCGTAATCAAACTCTTCTAATTTCATCCTCTTATGCGATGGAGGATTAAAGGAGTTGCGAGTTTTTCTAATTGGGAATTCAATAGCTTTCAATATTTTTGGATTAGGAACGATTCCTTCAGGAGTATTATTATCACCTGTTTTAATTTCAGTTTTGAAAAAATGACATTTGACATGATTGACTTTTCAGATTATCTGCTTTAAATGCTTCTAAAATATTTTGGATATCTGCTAAGTGTTGGTTGATCGTATCAATTTTATGTTTTATTATATTTGAAAACTCTGGATCCATTGGGATATTTTGGGCTTTCTGAAATACTTGTTGATAATAAAAAGGTATTTGACAATATCCGTTAGTTAATAATTGATTTTTAAAATCTGAATTAAGTCCATACTTATTCAAAAAATCTGCTCCTATAAGACCATCATAATTCTTATGGAACTTGTATACGACAAAAGGATGAAAATCATCTATTTGAAATTTTGGGAATAAAGGTATTAAAACTTTCTCATTAGCAGTTTGTTTTTTGAAACATGCAGTTAGTGTCGTAGATTCATTAAAAATATTTTTAGAGGAATTATTATACGCGAATTTTGGATCAATGAGACAAACAGAACATCCACTATCAATTAAAAGTTTACATTTGGGATTTTAGAATTGAATATAGGGGAGTTGGTTCGTGTTATCTAACGTATTATTTAAGTCAATGAGTCGTTCATGGCACGATCTCGAAAATTTTCATTTAAGTATTTACTTGGAATTATTACGTTCTGGATATGAACGTTCGTTGAAATCACGTTTTTTAAAATAAGTGTCTCTCGAAGTAGATGCTATATTAGTTAATTCTTCAATCATTATGTTAGGATTGGGTTGATTATTGAAATATTGTCTTGAGGACTTTGTTGATATTGGGTAGAATAATTAGATCTTTTCTGGGGATAATTTCTTGTCTGAATCGACATTTTTTCAGGGGGAGATTGTATCCTTTGATTTGGATGAGGTTTGAGAACATTTTCATTTTTACGTTCATTGAAAGAGGTATTTAGATTATTTCCAAAAACTTGACGATTTGTCGGGAAATAAGTTTTCACTTGTTTTTGTTGGAAATGAATTGGTTGAGATGGGAATCTCGGTTGGGAATTATTTGGGTAAAAGTTTCTTTCATTATTTTGACTAGATTGGGGAAAATTTTGTTTATTATTATGAGTAAAACTTCTATAATTATTAATTGGGAAGTTTGCTCGATTATTATTTGGAAAATTATTTTTATTATTTTGAGGGACATTCCTTTGATTTTGCTGAGGAAAATTCCTCTGATTATTCTGACTTTTCTAATGCATATAGGGTTGTTGATAAAAATAAAAATCTTGACGAATAAAGTTTACAATATCGTCATAATTCATAATTCCATGACCTCTAAGGGCTGTTCTTAATTAGGGGTTAATATTATAGAGCAGAACTCTAGTTGCTACTCGTGACGCAATATTTTTTTCTCGATCCTTTTCAAAAATCGGTAAATTCGACTTGCGAATCGTATTTATTTTTTGAATCAACTATTTTTTCTAGAAAATCTAAATCGTTTTCGTTACGAATTCTTTGGGCATTTTGGAGATCCCAAAATAAAACTGTGAGGCTAATTTTTTCCTCGAATCTTAATTTCAAAAATTCTTTCAAGTTATTCCAGTTATCTGTAATTCTTTCATTGGAACTTACGATTTCACTGGCATTTCCTAACAATTTACTTTTTATAATATCTATTATCGCTTCATTGATTAATGCGTCGGCAGATCTGAAACTATTATAAAATCTTTCGAAATGATTCAAAAATCGTGCGAGATTTGCGGAATTACCATCAAATGGTACTATTGATTTCGAAAATAAATCAATTAATTTTAATCTATCAAACATATTTGGTTCTGGTGCGACTGCCATTTTATTCGTATTCTTCCGGCCTTTAAAATGCTTTACGGAAGTAGTCTTGAAAAATTATTATTTTACTTAAAAATAATTGTATTCGGTTTTTCATTTTGTAAGAAACCTAGGAAAAACTCTGGTAATTGGTTTTTTATATTAAGAAACCCAGGAAAAACTTGGTAATCGGTTTTTCATAAGAAACCTAGAGAAAACTCACACAAGTTTCACGCTCAAAACCGTTGGAAAAGGTTGATGACTTTGGAACCAGGTCAGTGACTGGGAATAAAAAAGTGTTTCTAGAAAGGATTCTCACCACGTTGTTTCTTTGGAGTCGTTGCAGGCGCTACCCATACAATCAGGGCTCCGACGGCTTTTCTCTTCGTTGTTGCTGGATTTGGCACCTTAACAGTTGAAACTGAAAGTTTTGGGAGTTCTTTGCATGCGAATACTACGTTTTCACGCACGAAGTTTCGACACACTTTTCTTCACAAAAACCGGCACAATCCCATCCTCGTCGCCAATTACGTTTTTGAAATTGAAAGCCGAGTTTTTAAAACAAAAAACTATTTATTCACAACGGAAGATTTTCCAACCTAATCTAACAATTAGCTAGTAAGAAATGCACTTAATTATTGACGATGAATTCGTCTTCAAAGTTATTTATAACATTACCTTATCTCAAATGAAAAACGACAAACCATATCGAACAATGGGACAAATATACACTCAAACACGTGGCGTGTTCCAATTGATGATCAAAATATAACAAAGGAATATGAACATTCAAATGGGAATAAATAAGGAGTTCATCTGCAATATACAGGGTTGGCATTATGTAATTATATATAGGTCTGTAGTTGGAGCATTCTAAATTCAGTCCTCTTTTCGGAAAAGAGGTCACAAGTGATCTTTTCAGTTTATCAGGAAATATCGCTTGATTGGTACAATCATTCGAGATTTTGCGAAAAGGTTCCTTAAAGAAAGGAATTGAGTGCCTAACTTAGGATACTCCTAAATCTTCCTGGAACCTATCAAACATTCAACTGCCGCGCATTCAAAGTTTCCTTGATTTTATTCTTTTGTTAGGTCTTTGTTTTTGTCTCAACAAATATTGCTGCACCTCCAAATTTATTGGGTCTACCTGAAACCTAGATTTGTTTAGAAAATAAACTGCTACTGTTCAATTACAAACACTATGAAAACATTATCGCCACACTTGCTACTGATAATCTCCAAAAAAACACATCATGATCCCCACTTCTGTCTTTTTTCAAAGTCTAGTCAACCTCAAATTCTTTTGGTTTCATTATTTAGAGTTGGTATTTCATAAATGTTTCAAATATTTTTTTTGGGTCATATTATATGGTAACATTTCATTTTTAATTCTATTTTCAGAACATTGAAATAAGATGCCTTTCGGTGACTTCATCAGGCGAGCTTCAATCTACATCTTGGGTACGGAAGGAAACGAAACATCTTTACAACATTATGAAAATAACGAGATACTTTTCTGCAAGAACAATGTGTGTGTTCATCCTCCGGCTATGGTCCGACAGGATACAGAGCTACTGCATCATCCTGGATATCTCACAGTAACAACCAAAGTATTCGTTGATCAGTACACAAAAACAAAAAGACCAACACTATTTCTCACGTGGATTCCAAACTCAAGTCTGTCCAAGTGTTCAAATACAATACATAACACATCCTCCCTCAAGAATGGCTATCACAAAAGAAACAGTTCAGAAAGTTTAAGCTCCAACGATTCCAGTGTTAGTTTCTTTGGAAGACAGACAAGTTCAGAGATCAAAAATAATACGAATCCATTTTTGAACAGTTATGATGACAAAACAGATTCTGTCAGTGAATCCTTGAGCTCCGAAGAAGGCTTTAAGCAAGGAACCATAATAAATATAAATGTAGAAATAGCTAATCCTGAAATAGAGATAATAACATCTCCTGAAAGTATGAAAGATTTGAATATGCATTTGGAGAAATTCGAATTCTCCAGATCTGAGTCTATGACGTCGAACGAAAGTCAGTTTGCACATTGGAGTACAACGCCTGAATTCTTGGCCCAGAAGCATAATTTGACATTTCCTGATAGCCGCAGTTCCTCCCCAATTTTGACAACCAAACAACTTCACAAAAGTAGAAGATTCAGTGTCGACTTGAGTCAAATGAGGTCATTGAGGTTATTTTTCAACGACGATGCATGTACCTGTGGACAATTAGTTGTTGCTTCAAGGGAATCCCAATATAAAATATTACATTTTCATCATGGTGGTTTGGACCATTTGGCCCAAGTTTTACATCAATGGCACTCACTTTTACATGCCATCAAGCTTGCTAATGGTGAGTAAATTCAGCTTTTCATATTTATTTTTTTTGACGTCGATGTGAAAAAATGATCATTATCAATATTTTTGAGACTAAACTTCCCTCGCTCAGTTTATGCCTACAGGTAGAATTCAAGTATATTCGGGAGTGAAAATGGGCATGAGAAATTCAGAGATTACAATCGAAGAATTATCAAGAGCACTGCCGTGAAGTCGGGAGCTTTTGAGCGCTCGTTCATCTACCTTGTAGAGAAATTCGCATTTTCCAGTGTTGGAAACAAATAAAAAAAATGTTTGAGAGCTCTCAAACAAATTTTCAAACTAAGGTGAAACTCCAGTCTTCACGTCAGTGCTGTAGGTGATATTTTTTTTAATAATTCGGTAGAATTTTCTACGGTACCTATGATCTCGGTAATGCGATCTGAACAAAATTTCACACGTAGTTCAAATTCATTATTCCTCATCTATGTGCATAATTCCATTCCAATGCAATGAGTAGTTTCGAAATTATCAGGAAAAAAATATTTTGAACTGCCATAATTATGGAACCCCTTGTCTAATTTCGCTCATTGATGAATGTGACCGCTAAATTTGCGATCCGAACCTACCCTAAAAATTTAAAGTCGAAAGTTATAATTTTCAATGGTTTCTATGGTTCTAGTCATGCGATCTGGGAAAAATGTAGCTTGAATATATCATTTCCCATTCAAATACGAAATTTCATCACGATCGAATACGTAGTTTTTAAGTTATCAAGAAAACTAAATATCAAACGACCAAATTTACGGAACCCCTAGTCTAATTCTGCTCATTGATGAACGTGACCTCGACATTCGAGATCCACACCTATCCTGAAAATTTCAATTCCCTAGGCCTTTCCATTACAAAGTCATACTTTTCTATGGTTCTGGTCATGCGATCTAGACAAAATTTAGCATGTAGCTTGAACACGTCATCTGAGTGCAAAATTTCACATCGTAGTAATTATTAGTTTCGTAGTAATTATGAGAACAAAATTTCGAACGACCATATTCACGATACCCCTCTATCGATTGAGACCATTCTCGGCTTAAAATTCGAAAAATACAGACATCGTGACCAAATGATATAGGCCTCGTGAAAGTAGTAGGACCGCTCAAAAACATCTGCCAGAGTGACACATGTCACTTTATTTTTAGTCAGGGGAATCCTCATGGACGAACTATCTCCGATATTTAGAACAGTGTAAGACTTCGTGTGAAGCACGACCTACTCTATCTAAACCTAACCTGCTGTTTAAGATTCCGGGCATTTATTACCTATTAACTTTTTTACTCTTCTTGTTCGTATCTCTATCACGATCTTTGTCGTGTGATAATTGTGTTATCTATGTGTTATATGTATAGATAGAATTTGAATTTCATAGGAGTCTCTTCTTCTGGATAATTCAAATTGAGATTACTCAATTTCTGTTTCTACGTAGTTGATCTCTGGGTCTTTTGTGATAGGTGAGTATCCTAACCACATCTTCTGCGGGGTTGTAGTCAACTAGTCTTCTTAGCTCATCATTTGGGTGTTGACTTGCTTTGTCAAATATCTTCTCGGTCTTCTTTTTAAGGAAATCTGTGACAGTTTCCCATTCTAAGTCTCTGTGGATTTGTTGGTTTCTTACGAACCACGGCATATTCATTGCTGCTCTGAGCAGTTTATTCTCTGTTACTTTAATCTTCTTTATATGGCTATTAGCTGCATGACCCCATGCCGCCGAGCCATATGTTAGTTGGGGTCTTGCAATTGACTTGATCATTCGTAGCTTCGTGCTTTGGTTCATTTGGCTTCTTCTTCCTAGCAGTGGGTAAAGTCTACTGATTGCTGAGTTTGTTTTATCCACTGCATATTTTATATGGTTTTTCCATGTTAGCTTTATCTAGTTTTACTCGTAGATATTTGACTTCATTTTCCCATTTTATCTCTTCTCCATCTATCTGTAGGTTGGAATTAATTTCAAGTCTCCGCTTCTGTAGTAGAATAGCTTGGCTCTTTTTGCTATTTATTTGAATTTTCCATTTAATGAACCATTCTTCTAAATCTTCTAGTGCTTCTTGCAGTCTTCTGTGTATGACATCTGGTCGTCGATGTCTGAAGGCTATTCCCGTGTCGTCTGCATAAAGGGCTAGCAGATTCCTAGGGTTCTTAGGAATATCGTAGATATATATGTTGTAGAGCAGAGGTCCTAGAACTGATCCTTGAGGCACTCCTGCTTCTACTTGTCTGGTGGTAGATAATGTGTCGTCTATTTTGACATAAAAATTCCGGTTCCTCGGGTAGTTTCTTATTATCTTACAGGTTTTGGTGGTGTAGCCTGCCATCATCATCTTGTAGGCAAGTCCTTCGTGCCAAACTCGGTCGAAGGCTCTCTCGACATCTAATAGCACAAGTCCTGTGGCTTGTTTATTCTGAAATCCTTCAGTGACATATTCAGTGATCCTTAACAGTTGAAGTTCTGTGGAATGATTTCTTCTGAATCCAAATTGTTCCGGTGGTATCAGATTCAGCGCTTCTGTTTTCTCATTGAGTCTTTTTACAATGACTGTTTCGACAATTTTTTCCAAGTTCTGACAGTAGACTTATCGGCCTGTAGTTTTGTGGGAATTTTCCTTTTCCTGGCTTATTGAACACAATTACTTCTGCTGTTTTCCATCTTTCCGGATAGTATTCTGTTCTCATCACTGCGTTTGCTATATTGATTAGCGCTGCTATTCCTTTTCTGGGCAATTTCCGTAACATAAGGTTTGTTACTTTGTCTTTTCCTGGAGCTTTTTTTTTTTTTCAATTTCTTGATGATTCCTTTAATTTCCATTGGTGTTATTGGGTTTAGGATGGTATCGCCTTCCGGCGGTTCCAACATCATTTCCTTCGACTTCTTCTTCTAAGTCAGATTTTTACAGACAATTTATTCTGATTTTCTATATTACACACCATTCTTTAATTTCGTCAGCTGCTACTTGCATTCTCCGTTATATGACATCTGCATTTCGATGGCTATTCCTCTATCGTCTAAATAGAGAGTTATCATACTTCATGTATTTTTGAGTAAATTATAAATTTATATGTTACTAGCAGACCCGGCCACGCGTCGCCCTTACCCTTACCCTTACCCTCACCATCACCCTCGCCCTCACCCTCACCCTCACCCCTACCGTTACCCTCACCCTCACCTTTTACCCTTATCGATTCTTCCGGAGCTAGGGCAAGATCTTGATCGAGAACTCCTATCATCCAGTTTTTTTGTAATAACTTCCGAACAACTCAACCGATTCTATAGATTTTTCGAATTCGAGTCAATACAGATATCCTGATATTTTTTGTTTGATATTGTGTGTGTTTTGATATTAAACTTACATCAGAAGTGAGATTTAATTTCTTTTGCTGAAAAAGAAATGGAGGACCGAAAAGTTGAGTGTTAATAAGTTAATGTGTGTTGAAAAGTTGAGATGGAACAAACAAACCAAAGCAACTGTTCCGAAGAAATGAAACCCGTTTCTGTCGGAAGGTTGAAAACCAGGCACAATTTCAGATGAAGATGATGGAAATTTTTGCAAGCGAGAAGTAACAATCATGACATGCATTTAGCCCAATTGACTTTTGCCCAGTTCGATCCCGACGATACGCCTTTTTCTGCTAAAGAGTGGATCGAGTTAAGTCTATCGAATTGAAAACGAAACAGGATTGGATATTCTCTAGATAAAAAGATATTCTACTGAAAGTGAGTAGAAACAGTGTAAAATTTGAGACTTCAGTCACACCTTGTAAAATTCTTAATATTAATAGTAATCAGAATTCAAGACTTGATTTGTCAGGATAGCCGAGCAAGTTTAATAAAAGATAATGCAAAATAATAAACGAGGCTTGTAGAATCAGGAATTAATGAAATTACTGAATCAAATTATGCAAGTATCATTGAGGTGGAATATCAATTCAAAAAGATTTAGAGTCGCACACCCTGTAGCATAGTTCTGTAGGAAAACATCTGCCGTTGGACCAAAATTCTATACGTATGATCTGGCTATCGTAGAGGCTACTAGACATTTCAGAAATAACTCATACGAAATCAAATTCAAAATATTAATTGATTGTAATTCGATTAGGGCTACAGCTTTGAAAACAGAATTCCTTCTGAGGATAGCTGTATCGGATTCATGGAGGACTTCGATTTCAAAATTGAATACCGACTTAGTGAAAATATGAAGCATGATTCTCTTAGTGGGAATTTGTCCTTGTGAGAACCACGTACTGGCTCTTTTTGATGTTTCAGGTAATTCCTTATTACGAAACTGAATGCTGCAATCAAGAATACAAATACAAGATTCAACAAAGCTCGAAAACCAGGATATTCATTTGAAATCAGTCAAAAAGTAGTTATGAAAGTCACCCAACTATCAAATGGAGGAAAACTGAAGCCTAAATTTTTTGGCCCCTTCGAAATTAAGGTGGTTTTGCCAAATGATCGTTATGCACTCAAAAGAATAGGCGGTCAGAATAGAATTACCATAGCTATCCTGAAGATGATAGTTAAATTGTGAAATATCCAGTGTTTCAAAGGGAAAATTTAAAGAACTTTAAATAATTTCAATTGTTCAAAATTGTAGAAGTTGGTATTATAATATTTGTATTAATTGTTAGTTCAAGTTTTGTTTATTGGACTATAGTATGTATTGATGACCCGTGACTCTGAGGTCCTGAGAGGTATTTGAACACTATAGTGGCCAATTTTGTTTTTGGTTTCAACTGTAATGTTGGTATAAAAACCCGTGACGGTTAGGTCATGTGTGGTTCGTGAACGTTACAGTTGATTAGAATTCTTGTTGTACATTTGATGTGTAAACAGTATCGCTCACAAGTATAATCCGTGACTACGATGTCCTGTGTGATTTTATTGTGGGAAACGATAAAGGGTTTGGACATTTTTGTGTGTTCTATGTTCTATCAATTAGTGATATCCTATAACTCTTGGCTATCGAGTTCTGATGAAGACCTTCATTGATTAAGGTTTTGATATAGTGAAGTCAGTTTTGTTTTTTTTTTGCTTAGGCAGTTTTATTTTTGATTATTATCTAGTTTGAATCTAATCACTTTTGGAGTGATTGTTTTGTTTTTCATTTGGCTTCGTGTATATAGCCTGATTCATTGAAATTTTAATGAAAAGATAATCACTTCGTAACTATCGTGGTTGATATAACATTCTGCAAATTCTGAAATGAGTTATTTTCAAGAATCTTCGAACTATGTTCATATTGGTTCATTTATTTTATTGTTGATCATGGCTAAAATCAAATCAAGTCGGGATGTGTTGCCTGGATCTTTTCTTTTCAGTTGTTTGATCATCCCCTGAGCTTGATTCATGAAAGGTTTTTTGGCCGATGAAATTATCAAATCAACTAGGATGTGTTGCCGGATCTTTTTTCTTTGGTTGTTTTATCATCCAATGATGCGTGATCCCTGAATAATTTTTGTCTCAGATCTCGGTTGTAGTAATCAGAAGAAGCTGACATTTAGTTCTTGGCTAATTAGTTCTGAATCTTGATTAGTGTGCATGTAAGCGGTGGCTCTTTCTTGTCTGGCTCTTTTTCCCCCTGAAATATAAAGTCGCAGCGTTGAGCCAGCGCTTCAAACACAGCAATGCTTCACAAAATAAAATCAAGCTTATGTTTCACAGATTGTATGCCTCGACAAAGACTCAAATGTTCAGAAATTATTCGAAAAATGCTTTATATAAACTGAAAAGTGTTAATGTTTGCTATGTACATGAAACGTGCTAGTTTCAAGGGTCAGTATGGCCGTGTAAGCGATTCTTAAATTTGATACACCTAGAAATTGACATTATGATTATAACAGACTGAGGCCATGTACTTCAAAGTCAAGCGTAGATCTCCCTACTCTAAGCTGAACTCTTTATGGTCCTCTCTCTATCCTCCTTGAGGTTAGAGTGATAAGTTTTCTACTCAAAAGAGTTGCTATAACAACATTTTAACATTAGCTATAGAAAAAAGATCAGTACTACATACTTGCAATTGACACCAGAATTCATTTGAAGATTTATTGAACATTTTGCTGCAGGATGTGATGACAATCTACCTTACCGTCATTTCATGGTTTGTCGACCAGAAGTTTCTGACTTAGAATTGCACCCCGAAGAAGACCAAGTTCTTAAATTGACAGTAGAACTCTTCCAGAAAATATTAACTGAAAACGGTCAATTGGATGACGATTTATCGTTGAGGAAGTCAGTATTTTTTGCTGGGATGGATCGGAGTCTGAGGAAACACGTTTGGCCATTCTTGTTGCATGTCTTTCCATATCAAAGTAGCTTCGACGAGAGGAATATAATCATGGAAATAAGACGTCAGGTGAGTTACATCAATTTGAGCATCTTCCGGTCACCCAAAACATTGAGCTAAGCGAAAAAAAAATTACGAAAAGCACTGCCGTGAAGTAAGGAGCTTTTGAGCGCTCGTTCATCCACCTTGTAGGTAGATTCGCATTTTTAGTATCAGAAACAAAATGAAAGATTTTTGGACAGCTATCGAAAAAATTCTCAAACTAATGGCGAATTTACACGTGTCAAGTAGCTCGCGCAAGCTACTAACGCAAGTAGCTAAAATCAATTTGCTGGCGCGCAAGTGAGCGTCTACACGAATTTTAGTACAGTCGTTTAGTAGTCATTTATCGGAATACGGAAATTATGTGAGAATGTCGAAAGAACAGTTTGACACCCTGCTTGATCGAATTGCTTCCAAAATCTTTTTTTTTTTCTTCTGCATATATCGATCTCAAAGCCCGAATTTTGTTTTTAATTTCGGGCACCCCGAATACTTCAATTCTCATTATCTCTTTAATTTCCCTATACGCCGATTCTCTAGCTTGCTTATTTTTGTAGACAGCATCCCTAAAATTCCAAAAACAATGCCTTTCCCTGTAACTTTGTTCAAATTTTAAAGTTGTTTCCTCATTCCAACGAGACATTTCTGAAGTCGATACGAATTGAAACACCCTCTGCACAATTTCACAATTTCTACTAATGAACTTGCCTAATTTGGGTGGTCTACACGTGTTTAGTTGAGGAGTTTAGTTGGGAAAACAAGAGAGGGGGACGCGACTTGCACAAGTGAATAGACAGTGTTTCTATTCAATTGACTAAACACACGTGACACGACAGTCGACTGCACTTGCACTTGAATCGCGGTTTTCACGATGCAAGTAAGACTTGATTAGCTACTTGCGCGAGCTACTTGTGTGAAGCAGGTCTTAGGCGAAACTCCAGACTTCACGTCTGTGCTTTAGCTGACCAATTTTTTTTTGATAATTCGCTAGAATTCTCTATGGTATCTATGGTCTTGGTAATGCGATCTGGACAAAAACGAAGTTTGAATACATTATTCTTCAGCTAGGTGTAAAATTTCATTCCAATTCAATATTTTGAACGGCCATATTTTCGGAACCCCTAGTCCAATTTTGCTCATTGATGAACGTGACCGCGAAATTCGTAGTTTGAATACATTATCATTCAGATATGTGCGAAATTTCATTCCAATCCAATCAGAAGTTTTGAAATGATCAGGAAAAATGTAGCTTGAATATATCATTCTTCATTGAAATACATAATTTTGTCTCGATCGAATCCTAGTTTAGAAATTATCGAGAAAAATAAATTTCAAACGACCGTATTCACGGAACCCCTAGTCTCGAGATCCACACCTATCCTGAAAAATTTCAAGTGCCTAGGCGTTTCCGTTCAAAAGTTACAATTTTCTATGGTTTCTATGGTTCTGGTCATGCGATCTGGACAAAATTTTACATGTAGCTTGAACACCTCATTCTCCATTTGAATGCAAAATTTCATCTCGATCGAATCTGTAGTTTCGAAGTAATCAGGAGTACAAAATTTTGAACGGCCATATTTACGGAACCCCTGGTGGAGTTCTGCCCATTAACGAACTTAACCGAGTCATTTGAGATCTGAACCTACACTGAAAATTTCAAGTCTCTAGGTTGTTCCGTCCGAGAGTTATCGTGTAGACGGACGGCCGGACGGACAGACTCGAATTTTCCGACGGATTCGTTATCAGTGAGTCGAACCATGTCGATTGAGACCATTTTCGGCTCAAAATTCGAAAAATACAGACATCGTGACGAAATGATATAGCCCTCGTGTAAGTAGTACGAGCGCTCAAAAATACTGAAATAATAATAATATGTGCATAAATTTGTCTATTGGACACTTTTGCGCTGCAACCATACATATAATATCAGATATAAGGCTGTAACAGATTCCTCTGAGGAAAATCTAAAACTTTATGCCTATTGTTACCAACGGTGTACCATTCTTGTTACAATAAAATGATATAATTATTATTATTAAAACAAATCGCAGAAAGCGGGGGAGACCGAAGAAAACTTGGAAGGAGGAAGTAACGAAAGCCATGAATGCCAGAGATTTGAGGGAAGATCAATGGAAAAACCGGAAAGAATGGAAATTAGGCATCGGACAACGAAGAAAAACGTTTTAAAACCGATATTATTATTATTAACATATTCAAAATATGAAAAGACTGAGGCACATGCCGATACTACAGAAAGTAAAGCCCGGATCAATTACAGAGAAAATGATGATGATGAATTACTCTAAGAAGAAGTGGAAGAAAACGAAGAATAGATGAGAGACCCACCAGAATATAAAATTCAAGACCCATCTTCACCAGCGGAAATTATAGAAATAATCAATTCAAAGAGGTGACAAAATAACATATGTACATCAATCTGACCTGCATTATCCAAGGACTCGACAAGAACTTGCTATAATGTGTCCAGGTTAAGAATAGTTAAACTTCCTCGTATGAAACCTTACTGCCTCGTGGACAAAATGTGGCATGATGACAAAAACCCTTCATACAACTTTGGTCATTCGTTCACAGATATGAATATAATCTAAAACCTTGTGGATTCAGTAAGACCTCGAAGAATGAATGATTATTGTATACGATGGTTCATTATTTCCACATCACCTCGTCCTCTGAATTTCACGCAATAATTCAACTTACTTATTCTCCAAAAAATAATTGGTATTTATTTTCAAACATAGCCATCAAAGGCCGGGTATCTACATCCATGACGGTTCAATCTGTTGGTCAACGATCGGTTTAACTTCGTAGTTTCCAATAGTTTGGCATGGCGCACCCACAAATACAGGACACTATCTGAACTGAAGTTCGAATCGAACCATCAACTATCACCACGTAATAAGGTTATAGGTAGTCCAACGATCTGTCACGATCAGCTGTTTAATGGCTGCTGTGGTATAAACAAACCGATTTTAGTACGTCATTCGAAGAATTTTCTTGTAATTTCTACATTTTAAGCTTATCTAAATGAGCCAGAAGATTACCTCAATCCTGACTGGGTACCCACTATTAATATGGGTTACAAAAATTATGAAAAGCACTGCCGTGAAGTCAGGAGCTTTTGAGCGCTCGTTCATCCACCTTGTAGGTAGAATCGCACTTTCCAGTTTTAGAAACAAATGAAAAGAAATTTGACAGCAGTCAAAAAAATTTCAAACTAAGGCGAAACTCTAGTTTTCACGATAGTGCTTTAGGTGATTTTTGTTCGATAATTCGCTAGAATTTTCTACGGTATCTATGGTCTTGGTAATGCGATCTGGACAAAATTTCCCACATAGTTTGAAGACATTGTTCTCCATCTTTGTGCAAAATTTTATTCTGATGCAATGAGTATTTAGGAAATAATCGGGAAAAAAATATTTTCAATGGCCATATTTACGGAACCCCAAGTTTTATTTTGCTCATTCATGAAAAAAATTTTGCATGTAGCTTGAACACGCCATTCTCCATCTGATTGCAAAATTTTTACTCCTGTTCTCTTGGTATAATAACTAGTAGTTAACACCAAGTAGGGGAAATGTGTCTGAGACGGCATAGCTGATGAGATGGCATACAACGTGTTTCAGAGGTTGACCTTCAATTTTTGGCGCCAGTTCAATGCGTATACTCTAGAATAAGACGTGGTTAAACGTCTGCGTGGGTTCTAGTAAATTTTGTAGTAGTATTTGGTCAGCGCATGCGAAGAAAGTTTATCGGGTTGCCTGAAAATTTACAGCAGCGATTGTTTTCTGTGAACAGTTGAAAAAAACGGGTAGATGGAAAAGTGCGAATGTTTTCTATTATTTCTGCATATACTTAAGTTTCAGGATAGTATGTTATTTTTCATCTTAGTATCCACCATTTTTATAAAGAAAGAAAAAAGTGCTGGTGTTTGCTTCTGGGAAAGATGGCATACGTGATATGCTGATGAGATGGCATAGGTTTGCCATGTCATCCAGGCACTTTCTTAACCCAAATAGACCTGAAACTTTTTTTTTCGAATTTCAATGATGAACATGCACGAGTATGGTTAAAATGAAGACTTTTCATATTCAAAGTTCTATTGTGCAGTTACTTTTCCGAAAAAATTGAAATTCGTGGTGTTCTTAAAGGAACAGTAGGAAATACATTTCATTTTATGGCAAATGTCATGAGCTATTAAATAATAATATATGTTGATTATAGAAGCAATTTTTAGGCTAACGACACATGGAATGTCGACGAATCAGGCTTTTCAACAGTACCTTCGTCATAATTTATCATGTATGCCATCTCATCCATAGTGTTCAGGGTGAGATGGCATATAAAGACTTTTTTTGATTTTCATGTTACACTTTCATATTATTAAAATATTCAATTTTGAATAAACAATTGAATAGACCATACATTGCACTATCATTTCGTCTGGTCCTAACATTTTAGAAATATTTATATCGATAGGTATAGACCCAGTTAAAAAGTATGCCATCTCAGACACATTTCCCCTAACTGATTATGTCTATACTTGCTACGGGAGGAAAATCACATGGTTTCACTGAAATTTTTGAATCGTTGAGAGCAAATGGATTCACGTTATTTATTACTGAAAGCTTTTGGCGATATCTTTCTGCTACTTCTGCATCTTCAGTTCATAATTTCAAGAAATAAATTACTTATTTTGTCTTTTCTTCAGATTTCACAATTTACTGAGAAAAAAATCACAACTCAACAGGAGACAAAATGATCGTATTCAAACTCAAAAACCAAGAAGAATGACTGAACTTAAATGTTTGTTTATACCACAGCAACCATCTTTGAAGGCGATCAGCTGTTTTGTTGGACTACCTCATTAAGAGAGCGAGATGCCTTCATGAAAGAGCTAACCTCATCTGCTCGAATGAGGAGGACAGGACAGCGAGAAAAGAAAACATAAATAAGATGCTAGTTAGGGGATTATTCCGAAGGCACTTTCAAGATGGCCGAGGAAACAAAATACGACCTAGAGGGATAAGACAATTGTAATCCACTACATAAAAGATCTTTCGGAAAAAAATATATGGAGTGAGGATGGCATGCAAATCCCTGAAAACCATGGGATCGGCTCGGATGAAAGTTAAACCGAAATATGAGTATCAGAACACAAAGAACAGTATACAACGTATTCAAATAAGATTTAGATTTGAGAGGTGTTTAATGGACTGCGACCTTAAGGTCTATTGTGCCCCCATCAGAGATGTTCTCGTCAATCGTAGCTACAGCTCGCCCTCCAGCCCTAGAGTTCTAATGAACTCCAATATCTGAGATGGCTTCAAGGCGGTTACTTACTCATTTCTACAGTATACACTGTATACAATGGAGTGTAAAATAAGATCGAAATCGATCACGGAGATTATTATTATTAGTTTTCTAGTCTCGTCCTTGTATTGAATCAATACTAGGTAACCCCAGCTTGAGGACTGGTAAAATAGCAAAGAAACAAAAACCTTTATTAAAATTGCCATTGTTTCGATTCTTTATTGATTTTTCGTCAGGGCTACAGAAAAACAGGAAAAAAACATCGATGAAAACCTCGTTAGAGGAACAGAACACAGCAACAAAACCAGTTCAAAATTCATTCGTACATCAATTAAAAAATTACACAATATCACGAACAAAAAAAATAACTTTCCTTTTTCTTTTTTTTTTTTTAAACTAACTGAGCCTGATGAAAGCTGCCAGAGAAGTCCGAAACAACTAACAGTGAGCTATATTCAACACGGTCAACGATACTAACTACCCCCTCCCTTTTTTCACTATATTTTCTTATTTTTTTATTTTCTTATTTACTCTGCAAAAATAGAAGCATGTGCAACCCTTTCCACCCGACTAACCTTACCCCCCTGTTCAGTCTCCCAACTCTAGTTCCTCTTCATTAGGTTCTGTAGATATTATCCCCGAAATTCATACTATACTCATTCAGATCCAAAAACAGCAACTGCAGTCACTGCAGATACTCAAAAGTCAAAGGCACTTGCCCGGGCATCGTCAAATTCAGAAAAGCAACAAACCATCACCCAGCTCACACTACCAGCAACAAACGTTGTGTCGATGTATTGATCTTCGGATAAGCACGTAGTTTTCCACGACGTAGATACCAACACAATGAAGGAGCGAAAAGCGAAAAAAACAACACAACATGACCGATCGTCCCTACATGTAAGGCGCTGGTCTCCTCGAAACGCATCGGTCGACCGACTACGTGCGGTAACGTCGTACGCGGAGACGCCTCCGTCAATTTTCGAATATGCAAAATTAAACAAAGTAACTCTTTATTCATCTTTAAAACGTGTAGAAGAGCGCGTGTAGATTGCGAAATGAATTTCAGGGAGACCGTGCGCCCGTTGCCAACGACCGACAGCCTTCCGTATGACGTCACCGCACGTCGTCGGTCGACCGATGCGTTTCGAGGAGACCAGCGCCTAACAGACTTCAAGAGCAAGTCGTTGACATGCATAGGCAACACGAGATACGAACCAACCAAAATACCGGGGGCATCCAGTAATCATTCCCCGATCCGACTCACGAACATGCATTCCAGACACCCTCAACACACAATCAGCTATAACTCCCCAACACATTCGAATATATTGCACTCTGGGTATCTGTCCTCAAGTTGACAGTGTTATTTAAGAATATGTTTATCATCTCAGACAAACCCTGCTTGAAATAACTTTCCTCAAAAACCACGATCTTCACCGTGTCTAACTGAAATACATGGCCCGTTTGGAAATGGTGTTCAGCCAACGCAGTTTTCCCGTTCTTGTATCCGTTATTCAATATACAGTCATATTCGTGCTGGTATAAACGATTCTTCAAGTATTGCCTAGTTGTCCAAATGTAACATCTGTCACGTCCCTCACATTCAATACTGTAAACTAAGTTGGATCTATACATGTCAGGCGTCGGATCTTTAATTTTCGGAAAAACTTCACTCACTAACCCTAACAGGGTAGAAATCACATGTAACCTAACCTCTTATCTCTAAGAATCCTACCAATATTCTTCGACAAACCTCGAACGTAAGGGAATGCACAATAACTCGTTTTCGCCATCGGTTCCTCCCCCAACGGTATCAGAACTCTATTTAGTTTTTGTCGATAGTTATCAATCATCCTGTTGACCCAACTGATCGGTTAGTTGCTACCCCCAATAATTTCCTGATCTTCTCCTCATTCACCCTATGAAAGTTGTTATCCGAAAGTGAGTAAGCCCCCGGAACATAAGGGTAAGGTAAGTCGGGTGGAAAGGGTTGCACGTGCTTATATTTTTGAAAATTAAATAAGAAAATAAAAAAAACAAAGAAAATACAGAGAAAAAAAAGTAGGAGAAGGGGGGTAGTTAGTATCGTTGACCATGTTGAATATAGCTCACTGTTCGTTGTTTTGGACTTATCTGGTAGCTTCCATCTGGCTTGTTTGGTTTTTTTTATAAAAAAAAAAGATATTTTTTCTTTCTCTGTTAGTTGTATTAATATAAAATTTTTTACTAATGTACGAATGAATTTTTGAATTGGTTTTTTTGCTGTGTTCTGTTCCTCTAGTGAGGTTTTTATCGATGTTACTATTTCTTATGTTTTTCTGTATTTTTGTAGCCCTGATGAAGAATCAATAAAGATTCGAAACGTTGACAATTTGAATAAAGGTTGTTAATCCTTTGCTATTTCACCAGTCCTCAAGCTGAGATTACCTAGTGTTGATTATTATTATTTTTTGTTTGTTTTAATTATCATAATTTATTTGGTAGTAATGATATAAACACCATAACATATAAAGTTATGATATTATTGAACACCAAAGATTCGATCTCTTGCTTATTATTATTAAATCAATGAATGGACTGGTGAAAATCGAAATTAAGAAGTGAACTGAATCGAACGTACCATCATCGACCGAGAAGAGTAGCAGGTAGACCAGTCTCTGTCTTGTTAGCCATCATCAGTACCGCATAACTCAGTTGACGATGAAGACGAACATGTTGTATTATAATTCTTGATGATGAACTCGTTATCGGGCGTTTTCCACTTTCCTAGTGTCGCACTGGGACTCGAAATGAGTACTTGAGAGATGAAGGAAAAAGGAAAGTACGTAGAAATCTATATTTCTGAAGAAATAATTGTAGACATTTCCCCCCAAGATGTCGCGGTGCTTTACGTTGTATCGATGCGCGTGTTATACGTTCACATCCAGGAGTTCCCAACACCAATCATGCTGACAGGGACATTCCAACTATGTTGAGTGTTAGGTTACATGATACATAAAAGGGGACCACTGGAGAACTTTAGTTAGTCTTGACATAATCGGGATCGTGAATTTATGTACGAATCGTTCGACATTTTCCATCCTTGTAAATCTTAAATAAACTCAATTTAAAAAACCCAGTTGTTCACCACTAAAACGTAATTCGCGTCTCCTCGCTGGCAAAAGAAGTTCTGCATTTCATGTTTGTCTTCATCGTCGAATAAGTTATGCGGTACTGATGACGGCTAATAAGCCTGAAACTGGTCTACCTGATACTCTTGTCGATCGTTGATGACACGTTTCAATCAGTTCACTCCTTAATTTGGATTTCCACCAGTCCATTCCTTGATTTAATAATGATGGCCTACTCTTTATAGGCGTGAAACTTTTTATTCTCATCATTTTTATTATTTTTATTATTATATTATCTACAGGTAAATAGTTGAGGCCAAGCCCTGTATACTGAGTCCACCACCGATAGAGGCAAAGAGTTCCACATGGAAAACACACGGTTATAGTGTGTGTATCTATGTTTGATAGATATTATAGTCGCGTTCCGAAATTCCCAACCAGTACTGGCCAGTAATCCGACCCGTTCCGAAATAACAGATTTTTACTGGCACCGTTTTCCCGCCATCTGTCAATGTACCCTGTGCGAGGCTGAAAATCTTCTGTTCGCTACTTCGCGTTCCGAAATTACAGATTTTTACTGACATCGTTTTCCCGCCATCTGTCAATCTACCTTGTGCGAGGCTTAAAATCTACTGTTGGCTACTGCCAGCAAAAGAATGTGTGACCGCCAGTACGTCATAAAAAGTAAGATTACGTGAATATTTTGATTTGAATCATTTTCATAGAAGAATGTTTTGAAAAAAATTTCGAAAAGCACTGCCGTGAAGGCAGGAGCTTTTGAGCGCTCGTACATGCACCTTGTAGGTAGATTCGCATTCTCCAGTTTTACAAACCAATTGGAAAGATTTTGACAGCTGTCAAAGAAAATTTCAAACCAACGCGAAAATCCAGACTTCACGTCAGTGCTTTGGGTCCATTTTTTCGATAATTCGCTAGAATTTTCTACGGTATCTATGGTCTTGGTAATGCAATCTGGACAAAATTATACATTATTCTTCATATATGTGCGAAATTTCATTTCAATCCAATAAGTATTTTCGAAATTATCTGAAAAAATATAGTTTGAACGGCAATATTTACGGAACCCCTAGTCTAATTTGGCTCATTGATGAAAAGGATCGCGAAATTCGCGATCCGAACCTATCCTGAAAATTTCAAGTCACTAGGCCTTTTTGTTCGAAAGTTATGATTTTCTATGTTTTCTATGATTCTGATCATACGATCTGGAAAAAATGTAGCTCGAATATATAATTCTCAATTTAAATTCAAAATTTCGTCGAGATCGAATCCATAATTTTGAAATGATCAAGAAAACTGAATTTCAAACTGCCATATTTACGGAACCCCTAGTCTTATTTTGCTCATTGATACACGTGAACGCTACATTTACGATCCACACCTATCCTGAAAATTTCAAGTCTCTAGGCCTTTCCATTACAAAGTTATAATTTTCTATGGTTTCTATGGTTCTGGTCATGCGAGCTGGACAAAATTCTGCATGTAGCTTGAGTACGTAATTATCCATCTGAGTGCAAAATTTCACCCCGATCGAATCAGTAGTTTCGGAGTAATCAGAAAAACAAAATTTCGAGCGGCCATATTTACGGAACCCCTTGGCGAATTTTGCCCAACAACGAACTTAACCGCGGCATTTGAGATTCGAACCTACTCTGAAAATTTCAAGTTTCTAGGACATTCCGTTCGAGAGTTATCGTGTATACGGCCGGCCGGACGGCCGGACGGACAGACTCGAATTTTTCGACGGATTCGTCATCAGTGAGTCGAACATAGTCGATTGAGACCATTTTCGGCTCAAAATTCGAAAAATACAGACATCGTGACGAAATGATATAGCCCTCGTGTAAGTTGTACGAGCGCTCAAAAAAACAGTTAATACTTAAAATAATACAATCTATATATTTCACCTGGCCAGATATCTCGGGTTATTTGAAGCCTTTTGTTTATCCCATTAGTTGTATGTAGATTATTCTGTATATTTCGTTCCACATTAGGATTACTTCAATCTGTATGATGTTCTGGATTATTTAATTCTAGATCTATAAAATCACCTCTCATTTCACAAATATTGTGAGTAACACAACAAGCCATTATAAATTTTGGAATAAATTGGATATCTGTTAGTGCACAGCAATAGAGTAAACTCTGAAATCTATTTTTCAACAATCCGAGAGTTCTTTCAATGATTGTTCTAATAGACGAAAGATGTTGGTTGAAGTAGATTTGCTGTGAAGTTAAATGCCCATTATCCCTGTAGGATACCATTACGTGTTCATGAATATTGTAGCCACTGTTTCCTATAAAATTTGAATTCTATGGAAAATACCTCTCTGGATTCAATAAAAAGCCATTTACTTCAGAAAGTCTGGAAACTCTTTGATCATACACTGATCCCCAATTACCCAAATACACATGATTGAATCGACAACGGTGGTCACAGACGCCCTACAATTAGAATGAAATATGCAATACCATAACCTTTCGAGGTAATGATTTCAACTGTAACTGTATAGAATACTTATGATGATCATCGCCATCTTTCGAAGGTTTTCTAATTTCATTGTGACATCCGTCTATCGCACCTAGAATTTGGCTTATTGGCCATTTACTTCTGAAGCCATTCCAGATTGAATTGACTTCTTCACCTTCCGGCAATTTAATAATTTGTGGATTTGTGGAATATCAGTCACAACTCTTCCGAATGTGCGAAAAGCGGTGGCTTTTCCCACATCAAATTTTTGACAGACCGATCTACAATATCCAGTAGTAACTAATCAAAATTTTCTATGAACCACTCAATTATAGAGTTTCTTCTATATGAATTGGGTGTTGCCATGTACCACAGGGCATTAAGCAATTGGTAATCTAAAGAATATTCTGGTCTACCAGCTGAATCTACTTCCTCGTGTAGCTCAGTTTTCGAAATTGTTACCAAATACATAATTAAATGTACCTATCAGATAAGACACTACAAATGTTAGAATGTGTCTAAAGGGTAATTCATAATTTATACTCGAAAAGGTTCATTGGTATTCATATAGGACAGGACAGATATGAATAAGCTTCATGCAATACTATCTGGAAATGAAATTTAAATAAACTAGGTGAATAATTTTGCATAAACCTAAATGATTTTGAATCCTTGGAAGAGGGATAATCTGACCTCGCATGTTTTTATAGTAGAAATAAATTTCTGCTAAACAAATTACGAAATCTGGTTCTTCCCCACCGCTACTCGATTCCTCAGTTGAAGAATCAAATGAATCGTCCACCAATGCACCTATAAAATTCTCCATATTTCCTTCGAAACTCTCGCTAAACTTTAAGCTCGTCAATTTTTTAAAGATGGACGCTCTTTCAAATTCAAATTGCCGTGACTAAACGTCATTTTTGACATTTCAAAATTTACTGATACGTGTTCCGTAAATACTGACTGTCTCGCCAGTACTGGTTTGGAATTTCGGAACGCGAGTTATATCTAAAGCTGTCAATATTTTAGACCAGGCAATAGAGATTTTTTCGTGACAAAAATCGTAGAAGGAAACCGCGAGTATGGTGGTGCGTGGGGAGGTCGACTCGCAAATATGATTACTCTTCTTGTAATTTCGAAAAAAAACACCAAAAAAACGGTGTTTCTTCAGTTTTTCGCTCTTAAAATCTGAACCAGTGGAGCGATGCTGACACCTTCGGGAACAGACTTGTAGAAAATAAAAAAACAAAGAAAATGATTTAGAGTAGAAGTCAATCGGGTCATTAATACCGAAGAAAAGCCGGAAAAAACGTAAAAAGCAGCGTTTTTCAGAAAATTCATAACTCGGCCATTTTCGAAGTTGTAGCGCTGGTGTTCCGGATAAAAGTATTGGTTAAAGGTACTTTGAGGGTGCACAATACGGATGTTGTCGGATAAATAGTTTTTGCATAATTGCGATTCGAATTAGGCATTATTTTCCGGAAGACCTGGATGTGTCCGATTTTCATTTACAAAACGAATTTCGAAAGTAATAGTATAGTACTACAAAACGACAATCTCGAGTTTTCGTTAAAATATTGCAAAATAGGTCAAAAAATGTGCAAACATAACCAAAACCAGCCGAACGCTCGATTGCAGTCAAGTAGTGGGGATATAAATGTAATTATTCGCGCCGGGCCACAGCGCATTTTTTTTATAAAACGTCCCCCTCGTCGGCCAGCTACCCCCACTATTCGTCCCCGATGGATAACTGGGCCTGTTTTGGTCATGTTTCCACGTATTTTTCACCAATTCTACAACTCGTCAACGAAAAATCAAGATTGAAATGTTGTATTACTATACTTCTACTTTCAAAATCCGTTTTGTAAATTGAAATCGGACAACTTCTGACGCATCTAGCCCTACCGAAAAAAAAGTGCCTAAAATAATTCAAATCGCAATTTCGCAAAAACTATTTAACCAACAACGTCCTGGTTGTGCACACTCAAAGTACCTATCAACCACAACTTTCACACGAAAAACCAGCGCTACAACTTTGAAAATGGCCGAGTTATGAATTTTTGAAGAACGCTGATTATCGCGGTTTTTCGGCTTTTCTACGTACGATTGAGTTGCACTAGCACCCATTTTCATCGTCTTTTCATTCTCCACAATTATGTTGTGTCAGCATCGCTCCATTGTTTTTTGAGCGCTCGTACTATTTACACGAGGGCTATATCATTGCGTCACGATGTCTGTATTTTTCGAATTTTGAGCCGAAAATGGTCTCAAACGACAAGGTTCGACTCACTGATGACAAATTCGTCGAAAAATTCGAGTCTGTCCGTCCGTCCGGCCGGCCGGCCGTATACACGATAACTCTCGAACGGAATGACCTAGAAACTTGAAATTTTCAGAGTAGGTTCGAATCTCGAATACTGCGGTTAAGTTCGTTATTGGGCAAAATTCGACCAGGGGTTCCGTCAATATGGCCGTTCGAAATTTTGTTTTTCTGATTACTTCGGAACTACTCATTCGACCGGAATGAAATGTTGCATTCAGATTGAGAATGAAATTTTAAAGTAACATGCAAAATTTTGTCCAGATTGCATGACCAAAAGCGTAGAAACCATAGAAAATTATAACTTTCGAACGGAAAGGCCTAGGGACTTGAAACTTTCAGAATAGGTTTGAATTTCTAATGCCGCGGTTAAATTCATTATCGGGCAATATTCGCCCAAGGGTTCCGTAAATATGGCCGTTCGAAATGTTGTCTTCCTCATTACTTTGAAACTACTGATTCGATCAGAATGAAATTTCACATTCAGATGAAGTATGAAATTTCCAAGTTACACGCAAAATTTTATCCAGATCGCATGACCAGAACCATAAAAAATTATAACTTTCGAATGGAGAGGCCAAGCGACTTGATATTTCCAGAGTAGGTTTGAATCTCGAATGCTGCGGTTGAGTTCGTAATTGGGCAAAATTCGACAAGGGGTTCCGTAAATATGGCCGTTCGAAATTTTGTTTTTCTGATTACTCCGAAACTACAAAGTTGATCGAAATGAAATTTTGCATTCAGATGGAGAATGAAAATTTCAAGTTACATGCAAAGTTTTGTTCAGATCGCATTTCCAGAACCATAGAAAATCATAACTTTCGAACAGAAACGCCTAGGGACCTGAAATTTTCAGAGTAGGTTCGAATCTCGAATGCTGCGGTTGATTTCGTTATTGGGCAAATTCGACCATGGGTTCCGTAAGTATGGCCGTTCGAAATATATATATGATTCGATGCAAATGAAATTTTGCATTTAGATGGAGAATGAAATTTTCAAGTTACATGCAAAATTTTGTTCAGATCGCATGACCATCTTAGAATCTTAGAAAATTATAACTTTCGAATGGAAACACCGAAGGACCTGAAATTTTCAGAGTAGGTTCGTTATTGGGCAAAATTCGACCAGAAGTTCCAGAAGTATGGTCGTTTAAAATTTTGTTTTTTGGATAACTTTAAAATTACGGATTCGATCGTGACGAAATACTGTATTTTAATGGAGAATGATACATTCAAGCTACATGTAAAAAAAATTTCAGAACCGTTTTAAATTTCAACGAATTATAGAATAAAAAATTCCCAATATTTCTGTTACAACAGATACGATCGGGATGAAATTCAATTTGTATACGTAAAATAATGAGGTGACAATTTAGATAGGATCTAACCGATCTTATGTAACCGATAACAATGATATCTAAGTAAATGCCATCCAAAGAAATATTGTTCATTCCATATCCAATCTCTAAAGGAGTGATATGAAAAAAAAAGGTTGAGGGGAGAAAAGTCACAAAGAAGGTTTCTCACAAAGCAAAAACTATAGGGAAAAATCATGAACCGCTGAAAAAAAATAAACAATATATATACAATATATGGCGCTGAAAATCAGAAGATGTCGGGCCGAATGATGGTCATAATTATTCTGATTACTTGAAAACTATAGATTTGATTGAGATGAAATTTCGCACTCAAATGGAATGAGGTGTTCAAGCTACATGTGAAATTTTGTCCAGATCGCATGACCAGAACCATAGAAACCATAGAAAATTGTTACTTTTGAACGGAAACGCCTAGGGACTTGAAATTTTCAGGATAGGTGTGGATCTCGAATGTCGTGATCACGTTTATCTATGAGCAAAATTATACTAGGGGTTCCGTAAATATGGTCGTTTGAAATTTAGTTTTTTTGATAATTTCAAAACTACAGATTCGATCGTGACGAAATTTTGTATACTAATGGAGAATGATATATTCAAGCTACATTTCTCCAGATCACATGACCAGAACCATAGAAACCATAGAAAATCATAACTTTCGAACAGAAAGGCCTAGAGACTTGAAATTTTCAGGATAGGTGTGGATCTGAAATGTCGCGTTCACGTTTATCAATGCACAGAATTATACAAGGGGTTCCGTAAATACGGTCGTTTGAAATTTTGGTTTCTCGATAATTTCGAAACTGCGGATTCGATAGAGATGAAATTTTGTATTTTAATCGAGAATGATATATTAAAACAATATTTTGTCCAGATCGCATGACCAGAACCATAGAAACCATAGAAAATTGTAACTTTTGAACGGAAAGGCCTAGGAACTTGAAATTCTCAGGGTGGGTTTGGATCGCAAATATCGCGGTCACGTTCATCTATGAGCAAAATTAGACTAGGGGTTCCGTAAATATCGCCGTTCAAAATATTTTTTTACTGATAGTTCCGAAACTACTGATTGGATTGAAATGAAATTTTGCACCTAGCTGAGTAATAGTGTAGTCAAACTACGTGCAAAATTTTGTCCAGATCGCATTACCAAGACCATAGATACCGTATAAAATTCTAGCGAATAATCGAAAAAAAATTGATCAGCTGAAGCACTGACATGAAGTCTGGAGTTTCGCCTAAGTTTCAGAATTTTTTTGACAGCTGTCGAAAATTCCTTCAATTGATTTCTGAAACTGGAAAATGCGAATTTACCAACAAGGTGCATGTACGAGCGCTCAAATGCTCCTGCCTTCACGGAAGTGCTTTTCGTAATTTTTTTGTGTTTCTTTGGAATTACAAGAAAAGTAATCATATTTGCGAGTCGAAAATATATCACTAAACATCCACGGACCACCCCACGCACCCCTCTACTCGCGGTTTTCTTCTACGATTTTTGTCACAGAATGATCCTTTATCTGCTCTATTGGTTTGGAAATTGAAGTTTATTCAGGAACTAGATTGAGTTTCTTCACATAACGTTTTAAATAACTAAAATTTCTGCCGGATCGATATATTTGCGGTATGTGCATACAAAAATTATTTCAATTGATAGTTATATTCAAGACTTTGGAATGAACGTATTTATTATTTTTATTGCAGGAATACGGAGAAATATCGAGGAGAAGACTGGAGCTCAATGGAAATCATTTGGATATTTTCAGGCGTAATGTTCAGAGTATCGTAGAAAAGGATGTAGTCCGAACTGATAGGGGAAACCCCTTTTTCGCTGGTGGCGATAATCCAAATTTAGAAATTATGAAAAATATTTTATTGAATTACTCCGTTTTCAATCCAGGCATGGGGTGAGTATTTTGCAAAATATAATTTCAAATTCAAAATTACAGAGAAGAATTAATGTTCGAAGTGTGTTCAAACTCGATGCGGTATTAACTTGAGGGAGTAAATCAAGCATTGAATTTTTCTTCCAAAATGATGCGCAACGGAACTCTGCAATACCGCGCCCTGTCCCACAACGTCGCACCAGTTTTGGCGAGAATATACAGGTGTAGCAACGATACATCTTGGCATAACAATATTTATCCATTGTGAAGAAATGCATACACTGCAGAGATGTGTTGTGGTTTAAGGAACACAGAACAGTGACTTTGTCCCTGCGACAATCTTGTCACAGGATCAACCTGTTCCAAATACTCCAGAAACGCCGGGCATCGTGTTTCCTTTTCCGTGTACAGTAGACGACAGCTCCGTGCCGAAAAGCGCAAGGTTTTGTAGAACTCTAGATGCCCTCAAAGCAGTGTTTATTTGAAAGCCAATAGAGCACGGTTTCGGAATGATATTATCTTCTAACTGTATTTCCTTTTCCGTGTACAGTAAACGACAGTTACATGCCGAAATCAACACAGTTTTGTTACGCGCTGTCCGCAATATGTCCTTACGAAACAGAGTGTATATCGAGTTAAGCATTAAAGAGTTAAATGAATGACAAAAGAATAAGAAAAACCCTCCAACAGAATGGTTTACCTACTGGTGATAGGTTTTTGCATCAAGAAGGCTTTCTTTTTTAATTTCTCATCTGATAGGTGTGAAGATTCTGGTAGCATCTGTAGGGAGTGTCCAATGAGAAAGTGTCCTGGGGTGATCACGTTCATTTCTTCGGGGTTTTCTGATAGGGGTGTTGATGGACTTGAGTTTAGGCAACCATAGGAGGATTGATAACTCTTCGTAGGTCAGAGTGTGGTTACCGATGACTACCTAAAGGTGATATTTTATGGATTTAACCCCCGCTTCCCATAATCCTCCATAGTGGGGTGATGCTGAAGCATACCAATGCCATCGCACAGATTCGATGGCGACTGCTTCTTTCAAAGATTGTTCGTCGATGGCTTTTTTGTTTTTTTGTCGAGAATTCTTTTGGATCCCACAAAGTTTGTGCTGTTGTAGGAATACAAATCGGTACACATTCCTCAGCGTGAGATGAATCGTCTGAAGGTTATAAAGCATTTGAAGGTATACTCCGTTTAAGAATTATTGACATCTCGGTTGGCTGTGAAAAATCGAATTTAAGTTGGTAATAGACTATTCAGTAATATTTTGGATTGCTGAATTCAGGTTGGTATAGGAATAGCACTAACATTACCCATAGAAATCTTGCTTTGATGATTTTATCGAAGATATTGGTGAATATGTAATTATAAAAATTTGCTCTGAATTTGAGTATTTTTTTTCTTATGCTATTAAAATGGCTGGAATTGACCAGGATACATCGCGCCTAACAAGAGAACGCCAGGCAGTTTGTCGGTGTTACTTCGAGTTTTTCAAAGATTTGGCATATATTTCCGCTAGTGTTTCAGGTAAACTGATATTCACCGACTCGAAGTGTATTCTGATTGATCAATGTCTCTTAAATTTTCAGATTTCACCAAGCCCTGTCCGTAGAATATTAGCATGTTATTATAGCCTGGAATTAGCACTGGAAGAAAATCTGTGCGATACGATTATTCCTTCAAAGAGACATTGAATGACTTTGTTTTTGCTTGAATTAAAAACAATGAATATATCAGTTTAGATATTCTTTTTGAACTGGTCAAAGAGCACCTAGATTTCAATTGATCGAAGTCAACATTATATTATATCATAAAAAAAATTGGATACAAATACAAAAAAGTTGATCGAAGGAAAATTCTTATTGATAAACAGAAATATATAATAAAAATAGTACGATATTGTGATAAATACCGAGAATACATGGAACAAAACATTTATCTAGATGAAATTTGGATATTCGAAAACGGTATTCAAATTCGTCAGTGGACAGTGGACACTAGAAAAGAATCCAAAAGGTATGCCGAGTATATTAAAGGGTAAAGGCAGAAGGTGCACTATTTTGAATGCTGGAACAATTGATGGATTTTTACCTGGATGTGATCCGATTCTTGACAGTGGTATTAATGATAAGGATTACTATGAATGGTGAATTATTTCATAAATGGGTTATTGAAAAATTGAAAGCTTCCCTGCAACAGGATGCCCATCAATAAGATTATGTCAGCGTTTTCAATGATATTTTTATCTTTGCTGTTGTATCATTCATAGATATTTTAAGTTTATTTATTATACTTATACTGTATGGTACCCTGTTCACATTCCCTCTGCTAATACACATGCTATATTGTTCCCAATTCAAAAGTATACTGAATAATTGTAAAATTGCTCATCAATTATAATATTTTCAATAATTCATGGACAGTTTTAATGAATGAAAATAAAAATTGACTTTCTTAAAGTATTCAACACCGAGCAATAAATAATTCACAATTTGGTTCATATATTGATAGTTCGGTACAAAGTTCATGTCAAAATTCTTCATGTACTAGGTACAAAGATTCTTAATTTTTGTTTCCCTCTTATTTCTTAATACATTATAACTTTTATTCCAATCCATTCTTTTGGCCCTGTGCTTGAGAAGTATCCAAAATTTTTTTCTGTTGCACCACTAGCTACCTGCTAGAATTCCATGAATTATCCTTCTTAAATCCTGACATAAAATGGTCCTCTCATAGTTATATGGTTAGAATTTTGCAAGATTTTCAATACCAATAAATATTGCATAGTCCTGAGTGAAAATAAATATTTATTTGAATGATCTTCAATTTTCCATGGTTGACTTTTATATGAACGATAAGTTCAGATAATTTCATATGAAAGCATTCCACGATATTTTTGCGCTTTCAAACCTGAATTCCCATGTTTGAACTGCAATCGAAATATTCCGGCTTAATTATTCGATAATTCGTATACTCAACACTTTTCTAGGTTATATTTATGTTCCATTTCTATGATGAAATTTAGTTACTTTTTAGTAACCAGAAATAAAGCCTCGACTAGACGTTCATGGCCTGCTTCGATGTCAATAATTCTTAAATGGACTATAAATATGTGACGGCTTCGATGTGGATTGCTTTGGTTGAAATTATATGAAGATGGCTATATATCATCTTTGTGATTTACCTCTACCACTGATAAGTTTTATTCGCACAGGACTGTATTTGCATTCCACTTTATGGGTGAAGAGGTGTGACGGGGTGACTCTCGATTTTGGTAGTGATCCCGTTAACTGGTTTCTGGTTTCTGCTCGGAATCTTCTACACATCACACATTGCCTAATGATATATTTGACTCTATTTTTCGCTTGGATTATCCAGAAATTTTGTCGGATGTGATTTAGAATGGCTTGGTTTCCTGCAAGGTTTGATGATGAGCATCTTTGATTATGAGATTGGTAACCTGGCTTCTTGTGGGTAGTAAGTGTGTGATGGGGCATCTTTGATCATATTCAAGGGGTTACTTTGCTGGCCTTCCGTCTATTCTTAGTGAAACTTCTGGGTCTATGAAGGAATTGAGACTTCTCAAGTGGCTGGAAGTTGTGCAATTTGGAGTAGGGCCATTCTACTCATATAAAGTTTACGAAGGAAGAATCGAACGAATACAGAATGAATTGCTGAGATATTCGAGTTTCAGAGGTAATTTCTCTGTTTTCGATCATAGCTTTAATTTTTTTTATGTGGCCAGAAAACATTTTAGTTTGATTTCTCTTTAAGATAGACGTAGGATGGGCGATGTACTTATGTTGAGGCAAATTGTAAGTGGAAGGCAGGAAGTACGCATAAATGTCCCGAATTTCAATCTAAGATCTTTTGAAAGTATTATACCTTTCAGAAGAACTAATGCATCCAGAAACTCTCCATTAATTTGAATGTTCCGAACCTGCAATGAGCTACGAACTGTCGATGTATTTCATTGTGCCAACATCAAGCTACATTTTTCGATGCAGCGAGGTTTTGTTTGCTTTAATTTTTTTTTCTTTTGGTTCGTTTGGGTATAGTGACTAAGTTTTCGTTGATTTTTTTTATTTTCATCTCAATGTTATATGTGGATACTATTGATAGGTTTCTGACCTGTTTGTGTTACTTATGTTGAATAAATAAATAAATAAATTACTTGAAATTCTGTGTCCATTCCGAAGTCACTTTCGAAATTGGGTGGTATTATTGTATTTATCTTCTATTTTGGTGAGGTTATTGTGCTGTCCAAGCCTATTATTTCAGTGTTTTGTTCGATTCTTGGAGCGCCCAATGCCTGAGCGGCAGCTGTGGTGATAAATGAATCGTGAGATCCCGTTTCAAGGCTCTTATGCCCGTAATAATAGTCATATCTCAAGACCGGTCTCAAGACCTATTTCAGTTGATACATACTCAAGATAGTGACAGCATCTCAAGATGACAGCTTATTAATAAACTCATACTTGAGTCGTTATCAGTTTGACACTTTCTCAAGAAGCGAATCTTGAAACTTTACTTGAGTATGTCTCGAGTAATGGTTTGAAGCTAGACTTGAGAAACGTCATCTTGAGACATTCTCACTACTTGAGATCTGACTATTAATACGGGCCTTAGTGTGATTTTTTATTCTGTTCCTATTTACTGCTTTCACAAGGGCAGTGGATAACACTGGGGCTTTTGCGCCTTTGTTTTTGGATGTTGCGTGTCATAGGTGCGAATGACTTCTGAATTACTGATCCTGACTGGGATGATGGGGCTTGTTTGATTGGTTCGAGGTTGTTTCTCGGCGTAGCAACGTGGTGTCGTCCATTGCATTTTTGACAACTTGAGCGACTGTGGCAGCTGTATTTGCTGTCATCCATCAGGCAATTTTTGCATAATTGTTTCTGGCAGAAGTGTGCTTCTCTCCCGGCTACGGTTAACTTGTTGAATTCTCCGCATCTATAAATGTCGTGGGCTCCGTTGCACATACTGAATTTTGTAGTTCTCATATGGAGACTGTATATTTTGGGATGCTGGCTGAACTTCCTTCCTGGTTTGTTGACCTCTTCTTTTTGAGAGCTCGTACTACTTACACGAGGGCTATATCATTTCGTCACGATGTCTGCATTTTTCGAATTTTGAGCCGAAAATGATCTCAATCGACTGAGTTCGACTCACTGATGACGAATCCGTCGAAAAATTCGAGTCTGTCCGTCCGTCCGATAACGAAAGAAATGACCTAGAAATTTAAAATTTTCAGGGTAGGTTCGAATCTCGAATGCCGGTTTAGTTCGTTATTGGGCAAAATTCGCCAAGGGGTTTCGTAAATATGGCCGCTCGAAATTTTGTTTTCAAGACACATGCAAATTTTATCCAGCTCGCATGACCAGAACCATAAAAACTATAGAAAATTATAACTTTGTAATGGAAAGGCCTAGGGACTTGAAATTTTCAGGATAGGTGTGAATTCGAATGTTGCGGTCACGTTTATCAATGAGCAAAGTTAGACAAAGGGTTCCGTAAATATGGTCGTTTGAAATTCAGTTTTCTTGATCATTTCAAACTTATGGATTTGATCGTGATGAAATTTTGTATTTGAATGGAGAATGATATATTCGAGCTACATTTTTTCCAGATCGCATGACCAGAACCATAGAAACCATAAAAAAATATAAATTCCGAACGGAATGGCCTAGGGACTTGGAATTTTGAGGGTCGGTTTAGATCTTGAATGTCGCGGTCACGTACATCAATGAGCAAAATTAGACTAGGAGTTCCGTAAATATGGTTTTTTTCTTGATAATTTCGAAACTAATGATTGGATTGGAATCAAATAATAGATATAATAGCTTATATACGTCCTTCCATTCACTTATTTACATATTTTTTACGGATTCTATGCTCTCTCATATTGTGTCGGGTATTTTTTTTATGGCTCCTGCTGATTCTGTATTTAGATGTGTGAAGTCGAGGAGATTTTCCATATTTTTGTTGGAGAGTAGTCTAGGGTTGTTGTCAGGGTCGGATTAGACTTATTTCCTCCCTTAGGCCAATAACAATTTGCCGCCCCTCCGAGTTGAGCGAATTAAAGAGAAACACATGCCGATATTTTTAATCAAGTGCTTTTCGAAGGAGGAGTTGCTTAAGACAATTTACTATCGTGGAAATCTTATTGTGTCAGAGTGTTTATTCAATATTATTCTACATACCTAACATTCAAAAAACTTTTAAAAACACTGCAATTAAACTTTTCTTCGTCAATATATTAACGATGTTTTTCTTGTTTTTTTTCTGCAAACTTTTGAAAACTCTACTTCAGAATCTAGTTTTTTGCTCAACACAGCCTCAATGCACAAAACGGCGAGATATGCCAGATCGCCACTATGATTAAATTCGTTTCAAAGCTGAAAAAGACCTTTTTGAGCGCTCGTACTACTTACACGAGGGCTATATCATTTCGTCACGATGTCTGTATTTTTCGAATTTTGAGCCGCAAATGGTCTCAATCGACTATGTTCAACTCACTGATGACGAATCCGTCTAAAAACTCGAGTCTGTCCGTATATTCCATAACTCTCGAACGGAATGTCCTAGAAACTTGAAATTTTCAGGGTAGGTTCGAATCTCAAATGCCGCGGTTAAGTTCGTTATTGGGCAAAATTCGCCCAGGGATTCTGTAAATATGGCCTCTCGAAATTTTGTTTTCCTGATTACTTCGAAACTACAGATTCGATCGTGAAATTCTGCACTCAGATGGAGAGTTACGTGTTCAAGCTACATGCAAAATTTTGTCCAGCTCGCATGACCAGAACCATAGAAAATTATAACTTTGTAATGGAAAGGCCTAGGGACTTGAAATTCTCAGGATAGGTGTGGATTTCGAATTTTGCGGTCACGTTCATCAATGAGCAAAATTAGACTGGGGGTTTCGTAAATATGACCGTTTGAAATTCAGTTTTCTTGATAATTTCAAAACTATGGATATGATCGTGACGAAATTTTGTATTTTAATGGAGAATGATATAATTGTCAAGCAACATATTGCATAACCAGAATCATTTTAAATTCTAGAAATTTTGTATTTCAATCGAGAATGATATATTAAAGCAATTTTTTGTCCAGATCGCATGATCAGAACCATAGAAAATCATAACTTTCGCACGGAAAGGCCTAGGGACTTGAAATTTTCAGGATAGGTTCGGATCGCGAATTTCGCGGTCACGTTCATCAATGAGCAAAATTAGACTAGGGGTTTTGTAAATATAGCCGTTCAAACTATTTCTTTCCTGATTATTTCGAAACTACTTATTGGATTGCAATGAAATTTCGCACATAGATGAAGAATTACGTATTGAAACTGAGTGGGAATTTTGTCCAGATCGCACTACCATGACCATAGATACTATAGAAAATTCTAGCGAATCATCGAAAAAAAAAATTGGTCACCTATAGCACTGCTTTAGTTTTAAATTTTCTTTGACAGCTGTCAAAATCTCTCCAATTGGTTTCTGAAACTGGAGAATGCGAATCTTCCTAAAAGGTGGATGAACGAGAGCTCAAAAGCTCCAGACTTCACGGCAGTGCTTTTCTAAATTTTTGCTGAGCAGTTCGTTGCCAGAAAATTCTAAAGGCATAATCAAGATAGAAAAAAACTTCGCAGTAAAATCCTTCTAATAATTTTTAATTGAAATGAGGGTTTCGTACCAAAATTATCCATTCATTGATAATTTTTAAGTTCATTCAGTTCCCTTGTTAGTTTTCAAAAACTTTCTGTATACTAAAAATTTACAATAATAATATCCAGAAAAAACCGAAACACTAATGACGACAACTCTATAATGGCAAGTTTTCGATTCTTCTAAAATTTCAAACATGTTCTGCAAGTGCGATCCTATAGTAACGCGTCCACAAGGACGGGATGGGCCTATTCTCTTTTTATTGCGAGTTACATATTTACAATTTACGATAGAACTCATCAAGCTTGTCGACATTCTTTGATGAGCGTTACCGATGACTGCTGTTTGGATTTTAGGCGGCTCCTTCAGATTCAGTTGTGATGTGAGTTTTCAATTTTTCAATAAGATTGTTGATTCATTTCCCATCTGCGTATTGAATTAAAGGAACATACTTTTTGCTTTGAAAATGTGTGAAGTTCATGGAAAATATTGAATAATTTTATGATTTTCGAAGATGCATATTTCTCCTTTTTTTTATATAGGAAATATTTTTTTTGTGATTTACCAACAATTTGCCGCCCCTAAAATCGTGCCGCCCTTAGGCCATGGCCTATGTTGGCCTATACGCTAATATGGCCCTGGTTGTTGTATATTTCTTCAGTGAGCTTCCAGGCAGTTTTGTAGTTGAGGGATGATGTTTCTAGATGTTAAATTATTTCAGCAGCTTCCCCTCTGAGATTGGTTTTGAGCACTTGCATTTTCTCGGCTGTTCCAAATGATTGATTCTTGTCCACTAGTTGGGTTAGAAAATCTCTGAAGTTGGCCATGCGTCTACTGTCCTGCGAATGTAGGGATAGTTACTGCTGATAGATTTATTCGTGGGGTTGCAGATGAATTTATTGTTTTTCGTACTGTTCGCTTGCCATCTCAAATTTTTCCTCTTAATTGTATGATTTTGCGTCTGCAGTATCTGTTGCGTTGGTCTCTCAGAGTAAAAAGTAAGCATAGAGGAAGCATACGTCATAATTAGTGAGCATAATTGTGTACACGTGATGACTCATAAAATTTGACAATTCCAAAGAAATCCAGTGGCAGAATGTAATATTCGAAAAAATGCTGAAATTATATTATTTTTCGACGGTTGCTAGGAAAATTCAGTTGGCACCAAATCTTCCGAAAAAATTGGTATACATGGGCATAAATTATAAAAAAATACAATTTGAAGAACGAGAATTTTCCCGTTTCTGTTACACATACATATACCTTATTTTGATGCGAATAGGAAGGCCAACCATGAATTCTCCGGTTCGAAATTGTTTCGAACTTTCTCTTACAAATTCTTTATGACACAGAGTGGATATTATATTTTCCTTACTGTATGATTAAACTATGCAATTAATCAAAATTTGGGGCTCTCTGGTGCCTTTAGACGGTAGACATATATTAAACTTTGAATAAAAAATGCTTCGAGGAATATATATTATCAATAAAAATTACACAGAATTTAAATAATAAAGAACACACAACGCTGAAATCATATTCTCATCCAACTTTAATGATTTTAGCCAAAACTGCCTCAACTAGGTATGATTGGGGAAACTGACATCATAAACATTAAAAATTGATCTTCTACTTCATTTCAGAATTATTGACATCGAAGCAGGCCTTGAATGTCCATTCGAGGCTTTATTTCTGGTTACAAAAAGTAACTGTTCAATTTCATCATAGAAATAAAACATAAAGATCACCTAGAAAAGTGTTCAGTATACGAATTATCGAATAATTAAGCCGGAATATTCTGACTGCAGTTTAATCATGGAAAATTAGGTTTGAAAGCGCAAAAATATCGTGAAATACTTTCATATGAAATTATTTGAACTTCCAAGCAAGTCGTTGAGTTGAGATATCGTTCATATAAAAGTCAACCATGGAAAATTGAAAATCATTGAAATAAATATTCATTTGCACTCAAGACCATACAATCTTTTTTGGTATTGGAAATCTTGCAAAATTTTAACTATATAACTATAAGAGGACCATTTTATGTCAGGATTCAAGAAGGATAATTAATGGAATTCTAGCAGGTAGCTAAAGTGGTGCGACAAACAGAAAAAAAATGTTTGATACTTCGCAAGCATGGAGCCAAGTGAATGGATTGAAAAAAACGTTATATATATTAAGAAATAAGAGGGAAACAAAAATTAATAATTTATGTAGTACATGATGAATTTTGACATGAAATTTGTACCGTAACTATCAATATATGAACCAATTTGTAAATTATTTCGTGCTAGGTGTTGAATTCTCTGAGAAAGTCAATTTTTATTTTCATTTATTAAAACCGTCCATGAATTATTTAAAATATTATAATTGATGAGCAATTTCACAATTATTCAGTATACTTATGAATAGTGAACAATATAGCATGTGTTCATTGTCAGCATTAACAGAGGGAATGTAAACAGGGTACCATACAGTATAAGTATAATAAATAAACTTAAAATATCTACGAATGATACAAGAGCAAAGATGAAAATCTCATTGAAAACTTTGTTTCCACGTATAAGTGTAGTGATTTGAATGTGTTTATTGAATAAGCTGACATAATCCTAATGATGGGCATCCTTTTGCAGGCATTTATGAAATAATTCACCATTCATAGTTTTATGGTAATTCTTATCATTAGTACCACTGTCAAGAATCAGATCGCATCCAGGTGAAAATCCATTAATTGTTCCAGCATTCAAAATAGTGTACCTGCTACCTTCACCCTTGAATATACTCGGAATACCTTCTTGATTACTTTCAAGTGTCCACTGACGAATTTGAATACCGTTTTCGAATATCCACGTTTCATTTAAATAAATGAATTTTATGTTTTGTTCCATGTATTCTCAGTATTTACCACAAACCTTTTCATCAATAAGAATTTTCCTTCGATCAACCTTTTTGTGTTTCTATCCAATTTTTTTTATGAATGTTGGATTCGATCGATTGAGAAAGGTGCTCTTTGGCCAATTCGAAAAGGATATATAAACTGATATATTCATTGTTTTTAATTTTAGCAATTTTAGCAAAGTCATTCAATGTTTCTTTGAAGGAATAATCATATTGCACAGGTTTTTTTCCACTGATAATTCCAGGCTGTAATAACATGCTAATATTCTACGGACAGTGCTTGGAGAAAGCTGAAAATTTAAGAGACAATGCATGGCCTTCTCTTCCATCCATTTAAATAGCAGAAGACATAAAAATACTCAAATTCAGAGCTAATTTTTATAATTATTCACCAATATCTGGATAGAATCATCAAAGCAAGGTCTCTATGGGTTATGTTAGTGTTATTTCCATACCAACTTGAATTTGGCAACCCAAAATATTACTGAATAGTCTATTACCTACTTGAATTCGATTTTCCAAAGCCTACCGAGATGTCAATAATTCTCAAATGGGGTATATCTGGAATTATCGATTATTTGCTCGAAGAATTATGAACGATCTGACAGATCATAGGCAAACGCATAGAATACGCAGAGATGTTGTTGCCGTAACAAATTGCAATTACTCCCTCTATATTTATTTATAACTCTATGGTTGATCCCAACTTCAAGTGTGATTATTTCTGCCCGTCTTCTGTCCATGAATCGTTGCTTCCATTCTACAGGGTGTTTCCTTGGGAAACGGAAATACTCAAAAGGCGGGTAGAGGGCACCGAAGTGGTTCAGATATACCCTATTTATTGGCTCTGACTGTCTCTGTAACCGAGATACAGGATGTTTTATGAAGTTTGCTCATTTCTTCTTGAGGTCATAACAAACGAACCACCCGGTATATTCTCCTTATATTCGGCACAAATATTTCTTATTTGAAGCTCAAATGAATCATTCACTAACCACAAGGAAAATCCAGGTCCGGGTGAACAAAAAATTATGAAACGATTGTACCCTTGAAACAACACCTGCATATCGAAATTTTGAAAATTCGTTTTCATATTTTGAAAGAGCATACAAAATTGAACTGAAACGTGTGCTTTACATTTTTGCGCAGAAAGTTTTACTCCACAAATTTTTGGGAGTTTCTAGAATTCATTATCTGTAAAATAACTCGACATCCAGGGGGAAAACTACATGCTAAACAAAAACCTATCGTATAGTTACAACAAAAACTCGTTTTATAAGTCTTAACAAGCTCAGAGGTAAGCCTCACTAAAGACCTTCCGTTCGAGTCTTACATGTCAGTGTCAAGATATAACTGTAAATTACTCTACAACCGCAGGAAAAACTACATGCGGAAGAAAGACTTGTAGCATTGTAGTCACTATAAAATGAGTCAAGCTTTTGCCATTCTTGTATGGATTCTGGTTTCACTGAAACACACACACGCTTATTCGTTACTACTGAGGAAAGCTCAAAAAAGTCAAAACTACCACCAGTTGCGTTCGATGATTTTCATGTTCTCTAGGATTACTCAGACGTGTGTTACACGATCACTCTGACATCAGTTCAGTTCGTCAATCTGATCAGAATGATGTGAAACTGAATATCGTTTTATTAAATTTTTTTTTGAAAAACGATCATTCAAACTAGCATCAGTTAAAAAAAAACGTGGAATAAAACGTTTCCCAATCAAAATGGATATTCAGTTTCACATCATTCTGATTCGACTGACGGACTGAACTGTGTCCCCCACTCTTACATAGATGTTTTGACTAGCTTGGCTACAGAAAAGTATATTATTTCATAATGAGGAAAAGTGACACTTTTCATGGCGAGCTTCTGCCGAACGGAGTGAGGCGGGTAATTGAAAGCGAGCCATGAAAAGCCACTTCTCCTCCGAATGGAATATGTTATTTTTTTTCAAACGCTTTGAAATTCATCAAAATCTGGAGATTAGATTTATATTCACGATCGTTATAATTGAGTGATCAATAGAAAGTTTGCCTCGGTTTTCTCGCAAAATTAATTTTGATAGTTAATAACATCTTTCCCTACGGTGTAAGGAAATGTAATTCATCGTTGACATAGCAACCACTTTTCCTACGGTGGGGGAGAAGTAGAACTTTTCGATGATCCTGTCAGTCGATATATGACGTTGTTTCTGTACGTTTGGAAAAAAAACATATTTTCTGGAATAATTGTTTCCTTATAAGAATCCAATACAGTTGATGATTTTTTCAAGGTATACACAAGGCATGAGTGACCTATTGGCTCCTGTTCTGTGCGAACTCAAGGATGAGGTTTTGGCATTCTGGTGTTTTGTTGGGCTCATGCAGAGAGCCGTTTTTGTCGCCACTCCCACAGATAGGGATATGGATATCTGCCTGAGGTATCTGCGAGAACTGATACGAGTGATGATCCCGAAATTCTTCACACATTTAGAAAAGCATAAAAATGCAATGGAACTTCTTTTCTGTCATAGATGGATACTTCTGTGAGTACTTATTCATCGAACTTGGTGAACTTTGAAATGTGTTGTCTAGATTTCTCCTCATGAATAAACATTTGATTATACAACAAATACAAAGGTTAATTGTGGAAACATTCTACAATCATGATCGAAACAATTTTAATTTAAGACAACAAAATCTTCAATTTTAAATAATGACTTCCCTTTGTGAATATGACAATATATTGTGAATTAACAAATCAATACCGAAAAGGTTATGAATGAATGAGAGGAAAATATAAGTGGTCATCCTGTACCAATGACCAAATAAACCAGTATAAAACGACACTTACACGTTCCCATAAAATTGAGATTTTCCAGGTGTAAGTTGCCTCTTTGCTGCTTCCACGGGGATTCCATATCAATGTCATTGATGGTAAAAATGCACATGTGTCTATGGTCGTCCATATTGCCAGAATCCCCAATTCTATTGGAATACAGCTTCTATAAAAATATTGAATATCTGTTATTCAAAATGGATCCATTTTTTCTTAATCAAATAACGTTGTATATTAATCATTTATACCACAACGTGCCATCCAATCGAATCTGCACTGAGTAAACTCCAATTTGGAGCAATACCCAACAAAGAATTACAGAACATTTCAGTAATGACGAACATATTCCTAAATCGAACCAATACAAAACAGAATTGAAAACTACGAACCATAAGATAAATGACAATTGTTACCAAACAAACACAGACTGGCTGGCCCGACAATGGGACGAAAGCGGTTTGCCGCGCTGCCGCATTCGGTCCGCTTACTTCTCCCGGCTCGGCGTGTAGTTAGGGCATGCCCGCCAGGCCGTAAGGTGGCTAAGAGTCGGCTAACCAACCATTCAGCCTCGGCGAAACCTTTGAAGGTATGGTTTCTCTGACGCGTCTGGCGACGGCGACTCACGACTGCGTTCGAGCGCGAACGACTGCTTTAAGGCGTTTGTGCACTGGAAATTTTTGATAAAAGAAAATGCATGGAAAAAAGTAGCATTTTCTGTAAAGAGAGAAGGTACGTGAAAATCAACTAATATGTTTGGAGTGTGTATCTATTTCAGAGCCTTATATTACCAAATGAACATCAATAATGTAAAAAAACAGAATTATAATAACTGAGATTATATTGTGAACATATTTATGAAATTTGGTACGTGTTTTCTATGCATCAAGGTGCATTTTGTACTGTACAAAAATTCTCATTTGCTCTGCCAGTGGCGTCCGTAAGGGTGTTGCATTGAATATTTTCGGAGGAAAAATACTACGCAACGGCTTTCTCTTGAAATAAAAATTTTTTTGAGCTCCCCATTCATTTCTGAGTAAATTTGACATTTTATGTTTTCTTTGTACGACGCATGGTTCTCGCTTTAAAAAAAAAACATTTTACTTCAGGATCAATTCCCCAAAAATCTAATGCGGTGTGGATGTGGAAACGTTTGTGCATATACAGGGCTAATCTCAGGTCGATCAGTATTTTGAATTGCGTTCTTTTTGATCTGAATAAATGTTATACAGCGTGTCGCAAATTTGAGATATCACGTCATCGCCTATGTTTTCAAATGGAAATCCTAATTTTGTATGACTATTCTTGAGGGGGTTTATCAAATAACACATGCATACTAAATATAAAATTTTTATTAATTGTCGTTTAAAAATATTCACAAAACGAAAAACTAATAAATATCCTCACTCTATACGATGCTAATTTCATTACTTGCTTTTATTTAACTTTTTTGTTAGACATTGCCAACATCAACCCAATTTGTCATGCCATTTTCAAATTGCCTCAATTATTTCATAGGGTTCAATCAGATTCTTTCGTTAATGGGCCGAATTCCACCAGGGGTTCCGTAAATATGGCCGTTCAAAATTTTGTTCTCCTGATTACTTCGAAACTACAGATTCGATCGAGATGAAACTTTGCACTCAAATGGAGAATGAGGTGTTCAAGCTACATGTGAAATTTTGTCCAGATCGCATGACCAGAACCATAGAAACCATAGAAAATTGTAACTTTTCAACGGAAACGCCTAGAGACTTGAAATTTTCAGTATAGGTGAGGTTCTGGAATTTCGTGATGACGTTCATCTATGAGCAAAATTATACTAGGGGTTCCGTAAATATGGTCGTTCGAAATTTAGTTTTCTTGATAATTTCAAAACTACAGATTCGATCGTCACGAAATTTTGTATTTAAATGGAGAATGATATATTCAAGCTACATTTCTCCAGATCACATGACCAGAACCATAAAAACCATAGAAAATTTCAACTTCTGAACGGAAAGGCCTAGGAACTTGAAATTTTCAGGGTGGGTTTGAATCGCGAATATCGCAGTCACGTTAATCAATGAGCAAAATTAGACTAGGGGTTCCGTAAATATGGCCGTTCAAAATATTTTTTTCTGATAGTTTCGAAACTACTGTTCGAATTGGAATGAAATTTTGCACCTAGCTGAGGAATAATGTATTCAAACTACGTGCAAAATTTTGTCCAGATCGCATCACCAAGACCATAGATAACGTAGAAAATTCTAGCTTCTGCCTTCACGGCAGTGCTTTTCGTAATTTTTTTCCAAATACGCTTCTCGTAGTAAATTGTGTAGGCAACAAGCCGCAATGATCAAATTGTCGCAAACTTCAGGTTTTATTGCAATATGTGTATAAAACACTATAAATACTTGACACAATAATCCAATAGCATTTTCACTTACTCTTCAGGCCCGACCTAATCTATAGTTAAATACAGCTTTCGTTTCATCTAAATTTGCCGAGGGTTTGGTAAATGGTTTCATAATGTGTCTGTGCAAACGGAAAGCTTCATCTCCTACTATTACGGACGGCATTTTTCTGGTTGAATTTGGTAAAACTTGGTCCATTGGTAAGAAATCTTCAAAATTTGTCTTCCTAGAGCTGATTTGTTGAAAATGGAACTTCCTTTCCATACGATCCGACATCCAGAACGACAAATTTGTAATTTGCATCAGCCAAGGCAAGCATAACAATAGAAAAATAATCTCTGAAATTAAAATATAATGATCCATACTTGGGAGGTGAAAAAATTCTTATATGATTGCCATCCAGGGCCCCAGTGCAGTTTGGAAAATTCCATCGATTCCAAAACTCTACGGCATTTCTTTTTAGTGCTTCCTTAGATGGCATCGGTAAAAAAATTGGTACCAAATATTTACAAATAGCCGCTAATGTTTCTTTTACTAAAGTGCTAATGTAGCTGTGTGAAATCCTGAGAGAAAATTATGGAGATCTTAAAGTTTCTCCAGTAGCCATAAATCTGGAAAAAAAAATTATTTTTAGTGATCGCACATATTATGATATTCAAAATTGAATCCAATAAGTAGTAATATCATTTTTTTTATTGACGATTGTAAGAAGAATTGGAAAAGTATAAAAGATACTTATTTCCAAAACAAAAGAAGACTTCAGATGGGAACCGGTTCAGCTGCTTTAGACAAACCAGTTTAGTGGAACCTGTACTAACATCTTTCTTTTCTGGATAAAGTTAAACACGAACGAAGTTCGAAACAGATTTTAGATTTTGAACCAAAGACCTATGTCGAAAGTGAAATTGTTGGAGTCAATGAATGTAGTTTGGACTTGGATGATATTTCCAATCCTTCAACTTTTCGTGTGTTCGAATCTCATAAGGTGAACAAATCGAATCCAGTTGTTCCAGAAAATGATACCACATCTGCAACCTCTGCCAGTCGCTGTTCTTCCGCTGCTAGTTCGACCCCCATATCAACAAAGTCAAATATAAAAAGGTTTCGTTGCAATAACGTCTGGGACACTTATTTAACACGTTCCGAAGAAAGATCCCAGAAAAGAACCGAAATATTAGAAACTTTGCATAATTCGAAACGAACAGCAGAACTTGATGAAATAGATCTGTTCATGAAAAGTATTACTTAGTTCAACGATAAAAAAACTACCACAACCCTTAATCGACGAGGCGAAATTGGGAATTTTAACACTTGTGACGAAACTACGCGCTACAGCTATGTCTTCCAATAAAAGTGAAGTCCATGATCCAAGTACATATACTTCTTTGGGTGACTATTTTCAAACTTATACTCCACAGCCACAAGTACCGTTAAGTGAAACACGTAATTCACGAATGTCTACCATTATAGCACCCCCAGACATGGATTACAATTGCTTCGAAGAACTATAAAAACCTTTTGTTAAAAAAGAAAAATAGTAAATTTTTTTTCGAACCATTTAAAATTCCTTTTTATCTTATAGGAAAATGTAGTTTTATTAGTTTTATCAAATGAAGTTTGTTTAAATAGAAATGTTTTGATTTTATTTATCGATAACCACTTACCTTAATGTTAGTCATTAGTGCCAATTTTTCTTCTGCAGTAATCGGGAATGGTATTGCTTTTGTTCCAGGCTTTTTCAGTTCACTTCGTATAAGTGCCAAAATAAAATCGGATTGGTCAAAATTTAAACGAAAAAACTCTCTAAACTTGTTCTCGTCTTCTTTTGAATGGGTGATAAGTAATTTAAAATATCCTTCAGTCAGTCCTATTTGAAAATATAGGTTGTATCTTACGCCTTTTCTATAAAAAATGATGAATTAACCACTCCTCTTCCTCCTCTTCTTCCTCTTCTAATAAAATTAATTGTAGTAACAAATTTTCATCATCCATTACAACTAAAGTCTAGTTCGCATTAGGAGAGTATTTTAGTCGAGTAGCGAGTGACTAAACCCGCTACTGTCCGAAAATCGTTCGCACTTTGCTTTTAGTACAGTTGACAGTTCACGAGTTAGGTTAGGTAGTAGTGTGATTTGCAAGATGAACAGCCTACAACGAATTAAAATAAACAAAGTGATTCAGCTAATCGAGTCGGCTATTTTAGAAGAGGTTGATGAGGAAATTTGTGTAATTAATAAGTAGAAGCTATGGGTACGAAAATGGATCGAAAGAAGAGAAAGACTAGGAGCTACTAATTGTCTTCTGAGAGAATTAGCATTGGAAGATCCCAAAGAATACTTCGATAGTTTCAGAATGTCGGAAGGTTGTGTGCATTTTCTGTTAATGAAAATACAGTCTCAAATTCAGCGTAAAGATACTCTTTTAAGAAGTGCTATTCCTGCAATTACTAAATTACAATCTCAATTTAAATTATCCAGAAGAAGATACTCATATGGAATTTAAATTGATAGGTAACACAATTATCACACGACAAAGATCGTGATAGAGATACGAACAAGAAGAGTCAAAAGGTTAATAGGTAATAAATGCCCGGAATCTGAAACAGCAGGTTAAGTTTAGTTAGAGTAGGTCGTGCTTCACACGAAGTCTCACACTGTTCTATCTATCGGAGATAGTTCGTCCATGAGTATTCCCCCTGACCTAACAAAAAAAAAAAAACTAGTCTTCTTAGCTCATCATTTGGGTGTTGACTTTTTCAAATATCTTCTGGGCCTTCTTTTTAAGGAAATCTGTGACAGTTTCCCATTCTAAGTCTCTGTGGATTTGTTAGTTTCTTACGAACCACGGCATATTCATTGCTGCTCTGAGCAGTTTATTCTCTGTTACTTGAATCTTCTTTATATGGCTATTGGCTGCATGGCCCCATGCCGCCGAGCCATATGTTAGTTGGGGTCTTTCAATTGACTTGATCATTCGTAGCTTCGTGCTTTGGTTCATTTGGCTTCTTCTTCCTAGCAGTGGGTAAAGTCTACTCATTGCTGAGTTTGTTTTATCCACTGCATATTTCATAAGGTTTTTCCACGTAAGCCCTTTATCTAGTTTTACTCCTAGATATTTGACTTCATTTTCCCATTTTATCTCTTCTCCATCTATCTGTTGGTTGGAATTCATTTCAAGTCTCCGCTTCTGTATTAGAATAGCTTGGCTCTTTTGGCTATTTATTTGAATTTTTCATTTAATGAACCATTCTTCTAAATCTTCTAGTGCTGTGAAATTTCTGATCGTAAGTCTGTTGATACGTCGTCGTTCGTATGATTTGATGACAACTAATCATCTAATTTTTTGATAGCCAAGACATACGATTTGCCATCCAGATGTGGAATTTTTCAGGCGGCTTTTCTGATGTTATATAAATGATATTTATTTTCAATTCTTCAGTTAGGAAATTGTTTACTGTGAAGCGGGAAAATATTGCAGTTGCAGATTCTTTCCATTTCTATTTCTCATCATTCAACACAAATGTTAATTTCCACACACAAATCTTCATTGACTTGTGTACCAGATGTGCGTACAGCCCGGAAACTATTCTCAATGATTCCTATCGCTGTTGCGTGTGCAGAAAAATCTTTTTCTTTTCCGAAGGAGTGTAGTGGCCTACACGCAATAAATACTTGTGACGGTATCCCACTCGTCGAGTACCTGATATTGGCGTTTCTGACAGAGTTTCTCGAAGACTACGAGAAACTGGTTCCATTCTAGTATTGATATGCCTCCTATTCTTGATGGCGACGACGACAAAGCAAATGAAATACTTCAAAGCCGACCCAACCACGTCAATAAAAAATGTTATCGCTCGACGGCTTGGTATTTCCCAGTGAGAAGTCTGGTTCGTAATGCACACTCCTGGGCAATACCCTTACCATTACACGCCAGTGCTAGTAACAGAAGAAGGGGATCCATTGGGGCGACTAAACTTCTGGAGATTTATGCTCAATGACGATATTTAAGATCTGGTCTTTTTTCGTGTGAACAGATGAGTCGAACTTTGGCATCAAAAATCATCGTAACGCCCATTATTGGGCTCCCGAAGCGCAAGATAAACCAAAAAAAAACAAGAGGTTCAAAAGGAGATTGAGTCTGAATGTGTGGATGGCCATAATATCAAATTACTTGATAGGGCTATACTTCCAGCCTATTTTAGCTAGTTTTACCTCAAACCAAAAATGTTCCCTCTACTACCTTAACTGTTATTTGGTTCATGTTTTGCCTATTTGATAGCAGGTGTTATAACTTTTTGAAAAGCTAAAGAGACGTAGAAGTTTTCAAAACTTATTTGCAGAATAAATGCCATGAAGTTTTTTCCAAAAAAAGCGCTTCAAAGTTGAAAACACTTAGAGAAAATTCTTCGATTCTAACCGTTGTTGAGCAGTCTCATTGAGCTGTTAGTAGTAGGTTCAGTTTCTGTTGATCATTTTTATTAATTGGCATGCCCTCCAACTAGATACATCGGAGAAACGGCTCCTAGGAGATCCAATCCGAAAAAAAATTGATAAAAAAGCCACAAAATAAGGGATCCTTCGAAAAATCTTCAAAACTCAATATCTCCATAACGGATAAGGTTCGGACAACATATTATAGAACCAAATCCATCAGAAATTACCTGAATAATGAGGTCCTCTAATATTCAGTACGACTTTAACCCTATATACTTCTGGAATCGGAAAAACATGGGACATGGACATTTCAAAACTGATATAAAATACGGGGGTTCAAATTTGAAAAAATATAGGTAACTTTAGTTACCTATATAGAAATGCCTGCATAATGGTTTTTGAGCGCTTGTACTACTTACACGAGGGCTATATCATTTCGTCACGATGTCTGTATTTTTCGAATTTTGAGCCGAAAATGGTCTCAAACGACTATGTTCGACTCACTAATGGCGAATCCGTCAAAAATTCGAGTCTGTCCGTCCGAGGGGTTCCGTTAATATGGCCGCTCGAAATTTTGTTTTCCTGATAACTTTGAAACTACAAATTCGATCGAGGTGAAATTCTGCACTCAGATGGAGAATTACGTGCTCAAGCTACATGCAAAATTTTGTCCAGCTCGCATGACCAGAACCATAGAAACCATAGAAAATTGTAAATTTGTAATGGAAAGGCCTAGGGACTTGAAATTTTCAGGATAGATGTGGATATCGATTGTTGCGGTCACGTTCATCAATGAGCAAAATTAGACTATGGGTTCCGTAAATATGGTCGTTCAAAATTCAGTTTTCTTGATAATTTCAAAACTAAAATTTTGTATTTAAATGGAGAATGATATATTCCAGCTAAATTTTTTCAGATCTCATGATCAGAACCATAGAAAACATAGAAAATCATAACTTTCGAACGTAAAGGCCTAGGGACTTTAAATTTTCAGGATAGGTTCGGATCGCGAATTTCGCGCTTACGTTCATTAATGACGCGTAAATATAGCCGTTCAAACTATTTTTTTCCTGATAATTTCGAAACTACTTATTGGATTGGAATCAAATAACATAGATGAAGAATAATGTATTCAAACTACGTGAGAAATTTTGTCCAGATCGCATTACCAAGACCATAGATACCGTATAAAATTCTAGCGAATTATCGAAAAAAAATTGGTAACTAAAGCACTGACTTGAAATCTGGATTTCCGCCTTAGTTTGAAATTTTCTTTGACAGCTGTCAAAATCTTTCGAATTGGTTTCTAAAACTGGAGAATGCGAATCTACCTACAAGGTGGATGAACGAGCGCTCAAAAGCTCCTGACTTCACGGCAGTGCTTTTCGTAATTTCTTTTTTGTTAACATTTACGACGTTCTACAACAGTGAATTTAATCATTTCTGTGAGCAAAATATAGTTATCTATATTAGCTATACGCAACATGAATTCGTCAAGCAACGGAGAATACACAGAAATGGAAATTGAAGACGACAGATAATGGAAGGAAGCTAGATATAACCGGAAGAGAATCAAAGATCCGAATTCCTATCCTCAATGCTAATCAACATAAGTCTGTCAGTCAAAGGAAGTCGAATACAAATACACCACATAAACAAAACAACTTTTCCCATCAGCTGCATAACAAAACAAACAAATAATTTCAACACGTATTCTACACAGATCGGAAAAGTCTAGGGATATTTTTATAAATAGGCGTTTTTTATTTTTTATTTTTTTCAGTTGATTTAGGGAAAACTAAAATTATAGTGGAATGAGAAAATGTTTGATATGTCATCAAATTAAATATTTCAAAAGAATAAAAATAAAGTAGAAGCTATACAAAAAAAATTACGAAAAGCACTGCCGTGAAGGCAGGAGCTTTTGAGCGCTCGTACATGCACCTGGTAGGTAGATTCGCATTTTCCAGTTTGAGAAATCAATTGAAGGAATTTTCGACAGCTGTCAAAAAAATTCTGAAACTTAGGCTAAATTTCATTCCCATCAAATCGGTAGTTTCGAAATTATCAGGAACAGAATATTTTGAACGGCCATATTTACGGAACCCTTAGTCTAATTTTGCTCATTGATGAACGTGACCGTGAAATTCGCGATCCAAACCCACCCTGAAAATTTCAAGTTCCTAGGCCTTTCCGTTCGAAAGTTTTTTCTATGGTTTCTATGGTTCTGGTCATGCGATCTGGACAAAATATTGCTTTAATATATCATTCTCGATTAAAATACAAAATTTCATCTCGATCGAATCCGTAGTTTCGAAATTATCGAGAAACCAAAATTTCAAACGACCGTATTTACGGAACCCCTACTATAATTCTGCTCATTGATAAACGTGAACGCGACATTTCAGATCCACACATATCCTGAAAATTTCAAGTCCCTAGGCCTTTCCGTTCGAAAGTTATATTTTCTATGGTTCCTATGGTTCTGGTCATGTGATTTGGAGAAGTGTAGCTTGAATATATCATTCTTCATTAGTATACAAAATTTCGTCACGATCGAATCTGTAGTTTTTAAATTATCAAGAAAACCAAATTGCAAACGACCATATTTACGGAACCCCTAGTATAATTTTGCTCATAGATGAAAGTGATCACGACAATTGAGATGCACACCTATCCTGCAAATGTCAAGTCCCTAGGCGTTTCCGTTCAAAAGTTACAATTTTCTATGGTTTCTATGGTTCTGGTTATGCGATCTGGACAAAATTTCACACGTAGCTTCCACACCTCATTCTCCATTTGAATGCAAAGTTTCATCTTGATCGAATCTGTAGTTTCAAAGTAATCAGGAGAACAAAATTTTGAACGGTCATATTTACGGAACCCCTGATGGAATTCTGCCCATTAACGAACTTAACCGAGGCATTTGGGATCTGAACCTACACTGAAAATTTGAAGTCTCTAGCTTGATCCGTTCGAGAGTTATCGTGCTTGCGGCCGGACGGCCAGACGGACAGACTCAAATTGTCCGACGGATTCGTCATCAGTGAGTCGAACTCTATCGTTTGAGACCATTTTCGGCTCAAAATTCGAAAAATACAGACATCGTGACGAAATGATATAGCCCTCGTGTAAGTTGAAATCGGTAAGGGCCATATTCACGGAACCCCTAGTCTAATTTTGCTCATTGATGAACGTGACCGTGAAATTCGCGATCCAAACCCACCCTGAAAATTTGAAGTTCCTAGGCCTTTTCCTTCGGAAGTTATAATTTTCTATGGTTCTGGACAAAATTTTGCTTTAATATGTCATTCTCGTTTAAAATACAAAATTTTATCTCGATCGAATCCGTAGTTTCGAAATGATCGAAAAAACAAAATTTCAAACGACCGTATTTACGGAACCCCTAGTATAATTCTGCTCATTGATAAACGTGAACGTCACATTTCAGATCTACATCTATCCTGAAAATTTCAAGTCCCTAGGCCTTTCCGTTCGAAAGTTTTGAGTTTCTATGGTTTCTATGGTTCTGGTCATGCGATCTAGAGAAATGTATCTTGAATATATCATTCTCCATAAGTATACAAAATTTCGTTACGATCGAATCGGTAGTTTGGAAATTATCAAGAAAACTAAATTTCAAACGACCATATTTACGGAACCCCTAGTATAATTCTGCTCATAGATGAAAGTGATCACGACAATCGAGATCCACACCTATCCTGAAAATTTCAAGTCCCTAGGCGTTTCCGTTCAAAAGTTAGAATTTTCTATGGTTTCTATGGTTCTGGTGATGCGAGCTGAACAAAATTTGGCATGTAGCTTGAACACCTCATTTTCCATTAAAGTGCAAATTTTCATCTCGATCGAATCTGTAGTTTCAAAGTAATCAGGAAAACAAAATTTCGAGCGGTCATATTTACGGAACCCCTCGGCGAATTTTGCCCAATAACGGACTTAACCGCGGCATTTGAGATTCGAACCTACCTGAAAATTTCAAGTTTCTAGGACATTCCGTTCGAGAGTTATCGTGTATACGGACGGACGGACGGCCGGACAGACAGACTCGAATTTTTCGACGGATTCGTCATCAGTGAGTCGAACATAGTCGATTGAGACCATTTTCGGCTCAAAATTCGACAAATACAGACATCGTGACGAAATGATATAGCCCTCGTGTAAGTAGTACGAGCGCTCAAAAACATCAAAAGGATTTATCATCAAAAGCGACAACGATGAAACAACTCTATTGAAAACGTTAACAACATATGAAAATATGGTTATAAGTAGTAGTAGTCTGTTTTCTTTACATTTTTTCATGAAATCTGTATTTTTGAAATTTATTTTATTCGTTTAAATTATTTTGATTCGACAGGTAAATTTATGATTTCCATGAGAATTACTTTAATATTCAATCATAAGGAGCTTCGCAATAAAGCAAATTCAGGTTAGGAATATTTCGACTTTTTCGTTGTTATCTTCTCAGCCATGATATTAGGGCAGAAGACAAGAGATAAGCAGCAAGAACGAAAGTTGATATGTCATTCAAAACCACACTAAATGAGGTATTTTTTGCTGAAAAGAAAACGTGTCTATAATCAATGATTTTTCAACGATAAAACCATTGGAGAAATATGACTGATTTTGTTCACTTCAGAATCTTGATATTCATATCCTTACCACGCCCGTAGTAAGAATTTTTTCGGAACACAGAAATTCATTTCTTGTTGCAAATTTAATGCCGTTTCTAGATGTGCGGCCAAATACGATGGCGCTACAAGGATAATTGAGGTATAATTAATTTTATGGAAAAACTTGAAATATTTCGTGAAATCAAGAAATGTTTAATTGAAGAATAACCCTCAACATTTCGACCATGTGTTATATGACATTTTTTGTTTTTAATCACATGCATGAACTCTCCTTGAAGTTTGGCCCTTCTTAAAGTAGACACCCTGTATATTAACCATTTTTGAGCGCTCGTACTACTTACACGAGGGCTATATTATCATTTCGTCACGATGTCTGTATTTTTCGAATTTTGAGCCGAAAATGGTCTCAAACGACTATGTTCGACTCATTGATGACGAATCCGTCAAAAAATTCGAGTCTGTCCGTCCGGTCTTCCGTCCGTCCGTATACACGATAACTCTCGAACGGAATGTCCTAGAAACTTGAAGTTTTCAGGGTAGGTTCGAATCTCGAATATGGCCGCTCGAAATGTTTGTTTTTCTGATTACTTCGAAACTACTGATTCGATCGGAGTGAAATTTTGTACTCAGATGGAGAATTACGTGCTCAAGCTACATGCAAAATTTTGTCCAGCTCGCATGACCAGAACCATAGAAACCATAGAAAATTATAACTTTGTTATACCCCTTTGACTAGCGGTTCCATAAATATGGCCGTTTGAAATTCAGTTTTCTTGATAATTTCAAAACTATGCATTTGATCGTGACAAAATTTTGTATTTGAATTGAGAATGATATATTCGAGCTACATATTTTCCAGATCGCATGATCAGAACCATAGAAAATCATAACTTTCTCGTGGAAAGGCTTAGGACTTGAAATTTTCAGGATAGGTTCGGATCGCGAATTTCGCGGTTACGTTCATCAATGAGCAAAATGAGACTAGGGGTTCCGTCAATATAGCCGTTCAAACTATTTTTTATATTATTGGAGAATGATATATTCAAGCTACATTTCTTCAGATCGCATGACCAGAACTATAGAAACCATAGAAAATCATAACTTTCGAACGGAAAGGCCTAGGAACTTGAAATTTTCAGGATAGGTTCGGATCGCGAATTTCGCGGTTACGTTCATCAATGAGCAAAATTTGACTAGGGGTTCCGTAAATATAGCCGTTCAAACAATGTTTTTCCTGATAATTTCGAAACTTCTTATTGGATTGGAATGACATTTCGCACATAGATGAAGAATAATGTATTCAAACTACTTGAGAAATTTTGTCCAGATCGCATTACCAAGTCCATAGATACCGTAGAAAATTCTAGCGAATTATCGAAAAAAAAATTGGTTACCGAAAGCACTGACGTGAAGTCTGGATTTTCGCCTTAGTTTGAAATTTTCTTTGACAGCTGTCAAAATCTTTCCAATTGGTTTCTAAAACTGGAGAATGCGAATCTACCTACAAGGTGGATGGACGAGCGCTCAAAAGCTTCACTTCACTTCACGGCAGTGCTTTTCTAAATTTTTAATTATAAGCATATATACAGAATGAAATATGACTTGAAATTAATTTTCCAGGTGCTTCAAGAGGGAGTTTACAGAAGGAGTAGCCATAAGAATGTGGGAGGCTTGCTGGGCGAACTATTTGACAGATTATTTCCACTTATTCCTATGCCTTGCCATAATTTGTGTGTACGCCGATGATGTCATAGCACAAGATTTGAGAGCTGATGAAATGCTATTACATTTCAGTTCTCTAGGTGAGTGGCATTTATTTAATATTAGGGTCATGAAATTAGACTCCGATGTTCTCTGAAGACTGTTTCGTTTCAAGTGGATTGTGGATTTTGATTCGATTTATTTATACGTTTAATAGTAAGTTCCATACCGCTCACCAAGTCTCAAAGTTCATTTTTTCCAGTCACTTCGTCGCACGGACTTCATTGAACAACAAAAAATATGCATCAAAAATAGGTTGAATACTGACAGTCACATCCTCCCAATCAATTATCATAATTCTACTATGAGGATCTAGATTCTAGAAGTGTGCTTTGAGGAATATTCGATCTATAAACATCAAACTATATGCTCCAAGGGATTTTAATATCGGGTAGTTTATCATCAGGTTTTTGAACCAATTTCCATCCAATTCGCGGTTATCATTCTGAGAATAGATCTGGAGGGCAAACGGCTTATTGCTTTTATGAACAACTATATATTTATATAAAGATTAAATGTATGTAGAGACAAGACCATTAATATTTTGCCCAAATGTGTTATTTTCGAGTTTTGAGACATACGTGGTCTTGAATGATAAGGTCGGACTCGTAGATCAAGAATTCTTGGTCAAATCCAATTATGTACGACCGTCCCACCGGCCGTGAACACGATAACCTTCGAATGAAAAGGCCTATAGAGTTTGAAAATTTTCAGGGTACCTACGTTCGGGATCAGAATGAGCTGGTTATAGTCTGAGAGCTAGCAACGTTTTCAAGAGTTTCTAGAAATAGCTTCTTTGTCACTATCCCGGTCAGCATACGGGCTATCTGGCTGGCGGAAGAGCTTGCTTTTATCAATGCGCATCGTACTTTCACAGGTTGAATAATGATTTTTTGAATCATTTCAAGGAGTTTTGTTTTTATTATTTAATTCATTCAGCTTTTCGAAACAAAAATATATTATTTTCAGACATTCTCATCATTTCTCATCATGTGCCAGACACTAGTTTTAATTCGAAAAAAAATTTTTTTCAAAACATTCTAGTATGGCAGAAATTTCAATACGATAATATTTAAGTATCGGCAATTCTGGAATCAATTTCGCACAAAATCATTCAACCGTTAAACCATCAGCCAGACCGTTTTCAAACTGAAAAGTGATGAGGTAGCGTTTTGGTTGACAAAAAATTGTTACCTGAAAAAAAGTCTGAAACCGATAGTTTATTGTCAAAAACAATGAAGAAAATAAGTAATTTCAGGTATCAGAATGATTAAGAGAAGTTTTAGATATAATATCTATAGATTGTACAATGTTGTTCCTAATGAATTGAAACAGCTCAAAAACGAAAAATTAAAAAAAAAAGATCAAGGATTTCCTTCCCAGTTCCAGCTTGCTCCATTCTATGATTGGCTCCGAAGATTATTGTAAAATTATGTTTTTTCTCTCTGTATGCTCTGTTATGTGATTGTACTTTTTTCTCCACTTATTAGCCCACGATTTATTTATTTTTGATTAGGGATTAATAAGGGGTAAGTGGTAGAACCTCTCTGGCTGAGTTTTCCCTTGGGATTCCTGTTAGAAAAAAAGACCTTATTATTATCATAAAAGCTTTGCTCGTGAAATTTTAAATCTTTCAATCCGGAATTGTATCACAAAAAAAATTACGAAAAGCACTGCCGTGAAGTCAGGAGCTTTTGAGCGCTCATACATCCACCTTGTAGGCAGATTCGCATTTTCCAGTTTTAGAAATCAATTGAAGCAATTTTCGACAGCTGTCAAAAAAATTCTGAAACTTAGGCGAAACTCCAGACTTCATGTCAGTGCTTTAGGTGACCAAATTTTTTTCGATAATTCGCTGGAATATTCTACGGTATCTATGGTCTTGGTAATGCGATCTGAACAAAATTTGACACGTAGGTTGAATACATTATTCCAAAGCTAGGTGCAAAATTTCATTCCAATCCAATCAGTAGTTTCGGAACTATCAGCAAAAAAATATTTTGAACGGCCATATTTACGGAACCCCTAGTCTAATTTTGCTCATAGATGAAAGTGACCGCGATATTTGCGATCCAAACCCACTCTGAGAATTTCAAGTTCCTAGGCCTTTCCGTTCAAAAGTTACAATTTTCTATGGTTTCTATGGTTCTGGTCATGCGATCTGGACAAAATATTGTTTTAATATATCATTCTCGATTAAAATACAAAATTTCATCTCGATCGAATCCGCAGTTTCGAAATTATCGAGAAACCAAAATTTCAAACGACCGTATTTACGGAAGCCCTAGTATAATTCTGCTCATTGATAAACGTGAACGCGACATTTCAGATCCACACCTATCCTGAAAATTTCAAGTCCCTAGGCCTTTCCGTTCGAAAGTTATGATTTTCTATGGTTCCTATGGTTTTGGTCGTGTGATCTGGAGGAATGTAGCTTGAATATATCATTCTCCATTAGTATACAAAATTTCGTCACGATCGAATCTGTAGTTTCGAAATTATCAAGAAAACTAAATTTCTTATTTTGCTCATAGATGAACGTGATCACGACATTCGAGATCCACACCTATCCTGAAAATTTCAAGTCCCTAGGCGTTTCCGTTCAAAGGTTACGATTTTCTATGGTTTCTATGGTTCTGGTCATGCGATCTGGACAAAATTTCACATGTAGCTTGAACACCTCATTCTCCATTTGAGTACAAAATTTCATCTCGATCAAATTTGTAGTTTTCAAGTAATCAGGAAAACAAAACTTTGAACGGCTATATTCACGGAACCCCTGGTGGACTTTGGCCCATTAACGAACTCAACCGAGACATTCGGGAACTGAACCCACACTGAAAATTTCAAATCTCTAGGTTGTTTCGTTCGAGAGTTATCGTGCTTACGGCCGGCCGGACGGACGGGCGGACGGACAGACTCGAATTTTCCGACGAATTCGTCATCAGTGAGTCGAACATATTCGATTGAGACCATTTTCAGCTCAAAATTCGAAAAAAACAGACATCGTGACGAAATGATATAGCCCTCCTGTAAGTAGTACGAGCGCTCAAAAAGGGCATCTTGATAAAAATCATCATCGCTGCTCCCATTTTCATAATCATTGTCTTTTTCTGATAAGTCATAATCTGTAATCAAATGAAAAATATTATAATTTTAAGAAGAAAATTCATTATTATTATTTTCCACATTCAATAATAATGTCAGCAAGTAACGGTAGTAATTGCTCTTCAAAAAATCAGATGAAATCATCGCTTATGTTCCAACTAGAAGCTTGAGGTGATGTTTCGAATGATTATTTCTCCAGAACTTTATCACTTAACAAAGTGTTGATACAATTCGTTCGTAGGTTTGATGAGTTGAAATTAAGGTTTTTTTTAGTATAATCTGGGTTTTTAGACCTGTAAATATGGGTCAAAATTACAAAAGTTTTTTTTCAAAATTATAATCTGGGTTTTTAGACCTGTAAATATTAGAATACAGTTCCATTTTTGAAACTTTAGATTAATTGGGGTATGGGAAATAATGAGCAAAATATAACTTTCGATTAAATATACCTACCAAATTTTAGGTAATTTTTCATCAGAAGTTCTACCGTGCCATCATGAATGCGAAAATTAACTGCAAGTTTTTTCCGTAAAGTTGAACTTGGTTATTTCGAACTGCCGGGAGTATAAGTCAGCCTATTAAAATATCATTACAGATGATGAAATATTTCTGGATCAAATTCAAATCTTGGAGAAATGTATTTGTTGTATCGCTTCTCCGGAAGAACAAAGACGTAAGTGCAAATCTGAAAAATGTTGAGTTATGAATTCTGATTACTGTTTTAAGTAAGAAAAAAAGTAGCACCATCTCAAATAGACGAAATTAACTTCAAAGAAAGTCCCTTCCATTATAATAAAGATGATTCGTATCACGTCAATTCAGCGTACCTACCGTAAGATCCATTCCTTAAAACTCGTTTCCCGAAAAGTTGATTTGCATTTGCGTCTCTGTTCTTCCAGAGAAGCGATATATGTACTGATTTCGGGATTCTCAAAAGTCGATGACGTTCGATTTCAACTGTTTTCGAATACTTAATTACCGGTCTAGGAAATCAAATGATGGGTCGAAATTACGGAACTATCATTTGATTTCCTAGACCGGTAATTAAGTATTCGAAAACAGTTGAAATCGAACGTCATCGATCACTTAAGGTTGTACCTACATTACTTCCATTTGCCATATGCTTCACAGTGATAATTGTTTTAATGATTTCTCATAAAAGGCATGTTCATTACGTTTAATTTATTGAATGTACATTCAGGCGTATATGCACAAGAGTTTCGTTGAACGTTTTCGAATAAAAATTCAATATTTTTCCGCATAATCCAATTTGAATATGGAAATATTTACACATGACCATTTTATTATATCTGATTTAAAAGATGATGGATTAAAATATTATCAATGAAAAATTCGAAATTTTTTTATTTAAATCGTCAATAATTGTAGAAATTAGTTTAATTTGTCCACCTCCATAATCGCTCCACCTCTGAATTTCTGATTAACCAATGACAGTGGACATCATCCTTCAGGCCTAGAAGTCAGCACTCGTCTATTGATGTTGCCCCATAGTGAAAGCAAATCGTTTCTTAATGAGTTCTAGAGAGCCTCGTATAGAAGTGATAAGAATCGAAGAAATTACTGTGTTGAGTCCAGATTTGAATCCATGGTTCCACAGATTATTTCACATTGAAGAGACAAAAACGAGTTAAGTGATAAGTGAAATAAGTGTTCAAGTGTTGTTTGTTGAGTCACTCTGACAAAATGTCGGAATACGACCCTGCAAATGAGGACAGAGAATCCGACGCAGAAAACTTATCGGATGAAGAAATATCCGATATGGATTTGAAGTAGAAGAAGTAAAAGATGAATCCGACAATAATCGGATTATAAAAGAACAGAAGGACTATATCAACAGCCGCATGAGTCAACTGAATGTTATGACGGAGAGTTTTAAAACTTTATACGATGCGGTGAAATCCTTGAAAGCAGAAATGTCTCAGTCCTCGAAGCCGCGGAAACGGGCTAAGAGAAAAGAAAATGCCTTCACCTCTGGGACAGAGGAGACAGTGTCATTCCTCATTCCAAAAAGAAGACCCCAAAAAACCTACTGAAACTAATAATACAGCTGCAGGAGGGCCACCTCCGAAGAAGTCATATATTGCGGCATTGCAAAAAGGAAAACGCCCAGGAGAAGCTACTTCTGCACCTGCAGAAGAAATAGTCCCTGCTCCAATCGAGCAGAAGAAAAGGAAAGTCCCTCCAGTGACATTGAAAGGCACGGCCGACTGGACACAAATCTCGAGAGAGATGCCAGTGAAGGGTATTAAATACCTGAGAGCGACCACAGTAAGAGACGGCATTCGTGTTGTTCCCCAATCCCCCGAAGATCAAAGGAAGATGACAAAATTCCTCTAGTCGGGGAATAAAGAATTCTACACCCTCCAAAGAGAAAAAGAGAAGATAATCTACGCGGTGGTACGTTATCTGCCACTAGACGCAGATATTAACATTATCACAGAAGACCTCGCCGAGCAAGGCATTACCGACGCGGATGTCATAAGGAAGAAGATAAGAAGAAGAAAACGCCATCACTCAAACAAGAGCAGAAGAAAGAAGCACCAAAAAATGGAAAATCCAAGAAGAGCAGCCAAAAGAAGGAAGAAGAGACCAACAAGAAAGGACCTAAAACCACCGAGGACCTAGATAACTTCACCAAGAATATCATGAGTAAGCTCATGAAATTCCTGGAAATAGAGATGGACAAAAAGTTGTGTAAACTTACTAAACCCAATTAATGGAGCTAGTGACTAACGGAAATAAAAACAACCTAAAGATAGTCTCATGGAGCACAAACGGTCTACGAGCCCATAGATCTGAAATAGAAGAAATAATATTCGAGAAACAACCAGATATTATAACCATTCAAGAAATAGAATTTCATTTCCCGACCATGAAATATACAGAAATGACAGAAATTGTACAGGAGGGAACGTAGCCCTAATAGTCAAAAGGAACATCGACCACTTTGACGATGTACTGAATAATGGACAAATAGAAGCCGTCTCGATTATAGTTAATACAATTCGAGGACAAATGAAAATTAAGTCAGCCTACAAACCACCCAAAAATGACTCAATAGAAGAAGATCTGAAGAATATGCTTGAAGGAAACTACCCGAACATCATTATTGGCGATATGAACTGCAAATCAAGAGAATGGAATAGCAGAACTGAAAACCAAAATGCAAATAATCTCAAGAAGTACGCCGAAAAACTAAATGCCATAGTATTAGGACCTGAAATTCCGACCTACCTACCTATAAGCAATGGCCTACCAGACGTATTAGATATCGTCATAATGAAAGATATTACCCAAGATTTCACACTTGATACTATAGAAGAGGGCACATCAGACCACAACCCAATAGAACCCAGATTGGGACGCAGACCGATAACAGAAGATCTTCAAACGAAAGACTTCACAGACTGCTAAAAGTACAGTGAAATACTCCAGGAGAAACTTACTGAAATTCCACAGATAAGAAACCCCTGAAGATCTAGAAGATGAAGTTGAAAAATTAGAAACCCGAATTAAAGAAGCCTACGAGGAAAGTACCAGAAGAATCGAAGGGCCAGCCCCGAAACATTCACATGGCGAAACCCCAAAAGCAATAAAAGAGGAATAGAAAACTTAGGAAGAACTACAGAATTTCACATATAGAAGAAGACAAGAAAGAGCTGAATAAACACAGTCAAGTGCTGCACTGAGAGAACTGAGAACAGACAGATGGAATCAAAGAGTTAGAGAGCTACCATAGACCACTCAGCATGGAAGATGCAAAGGTACTTACGACGCGAGAAACCCAAAATTCCCCCTCTACACGGAGCTAATGGGATGGCCTACTCAAAGCTTGAAAAAGCCGAAGCACTGGACGACGCAGTAGAACGAGAAGCCACAATCAACTACAGAGAAGACGATGACAATGAAGACTTAGAAGAGGAAGTCGAAGGAAATGAAAAATTGATGTTGGAACCTCCGGAAGGCGATACCATCCCAAACCCAACAACACCAACAGAAATCAAAGAAATCATCAAGAAATTGGAAAGCTCCAGGGAAAGACAAAGTAACAAACTTTATGTTACAGAAATTGGCCAGAAAAGGAATAGCAGCGCTAACCAATATAGCAAACGCAGGGATGAGAACAGAATACTATCCGGAAAGATGGAAAACAGCAGAAGTAATTGTGTTCAATGAGCCAGGAAAAGATAGAAAATTCCCAATTTGGATTCAGAAGAAATCATTCCACAGAACTTCAACTGTTAAGGATCACTGAATATGTCACTGAAGGATTTCAGAATAAACAAGCCAAAGGATTAGTGCTATTGCAAGATGATTATGGCAGGCTACACCACCAAAACCTGCAAGATAATAAGAAACTACCTGAGGAACAGGAATTTTTATGTCAAAATAGACGACACATTATCTTTCACCAGACAAGTAGAATATCTACGATATTCCAAAAACCAAGAAACCTGCTAGCCCTTTATGCAGACGACACAGGAATAGCCTTCAGACATCGACGACCGGATGACCATACACAGAAGACTGCAAGAAGCACTAGAAGATTCAGAAGAATGGTTCATTAAATGGAAAATTCAAATAAATAGCAAAAAGAGCCAAGCTATTCTACTACAGAAACGGAGACTTGAAATTAATTCCAACCAACAGATAGATGGAGAAGAGATAAAATGGGAAAATAAGTCAAATATCTGGGAGTTAAAGTAGATAAAGGGCTTACATGGAAAATCCATAAAAAAAGGGAGTGGATAAAACAAACTCAGCAATGAGTAGACTTCACCCACTGCTAGGAAGAAGGAGCCAAATGAACCAAAGCACGAAGCTACGAATGATCAAGTCAATTGCAAGACCCCAACTAACATATGGCTCGGCGGCATAGGGCCATATAAAGAAGATTCAAGCAACAGAAAATAAACTGCTCAGAGCAGCAATGAATATGCCGTGGTTCGTAAGGAACGAACAAATCCACAGAGACTCAGAATGGGAATCTGTCACAGATTTCCCTAAGAAGAAGGCCGAGAAGATATTTGAAAAAGCAAATCAACACCCAAATGATGAGCTGAGAAGACTAGTTGTCTACAACCCCGCAGAAGATGTGGTTAGGATAACCACCTATCACAAAAGACCCAGAGATCAACTACGTAGAAACAGAAATTGAGTAATCTCAATTTGAATTATCCAGAAGATGAGACTTCTCAAATTCATAAGTAACACAATTATCACACGACAAAGATCGTGATAGAAATACGAACAAGAAGAGTCGAAAGGTTAATAGGTAATAAATGCCCGGAATCTAATTGATGTGATGTTATTCACACGAAGTCTCACACTGTTCTATCCATCGGAGATAGTTCGTCCATGAGGATTCCCCCTGACTTAAAAAAAAAACTGAGAGGAAATTTCAGGCGGAAAGTAACTACTGAAGAAATTAGAAAGAGGGCACGTACTTGTATGAGGAATGGTGGGGGACATTTCGAACATGATTTATGAATGAATTTTCTAATGAAATTTCGAGTTTAATTTCAATGAAATAGTATATCATTTAACGAGCCGTAATGTAGGTTATAACCCACGCAGATGAAGTTTGCAGCACGAGCCGAAGGCGAGTGCTGTAATTCATCAAGTGAGTCATGACCATTACCGCAAGTTGAATACTATACTTTATCTACGACTTCAACAATAAATACTGAGATACAAGTCGAGAGAAAGAACTTCATTTACAAATCTTAATAGTTGCCTATAACAATATTTTATTTATATCGATTGTGCTTCTAGGCGATGCTTTATATTTTGTGTTAAGTTCACTAAAATATGCCAAAAAAACATTCTCTGTAAACAATGACTTAAAATTTTTTACTACTACACTAATCTTGAAAATTGTTGTATCAAATCTCAAAACACTTTAAATTTGTTTTGAGATTTTTGGGGCAATAAATTCTGTTTTTCATCCTTTGCAGTCCTGATGGAGTCTGAAAATTAAGGCGAAACGTTGACCATAAATAAAAATCTGTTCTTATACTGTGTTCTCGTTTCCATTAGATCCATTTTCATTCGTGTTAATTATTCCCTAGATTAAATCAATTACCTACCAAAAATTATGATAATGAGAACGAAGTGACGTTATTGTAAAAATGAACTTTGTGGGTGGAATTTGCGGCATTCTTGTTATTCGAAGAAAAAATTTACCATAACCATTTTTGGACAATATACTGATATGTTCAATTGTAATATATTAATATATCAGAATTATTTAAAAAAAAATTTCAGCGATGTATATGGATGGACCACTCATAATAAGAAAAGCTCGAGGACTGTTGTACCAATTCAGACAGTTAAGGGAAATACCGTGCACGCTGGCAGGTCTATGTTCAAGATGTGGTCCTGGTATTTGGGATAGTTCCCACAGTCCAAGAATATACTGCGCTGGACACCAGAAAGGAATGTCTTGCACAATATGTATCAGTTAGAAATTGTTATCGTACATCTTTGTTGAGTACCTATGCATGGAAACTGTGAGAAGTATCGAAATAATAACGTTGAATAGTACAGACTACTTTTTTTATTTGTGTATTTTTTGTATTCTTTCTTATTTTGTGTATAATGCATCACTAAGGTAGAGAAGGTTTCCATTTCACACACAAGTGGAAGGAATTGTTCAAAAGGTTCTTATATTCGTTTGCACATTTGATCATCGAATTCAGGATTAATGAGTTTACTGTCTCTATAAAAACTCTCAAAAGAAATACAAAACTGCTCCTGCTGAATAAAAAGGAAATAATAATTTGTAATACCTTTTCCTATGATTATCCTTCAACCCTTTTTTTTCCTTCCTTTTTAGGGTGTGCTTCTCTCTTATTTTTTCTGATGTCTTAGTGTTAATTCCTAATTTTTAGTGAATACTAAATTTTTGAATTTTTTTTTGACCTCAACAGAATCCAGAACCTTCTCTGGAAATCTGAATACAAGGCCCATTAATTACCTCAATTATTTGAATTTGTTGATAGTTATTTCTTTGTACTCATTTGATGGTGACAAATAAACGTTTGAGGGGCTAGCCGAGTGTGAATTGTCACTGTCCACACAACCACAGATTTATGCACAATACCAAAAAGAGTATGTATAAGTAAGATTTTGAGTTGCTGAATTCAGGTTGGTATTGGGAATAACACTAACCTATAGAGGCCTTGGATTAATGATTTTATCAAACAAATGATTAGGAAATAGGTAGGGTAAACACTACAGTTATTGACACCTTAAGCCAACTGTCCCAATAGAATATAAATAATTTGTTATTTGGGTATGAAATGAAAATATTTCTTTTTCGAGGTTATGTGTTGGTTTATACTCGATTCAAATTAACAACCGAAAGTGGAAAAACCTTTTCAGAAGAAGCTTTAAAACACATCGTTAACATCATGTGTCAATTTTCAGTGATTGACACTGTAAAATCTATTGTTGACACCACCTGATACAGTTATTGACATACTGTTGTCTCTCATATTTTCAATCAGCTGAACAAGGATGTGGATAGGTATAATATATAGTAATGGATCGTTCATTATAAGATTTATTTATAAGTTTTGCATTGAAAAATATTCGAAATGGAAACCTTCTCTATGAAGACATATTTCAATAAACATTAAACATGGAATTTTCATGCACAGGAAATGCATTTAATTATTTAATACCATTTAAATCCAAATTCTTTTTGCAAATAGGACACAAGCCCTGGCAGTTGGTTCTCCAGTAGCCGTTTATAGCAACTTGGTTTTCATTGTTATCACAGATTGTGTCTTCAGATGTACAATCCATGTCCATATTGGACTGTTTCATAACTGTATAAAGGATTCTTCATGAATTTCATCATCAAGCTTTATGTTTGAAATAATTTTTTTTTTATTTTTTTTGGCACTACCGTCTATTCTATCACATAATTTGAGATCTTCTTCATAGGTTAATACAGGGCAAGGTCCGTGATTTGTTGAGCGCTCGTTGGACTTACACCAGGGCTACATCATTTCGTCAAGATGTCTGTATTTTTCGAATCTTGCCGTAAGCACGATAACTTTCGAACGGAACGACCTAGAGACTTTAAATTTTCAGTGTGGTTCAGTTTCCGACTGCCGTAGTTGAGTTGGTTAATGAGCAGAATTCCATCAGGGGTTCCGTAAATATGGCCGTTCGAAATTTTGATCTCCTGATTACTTCTAAACTACTGATTCGATCGAGATGAAATTTCGCACCCAGATGGTGCGAATGACGTGTTCAAGTTACATGCAAAATTTGTCCAAATCGCATGACCAGAAGAAAATAATAACTTTCGAACGGAGGGGCCTAGGGACTAGACATTTTCAGGATAGGTGTGGATCTCGAATATCGCGGTCACGTTTATCAATGACCAAAAGTGGATGTTCAAAGAAATTTTTTTTAGGAAGATTCTACCTACTAGGTAGATGAACGAGCGCTCAAAAGCTCCTGACTACACGTCAGTGCTTTTCATTTTTTCAACAAGTTTTCCACTCAACCAAAAAATTATTGAGAAAGAACGAGGAACGCCATAGGTTTGGGAGGCAAGTTTTCTGGACATTCCTTCTGATTTTACTGCTGATACGGCAGAAATAATAGCATCCTCCGTGTAATTTTTCTTATAATTGCTTCCTTCTTTTGCTTTTGCCATGTTGTTGAGAATGAAGCGTGAAAAATCGATTCAGGGGGTAGGGACAAGAAGAAGGAACTAGTTGAACTTGCAATATAGTTATTGACACGTGGAAATTCAAGAGATTGACACTGGTGTCAACAACTATCTAGAACAAAATTAGATAAAGTTCAATCATTTTTCAATATTCATTAAGAAATTGAGGCCTGAATAGTAGGCAATACGGACTAATTTTGCAAAATTTGAATACGACAGTTATTGACATGGTATGTCAATCGCTTTTCATCCACATATTTTCAAAGGCAATTATTGACACCCACAAAAAAACGCGAAACCTTCAACCAAATAGATTTTAAGTTATGAAAAAGTATTTATTGAAGAGTTTCAATAATTCAAACAAAAATTATGCTTCAGACAAAAATTAGAACAATTAAAAAAATGTTATGAACTTGAGTTAAGTACCTTGAGAAAATGGCAGTATTTTTCTAATTGCAATGATCGTCAGCACGCTGCACATTGATAAATATATGGTGAATTAGGAATGCAAACCTAACCCAAATTAATACTAACAGTCCAAACTTGAAAAATTGAAATATTTTTTTCAAAGCTCCATGTTTTTAAGGCCTCCATCCAATTCTTATAATTCAAATATGAAAATGAGGGTGTCAATCACTGATAGGGTGTCAACAACTGTACCTTTTACCCTAATTGTATTAATCTTGAATGTTTATTGATTAGTTCTGAATTCTGAGTATTTCTTCAGTCTTGTGCTATTAAAATGACTGGAATTGATCAAGATATCTCGCGCCTAAAAACAAGGGGACGTGAGGCAGGGTTACGGCGAGGTTTTCATAGATTCAGCAGATATTGCCGGTAGTGTTTCAGGTGAACTATAATTTACCCACCTAATGAATGGGTCTTGAAACTTCAGATTTTTTTCAGCACATTTTTTATCACACTAGTAACAGTGAGATCATTTGCAATATACAGCGTGTTTCATTGGTAACTGTACATACGTTAACCTGAGGTAGAGCTACCCTAGACGAGTCCAAAAAAATCCATATGTGATAGGTCTAATCAACTTCATAGCCTAAATACAGGGTGATTTATGTATTCATCAATATTTTCAATTGCTTATAACTTTTGAACCATCCAGTATAATCAATTGATACTTGGAGGGTGAAACACACTTCCATGGATGTATCAATTCATTTTTGAATCGATCAGAAAATCCAGGTCCGTATCAGAAAAATATGGCCCTTTTCGCAAGCTGAGATTCAACACCCTGTATGAAGGAATATTGGAATTTGATTAGAATATTCGGAAAGAGCAGAAATTTTTTGATGGGGATCAGTAGATTTCACGACGTTTGACCCATCAAACATTTTGTCTAAAGATTTAATTCGATAGTGAAATTTCACTTACTTCAGAATATTGTCGTACATTGAGATTGAATTCGAAAAATTTTGGGTTGGACTGATGAAATATTTGTATTTTTCTTATACTCTAATGAATAATTTCAAGAATTCTTCAGAAAAATATTGATTTTGATTAAGTCATGCAAAATGATCAACAGTCAGTTAATAAATAAACAAATGAGTAAACAAGTAAAACATTCGAAAGAAATCATAAAAGTTGCTCGAAAGTTCCACTGTTTTGCTCGATGTACATTCTTGCTCTTTTCAAATTACGTCTTATAGCTTTTTGATCATTTCTGGATCACTACGGATCTTATTGCAGGCAATTCGATTCGTTGTAGGAGAATATATTCACTTTCAATCTCAGACGCATATTCTGAAGATTTCAAATAACCCTGAACGAAATAATCGATAGGATAAAAATCTGGTGATCTAGGGAGCCATGCTTGCGGTCCACCTCTGCCTATCCACATATTAGGAATGTGCTGATCCAGAAAGTTCCTAACAAAAGCTCTAAAATGGAGGGAGCCCCATTATGGAAATACATTCTTGCAATGTTGGTACCGTCGAGTAGTAAAGGCAGATGATTTCGAAGGAAATCCAAATAAATATCACCAGTAAGACGTCTTGGCAGAATGTGAGGCCAAATCCATTAATTGAAAATTTGTACTGGGATTTCATGTGTCTGACTGTGTGGATTTCCTTCCGCCCATGAGGAGCCATATTTCCGAGGGATGGAGTCTTCAGTTTGGGGAATTTGCATCGATGGGCTAAATAAAATCCACATGCAGTCTTGTTTACTCATTTGTTTAGTTATTTTTTCACCATTGATCATTTTGAATAAATTATTCGAAATCAATATTTTTCTGAAAAATTCTTGAAATTATTCATTAGAATATGAAAAAACTATGAATATTCCATCAGTCCAACACACAATTTTTCGAATTCAATCTCAATGTACGACATTATTGTGAAGTGAGTGGAATTTTACTATCCAATTAAATCTTTAGACAAAAATTTGGATGGATCAAACGTCGTGCGGGACACTGAAATCTACTGATACCCATCGAAAATTTTCTACTCTTTCCGAATATTCTAATGAAATTCCAATATTCCTTCATATAGGGTGTTGAATCTCAGCTTGCGAAAAGGGCCATATTTTTCTGATACGGACATGGATTTTCTGATCAATTCAAAGATGAATCGATTCACCCATGGAAGTGTGTTTTACGTTCCAAATATCAATCCATTATACTGAATAGTTCAAAAGTTATAAGCAATTGAAAATATTGATGAATTCATAAATCACTCTGTATCTCGGCTATGAAGTTAATTAGACCTATCACATATAGGTTTTTTGGACTCGTCTACCTCAGGTTAACGTATGTACATTTACTAATGAAACACCCTGTAGAATGTTTTTCTTTCTAGGTACTGATTTGTCACATTTTTCGTTAGGATATTTCAATAAACGTGTTATTATTGTTATTTTTATTATTATCCGATGAATTTTTGTGAAAAAAGGAGGCAAGTCAGTGCAGCCTGAAATTAACAAAAAAGTTGATTCTGAATAATCAAAAATATTTATGTACTGTCAAGATGTCAACTTTTTGCCACTTTTCATTGATTTTATACTAAGTTTAAAACCTAAATAACAATCGTTTATTTGTTCCTAACCTTAATCAATATCGAGCATACAAGTGTTGCTGAAGTAAGCATAATTATTTATTTACGGGATCAACCCCATTACAAAATTATATAAGTAACATTCAACAATTCCTCTTGATTCTCAAATGAACCGATTTTATATGGCTTTCGAGATGGCCCTTTCAAACTGAAGCATAATCACATAAGTGACACCTATGTTCCTTCTCATTCAAATGAATTGATTTTATATGCCTTTTAAGGTCACTCTTTCGAGCTGCAGCATGATCACATAAGTGACACTTATGTTCCTTCATATTCAAATGTACTGAATCTATATGCCTTTTGAGATGGTTCTTTTGAACTGAAGCAAAATCACATAAGTGACACTTATGTTCGTTTATATTCAAATGCACTGATTTTAAATGCATTTTGAGGTTACCTGTGTAAGATGAAGCATACTCACATAAGTGACACTTATGTTCCTTCTTATTTGAGTGAATTGATTTTATATGCGTTTCAAGGTCACTCTTTCGAGCTGCAGCATGATCACATAAGTGACACTCATGTTCCCTCATATTTAAATGCACTGATTTCATATGGATTTTGAGGTTACCCGTGCGAGATGAAGCATACTCACATAAGTGACACTTATGATCGTTCATTTTCAAATGAACTGATTTTATATGGGCTTTGAGAATACTTTTCTGAATTGCAGCGTAATCGCATAAGTGGCATTTATGTTCCTTCAAATTCAAATGGACTGATTTTATATGGTTTCTGAGATTCCTCTTCAAAACTGCAGCATAATCACAGAAGTGACACTTATGTTCCTTCACATTCAAATGGACTGATTTTATATGGTTTTTGAGATTGATCATCAAAACTGTAGCATAATCACATAAGTGACACTTATTTTTCTTTATTTTTAAATGGACAGAGTTTATATGCGTTTTGAGATCAGTCTTCCGTGCGAATTCATAATCACATAAGTGACACTTATTTTCCTTGATTTTTAAATGGACCGAATTAATATGTGTTTTAAGATTAGACTGTGAAACTGCAACATAATCACATAGGTGACACTTATGTTTCTTCAAATTTCTATGAAGGGAATGATTGTGGTGTTTGAGATCACTCTCCTGTTTTGCTGCGTTAGCAAGTGAATTATTCCTACTTTCCTGTCCTTCAATGAAATTCGGGGTCGCTTCCATTTCGAATTCAGAATATAATGTTTCTTCGTCCATCTTCAGTAATCCACTCCTCTCGTGTACCCCATTTTCATCTATGAATTGTTCGGTGATGTCCACATCTTCGATCTTCAAACTTTCAGGGGTCCCTTCGTCAGCTGAATACTGAGCACTAGAACAGATCAAACAGTTGCGAAAAATATTTTTGGGTACAGATATTGAGTCACCTCATTATGACAATTGAAAACCTTAAGGAATCTTTTCCCGATTGAAATCATCCCAAAAATGTGAAGATCTTACACTAAAAGTTTTGGAAAGTAATATAAACAGAGTTACAAATTTCAGTTGAATAAATTAAATGAAATAGTTTTTGAACAAAGTAGATTGTTGTGGAACTCAGGAAGAAAGTGAGGGTTATGTACGAAAGTATTAGAAAAATTCAGGCGAATAAAATGACAGTAAATACTCACTCATATTCATTTGATGATTCTCTAGATTCATGAACATACTGTTCAACTGTTCCCATCTTTTTCTTCACATAATTATACTTAGGTCTCTCAGCTGAATCTAGGGTGGAAACAGGAGATTCAGATTTGTCTGCCATTGTCGAAAGTATAAAACCCAGAGGCTCTGGAAATAAAGTATGATGGAGAATTTCCAGGACGCAATGACAATTAGTACATTGCAGAGTGCTCTTACACTTAAAAACTACAACTAAAGGAAAAAAAAAATTGATTATTAATATCTCTTGAAATTTTCGATATCGATCTTTTTAGAAGTTCCATGTTTCTACGAAAAACTTACCCTCCTTTCAATATCACTTCATGGTGTAAATCTAAATCTCCATTCAGGATCAGCAGGATTATTATTAATGATCAAAATTGTATACTCATCCGACGCTCTACCAAATATCGACAATACTGTCCCTCTGTGGAATAACCTAATTTTTGTTTACATCCATAGAACACAAAGATTTTTTTTGTATATCCTTCTGTGGACATTAGGCGCTTTTAAGTTGTGAGAGATAATTCGAATCTATGAGACATGATCCCCCAACATAAGGGCCATGTAGAATGTAGAGTTCTTCAGCGATTGACCTCTCGTGGGGTACAGACGTATTGTGAAGTGCGCATGTGTGCCAAGTGAGTTGAAGCTAAAGAATTTCAGTACATTGTGTTGAGTCCAGGTCAAACGATCGTTGGTTCCGCAATGGAGAAATATATGGAACAAATGTGGTCAATGGCCCAAGTTTTAGCCGAAAACGATTACGATATCGACGAATTCTTTCTCAGAATTTCAAAGAGCCTGAAAGAAGCGAAGAAAATAGAGAAGACGACACGCCAACAGTACGAAGAAGAAGATCAATTTGAAGATGGCCAACCAGCATCAAAAAAAGTGAAGAAAACAAAAACGACAAGTGAAAATAAGAAGGTACCCGAAAATGAAATATTAATATCAAATCGATATGAAATTCTGAGCGACGATGAAATAATGGACACCGATGATGTTGAAAAACTTAAAGATGAAGAAATTAAAGTGATGAACAAGACTGTAACTGCGAATAACCAGACCGAGCCTCAGAAGAAGATTTTTATTTTTTTTTATTTTTTTTTATTTACGGACGAATGGGATAGAAAGCTAGAGAATATAGACACTGAGAACCGATCGTTATGGCAAATGGCGTCAGCTTTAACCGGGAAAAAAACGAAAACTAAGATTCCAAGACTAGAAAAAGGAAGCCAGACCGCAATAACAAGTGAGGAAAAAGCAGAAATGTTCGCCGACTCACTAGAACAACAGTTTAAGCCTAATCCGAAGAACAACGACGACATGTTCAACAAGTCAGTAGAAACAATAGGAAATACACCGGCCACCGATCTCGATGGGACAGAAGAAGAAACGGATGAACTCATAAAAAATGAAATAAAAGAAATTATTGCACAACTCAAAAATAGAAAAGCCCCCGGAATCGACGGAATTCAAAATCAGGCTCTCAAGAATATACCAGACGAAGCACTAGAAGAAATTGCAGAAATAGCCAGGGCTATTCTACGAACAGGATACTACCCTAACAAATGGAAGACATCGGACACGATACTGATATGGAAGAAAGGAAAAAAGGGCAAAAACGACCCAACTAACTACAGACCAATAAGCTTACTTCCGGCACTGAGCAAAGTGATAGAGAAGCTGGTATACAGAAGACTAGCAGAATTTGTTATTGCCAAGAAGATAATTCCTGACCATCAGTTTGGTTTCTGGACTGAACATTCGACGGTACACCAACTCATCAGAATAACAGAAGACATAAAAGAAAAATTAAACCTATCTACAGACACCGGAGCTGTTTTCCTGGATATTGAAAAAGCATTTGATAAAATGTGGCACCAAGGTCTGATATACAAGATGAAGATGTGGAAGTTTCCAGCCAAACTGACGGGATTGATACAATCATACCTGAACAAAAGAAAATTCAAAGTTAACATAGATGGTACGAGGTCTACAACCAGAAAAATTGAAGCCGGCGTACCGCAGGGATCGGTCCTAGGACCGTTGTTGTTCAACATATATATGTCGGACATACCAAAGATGACAAGATGCAAGATTGCCCAGTTCGCAGATGACACTGCTGTCTATTACTCCAGCAGAATGAGGAAATCCATAACGAAGCTAGAAGATAGACTTAGACAAACTTATGAGCTATTTCAAGAAATGGAGGTTCAAGATAAATACGAAGAAAACCGTTGCCATATACTTCGGCGGCACAAATATGAAGAAGGAAAAAGCAGGAAACGTCATGATAGAACGAAAAAATTGTCAATAAACCAGTATCAAAGTAAAGCCTTTCAATTAACACACAAACAATATCACATGGCGCAGTCGTGACTCGCATAGGTTTCGTCAATAATAAATTTTAATTTAAAATTGTAAGTGAAAAGAGATCTAGAATATGGAAAATATAAAATGCCCGGCTGAGATGAAACTGAACGACGATCCAGCAGATGAATGGAAATTCTTCAAACAAAAATTTGAAATTTATTTAACTGCCACAAAAGCAAGAGATGAAGAAGATGAATATAAGACTATGTTGCTATTTTTCAATTGGAGATAAAGCTCTCAAAATCTACAATACTTTCGTATTCGGGAAGACCGAGGATATAGAAAAATTTGACAAGGTTATTAAAAAATTAATTAAAAACATAACATACGAGCCATACATTTTAATTCTGGTGGGCTAAACCAAAACGATGGTGTTGTTGCGTTTGTGAAGTCGGATGTTTAGTTCGCATAGTGTGGTTGAACTCCTACTGCTGCTGCCTACAGGTCACCAGCTACTGGTGTTTTGTCTTTTGTCGAGGAGTTGAACCTGATGAAGGACGAGAGGGAGGGGTCGTCTGATTATGGTATGTTCGTTGGAGATATAAATATTGACTCAACGGTAAATTGCAAGGGAGGCAAATATTACTTGGACAACCTAAGTGAGCATGGCTACATATCTGCCATAAATACACCTACAAGAAAATGGTTCTTGCACATGTCTAGACCATATATTCATCAGGTCAATTGATCAGACCTATGATTGTGTGTTGCCAATAACATTTGAAACGGATATAACAGATCACTTCACGGTTATGGTGCAGATCATGGTGCCACAGGACGAGGATAAGAAGCGTAGATCTGTGAGCTATTTCCAGAGAATCGATGAAAAAGTGTTCATGGAGAAATTGGGGTCTGTTATCTGGGATGAAGTTTTACCAAGGGGTGGTGATTTGGACTCCGAAACGAATGCGTTCATAGGTATAATAGAAGCAAATTCAAGACACTGTACGAGGTATGTGAGGGTAAATAGTAACCATAGAAAACGGAAAAAATGGATAACTGTTTCTTTAATTAATTCCATAAACAAAAAAAATGCTATGTACCGTAAGCTGAAGAAACATCAGGGAAACCAAATTTTAATGAAGGAATACGTTGAATACAAGAAAATACTTGAAAAATTAATCGAGAAAGCTGAAACAACCTGTTACCGTGGTTGTATTGCGACTGAAAAACATGACTCTCGAAAATTGTGGCAGACTGTGAATGAGGTATTGACGAGTCCGGAGCCTCCCATTATGACTTCCATAAGAGATCAAAGCAGTCAAAATATAAGTGATCCTTTCGAAATCGCAAAGTGTTTCAATGAATATTTCGTTAGTGTCGGGGAGAGACTGGCCAATCAAATACCACAAAATTCAAATTAGGATGAGAAGAAGACTGTTTGCGATCACTCAATTTTTTTGAACCCGGCAACGGAGATGGAAATCAAGGGGATTATTTCGGAACTCAAAAATAAAAGGGAACCTGGATGCGATAATCTCAGAGTGGAAACACTCAAACTTGTGTCGGATAACATATCTGCCCTACTTACCAACATTATCAACAGATCTTTGCAGGAGGGATACTTTCCATTGGCTTTCAGGACCGCAATAGTTACACCAATTTATAAAGATGGAGATAGAAACGATTTGGCTAGTTATAGACCGATTTCTCTGATAACAAATTTAGAGAATTCAGAATTCAGAGAAGATTGAATTCCTTTCTTGAGAAGCATAATTTGTTGTCACCATTACAGTACGGCTTTCGTGAGGGTATGTCTGCACAAGACCCGATCAGAATACTTACCCAGAATATATATACAAGAGTTTAGATTCCTCCCACCCATCGATTGGATTATTTGTGGATCTTACGAAAGCTTTCGATACTGTTGACCACTTGAAGTTGTTGGATGCGCTGAACGATATGGGAATGAGGGCAGCGGCTCATGATCTGTTTAAGAGTTACCTGGTTGTTAGGAAACAAAAAGTAAAAATTGGAGATATTGTCGGTGAAGAAAAGACACCCCATAACATGTGGTGTACCCCAGGGAACTGTATTGGGACCAATCCCATTTAACATCTATATCAGGCATGGGCAACCTTTTTCTGCTGAGGGCCAAATAAAAATTTTTTTGTAGACTACGGGCCGAATAGAAATTTCTAGCAGTAAAAAATAAAGAAAAAAAAAATGAAACTTATTCAACAAACCTAACCTAACGTTACTTTCAATAGGATAAACGAAAAAACTGAACTGATATAATTCAACAACTAATGAGACACCTGGGATTGCGATTCTTTCACGGGAACATCAATATCAGGTGGGACTGATGTTGTTGCTACACGTAATTCGAATCCATAATCCTTGATCGGTTCTTTGATTTTGTGATATTCATTTTTGAGAAAAATTGCTCACAGCAATGAGTACTGCCGAAAAGAGACATAAATCGACATATGAAATTGAGTAAATGTGGATATTTGTCTTTAGAAACATATTTCACATAAAAGTCTTGTGAAGGTAACTCACGACACAGCTTTTTCAGAACATCGTCCGCTTGTAACTCAATTAATTCCATCTAGAGTAACATTTCCACTCGCTCCACATCTACTTCGAACGGAGACATGAACAGTTGGAATTGAAGCTCGCGTGAACGGAAATCCTCGAATCTTGATGTAAATTCATTGTTTAATGAATCCAATTCCGGTGCTAGGGCATTTTTGTCGAAATTTGTATGAGTAGCAAGGGTAAGAAAATGATATGTATTTCCCTTGAGAATTTTATTTTCCCACAACCGAAGTTTGCACTTGATGTGAGTGAATAGCTCATGAGCAAATTGTCCTTGTTTCAGCATATTCACATTCAATTCATTTAAGTAAGTAGTAACATCAACCAAAAATGCCAAATCAGATAACCATATGTCATCCCCCAATGGCTGGACCATATCTAATTTTCCTTTCATTTCCATGAAAGTTTTCACTTCCTCTCTCAGTTCATAAAATCTTTTCAACATTTTGCCCTTACTGAGCCAGCGAACTTCACAATGGAAAATAATATCTCCATATTCTTTTTCCAAGTCCTGAAGGAATTGCCGGAACTGGCGATGATTCAAATCTCTTGATTTGATAAAATTCACGCACGAAACAACTGTCTCCATTACATGCTTAAATTTTAACGATTTTGCACAAAGGTTTTCTTGATGGAGAATACAGTGGAATGTGATCAGATCATCAATGCCAATATTTCTACGTGATAATTCTAATTTTATTTTAGCAACTACCCCCACACTTTTCCCTACCATCGCAGGAGCCCCATCTGTAGTGACACCACTCAACTTTGACCAGTTCAGTTTGAAAACTTCAAAAACAGTAATTATTTCTTCAAAAATATCTTCACCCCACGTAGTGTCTTTCATTGGCCTTAGCGCAAACAAGTCTTCTGTTATTTTGAAATTTTGATCAACTGCACGAATAAATATTGCTAACTGTGCTGTATCAGTGATATCAGTGCTTTCATCCAATGCTATGGAAAAAGCAACAGATGTTTCCACCACTTTTTCAAGAGCTACTTTTATATTTTCAGCCATTGCGTCTATTCGCCTTGTGACTGTTCTTCTTGATAGACTAACTTCTGCAAACTTTTTCTTTTTTTCTGGACATAAAATATCCGCGAGTTCCATAAAGCACTCTTTCACAAATTCACCTTCTGAAAATGGTTTCGAGTATTCCGCTACTTTCTTACTAACAACATAACTTGCCCGAACGATATCTTCAGTTTCTTCACTACGTTTCACAAAGATATTCTGTTGTCCAACCAATTTTTTTTTCAACTTTTCTATTTTTTCATTCTTAAGTTGTCCTGTCAAACTTCCGTATTTTTGAAAATGTTTGGTAGTATAATGTCTCTTCAAATTATATTTTTTCCAAACTGCTACGGCCTCATTACATATAAGGCAAATTGGCTTGTCCTTATAACAAACAAAGAAATATTCTTGGGTCCATTTCTCCTGGAAAGTACGACGTTCTTGATTGATCTTTCTGTATTTAGATGTTGAAGGTCCAGACATTTCAAGTAATAAACTTTTCAGAACATAACAAATATTATAACAATACCATATATTGCGCATCCGCAAACTGATCAGGTTAATAGACGGGTGATAAACACCAAGCACGGGTATTTCCCCGTAAGAGTATGACGGGCAGCCTAAGCTTACCTCATAGTCCTGAATCACAGAAGACGTCCGTGCTCCCTGAATAGAGTCCCTCCGTCGAACGTCAGATATCGCATACACGCGGAAATGTTCGAAGAAGCCGCTAGAGGTCGCATGCTGCGAATGAAAATTTGAATATTATTTGTTCTGGTATCTTTATAGAGCAAATTTGGGGGGTTCGTCGAGTGTGAAAAAATTCGTTGGCGGGCCAAGGGAATTCTATTCGCGGGCCGTAGGTTGCACATGCCTGATCTATATGAATTATATTTTTCTATTAGATATCAATTCCAAGATTTTCGGTTTTGCCGACGACACTGTGTTGTTCTGTGAAGATAAAAACTGGTTTGATTTGAAGCGTAAACTTGAAGCCGATATAAGTAAATTGAAGGCGTTCTTCGATCACAGACTCCTGTCAATCAACCTGAAAAAGACATACTACGTGCCGTTCAGTAGCTACAATATTTCCTTGCCATCGTTTGAGTTATCGTTCAATAATATGGGAGTCATCAAACCCACCAATAAGATCAAATACCTTGGGATTATCTTGGACAACCACTTAAGATGGAACTACCACATAGAATATGTTGTGAAGAAGCTGAGGTGTATATTGTATAAGTTCAGACGAATAGTGAACATCCTTGATTTCCAACAGATGATTATTATATACAAGAGTTTAGTGGAGACCCACCTAAACTATGGAATTATTGGCTGGGGTGGTGTGGCTAGGACTCACCTGCATTCTCTAGAGGTGGTACAAAAACGTTTCCTCAGAATAATCTTGAAAAAAATTGAGAAAAGCACTGCCGTGAAGGCAAGAGCTTTTGAGCGCCCGTACATGCACCTTGTAGGTAGATTCGCATTTTCCAGTTTTAGAAATCAATTGAAGGAATTTTCGACAGCTGCCAAAAAAATGTTGAAACTTAGGCGAAACTCCAGACTTCATGTCAGTGCTGATCAATTTTTTTTTCGATAATTCGCTAGAATTTTCGGTATCTATGGTCTTGGTGATGCGATCTGGATACAATTTTGCACGTAGTTTAAATACATTATTCCTCAGCTAGGTGCAAAATTTCATCGATATTCGCGATCCAAACCCACCCGGAAAATTTCAAGTTCCTAGGCCTTTCCGTTCAAAAGTTACAATTTTCTATGGTTTCTATGGTTCTGGTCATGCGATCTGGACAAAATATTGCTTCAATATATCATTCTCGATTAAAATACAAAATTTCATCTCGATCGAATCCGTAGTTCCGAAATTATCGAGAAAACAAAATTTCAAACGACCGTATTCACGGAACCTTTAGGCCTTTCCGTTCGAAAGTTATGATTTTCTATGGTTTCTATGGTTCTGGTCATGTAATCTGGAGAAATGTAGCTTGAATATATCATTCTCCATTAGTATACAAAATTTCGTCACAATCGAATCTGTAGTTTTGAAATTATCAAGAAAACTAAATTTCAAACGACCATATTTACGGAACCCCTAGTATAATTTTGCTCATAGGTGAACGTGATCACGACATTCGAGATCCACACCTATCCTGAAAATTTCAAGTCCCTAGGCGTTTCCGTTCCAAAGTTACAGTTTTCTATGGTTTCTATGGTTCTGGTCATGCGATCTGGACAAACTTTCACATGTAGCTTGAACACCTCATTCTTCATTCGAGTGCAAAATTTCATCTCAATCAAATCTGTAGTTTTCAAGTAATCAGGGGAACAAAACTTTGAACGGCCATATTTACGGAACCCCTGGTGGAATTTGGCCCATTAACGAACTTAACCGAGGCATTTGGGATCTGAACCTACACTGAAAATTTCAAGTCTCTGGGTTGATCCGTTCGAGAGTTATCGTGCTTACGGCATGACGGACAGACTCGAATTTTCCGACGGATTCGTCATCAGTGAGTCGAACATAGTCGATTGAGACCATTTTCGGCTCAAAATTCGAAAAATACAGACATCGTGACGAAATGATACACCCCTCGTGTGAGTTGTACGAGCGCTCAAAAATTACGAAAAGCACTGCCGTGAAGGCAGGAACTTTTGAACGCTCGTACATGCACCTTGTAGGTAGATTCGCATTTTCCAGTTTTAGAAATCAATTGAAGGAATTTTCGACAGCTGTCAAAAAAATTCTGAAACTTAGGCGAAACTCCAGACTTCATGTCAGTGCTTCAGCTGATCAATTTTTTTTTCGATAATTCGCTAGAATTTTCTACGGTATCTATAGTCTTGGTGATGCGATCTGGACAAAATTTTGCACGTAGTTTGAATACATTATTCCTCAGCTAGGTGCATAATTTCATTCTAATCCGATCAGTAGTTTCGAAACTATCAGGGAAATAATATTTTGAACGGCCATATTTACGGAACCTCTAGTCTAATTTTGCTCATTGATGAACGTGACCGCGATATTCGCGATCCAAACCCACCCTACAAATTTCAAGTTTCTAGGCCTTTCCGTTCAAAAGTTACGATTTTCTATGGTTTCTATGATTCTGGTCATGCGATCTGGACAAAATATTGCTTTAATATATCATTCTCGATTATAATACAAAATTTCATCTCGATCGAATCCGTAGTTTCGAAATTATCGAGAAAACAAAATTTCAAACGACCATATTTACGGAACCCCTAGACAAATGTTGCTCATAGATGAACGTGATCACGACATTCGAGATCCACACCTATCCTGAAAATTTCAAGTCCCTAGGCGTTTCCGTTCAAAAGTTACAATTTTCTATGGTTTCTATGGTTCTGGTCATGCGATCTGGACAAAATTCCACATGTAGCTTGAACACCTCATTTCTCATTCTCCATTAGAGTGCAAAATGTCATCTCGATCAAATCAGTAGTAATCAGGGAAACAAAACTTTGAACGGCCATATTTACGGAATCCCTGGTGGAATTTGGCCCATTAGGCCAAGTCGAGGCATTCGGGAACTGAACCCACACTGAAAATTTCAAGTCTCTAGGTTGTTCCGTTCGAGAGTTATCGTGCTTACAGCCGGACGGACGGACAGACTCGAATTTTCAGAAGGATTCGTCATCAGTGAGTCGAACATAGTCAATTGAGACCATTTTCGGCTCAAAATTCAAAAAATACAGACATCGTGACGAAATTATATAGCCCTCGTGTAAGTAGTACGAGCGCTCAATGAGTATCTTACAGTAACTATTGATGCTTTTATATTTATTGTTTGTGTTTTTTGTTTATATTGTTGCCGATTTTAACGTGTTGACATGATTCTTTTTTAAACCAAATTTTTTCAATACCTATTTCATTTTATTTTATACTAGCAGACCCGGCCACGCGTTGCTGTGGCTTAAGTATTGGATTATTATTAACCCTAACCTAAACTTAACCTTACCCAACCCTCAACCTTTCCCAACCCTTACCCTTACCATAACCCTTACCCTTATCCTCAGCCTTATTTATGGGTCTCAAAAGAATTTTCATATTCGTAGGTAGGTATATGTTATGATCAATGTGTGAGATGTTCGATATAGGAAAAAAATACCTCAAAAGTTGTATTGAAACCTCCTCCCTCAATTATGTTCGAACCAAATGATGTCATGGAATGTTCAGATAGAGGTTCTTGTCCTGAAAGAAACGAATCCAAAGGTTCGAGTGGCGTTGTCAGTTGTTGCAGTTTGATTGTTCCATTCAAACAACATAATCCTGGGGGTTCATTTTGATATCTCAGAGCATTGCAGTATTGCCAAAAGACACCAATATATTGCTAGCATAATCAACTTTGGGATCACATCTTAATGCCAAACGCTCAAAGTTGATCATTTCATTGGATTCTATTTTTGTTGTATCTTGCTTGAGATCGATGATATCGATTCTTCCGGAGCTGGGGCAGATCTTGATTGAGAACCTCTCATTCTGTTTGCTCATTGTCTCAATCATTACGAACTCGCCCACAACACAACGATATACAGGGTCTTTCACGAGGAACCTCACCCATATTTATACGGGAAACTACTGAACGTATTTTCATGAAATTCAGCACTTATAAGTATTTCACGATGCTGATGAAATCTAAAATATTTTCAAGGCATGAGCACCTCCGGTTTTTCCGGAAATGACGTCAACTTCCGTTTTTCAAATTAGAACACCATTTTTTTATTGCAGAAATAGATTCCTTAGAAAATTTCAAGTTATTTTGATGTAACATTTTTCAGTTTTGGTTGGAAAATTCTCTAAGAGCGGGAAAATTCGAAAAAAAAATCGAAAATAGAGCTCCGCTGAAACAAGAATAACTTCGAGGTTTTTGGATGGAAAATTTTCATTTTTGAGATTTTTCAAGATGTAAGATTGATGTATCCACTTTAAAAATCGAAATCGCGATTCATGATACAGGGGGTGAAAAAATCGCTTTCAAAGTTAGGGATGACAAAATCGTGAAAAATCAATTTTTTCAAATTAGAACCCCATTTTTTTATGGCAGATATTGAATCTACGTTAAAAAATAATGTGAGTGTATGCATCACACCCTTGCCCTAAAATGGATATTTTCTGAGTTATTCACAAAAAACTGTTTTTCGTCTTGAATTTTCAGCTATTTCTTTTCCCTTCACGCCAAAGAGATGAAATTTTCAGGAACTGTTACTTAAACCATGTTTTAGATTTTACTACCCTAATATGCGAGAGGAAAAAGTTACAGGTTGTTCCTAAATAGATGGCGAATTTGGATTCGAATTTGTATCGGAAACCTCTTTATTTCAACTAATCGGCTCAATTTGGTTTTTAAACACTTTTGCAGATCTCTTCCTCCCGATGAAATAAGAAGAGCAACGCACGAAGCATTCCTGAGACGTATAAATAAATGTCTAGAAATTAACGGTCAAAACTTTGAGCATCTTCTCTAGTTATAACTGCGAGAGTTTGCCATGGTTCTCCTAATAGTAACTTGAAGTCGGTTTCAAGAAGGGGTGAAAAATCTACAGCATGGTTCAAATAACAGTTCCTGAAAATTTCATCTTTTTGGCGTGAAGGGAAAAGAAATAGCTGAAAATTCAAGACGAAAAACAGTTTTTTGTGAATAACTCAGAAAATATCCATTTTAGGGCAAGGGTGTGATGCATACACTAACATTATTTTTTAACGTAGATTCAATATCTGCCATAAAAAAATGGGGTTCTAATTTGAAAAAATTGATTTTTCACGATTTTGTCATCCCTAACTTTGAAAGCGATTTTTTCACCCCCTGTATCATGAATCGCGATTTCGATTTTTAGAGTGGATACATCAATCCTACATCTTAAAAATCCCAAAAATGAAAATTTTCCATCCAAAAACCTCGAAGTTATTCTTGTTTCAGCGGAGCTCTATTTTCGATTTTTTTTTCGAATTTTCGCGCTCAGAGAGAATTTTCCAACCAAAACTGAAAAATGTTACATCAAAATAACTTGAAATTTTCTAAGGAATCTATTTCTGCAATAAAAAAATGGTGTTCTAATTTGAAAAACGGAAGTTGACGTCATTTCCGGAAAAACCGGAGGTGCTCATGCCTTGAAAATATTTTAGATTTCATCAGCATCGTGAAATACTTATAAGTGCTGAATTTCATGAAAATACGTTCAGTAGTTTCCCGTATAAATATGGGTGAGGTTCCTCGTGAAAGACCCTGTATATCGAACACAGTGATAAACTTCTAAGCAATTTAATAAATAATAAACTTCACTCACCCAAGTGTCAAAATTCTCATGAAAAATAAGTAATCTATGATTGTTCGCTTGGTCGGAGGAAAAAGCCTTTTTTCTTTTCCGTACGGTTTTTTCGGGGATATTTCGTTGCTTAAAGTTTGTCGTGATAATAATGAACACAACTAAAAAAGAATTATCGAATTTGGTGCAGTCGTTCGAACGTGATGATTTTTCATACATAAACCATAGATCCTCTTTTATCAATATAGATTACACTCACACACGAGCAGACCTCTGCTTCGTGAGTATATTTTTGTTCACTGTGAAATTATTTCGTTGTTCATTGGAAATCTTATATTGTATGTATATGTATATGTATATGGAGTGAATAAAATTATTATTATACATATTTTTCAGTAGAGATATGAAGGAATACGAAACAGTGGATCAATATATAACAATATTGAAAGAACTGGGTGAAACCTGTGATTTCGAAAATTCGAAGGAAAGTTTAATAAAGGATAGACAAGTGCTAGGAATAAGAGATAAAAACGTCAAAGAAAGATTACTACGTACGAAAAAACTCGACCTAAACAAAGAGATCGAGATTGTGAAGACCACGGAGATAAGCCGCAACCAGCTGGAGGTATTGTGTTCCGAGAAACAATCCAAAGCCCCCTTCACACTCATGCCGCGAATAACGGCAAGAATTCTTGCCGCGAATCTTGGCGTGAACTTCGCGTGTAAATAAGCCATCTACTCTCACAGGAATATTCGCAGTTTGGTTCGCGCTCTCAACGAGAATGGAAGACGAGGTGGCTGTTGCTTCTGCTCTGGCGCTTTGCGCTGTTGCCTATTTCAATTATGCCTGTATCAAAGATTAGAATCATAGGAAAAAGAAATGTAAAAAGAGAAGATGGTAGATGACGAAGATATATTGAAATGTTTTCGCATTGATATGAACGAAGAGAGAATGTCAACCCCCGCACCCCCAAAAGAGGCCCCCATAGAACAACCCGGAAGGAGTATTATAGCTGCAGGAGAGCCAGCTAAGAAAATGACATATACTGCAGCGCTGCAAAAAGTGAATCGCCCAGTAGAAGCTTCTTCTGCACCCGCAGAAGAAATTGGAGTCTTTATTCCAATTGAGCCGAGGAAAGAAAAGGTCCCACCAGTGACCTTGAAGGGCACTGCCGACTGGACTCAAATGTCGAGAGAAATGCAAGCGAAAGGCATTAAATATCAAAGAGCGACCACAGTAAGGGACGACATTCGTGTTGTACCTCAATCCCCCGATGACCACAGGAAGATGACGAAATTCCTCGAGTCAAAGGGAAAAGAATTCTACACGCTCCAAAGAGAAGAAGAAAAGAAAATCTACGCGGTGGTACGATATCTACCACTAGACGCAGATATTACCATCATCACCGAAGACTTAGCCGAGCAAGGCGTTACCGACGCGGATGTCATAAGGATGACATCCAACAAAACCAAGAAGGCAATACCCTTATTTTTGGTGAAAACCCAAAATAAGAAGGTGTTCGAAGTGAAACAGCTCTACGGTATAAATTGTGTAGTAGAGCCGAAGAAAAAGAGCATTGGACCTGGCCAATGTCATAGATGTCAACGTTACGGACATGCGCAAAGTAAATGCACATTCCCATGGAGATGTGTTAAATGCTCTGGAGCGCACAATAGTAAAGATTGTACGCTAACAAGAGAAAACGAGGAGAGAAATGCTACCTGTGCGCTCTGCGGAAAAACAGGTCACCCAGCCAGCTACAAAGGATGTAGCGAGTGGAAACTGGTGACCAAAAAGAAGACTGCGACCAAAGCAAGAAAAGAAGAAGAGAAAAAGATGCCTACTGTCCAACAAGAACAGAAGGAAGAAGATAAGAAGAAGAAAACGCTACCACTCAAACAAGAGCAGAAGAAAGAAGCCCCAAAAAATGGAAAATCCAAGAAAAGCAGCCAAAAGAAGAAAGAAGAGACCAACAAGAAAGGACCCGAAACCACCGAGGATCTAGATACCTTCACCAAAAATATCATGAGCAAGCTCATGAAATTCCTGGAAATAGAGATGGACAAAAAGTTCCGAAAACTCACTAAACCCAATTAATGGAGCTTGTGACTAACGAAAATAAAAACAACCTAAAGATAGTCTCATGGAACGCAAACGGTCTACGAGCCCGTAGATCTGAAATAGAAGAAATTATATCCGAGAAACAACCGGATATTATAGCCATTCAAGAAACGAGACTATCTACAAGAAATATAATTTCATTTCCCGACCATGAAATATACAGAAATGACAGAAATTGTACAGGAGGGGGCGTAGCCCTAATAGTCAAGAGGAACATCGACCACTATTTTGACGATATACTTAATAATGGGAAAATAGAAGCCGTCTCGATTATAGTTAATACGAATCGAGGACAAATGAAAATTACGTCAGCCTACAAACCACCCCAAAACGACTTAATAGAGGAAGATCTGAAGAAGATGCTTGAAGGAAACTACCCGAACATCATTATTGGCGATATGAACTGCAAATCAAGAGAATGGAATAGCAGAACTGAAAACCAAAATGGGAAGAAGCTTAAGAAGTACGCCGAAAAACTAAATGCCATAGTATTAGGACCTGAAATTCCGACCTACCTGCCCAGAAGTAATGGCCTACCGGACGTATTAGATATCGTCATAATGAAAAATATTACCCAAGATTTCACACTTGATACTATAGAAGAGGGCACATCAGACCACAACCCAATAGAACTCAGATTGGGACGCAGACCGATAACAGAAGAACTTCAAACGAAAGACTTCACAGACTGGCAAAAGTACAGTGAAATACTCCAGGAGAAAATTACTGAAATTCCACAGATAAGAACCCCTGAAGATCTAGAAGATGAAGTTGAAAAATTAGAAACCCGAAAAAAAGAAGCCTACGAGGAAAGTACCAGAAGAATCGAAAGGCCAGCCCCGAAACATCCACATGGTGAAACCCCAAAAGCAATAAAGGAGCTTATAAAGAGGAATAGAAAACTTAGGAAGAACTACAGAACTTCACATAGAGAAGAAGACAAGAAAGAGCTGAATAAACACAGCCAAGTGCTGACAAATGCACTGAGAGAACTGAGAACAGACAGATGGAACCAAAGAGTTAGAGAGCTAAACACCATAGACCACTCAGCATGGAAGATGCAAAAGTGCTTACGACGCGAGAAAACCGAAATTCCCCCTCTACACGGAGCTAATGGGATGGCCTACTCAAAGCTTGAAAAAGCCGAAGCTCTTGTTGACGCAATAGAACGAGAAGCCAGAATCAACTACAGAGAAGACGATGACGATGAAGACTTAGAAGAAGAAGTCGAAGGAAATGAAGAATTGATGTTGGAACCACCGGAAGGCGATACCATCCCAAACCCAACAACACCAACGGAAATTAAAGAAATCATCAAGAAATTGAAAAACAGGAAAGGTCCAGGGAAAGACAAAGTAACAAACTTTATGTTACGGAAATTGCCCAGAAAAGGAATAGCAGCGCTTACCAATATAGCAAACGCAGTGATGAGAACAGAAAGATGGAAAGATGGAAAACAGCAGAAGTAATTGTGTTCAATAAGCCAGGAAAAGATAGAAAATTCCCACAAAACTACAGGCCGATAAGTCTACTGTCAGCCCTTGGAAAAATTGTCGAAAGAGTTATTGCAAAAAAACTCAATGAAGAAACAGAAGCGCTGAATCTGATACCACCGGAACAATTTGGATTCAGAAGAAATCACTCCACAGAACTTCAACTGTTAAGGATCACTGAATATGTCACTGAAGGATTTCAGAATGAACAAGCCACTGGATTAGTGCTATTAGATGTCGAGAGAGCCTTCGACCGAGTTTGGCACGAGCCAAAGGATTCGTGCTATTGCAAGATGATGATGGCAGGCTACACCACCAAAACCTGCAAGATAATAAGAAACTACCTGAGGAACAGGAATTTTTATGTCAAAGTAGACGACACATTATCTACCACCAGACAAGTAGAAGCAGGAGTGCCCCAAGGATCAGTTCTAGGACCTCTGCTTTACAACATATATATCTACGATATTCCTAAGAACCCAAGGAATCTGCTAGCCCTTTATGCAGACGACACGGGAATAGCCTTCAGACATCGCCGACCAGATGTCATACACAGAAGACTGTAAGAAGCACTAGAAGATTTAGAAGAATGGTTCATTAAATGGAAAATTCAAATAAATAGCAAAAAGAGCCAAGCTATTCTACTACAGAAGCGGAGACTTGAAATTAATTCCAACCTACAGATAGATGGAGAAGAGATGAAATGGGAAAATGAAGTCAAATATCTAGGAGTAAAACTAGATAAAGGGCTTACATGGAAAAACCATATAAAATATGCAGTGGATGAAACAAACTCAGCAATGAGTAGACTTTACCCACTACTAGGAAGAAGAAGCCAAATGAACCAAAGCACGAAACTACGAATGATCAAGTCAATTGCAAGACCCCAACTAACATATGGCTCGGCGGCATGGGGCCATGCAGCCAATAGCCATATAAAGAAGATTCAAGCAACAGAGAATAAACTGCTCAGAGCAGCAATGAATATGCCGTGGTTCGTAAAAAACCAACAAATCCACAGAGACTTAGAATGGGAAACTGTCACAGATTTCCTAAAAAAGAAGGCCGAGAAGATATTTGAAAAAGCAAGTCAACACCCAAATGATGAGCTAAGAAGACTACGTAGAAACATAAATTGAGTAATCTCAATTTAAATCATCCAGAAGAAGAGACTCCTATGAAATTAAAATTCAAATTCATAGGTAACACAAGCATCACACGACAAAGATCGTGATAGAGATACGAACAAGAAGAGTCAAAAGGTTAGTAGGTAATAAATGCCCGGAATCTAAAACAGCAGGTTAGGTTTAGTTAGAGTAGTTCGTGCTTCACACGAAGTCTCACACTGTTCTATCTATCGGAGATAGTTCGTCCATGAGGATTTCCCCTGACTAAACAAAAACAAAAAAAAAAAAAAATGATATGAACGGTTAAGAAAATCGTATGAAATTTTTTGGTGTCCATAACACTTTCAAATCCCTGCTCTACATTCCGAGTCCATAGAAAGTTTTTCTGATATCGATTATAGTGAGAATTTTGCACTCTGTCTGATTTCATTTTGCTACAGAAAACAGAAGGTCATTCGTACTTAATCGGAAATCTGGCATTCTGTTTCTGACAAGTCATTATTTGGTCATTTTCATTGTCAGTTACCTTTTTACTACTTTCACAAAATAAACCCCTTTCAAACTTAGATTTACATAAATATGCTTGCGTACATTTGACCGCTCTGACCGGAGTTTTTGTATTTTGGAGTAGCGGAGTATGAAAATATAGAAGGGAGTAAATCTACTCCGATCGTTATAGCTTTGGCAACGCTGATTATATCCAACGTATCCGACGGACATTAAATCCTACTGCGCAGGTACCGCGAAAGGCCATGAATGTGGATGGTACATTCTTCGCTTTCCGGGATTGCTTTGTCGCGGTATAGAATACCGACTTGGACCGGGGAAGGGTGCGAAGCGCGAACGTGAACACCAAGATCCCATCCACACAAGCGTTTCGCGGGTTCGCGGACGTTCATGGCATGAGTGTGGAGCGGGTTTAAAATTGAGGAAAGGAAAGAGAGGACAATAGAAGAAGAGGACGATGCGGTCTGGCGCATTGAAGAATCGCGCTTTTATGAAAATCAAGCACCCAAAATGAGACAACCAATTAACAGGTCATCATCATCAATAAACGAAAATAAGATACCTAAGTAAAAATCATGAATTTTCTCTTCGGAATCGGTATTCTTGTTCGCGGGTACATTCACGTGAATCGCGAATGTCGTGCATTTGGCGGGAAATGTCGATTGTTTGACAGATTTAATCATTTTGCGAAATTTTGTCAGAATAAATTAGACATTTACGCTATAGTAGTGTTCTTTCGTACTGATTCAACTGATGGAACTTATGTGATTTAAGTGAAAGCGATTGTGCAATCAGAACACATTCATTCACTTAAAGCCCGAAAGAATGCGCTCACTTCTATGTATATAAAATTCTATAACGTAATTTTGACTTTACCAATGTGATCTAATTGAAATAAGAAATTTCGCGATCAGAATAATCACTTGCAGACACTTTGGAGTTGTGGAAGGGGGAACTGATTGAAAACGAAAGAAAGATCGCTCAAACTGATCTATGTGATTTAACTTACATAAATCACTTCGCTCAGTACGAAAGAACATTACTCATATCTGAATGTGAAAAGACTAATAAAGATGAGTTGTTCATTTATAATATTGTCAGGAATGATAAAAACAAAAAATCGTGGGTAGTGGATTTATTGATAAATGGTGTTAGCTTTGTGTTCATTGTGGACTCGGGAGCCGAAGTAAATACAATGCCGTTGAGAGTATACAGAAATGAGTTTACCAGTGTTAAAATAAATGAAAATAATAGAAAGTTGTCATCTTACGGTGGTGGCATAATTGAAAATATTTTAGGTGTGATTGAGTTAAATTGTAATTATAGGGGCAAGTTTTTCAAACTAAAATTTTTCGTAATTGATACAGCAGGACCTATGATTCTAGGTATTCATGCAATCAAAGAATTCGATATTCTGAGAATGCTGGCAGGAATATGCAGAGGACAAGGGGTTGATCTAGTTACAGAATATGCAGACGTTTTCGAAGGAGTAGGATGCATGCCAGGATATTATATTATAATATTAAGGTAGATAAGAGTATAAAACCAATGGTACATGCGGTAAGAAACATATCAAAAGCTATTTCAAATAAATTGAAACTTAAATTAAAAATGATGGAGAAATGGGTATAATTGAGAAAATAACTGAACCGACTTCTTGGGTAAATTCATTAGTAATTGTAAGTAGACCTAATAAAGATTTCAGAATATCTATGGACCCTTTACACTTGAATAGGGCAATTATGCGATAATATCAATCAATGCCCACTTTCGAAGATATCAGTTGGAAATTGAGAGATTGTAAATTGTTTTCAATATTAGATGTGAAAGATGGATTTTGGCACGTAAGGCTAGATAAAGAAAGCTCTGAGATATGCACTTCCAATTCACCTTTGGACGTTATTGTTATTTGCGACTTCCATTCGGGTTGAACTGTTCTAGTGAAGTGTTTCAAAGAAAAATGTCGGATTGTTTCGAAGGCATTCCTGGGTTTGCTATGTATGTAGATGATTTGTTGATTTTTGCCGAATCGAAAGTTAAACATGATCAAATTTTGAAAGCGGTATTATATTATTTATTAATAAAAAAATATCCTGTTCCAAATAATTTGAAAGAATCACAAAGATTTTTGGGAGTAGTGAATTATTTGCATCGTTTCATTCCCATTGTCGCTGAATTATCATCGCCTCTTAGGGAGCTCTTAAAAAACGGCATAATGTTCATATGGGGTGAACCACAGCAAAAATCTTTCGATCAACTAAAAAATATCTTGATTAATGATTCCGATCTCACATTTTTCAACCCAAATTTACCGTTAGTACTTTCAGTGGACGCATCATCACATGTGAAGAAACCCAAATTCATAGAAGCCCCGCTGCCAAAAGAAAATGTATGGCGAAAACGGAACTGAAAAATTCCAGAGAAGAAGGAAGAGAAAAAAAGCACCAAAAAAACAAAATGATGCACCAAATCAAGAAGTGAAAGATGGAGATGAATTAGCTGTCATCCTAGGAAGAATGACGCTGACGTTATGTTCAAAAAATGCGAGCATTAAACAGTAAATCTCCTTCATAGAAGAGCAGGACAAACTGATCAAATTATTCACGAAGAAATGAACTATAGACCCACCAAAAGTTCAAATATTGCGTTCTGAAACGTTAGTTCGGTAATTCCAAAAAAAACAGGAGTTGACTCTTTTTGGATAATAATAAAATCGATATTCTTCTCTTGGGAGAAACTCATTTAAAACCAACCAAGACTATGAAAGTGAGGAATTATGAAGTGTATAAAAGAGACAGATAAACGGGCAGAGGAGGCGGAACAGCTGTTCTAGTGAAGAGAGGTATTAGTCATCTCGAATTACCAGATGTCCCAGGAAACATTGAGGAAAAAGGGGTGAGTGTAAAAACACGCGAAGGTGAAATTAACGTTTATTCTGTTCACAGGCCCCCGCAAAGCAACCTAGAAGAAAAGGATATCACAGCCTTTTTCCAGAACAGAAGACCAACCATAGTAGCAGGAGACTTGAATGCAGAACACCCAGACGAGATGATAGATATCCCAGCAAAATCCAATGTTGCCTAATGTACGTTAAGTCATATATATGACATATGACGTTCTGTGATGTAGGGAAAAAATTATTTTAACTTAACTTAACCTAACCTAACCTAATAATTAATGAGCGAGAGTTAATCAATAATAATTTTTTATGTGATTACAAATTCTCTGCTCCAAAACGTCTGTCATAAATGTGAACTATCATCTCATGAACACCCAGACTGGAACAGCAGTAGAGTTAATAGTCAAGGGAACAAACTCAAACAAATCACCGATAAACATTATTTACTAGTTGTCGTTCCAGATGAACCCACACACATCCATGAGGCAAAAGGAACGATTGATGTATTGGATATAGGCATAATGAAAAACGTAAGAAAAAATTACGTGATTGAAACCAAGATGGAACTGTCATCGGATCACTGCCCCGTGATCCTGACATTATAATTAGAAACAGACAGATCACCTACCAACAGAAAAACAATAAACTGGAAGAAGTTCAAAGAAGTCTTTAATCCAGAAGTGTGGAGATAAAAAACAAAGCAGAAATAGATGAAGCAATCGAAGATCTAGAGAGAAGAATTATCGAAGCACAATCACAGTCGAGTCGAAGAAAAGTCCTCTACCTGTAGACGTGCAAATTTTACTAGAGGAAAAAAGGAAAGCCAAGAAACAGTATAGACGTACCCTACACCCAAGTGACGAAACTATACTGAATAAACTAACAAACGAGGTGAAATCCAGAGTATTATGGACGATTGGCACAGAAAGCTAGGGAATTCAGACACAGAAGACCGATCGTTGTGGCAAATGGGGTCAGCTTTAACCGGGAAGAAAACGAAAACCAAGGTTCCAAGACTAGAAAACGGGAGCCAGACCGCAATAACAAGTGAGGAAAAAGCAGAAATGTTCGCCGACTCACAAGAACAACAGTTTAAGCCTAATCCGAAGAACAATGACGACATGTTCAACAAGTCAGTAGAAACAACAGAAAATACACCGGCCACCGATCTCGATGGGACAGAAGAAGAAACGGATGAACTCATCAAAAATGAAATAAAAGAAATTATTGCTCAACTCAAAAATAGAAAAGCTCTCAAGAATATACCAGACGAAGCACAAGAAGAAATTGCAGAAATAGCCAGGGCTATTCTACGAACAGAATACTACCCTAACAAATGGAAGACATCTGGTGTCCGATCAATATTAATATGGAAGAAAGGGAAAAAGGGCAAAAACAACCCAACTAACTACAGCTTACCTCCGGCACTCTGCAAAAGGATAGAGAACCTGGTATACAGAAGATAAGCAGAATTCGTTAATGCCAAGAAGATAATTCATGACCACCAGGTCGGTTTCCGGACTGAACATTCGACGGTACACCAACTCGTCAGAATAACAGAAGATTTTAAAAGAAAAATTGAACCTTTCTACAGACACAGGAGCTGTTCTCCTGGATATTGAAACAGCATTTGATAAAATGTGGCACCAAGGTCTGATAAACAAGATGAAGATGTGGAAGTTTTCAGCCAAACTGACGCGATTGATACATATCTGAACAAAAGAAAATTCAAAGTTAACATAGATGGTACGAGGTCTACAACCAGAAAAATTGAAGCCGGCGTACCGCTGGAATCGGTCCTAGGACCGTTGCTGTTCAACATATATATGTCGAACATACCAAAGATGACAAGATATAAGATTGCCCAGTTCACAGATGACACTGCTGTCTACTACTCCAGCAGAATGAGGAAATCCATAACGAAGCAACTACAGATAGACTTAGACAAACTAATGAGCTATTTCAAGAAATGGAGTTTCAAGAGAATTACGAAGGAAACCGTTGCCATATACTTCGGCGGCACAAATATGAAGAAGGAAAAAGCAGGAAACGTCATGATAGAAAACCAAAAGATTGACTGGAAAGATGAAGTAAAATATCTGGGCGTTATTCTAGACGAAAAACTCAAATTCAATAAACAGATGGAAGAAACCAGAACGAAGACCAGGCAATTGCACGAGCATTCATACCCCCTGCTCGATCCAAACAGCAAACTGTCAATGGAAAACAAACTGAAGATAATCAAGACAGTTCTAAAGCCCGCTCCATACTCATGTCGTGAACGTCCGCGAACCCGCGAAACGATAGTGTGGATGAGATCTTGGTGTTCACTGGTTCACGTTCGCGCTCGCACCCTTCCCTGGTCCGAATCGGTACCTGCGCAGTAGGATTTAATGTCCGTCGGGTACGTTGGATATAATCAGCGTTGCCAAAGCTACCAGGATCGGAGTAGATCTACTCCCTCTTAAATTTTTATACTCCGCTACTTCAAAATAGAAAAACTCCGGTCAGAGCGGTCAAATGTACGCAAGCATATTTATGTAAATCTAAGTTTGAGAGGGCTCATTTTGGAAAGTAGTAAAAAGGTAACTGACAATGAAAATGACCAAATAATGACTTGTCAGAAACAGAATGCCAGATTTCCGATTAAGTACGAATGACCTTCTGTTTTCTGTACCAAGATAAAATCAGACAGAGTGCAAGATTCTCACTATAATCGATTTCAGAAAAACTTTCTATGGACTCGGATTGTAGAGCAAGGATTTGAAAGTGTTATGGGCATCGAAAAATTTTATACGATTTTCTCAACCGTTCATATCAATACGAAAACATTTCAATATATCGATATTTTCGATACATCGATTTATACTCCGCTTTGGCCAAAATCTACTCCACTTTAAGCTCGAATCTACTACGATTTTTTGGCCGGCTGTGGCAGTGGCAACCCTGGCGATAATAAGAGGCAGAGCGCCCTTATAGAAGCGCTAACCAAACTGCGAATATTCCTGTGAGTGTAGATGGCTTATTTACACGCGAAGTTCACGCCAAGATTCGCGGCAAGAATTCTTGCCGTTATTCGCGGCATGAGGGTGGAGCGGGTTTATTACCAAGCATAACGTACGCAGGTGTCACCTGGTATATAGCCCGCTCCACACTCATGCCGTGAACGTCCGCGAAACGCGAGTGTGGATGGGATCTTGGTGTTCACGTTCGCGCTTCGCACCCTTCCCCTGTCCGAGTCGGTATTCTATACCGCGACAAAGCAATCCCGGAAAGCGAAGAATGTACCATCTACATTCATGGCCTTTCGCGGTACCTGCGCAGTGGGATTTAATGTCCGTCGGGTACTTTGGATATAATCAGCGTTGCCAAAGCAACCAAATACCAAATAATGACCTGTCAGAAACAGAATGACAGATTTCCGATTAAGTACGAATGACCTTCTGTTTTCTGTAGCAAGACAAAATCAGACAGAGTGCAAAATTCTCACTATAATCGATATCAGAAAAACTTTCTAAGGACTGGGAATGTAGAGCAAGGATTTGAAAGTGTTATGGACACCAAAAAATTTCATACGATTTCCTTAACCGCTCATATCAATACGAAAACATTTCAATATATCGATTTTCTCGATACATCGACTATTATTCCCATACCTACTCCGCTTTGGCCAAAATCTACTCCACTTTCAGCTCGAATCTACTACGATTTTTTGGCCGGCAGTGGCAATGGCCACCCTGGCGATAATAATTCTCGTTGAGAGCGCGAACCAAACTGCGAATATTCCTGTGAGTGTATATGGCTTATTTACACGCACTGGAATATTCGCAGTTTGGTTCGCGCTCTCAACGAGAATGGACGACGAGTTGGCTGTTGCTTCTGCTCTGGCGCAGATCAGAATCAAAGGAAAAAGAAATAAGAAAAGAGTCCGTGAAACTATCAAGTATCTATTAATCTATCTATTTCACAATTTCTATAAGGGCGCTCTGCCTCTTATTATCGCCAGGGTTGCCACTGCCACAGCCGGCTAAAAAATCATAGTAGATTCGAGCTGAAAGTGGAGTAGATTTTGGCCAAAGCGGAGTATGGGAATAATATGTCGATGTATCGAAAATATCGATATATCGAAATGTTTTCGTATTGATATGAACGAATAAGAAAATCGTATGAAATTTTTTGGTGTTCATAACACTTTCAAATCCTTGCTCTCTACATTCCGAGTCCATAGAAAGTTTTTCTGATATCGATTATAGTGAGAATTTTGCACTCTGTCTGATTTTATCAGAAAACAGAAGGTCATTCGTACTCAATAGGAAATCTGGCATTCTGTTTCTGACAAGTAATTATTTGGTCATTTTCATTGTCAGTTACCTTTTTACTACTTTCCAAAATCAGCCCCTTTCAAACTTAGATTTAAATAAATATGCATGCGTGCATTTGACCGTTTTGACCAGAGTTTTTGTATTTTGGAGTAGCGGAGTATAAAATATAAAAGGAAGTAGATCTACTCCGAATGTGGTAGCTTTGGCAAAGCTGATTATATCCAACGTACCTGACAGACATTAAATCCTACTGCGCAGGTACCGCGAAAGGCCATTAATGTGGATGGTACATTTTTCGATTTCCGGGATTGCTTTGTCGCGGTATAGAATACTGACTCGGACCGGGAAAGGGAGCGAAGCGCGAACGTGAACACCAAGATCCCATCCACACTCGCTATAGCTATAGGCGCCCCATGTTACGTCAGCAAAAAACAAATAAGAGAAGAATTGAAAATACCAAGTATCGAGGAAATAATTGACAAACAAACCAAGAAGACAATAGAAACGATGAAAGAACACGAAAATAAAGAGATAAGAAGGATGGTGAAGATACCAGTCAGAACCACAGACAAGAGGAAATACCTCTTGCAAAGAAGCCAATAGACGAATAGCAAAAAAACATGCAAAAGAGAGGACGACGGACGACCTCGCTAAGTAATCAATAGAAGAAAAAATTACGAAAAGCACTGTCGTGAAGGCAAGAGCCAATTGGAAAGATTTTGACAGCTGTCAAAGAAAATTTCAAACCAACGCGAAAATCCAGACTTAACGTCAGTGCTTTGGTGACCATTTTCTTTTTCGATAATTCGCTAGAATTTTCTACGGTATCTATGGTCTTGGTAATGCGATCTGGACGAAATTATACATTATTCTTCATATTTGTGCGAAATTACATTTCAATCCAATAAGTATTTTCGAAATTATCAGAAAAAATATAGTTTGAACGTCAATATTTTGGGAACCCCTAGTCTAATTTGGCTCATTGATGAAAGTGATCGCGAAATTCGCGATCCGAACCTATCCTGAAAATTTCAAGTCCCTAGGCCTTCTCGTTCGAAAGTTATGATTTTCTATGGTTTTCATGGTTCTGATCATACGATCTGGAAAAAATGTAGCTCGAATATATCATTCTCAATTTAAATACAAAATTTCGTCAGGATCGAATCCATAGTTTTGAAATTATCAAGAAAACCGAATTTCAAACGGCCATATTCACGGAACCCCTAGTCTAATTTTGCTCATTAATGAACGTGAGCGCGAAAATCGCGATCCGAACCTATCCTGAAAATTTCGATTCCTTAGGCCTTTCCGTTCGAAAGTGATAATTTTCTATGGTTTCTATGGTCCTGATCATGCGATCTGGAAAAAATGTAGCTCGAATATATCATTCTCAATTTAAATACAAAATTTCGTCACGATCAAATCCATAATTTTGAAATTATCAAGAAAACTGAATTTCAAACGGCCATATTTACGGAACCCCTAGTCTAATTTTGCTCATTGATACACGTGAACGCTACATTCACGATCCACACCTATCCTGGAAATTTCAAGTCCCAAGGCCTTTCCATTACAAAGTTATAATTTTCTATGGTTCAGGTCATGCGAGCTGGAGAAAATTCTGCATGTAGCTTGAGTACGTAATTATCCATCTGAGTGCAAAATTTCACCTTGATCGAATCAGTAGTTTCGAAGTAATCAGAAAAACGAAATTTCGAGCGGCCATATTTACGGAACCCCTAGGCGAATTTTGCCCAATAACGAACTCAACCGCGGCATTTGAGATTCGAACCTACCCTGAAAATTTCAAGTTTCTAGGACATTCCGTTCGAGAGTTATCGTGTATACGGACGGACGGACGGCCGGACGGACGGACAGACTCGAATTTTTCGACGGATTCGTCATCTGTGAGTCGAACATAGTCGTTTGAGACCATTTTTGGCTCAAAATTCGAAAAATACAGACATCGTGACGAAATGATATAGCCCTCGTGTAAGTAGTACGAGCGCTCAAAAAGGAAAAATTATATTGAAGTCGAAGGGAAGTAAATTCCAGTCCTTTTCAAAAACCAGGACCTATGATGACATCGATTTTATCATTTTGCTTATCGTAATGCAGGTAACACTTTTGCGCATAAAAAGTACAGATTATGTATTAGCATTGTAGCTTTCGATTTAGCTATCTGAGCTCCTCCAGTGCGCGAAATATGACATCCGATTTGCTTCGAAAAGCGTGCGCAAAACAACAAAAATCGAGCCCTCCGGTGCACGAAACCCTAAAACGAAGGCTCCTTATGTATGTGTCAGATTATGTTTTAGTACAGATATTCGACTCCTAAGCTGTCAGCATAGATGAAAAAATATATTATATACTCCGTTCAAGAATTATTGACATCTCGGGAGGCAGTGGAATATCGAATTTGAGTTGGTTATAGACTATTCAGTAATATTTTGGGTTGCTGATTCAGGTTGGAATAGGAAAAATACTAACCTAACCCATAGCAAAGATTAGACAACATTGTTACTATTTGCACATAGAAACCTTGCTTTGATGATTTTATCGAAGATATTGGTGAAAAGAAAGCACTGCAACCAGCTCGAACACCTCATTCTCCATCTGATTGCGAAATTTCATCTCGATTGAATGTGTAGTTTCGGAGTAATCAGAAAAACAAAATTTCGAACGGCCATATTTACGGAACCCCTTGTAGAATTCTGCTCATTAACGAACTTAACCTCGGCATTTGGGACCTGAACACACACTGAAAATTTCAAGTCTCTAGGACGTTCCCTTCGAGAGTTATCGTGTATACGGACGGCCGGACGGACAGACTCGAATTTTTTTGACGGATTCGGCATCAGTGAGTCGAACCTTATCGATTGAGACCATTTTCGGCTCAAAATTCGAAAAATACAGACATCGTGAAGAAATGATATAGCCCTCGTGTAATTAGTACGAGCGCTCGAAAATTAGCTCTGAATTTGAGTATTTTTTGTCTTGTGCTATTGAAATGGCTGGAATTGACCAGGATACATCGCGCCTAACAACAAGAGAACATCAGGCAGTTTGTCGGTGTTACCTAGAGTTTTTCAAAGATTCGGCAGATATTTCCGCTAGCATTAATCGAGTTTCGCTAGTGTTTCAGGTAAACTGTTATTCACCTACTCGAAGTTTTTCCCGATTGATCAATGTGTCTTGAATTTTCAGAGATCTCCAAGCACTGTTCGAAGAATATTAGCGAAAAAAGAAGAAGGCATGTCATTACTCCTATTCCTGGAACAGGGGCGGTCCTAGGCTGAACTTCTGGGGGGGGTAATTGAATGAACAATTCAAAAATTTTTTTCCGGGATAGTGCAATCTGTTTTGATTTTTTTTTCTGTTAATTTTATTGCATTATTATATTATTTTCTTGTTGGTCATTTTTTCCTAAATAAAATTTTCCAGTGCTCTGGGGGGGGGTAATTACCCCCGTTACCCCCCCCCCGTAGGACCGCCCTTGTCCTGGAATTAGCAGTGGAAGAAAACCTGTGCAATATAATTATTCCTTCAAAGAGACATTGAATGAGATTGTTTTTGCTAAAATTGAAACCAATGAATATATCTGTTTGGATATCCTTTTTGAACTGGCATCCTTTTTGAAGAGCACCTAGATTTCAATCAATCGAAGTCAACATTATATTATATCATAAAAAAAATTAGATACAATTAGATACAAAAAAAAATTACGAAAAGCACTGGCGTGAAGTCAGGAACTTTTGAGCGCTCATACATCCACCTTGTAGGTAGATTCGCATTTTCCTGTTTTAGAAATCAATTGAAGACATTTTCGACAGCTGTCAAAAAAATTCTCAAACTTAGGCGAAACTCCATGTCAGTGCTTCAGCTTACCAATTTTTTTTCGATAATTCGCTAGTATTTTCTACGGTATCTATGGTCTTGGTGATGTGATCTGGACAAAATTTCGCACGTAGTTTGAATACATTATTCTTCATCTATGTGCGGAATCTCATTTCAACCCAATGAGTAATTTCGAAATTATCAGGAAAATAATCGAGAAAACAAAATTTCAAACGACCGTATTTACGGAACCCCTAGTAAAATTCTGCTCATTGATAAACGTGAACGCAACATTTCAGATCCACACCTATCCTGAAAATTTCAAGTCCCTAGGCCTTTCCGTTCGAAAGATATGATTTTCTATGGTTCTGGTTATGCGTTATGAATATATCATTCTCCATTAGTATACAAAATTTCGTCACGATCGAATCTGTAGTTTTGAAATTATCAAGAAAACTAAATTTCAAACGACCATATTTACGGAACCCCTAGTATAATTTTGCTCATAGATAAACGTGATCACGACATTCGAGATCCACACCTATCCTGAAAATTTCAAGTCCCTAGGCATTTCCGTTCAAAAGTTCCATTTTTATATGGTTTCTATGGTTCTGGTAATGCGATCCGGACAAAATTCCACACTTAACTTGAACACCTCATTCTCCATTTGAGTGCAAAATTTCATCTCGATCAAATCTGTAGTTTCTAAGTAGTCAATAATAGTATGGAAGGGGGTTACGTTCCACTGCGACCTCAATGTCTATTGTGCCCCCCATCAGAGACGTATTCGCAAATGCGCTACCTACAGCTCGCCCTCCAGCTCCAGAGCTCCAATGAACTCCAGTATCTGAGAGGGCTCCAAGGAGGTTAGATCCTCATTCCTCCTGTAATTCTCTTGTCCAAGACATTCTTTGCGCTGGTTTGCAATGGCGAGGCATTCTGTAACCAGGTGAACAGGAGTCTCCTCCTCTTCACCACAGAATCTACACTCGTCTGTTTCTGTTAAGCTCATTCTCATCATATGCTTCCTAAGGCGACAATTTCCTGTGAGGAAGCCAGTGAGTAGGCGTAACTTGTTCTTACTGAGATCCAAATACTTTTTGGATCTTGAACTTTCAAAGTTCCGAATGAACTTTTTAGAGTGATCCATTCCTGGAAGGTTCCTCCAGAGTGCTTCTCTTTCGGTCTCTTTCTTCTCCAGAAACTTTTTCTTATAGGTGCGTTCACCTATGCCACAGAAAGGTTCTGGGCCAGTAAGTGGCGTTTGTGCTCCCTTTCTGGCAAGTGTATTGGCCTCTTAGTTTCTGAGTAATCAGGAGAACAAAACTTCGAACGGCCATATTTACGGAACCTCTGGTGGAATTTGGCCCATTAACGAACTCAACCGAGGCATTCGGGAACTTAACTAACACTGAAAATTTCAAGTCTCTAGGTTGTTCCGTTCGAGAGTTATCGTGCTTACGGACGGACAGACAGACTCGAATATTCCGGCGGATTCGTCATCAGTGAGTGGAACCTAGTCGATTGAGACCATTTTTGGCTCAAAATTCGAAAAATACAGACATCGTGACGAAAAGATATAGCCCTCGTGTAAGTAGTACGAGCGCTCAAAAAGTTGATCGAAGGAAAATTCTTAATTCATTGATCTAGATGAAACTTGGATATTCGAAAACGATCGTCAAATTTGTCAGTGGACACTAGAAAGTAATCCAGAAGGTATGCCGACTATATTCAAGGGTGAAGGCAGAAGGTACACTACTTTGAATGCTGGAACAATTGATGGATTTTTACCTGGATGTGATCCAGTGGCGGCTGGTGGACGTTTATCGTGGGTTTATGGTGGAAAAAAATGGCATGTTTTTCAAAAATAGCCCATCCTCGTATGATAAATTTTCCATCGCACCAATTAAAAAATTCTTGAGTTTCACAACAAGCAACATATTTTCTAACCGGATTTTTGGCCCATTTTTCTCACGTCAAAATCACATACCCTTAATGAGCCAAACAAACGGAAACAACGTAACGGTTTATCAATAACAAAAAATATTGCGACTCATTTAACGGCGAGAAACAAACACAAATTTCGAGCCTCGGCTCTCGAGCCGCAAACAATAGGTACCGACGTATTCCGAACAATCCTGGTGAATCGAGATACATATCTGCAGCTATAGATAAAGGAAGGTACATTCCTTTATCTATGTCTGCAGCAGAGGATGCCGGGGCGGGTAGGCAGATTGGGGATTGCCGTACCCAGGGTATATAAAGCCAACAATATGAGTTTAATTTTGGTCGCTCAACATTTTTTTTTCCTTCAAAAAATGTTTGAAACTTGTCGGAAATCTATAAGTATTACATATCTGCAGCATGCGCTATGGAAAGCTTTAAATACGACACAATTTGTTTTAAGCAACAATGATCTCTTGTGATTATTATGTCATTTGTTATGTGAAACAGAAAATATCGGATATACGATAAAAATAAACTTATAATATTTATCATTATCTGAATGAAATTCCAACAGAAATTATTCAACTTGGAACTAATTCGACTCATTGTTATTTGCGCTCCATCGAAAGATATCTAGATAGGGTCGGCAAGATGTACCTGAACGAACGACGTTCTTCGTGTATTCGAGATGGGCATATTTTGTCTACGGAGTTACGGACCGAGTATACGATGCGGGATTGGCCTTGGAACATCGTATTTTCAAGAAGTTGCACAGGTATCACGTAGCTGATTTTTTGAATTTTTATAAAATGGATTAGGACTATTAGGAGGCATGTATTTTTAGATTTTCTAAAGTGGTAATTTGACAGAAGTGAAAATTTGCATTTTTGCCGATCAAGATTTTTAGGTTCGGCAGTGCCGTCCCTAACGAGCCGCCATTGATGAGATCGGATTCTTGACAGTGGTATTAATGATTAAGGATTGCCCCGATTGCCATAAAACTATGAATGGTGAATTATTTTATAAATGGGTTATTGAAAAATTGATACCTTCCCTGCAATTATTTCATACAAAGTGTGTTGTTGTCATGGATAATGCACCATATCATTCGATTAAAGTCAATAAATTACCAACAACCGCTGCTCGTAAAGAAGTGATTCAACTATGGTTACAAGAACATGATAATAATAATATTTATTTATTTTGAACACTCTTTCAATATAGGAAGAAGAACCCCAAAACAATATTCCATACTTCACCCTGGAAAAAATATTTTTTATAAGATTGCGGAATTAATAATAATGCCTGTGAACTAGTGTTGGGCGATACTTCGTAAAGTATCGATACTCTGGATCGTATTATATCGAATCAAGTAGTATCGATACTGAAATCGTATCGCTTCGAAAGTATCGATACATCAAATATCGATACATTAAATATCGGATTCTTTCGTGCTGTAAAAAAACAAATTTTGGGACTTCCATGAATTAATGTTTTGTTATATTTTCGGTTTATCAAAACTGTCCTGAAGTTGTGTAGCGGAGAATTTCCGAGGAAGTTTATGACTGTCGTAAAATTATTGTCCTTTGTCGGTCTCGTCCCCTAATATAATAAAATACAAACAAAATACTCATCTTTCTGTTATAGAATTGGAGTTGCTTCTCGTTAATAACAATCTTCCTTTTTCATTTCGATAATTCCCTAAAAAAATCGAAACACGAACAATTTGTTGAAACGATCTGAAATATCTAATCAAATACATATTAGATTGCTCATTTATTTTGAGTCTTTCTGAAGTTATGAATTCAACATTATTGTTATGATGAAAAATGAATGAATGACTATGAAATCAACCCGCATTGTTTTATTCAAACCCAGATACTGAAGATCATAGTAGATTAATGAAATGCATATTTTTGATTGAAATTACCTTCACTAATATTGAATTTATTTTTAGACGAATTTATGTCAGAATTGGATATTTTTGTGTATATTTTGCGTTTCGTTCTTGAATGTGTTTTTTAAGGGCTTTTCGAGTTTTTCAAACGACTCGTACTTTTGAGAGATTTCTACAAGAAATCTTTAATAATTCGATACACCATCTTAGGCAAATAGATATCGAGCAGTTCAGTTGTTAGAATTTGCTATCCAAATAGTCCAAGTAGGTATTAATTACATTAACATACTTATTCAAATAATACTGCCTATTGCCTGTGAAATGGAATTCCTGATGTGGCGAAGCCATAAAAATGTTGTAACTTGTAACCGCTTATGGTCCTTTTTCATATTCATTGTTTAGAACAAAATAACGGAACGATTTGAGTTTTCTGAATTCACTTGTCTGGTGCTCAGAGCTTGGTTGAAAATTTATATATATTTATCTTTACATTTCATTCTTGTTTGAACAAACTTAAAAGACGGGATAATGGTCATTTCGACTATCCAATGTATTCAATACTTCTGGTTATTCTAGAGTTTGTTGTCGATCAATGTTTTCGTTGTTTTTCTGAAATAGATAGAACGTTTCGATATACATAATACGATCCAGAGTATCGATACTTTACGAAGTATCGCCCAATACTATGTAACTAATGTTATGTGAAAGCACAGTCGACAACCTGACGAAGCTTGTCAATTTTTTCCAACCTAATATACAGATAAAGAGTTTTTATTTTTGTCTGCGGAGTTAATTTTATGGTTCGATAATCAGGAGGATTTTTTCGGATATTTTTACGGATGCGTCAGATTTTTTCGAATTTTTTGTTGCTTTTTTGCGAAAAATTCGAATTTTTTGGTGGAACACCATTGGCAATACTGCCACATAGAGAAATGTATTGTGATGCGAAATCCAAACATAAGCTTCGGAAAAGAAGCAAGCAAATTTTATTTTATTATTTCGATACTCAACCACCGATACACGCCATTAAGTATCGATACATCTTGGTATCGGTAAGTAAAGTATCGATACAAAATATCGAATATCGTAACGAAAAGTATCGATACAGTAAAATATCGATACGTATCGCCCAACACTACTGTGAACGTCGAGATAACAACTTCGGACTTTTTTGATTATGTGGGTGAACGTGAATGTGATAGCAAATGACCACTATATAATAGAAAATTATTGAACTTACGATAAAAAAATCATCTTTCAGGAATTGCTTGCTGCAAAGTAACAACTTCTTTGAAATATGTTTCCCAATCTTCAAAATTGTCTGCAATTTTTTAACTGACTTAGGATTCAACGGGAATTTATGTAAACAAATTTCAGAAGAACCATGTGATGAGCATCGAGGAACAGAGCACATTTTTCGTGATCTTATTCCCACATTACCTCTTACAATCCGCTGCATTTTCATCTCGTATACAGTTTATTTGAAACAATTGTCCATAAATTATCACTAGTAATACCACTAGAGGTCAAATTATTGCCGGAAATTTTTGCGAGCTCATGAATATTTTGAAAATTATCCCGAGTCGAAGACGAGGGATAATTTTCTAAAAATATTCATGAGCGAGAAAAAATTTCCGGATTTAATTTGACCTCGTGTGGTATTCGGTAAGAAAATTCCACACCAAATGCGTTTATTTCCAACAACATCAATTTTCGTCTTCTTCAAGTATAATATTCTGTCATTATAAACGTCAAAAAAATTTCCAGTATAATTCGCTGATGGTACCCACGAGGAAAAAATTTCCACTAAAATTCATCCGTTGCGATGGTGATCTGTCCGTTCTGATTGGTTAAAAATCACATGTGTGGAATTTTCATCTAAATATATCACTATCGATAGATAAATGACTCAAAATCATACAAATATTTCACGTTTGCCATATAAACACACACGTCAGTTTGTTGTTCATCACTCGGGTAGTTCAAACGATCAAAAGTAGATGTCGCCCACTCCGTGATTTTTCCCTATAATTTCGACAAATTGCATTCGTCAAATAAGACTTTATCAATCTATCGATTTTTCTAGATTATATTGATGTTTCATTTCTATGATGAAATTGAACAGTTACTTTTCGTAACCAGAAATAAAGCCTGCTACGATGTCAGGAATTCTTGAATGAAGTATCTATGGATGTCAGGTTCGTTCTGTTGTCGAATAGTAAAGTGAGTGAAAAGTGAACGGTACTAATAGCAACTTTCTGTCAAATTTGTTGGTTATAATGGTTATCAAAATTGTGTAAATAAATATTATTGACAACCTCCACAAATATTGGTTTGGGAATTCCAGTGAAAATGTCCGAAAAACATTGTGATGATATATGTTCGGCGTTTTTTTCAGACCACTAATATTTTTATGTTCTGCAGTTTATTACTAGTTGTTGCATTCTTATTCCAGAGTAAAGTTCTTTACCAGGCTTATCAAAAGCGATTGCGTTTCAACGAATATAACGAAATGGTAGGTTCATATTGATCATTAATCCATACCTTCATATTAGGTAATTATTCATTTTCCTTTTATCAGTATTTTATATTTCAGATAAACGAAATGACACATAGTTTGCACGTGATAGAAAATGTTTTGAACAAATCTGATCATTTAATGAGAGTTTTGAAGAAGTCGCTGAGGAAAATGTCGAAAAAAACAACAGTGCTTATTCAGAATACACATGTATGACACATGACGAAAAAAAATTGGCTTCACTTATGATTGGTAAATTTTGTAATAATAACAGCTTTGTATTGTTGTCTGGAAAGAATTAAAACGGATCAATTGAATTAAATTATTGTCCCTTATTACTGTGGGCTTTATGATTTATAAAAACAAATTTATAAAATATATTTACATCTAGTTGAGCAATGCTGAGGAGGACTATTATTTTTCTAATCATAATTTTTCAGTCATTGTGAATAAAAACCTACATAATATTCTTACGAGAATGGTTCTTTAATTCCTAAAGATGACTAATAATATGAAATTATGGGATGCTTTCAGACTTCTCATTTTAAATGCATAAATCATACATTATTTGCTGTTAAGACAATTGAACAAATCGAAAGTTTCAATCTTGTAAATAGATCCCATACCCGTACCTCAGAGCAAAAGGGTATAAGTCACAAAATGTGAGTTTCCCAGGAGAGCGTAAAATACTTGCATTTTTGGTTTGATTCGCGTTGTGATTAAGGACTTGATACTATGTTATTCCAAGTCCAATCGTCTTGAAAGTAGACCACTAACTAGAGCGCGAAATTTGAATGTAGGTGATCCAAAAATTGAAATTTTGGACTTAATACCCTTTTGCTGTGAGGTACGGATATTCTGTGGGTATGTTTCAGAAGATCTAGTCACTGGAGGTTAATTAAGCTTGTTGAACTGTTAACCCACAATTACGCTTGCTTGAAAGAAAATTAGAAGTGTGAATTTAGGCAGTATTGCCTTAGGATGTATTAACCACTTTTGTACTTTTATGTTAATATTTATGAATAAATTGATTTTTGAGGCATCTTTCAGTGTTGTCTAATGTATCTTATCATTCTATCTGTACAAAACCAGCAAATTGAAGAATACTGTTCTGAGTATAGAAGTAATTTTGTTTAGGATCATAGATATTTGCATAAATTTTATGAAATTCGTTTTTAAATCAAATTCATCTTCAAATATAAAGGAAATATACCAAGGCAATAATTCGAATTATAGCAAAATATAACATGGATAGAGACAAATCAAAAATATCAATTGGTAAAGTTGATCACTAAAAATATCGAGATAGTACCTATGATGAAGCTGTGCATTCTTGTGGTAGAGGGTAGTTAATTGGCAACAAAGTTATGAAGAAATATTGAATATGTAGATGATCCTTGTATATATTCTGATATTTTGAAAATATTGACCTGGAGTAACTATTTAACTTTCTGAAGACATGGTATTCTGCAAAAAAAATATAGCTTATTTCAGTTGTCTTAGGATGGGCTCATAAACCTCCGTAAATGATAACATTGATAGAGAGAAACTGAACTGTAATTTTCAAGGAGGCTATAAAAGAAAATTATTGATAGGAAGACCAAAGTATTCCACCTCTTGTAGATTTACAGATTATGTATTTTGTAGGGATTTTGTGTCCTTCCAAAGTGGAAAGAAACTATGAGGACTCTATTCAGCACTAATAATAGAAAAATGATTGAGAATCTCTATCTATCGAGTTAACAACAACAACATTTCATGAACCTTACAATAATACTAACGAAGAAAATGACTTTTTGTTGGCTATTAAAGGATCCATGGTATATTTATTTATGAACCAATGAAGAACATTAAGATTTTAGGCCTCAAGTAAAGCCTTTTTTGAACGCCCATATGAGTTGTGTTCACAATTTTTTCAGAATATATATCATCAGACAATGCATAACTATGAGAAATTTAAAATAGATCATATTTTTGAGCGACGATTGGTGAGCGCTCGTTCTACTGACAGGAGGCTATAGATATATCATTTCGTCAGGATGTCCGTATTTTTCGCCGAAAATGGTCTCAATCGACAAGGTTCGACTCACTCATGTGGAATCCGTCGATAAGTTCGTGTCTGTCCGTCCGGCCGTATACACAATAACTCTCGAAGGAAACGACCGAGAAACTTGAAATTTTCAGGGTAGGTTCGAATCTCGAATGCCGCGTTTGAGTTCGTTATTGAGCAGATTTCGACCAGGGGTTCCGTAAATATGGCCGTTCAAAATTTTGTTCTCCTGATTACTTTGAAACTACCGGGATGAAATTTTCAACCCAGATGGAGAATGACTTGTTCAAACTGACATTTTTTGAGTTCGCATGTCCAGAATCATAGAAAATTACTGAAATGAGTTTTCTGATCTCGTCGGAATTACTTTCAATGCTCATTTTCCTTTGCTAACAAAAAAGGTTTCAGTTATCCAAAAACAATACAAAGAAACACCAGAGTTACAGAAACTAAAGCAACATCTTAGCAGCCTTTTTGTGATGTAAGTGTTTTGTATTAACACAGACTTTGTTGGAATGTATGACATAGTAGCTATTTATGAGGATAACCCGAACTTTTATGTTCTGATGTATATTGTATATTGATAAAAACTATAAATAGGTCTGAGACCACATGGCTAATTAAAAATAAGCGGGAACCAAATACCACAAAACTAAAACAAATAACTTACCTTCTGGTTATCTGCAGGAAATTGCTGAAAAATTCAATTTCTTTTCCCAGAGCAATGAATCTGGGTGCATTTGATTTTGGTCAAATTTCATGGGTTTTTTCAGTTCAAAAAGTCCTTTCGAATGGCTCACGAAATATTTTCAGGGCAGTACTCAGAATATCGTGGTTTAACCTTCAAGCCTCAAAATCTATATTTTTTACATCACTTAGAGAAATGTCGTTATTGCCATGAAAAAATAAATGATTCAATCTAAAGAATTCAATTTTCACTTTGAATGGCACACTTGGTATAAGCGTGTAGCGACCAAGCGACCACATATTTTTTTTTAATCCGTTCCTTTTTTTAGTCTTTTCGGGATAATATTTTTTGTTTTTCGCCGAAATTTTGAATTTTATAACTATCTGTTCAACTCACCTTCAGCACCCACTGAGCTGCGCAAAGAAGTAAAGTCGAGCTTTGAATTCTTTTGAAACTACATATTTAATTTAGGTAGAAATGGCGTAAACCCTCCTGAAACATGTAACCAATGAGTGCATTTGCTTCAAAAAATAAAATTGACTTGTATTCCTCAGCAAATTCGCTAGATATCGCTTTCTTCTTCTACATTGAATATTTGTGTTGCTTGAATTCAAGGAACGAAATCCTTTCCTCTAAACATAGCTGTCAAATTCAAAGATATTCTGAGTACTGCCCTGAAAATATTGATATTTCTTGAGCCATTCGAAAGGAATTCCTTAAAGGAACAAATACAAAACAATCAACTTTTCTGAAAGGCTTCGATTACCTGCATTCACCACTAGGCTATGGCCAACCACTCATGAAACCCCTGTATATCTAATATATAAAATTCTCGTGTCCACAGTTTTCGTTGCCATACTCCTCCGAAACGGCTTAACCGATTTTGATGAAATTTTTTGTGCTTATCCGGTATCTATCAGAATCGGCCAACATCTATTTTTCATCCCCCTAAATGTTAGGGGTAGTCCACCCCTGAATTTTTTTTTTTTATTTTTTAGACAAAATTTCTAATTTCTATTTTTTTATGATACAACATACAAAAATACATACAATCCCCAATTTTCACCCTTCTACGATCAACCCTTATTTTTTAATAGCCATTTTAGTAATTTAATCGTTTTTCCTCTCCGGTCGAAAACTGATCAATCGTCATTTAATTTGGTATTTCACGCATATACCACATTATGACATACATACAATATACACATTCTAACATACATACATACTTACAATAAGTAAGCTATTTTTTGTCTACACTAGAAATTACTAGGAAATTATTTATATGGCAAAACAACGTTTGCCGGGTCAGCTAGTCATATATATTAACTGGGATATTGCATATCTTCACCTCATGATTGACTTTTTTGGTTCACTCACTGTGAACCTCACACCAAGAATCTTCTGCAATCTATCTTTTACTTAATTTATATTAATTCCTAGGGGTATGCAAGAATACAACCTCCGTCTTTAATATTCTTCCCTAATTTCATTTTCACATCCATTTTAACAGGATCAATATTTTTCACTTCTTTTTGTTTTTAACAGGATTGCTATAAAGAGCATCATCTTGTTTTTCTTCGACCTCCTTCTTCTTCGAATCTAAAAAAAACGAAAAAGGGGCAATCGAATAATTTACATGAATATCCTAGATATGTTAGACAGACCACTTGATTGTTAAATAGAACAAACAAACACGTTGTGAGGTGTGCAATAAAAAAATTATATTTTATGCTAGCAGACTCGGCCACGCGTTGCTGTGGCTGATGTATACTTCTAATTATATTGTAGTAAAGTATTCGAACCAGTGGAATTCTTATTATTATTAACCCTACCCTAACCCTCACCCTATCCTTGATTTTTCAAAAATTCTAAACCAGTTCTCAAACTTTTCAAAATTTCTTCAATTTTGGGAAAGACCCAGAAACTTGGCATCACTCCCCGCACGTTATCGCTCTTGTCGAGTGATCGAATGTAGTGGGGACGCGATGATCTGCCGTCGATTTGAGACCCACGTTGCCGCGTGGATAATCATCACACTTTGTGATATATAATAAAAAAATAATTTGCAACTATAAATTGAGATATAAACTAACCTATCTTTTGAGTTGGATCAAACTGCACACTGTGTGCAGAATTTGATTGAAATCGGTTCAGTATTTTACGAGTTCATCCCGGACAAACATCGTGACACGAAATTTTTATATATTAGGAGTATAAATAAGTTCATGCGGTTTCTTGTGTATATATATATTTTTTTTTAAGTTACATCTCGCACAATGTGAGATGCACTCCCTTATGGCAATTAAAGGTTTCCGCTTGAAATACCGATGGACACAAGATCATTGACAGGGCTAGTTGTATTTAAAGAGGCAAGGTTAATGACATTTCCCGGAATGTATTTGTACAAATGCATATTATGTTTCATTCTTGATCATCCAGAATTCTTTAAGGAGTTTGAAAATCAGAATAACATCCAAAGGATCTCCCATTACCATTATTCTTCCTTACGTTATCGCAAAAGGTGTGCATTTCATGTGTATCAAGTTATTGAACTCGCTTCCTCCAGATATCTTGAAGTCAGCGGCGCAACTACACAGGTGGAAACCGGTGCCCCTGAGCTTAGGGGGGCCCCAAGCGCTGACCAGCAGCAAACCCCGTTTGAACTAGCTGAACGATTTTTCCATTAGCATATTAGTCGCGTTACATTGAATTATTCTAAAATTACATGAATTTGTATACGCTTCCGTAGTGGGTCATCAATTATTTTGTCCCTTATATCATAACAAGTAGGTACTTTTTCGCCGCTCGTAGCACTGGGTGTTATAAAAAACATCTGTTACTGCTCGCTCTTCTTGCCACCCAGATTGAGATGCACATCTATTTATCTCTTTCATCTACGAGTACGAAATTCTCGCAATTTTGTTTTTTGTGAATTGAAAAATAAGGTTCAAAATCAGAAGAAAAATATCATGCCGCTCGTGCAATAGGTAATAAATACTTCTCCTGCCCACATACCTTATCATTAATCATTTTCTCTTCCGCTCTCGTGTCGTTAACAGTTCCAAAATTTATAAAAAAATTTCTGCTTGAGACTGGGTTTTTTGTCGAAAAGTAATGCATTATTTTGTTCTTTATTCTGAATTGCTAAAAACGCTTCGAAAAAACTGTAGTATCTCATTAAAGACGAGTGAAAACGCAATTATACAGGTGTTCCTAAATTGAAGGTTCAAACGAAAAGGGGAGATTCCTTGATTAATTTTAATAAAAAATGTCCTATAAATATGGGATCGAAAACGTTTCGTTTCGAGATACAGGGTGTTAGGTTTTTTTCTTATAGTATCTACACTTCACAAGGTATACAACATTCAACTGAAATTTGGCATAGGGAATCCGGAATACAATCGAAAGTTTACACTATGTGACATACCAATTTCGATAGCAAATCTACAAGGTGATATTTTTTCTGGGACACTGACCCCAGTTTTCCTCAAGAACTTTTTTTGTAGAGCCTCTGTTAATTTGAAAAAATGTAAACATCTGCTCTGTTGAAATACTAAACTTTATGGTCTCTTGTAGTTATGTCGTATCTGCTACCGATCTGGAGAAAAAAATTTTGAATGATTCTCTCGAAATCCTCGGAAAAATTCAGTTAGTAAGGTGTGGTGAATGAATTCATTGTTAGTTTTGACACATCAAATTGAACTGTTTGGGTTGAATATCTTGTGAATGTAGATACTATGAGAAAAAAAACTTGAAAAAACTTCAAACTTCAACACCTTGTATCTCGAAAAGGAAAACGTTTGCGATTGTTTATGGGACTTTTTTTCTTAAAATTACTTACCTGTACCTCCAAATTAGGATCACATTGTATATGGTATAGATTCCCATTTCGTTGAAAAAAGGCGAAAAGAGTTAAAAACACTTTGATGAATTAGTTTCTGATCGCAGATTTCGAAGCAGGGAAGAGATATTCTGAATAAATATTTTCTACGAAGTATTGGATACACATAATTAAATGCACGTTTAGATGGTATGATTGCAGTTGATAAAATTTTCAATTTTCTATCACCATCATTTTTACTATATGTAGATGAAAAAACTATAATCAAAAGGTGGGGCCAATTTCAAATTAAATATTTTGATATATTATGGCTCCAACTATTCCATTCAATTCCTCAATATTTACAACCTATTTCTACCTGAATTAAATAAGGCATGGACAATTTTGCATGAAAATCATTACGGAATGCTGGATTGCGACCTAACAGAAGTATTAACAGCAATATTACTGTTCCATACAATTCCTCTGCAGAAGCTGAAAGATCATTCAGCAAACTGAGAATAATAAAAAATTATTTGAGAAATACTATGGGACAAACTCGACTGCGACATTTATCGCTAATATCAATCGAGAACAAAGCTGCATCAAGTCTAGATTTGACGCTAGTCATTGTAGTCCAAGAGCCCGTGACTGCCAGACCTTCCTTTTATAATATAAGCTGAAAGTTTTTCTATGTATACCTTTAGTAAAGGTAAGAACGATCCCCACCCATTATACCTGGGTAGTGGTGGCTTTGGCAGGTAACAGGTAATAAAGGTGTATAAAATTCCATCTTAAATTTATTAATTTATAAAACTTATTTTTTATATATATCTGTTTGTAACAATATCACAACTTACGTCATTCATTACCAGACGCTTAATACGGTTCCAACCCTTCGCCAGACACCCCTAAACTATAATATTTTGTAATTTTACTTACGTTATTTTTTAAAAGCTGAATTTTATATATGTTTTTTGGGGAACTATAAAAAGATGTTTCTTTAGTAGCCAGACACATTCGAGGGTTCTATCATCCTGCCAGACGCATTGGAGTGCATAGAAAATGTGAGAGCGCGGTGCTTATGTACTAACTGGTGCGAGTGAGACAGGCCGTTCGGTTTATTGCGATCTTTTACTGCGCATCAGCTGTCGTTTACTCTGTATTATTCAGTGAACAGTTATATAGTCGTAGTAATAGTAAACATTGTAATATTAAACTGTGTTATTTGGTTGATAAATGTGATCCAGTTTTAATAAATAAATAAATTTTTTATCATGAGTGACGAAAACGTAGAAGAAGTTTGTTTTGTCTGTAAAAAAAGTGGTGAAGATCTAGTAATATTTTCGGAAGAGACTTTTAAAAAATGTCAAACTATTTTAAAATTAAGAAAAATACATAACCTCAAGTATAAAAACATTATTTTACCTGGTGAATATATAGATAATCGTTATCACCGGTCATGTTATAAAGCATTTACAGGTCTCATGAAAAAATACTTCAGTAATGAACCTGTAAGTACTGAAAAAATATTTTGGACACAGCGAAATCATGGAAGATAACAATAAACAACACGAGATCTTTAATGTTATTCAAAGTCTTTTATGCTACCTATACAATGTTGGTAATTTAAACGACGTTGATGCTGCTAGGCTGCAAATTTTTATCGATTCTTACACAGTCTCTGATGTAAACGAAGCTTTTAATAACAAAAAACTACGGAATTTTGATGCCAGTTGCTTACCACCTTGCAAAAGTGAGCTATTTCAGCAATTTCTGCGCGCGAATTATATATGTTCTATATGGAACAATGCTCACTTGAAAATTCCAACAGCATACGAACCAGTAAATTATGGTTGGATTCTGGAAAAAAATCAATACTATTTTAAATGGTTTGAGGGGGATCAGTTACCGAATTATGTTAGTGAATCTTTACAACAAATGTCAGGTATGTAATAATTGGATGAGAATATATAACACGAATTTATGACAGCTTATAATTAACTAGGATCATTTTATTATTACAGAAACGAACGAAGGTGATATTGACAACGATCAATGCGAGGACTGGAGTAGCGAAGACGAAAATGGAAATATCGACGGCAACGATGAAAATTATTAAATAATGCATTTGATTGTAAAGAATTTGATAATTGATTTAAAAATCATTGAATATTTGTTTGAAATAAAATTATTTTTTTTTAATGTTTGCTTTTCAAAAGAATTATGAATAAATATAATAAACTTCATAAGACGTATGAAAATCTAAATTTAGTGATTTTTTCGGATTATATTTTCTTATAAAATTATACTTTAATGCAAATTGTTTTAGAAATTTATAATAAATTTATTAAATTGAATTTCTTGATAAAGGATAGCTAATTTTCAGTACAAGATCGCAATAAACCGAACGGCCTGTCTCACTCGCACCAGTTAGTACATAAGCACCGCGCTCTCACATTTTCTATGCACTCCAATGCGTCTGGCAGGATGATAGAACCCTCGAATGTGTCTGGCTACTAAAGAAACATCTTTTTATAGTTCCCCAAAAAACATATATAAAATTCAGCTTTTAAAAAATAACGTAAGTAAAATTACAAAATATTATAGTTTAGGGGTGTCTGGCGAAGGGTTGGAACCGTATTAAGCGTCTGGTAATGAATGACGTAAGTTGTGATATTGTTACAAACAGATATATATAAAAAATAAGTTTTATAAATTAATAAATTTAAGATGGAATTTTATACACCTTTATTACCTGTTACCTGCCAAAGCCACCACTACCCAGGTATAATGGGTGGGGATCGTTCTTACCTTTACTAAAGGTATACATAGAAAAACTTTCAGCTTATATTATAAAAGGAAGGTCTGGCAGTCACGGGCTCTTGCTCTATTGGTTCTTTCGCGGAAAATAAGGCTAGAAAGAAGTGGTAAATAAGTTAACCTTTGATAATGAATAAAATGTATACCTACATTGTTCTCAATGTTTTATTTTCATCCACAATTGAATATTTTATATCAATAAATAAATCCACCTTTCGATTCATTACCTCATAACAATATTATTTATTCAAGTACATATGTTCCTGTACTCCTCAACGGTAGAACTATGCTCAGGTAAGATACTCGTACTTACCATAAGTATACAGAGATAAGAACTGAAAATTTCATTAGGGGGCCCCACCAATTTTTTTGCACCAAGGCCCCAGATAGTTTAGTTATGCCACTTTGAAGTTCACAACACTCGAACGTTTCAAGAATAAAATTCATTTTAAATAGTGAACCCTACTAACCACCTCCGTTAAAGCCTCTTGCAGAACACCTCAAGGAGGATCTTCTATAGAGACTATAGTTGTAGATGAGCTACCCCACAGGCTCACAGAGCTTGGCTTTGAATGTATAGTCTATGCTGATGACATAGTACCAACAGTAAATTTGAAGAGCACACTTTGCGATTTGGTACTGAACATCAATCCAACCAAGACCACAGTAAACCCATTTACTCAGGAAAGGCTATGAGATCACTCTCTGAACGGAGACATCATAGAGTGGAAGTCTGAAGTAAAATATCTGGGAGTAACCCTAGACAGCAAGCTTTTGTTTAATAAGCATATTGAGGTTACCGTTAGCAAAGCAACAAAGGCCTTGATGGCGTGCAGATATCTGGTTGGTAAGACTTGGGGATGTAACTCAAAAATACTGCATGGATGTACGTTATGATTGTGAGACCAATAAAAACTTATGGGGCAATAATCTGTCATGCCAAGTCAGAACAGCACGAGGAGAGCCCTTGATACAATACAAAGGTTAGCCTGTGTTTGAATCACTGAAGCTATGAGAACTAGGGCATTGGAGATCATTACAGATCTCACACCTCTTTATCTTGTGATAGATTAGCCCATTTTAAGACTATCCAGGGAAGGTACCGGTAGTGAGGGAATAAGGAATCAGAAGGCCTGGTCCTCTCTGATCAAACACATCTCATCAACGAACCTTCCCAGTGACGAGATGATAAAGAAAACTAGCGTCGAGAAAACCTTCACTAAGTAGGAGAAGTTTGGGAAAGGGAGCCTACAATCCCAGCTCTCAAAAAGAATACCATCAAATGGTAGACAGATGGTTTTAAAACCAGGACGGGGACTGGCGTGAAGGCGTTAAAGATGTGTGGAAATGACCCTAGAAAGAAACTATGAGAAATGTGACACAGTGATACATTCTGACAGTCAGGATGCAATTAAAGCACTGAGCTCTCATACCATCGAATCCAAGATAGTATTGTAGTGCGGAAGAAAACTCGACTAAATAGGCAAGAATAATAAGGTGCGTTTATTCTGGGTTCCTGGTCACTTGGGAATCAGAGGAAATGAAGAGGCCAACACACTTGCCAGAAAAGGAGCACACTCTGCTTTTATTGGCCCAGAACCTTCCTGTGGTATAGGTAAATGTACCTAAAAGAAAGACTTTCAGGAGAAGGAAAAAACCAAAAGAGAAACACTTTGGCAGAATCTTCCCGGGTTGAATCATTCCAGAAAGTTTGTTCGAAACTTTGATTCTGGTAGATCAAAGAAGTATCTAGCCCTTAGCCAGAATATGCTACACCTTCTCACTGGATTCCTTACAAGGCATTGCCGCCTCATGAGAAAATAACGTGTGCAGATGAGGAAACACCGGATCACTTGGTGACGGAATGCCTCGCCATCTCTACCCAACGCAAAAATGCTTTGGACAAGAAATCTGTAGACATGAGGAAGTAACCGCCTTGAAGCCATCCCAGAGATAGAAGTTCATCAGAACTCTGGAACTGGAGGGCAAGCTGTAGCTAATGACGAGAACAACTCTGATAGGGGGCACAATAGACCATGAGGTTTCAGTGCGATGAAACCCCCCTTGAATCTAAATCTAACACAAAGGGTTGAACTGATATGGACGGTTACTTCTTCACCACGATCTTTTTTTCCTTAGAGAAGTTTTTTTCAACATAATCTCAATGCACTGGTGATTTCTTATTGCAAAGATGAAAGTTCATCATTGTAGTTCGATTCACAGAAAAAAGTTTATAAACTCAGGTTTTCTTATATATAAATATTTCCTAGTTCAGTTCATAAACTCACCGTTATTCATTTAGGAATTCTTTCTCTCTACATACAGGTAGGTTGTTAAATCAACAGTAAAATTACAATCTGAATGAAGAACTATGATGACTAAATTCATTCAAGATTTGGAATACAAAAAGGTATTGTTCAGAACATTTAAATTCATACTTAAACTAAGTGGAACTCATTTCTCTTCTCGATCTATCTGCTTCAAAGCACTGTTAATTCCAACTTTTTCTAGAATTTGAATCAAGTCGCCATTCTGATGCATATTCAGAAGGATATCACAACCTCCAACAAGCTCTCCATTTATATAAAGCTGTGGAAATGTTGGCCAATTCGAAAATTCTTTCAAACCTAGAATGAAATATAGAAACGATTGTTTATTTTTCATTTCTGCTTTTTCACCTTGTCTCATTGATTCATCTAGTAATACATCATGAGATTCATATTCTACACCGTGTATTCTCAAAATTTGTACAACAGCATTACTGAAACCACATCTCGGTTGCTCAGGTACTCCTTTCATAAACAAAACTACTTTGGATTTTGAGACTAGTTCCTTGATTTTGGCATTACTTTCTGTGGAGAAAAAATTGAAATATGTATTAGATTTAAGAAGAAACCTTCGAGAAAAGTGAATCATTTTCTTCAGAATTTTTAGTTTTATTTAATCAGAATCAGATTGCTGCATTGACCAATAGAAACCAATTGAAAAAACCACAGAGTATCCAATCAGTTGCCTAATCTTTGAACTTTGATCTATAAGAACAAAGAACAATACGTACTATTTGAGGTTATCTTTGTGAAGACCGCAGACCGCAGCCACAGAATAGGCAGTAGACTTAGTATAAGCAAACCACAGACTTTTGAAAGGGCCAAGGTTTTATCAGAGATGTATGAAAACCTGGTGATAAGATTTTGTTTTGCCTTTGCCTTTGTCGACACAAAAATCGATTTGGCAAACATATTGATATGTTCGTTTCTTCTTAATTATGTTGTCTCACTCTATTTGTGGAAAATAGACAGGCAACAAGGTTGACACCAATGACACCCCACTACTTTATCAGACGTCATTTTGTGTCAGTCCTGTTCTTCCTAGCTCACTAGAATATCTCCTAATACAGAAGAAATCCACTCGAGTGTTTCGTCCATTGACATTACTTCAGTCTAAAAAAAAAAATAATAATAAGAAGCACTGCCATAAAGTCAGAAGCTTTTGAGCGCTCGTTCACCCACCTGGCACCTAGTATCAAAGATTAGAGTTGTTACTCTTTGCTAGTATATAGGTAGATTCACAATTTTCAGTTTTGGAAACCAATTATTGAAGAAATGTTTGACAGCTGTCAAAAAAATGACTGCAGCTCTTTGTCAATTATGCCGAATACGCTTATACAGAAATACATATAAGGATATTCGTTGGAATTTAAAATGGTTCTGGTTATGCGATCTGGAAAAAGTGTAGCTTGAATAAATCTTAATTCTCCATCAATATACAAAATTTCGTCTCGATCGAATCCGTTTTCGAAGTTTTAAAATGATCAAGAAAACTAAATTTCAAACGACCATATTTACGAAACCCCTAGTCTAATTCTGCTGTTTGATAAACGTGACCGCGACATTAGAGACCCACACATATCTTTGAAATTTCAAGTCCTTAGGCCTTTTTGTTCGAAAGTTATAATTTTCTATGGTTTCTATAGTTCTGATCATGCGACCTGGACAAAATGTAGCTTGAATATTTTGTTCTCCATTAAAATACAAAATTTCGTCAAGATAATATCCGTAGTTTTGAAATTATCAAGAAAACTAAATTTCAAACGACCATATTCAGGGAACCCGTGGTCTAATTTAGCTCATTAATAAACGTGTCGGCGACATTTGGGAACTGAACCTACACTGAAAATTTCAAGTCTCTAGGTTTTTCCGTTCGAGAGTTCAGACATCGTGACGAAATGATGTAGCCCTCGTGTAAGAAGAACGTGCGATCACAAAGGTTATTGTTACTGTTTCATTATATGAGAATGGTTATGGAATTACACAATAATTTAATAGGTGGAAGGAAAATCATCTATCGGGAAGTTCTTGCTGCAAACAAACATATACTTTCATGTATGTTTCCCTATCTTCAAGATGGTCTGCCATTTCTCAACTGCCTTGGGATTCAACGGGAATTTATGCATAAAATTTCAGAAGTACTATATTATGATGAGCATTGAGGAACAAAGCACATTTTTCGTAATGTTATTCCCATATTACCTGTCACAATGTCCTTCATTTCGAGATCGTTACAGTTTATTTGAAACAATTGTCCATAAAATATCTAGATATATCACTTTCGGTATATAAATGACTTCAAATCACAAAAATATTTCATACTCCTCCCATATAAACTCACACACACGTTAGTTTGTTGTTCACCTCTCGAGCAATTCAAAAGATTAAAAGTAGATGTCGCCCACTCCGTGATTCTTCTACAGTGACTTTATACAAGACGAAGACATTGGCGGTGGCGACAATTGTAGCTTTCGACTTTGCTATCTGAGCTCCTCAGTGCACGAAATATGACATTCGATTTGCTTCGAAAAGCGAGCGCAAAACAACAAAAACCGAGTTTTGATTGGTGACGCCATTTAAGTTCTAACTTTTATTGTTTACGTTTGAGTACCGTGCTATTTCACTCGTTGTGAACTTTGAAGCGTTTTTTTTTGGCTTCCTACCGTGTTAGTATTATTTGGAATGTTCTATTATATTTTGTGACTGTCTTAATTTTATTTTGTCACATTTTTTTGGAATAATCTCTAGGTGTTATCTCGCAAAACGACTAATTGTTGTGCATATGAACTGTGTATTTGGATTGTTGTTTATACTCCGTTTAAGAGTTATTGACATCTCGGTTGGCTGTGAAAAATCGAATTTAAGATGGTAATAGACTATTCAGTAATATTTTGGGTTGCTGAATTCAGGTTGGTATAGGAATAACACTAACATTACCCATAGAAATCTTGCTTTGATGATTTTATCGAAGATATTGTGAATATGTAATTATAAAAATTTGCTCTGAATTTGAGTATTTTTTGTCTTATGCTATTAAAATGGCTGGAATTGACCAGGATACATCGCGCCTAACAAGAGAACGGCAGGCAGTTTGTCGGTGTTACTTCGAGTTTTTCAAAGATTTGGCATATATTTCCGCTAGTGTTTCAGGTAAACTGTTATTCACCGACTCAAAGTGTATTCTGATTGATCAATGTCTCTTAAATTTTCAGATTTCACCAAGCCCTATCAGTTTAGATATCCTTTTCGAACTGGCCAAAGAGCACCTAGATTTCAATTGATCGAAGTCAACATCATATTATATCATAAAAAAAATTGGATACAAATACAAAAAAGTTATAATAAAAATAGTACGATATTGTGATGAATACCGAGAATACATGGAACAAAATGTAAAATTCATTTATCTAGATGAAAGTTAGATATTCAAAAATTACGAAAAGCACTTCCGTGAAGGCAGGAGCTTTTGAGCGCTCGTATATGCACCTTGTTGGTAGATTTGCATTTTCCAGTTTCAGAAATCAATTGAAGGAATTTTCTTCTGTCGAAAAAATTCTGAAACTTAGGCGAAACTCCAGACTTCATGTCAGTGCTTCAGCTGATCAATTTTTTTTCGATTATTCGCTAGAATTTTTTACGGTATCTATGGTCTTGGTGGTGCGATCTGGACAAAATTTTGCACGTAGTTTGAATACATTATTACTCAGCTAGGTGCAAAATTTCATTTCAATCCAATCAGTAGTTTCGGAACTATCAGTAAAAAAATATTTTGAACGGCGATATTTACGGAACCCCTAGTCTAATTTTGCTCATAGATGAACGTGACCGCGATATTTGCGATCCAAACCCACCCTGAGAATTTCAAGTTCCTAGGCCTTTCCGTTCAAAAGTTACAATTTTCTATGGTTTCTATGGTTCTGGTGATGCGATCTGGACAAAATATTGTTTTAATATATCATTCTCGATTAAAATACAAAATTTCATCTCTATCGAATCCTCAGTTTCGAAATTATCGAGAAACCAAAATTTCAAACGACCGTATTTACGGAACCCCTTGTATAATTCTGTTCATTGATAAACGTGAACGCGACATTTCAGATCCACACCTATCCTGAAAATTTCAAGTCCCTAGGCCTTTCCGTTCGAAAGTTATGATTTTCTATGGTTTCTATGGTTCTGGTCATGTGATCTGGAGAAATGTAGCTTGAATATATCATTCTCCATTAGTATACAAAATTTCGTCACGATCGAATCTGTAGTTTTGAAATTATCAAAAAAACTAAATTTCGAACGACCATATTTACGGAACCCCTAGTATAATTTTGCTCATAGATGAACGTGATCACGACATTCGAGATCCACACCTATCCTGAAAATTTCAAGTCCCTAGGCGTTTCCGTTCAAAAGTTTCAATTTTCTATGGTTCCTATGGTTCTGGTCATGCGATCTGGACAAAATTTCACATGTAGCTTGAACACCTCATTTTCCATTTGAGTGCGAAATTTCATCTCAATCAAATCTATAGTTTTCAAGTAATCAGGGGAACAAAACTTTGAACGGCCATATATACAGAACCCCTGGTGGAATTTGGCCCATTAACGAACTCAACCGAGGCATTTGGGATCTGAACCTACACTAAAAATTTCAAGTCTCTAGGTTGATCCGTTCGAGAGTTATCGTGCTTACGGACGGACGGACAGACTCGAATTTTCCGACGGATTCGTCATCAGTGAGTCGAACATAGTCGATTGAGACCATTTTCGGTTCAAAATTCGAAAAATACAGACATCGTGACGAAATGATATAGTCCTCGTGTAAGTAGTACGAGCGCTCAAAAATTAAAATATTTTATACAATTTGAAAGAAGTGAAAACTGACGCCCATATTCAAAATTTCATCCGATTAATAATATTATAAATAATTCAATTCACGGGGTTTCACAACAAAATATATATAAAAATCAAGAACAATATATTTCTAGTTATAGAAGGAAAAAGAGAAACATTTATTGTTAAATTGACATTTATTGGTTTAAGAAGAACCATAGACTAATAATAACACAATTTATTATTAGTATTTGAGAAGAGAGATATCCTCCCAATTATTCTAAAGCACAAACAATATGAGACATTCAAGGGTCGCTTAAATTAAGAAACATTCAACAATTTCTTTTTATATTCAAATAAATTCTTTTTGAATGCATTTTGAGATTGATCTTTTGAGCTGAAGCATAATCGCATAAGTGACACTTATGTTCCTTCATATTTAAATGGACTGAATCTATATGCATTTTGAGTTGGCTCGTTTGAAACGCAGCGTAATCGCATAAGTGACACTTATGTTCCTTAATATTCAAATGGACTGCATTTATGTGTATTAAGGCTATACTTCCGAGCTGCAGCATAATCACATAAGTGACACTTATGTTGCTTCATTCTCAAATGAACTGATTTTATATGCGTTCCGATATGGCTTTTCTGACCTGCAGCATAATCACATAAGTGACACTTATGTTCCATTATATTCAAATGCACTGAATTTATATGCGTTTCGAGATGGCCCTTCTGAACTGCAGCATAATCACACAAGTGACACTTGTGTTCCTTTATATTCAAATGGACTGTATTAATATGTGTTTTAAGGCTATCCTTCCGAGCTGCAGCATGATCACATAAGTGACACTTATGTTCCTTCTTAGTCAAATGAACTGATTTTATATGGTTTTTAAGGGTACTCTTGTAAACTGAAGCATAATCACATAAGTGACACTTATGTTCCTTCTTATTCAAATGAACCGATTTTATATGCTTTTTAAGCTCATTCTTCCGAGCTGCAGCATAATCACATAAGTGGCACTTATGTTCCTTCATATTCGAATGGACTGATTTCCTATGCGTTTCAAGATGGTTCTTTTGAGCTGCAGCATAACCACATAAGTGACACTTATGTTCCTTCATATTCAAATGCACTGAATTTATATGCGTTTTGAGATTTGATTTTTGAACCGAATCATAATCACATAAGTGACACTTGTGTTCCTTTATATTCGAATGAACTGCTTTTATATGTGTTTCAAGATGGCTTTTTTGCACTGCAGCAAACTCACATGAGGGACACTTATGCTCCTTCATATTCAAATGAGCGGATTTCATGTGAATTTTGAGATGGTCGGAAAATTCGAGTCTGTCCGTCCGTCCGTCCGGCCGTCCGTCCGTAAGCACGATAACTCTTGAACGGATCAACCTAGAGACTTGAAATTTTCAGTGTACGTTCGGATCCCAAATGCCTGCAGTGTTTCTCTCTTATTTCTTAATACATTATAACGTTTTTTCCAATCCATTCTTTTGGCCTTGTGCTTGCGAAGTATCCAAAAATTTTTTTCTGTTGCACCACTAGCTACCTGCTAGAATTCCATCAATTATCCTTTTTGAATCCTGACATAAATGGTACTCTTATAGTTATATGGTTAGAGTTTTTGCAAGATTTCCAATACCAATAAATATTGCATGGTCCCGAGTGAAAATAAATATTTATTTGAATGATCTTCAATTTTCCATGGTTGACTTTTATATGAGATAATTTCATATGAAAGCATTCCACGATATTTTTGCGCTTTCAAACCTGAATTCCCATGTTTGAACTGCAATCGAAATATTCCGGCTTAATTATTCGATGATTTGTATACTCAACACTTTTCTAGGTTATATTTATGTTTTATTTCTATGATGAAATTTAGTTACTTTTTGTAACCAGAAATAAAGCCTCGACTGGACGTTCATGGCCTGCTTCGATGTCAATAATTCTTAAATGGACTATACCTACATAGATTTATTCATACAGGATTAAAAGGAGTGTTTATGAAATGTATAATGGAGGATAGAACAGAACAGCTCCAGTAACAATATCAAATTCCCTATACATAGACGGTTAATATAGGCTTTTCTATAACTACATGTGAAGTTGCCAGCAAATCTATGCCCTAAGTGAAATATATTTTCAAGTCATTCTTATTATTTTCTGATTCTTTCAATATGTATAATAATATGTGTTTATATGTAATACTAGCAGACCCGGCCACGGGTTTCTGTGGCTAAGGTGTAGATTGAATTATATTGTAATGAAATATTCAATACAGTGGAATTATTATTATTACTATTAACCCTAACCTACTCCTAACTTAACCCTAACCTAACCCTATTCTAACTCTATCCTAACCCTAACCTAACCCTATCCTAATCCTAACCTAGCCCTATCGTGACCCTAACCTAAACCTTACCTAACCCAACGAAAACCCTAACCAAACCTTTTTTTCGGGCTGTGGAACAAAATCTGCTGCCAGATTCAACCACGACCCGTGTCGTGGGATATGTCGGTTTGGCTTAATGTTGTTGCCGGCCGACTAAAAAAAAAAACATAACTTGGGGAAAAGCGAGAACCACCGGAAAAAACATCCCTGTCCGTACTTCGATAATAGCCCATGTATAGCTGTCCTCTTTCTCCTCATGACTCATGTCATGAGCCTTCCAGTATCCTTCATGCTGTATCATTTTCTCTATTATATACTCAACTGGTGGTAATCGGCCTATATTTTCAACCGGTGCGTTACTGCGTTCCTTTCCTCCGTCCATCTAAGGCAGTGACAGAACATGTGCTACGGGTTATCTAAAACGTGGCATGCGTGACACAGATCATCCCGTGTCCGTCTTAAACTCTTAGTAAAGGTACCATAGGATCAATGTCCTGTCAAAAATTGAGTGAGTAGTACCCGGTCATTTTATGCTCACATTGGATCCACTACTCCAAATTCCGGATCAGCCTGCGCGTCCGACCGTCATTTTGCCCTCCACAGTTCGAATGTCAAGTTGACATTGCCCATTATTATTATTGTGAAAACAAGAACGAAAAGAAGTTGAAATTTTTGAGTAATGTTTTAAACGAGTTGATGAAATGGTTAATATTTACTTAATTTCGGGTCATACTGAATAAGGAATAACGAATTGGTATCATGTGCTCAAGTTGTAGTATTAACATCTGATGAGAATAAAATAAAAACAATTAAAATGTATTCAGGCAAATTCATTCATATTTGTGAAACACATGATATCATGATGAAAACTTTACAAATGAAATTATCCATGGATAACATATTTCTTATATGAAGTACTGGGTATAGTTCGTCACAAAGTCAGTATTTTTGAGCGCTCGTACTACTTACACGAGGGCTATATCATTTCGTCACGATGTCTGTATATTTCGAATTTTGAGCCGAAAATGGTCTCAATCGACTATGGTCGACTCACTGATGACGAATCCGTCGGAAATTCGAGTCTGTCCGTCCGTCCGGCCGGCCGTCCGTAAGCACGATAACTCTCGAATGGAACAACCTAGAGACTTGAAATTTTCAGTATGGGTTCAGTTCCCGAATGCCTCGGTTAAGTTCGTTAATTGGCCAAATTCCACCAGGGGTTCCGTAAATATGGCCGTTCAAAGTTTTGTTCCCCTGATACTTGAAAACTACAGATTTGATTGAAATGAAATTCGCACTCAAATGGAGAATGAGGTGTTCAAGCTACATGTAAAATTTTGTCCAGATCGCATGCCCAGAACCATATAAAATTGTAACTTTTGAACGGAAACGCCTAGGCACTTGAAATTTTCAGGATAGGTGTGGATCTCGAATGTCGTGATCACGTTCATCTATGAGCAAAATTATACTAGGGGTTCCGTAAATAGAGTCGTTTGAAATTTAGTTTTCTTGATAATTTCAAAACTACAGATTCGATCGTGACGAAATTTTGTATACTAATGGAGAATGATATATTCAAGCTACATTTCTCCAGATCACATGACCAGAACCATAGAAACCATAGAAAATCATAACTTTCGAACGGAAAGGCCTAGGGACTTGAAATTTTCAGGATAGGTGTGGATCTGAAATGTCGCGTTCACGTTTAGCAATGAGCAGAATTATACTAGGGGTTCCGTAAATACGGTCGTTTGAAATTTTGGTTTGTCGATAATTTCGAAACCACGGATTCGATCGAGATGAAATTTTTTATTTAAATCGAGAATGATACATTAAAACAATATTTTGTCCAGATCGCATGACCAGAACCATAGAAACCATAGAAAATTGTAACTTTTGAACGGAAAGGCCTAGGAACTTGAAATTCTCAGGGTGGGTTTGGATCGCGAATATCGCAGTCACGTTCATCAATGAGCAAAATGAGACTAGGGGTTTCGTAAATATCGCCGTTCAAAATATTTTTTTACTGATAGTTAGTTTCGAAAGTTTTGAAACTACTGATCTGATTGGGATGAAATTCTGCACCTAGCTGAGTAATAATGTATTTAAACTACGTGCAAAATTTTGTCCAGATCGCACCACCAAGACCATAGATACTGTAGAAAATTCTAGCGAATTATCGAAAAAAAAATTGATCAGCTGAAGCACTGACATGAAGTCTGGAGTTTCGCCTAAGTTTCAGAATTTTTTTGACACCTGTCGAAAATTCCTTCAATTGATTTCTGAAACTGGAAAATGCGAATCTACCTACGAGGTGCATATACGACCGCTCAAAAGCTCCTGCCTTCACGGCAGTGCTTTTCGTAATTTTTTCAAAACAAACATAAATTTAATTGATGAAATATAAGATACATCAATTCAAATAAAACAAATGAATCGAAATCAACACAATGTGAACAACTTAAAAAATTATATATACATAATAGAAATCAATATTTCTTTTTACAAAAAAACAAATTAACATGAACAAATTATTGGTAAATGAAAAATAATATGAAATGCCGAAAAACTAAGTAAGTAAACTTTTTTCCTTATTTTCATGTCTGCAAATTCTTTTATTGCAGCATCATAATCCAGACTTTTCGTTATATCACTTTCAATCGAAAGTATTCCTAAGAACTGCAGTCTGTTTTCCTTCATAACTGTTCTATATTTATTTTTTATTATGGATAACTTGGAAATGAACGCTCTGCTTCGCAACTCGTTATTGGCAATGTTAAAAATAACTTCAAAACTATATAAGTTCGAAAAAACTTCTATCATTCCCTTATCATAGATTATTTTTAACATCTGCGAACAACTCGTTTTTTTTCCAAGTTTTGAGAGTTTTAGATATTCTTTGAACTGAGATGCTTCACTGATAATTCCTCCATCAAGATCGTCTTCATAATTCTCCAAGAGCGCTTTGAAACTGTCTGTTCCAATGTCTTGCGAAAGATCCCCTATATCGAATCGAATATACATACATTTAAATTGCACAGTTATATCTCGATAGACGGAACTTTGTCCAAGTCGGCAACCAGGAAATCTAACAGTCTTTTCAAGATCTCGACCCTGAATTTATCTTTTCCAAAATATATTGGCAGTTTCCCTATTCGTGAGCAATTTTTTTCTAATGCGTTTATTGGACGCACTCTTGGAGTATTCTTGTTCAATATCATTACTTATTTCTTTAGCTTGTGCCTCTATCTGGTCCGTTTGTGAATCAGTTTTTGTCCGTATTTCCTCTAAAAATGACTAACGATTTCAATGAATGTTATCCACATTGCAAATCCAAATAAGGTGTTTGTAGTTTGGAAGAAACTTTCTCGAAGCGTTCTAGAATTGTTTCCCAAATAACTGTAAACATGGCGTATTCTAAGTTGATTAGCTTTTTTAATATATTTTTAGCTTCATTTCTACAATCTGTCTTCTCTGTTCAATCCATGCAAATATGCTTCAAAGCAATCAAAGCCTTTAAATTAAAAATATCATTATACCCAAACTTCAAAACAAGTGTCTTGCATCCCTCCAATATCGATGGTGGCTTGTACCAATATTTCAAAGGGATGCCGACAACTCTACTGCCACCGTGCGGGAATTTATTGCAGGCCGATAAGAATAATTGGAGAAAACATGCGGATGCTGAACCTTTGATTTGATGTTATTTTTTTACTGACGGCTGAATTTTGCTCTAGGTCTGGTTGCGTTTCGTGTGACTGAAAATTTACACGTTATTCTTCATTATTATTAATATTCACTTGCAAGACGAATTTTCATTCTGAAGAAATTTTGATTCCGATCGGGGGCCCCTGTGGACCTCGGGGCCGTACGCTTAAGCGTACTAAGCGTACCGGTTAATCCGCCACTGAGCAAATTTGAGGGTGCATCATGTGTGGAAAAATTCATTGACGGGCCAAGAGAATTCTATTCGCGGGCCGCATGTGGCCCGCGGGCCGTAGGTTGCCCATGCCTGTATTAAAGCAACATTTTGTCCAGATCGCATGACCATAACCATAGAAACCATAGAAAATTATAACTTACGAAGGGAAAGGCCTAGGAACTTGAAATTTTCAGGGTAGGTTTGTATCTCGAATGTCGCGGTCACGTTCATCAATGAGCAAAATTAGACTTGGGGTTCCGTAAATATAACCGTTCAAAATATTTTGTTCCTGATAATTTCGAAACTACAGATTGGATTGGAATGAAATTCCACCTAGCTGAAGAATAATGTATTCAAACTACGTGCGAAATTTTGTCCAGATCGCATCACCAAGACCATAGATACCCTAGAGAATTATAGAGAATTATCGAAAAAAAATTGGTGAGCTGAAGCACTGACATAAAGTCTGGAGTTTCGCCTAAGTTTGAGAATTTTTTTGACAGCTGTCGAAAATTCCTACAATTGATTCCCAAAACTGGAAAATGCGAATCTACCTACAAGGTGGATGTACGAGCGCTCAAAAGCTCTTGACTCCACAGCAGTGCTTTTCGTAATTTTGTATCGTTCGAACTGTACTACTAACGTACTGAGTAGTTCATCTGCCCCGTTTGAATACGCCTTTTTTCGGAAAAATATAATCAAAAAACTTGACAAACACGATAGATGGAAAAAGTAAATTCTATAAGTACTCAGTATTTCGATTTAATTCTGTCTATAGAGTTCTTCAATAGTATTGACGCTGTACAACGGCAAGTCAGGGTACATTTTTACTGTTAAGTGTTAGAAGATACCTTACAATCACAGTACCTGAATTGGTTATGGAATTGCAGCGAGCGCATAACAGAACCGTTGGGCGAGATTATGTAAAAAATCGTCTCCACCAAGCCATTCTTCATATTCGAAGAATCGAAGACCAATTTGATGTCCATCTCTCTCTAGAGGCAATCGCGCTGCCAGAGTAGACTGGTGCGAAGAATATCGAAATTGGGATGCAGATGATTGGCCAACAGTTTTGTTCACTGATGAATCCAGATTTGGATTTTATCCAGATTTACGTCGGACACGATTGTAGAAGCGATCCGGGAATGTGGAACGTTTAAGAAATGTTCAGGAAGTTCACAAATACGGAGGCGGTACAATAATGGTATGGGGCGGAATAATTATAGGCTGTAGAACCGACCTCGTTTTTCCAAATGGTTTCCTGACAGGTCAGCAGTATTGATAATGTTCTTCAACCCATTGTGCCTTTTTTTGCTGGTGCTGTTGGTGCAAACTTTCGCCTAATGCATGATAATGCTCGTCCCCATACCGCTGCGATTGTGACGAACAGGTTGGAAAATGAGGGAATTAAAGTATTGCCATGGCCCGCATTATTCCTGGACCTTTATCCGATTGAGCATGTATGGGACATGATTCAACGTAGAATTATTCCCATTTTGGGCAATATCCAAAATGCTCTTCAATTCCGAGAGCTTCTAACCACAGAATAGGCAAGAATACCTCAATCGGGCATTGACAATGTCATTTTGAATATGAACAATAGGTGAAGAGCTGTTCTAAACCAACGTGGAGGTCATACTCTTCATTAGTTAATTTTTTGCATACTTGATCATTTTTTTGTATAGCTCGTAAAATTATGGTTCATACTTTATTTTTTTTTTGGATCATTGTGTTCGTTTCATGCAAAGAATTTATTTAATGACATGTTAAACATTTACTCATTACTCTATAATTTTAGTTTTCCCCTTAATCGACTGAAAAAAAATCAAAAACGCCTATTTATGAAAATATCCCTAGACTTTTCCGATGTGTGTATTTGTTCAGCGGAATCGTCATTACATTTAATCAGAACCGTTGAATAAAAATACTAAATTTATGGGTCAACAACGATTCAAACTCGCGCCTCACGGTCCTTCAGATAACTGAGCTATGAACCATTACCACGTTTCCATCGTAGTTTTTAAAATTGTATTATTATTCGAGAATGAAGCATACTTTTTTTTTACTGAGAGGGGGAAAATCTCCTTAGGCACCCAGTGAATCCGGGTAGTGTCAGAAATAATGACTAAAAACCTACCTTGGAGATTGCAAGTTGCAGGGTTCCAGGCAAAATCCTAAAAACCAGTTATCTCATGATGTTCATTATCTCCCACATGATACGTGTAGAGATTCGTATTTGCCCTATCGTCGGCCTAATTCGTTAACCTGCTAAGTCCATTTTTGCATAGTTTACAGGAGAGAGAAAAAACTGAAAGATATCTTTTCTATTTCACATATAAAGATTCTGAATATACATTTGGTTGCTATAATGATTCTACATATTTTATGAGTTTTGAAAATAGAATATCTTAAGCACAGTTCGAAAAAATTTGGAAAATAATCACTTAGCAGCTTTTCGTTATGAAGTTTAAATTTGATTGAGGACATAGCAGTTTTTCCATTTAAATGAGCATGAAGTAACATTATTTGCTTGTAATTCTCTATTGAGGATTATATTATAATCAAATCAACTCAATCAGTTTCAATCAAAATATTTATTATCAAAATTTTAACAATACAATCAGTATTCAAACAAGGAACCGTATCAACTATTTTAGTATTTTATAAACAATATGTAATTAATCAACATAATTTCAAATGTTTTCAGTGTTCTTTACTAGTTACTTCCATATAAGTCACAGTCGTATGAGTTAATCAGAGATAAAACTTGAGAGCCAAGTAAATTAAGAAAATTCTGAAAAAACAATCAAAAATCAAAATTCTGAAGAAAATTGAATTCTGAACCAAAAACAATCTTCTAGCGACCCTTGATTCAAAATCACCAAAATAACCTATTGATGAGGTAAATCATCGTAATATTAATGATAGTCGGGTGGAAGAGTCCTTCTGATTTGCTACAAGTCCTCAAACTTCCAATGAGTGATTTTACGTCGATTTTGGTGCAATTGCGTAAGATTACTAATCTCACAAGGATGAAATCGTGAAGACCTTTTTTGCGGTAAAAGTTGCTATTTATCCTTATAAAAAGTTTTATAGAGACTGGATCCATTGCTTCCATAACGTAACACTGAATGAAAATACACTCACGTGCAAAAAAAAAACGCAACAAGCTAATATTTGGTAAAATTTGAGGTCTCGTAGTTTCTCTATTTTTAGTTCCATTTTTAACATTTTTGCAGTAAACTTTAGATAAAATTACTAATTTTAACTTGCTCATTTGTTCTTTCGTCAAATGCTGGCTTATTAGTCTTTATACAGGGTTAATAAGAAGTTTGTGTTAAACCCAATTTCAAAACATCCTGTGGTATAATTTCGTGGTCAAATTCTTTCAAAATACCAATTTAGGTAAAGAACCATTCGTTTTCAACATTTTGTTTTTGGTTCATGTCTTCAGGTGCACCAGTTAATTTTTAAGAGGGGAATGAACTCTAAAGAAAAAAAATTGTCTTTGTTCCTTCTCCATACTCTTCTCCATCCGTCTGGAGAATTGGAGGAGAATCTGGATTCGTCAGTGAAAAGAACATTGTTTCATTGCTCTAAGTTACAATGTAAATGTTCAGTAGGAAATTGCAGTTCAGCTACTCGGTGTATGTTTGGTCCAGCCACTGGTCTGCAAGCTTAGACCACTCTTTTGACACTAGAGCGATAAACATGAAGAATTCTTGCAACATATTCATAATTACGTTCATCTTCAACAAGAGCAACAGCTACTGTGCAAATTTCCTTCCCCAATTCACCTCTTCACAAAATTACAATTCTTACAGTAAACCGTTGTTGTCTTCGTTCATTTCGTTCTTGAAAATGAATTAGACTGGAGCACTCAAAGGCATGAATCAAAAAACAAAATTTTGGAAAGGAAAAGTTTTCGACAAAAATTGGTATTTTGAAAGAATTTGATCACGAAATTATTCCACAGGATGTTTCAAAATTAGGGTTCAACAACAAACTTCTAATTAACCCTGTGTAATGACTTATAAGCCAGCATTTAACGAAAGTCCGAATAGGCAAGTTCAAATTAATAATTTTATCTACAGTTTGCTGACAAAAAATCGAAAATTGTACTAAAAATAAAGAAACTACGAGACCTCAAATTTCACAAATATTAACTTGTTGCGTATTTTTTTGCACGTGAGTGTATATCTCAAATATGGAACAAAGGAGACTTACCTTGTTTATAATTTTGGCCTTCACTAACACTGTGCAATTAAAAACTCGATCAAAACATTGCCTATAACTTCGTGCCACCAAAAAATCACGTATACGGTGGACCATAATCAGAACAAAACTGAGGCCCCAATGGGATTTAGCAGGTTTTCATTGTGTAGATTTGCTATTGGGTACAAAGCAGTTTTTCGTGCACGGCTTTTCTACCACATTGAATATCGATATCGACCTTTTACCTTATCCCATAAGGTAGGTAATCGTCTAAACTTTATGACTAGCTCAAAAAGTGAAATTGACCAAAAAATGGACTTGGCAGGTTGACGAATTAGGCCGACGCTATATCATATTATAAAGATAAGGGAACTCGCTTATCTGAAGAATTAATTGAATTGAATGAAATTATAACAACGTATATATAATTACGTTTTTGGAGCGAAAGCCGACTTTTTAAAAAGGTTTATTTACAACGGAAGATATTCTACCTATTCTAACAATTAGCTAGGAAGAAATGCACTTAATTATTATTGACGATGAATTCGTCTTCAAGGTATTTATAACATTCTGTTATCTCAAATTAATTGCGACAATCAGTATCGAAAAATGGGGCAAATATACACCCACAAACGTGGCGTGTTCAAAATGATGTGTCATCAAAATGTAACAAGGCAATATGAATATTCGAATAAGAATAGATAAGGAGTTCATCTGCAATATACAGGGTTGGCATTATGTAATTATATATACTTACATTTTGTTTCCCGGTAGTTGGTTCCTCTTTGCATCGTCTGAGGTGTTTTAGTCCACTAGTCTTCTGACCTTGGATGCTTACTTGCTTTTTCGAATATCTACTCTGATTTTCTCCTCAATGAAAAATGGAATAAAACTATAGGTTAAGGAAATTACTCGAAATTCAGTCCCGAATAATTTCAAATTTATTGATATTTTGGGCACTCAGTTACTTTTTAACGAAGCATATTTCGAACATCTTAATGAACCGGTCTGGAAAATTACATTGGACTTGTGGGATATTCAATGCATAAGAAAAGAAAACTTGACCGTCCTGTCAAACAGTTCAAGAATGGAAAGAAATGCGCGTTATGATAATGAATAATCTAGCATTGAATCTTAACAAAATGCACTCTCTCTGTCACACATATTATCGGCGCTGGTCGAAGTGGTGGGACCACACAATACACAAGTCACAAACTACGTTCAGTGGCTGGTTGCACTTCAGCCGTGTAAGATACTGGTCCCGGAAAAATCAACATAAGAACATTTCTGTGCGTACCCAGTATCCACAAAAACTTGTTCGGAAAGGGATGCTGGGAAATTACATGATAGAGGGCCAGCGCCGTCTTTCCCATTGAACACACTGGGCACGTGCCCAGGGCCCCCAATCGATAGGGGCACTCCAAGTTTCTGCCATATCACCAAACGATATTCAATATTCATTATCGAAAAAAATTCTAACGACAATGAATGATTATAATAACTAAGATTCAAATTCCATAATAACCATAATAATAATAATTTTTCCCATCATAAATTGTAAACGTATACTTAGGTTCTAGTTCTCGAACAGACAGCGCCACGATATACTCGCAAGATTCCTACAGCCATGTAAAACAGATCGTGACCTGAAAAAAGCTGACCATAGACATACTATAACTAAACATACGTATCAAAGGTCTTATGAAATGTACTCAACGATCGGGAGTCCCCCTGTATTTTTATTCATTTATTCAGCTATCTACATGAAACTGTGGTAAATAGGTTTTTTGACCTATCAAACTTACATGGGGAGTCAGTAAGATATATGTATAAGACAAAATTCACATTTCAATAAACAAACACACGGTTAAAAATTTAGAAAAGCACTGCCGTGAAGGCAGGAGCTTTTGAGCGCTCGTACATGCACCTTGTAGCTAGATTCGCATTTTCCAGTTTTAGAAACCAATTGAAGGAATTTTTGACAGCTGTCAAAAAAATTCTGAAACTTAGGCGAAACTCCAGACTTCATGTCGGTGCTTCTGCTGATCAATTTTGTTTCGATAATTCGCTAGAATTTTCTACGGTATCTATGGTCTTGGTGATGCGGTCTGGACAAAATTTTGCACGTACTTTGAATACATTATTCCTCAGCTAGGTGCATAATTTCATTCCAATCCGATCAGTAGTTCCGAAACTATCTGGCAAAAAATATTTTGAACGGCCATATTTACGGAACCCCTAGTCTCATTTTGCTTATTGATGAACGTGACCGCGATATTCGCGATCCAAACCTGAAAATTTCAAGTTCCTAGGCCTTTCCGTTCAAAAGTTACAATTTTCTATGGTTTCTATGGTTCTGGTCATGCGATCTGGACAAAATATTGCTTCAATATATCATTCTCGATTAAAATACAAAATTTCATCTCGATCGAATCCGAAGTTTCGAATTTATCGAGAAAACAAAATTTCAAACGACCGTATTTACGGAACCCCTTGTATAATGTTGCTCATAGATGAACGTGATCACGACATTCGAGATCCACACCTATCCTGAAAATTTCAAGTCCCTAGGCATTTCCGTTCAAAAGTTACAATTTTCTATGGTTTCTATGGTTCTGGTTATGCGATCTGGACAAAATTTCGCATGTAGCTAAAACACCTCATTTTCCATCTGAGTGCAAAATTTCATCTCGATCGAATCTGTAGTTTTCAAGTAATCAGGGAAACAAAACTTTGAACGGCCATATTTACGGAACCCCTGGTGGAATTTGGCCCATTAACGAACTTAACCGAGGCATTTGGGATCTGAACCTACACTGAAAATTTCAAGTCTCTAGGTTGATCCGTTCGAGAGTTATCGTGCTGACGGCCGGACGGACAGACTCGAATTTTCCGACGGATTCGTCATCAGTGAGTCGAACATAGTCGATTGAGACCATTTTCGGCTCAAAATTCGAAAAATACAGACATCGTGACGAAATGATATAGCCCTCGTGTAAGTAGTACGAGCGCTCAAAAATCAACTAACGGATCCCTCAAACCAGGACATCATCGAGGAATTCTTGGGCACTGTAATAGGCCTTCTCCATCAAAATCTCTCTGAGTCTCCTCCTCATCTGTCCCGTCTTCAATGTTCTGAGGTTGGAAGGTAGCTTATTGAATAACTTAATAGCCAAATGATTTACGTTCACCTAAGCAGCCTTCATCCTGTGATATGGGATTATAAAATTAACACGATTTCTGTGTTTCATATTCATGGTGACAATTCACTCTATTATTTCTTGATGGTCAAAAATATAAAGGATGCAAGCAAGTATGAAAATACTCTGCCTTCCCTCGGAAAAAATTTCCTACAGCTTTGTCGTCCATTCACCCCGCATAGTACTCTCAGATCGTTCTTTTGCTTTCGGAATATCCTGGCGCTCTCAGGGGAATCGCCCCAAAAGAGCACGCCGAAATTGAGAGCTCTATGGAAGAGTCCAAAATACGTTAACCTTGCAGCTTCGGGCCCTGCCAGCTGCCTGATTCTCCTTATAGCATAAATTCCTCTTGAGAGTCCCGGAATCAGCATATCAACATGATGTGAGAAGCCCAGGTTCGGCATCAATGTGACACCAAGAAGTCTCAGGGAGCAATCGGAAGTCGACGCCATGGTCTCGAAGAGGAGCCTATGGGTTTTATCGATGTTCATCATCATCCCATTTGCATCAAACCACGACTTTGCATCTTCCATTGTTTTCTCATCTTTTGCTCGCAATTCCTGATCTTCCATTCCAGCATTCAAGAATGAGGTATCATCGGCAAAGAGAATAGTCTGATCAGGAGTTACATTTGCTGGTAAGTCATTAATGTAGATCACAAACAAGATGGGACCCAGTATTGAACCTTGCGGGACACCGTTATCTACTCCCACCCAGGATGAAGATTTCCCGTCCAAACAAGTTTTCTGTGTTCTATATAATAATAAAAATAATAATAATACAAATATTTATTCAGTTCATCTGCATAAAGGTTATCAATGTAAACATAAACAGTTTTCAATAAATATCAGATTTTGAATTAAATAACAGATATTTCAAATCAATCGTATTTCTATGTCCAGGTTCACTTTAGCCAAAGCTAGACTGTGTTCCTAGACACAAAGCGGTATTTGATCTCTTTGAAGCATAATAAGCAGCAAAAATCAAGCAGCTGTAAAATAATACAATATAAAGTTACTACAGGTACTTTTAAGTATGTGAGAGAGACAACTTATACAAATGTAACAACAACAGTGGTCACAGACTGACAAAATGGTGAACTACACAGTCATATATACATATACAGTACAGTCACGAATGTATAGTAAAATATGTACACACATAACAACAATAATATCTATATTTTTATAGCCAAATTGAGTGTTTCCACCGTAATGAAAATTTAAAACTTTCTGAGATATCACAGATTAGTAAAAACATTTGTATGTTAATAAATGAATATTGTAGTCAGAATTAACAAGTACAGAATTTGGATAATAATAGCAATGGTGATTGATCAGCGGATTTTAGAATGGTTTGTATATACATGTGTCTGTTCGGTTATTGGTGTGTTTACAGTAGTATTTTGACTGTTGTTGCAAAGAGCCAATTTGTTACTCTGTTTTTGATTTTTTTTTGTTAATTTCTCTTTTCAAACTTATTGGTAGACAATTGTATAATTTTTTTCCGACGTGTAGGTAAATTCGCTGTCCAATGGACTTCTCGAAATCTTGTTGGATAAGTGTGAGATTTATTCATATCTATTAAATTATGTTTGAGAAAATTGAGCAATTAGGTTCTGTAGAATAGATTTCTAATATTCAATAAGTTAGAATTCTAGAAAAGCAGAATCGATGAAAACTAGTTATTGAGTTTATACATTATTTTGATTATTTTCTTCTGTGCTACTTCTAGAGGTTTTACATTGTTAGAGAAATACATACATTTCAGATTTTTCTCATCTAGTATGAGTGTCATTTGTTTGAATAGGTACATTAATGAACTTACTTTTTTGGTTCAGTTCTGAATTTGAAGACTCCATTTTAAGTTATTATCAATAACTATCCCTAGGTTTTTGAGCGCTCGTACTACTTACACGAGGGCTATATAATTTCGTCACGATGTCTGTATTTTTCGAATTTTGAGCCGAAAATGGTCTCAATCGACTATGTTCGACTCACTGATGACGAATCCGTCGGAAAATTCGAGTCTGTCCGTCCGTCCGTAAGCACGATAACTCTCGAACGGAACAACCTAGAGACTTGAAATTTTCAGTGTGGGTTCAGTTCCCGAATGCCTCGGTTGAGTTCGTTAATGGGCCAAATTCCACCAGGGGTTCCGTAAGGGTGGCCGTTCAAAGTTTTGTTTTCCTGATTACTTGAAAACTACAGATTTGATCGAGATGAAATTTTGCACTCAAATGGAAAATGAGGTGTTCAAGCTACATGTGAAATTTTGTCCAGATCGCATGACCAGAACCATAGAAACCATAAAAAATTGTAACTTTTGAACGGAAACGCCTAGGGACTTGAAATTTTCAGGATAGGTGTGGATCTCGAAGGTCGTGATCACGTTCATCTATGAGCGAAATTATACAAGGGGTTTCACGGTCGTTTGAAATTTTGGTTTCTCGATAATTTCGAAACTACGGATTCGATCGAGATGAAATTTTGTATTTTAATCGAGAATGATATATTGAAACAATACTTTGTCCAGATCGCATGACCAGAACCATAGAAACCATAGAAAATTGTAACTTTTGAACGGAAAGGCATAGGAACTTGAAATTTTCAGGGTGGGTTTGGATCGCGGATATCGCGGTCACGTTCATCAATGAGCAAAATTAGACTAGGGGTTCCGTAAATACGGTCGTTTGAAATTTGGGTTTCTCTATAATTTCGAAACAACGGATTCAATAGAGATGAAATTTTGTATTTTAATCAAGAATGATATATTAAAACAATATTTTGTCCAGATCGCATGACCAGAACCATAGAAACCATAGAAAATTGTAACTTTAGAACGGAAAAGCCTAGGAACTTGAAATTTTCAGGGTGGGTTTGGATCGCGAATATCGCGGTCACGTTCATCAATGAGCAAAATTAGACTAGGGGTTCCGTAAATACGGTCGTTTGAAATTTGGGTTTCTCTATAATTTCGAAACAACGGATTCAATAGAGATGAAATTTTGTATTTTAATCAAGAATGATATATTAAAACAATATTTTGTCCAGATCGCATGACCAGAACCATAGAAACCATAGAAAATTGTAACTTTCGAACGGAAAAGCCTAGGAACTTGATATTTTCAGGGTGGGTTTGGATCGCGAATATCGCGGTCACGTTCTTCAATGAGCAAAATTAGACTAGGGGTTCCGTAAATATGGCTGTTCAAACTATTTTTTTCCTGATAGTTTCGGAACTACTGATCGGATTGGAATGAAATTATGCCACTAGCGGAGAAATAATGTATTCAAACTACGTGCAAAATTTTGTCCAGATCGCATTACCAAGACCATAGATACCGTAGAAAATTCTAGCGAATTATCGAAAAAAAATTGATCAGCTGAAGCACTGACATGAAGTCTGGAGTTTCGCCTAAGTTTCAGAATTTTTTTGACAGCTGTCGAAAATTCCTTCCATTGATTTCTAAAACTGGAAAATGCGAATCCACCTACAAGGTGCATGTACGAGCGCTCAAAAGCTCCTGCCTTCACGGCAGTGCTTTTTGTAATTTTTTATATATAGGGCTATAGGCGAGGTGTCCCAATCCAAAAAAAAATACCAACGCGTCGTCAAATAGTACCTCTTGGGTGACGTGGAAATCTATTCGTATCTAATAATATATATTTCAATTTTGTGAACATTTAAGAATCACTTTCATCGTTACTTGTTCCTTGTTCCATTACTTCATTCAATGTTCGTTTAACTCAAGGTGTACGGTCAAAGGCATTAGTGACACAAACTGCCTAGGCATCTTTCTTATGAAATTTAAGGAAATGTATAGCTTTGTTTTTTCTTCGAGGAGCAATTGAAGACACAACAATTACGATACAATTGTAAATTTTTTTTTTCTAATACTAGAACTTTGTTCTCTCATTGTTATATAATCCAATGTCCTAAAATTTATGTCCATATGATTATATTTTTCGTATTAAAAGCCAAGTTTAAAAAAAAACTTTTCTTACAACGGACGATTATCCGACCTATGTAGCATACATTTAGAAAGAAAATCTTTCAATTATTGACGACTGATTCGTCTTCAGAGGTATTTATAATATTATCTCATCTAGATGTTTCGGAAGGAAATAACAAACAACAACACCTGCAACAATGGCGTCATTGAAGATTCAATGAGTAATCAAACTTATACATGGTTATATTCAATATCAAATGCAAACAGATAAGCAATTCATCTGAGGTATACAGGATTGGCATTATGTAATTAAATATTATTAAAACATAAAATCGTTTCATTCAGACTTCACCTTAAAGACGATTCTAATTTCTTTCTACAGAAAGATTAAGTCACAGTCATTTGAAATACGAAGATCAATTTCATAAAACTCTTGTCGATAATTATTGAATTACCTTTCTAAATCACCACTCAAACCTGCCACAGAAAATTGGACTCAAACTTGTAACCTAAAATTCAATAACTTTCTGAACGTATTTCAACTGAATAACACTGTTATGAATTCCTTACCGACTATTTTTTTTTCATTAACAATTACTCTGCTCAGAAAACGATGAAAATTCCTAAATATACCCCACGAATACCTGGTTTCTGGATGTAAAATGAAATTATCTGGTTAAAGAGCAAGTGAAATATGAAAAAAATACTCGATTTCTAGGTTCGGGGTTCAGCCGGCAGGGGGCGTTTAAACCTTTGGAATCGCGTATGCGTAGATAAAAATGTATTATTTATTATATCCATAGATGAATAATAAATCAATTATTTGTCTATGTTGAAAGCGTTGAAAAAGAAATGGAGAAGAAGAAGAAAATTCAATAAAACAAGCACATTGTAAAATATGAAGAAGAAATAAAATACTCGATGACCATTGTTTATCGTGTATACTTTATGTTCAGATTCCAGAGCAATTTAGCAAAGAGTAACAACTTGTCTGATCTTTGAATTTAGTTTAATACTTTGAAAAATGGCAGACAAGTGTGAATCTGAATATAATAATATAAAGAATGAGATCGACACAGAAGAGAAAATTGAAGAGTATGTCCATGAATCTACTGAAGGATCGTCAATTGAATATGAGTAAGTATTTACTGTTATTTTATTCGCCTGAATTTGTGTAATATTTTCGTACATAACCCTAACTTTTTTCACGTGTTCGATAAACTTTTTCACCAAATACACTGTTTATATTACTTTCCGAAACTTTTAGTGCACAACTTAATGTTTTTCAGACTCAGTAGTACTTCTGCCTGGGACTTAATAACTGTGGTGTCAGTTGAAATCAACTATTTGGGATAATATCAATCGGGACATAATTCCCTAAGATTTTTAATTGTCAGAATAAGAAAGTATAATAATAACAGAAATCTTTATTTCAAATCATCTCAATGTATACAACTTCTACATGATATGAAATGAAACAGTGTCAAAAGTTTAGTGATAACTCTCTGCGGTCTATCCCATACTCTTCCAAGCAGTATGGTTCATTTTCCACCAGCAGACCAAATATTTCTCTCTTGAATATTTTATAGCTTTCTATCCTCTGTATTCTCTTTGGTAATTTATTGTACAGCTGAAGGCATCTATATTCTGACTGTACCTGTGGTGTTGTTAGTCTGCACTTAGGGTAGTTGTAGTCATGTGTCCTTGTTTCATATTTTTCAAAAAGGTGGTTGTTCTTGTGGAAGAATAGTTAGCATTCTTGTATATACATCGCATATAGTGTTAAAATCTTCTTTTGTCGAAAAACTCCTCTACATTTTTGGTTGTGTTTCAAATTGCATAATATTCTAATAATTACCTTCTTTTGTATGCGTTTCTGTTTATGATGTCTGTGAGCGGTTGGCTTATTTCTTCTCTGGTGTTCTTTATTGTTCTATATATCTCATCAATTCCACTTGAGGTCTTGTTTTTCAGTTACTTCACAAGTTCCTTCAGATGTTCTTCACTAATTGGTTTTGTTGAGAATATATGTGGCTATTTTAGAAGGGTAATTGTTGATTTTGCTTGTTTTATATTACCAGTTAATTTTGTCGCTGCATTAATAATATAGCCATTGAATTCATTTGTTAATTTATGTGTGTCAGCTTTACATGGAGTATTTCCGTCTTCACTCTTTTTCTGTAAGGAATTTACTATTGTACCAATTCCTAGTTAACATCGAAACTTATTTACTTGACGAATTTTTTATTGGTTGTAGGAACTCCAAATAATGTAAATTATTGATCTCTATTTAACCTCATTTCTACTTACTTATTTGTAATAACTGAAGGAATGAAAATAAATTATTACTAACATGCATGCCCAAAACTATTTTTCGTAACTGTTTGATCTGTTCCAGTGCTCGGTATACAGATGATGAGGGAAAAGCTGAAGGCTTAAAAATTGAAGAAATTGACATTATCGAACAATTCATCGATGAAAATGGAGTGCACAAGAGGAGTGATTTCCAGGAAATCCGGGAAGGAACATTTTCTACCAAATTCGAAATGGAAACGACTACAAATTTCATTGAAGAACAGGAACATAGGAATGATTCAAGTGAATTCGCAGTACAACAGGAAATTGATCCCGCACACCGTGATCTTATTGTCAATTTGAAGAAACATAAGTGTCACTTATGTGATCATGCTGCAACTCGGAAAGAAAACCTTGAAAGGCATATTAATTCAGTCCATTTGAATAAGAAGAAACATAAGTGTCACTTATGTGATCATGCTGCAACTCGGAAAGAAAACCTTGAAAGGCATATTAATTCAGTCCATTTGAATAAGAAGGAACATAAGTGTCACTTGTGTGATTATGCTGCAGTTCAGAAGAGCCATCTCGAAATGCATATAAATTCAGTGCATTTGAATATGAAGGAACATAAGTGTCACTTATGTGATTATGCTGCAGTTCAGAGGAGTGACCTTAAAACACATATAAATTCAGTGCATTTGAATATATAGGAACATAAGTGTCACTTATGTGATTATGCTGCAGTTCAGAAAAGAAGTCTCAAAATCCATATAAAATCATTTCATTTGAATATGAAGGAACACAAGTGTCACTTATGTGATTATGCTGCAGCTCAAAAGATCCATCTCGAAACGCATATTAAAATAGTCCATTTGAATATGAAGGAACATAAGTGTCTCTTATGTGACTATGCTGTAGTTCAGAGGAGTGACCTTAAAACACATATAAAAGCAGTTCATTTGAATATGAAGGAACACAAATGTCACTTATGTGATTATGCTGTTGCTCAAAAGAGCCATCTAAAAATGCATATAGATTCAGTCCATTTGAATATAAAGAAACATAAGTGTCCCTCATGTGAGTTTGCTGCAGTTCAAAAGAGCCATCTTGAAATGCATATAAAAGCAGTTCATTCGAATATAAAGGAACACAAGTGTCACTTATGTGATTATGCTGCAGTTGCAAAGGCACACGTCGAAAGGCATATAAAATCAGTGCATTTGAATATGAAGGAACACAAGTGCCACTTATGTGATTATGCTGCAGTTCAAAAGAACCATCTCAAAATTCACATGAAATCCGCTCATTTGAATATGAAGGAGCATAAGTGTCCCTCATGTGAGTTTGCTGCAGTGCAAAAGTGCCATCTCAAAACGCATATAAATTCAGTGCATTTGAATATAAAGGAACATAAGTGTCACTTATGTGATTATGCTTCGGTTCAAAAATCAAGTCTCAAAAAGCATATAAATTCAGTGCATTTGAATATGAAGGAACATAAGTGCCACTTATGTGATTATGCTGCAGCTCAAAAGACCCATCTTGAAAAGCATAGGAAATCAGTCCATTCGAATATGAAGGAACATAAGTGCCACTTGTGTGATTATGCTGCAGCTCGGAAAAATGAGCTTAAAAAGCATATAGAATCGGTTCATTTGAATAAGAAGGAACATAAGTGTCACTTATGTGATCTTGCTTTTGCTCGGATCAGTGAGCTTGAAACGCATATTAATTCAGTCCATTCGAATATAAAGGAACATGATTATGCTGCCGTTCAGAAGAGCCATCTTAATATGAAGGAACATAAGTGTCACTTATGTGATCATGCTGCAGCTCGGAAGGATAACCTTAAAACACATATTAATACAGTCCATTTGAATATATAGGAACACAGGTGTCACTTGTGTGATTATGCTGCAGTTTACAAGAGTACCCTTAAAAACCATATAAAATCAGTTCATCTCAATATGAAGGAACATAAGTGTCAATTATGTGATCATGCTGCAGCTCAGAAGGATAGCCTTAAAAGACATATTAATACAGTCCATTTGTATATAAAGGAACACAAGTGTCACTTGTGTGATTATGCTGCAGTTCAGAAGAGCCATCTCGAAACGCATATTAAAATAGTGCATTTGAATATAATGGAACATAAGTGTCACTTATGCGATTATGCTGCAGTTCAGAAAAGCCAGCTCGAAACGCATATAAAATCAGTTCATTTGAAAATGAAGGAACATAAGTGTCACTTATGTGATTATGCTGCAGCTCGGAAGAATGACCTTAAAAAGCATATAGAATCGGTTCATTTGAATAAGAAGGAATATAAGTGTCACTTATGTGATTATCCTGCAGCTCAAAAGAGTGACCTTAAAACACATATAAAAGCAGTTCATTCGAATATGAAGGAACACAAGTGTCACTTTTGCGATTATGCTTCAGCTCAAAAGATCAATCTCGAAATGCATTTAAAAACAATGCATTTGAATATAAAAAAAAATGTTGAATGTTACTTAAATTAAGCGACCCTTGAATGTCTCATATTGTTTGTGCTTTCAGAATAATTGGGAGGATATCTCTCTTCTCATAGACTAATAATAAATTGTGTTATTATTAATCTATGTTTCTTCTTAAACTAATAAATGTTTCTCATTTTCCTTCTATAACTAGAAATATATTGTTCTTGATTTTGATATATATATTGTTATGAAAACCCGTGAATTGAATTATTCATAATATTATTAATCGGATGAAATTTTGAATAAGGGCGCCAGTTTTCACTTCTTCCAAATTGTATAAACTTTTAATGAAATATTTTTATTTACCTGGGTTTTAAATTCATCACACTCACTCGGGGAGAGTTCAAGGTTTGAATCGACAATTCTGAAATTCCTTCAGATTGTAATGAAATTAAAAGAAAAATACAAATTTATTATATACATATTTATATATGACATCAAAATATAATTCTATGTGTTAACCTCTAAAGAGTCGAATTATCTAAAATTTATAATATTTGGTTTTCCACCGAGTGTTGATAAAATCTTGATATTTGGCACAATCACTTCGATCTTGTACCATATAACTACTGAATTCTAGTTGAATTTCTGTTTATTGAACTTTTGATTCACGTAAGCATTTTCAAAATAACATTCGAAGAACAAAATTGCACGTATTTATACTCCTTTCGATGAACGATGAAAATTTCCAAATATACGCCACGAATACCTGGTTTCTGGATATAAAACGAAATTATCTGGTTTAAGAGCAAGTGAAATATGAGAAAAATACTCGATTTCTAGGTTCGGGATTCAGCCGGCAGGGGGCGTTCAAACCTTTGGAATCGCGTATGCGTAGATAAAAATGTATTATTTATTATATCCATAGATGAATAATAAATCAATTATTTGTCAATGTTGAAAGCGTTGAATGAAAATGCAATATCTAACCAAGCACATTGAAAAAGAATGGAGAAGATGAAGAAAATACAATAAACCAAGCACATTGTAAAAGAGTGAAGAAAAAATAAAATACTCGATGACCATTGTTTATCGTGTATTATTAATGTTCAGATTCCAGAGCATACTTTGAAAAATGGCAGACAAGTGTGAATCTGATTATAATAATATAAAGAATGAGATCGGCACAGAGGAGAAAATTGAAGAGTATGTCCATGAATCTACTAAAGGATCGTCGATTGAATATGAGTAAGTATTTACTGTTATTTTATTCGCCTGAATTTGTCTAATATTTTCGTACATAACCCTAACTTTTTTCACGTGTTCGATAAACTATTTCACCAAATACACTGTTTATATTACTTTCCGAAACTTTTAGTGCACAACTTAATGTTTTTCAGACTCAGTAGTACTTCTGCCTGGGACTTAATAACTGTGGTGTCAGTTGAAATCAACTATTTGGGATAATATCAATCGGGACATAATTCCCTAAGATTTTTAATTGTCAGAATAAGAAAGTATAATAATAATAACAGAAATCTTTATTTTAAATCATCTCAATGTATACAACGTCTACATGATATGAAATGAAACAGTGTCGAAAGTTTAGTGATTATTCTCTTCGGTCCACCCCATACTCTTCCAAGCAGAATGGTTCATTTTCCACCTGCAGACCAAATATTTCTCTCTTGAATATTTTATAGCTTTCTATCCTCTGTATTCTCCTTGGTAATTTATTTTACAGCTGAAGGCATCTATATTCTGACTACCTGTGGTGTTGTTAGTCTGCATTTAGGGTAGTTGTAGTTATGTGTCCTTGTTTCATATCTATTCTTCATATTTTTCAAAAAAGTGGTTGTTCTTGTAGAAGAATAGTAAGCATTCTTGTATATACATCGCATATAGTGTTAAAATCTTCTTATGTCGAAAAACTCCTCTACATGTTCAGTTGTGTTTCAAATTGCATAATATTCTAATAATTGCTTTTTTTTGTATGCTTTTCTGTTTATGATGTATGTGAGTGGTTGGCTTATTTCTTCTATGGTGTTCTTTATTGTTCTATTAGATATCTCATCAATTCCACTTGAGGTCTTGTTTTTCAGTTACTTCTCGAGTTCCTTCAGATGTTCTTCACTAATTGGTTTTGTTGAGAATGTATGTGGCTATTTTAGAAGGGTAATTGTTCATTTTGCTTGTTTTATATTACCAGTTAATTTTGTCGCTGCATTAATAATATAGCCATTGAATTCATTTGCTAATTTATGTGTGTCAGCTTTATATGGAGTATTTCCGTCTTCACTCTTTTTCTGTAAGGAATTTACTATTGTACCAATTCCTAATTAATATCGAACCTTATTAACTTGACGAATTTTTTATTGGTTGTAGGAACCCCAAATAATATAAATTATTGATCTCTATTTAACCTCATTTCTACTTAATTATTTGTAATAACTGATAAAATGAAAATAAATTATTACTATTACTAACATGCATGCCCAAGACTATTTTTCGTAACCGTTTGATCTGTTCCAGTGCTCGGTATACAGATGATGAGGGAAAAGCTGAAGGCTTGAAAATTGAAGAAATTGACATTATCGAACAATTCATCGATGAAAATGGAGTGCACGAGAGGAGTGATTTCCAGGAAATCCGGGAAGGAACATTTTCTACCAAATTCGAAATGGAAACGTCTACAAATTTCATTGAAGAACAGGAACATAGGAATGATTCACGTGAATTCACAGTACAACAGGAAATTGATCCCGCACACCGTGATCTTATTGTCAATTTGAAGAAACATAAGTGTCCCTCATGTGATTATGCCACAGTTCAGAAGAGTAACCTTAAAATGCATATAAAAGCAGTTCATTTGAATATTAAGCGACATAAGTGTCACTTTTGTGATTATGCTTCGGTTCAAAAAATGAACCTCGAAACGCATATAAATTCAATCCATTTGAAGACAAAGGAACCTAAGGGTCACTTGTGTGATTATGCTGCAGTTCAGAAGAGCCATCTCGAAATGCATATAAAATCAGTCCATTTGAATATGAAGGAACACAAGTTTCACTTATGTGATTATGCTTCGGCTCAAAAAAAACAACTCAAAATGCATATAGATTCAGTCCATTTTGGTAAGAAAGAACACGAGTGCCACTTATGTGATTACGCTGCAGTTCAAAAGAACCATCTCAAAATTCACATGAAATCCGCTCATTTGAATATGAAGGAGCATAAGTGTCCCTCATGTGAGTTTGCTGCAGTGCAAAAAAGCCATCTTGAAACACATATAAAAGCAGTTCATTCGAATATAAAGGAACACAAGTGTCACTTATGTGATTATGCTTCGGTTCAAAAATCAAATCTCAAAACGCATATAAATTCAGTGCATTTGAATATGAAGGAACATAAGTGTCACTTATGTGGTTATGCTGCAGCTCAAAAGAACCATCTTGAAACGCATAGGAAATCAGTCCATTCGAATATGAAGGAACATAAGTGCCACTTATGTGATTATGCTGCAGCTCGGAAGAATGAGCTTAAAAAGCATATAGAATCGGTTCATTTGAATAAGAAGGAACATAAGTGTCACTTATGTGATTATGCTTCAGTTTACAAGAGTACCCTTAAAAACCATATAAAATCAGTTCATTTGACTAAGAAGGAACATAAGTGTCACTTATGTGATCATGCTGCAGCTCGGAAGGATAGCCTTAAAACACATATTAATACAGTCCATTTGAATATAAAGGAACACGAGTGTCACTTGTGTGATTATGCTGCAGTTCAGAAGGGCCATCTCGAAACGCATATAAATTCAGTGCATTTGAATATAATGGAACATAAGTGTCACTTATGTGATTATGCTGCAGGTCAGAAAAGCCATATCGGAACGCATATAAAATCAGTTCATTTGAAAATGAAGGAACATAAGTGTCACTTATGTGATTATGCTGCAGCTCGGAAGTATAGCCTTAATACACATATAAATGCAGTCCATTTGAATATTAAGGAACATAAGTGTCACTTATGCGATTACGCTGCGTTTCAAACGAGCCAACTCAAAATGCATATAACGGGTGATTTTTTTGAGGTTAGGATTTTCATGCATTAGTATTTGCTCAGATTTTTTTGAGGTTAGGATTTTCATGCATTAGTATTTGCTCAGTATGCTTTGACATTTCATCATGAATAGACTTACTAACGAGCAACGCTTGCAAATCATTGAATTTTATTACCAAAATCAGTGTTCGGTTCGAAATGTGTTTCGCGCTTTACGCCCGATTTATGGTCTACATAATCGACCAAGTGAGCAAACAATTAATGCGATTGTGACCAAGTTTCGCACTCAGTTTACTTTATTGGACATTAAACCAACCACACGAATGCGTACAGTGCGTACAGAAGAGAATATTGCGTCTGTTTCTGAGAGTGTTGCTGAAGACCGTGAAATGTCGATTCGTCGCCGTTCGCAGCAATTGGGTTTGTGTTATTCGACCACATGGAAGATTTTACGTAAAGATCTTGGTGTAAAACCGTATAAAATACAGCTCCTGCAAGAACTGAAGCCGAACGATCTGCCACAACGTCGAATTTTCAGTGAATGGGCCCTAGAAAAGTTGGCAGAAAATCCGCTTTTTTATCGACAAATTTTGTTCAGCGATGAGGCTCATTTCTGGTTGAATGGCTACGTAAATAAGCAAAATTGCCGCATTTGGAGTGAAGAGCAACCAGAAGCCGTTCAAGAACTGCCCATGCATCCCGAAAAATGCACTGTTTGGTGTGGTTTGTACGCTGGTGGAATCATTGGACCGTATTTTTTCAAAGATGATGTTGGACGCAACGTTACGGTGAATGGCGATCGCTATCGTTCGATGCTAACAAACTTTTTGTTGCCAAAAATGGAAGAACTGAACTTGGTTGACATGTGGTTTCAACAAGATGGCGCTACATGCCACACAGCTCGCGATTCTATGGCCATTTTGAGGGAAAACTTCGGAGAACAATTCATCTCAAGAAATGGACCGGTAAGTTGGCCACCAAGATCATGCGATTTGACGCCTTTAGACTATTTTTTGTGGGGCTACGTCAAGTCTAAAGTCTACAGAAATAAGCCAGTAACTATTCCAGCTTTGGAAGACAACATTTCCGAAGAAATTCGGGCTATTCCGGCCGAAATGCTCGAAAAAGTTGCCCAAAATTGGACTTTCCGAATGGACCACCTAAGACGCAGCCGCGGTCAACATTTAAATGAAATTATCTTCAAAAAGTAAATGTCATGGACCAATCTAACGTTTCAAATAAAGAACCGATGAGATTTTGCAAATTTTATGCGTTTTTTTTTTAAAAAAAGTTCTCAAGCTCTTAAAAAATCACCCATTATATTCAGTCCATTTAAATATGAAGGAACATAAGTGTCACTTATGCGATTATGCTTCAGCTCAAAAGATCAATCTCAAAACGCATTTAAAAAGAATTTATTTGAATATAAAAAGAAATTGTTGAATGTTTCTTAATTTAAGCGACCCTTGAATGTCTCATATTGTTTGTGCTTTAGAATAATTGGGAGGATATCTCTCTTCTCGAATACTAATAATAAATTGTGTTATTATTAGTCTATGGTTCTTCTTAAACCAATAAATGTCAATTTAACAATAAATGTTTCTCTTTTTCCTTCTATAACTAGAAATATATTGTTCTTGATTTTTATATATATTTTGTTATGAAAACCCGTGAATTGAATTATTTATAATATTATTCTTCTTCTTCTTCAGGTGCCCGTCCGATTCCGAACGTTGGCGATTATCATAGCAATTCTTATTTTGTTGGTAGCTGCTCGGAACAGTCCTGCTGACGACATGTTGAACCATTGTCTGTGGTTCGCAAGCCAGGATATCCTGCGCCTGCCCGGGCCCCGCTTGCTGTTGATCTTTCCTTGCAAGATCCGTTGGAGAAGGTCGTACCGTTCTGAATTCCTCATTATGTGTCCTAGATATTCCAGTTTGCGGACTTTCACTATGTTCGGGAATTGAGGGCTGGTCTTCATTCTTCTCTGGACTTCTGCGTTAGTTATTCTTTCAGTCCAGGATATTTTCAGGATACGTCGGTAGAGCCACATTTCGAAGGCTTCTAGTCTCTTCTCTGTTTCGTCTTTTAAGGTCCAGGTTTCTACTCCGTACAGCAACACAGAGAATACATAGCACTTTAAAAGTCTCAGCTTGATCTTGAGGCTGAGATTGTGACTTTTATGTTAGTTTTACTTATGATCATAAGCTTCGTTTTCGCCGTGTTGATGTCTAGTCCGTATTGCTTGCTCACATCTACTATTTTGTTCATAAGCGCTTGTAGTGCTTCTATGCTGTCTGCAAAAACGATCGTGTCATCAGCGTACCGTATGTTGTTAAGTCTGACTCCATTTATGGGGATTCCCTCTTCCATTTCGTCTAGGGACTCTCGGAATATGAACTCTGAGTAAAGATTAAAGATTGTTGGTGACAAAATGCAGCCCTGACGTACCCCTCTTAGTATTTTGACGGCTTCTGTGTGTTCTCCGTCCACGCGCAGCACTGCTGATTGGTTCCAATACAAGTTGATGATAATTTGCAGGTCTTTTTCCTCAATTCCGATTTTTCTCAGGATTTCCACCATTTAATATTATTAATATAATCGGAAATTTTGAATATGGGCGCCAGTTTTCACTTCTTCCAAATTGTATAAAATATTTTCATTTTTGAGCGCTCGTACTACTTACACGAGGGCTATATCATTTCGTCACGATGTCTGTATTTTTCGAATTTTGAGCCGAAAATGGTCTCAATCGACAATGTTCGACTCACTGATGACGAATCCGTCGGAAAATTCGAGTCTGTCCGTCCAGCCGAAAGCACGATAACTCTCGAACGGAACAACCTAGAGACTTGAAATTTTCAGTGTGGGTTCAGTTCCCGAATGCCTCGGTTAAGTTCGTTATTGGGCCAAATTCCACCAGGGGTTCCGTAAATATGTTCAAAGTTTCGTTTCCCTGATTACTTGAAAACTACAGATTTGATCGAGATGAAATTGTGCACTCAAATGGAGAATGAGGTGTTAAAGCTACATGTGAAATTTTGTCCAGATCGTATGACCAGAACCATAGAAACCATAGAAAATTGTAACTTTTGAACGGAAACGCCTAGGGACTTGAAATTTTCAGGATAGGTGTGGATATCGAATGTCGTGATCACGTTAATCTATGAGCAAAATTATACTAGGGGTTCCGTAAAAATGGTCGTTGATAATTTCAAAACTACAAATTCGATCGTGACGAAATTTTGTATACTAATGGAGAATGATATATTCAAGCTACATTTCTCCAGATCACATGACCAGAACCATAGAAACCATAGAAAATCATAACTTTTGTACGGAAAGGCCTAGGGACTTGAAATTTCTAGGATAGGTGTGGATCTGAAATGTCGCGTTCAAGTTTACCAATGAGCAGAATTATACTAGGGGTTCCGTAAATACGGTCGTTTGAAATTTTGTTTTCTCGATAATTTCGAAACTACGGATTCGATCGAGATGAAATTGTGCACTCAAATGGTGAATGAGGTGTTAAAGCTACCAGTGGCGCTCCCAGAGATTGGGTCTGGGAGGGGTAGTGACCGTATTTTCTAACCAGAGATTGATCCTGGGGGGGGTAGTGACCGTATTTTGGAATTAAGAAGGAAGTAAAGTATGTATTGAGTGCTGAAAATACGGTCCCGGGGGGGGTAATTACCCCCAGTACCCCCCCCGTGGGAGCGCGCCTGAAAGCTACATGTGAAATTTTGTATTTTAATCGAGAATGATATATTAAAGCAATATTTTGTCCAAATCGCATGACCAGAACCATAGAAACCATAGAAAATTGTAACTTTTGAAAGGAAAGGCCTAGGATTTTGAAATTTTCAGGGTGGGTTTGGATCGCGAATATCGCGGTCACGTTCATCAATGAGCAAAATTAGACTAGGAGTTCCGTACATATGGCCGTTCAAACTATTTTTTTTCTGATAGTTTCGAAACTACTGATCGGATTGGAATGAAATTTTGCACCTAGCCGAGGAATAATGTTTTCAAACTACGTGCAAAATTTTGTCCAGATCGCATCACCAGGACCATAGATACCGTAGAAAATTCTAGCGAATTATCGAAAAAAAATTGATCAGCTGAAGCACTGACATGAAGTCTGGAGTTTCGCCTAAGTTTCAGAATTTTTTTGACAGCTGTCGAAAATTCCTTCAATAGATTTCTAAAACTGGAAAATGCGAATCCACCTACAAGGTGCATGTACGAGCGCTCAAAAGCTCCTGCCTTCACGGCAGTGCTTTTCGTAATTTTTTGTGTTGGTATTATACGTATTATTTCTGAAAGATAAATTTAGGTCTAATTGTTCAGTATTTGGGAGACCATTCTTATAATTTGAAAAAGGTAGATATACTGTTTTATCATTATAAATTGTGAGGAGATTGTCATCGAACCATTTTATCATTTTTCCTGAATCGTTTCTTATTTTGGTTTCTACTTCTTCCCAAGAGTTTCCATCCACAAGAGGTACGGTGTCATCAGCGTATGAGATTATTGTTCTTCGACAATTCAAATATAGCAGTTCATTCAAATAAATTATAAATAATATGGGGCCTAATACTGTTCCTTGTGGTATTCCATATTCCATAAGTTATATCTCTTTCGCTACTCATTGTGTTATTGATCCTTACCAGTTGTTCCTTTTTTTTTTAGGTAGTTTTGGAAGAGTGAGAGGGCAGGGCCATGAATACCTATGTCGTTTAGTTTGGACAAAAGCTTCTTGTGACTTATAGTATCGAAGGCTTTGGCCAGGTCGATGAATATTCCTGCGCATGGCCTGCTTTTATCCAAGTTTGAATAAATTTTATTCACAAGTAGTGCTATTGCGTCATTGGTAGAGATTCCGGTTCTAAATCCATATTGTAATTTAGATAACGCTTTCTTTTTTTCTAAGAAGTTTACCAACCGTTCTTTCAGGGCCTTCTCAAAGATTTTACTCAGAATGGATAAGATACTAATGGGGCGGTAATTTTTTGGGTCACTTCGATTGCCATGTTTGAAAATTGGTTTCCGTAACGGGCTGTAAAAAGATCGAATCTAATGTAGTTTTATTTTTCGTATCTACTGTCTGCTTGTTTGCGATCTTTATATCGTTTGTCATTTTCTTACCTACAGTGGCGTAGTGTTTGTTGAATATTTCGACAATAATAGTAAGATCTTTTTCAATTTCGTTTTTTTCATCCAGGATCTCGCTCGGTTATACCATCATCTACTTTTGTTACATTCCTGTTAGTATACTCATTGACTGTTTGCCATATTTTCTTGCTATTTTTCGAATTCTTCATAATTATATTTTGATAGTAGTTTTTTTAGGTGGTTAAAGGGAATAGGGCGAAAAAAGCTGTCCTGGCTACGCAATATAAGACAATGGTTTGGTCTTTCGACCGAAGAACTGTTTCGCGCGGCTGCCAATAGGGAAAAATTTAAGGAAATCATAAGCATGATGATAGCCAATGTCTGAAGACAGACAGGTCACCAGAAGAAGAAGTAGTTTTTTTTTAGTTCTGAAATCAGTGGCGTAACTAGATAGTCAGGGGCTCTGGTGAAAAAAAATGGGTGGGGCCCCCTAATGAATTGTTCAGTTCTTATCTCTCTATACTTACTGTAAGAATGAATATGTGCATTGTGCACGAGTTCCTTACCTGTGGAGTTTAGGAATATTCTTGAATAAATAATATTGTTATTAGGTAATGAAACGAAATGAATCGAATGGTTGATTTATGTATTCATATAAAATATTCAATTGTGGATAAAAATAAAACATTAACATTAATTTATACACTTTATTAATTTACAAAGGTAAACTTATTTTCAACCTCTTTCTAGCCTTAGTTTCCGCAAAAGAATCAATTACTCGAGTCAAATCTAGACTTGATGCAGCTTTGTTCTCGATTGATATTAGCGCTAAATGTCGCAGTCGAGCTTGCCCCATAGTATTTCCCAAATAATTTTTTATTAATTTTAGTTTGCTGAATGATCTTTCAGCTTCTGCAGAGAGGAATTGTATGGAACAGTAATATTGCGGTAAATACTTCTGTTAGATCGCATTCCAGCATTCCGTATTTCGTTATTATTTTTATGCAAAATTCGTGAATTGTCCATGCCTTATTTAATTCAGGTAGAAATAGGTGGTAAATATTGAGGAATTGGAGTAAAAAGTTGGAGCCTATTATATCAAAATATTTACTTTGAAATTGGTCACACCTTTTAATTAAAGTTTCTTCATCTACATCCAGTAAAAATGATGGTGATAGAAAATTGAAAATTTTATTTACTGCCATCATACCATCGAAACGGTCATTTAATTGGGAAATTATTGTATCTAATACTTTGTAGAAAATATTAATTCTAAATATCTCTTCCCTGCTTCGAAATCTGTGATCAGAAGCTAATTCATCGAAGTGTTTTTCCACTTTTTTTTGCCTTTTTTCAGCGAAATGGGGATCTATCTCATATATAATTGCAGTTCCACTAGCTCTGCACTTGAAAGATTCAAAGTCATCCTATAAATTTTCATCTTTTCATTCGTTTCTGCTAAAGCTCTACATGCGTCATCCAAATTGGTATCGCATTTTTGTAAAGCTTTAGAGGCATAATTGATATCATTCAGTATGTGATGCATAAAATCACAAAGAAAAATGAATTCAAAATTAAACGTTTTGGTTTTGATAATTTCTGCTTTACTTCGCTTGTCTCTATTGGAATTCTTAAGAACAATTTCTGATAAAGCTTTAATGATATCGAAAAACCGAATTTTTATTGCAGAAACTGTATTAACTCTACTGGACTATCTAGTCGGATTTTTTTAGAGTGGTGTCCGATTCGCCTGTGAATTTTGAAAGTAAATCCCAGCGTTTGATGCTATTTCCGAAAAAATTATACAATTCTTGCAAGGTTGCGAAGAAAGTTTGTAGTTCGATACAACTGCTTACAGCATCATTAACTACTAAATTCAAATTATGAGTAGCGCAATGTACGTACTCCGCATTAGACTGAATATCTTTGATCTGTTTCTGTACCCCATTATAAACACCGCTCATCACACTGGCTCCATCATAACCTTGACCCACACATTTTTTCGAATCAATATTTTTATCGATAAAAAACGAAGTCACCTGCTTTACTAAATCTGCCGCGCCATGTTTTATTGCTGCATAAAAGCCTAAGAACACTTCTATATTGACTAGCTATCCAATTTCTGATCTTGTTATGAGAGCATACCTCACAACAATGCTCAGCTGGTCTACCTTCGATATGTCCTGTGTCGTATCTAAAATGATGGCGAAAAACGGTGATGCTCTAATTCCTTCTAGCAGATGATTTTTAAGTTTGTTTCCCAAGCATTCAATAATTTCATTTTGAATTTTTGGACCCTAGAAACAAAAAATTACGAAAAGCACTGCCGTGAAGGCAGGAGCTTTTGAGCGCTCGTACATGCACCTTGTAGGTAGATTCGCATTTTTCAGTTTTGGAAACCAATTGAGGAAATTTTTGACAGCTGTCGAACAAATTTTTCAAACTAAGGCGATAATCCAGACTTCAAGGCAGTACTTTAGGTGACCAATTTTTTTTTTCGATAATTCCCTTAAATTTTCTACGGTATCTCCGGAAGCTGTCCTGAAAATACTGAAACCTGTTACTTATGTCACAAGCCAGGTCATCTTAAGAGAGACTGTGAAGAAAACGATTACAGAAATTAGTACCTGCACTATTTTTGTAATTGTTATATTTTATTGCGATCTGGACAAAATTTCGCACGTAGTTTGAATACATTATTCCTCAGCTAGGTGCAAAATTTCTTTTCAATCAAATCGTTAGTTTCGAAATTAGCAGGAAAAAAATATTTTGAACGGCCATATTTACGGAACCCCTAGTCTAGTTTCGCTCATTGATGAACGTGACCGTGAAATTCGCGATCCAAACCCACCCTGAAAATTTCAAGTTCCTAGGCCTTTCCCTTCGGAAGTTATAATTTTCTATGGTTTCTATGGTTCTGGTCATGCGGTCTAGAGAAATGTAGCTTGAATATATCATTCTCCATTAGTATACAGAATTTCGTCACGATCGAATCTGTAGTTTGGAATTTATCAAGAAAGCTAAATTTCAAACGACCATATTTACGGAACCCCTAGTACAATTTTGCTCATAGATGAAAGTGATCACGACAATCGAGATCCACACCTATCCTGGAAATTTCAAGTGCCTAGGCGTTTGTCAAAATTTACAACTTTCTATGGTTTCTATGGTTCTGGTGATGCGAGCTGAAAAAAATTTTGCATGTAGCTTGAACACCCCATTTTCTATTAGAGTGCAAAATTTCATCTCGATCGAATCTGTAGTTTCAAAGTAATCAGGAAAACAAAATTTCAAGCGGCCATATTCACGGAACCCCTCGGCAAATTTTGCCCAATAACGAACTTAACCGCGGCATTCGAGATTCGAACCTACCCTGAAAATTTCAAGTTTCTAGGACATTCCGTTCGAGAGTTATCGTGTATACGGCCGGCCGGCCGGACGGACAGACTCGAATTTTTCGACGGATTCGTCATCAGTGAGTCGAACATAGTCGATTGAGACCATTTTCGACTCAAAATTCGAAAAATACAGACATCGTGACGAAATGATATAGCCCTCGTGTAAGTAGTACGAGCGCTCAAAAAGGATCGCGAAATTCGCGATCCGAACCTATTCTGAAAATTTCAAGTCACTAGGCCTTTTTGTTCGAAAGTTATGATTTTCTATGGTTTCTATGATTCTGATCATACGATCTGGAAGAAATGTAGCTCGAATATATAATTCTCAATTTAAATTCAAAATTTCGTCGAGATCGAATCCATAATTTTGAAATGATCAAGAAAACTGAATTTCAAACGGCCATATTTATGGAACCCCTAGTCTTATTTTGCTCATTGATACACGTGAACGCTACATTTACGATCCACACCTATCCTGAAAATTTCAAGTCTCTAGGCCTTTCCATTACAAAGTAATAATTTTCTATGGTTTCTATGGTTCTGGTCATGCGAGCTGAACAAAATTCTGCATGTAGCTTGAGTACGTAATTATCCATCTGAGTGCAAAATTTCACCTCGATCGAATCAGTAGTTTCGGAGTAATCAGAAAAACAAAATTTCGAGCGGCCATATTTACGGAACCCCTTGACGAATTTTGCCCAATAACGAACTTAACCGCAGCATTTGAGATTCGAACCTACCCTGAAAATTTCAAGTTTCTAGGACATTCCGTTCGAGAGTTATCGTGTATACGGCCGGACGGACAGACTCGAATTTTTCGACGGATTCGTCATCAGTCGAACATAGTCGATTGAGACCATTTTCGGCTCAAAATTCGAAAAATACAGACATCGTGACGAAATGATATAGCCCTCGTGTAAGTTGTACGAGCGCTCAAAAAGAATGATTTTTTAATGAGAATTATTATTAAATATATAATTTTGAATGTTAATCGAGTAAAATACAAGAAAAAATTAAATGGAAACAAAATTTGACAAATAAAAAAAAATCCCTTTGGGCATATCCAAAACTTGCTTCAGTATGTGATCATATCGGCCAAGAAGTTGTACGACGGACAGGAAATTTCCATGGTGCCCTTGCTCACTTAAGTCCTTTCGGTGAGCTCTAAAAGCCAAAGAATTCTTAGCTAGGGTGAGAGATAATCTTCGAAGAACCAATTTCCAAAATGACTCTTCTTTACGAATTTCATCTTCAACTTCCTTGTCAATAGTTGTTAGTTTTCCAAAGTTCATACACAACACATGCTTCCACGCGTCCATTCTCGAAACTGTGTTCTTTGATTCTTTCTGACAAATGTCCCCAATCCCGAATGCCAGTACAGCTTATATTTTTCCTTCGAGAGGAAAATAACCAGCAGGGTTGACAGAAGGCGGAATCTAATATTATAGAATAACAGAGCCAAAACCGATGAGCTGGTCCATATTTGGAAGTTGAAAAGTAATAGGATTTCGAAAAGCACCTGTTGTTTTGGTGGGCGTCCGTCGGAAAAGGGCCTGAAGGCTGTAGAGGCCCCATATTGAGAATTTGGCGTTTTTTATTCGCACTCAACATTTTGTCTCTGAAGTTTTCCAAGTCGTTCGCATTTTCGAAAGATGATGGCGTTGACGCTTCTACCTGCGGCATACAGACATCGTCATCGGCGGTATTATTAACGTTGAAAACATTCAGATCTTCTTCAGCAGGCTCGTTATTCTTAATGAGCACTTCTGTGTTCACATTTTTCGAGTTACTACCAATAGAAATATCTGGGTCATTCCTACTTGTAGAAGGCTGAATCAAAAATTTGTCAATTTTTGGTAATTTTTGTCTACGATCTTCTCTTTCCTGACGTTGTTTGCGCTTAAGCGCACCACTAGGTCTCTTTCTTTTATCCATAATTGAAATTAACCTAATTAACACAACTACAAAACCTTAAAACAGCATAAATTCATTAGGACTAGGAATAGTTTAGCAACGCTAGAACTAGAAGGGAAAACTTGTGATGCCCTGAGTAACCTGATGAGAGAAAAATATATGAAATGTGCTATAAAAACCTTTTAGTAATTTCAACATTTTAAGCAATCCAAAAACGGGCAATCGAGCAAAAATAATAAATACCATTTTATAATTAGGTATAAGCAGAAAACACAGCCTCGCACTTGGATTTCCAGATGTTGAAGCTGTTGACGACGTTGCGGAAAAAATTTTCGCAAAAACCTGCTGGGGCAAAAGATCTTCATTAATAAGAAACAAAGAAACTACAGTTTTTTCGAAGGGTTTTTATCAATTCAGAATAAAGAATGAAATAATACACAAGAATAATACATACCTTTTCGAGAAAAAAACCAGCCTCAAGCACAAACTTTTTATAAATTTTGGAACTGTAAACGACACGAGAGCGGAAGAAAAAATAATTAGGAACGTGGGCAAGGGAAGTACTTATTACAAACGAGCGGCATAATATTTTTGTTCTGATTTTGAATCCTATTTTTCAATTCATAAAAAAACAACAGATGAAAGAGATAAATACAAAATAAATGTGCATCGCAATCTAGGAATCTGGGTGGCGAGGAGAGCGAACGGTAACAGATGTTTTTTATGACACCCTGTGCTACGAGCGGCAGAAAAATACCTACTTGTTATGATATTCCTGTAATTTCTGAATAATTCAATGTAATCTGAGTAATATTCTTATGGAAAAATGAAATACTATTTACGTTATATCATAAATTATAATTGGTACAGCGCTGATTTATATATTTCATATAAAATATCACATAGGGTTTATTTGAAAAAATTTTTTCAGATAGTTGAAACGAATCCAACGGGGTTTGCTGGTCAGCGCTTGGGGCCCCCTAAGCTCGGGGGCCCCGGTGCGCTGCACCAGTTTGCACGTGCGTAGTTACGCCACTGTCTGAAATTAGTTTCACTATTTTGTTTCTATAGACCTTATATTCATTGTACGAGTGCGTGTCTCTACTTTTCTTGTATATCTTGAATAATTTAACCCTTTCTTTCATTGATTCTATTAGGCCTTTCGTTATCCACGGTTTTTTTTGTGTTTCTCTTCTGTGGTTTTGATAGTTGTACTTTTATTTATATTTTTTATCATAACATGACATATCTGATCTGCGGTTTGTTGAATATTATTATTAGTGTAGATGTCTTCGAAAGTTTCTTGTTGCATTAAAGATTTTAATTTTTTGTAGTCTATGTATTTGTTTGTGTTTGTACGTTTTGGTTTATCGTTTTGGATATTATAGTTTAGAACAATTGGGAAATGGTCTGTAATGTTCGAATGAAGAATTATTGGATTCAGGGATTTATCTTCAATATATTTACTCTTGAAGAAAATATGATCTTTGCATGATAAAGAATTCTTTTCCACTCTAGTAGGTTTATTTATTAATGATTTGAATCCGTTTTCGTATAATGTATTGAGGTTATCTTGTATTTCAATTGAGTCAGTAAGCAGATTGATATTTATGTCGCCAATGAAAATTTCAGTATAACTTTTTGTAGCCGTTTTTATATACTTTAATGATTCTTCATTAAATTTTTTATGTCAATCGTGTGAGGTCTGTATACAGCAGTAATAGATGTTTTTTGAGCGCTCGTACTACTTACACGAGGGCTATATCATTTCGTCACGTTGTCAGTATTTTTCGAATTTTGAGCCGAAATTGGTCTAAATCGACTATGTTCGACTCACTGATGACGAATTAGTCGGAAAATTCGAGTCTGTCCGTCCGGCCGTCCGTAAGCACGATAACTCTCGAACGGATCAACCTAGAGACTTGAAAATTTCAGTGTAGGTTCAGATCCCGAATGCCTCGGTTAAGTTCGTTAATGGGCAGAATTCCATCAGGGGTTCCGTAAATAGGGCCGTTCAAAATTTTGTCCTCCTGATTACTTCGAAACTACAGATTTGATCGAGATGAAACTTTGCACTCAAATGGAGAATGAGGTGTTCAAGCTACGTGGAAAATTTTGTCCAGATCGCATGACCGGAACCATAGAAACCATAGAAAATTGTAACATTTGAACGGAAACGCCTAGGGACTTGAAATTTTCAGGATAGGTGAGGTTCTGGAATGTCGTGATGACGTTCATCTATGAGCAGAATTATATTAGGGGTTCCGTAAATATGGTCGTTTGAAATTTAGTTTTCTTGATAATTTCAAAACTACAGATTCGATCGTCACGAAATTTTGTATTTAAATGGAGAATGATATATTCAAGCTACATTTTGTCCAGATCGCTTGACCAGAACCATAGAAACCATAGAAAATCATAACTTTCGAACGGAAAGGCCTAGAGACTTGAAATTTTCAGGATAGGTGTGGATCTGAAATGTCGCGTTCACGTTTAACAATGAGCAGAATTATATTAGGGGTTCCGTAAATACGGTCGTTTGAAATTTTGTTTTCTCGATAATTTCGAAACTACGGATTCGATCGAGATGAAATTTTGTATTTTAATCGAGAAATATATATTAAAGCAATATTTTGTCCAGATCTCATGACCAGAATCATAGAAACCATAGAAAATTGTAACTTCTGAAAGGAAAGGCCTAGTTTCGAAACTACTGATCTGAAATTTTGCACCTAGCTGAGGAATAATGTTTTCAAACTACGTCCAGATCGCATCACCAAGACCATAGATACCGTAGAAAATTCTAGCGAATTATCGAAAAAAAATTGATCAGCTGAAGCACTGACATGAATTCTGGAGTTTCGCCTAAGTTTCAGAAATTTTTTGACAGCTGTCGAAAATTCCTTCAATTGATTTCTGAAACTGGAAAATGCGAATCCACCTACAAGCATGTACGAGCGCTCTAAAGCTCCTGCCTTCACGGCAGTGTGTTTCGTAATTTTTTGTTATTTAGTTCCACTGTTGGTCTTAAGATTTTTAAACCTGCTATGTAGTGTATTGTGGATTCTATTTGGAAAATATTTCTTACATATACAAGGACCCCATCATTATGGTTTATACCTCCGGTAATATAGATTTTTCTATAGTTTTTGAGACTGAATAGATCAGGGTTGTTTATTCACCACGTTTCTGTGAGAGTGATCACATCAAATTGTTCTTTAACTTCATCTTACAGGACTTCGAGTTCAGTGAAGTTCTTTTGGACACTTCGTATATTAGTATGAAAAATTGTAAACTTATTTTGATTATTCCTTTGATTCAAGTGTTGTTTCAATTACTCTATATCTGGACCTTCTTTCTTATCTATCTCGAAAATACTGAAGTTTCTAATTTAGTCATCCATAGTTCTTATACTTATTTCTACTTTTTGTAACATAAGTAGGAATATAAAATAATTAAAAGAAACGATTTGGTCGGTGAAATACTTATATAGTTATTCCTACTTTTTTAAAATATATAAAACAATTTAAAAGAAACCTGCAATAGAAATTATTCGGTAAAATCATATAATGTCTCCTCGAAATGATTAAAATTGGCCCAGCTATTTTCAAAAAAAATTCTTACCAGAGAATAAAAAAAAATCTTAATTGGTTATTGTCTGCAGGACTAATTCTTATTGACCGAGCATGTTCTTGGTTTCTCTTGTGCTATGTTGGCTTGAGTTGGGTGCACTGGTTTCTTTGTGGCAGTTATCTTAGGAGTTTTGGGGTACGCTTGCGGTTCCGGAGGAATTCTCATGATGGGCTCCACAGTTTTGGGCGTAGGAGGTGCACTATTTGGTTGTATTTCTACGTAATCAGTTTTTTCCAAGTCTTCTATTCCGTAGGATACTCCGTCCACAAGGAGTTTATTTCCCCTAATGTAGCACTCCCTATATGCTTCCTCTTGCCTGGCAAGAGAGAGATGTTTGCGCAATATTTTATTCTCACTTCTCTGTTCAAGTGTTAGGTCATTGGCTATAGATATGTTCTTTCCTTTCAATTTATTGCAATTTTTCAGAATCTCTTTGTTCTTGGGGTTAGAAACGAGCTCAATCTTAATGGGACAGTTTTCCGATTTCCCAATTGGATAGACGTCGCTGAAATCGCCTTTCTTCAGTTCTACCCCGAGCAAGTCACTGAGGTCCTCACACAAAGTTCCTGCAATAACCTCTTCTCGCTTCTTTCCCAGCCCGAAAATCAGAATATTCCACCTCTTCTTTTAGCTTACTATTTTCTTTCTTCAGTTTTGTTGCCGTATTTTTCAACTCTTCTATTTTCAGCTGAAGTCGTGTTTTACTGGCTTCAATACAATGTTTCAATTCACTACGATTTGTGAAGATCTCCTCACGAATGATTTTGACCGCCTTTTCTAATTTTCCAAAGTTTAATAGCAGAGTAGAGGGTATGGTCTTCTTTATGCGGCGACTGCGAGACTATCGAGATTTACTGCTGTTCACGTTTTTTCTTCTCCTTTGTATTGACACAGATCAAAAAATGTAGGCCATAGGTTAAATCAGATTATTACTGCCCAGGTTTACGTACAGTTACTTCTTTTGTATCATGAGGTGGTTTCTCTATGGTACACACTATTTATTCACTTTGAACAATTTTGGACCTTTTATTTTACGTGATATTCAAATTTTCGCGAGAGGTCTATACACGTAGTTCCATATGTCAGATAACTTTTCATCAAGTCCAATGCCACCCCTCGAATACCGTACAATTCCAGTTTCTCCAACAATACTGAATGTTTGATACTATCGAACGCTTTTGACAGATCACATGCTTGTAGGCTACATTTTTTTTCATTATCGAAAGATTCACTTTTTTTTTGCACTACTTCTGTAATTGTAGATTCCACCGATCTTTTTACCAAAAAGCCATGTTGTTGGGGACCGAAAATCTTCTGTTTTTCGGAGAAGTCAACTAGCCCATCCCCTATAATCACCTCGAATAATTTTGACAGGGCAGGAAGGACTGAAATCGGTCGGTAATTTTCTGGGGAACCTGGGTCGCTTTTCTTATATACAGGTACTATTCTTGCTTTCTTCAGTTGTTCGGGAAAGTAACCCTCCATTTCGTCATTATTACACTAAGGGGTATCTCTATTGAGGGAAATATTTCTTTCAAGATATTGGTAGTCACCCCATAGGTGTCCTTCGGAGATTTGGATTTTATTTTCTTCATTGCTTTTTTCACTTCTGCAACTGTACATCCCTGTAGGAAAATAGACTTCACCGTTTTGGTTTTGGCTTTCTTCAATAATTGTATTGGTTCAATTTCCACTTTGCTACATCCATTTGAGGTCATCGACCCAACTTCTGCAAAAGATCTGTTAAGGTCATCTGGACCAATATTAATCTCACGTTGTTGTGCTTTATACTTGCTCTCATGCCTTATAATCTTCCAAATTTCATCATTTTTATTTTCTGCCATTTCAATTCTCTTGATATTGGATTTCTTCTTCGACTCAGTTAATTTCTGAGCGTACATCTTTCTCTGTATATAATATGCCCTTTCACTTACTTCATCCCCTCGTACTTTCATTATTGTCTCTAGTGCTTCCAACTGTTTTCTCATTTTCAACAAAGACTTGCTTTTTCTGATCTTTTTCATTTTACTTCTGATTTCAAAATAGTATTTTCAGGACAGCTTAGATCAAAATGGTGGATTAGTTTTTCCCAATATTTATCAAAATCAGTTTTGGATGTTTGTTCGGAAAATTCCAATTTCTCTTCTTGAAGAGTTTCCTTTAGTTTTTTTATATTCGACCTTTTTGTGTCCCTACAAGTAATTTTTCTGATCTTTTTAGGAGCAGAGTAAGCAGCACAGCTTTATATTTGACCCATATGGTCGGAAAGGTGTGGTTGGAAAGTAAGTGATTTGAAATCATTCGCGTTCGAAAATATATTATCGATGGAAGATTTACTTGACGAAGATATTCTAGATGGTTCTATAAACTTAGCCTGGAGTCCGAAATCCATAAACACCTCCCGTAGTCGACTCGAGTCCCTCCTGCCCTTCGATATATCCACATTGAAATCACCACCGACAAAAATTGATGTAATGTCAGGTTTCATCTCGTATACGCTATGCAGGCAGCATCTTAGTCGATCTAAAAAAATGTCCACAGATCCTTGAGGAGGCCTATAAATACCCAGTATCAATTGTTTGTTCTTTGAATCCCACATACCAGCAATCTCTACAGTGTTTTTCTAGGAAAACTTTCTGAGTTCTTTTAATGCCTCAAATCTATTTTTGGTATCAGCAAGCAGCAGTACACCACCATATCCTTGGGGTCTACTATAATTATCTATAACGTTTTATCCCTGGATCTTCCATTCCTCAACGATTTCCTCCGACATCCAATGCTCTGTGATAATGGCCGAATCGATTTTTTTTTCGATAAGCACCTACTCAGGAGTTGTGTCTTTTGTTTGATTGATCTTATATTAACGTTCAGTAGGTTGAAGGGTTTTGATAGCGAACTTAGTCTCTTCTCTTGAAATTTTTTCAACAACAGTTTCCGTTCTATATCCTGGAAACTAATCCTTTTTGAACTCAACCTGCATTTATTTTTCCTAAACACAACCACGCTCTTTTATTTGCCGACCTAAGATTGCAGTTCTCTGTTCCAGTTCCCCTTATAACATCCATTCTACGAGTATGGTCCTTCTATCAGTTTTCTCCTGTTCAGATAGCGTCAACATATTTCTTGTTTATTTGATGTTGTGGAATTCGTTATATTTCCTCCAGACGGCGCCCTAGTACTGTTATCATTGGTGGCGTTATCTCGCAATTTTTTCTCATGTGGTGCAGTAGGCTGTAATACGCAGACGCGATATCTCGTTACTTCTAAACAAAAAAAAACAAAAATAATCATCCATAAACTTTTTGTGGGATTCTAACCCCAATCCAATCGAGCGGTTAATTGGATAGGGCCTTGGATTCGAGCCTTGAGCAAAGTAAGGACTTCGAGTTTATTGAATTTTCCTTGAAAACCCCAATTAATGAATATAAATGAAACAGTGATGAGTTTTCATTAAATATATATTAAAAAAAAATAAAAAGATTCTTTACAAAGTATATATATACACCAATGTATCAACACACGCATTCAATCTTCACCAGAATGAATGAAGCTCGACAAATTTATCACAAAAAAAAACTGTCAAATTAAGGTTTGATTAATTATCTCAGAATATCAATTATCTAAAAAACTGAATTTCAACAGTAACTAATTCAATATTGTGTGGGAGATTTCAAGACTCGGGACTAGTGAGAACTGAAATAAAACCATGCGTAATTTTAGAATTACCTTTTCTCATGCTCCGCCACTGGAGGGTTTAATCCTGTCACTGTATTGTTCGCACCTAATAAAGCCGAGAGTTCACTGCGCAGAACACACCCGTATTTTATTTCGGCTTTTCGATATGATTTTACCCACTTCTTAACTGCCGATAAATAAATACTCAAGTCGAACAAGTTCCCGAATTACGAATTCTTTTCTGTTGAAACAACCTTTTTCGTCCGATTCTCCCGAATCCACTCCTGATAGAGTCTCCCAAAAACCTTTTTCGACCAAGTCCCGAAAAGAAAAACTACCGCTTCGACTGAGTTCCCTGAACTCTCTACTTCTTTTACCGGGTTCCCCGAACCAACTCGCGAACAACCGACCCTCGATCGACAACAACTTCTTTTACCGGGTTCCCCGAACCAACTCGCGAACAACCGACCCTCGATCGACAACAACTTCTTTTACCGGGTTCCCCGAACCAACTTCTTCTACCGAGTCCCCTGGACCACTTTTTCTACCGGGTTCCCCGAACCAACTCGCGAACAACCGACCCTCGATCGACAACAACTTCTTTTACCGGGTTCCCCGAACCAACTCGCGAACAACCGACCCTCGATCGACAACAACTTCTTTTACCGGGTTCCCCGAACCAACTGACTTACTCCGATCTTTTTTCGTCTCAAGAAAATTTTCAACCCTACCATTCTAGGTGGTTCCAAATGATTTTTTCGTTTTCGTTGAACCAATCACCCCCTTCGGCAATTATTGGTCTGAAAATTCTGAACCAATCACCTATCGCATGGTATGGTGGTATGGTGTGAAATTTTTCCATCTAAACCCTAATCAAGTGTTTCGTGGAATCGATGAGGGAGAATTATAAATCTCCCAACGCTTCATTTTTTTTGGTCAATATATGCGCGATAAGGCATTTATATTTATGGGTCTCTAAAACATTTGAGTTTGCTTATCGACATTTTAACACTGTCGAATAAACTAAACAGATGGAAAAAGATATGCGCGATAAGGCATTTATATTTATGGGTCCCTAAAACATTTGAGTTTGCTTATCGACATTTTAACACTGTCGAATAAACTAAACAGATGGAAAAAGATATGCGCGATAAGGCATTTATATTTATGGGTCCCTAAAACATATGAGTTTGCTTATCGACATTTCAACGAATAAAACTAAACAGATGGCTTGCTAGGCGCTCTCACGATATCGATTTTTTCTTGTATCGACTAGGCCAAAAGAAATAATTCTCTATTCCCGTCTATTTAAATTAATTCTGCATTTACCGAAATGTTATCAAGTCTTTCAATTCATTACAATACTTCCCCCTTCGAAAAAGTTTTGGCATCGGTTGCCATAACTTTTCCCTATCATCGTTCTTAGTAATCCACTAGTCCATCATCTCCCATATATCAATTAGTGATCCTACAAACTTTTATTCAATTTGCACACATGCATCATTCATCAATATCGACTAATCCCTCAAAAAAAAATTAAAAATTAAAGGAAAAAAATCCTTCTTAAACTATTCAGGTGGTATTTTCCTCACACTACTAATAAGTATAAGTTCACAAAAAAATAATGGGTCAACATACACATCAATACGTGACCACACAAAAGGAAATCGCAAAAGCAGAAAAGAAAAAAAATAACACTAAAAGCTCATTTATAGAGTCCTAGATAATCCCTAAATGGAATGTGCATTTTTCGGAATTCAATTTCACTTTCTCGAACACTCACAAGTCTCCTCCTCTGGTACCATACAATACATCTCCATATGGACCTCCTCTGACCGTGACCTTCACCTGGAGAATAACCTTCAGAGATAAATAACGACCCTTTTTGTCTTTTCAGCGTATCGCACTCCGTGTTCAAACACAATATTTTCGGTACATGCCCGAATGTTCTTAATATCTCGCGAATTGTCCCTTACACTGGCTTCAATCCGGGTTCACGACTTACAACAACGTCGGTACCTGTCTCTTCTTTCCAGTGTGGTGCGTTCGCGGTTAACGTGGGGTATAACGTAGACCTTCTGGGTTTCTCTAATACTTTTGCTTCTGCCTCTCTATTTATCCTTTGGCTGTCCTGTTCTGGTTTATGTCGATTCATCACACACATGGTAAGAGTTTTTCAAAAACTCACCAGTATCGTTATTCCACAATCAAAAACTTCATATAGGTGTAGTCCATTCAGTGATACTCCTCTAGCTTATTTCATCATCCAGAAAATTGCATAAAATCTCATTAGTCCATTCATGAAAAGTCAAATACCAGTGAACCATTCCCACACTTGTCGTTTGATATGGTTTACTAATTCTTTCACCTCATTTGGATTGAACCTTCTTCCTCATTGTCGAAAATCCTTGGTCTGACGTCTCCATCTCTGCTACTCTTCTGACGATGATATTTTCCACTGCTTTCTTTTTAGAGTACATTCACTTTAAACGTTTCACTTTTGTTCGTAGTCTCTAAGGTAGAGCACTCCGCGACATCGCGTATCGATACCATGTTCATTTCACTTTTTTTTTTCATACAATCATACGCTATCAACGCTTCAACACTCGTTATTATCAATGGAAAGGTTATCCCACCAGCTAGTAGGTCGGTCTCTTCCCCATTGGTAGTGGTTGACTAGGATCCCCTGTTCTTTTCTTATAAATAAGAATTCCACAATCATAATCAAGCATAGATGTGAGTAAAATAATGTTCAATAATCGTTCTCATCACAATTGGGAGTAAAACTCAAAAAAAAACAATTAAAAATATGCAATACAAAATGTTCGCCTTTGAAAATAAACTCAACGATTCAAAAAAAATCAGTAAGACACTAAAAAAAAATTATACATTAACACTCGAACAACAAAAATTATTGGAACATACCACCTATGCGCTTACGTAGCGTTGTGCTCGCCATTGAACGTTTGTACGAGGGAGAGTGTTCGTTGACGACCACAACGTCTTTATTTCTATGTTTCAGGTTTTGCTACTCAAATCCCTGTGATTAAAAACTAAACAAAAATTCATCTCCGTCTCAATTCTTGACTTTTCTGAAAGAAAACATCAATTTGATCAAATTTCTGCGTGTCCGTCGTGCAGCCACTGGGCTCCGCATTCCCTACACGTGAAGTAAATTCACCTCCCTCCTTACTCGTAATTTTCTCGTAATTTTCCTGAAACAAATATCAATTGGAGCAACCTTCCGCTTTCTTCCTCGAGCCGCCACTGGGCTCCATCTGGCGTCTACCCGAAGGGCCTTCGGTACCTTCTGTCAAAGAAAGTATCGGGTCACCCACGCGTCAATAATGACCTACCTAATAAAAACGAGCCCCCGAAATATGTCTTATCTGCTATACTTTATCGGCTGTTCGTGACCTTTAACACGAGTTCCATTAGTAAACAAACATATACAGGGTGATTTCGTCGGATAAACATTTCTAATTTCGACCGGAAACAAAATTCGAATTCAAACAAGGGAAATTCAGAGCTGGGCTGATTCACAGGCTCCCTCAACTTTACCTATGAACCAGAACTCGGACCGTGGAGCCGTCAATCTCCAATGATATGAAAAAATACCATTCCGTGCGGGACTGATTTATTATACCTTTATGTAAAGCCCCATCGGTCTGGTGGGCGTCTTGTTCTGGTAGATCGTCATAGAGGAATCATTTCCACTACCGGTCCTCCGCTTTCCTCGTCCTCACTTTCCTCTAGTGTCTCATCTTCGCTAGTCCCTTCATCCGTTCCCCACTCTGGTTCCCCGAGCCGTAGGGGAAAAAGTAAGGGAGGAAATCTTCCTATTTCCTCCATATCCTCTTTGACCTCTGACACCTCCTCCTTCTCATTACCTTCATCCTTTCCTTCAACTCTCCCCCTTCTAGTATTGTCCATATTCCTCGAAACATACCCCTTTAGTCTATTTACGTGAACAACTTGTTCTTTTCTTCCTCCGCATCTCCTAATCTTACACGTGACTGGTCCCACCATCTCTAAAATTTCATAAGGACCATCCCAGGATTTTGATAGCTTTTTCGACAAACCCTGTTTTACCTTCATTTGTCTCAGATACACAAGATCTCCTATCTCAAATTTTACCTCGGAAGTTCTCGCGTTAAATCGCTTCACTCGGTCCGTCTTGGCTTGTTCGGTATTTTGGTAAACTTTTGCATACACCCTCCGTAATCGTTCACCTAATTCCGCTGCGTAATTATCGTCATAATCATAACGTACTCTACCCGATTCGATAAAACTATCTATCGGTAACCTTTGCTCCCGACCGTGTAATAAGAAGTATGGGCTGTAACCGGTTGTTACATGAATATTACCACGATATGCCATGAGTACTAAAGGTATCCAGTCGTCCCAATCTTGTTGATTCCCACTGATGTAGTGTGATAACATATCTTTCAGTACTCGATGCATTCTTTCGATTTGCCCATTTGACGTTGGGGCATAACTCGAAGTCTGAATTTTTTCTATACCTATTATCGCGCAAACTTCTTTAAACAATACCGATGTGAAATTCGCCCCCCTATCCGTGAGCAGTCTCTTTGGGGCCCCATGTCTAACGATAATGTTGTCTACAAACGCACGAGCGATAGTTTCAGCTCTTTGGTCTCGAATGGGTATGGCCTCCACATATTTGGTAAAGTAGTCCTGAAAGGTTAGAATATATCGGTTTCCTTTCAAGGTAGTTACAAGAGGTCCTACAATATCCATAGATGTCAATTCCCACGGTTCTGTTGTAGGAGTAAATCTCAGAAGAGGTGCTTTTTTCATATGTGGTGAGGTTTTCCTTCTATTACACACATCGCAACTAGTGCAATAGTTGATCACGTCAGAACGCATATTTGGCCAAAAGAACCTTCGCTTCAAACTGGCTAAAGTTTTCTGTTGCCCCGGGTGTCCCGACATAGGTGAATCGTGAAAATCACATAACACCTTCTCCACATAAACTCGAGGTACAATTAATCTATCATTCCCTTCATCGGAATGATATAACAGCCCATCCTTTGAAATGTAATACCCATTTTCTTCCGGTTCCTTTTTCGCATTCAATTTTTCTAAAATTGTTATGCAATAAGGATCGTTTTTCTGTGCCTCCCTTAGGACTGTTCTGTCCCATTCAGGCTCTATAAAATCTGACTTTTTCTCCTCAAATGTAAAAGTCGCTATCGGTGCCGATCCTAATTCATAAATGACAATCTCGATATTAGAGTTGTGGAAAATGAATTTTATCATCTCCACAACTCTTTCCCATTCTAGTTTGTCTAATCCACAACCTATTTTAGGTATGGCCAGAGAGGTGTCCGTATTTTTTTCGCAACTTGCCCTTAAATTCCTGAGAGCGTTCCACATGCTCCTGTATGACGGTTTATCATAGTGATTGATTTTGGTTACCAAATAATAGATATTCCGTTCTGGAAAATTCAATTCAGCTACTTCTCCTACGTGTCTATCCTGTTGACGTAATCTATCCACAGAACCATAAATGTGTTTGAATTGCAAGGCAATCCCTGCCCCCATAGCAAAATCCTGCGATACACAGTGTGCTAAAGCCCATGACTCTGGTGTCGTGAATAGATTCCCCTCTTTCACACTAAGTGTAGGCATTTCCGGTATTTCATGGATTCTTCGATATTCCTGAAATTCCTCGTACTCAACATCGATGTAATGATCTTCCCTATTGTACATTCTGCTCAAAGCATCCGCATTCCCATGAAGTTTCCCTTTCCGATGTGTTACAGTGAAATCATAATCAGCCAAATTCATTGCCCACCTGGCCAATCTGGATCCGGGGTCTTTCAAACTAAACAACCATTTGAGCGGTCTATGATCAGTTATAACAGTGAATTTCTTTCCATATAAATAGCACCTAAACGTTTGTATGCCAAAAACGACCCCTAACAGTTCCTTTTCCGTGGTGGAATAATTGAGCTCCGCTTTTTTGAAATTTCTACTATTGTATGCGATTGGCCGTTCGTAGCCATCCCTAATTTGACTCAACACGGCCCCGATTCCGAGTCCCGACGCATCTGTGGCCACTACGAACGGTTGATTAAAATCAGGGTATATGAGTACCTTGTCCGAGGTCAAAGTCGTTTTCAACTGGTCTATTGACGTCAGAACCTGCGGCGTTATTTCGAACTTAACCTCTTTTTTTGTCAAATTTGATAATGGTGCTATCAGTTCAGCGGCGTTCGGAATAAATCTCCTGTACCAATTTACTAATCCTAGAAACGAACGCACACCCCTGACATTCTTGGGTATGGGAAAATTTTTAACAGTTTCTATTTTGTCTGGATCTGGAAATACCCCTTGTTGCGTGATCATGTGCCCCAAATATTTAACCTTTTTGAGCAAAAAATTACATTTTTTCGGTTTCAATTTCACGTTAACAGTTCGCAAGCGTTCGAATACTTGACGCAATTTGCCTATGTGATCTTCCTGTCCTTCTGAATTAAAAATAATTATGTCATCTAAATAGACCATACACAATTCCCCTGTGAGACCAGCCAACGTTATATTCATGAAACGTTGGAACGTCGATGGAGCGTTCTTTAAGCCGAAAGGCATTTTCAGATATTCGTAGTGCCCTTGGAATGTACTGAACCCAGTTAGAGGAATTTCCCTTTCCTCCATATCAATTTGATGATATGCTTCTGCGACGTCAATGACTGAAAATAGCACTTCGGTTCCCGTACTATACCCCTGAATCAAATCTGATATATTAGGGAGGGGATAATATTCGGTTTTTGTTACATTATTCAGGCCCCGATAATCTATACACATTCTTACTTTTTCTTCACCATTAGGTAATTTTTTCGTTACAAGGACAACAGGCGCTGACCAGGGACTGAACGATGGGCGAATAACGCCAGCATTCACCAGCCTATCAATCTCCTTTTGTAATACCTCCCTCTGATGATAGGGGATCCGGTATGGGGCTTTGCAGATTGGTTGAGATCCTGGTTCCAAAGTTATACTATGTTTTACCATTGTGGTACTGGTCAATGTTTCATCGTCCTCAATGAACAAATCGCTATACTCCAGAATAAGCGTTTTCAATGTGTCCTGAGCTTCCTTGTCCAAATGTTCGAGACTGAAACCACTAGTGGCCCAGTCCCCATCCTTCAGCGATATTTTTCCAATTGTATGTGAACTTCTATATTTTTCCCCAACCTCGCATGCCAAAGCTTTGGCAAGCTTCCGCCTCTTTTGCAGTCTAACCTCCTTGTTAGACACGTTGATTACGCGAACCCAAACTTCGTTTGTATTTTTCGTCAGACAGTTCGCGACATATACTTGTCCGACGCCCAAATCCAGCGGTTCGCAGACTACGTAATCCCCTTTTATTTCTTTCTTCAATCTAGCCTTTACTAGAACTTCTGAACGTGCGGGAATAGTGACCCCCGATATCAGCATAACGTCCGTTTCCCACCGTTCTTCTTCATCGGTGGTGGATTCATCCCCGATATTCTCGTTATTTCTCAGTTCTTCGTTTCTACTTTTTTCTTCTTCCCCTCTATATGGTTTCACCTCTTGTTCGGGTGATCCATTGTTTTCCCAGATGACCTTTTTCTCTTCTTTATCCGTACCTACCCCGATGTCTGTATTCCCCCATAATCCAACATCACCATCCGATTCATTTATCCCTTTACTGTTTGAATCCCTAATCGCCTCCGTTTCCTCTATTTTCTTCACCTGACTTCCGACATTCCTCACTTTCGTTCCTATTAATGCCCCAGTTTCCGCGTAATTTTCGGTCTTTGCACCGAATTCCCTAAAAGGTGTATCGACCTTGTGTCCTTGGTTTCTCTGTAGACCTCCTGGAATATCCTCTCTGGTGTCGTCCCTGACGACTCTGTCACCCTCCGGTGTGTACTTACTCCTGGTGTCCGCCGTTTCCATCGGCCTAGTCTCCACATGAAAATCACTCCTATAACTTCCATGATTATGTTCCTTAACCTCCTGAATTATTCCGGTAATTTCTTCCATATCCTTACCTTCTGTGAATATCGGTTCCTTCACGTCTTCCTTGTTCAAAAACGTAAATTTCTTCCCCCACATCCCCAGGTATGGTTCCTCCTCATAATCAAGGAGTGCCTGATTCGCGTACAAAAAATCGCGTCCTAAGATGACTTGGACGTTCCCTAGCGTCGTGTCATCACAAAGGACCGCTGTCCAATTCATTCCCAATTTTTCCCCTTCCGGTCCCACAAAAATATTTGTCGTACCCCAGGTACGTAAATCATGCCCGGTCACGCTCGTTAGACGAACACCGATTTCATTCCGATTGATCCTATCGTCCGGGATCAATCCCCTGCTCACGAGAGTCACTGCTGCTCCGCTGTCAACCAAACAAGAACACGTTTTTCCATTAATTTTTAAGTTAACTACATGAGGTACGTCATATAACCCTAACGAATTTACCTCCGGGATTATCATGACCGAACGTCCATCTAAATCCCCTATTCTTGCTTGCTCTGTGGGTGACTCCCGCTTTCCCTGCCCCTCTACAAACTTTCGGCCTCCGTTCGGGCAGCTGAACTTTGGCCCACGAAGTTTAAATTCGCAGTCCGAAAAGTAGGCGGCGATTGGTATTGCGATTGTTCTGGAATCGCACCGGTAGTTTCCTTAATTCTCGAAGTGGTCGGTTCTTCACGGTTCCGGGAATATTGATTGTTCCCATTCTGGCCCATTCGTGTCCTCCAGGTCGTAAATCCTTCCTCTCTCCTTGTCTCCATTCCGAACCTCTGCCTTTGGTCCTGTCCCCTGGTTACATTTCTTTTTGGGCAATCCCTTAACCAATGTCCCGGTTGGTTGCAGTTGAAGCACGATCCTTGCGCTTTTTGCACTGCTCCCCTCGTGCTTCGGCACTCCCTAGCAAGATGGCCTGATTGGCCACAAGAGAAGCACTTCATTCCTGGTGGCTTTTCTTGACTTTGTCGACCTTGTCTGATCCTTCTACATTCCTTCGCCGAATGCCCCCCCTTATCGCACAGTTGACACACTTGTTCGGTGTCAACTCCAGCTATCCTGGTACTGCCCAAACGTCCCTGTAACATCCTAACAGTTGTTTCCTGCAACCTTACTAGCTCCTCCGCCTTTTCCAAGTCCAATTTTTCTTCTTTCAGCAACAATATTCCCATCTCCTTCATAACGTCTTTCCGAAGTCCGATTTTAAACTGATTCAAAATCAGGTCTTTATTTTTCTTCCTTATTCCAGGCTCCTCGTCTGTCTTGGCTCCAGCCAAATCCTCCTTCAATATATTTGCCCCTACAATCCGCAGCCTAGTACAGAAAGAGGATACATCCTCGTCCTGCCTCTGAAAACATCGACTCAAATTCCATTGGTATTCTCCAGGCAAGCTCACCGTTGTAAATTTTTGTAAAAATTTTCTTTTCAATTCCGGGTAAGTTAAATCATCAAATGATGTGTCCGATTTAAAAAAATTATAGGCCTCGCCAGCCAATTTAATTTTAAGTAAAATGAGGGAATCTGCTTCACCCCATCCATCTAATTTCGACCGGAGTTCCAATTTTTCGAAATACCTGTCCGCGTCCTTGCCCGAAAAACTATCTAATGTCGTCGAAATCATCCCTAACGAATACCGAAATGGTATTTGCCCGGAACCTCCTACATTGATTGGATTAGGTGGCTGCGTCATTATAGTTATTCCTTTTTTTTTCAAAAAAAAACAATTAATAATTTAATGAGTTTTCCGTGAATTTCTACTCCACCAGTTTAGAACACGCCGACAAACGAAAAAAATTCAGCTGAGTAAAGGAAAAATCTCCTCAATCTAAGGTTCTGTAAGAAACAAAAATATTTTCACGGGCCCGACATGCAAAATCCCTAACCAAAAATTAACGAAAATTCCAAATCGACGAATCCTGTATATGGCGATGAATAATAATCAATTCACATTCATAGACATAATTTCCAAATAAAAATAGAACAAAAAATATAAATCCACCACCTCAATTTCCTGAAACGAAATTGTAGATTAAATTCACACGAAAAAAAAAACCAAAAATAAGAATTCCTGTGATCGTGAAATTAATTTCCTGAAATAAAATAAATCACAGTTCTGGAAACATGATACTCCTGAAGAAAAAAAATTGAATACCTAAAACAAACAAAAAAAATCGATATTTTTCACGTTAGATTATTCAAGTCCATCTACCTTCATCTAGAAATCTCCCTAACATAGGAATACACGGAAATTCCGCAACCTTAGAGTTGCTCTAAACAAATTCTGGCTAATTAATCAAAAAAATTACTAGAGTTCTCCCCTGAAAATACAATAAACACATCCCACACCGCTGTCACCATTTGTAATACGCAGACGCGATATCTCGTTACTTCTAAACAAAAAAAAACAAAAATAATCATCCATAAACTTTTTGTGGGATTCTAACCCCAATCCAATCGAGCGGTTAATTGGATAGGGCCTTGGATTCGAGCCTTGAGCAAAGTAAGGACTTCGAGTTTATTGAATTTTCCTTGAAAACCCCAATTAATGAATATAAATGAAACAGTGATGAGTTTTCATTAAATATATATTAAAAAAAAATAAAAAGATTCTTTACAAAGTATATATATACACCAATGTATCAACACACGCATTCAATCTTCACCAGAATGAATGAAGCTCGACAAATTTATCACAAAAAAAAACTGTCAAATTAAGGTTTGATTAATTATCTCAGAATATCAATTATCTAAAAAACTGAATTTCAACAGTAACTAATTCAATATTGTGTGGGAGATTTCAAGACTCGGGACTAGTGAGAACTGAAATAAAACCATGCGTAATTTTAGAATTACCTTTTCTCATGCTCCGCCACTGGAGGGTTTAATCCTGTCACTGTATTGTTCGCACCTAATAAAGCCGAGAGTTCACTGCGCAGAACACACCCGTATTTTATTTCGGCTTTTCGATATGATTTTACCCACTTCTTAACTGCCGATAAATAAATACTCAAGTCGAACAAGTTCCCGAATTACGAATTCTTTTCTGTTGAAACAACCTTTTTCGTCCGATTCTCCCGAATCCACTCCTGATAGAGTCTCCCAAAAACCTTTTTCGACCAAGTCCCGAAAAGAAAAACTACCGCTTCGACTGAGTTCCCTGAACTCTCTACTTCTTTTACCGGGTTCCCCGAACCAACTCGCGAACAACCGACCCTCGATCGACAACAACTTCTTTTACCGGGTTCCCCGAACCAACTCGCGAACAACCGACCCTCGATCGACAACAACTTCTTTTACCGGGTTCCCCGAACCAACTCGCGAACAACCGACCCTCGATCGACAACAACTTCTTTTACCGGGTTCCCCGAACCAACTGACTTACTCCGATCTTTTTTCGTCTCAAGAAAATTTTCAACCCTACCATTCTAGGTGGTTCCAAATGATTTTTTCGTTTTCGTTGAACCAATCACCCCCTTCGGCAATTATTGGTCTGAAAATTCTGAACCAATCACCTATCGCATGGTATGGCGGTATGGTGTGAAATTTTTCCATCTAAACCCTAATCAAGTGTTTCGTGGAATCGATGAGGGAGAATTATAAATCTCCCAACGCTTCATTTTTTTTGGTCAATATATGCGCGATAAGGCATTTATATTTATGGGTCTCTAAAACATTTGAGTTTGCTTATCGACATTTTAACACTGTCGAATAAACTAAACAGATGGAAAAAGATATGCGCGATAAGGCATTTATATTTATGGGTCCCTAAAACATTTGAGTTTGCTTATGGACATTTTAACACTGTCGAATAAACTAAACAGATGGAAAAAGATATGCGCGATAAGGCATTTATATTTATGGGTCCCTAAAACATATGAGTTTGCTTATCGACATTTCAACGAATAAAACTAAACAGATGGCTTGCTAGGCGCTCTCACGATATCGATTTTTTCTTGTATCGACTAGGCCAAAAGAAATAATTCTCTATTCCCGTCTATTTAAATTAATTCTGCATTTACCGAAATGTTATCAAGTCTTTCAATTCATTACAAGGCAATCTGGCAGTAGGTTTATTTGTAGATGTTTTGTCGTTATTTGTTTTGATTTCCATCTCCTCGGTTAACCTCAACAGGTTCTCCGTTTATTGATTTAATAAACCTTATGAAATGTTATTTCGTTCTTCATAAATGTATTGAATTTTCAACTTATATCTCACACAATGTGTACATGATGTTACCTGTTCCATGTCCTCGCAACATTCCTCCAGTAAGTCAACATCGTCTCTTCCATGAACTGAAGATTTTTCATCATTATCTATGAAATCAGGTTGATGATCAATGGAATTCTCAAAACCAATCTCATTCAGGTTGGAAAGTCGGAATTTCAAACTCTGAATTTCTTTTTCTTTCTCCCCACAATTACATTTCTTGGATGTTATGTCATCACAGCAAAAGATTTTTCCCAATTTCGTTCACATATATCCCACTATTTTTCAAAATGCAGCTGGGTTGGAAATTACTTTTGCATTTATAACAGATAAATCTTTGTTACATTTTTTTACAGCTATTTTCTGCTGTGCTATTTACTAGCGTCGCCATTTTTCTTTCACTTCCCAATATTTGTCAGTAGTGCTATGACGTTCAATTATTTTATTTTTGAGCGCTCGTTCTACTTACACGAGGGCTATCATTTCGTCACGATGTCTGTTTTTTCGAATTTCGAGCCGAAAATGGTCTCAATCGACAAGGTTCGACTCACTGATGACGAATCCGTCGACGAATTTGAGTCTGTCCATCCGGCCAACCGTATATCCGATAACTCTCGAACGGAACGACCTAGAAAATAGGAATTTTCAGGATAGGTTCAAATCTCAAATGCCGCGGTTGAGTTCATTATTAGGCAAAATTCGACCAGGGGTTCCGTAAATATGGCCGTTCGAAGTTTAGTTTTCCTGTTTCCTTAGAAACTACTGATTCGGTCGAGATCAAAGTTTGCACTCAGATGGAGAATGACCAGTTGATCACAATCACCAGATACATGCGGAATTTTTTCCAGATCGCTCGACCAGAACCATAGACAATTATAACTTTCGAACGGAAAGACCTAGGGAAATTTTCAGCATAGGTTTGTATCTCGGATGTCGCGGTCACGATTATTAATGACCAAAATCAGACAAGGGGTTTCGCGAATATGGTCGTTTGAAATTTAGTTTTTTTGATAATTTCAAAACTACGGATTTGATCGTGACGAAATTCAGTATTTTAATGGAGAATGATATATTCAAGCTACATTTTGTCTAGATCGCATTACCAGAACCATTGAAACCATAGAAAATTATAACTTGCGAACGGAAAGGCCTAGGGACTTGAAATTGTTAGGATAGATATGGATCTCGAATGTCGTGGACACGTTCATCAATGAGCAGAACTAGACTAGGGGTTCCGTGAATATAGTCATTTGAAATTTAGTTTTCTTGTTAATTTCGAAACTACGGATTCGATCGTGACGAAATTTTGTATTTTAATGGAGAATGATATATTAAAGCTACATTTTGTCCAGATCTAAGATGAATAATGGAAATTATATAAAATTATAACTTTCGGACGTTTATCAAGTAGCAAAATTAGTCTAGGGGTTCCGTAAATATGGCCATTCAAAATATTTCTTTCCTGATAATTTCGAAAGTACTGATTGGATTGGAATGAAATTCAGCACATAACTTAGTATTCACTAATTAAGTTAATAAGGTTTTTCTTCAAGTATAATTTCGCACATAGATGAAGTATAATGTATTCAAACTACGTGCGAAATTATTTTCAGATCGCATTACCAAGACCATAGATAGCGTAGAATATTCTAGCGAATTATGCAACCTAAAGCACTGACGTGAAGTCTGGAGTTTTGCCTTAGTTTGAAGTTTTTTCAATTTGTTTCTAGAACTGGAAAATGCGAATCCAAGGTCGATGAACGAGAGCTCAAAAGCTCTTGACTTCACGGCAGTGCTTTTTATAATTTTTTTTTAAGCCCAAAGCTAATATTATTTCCACATCAGCTTTTTTCTCAATATCCATTTTGCACGGGAAACGTTATATTTCACGGTTTTTCCGAAACTGATATTATGAATTATCGTGTGAAATCGACATTCAGTCCCTCAGTTTTCCATCATTCAATTCAAACTGACGGACTGAACTTATGTCAAACTGATCGTGTAGTTGTTGAAACCTCACTAATATGAGGACAACACACCTAAGAAACCCAACACCCACCATTCCTATGGTGAAGGGGATTCCTCCTGGTCGACTTGCGGCATCTCTGTCTGCTTGTCTGCGGGTCTGAGACTCTCAAGCAGTATGCGGAGGAACAATGGGCCACATAGCCTCAGTTCAGCACGAAGCGGGCGCCGCACAGAGAAGAAGAAGAAGATTATGTAACACACGTCTATGGAAACTTCCTGAATTATGGAAAGTGAAATCAGAAATATATTGATCTATAATAGAGAGGATAACATAACCAATCAACCTTCTGCAGAGAAAAAGGTCTAGTGGAAAATTAGAGATTATATACATTAACGCTAGTTCTACTGTAGTCTACTGGTATATTACGCGAAATGGTTTCTTTGCAAAAATGCTGTGAAACCTAAAAGAAATGAGCTGTGATGGCTATGTGGAGGCTATATCACCCATCGCCTCAATATAGTTGGATCAACTTGGGGTCATGTAGCGCATGCGCAGATGTCATTTTACCACTGGTTTTATTACTGCTCTCTGCGAACATCTTGACCTGAAGATCTACTGTGCAAGCTCGTGCTGTTTACCAGTCAGGTAGCAAGGTCTCTATGATATTGGCCACTTTCCTGGGTGCTACGCCCTACGCCCATTACTTGTTCCGGTATGAGGAAACAAGAGTCAAGATGCAGCAGCCTTTTCCTGAAGACAGCTTTACAATTGCATAGTAGTTGTTTATATGTCTCAGTGGCTTCTGGCTGAAGGAACAGGTATCATCGGGAACCTTTCCCATTTTCCGACGGGACAGTGTCCCGTGAGTAAGCCTGTCATTTTTCTCAGTTCTACTTTGCCGAGCGAGAGAGCTTTCTTGGTCCAGCTCGTTGAGTACGAGAGGAATGAATAAGCCTACTGCTCATTTTAATCGAGCGGCCAGGAACTCTCTATTATCATCTTTTATTTCCATCATTATTGAGTTTTACCTATCCAAATAATTAAACTTCCTTGTGATGCAATACAAGGTAAATATTTGAAAAACTAAGAACGAAAAGTTAGATAGTGATATACAAATAATCCTGGCTTCAAATAGAATACTACAGCTTGAAAATAAATGAGCTTTGAGGTACCAAGAGGAAACTCTAATTCACAGATCTGGCTATGGAGATAGTGTGGGGAAATTAAAACTTCATAAGAACATCTATGAAAAACAGCAAAAAGCGGCAATTTCAAATACATGTAGAATCGGTTCTTGAATCTGGTAAAGGTGAATGTTATCCAGCCGAAAGCTTAGATAGTGAATAACAAAAAAAAACTCCGAAGCAATGAAGGAGGAAAAAAATTTTAAATATCTTGAATACACGAACAGTCGAAGAAGTGAATACCCGTACAATTCACAACTCATCACATTGAGGGAGGTAACGAGGTTAATGTTCAATTCAGGGCTGTGACGTTGGTTGATAGAAGATCTTGGATCTTGACACCTTCGATGATCTGCTGGATCTGTCATTATGTTCCTATTATAGTTTGGGATTAAACTCAATTTTGCCTCAGCCATCCAAACACTTATCATTATAAGGATGAGAGTGGTTGAGAGATTGTTAGAAAAGACGGTTCATGCTGTGAAATCCATGATGTTTTTCGTGAATCCAGATATTCAATGAGTTTTTCATTGTACCTCTAGCGAAAAATATCCTTAAGCGTCGTTTGTTTGCATAGAACGTAAAATGTAAATGAGGAACAGGTGAAACCCCGGTTGTCCCTGGCAAGTCTTATAGATAAGGTTGCTCTTCAAGATTTAGCGGATGTTTGTTCAACAATGAAGATGATTAAAAATGCTGAAGGTACGAGTATATTGCGTATACCTATCGTCGATCTAGAGCATGAGATTGAATATGTTAAAAATAATCAAATGGATAATTCTGTTTACATTTTTCAGGTCACTCGAGAAGCTGAATTACGATCCTGTATCTACTGCTGTAAAACTTCATTAGCCTACAAACCCGATATGACAAAATTTTCCGTGATCAGACATTTGCAGAACGAGTTATAACCCTTTTGTATCGAGATGCGAATAGTACATAGTATAGTTGTGTCTAATGGCAGTTGATCGATATTTCTGAAAATATCCACCTATTCTACAGAAGGAATGAGAAATGCTCCTATTGAAATCTCCTTGAGATTCGCTTTTTGAATTCACCTATACAGGTTGTTTCATTGGTAAATGTACATATAGTCCGTTTAAGAATTATTGACATCTCGGTTGGCTGTGAAAAATCGAATTTAAGTTGGTAATAGACTATTCAGTAATATTTTGGGTTGCTGAATTCAGGTTGGTATAGGAATAGCACTAACATTACCCATAGAAATCTTGCTTTGTTGATTTTATCGAAGATATTGGTGAATATGCAATTATACAAATTTGCTCTGAATTTGAGTATTTTTTGTCTTATGCTATTAAAATGGCTGGAATTGACCAGGATACATCGCGCCTTACAAAAGAACGCCAGGCAGTTCATCGGTGTTACTTCGAGTTTTTCAAAGATTTGGCATATATTTCCGCTAGTGTTTCAGGTAAACTGATATTCACCTACTCAAAGTGTATTCTGATTGATCAATGTCTCTTAAATTTTCAGATTTCACCAAGCCCTGTCCGTAGAATATTAGCCTGGAATTAGCAGTGGAAGAAAACCTGTGCGATATGATTATTCCTTCAAAGAGACATTGAATGACTTTGTTTTTGCTATAATTAAAAACAATGAATATATCAGTTTAGATATCCTTTTCGAACTGGCCAAAGAGCACCTAGATTTCAATTGATCGAAGTCAACATTATATTATATCATAAAAAAAATTGGATACAAATACAAAAAAGTTGATCGAAGGAAAATTCTTACTGATAAACAGAAAAATATAATAAAAATAGTACGATATTGTGATAAATACCGAGAATACATAGAACAAAACATAAAATTCATTTATCTAGATGAAATTTGGCTATTCAAATTCGGCAGTGGACACTAGAAAATAATCCAAAAGGTATGCCGAGTATATTCAAGGCAGAAGGTGCACTATTTTGAATGCTGGAACAATTGATGGATTTTTACCTGGATTTGATCCGATTCTTGACAGTGGTATTAATGATAAGGATTACTATGAATGGTGAATTATTTCATAAATGGGTTATTGAAACCTTCCCTGCAAAAGGATGCTTATCAATAGGATTATGTCAGCTTATTCAATAAACACATCCAAATCACTACACTACGAGGAAACAAAGTTTTCAATGATATTTTTATCTTTGCTCTTGTATCATTCATAGATATTTTAAGTTTATTTATTATACTTATACTGTATGGTACCCTGTTCACAAGCTATATTGTTCCCAATTCAAAAGTATACTGAATAATTGTAAAATTGCTCATCATTTATAATATTTTCAATAATTCATGGACAGTTTTAATGAATGAAAATAAAAATTGACTTTCTCAAAGTATTCAACACCGAGCAATAAATAATTCACAAATTGGTTCATATATTGATAGTTCGGTACAAAATTAATGTCAAAATTCTTCATGTACTACATAGATTCTTAATTTTTGTTTCTCTCTTATTTCTTAATACATTATAACGTTTTTTCCAATCCATTCTTTTGGGCCTGTGCTTGCGAAGTATCCAAAATTTTTTTTCTGTTGCAGCACTAGCTATCTGCTAGAATTCCATTAATTATCCTTCTTGAATCCTGATATAAAATGGTACTCTTATAGTTATATGGTTAGAATTTTGCAAGAATTCCAATACCAATAAATATTGCATGGTCCTGAGTGAAAATAAATATTTATTTGAATGATCTTCAAATTTCCATGGTTGACTTTTATATGAACGATAAGTTCAGATAATTTCATATGAAAGCATTCCACGATATTTTTGCGCTTTCAAACATGAATTCCCATGTTTGAACTGCAATCGAAATATTCCGGCTTAATTATTCGATAATTCGTAATATTCGTATACTCAACACTTTTCTAGGTTATATTTATGTTCTATGATGAAATTTAGTTACTTTTTAGTAACTAGAAATAAAGCCTCGACTGGACGTTCATGGCCTGCTTCGATGTCAATAATTCTTAAATGGACTATACATAAACCTGAGATAGGGCTACCCTAGACGAGTCCAAATAACCTAAATATGATAGGTCTAATCAACGGGGCCGTGGCGCAGTGGTTTGTGCATTTGACTTCGGTGCCGGTCTCCTTGATTGGTCCCGGGTTCGAATCCTCTGGTCGGGAAAGAAATTTTCTGACATGGAGCACGGTTCCACCATTCACTGTTGGGTAAACAATTAACAGTGCTGTGCCTCAGGTGGCGTAAGGACACAGTAACAAAGCCTACACAGAACACAACTGGGTCTCCTAACTCGCACAAGCTCTGAGCTTCTGAGGGGATATAAATAAATAAATGAATAAATAAACTCCATAGCCGAGATACAGGGTGATTTATGTATTCGCCAATATTTTCATTTTTGAACATAACTTTTCAAATATGTGGATAGGCAGAGGTGGATCGCATGCATGGCCTCCTAGATCACCAGATTTCAATCTATCATTCTCTATGGGGATATTTGAAAGCTTCAGTATAAGCGTATGAGATTGGAAGTGAGGAGGTCCTCCTACAACGTTTCGAAGTTGCCTACAATAAAATCCTTAATGATCCAGAAATGACCAAAAAGGCTATAAAAGAATGTGAATCGTGCAAAACGCTGGCACTTTTGAGCAACTTTTATGATTTATTTCAAATATTTTACTTGTTTACTCACTTGTTTATTTATTTTTTCATTGTTGATCATTATGAATAAATTATTCAAAATCCATATTTTTCTGGAAAATTCTTGAAATTATTTATAAGAATATGAAAATAAAATACAAATGTTCCATCAGTCCAAAAGACAATCTTTCGAATTCAATCTCAATTTACGACATTTTGGTAAAGTATGTGGAATATTACTATCGAATTAAATCTTTCGACAAAAATTTTGATGGGTCAAATGTCGTGCGGGACATTGAAATCCACTGTTCCCCATCGAAAGTTTTCTGCTCTTTCCGAATATTCTAATCAAATTCCAATATTCCTTCATACAGAGTGTTGAATCTCAGCTTGCAAAAAGTCCCATATTTTTCTTATATGGACCTGGATTTTTCAAAGATTAATCGATTGAACCGTGGAAGTGTGTTTTTTACGTTCCAAATATCAATCGATTTTACTGGTTGGTTCAGAAGTTATAAGCAATTGAAAATATTGGCGAATACATAAATCACCTTGTTTCTGACATGGAGCTGTTGGGTGAACAATTAACAGTGCTGTGCCTCAGGTGGCGTAAGGACACAGTAACAAAGCCTACACAGAACACAACCGGGTCTCCTTACTCGCACAAGCTCACAGAGACCTAGGAGAGTCGGGATATAAACAAAACAAATAAATAAATGAATAAATAAATCTCGGCTATGAAGTTGATTCGACCTATCAAATATTGGTTTTTTGGACTCGTCTATGGTAGCTCTACCTCAGGTTAACGTATGTACATTTACCAATGAAACACCCTGTATAGTTGTATTTTCGTGGAATCGCTTATATACGAGAGCTCAAGTTGAAAATTGAACATTTTTTGACGAACGAAAATGATTTCAACTTTTGACAGAATCTTAATCTCTTACGGAACTCGAGTATTCGAGAAAAATAGACCGAGACGAAGAGTAATACGAAAAAATTACGAAAAGCACTGCCGTGAAGGCAGGAGCTTTTGAGCGCTCGTACATGCCCCTTGTAGGTAGATTCGCATTTTCCAGTTTTAGAAACCAATTGAATGAATTTTTGACAGCTGTCAAAAAAATTCTGAAACTCAGGCGAAACTCCAGACTTCATGTCAGTGCTTCAGCTGATCAATTTTGTTTCGATAATTCGCTAGAATTTTCTACGGTATATATGGTCTTGGTGATGCGGTCTGGACAAAATTTTGCACGTAGTTTGAATACATTATTCCTCAGCTAGGTGCATAATTTCAATCCAATCCGATCAGTAGTTCCGAAACTATCTGGAAAAAAATATTTTGAACGGCCATATTTACGGAACCCTAGTCTCATTTTGCTCATTGATGAACGTGACCGCGATATTCGCGATCCAAACCCACCCTAAAAATTTCAAGTTCCTAGGCCTTTCCGTTCAAAAGTTACAATTTTCTATGGTTTCTATGGTTCTGGTCAAGCGATCTGGACAAAATATTGCTTCAATATATTATTCTCGATTAAAATACAGAATTTCATCTCGATCGAATCTGTAGTTTCGAATTTATCGAGAAAACAAAATTTCAAACGACCGTATTTACGGAACCCCTTGTATAATGTTGCTCATAGATGAACGTGATCACGACATTCGAGATCCACACCTATCCTGAAAATTTCAAGTCCCTAGGGATTTCCGTTCAAAAGTTAAAATTTTCTATGGTTTCTATGGTTCTGGTCATGCGATCTGGGCAAAATTTCGCATGTAGCTAAAACACCTCATTTTCCATTTGAGTGCGAAATTTTATCTCGATCGAATCTGTAGTTTTGAAGTAATCAGGGAAACAAAACTTTGAAAGGCCATATTTACGGAACCCCTGGTGGAATTTGGCCCATTAACGAACTCAACCGAGGCATTTGGGATCTGAACCTACACAGAAAATTTCAAGTTTCTAGGTTGATCCGTTCGAGAGTTATCGTGCTTACGGCCGGACGGACAGACAGACTCGAATTTTCCGACGGATTCTTCATCAGTAAGTCGAACATAGTCGATTGAGACCATTTTCGGCTCAAAATTCGAAAAATACAGACATCGTGACGAAATGATATAGCCCTCGTGTAAGTAGTACGAGCGCTCAAAAAGGCAGACAATTTTGTAGTTTGGGAAACGTATATCAAAGATGTTGTTACTTTGCAGCAAGCACTTCCTGCATAATGATTTTTTTATCGTAAGTTCAATAATTTTCAATGATATAGTGGTCATTTGCTATCTCATTCACGTTCACCCACATAATCAAAAATGTCCGAAGTGGTTATCTCGACTTTCACAGGCATTATTATCCATTCCGCAATCTTATAAAAAAATATTTGATTTACTTGTTATGAAAGACAGAAATGACAGAATAATTATGACCATCATTCGGCCCGACATCTTCTGATTTTCAGCGCCATATATTGTATATATATTGTTTATTTTTTTTCAGCGGTACATGATTTTTCCCTATAGTTTTTGCTTTGTGAGAAACCTTCTTTGTGACTTTTCTCCCCTCAACCTTTTTTTTTCATATCACTCCTTTAGAGATTGGATATGGAATGAACAATATTTCTTTGGATGGCATTTACTTAGATGTCATTGTTATCGGTTACATAAGATCGGTAAGATCCTATCTAAATTGTCACCTCATTATTTTGCGTATACAAATTGAATTTCATCCCGATCGTATCTGTTGTAACAGAAATATTGGGAATTTTTTATTCTATAATTCGTTGGAATTTAAAACGGTTCTGGTTATGCGATCTGAAATTTTTTTTACATGTAGCTTGAATGTATCATTCTCCATTAAAATACAGTATTTCGTCACGATCGAATCCGTAATTTTAAAGTTATCCAAAAAACAAAATTTCAAACGACCATATTTCTGGAACTCCTGGTCGAATTTTGCCCAATAACGAACCTACTCTGAAAATTTCAGGTCCTTCGGCGTTTCCATTCGAAAGTTATAATTTTCTAAGATTCTAAGATGGTCATGCGATCTGAACAAAATTTTGCATGTAACTTGAAAATTTCATTCTCCATCTGAATGCAAAATTTCATTTGCATCGAATCATATATATATTTCGAACGGCCATATTTACGGAACCCCTGGTCGAATTTTGCCCAATAACGAAATCAACTGCAGCATTCGAGATTCGAACCTACTCTGAAAATTTCAGGTCCCTAGACGTTTCTGTTCGAAAGTTATGATTTTCTATGGTTCTGGAAATGCGATCTGGACAAAACTTTGCATGTAACTTGAAATTTTCATTCTCCATCTGAATGCAAAATTTCATTTCGATCAACTTTGTAGTTTCGGAGTAATCAGAAAAACAAAATTTCGAACGGCCATATTTACGGAACCCCTTTTCGAATTTCGCCCAATTACGAACTCAACCGTAGCATTCGAGATTCAAACCTACTCTGGAAATTTCAAGTCGCTAGGCCTCTCCATTCGAAAGTTATAATTTTTTATGGTTCTGGTCATGCGATCTGGATAAAATTTTGCGTGTTACTTGAAAATTTCATTCTTCATCTGAATGTGAAATTTCATTCTGATCGAATCAGTAGTTTCGAAGTAATGAGGAAGACAACATTTCGAACGGCCATATTTACGGAACCCTTGGGCGAATATTGCCCGATAATGAATTTAACCGCGGCATTAGAAATTCAAACCTATTCTGAAAGTTTGAAGTCCCTAGGCCTTTCCGTTCGAAAGTTATAATTTTCTATGGTTTCTACGCTTTTGGTCATGCGATCTGGACAAAATTTTGCATGTTACTTTAAAATTTCATTTTCAATCTGAATGCAACATTTCATTCCGGTCGAATGAGTAGTTCCGAAGTAATCAGAAAAACAAAATTTCGAATGGCCATATTGACGGAACCCCTGGTCGAATTTTGCCCAATAACGAACTTGACCGCGGTATTCGAGATTCGAACCTACTCTGAAAATTTCAAGTTTCTAGGTCATTCCGTTCGAGAGTTATCGTGTATACGGCCGGACGGACGGACGGACAGACTCGAATTTTTCGACGAATTTGTCATCAGTGAGTCGAACCTTGTCGTTTGAGACCATTTTCGGCTCAAAATTCGAAAAATACAGACATCGTGACGAAATGATATAGCCCTCGTGTAAGTAGTACGAGCGCTCAATAAAAAAGACTTGAGCAAAAAAACGTTTTGGTCAACTCAATCCAAACTTGCTGCCAAAGTACGATGTATAGAAAAACTCAAATTTATTCTCACATGGAACAACTTGAAAGCTGAATTCCATATAACTCATTTAAGGAATGCACATATGTGGAGATAAATATAGTCTCTGACACACCGAAAATGAGAAAAAAATTCTCCTATTGATGCGATTCTCAAAAAATTTCAAATGAATTTTCGTGTTGTTATTTTACATAACTACATAGTTTCATTTCCATCGGATCAGTATTTTCAGGATTATTGAGGAAAAAAGTTCGAATGACTATTATCTTCAAACCTCGAATGTACTTTGGAAATTTCAAAGCGCTAGGCCTTTGAGTCCTGTCTAGGTATAAAATTCGAACATAACCGACAGACATTTGACAAAATGATAACCTTCATCTACTATGAGTGTCATATTTGATAGAACATTGTACCGAACCGACCGTAAATAATATGAACGCTCGAAATTTTCTTCAAAATTCGAAAAATACAGCCATCGTGACGAAATGATATAGCCCTCGTGTAAGTAGAACGAGCGCTCAAAAATTGCGGATTCGATATGGCGGCAAATGTCTCAAAAAACGTATTCAATTCAGGTGAAAATCTGTACTCGAGAATTTTAGAAATCATAATTTCTAAAATAAATGAAATAGAAAATGTAATGACAGACAAATATGAAGTTTTGGAAAGGAGAGGATTGGAATACAATAATAAATCATTATTACAAATGTTTAAAACATATTTCTTTCATTATTTTATTTTTGATCGATATAATTTGAGCACTTCTTACAATTAATAGCTGTCGTAGAAACAAGACATTTTACATAAAAGTTTATTAATCTTTTCTTGAAAATTATGAACATACTTGACCGGTGTAACTCTGTAATTTTCTTACACTCACCTTCGAGATAAAAATGCACTCTCCATAATAACGGTTTCAGATATTGTCAGAACTCGAAATACAAGGTATGAGCGGTTGTAACACGTAATATCTGATTTTATTAATGTCCATGACATTTTTTGTATATGGTCTGGAATCACCCAAGATCTGAATTATTTTCTGGTATTTATCAATTCCCTATCCAAGATTAGATTCACATTAGATATTTCCAATTACAATAATATCAATTTCTTAGACCTTTCTCCCAATAATTAATTTGAATTTGACATCTAGAAAGCTTACACAAACTGACATTGTGATTGATCCCTAAGTTCTCCTACCACTCACTTCAAATCAAGAGGTCAAAATTTTTTCGATTGGTTTCTAAAACTGGAAAATGCAAAACTACCTACAAGGTGGGTGAAAGAGCGTGCAAAAGCCCCTGACTCCACGGCAGTGCTTTTCATCATTTTTGAGCGCTGGTACTACTTATACGAGCGCTATTTCATTTCGTCATGATGCCTGTATTTTTCGAATTTTGAGCCGAAAATGGTCTCAAACGACAGAGTTCGACTCACTGATGACGAATCCGACTAAAAAGTCGAGTCTGTCCGTCCGGCCGTCCGTCCGTATACTCGAACGGAACGTCCTAAAAACTTGAAATTTTCAGGGTAGGTTTGAATCTCGGATGCCGCGGTTGAGTTCGTTATTGGGCAAAATTCGCCTAGGGGTTCCATGAATATGGCCTTCCGAAATTTCGTACCCCTGATTACTTTGTAACTACGAATTCGATTGAGGTGGAATTTCGCACAAAGATGGAGAATGACGTTCTCAAAATACATGCGAAATTTTGTCCAGATCGAATAACCAGAACCATAGAAAATTATAACTTTCGAACGAAAACGCCTAGGGACTTGAAATTTCCAGGATAGGTTTGGATCGCGAATTTCGCAATCACGTTCATCAATGAGCATAATTGGGCTAGAGGTTCCGTAAATATGGTCGTTCAAAATTTTTTCCTGATAATTTAGAAACTATCCATCGAATTGGAATGAAATTTTGCACATAGATGTAGAATTATGTATTCAAACATAATGGGAAATTATGTCCAGATCGCATTACCAAGACCATAGATACCGTAGAAAATTCTAGCGAATTATCGAAAAAAAAAAATCATCTAAAGCCCGACGTGAAGTCTGGAGTTTCACCTCAGTTTGAAAATTATTTTGAAAGTTGTCAAAATTTTTTTTTAATTTGTTTCTAAAACTGGAAAATGCGAATCTTTCTACAAGGTGGATAAACGAGCGCACTAAAGCTCCTGACTTCACGGCAGTGCTTTTCATAATTTTTTATATCTACATTAATAAAAGAAGATCTATGCTTTACCCATGCCCGGGCATCACGTCAAAACGACTGCGACGAATTCGATAATTCTTTTTCAGTTGTTAGCATGATTATCCGGAAAACCCATACGGAGAAGAAAAAATTACGAAAAGCACTGCCGTGAAGGCAGGAGCTTTTGAGTGCTCGTACATGCACCTTGTAGGTAGATTCGCATTATTCAGTTTCAGAAACCAATTGGAAAGATTTTGACAGCTGTCAAAAAAAATTCAAACTGAGGCGTTAATCCAGAATTCACGTCAGTGCTTCAGGTGACCAATTTTTTTTTCAATAATTCGCTAGAATTTTCTACGGTATCTATCTATTGTTTTGGTAATGCGATCTGGACAAAATTTCCCACGTAGTTTGAATATATCATTCTTCATGATGTGCGAAATTTCATTTCAATCCAATAAGTTGTTTCGAAACGGCTATATTTACGGAAACCCTAGTCTAATTTTGCTCATCGAGGAACGTGACCGCACAATTCGCGATCCGAACCTATCCTGAAAATTTCAAGTCCCTAGGCCTTTCCGTTCGGAAGTTATGATTTTCTATGATTTCTATGGTTCTGATCATGCGATCTGGACAAAATGTAGCTCAAATATATCATTCTCATTTCAAATACAAATTTTCGTCACGATCAAATACATCGTTTTGAAATTATCAAGAAAACTGAATTTCAAACGGCCATATTTACGGAACCCATAGTCTAATTTCGCTCATTGATGAAAGTGACCGCAACATTCGAGATCTACACCTATCCTGAAAATTTCAAGTCTCTAGGCCTTTCCGTTCGAAAGTTATAATTTTCTATGGTTTCTATGGTTCTGGTGATGCGAGCTGGTTAAAATTCTGCATGTAGGTTGAATACGTTATTCTTCATCTGAGTACAAAATTTCACCTCGATCGAATCTATAGTTTCGAAATAATCAGGAAAACAAAAATTCGAGCGGCCATATTGACGGAACCCCTAGGCGAATATTACCCGATAACGAACTCAACCGCGGCATTTGAGATTTGAACCTACCCTGAAATTTTCAAGTTTCTACGACATTCCGTTCGAGAGTTATCGTGCTTACGGCCGGACGGACGGCGAATTTTCCGACGGATTCGTCATCAGTGAGTCGAACATAGTCGATTGAGACCATTTTCGGCTCAAAATTCTAAAAATACAGACAGCGTGACGAAATGATATAGCCCTCGTGTAAGTAGTACGAGCGCTCAAAAAAGGCTTTCCTTTTTCCCCCGACCAAGCGAACAATCATAGATTTTGCTTGCACTTAGACAAAAAGTGAATTTCATCGTGTTTCTAGAATTTGCTTGGAAGTTTATCACTGTGTTTGATATATATCGTTGTGTTGTGGGATGGTCATTGTGACCGATGAAAATGCCATCAGTGAGGCGTCCAAATATTGATGTGCGGACGCGTGAATCAAGGCGAGTTCGTAATGAGCAAACAGAATGAGAGGTTCTCAATCAAGATCTGCCCCAGCTCCGGAAGAATCGATATTATCGATCTCAGGCGAGATACAACAAAATATAGAATCCAATGAAATTATCAACTTTGAGCGTTTGGAATTTAGTTATGATCCCGCAGTCGATTATGCTAGCAATTATATTGGTGCCTTTTGGAAATATGAACACTATTTGTCAATAGTGCAATGCTCTGAGATATCGAAAAAACCCCCAGGATTATGTAGTTTGAATGGAAAAATCAAATTGCCACAACTGACAACGCCTTCCGAAACTTTTGAATTCGTTACTTTCAGGACAAGAACCTCTATCTAAACATTTCTTGCAAAATATTCAGCGTCACAATAGTGTGTTCCAAATAACATCATGAGGGCACAATACACGGGTGGATTATCCGTACAGTTCGGATACGTAGAGATTCGATTTGAGAGATCCAGATGTGGGATTTTGCACCAATAACGGACGGATTCGATACCATACACGCACTGATATATGTAAGAATTTGGCTCGCCACGTATCAGATATGACAGATAATGCGCCTGTGTAAGTTGCCCTATTTGGTTCAAACATAATTGAGGGATGAAGTTTCAATCCAACTTTTAAGGTATTTCTTTTTGAGCGCTCGTACTACTTACACGAGGGCTATATCATTTCGTTACGATGTCTGTATTTTTCGAATTTTGAGCTGAAAATGGTCTCAAACGACTAAGTTCGACTCACTGATGACGAATCCGTCGAAAAATTCGAGTCTGTCCGTCCGGCCGTCCGTAAGCACGATAACTCTCGAACGGAATGTCCTAGAAACTTGAAATTTTCAGGATAGGTTCGAATCTCAAAACCGCAGTTAGGTTTGTTATTGGGCAACATTCGCCGCAGGGGTTCCGTGAATATGGCCGCTGGAGATTTTGTTTTTCTGATTACTTCGAAACTACTGATTCGATCGAGGTGAAATTTTGCACTCAGATGGATAATTACGTACTCAAGCTACATGCAGAATATTGTTCAGCTCGCATGACGAGAACCATAGAAACCATAGAAAATTATAACTTCGAAATGGAGAGGCCTAGGGACTTGAAATTTTCAGGATATGTGTGGATCGTGAATGTAGCGTTCACGTGTATCAATGAGCAAAATTAGACTAGGGGTTCCGAAAATATTGCCGTTCAAACTATATTTTTTCTGATAATTTCGAAAATACTTATTGGATTGAAATGAAATTTCGCACATATATGAAGAATAATGTATAATTTTGTCCAGATTGCATTACCAAGACCATAGATACCGTAGAAAATTCTAACGAATTATCGAAAAAGAAAATGGTCACCAAAGCAATGACGTGAAGTCTGGATTTTCGCGTTGGTTTGAAATTTTCTTCTTTCCAATTGGTTTCTAAAACTGGAAAATGCGAATCTGCCTACAAGGTGCATGTACGAGCGCTCAAAAGCTCCTGCTTTCACGGCAGTGCTTTTCGTAATTTTTTGTATATCGAACATCTCACACATTGATCATAACATATACCTACGAATATGAAAATTTTTTGAGACTCATAAACAAGGGTAAGGATAAGTATAAGGTTAAGGGTAAGGGTTGGGTTAGGTTAAGGTTAGTTTAGGGTTAATAATAATAATAATCCAACGTATACCGTGGCACAGCAACGCGTGGTCGGGTCTGCTATTATATTATGTTCGTTTTCAGTTTTGAATTCCCACTTTTTCTGGTTTTGGGAAACAAATTATTTCTATTACAACAGCGCATTTCTTATAATATTCGTGAAATCTGTTGAGGCCATTCTCAAATGTATTTTTTCATTACTATTATTTGTATGAGAAATATGAATGCCATCGTCCCCCAGATTACTTATTTGTGGGAGTGTTTTCTCCCAGTTTTCGCATTTATATTTCTTGTTGAAATTTCTCATTGAATAGCCAGAAAATTACGTGATTGAATTTGATTCAAGGCTACTTCGATCTTCAATAAATAAAAATTTGGAAGTGTTAACGTTGCGATAGCGGGAGAAAAAATGATGAGGCATGTGGGTAGTACGAGCGGCCTAATATTTTTGTTCTGATTTTGAACTTAATTTTTGAATTCACAAATAAAAATTGCGAGAATTTTGTACTTGCAGAAGAAAGAGATATGTAGATGAATGGGCATCTCAATCTGGATGGCAAGGAGAACGAGCGGTAACGCCAGTAACAGATGTTTTTTATGACACCCAGTGCTACGAGCGGCGCTTAAGTACTTGTTTTTTGTTGAAGTTTTGCTTTTACTGAATGGCCTACATCGTTGCTTTGAGTGCAGAGCGATTTTGTCATTATCCAAAAGGAACATACCTTTGGATTTAATTTCGAAAATCGTTCTTGGAAGATTCATCATATTTAACAACGTTAGGGAATTTAACAACGTTATGATCGGTATATTCGGTACTAAATTCGTTAAGCCACGCATGCAAGTCGGTCGACTTGGCATGTCAAGCAAAGTCAGCTATGAAGACTGTACACAATCGGCTTTTTTCGAATACCTACAAGCCCAACATCTAGCTCCAACTTCCGCTACAAACGTTCACACAAGATCTATAGTCCAGGATCCATGGTACATTTTTGCACTTGATAACTATCAAGCTAATTTTCCGTGAGTAGCTTCATTTTGATGAGACGCCCAACAATTTCCTGTACGAAATTCGCGATTGTGGTAGCTAACAGAGGTGGCAAGGATAAAATATGTCGATTTGATGATTCTCAAATATTTATTACTTACTGAATTTTTTGTTGTTGAATCCCTAACTCGCACAAGCTCTGAGCTTCTGAGGGGTCTCACAGAGACCTAGGAGAGTCGGGATATAAACAATAAACAATTATCTAAATTATTCGAAAATATATTTGTCCTACAAAATCTATGGTTTGATCAAAGAGTCCCATCCTTCCAACATGTATTGATAACGAGCTCATCATAAATGATTACTAACCTTCTTTTTTTTTGTTTTTACTTAGTTAATATTCATATAATTTAACAGTCATATTGTCCTACAAATTGTGTGGTACGTTATCCCGGTCCTACGCTCAGAAATTGTTAATACCACAAGGCCATTTTCCTCATTACTAACTGTAGGACAAGAATATTGCATAATAGGTTAGTGTGTTCTCTGCCCAAATAGAACAATGTCCTACAAAAAACAGGTATGTACAACTAGTCCGACAAGAATTGTCATTTTTTCGTTTTCCTATTTGTAACATGAGATACAGTGAAAAAATCTTTTTTAAAATTGAAATAACTTTATTTTTGTGTAAATTAGGTACAAAAATTTGTGTATATAATTACATAATGCCAACCCTGTATACCTTAGATGAATCGCTTATCTGCATTGCATTGAATGTTCATATTACTTTGTTAAATTGTGATAATTCATCATTTTTGGATCATACCACTGTGTGGATGACGTGGGTGTTGTTTGTCGCGTGTTATACATTGCAGATAAGACAATGTTATAAATACCTTGAAGACGAATTCATCGTCAATAATTAAGTGCATTTCTTCCTAGCTAATTGTTAGAATAGGAATAATCTCCAGATCGCACCACCAAGACCATAGATACCGTAGAAAATTCTAGCGAATTATCGAAAAAAAATTGGTCACCTAAAGCACTGACATGAAGTCTGGAGTTTCGCCTAAGTTTCAGAATTTTTGTGACAGCTGTCGAAAATTCCTTCAATTGATTCCTGAAACTGGAAAATGCGAATCTACCTACAAGGTGCATGTACGAACGCTCAAAAGTTCCTGCCTTCACGGCAGTGCTTTTCGTAATTTTTCTTAGGATGGTTATAACATCAATTAGTCTTACTTTATCGAATGCCTGAGTGAGATCAATAAAACACATAAAAGCTGTCTTGTTGAACTCTATGGATTTTTCGGTTATTTGACGGATTATAAATATGGCATATATAGCAGATCTATTATGTCCGAAACCTTGCTGTTCTTCACTAATCCCTGTTGATATTATTTTTTCTGCCAAGATTTTAGTGGAGAGTTTCAGAATCGTACTCATCAAGCTTATACCTCTGTAGTTGTGTGGTTTTTTTCTCTCTTTTTGAAAACTGGTATTAAAATGCTTCCTTTCCATTCAGAAGGTATATCTTTGAGTTCAAGTATTCTATTAAAGAAACTCTGCAGTTCTTCGTGTAGTGCGTCACCTCCATATTTGATCATCTCATTTCGTCGATGACTGGAGCTTTTCTAATCTTTAGTTTCGCTACCTTTTCTTGTATTTTCTCCAATGGGAATGTCTTGTTTTGGGTTTGGTTGGCGTTTTCAACCTCTTGAAGATTCAGCTTGATAGTAATTATTTTTACATCAAGGATCTGTACTACTACTTTTGAGTGTAGGACCGAGATAACGTACCACACAATTTGTAGAACAATATGACTGTTAAATTATATAAATACTAACTAAGTAAAAAAAATAAAAATCAGCTGGTTAGTAATCATTTATGATGAGCTTGTTATCAATTCATGTTGGAAGGATGGGACTCTTTGATCAAACCATAGATTTTGTAGGACAAATATTTTTTCGAATAATTTGGATAATTATCTTAAGATTTAACAAAAAAAATTCTGTTAGTAATAAATATTTGAGAATCATCAAATCGACATATTTTATCCTTGCTTCCTCTGTTAGCTAACACAATCGAGAGTTTCGTACAGGAAATTGTTGGGCGTCTCATCAAAATGAAGCTACTCACGGAAAATTAGCTTGATAGTAATCAAGTGCAAAAATGTACCATGGACCATGGATCCTGAACTTCTATAATCGAAGGAGTACTATTGTTAGTAGGATATTAAGTTGGGTCAGGCGGGTGGTGGACGGTGGATAATACAATTCTCATTAATCTCATTACCTTCCAGGAACCTAGTGAGAGTTTTTCCGTTAGTGTTATTCAAATGTCAACTCCCGAAATCATGTCTAGCTTTGAAGTCACCAACTATTTTAGTTTTATTGGTAGAAGGTAGTACAACGATAGTATTACAGTTTTGAAATTTTAGTATTCGAAGACAATTTATGTCAATAAGAATTTTTCAAAATATGGGTCCTTGATTTTTTGCCTTACAACTTCGTGGCTGTGATCACGAGCTTGAAAGTTCAATGCGGTATGACAATTGATTGGTGTACCATATTTTATGCGAATAGCTCTCATAGTTTCCGAGAAAAGCTCAGGACGGCGAACAGACGGATTTTTTTGATTGGATTTTTGGATTATATACATTCCAAAACGTGAACTGTGAAAATTTCAAGGGAGGCCGGAAAGTTTTATCCTCGAACGATTCCAAAGGTTTATAATTGAAAATAATAAACCAAAATAATAGAAATGAAATATAAACATAAGAGAGATTCGAGACTTTTTTTAGCTTCACTGAGGCAGGCAATAATTTGGTCGAATATTCCATTTTTTGGAGTGTTCGGTTCAGTAAAAGAAGCGGTTTGAAATAATTGAATTTTCATTGAATTTTGAAGGTATGGTTTCCATCCGAATCATCCGAAAATTTTTTGCTACCTTATACCATCATGATTACATATTTATTTCAAAAATAAACACTTGTTGAAGTGATATATTTCAGTTTTCAGTGTTGAAAAATTGTTCGTCTGTGTTTTTTCCTTTTATAATTCAAATATTCCAATTGCAAAGGAAATTATAACATAATTTCCCATTCTCGCCATCAAAGTAACGGAACTTAATAATTTGGAAAAAATCCGACCCTGTTTGTGAGTGATGGTATCTGAGGGTAGTACATATTTTTCAGGAATGTTCTAAATGAATAGCTTCCAAAATGGACCAGACGCTCTTGGCAGATTGTTGTTCCTTTCTCAACTACTGTGTACCGTAACTATAAGGCTAATAATTCTAGCTTCAAATATTCTAATAGTTTTACACTCAAAAATGGTACTACACACACTGCAACTTTTATATCAACGGCTAATGAATTCATGTCATCGATTTTAACTATTTTGTATTCATAATTTATGTTTTCTTCAATATTTAATATTATTACACCGTCATTTTCGTGGAATCCTCCTTTATTATAGATAATTTTATATCCCTGTGTATTGAATAGTTCTGGGTTCTCAACATAAAAAGTTTCTGCTAAAATTATAGCCCTATAATTTTGTTTGATCATTTCTAATAGCATGACCAACTACGTATATTCATTTGAAACTGCCCAAATTTATGTCTGATAATATTCTTCTTTATATGAAATAACTTTATATTGTATTCTTCGCCCTGGTAATCTCTGATAAATTTTTCCATATTATTTTTTTTGCTATAGTTCTGTACTTATTATATCCTCACACATGCAAATCTAAGAATTCACACGTCTAACAGTCACACACATTCTGCAGGAAAATGAAAAAACGACAACAGTAGGCCACTAGCTTGAAGTTTCATTACTTTGTTCCATATTAAGCCATAGAAGGCCGCTGTGTATAGTCTCGTCGTTAGGGGATATCCTGTTTAATAAGAAAGACTCGAATAAAATATGTTGTTTTTGAAATATCTTATCCTGCCCGAATTAACCTTCTCAAAGTTAAATAGGGTTTAATTCTTGTACATAAATAGTTGAAGTCATAGGTGAACTCGTAGCTGAACGATAACCTTCCTCAAAATTGGAAAAATTAAGATTTTTGTATATGACTTCATTCATAAAACATTTTTTTATGACAAGTTGTATTGAAAATATTTGATTGGGTCGGTTGTTCCCCTAACCTTCGAAAGTTGAGAAATTCTTATGCGGAAATGAAAAAACCGCGGCTGGATCACAAATTTTTTTTCGATATAGTTTGACGATGAATCGTAATCCTTATCGAATTGGGCGAAAAACTACCCATAAAAAATATTCTTGATGAAAAATGTCATTGAACTGTGTCTGCTCGATATAGTAATGAAGAACATTTTTTTTAATTTTGAAAAAGTTATGGCGCGGTCACAACTCCGCTATTTTCGACCAGGATTTCTACCCTCTCAATTTTCGAAGATCATAGCGGGTAAAAATCGACCCGATAAAATTTCCTAAATACAAAATTTCTCGATTCATTTCATCAGTTTTCCCCTATCATTTGGTTTTCAAGAAACTGAATAACCGATTTCGTTTTGAAGTTTCAACCCTCTTGCAGATAACCCAGCACCATACGATCCTGAGAACCTGAGAAAATTTTGATGATGAACTCTTCGAAATTAAATTCAAAATCTGAGTTTGGAACATACTAGTACCGGAAATTATAACTATGTAACATCATCACTGTGCACAAAGAAGTTTATTCTTGAAATCAGAGGGGAATCAGAGAAACCAAGCTTCGGAAAACAACTAGAAATTTGTATTACTGTTTCGTTACTTGGCTACGAAAATTTGCATAAATACTTGTAATTTTGAATTGAATAATTTTCACGCGTATTCTGAAACATTCATTGGATTGCCAATATTTCTGGATTCCTAGTGATTTGCTTGAAACACGATAGTAAATTTGAAAGTGTATCGGATAACAACTTATTCTCATTTATACTGAGACCTCCCCTGATATCATTTGATTCTGTCATTGGTTCAGCATAAACGTTTATTCCTGCTATTGGTGGAAAGCTAGCATGGTTCAATTTGGATGCGCATGTTGATAACAGATTTCCTTTCCGGTTTCAGTCCGTCAGTATATTTTCGCTTGTTAGGGTGCGTGGTTATTACTTCGGGGTTTGCTATAGGTACGCGTATTTTTGGTGCACGCTTTTGTGATTTTGTGAGAACATGAGGTTATTTGAGATTTTTCTCGTTATTTATGCGGAGTTTGGTTATTGCTCGTCAGGTAATGGCATACCTACCAATGGTGAGTTTTTAGATATTATGAATGTTATATAAATATTTCTCTAATAATGTGATTCTCATACAAAAATGGACAAGTTGGGCTAGGCAAAAAACTGTTTTTTTAGATCTTGAACATTGAGAGGGTAGACATCTTGTTCGAAAAAAGTGGAGTTGTGACCACGCTATAACTTTTTCAGAAATCAAAATAATTTCGATTATTCTCCTTATATCAGGAAAAAACATTTTTATGAAGAATATTTTTTTCGGAGTTTTTTCTCCCCCTTTAACCTTCGATAGTTGAGACCAGAGGAACCTAAGAAAATAATGGAGACTTGACTCGGCCACAACTTTCAGCGAAATCCGAAAAATCTCGGTTTTTCCTCATGACTATATTGTGAAAACACTGATGTAGCCCAGTCACGACTTCTCTATTTTCGTGAAACATTCAAAGGTCGTAAGAGGTGAAACTCGACCCGATAAAGTTCTCTGAATAAAAAGTGTCACAGACCAGTGTTTTTTGAATGAAATTTTTTCGGATTCCCGAGAAAGTACCGGTGTGAACTTGGCAGATTGTTCCTAGCACACTGTTTGACGGAAACACCCGAATGCGCTGACTAGGGAATCCAATCCCGCAAATGCGGGATCAATCGTAAATTCTGCGGGATTTGCGGGATCTGCGGAATTCAATATTGAAATTCCGTATTCGAATAAAAGCACAAACGTCTTTAAAACGCTCCAGGAAGCAATAAACCACTCATAAATTACGGACTTCTATCAGGCCCGACCGACATCTGTTATATTATTACTGATATACTGATGGGTCCAAATCCGAGGGAAATCCCAGAGTGATTATTCTCACAACTGGGCTATTGAAAATAGTTAAAGCTTCAAGTAAACAACTAACAGGTTAGTTTTCTTTTTCGATTTATGTGCGTGCGGAAGTGTAAAGCTTTCAAATAGTGCCTGAAAACAATTTCGTTAAATAGATTTCGTATTACGTCGAATATACTCCAATAATCACTGAAATGGGTGTCATTGTAGTTTATAAAGGGAATAAAGGCTCAAGTTCAGTTTGGAATCATTTCATAAAATCCGAAGATCGTTTTACAGCTAAATGTAAGTTATGCCCTAGCATTATTAAAATCTGTGCTAGTTCTACCACACCCACTTACAAACGAAGCATAACATGAATTTGAAAACCGTTTTCAGCCGCAGGATATATTTGCAATAAGCTTAGGTCGAATTTAAAAAAGTACGAAAAGCACTGCCGTGAAGGCAGGAGCTTTTGAGCGCTCGTACATGCACCTTGTAGGTAGATTTGCATTTTCCAGTTTCAGAAATCAATTGAAGGAATTTTTGACTGCTGTCAAAAAAATTCTGAAACTTAGGCAAAACTCCAGACTTCATGTCGGTGCTTCAGCTGATCAATTTTTTTCCGATAATTCGCTAGAATTTTCCACGGTATCTATGGTCTTGGTGATGCGATATGGACAAAATTTTGCACGTAGTTTGAATACATTATTCCTGAGCTAGGTGCATAATTTCATTCCAATCCGATCAGTAGTTTCGAAACTATCAGGAAAAAAATATTTTGAACGGCCATATTTACGGAACCCCTAGTCTAATTTTGCTCATTGATGAACGTGACCGTGAAATTTGCGATCCAAACCCATCCTGAAAATTTCAAGTTCCTAGGCCTTTCCGTTCAAAAGTTAGAATTTTCTATGGTTTCTATGGTTCTGGTCATGCGATCTGGACAAAATATTGCTTCAATATATCATTCTCGATTAAAATACAAAATTTCATCTCGATCGAATCCGTAGTTTCGAATTTATCGAGAAAACAAAATTTCAAACGACCGTATTTACGGAACCCCTTGTATAATGTTGCTCATAGATGAACGTGATCACGACATTCAAGATCCACACCTATCCTGGAAATTTCAAGTCCCTAGGCGTTTCCGTTCACAAGTTACAATTTTCTATGGTTTCTATGGTTCTGGTCATGCGATCTGGACAAAAATCCACATGTAGCTTGAACACCTCATTTTCCATTCGAGTGCAAAATTTCATCTCGATCAAATCTGTAGTTTTCAAGTAATCAGGGAAACAATACTTTGAACGGCCATATTTACGGAACCCCTGGTGGAATTTGGCCCATTAACGAACTTAACCGAGGCATTTGGGATCTGAACCTACACTGAAAATTTCAAGTCTCTAGGTTGATCCGTTCGAGAGTTATCGTGCTGACGGACGGCCGGACGGACGGACAGACTCGAATTTTCCGACGGATTCGTCATCAGTGAGTCGAACATAGTCGATTGAGACCATTTTCGGCTCAAAATTCGAAAAATACAGACATCGTGACGAAATGATATAGCCCTCGTGTAAGTAGTACGAGCGCTCAAAAATGGGACCTTAAGGCGTGTACAGACATGCTCCGAATATCGTACCGAACCGCGTCGCGTACCCCGCGAGAGCGAATCAAATTCACGAATTCAAATTGAACCTCTACGTGCGATGAATTTGATTCGCTCTCGCGGGGTACGCGACACGGTTCGGTACGATATTCGGAGCATGTCTGTACACGCCTTTAGATATGCCATCTTTTCTCCGAAAATATTTCCAAAATCAATGTGACCTGACCTGACCTGTATATGAAATAAATTTTTATTCTACTACTATAATATGTTTTTAATTGCATAAGACCTTTTTATTAGCATGTTTAATAGGCTGAGTATATATTGTCAACCGCGGGATTGATTATTTCAATCCCGCGGGTTTGCGGGATTAAGTTGAAAAAAAAAAATTCGGTTTCAGTGCTATCGAATTTTGGAATATAAGGGATGAATAATCACCCCCTGTATTCCTTTGCGAGTCGATGATTTTTTTTGGTTAATGAAATCGGTATACAGATTCCACATACCGAATATGGTTTTGCTCTGGCGAACAGTTTCAGTGCCATCGAATTTTGAAATGTTAAGCCTGCTACACACATTCATGCAAGTCGGCCAACTTGGCGATTTCGTTCAGATCGCATCACCAAAACCATAAAATGTGACGTGAAGTCTGGAAGTCTTAGTTTTTTGATAGCTGTCAAAAATTTCTTCAATTGCTTTCTGAAACTGAGAAATGCGAATCTACCTAAAAGTTTAATGAACGAGCGCTCTTGACTTCACGATAGTGCTTTTTATATTTTTTTTAGAGAATGACTCACCAGATTTGCTGGAAGATGTTTTTCTAGATTCAAGATGGTTCATGCGCACTGGTCCACTTAGTTTCTGGACTGGGAAAATAAATTTCACTTTTACATATGGGGCACCTGAAGACTTTATTTTTTAAAGAAATCCATGTTGAAATATGAAAAAATTTTATTGAATATTTCTTATGTAAACAAGGTCATCCCTGGAATGATTTTTGATTAGTGAGGCACGGCAAACCCTCACGATATTACACGGATTTGCTTAACCCTGAAGATGAGGGGTATTGGTAAAGCGTAGGCAATAATAGTTGAAAAAACCGAACCTAATTCAAAAATCGTACATAAATTAGTTCCATCAATATTAAATGAAAATCATTTTTTGGTCGCCCTTCCCGGAGGAATGAAGTTCCAGCGAGAAGCATTTTCGGACCCATTTTGGTATATTTTTTCCTCATTTCAAGCCATAGAAGCCCGTTGTATATATCCAGGGTGTCAATTCTCGAGATCACTCGTTCGATGAACGATACGTTTGTGGACATTCTTCGATGAATTTTGACATGATGCCAAGTTTATAATTAATTCGAAATGAACGTATACTTTCGTCGGAACGAGTAGGTGGCATATGCTCGAGAATTGACTTAATTCGAACTATACGTTCGATTTTATTCGTTCACGAACGTATCGTTCATCGAACGAGTGATCTCGAGAATTGACACCCAGATACCTTGTTCTGGGACACCCTATATATAAAATCTATTTCGAAGAATGTATAGCTCATCACATCATTAACATACGAGAAAAAAATTATCTTTAATTTATTTTTTTGCTGGAAATGAGTTTCTGCTTAAAAATTGATCTCGAGAACTCGCTAGTGTTATTCAGTCCTAGTTGAGGCATGTTCATAATAATGGGATGCCTTGCCAGTACGTACATTTATTTTCAATTATTAACAGAGTTCTGCATACACGATTTCGCAGTTCGTTAAAGTTTTATTTGAAACTGGTAGTTTTGAAAGAAAATATTTGAGAATTCTGATAGAATTAGCCGATACTTGATGAAAATCCATAATCGAACTTAAAATAGAATCACTAATATGATTGTTACTGAATTTAGTGAAAACTATATTCTTTTCTTCCTTCTCTGTGCGGCGCCCGCTCCGGGCTGCACAGAGGCCATGTGGCCAATAGTTTCTCCGCACACTGATTGGGAGACTCAACTCAACCTCCACCATAGGAATAGTGGGTGTTGGGTTTCCTAGGTGTGTTGTCCTCAGATTAGTGAGGTCACTACAACTGAGTAGTGTGTTCCTAAGTTTCATCCGTGCTCCTGCACCATCGGCACAAAGAGCAACTAGTCAGACTGATTCTCTTCAAATGTTTATTAAACAGGTGGCCAGTCAAAGTGTCGGTCACCAGACTAAGCTTTCTTCTCTCTAGTGCCAGGAGTCTTCTGACCCCAGGTCCAGAGGACGGTCTCTCGATGAGAGGCCTCGACTGTCTAAGACCAAGAACCGCATACAGTTCAGCCTGCACTATGGAGCAGTTCTTCCCTAGAGGGATAACCCTATTGAAGCGAGGTCCCACAATTTTAACACCAGACCCTGTTGATGACACAGAGGCATCAGTAAATCAAGTGAGACCTTCAGGCATAGGAAGCCTGTCTGGTGAAGACCATAGATCTCTGTCAGGAACAACTACCCTGAAGGGGGTCGTCAAAGCAGGAACTAGTGCCCGCGTGGTCTCCTCTACGGAGAAGGGATGCGTTAACATCCTCTACCATTTTGGGAGCCCTCGCGTGCCCCTCAAAGATTTCACCATCACGCCATTGCCCCCGTTCTCAGATTCTAAGAGCTATCTTCATAGCTAACTCCTTCACAACCAGATGTAATGGTGAAACACCTAGCAGACACTCCATCGCTGCCGTGGGGGTAGATCTCAGAGCGCATGTAACACAAGCTTTCGTCTGGCATTTTGTCATACTGATGCGATTGCAGGCCTTCTCTATAGGAGGCCACCACATCATTGAGGCATAGGTTAGAATTCGCCTCACCACAGCAGTATACAGCCAGTGCATAATGTGCGGTTTGAAGCTCCATCCTTTACCAAGCCACAAAAGTTTGCGGTCCAATATCACTCCGAAATATCGAACTTGTTCGGATAGCCCAACTCCACACTAGGCACTCTCCTCCTGGTAAATAGAATCATCTCTGTTTTACCAGGATTTACCGAAAGCTCGTTTCCAGGCACCACCGCTCAATCAAACGCAGAGCCTGCTGCATCAGATCAACAATGACACCGATTACCTTACCTCTAATCAGCAGGACAAGGTCTTCGTTTACTCAACCCTGAGCACATTCAGGACCAGATTCCACAATCCGCTATTATGGAACACCGCCCCGCGGACATCTCCTTCACGGTGTGCCCCCAAAAGTCGATCAATGATGCTACGAGCACTAAGTAGCGACCCTTTCCACCGGCAGAGAGTAGGTGCCACGCCATGCTTGGTCAACGCTGATTGCATCACTCCAAACGCAGTGTTGTTGAAGGCACCCTTTATATCTCGAAATATATCTAGTGTAAGAGTGTAGTGTAGTGTAAGAGCAGAATCAACTGATTTGCCTTGCTGGGAGGAGTACAGTGGTCTAGCCACTGAAGCAGCATCCCTGATGTATCTTTCTACAAACCCTTCCAACGTCTTCACTAAGAAGGAGGAGAGGCTTATTGGACGAAAGTCATTCACTTTTGAGTGCGATGGTTTTCCAGGGTTGGGTATGAAAATAACCCTCACCTTTCTCCAGGACAGTGGAATGTGTCCTAAAGCCAGACTCGCACGGAGTATGTGGAGCAGTGAGGAAGACTAATCGAGAGTATGTAACCACTCGTGAAGCCATCTTAATCCTCACATGAGGCATGCCGAGGGCACACACTTTTTGTGTTTCCATTCTCAATGCCGGAAAGTGCGCCTCTAATAGATGTCTCAAGCTTTTTCCTCCTCTGAGCATGTCTTGTGCCCCGTTGGAAGCTTTAAGTAATCAACCCTTGGAGAGCCTCCTTCCGAGAGTATCGTCCTGAGCCGGTTAGCTTCAGGTGCGCCCTCAATTTCGCTACAAAAGCGGCTCCAAGATTCTCAAAACTTTCTTATAAGTCCCTTGTATATTTTCAGGGCTGCTTTATTTGTCCTAGTCATTGGCAAGGCCAGATCTCATTGCCTTGTTGAAGAGATGCCTACTGTTGCTTCTGGCATCATATGACCATATTAGTTCTTCTATTTTGAGTTTGAAGATATTTGGATGATTGACCAATTGAACTTATTTCACTACTAGCAGACCCGGCCACGCGTTGCTGTGGCTAAAGTATTGGATTATTATTAACCCTAACCTAACCTCAACCTAACCCAACCCCTACCCTTACCATAACCCTTACCCTTTTCCTCAGCCTTATTTATGGGTCTCAAAAGAATTTTCATATTCGTAGGTAGGTATATGTTATGATCAATGTGTGATATGTTCGATATAGGAAAAAAATACCTCAAAAGTTGGATTGAAACCTCCTCCCTCAGTTATGTTCGAACCAAATGATGTCATGGAATGTTCAGATAGAGGTTTTTGTCCTGAAAGTAATGAATCCAAAGGTTCGAGTGGCGTTGTCAGTTGTTGCAGTTTGATTTTTCCATTCAAACAACATAATCCTGGGAGTTCATTTTGATATCTCAGAGCATTGCAGTATTGCCAAAAGACACCAATATATTGCTAGCATAATCAACTTTGGGATCACATCTTAATGCCAAACGCTCAAAGTTGATCATTTCATTGGATTCTATTTTTGTTGTATCTTGCTTGAGATCGATGATATCGATTCTTCCGGAGCTGGGGCAGATCTTGATTGAGAACCTCTCATTCTGTTTGCTCATTGTCTCAATCATTACGAACTCGCCCACAGCACAACGATATATGTATATCAAACACAGTGATAAACTTCTAAGCAATTTCTAGGAACACGATAAACTTCACTCACCCAAGTGTCCAAATTCTCATGAAATATAAGTAACCTATAATTGTTCGCTTGGTCGGAGGAAAAAAGAAAGCCTTTTTTTGTTTTCCGTACGGTTTTTTCGGAAATATTTCGTTGCGTGAAGTTTGTCGTGATAATAATAAACACAACTAAAAATTACGAAAAGCACTGCCGTTAAGGCAGGAGCTTTTGAGCGCTCGTACATGCACCTTGTAGGTAGATTCGCATTTTCCAGTTTTGGCAATCAATTGAAAGAATTTTCGACAGCTGTCAAAAAAATTCTGAAACTCAGGCGAAACTCCAGACTTCCTGTCAGTGCTTCAGCTGATCAATTTTATTTCGATAATTCGCTAGAATTTTCTACGGTATCTATAGTCTTGGTAATGCGATCTGGACAAAATTCTGCACGAGGTTTGAAAACATTATTCCTCAGCTAGGTGCAAAATTTCATTCCAATCCGATCAGTAGTTTCGAAACTATCAGGAAAAAAATATTTTGAACGGCCATATTTACGGAACCCCTAGTCTAATTTTGCTCATTGATGAACGTGACCGCGATATTCGCGATCCAAACCCACCCTGAAAATTTCAAGTTCCTAAGCCTTTCAGTTCGAAAGTTACAATTTTCTATGGTTTCTATGGTTCTGGTCATGCGATGTGGACAAAATATTGCTTTAATATATCATTCTCGATTGAATCCGTAGTTTCGAAATTATCGAGAAAACAAAATTTCAAACGACCGTATTTACCGAACCCCTAGTATAATTCTGCTCATTGTTAAACGTGAACGCGACATTTCAGATCCACACCTATCCTGAAAATTTCAAGTCCCTAGGCGTTTCCGTTCGAAAGTTATGATTTTCTATGGTTTCTATGGTTCTGGTCATGTGATCTGGAGAAATGTAGCTTGAATATATCATTATCCATTAGTATACAAAATTTCGTCACGATCGAATCTGTAGTTTTGAAATGATCAAGAAAACTAAATTTCAAACGACCATATTTACGGAACCCCTAGTATAATTTTGTTCATAGATGAACGTGATCACGAGATTTGTGATCTACACCTATCCTGAAAATTTCAAGTCCCTAGGCGTTTCCGTTCAAAAGTTACAATTTTCTATGGTTTCTATGGTTCTGGTCATGCGATCTGGACAAAATTTCACATGTAGCTTGAACACCCCATTCTCCATTTGAGTGCAAAATTTCATCGCGATCAAATCTGTAGTTTTCAAGTAATCAGGGGAACAAAACTTTGAACGGCCATATTTACGGAACCCCTGGTGGAATTTGGCCCATTAACGAACTTAACCGAGGCATTCGGGAACTGAAGTCTCTAGGTTGTTCCGTTCGAGAGTTATCGTGCTTACGGTCGGACGGACAGACTCGAATTTTCCGACGGATTCGTCATCAGTGAGTCGAACATAGTCGATTGAGACCATTTTCGGCTCAAAATTCGAAAAATACAGACAACGTGACGAAATGATATAGCCCTCGTGTAAGTAGTACGAGCGCTCAAAAAAGAATTATCGAATTTGGTGCAGTCGTTTGAACGTGATGCTTTTTCATACATAAACCATAGATCCTCTTTTATTAATATAGATATAGATGTCAGTAAGACATGTCCTAAGATTTTGGACAATATTTATTAATTAATTTCAATATCGTTGTATCAGTTATCATACAGTTCCATAGGCAGATTTTCCTTTCAAGATATGGCCCAAAAAAATTAGACATCAGATTGAAATTGGACCACTTTTCCCCTATAATCTTGCCTTTCGGTGTTCTCGATGGAGAGCACAGCACTTTGGATAAATCGCTGCCCGGCTATACAAATATCATAAATACAGTGTGGAAAAGCCAAGTGAAATAAATTCATTATCTTGGTTACTGTATATATTTATGAAAAATCTCGAAACACGTCTAATTTAAATCTTAAATTGTCGTTCTTCCTAGTAAAAATGCGAACCCTACCTTCAACCCCCTTCGAAAGACAAGTACAACCCCCAATTTTTTTCAACATCTTCCTACAATATCAAATACTATACAAAATCCTTCAATAAATACTACTGGATTGGCCAGTACCGACTTGTGATAAATACAGTTCTTATCCTTTTCAATGCGATACATACCAGAAGAAGTCTGCTCTTCTGACTATATTGTGGTAATGCAGAATTATTACACAAGAAACGTTTTCAAAAGTAGCATATGAATTCTTCTCCAATTTCACTGTTCGTTCGCCCCTCGGCGTGCCCCTGTATGTCCTTGAGGTATTCGTCTTTGTCTGAAGTATGCACATGTATAAATATGTTCGAACACGACAGGTCAGTTCTCGATTAATTTTCCATTTATTCAGTCTTCGGAAAGTTAGTACCGTATTCATTCTTTAAATTTCATCTAATTATCGCCAAATTCATCATCTGAGTGTCGTCTTAGTATTGCAAACTATTTCATCTATCATTGTTGCACCGCCGCAACAATAGTCCGGTTGTTTTCTATAAGACTATGTCAGATCACGAAAAGTGCAATATATTTGGTTCCCTGGAAAGGCGAGCCTTCGTCAAATGCCTGGAGAACTGGGAGTAAATACCCGAAATTCTCTGTCACCCATATCATCCAGTCTTTCCAATTTACTTTCCCACCACACGAAATCATCACAAAACGTCTGTAATCATCGAGGTACACATCAGTTTCATCCAAGCGAGCGTATTCAATCAATTTTTCTCGATATAAATAATAATCGATAAATTCTGTGAAATAGTTTGAAGTGCTGCCGATTCGCTTAACAGGTGAACATTATGGTGCCAAGAAACAGGAAATGCATCTAATATCAGTCTCCTTTATTAGTTTATAAAAAGGTAATTACTGGTGAAGCTGTTGCTATCATTGCTGGACTATTAGAAACAGGATATCGGGCAGTACTATATTCCCCAATGGTCCTGATAATCCTCGTTCTAAGATACGAGGTGCCTTCAATTCATCCTGTGCATTATCTAATGGCAAGTCCCCCAGCGATCTATTCTTGACAGATCCAAAGTAACAAGATATCCAGCCTTCTTCTGCTTCAACACTTTCGTTTGCATCGTTTCGTCTTCATTGCCAATATTAGGTAGTAGGCAGATCTATCCACTAATTCTCGCACGCCCAACACAACGAAACTCTCAGTGGATTGTCTGGAGCTCCTCCTAATAGAATTCTCCTCTATATTACCGTCTCAACACTGTCACCTACAGAGTATCATCTGCTCCTTATTCCGATCTTCCTACACTGCATCAATTAGCTCATGGCGACAGTACACAATATACAGCAGCCAAACACTTTTTGCTGGATGAAGTCTATGTTGACGACATGTTCAGCGGAAGTCCTTCTCGCGGGCGAGTTCTAGTAACCATAGTGGGCTACCAACCGCGCACTTTTGTTGGAAGTAATTCCACCCAAACATTGACGCAAGCTCTTTTCTGCCGATGCTCCGTTATTGGACCGGTCTGAAAATCTTATGTTTAAGTTGGAACTCCATGTGGGATATTTTTTTCTTATGACGTCCGCACTGGGTTCGTTTGCTCCATTTCCTATTTTTCCCCAGTGTTCTCTACTGAATCTAGACTGGGAACAGGGGCTACCAATTTTGAAGGATCTGTCATTTAAACGCCACGCTTGTCAAGCGGGTGTTTGGATTCAGCCACCGATTTTGGGTACAGACGCTGTTGACAGCCGCCCTTTTGGGTCAGACGCTGTCGATGTTTTGGACCACCCTGGGTATTTCATTTTCCGCTATCCTATGTCTATTCGCCACCTGGGCGCCCGATAGAGAACCAGCAAACCCCTGCGGGTTGCTCTTCTCTTTCTCATCCATTGAATATCCTATACGTCCAATGTAATTTTCCAGACCGGCATATTATGTTGGCTGCATTGATTTTTTTCGGGTTTATTTCAGAATTTACTTGCACAATAACTCTCGAACGGAATGACCTAAAAACTTGATTTTCAAGGTAGGTTCGAATCTTGAATGCCGCAGTTGAGTTCGTCATTGGGCAAAATTCGACTAGGGGTTCCGTAAATATGGCCGTTTGAAATTTTGTTCTCCTGATTACTTCGAAACTACTGATTCGATCGAGGTGAAATTTTGTCTAGATCGCATGACCAGAACCATAGAAACCATAGACAATTATAACTCTGTAATGAAAAGGCCTAAGGAATTTTCAGGATAGGGCGGATCTCGGATGTCGCGGTCACGTTTATCAATGAGCAAAATTAGACTAAAGGTTTCGTTATATGGTCGTTTGAAATTCAGTTTTCTGATGATTTCGAAACTACGGATTCGATCGTGACGATATTTTGTAATTTCAAAAATTAGTTTTATATAGGAGCCGCCGTTCTAGCATAACCAGATTTTCACAGCATGTTCCTCATTGTAATACTAGTATTTCGTGAAAAAATGAAGTCAACCATTGGGATCCAGGGGTTGAAATTTCAACCCTTAAATTTCAGAAATTAGTTCTATATAGAAGCCGCCGTTCTAGCACAACAAGATTTACACAGTATGTTTCTCATTGCAGTACTAGTATTTCGTGAGAAAATGGTTCACTTCTCTTGGGATCCAGGGGTTGAAATTTCAACACTTAAATTTCAAAAATCAGTTTTATATAGAAGCCGCCGTTCTAGCATCACCAGATTTCCACAGGATGTTTCTTATTGCAATACTAGTATTTCGTGAGAAAATGGTTCACTTCTCTTGGGATCCAGGGGTTGAAATTTCAACCCTTAAATTTCGAAAATTAGTTTTATATAGAAGCCGCCGTTCTAGCATCACCAGATTTCCACAGGATGTTTCTTATTGCAATACTAGTATTTCGTGAAAAAATGGTTCACTTCTCTTGGGGTCCAGGGGTTGAAATTTCAACCCTTAAATTCCAAAAATTCTTTTCATATAGAAGCCGCCGTTCTAGCATAACCAGGTTTTCACAGCATGTTTCTCATTGCAATACTAGTATTTCGTGAAAAAATGCTTGACATTGCAATGAGAAACATGCTGTGAAAATCTGGTGATGCTAGAACGGCGGCTTCTATATAAACTAATTTTTGAATTTAAGGGTTGAAATTTCAACCCCTGGATACCGATGGAAGTAAACAATTGTTTCACGAATTACTAGTATTGCAATGAGAAACATGCTCTGAAAATCTGGTGATGCTAGAACGGCGGCTTCTATATAGAATTGATTTTTCAGATTTAAGGGTTGAAATTTCAACCCCTGGATTCCAAGAGAAGTCAACCATTTTTTCACGAAATTATAGTATTGCATTGAAAAACATGCTGTGAAAATCTTGTTATGCTAGAACGGCGGCTTCTATATAGAACTAATTTTTGAAATTTAAGGGTTGAAATTTCAACCCCTGGATCCCAAGAGAAGTCAACCATTTTTTCACGAAATACTAGTATTACAATGAGGAACATGCTGTGGAAATCTGGTTATGCTAGAACGGCGGCTTCTATATAAAACAAATTTTTGAAATTACAGAATATATAAAACTATAAAACTAGCAGACCCGGCCACGCCTTGCTGTGGCTAAAGTATACGTTGAATTAAATTGTAGTGAAATATTCAATGAAGTGGAATTATTATTATTAACCCCAAACTACTCCTAATTTAAGCCTAACCTAACCCAATCCTAACCCTTTTCTTTCGGGTTGGGATAAGAGATCTGTCTCCAGACTCAACCACGACCCGTGTGGGATATGACGGTTTGGCTTGATATAGTTTCCGGCCGACTAAAAAAAACACAACTTGGGGAAATGCGAGGACCACCGGAAAAGACATCCCGGTCCGTACTTCGACGATACCTGATAAATAGCAGTTCTGTCTCTTTTCTCCTCATGTCTCCTGTCACAAAGCCGTAAACGCCTTCCAGTATCCTTCATGCTGTATCATTTTCTCTATTATATACTCAACTGGTGGTAAGCGGCCTATCTTTCCAACCAGTGCGTTCCTTTCCTCCGTCCATACTATCTGAGGCAGTGCTTCGGGTCGTCTATAACGTGGCATGCATGACCGTGTCCTTTGGGATGATAATTCGACCGCGTTCGCTCCCCGTGAGGCCGCGGATACAAAGCCTATACAATACTTTGAAGGTAACTTTTCGCGTTTCCGTCGTTTTTGGAGTTGGCGCCAAACTTTTCATAGGAATATTAAACCGCAACATTTTGGGCTCCGCCAAGGGTCGAAGGTACCATAAGATCCTTGCCCTGTCAAAAATTGAGTAAAATAGTACCCGGTCGTTTTATTCTCTCATTGGATCCACTGCTTCAAATTGGCATTTTGCCCTCCACCATCTCTTCTCTCCTGTATTTTCTCAGTGTCCTCCCTCCTGCCATTAGGATTGCCAGATGTCCGGTTTTAAACCGGACCGTCCGGTTTTTTCCATGTTTGTCCGGTCGAAAAAATCTGGGTAAACCGGACAGACAATTTTCCGGTTTTTCAATTTCGCGCAATATCTTGCGTGACAACCAACAATATTGTTTGTAGTTACGTGGATTGATATCGCGCCCCTCACTTTCCCTAGTCCTTTACTGTCCTTTGTCCTTCTTGAGCGTTATGGGAAATCTATGAAATGACGAAAGGAATCGTCTCGCCGTTAACACTGTGAAAAGTTGAAGTGTTTAATTTAATATAAAAGCTAGTTGCACTGAATTCAAGGATGCCATCTCAAGCAGCAATGAACCATTGTTGGAATCAATGTCATCAAATGCTAAGTACATTTGCCATTTTCCGTAATATGTAATATGAAATAATAAAAAATAAAAATTTGTCCGGTTTTTTCCTCAAATACAACTGGCAACCCTACCTGCCATACGTCGATTGCCTGGTAGTTTTCCTCCTATGGTATAAAGGAAGCACCATTAGGTCAATCGGTGGGAAGCCAACAATAACTTGGACAGCCTCCGCCGACACAGTTCTGTAGGCCGAAGATACCCTTATCTCTCAAGTTGGATCAAACTACTCACAGTTCGCAAAATAAAATCAATTACATAAATATTTGACAACCAATATATATGTCGATCATTTTTTGAGCGCTCGTACTACTTACACGAGGGCTATATCATTTCGTCACGATGTCTGTATTTTTCGAATTTTGAGCCGAAAATGGTCTCAATCGACTATGTTCGACTCACTGATGACGAATCCGTCGGAAAATTCGAGTCTGTCCGTCCGTCCGGCCGTCCGTCCCTCCGACCGTAAGCACGATAACTCTCGAACGGATCAACCTAGAGACTTGAAATTTTCAGTGTAGGTTTAGATCCCAAATGCCTCGGTTAAGTTCGTTAATGGGCCAAATTCCACCAGGGGTTCCGTGAATATGGCCGTTCAAAGTTTTGTTTCCCTGATTACTTGAAAACTACAGATTCGATCGAGATGAAATTTTGCACTCAAATGGAAAATGAGGTGTTTTAGCTACATGCGAAATTTTGTACAGATCGCATGACCAGAACCATAGAAACCATAGAAAATTGTTGCTTTTGAACGGAAATGCCTAGGGACTTGAAATTTTCAGGATAGGTGTGGATCTCGAATGTCGTGATCACGTTTATCTATGAGCAACATTATACAAGGGGTTCCGTAAATACGGTCGTTTGAAATTTTGTTTTCTCGATAATTTCGAAACTACGGATTCGATCGAGATGAAATTTTGTATTTTAATCGAGAATGATATTTTAAAGCAATATTTTGTCCAGATCGCATGACCAGAAACATAGAAACCATAGAAAATTGTAACTTTTGAACGGAAAGGCCTAGGAACTTGAAATTTTCAGGGTGGGTTTGGATCGCGAATATCGCGGTCACGTTCATCAATGAGCAAAATGAGACTAGGGGTTCCGTAAATATGGCCGTTCAAAATATTTTTTTCCAGATAGTTTCGAAACTATTGATCGGATTGAAATGAAATTTTGCACCTAGCTGAGGAATAATGTTTTCAAACCTCGTGCAAAATTTTGTCCAGACCGCATCACCAAGACCATAGATACCGTAGAAAATTCTAGCGAATTATCGAAATAAAATTGATCAGCTGAAGCACTGACATGAAGTCTGGAGTTTCGCCTAAGTTTCAGAATTTTTTTGACAGCTGTCAAAAATTCCTTCAATTGGTTTCTAAAACTCGAAAATGCGAATCTACCTTCAAGGTGCATTGTACGAGCGCTCAAAAGCTCCTGCCTTCACGGCAGTGCTTTTCGAAATTTTTATCACTGACATTATTCTACACTCTTGGCAGTTACGAACTCTATGAACATTCTGTATTATTCAGTTCTTAAACAGATCCAAATTTCTTCAGTTTAGGAAAGACCGAGGGGTAAACCGCTGAGCAAAAACTGTACACCGGACATCCCCGGGACATCCCCGGACATCCCCTGACATCCCTGGACATCCCCAGGACATTCCCGGACATCCCCGAAAATCCCTAGGACATCCCTTTTCCCATTATAAAACAAATATTTCAACTTATAGAGACTGAATATTCTCGAATGTACAAATATCAGGACAGAAATTATGAAACAAGTTTGTAGAACGCGCGTAGACGAGGGTTCCGTAGTATAATTTTTTCTGTAGAAATTTTTATACTTTGGATTTTCGTTATAGTTTTACTGTGATCTATGTGTAGACCTCTACATTCAAGATTTTTTTCAAAATATTAGGGAATACCCAATTTTCGTCTATTTTTGAGCGCTCGTACTACTTACACGAGGGCTATATATTATCATTTCGCCACGATGTCTGTATTTTTCGAATTTCGAGCCGAAAATGGTCTCAATTCGACTCACTGATGACGAAACCGTTGGAAATGTTGAGTCTGTCCGTCCGGCCGTATACACGATATCTATCGAACGGAACGACTTAAAAACTTGAAATTTTCAGGTTAGATTCGAATCTCGAATGCCGCGATTAAATTCGTTATTGGGCAAAATTCGACTAAGGGTTCCGTGAATATGGCCGTTCGAAATTTTGTTCTCCTGATTACTTCGAAACTACTGATTTCATCGAGGTGAAATCTTGCACTCAGGTGAAAAATGATGTGTTCAATCTACATGCAAAATCTTGTCGCATGACCAGAACTATAGAAACCATAGAAAATTATAACTTTGTAATGGAAAGGCCTAGGAACTTGAAATTCTCAAAATAGGTGTGGATCTCGACTATCGTGGTCACGTTTATCAATAAGCAAAATTAGACTGGGAGTTCCGTAAATATGGTCGTTTGAAATCTAGTTTTCTTGATCATTTCAAAACTACGGATTTGTTCGATACGAAATTCTGTATTTTTATGGAGAATGATATATTTAAGCTACATTTTTTCCAGATCGCATGAACAGAACCATAGAAAATTATAACTTTCGAACGGAAAGGCTTAGGGACTTGAAATTTTCAGGGTAGGTTTGGATCGCGAATTTCGCGGTCACGTTCATCAATGATCGAAATAAATTTTTTTTTCTGTAAATATGGCCGTTCAAAATATTTTTTTCATGATAATTTCAAAATCACCCATTGGATTGAGGTGGAATTCTGCACATAGATGACGAATAATGTATTCAAACTACCTGGAAAATTTTGTCCAGATCATATCTCCAAAACCATAGATACCGTAAAATTCTAGCCAATTATCGAACAAAAATCACCTAAAGCACTGACGTGAAGTCTGGAGGTTCGCCTTAGTTGGAAATAGAAATAGAAATTTTTTTGACAGCTGTCAAAAATTTTTTGGATTTGTTTCTAAAACTGGATAATGCGAATCTACCTACAAGGTGGAGAAACGAGCGCTCAAAAGCTCCTGACTTCACGGCAGTGCTCTTCAAATTTTTTTTCTGAATATTTCATGAAATATGCATGTTGAAAGTCTAGAAAAAAATATTTTTTGTCTACACAATGGAAGCTTTCGTATCAAATATATCATGATACTTAAAAAAAAATGTTTTTTCAATCCCATCAAAAATGAAAATTCGTTCATTTTAGATATGCGTACGTCATTGGGTCATGACAACGCTTATATTTTCCAAATTTCTATCCAAACTTTCGAGTAAATTAGGATGAAATTGACTGTGACAAACAAAATGAGGAAGAATTGAGTAGTCAAATTTAATAATCTCATTATTCAAACAAACTTATAAAAGCATGAAAATAAACATTTCATAAAACGAGTAACAAAAAAAACATTGGTAATTATTTTCAAATGATAAATATATGGAGAAATATATAAGAATCCCGATAAAAATATATGAAGAAAATACATATAAAATATATAAAAAATATATAAAGAAATTATATAAAAAAAATAATTCTCATCTTCCAAACACATAAAATAACTAAAAACACAAAAATAAATGCTCTTCAATAATCTCTCAATAATAATAACACATAGTGATACCCAAATTAAAATTAATCTTTGGAATTCTTTCAGTCTTTTAATTAGTTCATAGTCCAATTCGTTGAGATTTCAATTTAAAATATGTTTTTTAAACAGCTTCCTCTAACTGGTAGCTTTCTGAGTTTGAGGACTGGTTTGGTTGTTTAGGGGCTTTCAAAGTTGAAGGTCCAGAAAATAGAAACTCCCTCTCAACATCTGCGACGTCTGTAGTTTGTCTGTATTAAATAATGATGAACTTCACATTTCAATTATGCGAGGAATGTTTTCGATTAGAACGAGGATTAAAATTATGTGCTATCCGATCAAAAAATACAAATTAATCAGTTTGTCAGTTTTGTGACCCAACTGGGGAAGTTACGAAAACATGTCAGAAGATGTTTTTTGTAGAGAATGAATTGAGCCGAGAAATGGGATTTCAGGCAAAAATACAAAACTTGTTTTTGGACAGAGTCGAAACATTTTTCTATTTTTATGGTAGTGAAACCTCACAATTCCGGCACTGATTTCTCTCTAGCCGTCATATTCTCACTAAATATGCTAGTGATTCACAGGGCTTCAGGTATTATGCGAAAAATTCGAGGAAAAATTCGATCTTTTTCTGCACTTCAATGCCCCTCTTTGAAATGAAGCGTTTATGGGCATATGTTGATATAAAATTTTTATCTTGAAATACATTTTTCTATCCACTGTCAAAGTCTTGCTTGTAAAAAGTGAACCCTGCTGTATTTCAATAAGTTTCATGATCCATAGATCGATATCGAAAATAATGATTCCTAATTTCAGTCACCCTACCTGTCTATCCATAGCGCTGCAGCTCTTCATCGGTTTGAGATATTAAGTTTAAATTGATTTGAAAAAATGTCGAGAGAATTCTTCTACCGATTCATTTGACAACGTCAATAGAAACAATAATGTCTTTCAGTTATTTCACTATAAACGGTATCATAAATGGGCGAATTGGGAAACACAGATTTTATTACTTACCACAATAAACCATACACGCTGATTCAAAATGAAGGGTATACCTTACCGCTGATGTTACTTTGATGAAAAAATTGGGGGGAATCACCTCAAAACTCAGAAATAGAATATAATATGCTTGGATATTCCTGGACATCCCCGAGACATCCCCGGACATCCCTGGGACATCCCCGGACATCCCTGGACATCCCCGGACATTCTCGGACATCCTCGGACATCCCTCGGACATCCCCGGACATCCCTAGACATCCCCGGACATCCCTTGGACATCCCCAATCTTGTACACCAGACATCCCCAGCGGTTTACCCCTCGGGAAAGACCGAGGGTGGACCGATCGGTGGAGTGGGGACGCGATCACCTGTCGTCGATTTGAGCCCCATGTTGCCGCGTGGATAATCATCAGTCTTTGTCATGAATAATAAACAAATAATTTGCAATAAGAAAATATTGCAACTATAAATTGAGATATAAACTGTCCTATCTTGTAAGTTGGATCAAACTGCACACAGTGTGGAAAAATTTGATTGAAATCGGTTCAGTATTTTAGGAGACCATTCAAGACAAACAACGTGACACGTAATTTTCATATATAAAGATTAATTTTTGAAATTTTAGGGTTGAAATTTCAACCCCTGGATCCCAAGAGAAGTCAACCATTTTTTCACGAAATACTAGTACTGCAATGAGAAACATACTGTGTAAATCTTGTTATGCTAGAACGGCGGCTTCTATATAGAACTAATTTTTGAAATTTAAGGGTTGAAATTTCAACCCCTGGATCCCAAGAGACGTCAATCATTTCTTTACGAAATACTAGTATTGCAATAAAAAACATCCTGTGAAAATCTGGTGATGCTAGAACGGCGGCTTCTATATAAAACAAGTTTTTGAAATTTAAGGGTTGAAATTTCAACCCCTGGATACCAAGAGAAGTCGACCATTTTTTCACGAAATGATAGTATTGCAATGAGAAACATCCTGTGGAAATCTGGTGATGCTAAAACCACGGCTTCTATATGAAAAGAATTTTTCAAATGTCAAGCTGTGTAAGAATCGGTCACTCGGCTTAACATTTCTTCTATTATTTACCATTATAAACACTTTCCATTTGTATTTCAAGTTATAAGTTATCTTGGTAAATAATTAATGTATTATTTGCATTTGTCCCGAAAAAAAACTTATAATTATAGTAATAGTCATTAGAAATATTTTTTCGGAACGCCACTGATCGATCGGGTATTTCCGGAGATTTGGTCTGCTACGTTTGGCCGCTGTCTGCACGGCGGTGTATTGTGTGCCATATAATCCGACAAATTATAGTTGATTGTTTTTGCTTTTCACGAGGCGATCAAAGTTTGTGAAAATAGTAGTAATGCAGTTCTGTGTAACATGGGATGCCTGATTGAAAACAACATGAATATTATATGAGATGAGAAAAATTTGACTCTATCCAAATATTAAACTTTGGAAGTTCTTGATGTTTTAGTCATTTTGCCATTTTTCATTATTGCAAACAATAAATGTACGGATTTAAATAATGAGAACAGCTCAAAAAACTTTCGCCACATGACAGTGATACCATATAAACAGATTTAAACGGTTATTGTTCTGTATTGAATAAAGAAAATTGCTGTGAATTCATCATTTGTATTGGGTGAACGTTACCGTCTACTGTATATAGATCGTCTATATTGATATAACTATCAGTTCTATTTGAGGCATCACACTCCGGAACATCAAGAACGTATCAATATATTATATTTCGATGTGATACAATCCAATTTCAGTGGAGACGAATCACAGTCGGAAATCTTCTGGTAGTCAAGCATGAAGAATATTTTTTGTCAGTTTGAAGGATCTAGTTTTTCCACGATAAAAAGAACACCGCACACTCGAGCATCTAATCTTATTACCTCGATATAAAATTCTAGGAGCCACACCAAACTTTCCTCCTCATCACAGCAGTTCAGCTCTGTTCCTCATCGAATAGGTCAAGAAGTGACCAGAATCTGTAATTACAAATCTGTCAGGATGCATCTCCCGACCCTAAAGTAATTTGAAAAGGGGCTGACGGTCCCTCGAATGGGGGACGCGTGTAGTTTAGGTATATTTTCCAGGAAAGATCCCGAAGGGACATGATTTTGTCGAAAAATGAAGGAATGAGGCGAATGAAATATTTTATGAGCAAAACTTGTGAGCACTCATTCTCCCATTCAACAGAATATTATAACAATTGAAGTGTTCGTAAAATTGAATCATTTCCTCTGGAATATTTGATGATGGGCTGAATTCCACCATGGGTTCCGAAATATGACCGTTCGAAATTTTGTTCTTCTGATTTGTCCGAAACTAGAGATCGAGATGAAATTTTGCACTCAAATGGAGAATGACGTGTTCGAGGTACATTTTCTCCAGATCGCATGACCAGAACCATAAACTGCTTTCCAGCCAGGTGCGTGTTACTACGGGGCTTGACGCACTAGGGCGTCACGCCCTAGCTATCGCGGGAACATGCCAAAACCAAACTGTCAGAAAAACGTGAACAAAGCAGCAAAATGAAGGGTTTGGCGTTGAACAGCTGTCAGAGCTTGAGGCCCGGAAATTCGGGTTATGCACCAGGGGGATCGGATGGCCAGAACCATAGAAACCATGGAAAATTATAACTTTCGAAGGCAAAGGCCTAGGGACTTGAAAATTTCAAGGTTTGTTCGGATCTCGAATGTCGCGGTTAGGTTATCAATGAGCAAAATTAGACTAGGGGTTCCGTGAATATGTTCGTTTGAAATTTAGTTTTTGATAATTTCGAAACTACTGATTGGATTGGAATGAAATTTTGCACATAGGTGAAGAATAATGTATTCAAACTACGTGCAAAAGTAGAAAATTCTAGCAAATCATCGAAAACAAAATTGGTCACTTCGCACTGACGTGAAGTCTGGAGTTTCGCCTTAGTTTAAAATTTTTTGTTGACAGCTGTCAAAAATTCTTTCAATTGGTTCCTAAAACTGGAAAATGCCGCTCAAAAGCTCCTGACTTCACGGCAGTGCTTTTTATAATTATATATATAACCTATCAAAATCAATTACTTATAAACATTATTATATTTTCAAAGGGGTTCATATAATAGAAAATATGAATTGTTGAAATTATCTCTATCTATAAAAATTACGTGTCACGTTGTTTGTCCGGAATGAACTCCTAAAAGACTGAACCGATTTCAATCAAATTTTGCACACTGTGTGTAGTTTGATCCAACTGAAAAGATAGGATAGTTTATATTTCAATTTATAGTTGCAATATTTTTGAGCGCTCGTAATACTTACACGAGGGCTATATCATTTCGTCACGATGTCTGTATTTTTCGAATTTTGAGCCGAAAATGGTCTCAATCGACTATGTTCGACTCACTGATGACGAATCCGTCGAAAAATTCGAGTCTGTCCGTCTGTCCGTCCGTATACACGATAACTCTCGAACGGAACGACCTAGAAACTTGAAATTTTCAGGGTATGTTCAAATCTCGAATGCCGTCTCGAAGTTCGTTATTGGGCAAAATTGCCCAAGGGTTCCGTGGATATGGCCGCCCGAAATTTTCTTCTCCTGATTTCTTCGAAACTACTGATTCGATCGAAGTGAAATTTTGCAATCCGATGGAGAATGACGAGTTGGAGCTTTATGCATTTTGTTCAGATCGCATGACCAGAACCATAGAAACCATAGAAAATTATAACTTTGTAATGGAAAGGCCTAGGGACTTGAAATTTGCAGGATAGGTGTGGATCTCGAATGTTGCGGTCACGTTCATCAATGAGCAAAATTAGACTAGGTGTTCCGTTAATATGGTCCTTTGAAATTCAGTTTTCTTGATAATTTCAGAACTATAGATTTGATCGTGACGAAATTTCGTATTTAAATTGAGAATGATATATTCGAGCTACATATTTTCCAGATCGCATGATCAGAACCATAGAAACCATAGAAAATTATAACTTTCGAACGGAAAGGCTTAGGGACTTGAAATTTACAGGATAGGTTCGGATCGAGAATTTCGCGATCACGGTCATCAATGAGCAAAATCAGACTAGGGGTTCTGTAAATATGTCCGTTCAAACTATATTTTCCCTGATAATTTCGAAACTACTTATTGGATTGGAATGAAATGCACATAGATGAAGAATAATGTATTCAAACTACGTGAGAAATTTTGTCCAGATCGCATTACCGAGACCATAGATACCGTAGAAAATTCTAGCGAATTATCGAAAAAAAAAATGGTCAACTAACGTGAAGTCTGGATTTTCGCCTTAGTTTGAAATTTTCTTTGACAGCTGTCAAAATCTTTACTATTTGTTTCTGAAACTGGAGAATGCGAATCTACCTACAATGTGAATGAACGAGCGCTCAAAAGCTCCTGACTTCACGGCAGTGCTTTCCGTAATTTTTTTTGTTGCAAATTATTTGTTTATTATATATGACATAGAATGAAAATGATCTACGCGGCAACCTGGGTCTCAAATCGACGGCAGGTCATCGCGTCCCCATTACAGCCGATCACTGGACAAGACTGATAACGTGCGAGAAATGGGTTTCTGGGTCTTTCCCAAAACTGAAGAAATTTGGAACTGTTTGACAACTGGGTTTGAAACTTTTGAAAAATCTAGGATAGGGTTAGGGTAGGGTTGGGTTAGATTAGGGTTGATAATAATAATAGTTTCACTGGTTTGGTTAATTCAGCCACAGCAACGCGTGGCCGATTCTTCTAGTGAATGAAAATATTGACTTCCTGAATGCATTGTACATAGATATTCTTCTTATACTCAGTGGGAGAAGATTATACAATTTTATACCCATATATGACGTGCTCTGTTCAGTGTTTGAAAATTTATGAATTGGGAAAAAATATTCATAAGTTCTCCTAGTTAAGGTACAATTTTTATATTCCTCAATGTAATATGGATGTTTTCGAAAAAAAAATAAAATTCTATAAATACATAGCCTGGGAGCGTTAAGATGTTATTAGATTTAAACCTACTTCTACAGGATGACCTGAAATTCATAAATATGAATTTCAGGTCATCCTGTAGAAGTAGGTAGAACAATACTAAATAGTATTGTTCTAATAGCCAGTTTCTGAATGACGAATATGTGATTGGCTTGTGAACTGGGACCCCAAAAGATAATGCCGTATGATAAAAGAGACTGGAAGTTCGCAAAATAGATGGTCATTAATGTGCTGAGATCAACTTGATTTCTTACAGCCCTCATCGTGTAGATCACAGAGTTCAATTTAGAAGCTAGTGTATCACAATGTTGCTCCCAACTAAGGTGTTCATCCACTAATATACCTAGAAGCTTTGTGAAAACAAATTTTCCCAGAACCTATGCCGATTATACCGGGTGACTCATGAATTTTCTTGACATGGAATACGGATACATCTGAGTAAAACTTCCGAAAATCGACGTAGATCAAACAGGATCACCTATACATCTTCCTGATAACAAATATTGAAACATTTGAATAAATTCTCCAAAAATTTGTGTGGATCATACCGGATGACTCAGTCACGGAACTCACTTCGATACTTCTTCAACGAACCATAACAATATCTTTATATATAAAAATTACGTGTCACGTTGTTTGTCCGGGATGAACTCCTAAAGGTGCATACTCACTAAGCGAACGAACAGCGAACTCCGAACTCCGAGTTTGAATTTGGTCAATGTATACGTTAAAGCGAAGGCGAATCGAATGGCATTTTACTTTCGGTTCGCCTTCGCCGTCGTTCGGTGGAAGAGCGGTACATCAAAGAGATTCGCTGTTCGGTGTGGACGGGATTCGCTATTTCTAGTGTAATTTCGAACCGAACGTCGAACTTGCGTTGAAATGCTCAGTTGCCAAAAATCGGAGGGTTAGCGCCAGTCTTTCCTTACGTGGAATTGCTTCTCGAAAATTTGTTGACTTTTTACAAATTTTTTCGCTAATTTTTCCAGGTAAAATTCAAAATCCGCAGGGGATATTCTACAAAAATTACTGAACTGCCCTAAATCATTCCTTAAATCTGGTTCAATTCCCTATATTGATTCCGACTTTGATAAAGTTTTGACATCCAATATCTTCGTTTCCTCTTTTGTTCTTCACTGGTTTTCAGTAAACCCGCAATATCTATGAAAGACGATGCTGCAATAATTTCGTCATACATTTTTACAATAAATGGAGTCGATGCCGAATGCCCAGCAGAATAGCGAACTTTTTAAACACTGTATTCGGTGCGGAGTTTGCTTCATCGAAACGAAATCGACAAATTGCTGCCGAACGAACTCCGAACCTTCGTTGTTCGGAGTTCGCTGTTCGTTCGCTTAGTGAGTATGCACCTTAAGATACCGAACAGATTTCAATCAAATTTTGATCCATCTTAAAAGATAGGATATCTCAATTTATAGTTGCAATATTTTTTATTGGAAATTATTTTTTCATTATATATGACAAAGAGTGATAATTATCTACGCGGCAACGCAGGTCCCAAATCGACAACAGGACATCGCGTCCCCACTACATCCGATCACTCGACAATAGGGATAACTTGCGATGATGCCAAGTTTCTGATTCTTTCCCAAAACTGAAGAAATTTGGAACTGTTTGAGGACTGGGTTATAACTTTTTGAAAATCAAGGATATAGTTATGGTTGGGTAAGGTTAAATAAGGGTTAATAATAATTATAATTTCACTGGTTTGAATACTTTACTACAATATAACTAGTCGTATACCTCAACCACAGCAACGCGTAGCCGAGTCTGCTAGTTATAATATTTATTACAATATGTGCTCATATTATATGAGTTGAATCTCCATTTTCATCCTTTATATCACAGAGTAGACGGCCGTTTATGATACGAGCATCCTCAGAATCTATGCAAGTACATCAAGAATGAATACGTTGCCTTCATAACCTGGAATGAGCGAATTGAAACACTGCGAATCATAAAAAATCCTGTAGTTTCTCAAACCTCGTGGTAGTACTGCATATTTAACGTTATGAATGGTGGAGATTTCAACTTCAGAGTCAGTTGAACTTGACCGTAGAATATCTTGAAGAGACTTCTAGAGGACGGATCCAAAACATACCAAGGAAATTCATAAACTTCTCTCTCCAGGGACAAGCTCTGAAAATGAGGTTTGTGATTGATGCTCCAACTCGGAAACTGAAGTATCTCACCGCGTTCTCGAGACATTGTCCTTTCCAACACATCAGAAATTCAAAGGAACTCCAGAAAACTAATAATGGTATAGATTCCATGTTCCTTTCCTGAAATATTCGAGAATAAATATCCATTTTTTCATTTCCGAAATTTCAATACGTGAATTATAAATGAATAATTACCAAAATTATTCGGAATTCAAGAAACACCAAGAGACCAAGTAAAATTATATGTTGCAGAGGTGAAAATAAGAACCCAATGGTTGAGTTCATGACCTGAACAAGTCTGCGAATGAAAAAATGAAATATAAAAATATTTGTGTGAAATAATTCGATGGTACTACCAAGATTTGTATTTTCTATGAAAAAATAAGTTTTTCTTATTTATTCAACTGATGATATCACCTAGTTTTCCAGTGCTGAAGTTCAGATGTTTCAATATCGCTGGCTTCAAACTGACATTTTTAATTAGAAGCATGAGAATTCTGCAATATTTTATTTTAGTGATCAAGGTGAATTTCAACAGATCTTTGGATCACTAAGGGTAAAAACATAGTGAAGCATCGCCTCAATCATAGCATCAAGACTCGCCTCAAGCATCAAAAACAAATACATGTATAGTCCGTTTAAGAATTATTGACATCTCGGGAGGCTGTGAAAAATCGAATTTAAGTTGGTAATAGACCATTCAGTAATATTTTGGTTTGCTGAATTCAGGTTGGTATAGGAATATCCCTAACATAACCCATAGAGATTAGAGACCTGCTTTGATGATTTTATCGAAGATATTGGTGAATAATTATAAAAATTAGCTCTGAATTTGAGTATGTTTTTGTTTTTTGCTATTGAAATGGCTGGAATTGACCAGGACACATCGCGCCTAACAACAAGAGAACGCCAGGCAGTTTGTCGGTGTTACTTCGAGTTTTTCAAAGATTCGGCAGATATTTCCGCTAGCATTAATCGAGTTTCGCTAGTGTTTCAGGTAAACTGTTATTCATCTACTCAAAGTGTATTCTGATTGATCAATGTGTCTTAAATCTTCAGATTTCTCCAAGCACTGTTCGAAGAATATTAGCGAAAAAAGAAGAAGGCATGTCATTACTGCCTGGAATTAGCAGTGGAAGAAAACCTGTGCAATATGATTATTCCTTCAAAGAAACATTGAATGATTTTGTTTTTGCTAAAATTAAAAGCAATGAATATATCAGCTTGGATATCCTTTTTGAACTGGCCAAAGAGCACCTAGATTTCAATCAATCGAAGTCAACATTATATCATATGATAAAAAAATTGGATATAAATACAAAAAAGTTGATCGAAGGAAAATTCTTATTGATAAACAGAAAAATATAATAAATAGAGTACGATTTTGTGGTAAATACCGAGAATACATGGAACAAAATGTAAAATTCATTTATCTAGATGAAACTTGGATATTCGAAAACGGTAGTCAAATTCGTCAGTGGACACTAGAAAGTAATCAAGAAGGATTACCATAAAACTATGAATGGTGAATTATTTCATAAATGGGTCATTGAAAAATTGATACCTTCCCTGCAATTACTTGATACAAAGTGTGTGGTTATCATGGATAATGCACCATATCATTCGATTAAAGTTGATAAATTACCAACAACTGCTGCTCGTAAAGAAGTAATTCAACAATGGTTACAAGAACATAATATTCCATTTGAAGCGAGTTTCACTAAAACTAAACTTCTAAGTTTGATAAAACCATTTTCTGACGATCCAAACTTTAAAAAGTACCATATTGATCAAGTACTAGAAAATGCTGGACACGAAGTCCTCAGATTGCCTCCATACAATTGTCAGTATAACCCTATTGAATTGGCTTGGAGTTTTTGTAAAATGAATTATAATCGAAGAATACAGGGAAAGTTAGGAGATAAGGAACGAGTGAAATGTCTTTGGAAAGAGGCACTTCAAGAGTGTACAGCTGATAAATAGAAAGCTTACGTAGAGCACGTTGAGAAAGAAATAAGAGAAGATTGGACAAAATATATGGGATATCATGATGTTTCAGACATACCACCTTTCATCATAAATACAAGTCCTGATGATTCTGATTCTGAAGATGATTGCGAAGAGTTATGTTCAGATGAGGAAATAATAACAGTTATGGTTATTGATTCTGACTCTGCCTGAGTTGTGGAGGGGTGGATTGAGTAGCTCAAACACAACTCTGCCGGTCCCAAGCCCGGATTGAGGAGGAGGGTTTAAAGGTAAGGCCAGCTACTTGCCTTTTGTAAAAACAAAAGAGGGCTCATAGAGCAATCACAAAGGCCTTGGAACCGGACTGATTAACTCAGACGACGAATGCACGAAATAGGAAACAAGTAAGAAGGAATGTGAAATTTTGGACATGGTGAGGTGAACATGTGCAAGAAAAAGACAATGGAATGAATATGTGTCCAGAATGGGCAATGAGGGATTAGCTAAGATTGCATGAAATGGAAAACCAGCCCCCAGATGCAAGAGGAAGCAGAATACTATTATTTTGGAAATTGAAGGGATTTTAACTAACATACAAGTTATATATTGATTAACTTTTGAGTGTTCCAATTACTGTTGTGATCTTCTAAATAATTCAGTCAATGATATATTATTTAATGCTTTTTTCTGGTTTTTCTGCTTTTGTTTCAGATCTAAGTACTCATTTCAAGATACCTCGTCAATAGAAATGGAATAGAAGAAAAACAATTGTTTAAAGGAAAAGGAAGCCCATCAATAGGATTATGTCAGCTTATTCAATAAACCCATCAAAATCACTACACTTATAAGTTTTCACTGAGAATTTTATCTGTGCTCTTGTATAATTTGTAGATATTTTAAATTCTAAGTTTATTTATTATACTTTCAGGGAGGCAGGGTTTTTTCAGCTGAGGTTTTTCCCTGAGCTCTTGTATCATACTTAGAATTGTATGGTTCCCTGTTGCACCAACCTCAGCTAATTGTGTTTGTTTGATTTGTATTATGTATTTGCTCTTAATCAAAAGAATATAATATATATTTATGTATATAACGTAGGTGTAAAGTACCCTGTTCAAATTCCCTCTGCTAATACTGACATTGAACACAAGCTATATTGTTCACAATTCAAAAAAATTCTGAATAATTGTAAAATTGCTAATCGATTATATTTTCAATAATGCATGGACAGTTTCAATAAATACAAATAAAAATTGACCTTCTTGAAGTATTCAACACCTTCCACTAAATAATTCACAAATTGGTTTATATATTGTTAGTTACAGTACAAATTTCATATCGAAATTCACTTGTTTCGATCGATAGCACATGGCCTGGCTGACCAGCACTTCCGGTCTTATGAAGAAGTAAGAAATTGGATCAATTCGTGGATCTATTCAAAAGATGACCAGTTTTTTCAGAGCGGGATTCGTATGCTCCCTGAAAGAAGGGAGAAAGTATTTGCCAGCGATGGACAATACTTAGAATCATAAATGTTTAACCAGTTTTTTACAATAAAGCCTCGAATTTCTGGAAAAAACGGCGGAAGCAAAGTTGTACACCTAATACTACATAGATTCTCAATTTTTGTTTCTGTCTTATTTCTTAATAATAATTTTTTTCCAATCTATCCACGTGGCCCAGTGCTTGCAAAATATAAAAAAATATTTTCTGTTGCACCTTCTTATATGGTACCTGCTAGAATTTCACTAATTATCTTCTTGAATACTGGCATAAAATGGTACTATAAATGGAGTTATATTTTATTTATATCCCGACTCTCCTAGGTCTCTGTTAGAATTTTGCAAAATTTCGAATACCAATGAAGATTGCATGGTCTTGTTTTAATGATCTTCAATTTTCCATGGGTTACTTTTATATGAATGATATCTCAGCATTGCTTGCTTGGAAGTTATAATAATTTCATGTTAAAGCATTCCATATTTGCGCTCCCAAACCTGAATTCCCATGTTCAAATTGCATTCCGGCGTAATTATTCGATTTCGATAATTCGTATACTAAACACTTTTCTAGGTTACATTTATGTTTGACATTCTTTGATGTTTTATTCTATGATTAATTGGAACAGTAACTTTTTTGTAACTAGAAATAAAGCCTCGACTGGACGTTCATGGCCTGCTTCGATGTCAATAATTCTTAAATGGACTATAAGTGAATTAAACCGTTCATAGTAAAGCATCGACTATCGCCTTAACCCAGGCATCAAGCATCGCCTTAACCCGGGCATCGAGGATCGCCGTTGCCAAGGAATCAAATCAATTTGATTTTCCGCAGGCATGAAACGAGACATATTTATGATTAGTTTTAGCCGTATTGTGTTTTAGCCAGTGTCGTTCTTAAGTTAGGGAAAAAACCTAGTGAAGTTGGTTGAGTTGAATAATTTGTTCGTATAGATAAAGAAAAATTAATAAGTGAAGCATTTATTCGGCCTGCAATATGGGATGACATCCCAACAGATATGTGTTGGATGAAGCATGGACGGAAATAAGCAATATATCAAGTATCAGGTGAGCTAAAAAACAATGTGTAAAACATAAAGCCAATATTGTAGCAATCTCTTTTATATTTTTGTCAGATAAAAATATTTCATATTCAATTAACTGCGTGCCAAAAAAATAAGCAATATTACAAATATATCAGGTGAGCTACAAAAACAATGTGAATAAAACAGAAAACCAATATAACAGCAAATTTTTCTATATTTTTGTCAAATAAAAATTTTTCATATTCGATTAAATGGGTGCAACAAAATATCAGGAAACATATTTTATAATCAAACCACTACTTCCTATTTCTTACACCTCACTGCTTCTCTGGATTCATAATTCTGCTTTCATAGATGCCCTGCTATGTGCCTTCTGATGCCTAACTTGAGGCGATGCTCAACTATGGTTTTACCCTAAAGCATATTCTGAAAAAATGTCGTCGAGTAAGAAAGTCAGTGCGATCGTGTTTCTGCAAATTGTTATCCCTCAAGCGTTTATTGCGTACTTTCGTGAAAAATGATACGAAATGTAAAATTTGTACAGAATTTTACCATCTAGGTAGTGAAAACAAAATTGAAAAATTGTTGCGAGGAAGAAAATCCAACTCCCATCTATACAGGATGTTTTGTTGAGGCTTTTCTTTTAACAGGTGCTAGAACTCATAAAAAAAGAATAATTTTGCCGAAAGTTGATCGTATAAAATATTCAATTTGAAAAAAGTGGAGGAAATCCTGGGCATAAGATCTTAAGACGGCTCTGTCAGAAGATCTGCTATGAAATACGGCGCCATATGCATTCCAGCAAGTGAATAAACTGCTGGATTTTATAGCAAATTCGTATATTCTCTTTCAACTTTTATTGGGAGATTTTTCCTGAAGGGTATAATTCTTAAAGTTCAAAGTAAGGAGAGGAAAAATTACTGATTGATAAGGTCCTATAAAAAAATGAGGAAGATCACAAACTCACCGATAAAATTGATCCAAATTGTTTACAGAAATTGTTCGAAATGGTCACCATTTCGGCTTGATGTGCACAAAGTCTTGCCGGTGTAATGACGAATGGTTACTTTCACATCAGTTTGCTCACGAATAATGACACAAGCATTTTTAATGCTTATTTCAGTTCTTCAACACTATTCACCTCATCGTTACTGTACACTTATGTTTTCAAATGACCCCAAAAGAAGAAATCACAGGGGTTGAGATCCGAAGAGCGTGCAGATCAAGAAATCGAGCCACAACGTCCTATCCACCTATTTAGAAACACATCACGAAATTCGAAGTCAAAAAAATCTTACACCCTGTTAGATGATTTCCGTAAATAGAATGCATTCAATAAACACATTTAAATCTCAATACGTACCTAAGTCAGGTCCATGCTGGATATCTCAGATTCGCGGGTAACTTTGATTTCGAAATACTCGGCCTGGGGCCTGTGAATATTTCATATCAAGAATTTTCGGAATTTTGACTTATTTTAATGAGTTCTAGCACCTGTCAAAAAGAAGCCCCACCTTTGAAAACACTCTGTATAAATATCGGTGATTTCTCTTCAATAAACGTGTTGAAGATGGGACAACATAACAGGAACTTCTACATTCGATTATCTACGATTTGGATTCTTAACAAACACAAATACTTTTAGGTTCCTCAGAAGTCGACGTTAAGGTGCCCAATTCTCCACAAAGATCGTCATTCGCATATGTCCGAGAGAAACCATGCTCCCAGAAAATGTCTCGGAAATAATTCACAAAAATATCAACTTACTCGTGAATTTCTTCGTATTTCTTCACAGCAAACTTTAGTCGCCTGTTTACCTCTACTACATTTGTGTCAGTCACCTTAGTTTTCTTCAGAAGTCTCTTGAGATCAGCAATACCTTCTTCTGTGAGAGCAACAGATCCATAAAATATTACTATGGCAGTTGTTACCTTCGGAATATAGTAAACCAATTCGATAACCTGCCAAACTAAGAATATATGTTTCACAGGAAAAAAATCTAAAGGAAAGGGATACCAGGTTGTACCATATACACCACAGAAAAAAAGTCTGGTATCTCCTTCTCCTTCTTTCACAGTGTTGCAATCTTTGTAGGCTTTATGGTTCATCAGCGTGAAAACAACATAACCATAAACTATATAATTGTAGAGAGCGCTTGTAATTTTTTCCAACTTTTTGACAACACCCAGAAAATTTTTCGATACTCCATAATTATATCGGCTCAAATGTAAATATAACTTTGTAGTTCCGTTTCCACAAAAGTAGAACATAATTGCTACTGAAGCTTGAAACGTGAGACTCACTAGAAAGACCAAACCGTTAAAGAACTCCGTCATACTTTGTTCTGAAAAAAAAATTACTTTCACTGAATCTGAAGACCTCAATTCACCCAGAAGAAGGATTGGTTCAATATTTTCATGCCGGCTCTCCAAGGATTGCCTGCATTATTTTAATTTCATGTTATGGATGTTCCGGGTAAATTTCAAACTTTCGAGCGATAAATAAAAAACCGAGGTCAAGACGGCTATGAACTTTTCCGTAGGAATTAGCTTTTATGATTCGTATCCTAACCGAAAACCTGAACAAATGTTAATGACATCAAGCTGTAGCAGAGTTTTACAATGTATTTGCGTTTTTACTAGATTACTATTGAAATATAGTTGTGTGCAAAGCATTCATCATCTAGTTTGACTTCAAGAATGGATGAGAATCTGAAAGTGTGTGAAAATATTCTTTGGGAGGAACTCAGAACATAAATATTTTTTTTTTCAATTGAACTTACTTTTTACTCTTCATATAGAATTATTAAATTGTTGAATGTCGAATAATGTTAAGGGGCAGAAAGACCTCTGTCGATAGCCCTTTGGTTCAACCAATAAACATTTTATTATTATTATTTTATTTATTCTTTGGAAAAATAACGAATGAACTTTAGAATTGAAGATTCGGAGGGTAATAGAAAGTTTTTTGTATGGAAGACTCCAGTAAAAATGTGAATTAATCAGGATATTATAAGTTTCTCATCACCAATTAAATTTCCTCGTAAACGTTTATCGAATCCTCATACAGTTCCTCCAATGTCCTGTTTCGAAATTCATTATAAGCAAGAAAGACGATATTTACATTTTGATGAAATGGTGGACTGTCAAAGTTAGTGAGAGAATAAGTCATGCTCTGACAACATAGGATCTCAGTACAGATCCTTCGTTGTTTTAAGTGAGCAACCTGTATTTTCACCCATTCTATCTTCAGTTGAATTTTATTTTTATGAAACAATGAGCCGTGACATATTTCTTCCACTGAGGTGTTATACCGTTTAAAGCTGGATGCATCCTCATTGTACTATTCCAGAAGTTCGATGACTCTCAGATTTGAATGTTGTTCGGTGTCAAATTCCAAATTAGTTATTCGGAATGATAGAAGATAAAATGAAATGAACATCCACCTATACTGAGATTCCTAGGCTCGTAGATAGGTCTCTATTACTCCGCAAGAGTTATTCTGATATTCCCAAATTACGGCTGTATAATTTATAGGAGGACATAAGCCTACCTAAATTTAGCGATTTTGTTTTCGTTTAGTGGACTGTACCAGTTTGTATAAATATCAAAAACCGAGAAAATATATACACTTGGGTGCAATGAAATCGGCCCACCTAAAATTCGACCCAATTTAAAATAATTATTTCTCGGATTCAGCTAGTCGGATTTTGATAATTTTTTTTTTACATTGTATGTCAACAGTCGCTTATAATGCTGTGTTGAGATATTTTTGTTTGCCATTGAATTTCAGCATATACGGGGTGCAAGATTGAGAAGAAGATTTATTCCTCAACTTTGACACACCCTGTGGATAAAAGGAACAGCAGCAACGAATGCCAAATGGAATCGGACTGAAGGGCCATCTCTTCTGGATTATTTGTTGTTTTAATCATGTATTTATCTCTAGTGATACGGAAATTACAGTGTTTTGGAACTGAGATCATACCTTGGAAGCCCAGTGTGAAAACATTGAAAACAACAGGTTTTTCCTAAATCTAAATTATTTTAATAGCGGGAATGACCTCCCTCCGCCCTAATAACATCCCGCATACGATTAGGCATACTTCTAATTAAATTCACTATTGTTTCTTGTGGTATATTTCGCCACTCTTTCTCTACTCCAACACAAAGCTCCGGGGTCGACGCTGCAAAAGGCTCGTAGTACTCTTCGTTTTAGTTAATTCCACAAATTCCCAATGGGGTTTAGGTAAGGACTGCACGGTGGCCACACCATAACTCGAAAGTCGACTGCTGCAATGTAGTCTCTGACAATTCTCGAAGAATGTGTACTTTTTGTAAGTTTGTTTGAAAGTTTCCCCCCAGGCAGAAATAATAGAGATAAACAATTGGCTGTGCTATAATAAGCTATGTGTTAATGAGGAGAAAACTGTTTATATGTTAATGAAACAAAAGACAAACAAATGAAATTAACTGAATAGTTGTAAAAGGAAATTACGCTATTATAGTTTCATAAAACAACGCTTTTCTATGTACTTCAGAAAATGCAAAGACTCCAAAATGAGGTTTATGAAGAAACTAAAATATTGAATGTTGAAAAATTAACACTCCTCGATCAAACGAAATTAATCTATGAAATAAAGAAAAAATTATTAAAAATCAGCACTATTCTAATCCACAATGATAATGATAAATATCATAATTATGAAACGAGGAGAAAAGAGTACCTTAGAAATGTCTTCGCCAGAGCAACTAAAGCTTCGAAATCTCCCATCATTAGTAGAATTACCTCATATAATCTGATACCGATACATTCGCTGAATGGTATATCGATCAAAACAAATGTGCCATTATTTAAGTGTGATTCTGGTCTTTGCTTGTCTGTGATTCTTTGGTAATTGAAGGATGTGGATAAATATTTAAGTTAGATGAGGAGACTTTTTAATTATTTGTCATTTGGTTACAGGCTTAATCTAGTCGTAGTGTAGGTCCTGGTGCCAGCTTTTTAACTGTTGGGGGGGCAGCAATGAAGATTATTATTATTATCATAGAATCACTGCTGCAATTTTCAAATTTACTCTTGTACATGGTCTCGTAATATTTTTCAAATGCTTATGTTTCATGTCATCATGCTGTTTCTAAGATTAATACACTTGAACTATTAATATCAATGATATTGAGAAGTATTGATGTCAGAATATCCAAAGTATTCGGTATTTGATCCCTTCGTCTTCCGATTGGTATTTGTACGTGTCGCATGACGGCATGATTTTTATTTAAAATTTCTAACATTGAGTCAATTTCAATGTACAAAATTGAAACTAAACGCCTCGAGACACGATAATAAAATGCTGAAATTTGTTATATTCAACGAACTAACGGTACATAATACAGATTATTGTTTTGGCTCGAATGTGACGATATGAGCGCGGCCGCCAGAAATGAGGAAAGTTAGTAGCATACCTGTAATCTTATATAATGGTTTTCACGAATTTCAAATTTTTACACTTTCGCGTTACAGTTCGCGAAATCTGCGCCGGCTCTGGAGACCCGACAATCACTTTTGATAATTTGAAATGATAGCAGAGATTATAACAAACAACTTGCAGCTAGACTCATATATTTTTCCACGAATTTTTCGACTACCACGAGACCGCGCGAACTGTGCGCCCACTCTGGAGGCCCAACCCACCAATCACTTTTGATGATTTGATATGATAGCAGAGATGAAAACAAATGACATTTTCCCTCTGAAATATTCCGCCATGATTTGAATTAAGTTTAACTAGCTCTAAGATTTTGTATGTATTCAAATCTGTGTTACAGTTGATAAAGTTCAACCTCCTTTTAGGGATGCCAATCACGAGATCTACTGGAATGATGGAATGACACACCACAAATCCAAATGAAAATTTTTATATCTGATAAAATTGAAATCAATGAGAAATAATCTTTCAAATCTAAAATCGGACCATACTGCTTTCAAGTATGTTTTTACTTATAATATAAAATACATACAAATACAAGAAGCGTCAACATGGACATGAAACCCGTCTAAAAGCGAGCAGCCTAGATATACCGAAAATTAACAAGGCTATTGGACAAAGATCAATTACATATATTGGACCGAAATTATTCAATCTTGCTCCAGATCATATAAAAACGGAATATGTGTTTGAGTAACAAGGTTTCAGTGATCAAATGGCTCAAAAATGAAGAAATAACATTACTGTGAACAAATTCTACTGAATTAATCTCTCAATTTTCACATTATTTTTACGTCCCCACCAGAGCTGTACCAAAACATTGTGCTTGGTATTTGTGAAAGCACTCGAAGCCCTTTTGTGCTCCCAAGCACTGTACTCCCGAGCACTTTTCAAAAGCAGTGCTTAATGCTTAGTAATCCCCAAAGTGCTCCCGAGCACTTCTGCGGATTACTAAGCACTAAGCCCTTTCTCAATCTTGTTGTTAAGCCCGATCCACACTCATGCCGTGAAAGTCCGCGAACCCGCGAAACGCGAGTGTGGATGGGATCGCGCGAACCAAACTGCGAATATTCCTGGCTTATTTACACGTGAAGTTCACGCCAAGATTCGCGGCAAGAATTCTTGCCGTTATTCGCGGCATGAGTGTGGATCGGGTATATCACGAATATATGCGACCGACGCCAACGCCTTGATACCTTGAGATCTATCATGTATTGATATTCAGTCGATATATATATATATATATATATATATATATTTATCCTTAGGATCCGGAGTCCTTGAAAATTGTTTTCCAACACACATAGCTCTCGACATGCTCGAAGGGAGCATCGAATTCGGGACACCCTTTACATCTTTTCTGACCTGTCGATAATTTCTCATATTATCATATAAAAGCTTAACTAAATAGATATAATTTTTCTTTCGATTGAAATGACCTCACCTCAACAGTTCTTGAAAAAGTAATTAGGGCTTACTGTTCGAAATATCGAATTACTTTCACAAAGTGCTTAGTAATCGCCAGCCTTTTGTAGAAATTGGTGCTTAGTGCTCGTGACTTGGGAGTCCTTTTTTCCAAGTGCTTAGTGCTTACTAATATTCAGTGCTCGGCACAGCTCTGGTCACCACCTAGCACATTGAATACTTTTAATTTGACGCGACTTTGTATTTTGTATTTTATAATGTAACATTTAATATTTTTATACGTTTACACATTCAAATTTTTTTGTTTTACATTTTTGCATTATCTGCACGTTCAGAGATTTCATACCTTTAGATTTTACATTTAATGTGTCTTTTTGTAGTATACTGAGAATATTGTTCGCTACTATTGATATTGTTGATACTATTCAGAAATGTGGGCATTAGGGTAAAAGGTACAGTTGTTGACACCCTATCAGTGATTGACACCCTCATTTTCATATTTGAATTATAAGAATTGGACGGAGGCCTTAAAAACATGGAGCTTTGAAAAAATATTTCAATTGTTCAAGTTTGGACTGTTAGTATTAATTTGGGTTAGGTTTGCATTCCTAATTCACCATATATTTATCAATGTGCAGCGTGCTGACGATCATTGCAATTAGAAAAATACTGCCATTTTCTCAAGGTACTTGACTCAAGTTCATAACATTTTTTTAATTGTTCTAATTTTTGTCTGAAGCATAATTTTTGTTTGAATCATTGAAACTCTTCAATAAATACTTTTTCATAACTTAAAATCTATTTGGTTGAAGGTTTCGCGTTTTTTTGTGGGTGTCAATAATTGCCTTTGAAAATATGTGGATGAATAGTGATTGACAAACTATGTCAATAACTGTCGTATTCAAATTTTGCAAAATTAGTCCGTTTTGCCTACTATTCAGGCCTCAATTTCTCAATGAATACTGAAAAATGATTGAACTTTATCTAATTTTGTTCTAGATAGTTGTTGACACCAGTGTCAATCTCTGTGAATTTCCACGTGTCAATAACTATATTGCAAGTTCAACTAGTTCCTACTTCTTGTCCCTACCCCCTGAATCGATTTTCCACGCTTCATTCTCAACAACATGGCAAAAGCAAAAGAAGGAAGTAATTATAAGAAAAATTACACGGAGGATGCTATTATTTCTGCCTTATCAGTAGTAAAATCAGAAGGAATGTCCAGAAAACTTGCCTCCCAAACCTATGGCGTTCCTCGTTCTACAATAATTTTTTGGTTGAGTGGAAAACTTGTTGAAAAAATGAAAAGCACTGACGTGTAGTCAGGAGCTTTTGAGCGCTCGTTCATCTACCTAGTAGGTAGAATCTTCCTAAAAAAAATTTCTTTGAACATCCACTTTTGGTCATTGATAATTTTGTTCATTGATAAACGTGACCGCGATATTCGAGATCCACACCTATCCTGAAAATGTCTAGTCCCTAGGCCCCTCCGTTCGAAAGTTATTATTTTCTTCTGGTCATGCGATTTGGACAAATTTTGCATGTAACTTGAACACGTCATTCGCACCATCTGGGTGCGAAATTTCAACTCGAACCAATCAGTAGTTTAGAAGTAATCAGGAGATCAAAATTTCGAACGGCCATATTTACGGAACCCCTGATGGTATTCTGCTCATTAACCAACTCAATTACGGCAGTCGGAAACTGAACCCACACTGAAAATTCAAAGTCTCTAGGTCGCTCCGTTCGAAAGTTATCGTGCTTACGGCAAGATTCGAAAAATACAGACATCTTGACGAAATGATGTAGCCCTGGTATAAGTCCAACGAGCGCTCAACAAATCACGGACCTTGCCCTGTATTAACCTATGAAGAAGATCTCAAATTATGTGATAGAATAGACGGGTGTGCCAAAAAAAATAAAAAAAAAATTATTTCAAACATAAAGCTTGATGATGAAATTCATGAAGAATCCTTTATACAGTTATGAAACAGTCCAATATGGACACGGATTGTACATCTGAAGACACAATCTGTGATAACAATGAAAACCAAGTTGCTATAAACGGCTACTGGAGAACCAACTGCCAGGGCTTGTGTCCTATTTGCAAAAAGAATTTGGATTTAAATGGTATTAAATAATTAAATGCATTTCCTGTGCATGAAGAAAATTCCATGTTTAATGTTTATTGAAATATGTCTTCATAGAGAAGGTTTCCATTTCGAATATTTTTCAATGCAAAACTTATAAATAAATCTTATAATGAACGATCCATTACTATATATTATACCTATCCACATCCTTGTTCAGCTGATTGAAAATATGAGAGACAACAGTATGTCAATAACTGTATCAGGTGGTGTCGACAATAGATTTTACAGTGTCAATCACTGAAAATTGACACATGATGTTAACGATGTGTTTTAAAGCTTCTTCTGAAAAGGTTTTTCCACTTTCGGTTGTTAATTTGAATCGAGTATAAACCAACACATAACCTCGAAAAAGAAATATTTTCATTTCATACCCAAATAACAAATTATTTATATTCTATTGGGACAGTTGGCTTAAGGTGTCAATAACTGTAGTGTTTACCCTATAGTGTTTGCCGAGTGTACATTATATCTTGACCATCTTCAGGAGGAGGAAGGAATTACGATATCGATATTTCACAGACAAGTTTTCCAAAAACTTAAGTGAATCGTCGATACCTGTTTCCGCAGACTAGGTTGACTAACCTTTCCTTCTACCTATATTAATCGCCCATTTTTGAGCGCTCGTACTACTTACACGAGGGCTATATCATTCCGTCACGATGTCTGTATTTTTCGAATTTAATAAAATACTACCACTACTACTACTATGCTATTGCGGAAGAGAGATGAAGATGGCTCGAAGCTGACGTTATGCTCGCTGCCGACCAAAATAAGTAATTATATTATGTGTTCAACGAACTAACAGAACTTCTGATTGGTGTTTTGGCTCGAAGCTGACGTCGTGCGAAAAGCCGACCAAAATAAGGAAAATTAGTAGCATACCTATATTCTCCTATCATGGTATTTACTTACCTATGTTGAAAGTGGGGTACTAATACAGGTGACAATGGGTATTAAACTAAGTTTATTTTTTTGGGCTTCACGTGGCGATTCAGTTGAGGTGCCATACCTTTATATCTAATTAAGTTTTTGTACTCAATCTATACAGTTCTCTTCTTTCAGTGATTTAACACAGTTGTTGGCTTGATTCTGAATTTTTGATATTGGATCTAAGTTTTCATGAGTACTGCCATCACTTAACTTTATTTTCACTCCTTACTGATATTCTTCTCGCAGCATACATCTATATCTGATTTATTTGAAAAACAAGCGAACTGCTTCGAAACTTCGGCATTGTTACAAGACAACAATGTATACAGTGTGGAAAAGCCGAATGGAATAAATTCATTATCTTGGTAACTTCACATATTAATGGAAAATCCCGAAACACGTCAAATTCAAATTTTGAATTGTTATTCTTCTTTGTAAAATGCGGACCCTACCTTCAACCCCCTTCGAATGACAGGTACAACCCCCAATTCTTGAAATAGGAAGTATGGGCTCGTGATACATCGTTTGAAAGCTCGCGTCATTCTCTATTCAGAAATGCTATCACTTTTATGTTAATTGCAAAAATCTAAATGAAAAAAAATAAAATCAAGTGATTAGCGAAATTTGGTACAATATCAAAAACGGAAATGTAATACAAAATGTAGCAAAGTTCCGTTTTGTACACAATGCTCTTTACATATCCTCATAAAAATAAATCTTATGGGTTGAGATCAGGGGATTGTGCTGGCTATTCGATCGTTCCTCGCCTTCCTATGCCAATTTGCATTGTTAATGTGGTGGTGCTCCATCCTGTTGGAACCATATCGTATTCCGTGGAACTTGAGGATTTCCTTGCTCAGTATATACATTTGCCAAAAGTGGAACGACATCATTTTGAAATAGTGCTAAACGATTATCCCCATTCAAATTCCCCTCAATGAAAAGGGGGTCGATGATATGGTTTCGAACATTTCCTGCCCAAATTTTAACCTTTTGATAGGATTGCGTGTGTTTCTTTCTCATCCAGTGAGGATTTTCGGTAGACCAGTAGCAGCAATTTTGACGATTAGCATGGCCGTTAAGAGAAAAAGTGCTGTCATCAGAAAACAAAACGTTTACTAATTGGATAATATTGTTATCCAATGCATTTTATTTTGTTTGAATATGTTTAGAATCGATGCATGGCTAACTGATTGAATGTTGTGGAGGCCTCTCTACTCGATCGATTTATGTGGATTTTTTACAAACTCAAGCATCACCACTAATGCATTATCCTCACACAGTGTATTATCAGCCGTTTTATTATTCTTACAAGCCAAAACTCGCGAAACTGCTTCTCTATTTTACCCATTGTCCCTTGGCGGCAAATCGGGAAATTTCTCATGGAAAAAGCGACTTACTTTTTTTTGTTTTCGGGTGTTATATCCGAAACCAATCGTTTGTAAAATTGTTATTTTGTGCATTTCCTTCAATCGAACCATTATTCAAAATTGAAGTTAATGAAATTCGGACACAATACACAATACAACGCATAAACTACAACTTATCATCACAAAATACTTTGCAAAGGCGTTCTGATGAAACTAACATTGCCACAGAAAGTGTTTAACGAAGTTTTCATGGTACCATCTGGAAAACACAATTTTATGGTTATGGCTATCACATCTTGGAGGCAAATAAGTTGGATATTATTGTAATGAGATTTTGAAATAAGCGACGGAATATTATGAAGAATATCGGTACCTAATCAGATGATTCTATTTTTTGCTATTCAATTTTTGAAATAATCTTGAAAACAATAACATTTCTGAATAGGGAATGAAGAGACACGATGTATCACAAGCGCAAACTCCCAATTTGGAAAATTGGGGGTGTTGCCTGGATTTCGAAAGGGGGTTGAAGTTAAGGTTCGCATTTTTACGTAGAAGAATGACACTTTGATATTAAAGTTCAACGTGTTTCAGGATATTCCAAGAATACTTAGAGATAATGAGTTTATTTCATTTGGCTTTACACAATACCCAATATTTTATTTACTCAATAATATATGAAGTTTTTTTACAGAATAATAGTTTGGTAACGAGAAACAGTCAAATGAATATTCAAATCAAATATAAAGAAAGCATCAACTTACTGTCGTATCCCTTATACATATTGCAGATTATACCAAATTTCATGAAGACACCAATCAAGAAAAATGGAGATACGAATAAACTGGGTAAATCTTCTCCATTTTCAGAATAAAAACCCAAATCAGTTAAATGTAAAAATGTTCGAGTGAAAACTTGTGCCTGTAATCCTGAGTTCTCCATTTTTACTTCCGAACCAGAAAATGTACTTCTACGGATAAACATATACCTATCTATCTTTCTCCTTGGGAGAGTTTGAAAAAATAATGAACGTTTTGATTTCAAAACGATTACCTTATATTAGTTCTTAATGATTGCTTCAACCTAGATTTCTCTTAGTAATGGGAAAAATTCAAATGAACATTAGTGATAAAGCAATGAAATTCGATTCTGTTTGTTTCAACAAGAAAAAGATTATTGCCTTATTCATTGGTACTTCTAAGATTATTTACTACTTTACTATAAAGGTCATAAGGTTGTTTTCTCAGTGTGCGAGTTCCAATGATTCTTGAACATGTTAATTTTTTTATCGTCATTGGATTAGCTTTTCATTCCGCATAGTTTTGAGTTTGAGTATAGATTTAAATTCTGCCCACAATTTCGGTCTCGATGGCAATGTAATCCTCTATGCTATAACTTTGGCTCTCCTGATTATCAAACTCAGGGCCGGCGCGGACCGATGCATTCTAAATGGGTAGAGGCCACAAAGCGTACCACAAAGAAATTCGGCCTTATTGCGATAGCGTCAGCTAGCGAAACTTTGGTTGTATCTACGCAAAGTGTCATTACTAAAACGAAATATTTAAATTCAAGCTCTTATGGAGAAGATGAAATCTGATCAACAAAAAAATTCTAAATGAAAATTGTAATAATAAATTCTAATTTCGAAAAACCACTAATAGTCTGAGAGCTAGCAACGTTTTCGAAATAAAATTTCAGTATGGCTAGTTTTTAGAAATGCCTTCTCTCTCATTTTCCAGGTCAGCATACGAACTATCTGGCTGGCGAAGGAGGTTTGCGTTTATTAGTGCGCATCATTTAGGTGGAATAAAAATCTGAAAAAACGTTTCAAAAAGGTTCGTTCTGCTTACAAGGCCATATCATTTCATCACGATGTCTGTTTTTTCCGAATTTTGAGCCGAAAATGGTTTCAATCGACAAGGTTCGACTTACTGATAATGAATCCGTCGAAAAATTCTAGTCTGTCCGTCCGTCTGGTCATCCGGCCCTAAACACGATAACTCTCGAACGAAACGACCTAGAAACTTGAAATTTTCGGGGTTTGTCTAATCTCGAAAGCCGCGGTTAAGTCTTGATTGGGCAAAATTCGACCAGGGGAACCGTGCATATGGCCGTTCGAAATTTTGTTCTCCTGATCACTTCGAAACTATTGATTCGATCGAGATGAAATTTCGCACTCAGATGGAGATTGACGTGTTCGAGCTACATGCAGAAAAATGTATTCAAACTACGTGCGATCTGGACAAAGCTTTGCACGTAGTTTGAATACATTATTCCTCTTCTATGTGGAAAATTTCATTTCAATCCTATCAGTAGTTTCTAAATTATCACGAAAAGAATTCTTTGAACGGTCAATTTCACGGAACCCCTGGTTTAATTTTTCTCATTGATAAACGTGGCCGCGACATTCGGGATCCAAACCTACTCTGAAAGTTTCAAGTCCCTAGGCCTGTCCATTCGAAAGGTATAATTTTTCATGGTTTCTTTTGTTCTGGTCATGTGCGATATGAACAAAAATAGAACGAGCGCTCAAAAGGAATAAGAAGAATATCATCCAATTTATGTAAAGATTATTATGTGCATGAATAGAAGTTACCGGATGACAATACTTTTTGAGCACTCGTTCTACTTCCACGAGGGGCTACATTATTTCGCCACGATTTCTGTATTCTTAGAATTTTGAGCCGGAAATGGTCGAATCACTGATGACGAATACGTCGAAAAATTCGAGTCTGTCCGTCCGGCCGGCCGTATACAGGATAACTCGAACGGAACGACCTAGAAACTTATAATTTTCAGGGTAGGTTCGAATCTCGAATGCGGCGGTTAAGTTTGTTATTGGGCAAAATTCGACTAGGAGTTCCGTGAATATGGCCGTTCGAAATTTTCTTTTCTTGATAATTTCAAAACTATGGATTCGTTCGTGACGAAATTTTAATGAAGAATGATATGTTCAAGCTACATTTTCTCCAGATCGCCTTAACAGAACCATTTTAAATTCCAACGAATTATGAATAAAAAATGTTCATATTTCTGTAACAGCTTTTACGGCATAATTGACAAAGAGCTGCTTTCATTTTTCTGACATGGTCGGAAATTTCTTCAATTATTGGTTTCTAAAACTGGAAAATGAGAATCTACCTACAAGGTGGATGAACGAGCTCTCAAAACCTCCAGACTTCACGGCAGTGCTTCCTATTTTTGGGCGCTCGTACTACTTAAACGAGGGCTATATCATTTCGTCACGATGTCGGTATTTTTCGAATTTTGGGCCGAAAATGGTCTCAATCGACTATGTTCGACTCACTGATGACGAATCCGTCAGAAAATTCGAGTCTGTCCGTCCGTCCGTCCGTAAGCACGATAACTCTCGAACGGAACAACCTAGAGACTTGAAATTTTCAGTGTGGGTTCAGTTCCCGAATGCCTCGATTGAGTTCGTTAATGGGCCAAATTACTCCAGGGGTTCCGTAAATATGGCCGTTCAAAGTCATGTTTCCCTGATTACTTGAAAACTGCACATTTGCTCGAGATGAAATTTTGCACTCTTATGTAAAATCAGGTGTTCAAGCTACATGTGAAGTTTTGTCCAGATCGCATGAACAGAACCATGGAAACTATAGAAAATTGTTACTTTTGAACCGAAACGCCTAGGGACTTGAAATTTTCAGTATAGGTGTGGATCTCGAATGTCGTGATAACGTTTATCTATGAGCAACATTATTCTAGGGGTTCCGTAAATATGGTCGTTTGTAATTTAGTTTTCTTGATAATTTCAAAACTACAGATTCGATCGTGATGAAATTTTGTATACTAATGGAGAAATTTGTATTCAAGCTACATTCCTCCAGATCACATGACCAGAATCATAGAAACCATAGAAAATCATAACTTTCGAACGGAAAGGCCTAGGGACTTGAAATTTTCAGGATAGGTGTGGATCTGAAATGTCGCGTTCACGTTTATCAATGAGCCGAATTATACTAGGGGTTCCGTAAATACGGTCGTTTGAAATTTTGTTTTCTCGATAATTTCGAAACTACGGATTCGATCGAGATGAAATTTTGTATTTCAATCGAGACTGATATATTACAGCAATATTTTGTCCAGATCGCATGACCAGAACCATAGAAACCATAGAAAATTGTAAGTTTTGAACGGAAAGGCCTAGGGACTTGAAATTTTCAGGATAGATGTGGATCTGAAATGTCGCGTTCACCTTTATCAATGAGCAGAATTATACTATGGGTTCCGTGAATACGGTCGTTGAAATTTTGTTTTCTCGATCATTTCGAAACTACGGATTCGATCGAGATGAAATTTTTTATTCTATTCGAGAATGATATATTAAAGCAATATTTTGTCCAGATCGCATGACCAGAACCATAGAAACCATAGAAAATTGTAACTTCCGAAGGGAAAGGCCTAGGAACTTGAAATTTTCAGGGTGGGTTCGGATCGCGAATTTTACGGTCACGTTCATCAATGAGCAAAATTAGACTAGGGTTTCCGTAAATATGGCCGTCCAAATATTTTTTTCCTGATAGTTTCGAAACTTCTAATCGGATTGGAATGAAATTATGCACCTAGCTGAGGAATAATGTATTCAAACTACGTGCAAAATTTTGTCCAGATCGCATCACCAAGACCATAGATACCGTAGAAATATCTAGCGAATTATCGAAACAAAATTGATCAGCTGAAGCACTGACATGAAGTCTGGAGTTTCGCCTAAGTTTCAGAATTTTTTTGACAGGTGTCGAAAATTCCTTCAATTCAAAATTCCTTCTAAAACTGGAAACTGCGAATCTACCTACCAGGTGCATGTACGAGCGCTCAAAAGCTCCTGCCTTCACGGCAGTGCTTTTCGTAATTTTTTTTTTATTCAATTCATTCAGCTTTCCGAAAAAAAATACTTTATGGCGGAAATTCAATTATTGCTTACCCTGTGTCAGATGCTAGTTTTGATTATTCATATTGAATGCGGGAGTTCCACAATGCAATGTGATTGGGCGTCCACTAACGTCTTCTGCTTCAGTTTTGCGTTCAACTCGCTTAGATTGTTTCGAAACCAAGAAAATCATTCAAGATGCTACGGTCCATCCGTAATTCATTTTGATCGAATTGAATTCAAATTCAGAATCCCATCTCCAACAAAAAGTGTTCTGAAACCTCCAAGTGTTACTTTTTGTCTATTTATCTCAAAAAGATACCCATTCTGCATTTGATTCAAGTCACAGATATGTTTTTATTATATGTTCGAAAGGTTGCTCGAAGATTGTCTACCATAAGGGTGATGTCGCATTATTATCCGTACGTGCCTTGGCGAGGTCAAAGCACCATTTCATTGAATTGATGCAATCCGAACTTCCAGACTTGTAAGTCCACGAACGTTTCATGGTATTCGCTGTGCGGAATGATGATGAGTGAGTTTCCCTGCTAGACTGGAAACAGATTGTCGCATTGCATTTTCATATCTAAAACAGTGATTCGAGTGCTCATTTTTTCAATACCTCCATTAAAAAAATATTCATTCTCTGTATCAGAATATTCCAATCTGTTCAACATTCACAAGCTAAATTTTATCCGAAATAATTCATCAAATATTACCTGACCTATGGAAAATTCGTTCCGGTTCCGGATTGTCTCGGGCTGAATCTTCGATTTCGAAGGTTTTATTTCATTTAGTCGTTGTACATCTGAATGTATTCTTTTCAATCATTATTCTATTGAAGCAGCTTCCAGTGCTCAATCAATAGTTTTACTACTATCTTAATTACCTATCAACATAACGTTAGTTATCTTGAATTTATGTGGTTTTTTGTAAAAAACAATTTCATTTCCATATTTTTCATCTTCACGGCTACAGCCTTGAAAAGGCCTTAATATACAAGGTAATCTTTCGGAAACGAAACAGACGAGATAACAGACGGAATGAATTTTTTTTTCTGAAACTCGAGATCCGAAACTTGCTCAGAGGTCAGTTTCCATTATTGATTTCTCCTGTTTATTTCATTCATTTTCATTTATTTCAGATTTCTTTATCAGAAGGCGTATTTAGTCTTCCCGATTTTGATATTCAGGATGTTTTTTAAGGTGAGGCTTTTTTTTGACAGGCGCTAGAACTCATCAAAATAGAGCATTTCGCCGGAAGATCATCATATAAAATATTCAATTCGAAAAAAGTGCCAAAAATCTTGGGCATCACACCCTAATACTATTCTGTGAGATCTGCCATGAATCACGGTGCCATATGCATTCCATCGAGTGAAAAAAGTGACGGATTCTATCGAAAATTCGTATATTCTCTTTTTACTTTTATAAGGAGATTTTTCCTGAACGGAATAATTATTAAATTTCCAACTGAGGGGAGAAAAAAATTTTTCCTGAACGGTATAATTTTTAAAGTTCAAAGTAAGAAAAGGAAAAATTACTAATTGAAGAGGTCCCATAAAAAAATTGGGAAGTTCACAAACTCAGCAACAAAATTGATCTAAATTATTCACAGAAATTGTTCGAAATGGTCACTATTTGTTTGATGTCCACAAAGTCTTGCCCGGCGTGAAAACGAATGGTCACTTATACACTAATAATTTCGAATGACCCAAAAGGAAGAAATCACAGGGGTTTAGATCGGAAAACTAAGTCATCATACGCATCTTCCCGTATACTGACCTCACACAGCTGGTAATTGGATGTCAAACAAAAAGAATCAAACAAAGGTTTGGAGAAGAAACATTTGTTGGCAAAATTGAGAAATAAAAGTAACTTTTCGAGAGAGCAAAAGAGCTAGAGGAGTGAAAGTTCTTTTCACTAGTGATGTTCAGATGAATATTCAACTACAGATTGATCCAAGACCGAATATGGATCCTGAAGAGAACTTATTCTTGTTTGCTAAGGAAAAATATTAATCTGAATTCAGTGGCTATACAGTTCTATAGTGAATACGCACACGCATGTGGTGCAAAAAATTCTGGATCTATCACTGCTACACGCCTTAGAAAACATTTAGCAACTGATGCAGATTTCGAATATGACTGAGCTCTTTTTATGGGTTATACAACTAGTACGCACGGGTTTTCGTATCGTCTTCCCGATGTCGTTTATCAAACGGTCAAATTATCGAAGCTTCTTTTAGTGATGTGGAAAGGCGATGCCAACCAATATAAGGGTAAAATCCTAGACGAAATTCAAATCAATATGGAAAAGAGTTTGTTGGGGGAGCAATAAGATGATGAAGGTCATATGGAAAATGAGGAAGTTCAAAAGAGTGGGAGCATCATGGAGTCCATAAATAATGAAGAAGAAGAAGAGGTTAATAATAGGGCAAGAATAAATAATTCCAAAAAACAGAAGTATGCAGGAAAAAATTAAAATTTTTGTTCGCAGTTTATTTCGTGGACAGACAGAAACAACTCACAGAATCATTTGTCGATAAACCAATAAAGAATTCAATGCTCCAAAAAAGAAACGAATGCGAGTAACAAAACGAAAAAAATCCTGAAATGTTGAGCAAAATGAATATGCAAGAAAAAATGTTTAACGTGGGTCTGATAATTCGATTTAAGTGTTGTTAATTTTTATCTAATGCACCTTTCAGTTTCTTCATTTTATTTCAAATGTTTCCGTTTTATTTCCCAAATAAACCAGATCTTCAAATTTCTAGTCTCCTAGCCTTTTCATTAATAAATGCCTAATTTCAACCCATTTTTGAGCACTCGTTCTCCGAACTTCGAAAAACACAAGTGACAGTCCCTCCGGCCATAAGCACGATAACTCTCGAACGGAACGACATAGAGACTTGAAATTTTCAGTGTGGGTTCCGTAAATATGATCGTTCGATATTTTGTTCTTCTGATTACTTCGAAACAACTTATTTGATCAAGATGAAATTTTGCTCTCAGATGGAGAATGACATGTTCAAGCTACATGCAAAATTTTATCTACATCGCATGACCAGAACTATAGAAAGCATAGAAATTTATGACTATCGAACGGAAAAGCCTAGGGACTTGAAATTTTCAGGATAGGTGTGGATCTCGAATGTTGCGATCACGTTTATCAATGAGCAAAATTAGACAAGGATTCCGTGAATATGGTCGTTTGAAAATGAGTTTTCTTGGTAATTTCGAAACTACGGATTCGATCGTGGCGAAATTCTGTATTTTAATGGAGAATGATATATTTAAGCTACATTTTGTCCAGATCGCATGACCAGAACTATAGAAACCATAGAAAATTATAACCTCCGAACGGAAAGGCTTAGGGACTTGGAATTTTCAGGATAGGTGTGGATCTCGAATGTCTAGGTCACGTAGGGGATACCGGGGTATTGGGGTAGCGGGGCATAGCGGTGTAACGCCAATAGAGCTACTTGAGATGAACGCAGGATGGCGTGTTATTGACGAGGCTGATGGTTTGTATTTGTCAGTTGACCTGTTAATCGTTCTGGAACGCCGGGACCTTTTGTTCAGAAACCTATATAAAAAAACGCAGTTGTCTTAACTATCTAGTAAACATTCGTATTGACGTCAAGTGATTAGTATACGTGCCACAATTTAGACTTTCCTACGGATTGAGGTGTGTTTTATGATTGGTTTCATATATTTAACACGACCTATAACGACAGAAGGTAAGAGTCACAGCCATGATTATTTAGTAACGTCATATAAGGCAAAGCGGGGTAGATGCTAAATGTTCTGCATTGTGGGTACCAATGGTCAGTATGGTCTCAGTCCAATGAAGGTTGGATTAGGTGCAGAAAGTGCAGTCGTTGGAAATATTGCTCGTGTACCGCCGAAGACGCTAAGCTAAGCATCTTTGTGTAATGTGTAGGTACTTAAGTTATTATATAATAATAATAATACATTGGTTTATTTCTCGGAGAATAAACATTATACATCATCACAGAGGTGAGTTATATTACAACTTGTATGTGACTTTAAAGTGAAAAAAAATTTTGATACTGTTCCAAGAGGATGACGTTGAAAGAAAACAAAACATAATATGTTTTCTCATTCTCCGCAAAGAATAATATATACAGGGTTGCCGGGAAAATGTGGAAAATCTCTCGGATTCAGATAAAACATAAAAGAATAAGATGACAAGTTCCCATATTTTTTTTTCCTAGCGGCCCTCCCTACGGAGTTACGGCCTCCTGAATGACGTCACTGGAAATTCATTTTACTGGATACTGGATTTTACTTGATATAATTTAATGAAAATTTGATATGATGAACAGTAGTAAGGACCCTCTAAAATACTTCCCTTGAATTTGAAATAGCTTGTTTAGTTTACCAGGGGCGGACTAGGTTGTAAGTTTTAATGCTTACATTTTTAACACCCTGTATGATAAGGAGTTAAAAAAAACAAATTTGGATACCTTGAGCATTAAGCTGAAGAAAAGGTACTCTTGTTCATTGTCGATAAAATGAACCGTTTTCGAAAAACAAAATAATAAAAGAAGTAACTATTTTATTTCTATCAAAAAGAACTTGTATTCTAATTTTTTTTGTATGCAACAAAGTGTGATAAAAAAGTTATTCAAGGAACAAAAAAATTTTAGTTAACGTTATTGAATCCGACAAAATTACAAAGATTCCCAACAATGCAGTTTTGGCCCAGAAAGGCACCTTAACAAAAATACATACATTTCATTGGATGTGATAAGAAATAAATTTTGTCGGATTCAATAACATAAACCAAAACTTTTTTGTTCCTTAAATAACTTTAGTATCACACTTTGTTGCAGACAAAAAAATTAGAATTCATGATTCTTTTTAATAGAAATAAAGAAGTTAAATCTTTTATTATTTTGTTTTTCGAAAACGGTTCATCTTATCGACTATGAACAAAAGTACCTTTTCTTTAGCTTAATGTTCAAGGTATTCAAATTTGTTTTTTTTAACTCCTCATCATACAGGGTGTTGAAAATGTAAGCATTAAAACGTACAACCTAGTCCGCCCCTGGTAAACTAAACGAGCTAATTCAAATTTAAGAGCAGTATTTTGAAAGGTCCTTACTACTCTTCATCATATCAAATTTTCATTGAATTATATCAAGTAGTTTAAAATTTATTCCAGTAAAATGAATTTCCAGTGACGTCATTCAGGAGGCCGTATCTCCGTAGGGATGGCCGCTAGGAAAAAAAATTATGGGAACTTGTCATCTTATTCTTTTATGTTTTATCTGAAACCGAGAGATTTCCCACATTTTCCCGGACAACCTGTAAAATGAATATAATTGTTTATTAGAATATATTTTGTGTTTTATGTTTCTGTTCATTTGTTGAGTTGATCGATAAAAATATTTTTTCCAATCAGTCTACTTTTTTTCATTAAATAGCTGATATCCCACATAACCCACTGAGTACCCCACTTTGTCCCCTATGCCGGGGCATAGCGGAGTGAATGAATTCAAACGAAAATGTTTGGTTCAGTCGATTATTTGATGATGTAATGAAACATCGTAGTAGGTACATAAGAAACAACACGTCAAGTGAGCGATGTCAATTATCAAAACATTTCTTTATTGATAGGGTACCGCATCAATTACAGTTGAATCTTAAGTACTCCACAATGCCCCGCTCTCCCCTATATCAATAAGCAAAATTGGACTAGGGGAACCGTAAATATGGCTGTTCGAAAAGGATAATTTCGGAACTACTGATTGGATTGGGATGAAATTCTGCACAAAGATGGAATAATGTATTCAAACTACATGCAAAATTTTGTCCAGATCGCATCACCAAAACCATAGATACCGTAGAAAATTCCAAAGGATTATCGAAAACAAAATTGGTCACTTAGCCCTTCCTTGAAGTCTGGAGTTTCACCTTGGTTTGAAATTGTTTTCGACAACTGTCAAAATTTTCTTCAATTGGTTTCTAAAACAAAAAATGCGAATCTACCTACAAGGCGCATGAACGAGCGCTCAAAAGCTCCTGAATTCGCGGCAGTGCTTTTCATAATTTTTTCCATTTGCATTTACGACGTTGATATATTATTCCTTCGGAAAAGTACAGTTTTCATCGTAACTATTGTCAGTGAGAAGGTTATAATAGTTCAATGAAAAGGATCTTTTTGTCAAAAACAAATGAATTGATATATCCAGAACCATGAAGTTTCGGTATGGGGAAGTTCAACTTCACGTAGACTTTTGTCTAACTGTTAAATACAAATATGAACTGAAATATAAAGTGTTCTATTTGGAATTACAAAGTTTGACTTTGTAGTATATATGTTGAAGTACCACCGGGACTGAAATATTTTAGCTGACTAAATCCAGTTATTATGATCTACAAATTTCCAGAGAAGGTTAACTAGACACGTCTAAAGGACACTTTGCGTGAAACATCTTGTAGATCATATATTATGATATTATGAATGAAAAAATGGGACTGGAAGTAGTGAAAAAAATCTTTGACTAGGACACTGAATAACCTACATGGACAAGTGACTATAAAATGTAGAATCAGTTTTTCAATATTACTGAACCGTAAATATGGGCACCAATTTTAACAGCAGAAAATTGAGTTTACACATATACTTGAAGATCAATTTGTGTGACCCATTTCTTTACGCCTTTACGGCCATTCATCCCATCGAATTTTGCCCACACTGTACGTGGTATAAAACAATGCACTATCTTCTGAAAATACTATTGGAGATATGCAATGAAAGCTGTTGTTATGGACAGTCGAAGTAAAAAAAGGAATGGGAACTGGAGTCTGAACATCTTGTCCTGGGGTAGATTGATGTAGTTTTTACAAATCTGATAAAAGAAGGCGGAATCCACAAATGAACGTTGCGTTTTGGTTTTTGAATCGGCAATATTAATTATCAGACATTTTCTTGAGTCCTTCACGTGTTCAGGCTTCAAGATGCATAACTCCTGCTTTCTAAAAGCACCACTTCAATCAAAACTACCTGTGATAAAAAAGTTTCATTAATTTCCTGTTGATTTATATAATTCGTGCATACCTTCGTGAGCAAATATCTGCTATCTGGAGCGTTTTGGAGAAAGACTTTTATTCCTTTTGATGTTAATGTTTTCGATTTCCTACTCTTGAAACCATCTGATTTTCTTTTAAGCAATGCCAACAGTTTAGAATAAGTCGCAATGTAAATGTTATTATGGTTTATGTTTATTGACAGTTCTTCAGAATATGCTTACATAACATTGTCTGAAAAGGAATTGATTTTGGATTTCAGCTTCCAGCCCATTAATTTTTGATGAAATGCTTCGAATCTTTCACAGGATTTCGCGGGTAACAAATTATACGAAGCGTTTTTCGCTTTTTCCACTCTATCCGGTGATGTACACATATCGTCTCCACTACTCGTAGTTTTTCACAATAATTTTCACACGAGGGCTATATAATTTCGTCACGATGTCTGTATTTTTTGAATTTTGAGCCGAAAATGGTCTGAATCGACAAGGTTCAACACACTGATGTCGAATCCTTCGAAAAATTCGAGTCTGTCTGTCCAGCCGTCCGTCCGTATACACGATAACACTCGAACGGAACGTCCTAGAGTCCCAAATGCCGAGATTGAGTTCGTTAATCGGCGGAATTCCACCAAGGGTTCCGTAAATATGGCCGTTTGTAATTTAGTTTTTCCGATTACTCCGAAACTACACATTCGATCGAGATGAAATTTTGCACTCAGATGGAGAATGACGTGTTCAAGCTATTTGCGAGTTTTATTTAGATCGCATGACCAGAACCATAGAAAATTATAACTTTGTAATGGAAAGGCCTAGGGACTTTTTCAGGATATGTATGGATCTCGAATGTCGCGGTCACGTTTATCAATGAGCAAAATTAGACTAGGGATTAGACTAGACAGATTATGACCAGAACCATAGAAACCATAGAAAATTAAAACTTTCGAAAGGAAAGGCCTAGGGACTTGAAACTTTTAGGGTAGGTTCGGATCACGAATTTCGCGGTCACTTTCATCAATGAGCAAAAGTAGACTATGGGTTCCGTAAAAATGGCCGTTCAAGATAATTTTTATCCTGATAATTTCGGAACTACTCATTGGATTGAGATGAAATTCTGCACATAGATGAAGAATAATGTATTCAAACTAGGTGGGAAATTTTGTCTAGATCGCATTACTAAGAACATAGATACAATACAAAATTCTAGCGAATTATCGTGAATTCTGGAGTTTCGCCTTCGTTTGAATTTTTTTTTGACAGCTGTCAACATTTTTTCAATTGGTTCTTAGAACTGAATAATGCGAATCTACCTACAAGGTGGGTGAACGAGAGCTCAAAAGCTGACTTCACGGCAGTGCTTTTCATTTGTTATTTGGGATTCATCTCCAACTGATCTTGGCAAATCGAAAAACTAGTAAGAATTCGCGACACAATTCAGTCAGGGGTAATTCTCATGGACGAACTATCTCCGATAGAAAGAACAGTGTGAGACTTCGTGTGAAGCACGACCTGCTCGAATTTAACCTAACCTGCTGTTTTAGATTCCGGGCATTTATTACCTATTGACCTTTTGACTCTTCTTGTTCGTATATCTATCACGATCTTTGTCGTGTGATAATTGTGTTACCTATGAATTTAAATTTCATAAGAGTCTCTTCCTCTGGGTAATTTAAATTGAGATTACTCAATTTCTGCTTCTACGTAGTTGATCTCTGGGTCTTTTGTGATAGGGGGGTATCCTAACCACATCTTCTGCGGGGTTGTAGTCAACTAGACTTTTTAGCTCATCATTTGGATGTTGACTTGCTTTCTCAAATATCTTCTCGGCCTTCTTTTTAAGGAAATCTGTGACAGTTCCCCATTCCAAGTCTCTGTGGATTTGTTGGTTTCTTACGAACCGAGACATATTCATTGCTGCTCTTAGCAGTTTATTCTCTGTTGCTTGAACCTTCTCTATATGGCTATTGGCTGCATGACCCCATACCGCCGAGTCATATGTTACTTGGGGTCTTGCAATTGACTTGATCATTCTTAGCTCCGTGCTTTGGTTCATTTGGATTCTTCTTCCTAACAGTGGGTAAAGTCTACTCATTGCTGAGTTTGTTTTATCCACTGCATATTTTATATGGTTTTTCCATGTAAGCCCTTTATCTAGTTTTACTTCTAGATATTTGACTCATTATCCCATGTTATCTCTTCTCCATCTATCTGTAGGTTGGAATTAATTTCAAGTCTACGCTTCTGTGGTAGAATAGCTTGGCTATTTTTGGTATTTATTTGAATTTTCCATTTAATGAACCATTCTTCTGAATCTTCTAGTGCTTTTTGCAGTCTTCCGTGTATGACATCTGGTCGTCGATGTCTGAAGGCTATTCCTGTGTCGTCTGCATAAAGGACTAGCAGATTCCTTGGACTCTTAGGAATATCGTAGATATATATGTTGTAGAGTAGAGGTCCTAGAACTTTTCCTTGGGACACTCCTGCTTCTACTTGTCTGGTGGAAGATAATGTGTCGTCTATTTTGGCATAAACATTCCTGTTCCTCAGGTAGTTTCTTATTACCCTGCAGGGTTTGGTGGTGTAGCCTGCCATCATCATCTTGTTGGCAAGTCCTCTGTGCCAAACTAGGCCGAAGGCTCTCTCTACATCTAATAGCACTAATCCTGTGCCTTGTTTATTCTGAAATCCTTCAGTGACATATTCAGTGATCCTTAACAGAAGTTCTGTGGAATGATTTCGTCTGAATCCAAATTGTTCTGGTGGTATCAGATTCAGCGCTTCTGTTTCTTCATTGAGACTTTTTGCAATGACTCTTTCGACAATTTTTCCCAATGCTGACAGTGAACTTATTGGCCTGTGGTTTTGTGGGAATTTTCTACCTTTTCCTGGCTTTTTGAACACAATTATTTCTGCTGTTTTCTATCTTTCCGGATAGTATTCTGTTCTCATCACTGTGTTTGCTATATTGATTAGCGCTGCTGTTCCTTTTCTGGTCAATTTCCGTAACATAAAGTTTGTTACTTTGTCTTTCCCTGGAGCTTTCCTGTTTTTCAATTTCTTGATTATTTCCATTGGTGTTGTTGGGTTTGGGATGGTTTCGCCTTCCGGAGGTTCCAACATCAATTCTTCATTTCCTTCGACTTCTTCTTCTAAGTCTTCATTGTCATCGTCTTCTCTGTAGTTGATTCTGGCTTCTCGCTTTTTTGCGTCGACCAGTGCTTCGGCTTTTTCAAGCTTTGTGTAGGCCATCCCATTAGCTCCGTGTAGCGGGGAATTTCGGTTTTCTCGCGTCGTAAGCACTTTTGCATCTTCCATGCTGAGTGGTCTATGGTGTTAAGCTCTCTAACTCTTTGGTTCCATCTATCTTTTCTCAGTTCTTTCAGTGCATTTTTCAGCACTTGACTGTGTTCATTCAGCTCTTTCTTGTCTTCTTCTGTTCACGGTTAAGTTGAATCGTACAATTTCAATGCACATATTGCTTAAATAGTCATTTACATAATTGGCGAGTTCTACAAATTTCGTTATTTTCCGTAGGAGGAGTAGAAAAACATTTTTACAACCAACTGAATAATTATGAAGGCACAGAAGAATAAAATCAGGGAATATAATTCAGGCCTGTTACATACATGACCCAAGAAGAACTTAAGAACAGCAGAAGTTAGCGAAGAAGTTCTCAGGAGCCCGAAGAAAAGTTGGCTATATGTATTCAGAGTGACCAGGGTCACTACAGAAAAACAAATACTGAATTACATAACAAACAAACTGATGAAAAGCACTGCCGTGAAGTCAAAAGCTTTTGAGCGCTCGTTCATCCACCTTGTAGGTAGATTCGCATTTTCCAGTCTTAGAAACTAAATGAAAGAAATTGTTGAAAGCTGTAGAAAAAATTTCCATACTTAACCGAAACTCCAGACTTCACGTCAGGGCTTTAGGTGACCAAATTATAATTTTTTTTTTCGATAATTCGAGAATTTTCAATCTATTTATTTCGGAATTATCAGGAATGAAATATTTTGAACGGCCATATTTAAGGAACCCGTAGTCTGATTTTGCTCATTGATAAACGTGACCGCGACATTCAGGATCCAAACCTATCATGAAAATTTCAACTCTCTAGGCCTTTTCCTTCGTTAGTTATCATTTTCTATGGTTTCTATGATTCCGGTTATGCGATCTGGACAAAATGTAGCTCAAATATATCCTTATCCTTTTAAATAGGAAATTTCGTACCGATCGAATCCGTAGTTTTGAAAATGATCAAGAAAATTAGATTTTATAGATATTTACGATAACCCTCATCTGATTTTGCTCATTGATGAACGTGACCGTGACATTCGAGATCCACACCTATCCTGAAAATTTCAAGTCTCTAGGCCTTTCCGATAGAAAGTTATGATTTCTTATGGTTTCTATGGTTCTGGTCATGCGATCTGGAAAAAAAAGCTTGAATATATCATTCTCCGTTAGAATGCAAAATTTCATCACGATCGAATCCGTAGTTTTGAAATGATCAAGAAAACTAAATTTTGAGCGACCATATTTACGGAACCCCTAGTCTAATTTTGCTCATTGATGAAGGTGACCGAGTTATTCGAGATCCATACCTATCTTTGAAATTTCAAGTCCCTAGGCCTTTTTGTTCGAAGGTTATGATTTTCTATGGTTTCTATAGTTCTGATTATGCGATCTGGACAAAATGAAGCTTGAATATATCATTTCGCATGTGGCTTGAACACGTCTTTCTCCATCTGAGTGCAAAATTTCATCTCGATCGAATCGGTAGTTTCGAAGTAATTCGGAAAACAAAATTTCGAACGGCCATATTTACGGAACCCCTGGTCGAATTTTGCACAATAACGAACTCAACCACGGCATTTGAGATTCGAATCTACCCTGAAAATCTCCATTTTTTAAATCATTCTGTTCGAGATTTATCGTGTATATGGCCGAACGGCCGGACAAACAGACTTGAATTTTTCGACGGATGCATCATCAGTGAGTCGAAGCTAATCGATTGATACCATTTTCGGCTCAAAATTCGAAAAATACAGACATCGTGACGAAATGATAACGCCCTCGTGTAAGTGGAACGAGCGCTCAAAAGCACAGTCAATTTAGAACTACGTACTGGCAGGATACTGGTGAGAGGAAAAGGAACATGTTCGGGTTCGCTGTGGTGTGAAACATAGGCATAGATCTAAACTCAAATATTCTTTGATAGGTAAAATTGAATGCGCAGCAGTGGAATGTGTACTCGATGATTGTATATACACTATAGTTTCCATATAACCAGTAGATCAACATAGTAGGTAGATCCACATAAAAAGTAGATCTACACAATAAATAAATCCACAAAAAGGTAGATATGAATAGAATCACATTGAAGGTATTATTATTTTCATTATGGAAGTTGATCATATTTTTTGGGTTTATTGTTTTATTTAATTTGGAGAGAAAGTATTATAATGGTGGCATAATGAGGAAAATTGGAAAAGGTAAACTTATATTCTGTGACGTTGATACAAGCAAACCTTACCTAATCGAAATATTAATTCATTTTGAGAATTGTTTGAACACAGTCTTTACCAAACCTTGCCTTACCTGAATATCAATTCATTTTAAGGATTGTTTCAACACTATCCTAACTCAACCTAACCTAACCTTACCTAAATATTAATTCATTTTATGAATTTTTTCAATATATCCTAACTTAACCTAACCCAACCTTAACCTAACCTAACCTCACCTAAATATTAATTCATTTCAGCGCTCGAAAAGACATCGTGTTGAAATGATATAGCCCTCGTGTAAGAGCGATCAAAAAATCTATTATCTATACCTTCGGCGAATATAAAGGTAAGGTAGTTAACACGTAGAAAATAATGCGCCGAAGGGGGTAGGGCGGTGCACTCTTCGAGGAAAAAAACAGTTCATTCAATTACCCCCTCCAGAAATTCAGCCTAGGACCGCCTTTGTAGCCTAGTGTAGAGTGAATGTGTTGATTTTGTTCAGAATATTTTAAGTCGGTGATATTAATTTCAATTGTTATGTTTTTTGTTGCAAATATACACATATAAAAGGATTCATTTTGTTTGCTAATTAAATGTTAATTAATGCGATATTGTTTATAAAATCCACGAAACATTGAAGTTTTCTTCTTTCAATTCAACATAAAGCGCAAAAGAGTTAGCAGTAGATTTCTGTAATTGACTTTGGTAGAAGAAAGTAGATTTCTGCTGAAGGTTTGGTAGATTCCGATCGCTCACGCTGGACACTGGTTCACATTTCACACCACTATTGCTGGCCCTTTTTTGGGTTTTAGAGAGCCACGTGATACCAAATGTTTTGACTGAAATCGGTTATTTTACGGAAAAGAAATTTTTTCACATTATCCCGTTACGTTCGTCTCTCGAAATTTTGTATTGATGTCGGGTTATATTATAATATTTTGGAATTAAGAAGAATGACTTCAGTTTCCAATCGTGATTATATCGATATCAACTCTTGTATTTTTGAAAATTATTACTTTTGTCGGTTAGTTTTCAATAATCGCTCGGATCAATGAATCCAGTAGATTCGAGAAAGAAGGTAAGTCACTATAATATGAGATATGTATTCCTCACTGTCCTTACTCAATCTAACCTAACCTAAACTAACCTAAATGAAGATCTATTTTGAGATTGCTCCCTAACACTGTCCTAACCTAAATATAGATCTATTTTGAGAATGCTTCCCAACACTGCCCTAACCTAACCTAACCTAAATATAGATCTATTTTGAGAATGCTTCCCAACACTGTCCTAACCTAACCTAACCTAAATATAGATCTATTTTGAGAATGCTCCCCAACACTGTCCTAACCTAACCTAACCTAAATATAGATCTATTTTGAGAATGCTCCCCAACACTGTCCTAAATTAATATAAATAAATATCCCACAATCGTGATTTTATTGATCATTCCGTTGTTACGTATCTTTGAAACAAAATGAATCGGTCAGTTATTTTCATACTAAAAAATTACGAAAAGCACTGCCGTGAAGGCAGGAGCTTTTGAGCGCTCGTACATGCACCTTGTAGGTAGATTCGCATTTTCCAGTTTTGGAAACCGATCGAGGAAATTTTTGACAACTGTCAAACAAATTTTCAAACTAAGGCGAAAATCCAGACTTCAAGTCAGTGCTTCAGGTGACCAATTTTTTTTTCGATAATTCGCTAGAATTTTCTATGGTCTTGGTAATGCGATTTGGACAAAATTTCCCACGTAGTTTGAATATACATATTATTCTTCATCTATGTGCGAAATTTCATTCCAATCCAATGACGAGTTTCGAAATTATCAGACAAAAAAAAAAAAAAAATAGTTTTGAACAGCTATATTTACGGAACCCCTAGTCTAATTTTGCTTATTGATGAACGTGACCGCGAAATTCGCGATCCTAACCTATCCTGAAAATTTCAAGTCCCTAGGCCTTTCTGTTCGAAAGTTATGATTTTCTATGGTTTCTATGGTTCTCATCATGCAATCTGGAAAAAAATGTAGCTCGAAAATATCATTCTGAATTTGAATACATAATTTCTTCACGTTCGAATCCATAGTTTTGAAATGATCAAGAAAACCAAATTTCAAACGGCCATATTTAAGGAATCTCTAATCTAATGTTGCTCATTGATGAACGTAACCGCGAAATTCGCGATCCGAACCTATCCTGAAAATTTCAAGTCCCTAGGCCTTTCCGTTCGAAAGCTATGATTTTCTATGGTTTCTATGGTCCTGATCATGCGATCTGGAGAAAATGTAGCCCGAATATATCATTCTCAATTTACATACAAAATTTCGTCACGATCAAATCCATAGTTTTGAAATTATGAAGGAAACTGAATTTCAAACGGCCATATTTACGGAACCCCTAGTCTAATTTTGCTCATTGATGAACGTTACCGCGACATTCGAGATCCACACCTATCCTGAAAATTTCACGTGCCCCCGTGCCTATTACGTATTTGACGTTTCTACCCTTTGTTTACGGAAAGTACGAATTTCAAAAGCAAATCTTGCAAAAATGGTGAAAAGTGTGAAAAAGCCACATAGCCTATCTGAACCTATTGTTTTTCGAGATTTGATTCCAACTTGATTCATGTGACGTGGGAGCACGTGGGTATACGTCATAATGCATAGGATATAAAAATGTAATCCATTGGTTTGCGCGCTTACACGAGTAGCGATTGAACCCTCGAGGAGTGCAGACGTATTGAGAAATGCTCATGAGTGCCAAGTGAACCTCGTATAGAAGTGATAAGAATCGAAGAAATAACTGTGTTGAGTCCAGGTTTAGATCGATGGTTCCACAGATTATTTTACATTGAAGGGACAAAAGTGAATTTAGTGAAATAAGTGTTCAAGTGTTGTTTGCTGAGTCACTCTGACAAAATGTCGGAATACGACTCTGCAAATGATGACAGAGAATCCGACGCAGAAAACTTGTCGAATGAAGAAATATCCGATATGGATGTTGAAGTAGAAGATGCCAATGATGAATACGATAAAGATCGGATTATACAAGAACAGAAGGAGTGTATCAACACCCTCATGAGTCAGATGAAAGTTTTGACGGAGAGTCTCAAAACTTTATTAGATGAGGTGAAATCCTTGAGAGCAGAAATGTCTCAGTCCTCGAAGCCGCGGAAACGGGCTAAGAGAAAAGAAAATGGCTTCTCCTCTGGGACAGAGGAGACAGTGTCAACCCCCACAATCCAAAAAGAAGACCAGAAAAAACCTACCGAAACTAATGATGCAGCTGCAGGAGGGCCACCTACGAAGAAGTCGTATATTGCAGCATTGCAAAAAAGAAAACGCCCAGAAAAGCTATTTCTGCAACCGCAGAAGAAATTGAAGGCCCTGCTCCAATCGAGCAGAAAAGAGGGAAAGTCCCTCCAGTGACATTAAGAGGCACGGCCGACTGGACACAAATTTCGAGAGAGATGTAAATGAAGGGTACTAAATACCTGAGAGCGACCACTATAAGAGACGGCATTCGTGTTGTTCCCCAATCCCCCGACGACCACAGGAAGATGACGAAAATCCTCGAGTCGAAAAATAAAGAGTTCTACACCCTCCAAAGAGAAGAAGAGAAGAGCATCTACGCGGTGGTACGTTATCTGCCACTAGACCCAGATATTAACATCATCACAGAAGACCTCGCCGAGCAAGGCATTACCGACACGGATGTCATAAGGATGACATCCAACAAAACCAAAAAGGTAATACCCTTATTCTTGGTGAAAAACCAAAATAAGGAGGTATTCGAAGTGAAACAGCTCTACGGTATAAATTGTGTAGTAGAGCCGAAAAAAAAGAGCATTGGACCTGGCCAATGCCATAGATGTCAACGTTACGGACATGCGCAAAGTAAATGCACATTCCCATGGAGATATGTTAAATGCTCTGGAGCGCACAATAGTAAAGATTGTACGCTAACAAGAGAAAACGAGGAGAGAAATGCTACCTGTGCGCTCTGCGGAAAAACAGGTCACCTAGCCAGCTGCAAAGCATGTAGCGAGTGGAAACTGGTGACCAAAAAGAAGACTGCGACCAAAGCAAGAAAAGAAGAAAAAGAGGAAAAGATGCCTACTGTCCAACAAGAACAGAAGGAAGAAGATAAGAAGAAGAAAACGCTACCACTCAAACAAAAGCAGAAGAAAGAAGCCCCAAAAATGGAAAAACCAAAAAGAGCCGCCAAAAGAAGAAAGAAGAGACCAACAAGAAAGGACCCGAAACCACCGAGGATCTAGATACCTTCACCAAGAATATCATGAGCAAGCTCATGAAATTCCTGGAAATAGAGAAGGACAAAAAGTTCCGAAAACTCACTAAACCCAATTAATGGAGCTAGAGACTAGCGGAAATAAAAACAACCTAAAGATAGTCTCATGGAACACAAACGTTCTACGAGCCCGTAGATCTGAAATAGAAGAAATAATATCCTAGAAGCAACCGGATATTATAGCCATTCAAGAGACGAGACTATCTACAAGAAATAGAATTTCATTCCCGACCATGAAATATACAGAAATGACAGAAATTGTACAGGAGGGGGCGTAGCCCTAATAGTCAAGAGGAACATCGACCACTATTTTGACGATGTACTGAATAATGGGCGGATAGAAGCCGTCTCGATTATAGTTAATACGAATCGAGGACAAATGAAAATTACGTCAGCCTACAAACCACCCCAAAATGACTTAATAGAGGAAGATCTGAAGAAGATGCTTGAAGGAAACTACCCGAACATCATTATTGGCGATATGAACTGCAAATCAAGAGAATAGAATAGCAGAACTGAAAACCAAAATGGGAAGAAGCTTAAGAAGTACGCCGAAAAACTAAATACCATAGTATTAGGACCTGAAATTCCGACCTACCTGCCCAGAAGTAATGGCCTACCGGACGTATTAGATATCGTCATAATGAAAAATATTACCCAAGATTTCACACTTGATACTATAGAAGAGGGTACATCAGACCACAACCCAATAGAACTCAGATTGGGACGAAGACCGATAATAGAAGAACTTCAAACGGAAGACTTCACAGACTGGAAAAAGTACAGTGAAATACTCCAGGAGAAAATTAGTGAAATTCCACAGATAACAACCCCTGAAGATCTAGAAGATGAAGTTGAAAAATTAGAATCCCGAATAAAAGAAGCCTACGAGGAAAGTACCAGAAGAATCGAAAGGCCAGCCCCGAAACATTCACATTGTGAAACCCCAAAAGCAATAAAAGAGCTTATAAAGAGGAATAGAAAACTTAGGAAGAACTACAGAACTTCACATCGAGAAGAAGACAAGAAAGAGCTGAATAAACACAGTCAAGTGCTGAAAAATTCACTGAGTGAACTAAGAACAGACAGATGAAACCAAAGAGTTAGAGAGCTAAACACCATAGACCACTCAGCATGGAAGATGCAAAAGTGCTTACGACGCGAGAAAACCGAAATTCCCCCTCTACACAGAGCTAACGGGTTGGCCTACTCAAAGCTCGAAAAAGCCGTAGCACTGGTCGACGCAATAGAACGAGAAGCCAGAATCAACTACAGAGAAGACGATGACAATGAAGACTTAGAAGAAGAAGTCGAAGGAAATGAAGAATTTATGTTGGAACCGCCGGAAGGCAATACCATCCCAAACCCAACAACAACGGAAATTGAAGAAATCATCAAGAAATTGAAAAACAGAAAAGCTCCAGGAAAAGACAAAGTAACAAACTTTTTGTTACGGAAATTGCCCAGAAAAGGAATAGCAGCGCTAACCAATATAGCAAACGCAGTGATGAGAACAGAATACTATCCGGAAAGATGGAAAACAGCAGAAGTAATTGTGTTCAATAAGCCAGGAAAAGATAGGAAATTCCCACAAAACTACAGGCCGATAAGTCTACTATCAGCACTTGGAAAAATTGTCGAAAGAGTCATTGCAAAAAGACTCAATGAAGAAACAGAATCTGATACCACCGGAACAATTTGGATTCAGAAGAAATCATTCCACAGAACTTCAACTGTTAAGGATCACTGAATATGCCACTGAAGGATTTCAGAATAAACAAGCCACAGGATTATTTGATTAGATGTCGAGAGAGCCTTCGACCGAGTTTGGCACGAAGGACTTGCCTACAAGATGATGATGGCAGGCTACACCACCAAAACCTGCAAGATAATAAGAAACTACCTGAGGAACCGGAATTTTCATGTCAAAATAGACAACACATTATCTACCACCAGACAAGTAGAAGCAGGAGTGTCCCAAGGATCAGTTCTAGGACCTCTGCTCTACAACATATATATCTACGATATTCCTAAGAATCCAAGGAATCTGCTCGCCCTTTATGCAGACGACACGGGAATAGCCTTCAGACATCGACGACCAGATGTCATACACAGAAGACTGCAAGAAGCACTAGAAGATTTGGAAGAGTGGTTCATTAAATGGAAAATTCAAATAAATAGCAAAAAGAGCTAAGCCATTCTACTACAGAAGCGGAGACTTGAAATTAATTCCAACCTACAGATAGATGGAGAAGAGATAAAATGGGAAAATGAAGTCAAATATCTAGGAGTAAAACTAGATAAAGGCCTAACATGGAAAAACCATATAAAATATGCAGTGGATAAAACAAACTCAGCAATGAGTAGACTTTACCCACTGCTAGGTGGAAGAAGCCAAATGAACCAAAGCACGAAGTTACGAATGATCAAGTCAATTGCAAGACCTCAACTAACATATGGCTCGGCGGCATGGGGCCATGAAGCCAATAGCCATATAAAGAAGATTCAAGCAACAGAGAATAAACTGCTCAGAGCAGCAATGAATATGCCCTGGTTCGTAAGAAGCCAACAAATCCACAGAGACTTAGAATGGGAAACTGTCACAGATTTCCTGAAGAAGAAGGCCGAGAAGATATTTGAAAGAGCAAGTCAACACCCAAATGATGAGCTAAGAAGACTTGTTGACTACAACCCCGCAGAAGATGTGGTTAGGATACCCACCTATCACAAACGACAAACGAAATGGAAGGTTAGGTCAGATTGCACACTGCAAGTCGTATCTCAGCCGAAATGCTTTCTCTGAGTTGAGTGGTGCGTTTCTCTATTTTCGGGCCAACCAAGCTCAGGAGATGGTAGAATTCTGTTTTTGTCATTCTGTAATACCACTTAAAACGCTCTTCATCTCCTATAAGTATAGGCCGAATTCGTGTTTCACTCCCCCGGAGCATGACCCATATCCCTACGGAGAAAAAGACTATCGCTTGCACATATTATGTTCATTGTTGTGAAAAAAAGTTTTTTGATAATAGTGTATAATTTATATTCGATATGAGTAGTATACCTATTAACCTGTCCGTTAATTTTGCTTCGGACAAAACTTTCAAATCTTACCAATTCCTTTTCAACATCCATTGCAGCATAGTTTTGCTTTTTTCATACATATCATATCCTTTTCTGTTGAGAATGATCTATAATTGAAATCAAACTTGGCCAAAGTAGAAAAAATTTACGAAAAATAAAGTATGTAAGTTGAGAAATTCTTCAAAAAACACAAGAACTCAAATATCTCGGAAAATGTTGATTTTCGGTTTTTAATAAATATAGCTAAACGACTGCAAATGAGTGATACTAACACCTTCAAGTTTCACGTCTAATTTGGAAACACCCTGTATAATATTAAATTTTATTATTCCCAAAATTCTTCTACACAAAAAAATCAGGTGAAAAACTGTCCGCTTCCATATTGTCACGCAAAATCGAAATGAATTTTTCACTACCCCCCCGAAATGTTGAAATCCCCCCCGGAGAAAATGGTCTGGATTTAACTCTGAATGCACACGAAGTTGTTGTTTCATGTACTACACGTCAGGGCGTCTGGCCAATTAAACACCGCTTCATGTCTGACGTGGTCCCACGGTAACTGACGTGACGTGTAAACACGTCACGTCAGAGTAGTCTGTATTCAGCTTTAGAGCTTCAAATGTATCTAGAGACCATGCAACAGAAATAAAGAAAGATTATTACATCTTTCGGAGGGCTTGTTGCGATGTGCACAGGGAAAATAAACTAGTCATTTTAGGAGGTTATCACAACATTGAACTAAAAAAGGAAAATAAGTATGAAACTGAAATGATATCACTTATGAGCTCTTTCTCATTGGTTAAACATATTAATAAAAACACAAGGTTAACAGGGACATCTGAAAGTTGCATTGACGGTGTATTTTCTGATCTAACATGTCATGTTCAAAGCTGTGTAATTTCCAAGCATAATATCTGACCACAAATTTTCAGGAAATATCTTTCAAAATAAGAATTAATATGCCTAAAATAATAAAATATGTACGTTCATATACTGATGAATCCAGTGAATCTTTCATGATTGATCTAGCAGGGCAGATTTTTTTTTTGAAAATTCTGATTTGAACTCAATGGTCAATGGGGTTGTTTTCTTAGAATGTTTCTTCATATTTTTAATAAGCACTTTCCATCACGAAAGAAGATTCTCAGAAATGATACAATAAGGACTGATTCAGTTTCTTCTTCTTCTTCTTCTTCTTCTCTGTGCGGTGCCCACTCCGGGCTGAACTGAAGCCTTGTGGCCCATTGTTCCTCCGCATACTGCTTGAGAGACTCAGTCCCGCAGGCAAGCAGACATATATGCCGCAAGTCGACCAGGAGGAGTCCCTTTCACCATAGGAATAGTGGGTGTTGGGTTTCCTAGGTGTGTTGTCCTCAGATTAGTGAGGTCTCTACAACTGAACAAAATGTGTTCAGCAGTTTCCTCTGTGCTCCTGCACCACCGGCACAAAGAGCAGCTTGTCAGTCCCATTCTCTTCAAATGTTTGTTCAGTAGGTGGCCTGTCAAAGTACCGATCACCAGACTGAGCTGTCTTCTCTCTAGTGCCAGGAGTCTCCTGACCTCAGGTCCAGATGAAGGTCTCTCAATGAGAAGCCTCGACTGCCTGAGGCCAACTCCTGTGCTCCGTTCCGAGGAAAACTTCCTGTCCAGCCAACTTCTGAAGAAGTTCCTGACAGATTTCCGACAGACTGGCAGTGCGGGTCCCGGACCAACAAACTCTGATCGGGCCCCCTGCTTCGCCAGTGTATCTGCCTTCTCATTTCCAGGTATCCCCGCATGAGCCGGACACCAAACAACTTTCACGAAATTGTCTGGGCCAAGCTCGCGCAGAGCTTCCCTGCATTCTCCTACTAGCAAGGATGCAATTCTTACGTCAGAAAGGGATTTCAGTGTTTCCTGACTGTCACAGCACATATGAATGTGTTCCCCAGAGTATCCCTGCGAATACACTCCAGCGCGCAGACAAGAACCGCATACAGCTCAGCCTGCACTATAGAGCAATTTATCCCCAGAGGGATAGCTCGATTGAAGCGAGGTCCCACAATTCCAGCACCAGACCCTGTTAATGACACAGAGCCATCAGTGAACCAAGTGGGACCTTCAGGCAAAAGAAGCCTGTTTGGTGAAGACCATAGATCTCTATCAGAAACAACTACCCTGTAGGGCTCGTCAAAGCAGAAACTAGTGCCCGCGTGGTCCCATCTATGGAGAATGGATGCGTTAACATCCTCCACCATTTTGAGAGCCCTCGCGTGCCCCCTAAAGAGTCCAGCATCATGCCATTGTCCCCGTTCCCAGACTCTGAGAGCTGTCTTCATAGCTACCTCCTTCACAACCAGATGTATTGGTGAAAGACCCAGCAAACACTCCATCGCTGCCGTGGGGGTAGATCTCAGAGCGCCTGTAATACTTAGACAAGCCTTCCTCTGGCATTTCGTCATCATGATACGATTGCAGGCCTTCTCCATAGACGGCCACCACACCATTGAGGCATAGGTTAGGATAGGCCTCACCACAGCAGTGTACAGCCAGTGCATAATGTGCGGTTTGAAGCCCCATCATTTACCAATTACCCTTCGAGTAGACCAAAATATCACATTAGCCTTATTCGTTTGGGACTCGACGTGTTTGTTCCACAAGAGTTTGCGGTCCAATATCACCCCGAGATATCGAACTTGCTCGGATAGAGTGAGCCCAACTCCACACAGACTAGGAAGTCTCATGTTGCTCGGCACTTTCCTCCTGGTAAACAGAATCATCTCTGTTTTTCCAGGATTTAGCGTGAGCTCGTTTCCAGGCACCATCGCTCAATCAATCGCAGAGCTTGCTGCATCAGATCCACAATGACACTGATTACCTTACCTCTAATCAGCAGGACAAGGTCATCCGCATATGCCACCACAGCGAACCCAGCCTTCGCCAAATCGACCAGGAGCTCATTCAGGACAAGATTCCACAATAGTGGCGACAGAAATCCGCCCTGCGGACATCCCTTCCTGGTACGCCCCCAATGGTCGATCCACCCAGCCGAGCAATGATGCTACGAGCTCTAAGCAGCGACTCCGTCCACCGACAGAGAGTAGGTGCCACACCGTGCTTGGTCAATGCTGACTGCATCACTTCAAAAGCAGTGTTGTTGAATGCACCCTCTATATCTAGAAATACAGCTAGTGTGAACTTTTTATTATGTATTCCGTCCTCAATGCGGTTGACAACCGAATGAAGAGCAGAATCAACTGACTAACCTAACTGGTACGCATGCTGGCAGGGGTGCAGTGGTCTAGCCACTAAAGCAACCTCTCTGATGTGTCTTTCTACCAACCAGCGTCTTCACTAAGAAGGAGGAGAGGCTTCTTGGACGAAAGTCATTCGCTTGTGAGTGCGATGGTTTTCCAGGGTTGGGTATGAAAATACCCCTCACCTTCCTCCAGGACAGTGGAATGTGTCCCAAGGCCAGGCTCGCACGGAGTATGTGGAGCAGTGGGGACGACAGCACGTCCAGCCCCTTGGAAAGAAGTCCCGGGATGATGCCATCCTCCCCAGCTGCCTTAAAACTTTCGAAGCCGTTGATAGCCCAACGAAGCCCGGAAAGTGCGCCTCTAGAAGATGTCTCAAGCTTTCCTCATCTGAGCATGTTTTATGCCCCGTGGGGGGCCCCCTGCAGAGGGTATCCTCCTGAGCCGGTTAGCTTCAGGTGCGCCCTCGATGTCACTACAAAAGCGCCTCCACGATTCTCTTTTGGACTTTCTTATAAGTCCCTTGTATATTTTCAGTGCTGCTCTGTATTCGTCCCAGTCATTTGTAAGGCCAGATCTCATTGCCTTGTTGAAGAGATGCCTGCTATCGCGTCTGGCATCATTTATTTCAGAGGTCCACCATTTCGTCTGACCTTTCGGTCTTCGAAACTAGGGACTGCAACTGCTATGGTAGGCCGAGATTATGGACTCCTGTAGTTTGCTAGCTGCAGTGTCCAACTCTCTCGTAGTTCTAGGTTTGAGGTTAACCCGTCTCAGATTGTCGGAGAGGAACTCCAAGTATCTGAACCAATCTGTTTTTCTCGGGTTCCTGAAAATTTCCGGATCCCCTGAAGATCTTCTACCTTTAATGGTGAAGCAGATGTGCCGGTGATCAGACAAAGAGATCACCTCCGTAGCTACCCGCCAATTCTCAATATAATCAGCGATAGGGATGCTACACATAGTGATGTCGAGCACCTCCCTTCTTCTTGAAGTGATGAAGGTCGGCTCGTCACCCCTATTGACTAGGTTTAGACTGGTTGAGAACAGGAAGTCGGCCAGAGCCTCGCCCCTGGGGTTGACGCCAGAGCTACCCCACAGAATGTGGTGTGCATTCGCATCACAACCAACGAGCAAGGGCCATCCTTTCCGCTCGCAGAACCTGATTCAGTTTACAGTAAACCAGAGGTTTTAGAATGCAAGCAGAATTTGGATTTTTGTTTATGTTATGTTACCATAGCAGCAAATATAACAACGCATAGGTATAAAGCTGAACAGAAATAATTTGACCAAACTTTAATAAATGTCAGAAAAGAGTACTATAACTACAAAATCATTCTGTCTGAAGAAAAATAAGACCATGTGGAATATTTGTAAGCGTATACAGGTCAAGAAAAACCATCAGAATACTAACTGTCAAATATCTGGGTCATCTAGAGATATTGCAGACACATTTGATGAGTTTCTGATTAACCAAGTTCCAAAAATATTGCAGGCAACTCAAATTTTACTTGTTATATAAAGACTAGTTGTTTCATGTATCTTAGGCCATTCACTTCAGCAAAAATCTTGGAATTATCTCAAGAATTTAAGAATAAATTCAGTAATGGTATCGATGAAATTCCTGTTAGTATTGGCAAATCATACCCTATGTCATATTGTGAATTACTCTTTCAAATATGGAATATTTCCAGATCAGCTCAAATTGTCAGAGGTAACACCTATTTTTAAGGCAGGAGATCCAGAGAAAATGGAAAACTATACACCCATCAGCCTACTGAACAGCTTCTCAAAAATTTTGAACTTGCTATGGCCAACCGAATTCTTGTATACTTTGAAATCTCCAATCTTTTCAATTCTTCACAACATGACTACTTGGGAGGAAGATAAACTCAAACTGCAATATTTCAGTTCACCAACAAAATCGCTGCAGGAATCTTTATAGATGTCTCAAAAGCATTCGACTGCCTGAATAGAAAGTATATACTTGAAAAATTGGAGAAATATGAAGTTACCTGAAATTCACTGAGGTGGCTTACATCGTACTTAACTGGTAGATGGAAATAAAAATAACAAAGGAAAACCAAACATCTTCTACAGGGTGGATGCTAAGTGAATTCGGCGTTCCCCAAGGAAGAACATACAGGATGTTCCTTGAAAATATGCTAATATTCAAGGGGGTGATTCTTTGACTCAATAATAATAATAAAAATAATAATAATGTTTTTTTCGCGAAAAAAAAGGTTATAAAGTTGAGAATATGAAAAAACAGAGGCATCACTGAAGTAACAACTATGATAAATTGTCACTTGTGCATGATATAGCCTCAACATAATTGGTATAGTTACATAACAATAATATAATAGTAATGTTTGTTCCTCCGAATGAAAATAGTAAGTTGTAGAGATTTCTTTTACCTGTGCGTAACTATAAATCAAAGTAACATTTTTCTAATTTATTAAGCTCATTTTCTTACCTTTCCACGATACAAAACAAATTACATCCTATAATGTATTGTCGAAGCAATTAGTGAGTTATACATATATTTTTTATTTTATATACTTATTTATCAACATATAGACCTATTATCTATTGTCAAAAATGGGTGAGTTATAAATTTATTTCCAGGTTCATATATTCATTTATTTGCATGTAATCTACTTTCATATTTATTTGCATATGAGTCTATAGCCTAATGTCAAAACAAATCGGGTGAGTTATAAACGTATTTACCCATTCATATATTTCTTTATTCGCATATATATCTAGTGTGAAGCAGGTGAGTTATGAATTTATTTATTTCTTTATTTATATATTTATTTATTTGCTAGTCTTGGTTTATCAAAATTTCCACATATCGGTTCGTTGTGCACCACGAGCCCCTTATTTTTGAAGAAGCCAGAGAATGTCTTGCACACGGCATCGTGTCTCGTGGTCCTTCTGCCATGAGTACGGAAGCAACACTGGATTAAGTGTGCCACTGCCTCGGTGTTAGTACACATAGCCCTACAATTTATGTTCGTGTGGGCTGTTCTCCGACCCCTCGTCGTACGTACTCGGGTTGGTAGACTGTTGACATGTACGTGATGATATTGGCGATAGTCCCTTCCGGGTATTCGCGTGCTGCCAGCATCAATTCACCGAGTGGAAGCGGTCGACTTCTCACTCTCCCTTAGCTCATACCCATCATTAAAGGTATATAACCTCATAGCCCAGTACTGTCTGCGTTGTTCTGCAGAGTATATTCTGTCACCACCTATGGACAGGACTTTCTCGGCCCAACAGATCTTATGTTGGGCCAAATCTGTATCCGAGACAGATCTAGCCGCCTTCGAGGATGATTCCTTTAGGCGAGCCAGTCTGTCCCTGATGATACCGGGTGTAATGATGGCGAATGCGGGAATCCCGAGTCCACCATTTTTCACAGAGGCGTGTAAATACCCAAGCGTACACCGCTTGGGTATTTCCTTTAGACAATCCCACCCATCTCCTTACTGTCGCTCGAATCTGGAGGTCCAACTGCTTCAGGACCTTCATGGTGCACCCAGACAATACTAACGAGTGATAATATCTGGGTACCAGAAAGCAACGCAAGATCTTAAGGCGTTGTTGCGGCTCAAGTGGAGCTCGTGAAACTCTTAAGAGTTCCACCTCCATTGTGGTGCTGCTCTTTCTCAGTCCCTGAAGGCTTATATTAACTCCCAAGTACCGCCAATCTTTCGAAGGGCCGAGTTGGCGGATGGGGTCACCATGTTGTAACAGGAACTGTGCCCGGGTGAGTATTATGATTTTCTGTACTCCCCCTGATGGTACTAATGAAGTCGCTACAAACTTATTAGGGTTGAAATTCAACCCTTGTTGTAAGGCGACGCGCTCGGCAGCTTCGAGCGCCGTAGTCATGCCAACCTTTGATGATGTTAAAAGGCAAATGTCGTCTGCGCAGGCGATAGCGTTCATCGGATCGCCTCCGGCACTGTACTCCACTTGAGGAGGAACCGCCCTCAAGACCCTGTTCACCACCAGTGCGAACAGAATGCTCGACATTGGATCGCCCTGGCGAACTCCCCTGCTTACCGGGATCTCGTGAGATCTTTTACCGTCACACTCCAACACGGACGACTTCTTGAGTATGTGGCGGCCACGTACCTGACCAGCACTTCGGGTATTCCAGCCTCTGTCATGGCGGATGTTATTGCCTGATGGCTGATGGAGTCATACGCCTTGGCCACATCTAGAAACACTAGATGCAGCTCTTTCAGGTGTTGTCTGGCGTGATGTAGGACGGCTGCCAACACCGAAATGCTTTCGGCACAACCGTCTTCTAGGCATCGTTGCCTCTCATCAATGACCCCGGCCGGCCTCATTTTTTTTTTTTTTTTTTTTTTTTTGTTTTTTTTTGTTTAGTCAGGGGGAATCCTCATGGACGAACTATCTCCGATAGATAGAACAGTGTGAGACTTCGTGTGAAGCACGACCTACTCTAACTAAACCTAACCTGCTGTTTTAGATTCCGGGCATTTATTACCTACTAACCTTTTGACTCTTCTTGTTCGTATCTCTATCACGATCTTTGTCGTGTGATGCTTGTGTTACCTATGAATTTGAATTTCATAGGAGTCTCTTCTTCTGGATGATTTAAATTGAGATTACTCAATTTCTGTTTCTACGTAGTTGATCTCTGGGTCTTTTGTGATAGGTGGGTATCCTAACCACATCTTCTGCGGGGTTGTAGTCAACTAGTCTTCTTAGCTCATCATTTGGGTGTTGACTTGCTTTTTCAAATATCTTCTCGGCCTTCTTTTTTAGGAAATCTGTGACAGTTTCCCATTCTAAGTCTCTGTGGATTTGTTGGTTTCTTACGAACCACGGCATATTCATTGCTGCTCTGAGCAGTTTATTCTCTGTTGCTTGAATCTTCTTTATATGGCTATTGGCTGCATTGCCCCATGCCGCCGAGCCATATGTTAGTTGGGGTCTTGCAATTGACTTGATCATTCGTAGTTTCGTGCTTTGGTTCATTTGGCTTCTTCTTCCTAGTAGTGGGTAAAGTCTACTCATTGCTGAGTTTGTTTTATCCACTGCATATTTTATATGGTTTTTCCATGTAAGCCCTTTATCTAGTTTTACTCCTAGATATTTGACTTCATTTTCCCATTTTATCTCTTCTCCATCTATCTGTAGGTTGGAATTAATTTCAAGTCTCCGCTTCTGTAGTAGAATAGCTTGGCTCTTTTTGCTATTTATTTGAATTTTCCATTTAATGAACCATTCTTCTAAATCTTCTAGTGCTTCTTGCAGTCTTCTGTGTATGACATCTGGTCGGCGATGTCTGAAGGCTATTCCCGTGTCGTCTGCATAAAGGGCTAGCAGATTCCTTGGGTTCTTAGGAATATCGTAGATATATATGTTGTAAAGCAGAGGTCCTAGATCTGATCCTTGGGGCACTCCTGCTTCTACTTGTCTGGTGGTAGATAATGTGTCGTCTATTTTGACATAAAAATTCCTGTTCCTCAGGTAGTTTCTTATTATCTTGCAGGTTTTGGTGGTGTAGCCTGCCATCATCATCTTGTAGGCAAGTCCTTCGTGCCAAACTCGGTCGAAGGCTCTTTCGACATCTAATAGCACTAATCCTGTGGCTTGTTTATTCTGAAATCCTTCAGTGACATATTCAGTGATCCTTAACAGTTGAAGTTCTGTGGAGTGATTTCTTCTGAATCCAAATTGTTCCGGTGGTATCAGATTCAGCGCTTCTGTTTCTTCATTGAGTCTTTTTGCAATAACTCTTTCGACAATTTTTCCAAGGGCTGACAGTAGACTTATCGGCCTGTAGTTTTGTGGGAATTTTCTATCTTTTCCTGGCTTATTGAACACAATTACTTCTGCTGTTTTCCATCTTTCCGGATAATATTCTGTTCTCATCACTGCGTTTGCTATATTGGTAAGCGCTGCTATTCCTTTTCTGGGCAATTTCCGTAACATAAAGTTTGTTACTTTGTCTTTCCCTGGAGCTTTCCTGTTTTTCAATTTCTTGATGATTTCTTTAATTTCCGTTGGTGTTGTTGGGTTTGGGATGGTATCGCCTTCCGGCGGTTCCAACATCAATTCTTCATTTCCTTCGACTTCTTCTTCTAAGTCTTCATTGTCATCGTCTTCTCTGTAGTTGATTCTGGCTTCTCGTTCTATTGCGTCAACAAGAGCTTCGGCTTTTTCAAGCTTTGAGTAGGCCATCCCATTAGCTCCGTGTAGAGGGGGAATTTCGGTTTTCTCGCGTCGTAAGCACTTTTGCATCTTCCATGCTGAGTGGTCTATGGTGTTTAGCTCTCTAACTCTTTGGTTCCATCTGTCTGTTCGCAGTTCTCTCAGTGCATTTTTCAGCACTTGGCTGTGTTTATTCAGCTCTTTCTTGTCTTCTTCTCTATGTGAAGTTCTGTAGTTCTTCCTAAGTTTTCTATTCCTCTTTATAAGCTCCTTTATTGCTTTTGGGGTTTCACCATGTGGATGTTTCGGGGCTGGCCTTTCGATTCTTCTGGTACTTTCCTCGTAGGCTTCTTTTATTCGGGTTTCTAATTTTTCAACTTCATCTTCTAGATCTTCAGGGGTTCTTATCTGTGGAATTTGAGTAATTTTCTCCTGGAGTATTTCACTGTACTTTTGCCAGTCTGTGAAGTCTTTCGTTTGAAGTTCTTCTGTTATCGGTCTGCGTCCCAATCTGAGTTCTATTGGGTTGTGGTCTGATGTGCCCTCTTCTATAGTATCAAGTGTGAAATCTTGGGTAATATCTTTCATTATGACGATATCTAATACGTCCGGTAGGCCATTACTTCTGGGCAGGTAGGTCGGAATTTCAGGTCCTAATACTATGGCATTTAGTTTTTCGGCGTACTTCTTAAGCTTCTTCCCATTTTGGTTTTCAGTTCTGCTATTCCATTCTCTTGATTTGCAGTTCATATCGCCAATAATGATTTTCGGGTAGTTTCCTTCAAGCATCTTCTTCAGATCTTCCTCTATTAAGTCGTTTTGGGGTGGTTTGTAGGCTGACGTAATTTTCATTTGTCCTCGATTCGTATTCACTATAATCGAGACGGCTTCTATTTTCCCATTATTTAGTATATCGTCAAAATAGTGGTCGATGTTCCTCTTGACTATTAGGGCTACGCCCCCTCCTGTACAATTTCTGTCATTTCTGTATATTTCATGGTCGGGAAATGAAATTCTATTTCTTGTAGATAGTCTCGTTTCTTGAATGGCTATAATATCCGGTTGTTTCTCGGATATTATTTCTTCTATTTCAGATCTACGGGCTCGTAGACCGTTTGCGTTCCATGAGACTATCTTAAGTTTGTTTTTATTTTCGTTAGTCACTAGCTCCATTAGTTGGGTTTAGTGAGTTTTCGGAACTTTTTGTCCATCTCTATTTCCAGGAATTTCATGAGCTTGCTCATGATATTTTTGGTGAAGGTATCTGGATCCTCGGTGGTTTCGGGTCCTTTCTTGTTGGTCTCTTCTTTCTTCTTTTGGCTGCTTTTCTTAGATTTTCCATTTTTTGGGGCTTCTTTCTTCTGCTCTTGTTTGAGTGGTAGCGTTTTCTTCTTCTTATCTCCTTCCTTCTGTTCTTGTTGGACAGTAGGCATCTTTTTCTCTTCTTCTTTTCTTGCTTTGGTCGCAGTCTTCTTTTTGGTCACCAGTTTCCACTCGCTACATCCTTTGTAGCTGGCTGGGTGACCTGTTTTTCCGCAGAGCGCACAGGTAGCATTTCTCTCCTCGTTTTCTCTTGTTAGCGTACAATCTTTACTATTGTGCGCTCCAGAGCATTTAACACATCTCCATGGGAATGTGCATTTACTTTGCGCATGTCCGTAACGTTGACATCTATGACATTGGCCAGGTCCAATGCTCTTTTTCTTCGGCTCTACTACACAATTTATACCGTAGAGCTGTTTCACTTCGAATACCTTCTTATTTTGGGTTTTCACCAAAAATAAGGGTATTGCCTTCTTGGTTTTGTTGGATGTCATCCTTATGACATCCGCGTCGGTAACGCCTTGCTCGGCTAAGTCTTCATTGATGATGGTAATATCTGCGTCTAGTGGTAGATATCGTACCACCGCGTAGATTTTCTTTTCTTCTTCCCTTTGGAGCGTGTAGAATTCTTTTCCCTTTGACTCGAGGAATTTCGTCATCTTCCTGTGGTCATCGGGGGATTGAGGTACAACACGAATGCCGTCCCTTACTGTGGTCGCTCTTTGATAATTTATACCTTTCGCTTGCATTTCTCTCGACATTTGAGTCCAGTCGGCAGTGCCCTTCAAGGTCACTGGTGGGACCTTTTCTTTCCTCGGCTCAATTGGAATAAAGACTCCAATTTCTTCGGCGGGTGCAGAAGAAGCTTCTACTGGGCGATTCACTTTTTGCAGCGCTGCAGTGTATGTCATTTTCTTAGCTGGCTCTCCTGCAGCTATAATACTCCTTCCGGGTTGTCCTATGGGGGCCTCTTTTGCTGGTGCGGGGGTTGACACTCTCTCTTCTGTTCCAGAGGAGAAGCCATTTTCTTTTCTCTTAGCCCGTTTCCGCGGCTTCGAGGGCTGAGACATTTCTGCTCTCAAGGATTTCACCTCATCTGATAAAGTTTTAAGACTCTCCGTCAAAACTTTCAGTTGACTCATGAGGCTGTTGATCTGGTCCTTCTGTTCTTTTATAATCCGATCTTTTTCGGATTCATCATTAACTTCTTCTTCTTCAATATCCATATCGGATATTTCTTCATCCGATAAGTTTTCTGCGTCGGATTCTCTGTCCTCATTTGCAGAGTCGTATTCCGACATTTTGTCAGAGTGACTCAGCAAAACAACACTTAAACACTTTTTTCACTTTTCACTAAATTCACTTTTGTCTCTTCAATGTAAAATTATCTGTGGAACCATCGATCTAAACCTGGACTCAACACAGTTATTTCTTCGATTCTATACGAGGTTATCTAGAACTAGACTACCTGCATAATAAAATTTGTTAGTTCACTTGGCACACATGCGCATTTCTCAATACGTCTGCACTCCTCGAGGGTTCAATCGCTACTGGCCGGCCTCATACGTCTCGCCAATATCTTATGTAATTGTCGGACTATGACAGACGCTATGCTGATTGGCCTAAAATCAGCAGGTGTTACACCACCTGTTTTCTTAGGGACAAATATCGTCCTTCTCGCTAAGAGCTGGTTTGGAAATGATGCCAGATGCAAAACGAGGTTGTACAGAAGAGCCATATGGGGGTGGAACTCTACTCCACATGGCGAATGAGAGAGACTTGAAATTCTTAGTGTGGGTTCAGTTTCCCAATACCGCAGTTGAGTTCGTTAATGGGGAGAGTTCCGCCAGTGTTTCCGTAAATATGGCCGTTCGAAATTTTGTTCTTCTGATTTCTTCGAAACTACTGATTCGAACAAGATAAAATTTTGTACTCACATGGAGAATGACGTGTTCAAGCTACATCCGTCTGTCCGGCCGCCCAGCCGTATACACGATAACTATCGAACGGAACGACCTAAAAACTTTCAGGATAGGTGTGGATTAAAATTAGAAATTAGACCAGGGGTTCCCTGAATATGACCCTTCAAAATCTTTTTTTTCTGATTATTTCGAAATGACTGATTGGATTGGAATGAAATTTTGCACATATATTAAGAATAATGTATTGGAACTGCGTGCGAAATTGTTCAGGTCGCATTACCAAACCATAGATACCGTAGGAAATTCTGGCGAATTATCAACAAAAAAAATTGTCCCAATCGACAAGGCTCGACTCACTGATGACGAATCCGTCGAAAAATTCAAGTCTGTCAGCTGGGCATAATAAAAAAAAACTGCTGTCATTTTTTTGACAGCTGTCAACAGTTTTTGAGCGCTCGTAATACTTACACGAGGGCTATATCATTTCGTCACGATGTCTGTATTTTTCGAATTTTGAGCCGAAAATGGTCTCAATCGACTATGTTCGACTCACTGATGACGAATCCGTCGGAAAATTCGAGTCTGTCCGTCCGTCCGTCCGGCCGTAAACACGATAACTCTCGAACGGAACAACCTAGAGACTTGAAATTTGCAGTGTGGGTTCAGTTTCTGAATGCCTCGGTTGAGTTCGTTGATGGGCCAAATTCCTCCGGGGGTTCCGTAAATATGGCCGTTCGAAGTTTTGTTCCCCTGATTACTTCAAAACTACAGATTCGATCGAGATGAAACTTAGCACTTAAATGGAGAATGAAGTGTTTAAGCTACATGGGAAATTTTGTCTAGATCGCATGACAAGAACCATAGAAACCATAGAAAATTGTAACTTTTGAACAGAAACTCCTAGGGACTTAAAATTTTCAGGATAGGTGAGGTTCTGGAATGTCGTGATGACGTTCATATATGAGCAAAATTATACTAGGGGTTCCGTAAATATGGTCGTTTGAAATTTAGTTTTCTTGATAATTTCGAAACTACGGATTCGATCGTGACGAAATTTTGTATACTAATGGAGAATAATATATCCAAGCTATATTTCTCCAGATCACATGACCAGAACCATAGAAACCATAGAAAATCTTAACTTTCGAACGGAAAGGCCTAGGGACTTGAAATTTTCAGGATAGGTGTGGATCTCGAATGTCGCGTTCGGGTTCATCAATGAGCAAAATTATACTAGGGGTTCCGTAAATACGGTCGTTTGAAAGTTTGTTTTCTCGACAATTTCGAAACTACGGATTCGATCGAGGTGAAATTCTGTATTTTGATCGAGAATGATATATTAAAGCAATATTTTGTTCAGATCGCATTACCAGAACCATAGGGACCATAGAAAATTATAACTTTTGAACGGAGAGGCCTAGGAACTTGAAATTTTCAGGGTGGGTTTGGATCGCGAATATCGCGGTCACGTTCATCAATGAGCAAAATTAGACTAGGGGTTCCGTGAATATGGCCGTTCAAAATATTTTTTTCCTGATAGTTTCGAAACTACTGATCGGATTAGAATGAAATTTTGCACCTAGGTGAGGAATAATGTATTCAAACTACGTGCAAAATTTTGTCCAGATCGCATCACCAAGACCATACATACCGTAGAAAATTCTAGCGAGTTATCGAAAAAAAATTGGTCAGCTGAAGACATGAAGTCTGGAGTTTCGCCTAATTTTCAGAATTTGTTTGACAGCTGTCAAAAATTCCTTCAATTGATTTCTAAAACTGGAAAATGCGAATCTACCTACAAGGTGGATGTACGAGCGCTCAAAAGCTCCTGCCTTCACGGCAGTGCTTTTCGCAATTTTTTCAATTGGTTTTTATAACTGGAAAATGCGAATCTCCCTACAAGGTTGATGAACGAGCGCTCAAAAGCTCCTGACTTCACGGCAGTGCTTTTTAAAATGTCTAACTTGAAATTTATCGCTTTCTGTGGGAGTAGCATTGTGGATATTCAATTAATATCTACAAATTGTTATCACTGGTATCTTCGAGTTTCTGTGAACAAAGCAATGTTTCGAAATTGAGGAATGGAAAGAACTTTCAATGTGCAATTTGACACTTCACGATAGTGCCAAGTTATGTGATGAGTTCGCTGGGAATGAACAGCTTCACAGATATGTACAATCCCCAACAGTTGAAGAACTCGTGCAGAAACTGAACGAAAGCACGGAGGCAAAGATGAGAAAAAACAGAGTTTTATAAAAGATTTCATTTCAGTCGGTTTCTTCTTCTTAGGTGTTGGTCATATCAACACACTTTTAATGAAATGAAATAAGAAACCTGAATCGAGCGAGACATGGTAGAGAGTAGTACAAGACCTATTCAAATGAGTAGCTTTATCTAGTGTATAATATCAATTTTCATCATTTTCAATATCCGATTGGTAATAACCAAACGGATATCTGTGATATTAAACAAACTGCTGGTCAGTTTCATTCATTATATAATTCCTTAACTCTGGAGTATTGCTCCGCCGGAATTTTCAAGACATGGATTTTAATTTTAGAATCTCTTGAAATTCTTCCCTTCTGAACGAATTTTCTTCGGAGCATATGTTCGCAGTTTTCCCCGGAGAAGACATATTATACATCTAGTATTCGGGTGAGTTGAATCAATTCTCAAAAAAATATTCAATTTTCACAAAGCAGTTGGCAAATCTTCCACATAAGGGGTAAAGTAACACATTTCGTAACAGATTTACAGAATACATAATGCAAACAGGAGCCGAATCATTTTAGTGTGAAAGTACGGTATCCTGGATTCTGAAAACTTTTCACCCCTAAATCCGACGACTTGAATGCATAACAAATAAAGCAGTGGATGTACTTCAATCGGTAAACCGAAGCATTGATGCGGGTTGCCACTCCAAACGTGCCCAAATGTCGAATTCATCTTGTTAGAAATAACGACATCCTCGCGTCTACTCAAAAGGGGAGAGGTCGAGAAGAATTGCACTTCAAATTTCACTATTAAGATAATTGAACTTGACGAAAAGAATATAATTTTTCTAGAAATGAGTTCCTAACAAAATATGAGATATATGAATTCCTTGAGAGGAGAACGAAATAACAAGTGATTATTTTTGTTCAACAGGTTCTCCATTTTCGCTAGTCAAGCTTAGTAAAATTAACATTATTTTTTATTTCCTTTGAACTGCTTCGTATGTCCTGTGCGTAAACAATTTTCACATATATTTAAGGCCTTGACCTTTTTTCGAATATTGAAATAATCTTCTCTATGCAAGGTTTTTGAGCGCTCGTTCTTATTACACGAGGGCTATATAATTTCGTCACGATGTCTGTATTTTCCGAATTTTGAGCCGAAATTGGTCTCAAGCGACAAGGTTCGACTCACTGATGACGAATCCGTCGAAATATTCGAGTCTGTCCGGCCGTACGTCCCTCTGCAAGCACGATCATTTCCGAACGAAAGAACCTAGAGAGTTTTCAAGGTAGGTTCGAATCTCGAATAATGCGGTTGTGTTGGGCAAAATTCGACCAAGGCTTACTTCGAAACAACTGATTCGGTTGAGATGGAATTTTGCACTCAGATGGAGAATGAGTTGCATGCAAAATTTTGCCAAGGTCGCATGACCAGAACCATAGCAATCATAGAAAATTTTTACATTCGAACGGAAAGGCCTAGGGACTTGAATTTTTCACCATAGGTGTGGATGTCGAAAGTCGCGGTCACGTTTATCAATGATCGAAATTAGACCAGGGGTTCCGTTAATATGGTCGTTTGAAATTAAGTTTTCTTGATAATTTCAAAACTACGATCGTGACGAAATTTTGTATTTTAATGGATAATGATATATTCGAGCTACAATTTTTTCAGATTGCATGACCAGAACCAACTTTCAAACGGAAAGGCCTAGGGACTTGAAATTTTCAGGTGTGGATCTTGAATGTTGCTGTCACGGATATCCTTAGGTTATCCACGGTTATCCAAAATTAGACTAGGGCAGTTCAAAATAATTTTTCCTGATAATTTCGAAACTACTGATTGGATTGGAATGAAACTTTTCAAATAGTGCGAAATTTTGTTCAGATCGTATCACCGAGACCATAGATACCGGAGAAAATTCTAGCGAATCAACGAAAATAAAATGTGTCACCTAAAGCACTGACATGAAGTTTGACGTTTCACCTTAGTTTGAATTTTTTTTGACAGCTGTCAAAATTGTTTCGATTGATTTCTGAAACAGGAGAATGCGAATCTACCTAGAAGGTGGATGAACGAGCGCTCAAAAGCTCCTGACTTCACGACAGTGTTTTTCAAATTTTTTCATGTAAGCCCTATATCTAGTTTATCTCCTTAGGTTGGAATTAATTTCAAGTCTCCGCTTCTGTAGTTGAATAGCTTGACTCTTTTTGCTATTTATCTGAATTTTTCATGTAATGAACAATTCTTCTAAATCTTCTAGCGGTTCTAGGGCTTCTTGCAGACTTCGGTGTATGACATCTGGTCGTCGATGTCTGAATGCTATTCCCGTGTCGTCTGCATAAAGGGCTAGCAGATTTCTTGGGTTTTTAGGAATATCGTAGATGTTGTAGAGTAGAGGTCCCAGAACTGATCCTTTGGGAATTCCTACTTCCTACTTGTCTGGTGGAAGATGATGTTTCGTCTATTTTGACAATAAAATTCCTGTTCTTCAGGTAGTTTCTTATTATCTTACAGGTTTTGGTAGTGAAGCCTGCCATCATCATCTTGTAGGCAAGTTCCTCTAACTCGGTCGAAGGCTCCCTTGACATCTAATAGCACTAATCCTGCGGCTTGTTTAATATGAAATTCTTTAGTGACATATTCAGTGATCCTTAACAGTTGAAGTTCTGTGCAATAATTTCTTCTCAATCCAAATTGTTCCGGTGGTATCGAATTCAGCGCTTCTGTTTCTTCATTGAGTCTTTCTGCAATGACTCTCTCATCAATCTTTCCAAGTGCTGACAGTAGACCTATTGGCCTGTATATTTGTGGGAATTTTCTATCTTTTCCTGACTCATTGAACAGAATCACTTCTGTTGTTCTCTTTTTGGATTGTATTCTGTTCTCATCACTGCGTTTGATATATTGATTGCGCTGCTATTCATTTTCTGGTTGTTTCCGTAACATAAAGTTTGGTACTTTTTCTTTCTCCGGGGCCTTCCTGTTTTTCAATTTCCCGACGATTTCTTCAATTTCTGTTGGTGTTGTTGGGGTTGGGATGGTATCGCCATCTGGAGGTTTTCAACATCAATTCTTCATTTCCTTCGACTTCTGAGTCTCCATTGCCCTCGTCTTCTCTGTAGTTGCTTCTGGATTATTTCACTGTTTTTTTGCTAGTCTATGAAGTCTTTTGTTGGAAGTTCTTTTGTTATCGGACCGCGCCCCAGTCTGAGTTCAATTGGGTTGTGCTCTGATGTGCCTCTTCTATAGTATCAAGTGTGAATTCTTGAGTAATATCTTTCATTATGACGATATCTGGTAGGCCATTGCTTCTCGGAATTTAGGTCGGAATATCGGGTGGAAACTATGGCATTTAGTTTTTCGGCAAACTTATCGAGCTTCTTTCCATTTCGGTTTTCGGTATGCTGTCATAGCGCCGATTATTCACACACGATCATTCACATGTGAGATTCCGTGAGGTGAACATATTCGAATTGCGCTCCGTAGTACAAGTACAGCAAGCATACAGTAGTTATGAATTTGGTTATTTTGTGCGTCATATACAAATAAAAAGTGCAGAAGACAAATTTCTGTGATATACTTCGAAATAGCATTATGAAGGGGAATTAGTGACCACTTTTCTGATTTTGGCTGGGAATATCAATTAAACTACGCAGGAAAAACAAAACCTGCATATGTAAACAGTGCGGAAGAGAAAATATCCTAAAGGCTACCACACACGATTGTATTCAGTTTGTAATGACGGGGGACAGAATTACTTCGAATACTAACGAGGACTTCACACTGAAGCAATTATACGAAGAAATAATCCGCAGCAAGGAGGAAGTGAAGAGCTCAATCGCAGCTACCGGAACACGATTAGTGCTGGAGATTCATTCCCTCAAGAAAAGAATCAACTGGAAAGATAAAATTTTACACTAACTGAAAAAATTTAAAGCGTTGATCGAATAAATAGAAAGAACAATGTAATCATCTTTGGTTTGAATACCCCGGAAGGTAAAGTTGCGCCCAAGATAATTTGGGATGAGTTGAATAAGTTGTTGGAGGTTGAATTGACTGAAACAGACATTAGTGACTGCTACAGATTGGGAAAAACTGGAAATTCCCCTATCAAGGTAGGGTTGATTTCAGCATCGAAGAAGAGAACCATATTTTCGAAAGCAAAACAATTGAAGGAAACACCTGTAAGCATTTCGAATGACCTGACCGAAATTCAACGAAATGAGTTCAAAATATTAAGAACAAACCTTCACCAAGCAAGAGCAAACTCATCGCTCGAATCATACATACGTGGTAACCGCCTAGTAGTTGGAACTAAGGAATATACGGTTGAAGACCTAAAAAACAACCAGCAACAAGGAAAATCTCATAGTGCTCCCCCAACACCATCAGCCCCTGAGAGTCTATCAGTCTCGAGGAAAAATCCACAAAACAAGAATCCAGAAGATACTGAGACGGAAGATACTAAAGAAAAAAGTGCTGCAACAGTGGTGACTCTATGTTCGACATCTCTAAACTTTCGAAAAACTCAGAGAATTCACAAATACCTTAAGAAGAAATCGCCACCCAAAAGAGAACCCAAGACAAGCAGGAAGTTGAGAACTGACCCTAAGTTATTTAATACAGTTTATTATTTGGTTTTGTTTCAGTTCATTTATCCATTTATTACAAGAAATCATCAATCCATATATAAGAGAATATCAAGAGGTTAAATATGACACAAAAATAATCGAGAATATCAACACAAACAAAGTCAATTTAAGATATCTCATGTGAACATTAGAAGTATCGCAAAAAAACCTTGATGAATCACTACTAGTATTAGAAACCCTTTCAGTTAAATTCGATATAATAGTGTTATCAGAAACATTTCAAATAATTAACATAGAAATTTTCAATATTACTGGATATCGAACAATTTATAACGAAGGTAAATTCAACAGAAATGACGGGGTTTTGGTTTACACGAGGGAAGATTTAGAGTTTACGTATAATTTAATACCTTTGGGTGAAAGCATGACAATAAATGTGAATGTAACTGGTGAAAATAATCTTACACTGACAGCTATTTATAGATCTCCCGATACATGTGTACTGTCATGGAAATCCAAAAGTGAAAAATAAATTCAAATTAGATCACCAAAATTCAAGAGTTTATTTCGAAACATCGTATAAATTATAGTTAAATGAATTTTTTAAGAGGCTTCAGAATAATTTAATTGTTACCATAGAAATCTATTGAATTATTAGAATCAAGCAAGCCAATTTTTTTTGACAATTGGGAAAAGTCCGTGTGAAAGAAACTTCTTGGAATAGCATTATTAAAATTGAGATTTGAAAACGAAAGATTATCGAAGATTTATGCAGCCTGACATCATGGAGTTGTTAATTTAGTGAGATTCAAATGGCTGTTAGTTGTTAAAAGCCTTCAAATTCGAGGTTCAAGGAGATACCGGAATCAAACTGCAGTATACTCATTGCCGACTTCACAGTTTAGAAGAAAACTGTGGGATAAAACTGCCCCAACAGCTCATTCCAGAAATATTAGTGGAACCCGAGGCAATACATCTTATAAAATCAATCACTAAATTCCAAGATATTTTCTACGAAACGGAGGAGAAATTTGAAGCTTGCATTTTGATGAACTATATTTAGAGTAAGCTGTTCACTGTGAATTTTTAATTCAGATATTGTTCAAAAGGAGTAATAATTTATAATTTATAAAATTATTAGAATATTGTTAGTGGTTCTTTCACAAAATTTAATATTATTAATATCAAAAATTGAACCGTAACAGTACATACGTTCAATGAAGAACTATATAATTATTGGGAGAGTAAGTGCCAGATTAATACACACATGCTACACATGTATAGATCATATATTCCTCAAAAAAGTCAATCTCGAAAACCGATTACATCACATTTAAGGATACGTACTGGAATATCCCATTGCTGATCATTTTTCAACGATACGTACTATCGATTTAGATTCTCAAGCTTTGCTACATAAAAACGAGAAAAAAAAGGTAAAAGAATATGTGAACTATGTAAAATTAAGAGAAGATTTACAAAATGAAACATGGTCACTGATGTATGAAAAAGAGAACGTGAATGACATGACCTGCTCTTTTATTGAAATTTTAAATGAACATATAAATAAAAACACACATTCCGTAAAGATAAAAAAAAAAGCGTCTCCTCGAAAAAAATGGATTAGTCCTGGTATGATAAAAGCAATCAACATAAGAAATGACTTCTATATGCAGTTAAAAAAAGATCCTAATAATACAATCGTAAAATCTAATTACAATAAATGTAAGAATGAAATTCGAAAATTTATAAATAGTTCAAAACAAGATTATATGGAGAAAATAGTGCAAAAAACTCAAAATAAATCTAAGGCTGTATGGAAAAGTATGGATTATTTATGCGGAAGTCCGAAAGATACAAAAATGGAAATCAAACATATAAAGTATGAAGGAGTTTATGACCAAGATGAGACAGAAATAGCTGATATATTTAATAAACATTTAAGTGGTATAGGAAAATTTTATGCTGATAGAATCGACCCACCTAAGGAGTATGAAGAAAGAGATACTTCTCAATTCTACTTATTTCGCATCGGCACTGTAGAAGTGCAGAATACCATATAGGTCAGCACAAATCCGGAAAGGCTGCTGGTCATGATACCATAAGATCTGAAACTTTGAAAGAGGTCAAAACGGAAAAATCGACACCTTTAGTTCATCTTATAAACAACTACTTTGGGAGGGGATGTTTTGCTGATAATTTGAAAACAGATATAATCAAGCCAGTATACAAAAGCGGAAACCGATCCGAAGTTATGAATTACAGACCCGTCTCTCTGATATCGAACCTGGCCAAGATAGTGGAAAAGGCTATGAAAACACGTATTATGGACTACCTAAAAAAATATAATATCATCGACGAAAAACAATACGGATTCATTGAGGGAAAATCAATAGAAGATGCCATAAGAGAGCTGACAGGGAAGCTGTACGAATGTCTGGATAAAACAATCCCTTCACTTTGTATATTTGTGGATTTGTGTAAGGCGTTTGATACAGTGTGCCATATTCGACTACTCCAAAAATTAAAAATTTACGGACCTCTAGTTCGATATACAAATTATTGAAGAGCTGTTTGTCAAATAGATGGCAGGTTGTGGAAATTGGAGACTCAAGGAGTCAAGAAGAAATAATAACATACGGAGTTCCACAAGGTACTGTAGGTTTTAGGTTCTGTTCTATTTCTCATTCACATAAATAGCCTACTCAAAGTGAAGCAGTCCGAAGATGCCATTTGCTTTGCTGATGATGCCGTTATCCAATACCGGGAAAAAACATGGGAAGAACTGAGAGTAAAAGTTCTAGTGAAATTTCCAGAAATAATAAATTGGTTCTAGCATAATAAGGTCACTTTGAATGAAGACAAGACTGAATATATGGTGTTCAGCTCTTATGCTTCGAGTCTTCCAGATCTAGGAGATCTTGTTTTGGATGGTGAAATCTGTATTTCTGAAACAAAACATATAAAGTATTTAGGAATAACATTTGATTCCCAAAAGAGATGGAACAAACATATACAAAATGTTGTGAACAAGCTGAGGGGTCTTCTTTTCAAGTTCAGGCACTTGAATAATCTGATATCAAAAAAATTTTTGAAAATTTTCTATCAAGCCTTGGTTGAGTCCCAGATCACCTACGGGGTAGTTGGATGGGGTGGTACTTATAATAACCACATCAAGCCTCTAGAGATAATCCAAAAGTGGTTATTAAAAATAGTCCATAAGAAAAACCGTAGCTTTCCAAGCCAGAGGTTGTTTGAGGAGTCAGGAGTACCAGATGTAAGGCAATTGTATGCTTTGAAAATTCTGTCTAACGTCATCTTGGGGAAGATACCTATCGCAACGTTAAAGCATGACTATACTACGAGAGGAAGATTTACTTACCCACTACCTATGTGTAACAAAGGTATAGGCCAAAGAAGCTTTGCATATCTTGCACCGAAAATTTTCAACATAATCCCTGATCAGCTGAAAAATATAACGAACATTAAGAAATTTAAGAGACGATTGAAGGCTTGGATGAACAGTGGAAATAGAGGAATAATACACAGATTAATAAATAATGATTGAACTTTAGAAAACATAATTCCGATTCTCATAAAATATTCAAGAAAGAAAAAAAGAAAAAATGTACTTACCGATTAGAGATAAGAAATGCCCAACGATAATACAATAATACCTGATGATGACAAGAAGTTATACTCAAATGCGACAAAAAACTATACCCGATGAAGACATTACCCGAACATTTTACCCTTACTTGGATGTCATGGTTTTTTTTCTTTTTTTTTATTTTTTTCTTTGCGGAAAATAAGAATACATATTATGTTTTGTTTTCCTCCAACGTTCATCCTCTTGAAATAGTATCAAGAGTTTTTTTTACTTTAGAGTCACATACAGGTTGTAATATAACTCACCCCTATGATGATGTTTAATGTTTATTTTTCGAGAAATAAACCAATTTATTATTATTATTATTATTATGATGTTCGGGTGGTTTCCTTCAACAACTTTCTCAGATCTTCTTCATTTAGAACATTTTGAGGTGGTTTGTAGGCTGAGGTAATTCTCAATACATCGTCAAAATGGTTTTCAAAGATTTCAATTTCTGGGTGGTGTGATCTGAAATCGTGGTATTAACACAATCTGCTCTATAATAAAGTATATTTGTTAATATATTATCAATACAGTTATGATGTTGAGGAGTTATTCTAGTGGGTTCCTTTATGGTAGGTTCCAAATCGAACGACCTCAAAATAGAAAGAAATTCATTTCTAGGACCATTATCCTCCATCTGCAACAGATCATTATTGAAGTCTCCGCCAATCATCAGTGTCTTATTCTCAACGAAAACATTCATCAGTACCAGCTTGGTCTTTACACTGCTATTACCAGAAGTATATCCCGTCCTATACAACATTTAGCTGCACCACATTCGAACTCATTAGAAATTGATAGAGCGTTGATATCATTGCGTTTCTTATACTTAATTCCTTGTTTCAATATAGATGGCTGCTCCCCCATGCTTACCCTTTTCACTACAGATGGATGAAATTAGTTTCAAATTGTGAATATTAGAATCCAGTTCTTCCTCAGATTTCCAGTGCTCTGTTAAACATAGTATCCCACAGTTCTTTTGGGATTGTAGGAAATGTTGAAGTCTTATTACTATTGACTGAGTTACTCAAGCACTGTATATTTTGATGAATTAAACAGTGCTGAAAGTTTCTTATAAAAAATTATGCAGTTCTTCCTGTAAACTTCAAAGTTGAACCTTTTTCTACCCGAATTTCGAGGCCAAAATTCCGTATCATAAAGTTGATCCTTTTTGTGAATGGGAACGGACCTCAACTATGAAACTTTTCAGATCGCCTCTTGTTCTCTGAAATAATAGTTCCTTAAATTCAACATTCTCTTCATCAAAGCCAGGTTTTGATCTTATGAACTGCATAATGTTGTCCTCCTTTACATGTGGATTTACTCTCCTGATAAAAACCACGCTTCTCTTTCCTTTGTCGTGAAATTATTGTCACCCGTTCCTGTGCCCAATCTTCTTGTGCTATCACCATTTCTCTTTACTACTGTTGTCCACTGGTCTTGCTATTCATTTCTGTATCCATCATTTTTGAGCGCTCGTACAACTTACACGAGGGCTATATCATTTCGTCACGATGTCTGTATTTTTCGAATTTTGAGCCGAAAATGGTCTCAATCGACTATGTTCGACTCACTGATGACGAATCCGTCGAAAAATTCGAGTCTGTCCGTCCGGCCGTCCGTCCGGCCGGCCGTAAGCACGATAACTGTCGAACGGATCAACCTAGAGACTTGAAATTTTCAGTGTGGGTTCAGTTCCCGAATGCCTCGGTTAAGTTCGTTAATGGGCCAAATTCCACCAGGGGTTCCGTAAATATGGCCGTTCAAAGTTTTGTCCCCCTGATTACTTGAAAACTACAGATTCGATCAAGATGAAATTTGGCACTCAAATGGAGAATGAGGTGTTTAAGGTATATGTGGAATTTTGTCCAGATCGCATGACCAGAACCATAGAAACCATAGAAAATTGTAACTTTTGAACGGAAAGGCCTAAGGACTTGAAATTTTCAGGATAGGTGTGGATCTCGAATGTCGTGATCACGTTTATCTATGAGCAAAATTATACAAGGGGTTCCGTAAATATGGTAGTTTGAAATTTAGTTTTCTTGATAATTTCGGAACTACAGATTCGATCGTGACGAAATTTTGTATACTTATGGAGAATGATATATTCAAGCTACATTTCTCCAGATCACATGACCAGAACCATAGAAACCATAGAAAATCATAACTTTCGATCGGAAAGGCCTAGGGACTTGAAATTTTCAGGATAGGTGTGGATCTCGATTGTCGTGATCACTTTCATCTATGAGCGAAATTATACTAGGGGTTCCGTAAATACGGTCATTTGAAATTTTGGTTTCTCGATAATTTCGAAACTACGGATTCGATCGAGATGAAATTTTGTATTTTAATCGAGAATGATATATTAAAACAATATTTTGTCCAGATCTCATGACCAGAACCATAGAAAATTGTAACTTTCGAACGGAAAGGCCAAGGATCTTGAAATTCCCAGGGTGGGTTTGGATCGCGAATATCGCAGCAAAATTAAACTAGGGGTTCCGTAAATATGGCCGTTCAAAATATTTTTTTGCTGATAGTTCCGAGAATACTGAGCGGATTGGGATGAAATTTTGCACTTTGCTGAGTAATAATGTATTCAAACTACGTGCAAAATTTTGTCCGGATCGCACCACCAAGACCATAGATACCGTAGAAAATTATAGTGAATTATCGAAAAAAATTGATCAGCTGAAGCACTGACATGAAGTCTGGAGTTTCGCCTAAGTTTCAGAATTTTTCTGACAGCTGTCGAAAATTCCTTCAATTAATTTCTGAAACTGGAAAATGCGAATCTACCTACAAGGTGCATGTACGAGAGCTCAAAAGCTCCTGCCTTCACGGCAGTGCTTTTCATAATTTTTATTTTATAAACGAACCTTGTTTATTTTTTTGTAACTGTAGGATTTGCTTTCTTATCAGCGTTTTGATTACCTTGACAAGTTTGTAGAAATTCAATTTTTTCGAGTAACAATTTGTTAATTACCAATGAGATTCGGTTCTTCTCCTTGTGTTCATGTAATAATTCTTTCAGATAGGCATTTTCGATACTTAGCACCTTAAGCTGTACGTCCTCGATTCCAGCATTTTGACTTCTTTCACCCTTGGAATCGTGTTTCCGTTTTGTCGACTTCAATGACGCTGCCTCTATGAAAAATCATGAATGAAATGTTTCAAAACACTTTACGCACTTAACTAACTCAGTCACGACATCTTTGCCACAATATGAGCAATAAGAAATAACTTTTCCGGAGCGCTGTTCAACCACGTCTTCATCGTCCGCCATCTTGCAATTATATGATTTTATAGATTATACAGGGAGCTACTCTGAAAAGGGCCAAACTTCAGAAAAAGAACATACATGAGATTTGCAACAAAAAATGTCATATCACACATGGTCGAAATGTTGACGGTCATTCTTCAATTCAACATTTCTTGATTTCACGGAATATTTCAAGTTTTTCCATAAAATCAATCATTCGTCAGTAAGCCTCATCAAAGTTCACCACATATCTGGAAACAGCATTGAATTTGCTACAAGATACGAATTCCTGTGTGCCAAAAAATTCTTATTGCGGGCGTGGTAAGGAGATGAATATCACGATTCTGAAGTAAATGAAACCAGTCATAATTTTCCAATGGTTTTCTTGATGCAAAATCATGAATTATGGACATATTTTCTTTCCAGTAAAAATACCCCATTTAGTAGGCTTTCGAATGAAATATCAACTTTCGTGCTTGGTGCTTGTCTTCTGCCCTAATATCATGGCTTACAAGATAACAACGAAAAAGTCGAATTATTCCAAACCTAAATTTGCTCTATTTTGAAGCTCTTTATGATTGAATATTGGAGTAATTCTCATGGAAATCATGAACTCATCTGCTCAAAAGAATGCACAGTTCACAACGTTCCTGATGCAGTTCTGCACAACAAAAATTTATTCTTTCGATTAGATTATCTCGAGTCTGAACGCGAATTCGATGAACTTTTTCTTTCAAGGTGTTTCAGACATACATATCCAAAGGCATATGGCCAAGGCTCCTTGATGGCCATCTTACTGGACCATACCTTCCAATCCATTGCACCCAAAAATATTCATTCATTACCTAAGTCCCGTACATTCCGGCTATTCTGAGCTGGGCAGCCATCCATTCGAAACCAGATATTTTGTCTGTTAGCCAGGGAAATTTCATGCAATATTTCCGTTAAGCTACCCTCGATTGATGTAATGAATTCTTCAGCATTGAGGCGATCTGGAAGTATTATTGGTCCGAAAAGTTCACCTGTCATGACTCCCAACGCCGGAATTTGCAGGACTTGATGAATGAATATTTAGGGATGCAATGCATTGGGAGGTACGGCCCTGTAAGATGGCCACCAAGTAGCCCCGACCTCACGCCTTCGGAATTTTATGTCTGGAACACCTTGGAAGAAAAAGTATATCAAATTCGCGACTCGAGAGGATCTGATCGAAAGAATAAATTTGTGTTGTGCAGAAATGAGTCAGAAACGTTGTGAACTCCGCAGGGTGGTCTGTATTTATAAAATTTGGTTTATTGTTTCGAAGTATTTCGAATCAACAGATGAATTCACGATTTCCATGAAAAATGCTTCGATATTCAATCATAAAGAGCTTTAAAATAGAGCAAATTTGGGTTTGGAATATTTCGAGTTTTTCGTTGTTATCCTGTTAGCCGTTAACGACGATTCCAGTGTAAGAGAGAAGGATGAATTCTACGAACAACTCTCGTATGAAATATCAAAAATAGGAACCTCCAGAGATGTTATTCTGTTGGGTGATTTCAATGCCAGAACGGGATCAAAACAGCAGGATAAAATAATAGGTCAATTCGGAGAGGACACAGTAAATGACAACGGAAGCAGACTTATAGATATTTGTGAACATAACAGCCTCAAAATACTGAATGGATTCTTTCAACACCGCTCAATTCACAAGTTCACCTGGGTCCAACATACAAGAAATTTGAAATCAATCATAGATTATGTTATCATACGACAGCCAACCCGCATGGTCGTCCAAGACGTACGAGCCTACAGAGGAGTAACATGTGGAAGCGACCATTACCTCGTCAAAGCGAAAATTACCCCCTTCGGTATTCAAAGCAGTCAAAAAACTTATACCGAAGACAACGGACAGGAAATCACGGAGAACAAAAAATATAACCTCGAGAGCTTTGACCAAGAGAGTGTTAGAAAACTATACCAATCCAGATTAAACGCCAAACTCACCCAACAATATTTTGAGACCACGGAACAACAATATAATTACATAAAAGAATGTCTAACAGGTGCAGCGTTAGAGGCTTTGGGAGAACAAGAGAGAAGGATCAGAAGGAAACCGTATTGGTGGGACGAAGAGATCGAGGAAATAATCAGAGCTAAAAAGGAAAAATTTAACATATACCTCAGTACGAAAACAGAACAATGCAGAAAGGAATACAGATCAGCCCAGAAACAAGTGCATAGAGCAATAGCAGCGAAGAAAAACAAAAGCTGGGAAAGAACCTGTGCTAAAATCAATTCATATATAGGAGGTACAAAGAGCACAGAGAGCTGGAGAACATTGAGAGCTCTTCGGCAGAACAAGAAGGGAGACATTGTCTCATCAATTTCTTTACAGAAGTGGGACGAACATTTCAGAGAACTCTTGACGGAAGACAGGGCAGAGTACAACCAACCGTATGAGAATGATCACCTTACAACTACTGGATCCCCCATAAGAGTCATTAAAGAGCAAGTCGGGAGGATATGCCGCGGACTGAAAAATAGAAAGTCCCCGGGCCCAGGTAATATACCCCCAGAACTACTCAAAAATGGTACAGACAAATTGTTCGAATGTATTGCTGACCTGTTTGAAAAATGTCTCAATGGAGAAAGCGTCCCTGAGGAATGGAGATCCTCCTACTTAACAACAATCCATAAAAAGGGTAATAAGGAAATCTGTGATAACTTTCGAGGTATCGCTGTGCTGAGTAGTATTTCCAGAGTATACGGAAAACTTTTAATGGAAAAGATCGAAGGGGAGTTCTCTGACATGGAAGCTGAAGAACAGGCCGGTTTTAGGGCCGGTAGATCGACAATCGACCATCTGTTCACTCTTACGCAAGTAATAGAGAAGAAAAGAGCGCTAAACCAGGAAATACATCTACTCTACGTGGACCTCAAAAAAGCGTATGACAGCGTACCCCAACAAAAACTGTGGGAAGCCCTTGAAAGAACTAATATAAGTTTAACCCTCATCAAGGCGGTCAAGGATTTATACAAAGACAATAAAAGTCAAGTAAAAAGAGGAAAAATGGTTTCAACTGGATTCTGCGTGAGCAAGGGGCTGAAGCAGGGCTGCTGTCTTTCACCTTCTCTGTTTAAAATCTATCTAGAACAGGCTCTCAGGATATGGAAAAGAAAATGTCGGGGCATGGGTATACCATTAAGTGAGACAATTCTCTACACTCTGTGTTTTGCCGACGATCAGGTGGTCTTGGCCCAAGAATACGAAGATCTAGAGTACATGACACGGAAACTTATAGAGGAGTACGACAAATGGGGCCTAGAAGTAAACATCAGTAAGACAGAGTATATGTGTATTGGCGGAGAACAACAGGATTTGATACTGGAACGGCAGGTTATAAAGAAATGTAGCAAATACAAGTATCTTGGAGTACAGATCAGAAACGACGGAAGTATGGATGAGGAGATAAAACACCGAAACAACCTAGGAAGAACAGCAATCAGGCAACTAAATGGAATACTATGGGATAAATCAATTTCAAAAAACAACAAGCACAGAGTGTACGATTCCATAGTCAAAACTATATCATCCTACGGTAGTGAAATATGGCCATTAAAACAGAAGGCTCTCCGCTCACTCGAAGCTATGGAAATGGATTATTGGAGAAGAGCGGCGGGTAAGAGTAGATTAGACAAAGTGAGGAATGAAAGAATTCTTGAGATAATGAAAGTTGAACATCGAATTACTGACGACATCAGAGAAAAACAACTGAGGTGGTACGGACACGTCCAGAGAATGGGAAACGATAGACTGCCGAAGCAGGTCCTCGAGTGGATGCCACATGGAAAAAGAAAAAGGGGAAGACCTAAATTGACTTGGAGAGAGGGAATAACTAAGGACATGAGATCGAGGGGGATAGAGGATAACCTATGGGAGGACCGAGACAAATGGAGGCTGGAAATCAGAAGACGTCGAAGAACGTTGTGAACTGATCAATATATATATCCTGTTAGCCATGATATTAGGGCAGATGATAAGCAGCAAGCACAAAATTTGATATGTCATTCGGAAGCACACTAAATGAGGTATTTTTTGCAGAAAAGAAAACATGTCCATAATTAATGATTTTCCATCGGTGAAACCATAAGAAAATTATGACTGTTTTTGTTCACTTCAGAATCGTGATATTAATCTCCTTACCACGCCGGCAATAGAAAATGTTTCAGCACACAGAAATTCTTATCTTGTAGCAAATTCATTGCTGTTCCCAGATATGTGGTCCACTTTGATGGGACTACAAGGATATCCGAAGTATAATTGATTTCATGGAAAAACTTGAAATATTTCCTGAAATCAAGAAATGTTAAACTGGAGAATAACCATCAATATTTCGACAATGTGTTATATGACTTTTTTTGTTGCAAATCTCATGTATGATCTCCCACTGAGGTTTGGCCCTTTTGAAAGAAGACACCCTGTATATCTAGTTGGATTTCATTCGCCACAAATTCAAATTCATAATTCCTTCCGCAATTTGTTGAAATCATCCAACTGATCCTACAGTGGACCATCCATAAGTGCTAATGGGATCTGAACTCACATAATAGTAATTCCTGATACCCTACCCAACTCGCCGTCATATAAGCATTCATTGTCGTAACCGTTTGCATTGTTGTCATGTAAATTGATTACCCTACTAATTATAACGAGGGAATGAATCATTACCGCATCTATCTTATTCTAAATTCATTACCAAAATTATCGACCGTTCAACGAATAATAGCATCATTATTTCCCCCACAATATAACGAAAAACGGAGAAATCATTGCATTGGAGTTGTTTTCACTTTTTCAAGTTTCATAATATTATATTGAAGGTAGTATCCACAACAGGGCATCTAGTCACTAGCGATAAGTAAATGGCGATACCGCATCGCTTTTGGAGAATAAATAAAAATAATAAATATCAACGAAGAAAGAAAAAATTACCTTCATAAATGAGTTCAATAGGCTGTACAGAAGTAAGTAAGTTGATTAAACGAGGTTCTTACAAATCCATACTGCAGTTAAAAATAATACTCAACTATTGAAACAATAAAAAGTTATTGGCGATTACAATATTTATCCAGATTATTGCGGAAAAGTTAAATATTTGGTTCGAACCTGAGAGACAAGTATCAGAGGAATTCATTATTATGATTTTTCTTGACTTTGTTCTTTGAACTGTTTGAATTACTAGAAAATATTTCATTCCAATCTTTATGGCGGCATGAATTGTTAAGCCTGCTTCACACACGCATGTAAGCCGGCCAACTTTGCTTGAACAGACTAAATTGAGAGACTTGCATGAGCTCGTGTAGCGGAAGTTGGAGCTAGAAGTTGGGCTTGTAGGTATTCGGACAAAGCCGGTTGCGTAGCCTCCATAGCCGACTTCGCTCGACATGCCAAGTTGGCCGACTTGCATGCGTGTGTGTAGCAGGCTATAAAGATAAGACACAGCCTGCTATCATACAAGCCATTTAGAAATATGGTTATTAACTGGTCTTACCTTCTCCAATTCTTGGAGAATATCCCCGGATTCTAGAAACGCGGGGAGCCGTTCGATAATAATTCTGAATTGGCTCTCCTCAGCCGGGAAAAGTGATAAGAGATCACCATTAATATTAACCATTTGGTGGCTTTTCACGAGTTCCTGATTGATTGATTGCAATTGAGTACAGTCTTCTGTTTCATCGAGGTTCGCACATACTAGTGCTGACTCGCCACAAAATCCTGCGGCATATAATCAGCAGCAAGGCCCCTGCAGTCGGCATATACTCTAAAGGCCGATTTACATCAGACGAGCGAATGCTCATTCTAACCCCACTCTATCAAATTCTTCTAGTTTAAACAGACGTGGAACATTCTTTCGGCATTCTATCAGTGTTCTAAAAGATTCTATAGATATAGAAAATTTTGAGAATGCTCGATCGCTTAATGTAAACGGCACTAGAGCGCATGATCAGTTCCTTAGAGCGTCCTTTCGTGTTCAAGGTAGGTTTAAACCAAACGAACAAAGAGCAAGAGCTAGCACAACAACATTCTTCGTTGATCTTTTAGTGTGAACGAAAGCTTGTTTTCAGAGTTTACACCAAAATATCTGCGAGCAAAAACGAGACAAAGAGCTAGAACACTAGAACGCTTTGAAGAGACCGCTCCGGGAAGCGAGCGCGTCTGAACACGAAAGAACGCTCTAAGGAACTGATCATGCGCTCTAGTGTCGTTTACATTAAGCGATCGAGCATTCTTAAAATGTTTTATAGAATCTTTTAGAACACTGATAGAATGACGAAAGAATGTTCCACGTCTGTTTAAACAAGAAGAATTTGATAGAGTGGGGCTAGAATGAGCATTAGCTCGTCTGATGTAAATCGGCCTAAAGACGCGCTCGCTTCCCGGAGCGGTCTCTTCAAAGCGTTCTAGTGTTCTAGCTCTTAGTTCTCGTTTTTGCTCGCAGATATTTTGGTGAAAACGCCGGAAACGAGCTTTCGTTCACACTAAAAGATCAACAAAGAATGTTCTTGTTCTAGCTCTTGCTCTTTGTTCGTTTGGTTTAAACCCACCTTAAGAGCATAACAAGCCTCACAAGGCCGATTTACATCAGAAGAGCAAATGCTTATTATATCCCCACCCTATCTTCTGGTGTAAACAGACGGGGAGCATTCTTTCGTCATTCTATTTGCGCTCGCAAAGATTCTATGGAATATTCTAATAATGCTTGTTCGCTTGATGTAAACGGCACTAGAGCGTATCAACAGTTGCTTTGAACGTTTTTACTTACACGAGGGCTATATCATTTCATCACGATGTCTGTATTTTTCGAATTTTGAGCCGAAAAAGGTCTCAAACGACTATGTTCGACTCACTGATGACGAATCCGTCGAAAAATTCGAGTCTGTCCGCCCGGCCGTCCGTATACACGATAACTCTCGAACGGAGTGTCCTAGAAACTTGAAATTTTCAGGGTAGGTTCGAATCTCAAATGCCGGTTGAGTTCGTCATTGGGCAAAATTCGCCCAGGGGTTCCGTAAATATGGCCGCTCGAAATTTTGTTTTTCTGATTACTTTGAATCTACTGATTTGATCGAGGTGAAATTTTGCACTCAGATGGAGAGTTACGTACTCAAGCTACATGCAAAATTTTGTCCAGCTCGCATGACCAGAACCATAGAAACCATAAAAAATTATAACTTTGTAATGGAAAGGCCTAGGAACTTGAAATTTTCAGGATAGGTGTGGATCTCGAATGTCGCGGTCGCGTTCATCAATGAGCAAAATTAGACTAGGGGTTCCATAAATATGGCCGTTTGAAATTCAGTTTTCTTGATAATTTCAAAACTACGGATTTGATCGTGACGAAATTTTGCAATTAAAGATCGCATGATCGTGACCATAGAAACAATAGAAAATAATAACTTTCGAACGGAAAGGCCTAGGGACTTGAAATTTCCAGGATAGGTTCAGATCGCGAATTTCGCGGTTACGCTCATCAATTAGCAAAATTAGACTAGGGGTTCCGTAAATATGGCCGTTTGAAGAGTTTGAGATACGACCCGTAATTTCTTCTCTATTTAAAGCTGTCAGTTAATAGGTATGTATCTGGCTTTGCCAGACTGTCTTTTTAGGGGAAGCACTAAAACAATCAGATACCAATTATTTATTAATTATTATTTTGGCTACGACTACGTATTATTTTACCCGCTACGCTACTGAGAGAGGACCGAGAGTACCTACCTAATCATTATCCGTTTCCGTGGCGACTGTCCGGACTGTCCCTTCTTCCAGCATCGTTCCTGGTTTATACCAACTTACTCTTTGTTTATGTTACCGGCCGTCCTGGCTGTGCTGGGGGGTGCGCGTTATAATGCCTTGACTCATATCAGGTACTTAAGTCTGCTATACTATTCTCCCCTCAGTAGCGGCTTAGAAAAATTTGTACAATTTTGTCCGCTACGATACAAAGTATCATCTAATTCTGTAAGTAGCATTGACAACCATAAAATAAAGAAAGTGAAAAATATGTATTAAAATTAGAACATGGAATTAGTCATTTGTAAAATTTATTGAATATCAAAAATATAAAAGATAAATCGAAATTTTGTGTAAAAGAAGTAAAAAAGTTTTAATGTCTTGAAATTTCGCAAGTTCGAATACAACTTGAATTGTATATTTTCACTCGCGAGTCACTAGCTCGCACAACTATAATACCTTACCGCACTTTTCACGATAGGTATTAAGTCGAAAATCGCACCACTCTGCCACTACTCGTCGTTTTCGTCGGGGTGGTAGCTAAATGGTTATTAACTGTTCCATTTGTGTTGTTGCTCGTTGCTGGAATATCATCCTTAATAATGTAGGCTGGTTTGAGTCGAAATATGGATATATTGACGTGCTTTCCCTTCAAACTTATTGTGAAGTACTTTTCGAATAGTTGGAGTACCTACCTTGAATGGACCTATGGGGACTCCAAAGGTTTCTTCACTCTATCTGTTCTCAAAAAGATGTGAGTACATGTACCTTAATCTTTATGAACATATACAGATCTGGAAGTGTTTTCTCTTGCGAGTGTAGGTTTCAACCCCAGCAAAACTGTAGGTAGAGATTCGGTCCAACTTGGGTTTTTATGTGCCCCGATTGCTGCTTTGAGTGTTCCGTGTAACCTTTCGATTTTACCATTAGATTGCGGATAGTAAGGTGTTGTATGTTTTAGAGACGTTCCACATAGTGCTGCTAAATTTTTGAAAAGTTCACTTTCAAATTGTCTGCCTTGATCGGTGACAATTGTAGCTGGAGTTCCAAATCGGGCGATCCAATTGCTATAAAATAATTTCGAGACCGTTTCTGCGTTCATATTGCACATGGGAATAACTTCCATCCACCCATTAATTTTGTCGATATATGTTGAGCAATAAATTTTGTCTCGGAGAGGTGGTAAGGGTTCAATAATGTCTATGTGTACTACATTAAATTTGTCATCAGCTTTTTCGAAATTGCCTAGTTTTGACTTCGTATGTCTCGTGACTTTATTTCGTTGGCAATTGATACAGGCTGTGCCCATTTTCGAATATCCCGTTTCATTCCTGACCAAAGGATTTTTGACGAAATTTCTTTGACACTGCTTTTGATACCTGAGTGTGCAAAATTGTGGAAATGTTTGAATATGTCAAATCTCAGTCAAATTTGTTTCCCAGAATCTATTTGATATTTTTTGGACTGACGTTTAGGATTCGAACGTAATTTTTCAAGTTCAGGATCATTTTGTTGCCTGCGATAGAAATTAATTATGCCTAAGAACGTGCGAAGTTCGTACGTGGTTTTTTGTAATCTCTGATCGCTTGCACTTTTTCTGGTAGTGGTTTCGATCCCCTTGCTGCGATTCTATGTCCTAAAAAATCTACTTCTTTTAATCCTATTATGGATTTGGACGTGTTTTCGATGTTCTTCCTTTGACGAAGAAGCGATCAAAATGTCATCTATATATGGAAAAATAAAATCCGATCCGTTGAAAATTTGATGCATAAATCTTTGAAATGTTGATCCTGCGTTGCATAAACCAAAACTCATGCAGTTAAATACGAAAAGGCCAAAAGGTGTAATAACAGCTGTTTTGCTTCCATCTTCCTCTGCTATGGGAATTTGGGAATATGCCTTAAATAAGTCGCTTTGGAAAATATGTTCGAATATTTGAGTATGTGATGAAAATCATCTATTCTTGGAATAGGATAACGATCTGGTAAAGTTTGTGCATTCAGTATTCTGTAATCTCCGCATGGTCTAATAGATCCATCATTTTGAGCGCTCGTACTAGTTAAACGAGGGCTATATCATTTCGTCACGATGTCTGTATTTTTCGAAGTTTGAGCCGAAAATGGTCTCAAACGACTATGTTCGACTCACTGATGACGAATCCGTCGAAAAACTCGAGTCTTCCCATCCGGCCGTCCGTCCGTATACAAGATAACTCCCGAACGGAATGTCCTAGGATCTTGAAATTTTCAGGGTAGGTTCGAATCTCAAATGCCGCGGTTAAGTTCGTTATTGGGAAAATTTGCCCAGGGGTTCCGTAAATATGGCCGTTTGAAATTTTGTTTTTCTGATTACTACGAAACTACTGATTCGATCGAAAAGAAATTTTGCACTCAGATGGAGAATTACGTGTTCAAGCAACATCCAGCTCGCATGACCCCATAGAAACCATAAAAAATTAAAACTTTGTAATGGAAAGGCCTAGGGACCTGAAATTTTTAGGATAGGTGGGGATCCCGAATGTTGCGGTCACGTTCAACGATGAGCAAAATTTGACTAGGGCTTCCGTAAATATGACCGTTTGAATTTCAGTTTTCTTTATAATTTCAAAACTTTGGATTTGATCATGACGAAATTTTGTATTTTTTTTTTTCATTATTTGAGAATGATATATTCGAGCTTCATTTTCTTTAGATTGCATGATCAGAACCATAGAAAACATAGAAAATCATAACTTTCGAACGGAAAGGCCTAGGGATTTTCAGAATAGGTTCGGATCGCGAATTTCGCGGTAAGGTTCATCAAAGAGCAAAATAAAACTAGGGGTTCCGTAAATATAGCCGTTCAAACTATTTTTCTCCTGATAATTTCGAAACTATTTATTGGATTGGAATGAAATTTCGCAGATATATGAAGAAAAATGTATTCACAAACTACGTGGGAAATTTTGTCTAGATCGCATTACCAAGACCATAGATACCGTAGAAAATTCTAGCGAATTATAGAAAAAAAAATTGGTCACCGAAAGCACTGAGTTGAAGTCTGGATTTTCGCCTTAGTTTCTTTGACAGCTGTCAAAATCTTTCCAATTGGTTTCTCAAACTGGAGAATGCGAATCTACCTACAAGGTGGTTGAACGAGCGCTCAGAAGCTCCTGACTTCACGGCAGTGCTTTTCTAAATTTTATTTCTATAAACATCAGAAAATTGAATCACCGAATTATATCGAATATATCAGAAAAACCCTTTTTTTGTGTATCAAAATGACCTTCAGTGTCTATTGTCAGTATAAAGAATGTCAATTATTATCATGAACTTCAATGGATGGAATCACAAAATTATATTGAATATATCAGAAAAACTCATTTTTTTTTATTCGAGCACAATAAACTTATTCAGGAACTGATATGGCACCATCAAAAATTGAGAAACATGAAGTCTAAATAATATATTTTTCAATAATTAATCTGACGGAAGGACATTTCAATATCAAATAAACTAGCGACAAAAATTTTCGATACCTAAACGATCGGAAAATGGTTTGCGACCAACCTCAGATGAAATGTAAAATGAAACACATTAGGAAAAAAAAAGTACTTACCCAAAAGGGAGAGAGACGAAGTCTCTGCGAATCACCACGGGCTGATACTGAAATAGGGTTGAAGGATAGGAAGCAAAAAATGAATCTCTTTCTAAACAGTTCCGGGGCTGTCACCTGGTTGATTGAAAAGCTAAGGGCACTTCACTTAAAGTTGCTCAATGTCACATTGAAAAGACGCATTGGTGCGATAAAATGCGGCGATGAAGATCAGACGATTCGGTTTCGCACGAAATGCGGCGATATCTAGCAGACGATTTGATTGTGCACGATAACATTCGCATGCGCAAGATGTCTAGTGAAGACGAACGCGAAGATCGCTCCTCAAAATCCGATGAAAAATCGAGGAATAAAAAATCTAAAGCCCCTAGAATTTGTTGATGTTGTGGCAGGAAGGTGTTCGAGTTTGTGTTCTGTTTGAAGTGCTGTGAAATAAACTGCTCCACATGAGTTAGGGATATTGACTTAAAGTGCAAAAAAATATAGTTAAAATAAGATTTTTGTGATGAAAATTCATATTAATATGATTTCAAGTTGCAAATTAATTTTAGCCTGTAGGTCTGCAGCGTATACAGGGTGGTTAAGTAAAATCGAGTGAAATAACGAAATTTTATTCCGAGAGAATTCAAGCATTTTAAGACCATCAATACAATGTATGGCCTCCATGGGCATCAATATCAGCTTGACATCTTCTTTGCATACTACACACGAGGTTGTTGAACATTTCTTGAGAAATTTGGTTCCATAAACGGGGCAGAAGCTCTCTCAGTACATTTAAGGATTCTGGGGTAGGTTGATGATTATCTAATCTTCTTTGGAGCATATCCCATGCATGTTCTATGCAATTCAAATCTGGTGAGTGCGGAGGTATTGGCAAATGTGGAAGACCAAGCTCCTCGCGCGCATTCTCAACTATGGCTGCACGGTGCGGTCTAGCGTTATCGTCTAGAAATTGAAGAGTTTCACCAATAGCAGCGTGAAAATTTGGAACAACATTGTCAATGACATGCTCCCTATAGTGTAAAGCGGCCATATTCCTAGGACAAATGTGTAGATCTGTGCGCCCGTTGAAACATATTCCGGCCCATACCATAACACTACCACCTCGGAATGGATGGACTTCTTGGACATAGCAACGATTATGGGGTATGCGTGGGATTGTCCATACCCTTATTCTTCGAGAATCTGAAAATCGTCCATATCTGGATTCATCAGTGAAAAGGACACTACGCCATTGATCGTTCCAATTGATATGTTGCCTTGCCCATTCCAGTCTTTGACGCTTATGGTCACGTGTTAATGGAACTCCTCTTGATGGACGTCTAGATCCTAGATTCACCTCTCTCAAACGTCGTCGGATGGTTTTGATGGAAACTTGGACCCCATCTACATTTTGAAGAGTGTTCCGTAGCATTCTACACGTAGATGTATGTTTTCTTCTCGCCGAAACGGTGATGAAACGATCCTGAGCAGGTGTTGTGTTTCGTCGCCCATCAAGCCTTGGTCTTTCCAATACGGAACCTGTCTCCCTGAACCTATTCCAAAGTCGAGAAATCACACTTTGGCCGACTTGGAGCCTTTCCGCTACAACAACCTGAGTAAGGCCACCCTGTAGCATTCCGATAGCCCTATTCAGCGTTCGTTAATTTACGTCTTGGCATTTTCAGAGAACTCGTTTCAAATCGAAGCCGTTGATAAACTGACTTCATTTCACAATAAGAAGATTCATGAAGCATATGCAAAGAACCAAACTTCAGAAAAAAGGCGACCAGATTGACGAAATGTCTCATACTGATTTTATTGATATTATCGATTCAAGTTGTTATTGAGTTTTGAATGATTTTACAGCGATTTTCTCGAAGATAACATACCTACTTTTGAAAACGATTGAAAACGATATCCTTAACTCTTGTGGAGCTGTATATTTCACCCAAAATGTCTTGAAAAGCATCGAGAAAAGAAGTCCTCATCATGCTTAAACGATACAGATAAAGTCGATCTTGAGCTCCAAGAAGATATTAACAGAAGTTATCTAATTGAAATCAGAGAACTCAGGATCAAGAATCAATTATTAGCGGATGTTGGAGTAACATAGATCAGACAGGTTTGACACAACAATCTGACATATCGACAAACATTCAATTAAACAAGGAAACAAACGAAAACAACGAACTGGAGAAAAATACAGGAATAAATAATGATAAATGGAAAATGGTTTCAAAAGAACGGAATGCGAGGAGGCTTACGGTATTGAAAGCCCCAAATAACATCATTGGAATAACCATGATTACAGGGATTCAAAGGAAACGATGGATTTACCTTGGAAAAATTGTGGGCAATGTATCTGAAGATGCCATCAAAGAATACCTGGGAAAGTGGACAGATACATCGGAGACAATTGAAGTAAAGAAACTGAACACTAAAGGAACTAACTCTGCTTTCAGTATTGGACTACCTACCGAAGAACTTCACAATGTTTTGAGTCACAAGCATTTCTGGCCTGCAGAAGTTATCAAAAGACCCTACAATTTTTCTCGAAGAGAGAAAGCAACGAGAAAACATAAAAACCAACTGTAAATCGCAACATATATATATTACTAGCAGACCCGGCCACGCCTTGCTGTGGCTAAAGTATACGTTGAATTACATTGTAGTGAAATATTCAATAAAGTGGAATTATTATTATTATTATTAGCCCTAACCTAGTTCTAACTTAAGCCGAACCTAACCCTATCTTAACCCTTTTTTTCGGGTTGTGAAAAGAAATCTGTTGTCAGATTCAACCACGGGTCGTGATTGAATCGGGGGATATCTCGATTTGGCTTGATGTTGTTGCTGGCTGATTGAAAAAAACACAACTTGGGGAATATCAGGACCACCGGAAAAGACATCCCGGTCCGTACTTCGATGATACCCGATGAATAGCGGTCCTCTCTCTTTCCTCCTCATGTCTCCTGTCACAAAGCCTTAAACAACTTCCAGTATCCTTCATGCGGTATCATTTTCTCTATTATATACTCAACTGGTAGTAAGCGGCCTATCTTTCCAACCAGTGCGTTCCTTTCCTCCGTCCATCTGATCTGAGGCAGTGCTTCGGGTCGTCTACAACGTGGCATGCATGAGAGATCATCCCATCCTATCCTCTTAGTAAAGGTACCATAATATCCATGCCCTGTCAAAAATTGAGTAAAATAGTACCCGGTCGTTTTATTCTCACATTGGATCCATTGCTTCAAATTGCTGATCAGCCTGCGCGTTCAAGCGGCATTTTGCCCTCCACCATCTGTTCTCTCCTGCCATATTCTCAGTGTCCTCCCACCTGCCATACGTCGATTGCCTGGTAGTGTTCCTCCTATGGTATAAAGGAAGCACCATTAGGTCAATTGGTGGGAAGCCAGCAATCACTTGGACAGCCTCCGCCGACACAGTTCTGTATGCCGAAGCTACCCTTATCTCTCAAGTTGGATCAAACTGCTCACAGTTCGCAAAATAAAATCAATCGCATAAATATTTGACAACCAATATATATGACAATTATTATTTATCACTGATTATTCTACATCCTGACAGTTACGAATTCTATGAACATTCTGTAGTATTTCCCAGTTCTCAAACAGTTTCAAATTTCTTCAGTTTTAGGAAAGACCCAGAAACTTGGCATCACCCCTCGCACGATATCGCTCTGGTCGACTGATCGGTGTAGTGGGGAAGCGATCTCCTGTCGTCGATTTGAGCCCCATGTTGCCGCGTGGATAATTATCAGTCTTTGTCATGAATGAAAAAAAAAAATTTGCAATAAGAAAATATTGCAACTATAAATTGAGATATAAACTATCCTATCTTGTAAGTTGGATCAAACTGCACACAGTGTGCAAAATTTGATTGAAATCGGTTCAGTATTTTAGGAGACCATTCAGGACAAACAACGTGACACGTAATTTTTATATATGAAGATAAGCTAGTGTATATGAATATACAATGTATCAGCACCTCCTTTAATGGACTACAAGAGTTTGTGGAACACACTTAGGTGGATTTCATTGCACTCACAGAACATTGCAGGACAGAGAGCAACTGAAACAGTATCTTATACCGGGTTATCAAACAGTGACTAAGTTTTCAAGAACTAAGAACAAACATGGAAGATGTGTTATTTATTCTAAAAGCAGTTTAACATGTAAGAATAGAACAGACTTGGTAGCTCTGAATATTGTCGGTGTTTTTGAATGTGCTGCCCTTGAGTTCATTTCCGAATCAGAGAAAGTCATAATTGTTTGTGTATATCGACCCAACACTCTACCCGCTGCTCAAACTGAAATATTTTTTGATTAATTTCATACTTTATTGGAATTACTCGATAAAGAAAAAAATTTCCAAATGGCAATAGTTGGTGATTTCAACATCAATTTGTTGGATGAAGAAAACAGATACACTTAAACACTCCAAGATCTAGTTTTGAGCTACAATTTGAGCATTGAGCATTGAAGTAAACGAACCAACCAGAATTGCCAAGCACTGAACAACCTGCTTAGACAATGTCTTTAGCAACTTTGAGAACTCCAGTGTATCCTTAAAGGAACCTCATTTATCTGATCACCTGGCTCTTACTCTCACCTTTGAATTACAGAAGACTAATAGCAAGTCTTGTCTCCGGAAGTAGGTATTCAACACGCAGATTTTCAGATTAGGCTATGAAGCAATTTATTGATTCCTATCATTGCTGAACCCCTTGCCTACATAATTCAGAATGGTTTGGTTGAGGAAATATATCCGGATGGATTAAAAACTGCCATTATGTGACCTATTCATAAAAATTACGAAAAGCACTGCCGTGGAGGCAGGAAGTTTTGAGCGCTCGTACATGCACCTTGTAGGTGGATTCGCATTTTCCAGTTTTAGAAATCAATTAAAGGAATTTTCGACAGCTGTCAAAAAAATTCTGAAACTGAAGCGAAACTCCAGACTTCATGTCAGTGCTTCAGCTGACTCTTTTTCGATCATTCGCTAGAATTTTTTACGGTATCTATGGTCTTGGCGATGCGATTTGGACAAAATTTCGCACGTAGTTTGAATACATTATTCTTCAGCTAGGTGTGAAATTTCATACCAATCAAATCAGTAGTTTCGAAATTATCAGGAACAAAATGTTTTGAACGGCCATGTTCACGGAACCCCTAGTCTAAATTTGCTCATTGATGAACGTGGCCGCGAAATTTGCGATCCAAACCTACCCTGAAATTGCAAGTTTTTAGGCCTGTCCCTTCGGAAGTTTCTATGGTTTCTATGGTTTTGGTGATGCGATCTGGACAAAATGTTGCTTTAATATATCATTCTCGATTAAAATACAAAATTTTATCTCGATCGAATCCGTAGTTTCGAAATTATCGAGAAAACAAAATTTCAAACGACCGTATTCACGGAATCCCTAGTCTAATTTCGCTCATTGATGAACATGCCCACGAAATTCGCAATCCGAACCTACCCTGAAAATTTCGAGTCCCTAGGCCTTTCCGTTCGAAAGTTATAATTTTCTATGGTTTCTATGGTCCTGATCATGCGATCTGGAAAAAATTTAGCTCGAATATATCATTCTCAATCTAAATACAAAATTTCATCATGATCAAATCCATAATTTTGAAATCATCAAAAAAACTGAATTTCAAACGGCCATATTCACGGAACCCCTAGTCTAATTTTGCTCATTGATACATGTGAACGCTAAATTCACGATCCACACCTATCCTGAAAATTTCAAGTCCCTAGGCCTTTCCACTAAAAAGTTATAATTTTCTATGGTTTCTATGGTTCTGGTCATGCGTGCTAGACAAATCTGCATGTAGCTTGAGTACGTGATTATCCATCTGAGTGCAAAATTTCACCTCGATCGAATCAGTAGTTTCGATGTAATCAGAAAAACAAAATTTCGAGCGGCCATATTTACGGAACCCCTGGAGAAATTTTGCCCAATAACGAACTTAACCGCGGCATTCGAGATTCGAACCTACCCTGAAAATTTCAGGTTTCTAGGGCATTCCGTTCGAGAGTTATCGTGTATACGGACGGCCGGCCGGACGGACGGACAGACTGGTCGAACTCTATCGATTGAGACCATTTTCAGCTCAAAATTCGAAAAATACAGACATTGTGACGAGACAAAATTTTGTATTTCAATGGAGAATGATATATTCAAGCTACATTTTGTTCAGATCGCATGACCAGAACGATAGAAACCATAGAAAATCATTACTTTCGAACGGAAAGGCCTAGGGACTTGAAATTTCCAGGGTAGGTTTGGATCGCGATTGTCGCAATCACGTTTATCAATGAACAAAATATATCAAGGCGTTCCGTAAATATGGCCGTTCCTAATCATTTCGAAGTGTACGAGAGCTCAAAAAGGGACCCGTTGATGACCTGAAGAATTATAGGCCTATTAGACTTCTTACTTCATTCTCTAAGGTCTTTGAGAAAATAATGACTGATCGTTTACTTAAATTTCTCCAAAAACATCGAATATTCAATAGCAGTCAACATGGGTATTTGAGGAATCGTGGAACAGCGATATTTGAGGCTACTCAAAATATTCTCAATAATATGGATAGTGGTGATATATCCCTTGGATTGTTTTTGGACCTTTCAAGGGCATTTGACTGTGTTTCTCATTCTGTATTATTGAAAAAGCTCTTTTTATATGGAATAAGGGATAAGCAACTCAATATATTCGAGTCATACCTGTCGAATACAGGTCAAATAGTGGCACGGCAACTTCCACTAGACAAGTTATCGCTGTTGATGTACCACGGTGTGTCCACTTCTCTTCATACTATATATCAATGACCTCCCATCAACTATGGATAACGACAACTTTTCCCCAACTGTAGATCGATCTGCTCAAAAGCAGCCTCTATATAATTTGATAAAATATGTTGATGACACTAGTATAGTTTTGAGGAGAGTGCAGCCAAGCTTTCGAGTGGCGTTGGTGAGTGGTGCAAAGTCAACAATCTCATTCTAATTGTGGAAAACACGGAATCGATCATGATTCGTAATGGCTATAGAAGTTTAGATTCATCCAAGATGAACAGAGATTTTCCCCTGAAGAGTATTTTTGAGTTCCTGGGAGTTCATTTGGTTGAAAATCTCAGACAGGAAAAACCAGGTGAATATGCTGAGAAAGAAGTTGTTAGCTGTAGTTCATTCCATCAACGTTATGGAACACCATGTTGGCGAGAATGTGCTTAAAACTATATATTTCGCTTAGTTTCAATCACTGATGGCCTATGGAATCATATTTTGGGGTAGAAGTCCATTTTCTAAAACGATTTCTTTTACAAAAAGCCGCATTAACATCTGTCAAAGGTATGAAATATAGACACACATGTAGAAAGGTATTCAAGGAAAATAACTGACGATGAAGGGCTTATATATTTTCAAATGCCTAGTATTCATAAAAAAATTTCAACACTATTTTGCGTCATGCAAACAACAGCACTAGACAAATGTTACTATACCACTATCCTCTTCACAAACAGGCACTTATGCAAACACATCCTAACTATATGTCTATCAAGCTCTACAATGCTTCACCAAGGAAGTTCCAACGGATTGAAAAACTAGAGAGTTTTAAGAAAGAAATTTTTAAGTTCATTCTTAACTGCGAGCCATATTCATTGATTGAATTCTTTGATTGCTGTTACAATTCTATAGAATAGTTGTTTTTGTTTTGACTTATTTCTATTTTGTTACATTATGTACATATTTGTGACAATTGTTGAAGTTAATAAATTTATTATTATTATTATTATTAATATTATAACTCGGAGATAATGGGGTTTTCTACAACGATACACGATCCGCTCGGTGACTTGCTAATTAATGGCTATTTTTGACAGTCAAGTCACTCGGTTGCGTTTTCTACCCGGAGGGAGTCGCTAGTGATCAGAACAGAAAACCACCCAACGACTTTGATTCAGGTAACCCAAAATTCACGACTTAACAATACCTGGAGAAAAACGTATCGTGAGGCTAGGCAAACTCAGCACTTCCTCTCATTTTCTAGTGTAAATGTTCCTATTTATCCTTCAAATCTATTTCACCGGCCAGAATGAGTGTTCATTCACAACACCAAAGTCGTCGGGGTGGAAATTTTGTTCCTAAAGATCTGAAAATATTAACAAAACGTATTATGAGGGTTGAGAATCGTTTGAAATCATTATTTCCCCTATTTCTTACTCCATTTCACTTCTTTGCATTGCGATATCATCAATTTAGATTGCACTCTAGAAGGAATGAGGAAATAATAATGCAATGTAATTGGAATACCGTTTGCAAATCACCAAAATTGAAGTGTATACGCATTCGTTATGCATTCGTTTCAGCTATCGGATCGGAAGATTCTTCGTTCACGTTTTTAGCAAAATTGTAAAATTTCAACTTGAGCCCTTTCTATCTACATGGAACAGCTAGAAAAATCTACTGATACGACACACATACGTGTCGTTATCTTTCAACTTACTATTACAAACATTCAATTGGATCGGATAGGTATTTTCTTGAATCATTGAGAAAAACTCTGTCGGGGACATGCTGACCTCGAACCACATCTTGAAATTGTCAGAACTCTTGGCCTATCATTTCGGGAGTGATCGTGTTTACGGCCGGCCGGCCGGACAGAATCTAATTTGATCTTGAATTATTTCGTTTTCATTCACAATGTAAGAACTGGATCATCTAAATATGGCATCCCGGACTTTTTGAGTTCTACAAGATTGTAGTTGATCATTTTTCTCTATCTCTTATGGTTGAGTCTAAGTCAGTCATGAAAGCCTGGAGGAATGGGTTCATTTACGAATTGTTCACGAATAATTGGTATTCTTCTCTCAACCCTTCATCATTTATGAACGAATTGCACACAAAAACTTTCTCGCATAAATTTTCTTCTCTAAATTGCTATCCCCTTCGGAATATGAGATCTATGAGATCAGACATTCATTATTACTTATACAGTAGTATAAACTGGAGTTCATCTCGATGAAGCCATGGTATTCCGAAACACGTGTTGTGGTTTTGATAAACTCTCAATTAGTGAAAATCGTAGACTTAGTTGATTAGTGAATACTCAGTTGAAGATACTCGCCGAACACCTGTAATAATACCAAGTACATGCATGATGTTCACTAATCATGTGATTCTCTGAACATTTGATAAATCCGCGCAATATAACAGCTAAAGCCAAACGCAGAGTACTCATTATAGTCTATTTGTTTACGCAAAGTACTCATTCTCTTTTATTCGTTTCCGCCAAGATTTTTCTGTAACGCCATCTTCTACGCAAAATTCCGGACACTAGACAGATCATGCGACACTCATATTAACGATTCCGGAGGTGAGGGAACAAAGCCTCACCGTGAAGGATTGGACCGACGAGGAACAATTCGAATTGCGATGAAAAAGTTCTGCAAGTTAAAAAATTTGCTTATTCGGAAAAATTCAGTTTCTTGAATAGTATGGTATTAAATTCAGAAAAGTATTTGCAAAGTTCGATCTTCAATTAGGTCACATCCTTGGCACCGAAAGCAGAAGAATTCTGTGATGAAAAATTGCCGAAATACTGTCGGAAGTTTCATAAGAAACATCAAATTGGGGATCAAGGTTAAAATACGATATCAAGTTAATTTAACGAACAACTATCGCAGACGGCTCGTAGCGTAGACATAAATGAAATTTCGTACAGCTGGGACAAATCGGCGACGTTGCTCCCCCGAAAATGGCCTTAGGTGATTCACGCGAGAAACCGAGGTTTTATCAGAGCGCCGTCTCTAGTCTCTACTTGATTTATTGACCCGCGATAAGATCTTACTAGTTATACTTCAGAGATGTGCCATCCACATCCGAAGCATTCTATAAATTACCCTACTATATCTACTTTCATGTTGGATGTTCAAATCTCATGTTGAAAATTCCTACTTTATCGAATTCAAGTTATGTAGAAAAGAAAGCGCAAGATAAACGAACATTTATAATATGTTAGTATATTTTCATTTATCCGAAAAAATTAACAAGATATTGTAGGGTTAGGGCAAGAACAGAAAACAATGACCTCTGATATATTTGGTGACGTTTCGGAGATTTCGTCTGCTTCTTCAGGCCAGAAGTCAAAAAGACATCACTTCTACAATTTTCAAACAATAACAAATAATTGTTAATGGTTTTAACATTCAGAATCGCAGCACTGAGGCCATTACAATTACATCTAAGTTTATATTATGTTAGCATTGGCAACATTGGTAGAATCTCAGACAGTCAGTCGAAGATGTAGAAGAGATCCGAGAGTAAAAGAGTTGTAGGAAACTGTATGTGGCTTGTGGTATTCAATAAAAGGAAAAGTATAAAAGTCTTTTGGATTACTTAAGCATTACATTGCAAACAATGGTTATGGGCCCAGTTCATGCTCCCTGAAACAATCCTGAAGACGACAAAAAGAACACAAAATGGTTGTGTGAGAAGAAGTTAGGTTAAACACGTGTACGAGAAGGAAATGCGAATTGAAAAATATGGAAGGCCGTTGAGAACTGACAATAAATACGGAATCGTTTCGTTCCAAGGTACAGGCTTTGACAATTATTGGAAATTTCGTTCAGACGAAAGAAGATTGGGAAAGAAGAATAATAGGACCGTAATGATAATTGTACAAAGTATTGCTGACTCTCATCTAGAGGTCATCTAGAATGTCAAGGACCGGAATAGTGCTAGTGATATATTAACAAAATTGGAGAGCATTTTTGCTAAGAAAGGTACTTGTTTTGAATTTCACTTATTGGAAGAATTGATCAAGTTGAAGTTCGACAAAAAGCATTCCGTTCAATACCATTCCTTCAGAATAAATAAAATATTCACAGAGTTAAAGAATTTAGGAAGTACATGAGAAAATGTAGTTGCAGCCATAATAACCAAGTCCGAAGACAACATAAAAATGGATATTGTAAAGATTCAGAAGATTGTAAAAGTTCTGGAAATCAAAATTAACAATGAACAATTCCAATCCCAATCACAACGTTACAGCATCTTTCGCAGCGAAAAATAAAATTTTGAGATGCTTCAAATGTAAGAATAAAGGTCATACTCTAAATGTATGTGGCCTCCAATGCTACTTATGCAAGAAGTTCGGACAAAAAGCAGCTCAATGTAGAAGTAATAATGATGATGGAAGGAAGTCAAGTAATTACACAAATTTGGAAAAAGAGAGAAGAATTATGGACCATCAACGAGGAAGTGAAGAATAAGCTGAGGAGTTAGCGTTCTGCTGAGTACCAACGGAGAAGATAAATTCAGAATGGTATGCTTATTCAGGTGCAACTCCTCATTACTCTAACAATAATGATGTGTTTGTGAGGTTGTGAGTAGGTGAATTTATAATGATCCTAAGATTATACAACTTGCTGAAAGAGGTTAAATCGAGGGTTAAATCAATGAAAGCGTTGAGTGAGGGAGATATTGAAGTTATTTCTGTTGTTCATGGTAGACATTACAGAATTACTATTGAATTAAGAGAGAATTGAATTTGTTGTCTATTTCGTTGATAGAAAAGTTAAGTTTTTTGAACCACCTATTTTAATGGATTGATGATTATATTTTTTTTTTAATCAGGGGGAATCTTCATTGACGAATTTTATTCGATAGATAGAACAGTGTGAGACTTCGTGTGAAGCACGACCTCTTCAAACTTAACCTAACCTGCTGTTTTAGATTCCGGGCATTTATTAATTAACCTTTTGACTCTTCTTGTTCGTATCTCTATCACGATCTTTGTCGTGTGATTATTGTTTTACCTATGAATGTGAGAGTCTCTTTTTCTGGATAATTTAAATTTAGATTACTCAATTTCTGTTTCTACGTAGTTGATCTCTGGGTCTTTTATGATAGGTGGGTATCCTTACAACATCTTCTGCGGGGTTGTAGTCAACTAGTCTTCCTAGCTCATCATTTGGATGTTTACTTGCTTTTTCAAATATCTTCTTGGCCTTTCTTTCAAGGAAATCTGTGACAGTTTCCCATTATAAGTCTCTGTGTATTTGTTGGTTTATTACTGACCACGGCATATTCATTGCTGCTCTGAGCAGTTTATTATCTGTTGCTTGAATCTTCTTTATATGGCTATTGGCTGCATGGCCCCATGCCGCCAAGCCATATGTTAATTGGGGTCTTGCAATTGACTTGATCATTCGTAGTTTCGTGCTTTGGTTTATTTGGCTTCATCTTCCTAGCAGTGAGTAAAGTCTACTCATTGCTGAGTTTGTTTTATTAATTGCATATTTTATATGGTTTTTCCATGTGAGCCCTTTATCTAGTTTTACTCCTAGATATTTGACTTCATTTTCCCATTTTATCACTTCTCCATCTATCCTTAGGTTGCTATGAATAAGAAGTCTTCGCTTCTGTAGTAGAAAAGCAGCCTTCTGTGTACGACATCTGGTCGTCGATGTCTGAAGGCTATTTCCGTGTGGTCTGCATAAAGGGCTAGCAGTTTTCTTGGGTTCTTAGGAATATTGTAGATATATATGTTTTAGAAAAGAGGTCCTAGAACTGATCCTTGGGGCACTCCTGCTTCTACTTGTCTGGTGGAAGATATGTGCCGTCTATTTTGACATAAAAATTCCTGTTACTCAGGAAGTTTCTCATTATCTTGCAAGTTTTGGTGGTGTAGCCTGCCATCATTATCTTGTAGGCAATCATATTTAGCCCTTCTGTTTCATCAAAATTGAACATAATTACTTCTGCTGTTTTCCATCTTTTCGGATAGTATTCTGTTCTTATCACTGAGTTCGCTATATTTGTTAGCGCTGCTTTTCCTTTTCCGGGCAATTGCCGTAACATGAAGTATTTAACCTCATCTTTCCCTGCAGGTTTCCTTTTTTTTCAATTCCTTGATGATTTCTTTAATTTCCGTTGGTGTTCTTGGGTTTGGGATGGTATCGCCTTCCGGAGATTCCAACATCAATTCTTCTTTACCTTCGACTTCTTCTTCTAAGTCTTCATTGTCATCGTCTTCTCTGTAGTTGATTATGGCTTCTCGTTGTGTTGCGTCGACTAGTGCTTCGGCTTTTTCAAGCTTTGAATAGGCCATTCCATTAGCTCAGTGTAGAGGGGGAATTTCGGTTTTCTCGCGTCGTAAGCACTGTGGAATTTCAGTAATTTTCTCCTGGAGTATTTCACTATACCCTCGCCAGTCTGTGAAGTCTTTCGTTCGAAGTTCTTCTCTTATAGGTCCACGTCCCAGTCTGTGTTGTGGTCTGATGTGCCTTCTTCTATAGTAGCAAGTGTGAAATCTTGGGTAATATCTTTCATTATAACGATATCTAATACGTCTGGTAGGCCATTACTTCTGGTCAGGTAGGTCGGAATATCAGGTCCCAACACTATGGCATTTGGTTTTTCGGCTTACTTCTCAAGCTTCTTCCCATTTTGGTTTTCAGTTCTGCTATACCATTCTCTTGATTTGCAGTTCATATCTCCAATAATGATGTTCGGGTAGTTTCCTTCCAGTATCTTCTTCTGTAAAATCATTTTGAGGTGGTTTGTAGGCTGACGTAATTTTCATTTGTCCTCGATTTGTATTAACTATAATCGAGACGGCTTCTATTTCCCCATTATTCAATACATCGTAAAAATAGTGGTCGATGTTCCTTTTGACTATTAGGGCTACGCCCCCTACTGTACAATTTCTGTCATCTTAATATATAAAACAAAGTCGGGTTTGTTCCAACACTTATAACTTGAGAACGGCAGGACCGATGTTCATGGTTTTTTCGTAACTGTCAAGAATATAGAATAATGTCAGTAATGAAAAATGATTGACAAATATATTGGTTGTCAAATATTTGTGCGATTGATTTCACTGAATGATTCAAGATTATTCCATAAATCCATTCGGTCAGTATATTATATAAATATTTACTTCGTGAAAGTGTTTGATCAATGTTGACTGATCAATGTGTTTTGAAGTGTGACTATTTATTATTAAAATAATGCCGTGACCAAGTAATTCTAATATACGGCGCCAGGATGGAGGAAAGAGTGCAATGTAATGTCTCTTGGATGATTTCGGCATAGGGACTTGGAAACTGACGGTAGCTTCGGTATACAGAACTGTGTCGGCGGAGGCTGTCAAAGTGATTACTGGCTTCTTACCAATTGACCTATTGGTGGCGGAAAGATGCTTCCTTTATATCATAGGAGGAGCACTACCGTATGGCAGGAAGGATGACACTGAGAAAATGGCAAGAGAGATGGGATGCATTTTTGACAAGGCATGGATCTTATGGCACCTTCACTAAGAGGATAGGACGGACACGGGATGATCTGTATCATGCCTTATCATAACCCAAAGCACATGTTCTGTCACCCCCTCAGATGGACGGAGGAAAGGAACGCATTGGTTGGAAAGAAAGGCCGCTTACCGCCAGTTGAAAATTTAATAGAGAAAATTATACAGCATGAATGATGCCGGAAGGTATTACGGCTTTGTGACAGAAGTCATGAGGAGAAGAAGAGGGAGGACCACTATGCATGGGGGATCATGGAAGTACGGACAGGAATGCCTTTTCCGGTGGTCCTCACTTTCCACCAAGTTGTGTTTTTTTTTAGTCGGCAGGCAACAACATCAAGTCGAACCGACATACCCCCACGACACAGGTCGTGGCTGAATCTAGCAGCAGATTTTTCTCCAAAACCCGAAAAATGAAAAGGTTTGTGTTAGGGAATGCGTTGGGTGGGGTAAGGTTTGGGTCACGAATGTCACGATAGGGTTAGGTTGGGGTTAGTCTTGGGTTTAGTTAGGGATATGTGAGGGTTAATAATAATATTAATTCCACTGTATTGAATGAAATTCAATTTCTTATTGATAGTCTCGTCTCTTGAATGGCTATAATATCCGGTTGTTTCTAGAATATTATTTCTTCTTTTTCAGATCTACGGGCTCGTAGACCGTTTGTGTTCCATGAGACTTCAGGTTGTTTTTATTTCCGTTAGTCACTAGCTCCATTAATTGGGTTTAGTGAGTTCACGGAACTTTTTGTCCATCTCTATTTCCAGGAATTTCATGAGCTTAGTCATGATATTCTTGGTGAAGGTATCTAGATCCTCGGTGGTTTCGGGTCCTTCATTGTTGGTCTCTTCTTTCTTCTTTTGGCTGCTCTTCTTGGATTTTCCATTTTTTGGGGCTTTTTTCTTCTGCCCTTGTTTGACAGGTGGAGTTTTCTTCTTCTTATCTTCTTCCTTTTGTTTTTATTGGGCAGTAGGCATCTTTTTCTCTTCTTGCTTTGGTTGCAGTCTTCTTTTTGGTCACCAGTTTCCACTCGCTACATCCTTTGCAGCTGGCTGGCTGCTTTTCCGCAGAGCGCACAGGTAGCATTTCTCTCGTTGTTTTCTCTGGTTAGCGTACAATCTTTATTATTGTGCGCTCCAGAGCATTTAACACACCTCCATGGGAATGGGCATTTACTATGCGCATGTCCATAACGCTGACATCTATAGCAATACTTTTATTCTTTGGCTTCACTACACAGTTTATGCCGTAGAGCTGTTTCACTTGAAATATGTTCTTGTTTTGGGTTTTCACAAAAAATAAGGGTATGGCTCGTTCTGTATTGTTGGATGTCATCCTTATGAAATCCGCGTCAATAATGCCTAGCTCGGCTAGGTCTTCGGTGATTATGGTAATATCTGCGTCTATTGGTAGATATCGTATCACCGCGTAGATTCTCTTTTCTTCTTCTCTTATTTGGAGCGTGTTAAATTATTTTCCCCTTGATTCGAGGAATTTCGTCATCTTCTTATGGGGATTGAGGTACAACACGAATGCCGTCCCTTCCTGTGGTCGATCTCTGGTATTTCATGCCTTTCGCGTTAATATCTCTCGAAATTTGAGTCCAGCCGGCAGTGCCTTTCAAGGTCACTGGTGGGACCCTTCATTTCTTCAGTTCAATTGGTATAGAGGCTCCAATTTATTTTGCGGGTGCAGTAGAAGCTTCTAATGGGCGTTTCACTTTTTGCAACGCTGCAGTATATGACATTTCCTTATCTGGTTCTCCTGCAGCGATAATATCCCTTCTGGATTTTCCTTTGGGGGTGCGGTGGTTGACACTCTCTCTTCTGTCCTAGAAAAGAAGGCATTTTCCACTATTTTAGTGCGTTTCCGCGGCTTCGAAGACTTCCCTCTTTTAAGGATTTTACCTCATCGGATAGAGTTATAAGACTCTCCGTCATAACTTTACAATAGTCCTTCTGTCCTTTTAAAATCCGCTCTTTGTCGGATTCATCATTAGCTTCTTCTACTTCAATATCCATATCGGATATTTCTTCAACCGACAAGTTTTCTGAGTCGGATTCTCTGTCCTCATTTGCAGAGTCGTATTCCGTCATTTTGTCAGAATGACTCAATAAACAACACTTGAACACCTATTTCACTTTTCACTGAATTCACTTTTGTCTCTTCAATGTGAAATAATCTGTGGAACCATCGATCTAAATCTGGACTCAACACAGTAATTTCTTCGATTCTTTTCACTTCTATACGAGGCTATCTAGAACTCATTAAGAAACGATTTGTTTTCACTACGGGGCAACATAAATAGACGATTAGTCTTCTATAACGGAGGGTCATACAGGTACAATATACGCTGTCGTTGTCTTTGACTAGAATACCTGCGTAATAAAATCTGTTAGTCTGCACTCCTCGAGAGGTCTATCGCTACCGAAAAGCTCCTTACTTCATGGCAGTGCTTTTTAAAATTTTTTGTTTCACGATGGTTCTCGTTCTTCATGCCGCAGCCAGTGGATCTTTCAGTGTCGGATCTACCTCATCCAATACAAATCCAGGCGAAGTATGGATTTGCTGGCTCACTCTTTCTGGGCGCTCATTATTTGGTCAATGTAGTTCCGAGATAAAGGTATTTCCATCCCATATTGTTTTTGTATTAATGTCAACATGACAATACTTTCGGTTCAAGTCCATGGAGGAGTTAATTTATCGTACATGAATGTTTCCTATTTTGACGACAAGATATAATATGAGCAAATCCTTTTGATACAACTTCATTTCTCCCGAAATTCATTCGACAATCATTTCCTTCGAAATTCAATCAACATTTATTTCTTTCAAGTTTCCTGAAAATCACTCCAAAATCGAGAATGTTTATCGAGGTTCGACCATATATTTGCTCATTTCGTGTCCATATTGTATCTTCCGAAGGGGCAATTCCACTTGTATAATTCGCTGATCCGGTCGAAAGCAGGTAAAAATTATTTCTCTTATTGGTTTTCTCTTCAGGAAACAATACATCATACTCGATTATATCGAAAGAATGAGAGAAAATTGTTTCTGGAATGGTTTCGTAGAATCGTCGGCTAAAAATCAATCTGTAGTAATATCTGAAGTTTATTACCTATACATCTGAGCCAAAACAGAACAAATTGTTTCGATTATATCTTAATCAGAAATTTATTTCTTCATTTTTGAAGCTGGATGTAGTTCCTCCATTTGATATAAATTTTCACAGATTACAGGAAATAGCTTGTGAATTTCATATGGAAGTATTAATGAGGGTGTGTATAATAATCGATATCTGGGCGACCGAATAAGGCTCAGTAATTTATGAGTGCTCGTTCTACTTACAAGAGGGCTATATCATTTCTTCACGATGTCTGTATTTTTAGAATTTTGAGCCGAAAATGGTCTCAATCGACAGAGTTCGACTTACTGAGGGTAGAATCCGTCAAAAAATTTCAAGTCTGTCTGTCCGTCCGGCCGTCCATGAATGAAAACCCTCGAACTGAACAACCAAGAGACTTGAAATTTTCAGTGTGGGTTCAATTCCCAAATGCCTTGGTTAAGTTCGTTAATTGGCAGAATTATTCTGTAAATATGGCCGTTCGAAATTTTGGTCTCCTGATTTCTTCGAAATGATTGGAATGAAATTTTGCACTCAAATGAAGAATGATGTATTCAAGCTACATTCTTTTCAGATCGCATGACCAGAACCATATAAACCGTAGAAAATCATAACCTTCGAAAGGAAAGACCAAGAGACTTGAAATTTTCAGGATAGCTGTGGATCTGGAATGTCGCGGTCAAGTTTATCGATGGTCAATATTAGACTACGGGTTCCGTGAATATGGTCGTTAGAAATTTAGTTTTCTTGATAATTTTGAAACTACAGGTTCGATCGTGATGAAATTTTGTATTTCAATTGAGAAAGACATATTCAAGCTAAATTTTTTCCAGATCGAATGACCAGAATTATAGAAAATCATAACTTACGAACGGAAAGGCCTAGAGACACTTTAAAATTTTTTTGACAGCTGTCAAACATTTTTTCAATTGGTTTCTAAAACTTGAAAATGCGCATCTACCTAAAAGGTGGATGAACGAGCTCTCGGAAGCTCCTGAATCCACGGCAGTGCTCTTCATCAGTTTGTTTGTTATGTAATTAAGTATTTGTCTTTCTGTAGTGACCCTGGTCACTCTGAATACATATAGGTGTGGATCTCGAATGTCGTGATCAAGTTTGTCTATGAGCAAAATTATACTAGGGGTTCCATGAATACGGTCGTTTGAAATTTTGTTTTCTCGAAAATTTCGAAACTACGGATTCGATCGGGATAAAATTTTGTATTTTAATCGAGAATGATATATTAAAGCAACATTTTGTCCAGATCGCATGACCAGAACCATAAAAACCATAGAAAATTATAACTTCCAAAGGAAAATGCCTAGAAACTTGAAATTTTCAGTAGGTAGGTAGGTTTCAGGTAGGTTTGTATCGCGAATTGCGCGGCCACGTTCATCAATGAGCAAATTTAGACTAGGTGTTCCGTAAATATGGTATTTTGTTCCTGATAATTTCGGAAGTACTGGTTGAATTGCAATGAAATTTCACACCTAGCTGAAGAATAATGTATTCAAACTACGTGCGAAATTTTGTCCAAATCGCATCACCAAGACCATAGATACCGTAGAAAATTCTAGCGAATTATTGAAAAAAAATTGATGAGCTGAAGCACTGACATGAAGTCTGAAGTTTCGCCTAAGTTTCAGAATTTTTTTGACAGCTGTCGGAAATTCCTTCAATTGTTTTCTAAAACTGGAAAATGCGAATCTACCTACAAGGTGGACATAAAAATTCCTGTTCCTCAGGTAGTTCTTATTATCCTCCAGGTTTTGGTAGTGTAGCCGGCCATCATAATTTTGTAGGCAAGTCTTTCGTGCCGAACTCGGTGGAGAGCTCTCTCGACATCTAATAAGACTAATCCTGTGGTTTGTTTATTCTGCAATCCTTCAGTGACATATTCAGTGTTCCTTAACAGTTTGAGTTTTATGGAATGATTTTTTCTGAATCCAAATTGTTCCGGTGGTATCAGATTCAGCGCTTCTGTTTCTTCATTGAGTCTTTTTGCAATGACTCTCCCAACTATTTTCCAAGTGCCGACAGTAGTCTAACGGCCTGCAGTTTTGTGTTTCTATTTTTTCCTGGCTTATTGAACACAATTACTTCTGCTGTTTTCCATATTTTTGGATGGTATTCTGTTCTCATCACTGTGTTGGGCATTTTCCGTGAAATGGAGTTGGTTACTTTGTCTTTTCCTGGAGCTTTCCTGTTCTTCAATTTGTTGATGATTTCTTTAATCTCCGTTGGTGTTGTTCGGTTTGGGATGGCCTTCCGGAAGTTTCAACATCAATTCTGCATTTCCGTTGACTTTTTCTTCTAAGTATTCTTTGTCATCGTCTTCTCTGTAGTTGATTCTGGCTTCTCCTTCTATTGCGTCGACCAGTGCTCCGGCTTTTTCCAGCTTTGAGTAGGTCATCCCATTTGCTCCGTGTAGATGAGGAACTTCGGTTTTCTCGCGCCGTAAGCATTTTTGCGTCTTCCATGTTCAGTGGTCAATGGTGTTCAGCTCTCTAACTCTCTGGTTCCATCTGAGCTGGTTTGTAGGCTGACGTAATTTTCATTTGTCCTCGATTTGTATTAACTATGTTGATGTTCCCTTTGACTATTAGGGCTACGTCTCCTCCTATACAATTTCTGTTTATTTCATGGTCGGGAAATGAAATCCTATTTCTGGTAAATAGTCTCGTCTTTTGTATGGCTATAATATTATTTCTCGGATATTATTTCTTTCATTTCAGATCTACGGGCTCGTAAACCGTTTGTGTTCCATAAGACTATCTTTAAGTTGTTTTCATTTCCGTTAGTCACAAGCTCCATTTATCGGGTTTAGTGAGTTTATGGAACATTTCGTCCATCTCTATTTCCAGGATTTTCATGAGCTTGCTCATGATATTCTAGGTATCTAGTGTTATGGAAATTGAAAAAGGGATCATATTTCTCCAAAGTTCCGAAAATTTAAAATGAAAAATAAATTCAAATAATGTCACTCAAAGTCAAGAACCTTCAAACATCTTAGTAAATTCAGTAAATTCAATTAATGTATAAATTATTGTAATATGATATTCTCAAAGAGGGTTCAGATTCTTCAAAAATAGGAAAAATGTGAATTTGTTCAGGGGATTCATTGTAAATAGTTTAGCTAAGTTAGTTATATTTAGATTATAGAAAAAACTATATCACGAATGTTACTATGGAAACGAGACTTGAGGGTAAATGTCAAGCGGAAAGATCGATAATTTTGGAAAAGTTGGCAGAAAGATTGGTTTTGTAAGAAAGAAGATATAATGAATGGTATTTGAAACTTGGTCAAGAGTGGATCTTCGTAGCATTTCGCTCGTCATTTTCTCTGGTTAACGTACAATTTATACTATTGTGCGCTCCAGAGAATTCAACTCCATGGGAATGTGCATTTACTTTGCGCATGTTCACAGTGTTGACATCTATGACATTGGCCAGGTCCCATGCTCTTTTTCTTCAGCTCCACTACACAGTTTATGCCGTAGAGCTGTTTCATTTGGAATTTTTTCTTGTTTTGGGTTTTCACCAAAAATAAGGGTATCGCCTGTTTTGTTTGGTTGAAATCCATCCTTATAACATCCGGGTCAATAATGCCTAGCTCGGCTAGGTCTTCGATAATAATGGCAATATGTGAGTCTAGTTGCAGGTATCGCACCACCGCGTAGATCTTCTCGACTCGAGGTATTTTGTTATCTCCTTGTGCACCTTGAAGCACTAGAAGATTTGAAAGAATTAAAACATTAAAACATTAAATGGAAAATTCAAATAAATAGCAAACAGAGCCAAGCTATTCTACTACACCAACCTAAGGATAGATGGAGAAGAGATAAAATGGAAAAATGAAGTTAAATATCTGAGAGTAAAACTAGATGAAGGGCTTGCATGGAAAAACCGTATAAAATATGCGGTGAATAAAACAAACTCAGCAATGAGTAGACTTCAACACTGCTAGGAAGAAGGGGCTGAAATAACCAAAGCACGAAGCTACGAATGATCAAGTCAATTGCAAGACCCCAAGTAACATATGACTCGACGGTATGGGGCCATGCAGCCAATAGCCATATAAAGAAGATTCAAGCAACAGAAAATAAACTGCATAGAGCAGCAATGAAAATGCCATGGTTTGTAATAAACCAACAAATCCATAAAGAGTTGGAAGGGAAAACTGTAACAGATTTCCCAAAAAAGAAGGCATCACTCAAATGATGACCTAGGAAGACTAATTGACTACAACCCAGCAGAAGATGTGCTTAGGATACCAACCGATCACGAAAGACCCAGTGAGCAACAGAAATTGAGTAAACTCAATTTCAAATATCAAGAAGAAGAGACTGTCCTATGAAATTCATTGTTAACTCAATTATCCCACGAAAAATATCGTGGAAGCGATACAAACGAAAGAGTCAAAAGGTGAATAGGTAATAAATGCCAGGAATCTAAAACAGCAAGTTACGTTTAGTTAGAGAAGGCATATTGATTGTTGAATTCTGGAACAAGTACAATTTTTTTAGAGTACGTTCAATTATTGTTGGTATCTAGAAAGAGATAACCAGGTGACGTGAAAATATTGAAGCATTATGTGAAATTTGCAGCGTTTTCAAGTTCCCTAATTCATGTATTGGTTTTTGAGCCGGAATGATTTTTGCGATATGGTTGAAAATATTTTCTCCCCGAATGATTTATTGGGAATAATGAATCAGAACTTTCCAATATTTCATTAAATTTGCGACAGATGTTACTTCTCACGATACATTTTTCGTTTTTTCAGTTTTCTGATTTGGTCCCTTTCCTTATTCTTACCACGAAAAATTACATAACGCTATGGTTGCGGCGCAGTTTGATTTGAATCTGAATATGGAAATCGTGAACGTGATTACCACTAACGAAATTTGAATTTGATACGCATCATATATCGTGAGAGGATTCGTCTGCCGAGACTTCAGACGAAATTAGATTTCCCATGCGCTGTGAAATGTCGATTAGGTCTTTCATCTGTGACATGCATATTTTCATCACTCATCGTTATGAAGGTTTATTCTGAAAAACAGGGATATTCATGACGAAAAAATCCCGGGTTAGTTGGAAAAATCAATATTCATCACCTCGTAGGTGAGAAATATATGAAGTGCATTATTGTTATCCCATTCTCAAATATTTCGCCTGCAATATTGGTTATTAATACTGAGTATTCATTCAAGAAAAAAAGTATGCAAAAGAGAAAATATACCTAATTTCCTTGGGCATTATGAAATATTTATTGAATTTCAATTCTTCGATTACAATGAAGTGACAAAAAAATAAGAAGCACTGACGTGTAGTCAGGAGCTACTGAGCGCTCGTTCATTGACCAGATTTCTATCGAAGAAATTGTTGACAGCCGCCAAAAAAATGACAGCAGCTCTTTCACAATTATGCCGAATCAGCTGTTACAGGAATATAATTCGACTTGGACGATGCATGTGAATGGTTTATGTAAGAGACCATCCACATCAATATTCGCCATTAGACGAATAAAGAACATGTTAACAGAAAAAGAAACACTTCTCACCTATCACGCTCAATTCCATGGTCGAATGACCTACGGCATAATCCTATGGGGCGCACCGTCGGATGCTCACAGAGTTTTCCTAAAACAAAAGAATGAGATGCGGTTGGTGGCCGGAGTTGATCAGATTACCAGTTGCAGATCACTTTTCAAAAAATATACAGTACTTACCGTTCCTTGTTGTTACATTCTTGAGTGCCTTCTCTATATTTATGATAACGAAGAAAGTTTCCTGAAGCACTCAAATGCACATGACCATCTAACAAGAGCCAGAAATTAAATTGTGACTCGAACCCATCGCATAAAGAGAACACAAAGTACGTACCGTTACAATGGCATAAAGATGTACAATAAGCTTTCCCCTCATATAATATGGGGCCTCCGGAGGGCCTTCAAGAGACATATCAGGTCACTACTTGTATATGTGTACTTGTGTATTTGGCACAGAATGAATGGGAAGTGTGTTTTTAACTCTACTGATCGCGTAGTAGATCATCAACGTTTATTCCTGAAACAATATCAAATGTCTTTTTTTTGTTAAGTCAGGAGCAATCCTAATGGACAAACTATCTCCGATAGATAAAGCGGTGTGAGACTTCGTGTGAAGCACGAACTGCCCAAACTCAACCTAACATAATGTTTTATATCTGGGAATGTATTGCCTCTTAACTTTTTGACTCTTCTTCTTGATATTTGAATTTGAGTTTACTCAATTTCTGTTTCTATGTAGTCGATCTCTGGCTCTTTTGTGATAAGGGGGTACCCATTACACATGCCGCAGGGTTGTAGTCAACCAGTCTTTTCAGCTCATCATTTGGATGTTGACTTGCTTTCTCGAATATCTTTTCAGCCTTCTTTTTTAGGAAATCTATGACAGTTTCCCATTCTAAGTCTCCGTGGATTTGTTAGTTTCTTACGAACTACGACACATTCAGTGCTGATCTTAGTAGTTTATTTTCTGTTGCTTGAATCTTCTTTATATGGCTATTGGCTTTATGGCGCCATGCCGCTGAACCATATGTTAGTTGAGGTCTTGCAAATGACTTGATCATTCGTACTTTCGTGCTTTGGTTCATGCGGCTCTTTCTTCCTAGCTATGGGTGAATTTTACTCATTGCTGATATTGATTTACTCACTGCATATTTGATATGGTTTTTCCATGTAAGCCCTTCATCTAGTTCTACTCCTAGATATTTAACAATATTCCCTTTTTACCTGATCTCCATCTATCCTTAAGTTGGAATTCATTTCAAGTCTCTGCTTCTGTAGTAGAGTAGCTTGGCTCTTTTTGCTATTTAATGAACCATTCACCTGAATCTTCTAGTGCTGTACAATCTTCTGTATATGACGTCTAGTCGTCGATGTCTGATGGCTATTCCCGTCTGCATATAGGGCTAGCAGATTTCCTAAGTTTTTAGGAATATCGTCGATATAGATTTTGTAGAGTAGAAGCCTAGAACTGAATCTCGCCTTCTGCATCTACTGGTCTGGTGGGAGATCATGTGTCATCTATTTTGACATAGAAATTCCTGTTTCCTCAGGTGGTTTCTCATTATCTTGCAGATTTTGGTAGTTTATCCTGCAATCATCATCTTGTAGGTAAAACCTTCTTGCCAAACTCAGTCGAGAGCTCACTCGACACCTTATACCACTAATCCTGTGGCTTCTTTATTATGAAATCCTTCAATGACATATTCACTGATCCTCACCAGTTGAAGTTCTGTAGAATGATATCTTCTGAGTCCGAATTGTTCAGATTCGGCGTTTCTGTTTCTTCATTGAAACTTTCTGCGATGACTTCTTCAACTTTTTTTCCAAGTGCTGGCAGTAGACTTATTCGGAATTTTCATCCTTTCCTGGCGCACTGAAAACAATTACTTCGGCTGCTTTCCAGCTTCTTGGATAGTATTCTGTTCTCATAACAGCGTTTGCTATATTGGTTAGCGCTGCTATTCTCTTTCTAGGCATTTTTCGTTACATAAAGTTTGTTTTTCGTCTTTCCATGGAGCTTTTCTGTTCTTCAATTTCTTGATGATTTCTTCAATTTCTGTTTGTGTTGTTGGATTTGAGATGGTAACGTACTCCGGAGGTTCGAACATCAATTCTTCATTTCCTCCAACTTCTTCTTCTAAGTCTTCATTGTCATCGTCTTCTCCGAAGTCAATTCTGGCTTCTCCATCTAGTGCTTCGGCTTCTTCAAGCTTTGAGTAGGCCATGCCATTTGCTCCGTGTAGAGAAGGGATCGTAGAGAAGATCACTTTCGCATTTTTCACACTGAATGTTTTATGGTGTTCAGGTCTTTAAACTATGGTTCTAGGTTCTCTCAGTACATTTTTCAGCATTTGGCTGTGTTTATTCAGCTCATTCTTGTCTCCTTCTCTATGTGGATTCCTGTAGTTTTTTCTGAGTTTTCTTTTACTCTTGATAAGCTCCTTTATTGCTTTTGGAGTTTCTCCATGTCGATGCATCGGGGCTGGCCTTGTGATTCGTCTGGTGCTTTCCTCGTAGGCTTCTTTCTTTTTGTCTTCTAATTTTTCAACTTTATCTTCTACATCTTTAGGAATTCTTATTCGCGGAATTTCAGCAATTTTCTCCTGGAGTATTTCACTATACTTTGGCCAGACACATTTGGGTAATTTCAATTGTTATGACGATATCTGATACGTTTGGTAGGTCATTATTCATGGGCAGATAGGTCGGTATATCAGGTCCTAATAAATATCAGGTCCTAATACTATGGCATTCAGTTTTTCGGCATAATTCTACGACTTCTTCCCACTTTGGTTTATTGCTGGTCTGCTGTTCCATTCCCTTAATTTGAAGTTCATATCGCCAATAATGATGTTTTTAGGTGGTTTCCTTCGAGCACCTTTTTCAGATCTTCTTCATTTAGATCATTTTGAGGTGGTTCGTAGGCTGAAGTAACTTTCATTTGTCACCATCATCCATCGTCAAAATACGTCCTTTTAACTATTAGGGCCATGCGGCCTCCTGTGAAATTTCTCTCATTCCTTTATATTTAATGTTTGGGAAATTGAATTCTGAATACGACTCTGCAAATTAGGACAGCGAATCCGATGCAGAAAAATTAAAGAATGAAGAAATATCCCATATGGATATTGAAGTAGAAGAAAGAAATGATGAATCCGACGAAGATCGGATTATGAAGGAACAGAAGGACTATATCAACAGCCTCATGAGCGGGTAGAGATCATGAACATCAGGCATGGGCAACCTTTTTTTGCTGAGGGCCAAATATAAAATTTTTTTGTAGACCACGGGGCGAAACAAAATTTCTAGCACTAATAAAATTTATTCAACAAAAATGTAATGAACCTAGCGTTCCTTACAATAGGAGAAATGGAAAAAAAAACTTAAACTGATATAATTCAACAAAAAAAAACTCCGTTACTCATATGTCACTAGTTTTCAACTAATGAGACACCTAGAGTGGCGTTTCTTTCACAAGAGCATCAATATTAGGTAGGACTGATGTTGTGGTATCTTTATAGAGCAAATTTGAGGGTGCGTCATGTCATTCAAAAATTCATTGGCGGGCCAAGAGAATACTGTTCGCTGGCCGCATGTGGCCCGCCGGTCGTAGGTTGCCTGATGTACCTTCATGCTTAATACCATTGAATAAGAATCAGGTACCTACTCAGCGTTTAATAATCATAACAAATAATAAAATGTTTATTGGTTCAACCAAAGGGCTATCGACCGAGGTCTTTCTGCTCCTTAACATTATTCAACCTTTAACAATTCAATATAATAAAAATAATATTTAATAACAACCTCAAAACATCACTTGCCACGTCGGATAATACAGATTTTCAAATTTCATTTTCAAAAAACTCTTCTAAACAATATATGGTATTCTTGAGTAAGATATTTTTTAAATTGTTTGTTTTTAAATTTCTTGCCGTTGAGCTGCTTTGTGGCATTAGGAAGTTTGTTGTAAATTTTTGGGTCCCAGTGATCGACTCCTTGCTGAATGAATTTTCTCTGATGATAAGGGATGGTTAGTTTATCTCTACTCCGTTTGTTGAACTGATGAAACAATCCATTAGCAAGGAAGTGGTCCAAGTTTTTGTGAACATATGTGGCATATTCCAAAATATATATTGCAGGTATGGTAAGTATCTTGAGGATTTTGAAAGGTTCTCTACAGTTGTCTGTACGTTTTAGGTTTATGATAGTTCTAACTGCCCTTTTCTGGAGAATCACGAGATCCTTCTCATGAACTGATGTACCCCACAGGAGAATTCCATATGAAGCAATTGAATGAAAATTGGCAAAGTAGGTAATGAGGGCTGCCTGTCTGGAAAGAAATTTACTAATTATTGCAATGGAATATAGAGCCAATGTGAGTTTCTTTTTAATTTCCACAATTTGTGATCCCCAAGATAGAGAGATAGAATAATTCTATATAAAGAGTAAAAAATACGAAAAGCACTGCCGTGAAGTCAGGAGCTTTTGAGCGCTCGTACTTGCACCTTGTAGGTAGATTCGCAATATCCAGTTTAAAAAACCAATTAGAAAGATTTCGACAGCTGTCAAAGAAAATTCCAAACAAAGGCGAGAATCCAGACCTCAAGTCAGTGCCTCGGTGACCAATTTTTTCTCGATAATTCGCTAAATTTTTCTACGGTATCTATGGTCTTGGTGATGCGATCTGGACAACATTTTCCAGGTAGTTTGAATACATTATTCTTCATCTATGTGCGGAATTTCATTCCAATTCAATAAGAAGTTTCGAAATTATCAGGAAGAAAATTGTTTGAACGGCTATATTTACGGAATCCCTAGTCTTATTCTGCTCATTGATGAACCTAACCGCGAAATTCCTATTCTGAAAATTTCAAGTCCCTAGGCCTTTCCGTTTGAAAGTTATGTTTTTTTATGGTTTCAATGGTTCTGATCATGCGATCTGAAAAAATTTAGCTCCAATATATCATTCTCAATTTGAATACAGAATTTCGTCACGATCAAATCCATAGTTTTGAAAGTATCAAGAAAACTGAATTTCAAACGGCCATATTTACGGAACCCCTAGTCTAATTCTGCTCATTGATGAAAGTGACCGCAACATTAAAGATCCAAACCTATGCTGAACATTTCAAGTCCCTAGGCCTTTCCATTACAAAGTTATAATCTATGGTTCTGGTCATGCGAGATTTTGCATGTAGCTTGAACACGTAATTCTCCATCTGAGTGCAAAATTCCACCTCGATCGAATCTGTAGTTTCAAAGTAATCAGAAAAACAAAATTTCGAGAGGCCATATTTACGGAACCCCTCGGCGAATTTTGCCCAATAACGAACTTAACCGCGGCATTCGAGAAACAAACCTACCCCGAAAATTTCAAGTTTCTAGGACATTCTGTTCGAGAGTTATCGTGTATACGGCCGGCCAGCCGAAATGTCGAAATGCCCCGAGCTCAGGGGGGCCCCAAGCGCTGACCAGCAAACCCTGTTTGAACTAGCTGAACGATTTTTCCATTAGAATATTACTCACGTTACATTGAATTTTCAAAAATAACATGAATTTGTATACGCTTCCGTACTGTGTCATCAATTATTTTGTCCCTCATATCATAACAAGTAGGTAATTTTTGGCCCCTCGAAGCACTGGGTGTCATAAAAAACATCTGTTACCGCTCGCTTTTCTTGCCACCCAGATTGAAATGCACTGATGCACATCTATATTCTATTTATCTCTTTCATCTGCTAGTACGAAATTCTCGCAATTTTGTTTTTTGTGAATTGAAAGATAAAGTTCAAAATCGGAACCAAAATATTATTCCGCTCGTGCAGTAGGTAATAAGAACTTCCTCTGCCCACATGCCTAATAATTTTTTTCTTTTCCCTTCCGCTCTCGCGTCTTCAACAGTTATGGAAATCTATAAAAAAAAATTTTCTTGAAGCTGGGTTTTTTCTCGTAAAGGTATGAAATATTTCTGTGTATTATTTTTTTCTTTATTCTGAATTGCTAAAAACGCGTCGAAAAACTGTAGTTTCTTATTGAAAACGAGTGAAACCGCTAATAAATAGATCCCCATTTCGTTGAAAAAAGGCCAAAAAAAGTTAAAAAACACTTGATGAATTAGCTTCTGATCGCAGATTTCGAAGCGGGGAAGAGATGTTCAGAATAAAGATTTTTGAGCGCTCGTACTACTTACACGAGGGCTATATCATTTCGTCACGATGTCTGTATTTTTCGAATTTTGAGCTGAAAATGGTCTCAATCGACTAAGTTTGACTCACTGATGAGTCGGAAATTTCGAGTCTGTCCGTCTGGCCGTCTGGCCGTAAGCACGATAACTCTCGAACGGAACCACCGAGAGACTTGAAATTTTCAGTGTGGGTTCAGATCCCAAATGCCTCGGTTACGTTCGTTAATGGGCCAAATTCCATCAGGGGTTCCGTAAATATGGCCGTTCAAAATTTTGTTTTCCTGATTACTTGAAAACTACAGATTTGATCGAGATGAAATTCTGCACTCAAATGGAGAATGAGGTGTTCAAGCTAAATGTGAAATCTTGTCCAGATTACATGAGCAGAACCATAGAAACCATAGAAAATTGTAACTTTTGAACGGAAAAGCCTAGGGACTTGAAATTTTCAGGATAGGTGTGGATCTCGAATATCCTGATCACGTTCATCTATGAGTAAAATTATACCAAGGGTTCCGTGAATATGGTCGTTTGAAATTTAGTTTTCTTGATAATTTCAAAACTACAGATTCGATCGTGACGAAATTTTGTATACTAATGGAGAATGATATATTCAAGATACATTTCTCTAGATCGCATGACCAGAACCATAGAAACCATAGAAAATTATAACTTTCGAACGGAAAGGCATAGGGACTTGAAATTTCCAGGGTAGGTTCGGATCGCGAATTTCGCGGGCACGTTCATCAATGAGCAAAATTAGACTAGGGGTTCCGTAAATACCGTCGTTTGAAATTTTGTTTTCTCGATAATTTCGAAACAACGGATTCGATTGAGATAAAATTTTGTATTTAATCGAGAATGATATATTAAAGCAACATTTTGTTCAGATCGCATGACCAGAACCATAGAAACCATAGAAAATTATAACTTCCGAAGAGAAAGGCCTAGAAACTTGAAATTTTCAGGGTAGGTTTGTATCGCTAATGTCGCGGCCACGTCCATCAATGAGCAAAATTAGACAAGGGGTTCCGTTAATATGGCCGTTCAAAATATTTTGTTCCTGAAACTTCTCGAAACGATTAGAATGAAATAGAATAGTAATAAGTTTATTACTCCTCAATTCATCATACAGAATGGAAACTAAATACAATTTGACGATGCGAGCTCAAGTAAGCTCATCTAAGAGCTTGTGTATGAGTTCGCTCGATTAATAAATTAAAATAAATATAAAGTAATAAAGTGTTCCTCGCCAATAAAACATATCGAGGACTGATTGAAAGGAAAAAGTACAGAAATGCACCACAAATACTGAGCTGGCTGACTGGTCACAATGTAATCGACATATACTCAAAACAATCTGTGAACGGCACGTCGCCCAAACGTATCCAGCAGCCAGGAATTTGTGAGCCTTTTGAGAGAATGGAAGCCCCGCAAGGACCTGAGATAAGTTGGTATGACATTATAGATTTGAGCCAATCTGTAGAGAAATGATGCCCTTGTTTTTTCTCTAGTCACTTTGAGACCGCTGACCATCCTGTTCTCTGCCTGTCGTGTTCTGTAGGCAGAATCCATGAAATCAAGCCTGTGTCTATTTTTCGGGATAGAAGTTATCAGAGTTCTTATGTTCTGTCTGGGATCCAGGACTCTCAGCTCCTTGAACAGTCTCTCTGTCGGAAACAAGACAGGCTTCTCGAAGAGAACCTTCAGCAGTCGTTTCTGTGCTCTTTCAATGGGGTAATAATATTTCTGGGCCAGACCCCCCCATGCCACAATACCATGCAACTCTATGCTGTGAGCATCCCACCTGAGATGACAGTCAACATACACACCAAGATATTCACGCGATCGATCCTGTCCTCACCGAAATAAATATGATCGTAGTCAGGCAAGAAGTTGCTGACCAAGGAAACTGGCAAGAAGCGTGTCTTCTTTATGTTCACAGAAAGCTTATTTTGGTCGAACCATTTTTTCACCTTCTTCAATCCGTGCATGGTGATATTTTCAACCTCTTCCCATGAACTGTGTTCAAAAATGAGACACGTGTCATCAGCAAATGATATAATCCGGGCATTGATGTTCGAGGTGAGTAGATCGTTGATATACCAAGAATAATATTGGGCCAAGGACTGTTCCCTTAGGCACACCCCATTTAACCTCTGTCTCATTACTCACAGCATTATTGATTTTCGTCTGCTGTACCCTACCCGACAAATAGCTCTGGAACAATCTGCGCGCCACGCCTCTTATGCCTATTTTTTGGAGCTTGTCAATTAGTTTTTTGTGACAGACGGTGTCAAAGGCCTTCTTCAGGTCCACAAATACACCAAGTATTTTTTTACCACTATCAGCAGCACTGTATAAACTTTCCGCGAGAACATTCAGTGCATCTGCCGCTGATCTCCCCTGTCGGAACCCGAACTGCGAGTTGGAAAGAAAATCGAGCTTGTGCAGGTACTTGACCAACCTCGAGCACAGAACTTTTTCAAACAATTTTGCAAATACTGATATATTCGATATTGGTCTATAATTGGATCACCCTTTTCACCTCCCTTATGGATCGGTGTTATCAAAGACACCTTGAAATGCGGAGGGACATAACCCTCCGATAAACAAGAGTTGATCAGGTCAACAAAGGGTTCCACAACATACGGTGCGATAGTTTTCATCAGGGTGTTGGTGATCACATCATGGCCAGGTGCCTTGCGGTTCTCCAAGGAGACTAATTATCTCAGACTCATCTGTCGGTTCCATATAAAAAGAACTCCCGCGCTGGTCAGATTTCATTCTGGACCCAAGATCATTCGGGACCTCGGGAATAAGAGAAGCCAAAGACTCGCCGATATTCGCGAAGTATTGGTTCATTGCATCCGCTATCCCTCTGTCATCCACTATCTCTCCCCCATCAACAAATATCCTATCAGGAGGAGTCGACCGAGAAAGACCACCACCATCAAACACCCCATTGAGCACTTCCCATGTTTTCACACAATCTCCCCCCGCGTCATCAATCTGCTTCCTATAATATGAAAATTTTTCTCTCTTCAAAAGACCGTTCAACTTATTTCTATACGTCCTGTATTCCTCTCTGGTATCATCGGATTTCGTTTTGAGGAACCTCTGAAACAACTTATCTCTAGTACGTATAGACTTGATCAAATCACCTGTTATCCAGGGCTGTTTTCTCTTATGAGTCTTAATTGCCGTTATTGTGGTAGCTTCACTCAGACAATGTGTAATAACTTCCACAAATATTTCCGCCTTCCTCGAAACATCCGCGGTGTCATAGAACCCATCCCAGGGAGCTACAAGAGTCATATAATGATCAGTAATATGAGTTTTCACAACAAAAGGTCTTAAAACCTCATTCGGTCCAGATTTGGCCACAAAAACATGATCGATACAAGAGGAGGAGCTATCAGTCTCGCTGGTAGGTGAGTGAGCGATCGGAAACCATATCCGCTAAGCAATTCGAGGTACTCCAGACACGCGGGGTCAGACTGATTTAAAATATCCACATTTATATCACCTAAAAAATATGTAATACCCTTTAGTTTAGTGGAAGATATAAATGATCCAATGTCTGATAAAAAATCATCGATCCTGTAGGAGTGGGATCGATAGTATGGCAAAACATTGAACAATTTCCGATGTTTCTGTAATGAACATTCTATCATATTCATATCTCCAACGACCTTCAATTCAACAGTGTGAGATATATTTGATCTTATATACATAACAACACCATCATTCTGATTTCTAAATGATTCATTATAATAGACAACATCATCCGGAAGCAAAATCCAATGTTGCCAAATGTACGTTAAGTCATATATATATATATATGACATATGACGTTCTGTGATGTAGGGAAATAATTATTTCAACCTAACCTAACCTAACCTAACCTAATAATTAATGAGTGAGAGTTAATCAATAATAATTTTCTAGTTGTTGAAATATTATCTGCTCCAAAACGTCTGTCATAAATGTGGCAACGTTGGATTTTGTTTGGAAAACTATCATCTCCTTCTATATTCCATATTTCAGTCAAGACGATTACATCAACGTTAAACCCAAAAGAAGAAATGAAGGCGAGGAATTCGCTGTGGTTCCTGCCGATACTTCTCACATTCATCTGTAATAAACTCAAGTCCTGGCTACTCTTCGGGAAAAGCTGCCCGATAGGGTCTCCCTCATTTAACGTATCAGTCTCCAACTCAGCAACATCAATTCCTTTCATGAAATCATTCATTGCTCAAACGATTAAATATGACCAGTAGAACAGAGAAAATATAGTTCCAGTCTAGGGTTGACTAATCAAAACAAAGACAAAATTCACAAAATTACATCAAACATTCAACCCGAAAGAAAAACAAAATAACAATCGTAGTGTAGGGAAAAAATCTGAAACAATACAATTTACATGGACTTGATCAAATTTTAACTCTGAAATAATTCAAAATATGTTATGGAACGATAGGCAGAAAGCGATCCAAAGCCATCCACACACACCCAGTTCCACTACACGCTATGGTTGACCGCCTGTTTTGGGCTGCGATCTCAAAAACTTTGGTCTTCCTAAGTTTTCAACCTTCGAGGGTTTTTTTGTTCGACTAACCTTACCTGATGGCGCTTGAACTGTTGATCCCTTTTCCTGCTCCGGAGTATACATCTGACTAGGTGTTTGCACATCTGCTTCAACTTCACCTGTCTGCTCCCTCTGCTGTTTAGAGCCACATATTTGGTTAGATGTTTGCACCATGCTTCCATCCGTCGGTCCCTCTCCATTGCTACTTATTTGGTGAGGTGTTCCCGCTTCCTGTACTGAGGGGCCTTCATGAGTCAATCCGGGTTCACGTCTTGAAGGGGTTGATGGGGCACTGCTTACCTTTCGATTTACTGATTTGAACTGAGTAAGGTTTTCTAGTTCTTCAATTGTATGGGATTTTCCATTCACGAACAATGTTCTCTTCCTAATATAACATTTAACCGATGGATCTTCCCTAAACTTGTTCAAGTAGCCTCTGAGGATTTTACCGTCAGATCTCTGCCTGGAAGTGAGATCGTCTCTTATAGAAATTTTCGTCCCTTTTAGTTTTTTGCTCTGCTTCATGATCTCCAGCTTCTTGATGTACGATCTTAATTCAACCTTGAGCAAACCACTCTCTCTAGAACCCAGCATGTAAGCGTTGTTGAGATCGGATACGACAGCCTCCATGCTCAACAATTTCCTGAACAAGTTGCAGATGCCCTGAGGGGCGGTATCAATTGGATAAGCCAAGCCAGAAATTACTATATTATTTTTTCTTGATGGAATTTCCAGGGCCTCAAGTTTGGCCGAAAGCGAAGTGTTTTCAATCTCCAGCATATTAACTCTATGATCAGCCCTTCAGTTTTTATCATGAATCTACTTTCAGCTGCTTCAATAAATGATTTTATTTCATTACGATTCTTCACTATTTCCCCCCTCAAAACCTGAACAACCTTCTCCAATTCACCCGACATATGATGACATCCAGTTTGCGTGTATACGTATGTTCTCCTTTATATTTCGCCTATCGACTGTTATCAGTTGATAAGGTGCATATGATAGTCTCGATGTTTACACTTATTGAGAGGTATTAACGATCCTGTCTGATCCGAAGATTTACAGAATATTAGCTTGTTGGAAATGTAATCTCTAACTATCTATAATCTCAAATGATATGCGTCCACTGGACACTCACTATAATCCAAAACTTCAGAAAAACCTGCAATTTGACGAAAACGAACACAGCTTCCACCCGTACGTGTTTTCACGAGAACGCTCGCAACGCCAAGTGTATTCAAACTACGTGCGAAATTTTGTCCAGATCGCATCACCAAGACCATAGATACCGTAGAAAATTCTAGCGAATTATCAAAAAAAAATTGGTCAGCTGAAGCACTGACATGAAGTCTCCAGTTTCGCCAAGTTTGAGCATTTTTTTGAGAGCTGTCGAAAATTCCTTCAATTGATTCCTGAAACTGGAAAATGCGAATCTACCTTCAAGGTGGGTGTACGAGCGCTCAAAAGCTCCTGACTTCACGGCAGTGCTTTTCGTAATTTTTTTCATTTTAGTACGAACTCGCTCATTATTATATGGCAATTATAATTTCGTAAAAATTTTTCAGTAAAGCTAATACAGGATTATATTATATTATGATCTTTTCCTCTCTTATAATGTTATGCGGTATTCGAGCATTCAATTATTAACAGGAAAGTAGAATGAAAAGTCAGGGAGATATACCAGGTTTCAAGGTATTATTTGAAGAATAACTCATTTTACTTTCGAACTTAACGGTACAAAGTACACAAAGCTAAAACGGCTTCACTCTGTCAACATTCCTGGCGCGTAAGATGAAGCCAAGCAAAACTGCGAACGTGACTTCGAATAAACTTCGTTCGGCAAATATTAGTTAGGTACGTCTTTGAATTCTGCACCTGTATGCTCGCCAGTTTCACATTTCGTCCAAACGTGTATGGGAATTTCTGGCGACTGTGTGTCCGTCGAATTATTTTGATCGAAGAAGTTACTTCGGCCAATTTCAAGTGTTTCAAGCATATCGTTTGTGAACCAAACTGCTTTATTCAGAAAAGTGTACGAGTTTAATTCAGCGTATTATATTCTGAGTAGAGTTCATGTTGGTTTCTCTGCAGAAATGTTAATTTACGAATGATATTTCCATAGAAAAATGCTTGACAATTTTATCTGAAATCAGAAGGATATTCCTGTCTATTGAGCCGATATGACGACGTGTTGATTGAACTCGAACCGAGGTTTTGTTCATTTATGGATTTGTATGAGTCAATCTGCGACCAATAACTGTTATGAAGACGCACCTCTCTATGTGATTGAATGAAACTTTTGGATTAAATTTGTTTCAAAGGTATATACAGTGTTTCATTTCACGATCCATCACCTTACTTACAATATGTTATGGGCCCAGTATAAGCAGAGTACTTGAATCATGAAGAATATTTTCGTTTTTAAAATCGTTTTGTGGGAACTTACAATGGATACAAAGAAAAGTTATCCACTGTTGGTGAAACATATATAGGGAAGGCAAGAAATGTACTTTATTGTGGAAAACGACATATTAATAGTTCTTGATGACAAACTACTAGAAGACCCAAATAAACAGAGCATTATATACTTTGGGGCAACTGATTATCTCACCAACCGAAAGTCTTGAAACTTCGCTGACGTTCAAGAGACATAAAGGATATATCAAAAGGCTAAGAATTTATACCGGCAACCTAGAAAGAATAGATCAATGAAACAACGAATAGGGGTGTGTCAGAAATCACAGAAGATGATCTATACACTCCTGTAGTTCAACATCGAAATCTGCTTTCAGCATCCAAACTTCATGAATCAGGAACCATTAATGGTCATCGCTTTCTACCGTTCGATGAGCCAGGTATACAAATTTTCAAAGGTGGTGAGACTACAATGAAAGTGAGCATTTCAATAATTCAACTCACATTGACTTCACAAGCTCATAGTAGCTTTTGAGCGCTCGTACATGCACCTTGTAGGTAGAATCGCACTTTCCAGTTTTAGAAACCAATTGGAAAGTTTTTGACAGCTGCCGAAGAAAATTTCAAACTAAGGCGAAAATCCAGACTTCACGTCAGTGCTTTAGAAGACCAATTTTTTTTTCGATTATTCGCTAAAATTTTCTACGGTATCTATGGTCTTGGTAATGCGATCTGAAAGAAATTTTCCACGTAGTTTGAAAACATTATTCTTCAGTTATGTGCAGAATTTCATTCGAATCCAATGAGTAATTTCGAAATGATCAGGAAAAAAATATTTTAACGGCCATATTTACGGAACGCCTAGATATATTTTGCTCATTGATGAACGTGACCGCGACATTCGCGATCCAAACCTACCCTGAAAGGTCAAGTCCCTAGGCCTTTCCGTTCGAAAGTTATGATTTTCTATGGTTTCTATGGTTCTGGTCATGCGATCTGAACAAAATGTAGCTTGAATATATCATTCTTCATTGAAATACAAAATTTTGTCTCGATCGAATCGGTAGTTTCGAAATTATCGAGAAAACCAAATTTAAAACAACCGTATTTACGGAACCCCTAGTCTAATTTTGCTCATTGATGAACGTGCCCGCGAAATTCTCGATCCGAACCTACCCTGGAAATTTCAAGACCCTATGCCTTTCCGTTCGAAAGTTATAATTTTCTATGGTTTCTATGGTTCTGGTCATGCGATCTAGAGAAATGTATCTCGAATATATCATTCTCCATTAGTATACAAAATTTCGTCACGATCGAATCTGTAGTTTTGAAATTATCAAGGAAACTAAATTACAAACTTCCATATTTACGGAACCCTTGGTATAATTTGGCTCATAGATAAACCTGATCACGTTATTCTAGATCCACACCTATCCTGAAAATTTCAAGTCCCTAGGCGTTTCCGTTCAAAAGTTACAATTTTCTATAGTTTCTATGGTTCTGGTCATGCGATCAGGACAAAATTTCACATGTAGCTTGAACACCCCATTCTCCATTTGAGAGGAAAATTTCATCTCAATCCAATCTGCAGTTTCCAAGTAATCAGGAGAACAAAATTTTGAACGGCCATATTTACGGAACCCCTAGTGGAATTTGGCCCATTAACGAACTCAACCGAGGCATTCGGGAACTGAACCCACACTGAAAATTTCAAGTCTCTAAGTTGTTCCGTTGGAGAGTTATCGTGCTTACGGACGGCCGGACGGACAGACTCGAATTTTCCGACGGATTCGTCATCAGTGAGTCGAACATAGTCGATTGAGACCATTTTCGGCTCAAAATTCGAAAAATACAGACATCGTCACGAAATGATATAGCCCTCGTGTAAGTAGTACGAGCGCTCAAAAAGAGTGAAATATTTGAAAGAAATCATAAAATTTGCTCAAAAGTGCCACCGTTTTTCCCAATGCATATTCTCACTTTTTTCAAATTATATCTAATAGCAATTTTGATTATTTCTGGATCATTATGGATCTTATTGCACGTACACTTACGATTTCAAATATCCCTAAAGGAAAAAATCGATAGGATTGAAATCTGGTAATCCTGGGGGCCATGCATGCGTTCCTTCTCTGCCTATGCACTTCTTTGGAAATTTCTTATCCAAAAAGTTCCTGCAAAATTTATGTCATAATATTGTTGTAGCCTACTTAAAGGGAAACTAGTGGGATTTAACACAAATTAACATTTTGATATGTTGTTCGACTGCTCGTGTATGGTTTCTGTAACGATTAGGCATATTTCTGAGGGATGGAATCTTTAATTTGAGACATTAATTTGAGAAACCTGTATCGATGGGCCAAATTAAATCCAGATGCAGTCTTTTCACTCATTTGTTTATTTATTTTCTCACTGTTGGATCATTTTGAATACATTATTGAAAATCAATAATTTTCTGAAAAGTTCTTGAAATTATTCATAAGAATATAAAAAATTACGAAAAGCACTGCCGTGAAGGCAGGAGCTTTTGAGCGCTCGTACATGCACCTTGTAGGTAGATTCGCATTTTCCAGTTTTGGAAACCAATTGAGGAAATTTTTGACAGCTGTCAAACAAATTTTCAAACTAAGGCGATAATCCAGACTTCAAGTCAGTGCTTTAGAATTTTTTTTTCGATAATTCGCTAAAGATTTCTACGGTATCTATGGTCTTGGTGATGCGATCTGGGCAAAATTTCGCACCTAGTTTGAATACATTATTCCTCGGCTAGGTGCAAAATTTCATTCCAATCAAATCGGTAGTTTCGAAATTATCAGGAACAGAATATTTTGAACGGCCATATTTACGCAACTACTAGTCTAATTTTGCTCATTGATCAACGTGACCGTGAAATTCGCGATCCAAACCCACCCTGAAAATTTCAAGTTCCTAGGCCTTTTCCTTCGGAAGTTATAATTTTCTATGGTTTCTATGGTTCTGCTCATGCGATCTGAACAAATTGTTGCTTTAATATGTCATTCTCGTTTAAAATACAAAATTTTATCTCGATCGAATCCGTAGTTTCGAACTTATCGAGAAAACAAAATTTCAAACGACCGTATTTACGGAACCACTAGTATAATTCTGCTCAATGATAATCGTGAACGCCACATTCCAGATCTACACCTATCCTGAAGATTTCAATTCCCTAGGCCTTTCCGTTCGAAAGTTTCGATTTTCTATGGTTTCTATGGTTCTGGTCATGCGATCTAGAGAAATGTAGCTTAAATATATATTTCTCCATTAGTATACAGAATTTTGTCACGATCGAATCTGTAGTTTGGAAATTATCAAGATAACTAAATTTCAAACGACCATATTTACGGAACCCCTAGTATAATTTTGCTCACAGATGGAAGGGATCACGACAATCGAGATCCACACCTATCCTGAAAATTTCAAGTCCCTAGACGTTTCCGTTCAAAAGTTACAATTTTCTATGTTTTCTATGGTTCTGGTGATGCGAGCTGAACAAAATTTTGCATGTAGATTGAACACCTCATTTTCCATTAGAGTGCAAAGTTTCATCTCGATCGAATCTGTAGTTTCAAAGTAATCAGGAAAACAAAATTTCGAGCGGCCATATTTACGGAACCCCTGGTAGAATTTGGCCCATTAACGAACTTAACCGACGTATTCGGGAACTGAACCTACCTTGAAAATTTCAAGTTTCTAGGACATTCCGTTCAAGAGTTATCGTGTATACGGACGAACGGCCGGCCGGCCGGACGGACAGACTCGAATTTTTCGACGGATTCGTCATCAGTGAGTCGAACATAGTCGTTTGAGACCATTTTCGGCTCAAAATTCGAAAAATACAGACATCGTGACGAAATGATATAGCCCTCGTGTAAGTAGTACGAGCGCTCAAAAATATAGCTCGAATATATCATTCTCAATTTAAATACAAAATTTCGTCACGATCAAATCGATAGTTTTGAAATTATCAAGAAAACTGAATTTCAAACGACCATATTAACGGAACCCTAAGTCTAGTTTTGCTCATTGATGACGTGACCACCTGAAAATTTCAAGTTTCTAGGACATTCTGTTCGAGAGTTATCGTGTATACAGCCGGCCAGCCGAAATGACGAAATGATAGAGCCCTCGTGTAAGTAGTACGAGCGCTCAAAAAAGTACAAATTTGCCATCATTCCAACAGAACATTTTTCGAATTCAAACTGAATCTCTGAGCTACATTTTTGTGAAGTGAGTCGAATTTCACTATGCATAAACATGAAATATATTTATTCTGTTAATCAACCTACAAAGTTGCTCGCACAGATGAAAATAAAAATAATATATTCTGCAACAAATGAACTTCATGTGATAATTTACATTTACATTTTTCCAAAAAGAACCTACAAAACCCTCTCCAAATGTCTTTCCACTCCCTTCATGAATGCAACCACTGAACTTAAAGATCTTATATTCTCAGGCAGCCCATTGAAAAGTTCCACAGTAGCATAGCTTGGTCTTCTTCTTCCATAATTTGTCTTCACCCTCTTGTCCAGACGAAAGCGCTCTCTATCTCGCAAATTATGTTGGTGAATAATGTTCTCATCTATAGTTAGACCACTCTTCAACAGGTTTCCTGTGATCTTATAGACAAACAAATAAGATTCTCTCAAATATAGTCTCGTTATAGGCAATGTGGGATACCTTTCATAAAGTAAAACTGAAGGAGTGTCGAATGGCAGCTTGTATAAGTATTTTACTACCTTATTTTGCAATCGTTGAAGCCTGTTTATATTAAATTTTGTGGTATTTCCCCAGATCACCAATAAATAACTATAATTGAAAGATAATCTCTCAGTGATCTTGTTCATTACAGCGTCAACTTGGTTGTTCCATTTGAGTTCATCATCAATAATCAACCCCAAATATCTGCATTGATTGACTCGTTGAACTGGAATTTTGTTGATTCAGACATATTTTTTATTTTTTTCCTGTTGTTGACACTACTGAATAACATATACACAGTTTTTTCCCCATTTATGACCAATTTGTTGAAGCATAACCACGTGGAACAAAAGCAGCGCCTTATTGACGAGTATCTCTAGTGCACCTAAATTTTTATGGAAGAAAACAAGTACAGTGTCATCAGCAAACATATAATAATGGCCAGGTAGAGCAACCAGAGACAAACTTTCCACATAAAACAGGTATAACAAGGGACCAAGAACTGATCCTTGGGGTATTCCAACTCTATCTTTTTTGTTTTTACTATTTGCTCCATTGTTCGTTACAAATTGTTCTCTATCTAATAGGAATCATTTGATAAGATTTGATGCGGGTCCTTGTATTCCAAGTTGTTCTAACTTATTCACAAGTTTTTGGTGGTCAATGGTATCGAAGGCTTTTTTTAAGTCAATAAAAACTGTCGCCACAAAATATCCCTCGTCCGTTTTTTCAATCAGATGTTCGATTCGGGAAGCAAATGGTCCCAATGTAGAGCTATTTGCCTGGAAGCCATACTGTTGTTTCTACAAACTAACAGACTCAATCAACCTTTTCCTGATAACTTTCTCCAAGATTTTCGAAATTACAGAATTTAAAACGATTGGTCTGTAGTTGCCTGAATCCTCCCTACTACCTTTTTTGTAGACTGGTATTACCTTTGAGATTTTACACTTGCTTGGGAAAACAGCAGATCTGAGTGCAAAGTAAATTGCCTCCAAAAGCCTGTCCTCCACAATATCATACACTTCCACAATATCTCTGGTAGTCAAGCTATCATCTCCCGCAGAATGAGTCTTTCTTAGGGAATTTACTATTTTATTGAGTTCTTCTTTTGTACAAGGGGCCAAGTAGGTAGTTTTATCAGTTTTTACTTCTTCGAATGTATCGGGTTAGTTTCTGAGCTGTCTGTGCAATTTTGTTGGATTCTCTGTATAATACCTATTTAGTTCTTCAGCAATACCCACGTTATTGTCTACAATTTTATCTCCTATTCTAAGGCTTTTCACTTCATTGGTTTTTGTTTTATTCCCCATATTTAGTGTATTATTCATAAGCGACCATAGTTGTTTACTATTTGTACCAATTTTTCTAATTTTTTTCTCATGTAATCTCTTTTTGTTTTACTAATAAGGTAATATGTTTCTCTTTTTGAGCGCTCGTACTACTTACACGAGGGCTATATCATTTCGTCACGATGTCTGTATTTTTCGAATTTTGAGCCGAAAATGGTCTCAATCGACTATGTTCGACTCACTGATGACGAATCCGTCGGAAAATTCGAGTCTGTCCGTCCGTCCGTCCGTCCGTCCGGCCGTATACACGATAACTCTCGAACGGAATGTCCTAGAAACTTGAAATTTTCAGGGTAGGTTCAGTTCCCGAATGGCTCGGTTAAGTTCGTTAATGGGCCAAATTCCACCAGGGGTTCCGTAAATATGGCCGTTCAAAGTTTTGTTTCCCTGATTACTTGAAAACTACAGATTTGATCGAGATGAAATTTTGCACTCAAATGGAAAATGAGGTGTTCAAGCTACATGTGAAATTTTGTCCAGATCGCATGACCAGAACCATAGAAACCATAGAAAATTGTAACTTTTGAACGGAAAGGCCTAGGGACTTGAAATTTTCAGGGTGGGTTTGGATCGCAAATTTCACGGTCATGTTCATCAATGAGCAAAATTGGACTAGGGGTTCCGTAAATATGGCCGTTCAAAATATTTTTTTCGTGATAGTTTCGAAACTACCGGTCGGATTGGAATGAAATTATGCACCTAGCTCAGGAATAATGTATTCAAACTACGTGCAAAATTTTGTCCAGATCGCATCACCAAGACCATAGATACCGTGGAAAATTCTAGCGAATTATCGGAAAAAAATTGATCAGCTGAAGCACTGACATGAAGTCTGGAGTTTCGCCTAAGTTTCAGAATTTTTTTGACAGCAGTCAAAAATTCCTTCAATTGATTTCTAAAACTGGAAAATGTGAATCTACCTACAAGGTGCATGTACGAGCGCTCAAAAGCTCCTGCCTTCACGGCAGTGCTTTTCGTAATTTTTAGTACTTTGAAGTGATGTTCATATCTAGCTATATGTGGATATCTTTTCATTTTTCGATATGCGCTGTCCCTTTTTTGCGGTAGTTTCTTAATAGTTTTATTATACTAAAAGTTTCCATTTACAACCCTACATTGACTTATGAACATACACCTTTTTTTAGTAGAAACCAATATATCTATCAATTCATCAAGCGATTGAATATCTTCCCTGCGATTTTCTGTAAGATACTCCCTGAATTTCTTATAATTCATTTTTTGATGTTTTCTTGAATTTAGTGGTAGGTTTTTTATAAGGCAGGAAGACTTTAGCTTTTATCATCTTGTGGTCTGATATAGAAGTATCATAAAATTTCGAACTACATTTGAATGTCTTGGGCACTATCAAATGATTCACCACTGTACCCTGGTTAAAATTCAGCCGCGTAACATTGGAAGTTCTCCACATAACATTTTGTTATGTGTTCAGATATAATATGGTAATTACATGGGGTTATCTAATTTTAGTTTTTTTTGTGTTCACTTTCGCTAGGTCGTGTTCACTCGATATTTCAATTGATTTGCTAGTTTCAGTTTCTCTCACATATATGCGTCCATCTTTATACCATGCAAATTTAACTATATTCTGTTTTTTCAGTTCTCGCGCCTTCTTGAATAACAACTGGTTTGTAACGGTCAAATCCTCATTTATAAACACCCTCCTGTTTTCCTGAAATCCCAAATCTCTGCAATTTAGAGAAAAATTCTTTCTTGCTTGCATCAATTCCTTTTTTTTATTTATGTCACTAAACATCACCTTAATTTGTTTGGCCTTATCCCTACCAATTGTGGAGCAATGAAAATCCTCCTCTGAAATTGCAATGTTCAATTTCTTTGTAATATTGAGGACCATAGTTTTCAAATTTTTTTCTTCTGTAGTTTCAGCCAGAGGTATTCCAGAAATAACTATGTTTGACTTCCATGCTTCTTGTCTATTCATTTCATATTCTCCTCTCAAGAAATTTATTTCCTTCTTCATATCTTCCTTATCCTTCTTGAGTGAGTTGAGTTCATTCTTCAAGGTTTTATTCTCTTTTTCCCTCAATTCAAGTTTTCTCAAGATTAATCCATTCTGATGTAGAATCTGATCCAGCTTCGACTCATAGTTGGAAACTATGGATCGTTTGCTACTCTTTTTAGGGTCTATAGGGTTGTCTTCGTCTTCATCTTCATCAATTTCTGAGGACTCTTCGGATTCATCCCCCAATTCCTCACAGGCATCGCATTTCCAAGGCTTTTCATTCTTAATAACAGCTTTCAGGTCTTTTTCTTCCAAGGAGCAGCAGGTTGTTGTTCCATGAAACCACCCTCCGAAGCCCCCAGAGCATTGAATTCGATAAATTTTTTTGCTTAGGGCTTGTTTACATCCATCGCATGTATCAGTATTTGTTTTCTTTTTAACCATTATTATTCACCGAATGTAACAATTAGTGTACAGATGTTTCACGGCTATGAAAATTATCGGAAAATTACACTATTTACGTCTTTTCCAAGTGGATTATTTTGTATAATAACACAACTGATCACGAAAAAGTTCACTTTACCAGGTATACAGATATTTTGCTGAATACGTCGACCAAAAATCAACGCACTTTATGAGTTCTATACAATTTATTTAGGCTAATTTACGAGAGTAACGAATCGTGCACCCACTCATCTCACATCTCCATTTCGAATTAAATTTTTCGACAAAAATGTTGATGCTATTCCTGAAAATTCTAAGCAAATTCCATCATAGAGGGTGTTGAATCTCAGCTTGCGATAAAAAGTCCTCTTTTTTTCTAATACGGGCCTGGATTGTTTGATCATTGCAAAGATGAATCGATTCACCCATAGAAGTGTTTCACGTTCCAAATATCAATTGATTATACTTGATGGTTCAGAAGTTATGAGCAAATGAAAATATTGGCGAATACATAAATCTTGGAAATTAATTTGATTAGATCTATCATGTATAGGTTTCTTGGACTCGTCTAGTGTAGCTCTACTTCAGGTTAAAGTATGTACATTTAACAATGAAACACCTTGTATATGGAAAAAATTCAATTGCCATTGCAAAATTTTCGTAAACCTTAGGGGTCATTTTCTCGAATTATCAATTAAATGTTTGGGAAAAGGGATACTCATGCCTTACGGGAGGAAAATTTCAAATGGATGAATATGTGAAATGCAAATGAAAACAGACCGTGTGCTTGAACTCCAGCGTGCGATTATTTTAATATATTGAACAAATTTGTGCTTGATTCATGGTTGTAAATTTGAACGTCACGCGTCGCTATTAGCGAAATGACGTTGACAGGAGCAGAGCAATCTGTGAATAACAACTAGAAGTCTCTTGTTCATGAAAGCGCGAAATGAGTTTGCATAGAAACTTTTTCATGCTGTGTTCAGTGGGTATCGACAGAATTGAAAGAGAGAACAAATTAGATGCCAAAAAGAAAAATTACCCCACAGATCCCGATGTTATGAATAAGGGTTCGTTGACAATAGACACACTGAACTAGTCATTTAACGTTATAGTTTTCGATATCAATGATGATTGAAATATTGATCTGAGAAGTTTGTTTATAGAAGTTTCGAAGAAATCCTCCTTCTTCAGTAAAAGTAAAATACGATATGATTGTTTGCAATCAATGAATTCAAAATTGATTGAAGTTTAACTTCACATCTTGTCTATCATTTGAATGAGAAAGTAACTCAATTTTATATACCACTCCTCACAAAACCAACACTACAAAAAGAAGAAGACAAACCTGAAACATGACATGAATGACTAAGTGACCTTGCCATTAATAACAAGAAATTGAAGGTGAGATACATTATATTTTAATCAACTTATTTTGTCAAGTAAAATTTTTGTATGTCGTATACACATAAACAAAGAATTGTATAATTCGTAATCCATCTATCTTCAGGAGACTTTTTTTTTTAACCTCTTTCCATATAATTGCTTGCACCCACCTTATTATTTCTTCGCTTGATCACCCATGTGTCAATGAATTATTTTGTAATTTTTTTATTTTTATGAATGCAACTTTGGTAGTTAAGAGAGGAATATATTGAGTCAGTAGGGCACAATACACGGACGGATTATCCGTATACGTAGAGATTCGATTTGACAGATCCAGATGTGAGATTTTACACCAAAAACGGACGGATTTGATACCATACACGCACAGATATATGTACGAATTTGGCTCGCCACGTATCAGATATGACAGATAATGCGCCCGTGTATGTCGCCCTATTGTGCCGAACATTGTTTCAGAGAAAAGTAGCACACATACTTTAGCTTATCGGCTCGCTCATACCAAACCCGTCATCGGCCGAATTTTGCTCGGGCGACGACGGCCGAACTCGGCCGATTGAATCAAACACTTGTGAAAGAAAGAGAGCGCGCACACCAACCAGACCGTCATCGTCCGATGACGCCCGACAACGGCCGATTGACTGTCGAATCCGAATTTGTTGGGATTTCTCGCCGATATCGGCCGACGTCTACAGTGTAAATTGATTAAATAATTCATATTTTAATTCAATCGTGTTGATATCTTTTCAAACGAGTATGGATATTGAAAAAATAATTAGTTGTGTTCATAATAGACCAACCCTGTGAGATAAACATTCAAGAAATTATAATAATCTAGATGTTTCGAAACGGATATCGACTGAAGTTGCATCGGCAACGCACGATGTCGGCACAAGTACACGGTTTCAGTGTGAGCACATACATATCCGAGTTACTCGTCCGGGCAGTTCTGTCCGCCAGAACTGCCCGGACGAGTAACTCGGATATGTATGTGCTCACACTGCAACCACGTACTTGTGCCGACATAACCGTTTCGAAACATCTAGATTATTATAATTTCTTGAATGTTTATCCCACAGGGTTGGTCTATTATGAACACAACTAATTATTTTTTCAATTTCCATACTCGTTTATGAAGATAACAACACGATTGAATTAAACTATAAATTATTTACTCAATTTGCACTGTAGACGTCGGCCAATATCGGCGAGAAATCCCAACAAGTTCGGATTCGACGGTTAATCGGCCGTTTTCGGGCGTCATCGGACGATGACGGTCGGGTTGGTGTGTGCGCTCTCTTTTTTCCACAAGTGTTTGATTCGATCGCCCGAGTTCGGCCGTCGTCGCCCGAGCAAAATTCGGCCGATTACGGTTTTGGTGTGAGCGAGCCGTTAGGCTAAATTCTCTGATATATGAAATATGTACATGTATATCTTCGAACACCAATAAAAGGAATTTATTTATTTATTATTTATCTGCAACTAAAGTCATTTGTTCGAGAGACGATTTTTCAAAACAATTCCGTCTGTTTTGAAATATCCGTATTTTCGCGTCGAACTGGTAACGTCTCTCACCGAATAGTTCGAAATAATTCTGTCCGTTTTGAAAACAAGTTTTGGGATAGTTCGAACTGCGATTGGTACTTTCATGACATGAATAAACTTTTTTCTGACCACTTTCGTAAACAAAAAGTTCAAAGAATATTGGTGAGACACATTGAAATTTCTATGATGACGTCACCGTCCATCACGAAACGTTTTCGAAATAGTTTTGAACCGCGATCCACGCGAAAATATGACTCAAAACTGATGAACAATCTCTCTATAACCAAAAAAAAATCTTATTTGATAAGATCCCTAAAATTAAAGAAAGCCAACTTAAACGAAAATGACTACTCAAAAAGTAAAAAATTACAAAAAGCACTGCCGTAAAGTCAGAAGCTTTTGGGCGCTCGTTCATGCACCTTGTATATGTAGATTCGAATTTTCCAGTTATAGAAACCAATTGAAGAAATTTTTGACAGCTGTTAAAAAAAATTTCAAACTGAGGCGAAACTCCAGACTTCACGTCAGTGCTAAGTGACCAATTTTGTTTTCGATAATTTGCTACAATTTTCTGCGGTATCTATGGTTTTGGTCAGAACCATAGAATCCATAGAAAATTATAACTTTCGAACGGAAAGGCCTAGGAACTTGAAATTTCCGGGATAGGTTTGGATCGCGAATTTCACGGTCACTTTCATCAATAAGCAAAGTTAGACTAGGGGTACCGTAAATATGGACGTTCAAAATATTTTTTCCTGATCATTTCGAAACTACTTATTGGATTGAAATGAAACTTTGTAAATCGATGAACAATAATGTATTCAAACTACGTGGTAAATTTTGTCCAGATCGCACGACCAAGACCATAGATACCGTATAAAATTTTAGCGAATGATCGAAAAAAAAAACCACCTCAAATACTGACGTGATGTCTGGTGTTTCGCCTTAGTTTGAGAATTTTTTTTACAGCTGCCAAAATTTTTTGAATTTGTTCCTAGAACTGGAATATGCGAATCTACCTACAAGGTGCATGAACGAGCGCTCAAAAGCTCCTGACATCACGGCAGTGCTTTTCGAAATTTTTTGGTGTTTTTTCAATATTACAAGAAAAGTAATCACATATGCCAGTCGAAAACATATCACTCAGGATCCACAGACCATCCCACGCACCCCCTCACTCGCGGTTTTCTTCTACGATTTTTGTCACGAAAAAATCTCTATTGCCTGGTCTACATCGCAAATTTTGCCCCTCGGATCAACCGTGCCAGAATTGCCGTTGATCCGATTAGTGCGAGCCTTAAGGTGATGATCTGTGGACGCATTTGTATGAGTTTCAATACAAAGAATACTATACTCCGTTTAAGAATTATTGACATCTCGGTTGGCTGTGAAAAATCGAATTTAAGTTGGTAATAGACTATTCAGTAATATTTTGTGTTGCTGAATTCAGGTTGGTATAGGAATAACACTAACATTACCCATAGAAATCTTGCTTTGATGATTTTATCGAAGATATTGGTGAATATGTAATTATAAAAATTTGCTCTGAATTTGAGTATTTTTTGTCTTATGCTATTAAAATGGCTGGAATTGACCAGGATACATCGCGCCTAACAAGAGAACGCCAGGCAGTTTGTCGGTGTTACTTCGAGTTTTTCAAAGATTTGGCATATATTTCCGCTAGTGTTTCAGGTAAACTGTTATTCACCGACTCAAAGTGTATTCTGATTGATCAATGTCTCTTAAATTTTCAGATTTCACCAAGCCCTGTCCGTAGAATATTAGCATGTTATTATAGCCTGGAATTAGCAGTGGAAGAAAACCTGTGCGATATGATTATTCCTTCAGAGACATTGAATGACTTTGTTTTTGCTAGAATTAAAAACAATGAATATATCAGTTTAGATATCCTTTTCGAACTGGCCAAAGAGCACCTAGATTTCAATTGATCGAAGTCAACATTATATAATGTATATCATAAAAAAAATTGGATACAAACACAAAAAAGTTGATCGAAGGAAAATTCTTACTGATAAACAGAAAAATATAATAAAAATAGTACAATATTGTGATAAATACCGAGAATACATGGAACAAAACATAAAATTTATCTAGATGAAATTCGGATATTCAAAAACGGTATTCAAATATCAGTGGACACTAGAAAATAATCCAAAAGGTATGCCGTGTATATTCAAGGGTAAAGGCAGAAGGTGCACTATTTTGAATGCTGGAACAATTGATGGATTTTTACCTGGATGGAATCTGATTCTTGACAGTAGTATTAATGATAAGGATTACTATGAATGGTGAATTATTTCATAAATGGGTTATTGAGATATTGAAACCTTCCCTGCAAAAGGATGCCCATCAATAGGATTATGTCAGCTTATTCAATAAACACATCCAAAACACTGCACTATGTGGAAACAAAGTTTTCAATATTTTTATCTTTGCCCTTGTATCATTCATAGATATTTTAAGTTTATTTATTATACTTATATTGTATAGTACTCTGTTCACATTCCCTCTGCTAATACACATGCTATATTGTTCCCAATTCAAAAGTATACTGAATAATTGTAAAATTTCATGTCAAAATTCTTCATGTACTACATAGATTCTTAATTTTTGTTTCTCTCTTATTTTAATAATAATATATATCGCACCAGTTGCAGACTAAGGAGACAACTCAAAAAAGGTCTATTTTGTGTTAGTGACGGTATTTAACTCAGGAAGTCACCCTTTTCTTACGTGCAATATCAGAATAACTCTAGTTGGCCTCTCCGCCACATAAGAGACTGTTCGTGAAAAAAGGTAACATTTCAAATTTATGGAAAAACACTGGAATATTCCACCACGATGGGAAAATTGCATTAATTGAATATTGGGTGCTAGAGTTATAATGTTCAAATGGATTGCTGCAGTTATTACCAATGTTCAGCGTGTTAAATTGAGTAAGTACACAAGTATAGAACGAAAACTTCGGTAAACCAAAACTTCAAATACGATTTCCCAACAAAATCAATTTTTGGGTTGTCTCCTTATTCTACGACGGGTGCGATATTATATTGAATGAAACTGTTTGGGTAAGGCATCGTAGATCTTCATGTACATGTATTTCACATTATTCTGTGCTAGTGTCAATTGTTGCCTCGGGTATATATAAGGATCAATTTTCCAAGTTGGGTTGTTGTACAGAAACGGTTCAAATAGTTCACTGTGGCTTTGTAGGAAGATAACATACTTCAGCACATATATTGCTGTTAACGTCAGGATTTTATTCCTTTTGAAAACACTTCTACAAGTCTCTCTATATTTCATTCTATACATAGCTCGGATTGCTTGCTTTTGTGTTTTGAATATTTTTTTCCGATGTACTGTTTCCCCAGTAAACAATGCCATATGAAAGGGTTGACTGAAAATTGGCTGTGTATAGGAGCTTCAATGTATCTTGTTGGATATGGTATTTCATACTATTGAGGGTGTAGACTATGGTGGTGAGTTTCCTGTTCAAGTTTTCTATTTGGGGGTTCCATTTCTTAATATATATAACGTTGAACCTGAATTCCCATTTTTGAACTGCAGTCGAAATATTCCGGCCTAATTAATAATTATTCGTATACTGAACACTTTTCTAGGTTATATTTATGTTTTATTTCTATGATTAAAACAGTAACTTTTTTGTAACTAGAAATAAAGCCTCGACTGGACGTTCATGGCCTGCTTCGATGTCAATAATTCTTAAATGGACTATACGTTCCGTTTGATGCGATCTGTCCGATTCGTCCGATGCGGACATGTGGACGCTTACCATTAATATCCCTTTCGGGTTTTCCTTTGGGCACTACTTCTGGGTGTAAGGAGATTGTCTCATTCCCAGAGGATAGGGCACTTTCTGTTTCAACTCATCGGGCAATATGTTAACGCTAGTCGTCATGACTCAGCTGCTTCCTAATTAGTTCAATCTCCTATTTCTGCTCTTCTATGAAGGATCTCACAAACCAACGCGAAAAATCCGCGCCGCTTGCAAATGTTCGCACCACATTCGATCTGCAACATATTGTTTTTACGGCGCCTAGTAGATCTCTTCAGACCGGCGCGATTTTCGTCGTTTGGATTGCGATTTGTCAACGTATTCATCCGCGTGGAATCTGAGACGCATCCATATCCGCACCGAAAATATCCTTCTTCGGCAAGAGCACCTATCATATCACCTGAATTAGTGAAAATTTTTTTTTTTGAACGATGCGATTATATTCGCCTTGGTATGAGGGGTACTCCGTATTCCGCCACAAACATTCGCCGAGAATTTCCGTTACGAATCCGCCGCGAAGTTATCGCGTTGGTTTTTGAGATCCTTATTCGATCTTTCTCGGATTCTTCGTTAACTGATCCTTTTAATTCCATATGGGAATTTTTTTTTCGACGAGTTTTCTGCGTCAGATTATCGGTCATCACTAGCAGAGTCGTATAGTAACATTGCATCAGAATGACTCAACACTTTTCAATAATTCCACTTTTGTCACTTCAATGTGAAAAAATCTGTGGAACCCACGATCTGAGATCTAGACTAAACACAGTGAAAACATCGATTCTTACCACTTGTTCCGTTCTAGACGGGGCTTTTTAAAACTCATTAATAAACGATCAGCCTCATGCTACAGGGCGACATTAACAGGCGATAAGTCTTCAATTATGGAGCGACAAACAAGTATAATCCACCTGTACGGGGGTTATGACGATTATGACTATAAGGTGAACACTCGTGAGTACCCCAATTTATACAGACACAGACGAAGTCATTCAGCCCAAAAACCCATTATCAGCAGTAGCAGTTGGAGAAAAAATCTCGTGTGTAAGAACTCGCAAGAGAAGTGCCGGACATTTACCATAGCTTGTCGGTTAACTGAAGAAAAAAAAATTATTAATCCTTGATTGATGATTTTGGAGGTGGTTCATTTGGAGCGTTCTATTGACAAAATAAAACTAATGATGGTCATAACATAACACGTGGTAATCATCGAAGGTAATCGCACGGCCTGTGCAATAAACAACAGACTAACATAACAATAAATGAAACAATCCATCAATTCATAGCGAAAAAAGGTTACCAACCCGAAATATGTGAAATCTGTAAAAATTCCCACGCCCACGCCTTCCTCCGCCTTTGGATATGTGACAGTTAGGATACATTAAAAGTAAAATTGGCACAAGAGTTACAGTATGCCGATGTAAAGCAAAAACCTGACCTGCGCGCTAGTAGGCTTCTCTTGGTAGCGCCAACATCTGATTTTGACACTTTGAACACTCCACTGTTTTCTGTGGCCGGTCAGAAATAGAGTTCGAAACGTAAACTTACCAATAGAAATCAATTAATTTCTCATTAAAATATTTCCACATGTATTATCAAAACTATAATAAACAATAGAAAGTTTTGTGTCTGCCGTGAGTGAATTAATTGAAAAGAAATTTTTTTCCATTTTATACCAAGAAAAATGTAGTGGTTATCAGATGAAATCATCACCCTATTCATTTTCAGCTCTAACGTTATAAACCTTTAGTATAATAGTTCAAATTTTTCTTAATGTGGAAACCTACAACTGAGAAACATTCCTCGAAATATTATTTGCTCTTTTCATGTAGAAATTATAATTTCAACTAAAAGAAATTTGACTTGTATTATCTACCCAATTATCATATTTCCCATGTTTATTTAGCAATTGAAGAGATTAAGAATTTCTTCATCAAATAGTAAGGTGTATTGGCTACCCATTTATAATTTTTTTTCAATTCATTTCGCAATAGAAGAAATTAATATGATTTTGTTCCATTTTAAGCCCCGAGATTGGGATTTCATTGTAGAATTCAAAATAAAAATGTTTCATTACTTTTATTGTAATACAAAATCAAACAAGAAGTGTTAGCTGAGGTTGGTGCAATGGGGTACTATACAATTCTGCCTATAATACAAGAGCTCAGGGAAAAACCTCAGCAGAAAAAACCCTGCCTCCTTGTAGTCCTTGTGAGTGTTTACAAAATTTAATAGACGCTGAATAAGACTAAGCAGAAAATCGAATTAGTACATATTCTCGTTACAATGATTTTACTCTGTTGTTGTATGGGTCTCTTGAAAAATAATTATCTGGTCATCATGCTTGTTTAAAGATTTCCTGAAAGAAGATTTGAAATGATATGCTCGATAAAAATCTGAAAATATTCTACCACTTCAGTTGAAGAAATTAAAACACTTCATTCAACACATATTCAATTTTTCCTAGGATAATAGGTTTGTTTTTCTATTCCCCTTTTTTGGCATATCTCTCTTTGGCTTTCTGTGCATGCCTTCAGCCATCTGTTCAATTCCTTTCTTTTTTCCTGGTCCAACAATTGAATTTTCTTCAGTAATTCCTCATCAGAAGGCTATAAAAGCACCATCAAAATATTCAAGAGAAAATATCAAAACACAGCTTGAGCTACATTACATTTTCATCGTAACGATTGAATGATGTTGAACTTTCTGGTTTGGATGCCGATTCTTCCATGAAATATTTAACATCATCCTGGTATGCCATTCGACTGGTTGTAGGTTCATTTATATGTAAGCTTGTAGCTTCATCAGAATCTCCATCTGAAACAGAATCGCTTCTCCGACCAAACATAAATGCAGCATGTATATGCTTACACAATATGGTTTTTATACTGTTACTAGAACAGTCACATTTATATTGGTGTAAGCATATTTTACATTCTGCACAATATCCCATTCGGCAATCTTCATCACAAGAAGTGATGATCGAAACATTATAATATTTATCTTCGTATTGAGATTTCACTCTAAAACAATTCTTACCAACATTCTCCACATTTTCTTTCATCATGAGGGATTTACAATGTGCTTCCACAGTAACCCTATGATAGTAGTTGTTAGCATTTGGTCTTTCCCTGAGAAGAATTTGTTTCCACATCTTCTCATCCACTATTTGGTCAAAAAAATCCAATAGCTTTTCTACCCTGGAATAAAGTTAAATTTAATGAGGATTTCAAATAATAACTAGATAAATACCTTATATTCTTTTTTCCTTCCATTTTATTGTATTTCAAATATTTATTCAGACTTTCTATTGCCATATTGGTATTTATTCCAGCCCCTTTTCTATAGCAATAGGCCCACATCATAATTCTCTCCTTATTCTGGAAATAATAGCTGAAAAAACACAATCAGTTAAAGCAGGCTAAAATCAATCCAACAGTAATTGAACTTGATCTTCGATTTGTAAGGCAAGATTTCTATATTAAGTGAATAATCAAACCTGCACAAGCCTATGGAATAAGAATTGAATTTCTTATGTAGCTTCTAAGAGTTTTTTGTCGAAGGAGAATATACAGGATATGAATGGAAAGAGCATTGCACTCACGTTTTCAAATAACTCAAAAAACCATTTTCATGATTCTCTTCCAAGCGTCCAAAATAGTTGTTTACTAGACTTTCAAATTTAGTTTCATCTAATTCTTGATGGATTTTCCTCAATTCCATCTTCATTTCCTTCCTCATTTTGGGGTCCTGAAGCTTTCTGCGGCCTTGGATGTTCCAATTTTTGACTATATGCCAGCTGCATAGAAGTCTTCTCAATGGCTTTTCGGGTTGCATTACTTTGATCCATGCATTATAGTATTTGGGATCATCATCGCTCATAAGGAAATCAGCCTCTATGGATCTACCTAGCCTAGATTTAAATGCTGTAAAAAAAATTTCTTGAATTATTTGATCTTTTCTATTACTAATGAAGAATGCTACTGGGAATCCAGTGTTGCTTTCACCCTTCACCAATACTATAGTTAATTCCCAATTTCTCTGATTGGTGCCATGTGTGCCATCTATACATATAATGCTTCCATGTTCTTTCAATTTCTTTTCCATCACCCCATTCATAAAGCCAACAGCGAAATCTTCTTCCAACAAACCAGGATAACTATCCCCTGGAATTAAATAAGCACTATTTTATCCTAACTAACATGCACCCAATACACGATGATCAAGTCAAAAATATTAAGATAATGAATCGAGTCGATCCATATCTCTACCTAATACCAACTAATAGTTAATAGTTTGAAAAGGGGGTTATATTTCACTGCGACCGCAAGGTCTTATGATATCTAATGGTATCTGGTATCTAATACCAGCTATCTAAATATTCTTAAAATCTACACTACGTTACGACTTGAAAACAAACCCTCACCAATATTTTTAAATAAAAATGCCTGATTTCGACCTTGTTGATTCCACTCTTGAATTTTCAATGAAGTTGCTACCATGTCATCTTTATGCCTTCGATTATCTATATTAAATTTCAATCTGATGTTTATCAAGTCCTGTGGTGTCAATACATTCATTCTTGTTAAATTCTCATCTGCTATTTTTCTTGCATCTTGGAGAATTCTGTTGTTGGGAACACCTTCTTTCAACTTCTCCACAATCTGCAATTCCTCTGTTTTTTTCAATCGCTTGGTACGGAGCTCATCCTCATGTCCTATATGGGTTTCTATAAAATCAGTGGTAACCTGCCCTATAAAGTGAAAATGATCAAACGGTTAAAATTAGATCCCGCATTTTCAAATATTCACCATTAATCAGAATTCTAGCTTCGATTCTTGATGGACACACTCCTTTAATCTTTATAGTACCCCCAATTTTACGCTTACGATCTTTGCTATTGGAAATATATCCTTAAAAAAATTCATCATATATATAAGATTCTCCCACATTGTGAATGCAAAAATTATACCTTTTGTGTCACTTCTATTACAATTATAAATAATTATTTTCTCTCCTTTCTTATCTTTTCTGGTTGTCTGGCAAGCATAATCCACTTCCCTGTTTCCTAGGTTTCTCCAGACTGTGAATTCTTCGAAATTCGAAAATTGCTGACTGGATCGAGTTATCTCAACTTCGTGAAAATCTTTTAAATGTTTCAAGAGTAATCTATGGAACGAAAATCCTTGCACATTCGTACACAAAGGGCAGATGATGCGCTGTGCCGAAATTTTTCTTGATGAAGATTCTGCTACCCTACAGATTTCATATTTTCTGTACATACACTTAAAACTTAAAGTGGATGTTAAAAGATTTATATTTCACTGAGTACTTACATTTCTTGTTCTGCCATTTTCCTCTAAATTACTCGATAAATTTGAGAATAATAATAAGCACAAATGAGATTTTATTCAACTTCAAAAAGTTCAATAATTCGTTCATTCACCGAAAAATGTAATAGCAGCTAGGACAATGGACAATGTTTACATAAACAATGTGCGCCGCAGAGCCCGCAGATCGAAGTTACGGAATTTCCAACTCGGAGATCGGAGATCCACGAACCGGTACGAACCTTGCCGAAACAAATCTACTTTTAATGTATCCTGTGACAGTTTGCCCAAGTCGCACATTAACCTCAGGTTCGGGGTGACATCTCATCAATGCTCATTAGTCCTATCCCCATTTTAATAAGCTTGGAAATATCGAAATCCTGCCCGAACAGATATTTTCACTAAAGTTATATCAAGAAGAAGTTTAGTGGCTGAATTATATTTAAATGAAAGAATATTAGTGGCGCTGCAGACAGATTTTCGAATAACAGAAAAAGAAGCTCGTCGGGCAGGACTCGAGAACCCACGACGGTCAAGTGCTCTCCCACTGGGCTAAAGTGAAGCCATAGGTTCCATGGCCGTGGCGCAGTGGTTAGTGCATTCGACTTTGGTGCCGGTCTCCTTGATCGGTCCCGGGTTCGGATCATCCGGTCGGGAAAGAAATTTTCTGACATGGAGCACGGTTCCACCATTCACTGTTGGGTAAACAATTAACAGTTCTGTGCCTCAGGTGGCGTAAGGACACAGTAACAAAGCCTACACAGAACACAACCGGGTCTCCTAACTCGCACAAGCTCTGAGCTTCTGAGGGGTCTCACGGAGACCTAGGAGAGTCGGTATATAAACAATATAAAATCTGCATATCTAGGACCTGCTTCTCCCGAAATTCAATGTTTTTCCGTTATTCAAAGGCATTTGACCGGCAATCAGGGGGTCGTGGGTTCGAGTCCTGTCCGAGAAGCTTTTCTTTCCGTTATTCAAAAATCTTTCTGCAGCGCCACTTATTTTTCACCGAAATTATGGCGCATGCTGAACTAATTCGAGAAACTATTGAACTATAAGCGATAAATAATGTTCTAGGTTACGTCTTGATGGGTGAATTTGGGGGCAGTATATCCAAAAAAAGGCAGAATCGCCTTTGCCAAACCGATCCTTCTGGACACTCGAAAATATATAGGTTCATCGGATGAGCAGCTAGGGACATTATTATTTAAAATATTTTGTCAAAAAGCATCCCATTAACTTCCAACAGTAGAATATATCCAGTTTTACATTGAAATAGACAATTATCGCATACTACATAACAACCTGTCCGACGACTATCGACCCATGGTTGAGCATTATTCCATTTCTTGTGGCATTTGATCTTATTATATTATATTACATTTTCAATGAGCGAAAGAATTCCTATCGATGACACAACCCTTTTTTTATCACTACGGGGCTATGACGATTCTTAACTTTCTACATAGCTCCCAAAATTCAGAATTTTTGTAAATTTCGCGGTTGAGGGTGAAACATACATACCTCTCAGTTATTATATTTTTCAATTACATTCTTCAGAATGTTGAGTATGGAATGGAGAATTATTTTATGCATATTTGTGTTGATATTATTTCATGGAATAGAAACTGAGAAAATGCTGTGAGATATTGATTGCAAATCCTACACATATGTGTCTGATATTGAGTCGTCATTCCCAATTCTATATGCATGGAAATTTAATGGCATTTTGAAACCTGACATAACTTTATGCGGCAACAAAATGTTTTCCATATCATCTGTCATGCAAATCAAATGCAAAATTACTATCCTTATTGGTATGGTACAGTGAGCAAAGCCTTCAGCTTCTGCTCCGAACACACGGCTCCCCTTGTTTACAGAACACCCTCCTACAAATACAACTTTTAGAATTGTATACATGATGCATTTCAATGGGCCCGACTTTGTCGATCCAGATGACGAGTTTGAGGTTCTTCGGTCATTCCAGGTACCTCACTGGAGTTATGAAAAAGGATTTCTAATGAAATGGCCGTAAATTTGATGGATGGAAAAAATCCGGGTGGTATAAATTGAAGTACTTCCCTGTCTTATCGAGAACTGACAAGCTCTATCCATGAGGTCCTAACTCAGGTCAAACCCTTTAATAACTCCATTATATTTTATCATTAAATTGATTTCAAAAAGTCGGCGCTAGCGAACTTAGACATATGTTTTCAGAAGATTTCAGAAATTGATTTTAAAAATTACAAAGTGACACAGCTTGAATCATCAACAAGATTCAACCTTTAAGATACTGAATAGACTGAAATGATAAGGAGTAAATACATACAGTGTGGAAAATCCAATTGAAATAAATTTATTATCTTGGTTACTGTAGAGGTAATTAATAATTTGAAGGGGAAGTCCAGTCCTATCTCTTTACTTGATAAAAACATTCTCGTAGCAACTTCTTACGTAGAATTCAATTCAATTAAATTTTCTGCAAACTCATATAATATTGCTATGAAAAAATGAATTTCAAATGGCGCACCCTATATATCTATTTAATTGTACATATTTCGATAAAGCTTGAAATTACCATTTCAAAAATATAGCATACTTGATATTTTTTTGGAGTCATGATGGAGATATTGAATTTTCAAATTTTATTTCTTGGATGATAAGACTTTGGAGGATGCGATGTTGAATGAAACTATGGAAATGTAAGTTATCAAATGTTTATTGAAACAATAAAAGTTTTTTCAGTGCGCAACTTCTGTTCAACTTTCTGCAATGAAATACGAAAACTATGGGAAGTGGGACATGTTAGCTGTTTTATACAAACCGGAGAAAATGCAGAGGCAGCAAGTGGTTTGTATCGTGAAAAATATCCAGAAAGATGACAACTGTTCGAAGATATTTTCTCACTCCCAACCCAATAAATAAAGGTCACGTTGTGAAGAAAAGACCGAAGAAATATCTTGAGAATACAGATTTAGAAGAAGACATCGTTTCGGAAGCTGTTGAAATCAGTCCTAGAAAATTAACTCGTATCATAGAAGAATTTTCAGGAGTTCCGAGAACGAATGTCAGAAAGTTTCTGAAAACTCATAAATTAAAACATTATAGAGCCAGAAAAGTTCATCACCGCATGGCTGGAGATTTCGAACGCTGAATTGAGTTTTGTCAATGGTTCCTAGATAAATGTAACCAGACGCCTAATTTTACACTCAATTGTATTTGGACAGATGAAAATTATGTGTTTAGTAACGGTATTTTGAACCGCTATAACTACTCTTCTTGGGCACTACTAAATCCTCATTCAGTTATGGAACAGAGAAATCATGGAAGATTCGATTTAAGTATATGGGCAGGCATTTATAGGGGCAGAGTTATAGGTCCGTATATTTATAATAATAATATCACATCACAGAATTATCTACAGATCTGAAGGCAACAATGAAACCGATTGTTGAAGAAATGCTGTTCTCTCAACTCGAGAAAGTTACTTCCAACAAAATGGCGCCCATCCCCTCGCACAACGCAGAAATGTTTTAACAGCAAATTTTGGCAACAATTGGATTGCCAGCCAAGGTGCCAACCGGTAGCCGGCTAGGTCGCCTGACCTTACGCCTATAGACTTTTATCTTTGGGGAAGATTAGAAGATCCAGTCTATAAAAAGCCGATCAACTCTAGATAAGAACTGGAAATGGCAGTAGTTCATCGTTTCGCTTTTTTCACTTCCATTGAAATGATCAATTCAGCAAAAAATATTCAGAAAAAGTGCCGTATGTCGACGAAAATGGTCGACACCTTGAACATCACATTTGATGAAATTATTCCTTTCTTGTTATTTTTAAATAAAGTTCGAATTTTTATGGTTTTTAAGAAGACAACGCGTTTTTCCTAAACTTTGAACTGTTTAAATCGAACTTTGACAGCAAACAAATAATGTTCACATTATTTTGTTTTCACCGCCGCACAGTCCGAAGGGATAGATTCGAAAATTCCATACCATTCCATAGATCTTGACTTCGAGGTACTGCCGTACATTCAAATTGCCCCCAATCAAAAAGGACCTATGATGTGGTTTCGATCATTTCCTGCACAAACATTAACCTTTTTTAGGGAATTGCGTGTTCCTCTCTCCTCTCTCATCCAGTGAGTGTTTTCGGTAGACCAGTAACAGCAATTTTGACGATTAGCATAGACGAGAACCAAAAGAAAAAGTGCACTCATCAGAAAAAAAAACGTCTACTAATTGGATAATATTGTTATCCAACTATCCATCATTGGTTCTCGTTCTCCTATCAAAATTCTTTTTCCAAGAGCTCTGGGTAGGTATCATTCTATAGGGGTGCATTTCATTTTGTTTAAATATGTTTAGAATCGATGCAGAGCTGACATTGCATGTTTTTGAGGCGTCCCTACACAGGTGATGTGGATTTTCAACAAAATCAAGCATCACATTTAATTTCCCCCACCCTCACAGGAATTTTCGACAGCTGTCAAAAAAATTCTCAAACTTAGGCGAAACTCCAGACTTCATGTCAGTGCTTCAGCTGACCAATTTTTTTTCGACAATTCGCTAGAATTTTCTACGGTATCTATGGTCTTGGTGATGCGATCTGGACAACGTAGTTTGAATACATTATTCTCCAGCTAGGTGCAAAATTTCATTCCTATCCAATCAATAGTTTCGAAATTAACAGGAAAAAAAATATTTTGAACGGCCATATTTACGGAACCCCTAGTTCAATTTTGCTCATTGATGAACGTGACCGCGTTCGCGATCCAAACCTACCCTGAAAATTTCAAGTTCCTAGGCCTTTCCCTTCGGAAGTTATAATTTTCTATGGTTCTGGTCATGCGATTCGGACAAAATGTTGCTTTAATATATCATTCTCGATCAATATACAAAATTTTATCTCGATCGAATCCGTAGTTTCAAAATTATCGAGAAAATAAAATTTCAAACGACCGTATTTACGGAACCCCTAGTATAATTCTGCTCTTTGATAAACGTGAACGCTACATTTCAGATCCATACCTACCCTGAAAATTTCAAGTCCCTAGGCCTTTCCGTTCGAAAGTTATGATTTTCTATGGTTTCTATGATTCTGTTCATGCGATCTGGAGAAATGTAGCTTGAATATATCATTCTCCATTAGTATACAAAATTTCTTCACGATCGGATTTGTAGTTTCGAAATTATCAAGAAAACGGAATTTCAACATATTCACGGAACCCCTAGTATAATTTTGCTCATAGATAAACGTGATCACGACATTCGAGATCCCCACCTATCCTGAAAAGACCTAGGCGTTTCCGTTCAAAAGTTACAATTTTCTAGGGTTTCTATGGTTCTGGTCATGCGATCTGGATAAAATTTCACATGTAGCTTGAACACCTCATTCTTCATTTGAGTGCAAAATTTCATCTCGATCAAATTCGTAGTTTCCAAGTAATCAGGAGAACAAAACTTTGAACGGTCATATTTACGGAACCGAGGTCCGATTTTGATCAAATTTTATTGGGTTTGTTCACTTCAGAAAGCCCTTTGGAATGGCTCAAGAAATATCAAAATTTTCAGGACAATACTTAGAATATCGTGGTTTATATTTCAAGCTTCAAAATTTATACTTTTTACTACATAATTGAATCTGAAGAATTCAATTTTCACTTTGAATGGCACACTTGTAACAAGCGAGTAGCGATCGAAAGAATTCTGTTCTATGTGATTTTTTCGAAATGCGGTCCTGTTTTTAGTCCTTTCGTGATAATATTCCTTGTCTCGTGATGAAATTTTGAATTTTATAACTTTTTATTCCTTTGCATTATTAACCTTCGACACCCACTGAGGGCCGGTTTCACAATGTCTGGTTTTTCTTCAGATAACTTGACCAAACACTATTCGGGTTAAAGTTTCGGTTAGGAAGAAGATTAACGTTACATTAGCCATTGGTTAGTGCCAAACCAGCAATTGTGAAATACTTTTCTATGGTTAAAGTCTTAAATTCAGGTTAAGTCATGGTAACCAGACATTGTGAAACCGGCCCTATGTGTTGTATTACGCTACGTTAAGAAATAAGTGAAACTACGCATAATCAAGCGTAATACATGGCGTAAACGATCTTGAAAGGTGTAATCAATTGGTGCATTTGCATTAAAAGAAGAAAATATTGTCTTGTATTCCTCAGGAAACTCACTAGATATCGCTTTCTCTACACATCGCTCAAAAATATGATAATCTTTTGGATAAATGAATCATACAAATTATCAATGATTAATATATTTGATATATAATACTGAAAACCCTTGTAATTTACAACAAGTTACCACAAGAATACTTCAATATCAACTCACTTATCAATTGTTGGTTTTAAGATTTTTGAGCGCTCGTACTACTTACACGAGGGCTATATCATTTCGTCACGATGTCTGTATTTTTCGAATTTTGAGCCGAAAATGGTCTCAATCGACTATAATCGACTCACTGATGACGAATCCGTCGGAATATTCGAGTCTGTCCGTACGTCCGGCCGTCCGTATACACGATAACTCTCGAACGAAAGGTCCTAGAAACTTCAAATTTTCAGGGTAGGTTCGAATCTCCAATGCCGCGGTCAAGTTCGTCATTGGGCAAAATTCGCCGAGGGGTTCCGTAAATATGGCCGCTCGAAATTTTGTTTTTCTGATTACTTCGAAACTACTGATTCGATCGAGGTGAAATTTTGCACTCAGATGGAGAATTGCGTGCTTAAACTACATGCGGAATTTTGTCCAGCTAGCATGACCAGAACCATAGAAACCATAGAAAATTATAACTTTGTAATGGAAAGGGCTAGGGACTTGAAATTTTCAGGATAGGTGTGGATCTCGAATGTCGCGGTCACGTTCATCAATGAGCAAAATTATACTAGGGGTTCCGTAAATATGGCCGTTTGAAATTCAGTTTCCTTCATAATTTCAAAACTATGGATTTGATCGTGACGAAATTCTGTATGTAAATTGAGAATGATATATTCCAGCCACATTTTTTCCAGATCGCATGATCAGGACCATAGAAACCATAGAAAATCATAACTTTCGAACGGAAAGGTCTAGAGGGACTTGAAATTTTCAGGATAGGTTCGGATCGCGTATTTCGCGGTTACGTTCATCAATGAGCAAAATTTGACTAGGTGTTCCGTAAATATGGCCGTTTGAAATTTGGTTTGCTTGATAATTTCAAAACTATGGATTCGATCGTGAAGAACTTTTGTATTCAAATTGAAAATGATATTTTCGAGCTACATTTTCTCCAGATCGCATGATGAGAACCATAGAAACCATAAAAAATCATAACTTTCGAACGGAAAGGCCTTGGGACTTGAAATTTTCAGGATAGGTTAGAATCGCGAATTTCGCGGTCACGTTCATCAATGAGCAGAATTAGACTAGGGGTTCCGTAAATATAGCTGTTCAAAACTATTTTTTTCTGAAAATTTCGAAACTCATCATCGGATTGTAATGAAATTTCGCACATAGATGAAGAATAATATATTCAAACTGCGTGGGAAAAATTTGTCCAGACCGCATTACCAAGACCATAGATACCATAGAAAAGTCTAGCGAATTATCGAAAAAAAAATTTGTCACCTGAAGCACTGACTTGAAGTCTGGATTTTCGATTTAGTTTGAAAATTTGTTGCTGTCAAAAATTTCCTCAATTGGTTTCCAAAACTCGAGCGCTCGAAAGCTTCTGCCTTCACGGCAGTGCTTTTCGTAATTTTTGTTTCTTGAATTCAGAAAACCATATTCTCGGCCTCCAAACATGGCTGACAAATTAAAGGTATTCCAATTATCATTCAAAATTCGAACTATAAACACCAATTGTGAGTATTTTCGATTCGGAGAAGTAACACAATGCCTGTATGACAACTATCCCCTGAAGCATGGCCCCCAAGGTCCCCGGATCTAACTCCTATGGATTATTTTTCGTGGGGTAATTGGAAAGATAATGTATTGTCATGGAAAACCAAAAATGAAAAATAAATTCAAATTAAATCACCAAAGTCAAGAATCCTCAGTAAAAATGATTAAAATATGAATTTTCTTTTTCAAGAGGGTTCAGTTTATTTAAAATGTTACCATAGAATATATTGTAAAATTATTAGAATTAAGGAAGCTGATTTTTTTTTGACAATTAAGAGAAATGTCATGATAGAAATAGTTTTTTCAAAAAGGTTTATTAAAATTGAGATTTGAAAACGAAAGATTATCGAAGATTTATGCAGCCTGACATCATGAAAGAGATACCGGAATCAAACTGCAGTATACTCATTGCCGACTTCACAGTTTGGAAGAAAACTGTGGGATAAAACTGCCCCAACAGCTCATTCCTGAAATATTAGTGGAACCCGAGGCAATACATCTTATAAAATAAATCAATAAATTCCAAAATATTCTCTACGAAACGGAGGAGAAATTTGAAGGTTGCATTTTGATGAACTATATTTACAGTAAGCTGTTCACTGTGAGTTTAAAATTTAGATCTTGTTCAAAAGGAATAATAATTTAGAATTTATAAAATTATTAGAATTAGTTTATTGAATTCAAATAATAAGTTGTTGTTAACAAAAATTATTTTATTTGTGCACCTTAAGAACCCTCATTAAAAAGAGTCGCGGGAAAAATAAAAGAAAATTGAAAAAAAAATTATTAGAATATTGTTAGTGGTTCTTTCATAAAATTTCAAAATTGAAATTCAATATTATTAATATCAGAATTGAACTATAACAATTTATGCCGTTGAAATAACTTCACGAGAGCATTTGAGGCAGAGGATAGAAGAAGCTTGCACCGAATTAAAACGAAATTTCGATATGATGAAGAGGGCAATAAAATCTCATTTTGATAGCCTGGAAATGTGTCGAGATGGAAGGACTCCATCCTCTTATGATACTTTTCTTTTGATTCTTTACTTTGAAAAGAAATAATTAGTTTTCAAGTTTTTCGAAGAAAAAATATTAGTATCCAGTTAAACGTGTTGAGGAGCGAATACAATTACGGATTACATTTTTCAGAATGGTTCACTTCATAAGTTGAAACGCTGTTAAGCTTTCAGGTTCAAAAACTCAGCAGAAGACAATAAATATTATCACGAAAGGATTAGAATCAGGAACGCACTCAAAAAAAATTACACAAAATATGAATTCGTTCGATCACTACTAGCTTGTAACAAGTGTGCCATTCAAAGTAAAATTTGAATTCCTTAGATTGGATTATGTATTTTCTTATTGCAATAACGACATTTCTCTAAGTGGTTTAAGAAATAAAGATTTTGAAGCTTGAAAGACAAACCACGATATTCTGAGTACTGCCCTGAAAATATTCAAATTTCGTGGGCCATTCAGAAGGATTTCCTGAAGTGAACGAATCCATGAAATTTGATTAAAATCGGACCTCAGATTCTAAAGTTATGGGTATCGTAAATTAAGGGCGAAATTCATAAATCACCCTGTATCTCTTTAACATAGCCTTAAGATACAAGACAAGCAACTTTTTTGAACGGCGATGACATGCATTCACCACAAGGCTATGGCCAACCACTCATGAAACACCCTGAATATCTCCTTGATTATTCCACATTTGTTGGCATGGGAAATGCACAAAACTTGTACTAAATTATGAATGTTTACCTTTCTGGGGCATGAAATAGCTACCCCGAGGATTAATCCTTCGTACAAATTGATTGAATGAACGGAAAGTAGTTGATGGTTTCAATCCGATTAGTATCAGCACACGAATCGCTATCTCGGATATAAAGATACAAGACTCGAGCATAACATATCGTGAATTTGATGTGTTGTAGAAGTGATTCTCAGAAACAGATATTTTATCGAAAAATGCCAGATGGAATTGCGTTGTCATATGGAATATATCGAATGTAATTTTTGAGCGCTCGTACAACTTACACGAGGGCTATATCATTTCGTCACGATGTCTGTATTTTTCGAATTTTGAGCCGAAAATGGTCTCAAACGATAGAGTTCAACTCACTGATGACGAATCCGTCGGAAAATTTGAGTCTGTCCGTCCGGCCGTCCGTCCGTCCGTAAGCACGATAACTCTAGAACGGATCAACCTAGAGACTTGAAATTTTCAGTGTAGGTTCAGATCCCAAATGCCTCGGTTAAGTTCGTTAATGGGCAGAATTCCACTAGGGGTTCCGTAAATATAGCCGTTCAAAATTTTGTTCTCCTGATTACTTTGAAACTACAGATTCGATCGAGATGAAACTTTGCACTCAAATGGAGAAGTTCAAGTTACATGTGAAATTTTGTCCAGATCGCATGATCAGAACCATAGAAACCATAGAAAATTGTAACTCTTGAACGGAAACGCCTAGGGAATTAAAACTTGCAGGGTAGGTGTGCATCTCGATTGTCGTGATCACTTTCATCTATGAGCAAAATTATACTAGGGGTTCCGTAAATATGGTAGTTTGAAATTTGGTTTTCTCGATAATTTCAAAACTACAGATTCGATCGTGACGAAATTTTGTATACTAATGAAGAATGATATAATCAAGCTACACTTCTCCAGATCACATGACCAGAACCATAGAAACCATAGAAAATCATAACTTTCGAACGGAAAGGCCTAGGGACTTGAAATTTTCAGGATAGGTGTGAATCTGAAATGTCGCGTTCACGTTTATCAATGAGCAGAATTATACTAGGGGTTCCGTAAATACGGTCGTTTGAAATTTTGGTTTCTCGATAATTTCGAAAATACAGATTCGATCGAGATAAAATTTCATATTTTAATCGAGAATGATATATTAAAGCAATATTTTGTCCAGATCGCATGACCAGAACCATAGAAACCATAGAAAATTGTAACTTTTGAACGGAAAGGCCTAGGAACTTGAAATTTTCAGGGTGGGTTTGGATCGCGAATTTCACGGTCACGTTCATCAATGAGCAAAGTTAGACTAGGGGTTCCGTAAATATGGCCGTTCAAAATATTCTGTTCCTGATAATTTCGAAACTACCGATTTGATTGAAATGAAATTCGTTGCACCTAGCTGAGGAATAATGTATTCAAACTACGTGCGAAATTTTGTCCAGATCGCATCACCAAGACCATAGATACCGTAGAAAAATCTAGCAAATTATCGAAACAAAATTGTTGTTTCATATGGAATAGCCGATGCCCAATATGTAGATCAGAAATTTTGGCAGGATATGGCGAATAGTTCCTAAAAATTATACGATCTAGTACCTACAGTGTGCAAATTAAAAAAAAAATTCAAAATTTGGTAAACGTTGGTTCGTACGGGGACATTTAATACGGTTGGTTGCAATCGATTTGTATCAACCCTGTGAGCGTGATGACAGCAACACCTAAAATCTTAAATGGGAATGTGGGTTGTTTTGAAGGTAATTCGATTGCCTTCCCAAAAATAATTATCAGAATGAATTGGTTTATTCTACCAAATTGGAGTTATCATAATTCAATAAACGTACCAATGAACGAACCATTTGACCTTTTTTGTTAGTACCCCGAGGTGCAGAAGACAATGAAGTGAGAATACGCATAGGATGCCGAGAAATTCAAGTTGAAGTTTTCCAAAACGTACGGGACGAATTTTAAAATAGGTTATATTTTTGTCTAAAAAATTATGGACACCATTTTCGAAACCTCGTGATAGGTGGGTATCCTCAGCACATCTTCTGCAGGGTTGTTGTGTAGTCAACTAGTCATTTTGAGCGCTCGTTCTACTCACACGAGGGCTATACCATTCCGTCAAGATGTCTGTATTTTTCGAATTTTGAGCCGAAGATAGTTTTTATCGAGAAGTTTCGACTCACTGATGACGAATCCTTCGAAAAATTTAAGTCTGTCTATCCATCCGGCCGACCGTCACGATAATTTTCGAACTGAACGACCTAGAGAGACCATCTGATTACATCGAAACGACTGATTCTATCGAGATGAAATTCTGCACTGAGATGGACAATATCGTGTACAAGCTATATGCAAGTTTTTATTCAGATCGCATGAGGAGAACTATAGAAACCATGAAAAATTATAACTTTCGAACAGAAAGGCCCAAGGCCCTAGGGACTTGAAATTTTCAGGATAGGTGTGGATCTCGAATGTCGCGTTCACGTTTATCAATGAGCAGAATTAGATTAGGGGTTCCGTAAATATGTCCGTTCAAGATATTTCCCCTGATAATTTCGAAACAACCGATTTTATTGGAATGAAATTCTGCACATAGATGAAAAATAAGGTTAAAAATAAACTGGACCTTACCCCAGTTAAATGGATGTAAGATTCAACGATGAATATAAGAAGTAAAGAGAATAATATAAAATTGAAGCCGGACACTAGTAAATTCTCTAACAGAAACAGAAGTCAACATAACCACATCCCACAGAACAATAATAGGGAAAATTCAGCAAACGAATTCAATGACTACATTGTCAATGCAGCCCCCAGTCTAACAAAGAACACATGCCACATTAATCCACATACAAAATTTCACATTCCACCTCATTCATTTTACATAAAAACAATTTGTGAAGAGCATATGATTAATTAAGTGGAAGAGATGAAAAATAAACCTTCTATGGGAAAAGATAAAATATTCAACAGAACAACAAAAACAGCTGTAGATGAAGTAGTACAACCAGTAAAATACATAATAAATAATTCACTCAAAGAAGAGTTTTCCCCGCAAATCTGAAAACGGCAGAAATCATACACATTTATAAAAGTGGAGATCCAGACAACTACAGACCAATAAGCATACTGCCATCATGCTCTAAACTGTTGTGAACAAATTACGGAATTCTTTATATCATCGGCATTATTAGGCCCAAAACAACATGGTTGTCTGAAAGGAAGATCTATTCAGCAATATATAAAATTGTCAGGAGTATCACAGAAGCTTTTGAGAATTGTGATTTGGAGTTGGGATTGTTTTTAGATCTAACCAAGGCATATGACTATCTAGACCCCAATATCCTGTTTGAAAAATTGGATCACTATGGAGTTCGAGGCAACGCTCTCAAATAGATCAAATCATACTTTCATGGACGCACTCAACTGGTGAAAATTCGCTTGAATGGATGCGACAAAAATTCCAATTGGGAGCATAGCAGGACCAATGAATGTTTTTGATACACCTGAACGACTTTGGTCTAGAAATGGAATAGGAACAAAACATAATATCAAAGGTTCACTATTTCGATGATACAAACCTCCCAGCTGTACAGTCTCTAAAGCCTGACCTCCAACATCTGGTAAATAACATCATATACAGTATACAGAGGAGTGGTTCCAAAATAACAATTTAATCCTGAATAAATCGAAAACTAATATAATACTATTCCACCCAGTAAATTCTAACATTGAGAATCCAGGAAAAGTAACAATAAGAAATGAAGAATTAAAAATATCAGAAAATACAAAATGTCTTCGTATTTACATTGATGACGATCTGAAATGGAAAACTCATATTGCATATCTAAAACGGACAATAGGATGGCCGTATGCAAGATGTACAAGTTTTGAAGACCGTTTATCATGCATGCATGATTATATAAACACACGAATAACTTATATATTTATTCAGCACCAAATGAATTGATTACGAAGCAAGAATGTACGTGAGGAACAATTGAGAGATACGAACTGTTTGGAAGAAAAAAATGAAATGTAATGTCCGGAGTAAAGAAATTAACTGAACTTCTGCTTTTGGTTTTGTTTAGTCAGGGGGAATCCTCAGGGACGAACTATATCCGATAGACAGGACAGCGCGAGACGTGTGAAGGAGGACCTACTCTAATAAACCTAACCTGCTGTTTTAGATTCCAGGCATTTATTACCTATCAACCTTTTGACTCTTCTTGTTTGTATCTCTTTCACGATCTTTATCGTGTGATAATTGTGTTACCTATGAATTTCATAGGAGATTCTCCTCTTCTCGATATTTGAAATCGAGTTTACTCAATTTCTGTTTCTACGTAGTTGATCTCTGGGTCTTTTGTGATAAGTGGGTATTCTAAGCACATCTTCTGCGGGGTTGTAGTCAACTAGTCTTCTTAGCTCATCATTCAGGTGGTGACTTGCTTTTTCAAATATCTTCTCGGCCCTCTTTTCTAGGAAATTAAGAACCACGGCATATTCATTGCTGCGCTAAGCAGTTTATTTTCTGTTGCTTGAATCATCTTTATATGGCTATTGGCTGCATGGCCCCATGCCGCCGAGCTATATGTTAGTTGGTGTCTTGCAATTGACTTGATCATTCGTAGCTTCGAGCTTTGGTTCATTTGACTAATTCTTCCTTCCGGTGGGTAAAGTCCAATCATTGCTGAGTTTGTTTTATTCACTGCATATTTTATATGGTTCTTCCATGTAAGCCCTTTTTCTAGTTTTACTCCTATTTTTTTTATATTTGACTTCACATTATCCCATTTTATCTATCTATCCTTAGGTTGGAATTAATTTCAAGTTTCCGCTTCTGTAGTAGAATAGCTTGGCTCTTTCTGCTATTTATTTGAATTTTCCATTCAATGAACCATTCTTCTAAATCTTCTGTTCGTCGATGTCTGAAGGCTATATCCGTGTCGCCTGCATGAAGGGCTAGCAGATTTCTTAGGTTTTTTAGGAATATCGTAGTTATATATGTTGTAGAGTAGTCCAAGAACTGATCCTGAGGGCACTCCTGCTTCTACTTGTCTGGTGGAAGATAATGTATCGTCTATTTTGACATGTTCCTCAAGTAGTTTTTCATTATCTTGCAGGTTTTGGTAGTGTAGCCTGCCATCATCATCTTGTGGGTAAGTCCTTCGTGCCAAACTCGATCGAAGGCTCTTTCGCCTTCCAATAGCACTAATCCTGTGGCTTGTTTATTCTGAAATCCTTCAGTAACATATTCAGTGATCCTTAACACTTGGAGTTCTGTGGAATGATTTCTCCTGAATCCAAATTGTTCCGGTGGTATCAGATTCAGCGCTTTTTTCTCTTTCATTGAGTCTTTTTGCAATGACTCTCTCAACAATTTCTCCAAGTGCTGACAGTAGACTTATCGGCCTGTTGTTTTGTGGGAATTTTCTATCTTTTCCTGGCTTATTACTCGCGTTCCGAAATTACTGACCAGTACTGGCGACAGCCAGTAATTACGGAACGCTTGTCAGTAAATTTTGAAACGTCAAAACTGACGTTTAGTCGCGGCAAAAATTGACGAGCTGAAATTTTAGCGAGACTAGCGAGAGTTTCAAAGGAAATATGGAGAATTTTATAGGAGCGTTGGTGGACGATTTATCTGATTCTTCAACTGAGGAATCGATCAGTAGCAGTAGCAGTGGGGAAGACCAAGATTTCGTAATTTGTTCAGCAGAAATTTATTTCTACTATAAAAACATGCGAGGTCAGATTATCCCTCTTCCAAGGATTCAAAATCATCTAGGTTTAGTGCAAAATTATTCATCTAGTTTATTTAAATCTCATTTCAGTTAGTATTGCATAAAGCTTATTTATATCTGTCCTGTCCTAAATGAAGAGCAATGAACCTTTTCGAGTATAAATTATGAATTACCTTTTAGACACATTCTAACATTTGTAGTGTCTTACCTGATAGGTACATTTAATTATGTATTTGGTAACAATTTTGAAAACTGAGCTACACGAGGAAGTAGATTCAGCTGGTAGACCAGAATAACCATTACCAATTGCTTATTGCCCTGTGGTACATGGCAACGCCCAATTCATATAAGTGAGACTCTCTATCTTTTCGCACACTCAGAAGAGTTGTGACTGATATTTGTCGATTGGCTCCACAAATTATTAAATGGCCAAAAGGTGAAGAAGTCAATTCAATCTGGAGTGGCTTCAGAAGTAAATGGCCAATAAGCCAAATTCTAGGTGCGATAGACGAATGTCCCATTGAAATTAGAAAACCTTCCGAAGATGGCGATTCATTCATGAATAGACATCATAAGTATTCTATACAGTTACAGTTAAAATCATTACCTCGAAAGGTTATGGTATTGCATATTCCATTCTTATTGTAGTCGATTCACCCATGTGTATTTGGGTAATTGTGGATCAGTGAATGATCAAAGAGTTTTCAGACTTTCTGAATTAAATGGCTTTTTATTGAATCCAGAGAGGTATTTTCCACAGAATTCAAATTTTATAGGAGTCGGTGCCTAAAATATTCATGAACACGCAATGGTCCCCTATGGGGATAATGGGCATTTAACTTCACAGCAAATCTACTTCAACCAACATCTTTCGTCTATTAGTACCGAGATTAGTACCATCATTGAAAGAACTGCTCGGATTGTTGAAAAATAGATTTCAGAGTTTACTCTATTGCTGTCCACTAACAGATATCCAATTTATTCCAAAATTTGTTGTGTTATTCATAATATTTGTGAAATTGGAGGTGATTTTATAGATCTAGAATTAAATAATCCAGAACATCATACAGAGGAAAGTAATGTCGAACGAAATATACAGAATAATCCACATACAGTTAATATGGTTAATATGGGATAAACGAAAGGCTTCAAATAACCCGAGATATCAGGCCAGGTGAAATATAAAGATTGTATTAATTTGTTACTAGGTTTTCTTTCAAACAATTCTTGTATGAAAATGATTCAAATCAAAATATTTACGTAACCTCACTTTTTTGACATACTGGCGCTCACACATCCTTTTTCTGGCAGTAGCCAACAGTAGATTTTTAGCCTCGCACAAGGTACATTGAAAGATGGCGGGAAAACGATGCCAGTTAAAAACTGTAATTTCGGAATGCGAAGTAGCCAATAGCAGATTTTTAGCCTCGCACAAGGTACATTGACAGATGGCGGGAAAACGATGCCAGTAAAATTCAGTAATTTCGGAACGGGTCGGATTACTGGCCAGAACTGGTTGGGAATTTCGGAACGCGACTATTGAATACAATTACTTCTGCTGTTTTTGAGCGCTCGTACTACTTACACGAGGGCTATATCATTTCGTCACGATGTCTGTATTTTTCGAAGTTTGAGCCGAAAATGGTCTCAATCGACTATGTTCGACACACTGATGACGATTCCGTCGGAAAATTCGAGTCTGTCCGTCCGTCCGGCCGGCCGTCCGTAAGCACGATAACTCTCTAACGGATCAACCTAGAGACTTGAAATTTTCAGTGTAGGTTCAGATCCCAAATGCCTCGGTTGAGTTCGTTAATGGGCCAAATTCCACCAGGGGTTCCGTGAATATGGCACTTCAAAGTTTTGTTTCCCTGATTACTTGAAAACTACAGATTCGATCGAGATGAAATTTTGCACTCAAATGGAAAATGAGGTGTTTTAGCTACATGCGAAATTTTGTCCAGATCGCATGACCAGAACCATATAAACCATAGAAAATTGTAACTTTTGAACGGAAATGCCTAGGGACTTGAAATTTTCGGAATAGGTGTGGATCTCGAATGTCGTGATCACGTTCATCTATGAGCAACATTATACAAGGGGTTTCGTAAATACGGTCGTTTGAAATTTTGTTATCTCGATAAATTCGGAACTACGGATTCGATCGAGATGAAATTTTGTATTTTAATCGAGAATGATATATTGAAGCAATATTTTGTCCAGATCGCATGACCAGAACCATAGAAACCATAGAAAATTGAAACTTTTGAACGGAAAGGCCTAGGAACTTGAAATCTTCAGGGTGGGTTTGGATCGCGAATATCGCGGTCACGTTCATCAATGAGCAAAATGAGACTAGGGGTTCCGTAAATATGGCCGTTCAAAATATTTTTTTCCAGATAGTTTCGGAACTACTGATCGGATTGGAATGAAATTATGCACCTAGCTGAGGAATAATGTACTCAAACTACGTGCAAAATTTTGTCCAGACCGCATCACCAAGACCATAGATACCGTAGAAAATTCTAGCGAATTATCGAAACAAAATCAGCTGAAGCACTGACATGAAGTCTGGAGTTTCGCCTAAGTTTCAGAATTTTTTTGACAGCTGTCAAAAATTCCTTCAATTGGTTTCTAAAACTGGAAAATGCGAATCTACCTACAAGGTGCATGTTCGAGCGCTCAAAAGCTCCTGCCTTCACGGCAGTGCTTTTCGTTATTTTTTGGATAGTATTACGTTCTCATCACTGCGTTTGCTATATTGGTTAGCGCTGCTATTCCTTTTCTGAGCATTTTACGTAACGTAAAGTTTCTAACTGTCTTGTCCTGGAGCTTTCCTGTTTTTCAATTTCTTGATGATTTCTTTAATTTCCGTTGGTGTTGTTGGGTTTGGGATGGTATCGCCCTCTGGAGTTTCCAACATCAATTCTTCATTTTCTTCGACGTCTTCTCCTAAGTTTGAACTGAACTATTTCTTTTTTGTTTAGTCAGGGGGAATCCTCATGGACGAACTATCTCCGATAGATAGAACAGTGTGAGACTTCGTGTGAAGCACGACCTACTCTAACTAAACCTAACCTGGTGTTTTAGATTCCGGGCATTTATTACCTACTAACCTTTTGACTCTTCTTGTTCGTATCTTTATCACGATCTTTGTCGTGTGATGCTCGTGTTACCTATGAATTTGAATTTCATAGGAGTCTCTTCTTCTGGATGATTTAAATTGAGATTACTCAATTTCTGTTTCTACGTAGTTGATCTCTGGGTCTTTTGTGATAGGTGGGTATCCTAACCACATCTTCTGCGGGGTTGTAGTCAACTAGTCTTCTTTGCTCATCATTTGGGTGTTTCAAATATCTTCTCGGCCTTCTTTTTTAGGAAATCTGTGACAGTTTCCCATTCTAAGTCTCTGTGGATTAGTTGGTTTCTTACGAACCACGGCATATTCATTGCTGCTCTGAGCAGTTTATTCTCTGTTGCTTGAATCTTCTTTATATGGCTATTGGCTGCATGGCCCCATGCCGCCGAGCCATATGTTAGTTGGGGTCTTGCAATTGACTTGATCATTCGTAGTTTCGTGCTTTGGTTCATTTGGCTTCTTCTTCCTAGTAGTGGGTAAAGTCTACTCATTGCTGAGTTTGTTTTATCCACTGCATATTTTATATGGTTTTTCCATGTAAGCCTTTATCTAGTTTTACTCCTAGATATTTGACTTCATTTTCCCATTTTATCTCTTCTCCATCTATCTGTAGGTTGGAATTAATTTCAAGTCTCCGCTCCTGTAGTAAAATAGCTTGGCTCTTTTTGCTATTTATTTGAATTTTCCATTTAATGAAACATTCTTCTAAATCTTCTAGTGCTTCTTGCAGTCTTCTGTGTATGACATCTGGTCGGCGATGTCTGAAGGCTATTCCCGTGTCGTCTGCATAAAGGGCGAGCAGATTCCTTGGGTTCTTAGGAATATCGTAGATATATATGTTGTAAAGCAGAGGTCCTAGAACTGATCCTTGGGGCACTCCTGCTTCTACTTGTCTAGTGGTATATGAACTATAGATTCATGCTGCCTCTTTATATATGACCACAGCATACTTTCAAATGAAAAGGAATTCCTCAAGCTCGTACAGGGGCACGCCGAGAAGCAAACGAACTTCAGTTATTTTTGTCTTGTCTATTGGCTGCAATAATTCAGCTTCATTGTGTTCAATTATGGAGTGTTTTATTCGTCACTATGAATTACTTCCACTTTTGATTTCAGCTGCAGTAGACGAGCCAGAATTCACTGATATAATTGAGAATATCACAGTAGCTGCTGGTCGTAATGTGAAATTTGCTTGTTCTGTTAAGAATCTGGGAACCTATAAGGTAAGATTAGTTATATAATAATAATAATAATAAGACGTTTATTAGTCACCATCAAATGTGTACAAAGAAATAACTACCAATAAATTCAAATGATTGAGGTAACTAATGGGCCTTGTATTCAGATTTCCAGGGAAGGTTCTGGATTCTGTTGAGGCCAAAAAAAAAAAGATCAAAAATTAAGTGTTAACTAAAAATTAAGAATTAACACTAACACATCAGAAAAAAAAAGAAAGAAAGAAGCACACCCTAAAAAAAAAGGAAGGAAAGACATGGGGTCAAGGATAATCATAGGAAAAAGTATTAAAAATTATCATTTCCTATTTATTCAGCAGGAGAAGTTTTGAGTTTCTTTCAAAAGTTTTTATAGAGACAGTAAATTCATCAATCCTGAATTCGTTGATCAAATGTGCAATCGAGTATGAAAACGACCTTTTGAACAACTCTTTACTGTGTGATGGTATGGTTAGAAGATTTCTTCATCTTATGTTCAAATTATGCACATCGGTTCGGAAACTTAGTCTCTCATGCAAATATGGTGGCGTCTTAAGTTTGAGAATTTTGTAAAAAAAAAAAAAGAGAATGCAAAGTATAATTATTTTTGTGAAAAATTTGTGGACAATGATATCATGGTTGGATGTGCTATATCAAAAATTCATAATGTGAAAGGATGTGTGGTTTTCATACGAGGTGACCCACTGTCACCTGTTTTTCGAATAATTCGAAAATTACAGATCCGATCGAATTGAGACTTTTCTGTCAGTTGTAAGATAACGAAACGAAAGTTTATGTAAGATTTTGTGAGGATTCTATCACTAAAAATCTATATCTTCTGCTTTAACTAACGCATTTTCTAGAGACTCTTTGCCATATCCTACTACTGATGAATTGAGTAAGGTGGATATTCGGATTTTCAGCTGTTTCGTGTGGAAATATTTTTTTTTATGATCCGGTGTTTCCTTTCATCGAAGTTCATAAAATATTTGTCACATGGACGTTTGTGGTTCATTTTATGATCTTTGTCCATAGTATCGTTACGAAAGAAGGGCAAGATCATTCTTCTTGAGGAGTACAGAGTAATTTACTATTTGTCAGTTGAAGAAAATCTCAAAACTCATTACTGTACTGCCGCGACTGACTGAACAAGTGGCAATGAACCGCTCACAAAAGTACCGAATATGCATGCGTGTATGTAGCAGGCTTCAAGCCTGCTAAACACACGCATGCAAGTCGGCCAACTTGACATTTCAGCTATGAAGACTGTACGCAGTCGGCCGAATACCTACAAGCCCAACTTCTAGCTCCAACTTCCGCTACACACGCTCATGCAAGTCTCTATATTTGGTATGTTCGAGCCAAGATGGCCGACTTGCATGCGTGTTTGTAGCAGGGTTTTCAGACAAAGCCGATTGCGTAGAGTCTTCATAGCCGACTTTGCTTGACATGCCAACTTGGCCGACTTGCATGCGTGTGTGTAGCAGACTCAAGAAGTTTATCAACGGTAAGGTTTATAGTAATAAACAGAAGAAAAAGTGATGAAAAGCACTGCCGTGGAGTCAGAAGCTTTTGAGCGCTCGTTTATCGTTCAAACGTAGGCGGAACTCCAGACTTCACGTCAGTGATTTAGGTGATTTTTTTTTTCGATAATTCGCTAGAATTTTCTACGGCATTTATGGTCTTGGTGATGCTATCTGGACAAAATTTCCCAGGTAGTTTGAATACATTATTCTTCATCTATGTGCAAAATTTCATTCCAATCGAATGGTTAGTCTCGAAATTATCAGGAAAAAAATATTTTGTACGGACATATTCACGGAACCCCTCGTCTAATTTTGCTGATTGATGAACGTGACCGCGAAATTCGCGATCCGAGCCTACCCTAAAAAGTCCCTTGGCCTTTCCGTTCAAAAGTTTTTTTTTTTTTTGGTTTATATGGTTCTAGTCATGCGTTCTGGGAAAAATGTAGCTTGAGTATATCATTCTCCATTAAAATACAAAATTTCGTCACGATCGAATCCGTAGTTTTGAAATTATCAAGAAAACTAAATGTCAAACGACCATATTCACGAAACCCTTAATCTCATTTTGCTCATTGATAAACGTGACTGCGAGATTCGAGATCTACACCTATCCTGAACATGTCAAGTCCCTCGGCCTTTTCGTTCGAAAGTTATAATTTTCTATGGTTTATATGGTTCTGGTCATGCGATCTAGAAAACATGTAGCTTGTATCGTCGCTAACAAAACAAACAGGCGTAACTCAAAAATAGAAATTTTTTCAGTACGATGTTTGAAGGATACGGCCAGATAGCTGGACGCACAGACTCGAATTTTTCGACGGATTCGTCATCAGTTAGTCGTACTCTGTCGAATGAAAACATTTTCGGCTCAAAAATCGAAAAATACAGACATCGTGACGAAATGATATAGCCCTCGTGTAAATACTACCAGCGCTCAAAAATGTATATAACAAAAATATCGAAGTGGAAATTAATGCGACAAAGGCAGTGTAGTGAAAAAATTGATTCACTCAGGATGTGTTCCCGAAAAGAATATCGGAAGGTTTAGGCATCTGAGAAATCTGGAGCCGGCACTGACGATGGATATACCGGTCTGGAAAATACGACATCGGACGTAGAGGATAATCAATGCATAAAGCCTGCTACACACACGCATGCAAATTGGCCAACTTGGCATGTCAAGCAAAGTCGTGTAGCAGGCTCAAGAAATAGAGCCTGACCTTCCAGTCGAACAGTGCAAGAATGAAAATGAATTCGCGTTATGATATTAATGAATAATCCATTATTGAACTAAAACTAACTAGCGCTTTCTGTCTCATAGACGTCGATGGAGTGGAAGCATACATTAATACACTAATACATTTCAACACGTTAAAAGCATGATGTGAGAATTATTTTAACAAGGCCGAAAACACAAATACCGTGTCAATACAAATTAATGAGGAAGATTACTACAAAATCTTACATAAAGCTAAAAACACCACACCTGGAGTAGACAACAGCCCATGGTTCATGGTCAAAGCCATGAATGAGAGTACACACAAGAAACTGATAGAAATTTACAAGTATTGTTCGAATAATTCGGAAAACAGGTACAATAATAAATGAGCCAAATTCAGATAACAGAAAATTCGAAAACTACAGACCTAACACCCTGCTTCCAGTTCTAGGGAAATTTCATGAAAAATAAATGAAGAAATTGCTTGATGCACATGTTAACAAACATAAATACACCAATTTTTCAGTTCGGATTCAAGGAAAAAAACTCTACCAACCACCCACTCACAATCATTATATCAACTGTTCAGAACTCTATGTTGGGAAAATCTAAGACTGCTGCATGTGCCTAGACATCCAGAAGGCCTTCGATAGTATGTGGCACAGAGGATTTCAATATAAGTTGAACGAAACAAAATACTCTTACTACCTAATAAAGATATGCCAGCAATTTTTAGGGAACAGGAAACTAACAGTTAACATATACAGGGTGTCTACTTTTAAAAGGGCCAAACTTCAAGGGAAGATCTTACATAAGATTTGCAACAAAAAATGTCATATAACACATGGTCGAAATATTGACGGTTATTCTTCAATTTAACATTTCTTGATTTCACGAAATATTTCAAGTTTTTCCATAAAATCAATTATACTTCAATTATCCTTAGAGCCTCTTCAGATTTGACCACATATTTGTAAACAGCATTAAATTTTCTATAAGATAAGAATTTCTGTCTGCCAAAAGAATTCTTATTGCGGGCGTGGTAGGGAGATGAATGTCACGATTATGGAGTGAACAAAACCAGCCATATTCTTCCAATGGTTTTATCGATGAAAAATCATAGATTATGGACATGTTTTCTTTTCAGCAAAAACTACCCCATTCAGTTTGCTTTCGAATGGCATATCAACTTTTGTGCTTGCTGCTTGTCTTCTGCCCTAATATCATGGATAACAAGATAACAACGAATAAGTCGAAATATTCCGAACCTAAATTTGCTCTATTTTGAAGCTTTTTATGATTGAATATTGTAGTTATTTTCATGGAAATCATGAATTTATCTGTCAAATCGAAATAATTCGAAGGAATAAACAAAATTTTCATGAAAACATGGGAAGAAAGACGACTACTATACTACTTATAACAGTTGTTCAAAATTTCCACCGCCTTGTTCAATACCTTTTACACATCGTTTTCGCACTGAATCTACAAACCTTCGAAGTTCACAACGTTTCTGACGCATTTCTGCGTATTGTGCAAATTTATTCTTTCGATCAGATCCTCTCGAGTCTGAACGCAAATTTGATATACTCTTTCTTTCAAGGTGTTCCAGGCATAACAATCCAAAGTCGTAAGGTCGGGGCTGTTTGGTGGTCATCTTACCGGGTCGTACCTCCCAATCCATTGCACTCCTAAATATTAATTCATTAAGTCCCGCAAGTTCCGGCTTTGGGATTCATGAGAGGTGAACTTTTCTGACCACTAATACTTCCCGATCGGCTCAACGCTGAAGAATTCATTACATCAATCCAAAGCAGCTTAATGGACATATTGGATTAAATACCCCTGGCTAACAGACAAAATGTCTGGTTTCAAAAGAATGGCTGCCCAGCTCATAAAAGCCGGAATGTACGGGACCATAGGCCTTTGGATTTTTATGTCTGGAACACCTTGAAACAAAAAGGATATCAAATTCGAGTTCAGACTCGATAGGATCTAATCGAAAAAACAAATTTGTGTTGAGCAGAAATGCGTCAGAAACGTTGAGAACTTCGCAGGGTTGTAGATTCAGTGCGAAATCGATGTGTGAAAGGTATTGAACAAGGCGGTGGACATTTTGAACAATTGTTACAAGTAGTAGTAGTCTGTTTCCTTCACATGTTTTCATAAAATCTGTAAAATTGAAATTTGGTTCATTCCTTCAAATTATTTTGAATCGACAGATTAATTCATGAATTCCATGAAAAATACTTCAATACTCAATCATAAAGAGCTTCAAAAAAGGGCAAATTTAGGTTTGGAATATTTCGACTTATTCGTTGTTATCTTGTTAGCCATGATATGAGGGCAGAAGACAACCAGCAAACACAAAAGTTGATATGTCATTCGAAAGCACACTAAATGGGGTAGTTTTTGCTGACAAGAAAACATGTCCATAATTGATGATTTTTCATCGATAAAGCCATTGGAAAAATATGACTGGTTTTTTTCACTTCAGAATGGTGACATTCATCTCGTTACCACGCACGCAATAACAATTTTTTTGGCAGACCAAAATTCTTATCTTTTAAAAAATTTAATGCTGTTTTCAAATATGTGGTCAAATCTGATGGGGCTCTGAGGATAACTGAAGTATAATTGATTTTATGGAGAAACTTGAAATATTTCGTGAAATCAAGAAATGTTGAATTGAAGAATAGCCGTCAATATTTCGACCATGTGTTATATGACATTTTTTGTTGCAAATCTTATGTATGATCTTCCCTTTAAGTTTGGCCCTTTTGAAAGTAGACACCCTGTATAATAGCTTCTCTATTGAATTCAGTCCAGAACAAAGCTCTGCTCAAGGATATCCACTGTCAAAATCAATATTTATAACTTTTATTGTTATGACATTCACACCAACCCATCTATGAAACAATATGTACTACAATTTTCTGACGACACAACAACTAAACCAATTAAATCTCAGTTTATCATCTTTGAACACATAATCAACCCGAATTCACCAACTAAATATCAATGGAATTAATATAAAACTCAAGTATGATTGTTCTTGTTGTCTAGGGAAATTGAATAGGCCACAGATGCACAACGAATGAATGTATATTAGCAAAAAAAAACAATGATTTGGTTAAACACCGGCACAAATGGAAAATATATTCTCTACTAAACAAAAACGCACTCTTTATACTTCAAATCGTATTTCAAGTCTTCAATTCTGTATTTTTTTTGTAAGAGGGAATCCTCATGGACGAACTATCTCCAATAGATAGAACAGTGTGAGACTTCGTGTGAAGCACGATCTGCTCGAACTAAACCTAACCTGCTGTTTAAGATTCCGGGAATTTATTACCTATTAACCTTTTTACTCTTCTTGTTCGTATCTCTTTCACGATCTTTGTCGTGGGGTGATTGTGTTAGCTATGAATTTCATAGGAGATTCTCTTCTTTTCGATATTTGAAATTGAGTATACTCAATTACTGTTTCTACGTAGTAGATCTCTTGGTATATTGTGATAGGTGGGTATCCTAACCACATATTCTGCGGGGTTGTAGACAACTAGTCTTCTTAGCTCATCATTCGGGTGTTGACTTGCTTTTTCGAATATCTTTTCGGCCTTCTTTGTCAGGAAATCTGTGACACTTTTCCATTCTAAGTCTCTCGGCAAATTCGTTGCTGCTCTAAGCAGTTTATTTTCTATTGCTTGAATCATCTTTATTTGGCTATTGGCTGCATGGCCCAATGCCGCCGAGCCATATGTTAGTTGGGGTCTCGCAATTGACTTGATCATTTGTAGCTTCGTTCTTTGGTTCATTTGGCTCCTTCTTCCTAGTAGTGGGTGAAGTCTCCTCATTGCTGAGTTTGTTTTATTCACTGCTTGTTTTATATGGTTTTTCCATGTAAGCCCTTCATCTAGTTCAACTCCTAGATATTTGACTTCATTTTCCCATTTTATCTCTTCTCCATCTATCCCTAGGCTGGAATTAATTTCAAGTCTCCGCTTCTGTAGTAAAATAGCTTGGCATTTTTTGCATTTTCCATTTAATGAACCATTCTTCTCAATTTTCTAGTGCTTCTTGGAGTCTTCTGTGTATGACATCTGGTAGTCGATGTTTGAAGGCTATTCCCGTGTCGTCAGCATTAGGACCTAGCCGATTTTTTGGGTTTTTAGGAATATCGTAGATATATCGATACATTTTTGCCAAATTATCGTAAGCCGCAACGTACTACGTTGCAATGACTCTCTCAACAATTTTTCGAAGTTCTGACAGTAGATTTATCGGCCTGTAGTTTTGTGGGAATTTTATTCCCCTGGCTTATTGAACGCAATTACTTCTGCTGTTTTCCATTTATTTGGATAGTATTCTGTTCTCATCACTGCGTTTGCAATATAGGTTAGCACTGCTATTCCTTTTCTGGGTATTTCTTGAATTTCCGTTGGTGTTGTTGGGTTTGGGAAGGTATCGCCCTCCAGAGGTTCCAACATCAATTCTTCATTTCCTTCGACTTCTTCTTCTTAGTCTTCATTGTCATCGTCTTTTCTGTAGTTGATTCTGGCTTCTCTTCATATTGCTTCGACCATTGCTTCGGCTTTTTCAAGCTTTGAGTAGGCCAGTCTGTTCTCAGTTTTCTCAGTGCATTTTTCAGCACTTGACTGTGTTCATTCAGCTCTTTCTTGTCTTATTCTCTCTGTAGTTCTTCCAAAGTTTTCTATTCCACTTTATAAGCTCTTTTATTGCTTTTGGAGTTTCACCATGTGAATGTTTCGCGGCTGGCCTTCCGATTTTTAGGCCAGCTTCTTTTATTCGGTTTTCTAATTTTTCAACTTTATCTTCTAGATCTACAGGGGTTCTTATCTGCGGAATTTCAGTTATTTTCTCCTGGAGAATTTCACTGTTTTTTTCCAGTCTGTGAAGTCTTTCATTGAAAGTTCTTCTGTTATCGGTCTGCGTCCAAATATGAGTTCTATTGGGTTGTGGTCTGATGTGCCCTCTTCTATACTATCAAGTGTGATATCTTGGGTAATATGTTTCATTATGATGATATCTAATACTTCTTTTAGGCCATTACTTATTGGCAGGTAGATCGGAATAATAGGTCCTAATACTATGGGATTTAGTTTTTCGGCAAACTACTCAAATTTCTTCCCATTTTGGTTTTCCGTTTTGCTGTTCCATTCTCTTGATTTGCAGTTTATATCGGTGAATGGTGTTCGGGTGGTTTCCCTCTAGCATCTTCTTCAGATATTCTTCATATAGATCATTTTGAGGTGGTTTGTAGGCTGACGTAAATTTCATTTGTCCTCGATTTGTATCAACTATAATCGAGACAGCTTCTATTCATCCATTATTCAGTACATCGTCAAAAAAGTGGTCGATGTTTCTTCGGACTATTAGGGCTACGCCCTTCCTGTACAATTTCTGACATTCCCGTATATTTCATGGTTGGGAAATGAAATTCTTGTTCTTGTAGGAAGTTTAGTCGAATGGCTATAATATCCGGTTGTTGCTTGGATATTATTTCTTCTAATTCATATCTACGAGCTCGTAGACCGTTCGTGTTCCATGAGACTATATTTAGGTTTAGGAACATGGATAAAAATAGATGTGTGTATTTTTCGAATTTTAAACCGAAAATGGTCTCAATCGAATTTGAAACGGATCGACCTAGAAACTTGAAATTTTCAGGGTAGGTTCAAATTTTGAATGCCGCGGTTAAGTTCGTTAGTGGGCAAAATTCGACCAGGGGTTCCGTGAATATGTTCGTTTGAAATTTTGTTTTCTTGATAATTTCAAAACTACGGATTCGATAGTGACGAAATTTAGTTTTTTAATGGAGAATGATATATTCGAGCTACATTTTTTCCAAATCGTATAACCAGAACCATTTTGAATTCCAACGAATAATCGAATAAAAAATTCTTATATTTCTTAAACAGCTGATTCGGCATAATTGACGAAGAGCTGCTGTAATTTATCTGACAGCTATTGGTTCTGAAACTGGAAAGTGCGAATCTACCTACCGGATGAACGAGCGCTTGAAAGCTTCAGACTTCAGGGCAGTGCTCTTCAATTTTTTTTACTTCTTTTGAATTCCCGAGATGTTGTCGAACATTTTCGACCTAAAGAAGATATAGAGACATAAGGCGCCTATTGTTACCTCAGCTTTTAGGCAATTGTTTACATCAACCACAACACCGTCACATTTATTCATTCTGGATTTATTATAATGAGCTCTTCAATTCGGAACTGCGATGTCACTCAACATTTCCTGTCTGCGACAAAACAATCAACCTGAATTTTCGTTTCCCTTTTTTGAGCGCTCGTACTACTTACACGAGGGCTATATCATTTCGTCACGATGTCTGTATTTTTCGAATTTTGAGCAGAAAATGGTCTCAAACGACTATGTTCGACTCAATGATGACGAATCCGTCGGAAAATTCGAGTCTGTCCGTCCGTCCGGCCGTCCGTCCGTCCGTATTCACGATAACTCTCGAAGGGAATGTCCTAGAAACTTGAAATTTTCAGGGTAGGTTCGAATCTCGAATGCCGAGGTTGAGTTCGTTATTGGGCAAAATCCGCCTGAGGGTTCCGTAAATATGGCCGCTCGAAATTTTGTTTTCCTGATTACTTTGAAACTGCAAATTCGATCGAGTTGAAATTTTGCACTCTAATGGAAAATAAGGTGTTCAAGCTACATGCGAAATTTTGATCAGCTCTCATCACCAGAACCAAAGAAACCATAGAAAATTGTAACTTTCGAACGGAAACGCCTAATAACTTGAAATTTTCAGGATAGGTGTGGATCTCAATTGTCGTGATCACTTTCATCTATGAGCAAAATTATACTAGGGGTTCCGTAAATATGGTCGTTTGAAATTTAATTTTCTCGATAATTTCCAAACTACAGATTCGATCGCGACGAAATTTTGTATACTTATGGAGAATGATATATTCAAGCTTCATTTCTCTAGATCGCATGCCCAGAACCATAGAAACCATAGAAAATAATAACTTTCGAACGGAAAGGCCTAGGGACTTGAAATTTTCAGGATAGGTGTAGATCTGAAATGTGGCGTTCACGTTAATCAATGAGCAGAATTATACTAGGGGTTCCTTGAATACGGTCGTTCGAAATTTTGTTTTCTCGATCTTCGATCGAGATAAAATTCTGTATTTTAAACGAGAATAACAAATTAAAGCAACATTATGTCCAGATGGCATGACCAGAACCATAGAAACCATAGAAAATTTTTACTTACGAAGGAAAGGGCCTAGGAATTTGAAATTTTCAGGGTGGGTTTGGATCGCGAATTTCACGGTTAGGTTCATCAATGAGCAAAATAAGACTAGGGGTTCTTCAAATATGGCCGTTCAAAATATTCCGTTCCTGATAATTTCGAAACTACCGATTTGATTGAAATGAAATTTTGCACCTAGCTGAGGAATAATGTATTCAAACTACGTGCGAAATTTTGTCCAGATCGCATCACCAAGACCATAGATACCGTAGAAAATTTTAGCGAATTATCGAAAAAAAAAAATTTCACCTGAAGCACTGACTTGAAGTCTGGATTATCGCCTTAATTTGAAAATTTGTTTCACAGCTGTCAAAAATTTCCTCAATTGGTTTCCAAAACTGGAAAATGCGAATCTACCTACAAGGTGCATGTACGAGCGCTCAAAAGCTCCTGCCTTCACGGCAGTGCTTTTCGTAATTTTTGACATAATCCAGAATAGGTAAACCGCAATCCAAGAACCTTTAAAAAAAATTACGAAAAGCACTGCCGTGAAGTCAGGAGCTTTTGAGCGCTCGTACATCCACCTTGTAGGTAGATTGGCATTTTTCAGTTTTAGAAATCAATTGAAGGGATTTTCGACAGCTGTCAAAAAAATTCTCAAACTTAGGCGAAACTCCAGACTTCATGTCAGTGCTTCAGCTAATCAATTTTTTTTTGATAATTCGCTAGAGTTTTCTACGGTATCTATGGTTTCGGTGATGTGATTTAGACAAAATTTCGCACGTAGTTTGAATACATTATTCTTCAGCTATGTGTGAAATTTCATTCCAATCCAACCAGTAGTTTCGAAATTATCACGAACAAAATATTTTGAACGGCCGTATTTACGGAACCCCTAGTCTAAATTTGCTCATTGATGAACGTGGCCGCGAAATTCACGATACAAACCTACCCTGAAAATTTCAAGTTTCTAGGCCTTTTCCTTCGGAAGTTATAATTTTCTATGGTTCCTATGGTCATGCGATTTGGACAAAATGTTGCTTTAATATATCATCCTCGATTAAAATACAAAACTTTATCTCGATCGAATCCGTAGTTTCGGAATTATCGAGAAAACGAAATTTCAAACGACAGTATTCACGGAACCCCTAGTCTAATTCCGCTCATTGATGAACATGCCGCGAAATTCGCGATCCGAACCTACCCTGGAAATTTCAAGTCCCTATGCCCTTCTGTTCGAAAGTTATGATTTTCTATGGTTTCTATGGTTCTGGTCATGCGATCTGGAGAAATGAAGCTTGAATATATCATTCTCCATTAGTATACAAAATTTCGTCACGATTGAATCTGTAGTTTTGAAATTATCAAACGACCATATTTACGGAACCCCAAGTATAATTTTGCTCATAGATAAACATGATCACGACATTCGAGATCCACACCAATCCTGAAAAGTTCAAGTCCCTAGACGTTTCCGTTCGAAAGTTACAATTTTCTATGGTTTCTATGGTTCTGGTCATGCGATCTGGACAAAATTTCGCATGTAGCTTGAACACCTCAATTTTCATGTGAGTGCAAAATTTCATCTCGATAAAATCGGTAGTTTCCAAGTAATCAGGAGAACAAAACTTTGAACGCCCATATTTACGGAATCCCTAGTGGAATTTGGCCCATTAACGAACTCAACTGAGGCATTTGGAATCTGAACCTACACTGAAAATTTCAAGTCTCTAGGTTGTTCCGTTCGAGAGTTATCGTGCTTACGGCCGACGGATTCGTCATCAGTGAGAGTCGAACATAGTCGATTGAGACCATTTTCGGCTCAAAATTCGAAAAATACAGACATCGTGACGAAATATATAGCCCTCGTGTAAGTAGTACGAGCGCTCAAAAAGAATACGATAAAGGTATTATTATTATTATTATTATTATTACCCATGTCATGTTGATTACTTGTAACGGCGTTTTTCTCCGGTTGAGAAAAATCGCCTTCAACTCGATTTACGAATGAACTCGGGCGCCAATTGCGATGGGTTTTATAAGGTCGCAATACCTTATGACACTTACTGAGTCCAAACTCGGGTAGCTTTGACACAGTTGGAGACAGAGTTCGATCCAATCTGAGGTGGTAGCGATTGACAAGTGTCGATTTCTTTTGCCGGCGAGAAGGAGGAGGCTATGGAGGTAGTAAATGAAATTCACCCTGATGGTATGTCCAATTATGTATACTATAATGTCTAATTGGTCAAATGGTTACACCTAAATGTCGCAAACAGTACGAAAGACAATAATAATAATCTGTTTGACGCAGTCGTATGATCAACAAAACAAATAATTCTCAGTCTTAAGATAAAAAAAAAATAACTCTCAATATCAAAATATATACAATGGGTTGGCGGCAAGTGGACGAGATACGAGTGAGGCGAGCAATCAGCAGGTATTGTATTAGAAAGCCATAAGCAGAGCAAATGTAGAAAGCGATGATAAGCGTGGTCAAAATGCGAACAAGTGTGAAAGCATACAAAATGGTAATCAAACAACAGTTTACAGTCCAGAGTTTCGGCGAGGTGACACCCTAACCTGTGTTCCGCGAAATCGAGATTACTTATGTTCAGCGACAGCACGGCGCTGCCTAAACAGTATCTAAACAAACCGGTGATGAAGTAAGTCAAAACTGAAACCAAGTCAAGACGAAGTATACTGCCGTGTAATCAATAAGTAAACTCGGAGTTTAAGTGGCGCATCCACCAAAACAATTTTGATCAGCGACAGCACGGCGCTGCCTAAACAGTATCTAAACCAACCGGTGGTGATGTAAGTCAAGACTGAAACCAAGTCCAGACGAAGTATATTATCATGTAATTAATAAGTAAACTCGGAGTTTAAATGGCGCATCCACCAAAAACAATTTTGGTCGGGGGGTTTTATACAAAGGGGTCTATGGGGGAGAAGCTGAAACAAGCAAGAGGCGCATCCACCAAAATATTACTGTGGGGTGGGATATTGACAAAACTGAGACCTTGATCGGGGAAATATGAGCAAAGCCACCAACGGTGGAGAAAAAGGGACTTGAAATATGGTTGTCACTTCTCGGAGATTCGGAGTTGGGACAACTTAACAAAGGATATGGACCCCTTTCCTCGAAGTATAAAGTTCATCAGGCATTACTCATAAGATCAAACCGCAATCAGCAATGGACGTCTGAACTTCACTCGAGGGGCATTGAAGCACCGACGCGATACTTCACACTGACAGGGTATACTAATTATTCGGTGGGGTTAAGATTTCAATTACTGGACGTATGCCACCTATCGTGGATCGGTCCGGACAGGTGGTGAAATATTCACCCAAAAGAAACTTTAATCGGAGAAAGAAAAAGGCAAGACCACCAATGGTGGAAGAATTAGAACTTGGACGATGGTTGCCACTGCAATGAATCGCGGACTTGTGGCAACTTACTAAAGGATATTGACCCCTTTCCTCGAAGTATAAAGTTCATCAGGCATTACTCATAAGATCAAACCGCAATCAGCAATGGACGTCTGAACTTCACTCGAGGGGCATTGAAACACCGACGCGATACTTCACACTGCCAGGGTATACTAATTATTCGGTGGGGCTAAGATTTCAGTTACTCAAATCAAAGCCAGAATGAATGCAAACGAATTCGACCAAGGGGCTTGATTAGCTACAAAAATTGCAACAGCTTCGAATTGCCAGTCGGACCAAATCTCGGATAATCTAAGGTGACACTGACTTAACTGGATTGTCTCTCGGGACTGATGATAAAAAAAAATAGAAGCTACAGAATTTACAAGTAACGATCACGGAACACAGGAAGAATAATCTACGGTCATAAATGAACTCAGGTAAATACGGAAATACAGCTCACCAGCTCTAGGACTTTCCTGTACGGGCAGCACACACTGCACAAGCGTTGAAACACTTCGAACAGCACAAAACGGCTTAGGGTCAATTTCTCGATTCTACGATAACCCCGAACGAAAGTCGGTAATTATCACAAGCGCGACACGATCTCGAGCGGCTTTTCAGTCGGGAAAATTATTCTCTCGTTCGATCAGTAATTTCTAACGACGTTTCTCACGACGAATAATTCTGATTGTTCTAATAACGCTTTTTACCAATCTTAGACACGACGGCTAAATTGGAATTTCTACTACGACTTTCTAACAGTCTCAAACACGGCGGCTTAATCGGAATTTTCTAACACAACTTTTTAACAGTGTTAAACACGGCGGATAAATCGGCATTTCAATACAAATCTCTAATAGTCAAACACGGCGGCTAATTCGGAATTCCTAAATTCCATCCCATTCCCCCTTTTATAAGGTCGGTTTGATGGGGGTAATTCGGACATTCGAAAACGGCGTCGTTTTCCAAAAAACTCCCAGTCAACATACAAGAACTCACATCTGCAAGCGTTATCTCCTCGACGACGAATTCCTGGAGTTTTTCTACATAGGCTCGGATTTTAAATGATCGCGTTAAATTCGCTTCATATGCGATATGAAAATTATTCCGCAAATTTTCTCAAAATCCAGGCCGATTATACCGGGTGACTTATGATATCTCCCGACGGGGAATGAGGATTTATCCGAGTAAAATCTCCAAAAATCGACGTAAAACATACAGGGTGGCCCATATGTCTTCGTGGTCAGAAATATTGAACAATTTCCACAAATTCTTGCAAAAATTTACGTGAATGATACCGGATGACCTAGTAACGAAATTCACTTCGTTACATACTTGAAAATTTTAAACAATCGCCCCTCGCTTTTGATATGCAAAGTTAACATGCCCTGTAGGCATGCTGACATTTATGACATGTTTATTGTGATTTCTATCTTTTGGGTGAGGAGGATCGAATGAAACAAGAACACTGCTTCTAAGTCGAAGTTTCGCTCTTATTTGAAAGCATCTTTAGGGCACTGTAATTATACAATAAGATAGAGCTCAAATCTCACAGAGAGATATTGACTAGTATACAAATACTAGCAGACCCTGCCGCGCGTTCATGTGGCGAAGGTATACGTTGGGTTATTATTATTATTCCTAAGCTAACCTTAACTCAAACCAACCCAACCCTTAATCTTAAAAAAATACCTCAAAAGTTGCATTGAAACCTCGTTCCTCAATTATGTTCGAACCAAATGATGTCATTTGGAACATTCTATTTTAATGCTGAATATTCTGCAAGAAATGTTCAGATAGGGGTTCTTGTCCTGAAAGTAACGAATTCAAAAGTTCAGGTTGCCACTGATGGCAATTACATTTTTCCATTTAAACAACAATATCCTAGGGCAGGGTAGGCTAACCTTTATGCATCAACGTGCCGTTTTTGAGCGCTCGTACTACTCACACGAGGGCTATATCATTTCGTCACGATGTCTGTATTTTTCGAATTTTGAGCCGAAAATAGTCTCAATCGACTATGTTTGACTCTCACTGATGACGAATCCGTCGGCCGTAAGCACGATAACTCTCGAACGGAACTTAGGTAATTAGGTAAAGCTGTATGGAAGATAATCAATGATCTAACAGGTAAAAAAGTTGTCCAAACAAAAACAAAGCCCTCACACAGTGTTCCCCAAAAGCTAGCCAATAACTTTAATAGGCTTTTTGCTTCTACAGTGTCCAACGATCAGTGTGATGCCTCTGCTAATGATGCGACCATAGAAGTTCATAGGAAACTGGAGAATTCCTTCTTTGCTTTCAAGGTTACACCGGAGGAGGTACACTCTGTCATCAGGTCGTTCAAAAACCTGCATGCATTAGGACATGATGGAGTACCAATGAAAGTGATCAAATTATTTTCCCAGTTCATAGCCGTTATCAATAATCATCAATAGAGTACTCAAGGAGAAAATATTTCCAGAGGACCTCAAGGCTGGAATTATACGACCTATTCCAAAAAGGGTGATACTGACGATCTTTCTAACTGTAGAAAAATTTGTATTCTGTCCTCCTTTTCGAAAATCTTTGAAAAAGTCATAGCCAATCGATTAATTAACTTTTTCAACATGTTTGGCGTGATATCTCAACATCAGCATGGATACATTTCAAGCAAAAGCACGGAAACAGCCATTTTTTAACATCTGCAGTCTTTTATCGAGATACTGGAGAGAGGTAATGTTCCACTTGTTTTTTTTGTGGACTTGTCTAAGGCTTTTGATTCTGTGGATCATGAGCTTTTGCTGAGTATACTGGAACAATGCGGGATAAGAGACAACCAGCTTAAACTGAAGAAAAGCTACCTTCAGAACAGAAGACAGAGAGTTGTGCTAACAGTGGACGGAGTCCCATTTACATCAGAGGAACTAAACCCTGTGCTAGGCTTACCACAGGAAAGCATACTTGGTCCCCTACTGGTTATAGTTTATGTGAATACCTAATGCTATGCAGTACTGAAACTGGGAGTACCTTGTAAGTCTGTAGACTATGTTGATGATAGCAATTTTGTTGCAGAAGGAGAGAACATTGATAGCGTAATGCAGTTGGCCAAGGTTATATTGTTAAATGTTTCAAATTGGTGTCGGGAACATAAACTATGTATGAACGTCCAGAAAACAAATTCCATGATTTTCAACATAAGCAGACAAACAAAAAGTTTTCCTGAAAGTTTCATTTTTCAGGGTACTGAGGTTGCGGTATAGGATTCAGCAGGTTTTTTTCGGGATAAACGGATGAACTGGCAGCTGCATATTGAATATCTAAGGAAGAGGCTCAACTCAACTATCTACACCTTCCTGAGGCTCAGAAATCATGTAAATCAAGACATTATACCACGCTAATTTCCAGTCAGTCCTAACCTCGGTCCTAACATATGGCATAATTTTCTGGGGAAGCTCTTCTTTCACAGATCAGATATTTGTTACTCAAAAATGGGCATTGAGAACCATATTATGAATGACATAATATAAAGACAATCATATCGGGGTCTTTTCAGGGGGAATAACATTCTGACTGTCTATGGCCTGTTTGTTTACAGGTTTCTACTTTTCATGAAAAACACAGTCACTACTTCTCAAAATGTGAGAACACGAATAACACAAGGAGAATGCATCACTACATATATCCTGCACACCGAACAATTTTAATGGAGAGATCTGCTTTCTACAGTGCTATCAGACCCTATAATGCCTTGCCTCATCAACTTAAAGTAATGAATGATTACAATGCTTATGAGAAATCTCTTTTTGAGCGCTCGTACCACTGACACGAGGGCTATATCATTTCGTCACGATGTCTGTATTTTTCGAATTTTGAGCCGAAAATGGTCTCAATCGACTATGTTCGACTCACTGATGACGAATCATCGAAAATTCGAGTCTGTCCGTCTGGCCGTCCGACCGTCCGTAAGCACGATAACTCTCGAACGGAACAACCTAGAGACTCAATATTTTCAGTGTGGGTTCAGTTCCCGAATGCCTCGGTTGAGTTCGTTAATGGGCCAAATTTCACTAGGGGTTCCGTAAATATGGCCGTTCAATGTTTTGTTATCCTGATTTCTTGGAAACTACAGATTTTATCGAGATGAAATTTTGCACTCAAATGGAGAATGAGGTGTTCAAGCTACATGCGAAATTGTAACTTTTGAACGGAAACGCCTAGGGAAATTTTCAGGATAGTTGTGGATCTCGAATGTCGTGATCACGTTTATCTATGACCAAAATTATACTAAGGGTTCCGTGAATATGGTCGTTTGAATTTTAGTTTTCTTGATAATTTCGAAACTACAGATTCGATCGTGACGAAATTTTGTATACTAATGGAGAATGATATATTCAAGCTACATTTCTCCAGATCGCATGACCAAAACCATAGAAACCATAGAAAATCATAACTTTCGAACGGAAAGGCATAGGGACTTGAAATTTCCGGGGTAGGTTCGGATCGCGAATTTCGCGGGCATATTCATCAATGAGCAAAATTAGACTAGGGGTTCTGTGAATACGGTCGTTTGAAATTTTGTTTTCTCGATAATTTCGAAACTACGGATTCGATCGAGATAAAATTTTGTATTTTAATCGAGAATGATATATTGAAACAACATTTTGTCCAGATCGCATGACCAGAACCATAGAAACCATAGAAAATTATAACTTCCGAAGGAAAAGGCCTAGAAACTTGAAATTTTCAGGGTAGGTTTGTATCGCGAATTTCGCGGCCACGTTCATCAATGAGCAAATTAAGACTAGAGGTACCGTAAATATGGCCGTTCAAAATATTTTGTTTCTGATAATTTCGAAACTACTGGTTGGATTGGAATGAAATTTCATACCTAGCTGAAGAATAATGTATTCAAACTACGTGCGTTCTTATAAAAAGAATACATTTATATACATACAGACCAGTTATTGTCAAAATCATTTTTCTTGAAGACTTTATCTTGCACATGATTCTGATGGCTAGCTTCTGGATTTTAAAGAGACTATTTACATGGGTACTGTTTCCCCATATTTTAATGCCATATGCAATTAGCGATTGAAAGTTTGAATAGTACAATACTCCAATTGTGTCTCTATCTACATGATATCTGAGTACATTCAAAGTGTAAATGACCCTATACAGTTTCTTGCTGAGGTTCTTAATATGATTATGCCATTTTAAATTTATGTCAAGATGAATTCCCAGAAAATTTACAGTGTTGGATAAATGAACTTCATTTCCTCCAATGTTGACAGTACTTGGAAGATCAAGAAACAGCCTTTCAGTATGAAATGTTATACATTCTGTTTTGGTCACATTTAAAAGGAGTTGATTGCAAGCACACCAGCATTCCACACAGTCTAAAATTTTCTCAGCATCTGTAAATGTTACTTGATGATTTCTGTCCAAGGTGACAATGTTAGTGTCGTCGGCGTAGATGGTGACTTCCAATTTCACATTGGTTTTGTTCCCCTGATTACTTGAAAACTACAGATTTGATCGAGATGAAATTTCGTATTTTAATCGAGAATGATATATTAAAGCAATATTTTCTCCAAATCGCATGACCAGAACCATAGAAACCATAGAAAATTGTAACTTTTGAACGGAAAGGCATAGGATTTGGAAATTTTCATCGCAAATATCGCGGTCACGTTCATCAATGAGCAAAATTAGACTAGGGGTTCCGTAAATATGGCCGTTCAAACTATTTTTTTTTTCCTGATAGTTTCGAAACTTCTGATCGGATTGGAATGAAATTTTGCACCTAGCTGAGGAATAATGTTTTCAAACTACGTGCAAAATTTTGTCCAGATCGCATTACCAAGACCATAGATACCGTTAGAAAATTCTAGCAAATTATCGAAAAAAAATTGATCAGCTGAAGCACTGACATGAAGTCTGGAGTTTCGCCTAAGTTTCAGAATTTTTTTTACAGCTGTCGAAAATTCCTTCAATTGATTTCTAAAACTGGAAAATGCGAATCCACCTACAAGGTGCATGTACGAGCGCTCAAAAGCTCCTGCCTTCACGGCAGTGCTTTTCGTAATTTTTGTTACACGGTCTGATAATTGCTAACTTGAGATCATTTGGGAAAATTTCTTCAGTGTAGGCGTGATTCATGATGTACATCATTGGTTCAGCGATAAGGTGTATTGAACTTTCAACAATGCTGGCAGGAATATTGTCATATACACAGGATGATGTATTCTTCATAGATGAGACAGTTTTGATGATTTCGTCTTTGGTAATGTCAAACATGTAAAAATTTTTCTCCACCTTCTTGACCCGAGAAGGAACTGAAACCGTAGGGAGGTTCCTACGGTTTTCAGATGCTGCAACAGTAAAGTACTGAACGAAATGGTTAGCATAAGTTTGGTAGTCATGTGATGGCAAAATAAAGTCTTGTTTAGCGTTTTTACCAGTGAGCGTGCGAAGAATATTCCAAGTCGTCTTCGATGTATTCGAAGATGCTGCAATCTTACCTCCATAGTAGGCCCTCTTCGAGTACACAAGCGTTTCATCGTAAGTTCGCTTTGTTTTCTTATACTCTGCAAGGAAATTGGTGTTCTTTCTGGATATCAAAACAGGACATCCAAATGGCTCTTCTGTTTTTGTACTTCTGGATTATTTTTTAGGATCGATAGAAGTGATCGTTGTTCGTTGTTATAAGTATTAAAGAAGTATTCCCACCTTTCGTTTATTTCGTTATTCTCAAAATTCTTCAGAAGGGACCAGTCTGTGTGTTCTAGTTCGTTCTTGAATCTTGCAATGTTCTGTTCATTATATTGACGTATCTTCAGTTGTTTCTGATTAGTTGCTGGTTTGGAAATAAGCTGGAATGAGATAGCTTAGTCTGATGAGTGAGGCTGTATTACTGTAGCAGATCCATTTTCAATGTTGGTGAATAGGTTAGTTCGGGTTATTCTCGTAAGTTCGTCAATTGATATTATCAAGCCATATGATTCTAGAATTTGCACAAATGTTTTTGTATTTTTATGTCAAAAAAGGTATAAGACGTAATTTGATAAGAGCAAGAATGTCTCGAGCTATGCTGTCGTGTGACCACTCTTTAGCTTATGTTAACCTTAGATCAGCTTTCCTGATCTTCCAGTGAGTGCGACTGATCTCTAAACTTATTCCCATTGTTGCCCTGTTCGACTGGATGGTCAGGCTCTCTTTCTTATGCATTGATTATCATCCTATACATCCGATGAAATTTTCCCGACAGGGTCTTTATAAATTATTTCAACGTCGCAGTTGGGTCGGAAATATTCCTATTTTGCCGCTTCATGTGCATACTATTCCATAATTGCAATTACAGCCACAGAATTTATTTTCTGAGCGCATGATAAACATATTATAATGGCTGTCAGTTTCGAAATTCTATGATACCTATAGTATGAGGATAATCCAAAGCCGACAGTAATGTTACAATCATTTATAAAGACCCTGTATATCAAGTCCTGGCGGTTCGAGAATATTTCAATTTACTTCAACTCGGTTTATATGGAGACAGGAAGAATGCTGATTGGGTATTATGGAATAAAAAATATTGACTAAAATCCACTCGGCAATCTCGGCAATTGAGGGGGTTCTAGAAATTATTACGGTCAGATAGAAGGCTCTGAAATCGAAAATTAAGGAAAGATGTGTTGGGTTGGCGAGATTGGAACCAAGTTGGGGAGCGCCGCTAATGCTTCACCTACAAGTTTATTGATGGCCTAACTTCTTCAAGATTTATCCGTCAGACATTTACTCTGACTCTCCAACTTCTTACGCGCTTCCTCTTTCGAGAGATTAGTCTGTTGAAACCATCCCCTAATATGTCCTCTGCAATCTGTTACCGCTTTTCGATTTCAAAACCGGCGTTTCAGATGAATTTTTCGCTAGGGACATATGTCATTCCGAAGAAACTTTACAAGAGATAACAACGCGTGTTCACACGTATAATGAATCAGTTCCCAATTTTTCTTTACTTTATGGTTGAAAACTGTTTCTGGCATCATTATTCTTGATATTAGATTCGGGTACCTACTTACGTGAACTAAATCTAGGAACGAAGATATCCACACATTTATGTGGTTTTAATATTTGCGTGCTTGTTGTCATACACTTGGGAGCAATGAAATCGGCCCACCTAAAATTCGACATAATTTCAAATAAGTATTTATCGGAATCCGCTAGTCGGATTTGGATAATCTTTTTTTTAAATTGTAGGTCAATAGTCGGTGATGATGTTGTGTTAAAATACTTTTTTTTCCAATTGCATTTTAGCATATACGGGGAACAAGATTGAAAAGAAGATTTATTCCTTAACTTTGACACACCCTGTGGATAAAAGGAACAGCAGCAACGAACGCCAAATGGAATCGGACTGAAGTATCATCTCTTCTGGTCGTTTTGTTCTTTTTATCATGTATTCATCTTTATTATTACGGAAATTACAGTGTTTCCAAACTGAGCTGATACCTTGGGAGCCCAGTGGAAAAACATTGAGAACAACAGGTTTTTCCTAAAACTAAATCATTTTAATAACGGGTATGACCTCCCCTCGCCCTGATTACATCCCTCATACGATAAGCTTCTAATTGAGTTCACAATCGTTTCTTGTGAGATGTTTCGCCACTCTTCCTCTACTGCAACACAAAGCTCCGGGATCGACGCTGAAGAAGGAACTCTGGCTCGTACTCTTCGTTTAAGTTCATCAAATTCATAATGGGGTTTAGGTCAGGACAGCAAGGTGGCCACACCATAACTCGAAATTCGACTGCTGCAATAAAGTCTCTGACATTTCTCGAAGAATGTGTACTTTTTATAAGTTTGTTTGAAAGTTTCCCCCCAGGCAGAAATAATAGAGATTAACACACAATTAGAAAACCAAAATAACCAGAAAAAATGGGACTTCAGTTCGACTTCTTTGGTCATTCGTTGCTGCGGCTCCTTGTATCCACAGGGTGTGTCAAAATTGAAGGAAAAATCTTCCTATCAATCGTATATACTGGAATTGAAATGTAGACAAAAATATCTTAGGATAACATTATTATCGAAAGTTTAACCTAAAATTAAAAAAAAGAACATCAATATCCGAATAGCGGCTCGCGAGATATACATGTTTGAAATTTTGTCAAATTCAAGTTGGGCCGATTTCATTGCTCCCAAGTGTAGAACAAGGGAGTTTTCATTCTGTACAAATGTCTGTTATTTTCAAATTTTGAGCCAAACATGGTCTCGAACCACTAGATTCGACTCACAGATGGAGGATTTGAAATAAAATTCAATTTTGTCCTTCTTTCCAGATGAAAGATCAAAGTACAAATAAGTCATACAATCACAACACAACTGAAGCTCATAAGAAAAAAGCCAAAAAATTATAAATGTATACAACGCGAAGAAAAAAAAAAACACCAAACAAATACAGCGTAAGTTCATATTTTCCAGAAATAATTGAATTCATCTGTCGAATAAAATATTCTGCACTGCCGTTAAGTCAGGAGCTTTTGAGCGCTCGTTCATCCACCTTGTAGGTAGATTCGCATTTTCCAGTTTTGGAAACCATTTGAAGAAATTTTTGACTAAGGTGAAACTTCAGAAGTTTTATAGCTACATACATTGGGTGATTTTCAGTCAATGGCAATCTATGTGCAGGAGAAAAGTATTCAGATTTATTTCTGGTATTATTAAAATTTTTATATTCTGCGAAATAATGTGAATTTCTAGAAAAAAAACAATAGAACTCGATATATGAAGAGACCATGAGAGGTGAGAATATTATTTTTCCTGAATATTCCTCTACAAGTTGTCCTGTATGTCATCCGGAACATTACTCGAAGAGCTTTCTTCTGAGTAACAAACACTTGCAGACTTGCTGCAATTGAAGAACTTCCCCAAAAAACAACACCATAACTCAGCAATGACTGAATGTTTGCATAATAGATAGTAAAGTGTTCACATCAATCTGGTTTCTGAAGGCTTTGAAAGTGTATATAACTGAGTTGAGCGTTGGAATCAGAGTCTCGCAGTGTATACCCAAGCCTAGGTTTTGATCCAGGATTACGCCGAGCAGATTAGTATGGGAACTGACATGAGTGACTCCATTTTCGTGTGTAATTCCCTCAGGATATATTACTCGGGATCTCGCATTGGCGAAGAAAACAACCTTTGTTTTGTCTGCATTCAGATTAAGATGGTTGTTGCAGCACCAGGTTTTTACTTTCATTATTACCTAACCAATCATGCTTGATGCCCCTTCAACAGTAGGATTAGATAACATGACATTTGTGTCATCTGCATATAGGTGAGCATCCACATCTTCTTCTGTTTCATGAACTTCTTATTCTTTGAGGGTATCTGGGAGATCATTTGAATATACAAGGAATAATAGAGGTCCCAAAATAGTACCCTGGAAGACCCCCTCTAGAACTGAGGCCTCGGCTGATTTGAACTGGTGACCCTCAGATTCAAGTACAATAATTTGCCGTCTATTATGTGAATAGTTTCTGAATTGCTTCAGTGGTATACCTCTTACTCCACATCTTTCAAGCTTCTTGAGCAGTATTTCATGGTCAACCTGATCGAAGGCCTTGGATAAATCCACAAATAGTCCTGCTGGAATTTTACCTTTTTCAAGTTATTTCAAACAGTGCTGTCTCGGTACTTCGTCCTGGAATGAAGCCATGTTGTCTTCTAGAGAGGATATTAAATTTTTAAAAAAATTTTAGAAGTCGGTTGGCAAGAATTTTCTCAAATATCTTAGCAAAGGCAGTTATAAGACAGATTGGTCTGTAGTTTGATAGTAAATCACTATCAATTCTCTTGAAAAGAGGCTTAACTAAAGATATTTTGAAAGGATCATGAAGAACACCATTTCTGAAGGAACTATTGATCACATGACAGAGAGGTTTCTGCAGATCTGTAATGTGTCGTTTGATCACAACCATTGATATATCATCATGACCACAAATACTCTTGTTTTTCATTTTTTTTACAGTTGAAAGGATTTCAGATTCTGTCACGTCAAACAGATAGAAAGCTCTAGAGGAGCTTTCGGTTGAATTATGCAATGTGGAATCAGGGTTTCTTAATCTAGTTGATGAAATTTTGCGTGAAAAATTTATTGAACTCATTAGCCAATTCGTACATATCACTATATTTGTTGTTGAGAGATGGATAGGTATTGCCTGGATTTTTACTTTTCTTGGTTCTATCTCTGATAATCTTCCAAACAGCACTTGACTTAGGGTGACTGAGGAATAAATCCATCAATACCCTGGAGCAGGTGCTACGAACAATAAGTTATTTTGCAACAGGAACATTTCACATAACTGTAGCTTACCATATAAGTCTACAGCATGCAGAATAATAAAAAAAGTATCTGCAGTCATTGCAGAACTCCGGTCCAAGGTCATATCAATGCTCAGGAAAGGAAGAATGCAATAGAATTACATCTGAATTTTATTCTATAAGTTCATTTCCCAAAATAATTGAAGCAATAGACTGTACACATATGAAAATACAGTCACCTGGTGGTACATAAGCTGTGCTTTTCATAAATGGGAATGGATACTTTATTTTGAATTTTCATGCCATATGTGATCAAACTTGAAAATTTTAGATATAATTTGTAGATGTCCGGGCTGACTCTGAAAGTGGATTGTGTGGCAGTGACTACCTATTGGGGGACAGTGGCTACCCTGGTCGTTCATATACAGGGTTACAGGAAAAGTCGTACTGAATATTGAAGGACACTATTTCTGACGGATTTGGTTTTATAACATGGTGTCCGTAAATTTACCGTTATGGAGATATTGAGTTTTGAAGATTTTTGAAAAAATCCTATATTTTTAGGCTTTTTTATCGATTTTTCTCGGATTGAAGCTTCTAGGGGCCGTTTTTTTGGTGTATCTAGTTAGAGGGCATGCCAATTAATAAAAATGATCAACAGAAACTGAACCTACTACTAACAGTTTAATAAGACTGCTCGACAACGGTTAGACTCAAAGAATTTTCACTGAGTGTTTTTAAATTTGAAGGGTTTTTTTTTGCAAAAAAAATTCATGGAACACATTCTGCCGAAAAGTTTGAAAACTTCCACGTTTCTTCAGCTCTTGAAGAAGGTATAACACTCGCTATTAAATAGGCGAAACATTGACCAAATGACAGATAAGGTAGTAGCGGTGGCCATGTCGAACATGAATTATAAAAGTATTGCTCTGTTTTTCTTTGTTTTATTTACGTATTTTAGCTATTTTTTGTGCTCGGCAGACAAAAACATACAGTCTCAGGTATGTCATTTTAAATCTTGGCGTTTAGTCTGCTCATGCGATTCTTTGGTGGTAGAAGTGTTATCAGCAATTTTCTGTAAAAACGCGACTTGGCTTGGATTTTTGGACTGTTGCATCTAGTTACTGAGTAACGAGGCTTGTGACTGGACTTTGATTTGTATTGTGAACATGGCAACATTTACTTTCGAGGAATATGTTGACATCCTAATGTGTTATGAATTTGCCGAAGAAGTGTAGTGGCGTGCACGCAATAAATACTTGCGACGGTATCCTACTCGTCGAGTACCTGATATTGGCGTTTTTGGCAGATTTTATCGAAGACTAACTGGGTCTATTCTAGTACGATGGACTTACATGGAAATACGTTGTGTTCTTGATTACGACGACGACAAAGCAAATTGAATACTTTAAAGCCGACCCAACCACGTCAACAAAAAATGTTATCGCTCGACGGCTTGGTATTTCCCAGTGGAAGGTCTGGTTCGGGCAATACCCTTACCATTACACGCCAGTGCTAGTTATAGAAGAAGGGGATCTATTGAGGCGACTAGACTTTTGGAGATTCATGCTCAATGCCGATATTGATGATCCGGTTTTTTTTTTTCGTGTGGACAGATGAGTCCAACTTTGGCATCACAAATTATCATAACACCCAGTATTGGGCTCCCAAAGCGCAAGATAATCCAAAAAAAAGGACAAGTGGGTCGAAGGGAGATTAAGTCTAAATGTGTGGATAGCCATAATATTAAATTACTTGATACTTGATTACTTCCTGCCTATTTCAGCTACTTTTACCTCAAACTAAAAATGTACCCTCTACTACCTTAACTGTTATTTGATCAATGTTTTGCCTATTCAATAGCAGGTGTTATACCTTTTTGAATATCTAAGCAGAGTTTTTTTCGAAAAAAGCACTTCAAAGTTGAAAACCCTTAGTGAAAATTATTTGATTCTAACCGTTGTCGATCAGTCTGATCAAGCTGTTAGTAGCAGGTTCAGTTTCTCTTGATCATTTTCATTAATTGGCATGTCGTCCAACTGAATAAATCGAAGAAACGGCTCCTGGGACAATCCGAAAATAATTGATAACAAAGCCAAAAAATAAAGGATTCTTCAAAAAATCTTCAGAACTCAATATCTCCATAACGCTCAAGTTTCGGACACCATATTATAGAACCAAATCTATCAGAAATGACCTGCATAATAACGTCCTTCAATATTCAGTACGACTTTTTCTGTAACCCTGTATATTGTCACCATTAAGACCATCAACGCCAAGTGAGCAAGCCCATAACCAAGAACATATAAGAACAAGGGAGAGGTGCTTTGTTGTTTTAAAGAGACATTCGCCTTGTTTGTCTATGAGCATGAGAGTGAAGCTTGAGACAAAAATAATAATTATCGTTGCGTTCTGCACAATTTTGCATTAAGTCATAATGACGATATAGGAGATTCTGACATGCAAGCCAAGTTACCAGAAGATGCTTCTAGTAGTTTTACGACTGACGAAAATATATCGGTGAGATCATCTGTAGTGTTAACTCACTTCAGTGTATAATCATTAATAACTGAGGAGCAGGGGAGACTCCAGTGAAAGGCAAGAAAATCTACTATGAAGTAGAGGTGCAGAGTGAATTTAAATCTCGAGAAATTATTGTATTTTTGTGGTAACTTGTTGAAAATTACAAGGGTTTTCAGTATTATATTTCAAATAATAATATATTAATCATTGATAATTTGTATCATTCATTTATTCATAAGATTATCAATTTTTTTGAGCGATCGTACTATACTTACACGAGGGCTATATCAATTCGTCACGATGCCTGTATTTTTCGAATTTTGAGATAAAGATGGTAAGCACGATAACTCTCGAACGGAACAACCTAGAGACCCTTAGTGTGGGTTCAGTTCGTTAATGGGCAGGATTTCACCAGGGGTTCCGTAAATATGGGGTTTCAAAATGAAATTTTGCACTCAAATGAAGAATGACGTGTGCAGTATTTTGTCCAGATGGCATGACCAGAATCATAGAAACCATAGAAAATTATAACTTCCAGAGAGGAAGGCCTAGGGACTTGAAATTATCAGGGTAGGTTTGGATCGCGAATATCGCGGTCACGTTAATCAATGAGAAGAATAAGACTAGGGTTTCCGTGAATATGGCCGTTAAAAATATTTTTTTCCAGATAATTTCGAAACTGCTGATTGGATTGGAATGAAATTTTGCTCATAGATGAGGAAAATATTCAAACAACGTGTGAAATTTTATCCAGATCGCATTACCAAGACCATAAATAGTGTAGAAACTTCTAGCGAATTTTCAAAAAAAAAAATTGGTCACTCGAAGCACTGACGTGAAGTCTGGAGTTTCGCCTTAGATTGAAAATTTCCTTCGAAAGCTCTTGACTTCACGGCAGAGCTTTTCATAATTTTCGAATAAGGAACACAAGAACGATTTTCTGATAACAGTTGGTTCGTTGTTTACCAAGATATCGTTTTAACTGACTTTACTGAACAAATCTGTGTGTAGACTTGAAAAAGGAACAAACCAGGTCCGAAACGTTGGAAACGAAACAATAAAAAGTTCAAACAAGAACAAGTGTCCAAATTTCTGTTACGCAATATATTCATAGAGATAATGGATGTTAACATCACATCAAAATCACTAGTGTAAAATAATGTCAAACTGATAGAAGGGAATCTCAACCCAAATAATTGTTCAATCCTGAAAAATATCATTTATGTTTGCGGAGTGAAACTTCTTTTCTCTTCTACGAGATATTGGAAGAGTTGCTTGGGGTGAAAAGTTCTCGTGGAAAAGTTTCCGTCATGATAGTATTCAATTTCTCTTGATGAATTAAAAAGATGATTCTGTTGGCCATAATAGTATAGTTTTTACTAGACCCACTGCTCTGAATGCTTGAATTGGTATGAATGAGATTCGTTAAAAACTTTCTGAAACGATTTCGTTATTCACGATTCCGTTCTAATATTCCCGAATTTGATACCCGTACAAGTTAAGCTTGACATGGACACACGGAGAGTTCCTGGCGCAGATCAACATTCAAATGATGAGCTGAAACGACAACCCTGCAGAATATGTGATTAGAATACCCACCTATCACAAAAGACCCAGAGATCAACTACGGAGGAATAGAAATTGAGTGAACTCATTTTCAAATATCAAGAAGAAGAGACTCTTCTATAAAAGTCATGTCATGTCAGGTAACACGAAAATCACACGAAAAATATTGTGAAAGGGATACAAACAAAAGGAGTCAAAAGGTTAATGGGCAATAGATGCCCGGAATCTAAAACAGCAGGTAAGGTTTAGTTCGAGTTTGTCGTGTCTTACACGAAGTCTCACACTGTTCTATCTATCGGAGATAGTTGGTCCATGAGGATTCCCCCTGACTGAACAAAAAGAAATTGAAAAGTACTGCCCAATCTTCTTCTCATCAGCTGAATATAATATTGTTGAACGTGTCATTTTGAATGAAATATTGCGCTTTTATGAGACACATAAGATACTTACTGATACAAAACAGCATTCGTGGGGGAGGGGGGGTCCACGAGCTCGGTGCTACTCGGTTTTGTGAATGAATTGTACGCATGTGTTGACGGTATAAAAACTTTTGATATTTTCATGGATCTCAGTGAAGCATTCGACCTTTAGGTTCATAACCCTTTGTGAAGGCTTTTTTCAAGAGCTTGAGAACTCCAGAAACTTGAATCTATTGTAGAGCGCTTCTTTTACTTACACGAGGGCTATATCAGATGAGGGCCAATCAGACCACAACCCAATAGAACCCAGACTGGGACGCGGCCCGATAACAGAAGAACTTCAAACGAAAGACTTCACAGACTGACAAAAGTACAGTGAAATACTCCAGGAGAAAATCACTGAAATTCCAAAGATAAGAACTCCTGAAGATCTATAATATGGAATTGAAAAATTAGAAAACCGAATAAAAGCAGAATACAAGGAAAGTACCCAAAAAATCACAAGGCCAGCCCCGAAGCATCCACATGGAGAAACCCCAAAAGCAATAAAACTAATAAAAGAGCCCATAAAGTATTCAGAAATTCACATAGAGAAGAAGACAAGAAAGAGCTGAATAATCACAGCCAAGTGCTGAAGAATGAATTGAGAGAACTAAGAATATAGACACATGCAACAAAAAAATTAAAGAGTTGAACACCACAGACCACTCAGCATTGAAGAGGCAAAAGTGCTTCGAGCGGGAGAAAACATAAATTCCCTTCTCTATACGGAGCAAAAGGATATATGGGATATATAGGATATCCTACTCAAAGCTGAAAAAAGCCGAAGCACTGGTCAACGCAAAAGAAAGAGGAGCCAGAATAAACTACAGAGAAGACGATGACAATAAAGACTTAAAAGAAGAAGACGAAAGAAATAAAGAATTGATGTTAGAACCTCCAGAGGGCGATACCATCCCAAACCCAACAACATCGAAAGAGATTGAAGGAATCATCGAGAAAATGAAAAACAGGAAAGCTCCAGGGAAAGACGGAGTTAACAACTTTATGTTACGGAAAATGCCCACGAAGGAAAGGCAGCGCTATTCTGATATAGCAAACTCAGTGATAGAAACAGAGTACTCTCCAAAGAGATGTGAATTACCAGAAGTAAAATTGTGTTCAATAAGCCAGGAGAAGACAGGAGATTTCCACAGAACTACAGAGCTATAAGTCTACGTACAGCACTTGGAAAAATTGTTGAAAGAAGCATTGAAAAAAAAAATTACGAAAAGCACTGCCGTGAAGGCAAGAGCTTTTGAGCGCTCGTACATGCACCTTGTAGGTAGATTCGCATTTTCCAGTTTTAGAAATCAATTGAAGGAATTTTCTACAGCTGTCAAAAAAATTCTGAAACCCAGGCGAAACTCCAGACTTCATGTCAGTGCTTCAGCTGATCAATTTTTTTTACGATAATTCGCTAGAATTTTCCACGGTATCTATGGTCTTGGTGGTGCGATCTGGACAAAATTCTGCACGTACTTTGAATACATTATTACTCAGCTAGGTGCAAAATGTCATCTCAATCCGCTCAGTATTTTCGGAACTATCAGCAAAAAAATATTTTGAACGGCCATATTTACGGAATCCCTAGTCTAATTTTGCTCATTGATGAACGTGACCGCGATATTCGCGATCCAAACCCACCCTGAGAATTTCAAGTTCCTAGGCCTTTCCGTTCAAAAGTTGAAATTTTCTATATATATATATATATCATTCTCCATAAGTATACAAAATTTCGTCACGATCGAATCTGTAGTTTTGAAATTATCAAGAAAACTAAATTCCAAACGACCATATTTACGAAACCCCTAGTATAATTTTGCTCATAGATGAACGTGATCACGACATTCGAGATCCACACCTATCCTGAAAATTTCCCTAGGCGTTTCCGTTCGAAATTTTACAATTTTCTATGGTTTCTATGGTTCTGGTCATGCGATCTCGACAAAATTTCATTTGTAGCTTGAACTCCTCATTCTCCATTTGGGTGCAAAATTCCATCCCAATCGAATCTGTAGTTTTCAAGTAATCAGGGGAACAAAACTTTGAACGGCCATATTTACGTAACCCCTGGTGGAATTTGGCCCATCAACGAACTCAACCCGAGGTATTCGGGAACTGAACCCACACTGAAACTTTCAAATCTCTAGGTTGTTCCGTTCGAGAGTTATCGTGCTAACGGACGCCCGGACGATCGGCCGGGCGGACGGACAGACTCAAATTTTCCGACGGATTCGTCATCAGTGAGTCGAACATAGTCGATTGAGACCATTGTCTGCTCAAAATTCGAAAAATACAGACATCGTGACGAAATGATATAGCCCTCGTATAAGTAGTACGAGCGCTCAAAAACACAATGAAGAAACAGAAGCGCTGAATCCGATACCATCGGAACAATTTGGATATAGAAGAAATCATTCCCCAGAACTTCAACTGTTAAGGATCACGGAATATGTCAGTGAAGGATTTCAGAATAAACAATCAAATGGATTAGTGCTATTAGATGTCGAGAGAACACCCAAATGATGAGCTAATAAAAAGACTAGGTGATTACAAGATGTGCATAGGATTCCCACCTATCGCAAAAGACCCAGATCAACTACGTGAGAAATTGACTAAACACAATTTAAAATATCAGGGAGAAGAGACTCTCCTTTGAAAGTCAAAGATATCACAATAATCATACGACAAAGATCGTCAAGAACAAATGGACCCGTACCGAAACAACCTCATGGAGAATTTTCAAGGCATATTGGGGATTTAATGAAGACACATAGAAGATTGAGAAAAATGTATATAATAAGGGAAAGAGAAGAAGACAGAAGAAAACTGAAAAGGCTCAGCCAAATACTCGAAAATTCATTCAGGCAACTGAGAATGGATTGATGAAACAAAAGAGTACAGGATCTCAGAACAACACACTATTTTTCTAAATATGAAAAGACAGAAGCACTTGCTGATACTAGTGAGATTCCGAATAATTGACTAGAATAATTATATGGCTTTTTATCTGAGATTATTAAATTCAGTGATGAAATAAGAAAAATTATTCTAGATAAACTTATAACAAGTCAACGAATCAATTCATGTTACCCCAGAGAACAGTTGTTGGCTTGCTATTAGTTTATCTAGAATAATTTTTCTTATTTCATTACCGAATTTGATAATAATTCAATATGATAAACAGCCATATATTATTATTCTAGTCAATTATTCGAACGAATAAGGTTGTAGCTTGAACCTGAATTTCCATGTGTGACAATTATGGTCGTAATGATGAGGCGTTCACATATTGGTCTTTGTCTAGGGAAGCTAGGAAATCTTTTTCATGGCCTGCAGAGATTTGAGACAGTTGCTTTCGGAGCGGACAGGTGGCGTGAGTCGAGAAATTTTCTCCGATCACCGCTTCATTATGGTTTGAAGGTTTTCTGTTTCTTACATTGATTTCACCATTTGCTTACTGTACTGATGAGACTTGATATGTGTCGAAACCGTTCTACAGGTGCGAATAGCGGATTTCGTGTTCTCTGGGGTAACATGAATTGATTCTTTGGCTTGCTATCAGTTGATCTAGAATAATTTTTTTTCTTTCATTACTGAATTTGATAATCTCAGATGAACAGCCATGTATCATTCTATATATATATGATATCAGAAAAAAGAGCTCTAGCGATCGGAAAAATAAAATAAAGGGTGTTCTAAATCAAACCAATTCACATAAAATTCTTAGGTTAACGATGTTTTTTTGCATTTCCTAGTACTGAATCCTGAATGATCATAAAAAATACTTCATATTTGCCCATTTAAACGTTTTTGTAGGACCAATATCAACTGAGATAGCTATTGAGTAAAATATGAACAATCATCCAGTACAATAATTATTGATTCATTATAATCATGGAAATCAATTCGTACTCATTTAACAGCCAATTAACACACAGTTTTGAGAAACAATTATCGAATCAATTTTTTCTTATCGAAGCGAAGTCGTCAATAATAGTAATGTTCTTTCGTAATGAGCGAAGTGATTTATGTAAGTTGAATCACATAAATCAGTTTCCGCGATCGTTCTTTCGTTTTTCAATCAGTTCCCCCTTCCACAACTCCGAAGTGATTGTTATGGGGCCCACCCACACTTAAACATGTTGCGATGCAAGCATCGACTCTAATGTTTCATGATACAAGTTTCAGTGTGTGTGGTTCTGGATCACGTATCTGGTATCAGTTGCGGCTTCAAGCGATGCAGAGTCTGGAATTCCATTCGGGTCGGCGAACGACGAGGCAGAATCGGTGATACTGATGCAAGTTTCAGTGTGTATGGGGTTGCATCGATGCGAAGACGAGAGACGATACTGTTGAGGTTACTTCGATTATTATGCAAACTATTGCAATTTGTTGTGGTTACCATGGATTTGGATGATATCCACAAGTACATATTTTTGAGCGCTCGTACTAATTACACGAGGGCTATATCATTTCATCACGATGTCAGTATTTTTCGAATTTTGAGCCGAAAATGGTCTCAATCTTCTATGTCCGACTCACTGATGACGAATCCGTCGGAAAATTCGAGTCTGTCCGTCCGGCCGTAAGCACGATAAATCTCGAACGGAACAACCTAGAGACTTGAAATTTTCAGAGTGGGTTCAGTTACCGAATGCCCCAGTTAAGTTATTTTCTTGAATGGCTATAATATCCGGTTATTTCTCGTATATTATTTCTTCTATTTCAGATCTACGCGCTCGTAGACCGATTGTGTTCCATGCGACTATTTTTTGATTGTTTTTATTTCCGTTATTCACTAGCTCCATTAATTGAGTTTATTGGGTTCAGTGAGTTCACGGAACTTTTCGTCCATCTCTATTTCCAAGAAGTTCATGCTTCATGATATTCTTGGTGAAAGTATCTAGATCCTCAGTGGTTTCGGGTCCTTTATTGTTTGTCCCTTCTTTCCTCTTTTGGCCACTTTTCTTGGATATTCCATTTTCTGGGACTTCTTTCTTTGGCTCTTGTTTGGGTGATTGCGTCTTAGTCTTTTCTTATTCTTCCTTCTGTTCTTGTTGAACGGTAGGCTTTTTTTTCTTTTCTTCTTATTTTCTTGTTCTGAGCGCTGTCTTCTTTTTGGTCACCAGTTTCCAATCTCTACATCCCTTGTAGCTGGCTGTGTGACCTGCTTTTCCGCAGAGCGCACAGGTAGCTTTTCGTTTATCGTTTTCTCTAATGAAATATTTACCATTGTGCGCTCCAGAGCATTCAACACACCTCCATGTGAATGTGCATTTACTTTGCGCAAGTCGTTATGTTGACATCTTGGACAGGTCCAATGCTTTTGTTCTTCGGCTCCACTACAAGTTTAATGCCGTAGAGCTCTTTTACTTCGAATCATTTTGGGTTCTCACCAAAAATAAGGGTATCGCTTTTTTGGTTTTGTGGGATGTCATTCATATGTCATCCGTATTGGAAATGCCTTGCTCGGCTAGATATTCTGCAATGATGTTTAGATCTGCGTCTAGTGGCAGGTATCGTACCACTGCATAGATTTTCTTTTCTTCTTCTCTTCGCAGGGTGTAAAATTCTTTCTCCCTTGACTCGAAGAATTTTTTCATCTTCCTGTGGTCGTAGGGGGACTGTGGTACACCACGAATGCCGTCTCTCACTGTTGTTGCTGATACCTAATGCAACATTAATAGACGATTAGTTTTCTATAACGTAGTGTCACACAAGTACAATATACCCTGTCGGTGTCTATGACTAGACTACCTGTGTTAATAAGTCCGTTAGTTCACTCGGCACAGATGCGCAGTTCTCGATGCGTCTGCACTCCCCAAGAGGTCAATGGCTACTGAAAAGCTCCTGACTTCACGGCAGTGCTTTTTATAATTTTTATATTCATGTTCATTTTCCCAAGTCTTGGGTTATTTCAGGGGCCCCAGGGTTTCGCTCCGTTGCCCTTCAGTAGTTCCCCCCCTGATGAGAGTGTTTCTGAATTGTCCAAAATTATAAAAAGCAACGACACTGAGGACATTAAAATGCTATATTACCTAACCCAACCCCACCCTTAATTTTTTCAAAGTTTGAACCCAGTTCTAAAACAGTTCCAAATTTCTTCAGTTTCAGGAAAGACCCAGAAACTTGGCATCACTCCTCGCACGTTATCGGTCTTGTCCAGTGATCGGATGTAGTGGGGACTCGATGACCTGCCGTCGATTTGAAACCCAGGTTGCCGTGTAGATAACTATAACTCTTTGTCACAGTCATAATAACAAATAATTTGCAATAAAAAAGATTGCAACTAATAAATTGAGATATAAACTATCCTATCTTTTGAGTTGGATTAAACTGCACACAGTGCGCGAAATTTGATTCAACTCGGTTCAGTATTTTAGGAGTTCATCCCGGGCAAACAACGTGACTTGTAATTTTTATATTATATATAAAGGTTGAACCCACACCTTATAACCTAACCTTACCTCACCACCAACCCGATACAGATAGCACTTCGGAGGAGTATATAAAAATTACCTTCAAATTGATGTTAAAGGTCAAAAATAAGTGAATTTTATTGTTCTTTCGATTCACTCCATCCTTGAGGTGAACAGAAAAATGTATTTGTTCGGGGGCTTTGTTCTAGTTTTTTTTTTGTGTTTGTTTTCTTTCGGAAAACCCTTCACTTGATGTAAATATTTATATTCACGCTGTTACCTGAATGCGATGACATATATTTTAAATTTTTTTTTTCATATTTTACAATTTAGCTACAGCTTTTGGGATATGGAGCACTGTTTTTAACCATCGCCCCATTTTAACGGTATATGAATTAGAAGAGACAATATGGAACAGAAAAACATCTTTCATCATCTGCTTCAGAGAACTGAAACCTCATTTTCTCCACCGTTGGCTCCGTCCCCATACCCTTCGGAATATCGCCTAGTGAAAACTTGCAATTCATAGAATTCTCGTGAACGTTATTTCCACAACCAGTATTTTCAAACTTTGATTTCTGCAGCTGGATCAGAAATTGGAAATTGTATTCAGTACAAATTCAATTGTTTATTTGTAGAATGCATCAATAGATAATTTAAGTGAGTGAATGATAATAATTTTAGTGGTTTTATGAAATTTTAGCTCCGAAAACTGAGAACATTATGTTTGAAAATACGATTTGTTAGGATCATATAATAAGTATTAAGGAACATTTTCACTTGAATATTCTAACTGATCGAGACTTATAATAGGTAAGTTATTCTTCTAGGAGTATGCAGAGGCCTAATGTTGTGGCGGCATCATACAAATTTGTGTATCAGGAATAGTGGTTGTCATATTTTCCTTTTTTGAGAAAAGGGACACATGCAATGAATGTTAATGAATTAACATAAGATAGACCAAGGGCGGTCCTAGGCTGAATTTCTGGGAGGGGTAATTGAATGAACAATTTTTTTCCGGGAGAGTGCACACCACGCCCACCCTCCCGGCGGAAATATTTTGACCGTGTAAACTACTTTATACTAATATTTTGCTGTTCTTTTTATTGTTGTTATTTTTCGAGCGCTCGTTCTACTTACACGAGGGCTTTATCATTTCGTCATGGTCGTTTGAAATTTAGTTTTCTTGATCATTTCAAAAATATGGATTCGATCGTGACGAAATTTTGTATGTCAATGGAGAATGATATATTCAAGCTACAATTTTTCCAGATCGCATGACCAGAACTATAGAAACCATAGAAAATTATAACTTTCGAACATAAAGGCCTAGGGACTTGAAATTTTCAGGAAAAGTGTGGATCTCGTATAACGCGGTCACGTTTATAAATGAGCAGAATTAGACTAGGGGTTCCGTGAATATGGTCGTTTGAAATTTAGTTTTTTTGATAATTCCAAAACTACAGATTTGATCGTGTCGAAATTTTGTATTTTAATGGAGAATGATATATTTGAGCTACATTTTGACCAGATCGCATGACCAGAACCATAGAAACCATAGAAAATCATAACTTTCGAATGGAAAGGCCTAGGGACTTGAAATTTTCAGGAAAAGTGTGGATCTCGAATAACGCGGTCACGTTTATCAATGAGCAGAACTAGACTAGGGGTTCCGTGAATATGGTCGTTTGAAATTTAGTTTTTTTGATAATTCCAAAACTACGGATTTGATCGTGTCGAAATTTTGTATTTTAATGGAGAATAATATATTTGAGCTACATTTTGACCAGATCGCATGACCTGAACCATAGAAACCATAGAAAATCATAACTTTCGAATGGAAAGGCCTAGGGACTTGAAATTCTCAGGTTTGGCGAATGTCGCGGTCATGCTTATCAAGGAGCAAAATTAAACTAGGGGTTCCGTAAATATGGCCATTCAAAAAATTCGTTTTCTGATACTGAATGGATTGGAATGAAATTTTGCACATTTACAATAATGTACTCAAACTACGTGCGAAATTTTGTCCAGATCGCATTACCAAAACCATAGATACCGTATAAAATTCTAGCGCATAATCGAAAAAAAATTGGGAACCTAAAGCACTGACGTGAATTCTGGAGTTCTGCTCATTTTTAATTTTTCCTAAGAGCTGTTAAAAAAATTTTCAATCGGTTTCTAAATCTGGAAAATAAGAATCTACCTAAAATGTGGATGGAAGAGCGCTCAAAAGCTCCTGACTTCACAGCAGTGTTTTCTATAAAATTTTTCACTAACTTTCCAATTCTAATTGCCACGTTCTTACGAATCCAACACTTTCTCAATCGGAAAATCGTTAGGCAAAACAAATATTCTCTTATTCAGGCTGAAAAGATACCACAACATAAGGGCGTAGATATGGAGGGGAACTGGGTTAATTAATTACCCCCCCAAGACTCCCAAAATATAAAGTTTCAGAATTATCGCCATGGCTTGATGTATACCTGACGAGATTTTTGTCATCGATTACCCCCTCAAAAAAAATCTTGGCAAACATGAGCAGGTTAGGTATCAATCTTATCAAACAACAAACTTACCACTTATACATTTTATGCAATATGATCTTCAACGACTGACGAACGAATTTTTCATTTATTTTACTGATTTTTCTGTTTTAATTTTTTTTTCTGTTGATTTTATTTCATTATTATATTATTTTCTTGTTGGTCTTCTTTTCCTGAATAAAATTTTTCAATGCTCTGGGGGGGGTAATTACCCCCGTTACCCCCCCCGTAGGACCGCCCTTGAGATAGACTCTATGTCTACACTCAGGTGCAGGAAATTCGAACCAGTTCCTACTTCATTATTCTCTATTTATTCTCAGAAGAATTTATATTTATATATATATTTATTTTATCGTACCGAATAATTCGGATAAATTATTCGGACACATAAAAGGTAACGTATTTTCTTGTTTTTTTTTCGATTTTACCGCAAAAAAATCTCAGTTCCACATTTTTATCAACAACTTCATATCTTTCAAGAAGATTTGATATCCAGTTTGCATAACTTTATCGTTCAGTCCCATAAAAATCGTTGAAGTGATCAATTTTCACCACATTCCTATTCAAAAAATTACGGAAAGCACTGCCGTGAAGTCAGGAGCTTTTGAGCGCTCGTTCATCCTTGTAGGTAGATTAGCATTATCCAGTTTCAGAAAACAACTGGAAAGATTTTGACAGCTGTCATAGAAAATTTCAAACAAAGGCGAAAATCAAGACTTCACGTCAGTGCTTTAGGTGACTAATTTCTTTTCGATAATTCGCTAGAGTTTTCTACGGTATCTATGGTCTTGGTGATGCGATCTGGACAAAATTTCTCACGTAGTTTGAATACATTATTTTTCATCTATGTGCGAGATTTCATTCCAATACAATAAGTAGTTTCGAAATTATCAGGAAAAAAATGGTTTGAACGGCTATATTTACGGAACCCCTAGTCTAATTCTGCTCATTGATGAACGTGACCGCGAAATTCGCGATCCGAATCTATCCTGAAAATTTCAAGTCCCTAGGCCTTTCCGTTCGAAAGTTATGATTTTCTATGATTTCTATGGTTCTGATCATGCGATCTGAAAAAATTAAGCTCCAATATATCATTCTCAATTTAAATACAGAATTTCGTCACGATCAAATCCATAGTTTTGAAATTATCGAGAAAACTGAATTTCAAACGGCCATATTTACGGAACCCCTAGTCAAATTCTGCTCATTGATGAAAGTGACCGCAAAATTAAATATTCAAACCTATCCTGAAAAACGAAATGTTTGCTTCAATATATCATTCTCGATGAAAATAGAAAAAATTTTATCTCGATCGAATCCGTAGTTTCGAAATCATCGAGAAAACAAAATTTCGAACGACCGTATTTACGGAACCCCTAGTATAATTCGGCTCATTGATGAACGTGAACGCAACTTATCACTGAAAATTTCAAGTCCCAAGGCCTTTCTGTTCGAAAATTATGATTTTCTATGGTTTCTATGGTTCTGGTCATGCGATCTGGAGAAATATAGCTTGAATATATCATTCTCTATTTGTATACAAAATTTCGTCACGATCAAATCTGTAGTTTTGAAATTATCAAGAAAACTAAATTTCAAACGACCGTATTTACCTAACCTCTAGTATAATTTTTCTCATAGATGAACGTGATCACGACAATCGAGATTCACACCTATCCTACAAATTTCGAGTCCCTAGGCGTTTCCGTTCGAAAGTTACAATTTTCTATGATTTCTATGGTTCTGGTCATGCGATCATATGTAGCTTGAACACCTCATTCTCCATTTGAGTGCAAAATTTCATCTCGATAAAATCTGTAGTTTCCATGTAATAAGGAGAACAAAATTCCGAACTGAACCCACACTGAAAATTTCAAGTCTCTAGGTTGTTCCGTTCGAGAGTTATCGTGCTTAGGGCACATTTTGAGCTCAAAATTCGATAAATACAGACATCGTGACGAAATGATATAGCCCTCGTGTAAGTAGTACGAGCGCTCAAAAATGGCACTACAGATGCAGCAAGGGCTATAGCTCCAGCTCAGGGCGCTCGGAGTCAATGGTATGTTTAATCGTTCCTCGATTCGAAGAGCTGTTCAACCTTTCAATGAAATAAGCGGCTATACAAGAAGAGGATCAGGCCGGAGAAGAGCGACATCGCAATGGGAAGATCGATTCCTAGTATCTGCCATTCCGCGAGATAGACATTTAAGATCCGTAGAAGCCGCAAATTGGCTTCACGAATTGAGGAATATTCATTAGTAGGTAGACAGTTCGACGGTGACATGCTGAAGCTAAGTTTACTCCAAGAAGGCCAGCCCATGATCCACAGTTAATGCCACAACATCGCAGAGCAAGACTAGCTTTTGTACGAGAGCAAACTGGAGCAGCGTCTTGTTCACAGATGAATCCAGATTCTGTCCGAGATCCTCTGATGGTCGAGAAAGAGTCTGGATGAGACATTGTGAACAGTTTTCCCAGTTCAATATCGTCGAACGAATTATTGTTAGGAGAGTCTCTTCTTCTTGACATTTGAAATTGAGTTTACTCAATTTCTGTTTCTCATAGTTGATCTCTGGGTCTTTTGTGATAGGTGGGTATCCTAAGCATATCTTCTGCGGAGTTTTAGTCAACTTGTCTTCTCAACTCATCATTTGGTTGTTGACTTGCTTTTTCAAATATCTTCTCGGCCTTCTTCTTTAGGAAATCTGTGACAGTTTCTCATTCCAAAAGTCTTCGTAGTCTCCGCTTCTTTAGTAGAATAGCTTGGCTCTTTTTGCTATTCATTTGAATTTTCCATTCAATGCATTCAAACCTACTCTACTAAATATTCTAGTGTTTCTTGCAATATTCAGTGTATGACATCTGGTCGCAGGCTATTCCCGTGTCGTCTGCATATGGGGCTAGCAGATTTCTTGGGGTTTTAGGAATGTCGTAGATATATATGTTAAAGAGTAGAGGTCCCAGAACTGATCCTTGGGGCAGTCCTGCTTCTACTTGTCTGGTGGAAGATAATGTGTCGTCTATTTTGACATAAAAATTCCTGTTCCTCAGGTAGTTTGCGAGTTTTTGGGAGTGTAACCTGCCATCATCATCTTGTAGGCAAGTCCTTCGTGCCAAACTCGGTCGAAAGCTCTGTCTACATCTTATAACACTAATCCTGTGGCTTGTTTATTCTGAAATCCTTCACTGACATATTCAGTGATCCTTAACAGTTGTAGTTATGTGGAATGATTCATTCTGAATCCAAATTGTTCCGGTGGTATCAGATTCAGCGCTTCTGTTTCTTCATCTTTTTGCAATGATTCTCTCAACAATTTTTCCACATGCTGACAATATACTCATCGACCTGTAGTTATGTGGGAATTTTCTATCTTTTCCTAGCTTATTGGACACAATAACTTCTGCTGTTTTCCATCTTTTTGGGTAGTATTCTGTTCTCATCACTGCGTTAGCTATATTGGTTAATGCTGCTTTTTCTTTTCTGGGCATTTTCCGTAAAATAAAGTTTGTTTCTTTGTCTTTTCCTGGAGTTTTCCTGTTTTTCAATTTCTTCTTCGGAGGTTTCAACATCAATTCTTAATTTCCTTCGACTTCTTCTTCTGAGTCTTCATTGTCTTAGTCTTCTCTGTAGTTGATTCTGGCTTCTTTCTCTATTTTTCAAAGCTTTGAGTAGCTTTGGTTCCTTCTGTCTGTTATCAGTTCTCTCGAACTTGAACATCTATTTCACTTTTCACAAAATTCACTTTTGTCTCTTCAATGTGAAATGATCTGTGGAACCATCGATCTGAATCTGGACTCGACATAGTATTATCTTCGATTCTTATCACTTATATACAAGCCTATCTAGAACTCATTAAGAAACGATTTGTTTCCACTACAGGGAAACATAGATAATAAGCCTTCTATAACGGAGCGTCTCACTGGTACAATGTCGGTGTCTATGACTAGACTGTACATCGAGCTAAAATCGTTACAGCCTATTGAAATGAAGTCAGGATAACATGCATGGACTGGCCAGCTCGTAGTCCTGGCCTCAATCTCATCGAACATCTATGGGTTCAGCTCGGAAGTCAGAATCGAGCACGTGTTCCCAACCAAACAACTTGATAGAAGTTTCTAATGCGCTTCAAGAAATATGGGAACAAATTAATCAAGAAGACATTAGGACCTGAATCGAATCTATGCCTAGACGTATGCAACAGTGGCGGCTCGTCAGGGACGGCAGGGTCGGCACTGACGACCCTAAAAATCTCGATCAGCAAAAATGCAAATTTTCACTTCTGTCAAATTACCGCTATATACATGACTCCCAATAGTCCCAATCCATTTCATAAAAATTAAGAAAAAACAGGTACATGATACCTGTGCAACTTCTTGAAAATATAACGCTGTTCCAAGTCCAATCCCGCATCGTATACTCGGTCCGTAGACAAAATAGGCCAATCTCGAATACACGAAGAACGTCGAGGTACATCTTTCCTCAACTTGCCGACCCTATCTAGATATCTTTCGACGGAGCGTAAATAACAATGAATCGAATTAGTTCAAAGTTGAATTATTCTTGTTTGAATTTCATTCAGAAAATGATGAATATTATGGTTTATTTTTGTCGAATATCCGATATTTTCTGTTTCACATAACAAATGACATAATAATTACAAGAGATCATTGTTGCTTAAAATGAAGTTTTGTCGTATTTAATACTTTTCATAGACGTGCATGCTGCACATATATGTAATACTCATAAATTTCCGATAAGTTTCAAACATTTTTTGAAGGAAAAAAAATGTTGAGCGACCAAAATTAAACTCATATTGTTGGCCCTATATATCCTGGATACGGCAATCGTCAATTTGCCGACCCGGTACCGCTGTATCTCGATTCACCAGGATTGTTCGGAATACCTCGTTCTGCTCCCTATCGTTTGCGGCTCGAGAGCCGAGGTTCGAAATTTGTGTTTGTTTCTCGCCCTCAAATAAGTCGCAATATTTTTTGTTATTAATAAACCGTTAAGTTGTTTCCGTTTGTTTGGCTCATGAAGGGTAAGCGATTTTTACGTGAGCAAAATGGCCATAAATCCGGTTAGAGAATATGTTGTTTCTTGTGAAACTCCGACAAAGTGAATTTTTTAATTGATGCGATTGAAAATTTATCATACGAGGATAGGCTACTTTCGAAAAACATGCCATTTTTTTCACCATTATACCTACCTATATATGTATATTTTTTTCATTTATGTGTGTTTGGATATGTTTCCGCGGTTTATATATATGTATACATATATATCTGCCGACCCACGATAAATGTCCACCGGCCGCCACTGGTATGCAAGCAGTCATAAGGGCTCGAGGTGGTAATTGCTACTGTTTATTATTATGATTTTCTCCTGTATTTAGTGCGTAATTGAACAGTACAATTGACTTGATTTTGCAAAAACTGTATTTCAACCAAATAGAATAAAATTTCATTTCAACAACTGTTTATTCGGGGGTAATATCCCTAGTGCATTTAATTTTTCCGCAAAAACGAGTTTCTAAGTAATTTGTTTTAACAAATAGCATGAGCGAGAGTGGTTTTAAAAATCCGAAGACGAAAATTTTTCCACTTTCGCGAATGCTATTTGTTAAAACAGATTACTTAGAAAAGAGTGTTCCAATTTTTCCACAGGAAAAATTAAATGCCCGAGGAATATTTGGTGAGATTATTTCCTGAGTTAAATGAACATTTTATGTGTGAATTTTCTGAGTATTTAGTGGAACACTATTTTCAACAGCCGCATTAATTTTACTTTCAAAAACCTTTCCAAACCGATTCAGTTTCAGTTGAAAAATTAATAAATTCGTAAGCGTTGTTTGTGATCTTTGTTGTTGGTAACGATACATAGCAACACAGTATAGAAACCATCAAGTTTGTTTTTACAAAGCAACTTGTCAAACTTGCATGAAATTTTTCCGATTTTTTTTTCCGGAAAAACTGCTGAAATTAATAGGAAGGAAATAATCGTTGAAATACAATGTTTGTGATTGTCATTAATACCAATTCAAAACTTAAAATTCAAACCTTTGCTCTGTAAATGAGAATATTATCTAGGTTCGATTATTTTGCACCTGAGTGTAGTATATCGATGAATGACCGTAACTGATACCGCTTCGGATTTTCAAGGTATAGGTATAGTATTCTAGGAAAGTAAATATTTACCAGATGATAATGATAATAATAATAATAATATACGTTCATTCGAAATGAACATAAAAAATTACAGAGGTATTTATTTCGCAAAATATTTACCTGTGCGTAATTTTAAATAAAAAAATTTTCTATAATAATTAATACAGATGAATCAATAACTTAGGTAACAATTCTTTTTAATTGATACAATATTCTATAGAATTTCCTAGTTTTAAGTCACACCACTTTTCACGGGTAAACATCCTCCTCCGGAGCAGGTCCAATCGGGTAGGTTTCCATATTCGGGTTTGTACAATGTCTTTCTCATGTGTTATATAGTCTCTTCAATCATCTAATATCCATAGATAAGAGAGTACTTCATTTTAGTTTAGGTTCAACGGTGGTTCCAGAGAAGAGGACACTTTGTTGTCATGAGACTGATGTGCTGAAATTGAGAGTTGTTCCATGAATTCAAAACTAAAATTTGAAGGATCACGTAAACAAAAACACCCTCTACTATGATTTAGTATTTCCGGAATACTTATAATAACAACTTCATTGGCTCCATTGAATAAAGGACTGAGAACAGAGAACAAATGTTATGACATTCAGATAGACTTTGATGAGACGACTCAAAAACTTGCAGGCGCGTCGTTCAAAAACGCTGTGAATTTTAGAAAAAATTACGAAAAGCACTGCCGTGAAGTCAGGAGCTTTTTAGCGCTCGTTCATCCACCTTGTAGGTAGATTAGCATTCTCCAGTTTTAGTAACCAATTGGTAAGATTTTGACAGCCGTCAAAAAAATTTCAAAATAAGGCAAAATAAATCCAGACTTCACGTCAGTGCTTTCGGTGATCAATTTTTTTATTCGATAATTCTCTACGATATTCATGGTCTTGGTAATGACATCTGGATAAAATTTCCCAAGTAGTTTGAATACATTATTCTTCATCTTTGTGCGAAATTGATTCCAATCCAATGAGTAGTTTCAAAATTATCAAGAAAAAATATTTTTAACAGCCATATTCAAGGAACTCCGAGTCTAATTTTGCTCATTGATAAACGTGATCGCGAAATTCGCGATCCGAACCTACCCTGTGAATTTCAAATCCCTAGGCCTTTCCGTTCGAAAGATATAATTTTCTATGGTTCTAGTCATGCGTTATAGGAACAATGTGGCTTGAATAAATCATTCTCCATTCAAATACTGAATTTCGTTACGATCGAATCCATAGTTTTGAAATTATCAAGAAAATTAAACTTCAAACGACTATATTTACGGAACCCCTAGTCCAACTCTGCTAATTGATGAACGCGACCGCGTTATTCGAGATCCAAACCTATCCTGAAAATTTCAAGTCCCTAGGCCTTTCCGTTCGGAAGTTATAATTTTCTATAGTTTCTACGGTTCTGGTCATGCGATCTGTTGAAAATGTAGCTCGAATATAACATTCTCCATTCAAATACAAAATTTCGTCACGATCAAATCCATAGTTTTGAAATTATCAAGAAAACTGAATTTCAAACGACCATATTCAAGGAACCCCTAGTCAAATTTTGCTCATTGATAAACCACGACATTCGAGATCCACACCTATCCTGAAAATTTCCCTAGGCCTCTCCATTACAAAGTTATTATTTTCTATGGTTTCTATGGTTCTGGTCTTGCGAGCTGGGCAAAATTTTGCGTGTAGCTTGAAAATGTCATTCTCCATCTGAGTGCAAAATTTCAATTTGATCGAATCAGTAGTTTCGAAGTCATCCGGAGAACAAAATTTCGAGCGGCTATATTTACGGAGCCCTAGGCGAATTTTGCCCAATATCGGACTTAACCGCAGCATTCGAGATTCAAACCTACCCTAAAAATTTCAAGTTTCTAGGTCGTCTCGTTCGAAAGTTATCGTGTATACGGACGGACAGACCCGACGAGATTTTTCGACGAATTCGTCATCAGTGAGTCGAACTCTGTCGATTGAGACCATTGACGGCTCAAAATTCGAAAAAGATAAAAAAACAGAAAAAATTGCCGCCGAACTTTTCATAAGGATATCAAACCGAAACATCTCGGGCTCCGCCAAGGGTCGAATTTCCAGCTCGAAGGACACGAGATCTCAAATAACTATGTGACGTCTCCAACTTCTCAACAGTTTTTGCAGAAACTCGATTTGAAAAAGATAGATTTATTGACACCTCGAGAAAGTCCGAAATAAATTAGGTCGATCATAGATATTCCGTGACGTTTCTCCCGTTCCTCATCGTGACGAAATGATATAGCCCTCGTGTAAGTAGTACAAGTGCTCAACAAAGTTTTATCATTGTCACATCATCTCGATTCTAGCAATCATGATAATCAAAATATAATTATACCTTCGATTTTATTCTGCTTATACTATCCATTTTGTGGATTCATTAATTTTCAGGAAATGCATATTATGTGGACCTATTTGTTATGTGGATCTACAATATATTGATCTACCTGATATCTACTATGTGGATCTTCTGGTTTACTAGTACAATTCTGAAAACCCAAAAGGTTCAGCTCCAAGGATCGAAATATCGCTCTATGTAATATCGAACTAATCAATTTTCCTCTCTTTGCGCGCTGGTTTCTTTGAACAGAAGCGTTGGCATTTTGATGAAATTTTGTATCTATATAATATAAGACATGGACTGATAAAGTCTTATAAATATTCAGCTTTGCAGCTGTTACACAGCTTCATAGCGGTTTCTGGTAAAAAAACGTTTTTCTGTTTTGGTGTTGAAAAATCTAATATATAAAATTCTCGTGTCCACAGTGTTCGTTGCCATACTCCTCCGAAACGGCTTAACCGATTTTGATGAAATTTTTTGTGCTTATCCGGTATCTATGAGAATCGGCCAACATCTATTTTTCATCCCCCTAAATGTTAGGGGTAGTCCACCCCTAAATTTTTTTTTTTATTTTTTAGACAAAATTTCTAATTTCTATTTTTTTATGATACAACATACAAAAATACATACAATCCCCAATTTTCACCCTTCTACGATCAACCCTTATTTTTTAATAGCCAGAACAACGAGAGGCCGAAGGCCTCGAGCAATTTTGAAATTGCGAAAAAAGGGAGAGACCGGGGGCGCGAAGCGCCCCCCGCGTTTTCGAGAGGGAGAAACGGGCTTTCCTAAGGTAAGAGAGGCCGAAGGCCTCGAGCAATTTTGAAATTGCGAAAAAAGGTAGAGATATGGCAAAACAACGTTTGCCGGGTCAGCTAGGTTAGATTAGGTTGGGTTAGGTTTAGGTTAGGTTATTTTGAGACGAGAGGCCGAAGGCCTCGAGCAATTTTGAAATTGCGAAAAAAGGGAGAGATATGGCAAAACAACGTTTGCCGGGTCATCTAGTTTAATATAAATTCTGATCTTTTGATGTTTATTAAAAGACATTATTTATCATACTGGAGGCTGGTTCACAGTAACTGATTCCACAATGTGAAATTTGTCAAAATCTGACATCTCGAATTCCGGATGAAATTATCGTGGAATATATTGATTCAGAAGTGGTAAGCGAGTTTATACGATCAAATACGTATTATATATTGGCTGTTTAGCTGAAGATTCCAAATTCATGTAGTGAAACAAAAGAAAAATTGTTCAAGATAAACTATAAGCAAGCCCACAAATCATTCCGTTTAACCCCAGAAATCACCAAATCCATCATTTGCAACTGCAGACTGGTTTCGACTTACTCAAGTCTCATCAGTTCAGTTTATCGAAGATGGATTCGATGCAGAAAACGAAATACTTCAGAACGGAAAGCAGCGGCGATCTGAGAAAATTTCCCCATTCTGCCACCTGTCCGCTCCAAAAGCAAACGTCTCCTTATCTCTGTAGGCAAACGAAACTACTTTGCGGCATAATTGTCACTTGTGGAAAAATGAGTTCAAGCTATTCAACCTTATTCGTCCGAATAATTAACAAGAATAATATAGGTGTTGGCGGTTTATCTGAAGATTCCAATTAAGTACATGTAGTTAAAATGAAGAAAAATGGTTCTAGATAAACTAATGAGCAATCCAACAAATCATTCCGTTCAAGCTCTGAGCTTCTGAGGGGTCTCACAGAGACCTAGGAGAGTCGGGATAAAAACAATAAACAAAACAAAACAAACCCCAGAAAACACCAATTCCTCCTATAGACCAGTTTCGACTTATATCAGTTTTCATGTTCAGATAAACCGCCAATACCTTCATTATTCTTGTTAATTATTCGGACGAATAAGGTTGAATAGCTTGAACCCATATTTCCACGTGTGACAACTATGCCGCAATGTTTGCGGTTGGTACATATTTATGCTGTTTTTTGTCGGGGAGTTAGGAAATCGTTTCGTTTGCCTACAGAGATTGAAAGACGTTTGCTTTTGCAGCGGACAGGTGGCGTGAATGGGGACATTTTCTCAGATCGCCGCTGCGTTCCGTTTCGAAGTCTTTCATTTTCTGCATCGAATCCTACTTCGCTGAACTAAACTGATGAGACTTGAAGACCGGCCTACAGTTGCGAATGATGGATTTGATGTTTTCTGGGGTTGAACGGAATGATTTGTTGGCTTGCTTATTAGTTTATCTAGAACAATTTTTTTCTGTTTCACTACATGTAATTCGATTAAATACGTCTCCTTTCGATCATTTCGAAAATTCTTATTAATTTTCGATGGATTATTTTTTTTAATGATGTTGAAGATATGCGCCCAAGAATTCTTATAAGATGTTAACATTGAGAAATATATGAAGTTCTCGGACAATTTTTTTGATCAATTCTGAAAGTCAAGATGGGCCAGCTCCAAGGATCGAAAACATACTGCTAGAGACAGGCATAATCGTTCTTTCCGAGTAGTAGTGAGTACTGATTCATTAGGGCACCATACACCAGCGGAATATCTGTCATATCTGATACGTGGCGTATCAAATCCGTCCGTTATTGAAGTAAAATCCCACATCTGGATCTGTCGAACCAAATCTCTATGTATCAGAACTGCACGGATAAGCCGCCCGTATGGTGCCCTATTTTCTGTATGCAAGTTGAATCAAAGTGTATATTCTCTACTGACATTGATTCAATTCCCAAAACTCATTCCTCTAGTGCCGCTACTACGGTGACTATATACTGACTACTCGAACATCCTATCGACAGCACTATCATCATTATTATTTTTTTTCACTACTGACATAGCAAGTAGTCTCTTTGAGCCAAAAATGGTCTCAATCCACAGAGTTCGACTCACTGATGACGAATCCGTCGAAAAATTCGAGTCTGTCCGTCCGACCGTACGTCCGTCCGTATACACGATAACGACCTAGAAACTTGAAAATTTCAGGGTAGGTTCAAAACTCGAATGCCGCGGTTAAGTTCGTTATTGGGCAAAATTCACCCAGGGGTTCCGTAAATATGGCCGCTCGAAATTTTGTTCTCCTGATAACTTCGAAACTACTGATTCGATCGGAGTGAAATTTTGCACTCAGATGGAGAATGACGTTTTCAAGCTACATGCAAAATTTTGTCCATCTCGCAGGACCAGAACCATAGGAACCATAGAAAATTATAACTTTGTAATGGAAATGCCTAGGGAAATTTTCAGGATAGGTGTGGAACTCGAATGTCGTGGTCACGTTTATCAATGAGCAAAATTAGACTAGGGGTTCCGTAAATATGGTCGTTTGAAATTCAGTTTTCTCGATAATTTCAAAACTATGGGTTTGATCGTGATGAAATTTTGTATTTACATGGAGAATGTTATATTCGAGCTACATTTTTTCCAGATCGCATGACCAGAACCGTAGAAACTATAGAAAATTATAACTTTCGAACGGAAAGGCCTAGGGACTTGAAATTTTCAGGATAGGTTTGGATCTCGAATACTGCGGTCGAATTCATCAATTAGCAGAGTTCTGGGTTAGACTAGGGGTTCCGTAAATATGGTCGTTTGAAATTTAATTTTCTTGATAATTTCAAAACTACGGATTCGAGCATGACGAAATTTTGTATTTTAATGGAGAATGATATATTCAAGCTACATTTTCCCCATATCGCATGACTAGAACCATAGAAAATTATATCTTTCGAACGGAAAGGCCTAGGGACTTGAAATTTTCAGGATATGTGCATCAATGAGCAAAATAAGACTAGGGGTTCCGTAAATATGGCCGTTCAAAAATTTTTTTTTCCTGAAACTACTTATTGAATTGGGATGAAATTATAATGTATTCAAACTACGTCAGGAATTTTCTCAAGATCGCATAACCAAGACAATAGAAACCATAGAAAATTCTAGCAAATTATCGAAAAGAAAAATTGTCACCTTAAGTCTGGATTTTCGCCTTATTTTGAATTTTTTTTGTCCAAATCTTTGTAATTGGTTACTAAAACTGGAGAATGCGGATCTACCTACAAGGTGGATGAACGAGCGCCCAAAAGCTCCTGACTTCACGGCATTGCATTTTTTACATGCGATGATACAAAGTTCGTACGGTCTACATCTACAAGATGTGATCAAGATCAAGAATCAAACCATTTTTCCGGTCACTCTCATCGTGCGACTGTCATTACGTTCCAATTCGTACAGCTTCCCATGTTATGGAAGCGAGTTTTAGTCAACGATCGTATGAGCGCTCAACCAACGTACATCGCATCGCACAGTTGTACGATGACTTCCCAATCAGAACATCATCATTCAAAATGGCCGTTACATGTAATGGGGCCAAAACTACACTCAAACATGTTGCGATGCAAGCATCGACTCTAATGTTTCATGATACAAGTTTCAGTGTGTGTGGTTCTGAATCACGTATTTGTATCAGTTGCGGCTTCAAGCGATGCAGAGTCTGGAATCACATTCGGGTCGGCGAGACACGAGGCAGAATCGGTGATACTGATGTTTCAGGGTGTATGGGGTTGCATCGATGCGAAGACGAGAGACGATATTGTTAAGGTTACTATGATTATTATGCCAACTATTGCTATTTGTTGTGGTTAGTATGGATTTGGATGATGTCAACAAATACATATTTTTATTATTGATGTGATTTGTATCGAGTCGATTCAAGCATCGCAACAAGTTTCGATGTGAGTGCGCGCTAATGCAACTGCAAGTTTCATGAATCCTGGAGTCGATACAAGGTATTGCAGCATGTTTCAGCGTGTTTGGTCCTTTTTGAAAGTGTTCTAAAACAATAATTCGTTATGACGATTCCAAAGATAGTTCTCACTTGTTTCATATTCAGTGTGTCAACACAACTGTAGAAAATGAAGAAACAATGAAAAAAATAAGAACTTCTAAGGGCTCTTTATGTGATGACTGTGGACATAACCTCCAAAATTGATGGCTCGGAAAATATTCCAACAATAACTCCAATTCCTAATGAAATCCTTCTCAAGAGCATTGAAATTATCATCGCCCAATCATTCAGATCACTATTCCTGTCCGTGGTGGAAGGACTGAAGCTTGAGATAGCAAATCTCCAAGATCAGGTTTCAAATCTAAGAGCTGAAAATTCTGAACTCTTGAAAAGTATCAACCACCCAGATAAGATGCATTCCAAAGTGAGGACCCTCAATGAAGTAATCAAGCCTAGTATTGATTAAAATAGAAAAGAAAAAAACTTTGCCGCGAGTAATTCTGAAGTCGAGGAAGTTGGAAAACCACAACATGTACGAGCATCGCCAAGTTCAAAAGCACTCGAAACGATCACTGATTCGTGTCCGAACAAGAGCGAGTCTCAGATAAACAAGGAAGACGAATTCATAACTGTAAGGAACAGAAGAGCCAAACGAAATAATAAAAGCATTGTAGGAAGTGGAAAACCCGATAGAATGTCAATAAAAAGAGCCCTCAAATATGGATATCTTCACGTCTGTAAACTCGACCCCAGCCTGAAACCGGAGGCTTTGGTTGAACATCTCAATACCAATGGTTTCAGTGGCATAACTTGTGAAAAATTGGAATCCAAAAGACCAGGAGAATACTCCTCTTTCAAGTTAACTGTACCTGCACAGAATTTTGAAGAAATCAAGAACCCTGACTTATGGGCAGAAGGAAGTAGAATAAACCATTTTTTATTCCGTGTCACCAGGAGCAAATCATTAAATCAAAAAAAGAAATCAGAATTCTTCATCAAAATGTTCAATCGTTGAGAAATTGTATTTTGAGGTTAAAACAATTCGTAAATAATAATAACGCATGCTTTATAGCTGTCACAGAACATTGGCAAAGTATAGCAGAACTAGAGGCATTTACAATCGATGGGTTCAAATTACCATCTCATTAACTGTCACAAACAAAAACAACAAAAACAAAGAACGTTTTTATTTCGTGAACATTAGCATCCTTTACATTTTGAATGTTCTGCAATTGAAGCAACTATAAATACTGTAGAGTATACAATAATTTCTATATATCGACCAAATAGTTATCCAAGATGTGATATCAATTTGTTTTTTGAAAAAATTTACCATCTTCTGGAAAGACTCACAAATACCAGTAGTCAGTACATAATAGCTGAAGTCTCAAAAATTTCTATCAATTCTTGAAGGCTTTGGCGCAAATCTTACAGTTCATGAAGCAACCCGGATAACCTCAAACTCAGCTACTTGTATCGACAATTTAATAACAAATTTGAAAAGTTATGATGCTTTTTTTTTATTTTTTTTTTGTTTAGTCAGAGGGAATCCTCATGGACGAACTATCTCCGATAAATAGAACAGTGTGAGACTTCGTGTGAAGCACGACCTACTCTAACTTAACCTAACCTGCTATTTTATATTCCGGCCGTTTATTACCTATTAACCTTTTGACTCTTCTTGTTCGTATCTCTATCACGATCTTTCTCGTGTGATAATTGTGTTACCTATGAATTTGAATTTCATAGGAGTCTCTTCTTCTGGATAATTCAAATTGAGATTACTCAATTTCAGTTTCTACGTAGTTGATCTCTGGGTCTTTTATGATAGGTGGGTATCCTAACCACATCTTCTGCGGGGTTGTAGTCAACTAGTCTTCTTAGCTCATCATTTGGGTGTTGACTTGCTTTTTCAAATATCTTCTCGGCCATCTTTTTTAGGAAATCTGTGACAGTTTCCCATTCTAAGTCTCTGTGGATCTGTTGGTTTCTTACGAACCACGGCATATCCATTGCTGCTCTGAGCAGTTTATTCTCTGTTACTTGAATCTTCTTTATATGGCTATTGGCTGCATGGCCCCATGCCCCCGAGCCATATGTAAGTTGGGGTCTTGCAATTGACTCGATAATTCGTAGCTTCGTGCTTTGGTTCATTTGGCTTCTTCTTTCTAGCAGTGGGTAAAGTCTACTCATTGCTGAGTTTGTTTTATCCACTGCATATTTTATATGGTTTTTCCTTGTAAGCCCTTTATCTAGTTTTACTCCTAGATATTTGACTTCATTTTCCCATTTGATCTGTTCTCCATCTATCTGTTGGAATTTATTTCAAGTCTCCGCTTCTGTAGTAGAATAGATTGGCTCTTTTTGCTATTTATTTGAATTTTCCATTTAATGAACTATTCTTCTAAATCTTCTAGTGCTTCTGTGTATGACATCTGGTCGTCGATGTCTGAAGGCTATTCCCGTGTCGTCTGCATAAAGGGCGAGCAGATTCCTTGGATTCTTAGGAAAATCGTAGATATAAATGTTGTAGAACAGATGTCCTAGAACTGATCCTTGGGGCACTCCTGCTTCTACTTGTCTGGTGGTTGATAATGTGTCGTCTATTTCGACATAAAAATTCTGGTTCCTCAGGTAGTTTCTTATTATCATGCAGGTTTTTGTTGTGTAGCCTGCCATCATCTTGTAGGCAAGTCCTTCGTGCCAAACTCGGTCGAAGGCTCTCTCGATATCTAATAGCACTAATCCTATGGCTTGTTTATTCTGAAATCCTTCAGTGACATATTCAGTGATCCTTAACAGTTGAAGTTCTGTGGAATGATTTCTTCTGAATCCAAATTGTTCCGGTGGTATCAGATTCAGCGCTTCTGTTTCTTCATTGAGTCTTTTTGCAATAACTCTTTCGACAATTTTTCCAAGTGCTGACAGTAGACTTATCGGCCTGTAATTTTGTGGGAATTTTCTATCTTTTCCCGGCTTATTGAACACAATTACTTCTGCTGTTTTCCATCTTTCCGGATAGTATTCTGTTCTCATCACTGCGTTTGCTATATTGGTTAGCGCTGCTATTGCTTTTCTTTTTTTAATTTCCGTTGGTGTTGTTGGGTTTGGGATGGTATCACCTTCAGGCGGTTCCAACATCAATTCTTCATTTCCTTCGACTTCTTCTTCCAAGTCTTCATTGTCATCGTCTTCTCTGTAGTTGATGCTGGCTTCTCGTTCTATTGCATCGACCAGTGCTTCGGCTTTTTCAAGCTTTGAGTAGGCCATGCCATTAGCTCCATGTAGTATGGGAATTTCGGTTTTCTCGCGTCGTAAGCACTTTTGCATCTTCCATGCTGAGTGGTCTATGGTGTTTAGCTCTCTCACCTTCTGGTTCCATCTGTCTGTTCTCAGTTCTCTCAGTGTATTTTTCAGCACTTGACTGTGTTTATTCAGTTCTTTCTTGTCTTCTTCTCGATGTGAAGTTCAGTTATGATGCTATTGTTGTTCCATCGCATATATCTGATCATACATCCCAATTATTGTTTTCTCCTGTTGGTGAAGCTGATTTTAAATCCGTCTCAAAGCAAATTCGCTTGATAAACGAATCGACAATGAACGACTTTTGGAACTTGTGTCTGTGGAAAATTGGGACGATCTTTCTGTCTACCAGAACATTGTAGACATTGATCTTATGTAGAAGATCTTTTTCAATAGGTATATGACCATATTCGACACTTAATTTCCGCTTGTCGTAGTGAAGGACTGGTTATCGAAAAAGAAATATGTAGGTAAATCACCTGAAGTAAAAGAGCTCAGAAATCGATTGGACTGCTTAGATACCATTTGTCAATCACGCCCAGAATTCGACAATCTTCACCACACTACAAAGAAATCATATGACGAGTGCATCGGATCAAATAAGAAAAAATTCTTGCGTGGAAAATCGCCAATGCCAAAAATAAATCCAAGGTAGTTTGGCAAACGATCAACCGAGTAACTGGCAAAAAAAATAGGAATGATTCTGAGAAGCTAAGGTCTGATGAACTACAAGCAGTTTATTAATGTGCCTGCTTCCCTAAAAACTCAAATTTCTGCTCACTCCAATGCTTCAGATACCAGACCTCTTCGGTACAATGAAATGTGCTTTTTCCTTTTTGAAATAACAGCAGCAGAATCAGGACTGCGAAGGCTCTGGAAAACAAGAGTTCTGTTGGATATGACGGAATACCCATGACAGTTATCAAAAGGTCTATCGAAGTTGTTGCGAGACCTCTAGCTCATATAATGTATATGGCCTTCAAAGAGGGTGTCTTTGCAGAATCTCTCAAGATAGCTGTTGTGAAGCCATTATATAAGAAGGGTAATAGATGTTCTCGATAATTATCGTCCGATAAGTCTGCTCACTTCGTTTTCGAAATTATTCGAAAAGGTTCTAGTGAGTAGGCTTCTGAACTTTTTCCATAAGTCTCATCTTTTTTCTAAGTTTCAACATGGATTTCTGAAGACAAGAAGCACGGAAACCGCTGTATTTGAACTGACGAGTTCAATTCTCAGAGCTTCGGAGGGCGGTGAGATTCCGGCGGGGCTCTTCCTCGACTTCTCCAAAGCTTTTGACTGCGTCATTCATGACATTTTGATTGATAAACTTTACAGCTACGGTATCAGAGATAAAAAATTACGAAAAGCACTGCCGTGAAGGCAGGAGCTTTTGAGCGCTCGTACATGCACCTTGTAGGTAGATTCGCATTTTCCGTTTTGGAAACCAATTGAGAAAATTTTTGACAGCCGTCAAACAAATTTTCAAACTGGGGCGATAATCCAGACTTCAAGTCAGTGCTTTAGGTGACCAATTTTTTTTTCGATAATTCGCTAAAATTTTCTACGGTATCTATGGTCTTGGTGATGCGATCTGGACAAAATTTCGCACGTAGTTTGAATACATCATTCCTCAGCTAGGTGCAAAATTTCATTCCAATCAAATTGGTAGTTTCGAAATTATCAGGAACAGAATATTTTGAACGGCCATATTTACGGAACCCCTAGTCTAATTTTGCTCATTGATGAACGTGACCGTGAAATTTGCGATCTAAACCCACTCTGAAAATTTCAAATTCCTAGGCCTTTTCCTTCGGAAGTTATAATTTTCTATGGTTTCTATGGTTCTGGTCATGCAATCTAGAGAAATGTAGCATGGATATATCATTCTCCATAAGTATACAAAATTTCGTCACGATCGAATCTGTAGTTTGGAAATTATCAAGAATACTAAATTTCAAACGACCATATTTACGGAACCCCTAGTATAATTCTGCTCATAGATGAAAGTGATCATGACAATCGAGATCCACACCTATCCTGGAAATTTCAAGTCCCTAGGCGTTTCCGTTCGAAAGTTACAATTTTCTATGGTTTCTATGGTTCTGGTGATGCGAGCTGAACAAAGTTTTGCATGTAGCTTGAACACCTCATTTTCCATTAGAGTGCAAAATTTCTCCTCGATCGAATCTGTAGTTTCAAAGTAATCTGGAGAACAAAACTTTGAGCGGCCATATTTACGGAACCCTTGGGCGGATTTTGCCCAATAACGAACTTAACCTCGGCATTCGAGATTCGAACCTACCCTGAAAATTTCAAGTTTCTAGGACATTCCGTTCGAGAGTTATCGTGTATACGGCCGGCCGGCCGGCCGGCCGGCCGGACGGACGGACGGACAGACTCGAATTTTCCGAAGGATTCGTCATCAGTTCGAACATAGTCGTTTGAGACCATTTTCGGCTCAAAATTCGAAAAATACAGTATAGTATACATTGAAATTGATGGTGCTGTCTACATTTCGGACGATGAAATTTTGTGTTATGGTGTACCTCAGGTAAGTATCGCAGGCTTATACAAACGCTCTGCCAGTACATTCTCATCGAGGAGCTCACTCTGTTGAACCCAAACTTACAGGTGAATGCACTTTACGAAAGGGAAAAAAACCAAGACATAATACAAGAAAAGGAGGATAGTGAAGAGGTGGTCATGTATGCGGATGATACCAATGTACTGGTTGCGGCTTCCAACATATCTGAGGTAGTAGAAGTAAAACAAAGAACATTTTCTAAAATCGCTAACTGGTGTCAGAGGAATCAAATCAGCTTGAACTTGAATAAAACTGAATGTTTAATATTTTGCACCTCCCACAACAGAACACAAAAACCAGAAAGTGTTGATCCTCTAGGACATAATATTAATCCTAACAGTAACTGCACTGTATGTGTATCGATCTCTGGTATTCGTGAGGAGAAACTTATTTTGAAAAATATTTTAATTTGAATATGACCACGCGCATACACTCATTCCATCTTCCGAAGTGCTTTCTCACTCTAACACAGAGAACCGTCGAATCCCTGGTGCCTTGTTTTGTTCAAAAAGTTGCCCAAAAAATATCCAATAATAACACATCGAAATCGATTGGACTGCTTATATACCATTTGTCAATCACGCCCAGAATTCGACAATCTTTACCGCACTTCAAAGAAATCATATGACGAGTGCATCGAATCAAATAAGAAAAAATTCTTGCGTGAAAAATCGCCAATGCCAAAAATAAATCCAAGTTAGTTTGGCAAACGATCAACCGAGTAACTGGCAAAAAAAATAGGAATGATTCTGAGAAGCTGAGGTCTGATGAACTACAAGCACTTTATTAATGTGCCTGCTTCCCTAAAAACCAACATTTCTGCTCACTCCAATACTTCAGACACCAGACCTCTTCGGTACAATGAAAGGTCCTTTTTCTTTTTTGAAATAACAGCAGCAGAATCAGGACTGCGAAGGCTCTGGAAAACAAGAGTTCTGTTGGATATGACGGAATAGCCATGACAGTTATCAAAAGGTCTATCGAAGTTGTTGCGAGACCTCTAGCTCATATGATGTATATGGCCAAGCCAAGACATAATAGAAGAAAAGGAGGATAGTGAAGAGGTGGTCATGTATGCGGATGATACCAATGTACTGGTTGCGGCTTCCAACATATCTGAGGTAGAAGAAGTAAAACAAAGAACATTTTCTAAAATCACTAACTGGTGTCAAAGGAATCAAATCAGCTTGAACTTGAATAAAACTGAATGTTTAATATTTTGCACCTCCCACAACAGAACACAAAAACCAGAAAGTGTTGATCCTCTAGGACATAATATTAATCCTAACAGTAACTGCACTGCATGTGTATCGATCTCTGGTATTCGTGAGGAGAAAGTTATTTTGAAAAATATTTTAATTTGAATATGACCAGGCGCATACACTCATTCCATCTTCCGAAGTGCTTTCTCACTCTAACACAGAGAACCGTCGAATCCCTGGTGCCTTGTTTTGTTCAACAAGTTGCCCAAACAATATCAAATAATAACAGATATAAAAAAATTCAAAAAAGTTCGAAACCTCCTTGTTGACTTGGAACCATATTGTTTAAATGACTATGAAAGTTATTGTTTTCTTGTATGAACATCACTGTTTGTTTCTCTCGTTTTCGACTTGTTTTCTCTTCAGAATTGTATTTTTGATTATGAAAATAAATATTATTATTATTATTATTAAATAGTGTGGTAATCACCATTTAGGCCACAAAACCCTGAAAACAACATTCAGATTGCAATTCGTGAAATAACTAGTAATCTGTGGCGAAGTCATCGAAAATCTCTTCATTCGAATTGATGCCTGCAGTCGCAATCGGAAGGACACCTGAATCAAGTTTTGTTCCATTTTAATATTATTATTCAAATCGTTATATCATTATATTATTATTGAAATTATGATGTAAACTTCTGTAAAAAACAGCTGAATTAGTTGTTGGCAATTTTTACGGAATACGCGATGAAAAATACAACGTTATGTTAGCTATTCTGTCCAGATCGTTTCACAAAAAATGCAGTAAATGTTTTTGTTAGAAATATTACTTCTGCTGAATTATGGCATTAGGATATAACGAATTCAACGGAGCTTCCGTAATCTCGAATTAAACTCAGGGGAGGAACGGAAACATTTAGATAACAGAGAAACTTCACCGCATTAAGAAGTTTCAGGAATCAGCGATAAGATCAGAGGAAATCTCTAATTTTTGTGAAGGATAATTAATGGATATTCATAGAAGTCCACTTCTTTTGATTGTGTCGTGTAGACATCAATTCGAAACATAACGAAAAACCAAATGAAGTAACAAGAATTCAGTTGAAAAGCAAAATGTTCCGTCATTTTTGAGCGCTCGTACTACTTATACGAGGGCTATATCATTTCGTCACGATGTCTGTATTTTTCGAATTTTGAGTCGAAAATGGTCTCAATCGACTATGTTCGACTCACTGATGACGAATCCGTCGGAAAATTTGAGTCTGTCCGTCCGGCCGTCCGTAAGCACGATAACTCTCGTAAATATGGCCATTCATAGTTTTGTTCTCCTGATTACTTGGAAACTACAGATTTGATCGAGATGAAATTTTGCACTCAAATGGAGAATGAGGTGTTCAAGATACATGTACTGTGTAATTTTGTCTAGATCGCATGACCAGAACCATAGGAACTATAGAAAATTGTAACTTTCAAACGGAAACGCCTAGGGACTTGAAATTTTCAGGATAGGTATGGATCTCGAATTTCGTAATCACGTTCATCTATGAGCAAAATTATATTAGGGGTTCCGTAAATATGGTCGTTTGAAATTTAGTTTTCTTGATAATTTTAAAACTACAGATTCGATCTTGACGAAACTTTATATACTAATGGAGAATGATATAATCAAGCTATATTTCTCCAGATCGCATGACCAGAACCATAGAAACCATAGAAAATCATAACTTTCGAACAGAAAGGCATAGGGACTTGAAATTTTCATGGTAGGTTCGGATCGCGAATTTCGCGGGCACGTTCATCAATGAGCAAAATTAGACTAGGGGTTCCGTGAATTCGGTCGTTTGAAATTTTGTTTTCTCGAAAATTTCGAAACTACGGATTTGATCGGGATAAAATTCTGTATTTTAATCGAGAATGATAAATTAAAGTAACATTTTGTCCAGATCGCATGACCAGAACCATAGAAACCATAGAAAATTATAAATTCCGAAGCGAAAGGCCTAGGAACTTGAAATTTTCAGGGTAGGTTTGTATCGCGAATGTCGCGGTCACGTTCATCAATGAGCCATATTAGACTAGGGGTTCTGTAAATATGGCCGTTCAAAATATTATGTTCCTGATAATTTCGAATCTACCGATTGGATTGTAATGAAATTTTACACCTAGCTGAAGAATAATGTATTCAAACTAAGTGCGAAATTTTGTCCAGATCGCATCACCAAGACCATAGATACCGTAGAAAATTCCAGCGAATTATCGAAAAATAATTGGTCAGCTGAAACACTGACATGATGTCTGGAGTTTCGCCTAAGTTCGAGAATAGCTGTCGAAAATTATTTCAATTGATTTCTAAAACTGGAAAATGCGAATTTACCTACAAGGTGGATGTACGAGCGCTCAAAAGCTCCTGACTTCACGGCAGTGCTTTTCGTAATTTTTTTCTTAATTCGAGCTGATTCGATCCGAATTTCTTTTTTGTTGATCTTTACCAAAACAACATTATTCCTATCCATCCCAATTATACATCCCAAACTATTAGCCAGAAGTGTCATCGGCTTTTTCCAGAAAACTAATTATTTCAACAATATTCTGTCACCAAGAAAATTTAACGCTCAAGTAAAAATTCTATATTATGATATCAATTAGTTGATTGGAGGTCATCGGTCGATCAGAACCATTCAGAACAAGATTACATTGCAGACAGATTCCAGAGGCTGTTTTCACGAAGCTGCGGATATGCTATGGTGAAGAATCTTGGGTTGCCGATAACGAGTCGTTTGGCGACTGTCTGTTCTTCCCACAAGAGACGTTCTTCGGGCTGAACACGCAACAGGGACTTCAATCCACTATCATTTTTAAGCGCTCGTACTACTTACCCGAGGGCTATATCATTTCGTCACGATGTCTGTATTTTTCGAATTTTCAGCCGAAAATGGTTTCAATCGACTTTGTTCGACTCACTGATGACGAATCCACCGGAAAATTCGAGTCTGTCCGTCCGTCCAGCCGGCCGTAAGCACGATAACTCTCGAACGAAACAACCTAGCGACTTGAAATTTTCAGTGTGGGTTCAGTTCCCGAATGCCGTTCAAAGTTTTGTTCCCCTGATTACTTGAAAACAACAGATTTGATCGAGATGAAATTTTGCACTCAAATGGAGAATGAGGTGTTCAAGCTACATGTGAAATTTTGTCCAGATCGCATGACCAGAACCATAGAAAGCATAGAAAATTGTAACTTTTGAACGGAAAGGCCCAGGAACTTGAAATTTTCAGGGCAGGTTTGGATCGCGAATGTCGCGGTCACGTTCATCAATGAGCAAAATTAGACTAGGGGTTCCGTAAATATGGCCGTTCAAAATATTTTTTTCATGATAGTTTCGAAACTACTGATTGGATTGGAATGAAATTCTGCACCTGCTGAGGAATAATGTATTCAAACTACGTGCGAAATTTTGTCCAGATCGCATCACCAAGACCGTAGATACCGTAGAAAATTCCAGCGAATTATCCAGAAAAAAATTGGTCAGCTGACATGAAGTCTGGAGTGTCGCCTAAGTTTCAGAATTTTTTTGAAAGCTGTCGAAAATTCCTTCAATTGATTTCTAAAACTGGAAAGTGCGAATCTACCTACAAGGTGGATGTACGAGCGCTCAAAAGCTCCTGACTTCACGGCAGTGCTTTTCCAAATTTTTCAATGATTAATTCGTAAGTCATTGACAGAGTCAAGTACTGCCGTGAAAAATAAAATAAAATCTTCTGATTTAACGCCGAGTTATTCGAGTTTCTGATACATATCGCTGTGTTCATCGCGTCATTGTGCCTTCTGTTAAGGTGAAATTGAGCAACTTTGTTAAGTGCTCTTAGCTTCTCAAACAATCAGGTGATAGCCCCGGAACTGTGCAGAAAGAAGCATCCTATCCTTCAACCCTATTTCAGTATCAGCACGTGGTGATTCGCCGAGACTCCGTCATTACCCCTTGTGGGTAAGTACTTTGCTTTTGCTTCTTCTTCAAGTGCCGCTCCTATCGGAGATTGACTATCGTCATGGCGATTTTTATCTTTCATGCAGCCGCACGAAACAGGGACCCCGTGCTCTTCCCGAACCATTGCCTCAAGTGCTTCAACCACGATGTCCGGCGTCGTCCTGGAGCTCTCCGTACTTGGATTTTTCCCTGGATGATGAGATGTAGCAGTCTGTAGAACAGCTGGGTGGTATCAGAGCTCATCCTATTGAGGACCTCAACAATGTTTTTGCTTAAGGTGTTTGATTGCACCGTAAGTTTATCTGAGGGTGATAGCAAACCATTCGCGACCGTTAACTGTGGATATTTCATTATTTTGATGTAGGTACATGTGTCTGTTTCGAAGAAATATCATGAAGAAAAACCTTGCTTTTCGTTTCAATGTTTCTAACATTCTTTCCAGGTATGTAGGTACAGAAGGTGCGAGGGGGTGTTGTGCGCCAGGGCCCGGACCCTTCTGGGGCCCGTCTTGACTTTTTCAGCATGGGAGCATCAGCATTGATTCAATTCATGCATGCGGAAGATTTATAAATATGAAGAATACCAGAGCGGTAATAATTATTCATAAGTACATATTTCTCGCCATAAAAATGAACCAATAATCTCATTTTATTTTTCTTTGAAATCAGCACGCAGTAAAAATCGGACCCTGTTAGGGTTTATGAGTTTATTGTCGCTGCCAGTCTGATTTTGTTCATTTATTACTTTCTCGTTATTTTCCTTTATCTGCCGCCCTGGGTTTTGCCATCTGTGATTTCTGTATTTGTCGTGGGTATATTACACTTACCCCATGTTTTTGGTTTTTGAGCGCTCGATCTACTTATACGAGGGCTATATCATTTCGTCACGATGTCTGTATTTGTCGAATTTTGAGCCGAAAATGGTCTCAAACGACCATGTTCGACTCACTGATGACGAATCCGTCAAAAAATTCGAGTCTGTCCGTATACACGATAACCCTCGAACGGAATGTCCTAGAAACTTGAAATTGTCAGGGTAGGTTCGAATCTCGGATGCCGCGATTGAGTTCGTTATTTGGCAAAATTCGCCCGCTCGAAATTTTGTTTTCCTGATTACTTCGAAACTACAGATTCGATCGAGGTGAAATTTGGCACTAAGATGGAAAATTATGTGTTCAAGCTATATGCAATATGGTGTCTAGCTCGCATGACCAGAACCATAGAAACCAAAGAAAATTATAACTTTGTAATGGAAAGGCCTAGGGATTTGAAATTTTTTGGATAGGTGTGGATCTCGAATGTTGCGGTCACATCCATCAACGAGCAGAATTAGACTAGGGGTTCCGTAAATATGGTCGTTTGAAATTCAGTTTTCTTGATAATTTCAAAACTATGAATTTGATCTTGATGAAATTTTGTATTTAAATTGATAAAATGATATATTCGAGCTATATTTTTTTTAGATCGCATGATCGAACCATAGAAACCATAGAAAATCATAACTTTCGAATGGAAAGAACTAGGGACTTTCAGGATAGGTTCGGATCGCCAATTTTGCGGTCACGTTCATCAATGAGCCAAATTAGACTAGGGGTTCCGTAAATATAGCCGTTCGAACTTTTTTTTTCCTGATAATTTCGAAACTATTCATTGGGTTGAAATGATATTTCGCACATAGATGAAGAATAATGTATTCAAACTACGTGGATAATTTTGTTCAGATCGCATTACCAAGACCATAGATATCGAAATAAAAATGGGTCACCTAAAGCACTGACGTGAAGTCTGGATATTCGCCTCAGTTTGAAATTTTCTTTGACAGTTGTCAAAATCTTTCCAATTGGTTTCTAAAACTGGAGAATGCGAATTTCCCTACAAGGTAAATGTAGGAGCGCTCAAAAGCTCCTGCCTTCACGGTCGTGCATTTATCATTTTTTTTGGATCATTCTCATTACGCAATTTAAATAGTGCAGTGATGAAATTAATGAAAAACTATTTGAGGAGTAAGATGTTTCAACAGTCTAGTCAAAGACACCGACAGGGTATATTTTACCTGAGTGACCCTCCGTTATAAAAGAAAAATTACGAAAAGCACTGCCGTGAAGTAGATCCACCTTGTAGGTAGATTCACATTTTCCAGTTTTGAAAATCAATTGAAGGAATTTTCGACAGCTGTCAAAAAAAATCTCAAACTCAGGCGAAACTCCAGACTTCATGTCAGTGCTTCAGCTGACCAACTTTCTTTCGATAATTCGCTAGAATTTTCTACGGTATCTATGGTCTTGGTGATGTGATCTGGACAAAATTTCGCACGTAGTTTAAATACATTATTCTTCAGCTAGGTGTGGAATGTCATTCTAATCCAATAAGTAGTTTCGAAATTATCTGGAAAAAAATATTTTGAACGGCCATATTCACGGAACCCCTAGTCTAATTTTGCTCATTAGTGAACGTGACCGCGATATTCGCGATCCAAACCTACCCTGAAAATTTCAAGTTCCTAGGCCTTTTCCTTCGGAAGTTATAATTTTCTATGGTTTCTATGGTTCTGGTTATGCGATCTGGACAAAATGTTGCATTAATATATCATTCTCGATTAAAATACAGAATTTCATCTCAATCGAATTCTTAGTTTAGAAATTATCGAGAAAACAAAATTTCAGACGACCGTATATACAGAACCCCTAGAATAATTTTGCTCATAAATAAACGTCATCACGACATTCTAGATCCACACCTATCCTGAAAATTTCAAGTCCCTAGGTGTTTCTGTTCAAAAGTTACAAATTTCTATGGTTTCTATGGTTCTGGTTATGCGATCTGGACAAAATTTCACATGTAGCTTGAACACCTCATTCTCCATTTGAGTGCAAAATTTCATCTCGATCAAGTTTGTAGTTTCCAAGTAAACAGGCGAACAAAACTTTGAACGGCCATATTTACGGAACCCCTGGTGGAATTTGGCCAAGTAATGAACTTAACCGAGGCATTCGGTAACTGAACCCACACTGAAAATTTCAAGTGTCGAGGTTGTTCCGTTCGAGAGTTATCGTGCTTACGGACGGCCGGACAGACAGACTCGAATTTTCCGACGGATTCGTCATCAGTGAGTCGACCATAGTCGATTGAGACCATTTTCGGCTCAAAATTAGAAAAATACAGACATCGTGACGAAATGATATAGCCCTCGTGTAAGTAGTACGAGCGCTCAAAAATCGTATATTGATGTTTCCCCGTAGGGAAATTGAATCGTTTTTTAATGAGTTCTAGATAACCTCGTATAGAAGTGATAAGAATCGAAGAAATAACTGTGTCCACGTTTTAGATCGATGGTTCCACAGATTATTTTACATTGAAGAGACAGAAGTGAATTTAGTGAAGAGTGAAATAGGTGTTCAAGTGTTGTTTATTGAGTCATTCTGACAAAATTTCGGAATACGATTCTGCAAATGAAGACAGAGAATCCGAAATATGAATATCGAATTAGAAGATGCTAATGATGAATCCGACAAAGATCGGATTATAAAAGAACAGAAGGATTATATCAACAGCCTCATGAGTCAGATGAAAGTTTCGACGGAGAGTCTTAAAACTCTATCCGATGAGGTGAAATCCTTAAAGGAGGGAATGTCCCAGCCTTCGAAGCCGCTAAAAGAAGGAAAAATGCCTTCTCTTCTGGGACAGAAGAGAGAGTGTCGACCGCCGCACCCCCAAGAGAGGCACCCAAAGGACAACCCAAAAGGGACATCATAGCTGCAGGAGAACCAACTAAGAAAATGACATATAATGCAGCGTGAATCGCCCAGTAGAAGCTTCTTCTGCACCCGCAGAAGAAATTGGAGTCTCTATTCCAATTGAGCCGAGGAAAGGAAAGGTCCCACCAGTGACCTTGAAAGGCACTGCCGACTGGACTCAAATGTCGAGAAATATGCAAGCGGAAGGCATAAAATACCAGAGAGCGACCACAGTAAATCACGGCATTCGTGTTGTACCTCAATCCTCCGATGACCACAGGAAGATGACGAAATTCCTCGAGTCAAAGGGAAAAGAATTTTACACGCTCGAAAGAGAAGAAGAAATAAGAATCTTCGCGCTGGTACGATATCCTCCACTAGACGCAGATATTACCATCATCACCGAAGACCTAGACGAGCAAGGCATTACCGACGCGGATGTCATAAGGATGACATCCAACAAAACCAAAAAGGCAATACCCTTATTTTTAGTGAAAACCCAAAATAAGAAGGTATTCGAAGTAAAACAGCTCTACGGTATAAGTTGTGTAGTAGAGCCGAAGAATAAGAGCATTGGAACTGGCCAATGTCATAGATGTCAACGTTAAGGACACGCGCAAAGTAAATGAACATTCCCATGGAGGTGTGTTAAATGCTCTGGAGCGCACAATAGTAAAGATTGTACGCTAACCAGATAAAACGACGAGAGAAATTCTACCTGTGCGATCTGCGAAAAAGCAGTTCAACCAGCCAGCTACAAAGGATGTAGCGAGTGGAAAATGGTGACCAAAAAGAAGACTGCGACCAAAGCAAGAAAAGAAGAAGAAAAGAAAAAGATGCCTACTGTTCAACAAGAACAGAAAAAAGAATATACGAAGAATAAAACGCCACCACTCAAACAAAAGCAGAAGAAAGAAGCCCCAAAAAAATGGAAAATCCAAGAAAAGCAGCCAAAAGAAGAAAGAAGAGACCAACAAGAAAGGACCCGAAACCACCGAGGATCTAGATACCTTCACCAAGAATATCATGAATGAGCTCATGAAATTCCTGGAAATAGAGATGGACAAAAAGTGTCGTAAACTCACTAAACCCAATTAATGGAGCTAGTGACTAACGAAAATAAAAACAACTTTGAGATAGTCTCATGGAACACAAACGGTCTACGAGCCCGTAGATCTGAAATAGAAGAAATAATATCTTAGAAACGACCGGAAATCATAGTCATTCAAGAGACGAGACTATATAAAAAGATATAATTTCATTTCCCGACCATGAAATATACAGAAATGACAGAAATTGTACAGGAGGGGGCGTAGCCCTAATAGTCAAGAGGAACATCGACCACTATTTTGACGATGTACTGAATAATGGACAAATAGAAGCCGTCTCGATTATAGTTAATACAAATCGTGGAGGAATGAAAATTACGACTGCCTACAAACCACCTCAAAATGACTCAATAGAAGAAGATCTGAAAAAGATGCTTGAAGGAAACTACCCGAACATCATTATTGGCGATATGAACTGCAAATCAAGAGAATGGAATAGCAGAACTGAAAACCAAAATGGAAAGAATCTTAAGAAGTACGCCGAAAAACTAAATGCCATAGTATTACGACCTGGAAGTCCGACCTACCTGCCCAGAAGTAATGGCCTACCAGACGTATTAGATATCGTCATAATAAAAGATATTATTACCCAAGATTTCACACTTGATACTATAACGGCACATCAGACCACAACCCAATAGAACTCAGATTGGGACGCAGACCGATAACAGAAGAACTTGAAACGAAAGACTTCACAGACTGGCAAAAGTACAGTGAAATACTCCAGGAGAAAATTACAGTAATTCCACAGATAAGAACCCCTGAAGAACTAGAGGATGAAGTTGAAAAATTAGAAACCCGAATGAAAGAAGCCTACGAGGAAAGTACCAGAAGAATCGAAAGGCCAGCCCCGAAACATTCACATGGTGAAACCCCAAAAGCAGTAAAAGAGCTTATAAAGAGGAATAGAAAACTCAGGAAGAACTACAGAACTTCACATCGAGAAGAAGACAAGAAAGAGCTGAATAAACACAGTCAAGTGCTGAAAAATGCACTGAGGGAACTGAAAACAGACAGATGGAACCAAAGAGTTAGAGAGCTAAACACCATAGACCACTCAGCATGGAAGATGCAAAAGTGCTTACGACGCGAGAAAACCGAAATTCCCCCTCTACACGGAGCTAATGGGATGGCCTACTCAAAGCTTGAAAAAGCCGAAGCACTGGTCGACGCAATAGAACGAGAAGCCAGAATCAACTACAGAGAAGACGATGACAATGAAGACTTAGAAGGAGAAGTCGAAGGTAATGGAGAATTGATGTTGGAACCGCCGGAAGGCGATACCATCCCAAACCCAACAACACCAACGGAAGTTAAAGAAATCATCAAGAAATTGAAAAACCGAAAAGCTCCAGGAAAAGACAAAGTAACAAACTTTATGTTACAGAAATTGCCCAGAAAAGGAATAGCTCTGCTAACCAATATAGCAAACGCAGTGATGAGAACAGAATACTATCCGGAAAGATGGAAAACAGCAGAAGTAATTGTGTTCAATAAGCCAGGAAAAGATCGAAAATTCCCACAAAACTACAGGCCGATAAGTCTACTGTCAGCACTTGGAAAAATTGTCGAAAGAGTCATTGCAAAAAGACTCAATGAAGAAACAGAAGCGCTGAATCTGATACCACCGGAACAAATTGGATTCAGAAGAAATCATTCCACAGAACTTCAACTGTTAAGGATTACTGAGTATGTCACTGAAGGATTTCAGAATAAACAAGCCACAGGATTAGTGCTATTAGATGTCGAGAGAGCCTTCGACCGAGTTTGGCACGAAGGACTTGCCTACAAGATGATGATGGCAGGCTACACCACCATAACCTGCAAGATAATAAGAAACTACCTGGGGAACAGAAATTTTTATGTTAAAATAGACGACACATTATCTACCACCAGACAAGTAGAAGCAGGAGTGCCCCAAGGATCAGTTCTAGGACCTCTGCTCTACAACATATATATCTACGATATTCCTAAGAACCCAAGGAATCTGCTAGCCCTTTATGCAGACGACACAGGAATTGCCTTCAGACATCGACGAACAGATGTCATACACAGAAGACTGCAAGAAGCACTAGAAGATTTAGAAGAATGGTTCATTAAATGGAAAATTCAAATAAATAGCAAAAAAAACCAAGCTATTCTATTACAGAAGCGGAGACTTGAAATTAATTCCAACCTACAGATAGATGGAGAAAAGATAAAATGGGAAAATGAAGTCAAATATCTAGGAGTTAAACTAGATAAAGGGCTAACATTGAAAAACCATATAAAATATGCAGTGGATAAAACAAACTCAGCAATGAGTAGACTTCACCCACTGCTAGGAAGAAGAAGCCAAATGAACCAAAGCACGAAGCTACGAATGATCAAGTCAATTGCAAGACCCCAACTAACATATGGCTCGGCGGCATGGGGCCATGCAGCCAATAGCCATATAAAGAAGATTCAAGCAACAGAAAACAAACTGCTCAGAGCAGCAATGAATATGCCGTGGTTCGTAAGAAACCAACAAATCCACAGAGACTTAGAATGGGAAACTGTCACAGATTTCCTGAAAAAGAAGGCCGAGAAGATATTTGAAAAAGCAAGTCAACACCCAAATGATGAGCTAAGAAGACTTGTTGACTACAACCCCGCAGAAGACGTGGTTAGGATACCCACCTATCACAAAAGACCCAGAGATCAACTACGTAGAAACAGAAATTGAGTAATCTCAATTTAAATTATCCAGAAGAAGAGACTCCTATGAAATTCAAATTCATAGATAACACAATTATCCCACGACAAAGATCGTGATAGAGATACGAACAAGAAGAGTCAAAAGGTTAATAGGTAATAAATGCCCGGAATCTAAAACAGCAGGTTAGGTTTAGTTAGAGTAGGTCGTGCTTCACACGAAGTCTCACACTGTTCTATCTATCGGAGAGATCAGAGTGTTCGTCCATGAGGATTCCCCCTGACTAAGCAAAAAAAAAAAAAAAGCATGCTCCCAACACAGGTAAGAACGATGGACCATTATGAAGTTTGGATTATCGTGGCTTTTTTCAGGTGTGTAATATACCGATCTACTTTCGCCCAATAATAATGTGTGATTTTTTGGTAGAACCTTCAGAATATAATTAAAAATCAATTCTTTCATTGTCAGACATTAAACATCCTGGCAACCTCTTGCCAGACACGCTAAATGTTCATGAAATTGTAATTCTACTTACGTTATAGTAAAAAAGCTGATTTTTGTTTATTATAATACTTGGGGGGTCATAATAAGATAATGTTTCCTAAACAAAAGCATGTAAATCTTATGAAGAAATTCGTGATTAGAATGACTTAAAAATAATTTTATTGGCACAGATTTATATTTAACCTTCAGAATATCATTGAAAATCACGTCGTTCATTGCCAGACACTTAACATCGCGGCAACTACTTTCCAGACACCCTTAATGTCAATGAAATTATAATTATACCCACGTTATAGTACACTGGACCGCAAAATTAGCCGGAGAGAACAATTTTTGCCTGAATTCAATATTGAATTACTTTTGTGTTTTTCGACCAATCTCGATATATTGTTTAGGGGTCGTTGATGCTTTTATGTTCATCATGTTCTGATATCGATTTTACGAACAGGAGGAATGGATACGTTGAGATGCTTGTTAGCACGAAAAATTGCATTTCATGTTTAACTTCTGAACATCCTGTAGAAAAATTCACTGAAATGAATGAAATTACGACATTTTCTGATCCCATCTTTTCTGAATACTGCAGAGAGGTATTAACGCTGATAGATTCATAGCTTAGAAGAACATGTGGTACCTTATATGCCCCTCATAGGATCAAATTTTCCGCTTATGCACGGCAATGCTCGACCGCACATAGCACAAATAACCAGGCAATATTTGAACGAAGCCGATGTTCAAGTATTGGACTGACCCCCTAGAAATCCGGATCTCAACCCTATGGAACATGTGTAGAAGATACACAAGGAAAGAGAGTTAGGCAGAACTAAGGCAAGTTTCGAAAAGTAGTTCTTTTAGTACAGGCACCCACAAATGAGTGCCATCAGATAACCCAGGAAGCGGTTTGCTACTTCAATTGGGAGCTATTGTTCAGGTTCGTGGAGGAAATACTCGATTTCAATAAACATATCGCACCCGTCGTAGAATAAAGAGACAACTCAAAAATTGATTTTGTTGGGAAATCGTATTTGAAGTTTTGTTCTACCGAAGTTTTCGTTCTGTACTTTTGTGTACCTACTTACTCAATTTAACCTTCCGGAACACGCGCGCGGACTCACACTCCGCAGCCCTACATGTTGTAAGTTTATAAAGGGGGTGTTCATCGCCCCCTCTATCACTTTCGTGTATCTGCTTGTCTAGATACTTTCTATCATAGTTTGCGATCGAATGTTAGATAATTAGGTTTTTTTACTGCTGAGTAGTTTTTGCGGATCAGCAGTCCGCAGCGTGTAGTGGTGCGGTAAATATTGCAGTACAAGTGAAATACTCTTTTTGTTAGAAGTAAGTGGAATCGTCTATTTTATAAGGCTTATTGGTATTTATTCTCAAATTTTTGGGATGTATTCATTTGAAAAAGAACAGAAGCGTCTAGAAATGTTGATGGAGGAATGTCTGAGAGAAGATGAAGTCGAGGAATTTAATGTCCATTATGATGATCAATCAGATAAAGATGAAGAAGAGGTTTTACAAATGAGTGACCATGATAGCAGTACCGAACAAGAAATTTCTGATGGAGAACTCGTTCAGGAATCTCGCGGTCCATATTTTCTAGGAAATGATGGAATTTCAAGATGGAACAAGCATGCTGCTAAAAGAAACGTCTAAAAATAATGCCACCACCGGTAAAGGCAGTTGTGCATATTGTGATCGCAAAAAAAAGACCATCAAGAATGTCATGCACAAAATTTATGTGTGGTGAACACTGCCTTCACTTTTGTCCTGAATGTTATGAAGAAACTTTTGGCTTGCAATGAAATATTGTTTTTTTCTAGAATTTTCTGTTTCGTTATATGTTCAGCAGAAAATAAAATTTTGAATGAACGACTATTCTTTTCTAAACATATAAAATATATCGTTTCGCGAAAGAATCAGCATAAAGTCAATGAAAACAAATCCTGAGAGGATTGCGGACTGAGAGTCCGCAGCGTGTACTAACGAAGCAAAAGTCGACGCGTGTCCCGGAAGGTTAACTAGCTGAACATTCGTTATTACTGCAGCAATCCATTTAAACATTATAACTCTAGCAGCCAATATTGAATTAATGCAATTTTTTCCGTTGTGGTAGAATATTCTACTGTTTTTCCAAAACATTTGAGATGTTAACTTTTTTCACGAACAGTCTCTTATGTGGTGGAGAGGCCAACTAGAATTATTCTGATATTGCACGTAAGAGAAGGGTTACTTTCTGAGTTCAATACCGTCACTAACAAATAATTGACCTTTTTTTGAGTTGTCTCTTTATTTTTCGACGGGTGCGATATATCCTTTATTCCCAGTCCTTTGACCATCGTGAGGGTGTAGTGATATCATTTACGTATGTAATACGAATTTGTTGTTGCCATGCGATTCTATCCTGTGCCAGATGAACATATCACAATACTGCTATTGCTTATGTTATTTTTAAATTTTTTTCTAGCTAATGAGAAATTATTGCATTATATACTCTAAACCTGTGTTTTTTCTTCAAGAATAGAGATGTCGGTATGAATAAAAATTAAATTGTTCAAAAAAGATGGGACTTGAAAATGTCATACTCAAAAATATTATTCAGTTTCTGAATTGTTCTACAAGATGTTCAGAAGTTGAGCGTAAAATGCATTTTTTTGTGCTACCATGCATCTCAACGTATCCATTCATCCTGTTCGTGGAATGAATCAGGACATGATGAAGATGAAAGTATCAGCAACTTGTCAAAAAAATGACGAAAAGCACTGCCGTGAAGTCAGGAGCTTTTGAGCGCTCGTACATGCACCTTGTAGGTAGATTCGCATTTTCCAGTTTCAGAAATCAATTGAAGGAATTTTCGACAGCTGCCAAAAAAATCCTCAAACTTAAGCCAAACTCCAAACTTCATGTCAGTGCTTCAGCTGGCCATTTTTTTTCGATAATTCGTTAAAATTTTCTACGGTATCTATGGTCTTGGTGATGCGATCTGGACAAAATTTCGCACATAGTTTGATTACATTATTTTTCAGCTGGGTGTTCATGTTTCATTCCAATCCAATCAGTAGTTTCGGGATTATCAGGAAAAAAATATTTTGAACGGCCATATTTACGGAACCCCAGGTCTAATTTCGCTCATTGATGAACGTGACCGCGACATTCGCGATCCAAACCTACCCTGAAAATTTCAAGTTCCTAGGCCTTTCCCTTCGGAAGTTATAATTTTCTATGGTTTCTATGGTTCTGGTCATGCGATCAGAAAAAAATGTTGCTTTAATATATCATTCTCGATTGAAATACAAAATTTTATCTCGATCGAATCCGTAGTTTCGAAATTATCGAGAACACAAAATTTCAAACGACCATATTTACGGAACCCCTAGTATAATTCTGCTCATTGATGAACGTGAACGCGACATTTCAGATCCACACCTATCCTGAAAATTCCCTTGGCCTTTCCGTTCGAAAGTTATGATTTTCTATGGTTTCTATGGTTCTGGTCATGCAATCGGGATAAATGTAGCTTAAATATATCATACTCCATTAGTATTATATACAAAATTTCTCCACGATCGAATCTGTAGTTTTGAAATTATCAAGAAAACTGAATTTCAAACGACCATATTTACGGAACCCCTAGAATAATTTTGCTCATAGATGAATATTTCAAGTCCCTAGGCGTTTCCGTTCAAAAGTTACAATTTTCTATGATTTCTATGGTTTTGGTTATGCGATCTGGACAAAATTTCACATGTAGCTTTAACACCTCATTCTCCATTTGAGTGCGACATTTCATCTCGATCAAATTTGTAGTTTCCAAGTATTCAGGAGAACAAAACTTTGAACGACCATATTTACGGAACCCCTGGTGGAATTTGGCCCATTAACGAACTCAACCGAGGCATTCGAGAACTGAAGCCACACTGAAAATTTCAAGTCTTTAGGTTGTTCCGTTCGAGAGTTTTCGTGCTTACGGCCGGACGGACGGATGGACAGACTCGAATTTTCCGACGGATTCGTCATCAGTGTGTCGAACATAGTGGATTGAGACCATTTTCGGCTCAAAATTCGAAAAATACAGACATCGTGACGAAATGATATAGCCCTCGTGTAAGTAGTACGAGCGCTCAAAAATGATCGAAATTGGTCGAAAAACTTAGAAGTTATTCAAGATTGAAATCGGACAAACATTTATCTGTCGGGTTAACCCTCCGTTACTCGCGTGGTCTACGATCGTACACCAGGCCTATTCAAACGATGTTCACCAGTGAACTATGTCCTTTGTGCATACCTACGTTTCAGTAGCTGTTGATAATTTAAGTATTTAGAGAATCAATGTATTTTTGACTGTGTCACCGAGCTGTAATGGAAGTAAATAAATATAGAGTACGACTGGTCTACGATTGTAGACCACGCGACTGTTTACGTTACACTTTTCGGTTCGAGTCAGATTGGTTAAAAGCAATTATTTTCATTGTTAAAAGGGCAACCAGTATGTCTGACGCTAAAAAAAGGCGTTCTCAGATCATTCAAACAAAAACAAGTCAATACTATTATTGTCGTCTATGTATAACTGTTATACGATAGATGCTGAAACAGGAGATGCCAAAAACCTATTATTTTAATTATTACCATTTATGATAGAACAAAAATTTAGGTTGATTTGGAAGATAAGCTTTGCAACAATAACAATGTTGCCAGAAATACCCGTCGCCGACCAAGAAGTGTTTTATCTTTTATTGAACATTTCTGTTATGTACGCTTTATGCGAATTCAAGGCTCATCACCCTGTAGAAACAGAATCTCGAAATGAATTTTCAGAAAATTGTTCTACAATCTACAATTGCCCGCAGAAATGAGGCTTCGCGCTCGGCATCTGTTAGGTATAAGTAAGGTCGTACCCCCTCCACCTGAAAGGTCGCAACATTTAGTTGGACGTTGTTTTATATATGCCCAGAGCCGACGAGAAATCTACATAAAAATATTCTACCAAATGCAACAGGTATGCGTGTAAAAATCACATGAAGGAAATATGTGTCACTAGTGTGATTGAATAAAAATGGCCTTCTTTAGGCGGACATATTTTGGTCTATATTGTGAGTTTTTCTTTCTTGTGAATATTTTTCTGCAAGTATACAACGTGTTCTTTTCCACTACCTATAGGTTTTTCTTTGAAGTTGATTTATTTTCGAACAAATATGAAATATATAGAGTTATTGCAACTAAATGTTGAAATCCAAGACATTAGTGTTTAATTAATATAATATATATATAATTTAATTAATTTAATCTTTAATGTCGAAATCCAAAATGGTCTACAATCGTAGACCACGCGAGTAAATACGTTCGAAAAGAGGGCGCGAGTAACGTAGGGTTAATTTTGCGGTCCAGTATACTATAATGTAAAAAGATTCCTAATTTCATGAACATTAAGGGCGTCTGGCAAGGGACTGCCACGATGTAAAGTGTCTGGCAATGTGTTGTAAGTCATTCTAATCACGAATCTCTTCTTAAGATTTACATGCTTGTCTGGCAACGAGTTGGAACTATCAAAAATGTCTGGCTAATGATAATAATAATATAATAATAATTTATTCCTCCTTTGAGACATCATACAAATGTATAGGAATTGTCATCGTGAAGAAAAAATTAAACAAAACAGATACAAGCGAACAAATGAAAGTACCAATATAACACAGTTGACAATAGCAATACAAAAAGAAAACTTAAACTATAGGACTAGCAAAAAACTCTTGAATACTATAAAAGCATTTTTCAATCAGTATTGATTTTACTTCCTTCTTGAATTGCTTTTCAGCAATTCCTTTATAATGTTTAGGCGTAAGTGATTATAAAATTTCATTCCTGTGAAGGTAGGAGACGACTCATACTTTTTAGTTCTGTGCTTGGGAATACATAATGTATCCTCATGCCTAGTATTATAAGTATGAAACTCTGTACATGTTTTAAGTTTTTTCAAAATGAGGAAACATTATCTAATTATGACTCAAGTATTACAAATAAAAAAAATTACGAGAAGCACTGCCGTGAAGGCAGGAGCTTTTGAGCGCTCGTACATCCACCTTGTAGATAGATTCGCATTTTCCAGTTTTAGGAATCAATTAAAGGAATTTTCGACAGCTGTCAAAAATATTTTGAAACTTAGGCGAAACTCCAGACTTCATGTCAGTGCTTCAGCTGACCAATTTTTTTTCGATAATTCGCTAGAATTTTCTATGGTATCTATGGTCTTGGTGATGCGATTTCGACAAAATTTCGCATGTATTTTGAATACATTATTCCTCAGCTAGGTGCAAAATTTCATTCCAATCCAATCGGTAGTTTCGAAACTATCAGGAAAAAAATATTTTGAACGGCCATATTTACGGAACCCCTAGTCTAATTTTGCTCATTGATGAACGTGACCGCGATATTTGCGATCCAAACCCACCCTGAAAATCTCAAGTTCCTAGGCCTTTCCGTTCAAAAGTTACAATTTTTTATGATTTTTATGGTTCTGGTCATGCGATCTGGAAAAAATATTGCTTTAATATATCATTCTCGATTAAAATACGAAATTTCATCTCGATCGAATCCGAAGTTTCGAAATTATCGGGAAAACAAAATTTCAAATAACTGTATTTACGGAACCCCTAGTATAATTTTGCTCATTGATAAACGTGAAGGCGACATTTCAGATCCACACCTATCCTGAAAATCTCAAGGCCCTAGGCCTTTCCGTTCGATAGTTATGATTTCCTATGGTTTCTATGGTTCAAGTCATGTGATCTGTAGAAATGTAGCTTGAATATATCATTGTCCATTAATATACAAAATTTCGTCACGATTGAATCTGTAGTTTTGAAATGATCAAGAAAACTAAATTTCAAACGACCATATTTACGGAACCCCTAGTATAATTCTGCTTATAGATGAACGTGATCACAACATTCGAGATCCACACCTTTCCTGAAAATTTCAAGTTCCTAGGCCTCTCCGTTCGAAAGTTACAATTTTTTATGGTTTCTATGGTTCTGGTGATATGATCTGGACAAAATTTCACATGTAGCTTGAACACCTCATTCTCCATTTGAGTGCCAAATTTCATCTTGATCGAATCTGTAGTTTTCAAGTAAACAGGGGAACAAAACTTTGAACGGCCATATTTACGGAACCCCTGGTGGAATTTGGCCCATTGACGAACTTAACCGAGGCATTCGGGAACTGAACCCACACTGAAAATTTCAATTCTCTAGGTTGTTCCGTTCGAGAGTTATCGTGCTTATGGCCGGACGGACGGACGGCCGGACAGACTCGAATTTTCCGACGGAATCGTCATCAGTGAGTCGAACATAGTAGATGGAGACCATTTTCGGCTCAAAATTCGAACAATACAGACATCGTGACGAAATGATATAGCCCTCGTGTAAGTAGTACGAGCGCTCAAAAATCATCTTTTATACTATAACGTGAGTAGATTTATAATTTCATGAACATTAAGGGTGTCCGGCAAGCGGTTGCCACGATGTTAAGTGTCTGGCAATGAATGACGTAATTTTTAATGATATTCTGAAGGTAATACCAAAAAATCAGACTTTATAATTTGACTAGAGTTTTGTATTGTATTGTATTGTATATTGTTTATATCCCGACTCTCCTAGGTATCTTTGAGACCCCTCAGAAGCTCAGAGCTTCAGAAGCTCAGAGCTTGTGCGAGTTAGGAGACCCGGTTGTGTTCTGTGTAGGCTTTATTACTGTGTCCTTACGCCACCTGAGGCACAGCACTGTTAATTGTTTACCCAACAGTGAATGGTGGAAATTTCTTTCCCAACAGGAGGATTCGAACCCGGGACCGATCAAGGAGATCGGTGTTTTACACACCTTCGGTACCGCTTACCTGCCAAAGCCACGGTAACCCAAACTTCATAATGGTCCATCGTTCTTACCTGTGTTGGGAGCATGCGTTGACAAACCTTGAGCTTTTATAAAATAACGAAGGTCTGGGGTTCACGGGTTCTTAGCTCTTGCTCTAGTATTCTGTTTATAAGTGTAATGCAATGGCTTGGCGAATGTTGTCCTTCAAGTGTTACAAGGTCCGTGGTTTCTCATTGTAAACAATGGATTTGAGATATCTCCAGGCATTAATAATCATAGAGGAGTGGGAAATTCATAGTGAATGACACTGTACCTTTTGAACTTGAAGAGTATAAATCAAAATGATATGTTCATTGTTCTTTATTCGGTTCAAGGTGTCTCAGTCTCTTCTTATTCAACTAGAAAGTATAATAATTTTCATTTCACTGGCTTTTCATAATTAATCACGCGTAGAATCTACTTAAGTATATTCTTCATTGAAATGGAAGTGCCAAAGCATCTTCGGGATGGGCCCTAGGTAACTATGTGGCCCCATTAACGTAATTCGATGCTGGACATGTACACTAGTTCGAACGTACCCTCATCCAATATTGGGTGCAAATGTCTAAATGGATAAATTGCTTCAGAAATTACTGTAAATGGACTCATTAGGATTTAACCTATTATAGTGATGACTGAATATTATTCTTACAAGGCGTTCGTCAATGCCATCCAAAACTACCAATTGATTTCACTGTAAATATTTGAATTGATTTCGACCTCCACACTTTGTGCCTCATGAATGGGAGGAAGTTGTTAACATTTTAACATTCTGCCTAACAAAATAGTTTGAAGTGTCTAGTGAATCAATCAAGTCTTCAAAAGCCAGTAATTTATTCGATAACGTGAAGAAATAATATAGCTATTGATTATGACGACTTAGGGAATATGGATTGTATATTTCCCGAAGATGGCAAGTTACATCTTGAGGGCATAGCTCGAGGGATGTATAGACACCCGAGGAAAACGTATTCATATTTCCCATGTGATAATCAAAATTTTTTTGTCTGATTCAAACAGAAGTAATGTTCTTTCGTATTAAGCGAAGTGATTTACTTATTTATTTATTTATTTATTTACGGACAAGCCATTTTACATATTAACAAATAAACCAAATGAACCAAGAAAAAAAACATACAATCAACTGGGAAAACCAAATTCAATGAAAATTATCAATTGATCTGAAATAATTCTTCAGTTTAAATATTGATACATTAAAAAGATCAACCTCCACCGAACCAGCAGCCCTCAATGCTCTATCGAGAGGATTGTTCATTCCGTAATTGGTTCTATTAAATTTTATGTAGAATAGTTCCCAGGTTCTGAAATTCCTTTGAGGAACGTTCAAATTTATCTTTTGAAGAAGGAAGGGGCTGTCGATGAAATTATGCAAAAATTTGTAAACAAGCATTATATCGAAATTATGTCTTCTGGTTTCAAGAGATATAAGGGATAATTTTTCTCGAATCTCCTCATAACGGATAGCATCAGAGGTTAATCCCCATTTGTATCCTATCCACTTCAAAAATTTGTTCTGTACTCTCTCAACGGCCTGAATATGTACCGCAAAATGAGGTGACCATATAACACACGAATATTCTAAGATGCTTCTCACATAAGCTATATAAATTGTCTTATGTGAGTTAAATCACATAAATCAGTTCAAGCGATCGTTATTTTGTTTTCAAGCAGTTCCCCCTCCCAAAAATCAAAAGTGATTGTAAATGATTTCAATTAGATCACATTGGTAGAGTTTGAGTCAAAATTTGAAGTTTGACGTTATAGAATTGAAATTTTTGCAGAAATAGTTGATAAATGACCCTATTCGGTGGAAATAATAATTAAAAAACCACTATAGAGCTGCTTCTATTAGAGCTTAAAAACTGAATGGGATTTACAAGGGAACCTAATATTTTTTTTTCCATTTCGTTAGTTTTTCTTGTTATACACAGCGTACCTCAATCAATTCTACAATTAGTAGAATTTTGCTTCATTCGAAGCAAAACGACATATTTATACATAACCTTACGAAAACGTTTTTATGGCGATGCTCATGCTCATAAAAGTGAGCGCTTTCTTTCTTTCTTTCTTTCTTTCGGGCTTTCAGTGAATGATGTTTGTGAGTATTTTAGCATTAGATGTGCGATGATCTTTTGCTGTGATGAAGTTATGGACTTCTGTTCCTATTTCTTTTTGTTCATTAGTAATAGACTGGGGAATGATATGATTTTTCTGAAATGTTTGCGCAAATATCTCCGTTTTTTCTGCATCGGTTATGTAATTTGGTAAATTTGCAGTGAGCGTAGGAATCGGATTTGATTTATTCCTCAAACTTTAAGCAGTTCTCCAGAGGCAGTTGTCATTGGGACTTAATTTTACCCCCACATGTCGTTCCTAAATGACTTTATTCAAACCCTAATATCTTTTGTTGAGTGATTCATTAGTTCCTTGTCCTCGTTGACTCGGTTTGTTTGCCAACGTTTCATTATTGTATTCCGATAGCGGATTGAGTTCACAATATCGTCGGGGAGTTTATCGATGGAGGTTTTCTTTTTTTGTCTGTGGTATGTTTTTTGTTCTGGCGGATTTTACAGCTTTCGTGAATTTTTCAATTTCAGCTTCGATAGCTTTTTTGGATGTTATATTAGTATTTACATACATCGGAAAAGTCTGGGGATATTTTTATGAATAGGTGTTTTTTATTTTTTCAAGTAATTAAGGGGGAAACTAAAATTATAGAGTAATGAGAAAATGTTCAATATGTTATAAAATTGATTTTTTGCTTGAAACGTACACAAAATTCCAAAAAAAAAATAAAGTTGGAACCATGATTTTACGAGCTATCCACAATATACACAAAAATGATCAAGTATGCAAAAAATCAACTGAATGAAGAGTATGACCTCCACGTTGGTTCAGAACAGCTCCACATCTATTTTCATAGTAAAAATGACATTGTCAATGCCCGATTGAGGTATAGTTGCCTATTCTGTGGTTAGAAGCTCTCGGAATTGAAAAGCATTTTGGATATTGCCCAAAATGGGAGTAATGCTACGTTGAAGCATGTCCTATACATGCTCAATCGGATTAAGGTCCGGGGATTGTGCGGGCCATGGCAATACCTCAATTCCCTCGTTTTCCAACCCGTTCGTCACAATCGCAGCGGTATGGGGACGAGCATTATCATGCATTAGGTGAAAGTTTGCACGGACCAGTAAATAAAGGCACAATGGGTTGAAGAATATTATCCACATATTGCTGACCTGTCAGGAAACCATTTGGAAAAACGAGGTCGGTTCTGCCGCCTATAATTATTCTGCTCCTTACCATTATTGTACCACCTCTGTATTTGTGAACTTCCTGATTATTTCTTAAAAGTTCCACGTTTCCGGATCGCCACCACACTCGTGTCCGACGAGAATCTGGATGAAATCCAAATCTGGATTCATCAGTGAACAAAACTGTTGGCCAATCATCTGCATCCCAATTTTGATATTCTTTACACGAGTCTACTCTGATTGCCTCTAGAGAGAGATGGACATAAAATTGGTCTTCGAATATGAAGGTTGGCCTCGTGGAGACGATTTCTCACATTATCTCGCCCAACGGTTATGTTATGCGCTCGCTGCAATTCCATAACCAATTCAGGTGATGTGATTTTAAGGTGTCTTCTTACACTTAGCAGTAAAAATCTACCTTGACTTGCCGTTGTACATCGTCTACGCTAGGTGTGGTTCAGCCGGACTTCCAGTTTCCCTGAAATGCTTTCATGAACAACTTTTTGGAAACACCTATCCGCTCTGCTACTTCGACTTGTCGCAGGCCAGCTTGACGAAGGCCAACTGCTAGATTCATCTCGTCTGAAGACAAAGGTCGTCGTTCCATAGTAAAACACAATATTCTCAATGCAACAATACTATTGAAGAACACTATATACAGAATTAAATCGAAATACTGAGTACCTACCCTAGGAGGTAGCTATGAAGACAGCTCTCATAGTCTGGAAACGGGGACAATGGCGTGATGCTGGACTCTTTAAGAGGCACGCGAGGGCTCTCAAAATGGTGGAGAATGTTAACGCATCCATTCTCCATAGAGGGGACCACGCGGGCACTAGTTTCTGCTTTGACGAGCCCTACAGGGTAGTTGTTCCTGATAGAGATCTATGGTCTTCACCAAACAGGCTTCTTTTGCCTGAAGATCCCACTTGGTTCACTGATGGCTCTGTGTCATTAACAGGGTCTGGTGCTGGAATTGTGGGACCTCGCTTCAATCGAGCTATCCCTCTGGGGATGAACTGCTCCATAGTGCAGGCTGAGCTGTATGCGGTTCTTGTCTGCGCGCTGGAGTGTATGCGCAGGGGATACTCTGGGGAACACATTCATATGTGTTGTGACAGTCAGGGAACACTAAAATCCCTTTCTGATGTAAGAATTGACTCCTTGCTAGTAGGAGAATGCAGGAAAGCTCTGCGTGAGCTTGGCTCAGGCAACTTTGTGAAAGTTGTTTGGTGTCCGGCTCATGAGGGGATACCTGGAAATGAGAAGGCAGATACACTGGCGAAGCAGGGGCCCGATCAGAGTTTGTTGGTCCGGATCCCGCACTGCCAGTCTGGCGGAAATCTGTCAGGAACTTCTTCAGAAGTTGGCTGGACAGGAAGTTTTCCTCGGAGTGGAGCACGGGAGGTGGTCTCAGGCAGTCGAGGCTTCTCATTGAGAGACCTTCATCTAGACCTGAGGTCAGAAGACTCCCGGTAGTAGAGAGAAGACAGCTCAGTCTGGTGACCGGTACTTTGACTGGCCACCTACTGAACAAACATTTGAAGAGAATGGGACTGACTAGCTGCTCTTTGTGCCGATGGTGCAGGAGCACAGATGAAACCCAAAACACATTTTGTTCTGTTGTAGTGACCTCACTTATCTGGGGACAACACACCTTGGAAACCCAACACCGACTATTTCTATGGTGAAAGCGACTCCTCCTGGTCGACTTGCGGCATTTATGTCTGCTTGTCTGCGGGACCGAGTCTCTCAAGCAGTATGCGGAGGAACAATGGGCCACATGGCCTCAGTTCAGCCCGGAGTGGGCACCGCACAGAGAAGAAGAAGAGTACCTACTTGTAGAATTTACTTTTTCCATCTATCATGTTTTTCAAGTTTTTTGAGCGCTCGTACTACTTACACGAGGGCTATATCATTTCGTCACGATGTCTGTATTTTTCGAATTTTGAGCCAAAAATGGTCTCAATCGACTATGTTCGACTCACTGATGATGAATCCGTCGAAAAATTCGAGTCTGTCCGTCCGTCCGGCCGTCCGTAAGCACGATAACTCTCGAACGGAACAACCTAGACACTCGAAATTTACAGTGTAGGTTTAGATTCCAAATGCCTCAGATAAGTTCGTTAATGGGCAGAATTCCACGAGGGGTTCCTCAAATATGGCCGTTCAAAGTTTTGTTCCCCTGATTACTCGAAAACTACAGATTTGATCGAGATGAAATTTTGCACTCGAATGGAGATTGAGGTGTTCAACCTACATGTGAAATTTTGTCCAGATCGCATGACCAAAACCATAGAAACCATAGAAAAATGTAACTTTTGAACGGAAACGCCTAGGGACTTGAACATTTTCAGGATAGGTGTGGATATCGAATGTCGTGATCACGTTCATCCATGAGCAAAATTTTACTAGGGGTTCCGTAAATATGGTCGTTTTGAAATTTTGTTTTCTCGATAATTTCGAAACTACGGATTCGATCGAGATGAAATTTTGTAATTTAATCGAGAATGATGTATTGAAGCATTATTTCGTCCAGATCGCATGACCAGAATCATAGAAAATTGTAACTTTTGAACGGAGAGGCCTAGGAACTTGAAATTTTCAGGGTGGGTTTGGATCGCGAATGTCGCGGTCACGTTCATCAATGAGCAAAATTAGACCAGGGGTTCCGTGAATATGGCCGTTCAAAATATGTTTTTCCTGATAGTTTTGAAACTACTGATTGGATTGGAATGAAATTTCGCACCTAGCTGAGGATTAATGTATTCAAACTACGTGCGAAATTTTGTCCTGGTCGCATCACCGAGACCATAGATACCGTAGAAAATTCTAGCGAATTATCGAAAAAAAATTGGTCAGCTGAAGCACTGACATGAAGTCTGGAGTTTAACCTAAGTTCCAGAATTTTTTTGACAGCTGTCGAAAATTCCTTCAATCGATTCCTAAAACTGGAAAATGCGAATCTACCTACAAGGTGGATGTACGAGCGCTCAAAAGCTCCTGACTTCACGGCAGTGCTTCTCGTAATTTTTCATTGAAATTTTCACATTTTTTTCGAAAGAAGGCGTATTCAAACGGGGCAAATGAACCGATCAGTAAGTTGGTAGTACAGTTCAAACGATAAAAAAGTTTTTTTTGACGCTTGTATGACTTTGTACGAATATCCCTGGACTTTTCCGATGTGTGTATTCTGATTCGAAATAGTTTCCAGTTAACATTGGATTAATCAAACCTTATTCTTTCTGGTTCGTATTGGATATTTTCCAAGTAAATCGAAAAAACCACGCAGTTATGATCAGAAGGAAGATTATGTATGATTCCGGTTCAGATATGTTCGTGAAATTTTAGGCTATAATCAAGTCTATCTTTGACGGGGTTGTATTATTGCTAGGATGATGAGTAGGTTCATCTGGATAGTATAAACTACAGTTATCATTGAGTTCAAGAAATTTAAATTACGTATCTCCGTTTACATTCCGTGTATGACATTGTTGATGTCTTGCGTTCAGATAGTTTCATTAACTCTGAGTAGTTGGAATAGGCAATTTAGTTGAAATTTGTTACAGGGTCTATTACCTATATGCAGCAATAAGAGAAATTTCGTTGCTTATACGGACTCCGACGTGTTCGATTGTGCAGGTAGAATCGGGTAGCGGTACAAAATGGATACCTGATTTCACTAATATTGCTACACCTCCATAGCCAGAGTTATCTTAACGATGTCGCAGAATTTCCTGAAAACCTGTAAAATTTTTGCGAATGTTCAATCTTAAGTTCGTTTAACAAAATAATGTCTAAGTGCTTTCCAGAAACACCGTTTGCGTTCCAAGTAGCAATTTTAAGTTTAAAATCCATCCAGATTTATTTTATTAATGAATTCTATCATAATTTGGAAAAATTATTTGTTGCTTCTTCTAATTGGCTATTCAGTAGTTTTAAAACTCTGAAAATTTGGGGATATTTGTAAGATTATTTACTTAGTTTTTCAAATTCATGTTGTATTTCTATGAGGGGGATTTGTTGGATTTGTATGAAGGGGATTACTTGAATTTCGTTAGTTGAATTGAATGTTATGTTGTTACCAGTTGTGACACTTAGGAAACTTACTCTCGCTGGACTTTGATTTTTCGTTCTGGGGGCTGCTGTTTGGGCACTCTAGGTTTCATTCTTCTTATCCATAAATTGGTTTCTGCGTTTTTCCCTTATATTTGTTTGCGGTAATGGGGCCGCAGTATATATTTTTTGTTGTTGTTGGGTTCTGTTAGCTCTGCCCTCTATAATTTTCATCTAAGCTTCGCATGTGACACTGTTTGCGGGGTGATTTCCATTGCAATTCACGCCCTTGGCGGGTTGGGTGATTTCTATGGGGCAGTCTCTGGTGAGATGTCCCTAGGCGCATTTCAAGAAGGCAAATGCCCTGTTGCAGTTCGATGTCGCGTGGCTCCACATCTGACAACGGTGACATTGAATCACTGGTTTATTGGAGGTGTATCTATCCTATTTGACGAGGGTTGTATTAATAACCCGCACTTTTTTATTCGTTGCTAGTGTCATTTTCTCGTCAGTTATGACTAATAAAGTTGGAAAGCGCATTCCTTTCATTTTAAATACTGTTTGAACCGAAATGTTTTCGAATTTCAATTCTTCTGTTATTTCTGCAGGATCTGTATCGTTTTCAAGCCCTCGAATTACAAATCCATGGGTCTTATCCTCTTTGAAAGTGTAACTGTGAAACTCCTTTTGGTCATCCTGGAAATATTCTATCAGTTTCTTATAGTCTTCCACTCTTTCACAGAATATATTCGATGAGAGTCCAATGGATTTGGAAAAGGTCCTTTTGTAATTGCATTTATTTCATGCACAATTTTTTTGTGATTTGTGAATATACCTTTCACAACTATTGAGGGCGGTTTTCTCGGTTTCGAAATTTTCACTGATGTGGCTTCATGTGTGGTATCCTCTTTTTTGTCATTGTTAAGCGAGTAAAAACTGTTCTCTGTATTAACCTCGTTCTGTTTCCTGTCTTTTTGTTTTCTTGTTGTTGCTGGGTGAGTGAAACTTAGATTTCCACTGTCATGTACGCGGCTACGCTTTGTGCTGCATAGCGATTCTTCATCTGTTGACATATATGTGTCTTCTACGGAAACCGGTGAGGGTTTCGTCACTTGTTGAGGCTTTTTCTGTATCCATTTCCATATTTTTGTCACTATTCCTTGATTCCATCACACTTTGTACTGTTGCACTCACTTCCTCCGTAAGATTTGGCATTTTTATCGCTTTCACGTTCACCCTTTGTGTTTGGTTCACTTTTAACTATTCTCTTCGAGTTGAAGTTAATAACACTTTACTGATTGTACTCTCGGGTCTACTGGGTTTGTCACCACTAGGTACGTCTAACCAGTTCGGTATCTGGCAGTCGAATGACCGGTCTGGAACCGAATATTCAACCGCATATTGTGAACGTCTTTCTCCCGGAATTCATTGTAAGTGATTGGGGAAGCTGAAGGGATGGAGGGAACTTATAACAATGTCCGCGATCGCAATGATCCCACTTTTTTATCTTTCACCCTCCGTCGTCGACGTTTGTCGACTTCGGCCGGATCAGGTTTGTGAAATCTCGACCGCCGAACGAATTATAAGCCAAATTGCATTTAATCAAGAATTTTTTACGTCTGTGAATATAACGTAAATAAGTATTTTTATGGCACGGCAGACACGCGTAGAGTCATAATATTCCTGGAAATAGAGATGGACAAAAAGTTCCGTAAACTCATTAAACCCAATTATTGGAGCTAGTGACTCACGGAAATAAAAACAACCTAAAGATAGTCTCATGGAACACAAACGGTCTACGAGCCCGCAGATCTGAAATAGAAGAAATAATGTCCGAGAAAGAACCAGATATTATAGCCATTCAAGAGACGAGACTATATATAAGAAATAGAATTTCATTACCTGACCATGAAATATACAGAAATGACAGAAATTGTATAGGAGGGGGCGAAGCCCTAATAGTAAAACAAAACATCGACCACTATTTTGATGATGTAATGAATAATGGGCAAATAGAACCCTTCTCGATTATATTTAATACAAAACGAGGACAAATGAAAATAACGTCAGCATACAAACCACCTCGAAATGATCTAAATGAAGAAGATGCTTGAAGAAAACTACCCGAACCTCATTATTGGCGATATTATAGTTATAATTATAGTTATGTAAGGGGGTTACATTTCACTGCGAACTCAAGGTCTATTGTGCATCAGAGCTGTGTTCTCAAATGCGCTACCTACAGCTCGCCCTCCAGCTCAAGAGCTTCAATGAACTCCAATATGTGAGAGGGCTTCAATGAGGTTAGATCCTCGTTCCTCCTGTGATTCTCTCGTCCAAGACATTCTTCGCGCTAGTTTTCAATGGCGAGGCATTCTGTAACCAGGTGAACAGGAGTTTCCTCTTCTTCAACGCAGAATCTGCACTCGTTCGTTTCTGTTAAGCCCATTCTCATCATATGCTTCCTAAGCCGACAATGTCCTATGAGGAAGCCATTGAGGAGGCGTAACTTATTCTTACTGAGATCCAAATACTTTTTAGATCTTGAACTCCAGAAACTCTCTTTTGCATTTATCCATGCAACAGAAAGGTTCTGGGCCAGTAAATGGCGTTTGTGCTATCTTTCTGGCAAGTGTTGGCCTGTTCGTTTTCTTTGATTCCTGAGTGACCAGGAACCCAGACTAAAGAAACCTTGTTGTTCTTGCCTACTTCATTGAGTTTCCTCCGGCACTCCCATATCAGCTGTGAGTCGATGATATAGGAGTTCAGTGCTTTGATAGCAGCTTGACTATCAGAATGGATCACAATGTCACACCCTTGATAGTTTCTTTCCAGGTTTATATCTATGCAACTTCCGATTGCAAGTATTTCTACCTGAAAAACACTCGAATGGGAGCCTAACGATAGTGTACACTTGGTCCTTGCACCTTATACCCCAGCGCCGCCCCCTATCGTTGTTTTAGAACCATCTGTATACCATTTAATGGTATTCACTTTTGAAGTTTTGGGTAGTGTATTCCTTTTCCGATTCTTCCTTTTCACATAGCATAGTGTTGAAATTCTTCTCAATGCTTACTTTTAATCATAACATGATGTGTGATGACCGTAAGTGCTCTTGTCGGGCAAGTTCTCATAGCTCCAGTCATGCACACACAGGCAAGCCTTTGTACCTTATCGAGTATTTTCCTCGTGCTCGTCTGCTCGTCTTAGCTGACCAGACTACTGTCCCATAAGTTATTATTGGTCTTACAATCATGACGTACATGACGTACATCCATCGCAGTATTTTAGGGTTACAACCCCAAGTTTTACCGGATAAGCTTCTGTACGCCATTGAAGCCCTTTTCACTTCACTAGCAATGTTTTTAACATGCTTATTCCATAGAAACTTAATGTCTAGGATAATTCCCAGATCTTTGACTTCAGAATCCCTTTCTAAGTTCTCCATTCACCGAGATGGATTTCATAGCTTGAAGGTTTCTTTTCCGAGTAAAGGGAACTACTGTGGTCTTGGCTGGGTTGATGTTGAGTCTCACTGACAAGCACCACTGCTCAATAATTCTGAGGCCCCCCTGTAACAAATCATAGAGGAAACCCTCAAATTAACCTATTACTATTAGGACTTTGTCGTCGGCATAGCCTATACTTTCGAAGCCAAGCTCCTTTAGCCTGTGCTAACGTTCATTCACTACCAGACTCCAACGGAGGGGAGATAATACTCCTCCTTGGAGCGTCAACAGCTGTCCTCGTCATCAACACCTCATACATCCATTTTATAATAGTATAATTCACTCCTCGCTTTACAAGTGCCTCTCTGACAGACACGTGTGTTCTGTTGTCAAAGGCCTCAGATATGTCTAGGAATGCGCACAATGCAATTTCTTTATTGTTCAGAGTCTTCTGGATGCCTTCAGCCGTCTGATACACAGCAGTATCCGTGGAACGTCCTGCCTGTACGTATGCTGGCATTTGTAAAGTGATGTTTTCTCCAGGTTCTCCATTCTTATGTAGTTATTTACTACCTTCTCCATCGTTTTGAGCAAGAATGAGGTAAGAAAAATGGGTCTAAAAGCCTGGGGATAAGTCCCGTCTTTCTTCCTGTTTTTGGAATGAAGGCATCTTTTGCCCTTATCGATTTATCAGGTATTTGACCCAATGCTAAGCTGCTTCTTGTGATCTTCAGCAGATGGGGAAAAATCTCTTCCGCTCCCTTCTGCAGGAGTACAGGGATCAATATACGACTAGCGGCTCGAGAGATATCCATGTTTGAAATTGTGTAAAATTTAAGGTGGCCGATTTCATTGCTCCTAAGTGTACTTATGGGTTCACTGCCTGGAAAGTGTGTTTTGAGAAGAATAATCGAACGTTCCTCTTCTCCCTCAGTGTATGACTCGTCTGGCTCTTTAAGCGACATTGTGGGGTTGGTACCTCCTCTTGCCATGACTTTCTTGAGTCTGGCTGCAGTGGGGGTGGAAGTGATATTTCCACAAAAAGGTTGAAAATTAAGCCTTTTGGACTTCCTGATTTCTTTATTGAGCGAGCCTTATACGGTCGATATTATTGAAGCAATATTATTGACGCGATATATTTTTTTTGTTCCACTATTATTGCCTTCAATATTATTGTTTCAATATCCTCCTTACACGTTCAATATATTGTATTACTATTGCTTAATACTGAGCAAGTTTCTCGGTGTACCTCTGCAAATTGTTATTCCGTTTTGCCCTTTTGAAGAGCCAACTCCTTTCGGAGGTTTGACAGGAACTGATTCCACCAAGGAACATCCCTACTTGGTCGAGCTTTAGTGAGTGGACAACTGGAGTCAAACGCCTTTATTATTGCCCTGCTGACCTGCTCTACCCTTGAATTCAAGTAAAAATATCGGTGTTTTGACCCGATATTTTATTTGTACTAGAATCATCTTGAGGAGGTTCCTGTAAAGGAACCAATCTGTTTTCCTAGGATTTCGATTCACGGGGAAGAGGTGGTATCTCCCTCCACCCTAAACTCTTTTATCGATAATCGATATACATCTTTAGTGACTGGATCAACACCTGTATGGTATTTGTTTTAATAAATACATTATTATTATTATTATTATTATCTCGTTTGTTGGTGCTACCGAACTCAGCTCAAAGCTGATATCATTGGCCTATCCCGGGTAAGAAGTACCAAAGAGATTATACTCAATTTACATTGTGAACTTCCGTACTGTATGACAGGTGTTCAATATAACAGCCTTCTGGATGTCTGAATAGGTGTTTTTAGGTAGTCCCAGTTCAGCGATACTTTCGTGCAGAGTCTTGGGCACCACTCCGGTTGATGATATTATCACTGGAACGATTTCCACTTTCTCGCTATGCCACATTTGTTTGATTTCGATGGCGAGACCCGCCATCTTCCCCTGATATTTATTGATAATGTTGTGAGTGTTCGGAACCGCTACATCAACGAGGAAGAGCGAGTTGACTCTTCTATCCAATACCACAATATCTGGTCTGTTATTCATCACCTGTCTATCGGTGATAATGGACCTATCGTAGTAAAGTCTAAAATTGTCATTCTCGTGAACCATCTGTGGCTGATACTTATAGTATGGTGTAAAGGTGTTGAGAAGACCGAACTTGTTCGCCAGATTCTGGTGGACGATGTTGCACACTTGATTATGTCTATGCAGGTAGTCAGTATTAGCCAGCGCGCTACAGCCAGATTTTATATGCTGAATAGTCTCTGATTTTTGTTGACACTTCCTGCATTTGTCGGATTGGGTATTAGGATCATTAATGATGAACTTCTTGTAATTATTCGTATTGATGACCTGATCTTGAATAGCGATCATAAAGCCCTCAGTTTCTGGAAATAAGTTTCCGCTAGTGAGCCATCTATTTGAAGCCTTCTTATCAATGTGTTGCTGATTGAGTTCGTGGTGGTGTCGGCCATGCAATGCCTTTTGCGACCATTGTTCTTGTTTCTCCACATCTGAAACTACTTCAAAATCTGCCTCCAGCAACGCGAGGTTCAGGGGCGTGTAACCCTTATCCGCTCTAGTTACAGTCCGATGAAGATCGGAGGTTTCGGCCTTCTTATAAAAGAACTCGCGTAATTTCTGGACCTGTCGATTGTGCAGATTGATGAGGTCAATAAACCCCCTTCCTCCTTCCTTCCGAGGTAGTGTCGTTTTTATAGTGGATGACTTTGGATGGTGGTTGTTGGTTTTTGTCATCATTGTTCTTGTCGACCTCTGAATAGCATCCAACTCAGTTTTTGTCCATTTGAGTATTCCTAAAGAGTATGTTAAACCTGGTATGGCATATGTGTTGATTGCCTGTACTAAGTGACCTGCATTCAGCTCAGACTTCAGCAGTGCTTTTACTCTTCTGGTGTATTGCTCCTGAATTCTTACTTTAGCCTGCTTGTGTTCCAGCAACCTGGCTTGTTGGAATCCCAGGTATTTGTAAAATTCTCCGTTTTCCATTGCCTCTATGATATCTCCGTTTGGTAGTTTTATATCTCCGTCTATGACAATGCCTTTTTCGATATGAAGGATTTTGCTCTTGGATAGACCAAATTCCATATGAATATCACTGGAGAATCCATGCGCTATCTCTAGAAGACGTTCAATTGGATGCTGGTTCACCGCATATAGCTTAAGATCATCCATGAATAGTAGGTGTGAAATTATAAAATTCATATTTCTATTAGCTTTGATGTTGAAGCCGTATTTCGTACTATTGAGCATAGTGGAGAGGGGATTCATTGCAAGGCAGAACCATAGTGGGCTCAAGGAGTCACCCTGGAAGATTCCTCTAAGGATCGGTATTTCTTCGCTGTTAATAAAGTTTTGACCGAGATGCACATGCAAGTTTGTTCGCCAATCTTTCATTGTTGTTGAAAGAAAACCTATAATAGTCGGGTGGACTTTGTAGATTTTCAACACCTCGAGAAGCCAAGAATGGAGTACACTATCAAATGCTTTCTTATAATCGACAAAAGCTGTGTGTATATTCCGGTGACCCTTCTGGGCTTGTCGAAGTATAACAGAGTCCATAACAAGTTGTTCCCTGCACCCTTGGTGATCTCTTGTGCAGCTCTTTTGTTCTTCTGCCAATATATTATTTTCCTCGGCGTGTTTGTATATTCTGTTGGTGATGCATGCTGTTAGAATTTTATACAATGTTGGTAGGCACGTGATAGGTCTGTACTGTGTAGGGTCATCCGTCTTTGAACTCATTGGCAGCATATGTGTTGAACCCAAAGTTAAAAATGATGACATATCCTTAGGGTTGTGCAGCATGTGGTTGAGATGTTTAGCCAGTTCTTCGTGGACACTGGAAAATTTCTTGTACCAAAAATTTTGGATGTTGTCTACTCCCGGGGATGTCCAGTTGTTAGCATTTCGGACAGCTTCTCTGATTTCTTCTACGGAAATCTCATCGAATTGCATCGGTGCAACTCTCAACTGTCCTTTCTCAGTTTTTATTCAGCTGGCGTCAACGTTGTGATATTTGGGCGTTGACCATATCGAGAACCAATAATTCTCTAAACATTGCATGGACGGCATTGGTTTGTTGATGTGAACATTTTCAGTTTTCAATTGTCTGAAGAAGGTTCTTTGATTATTTTGGAAAGTGCTGTTTTGTTGTTTCCTTTTTGTGCACTTGATGTATCTCGATGAACGCTTGGACTTCGCTTTTAATTTTTGCTTCACCAGGTCTACGTTCACTCAGATGATGTTGATGATCTGGATCGTTGATATGTGTATTTATTCTGTTGAATATTTTTCTAACATGATTTTTCAAGCGTTTTGAAGGTTCTTTATTGCTCTGATATTCTGTTAGTCGTCCATGCTCGGTTCTTATATCGTTGATAGCATGCTCCAGTCGTTGCTGCCACCACGGTTTTTTGCTGGTATTTTTGGCACGTACAGTTGGTACATATACTTCCTGGTTGTGCATTCGGAGCACTCATACGGCTCCACAGTAAATGAGCAAATGAAGCTGCTCGAGAGAATTGTAGTCTTTGATGTATCTTTCCAGTGATGAATTCACAGCTGCAATAATATTACTGGTTTCTCTATTGGTCCTCAGTTTTGGCAGTTTTGGTCGACGGATCGGATTAGTGCCCTCAAATTCTGCTAGTGATTTGCTCAGTTCGGAGCACTTTATCGAGCAAAACTGGTTGAGCTGTTGTATCGGGAACAAGAGTTATGTGGTCTGTAGTAGCTATTTCGTCTTTGTCAGTGTGATATTCTCTGTGAGAACTGTTAACTACTTCTCGTGCTTCAGGAGGGATATTTACTATCTGCAGCTCATGAAGAACTTCTCCACGGATTTGCTGTAAGATCAGATCAGAAAGCAATTTGTTCCTTAAAATAGCTCTTCTCTGGTCAGCTATTCGTTGCTCTGTTATGTGTTGCAATTCTGGGTGCCTTTCAACAAAACTACGGTGAAGAGCATATCGGTACGTAGTCGGGTCAGTTTCCATCTTCGTAATTGTAAAATAGGAGCGCATTATGAAAGAATTCAATTCTGTGGTCCATTTCATTCGCTTTCTAGGCAGTCCGGCTTTAGTGGTCGCAGGCACATTGACATGCGTCGCCGTAGAAACACTTGAAGTCTGTTGAGAACTATGGGCGTTAACGTACTCTCCAGTGGTGGGATTCGCAGTAGCCATACTCGTCATCGCGCTGCGCCCGCCGCTATCCTAGGGAGACTGCAACTCATTTTTCGAACAGGCCCCTCTACCTAAATCCTGAACGCGACAAGAGGTTAAAGTGGTACAATGCCGATTCACCCGTTTACTCCTTAAATTGTACATCATCAAGATTTTGCATTTTATCCCTACTGCCAGGGTCAGCTTGGGTACCTCGGATTTACCAAGCCCGTACTGCGGAAGTCCCAGAGCCCCTGAGGGGTTATTATTATTATTATTATGATTATTATTATTATTATTATCTCGTTTGTTGGTGCTACCAAACTCAGCTCAAAGCTGGTATCATTGGCCTATCCCGGGTACGAAGTACCAAAGAGATTAGACTCAATTTACATTGTGAACTTCCGTACTGTATGACAGGTGTTCAATATAACAGCCTTCTGGATGTCTGAATAGGTGTTTTTAGGTAGTCCCAGTTTAGCGATACTTTCGTGAAGAGTCTTGGGCACCACTCCGGTTGATGATATTATCACTGGAACGATTTCCACTTTCTCGCAATGCCACATTTGTTTGATTTCGATGGCAAAATCCGCATACTCAACCATCTTAAAAATTCTTCAAACAATGCATGGACGACATTGGTTTGTTGATGTTAACATTTTCAGTTTTTAATTGTCTGAAGAAGGTTCTTTGATTATTTTGGAAAGTGCTTTTTTGTTGTTTCCTTTTTGTGCACTTGATGTATCTCGATAAACGCTTTCAATTTTTGCTTCAACAGGTCTACATGTTCACTCAGATGATGTTGATGATCTGGATCGTTGATATCTGTATTCATTTCCTTGAATATTTTTCTAACAAAATTTCCCAAGCGTTTTGAAGGTTTTCTATTGTTCTGATATACTGTTTGTTTTGTTTGTTTATATCCCGACTCTCCTAGGTCTCTGTGAGACCCCTCAGAATTCGTCCAAGCTCAGTTCTTATATCGTTGATAGCATGCTCCAGTCGTTGCTGCCACCACGGTTTTTTGCTGGTATTTTTGGCACGTACCGTTGGTGCATATACTTCCTGGTTGTGCATTCTGAGCACTGATACGGCTCCATAGTAAATGAGCAAATGAAGCTGCTCGAGAGAATTGTAGTCTTCGATGTATCTTTCCAGTGTTGATTTCACAGATTCAATAATATTACCTACTGGTTTCTCTATTGGTTCTCAGTTTCGGCAGTTTTGGTCGACGAATCGGATTAGTGCCCTCAAATTCTGTTAGTGATTTGCTCAGTTCGAAGAGCACTTTATCGAGCACCACTGGTTGAGCTGTTGTATCGGGAACAAGAGTTATGTGGTCTGTAATAGCTATTTCGTCTTTGTCAGTGTGATCTTCTCTATGAGAACTGTTTACTACTTCTCGTGCTTCAGGAGGGATATTTACTATCTGCAGCTCATGGCTGCACGGATTTGCTGTAAGATCGGATCAGGAAGCAATTTGTTCCTTAAAATAGCTCTTCTCTGGTCAGCTATTCGTTGCTCTGTTATGTGTTGCAATTCTGGGTACCTTTCAACAAAACTACGGTGAAGAGCATATCGGTACGTAGTCAGGTCAGTTTCCATCTTCGTAATTGTAAAATAGGAGCGCATTATGAAAGAATTCAACTCTGTGGTCCATATCATTCGCTTTCTAGGCATTCCGGCTTTAGTGGTCGCAGGCACATTGATATGCGTCGCCGTAGAAACATTTAAAGTCGGTTGAGAACTATAGGCGTTAACGTCCTCTCCAGTGGTGGGATTCGCAGTATTGTATTGTATATTGTATTGTATATTGTTTATATCCCGACTCTCATAAGTCTCCATACTCATCATCGCGCTGCTCCCGCCGCTATCCGAGGGAGACTGCAACCCATTTTTCGAACAGGACCCTCTACCTAAATCCTGAACGCGACAAGGGGTTAAAGTGGTACAATGCCGATTCACCCGTTTACTCCTCAAATTGTACATCATTAAGATTTTGCATTTTATCCCTACTGCCAGGGTCAGCTAGGGTACCTCGGGTTTGCCAAGCCGGTACTCCGGAACAAGTCCCAGAGCCCCTGAGGGCTAATTATTATTATTATCTCATTTGTTGGTGCTACCAAACTCAGCTCAATGTTGGTATCATTGGCCTATCCCAGGTACGAAGTACCAAAGAGATTAGACTCAATTTACATTGTGAACTTCCGTACTGTATGACAGGTGTTCAATATAACAGCCTTCTGGATGTCTGAATAGGTGTTTTTAGGTAGTCCCAGTTTAGCGATACTTTTGTGCAGAGTCTTGGGCACCACTCCGGTTGATGATATTATCACTGGAACGATTTCCACTTTCTCGCAATGCCACATTTGTTTGATTTCGATGCGAGATCCGCCATCTTCTCCTGATATTTATTGATAATGTTGTGAGTGTTCGGAACCGCTACATCAACGAGGAAGAGCGAGTTGACTCTTCTATCCAATACCACAATATCTGGTCTGTTATTCGTCACCTGTCTATCGGTGATAATGGACCTATCGTAGTAAAGTCTAAAATTGTCATTCTCGAGAACCATCTGTGGCTGATACTTATAGTATGGTGTATAGGTGTTGAGGAGACCGAACTCGTTCGCCAGTTTCTGGTGGACGATGTTGCACACTTGAATATGTCAATGCAGGTAATCAGTATTAGCCAGCGCGCTACAGCCAGATGTTATATGCTGAATAGTCTCTGATTTTTGTTGACACTTCCTGCATTTGTCGGATTGGGTATTAGGATCCTTAATGATGAACTTCTTGTAATTATTCGTATTGATGGCCTGATCTTAAACAGCGATCATAAAGCCCTCAGTTTCTGTAAATAAGTTTCCCCTAGTGAGCCATCTATTTGAAGCCTCCTCGTCAATGTGTTGCTGGTTGAGTTCGTGATGGTGTCGGCCATGCAAAGCCTTTTGTGACCATTGTTCTTGTTTATCCACATCTGAAACTACTCCAAAATCTGCCTTCAGCAACGCGAGGTTCAGGGGCGTGTAACCCTTATCCGCTCTAGTTACAGTCCGATGAAGATCGGAGGTTTCGGCCTTTTTATAAAAGAACTCGCGTATTATCATTATTATTATTATTATCTCGTTTGTTGCTCAAAGCTGGTATCAATGGCCTATCCCGGGTACGAAGTACCAAAGAGATCATTATTATTATTATTGTTATTATTATTATCCTATGATCAGAGAGTGATGGTTCGTCCATCACCCTCCAAGACGTAATGTACCTCTGATCATAAATCAAATTTTATTCTCTACATACCAAACTTTTGATTTGGCCTTCTTTGTTGGTCCAGGGTTCCTGGATCAGGACAATGCCTAATTGCAGCCTCGCAGACAAACTTGCAATCACGACTGAGGAACCCCTCGCGTGATGCAGGTTCACTTGCGCTATTCTGGTGAAGAGGAAGGTTTGTTTTGTGGGGTACTTGCCCCCTCCTTCGTCTTCACCTGTACCTCTTCGAATTGCATATAAGAGGTTTTCGATCCAGAATTCGAGTAGGTCTTCTGGCCACCACACAACTTAGACCAGTCCCCTGGGGCGCAAAGGAAGTCTCTGCATCCCTAGAAGCACCAGCGGAGTCGCAAGCTAGGTTCCTGGGATGTGGAGGGCATCTCCATCTCCTTCGACCCTTCTTCAGGGCCACCTTTCTTCCCTAGCCCTGAGGTATGCCCACGAACCTAAAGTTCAGGTGGCACTTCCTGGCCTCAGGACTTCTTCGGATTGGGGATCAATCCTAATCCTAAAGAACCTTCCTTTGCCCTCCTTTTTGGAGTTTTCTACTTTCCAAGCCTCATTATTGAGGTTGGAATTCTTAACCTCGACAAGTCGGAGGATCTTCTCCTGTTCCATCTCAAGGCTTCTTGGGGAGCAGAACGTTGTGATGGTAGGACTTGGGATGGCGTACCGACCTCATGAGCCAGTCCGCCGACTCTTCAGATCCACAATCTACCAGCATCATTCCACTTCAGAAATGGACACCAGAGAAGTGAGTCCCTCTCTCTGTGCTTTGGCACATCTCTCCTCCACCAGAACGTCCTCAAGAGTGGAGAGTTGCTCGGCTATCAGGGCTAACTAATATAGCGAACGCAATGATGAGAACAGAATACTATTCGAAAAGATGGAAAACAGCAGGAGTATCTGTGTTCAATAAGACAGGAAAAGATAGAAAATTCCCACCAAACTACAGGCCGATAAGTCTACTGTCAGCACTTGGAAAAATTGTTGAGAGAGTTATTCCAAAAAGAGTTGATGAATAAACAGAAGCGCTGAATCTTATACCACCAGAACAATTCGGATTCCGAAGAAATCATTCCACAGAACTTCGACTGTTAAGGATCACTGAATATGTCACTGAAAGATTTCAGAATGAACAAGCCACAGGATTAGTGCTATTTGATATCGAGAGAGCCTTCGACCGAGTTTGGCACGGAGGACTTGCCTACAAGATGATGATGGCAGGCTTAACTACCAAAACCTGCAAGATAATAAGAAACAATCTGAGGAACAGGAATTTTCATGTCAAAATAGACGACACATTATCTTCCACCAGACAAGTAGAAGCAGGGGTGCCCCAAGGATAGTTCCAGGACCTCTACTCTAAAACATATACAAGGTGTTCCTTAATTGGAGGTACAAACGAAGAGGTGAGATTCCTTAAGTAATTTCAAGAATAAAAAAGTCCCATAAACATGGGATCGCAAACATTTCGTTTTATAGATGCAAGTTGTGAAAGTTTGAATTTTGTTCAAGGTTTTATGTGATTGTATCTACACTTCACAAGATATTCAACTGAAATTTGGTACAGATTTTACAATTGAGAATTTACACCATGTAACATGCCAATTCCGATAGCAAATCTACAGGGTGATATTTTTTCTGGAAGACTGTCCCCTGTTTTCCTCCAGAACTTTTTTTTTGTAGGCCACTGTTAATTCAAAAAAATGTAAAAAGCAGCTTTGTTGCTGTAATAAACTTTGTGTTCTTCTATAGTTTTGTCGTATCAGCTGCCGATTTCGAGAAAAAAATTTTGAACGATTGTCTCGAAATCTCGAAATCCAAATTGTCATAAAAATTCAGTTAGTAAGCTGTGGTGAATTAATTCATTATTAGATTTTATGGTTTTTTTCCTAATCTGTAGCAATGTTCCATGAAGATTCGATAAACTCTCATAATCATTACAATTCACTTCAAGAAACACCCTGTATTTCGAAAACGAAACGTTTGCGATCCCATCTTTATGAAACTTTTTTTTTCAAATTACTCAAGGAATCCCCCCTCTTCGCTTGTACCTCCAGTTTAGGAACACCCTGTATATCTACGATAATACTAAAAACCCAAGAAACCTGCTAGCCCTTTATGCAGAGGACACGGAAATAGCCTTCAGACATCGACGGCCAGATGTCATACACAGAAGACTGCAAGAAGCACAAGAAGATTTAGAAGAGAGGTTCATTGAATAGAAAATTCAAATAAATAGCAGAAGGAGCCTATCTATTTTACTACAGAAGCGGAGACTTGAAATTAATTTCAACCTAAGGATATATGGATAAGAGATATCTAAGAGTAAAACTAGATAAAGGGCTTTCTTGGAAAATCCATATGAAATATGCAGTGAATAAAACAAACTCAGCAATGAGTGGACCTTATCCACTGCTAGGAAGAAGGAGCCGAATGAACCAAAGCACGAAGCTGCGAATGATAAAGTCAATTGCAAGACTCCAACTAACATATGGCTCGGCGGCATAGGGCCATGCAGCCAATAGCCATATAAAGAAGATTCAAGCAACAGCAATAAATATGCCGTGGTTCGTAAGAAACCATCAAATCCACAGATACTTAGAATGTGAAACTGTCACAGGTTTCCTAAAAAAGAAAGCCGAGAAGATATTTGATAGAGCAAGTCAAAACCCAAATGATGAGCTAAGAAGACTAGTTGACTACAACCCCGCAGAAGATGTGCTTAGCATACCCACCTATCACAAAAGAACCAGAGATCAACTACGTAGAAACAGAAATTGAATAAACTCAATTTCAAATATCAAGAAGAGGAGACTCTCTTCTGAAATTTATAGGTTACACAATTATCACACGACAAAGATCTTGAAGAGAAACAAACAAGAAGAGTCAAAAGGTTGAAAGGTAATGAATGCCCGGAAATAGCAGGTTGGGTTTAGTTGAGTAGTTGAGTAGTTAGAGTCGCGCTTCTCACGAAGTTTCATACTGTTCTATCTATCGGAGATAGTTCGTCCCTAAGGTTTCCCCCTGACTGAACCAAAAAGAAAATTATGAAACATATTTGTGAAGTGGCATTAATTTTATTGGTTGTTGAGGAAAACTTATGGTGTTCGAACAAGCAGTAATGATAAATCGTAAGTATGCGAATAATGCACTTTTTACACTGACTTCTAAACAGCTCCACCGAAACAAAATATTGAAATGTAATATCGGTAATAGATTGAATTTCATATCACAATCGTATCCCCTGTATAAATGCGAAAAAAATATAAACGAAGATGAATTAAAAACATTCATTGAAATATTGACCAGATGCACAATGTGTATGTAATGCGAAAGCTAGTGACCTTGACCCGATCTGCTTGTGAAATTAAATTAAAATTCGAATAATCTACGTAGTATGTCGCAAAAAATAAATGAAAAAATGTATATCTTGGCAAAACTAAAGTGAAATGAAATGAAATAATGCTGGTTTTTCAAAGAAAATTGAGATAGGAAACGGGCAAGTGAAAATATGGCAACTGCTCACCTCGTTCCTATCTGGCTTCCTGGATGTTCGGGTTCCTGTAGGAATTGCTGGAGCCACAGCACTTTTATATGGTTTTTCTCAAATAACACTAGCAAGTGGATGAAGAATGAAGAATGAATGAAAAATAATAATTGAGACTATTTGTGTTGCTGACAATGAATGTGATTTTTGCAATTTTTACTAATGTTACTATTTTTACAATTTTTACTATTTATAATATTTTTACTATTTTCATATATTTTGATTATGTTCATGTTAAGTTACTTTTTTTATATAATATGTTTTAACTTTATGTTAAGGTACTGTTTTGGATGTTTATATATATATATATATATATTCTCGCTCTACATACAGGTATATATGTGTTCCGATATTATACATACTATACCTCGTAGATTAGGCTCTATTTTATTCACACATTACCTCCATACAATTTTTAATTTTATCTTCTATCCTGTGAATAAATTATTATTATATTATTATTATTAAGTGAACGTCAATATTTCTGAAGTAAGGAATGAGAATGCATGTCACACATGTTTCAACAAACAGCAATTGCCCATGTTTTCAAACTTGTAGCTTGCAATTACCGCGCAATTTGAATTTTAGCAATGAAGGAACAATTTAATTTGGCCTTTTGAAAAATGAAGAAAAAATAATCTAAAATGGAGAGTTCGACAAATTGGGAGATTGAGATTCCCAAACATAAAATTTATAAAAATATGGCATGAAAATATGAATAAAGTTTATTTTTACCAAAATATATCAATTGTCGCCTGAAAGCGTTACATATTCAACTTTTTCTTAACACTGCTCTACCTAAAGCAAATCAGAAGCAAAAATAAATTAGAACTCTGAAACTTTTTCAGTTTCTAAGAAAACGCCCAATGAATAGAACATTAGGGCTGGGATTTATTATACCTATCCAACGAAAAATCAAATTCTACAATGGAATAGGCGAATAGTAATCAGAATCGGAGAAAGTGGAAATTATTAAAAGAGAGTGTGTTCATCTTCGACTTAACGAGTAACCTATGCCATTCATTTTGCGGGATATAGTTTCGTTATTTCCGCATCTGTTTCGATTACGGAACATATCAATATAACAAACATTATTTTTTGAGCGCTCGTACTACTTACACGAGGGCTATATCATTTCGTCACGATGTCTGTATTTTTCGAATTTTGAGCCGAAAATGGTCTCAATCGACTATGTTCGACTCACTGATGACGAATCCGTCGGAAAATTCGAGTCTGTCCGTCCGTCCGGCCGTCCGTCCGTCCGGCCGTCCGTCCGGCCGTAAGCACGATAACTCTCAAACGGATCAACCTAGAGACTTGAAATTTTCAGTGTAGGTTCAGATCCCGAATGCCTCGGTTAAGTTCGTTAATGGGCCAAATTCCACTAGGGGTTCCGTAAATATGGCCGTTCAAAGTTTTGTTTCCCTGATTACTTGAAAACTACAGATTCGATCGAGATGAAATTTTGCACACAGATGGAAAATGTTTTAGCTACATGCAAAATTTTGTCCAGATCGCATGACCAGAACCATAGAAACCATAGAAAATTGTAACTTTTGAACGGAAATGCCTAGGGACTTGAAATTTTCAGGATAGGTGTGGATCTCGAATGTCGTGATCACGTTCATCTATGAGCAACATTATACAAGGGGTTCCGTAAATACGGTCGTTTGAAATTTTGTTTTCTCGATAAATTCGAAACTTCGGATTCGATCGAGATGAAATTTTGTATTTTAATCGAGAATGATATATTGAAGCAATATTTTGTCCAGATCGCATGACCAGAACCATAGAAACCATAGAAAATTGTAACTTTTGAACGGAAAGGCCTAGGAACTTGAAATTTTCAGGGTGGGTTTGGATCGCGAATATCGCGGTCACGTTCATCAATAAGCAAAATGAGACTAGGGGTTCCGTAAATATGGCCGTTCAAAATATTTTTTTCCAGATAGTTTCGGAACTACTGATCGGATTGGAATGAAATTATGCATCTAGCTGAGGAATAATGTATTCAAAGTACGTGCAAAATGTTGTCCAGACCGCATTACCAAGACCATAGATACCGTAGAAAATTCTAGCGAATTATCGAAACAAAATTGATCAGCTGAAGCAGCGACATGAAGTCTGGAGTTTCGCCTAAGTTTCAGAATTTTTTTGACAGCTGTCAAAAATTCCTTCAATTGGTTTCTAAAACTGGAAAATGCGAATCTACCTACAAGGTGCATGTACGAGCGCTCAAAAGCTCCTGCCTTCACGGCAGTGCTTTTCGTAATTTTTTAGAATAATAATAAATAATTATGAAGATTATCGTCAGGAAAGTTCAAATTACATAGATATGTTATATTGATATGGCTTTTCCAGTCATATGTAAAATATCATTGAAAAGATGCTCGAACTCTGCCTTACATTATGACAGAAAACATTGAATTGAAATAACTTGTACAGTTTTATTATATATAAATATTTCATTCGTTTTTCGAAAAGTTAGTTTCGTCCTGTTTGCAGCCGCAGATGGGAATAGCTTACGATACTCGTTACTTACTATGTGATTACACAATTCTATATGTCGCTTACACCGTAAATGAATATTGATAACAAATAAGATATTTAAAATATCAGGCATATAGCTCTATCTTATTTTCATTCGAAACGTGAACTCTCCAACACAGCTGTTATCGTTTTATCCAGCATCCTTTTTGAATACTAATGACTTGGAAGCCCTCAGTTCCGTATGTTTCTCATACAGGGAAACACTCATTATGCCCTGTAGTGTTGGTCTTGAATTTGAATGCTTTGTTCAGAATATCGTTGATAAGGATAGTATTCACATGATTTTTTTAGCTTTTCGTTGAAAAATATCAGTTTTCATGGAAGAATCTATATAATGTCAAAGCACTTGGGGCATTTGCGCAATGAAAAGGATACAGAATTAGGTCAGTGAAATATTTTTATGGCATTTTGCTGCTTTAGACTCAACAATATAGTTGCCAGATGGCCGAGATTTGTCTGGATACTCCCGACAAATCTCAAAATCTCCAGACAAACAGCTTTTTCGGAATTTCTCTAGGAAAAATTACCACCCACTTCAACGTTCAGTCTTCTATCGAGGGGAACGGCGAAGTGGAGGTCGAGGTCGGATCGCCACAAGGCAGCACAAAATTTGGGCATATTTTTCTCAAAATGTAACCAGAACGACTTGAAAAATTTAAAAAAATCATATCATTTGTATTGTCAATTCCTCTAAGCAATGTTTACTGTGAACGGATGTTCAATTCAGTGAACAATTTATACTCCAAAGAGAGAAATCGGGCTATGGATTTGAAAAAATTATAGAAAGCACATAGCAAATTTGGCACATAGATGGGGAATAATGAATTCAAACTAACTGAACTCTGTCCGTTCGGCCGTCCGTCCGTATAATCGATAACTCTCAAACGGAACGACCTAGGAACTGCAGAATGATATACATATTCAAGCTACATTTTTTCCAGATCGCATAAACAGAACCATTTCAAATTCTAACGAATAATTGAATAATCCTTATATTCCTGTAACATCTGATTCGGCATCATTGACAAAGAGCTACTGTAATTTTTCTGCTATCGAAAATTTCTTCGATTGGTTTCTTAAATTGGAGAAAGCGAATTTTGAGGAATTTTTTGTCCATTTCTATTGCCAGGAATTTCATGAGCGTCATGGATATCCTAACTTTTGGTGGACTTAAACAAACGAAATGAAGAGAAATCATCCGTGAAACTAAACAAAATACCAATCGTATGGGTTTTTGGCGTGTCGTTCATGAATGGTTGGTTTCATATCTTACCAACAATCAAACAATCATCTTTCCGCAATATCGAAACAAGGTTTAGTTCGGGTCTTTTCTGAAGGGAACATGCTTTATATTCACTTGATGAATTTGTGACGTCACGTTCTTAGGAATTTTCTATTGTTACTTGTAATGTTTGTCTTTATATTTGAATTGTATCTGCATTTTTACAATTTGACGTGTTTTACCGGTTTCGACTCATATCAAGTCTCATCAGTACAGTCAGCAATAATGAATTCGATATAAGAAACAGTATATTCTTAAAACAGAAAGCAGCGGTGATCAGAGAATCTCTGCCGGCCATGCAAAAGGTTTCTGGAGTAACATCAAATTGATTTGTTAATTTCCTATCAGTTCATCAAGAATAATTTTTCGTATTTTATTACTGAATTAGATTAGATGAACAGGCAATATATTATTTAAAACCAGGAAGGTATGAACAAAAAGTTTGCATTGCATTTCCCGCTGGCTAATATATAGATAAGAAGCCGAAAGAAGGTTATTTCGATTTGAGAAATAACTGGAATTTCGCTGATATTTTCATTTCTGAGTATCATATTAAACACAAAAATCGGGAGTAATTAACAGCGAATCACGATATCGGAGACGTGATGATTTCTATTCTGTGGAATGAAAAACTGACAATGAGATAGAAGTTCCGCCGATGTCTGCATCTAACATACAATCTTCGGATGCTTCATGGAGAAAATGGTTTCGGGAATCAAACAGAATGATGCAACTGGAAACCTGAATCTACAGACCTGAAAAGGCAACAGGAAATTGAAATATTTTCGATGGACTGGTCAGCTGTGGAGTGATAACATTTGCTGTGGGGATGAATTCAACTCGGAAGGGATTTAAATGTCAAGAAAATAAACCAGAACATTGTTCTCATTTCAGCTGAATCTCGGTCTTTAGAAGTTGATTTCTTTTTCGACTCATCAAAAAGTTTTGGATGTGGATTCTGTAGGGCCGTCTTTTTCAACGAATTCACTCTTCATATTATTAATTTGAGCTGAAAGGGAAAAATATTATTCGTATTTGTCGGAGACGAATGTGTGTTCCTTCCAACAATTGCTGGTGGACTCATCAGTAGGGCTGATCCTGCAACTGTTGCCCCATACACCTTCACAACGAAAGTGATACTCACCTTTATTTTGAGCAGGGGGAATCCCAATGGACGAACTATGGACCAGCGTGGGAATCAGTGTTTAAAGAACACGACCTGATATAACTGAACCTTACCTGCTGTTCTTAGGTTGCAGAACAAAAAAAAACACAAAAAATACAGCAACAAGCAATAGTCTTTTACGAGTAACGAAAAAAAATTTCTATGAAGATAAGTTATCTTTTGCAGCTGGAGACCATAAAAAAACCTGGAAGGTTATTAATGATATAACTTGTGTTAAGAAAAAAAACTATATTCTCGAAAATACACCAATAGTCGATGAATTCGGCTCCGTTTGGGTAACAATTTGACGCGAAACGAACCAGGAATATCGGAACCAAAAAACCCTAAAAAAATGGGTGGGTCTCCCAGTCCATGTTTCTCAAACCGATTGACAAAATGAGATTATCAACGGCTTTTTCTCCAGACTAAAGTGCATTTCTCCTGTTCCGGATAAGTACTCTAACAACAACTTTATCAAAAGGCATATTTCTTTAGCCGAATTTAATTGAAATTCTTGAATGAACATGAGAGAATATGTCTTCAGAAAAATGGAAATATTTTTGAACTTTATCCATAAATGAAATTCCTTTCAGAGTTATTGAACCAATTTTTCAATTATTGTAATAATGTGCCGTTTTCTTGCGTTTGCAGAATGTGAAATTATTCCTAAAAGTATCTCCAATAATGCTATCTGGAAAATTATTGGAGCAAATTTTCCTACCTTTGCTTTCTGAGGAATTCGCTTTGCAATGTGCCTCAAGCATCATTTTTTTTCAAAAATTGAAAATCTCTTTTTCTTTTGAATTCGAATTCTTTTTGAAGAACATTGTCAGATTCTGTGAATTACCGTTGCTTGTTAATGAAGAATAATTTCCCTCAAATTAGTTTCAATATACATCCCATAGCTGAGGTTGGTAACTCAATTTTTTTTTCGCTATTGACATTTAAAAAAAAAGGTTCTGTTCGATTTTGAAAAAAGTTTTCACTAGTGATACCACTAGAGGTCAAATTATTTCTGGAAATTTTTTCGAGCTCATGAATATTTTGAAAATTATTCGATTAGTCGAAGACGAGGCATAATTTTCTAAAAATATTCATGATTGAGAAAAAATTTCCGGATTTAATTTGACCTCGTGTGGTATTCGGTAAGAAAATTCCACACCAAATGCGTTGATTTCCAATAACATCGATTTTTGTCTTCATCAATTATAATATTCTGTCATTATAAACGTCAAAAAAATTTCCAGTATAATTCGCTGTTGGGTACCGTGAAAAAATGTCCACTAAAATTCATCCGTTGCGATGGTGATCTGTCAGAATTACACGTTCTGATTGGTTAAAAATCACATGTGTGGAATTTTCACTGAAATCCTTAGAAGATCGTGTTCATTCAGGAAATGAAATTCAGTTCGGCTAGAGAGAAATGAAATCACGAACATTGCAGGTTTTCCGCAGAATTTTTTTTTCAGACTTCCCCAACATTCATAAATTGAGCACTCAAAAATACTCAAATGTGATCAGATAGCGTAACATCAAATGTTGAACAAACTGACCATACTCAATAGAATATTGCACAAAAATGAGGTTAACACCCTGTATCTCGCTTATGCTTCCAAAACGAGGTAAATGTCATGGGACAAAAATGATTGTCTCGTTGTCATCTACATGATCATATATGTTTTTGAGCGCTCGTACAACTTACACGAGGGCTATATCATTTCGTCACGATGTCTGTATTTTTCGAATTTTGAGCCGAAAATAGTCTCAATCGACTATGTTCGACTCACTGATGACAAATCCGTCGGAAAATTCGAGTCTGTCCGTCCGGCCGTCCGGCCGTCCGTCCGTAAGCACGATAACTCTCGAACGGATCAACCGAGAGACTTGAAATTTTCAGTGTAAGTTCAGATCCCAAATGCCTCGGTTAAGTTCGTTAATGGGCCAAATTCGCCCAGGGGTTCCGTAAATATGGCCGTTCAAAGTTTTGTTCCCCTGATTACTTGACAACTACAGATTTGATTGAGATGAAATTTTGCACTCAAATGGAGAAGCTACAAGCTACATGTTAAATTTTGTTCAGATCACATGACCAGAACCATAGAAACCATAGAAAATTGTAACTTTTGAACGGAAACGCCTAGGGACTTGAAATTTTCAGGATAGGAGTGGATCTCGAATGTCGTGATCACGTTCATCTATGAGCAGAATTATACTGAGGGTTCCGTAAATATGGTCGTTTGAAATTTAGTTTTCTTGATAATTTCAAAACTACAGATTCGATCGTGACGAAATTTTGTATACTAATGGAGAATGATATATTCAAGCTACATTTCTCCAGATCACATGACCAGAACCATAGAAACCATATAATATCATAACTTTCGAACGGAAACGCCAAGGGATTTGAAATTTTCAGGATAGGTGTGGATCTGAAATGTCGCGTTCACGTTTATCAATGAACAGAATTATACTAGGGGTTCCGTAAATACGGTCGTTTGGAATTTTGGTTTCTCGATAATTTCGAAACTGCGGATTCGATCGAGATGAAATTTTGTATTTCAATCGAGAATGATATGTTAAAACAATATTTTGTCCAGATCGCATGACCAGAACCATAGAAACCATAGAAAATTGTAACTTTTGAACGGAAAGGCCTAGGAACTTGAAATTCTCAGGGTGGGTTTGGATGGCAAATATCGCGGTCACGTTCATTTATGAGCAAAATTAGACTAGGGGTTCCGTAAATATGGCCGTTCTAAATATTTTTTTGCTGATAGTTCCGAAAATACTGAGCGGATTGGGATGAAATTTTGCGCCTAGCTGAGTAATAATGTATTCAAACTACGTGCAAAATTTTGTCCAGATCGCATCACCAAGACCATAGATACCGTAGAAAATTCTGGCGAATTATCGAAAAAAAATAGATCTGCTGAAGCACTGACATGAAGTCTTGAGTTTCGCCTAAGTTTCAGGATTTTTTTGACAGCTGTCGAAAATACCTTCAATTGATTTCTGAAACTGGAAAATGCGAATCTACCTACAAGGTGCATGTACGAGCGCTCAAAAGCTCCTGCCTTCACGGCAGTGCTTTTCTAAATTTTTTTTCACTGTCATGGTCATTTCAGTTCAGGCTGTGAAACGGGTCTTTCTGAAATATAAAGCCAAATCAGAGCAGTAAGGTCTCACCCAGGATAATTTTTGAAAATATGTTCCACACTTGAATCGAGTAATAGTCTCCATAATAAAAATATGATCTATAAAATCACAATTTTGAATTCTCGTTTTTCTATGCTGAATCGGAGTGAACTATGAACGAGTTATCAGAAAACTTACGTCAACAAAAATCAGAACTCCATAATTCGAAGTTCATCTGAAAATATGGAAATTTCAAGTTAAAGCGAATTGCATTTGCCCTCTGCAGAGATTTTGGAGAATGTCTATCCAACTTCTTTGCTTACATTACTAGAAAATCGAAGAAAAACGCCAACTGTTTTTTCACTACAACATTTGTATGAAAACATCCTACTTCTTCGAGAGCGTTTTGATGGCTGTGGTCGTAGAACAAGTAAAGTATACTTACTACACGCATGAAATGTCCATATCTCACTCGTATAAATAAGAACTGCGGCACCCACCTTCGGCTCACATTGCAATTATTATACTTGTCCGAAATGACTATTGTTTCATGCTCTTTGTACAATATACTTTTATCGAGCAATGAACGTATACTTTCCTGTGCTTTCAAAACACATTCACCTCCAGTTGCACTTTTATTGGCAATTTTATAGTGACAATTTTCAAACTGGTCGTCGATCGATATCAATCTACTCATCCTCATTTTCAGTTCGAAAACTGAAGATGGATCGTTGTGAGCATTTTTCTCTCACGAGATTCGAAGCTGTTATACGATTTGATGTATAAATATACTTTTGTAACGGACATATCGGGAGGCATATTGGACTAATTATGATTCGAAAGACAAACAGGAATTTTTACCAAAACCTGAATAAAATTCGACAACAAAATTCAAATTCTTATACGAATCCCTATGATGGGACACAAGTCGGGAAGTTGGTCATCACTTCCCATGAGTGAACGATGAGGACTTTTCAAATTCGAAATAAGACCCGTACAGTATTTGGTCCTAATATTCATTGGTCAAGGCTTTCACATCGGTATAAATAAATATCGGTATTTAATGCTTTCTATTGTATACAGCGTTCATGAAACGACAGTCTGAAGAACTAAAGTGCTTACGAAGGAGCAGATATGAAATCATGAGAGATCATGGGAAATTATTTCGAAACAGTTGCCTTGGATATTCAGTAGTATATACTATTCTTCGATTGTTGCACTATCAGAAAATCAGGAGCTCTATGCGGAAATGAATTTCAGAAAAAAAGCAACAGCGAAATCAAAGACTGTGATTTGATTTCAATTATAAGATTCTTACTTCAAAAAACTTCTTACAAATCGAAAAAGTTGGTTATTGAAGGCAACACGAACGAAAGCTGGACCATTATGGGTTTCTATAGTTTGTCTTCATTCGGGAAAATTTCAAGCGATTTTGCTTACACCATTCTTTTGAAAAACACATGGACAGAAGATCTTCGGCTACTCTGCTGCAGAATATCAGTGACTGAAGGCTTGCAAAGTACAAGGAAATTATAAAAAACTATCGCCAACCGAATTTGATGAGAAAAAATCATGAAAACCACTGCCGAGAAAGTCAGGAGCTTTTGAGCACTCGTCCATGCACCTTGTAGGTAGATTCGCATTTTCCAGTTTTAGAAATCAATCGAAGAAATTTTTGAAAGCTGTCAAAAAAAATTTCGAACTAAGGCGAAACTCTAGACTTCACGTCAGTGCTAAGACTGCTAAGTGACCAATTTTGTTTTCGATAATTCGCTAGAATTTTCTACGGTATCTATGGTCTTGGTGATGCGATCTGAACATAATTTCACACGTAGTTCGAATAGTAAATATTATTCCAATCCAATCAGTAGTTTCGGAATTATCAGGAAAAAAGTGATTTGAACAGCCATATTCACGGAACCCCTAATCATAGCCATAGCCTCCTCAATCTAACAGACCGGAAGGCTAGACGTTGCCGTTGTTACATCGGAGGGTCGCGAAGCACCGACAGAATACCGATGTTGTGAGCATTTTACAGTTTGCGATGTAATTTTGAAGTGCCTGAATTCACAATAACACTAAGAACTGTATGGAGGGGAACAATACAGCATTTCGTTTATTTGCGAATAGTTTAATAAACTTTTATCGCAAATAATCCAGAACTCACCACGAGGAGGTAGCTGTAGTATCGAGTTCCACAAGATTACAATCAGAATAGGTATTGGGTTTTCAGAGGCAATTAAACTTGATCGAAAATGCGGTGAAATAAGGAACATGAATGAATACCGGTCAACAAAAATAAACTCTGAATAAATAAAATGAAATATTCTGATTATTAACGACTGAAAGTCAGCAACTTTGTGTCGGAAATAGAAGTTCTTGAAATTAAATCACTAACCATTTTGGAATTATTATTAAGGAATATATTACACAAAATTCGAGGAAATTTAGTCAGTAAAACTGTAGAAGGTTGCTGACATAGAGAACATTTGTCGTGATAAAAATCCCAACTACCCTCAAAATGTTTCATGAATAAAGACTTCAAGATGTTTCTCTGATTATCTTCTTTAGCAAAATTCATTTCATAATCAACAGATATAATTGTATTAAAGATTTAGTAACAATCTATTGATCATTCAAATAAAAACTGTGATTGACTCTAATGAACCGCTTGTTAAGTTTCGTAGATAATCACCTACAAATACATCTTGATCTAGTAATTCTACTTGGAATTCTTCGTTTGCGCTTACCAACTCAGTACAGTGATTTAAAAATTTCATTAGACTATGAGAACAAATCATGATGTTAATTCGCTACTTTCAATAGGAATACCTATAACTGAAGGTATTAAGTATATTTTTGAACTGACCGAATTTTTCTCGGTACAGGTACTAGTAAATGAACCATCCAAAAGTTGGAATACGGTCTCCTTTTCAAATATGCGAATCTACGAAATGTTTGATACATACTACAGTGGCGTCCTTGATTCTGAAACTACTATGTATTGAGAGAAATACCGAAACATTGTCGTGTTGGGATTTCAACCGGGTGAACTAACATAACCTACTGTTTCGATTACCTCAGATATCGACTCCCTCAGTTGAAATATTCAATCACACACTAACATAAACACTTTTCACGTAAGTTAGACACTTTTTTTTCCACCCCACGCACCAATCAAACAACCGAACAATGCAAAAATTATAGGTCGCGTATTTCTCGTCTTGTTCGCCCGGCAAATAGGTACTAACTGATGTAAATAATCACATGTGAACCCGTACATGCAAATTCGACGACACTCCTCGGTAGATGCGGCAACGCCGCATTCTAGACTTACCTTCCGGCCTGTTATATTAAGGAGGCTATGCCCTAATCTAATTGTGCTCAATAATATACGTGACCGCGACATTCGGGATCCACACCTATCCTGAAAATTTCAAGTCCCTAGACCTTTCGGTTCGAAAATTATAATTTTATTTGGTTTCTATGGTTCTGGTCAAGCGATCTGGACAGAATTCAGCTTGAATATATCATTCTCCATCAAAATATGGAATTTCGTCACAATCGAATCCGTAGTTTCGAAATTATCAAGGAAACTAAATTTCAAACGACCCTATTTACAGAACCCCTAGTCTTATTACGCTCATTCGTAAGCGTGACCGTGACATTCGAGAACCATACCTTCCCTAAAAATTTCAAGTCTTCAGGACTTTCCGTTCGAAAGTTATAATTTTCTATGAGTTTTATGGTTCTGGTCATGCTAACTGGAAGAAATTCAGCTCTAATATATCATTCTCCATTAAAATACAAAATCTCGTCACGATTGAATCCGTAGTTTTGAAATTATCAAGAAAACTACATTTCAAACGACCATATTCACGGAACCTTCAGTCTGATTTTGCTCATTGATAAGCGTGATCGCGACTTTCGAGAGCTAAACGTACCCTGAAAATTTCAGGTCCCTAGGCCTTCCCATATAATATAATTTTCCATGGTTTCTATGGTTCTGGTCATGCTATCTACACGAAATTCCGCATGTAACCTGTGCACGTCATTTTCCATACGAGTGAAACATTTTAACTCGATCGAATCAGTAGTTTCGAAGTTAACAGGGGAACACAATTTCGAACGGACATATTCACGGAACCCCTGGTCAAATTAAGCCCAATAACCAAATTAACCGCGGCATTCGAGATTCGAACCTACCCTGAAAACTTCAAGTTTCTAGGTCATTCCGTCCGAGAGGTATCGTGTATACAGGGATGTAATATTCCTTGGGATAATAGAGATTAAACGAATTCGAATTCATGGAATCTTGGGAAAATGTGGAGTATTGAATTCTTCAATTCATTCTCCTAATTAGCCCGCCTCGGAAAAATCTGTTTGTTTGGCGGATGAGTGTTGTGCAAGAGTTTCGTGATAATTTTGAGCAATTTATGCAATTCTACGCATCATAGTGCAACCACTAAACAAAATTCATACATACCATTTTATGAATTGTGTTGGTTCTGTCGAAAAAAATTCGGTTGAAAAATTATAATGGCAATATTTTCTGGAACCTGTGAAAATTGTTCATTATTGAATGTCTTTATTGATGCTCACGTAAAATGAATGCAACAATGTTAGAGCCAGCCGGAGAGGCTAACAAATGAATGATAAAAGATAAATTGCTCTGAAGATGTATTCACTAATAAAGAAAAACTGTTAAATTAGTTTAATAATTAGTCGACTTGCCCGATTGAATTTTTGTCTGAATTGCTTGTCCGACAGAGCTGGCGCCTATGAAGGCGATGACAGTTAAGAGATGAGTGTGAGTAGGAGAATGCGATAAAGGGCAGTATTTCGAATCGCTGTGTCTAAAACGTTAGGGAAAATTTACTACCTTGTTTACTACTGTTCCACGTATACACACACAGCTTTGGCGAACATGGGAGCTCTGTTTTTCCTGGCTGTTCGCCTGACCCATGCGATTCAGCCTCGCCAGCTAATGAACCAAACTTATTTTTCTGTTTTTCGACTCAACATAATACAAACATTCTTCATTCCGGAAAAATTAGAATATCAATTATGAAAATCTAGTTGATTAACAGGAAGTATAATATGATGCGAATAATATTCATCGATCGAGTTCTATTTTTACTTCAGTTAGTGTAAATATATATTGCAGACGATTAAAAAAAAACTTAGGAATTTTAGGATCTTGTGACGAATAGTTTATTCAGTCGAAAAGTTTCCAAATCCTCAAAAATTAGTTGATTACCAATGAAGAGTTAAACATGGACAATTCATCACTGAAATCCGTGATTGAAACCCATTAGTTTCCGATTTATTTTTTTGCGCTTTAGGTTGGACTTAGTTATTCGGAATTCGTAGCAAAACTTGATTGTGTCTGTCTGTCCTGATGTAAAAACCAACTTATGAGAGAAAACTCCTAGTATTATGGAATTCCAATGCTTCGGTTAATTCCTCAAATAGGCTAAATCATCCGAAGGATTTTGGAAATCATCGAATTCAGATTTTTTTCTTCGCAATTATTGTGAAAATACTGATCCCATCGAATTGAAACAATGTAGTTATTTGAATAATGATAACACGAAAGTTCAAATGCAATTTCGTGAGGATCAATACTAGCAGAATTTCAAAAATTCTTTTCGAAAACTTCGGTAGCTCATAAACTATTCGACAAATTCAGCTAGAAGGTTGTGTGTACATAATATGAGGCATCTATGAAATCATTCGAATAAAAATTCCGCTTCACAGTGTTCCACGTGAAAAAAAAAAAATTGAGTTCTTTTGAGCTGGTGTGAAATGGTGAAATGGTTGGGGATTTGATCTCAGAAGTTGTTCCCCTCGAATCAGAAATCGAAGTGTCGGATTATTTTTTCGAAATACATTCATTCCGTCTGTTATCTCTTCTATTTCGTTTTCAAAAGCCCACCTTGTATATTTCATACAATTCTGTGATTCTATCTCTTGAATTATCAATTCTATAATCAACGCCAATCAGCGTTATTCGGGTTTGGTTCCTGCATTACTGACCGCTCTGGCGATGAATTAACAGAAGCGCGAAAAGCTCCTGACGTTACTTCAGTGCTTTCCTAGATTTTTCCTCAAACAATAACTGGCATCAAATTATGAGTGCTTCGGGTGGCATTAAATGAATTATGGGGAGAACCCTTCCATATTTTGATAAGTTCATCAAGAAGGAGGAGTTATCATGATGAGGTAACACAAGGCGGATATGATCTTGAAATTATAAAGAGCACTGACGCACTGCCATCATAGAGGGCGAGGCTTGCGAACCGTGAAATATCGCTGTCGTTGTAGAAAATAGTATACGAGGAGTGCAGACGTATTGAGAAATGCGCATGTGTGCCAAGTGAACCTCGTATAGAAGTGATAAGAAGAAGAAGAAATAACTGTGTTGAGTCCAGGTTTAGATCGATGGTTCCACAGATTATTTTACATTGAAGAGACAAAAGCGAATTTAGTGAAAAGTGAAAAAAGTGTTGTTTGCTGAGTCACTCTGACAAAATGTCGGAATACGACTCTGCAAATGAGGACAGAGAATCCGACGCCGAAAACTTATCGGATGAAGAAATATCCGATATGGATATTGAAGAAGAAGAAGTTAATGATGAATCCGAAAAAGATCGGATTATAAAAGAACAGAAGGACCAGATCAACAGCCTCATGAGTCAACTGAAAGTTATGACGGAGAGTCTCAAAACTTTATCCGACGAGGTGAAATCCTTGAGAACAGAAATGTCTCAGTCCTCGAAGCCGCGGAAACGGGCTAAGAAAAAAGAAAATGGCTTTTCCTCTGGGACAGAGGAGACAGTGTCAACCCCAATCCAAAAAGAAGTCCCGAAAAAACATACCAATAGTAATGATTTAGCTGCAGGTGGGCCACCTACGAAGAAGTCGTATATAGCAGCATTGCTAAAAGGAAAACGCCCAGAAGAAGCTACTTCTGCACCTGCAGAAGTAATTGAAGTCCCTGCTCAAATCGAGCAGAAAAAAGAGAAAGTCCCTCCAGTGACATTGAGAGGCACGGCCGACTGGACACAAATCTCGAGAGAGATGCAAATGAAGGGTATAAAATACCTGAGAGCGACCACTGTAAGAGACGGCATTCGTGTTGTTCCTGAATCCCCCGACGACCACAGGAAGATGACAAAATTCCTCGAGTCGAGAAATAAAGAGTTTTACACCCTCCAAAGAGAAGAGGAGAAGAGAATCTACGCGGTGGTACGTTATCTGCCACTAGACGCAGATATTAACATCATCACAGATGATTTCGCCGAGCAAGGCATTACCGACGCGGATGTCATAAGGATGACATCCAACAAAACCAAAATGGCAATACCCTTATTCTTGGTGAAAACCCAAAATAAGAAGGTATTCGAAATAAAACAGCTCTACGGTATAAATTGTGTAGTAGAGCCGAAGAAAAAGAGCATTGGACCTGGCCAATGTCATAGATGTCAACGTTACGGACATGCGCAAAGTGAATGCACATTCCCATGGAGATGTGTTAAATGCTCTGGAGCGCACAATAGTAAAGATTGTACGCTAACAAGAGAAAACGAGGAGAGAAATGCTACCTGTGCGCTCTGCGGAAAAGCAGGTCACCCAGCCAGCTACAAAGGATGTAGCGAGTGGAAACTGGTGACCAAAAAGAAGACTGCGACCAAAGCAAGAAAAGAAGAAGAAAAGAAAATGATGCCTACTGTCCAACAAGAACAAAAGGAAGACGATAAGAAGAAGAAAACGCCACCACTCAAACAAGAGCAGAAGAAAGAAGCCCCAAAAAATGGAAAATCCAAGAAGAGCAGCCAAAAGAAGAAAGAAGAGACCAACAAGAAAGGACCCGAAACCACCGAGGATCTAGATACCTTCACCAAGAATATCATGAGTAAGCTCATGAAATTCCTGGAAATAGAGATGGAAAAAAAGTTCCGTAAACTCACTAAACCCAATTAATGGAGCTAGTGACTAACGCAAATAAAAACAGCCTGAAGATTGTCTCATGGAACACAAACGGTCTACGAGCCCGTAGATCTGAAATAGAAGAAATAATATCCGAGAAACAACCGGATATTATAGCAATTCAGGAGACGAGACTATCTACAAGAAATAGAATTTCATTTCCTGACCATGAAATATACAGAAATGACAGAAATTGTACAGGAGGGGGCGTAGCCCTAATAGTCAAGAGGAACATCGACCACTATTTTGACGATGTACTGAATAATGGGCAAATAGAAGCCGTCTCGATTATAGTAAATACGAATCGAGGACAAATGAAAATTACGTCAGCCTACAAACCACCCCAAAACGACTTAATAGAGGAAGATCTGAAGAAGATGCTTGAAGGAAACTACCCGAAAATCATTATTGGTGATATGAACTGCAAGTCAAGAGAATGGAATAGCAGAACTGAAAACCAAAATGGGAAGAAGCTTAAGAAGTACGCCGAAAAACTAAATGCCATAGTATTAGGACCTGAAATTCCGACTTACCTGCCTTGAAGTAATGGCCTACCGGACGTATTAGATATCGTCATAATGAAAGATATTACCCAAGATTTCACACTTGATACTATAGAAGAGGGCACATCAGACCACAACCCAATAGAACTCAGATTGGGACGCAGACCGATAACAGAAGAACTTCAAACGAAAGACTTCACAGACTGGCAAAAGTACAGTGAAATACTCCAGGAGAAAATTACAGAAATTCCACAGATAAGAACCCCTGAAGAACTAGAAGATGAAGTTGAAAAATTAGAAACCCGAATAAAAGAAGCCTACGAGGAAAGTACCAGAAGAATCGAAAGGCCAGCCCCGAAACATTCACATAGTGAAACCCCAAAAGCAATAAAAGAGCTTATAAAGAGGAATAGAAAACTCAGGAAGAACTACAGAACTTCACATCAAGAAGAAGACAAGAAAGAGCTGAATAAACACAGTCAAGTGCTGAAAAATGCACTGAGAGAACTGAGAACAGACAGATGGAACCAAAGAGTTAGAGAGCTAAACACCATAGACCACTCAGCATGGAAGATGCAAAAGTGCTTACGACGCGAGAAAACCGAAATTCCCCCTCTACACGGAGCTAATGGGATGGCCTACTCAAAGCTTGAAAAAGCCGAAGCACTAGTCGACGCGATAGAACGAGAAGCCAGAATCAACTACAGAGAAGACGATGACAATGAAGATTTAGAAGAAGAAGTCGAAGAAAATGAAGAATTGATGTTGGAACCGCCGGAAGGCGATACCATCCCAAACCCAACAACACCAACGGAAATTAAAGAAATCATCAAGAAACTGAAAAACAGAAAAGCTCCAGGAAAAGACAAAGTAACAAACTTTATGTTACGGAAATTGCCCAGAAAAGGAATAGCAGCGCTAACCAATATAGCAAACGCAGTGATGAGAACAGAATACTATCCGGAAAGATGGAAAACAGCAGAAGTCATTGTGTTCAATAAGCCAGGAAAAGATAGAAAATTCCCACAAAACTACAGGCCGATAAGTCTACTGTCAGCACTTGGAAAAATTGTCGAAAGAGTCATTGCAAAAAGACTCAATGAAGAAACAGAAGCGCTGAATCTGATACCACCGGAACAATTTGGATTCAGAAGAAATCATTCCACAGAACTTCAACTGTTAAGGATCACTGAATATGTCACTGAAGGATTTCAGAATAAACAAGCCACTGGATTAGTGCTATTAGATGTCGAGAGAGCCTCCGACCGAGTTTGGCACGAAGGACTTGCCTACAAGATGATGATGGCAGGCTACACCACCAAAACCTGCAAGATAATAAGAAACTACCTGAGGAACCGGAATTTTTATGTCAAAATAGACGACACATTATCTACCACCAGACAAGTAGAAGCAGGAGTGCCCCAAGGATCAGTTCTAGGACCTCTGCTTTACAACATATATATCTACGATATTCCTAAGAACCCAAGGAATCTGCTAGCCCTTTATGCAGACGACACGGGAATAGCCTTCAGACATCGCCGACCAGATGTCATACACAGAAGACTGCAAGAAGCACTAGAAGATTTAGAAGAATGGTTCATCAAATGGAAAATTCAAATAAATAGCAAAAAAAGCCAAGCTATTCTACTACAGAAGCGGAGACTTGAAATTAATTCCAACCTACAGATAGATGGAGAAGAGATAAAATGGGAAAATGAAGTCAAATATCTAGGAGTAAAACTAGATAAAGGGCTTACATGGAAAAACCATATAAAATATGCAGTGGATAAAACAAACTCAGCGATGAGTAGACTTTACCCACTACTAGGAAGAAGAAGCCAAATGAACCAAAGCACGAAACTACGAATGATCAAGTCAATTGCAAGACCCCAACTAACATATGGCTCGGCGGCATGGGGCAATGCAGCCAATAGCCATATAAAGAAGATTCAAGCAACAGAAAATAAACTGCTCAGAGCAGCAATGAATATGCCGTGGTTCGTAAGAAACCAACAAATCCACAGAGACTTAGAATGGGAAACTGTCACAGATTTCCTAAAAAAGAAGGCCGAGAAGATATTTGAAAAAGCAAGTCAACACCCAAATGATGAGCTAAGAAGACTAGTTGACTACAACCCCGCAGAAGATGTGGTTAGGATACCCACCTATCACAAAAGACCCAGAGATCAACTTCGTAGAAACAGAAATTGAGTAATCTCAATTTAAATCATCCAGAAGAAGAGACTCCTATGAAATTCAAATTCATAGGTAACACAAGCATCCCACAACAAAGATCGTGATAGAGATACGAACAAGAAGAGTCAAAAGGTTAGTAGGTAATAAATGCCCGGAATCTAAAATAGCAGGTTAGGTTTAGTTAGAGTAGGTCGTGCTTCACACGAAGTCTCACACTGTTCTATCTATCGGAGATAGTTCGTCCATGAGGATTCCCCCTGACTAAACAAAAAAAAAAAAAAAAAAAAGCACTGACGTGTAGTCAGTTCATCCACCTTCTATTGAAAAAAATGTTTGACGACTGTCAAAGGAATCGCAGCAGCTCTTTGTCAATTGCGCCGTATCAGCTGTCACAGGAATATAGGGATTCTTTTTTCGATAATTCGCTAGAATCTTCTACAGTTTCTATGGTCTTGGTAATGCGATCTGAACAAAATTACGCACGTAGTTTAAATACATTATTCCTCATCATCTATGTGCAAAATTTCATTCAAATCGAATCAGTAGTTTCAAAATTATCAGGAGAAAAATGTTTCGAACGGCCATGTTCACGGAACCCTAAATCTGAATACAAACTACCCTGACGTGACGTGTTTACACGTCACATCAGTTACCGTGGGACCACGTCAGACATGAAGCGGTGTTCATATCGGCCTGACGTGTAGTACATGAAACAACAAAGAAAAAGATGCCTACTGTCCAACAAGAACAGAAGGAAGAAGATAAGAAGCAGAAAACGCCACCACTCAAACAAGAGCAGAAGAAAAAAGCCCGAAAAAATGGAAAATCCAAGAAGAGCAGCCAAAAGAAGAGAGAAGAGACCAACAAGAAAGGACCCGAAACCACCGAGGATCTAAATATCTTCACCAAGAATATCATGAGTAAGCACATGAAATTCCTGGGAATAGAAATGGACAAAAAGTTCCGTTAACCCACTAAACCCAATTAATGGAGCTAGTGACTAACGGAAATAAAAACAACGTAAAGATTGTCTCACGGAACACAAACGGTCAACGAGCCCGTAGATCTGAAATAGAAGAAATAATATCCGAGAAACAACCGGATATTATAGCAATTCAGGAGACGAGACCATCTACAAGAAATAGAATTTCATTTCCCGACCATGAAATATACAGAAATGACAGAAATTGTACAGGAGGAAATAGTCAAGAGGAACATCGACCACTATTTTGACGATGTACTGAATAATGGGCCAATAGAAGCCGTCTCGATTATAGTTAATACGAATCGAGGACAAAAGAAAATTACGTCAGCCTACAAACCACCCCAAAACGACTTAATAGAGGAAGATCTGAAGAAGATGCTTGAAGGAAACTACCCGAACATCATTATTGGCGATATGAACTGCAAATCAAGAGAATGGAATAGCAGAACTGAAAACCAAAATGGAAAAAAGCTCAAGAAGTACGCCGAAAAACTGAATGCCATAGTATAAGGACCTGATATTCCGAACCTCCTGCCCAAAAGTAATAGCTCATCAGACGTATTAAATATCGTCATAATGAAAGATATTACCCAACATTTCAACTTCACATCGAGAAGAAGATAAGAAAAAGCTGAATAAACACAGTCAAGTGCTGAAAAATGCACTGAGAGAACTGAGAACAGACAGATGGAACCGAAAAGTTAGAAAGCTAAACACTATAGACCACTCAGCATGGAAGATGCAAAAGTGCTTACAACGCGAGAAAACCGAAATTCCCCCTCTACACGGAGCTAATGGGATGGCCTACTCAAAGCTTGAAAAAGCCGAAGCACTGGTCAACGCGATAGAACGAGAAGCCAGAATCAACTACAGAGAAGACGATAACAATGAAGACTTAGAAGAAGAAGTCGAAGGAAATGAAGAATTGATGTTGGAACCGCCAGAAGGCGATACCATCCCAAAACCGACAACACCAACGGAAATTGAAGAAATCATCAAGAAATTGAAAAACAGAAAAGCTCCAGGAAAAGACAAAGTAATAAACTTTATGTTGCGGAAATTGCCCAGAAAAGGAATAGCAGCTCTTACCAATATAGCAAACGCAGTGATGAGAACAGAATACTATCCGGAAAGATGGAAAACAGCAGAAGTCATTGTGTTCAATAAGCCAGGAAAAGATAGAAAATTTCCACAAAACTACAGGCCGATAAGTCTACTGTCAGCACTTGGAAAAATTGTCGAAAGAGTCATTGCAAAAAGACTCAATGAAGAAACAGAAGCGCTGAATCTGATACCACCGGAACAATTTGGATTCAGAAGGAATCATTCCACAGGACTTCAACTGTTAAGGATCACTGAATAAGTCTCTGAAGGATTTCAGAATAAACGAGCCACAGGATTAGTGCTATTAGATGTCGAGAGAGCCTTCGACCGAGTTTGGCACGAAGGACTTGCCTACAAGATGATTATGGCAGGCTACACCACCAAAACCTGCATGATAATGAGAAACTACCTGAGGAACCAGAATTTTATGTCGAAATAGACGACACATTATCTACCACCAGACAAGTAGAAGCAGGAGTGCCCCAAGGATCAGTTCTAGGACCTCTGCTCTACAACATATATATCTACGATATTCCTAAGAACCCAAGGAATCTGCTAGCCCTTTATGCAGACGACACGGAAATAGCCTTCAGACATCGACGACCAGATGTCATACACAGAAGACTGCAAGAAGCACTAGAAGATTTAGAAGAATGATTCATTTAATGGAATATTCAAATAAATAGCGAAAAGAGCCAAGGTATTCTACTAAGGAAGCGGAGACTTGAAATTAATTCCAACCTAGAGATAGATGGAGAAGAGATAAAATGGGAAAATGAAGTCAAATATCTAGGAGTAAACTAGATAAAGGGCTAACATGGAAAAACCTTATAAAATATGCAGTGGATAAGACAAACTCAGCAATGAGTAGACTTTACCCACTGCTAGGAAGAAGAAGCCAAATGAACCAAAGCACGAAGCTACGAATGATCTAGTCAATTGCAAGACCCCAACTAACATATGGCTCGGCGGCATGGGGCCATGCAGCCAATAGCCATATAAAGAAGATTCAAGCAACAGAGAATAAACTGCTCAGAGCAGCCGTGGTTCGTAAGAAACCAACAAATCCACAAAAACTCAGAATGGGAAACTGTCACAGATTTCCTGAAAAAGAAGGCCCTAAGATATTCGAAAAATCAAGTCAATGCCCAAATGATGAGCTAAGAAGACTTGTTGACTACAACCCCGCAGAAGATGTGGTTAGGATACCCACCTATCACAAAATACCCAGAGATCATCTCCGTAGAAACAGAAATTGAGTAATCTCAATTCAAATTATCCAGAAAAAGAGACTCCTATGAAATTCAAATTCATAGGTAACACAATTAGCACACGACAAATATCGTGATAGAGATACACGAACAAGAAGAGTCAAAAGGTTAATAGGTAATCAATGCCTGGAATCTAAAACAGCAGGTAAGGTTTAGTTAGAGTAGGTCGTGCTTCACACGAAGTCTTACACTGTTCTATCTATCTGAGATAGTTCGTTCATGAGGATTCCCCCTGACTAAAAAAAAAAAACATGAAACAACAACTTCGAGTGCATTCAGTGTTGAATCCAGACAATTTTCTCCGGGAGGGAATTTTAACATTTCGGGGGGATAGTCAAGAATTCGTTTTGATTTTGCGTGACAATATGGAAGTTGGCTCAAGGGCATAGCCATTGAGCTTCCTAGTAGGGAATTTTGCGAAGAATAAAATTTAACATTATACAGGGTGTTTCCAAATTAGACGTGAAACTTGGAGGTGTTAGTATCACTCGTTTGCAGTCGTTTGAGCCATATTTATTGAAAACCGAGAATCAACAGTTTCCGAGATATTTGAGTTCTTGTGTTTTTTGGAAAATGTCTCAACTCACTTCATTTTCGTCAATTTTTTTTACGTTGGCCAAGTTTGATTTCAATTTTAGATCATTTTCATCAGAAAAGGATATGATACTGTATGAAAAACTCAGAAAAATCATTTCGGCTGAGATACGACTTGCAGTGTGCAACCTAACCTAAACTAACCTTCTATTTCCGAAAAATCACTTAAAATTGTACGCGAGGTACTACTTGACCCTTCTGATGCTTTCTCACTTCTGACGATAAATCTTAAACTTCAGATATTCATCCCACGCGTCATAATGCGTGTCGCGTCAGATTGCATCATCTGACCCATTACTGCGTCACGTCAGCCCAATGTGAACGTGAGCGCGCCATCCAATGGATTACATTTTTATATCTTATGCATTATGACGTGGGCCCACGTGCTCCCACGTCACGTCAGAGTGGTGTGTATTCAGCTGTCTTTTCCCCATTGATTAACGCGACATCGACATTCAAAATCCAAATGTACCCTGGAAATTTCAAGTCAGGATAGGTGGACCTCGAATGTCATGGTCACGTTTATCAATGGGCAAAATTGGACTAGGGGTTCCATGAACTTTGTTTTCCTGATAATTTCTAAACTACTTATTGGGTTGGAATAAAATTTTGCACAGGGATGAAGAATAATGTATTAAAATTCAACGCCAAATTTTGTCCAGGTCGCATAACCAAGACCATATACCGTAGAAAATTCTAGCGAATTATAGAAAAAAAAATTGGTCACCTAAAGCACTGACGTGAAGTCTGGAGTTTCGTCTTACATTGAATTGTTGAAACAGTCCCCGCACTCCCCGCTCGCATCGAAATGAGCCAGCTACCAGCCGCAGATGTCCCGAATTTCGACACACAAGGATAAAATCAGCAGACTCCATGCAGACTCTGACGTGGGGAAATCATGGACTTGGCACATTTTCTAATAACTTTGAAGAAATGAATAAAATTGTAACATAAGTTGTAGGTAACTATTGAATAAATCCTTAAATTTATGACATTTGTCAACACTGTAATTTCTCATCTCATCATCGCAAGACGCTAATTCTGCTAAGGCTGAATTCACATATTTGCGTGATATATAGTCCATTTAAGAATTATTGACATCGAAGCAGGCCATGAACATCTAGTCGAGGCTTTATTTCTAGTTACAAAAAAGTTACTGTTTCAATCATAGAAATAAAACATAAATATAACCTAGAAAAGTGTTCAGTATACGAATAATCGGAATAATTGAGCTGGAATATTTCGATTGCAGTTTAAAAATGGAAATTCAGGTTCAACGTTATATATATTAAGAAATGGAACCCCCAAATAGAAAACTTGAACAGGAAACTCACCACCATAATCTACACCCTCAATAGTATGAAATACCATATCCAACAAGATACATTGAAGCTCCTATACACAGCCAATTTTCAGTCAACCCTTTCATATGGCATTGTTTACTGGGGAAACAGTACATCGGAAAAAAATATTCAAAACACAAAAGCAAGCAATCCGAGCTATGTATAGAATGAAATATAGAGAGACTTGTAGAAGTGTTTTCAAAAGGAATAAAATCCTGACGTTAACAGCAATATATGTGCTGAAGTATGTTATCTTCTTACAAAGCCACAGTTAACTATTTGAACCGTTTCTGAACAACAACCCAACTCGGAAAATTGATCCTTATATATACCCGAGGCAACAATTGATACTAGCACAGAATAATGTGAAATACATGTGCATGAAGATCTACGATGCGTTACCCAAACAGTTTCATTCGATATAATATCGCACCCGTCGTAGAATAAGGAGACAACTCAAAGATTGATTTTGTTAGGAAATCGTATTTGAAGTTTTGGTTTACCGAAGTTTTCGTTCTATACTTTTGTGTACTTACTCAATTTAACACGCTGAACATTCGTAATATCTGCAGCAATCCATTTGAACATTATAACTCTAGCACCCAATATTCAATTAATGCAATTTTTCCCATCGTGGTGGAATATTCCACTATTTTTCCAAAAAATTTGAAATGTTACCTTTCTTCACGAACAGTCTCTTATGTGGCGGAGAGGCCAACTAGAGTTATTCTGATATTGCACGTAAGAAAAGGGATACTTCCTGACTTCAATACCGTCACTAACACAAAATGGACCTTCTTTGAGTTGTCTCCTTAGTCTACGACGGGTGCGATATATATTATTATTAAAATAAGAGAGAAACAAAAATTAAGAATCTATGTAGTACATGAAGAATTTTTACATGAAATTTTACAATTATTCAGTATACTTTTGAATTGGGAACAATATAGCATGTGTATTAGCAGAGGGAATGTGGACAGGGTACTATACAGTATAAGTATAATAAATAAACTTAAAATATCTATGAATGATACAAGGGCAAAGATAAAAATATTGAAAACTTTGTTTCCACATAGTGTAGTGATTTGGATGTGTTTATTGAATAAGCTGACATAATCCTATTGATGGGCATCCTTTTGCAGGGAGGGTTTCAATATTTCAATAACCCATTTATGAAATAATTCACAATTCATAGTGATCCTTTTCATTAATACTACTGTCAAGAATCAGATCACATCCAGGTAAAAATCCATCAATTGTTCCAGCATTCAAAATAGTGCACCTTCTGCCTTTACCCTTGAATATACTCGGCATACCTTTTGGATTATTTTCTAGTGTCCACTGACGAATTTGAATACCGTTTTTGAATATCCAAATTTCACATAGATAAATGAATTTTACGTTTTGTTCCATGTATTCTCGGTATTTATCACAATATTGTACTATTTTTATTATATTTTCCTGTTTATCGGTAAGAATTTTCCTTCGATCAACTTTTTTGTATTTGTATCAAATTTTTTTCATGATATAATATAATGTTGACTTTGATCAATTGAAATCTAGGTGCTCTTTGGCCAGTTCGAAAAGGATATCTAAACTGATATATTCATTGTTTTTAATTCTAGCAAAAACAAAGTCGTTCAATGTCTCTTTGAAGGAATAATCATATCGCACAGGTTTTCTTCCACTGCTAATTCCAGGCTATAATAACATGCTAATATTCTACGGACAGGGCTTGGTGAAATCTGAAAATTTAAGAGACATTGATCAATCAGAATACACTTTGAGTCGGTGAATAACAGTTTACCTGAAACACTAGCGGAAATATATGCCAAATCTTTGAAAAACTCGAAGTATTACCGACAAACTGCCTGGCGTTCTCTTGTTAAACGCGATGTATCCTGGTCAATTCGAGCCATTTTAATAGCATAAGACAAAAAATACTCAAATTCAGAGCAAATTTTTATAATCAAGTATTCACCAATATCTTCGATAAAATCATCAAAGCAAGATTTCTATGGGTAATGTTAGTGTTATTCCTATACCAACCTGAATTCAGCAACCCAAAATATTACTGAATAGTCTATTACCAACTTAACTTCGATTTTTCACAGCCAACCGAGATGTCAATAATTCTTAAACGGAGTATACATAATTATGCCCATTGTATATCATAGTCAATTCACAAATCCGTGACAAATACTGCAATCTGATTGGCTGATCAGCTGTCACAACGTCAAATCACGCGTACATGTGTATTCAGCCTAAGCCGAGTTAATTCCAAATAAAGTCTAAAATCAGTTCCTTATTACAGGGGGAAATATTCATAATTTTTGAGCGCACGTTCTACTTACACGAGAGCTATATCATTCCGTCTTAATTTTTCGAATTTTGATCTGAAAATGGTCTCAATTGACAAGGTTCGACTCACTGATGACGAATGCGTCGAAATATTCATGTCTGCCCGTCCGTCCGTAAGCACGATAACATTCGAACGGAACGACCTAGAGACAATTTTCTGTGTGGGTTCCGATCCCGAATGCCACAGTTAATTTCTTTAATGGGCAAAATTCGAGCAGGGGTTCCGTTAATATGGCCGTTCAAAATTTTAACCTCCTGATTACTACGAAACTACTGATTCGATCGAGATGAAATTTCGCACTTAGATGGAGAATGACGTTTTCAAGCTGCATGCTTCCAGGTCTTTCGACTAGAACCATACAAACCATAGAGAATTATAACTCTCGAACGGAAAGACCTAGAGACTTGAAATTCTCAGGGTAGGTTTGGATCTCGAATATCGCGGTCTCGTTTATCATTGAGCAGAATAAGACTGGGGGTTCTGTAAATATGGCCTTTCAGAATATTGTTTTCCTGATAATTCTGTACTTGCTGATTGCATTGGAATGAAATAGATGAAGAATAATGTATTCATACTACGTGCGAAATTTTGTCCAGATCGCATCACCGATACCATAGACACCGTAGAAAATTCTAGCGAATTGTCGAAAAAAGAAATGCGAATCTACCTACAAGGTGGGTGAACGAGCGCTCAAAAGGTCCTGACTTCAAGACAGTGATTTTTTCAATCTTTGATAACCACATTGGTTCGTTTTATGTTTTTGAGCGCTCGTACTAGGTACTTACTATATCATTTCGTCACGATAACTGTATTTTTCGAATTTTGAGCCGAAAATGGTCTCAATCGACGATGTTCGACTCACTGATGACGAATCCGTCGGAAAATTCGAGTCTGTCCGTCCGGCCGGCCGTAAGCACGATAACTCTCGAACGGAATGTCCTAGAAACTTGAAATTTTCAGGGTAGGTTCGAATCTCGAATGCCGAGGTTATGTTCGTTATTGGGCAAAATCCGCCTAAGGGTTCCGTAAATATGGCCGCTCGAAATATTGTTTTTCTGATTTCTTCGAAACTGCAGATTCGATCGAGATAAAATTTTGCACTCTAATGGAAAATGAGGTGTTCAAGCTACATGTGAAATTTTGTTCAGCTCGCATCACCATAACCATAGAAACCATAGAAAATTGTAACTTTTGAACGGAAACGCCTAAGGACTTGAAATTTTCAGGATAGGTGTGGATCTCAATTGTCGTGATCACTTTCATCTATGAGCGAAATTATACTAGGAGTTCCGTAAATATGGTCGTTTGAAATTTAGTTTTCTCGATAATTTCCAAACTACAGATTCGATCGTGACGAAATTTAGTATACTTATGGAGAATGATATATTCAAGCTACATTTCTCTAGATCGCATGACCAGAACCATAGAAACCATAGAAAATCAAAACTTTCGAACGGAAAGGCCTAGGGACTTGAAATTTTCAGGATAGATGTAGATCTGAAATGTGGCTTCCACGTTCATCAATGAGCAGAATTATACTAGAGGTTCCGTAAATACGGTCGTTTGAAATTTTCGTTTTCTCGATAATTTCGAAACTACGGATTCCATCGAGATAAAATTTTGTATTTAGAAACGAGAATGACATATTAAAGCAACATTTTGTCCAGATCACATGATCAGAACCATAGAAACCATAGAAAATTATAACTCTCGAAGGAAAAAGCCTAGGATTTTGAAATTTTCAGGGTGGGTTTGGATCGCGAATTCCACGGTCACGTTCATCAATGAGCAAAATTAGACTAGGGGTTCCGTAAATATGGCCGTTCAAAATATTCTGTTCCTGATAATTTCGAAACTACCGATTTTATTGGAATGAAATTTTGCACCTAGCTGAGAGGAATAATGTATTCAAACTACGTGCGAAATTTTGTCCAGATGGCATCACCAAGACCATAGATACCGTAGAAAATTTTAGCGAATTATCGATAAAAAAATCACCTAAAGCACTGACTTGAAGTCTGGATTATCGCCTTAGTTCGAAAATTTGTTTGACAGCTGTCAAAAATTTCCTCAATTGGTTTCCGAAACTGGAAAATGCGAATCTACCTACAAGGTGCATGTACGAGCGCTCAAAAGCTCCTGCCTTCACGGCAGTGCTTTTCGTAATTTTTTTTATGTTTATAGCCTGACTCTCCTAGGTCTCTTTGAGACCCCCCATAAGCTCAGAGCTTGTGCGAGTTAGGAGACCCGACTGTGTTCTGTGTAGGCTTTGTTACTATATCCTAATGCCACCGGAGACACAGCACTGTTAATTGTTCACCCAACAGTGAATGGTGGAACCGTTCTTCAGGTCGGACAAAATTTTTCCCGACCGGAGTATTCGAACCCGGGAACGATCACGAGACCGATCTCGAGCCGAACGTGCTAACCACTACACCACGGCCCTGTTCAATGAAACAATTTCAAAAAATAGCCCCAAAACAATTGTGGAGTTTTTTGAGTAAATAAATTTTGATACCTTCCCAATTTGGATCGTTCCGCAATGTTCAGACAGGATCATTCCTTCGGTTATATTTCCTGGAAAAAACAAAATTCGAAAAAAAAAACGAAAGGAAGAACCAACTACTCTTCTATTCGTTTGTAAGCTACAGTATTATTTCAAGAAATTGTGATCTCGCCTAATGACATACATAATATTATGAATTTCTAAGTTTCTTAGCCGTTTCTTTCAATTTATCACGGACAAGTGTTGAATGATTATTTATCGTTGCAGCAAGCAAAAAAATGACTTGGTTTGGCTCCCGAAAACCACTCGGCAATGCCTGTAAATCATCATTTCTATTCGCGTATAATTAGACCATCAGAAGAATTTCCGAAAGTTTCTATCATTTGGTGACACACTCATTTGTAGAAAAGCTTTCTCGATATCAGCTCTATTACTGACAATTCCCAATCCGAACCTTAATAATAATAATGGAAACAGGCAATTGTTCAAAAAGTTGCCATATTCATGTTCAGCTGACGCATATAAAATTTCTGTAGTCTCACTTTAATCTTTCAGAACAGCATGATTAATTTAAATATATTACATCCAACAAGCAAATGCCCAATAACAGGTGTAAATAATAGAAAAATTATCGAATAACAATCAATTAAATAAAATCAAATTTAATCAAACAAAATCAAATCGCCGCCAGCAGAAAAAAAAAAATCCAATTGGAATTGGATCAGGTAAAACAATTGCTTTCTAAACTTATCAACAGTCAGAAAAAATGGCTTCTGAAAGGACATTGTTCAAGCTTCTACACATCGTCACGACAGGAGTGTGAAAATGGTGTTGAAACACGGGACACTAATCCTGATAGTTAAATTAGATCTTGAAGCAAGGCGAGTTATTAATCAATTTGTATGCAAAAGTAGCATCAGCCCTTCCCCTCCTTTTCCTCAAACTTGTAAAATTGAACACGACCAACAGTGAGTTATGATCAGGATGAACAGGATAAACATTATATTATATAAAATATAAAAATTTAAAAAATTTTTTTTTAACAGACTCCAACGCTGATATACAGGGTGTCCGGGAAAATGTGGGAAATCTCTCGGATTCAGATAAAACATAAAAGAATAAGATGACAAGTTTCCATAACTTTTTTTCCTAGAGGCCCTCCCTACGGATATACGGGCTCCTGAATGACGTCACTGGAAATTCATTTTACTGAAATAAATTTCAAACTACTTGATATAATTCAATGAAAATTTGATATGATGAATAATAGTAAGGAACTCTTAAAATACTGCCCTTAAATATGAATTAGCTTGTTTAGTTTACCAGGGGTGGACTAGGTTGTAAATTTTAATGCTTACATTTTTGACACCCTGTATGATAAGGAGTTGAAGAAAACAAATTTGGATACCTTGAACAATAAGCTAAAGAAAAGGTACTCTTGTTCATTGTCGATAAAATGAACTGTTTTCGAAAAACAAAATAATGAACTTTTTTATTTCTATCAAAAAGAACTATGAATTCTAATTTCTTTGTCTGCAACAAAGTGTGATAAAAAAGTTATTCAAGGAACAAAAAAATTTTAGTTCACGTTATTGAATCCGACAAAATTACAAAGATTCCCAACAATGTAGTTTTGGCCCAGAATGGCACCTTAACAAAAATACATACATTTCATTGGATGTGATAAGAAACAAATTTTGTCGGATTCAATAACATAAACTGAAACTTTTTTGTTCCTTGAATAACGTTCGTATCACACTTTGTTGCAGACAAAAAAAATTAGAATTAATGATTCTTTTTAATGAAAATTAAGAAAAGCACTGCCGTGAAGGCAGGAGCTTTTGAGCGCTCGTACATGCACCTTGTAGGTAGATTCGCATTTTCCAGTTTTGGAAACCAATTGAGGAAATTTTTGACAAATGTCAAACAAATTTTCAAACTAAGGCGATAATCCAGACTTCATGTCAGTGCTTCAGCCGATCAATTTTTTTTCGATAATTCGCTAGAATTTTCTACGGTACCTATGGTCTTGATGATGCGATCTGGACAAAATTTCGCACGTAGTTTGAATACATTATTCCTCTGCTAGGTGCAGAATTTCATTCCAATCAAATCGGTAGTTTCGAGATAATCAGGAACAGAATATTTTGAACGGCCATATTTACGAAACCCCTAGTCTAATTTTGCTCATTGATCAACATGACCGTGAAATTCGCGATCCAAACCCACCCTGAAAATTTCAAGTTTTTAGGCCTTTTCCTTCGAAAGTTTTGATTTTCTATGGTTTCTATGGTTCTGGTCATGCGATCTAGAGAAATGTAGCTTGAATATATCATTCTCCATAAGTATACTAAATTTCGTCACGATCGAATCCGTAGTTTCGAAATTATCGAGAAAACGAAATTTCAAACGACCGTATTTACGGAACCCCTAGTATAATTTTGCTCATTGATGAACGTGAACGCCACATTTCAGATCTACACCTATCCTGAAAATTTCAAGTCCCTAGGCCTTTCCGTTCGAAAGTTATGATTTTCTATGGTTTATATGGTTCTGATCATGCGATCTAGAGAAATGTAACTTGAATATATCATTCTCCATAAGAATACGAAATTTCGTCACGATCGAATCTGTTGTTTGGAAATTATCAACGAAACTAAATTTCAAACGACGATATTTACGGAACCCCTAGTATAATTTTTCTCATAGATGAAAGTGATCACGACAATCGAGATCCACACCTATCCTGAAAATTTCAAGTCCCTAGGCGTTTCCGTTCAAAAGTTACAATTTTCTATGGTTTCTATGGTTCTGGTGATGCAAGCTGAACAAAATGCATGTAGCTTGAACACCTCATTTTCCATAAGAGTGCAAAATTTCATCTCGATCGAATCTGTAGTTTCAAAGTAATCAAGAAAACAAAATTTCGAGCGGCCATATTTACGGAACCCTTGGGCGGATTTCGCACAATATCGAACTCAACCTCGGCATTCGAGATTCGAACCTACCCTGAAAATTTCAAGTTTCTAGGACATTCCGTTCGAGAGTTATCGTGTATACGGACGGACAGACTCGAATTTTCCGACGGATTCGTCATCAGTGAGTCAAACATAGTCGTTTGAGACCATTTTTGGCTCAAAATTCTAAAAATACAGACATCGTGACGAAATGATATAGCCCTCGTGTAAGTTGTACGAGCGCTCAAAAATAAAGAAGTTACTATTTTTATTATTTTGTTTCTCGAAAACGGTTCATTTTATCGACTATGAACAAGAGTACTTTTTCTTTAGCTTAATGTTCAAGGTATTCAAATTTGTTTTTTTTAACTCCTCATCATATAGGGTGTTGAAAATGTAAGCATTGAAACGTACAACCTAGTCCGCTCCTGGTCAACTAAACGAGCTAATTTAAATTTAAGGGCAGTATTTTAAGGGGTCCTCACTACTTTTCATCATATCAAAATTTCTTCAAATTATATTAAGTAGTTTAAAATTTATTCCAGTAAAATGAATTTCAAGTGACGTCATTCAGGAGGCCGTATCTCCGTAGGGAGGGCCGCTAGGAAAAGAAATTATGGGAACTTGTCATCTTATTCTTTTATGTTTTATCTGAATCCGAGAGATTTCCCACATTTTCCCGGACACCTGTATATTTATCGTGATATGGATTCCACACCACACTACAATACTCGAGTTTAAAGCGCGCCAAGCAGACATAAACCGACAACATAGCTCTGAAATTTGAGAAATCCCTGCAATTGTGAACAAGAAAACAAAAATACCCATTGGCGCTGCAAATTATGCTTTCGGTATGAGGACCGAACGTAAGCTTGCGGTTAAACAGAACGCCCAAGTCCTTAATTTCATCAACCCTTCTCAAAGCTTTTTCCATTAATTCTATAGTCATCAATTGGTGACAGTTTTCTAGAGTAACTTATCACCTTACATTTCTCAATATTAAAGGGCAATCTGTTGAAAGAGCACCATTCAGACAAGCGCCGGATATCATTTTGCAAGAGTTGACTATCAGTCATATCGACAATCTAAAATATAAAATTCTCGTGTCCACAGTGTTCGTTGCCATACTCCTCCGAAACGGCTTAACCGATTTTGATGAAATTTGTTGTGCTTATCCGGTATCGATCAGAATCGGCCAACATCTATTTTTCATCCCCCTAAATGTTAGGGGTAGTCCACCCCTAAATTTTTTTTTTTATTTTTTGGACAAAATTTCTAATTTCTATTTTTTTATGATACAACATACAAAAATACATACAATCCCCAATTTTAACCCTTCTACGATCAACCCTTATTTTTAATAGCCAGAAGAACGAGAGGCCGAAGGCCTCGAGCAATTTTGAAATTGCGAAAAAAGGGAGAGATATGGCAAAACAACGTTTGCCGGGTCAGCTAGGTTAGGTTAGGTTAGGTTTAGGTTAGGTTATTTTGAGACGAGAGGCCGAAGGCCTCGAGCAATTTTGAAATTGCGAAAAAAGGAGAGACCAAGGGCGCGAAGCGCCCCCTGCGTTTTCGAGAGGGAGAAACGGGCTTTCCTAAGGTAAGAGAGGCCGAAGGCCCCGAGCAATTTTGAAATTGCGAAAAAAGGGAGAGATATGGCAAAACAACGTTTGCCGGGTCATCTAGTTTCCCTATAAAATCTCAGATGACTTGGAAAACACTGATATAAGCGCGATGGGTCTATGGTTTTTGATATAAACAGTTTTGCCAGATTTGAACACGGGGCAAATACGCGAGATCTTCCACACTGCAAGAAACATTTTAGTTTTCAAAATCAAGTTTGAAATAAGTGATAAGGGATGACAGAACAGATTTATATGTATGACTACACTGACAGGAACATTGTCAGGATCAGAGCTCAGCTTATTTTCAAATTTTTTGTCGTCTTCATTATCTGAACCTCCGTGATCTCCTGAACATGCAGGTATTGAGAGGGATCCATCAAACGATTTTCATTATCATCGGTATCCACATCACCCCCCGAGACCTCATACACTTTATTGAAATGATCCGCGAAAGCACCGACAATTGCTCACGTGGTATCAAATCTATTATTTCCACTAAATATAACTCCAGGAATACGGTTCTTATTATTTTTGAGCGCTCGTACTACTTACACGAGGGCTATATCATTTCGTCACGATGTGTTTATTTTTCGAATTTTGAGCCGAAAATGGTCTCAATCGACTATGTTCGACTCACTGATGACGAATCCGTCGAAAAATTCGAGTCTGTCCGTCCGTCCGGCCGTCCGTCTGTCTGTCCGGCCGTCCGGCCGTCCGTAAGCACGATAACTCTCGAACGGATCAACCTAGAGACTTGAAATTTTCAGTGTAGGTTCAGATCCCAAATGCCTCGGTTAAGTTCGTTAATGGGCCAAATTCCATCAGGGGTTCTGTGAATATGGCCGTTCAAAGTTTTGTTTCCCTGATTACTTGAAAACTACAGATTCGATCGAGATGAAATTTTGCACTCAAATAGAAAATGAGATGTTCAAGCAACATGCGAAATTTTGTCTAGATCGCATGACCAGAACCCTAGAAACCATAGAAAATTGTAACTTTTGAACGAAAATTCCTAGGGACTTGAAATTTTCAGGATAGGTGTGGATCTCGAATGTCGTGATCACGTTCATCTATGAGCAACATTATACAAATGGTTCCGTAAATACGGTCGTTTGAAATTTTGTTTTCTCGATCATTTCGAAACTACGGATTCGATCGAGATGAAATTTTGTATTTTAATCGAGAATGATATATTGAAGCAATATTTTGTCCAGATCGCATGACCAGAACCATAGAAACCATAGAAAAAAAATTGAAAACTTTTGAACGGAAAGGCCTAGGAACTTGAAATTTTCAGGGTGGGTTTGGATCGCGAATATCGCGGTCACGTTCATCAATGAGGGGTTCCGTAAATATGGCCGTTCAAAATATTTTTTTCCAGATAGTTTCGGAACTACTGATCGGATTGGAATGAGATTATGCACCTAGCTGAGAAATAATGTATTCAAACTACGTGCAAAATTTTGTCCAGACCGTATCACCAAGACCATAGATACCGTAGAAAATTCTAGCGAATTATCGAAACAAAATTGATCAGCTGAAGCACTGACATGAAGTCTGGAGTTTCGCCTAAATTTCAGAATTTTTTTGACATTTATCAAAAATTCCTTCAATTGGTTTCTAAAACTGGAAAATGTGAATCTACCTACAAGGTGCATGTACGAGCGCTCAAAAGCTCCTGCCTTCACGGCAGTGCTTTTCGTAATTTTTAGAATTTAAAAATGACCAGAACTCCCGTGGATTAGCCACCAATTTTTCTTCAGATCTTTTGATGAAATCAGAGTATGCAGAGTCCATATGCCTTTCGACCACCCGTCTCATGTTTCTGAAACATTGATGATAAAATAAGTATTTTCTCGGTAATGATTTTTGCGCTTTATATTAATGATCAGATCTTTTGTGTACTAGGATGGATACCTACGGCCGAAACGAGTTCTCAGCGGGCAACACTCAGAGAATATACCCTGAATTCTTTTATTAAATTGTTTACAAATTATAGCACCACTAGATCCTGTAATTGAAGTCCCAATCTGTTTCCCCAGACAGCAACTCAAACTTTTGATTGTCTATTCAACGGAAATTCAGACGTTCACCATCAAGACACGGGTGATGTGAGTCAACTCCGACCAACGGTTCTGAGTCCAGCAGCAACTCGAATTTCATACATTCAGGTGCAAGCACCAAACCCAATAACATATTATTACTGTTTCTGAGCGCTCGTACTACTTACACGAGGGCTATATCATTTCGTCACGATGTCTGTATTTTTCGAATTTTGAGCCGAAAATGGTCTCAATCGACTATGATCGACTCACTGATGACGAATCCGTCGGAAAATTCGAGTCTGTCCGTTCGTCCGTCCGTCCGTGTGTCCGTCCGTCCGTGTGTCCGTCCGTCCGTAAGCACAATAACTCTCGAACGGAACAACTTCAGTTCCCGAATACCGAATACCTCGGTTGAGTTCGTTAATGGGCCAAATTCCACTAGGGGTTCCGTAAATATGGCCATTCAAAGTTTTGTTTCCCTGATAACTTAAAAACTACAGATTTGATCGAGATTAAATTTTGCACTTGAATGGAGAATGAGGTGCTCAAGCTACATGTAAATTTTTGTCCAGATCGCATGACCAGAACCATAGAAACCATAGAAAATTGTAACTTTTGAACGAAAACGCCTAGGAACTTGAAATTTTCAGGATAGGTGTGGATCTCGAATGTAGTGATCACGTTTATCTATGAGCAAAATTATACTAGGGGTTCCGTAAATATGGTCGTTTGAAATTTAGTTTTCTTGATAATTTCGAAACTACGGATTCGGTCGAGATAAAATTGTGTATTTCAATCGAGAATGATATATTGAAGCAACATTTTGTCCAGATCTCACGACCAGAACCAAAGAAACCATAGAAAATGATAACTTCCGAAGGGAAAGGCTTAGGAACTTGAAATTTTCTGGGTGGGTTTGGATCGCAAATGTCGCGGTCACGTTCATCAATGAGCAAAATTAGCCTAGGGGTTCCGTTAATATTGCCCTTCAAAATATTCTTTTCCTGATAGTTTCGGAACTACTGATTGGATTGGAATAAAATTTTGCACCTAGCTGAGGTATTCAAACTACGTGCGAAATTTTGTCCAGATCGCATCACCAAGACCATAGATACCGTAGAAAATTCTAGCGAATCATCGAAAAAAATTGGTCAGCTGAAGCACTGGCATTAAGTCTGGAGTTTCGCCTTAATTTCAGAATTTTTTCGACAGCTGTCGAAAATTCCTTCAATTGACTTCTAAAACTAGAAAATGCGAATCTACCTACAATGTGGATGTACGAGCGCTCAAAAGCTCCTGACTTCACGGCAGTGCTTTTCGTAATTTTTAATGAGCTTATTCTGAGTTAAATTACAAAAGCTAACAAATGATTCATATCTAAGTAGGGTAAAAGGTACAGTTGTTGACACCCTATCAGTGATTGACACCCTCATTTTCATATTTGAATTATAAGAATTGAATGGAGGCCTTAAAAACATGGAGCTTTGAAAAAAATATTTCAATTTTTCAAGTTTGGACTGTTAGTATAAATTTGGGTTAGGTTTGCATCCCTAATTCACCATATATTTATCAATGTGCAGCGTGCTGACGATCAATGCAATTAGAAAAATACTGCCATTTTCTCAAGGTACTTAACTCAAGTTCATAACATTTTTTTAATTGTTCTAATTTTTGTCTGAAGCATAATTTTTGTTTGAATTATTGAAACTCTTCAATAAATACTTTTTCATTACTTATAATCTATTTGGTTGAAGGTTTCGCGTTTTTTTGTGGGTGTCAATAATTGCCTTTGAAAATAGTTGGATGAATAGTGATTGACATACTATGTCAATAACTGTCGTATTCAAATTTTGCAAAATTAGTCCGTATTGCCTACTATTCAGGCCTCAATTTCTCAATGAATACTGAAAAATGATTGAACTTTATCTAATTTTGTTCTAGATAGTTGTTGACACCAGTGTCAATCTCTATGACTTTCCACGTGTCAATAACTATATTGCAAGTTCAACTAGTTCCTACTTCTTGTCCCTACCCCCTGAATCGATTTTCCACGCTTCATTCTCAACAACATGGCAAAAGCAAAAGAAGGAAGCAATTATAAGAAAAATTACACGCAGGATGCTATTATTTCTGCCTTATCAGCAGTAAAATCAGAAGGAATGTCCAGAAAACTTGCCTCCCAAACCTATGGCGTTCCTCGCTCTACAATAATTTTTTGGTTGAGTGGAAAACTTGTAGAAAAAATGAAAAGCACTGACGTGTAGTCAGGAGCTTTTGAGCGCTCGTTCATCTACCTAGTAGGTAGAATCTTCCTAAAAAAAATTTCTTTGAACATCCACTTTTGGTCATTGATAATTTTGTTCATTGATAAACGTGACCGCGATATTCGAGATCCACACCTATCCTGAAAATGTCTAGTCCCTAGGCCCCTCCGTTCGAAAGTTATTATTTTCTTCTGGTCATGCGATTTGGACAAATTTTGCATGTAACTTGAACACGTCATTCGCACCATCTGGGTGCGAAATTTCATTTCGATCGAATCAGTAGATCAAAATTTCGAACGGCCATATTTACGGAACCCCTGATGGAATTCTGCTCATTAACCAACCCAACTACGGCAGTCGGAAACTGAACACACACTGAAAATTTAAAGTCTCTAGGTCGTTCCGTTCGAAAGTTATCGTGCTTACGGCAAGATTCGAAAAATACAGACATCTTGACGAAATGATGTAGCCCTGGTGTAAGTCCAACGAGCGCTCAACAAATCACGGACCTTGCCCTGTATTAACCTATGAAGAAGATCTCAAATTATATGATAGAATAGACGGGTGTGCCAAAAAAAATAAAAAAAAAATTATTTCAAACATAAAGCTTGATGATGAAATTCATGAAGAATCCTTTATACAGTCATGAAACAGTCCAATATGGACATGGATTGTACATCTGAAGACACAATCTGTGATAACAATGAAAACCAAGTTGCTATAAACGGCTACTGGAGAACCAACTGCCAGGGTTTGTTTCCTATTTGCAAAAAGAATTTGGATTTAAATGGTATTAAATAATTAAATGCATTTCCTGTGCATGAAAATTCCATGTTTAATGTTTATTGAAATATGTCTTCATAGAGAAGGTTTCCATTTTGAATATTTTTCAATGCAAAACTTATAAATAAATCTTATAATGAACGATCCATTACTATATATTTTACCTATCCACATCCTTGTTCAGCTGATTGAAAATATGAGAGACAACAGTATGTCAATAACTGTATCAGGTGGTGTCAACAATAGATTTTACAGTGTCAATCACTGAAAATTGACACATGATGTTAACGATGTGTTTTAAAGCTTCTTCTGAAAAGGTTTTTCCACTTTCGGTTGTTAATTTGAATCGAGTATAAACCAACACATAACCTCGAAAAAGAAATATTTTCATTTCATACCCAAATAACAAATTATTTATATTCTATTGGGACAGTTGGCTTAAGGTGTCAATAACTGTAGTGTTTACCCTACTTAATTAGATGACTCATTAGTTCCGTAAAAGTTCAGGAATATTGAAATCGCCTGATTTAACATCAGTAGTGTCAATATAATTGAAGAGTTCCAAAAATTCGAATATATCATTATATTTCACATAACTTGTTTCAGAAGGAATGTACAGTTAAGTAAATTAAATGAATTGACACATTTGCCGAAATAACTAACCTAACACAAAGAAAGTCACCAGATCGCAAAAAGGGCACTCACTGTCGCAAATTTACGATTTATAGTAATTATTATCTATGGCAAGTAAAACATCACCCCTCGACACCCGCATGATCTATCTTTACTTACTTCCTTACCTATATACCACAAAACTATCCGGAAATAGGTCTGAACTTAATACACCGTCTCTTAACCAGGTTTCGGAAACTATCCAATACATTTTTGAAAAATATTTGAGTTTTGATATTAAGTCCTCAGCAGTTCTGATAATATACCGACAGATCATTATCCAGAGTTATACTCTGCTTTATGGAAGAGTTGAACGGTTTTTGACCATAGAAAATTATGGGAAAAGTGTGAAATATTTGTATGATTATAAGTAATTTATGTATCGAAAATGATATATTTAGATGATAGTTTATGGAAAATTGTTTCAAATTAACTGTGTACGAGCTGAAAATGCAGCGGATTCTAAGACTCAATGTGGGAATAAGGTCACGAAAAATGTGCTCTGTTGCTCAATGCTCATCACATAGTTCTCTGAAATTTCTTCGCATAAACTCCCGTTGAATCCCAAGGCAGTTAAAAAATGGCAGACAATCTTGAAGATTGGCAGACGTATCTAGAATATGTAAGTTTGCAGCAAGCACTTTTCGAAAGATGATTTTTTTATCGTGAGTTCGATAATTTTCTATAATATAGAGGTAATTTGCTATCACATTCACGTTCACCCACATAATCAAAAATATCCGAAGTTGTTATCTCGGCTTTCATAGGCATTATTATTAATTCCGCAATCTTATAAAAAATATTTGATTTACTTGTTATGAAAGACAGAAATAATTTCGACCCCCTATCGGCCCGACATTTTATGAGTTTCAGCGCCATCTCGCGGTACGTTATTTTTCCCTATATGCCTTTTTACTTCGAATTATCCTCCACGTATGGGAAACAAAGGAATACGAACCTTCCGGAATTGATATTGAACTGAGATGGCGAATAAGCGATATTGCGTCCAAGTTGATACCACGGAAAACTTTTCGAAGGCTACCAAATTTTTGGGTTAAATTGTAATGGCTTCTTTTCGTTACACTCTACCTGAGGATCGTTCATTGCGGCTTGTGATTAAAATACTGCCCGGCGGATTGCGCTTATTGTGATAGCCTTCATCCAGATCGTTGATGGATTGAAGTTCACGAAAAGCGGCCACAAAAAAGCCACAAGAAGGATAGGCAATGCTGAAGGAATCAGTAATAGTGTTAAGGTTCTTGAAGAACGGATGACAGCTGTACAGAGGAAGGAAGCCCCTAACCGCAGTGTCAGTACCTCGCGAAATAATACTCCCGAAAGCATTATGAGGACCAGCCCTAACCTATCAAAGTCAACTTCTCGAGACAACCTGACGTAGGTCTTGAGGGACTTTTTATGAATCACCATGAATCATTGTGTTCCTTCGACTGATATCGCTAAGGTACTGGAAGATTTTCTTACCGAAAAGTGGAATCCCGCAACTTTCTGCTCTAAGTGGTTCGTTCATAAACAATTGCTCCGGTATGAAAAAAAAAAAACCTTATTCAATTCTTCCTCCAGCATCCACTACATCTTATAACCGCTCCAACACGCGCCCATCCAATATCGAAGGTAAACAGTCTTGGATCCAATCCGAAACTTATCAACTATAGATTTTTCCATTTCCAGAATATCGAATTTTTCCTGCCTACATTTTCAAATCAAAGCAGTTTTCAAAAATCATCAGACGACTCTTCGAAATTTTGCCGTATGTTTTAAACTCTCTCTATATAACTCCCACAAAGACATACTTGAACCGGATGAAAATATCGTATATTCATATTTCAGGTTGCATGGATGCATTATGAACAATCGGCGATTTTGACAGTCCACAATCATGTTATCACAAGGAATCCAAGAATAAGTGTCACTCATGATAAGCACAGGACGTGGTTTTTACATATCTCCAATGTACAAGAAGAGGATAAAGGACGATACATGTGCCAAATCAACACAGCCAGTGCCAAAACTCGATTTGGTTATCTTTACGTAGTAGGTGAGTGGAAATCTATTGCTCTGTTGATCTTTGAAATGAGATGATTAGGATAATATTTTCAGAAGTTTTTAATTTATACGTACAACTGAAACGGAAGTTGAACACTTCGACTCTATATTCTTTATTTACATCTTCAACACCATCGGTAAGCATTCCTTCCTTAGCTCACTCTCAATTTAAGTTAGTGTTTGAGTGGCTCATTTGAAGTCTTTTTTCTTGTCATTAACTCACGCTACAGTAACTGTTATACCACCATCGATTTGCGGAGGATATCGTGAACCTAAGTGACCAAATTTGAGAAAAAACGGAAAAGGCTGGAAGAATCCAAATTACAATCAGTAAAATCTGAACAATGGCAAAGTGATGAACAAGGAGGATACGTAGGTTGCCTTTTATACAGGGTGTTTCATTGGTAAATGTACATACGTTAACCTGAGTCCAAAAAACCTATATGTGATAGGTCTAATCAACTTCATAGCCGAGATACAGGGTGATTAATCTATTCGCCAATATTTTACATTACTTATATCTTTTGAACCGTCAAAAATAATCAATTGATATTTGGAATGTAGACCACACTTCCATAGATAGATCGGTTTGTATTTTAACTGATCAAAAAATCCAGGTCCGTATCAGAAAAATATGGAACCTCTCGCGAGCAGAGATTCAACACCCTGTATGACGGAGTATTGGAATTTGATTAGAATATTCGGAAAGAGCAGAAAATTTTCGATGGGGATCAGTATATTTCAGTGTCCTACACGACGTTTCACACATCAAAATTTTTGTCGAAAGATTTAATTGGATAGTAAAATTCCACTTACTCCACAATAATGTCGTACATTGACATTGAATTCGAAGAATTGTCTGTTGGATTGATGGAATATTTGTATTTATTTTCATATTCCAATAAATAATTTCAGGAATTCTTCAAAAAAATATGGATTTTGAATAATTTATTCAAAATGATCAAGGGTGAAAAAATAAATGAACAAATGAGTAAACAAGTAAAACATTTGAAAATAATCATAAAAGTTGCGCAAAAGTGCCACCGTTTTGCTCGATGCTCATTTTTGCTCTTTTCAAATTATGTCTTATAGCCTTTTTGATCATTTGTGGATCATTACGAATCTTATTGCAGGCAACTTCAATTCGTTGCAGGAGAATATTCTCACTTCCAATCTCAGACACATACTCTAAAGATTTCAAATATCCCCGAACGGAATAAACGATAGGATTGAGATCTGTTGATCTAGGGTGCCATGCATGCGGTCCAGTATTTGGAACGTTCTGATCCAGAAAGTTCCTAACAAAGGCTCTAAAATGAGCTGGAAATACATTCCTGCAATGTTCGTAACGTCGAGTGGTACAGGCAGATGATTTTGAAGGAAATCCAAATAAATATCATCTGTAAGCCGTCTTGGCAGGATGTGAGGACCAATCAATTGATTATTATAAACTCTACACCATACATTAATTGAAAATTTGTACTGAGATTTCATGTGTCTGACTGCGTGTGGATTTTCTTCAGACCTCCCATGTGAATTCCTCAAATTGTAGACTCCATCCTCCGTAAATATGGCCGCATCAGTAAATAAAATTTTGTTCACAATTCTTTCATTTCGTAAAATCCACCGATTAAAACGAATTCTACGAATTTCATCACCTGGCTCTAATATTTGAATCTTTCGGAGATGAAAGGGGTAGTCATTGTTTTTCTTCAATCTGCGCCATACAGTTACATGCGGCACATTCAGAGCATGGGAAATTGTTCTAGTGCTGTATTCTGGATGTGCCTCTATCATTTCAAAAATTTCTTCTTCATCATCTTGGTGCCTTATTTCTTGGGTACTATTCAATTTTGATGTAGGAAAGCGGCCATTTTCACGAATATAATCAAAGACTTAAGAGTTTTATGATGTGGTAATCTTCTATTAGGGAATCTTGATTGATATTCCCGTACCTCCGTTCTACCAATACTGTCACAAAAACCATACACGAACAACATATCAGCATATTCTCGCTTCGAGAATCTATGAGGCATTATTATAAAAAATTATGAACTATTTTTTCAGAATAATGGATCAGACCACAATACTGTCGAAACCAGTTGTCAAAATTCATTGTCTCAATATTGTTGTAGCCTACCTGAATGAAAACTAGTGGGATTCAACACAAATGAATATGCTGATATGTTGTTCGACTGTTCGTGTATGGTTCCTGTGAAGATGAGCCATATTTCCGAGAGATGAAGTCTTCAATTGGAGGAATTTGCATCGATGGGCTCAATAAAATCCACATGCAGTCTTGTTTACTCATTTGTTAATTTATTTTTTCACCATTGATCATTTTGAATAAAAATCCATATCGATACCTTTTTGCCAAACTATCGTAAGCCTCAACGTAGTACGTTGATATTTTTCTGAAGAATTCCTGATATTATTTATTAGAATATGAAAATAAATACAAATATTCCATCAATCCAACAGACAATTTTTCGAATTCAATCTCAATGTACGACATTATTGTGAAGTGAGTGGAATTTTACTATCGAATCTTTCGACAAAAATTTTGATGGGCCAAACGTCGTGCGGGACACTAAAACCTACTGATCCCTATTGATAATTTTCTGCTCTTTCCGAATATTCTAATCAAATTCCAATATTCCTTCATACAGGGTGTTGAATCTCAGCTTGCGAAAAGTACCATATTTTTCTAATACGGAGCTGGATTTTTTGATCAACTCAAAAATGAATCGATTCACCCATGGAAGTGTGTTTTACGTTCCAAATATCAATTGATTATACTGGATAGTTCAAAAGTTATATGCAATTGAAAATATTGGCGAATACTTAAAACACTCTGTATCACGGCTATGAAGTTGAATAGACCTTTCTCATATAGGCTTTTTGGACTCGTCTAGGCTAGCTCTACCTAAGGTTAACGTATGTACATTTACCAATGAAACACCCTGTATTTTGGGATTAGAGAAGAAAAACGGATACTAATCATCAAAAATCGCTTTATTGTTTTCCAAAATATCCCCCATGAAGATCTATACACTTCTGAATGCGTTAGAACCAATTGTCGAAGCCCGTTTGCCACTCTGATTGAGGTATCTCCAAAACATGCATTCTGAACGCATGAACCGCTTCTGCAGGTGTCGAAAACCGTTGACCTCTCAGTTTATTTTTTCCGTACGGGAATAAAAAGAAGTCATTCGGTGCCAAGTCAGCACTATATGGTGGATGACTAATCAAATCGACGTTTTGAGTGCTCAAAAATGCAGTTTGAGCTGATGTGTGCAAGCTCGAATTGCGTGGTGGAGAGTGATCCGTCTTCGGCGGTTGGTTTTCCTCATTTCTTGGAACCCAACTGACAAACAGGTTGTGTACCACTCATAATTGACTCTTCTGCGTTGTTCTAGTGGTACGGTTGCGACATGTCCAGATTTTCCTAAAAAACAGGTGACCATTTGCTTGGAAGTGCTCCGTGCCGAACAAGTTTTGTGGGCTTTGGCTCATCTTGAAACAACCATACAGTCAACTGCTATTTACTTTCGGGCTGATACGGGTAAATCCACGATATGTCAACTGTCACGATCTCATAGACGTTTTTTGAAATATCGCGATCGTAATACTTTCGACCAATCGACACGAGCCTTTTTTTGAACGATTGGCAAATTTTGTGGGATCAAAGTCAAATTTTCATGCAATATTGAATGTATGCTGGTCCCACTAATGCCTAAGGTTGTCCCAATCTCACGATAGGTCACATGACGATCTTTCAATATCAGATCGCGCACAACATCAATGGTTTCCGGAAGAACAACTGATTTTGGAGACCTTCACGAAATTCTTCTTTGAGCGGGCTACGACCTCAATTGAATTCACCATACCATCGATAAACACTGGACCTTGATGGAGCTTCAGCGCCAAAATTTAATTAAGTTCATCGATGCACTGTTGCTGAGTTAATCCACGTCGAAAGTGTTACAAAAAAAATCAAACGAAAATGTTCACAATTCAATTCCATTATTTGGCATAGATGAATCATTCAAGTTATACAAATAGCGCTCGTATGTCAAAACGTTCTGAGTACGTATAACGAAAAAAAGTCTAACTTTTCGATAGAGTGGTCAGTTTCCAGATTGCAACACTAGGGTTCTCAAATTCCGAAATATAAAAGGCATAAGATCAAACGTAGATATACAAAATTATAAAAAGCACTGTCGGCAAGTCGGGAGCTTTTGAGCGCTGGTCCATCACAAGAATTTTTGAACCAAGGCGAAACTCCAGACCCAAGACAGGTCAATGCTAAGTGACCGGTTTTCGATAATTCGCTAGAAAAACTACGGTATCTATGGTCTAGGTGCTGCAATCTGGAAAAACTTTCGCACGTAGTTTGAATAAATTATTCTTCATCCATGTGCGGAATTTCATTCCAATTCAATCAGTAGTTTCGAAATTATCAGGAAAAAATATTTTGAACGGCCATATTTACGGAACCTCTAGTCCAATTTTGCTGATTGATATACGTGACCGCGACATTTGAGTTCCACACCTATCATGAAAATTTCAAGGTTCCTAGGGCTTTCCGTTCGAATGTTACAATTTTTTATGGTTTCTATGGTTCTGGCCATGCGATCTGGGGAAAATGTAGCTTCAATATATCATTCTTCATCAAAATACGAAATTTTGTCACGATCAAATCCGTAGTTTCGAAATTATCGAGAAAACTAAATTTCAAACGACCATATTTACGGAACTCCTAGTCTTATTTTTCTGCGTGTAGCTCGAAGACTTTATTCTCCATTCGAGTGCAAAATCTCACCTCGATCGAATCAGTAGTTTCGAAGTAATTAGGAGAACAAAATTTTGAACGGCCATATTTACGGAACCCCTGGTCGAATTTTGCCCAATAACGTACTCATCCGCGGCGAGTTTCTAGGTTGTTCCGTTCGAGAATTACGTTTATACGGACGGCCGGACGGACGAACAGACTCGAATTTTTCGATGGATTCCTCATCATTGAGTCTAACCTTATCGATTGGGAACATTTTCGGCTCAAAATTCGAAAAATACAGACATTGTGACGAAATGATATAGCCCTCGTGCAAGTAAAAGAACGAGCGCCCGATAAAATGACCTATGTACAATGTATTTTTAAGAGTGATGGCCAATTCCGTAATCGACCTGAAGTCACTTAGTTAGAGGCCCTTCCAGGTTGAGAAATACTTTAATCTTCTATGTCGTTCCACAATAAATTTGAATGACCCTTTATGTGAGGGCTATTTATGAAGTTAAAACGGTTAGCTACTAGATTTAAGGCCATTCGTATGACATTAAATTGTTAATGAATGATATTTGACTGACTATCTATCTGAATGCATGTACTGAAACAATTTTTCCGAAGAAAAATTGTGCTAGACACAGAGCTGTGCCGAAGCATTGTGCTTGGTATTTGTGAAAGCACTCGAAGCCCTTTTGTGCTCCCAAGCACTGTGCTCCCGAGCACTTTTTAAAAGCAGTGCTTAGTGCTTAGTAATTGAAGCACTTCGGCAAAAGAGCACTTCTGCGGATTACTAAGCACTAAGCCCTTTCCCAATATTGTTGTAACACGAATATATGCGACCGACGCCAACACCTTGATACCTTGAGATCTAGTATTGATATTCAGTCCCGTGGAAATGAATCGATATATTTATGAATACATATTATATATTTTAACCAAAGATATCCGGAGTCCTTGACAATTTTTTTCCAACTCACATAGCTCTCGACATGCTCGAAGTGAGCATCGAATTCGGGACACCCTTTACATCTTTTCTGACCTGTCAATAATCTCACATATTATCATATAACAGCTTAACTAAATAGGTACAATTTTTCTTTCGATTAAAATGACATCACCTCAGCAGTTCTTGAAAAACTGCTTAGGGCTTAGTGCTCGAAATATCGAATTACTTTCAAAAAGTGCTTAGTAATCGCGAGCCTTTTGTAGAAATTGGTGCTTAGTGCTCGCGACTTGGGAGCCCTTTTTTCCAAGTGCTTAGTGCTTAGTGCTCGAAGCACTAATATTCAGTGCTCGGCACAGCTCTGGCTAGACAATATTATGTCGAAGATAATATGATAATCAGGACAAAGAATCAATCCATGAAAACACGCAGAGAACATCAATTTCATAATTCGCAACTCTAGACTGGTTTCGGCTTTTTGAGCCTCGTCAGTACCTAGCGATGATGGATTCATCTATTAGTCCATTAAAGAGTAAGCTAGTCATTCATCTAGTCTAGTATTAACCCCAGATATTTGGCCTCACTCAGCTATTCTATTTTTGTATCATCTATTGATACTCGTGGTTCTTCATCAATTTCTAATCGTCTCTTCTGAAAGAGTATGGCTTTTATTTTTCACCCATTCATCTCACTTTCTCATTTTATGTATCGTTCGTTCTTTGATCGCCCGCTCTACTTATACGAGGGCTCTATCATTTCGTCACGATGTCTGTATTTTTCTAATTTTGAGCCGAAAATGGTCTTAATCGACCAGGTTCGACTCATTGATGTCGAATCCGTCGAAAAATTCAATTATGTCTGTCCGGCCGTCCGTTGAATAATCGACGGTGAGTCATTTCTTGAATGTGATCATGCGCAGTGTCCAATTACACGATGCAGAAAAATGGGTATTTTCATTTCTTTGGAGAAATTGTAAAAAAGTATAGAATCAATTGTAAAAAGTATGGAATCAATTGTAAAAAATTACGAAAAGCACTGCCGTGAAGGCAGGAGCTTTTGAGCGCTCGTACATGCACCTTGTAGGTGGATTCGCGTTTTCCAGTTCAAGAAATCAATTGAAGGAATTTTCGAAAGCTGTCAAAAAAATTCTGAAACTTAGGCGGAACTCCAGACTTCATGTCAGTGCTTCAGCTGAAAAAAATAGTTTGAACGACCATATTCACGGAACCCCTAGTCTTATTTTGCTCATTGATGAACGTGACCGTGAAATTCGCGATCCAAACCCACCCTGAAAATTTCAAGTTCCTAGTCCTTTCCCTTCGGAAGTTATAATTTTCTATGGTTTCTATGATTCTGGTTATGCGATCTGGACAAAATGTTGCTTTAACATATCATTCTCGTTTGAAATACAAAATTTTATCTCGATCGAATCCGTAGTTTCGGAATGATCGAGAAAACAAAATTTCAAACGACCGTATTTACGGAACCCCTAGTCTAATTCTGCTCATTGATAAACGTGAACGCCACATTTCAGATCTACACCTATCCTGAAAATTTCAAGTCCCTAGGCCTTTCCGTTCGAAAGTTATGATTTTCTATGGTTTCTATGGTTCTGGTCATGCGATCTAGAGAAATGTAGCTTGAATATATCATTTTCCATTAGTATACAGAATTTCGTCACGATAGGATCTGTAGTTTGGAAATTATCAAGAAAACTAAATTTCAAACAACCATATTTACGGAACCCCTGGTATAATTCTGCTCATAGATGAAAGTGATCACGACAATCGAGATCCACACCTATGCTGAAAATTTCAAGTCCCTAGGCGTTTCCGTTCAAAAGTTACAATTTTCTATGGTTTCTATGGTTCTGGTGATGCGAGCTGAAAAAAATTTGCATGTAGCTTGAACACCTCATTTTCCATTAGAGTGCAAAATTTCATGTCGATCGAATATGTTGTTTCAAAGTAATCAGGAAAACAAAATTTCGAGCGGCCGTATTTACGGAACCCCTCGGCGAATTTCGCCCAATAACGAACTTAACCGCGGCATTCGAGATTCGAACCTACTCTGTAAATTTTGAGTTTCTAGGACATTCCGTTCAAGAGTTATCGTGTATACGGACGGCCGGACGGACGGACAGACTCGAATTTTTCGACGGATTCGTCATCAGTGAGTCGAACATAGTCGTTTGAGACCATTTTCGGCTCAAAATTCGAAAAATACACACATCGTGACGAAACGATATAGCCCTCGTGTAAGTAGTACGAGCGCTCAAAAATCATTATCAACACAATTTTCAATTAGTTACAGCGAATATTATGCCAACATATTCTTATATCATGGGTCTTTCCTATGTCATCCCCGGCTGGTTGCCGGAAAATTACCAGTAGAAGCACCGGAAGCTATCTTTCTCTTACCGTTAGAATGTCCAATAGAATGACAGTCAAGGATACAAATTTTCGATTCTCAATGAGCAAGGCCCCCTTTATTCTGCCTTCTTTTCAAGAATAGCCTCACTGATATGGAAACGGATGTATGTTTTGTCCCACAGTTCTCTAGTGGACTCATCAGTAGGGTTGATCCAGCAAACTGTTCCCCTAGACACCTAAACAGGGAAAGTGGTACCCTCCTGGTTTTTTTAGTCAGAGGGAATCCTCCAGGACGATCCGATAGATAGAACATTGTGAGACTTCGTGTGAAGCACGACTTCCTCGATCTAAACCTCACCTGCTGTTGAAGATTCCGGGCATTCATTGCCCATTAACTTTTTGACTCTTTTTGTCATGTGATTATTGTGTTATCTATGACTTTCAAAGGAGAGTCTCTTCTTCTTGATATTTGAAATTGAGATGTTCTCTGGGTCTTTTGTGGTATATTTAGCACTTCTTCTGCGGGGTTGTATTCAACTAATCTTTCAGCTCATCATTTGGATGTTGACTTGCTTTTTGAGCGCTCGTACTACTTACACGAGGGCTATATCATTTCGTCACGATGTCTGTATTTTTCGAATTTTGAGCCGAAAATGGTCTCAATCGACTATGTTCGACTCACTGATGACGAATCCGTCGGAAAATTTGAGTCTGTCCGTCCGGCCGTCCGGCCGTCAGCACGATAACTCTCGAACGGATCAACCTAGAGACTTGAAATTTTCAGTGTAGGTTCAGGTCCCGAATGCCTCGGTTAAGTTCGTTAATGGGCCAAATTCCACCAGGGGTTCCGTAAATATGGCCGTTCAGAGTTTTGTTTCCCTGATTACTTGAAAACTACAGATTCGATCGAGATGAAATTTTGCACTCAGATGGAAAATGAGGTGTTTTAGCTAATTGCGAAATTTTGTCCAGATCGCATGACCAGAACCATAGGAACCATAGAAAATTGTAACTTCTGAACGGAAATGCCTAGGGACTTGAAATTTTCAGGATAGGTGTGGATCTCGAATGTCGTGATCACGTTCATCTATGAGCAAAATTATACAAGGGGTTCCGTAAATACGATCGTTTGAAATTTTGTTTTCTCGATAAATTCGAAACTTCGGATTCGATCGAGATGAAATTTTGTATTTTAATCGAGAATGTATTTTAATCGAGAATTTTGTATTTTAATCGAGATATTGAAGCAATATTTTGTCCAGATCGCATGACCAGAACAATAGAAACCATAGAAAATTGTAACTTTTGAACGGAAAGGCCTAGAAACTTGAAATTTTCAGGGTGGGTTTGGATCGCGAATATCGCGGCATCAATAAGCAAAATGAGACTAGGGGTTCCGTAAATATGGCCGTTCAAAATATTTTTTTCCAGATAGTTTCGGAACTACTGATCGGATTGGAATGAAATTATGCATCTAGCTGAGGAATAATGTATTCAAAGTACGTGCAAAATTTTGTCCAGACCGCATCACCAAGACCATAGATACCGTAGAAAATTCTAGCGAATTATCGAAACAAAATTGATCAGCTGAAGCACCGACATGAAATCTGGAGTTTCGCCTAACTTTCAGAATTTTTTTGACAGCTGTCAAAAATTCCTTCAATTGGTTTCTAAAACTGGAAAATGCGAATCTACCTACAAGGTGCATGTACGAGCGCTCAAAAGCTCCTGCCTTCACGGCAGTGCTTTTCTAAATTTTTTATATCTTCTTCTTTTCTTAGGAAATCTGTGAAAGTTTCTCAATCTGAATCTCTGTGGATTTGTTGATTTCTTACGACCCACGCCATATTCATTGCTGCTTTTAGTTTTAGCAGTTGTAACGGTTTTTTAGTGATCCCGTTGTTTCTAGAGCATTTACCCCAGTGAGTACTTTGAAACGATGAATTCGGGGTTACTGAGATGTCAGATGCTACAAATGTACAGCTCGATTGAGAGTGGTAGACATAACGCTGCGCGAAGTTCGTAAACTCGCGTGACCTCGACTTCTGGTCATTTTTGCCGCCTAGTTTCATTCGTTTGGGCTGGTGGTGTAAGATGTTCGGAGTTTGGAACCTGAAAACTCCGAAATGATAACGAAACATATAGTTGAAAAATAGTTACTCCTGCTTCTACTTGTCTGGTGGAAGATAATGTGTCATCTATTTTGACATAAAATTCCTGTTCCTCAGGTGGTTTCTTATTATCTTGCAGGTTTTTGTGGTTTAGCCTGCCATCATCTTGTAGGCAAGTCCTTCGTGCCAAACTCGATCAAGGGCTCTCTCGACATCTAATAGCACTAACCCTGTGGCTTGCTCTTTTTGAAAGCTCTCCGTGACGTATTCAGTGATCCTCAACAGTTGAAGTTCTCTGGAATGTTTTCTTCTGAATCCAAATTGTTCCGATGGTATCAGATTCAGCGCTTCTGGGTTTTCATTGAGTCTTTTTGCAATGACTCTCTCAACTATTTTCGCAAGTACTGGCAGTAGACTTATCGGCCTGTAGTTTTGTGGAAATTTTTTATCTTTTCCTGGCTTGTTGAGCATAATTACTTCTGATGTTCTCCATCTTTTTGGATAGTATTCTGTTTTCATCACTGCGTTTTCTATATGATATAGCGCTGCTATTCTTTTTCTGGGCATTTTCCGTAATATAGAGTTTGTTACTTTGTCTTTCTGTTTCTTGATTTCTTTAATCTCCGTTGGTGTTATGGGGTTTGGGATAGAGGTTTCAATATGATTTCTTCATTTGCTTCTACTTCTTCTCTTGAGTCTTCCTTGTCATCGTCTTCTCTGAAGTTGATTATGGCTTCTCTTCCCATTGCGTCGACCAGTGCTTTGGCTTTTTCAAGCTTTGAGTAGGCCATCCCATTTCGGCTTTCTCGCGTCGTTAGAACTTTTGCATCTTCCATGCTGAGCGGTCTATGGTGTACAGCTGTCTAACCTTTTGGTTCCATCTGTCTGTTGTCAGTTCCCTCAGTGCATTTTCAGCACTGACTGTGTGTATTCAGTTCTTTCTTGTCTTCTTCTCTATGTAAAGTTCTGTAGTTTTATTCCTGAGCTTTCTATTTTTCTTTATAAGCACTTTTATTGTTTTTGAGGTTTCACCATGTGGATGCTTCGGGACTGTCCTTTCGCTCCTTGTGATACTTTCCTCGTAGGCTTCTTTTATTCGGATTTTTAATTTTTCGACATCATCTTCTTGATCTCCAGTAGTTTTTATCTCTAGAATTTCAGTTATTTTCTCCTTGAGTATTTCACCGTACTTTCGCCAGTCAGTGAAGTCTTCCGTTTGAAGTTCTCCTATTATCGGCCGCGTTCCAGTCTGAGTTCTATTGGATTGTGGCCTGATGTGTCCTCTTCTATAGTATCAAGTGTGGAATCTTGGGTAATATCTTGCATTCTGACGATATCTAATACGTCTGGTGGGCTATTACTTCTGGGCAGGAAAGTCGAAATATCAGATTTTAATACTATTGCATTTAGTTGCTTCTATTTGCCCATTATTAAGTACATCGTAAAAATAGTGGTTTTTGACTATTGAGGCTACGTCGCCTACTGTACAAATTATGTATATTTCATGATTAGGAAATGAAATTCTTTTTCTTGTAGATCATCTCTCCTTTCGAATAGTTATAATATCCGGTTGTTTCTCTATTTCAGATGTACAGGCTCGTAAACCGTTTTTGTTCCATGAGACTATTAAGTTGTTGAGCGCTCGTTTTACTCACACGAGGGCTATATCATTTCGTGAAGATGTCTGTATTCTCGAATTTTGAGCCAAAAAAAGTCTCAATCGACAGATTTCGACTCATTGATGACGAATCCATCGGAAAATTCTTGTCTGTTCGTCCGTCCGTAAGCACGATAACAAATGCCGCGGTTGAGTTCGTTAATATGCAGAATTCCCAATATGGCCGTTCGAAATTTTGTTTTCCTAATTTTTTCGAAACTAAATATTGGATCGAGATGAAATTGCACTCGGATGGAGAACAACGTGTTCAAGCCACATGCATAATTTTGCCCAGATCGCTTGAAAATAACCATAGAATATTATAACTTTCGAACGAAAAGGCCTAGGTATTCGAAATTACCAGGATAGGTGTGGATCTCGAATGTCGCAGTCACGTTCATCAATGAGCAAATTTAGACTAGGGGTTCCGTAAATATGGTTGTTTGAAATTTAGTTTCCTCGATAATTTCAAAACTACGGATTCAATCGTGACGAAATTTTGTATTTTAATGGAGAAAGATATATGCAAGCTATAGTTTGTCCAGATAGCAAGTCCAGAACCATGGGAAATTATAACTTTCGAACAGAAGCCTACGGACTTGGATTCAGAGTAGGTTGGGATCGTGAATGTTGCGTTCACTTTCATCAATTAGCAGAATTAGACAGGGGGTTCCGTAAATATGGCCGTTCAAAATATTCTTTTCCTGATTTCGAAACTACTGATTGAATTTGACTATTTTGCACATAATGTACTCAAACTACGTGCGAAATTTTGTCCAGATCGCATTACCAAGACCATAGATACCGAAGAAAATTCTAGCGAATTATCGAAAAAAAAAATTGGTCATCTAAAACACTGACGTGAAGTCTGGTGATAGCTGTTAAAAATTTCTTCAATTGGTTTCTCAAACTTGAAAATACGAATCTACCCACAAAGTGGATGAACGAAATCTCAACAGCTCCTGACTTTTCATAATTTTTTTTTATTTACGTTAGACACTAGCTCCATTGGGTTTAGTGAGTTTACGGAACTTTTTGTCCATGTCTATTTCCAGGAATCCTTAGTGGTTTTGGGTCCTTTTTGTTGGTCTACGACTGCAAATGATGGATTCGTTGGTATCTGGGATACATGAATTGTTTTGTTGCCTTGCTTATTAGTTTATCTAGTATAATTTTTCAATTTTCATTCCTGAATTCGATAATTTCAGATAAACAGCCGTATATTATTCTTCAAGTAGTATTTCTTTCGTTGTTTTCTCCGGTTAGTGTACAGTCTTTACTATTGTGCGCTCCAGAGCATTCAACCACCTACATGGGAATGTGCATTCACTTTGCGAATGACCATAGCACTGACATATATAGCATTCGCCAGGGCCAATGCTTCTAATCTTCGGCTCCACCACACAGTTTATGCCGTAGAGCTATTTAACTTCGAATGCCTTCTTATTTTTGGTTTCAACCAAAAATAAGGGAATCGGTATATTAACATCTGCGTCTAATTGCAATTATCGTACCAGCGCGTAGATTTTCTTATCCTCTTCTCTTTGGAGGTTGTAAAATTTTTTTCCCATTTGAATCGAGGAATTTTGTCATATTCCTGTGGTCGTGGGGGGATTGAGGTACAACACGAATGCCGTTTCTCACTGTTGTCGCTCTCTGGTACCTAATGACTTTCACATGCATATCTCTTGGGATTTGTGCCCATTTGGCAGTGCCTTTCAAGATCACTGGTGGGATCTTTTCTTTCATCTGCTCGGTTGAAGCAGAAGCATCATTTTCTTCCGCGGGGGCAGAAGTAGCTTCTACTGGGCGCTTTTCTTTTTGTAGCGCTGCAGTATACGACATATTCGTAGGTGGCCCTCCTGTCCGTCAACACTCTCATTTTATTCCTGACTAGTTTGATCTCTTCCTTCTGCACTTTTATATTCCGATATTTCACGAATTCTTCATTAACTTCTCCTTCTACTTCTATATCCATATCGGAGTTTTCTTTTCCGACGAAATATCTGCGTCGGATTCTCTGTCCTGATTTGCAGAGTCGTTTTCTGTCATTTTGTCAGAATGACTCAACAAACCCCACTCAAACACCTATTTCACTCAATTCACTTCTGTCTTTTCAATGTGGAATAATCTGTTGAACCATCGACTCGACTCAGTAATATATTCGATTCTTATCACTTCTAGACGAGGCTGTCTGAAACGCATTAAGAAACGATTAGTTTCCACAACGGGCCAATATTAATGGACGATGAGTCTTCTATAACGGAGCGTAACACAGGTTCAATCTACCCTGTCGATGTCCTCGAGGGGTCAAAATGGCTTATGAGCTATGAATGGGTACTCTCCTTTTTTTTTTAGTGGGGGAATCCTCAGGGAGGAACTATATCTGATAGATACAACAGTGTGAAGCACGACCTACTCTAACTGAACCTAACCTGATGTATTAGATTCCGGACATTTATTGCCTATTAACCTTTTGACTCTTCTTTTTTGTATCACTTTCACGACCTTTGTCGTGTGATTATTGTGATCCTATAAATTTCATAGGAGTCTCTTCTTCTTAATATTTGAAATTGAGTTTGATAGATTTCTGTTTCTACGTAGTTGAACTATGGGTCTTTTGTGATAGGTGGGTATCCTAAGCACATCCTCTGCGGGGTTGTAGTCAACTAGTCTTCTTAGCTTATCATTTGGGTATTGACTTGCTTTTTCAAATATCTTCTAGACCTTCTTCTTTGGGAAATCTTTGACAGTTTTCCATTTTAAGTCTCTATGTATTTGCTGGTTTCTTACGAACATTGCTGCTCTCAGCAGCTTATTTTCTGTTGCTTGAATCTTCTACATAATATGGATATTGGCTGCATGGCCCCAAGTCGTCTAACCATATGTTAGGTGAGATCTTGCAATTGACTTGATCATATTTTCACATAAAAATTCCTGTTCCACAGGTAGTTTCTTATTATCTTGCATATTTTGGTAGTGAAACCTGCCATCATCATCTTGTAGGCAAATCCTTCGTACCAAACTCGGTCGAAGGCTCTCTCAACATCTAATAGGATTAATCGTGTGGCTTGTTCATTTTGAAATCCTTCAACACATATTCAGTGATCCTTAACAGTTGGATTTCTGTGGAATGATTTCTCCTGAATACAAATTTTTCCGATGATATCAGATTCAGCGCTTCTGTTTCTTCATTCAGTCTTTTTGCAATGACTCCCCCATCTTTCTATCCAAGTGCTGATAGTAGACTTTCTATCTTTTCCTGGCTTATTGAACACAGTTACTTCTGATGTTTTCCATCTTTTTGGATAGTATTATGTTCTCATCACTGCGTTTGCTATATTGGTTAGCGCTGCTATTCCTTCTGGGCATTTTCCGTAACATGCAGTTTGTTACTTTGTTATTCCCTGTATTCCTGTTTTTCAATATTTCGATGATTTATTTAATCTCCGTTGGTGTTGTTGAGTTTGGAATGATATCGCCTTCCGGAGGTTCCAAAATCAATTCTTCATTCCCTTCCAAGTCTTCATTGTCATCGGTTTCTCTGCAGTTGAATCTGGATTCTCTTTCTATTGCGTCGACCAGTGCTTCAGCTTTTTCAAGCTTTGAGTAGGCCATCCCATTCGCTCCGTGTAGGGAGTGATTTCGGCTTTCTCGCGTCGTAAGCACTTTTGCATCTGGTGTGCTGAGTGGTGTATGGTGTTCAGCTCTCTAACCCTCTGTTGTGCATTTTTCAGCCCTTGACTGTGTTTATTCAGCTCTTTCTTGTCTTGTTCTCTTTGTGAAGTTATGTATTGTTTCCTAAGTTTTATAATCCTCTTCAAGGTTTCACCATGTGAATGCTTCGGGGCTGGCCTATTGCTCCTTGTGGTACTTTCCTCGTAGGCTTCTTTTATTCGGGTTTTTAATTTTTCAACTTCATCTACTAGATCTTCAGTTCTTATCTGTGGAATCTCGGTCATTTTTTCTGGGGTATCTCACTGTACTTTTGCCAGTCTGTGGAGTATTCCGTTTGAAGTTCTTCTGTTATAGGGCCGCGTCCCAGTCTTAGTTCTTTTGGGTTGTGGTCTGATGTTTCCTCCCTAGTATCCATAGTGAAATCTTGGAAAATATCTTTCATTATGACGATATCTAATACGTCTGATGAGCTAATACTTTTGGGCAGGAAGGTCGGAATATCAGGTCCTAATACTATGGCATTTAGTTTTTCGGCGTACTTCTCAAGCTTCTTTCCATTTTGGTTTTCAGTTCTGCTGTTTCATTCACTCGATTTGCAGTTCATGTCGCCAATAATGATGATCGGGTAGTTTCCTTCAAGCATCTTCTTCAGATCTTCTTCTATCAAATCATTTTAGGTGGTTTGTAGGCTGACGTAGTTTTCATTTGTCCTCAATTTGTATTAACTCCAATCGAGACGGCTTGTATTTGCCCATTTTTCAGTTCATTCGTCAAAATAGTGGTCGATGTTCCTCTTGCCTATTAGGGCTCCTCCTGTACAATTTCTATCATTTCTGTATATTTCATGGTTGGGAATGAAATTCTATTTCTTGTAGGTAGTCTCGTCCCTTGAATGGCTATAATATCCGGTTGTTTTCCGGATATTATTCCTTCTATTTCAGATCAACGGGTTCGTACTTCTTACACGAGATAATTATAGCTTTGTTATGAAAAGTCCTAGGGAATTGAAATTTTTTGGGTAGGTTAAGATCTCGAATATCGCGGTCACGTTCATCAATGAGCGAAATTACACTGAGGGGTTCCTTCAGTAAGGTCTCTCGAAATTCAGTATTCTTGATAATTTCAAAACTACGGATTCGATCGTGATGAAGTTCTGTATTTCAACGAAGAATGATATATTCAAGCATTCGGCGAAATAATCTCTTCTGATGAGTTCCAGCACCTTTCAAAATGCCTCACATTAAAAAACACTTTTTATAAAATTTATAAAATTTCGAATTTATTTGACCTTTCCGTGCCGAAATGTCACAACCTGAACGACCATGGATTGCCCCCCCTCCCTTATTTCTGATCCTGGCCTTGACTCTGTAACCGCTACCCATCAACTACAGTTGATAAACTGTAGCCTCATTTAGAGGATGAAAAATCGTCCTTCTGTTCGTTAGCAATATAAAACATTCTACAGACAGGACTTTGTTGGCAGAATTCTGAAAAGCATTGATTGAACAATATGGTCTCTTGGCTGATTATGTTTCCTTTCGAACAATACGTTTACAAAATTCAATGTTCCAAATTCTGTTCATATCCATTCCTACTTGAATACTTCAATATTCATGTTGTTATTCCATAATATATATAATATAACATCAAATATGTAAGACAGTGTTCTCGAGTATGAATATGTTTTATTAACTTTCGAATTTGGAAGTTGCTATTTCGTCGGTGGCCTAATTTGAAACGTGCGGAGCATAAATAGAAGCAGACTGTAGGTTCCCATACTGTTTGAAATTGATGAAGCTGTTTCTGATTTCTTCTTGTGAATTGTAGCGGACTGTATACTGGTAATTTCTGATATTGAGGTGAAATTGTATTTACGCAGTGGAAGTTCTTTCGAATCTTTAAGGGTTTAATCGCTGTCTTAATAATATGAATAATTTGAAATGGAATGCATGAAAGATGATACCACATGTTGCCAAACGGACTACAAACTAACAAACTCGAGAAAAATCCCAATGAAGCCCCTCCTTTGAAGGGCTCCTTTAAAAATTTAAGAAAATAATATGAATACAAATGAATTGAAACAAACATTGATCGAGAGTGAGTACACTAACAATGTATAATAATTCACATCAATTGTCAATAAGGCCCTGTAAAGGGCACACATGTCGCACAGATCTTATCACAATACCATTCGAAGTACAAAGTTCTGCTATTCGGGATACACCATCTTTATCTTCGAACAATCGTGCTACTCGTCCAGTAGGCCATTTGCAGGGAGGTTGTTGGTCATTTTTAATGGGGACCAATGTACCAATCTCCAATCGCATTGTTTCTGTTTTCTACATATTTAAATTGCTGGTGCAATTTTTTGAATAGGTACTGCTGCCAGAATTGCTGATACATCTGTTGAACGTGCTATAATCTTGAAAGTCGATAGGTCTTTGCATCTGTCCATTCATAGTCGGGAATAGAGGTAATTATGCGGCCTAAAAGGAATTGGGAATGGGAAAGAGGTGTGAGCTCATTTGGGTCATTCGACATTGCAAATAATGGACGCGAATTCAATATACCTTCTATCTGTATTACCAATTGTTGAACACTTAAAAATTAACATTATTTTTCAAATGTGTTCTTTTCAAATGAATTTTGGTGCTTTTTACTGCACTTTCTCCTCGACTTTCTCATAGTCCACCGTGATTAGGTGTATATGGTGGAATTAATTTCAATTTTATGTTCAAAGAAGGGGTTGAATTAACGATATTCTCTAGTGCTTTCAATTGCCTGAATCGCGCAACTCTTTACTGGCTCCAACAAAAGTGCTACCGTTATCGGAATAAATAACAGAAAGAATACCACGCCTTGAAGTGAATCTTCTCAAACGTGCTAAGAAAATCTCTGTTGTTGAATCAGTTGTACTTCGTACAAAAACATACAAAAATGGGAATAGAATTGCCTTATTGAAAATAATGGAGATTGAGGACCTGGATGCAAAAAAAGCAAAAAGTTCAAAATGCAATTTTGTGTAATGATAATTCGAACACAATAGATTAGAAGGTTTTACATGAAAAGATAAATGAGTTGCTTTTAGTCTACCTCCAACCCTTAGAACACAATTTCCATCTAGAAATGGAGTCAATGTTGACAACCGATTTATTTATTCCAAAAATTCTCAACAAATGAAAATAACAGAGTTTAGAGGTCCTTTTCTCGTTTTGGCGCAAAATAATTGAATATTACAATTTTCGAGAGCATCTACACTCAGAGCATAGATGGAACTTGCGTATGCACCCTTCGAAGCATCGCAAAAACAATGAAAATAAATTAATTTGTGATTGATGGAAATTACACTCCTTCGAATAGATAGAGTATTCAAAGTTTCCAGGCTGTCTTGAAATTTTATCGGGAACTTCGGAATCCCAGGAAATATGTAGTGACCATAGTCTGAATAAGTATTCTACTGAGAATTGTAACTGGACTAATCAATCCTCAAGGACCATAGATTTGTGCAGTAACTGATAAAATATATCTTTTAGACAAAAGTGATGGAATCAAAAGATAATTTTAAAAGTAAGTGAATATGTTTTACAACTTCTTTGGTCTCCTTAATCAAGCAGAGCATTTGAAATTTGTATTTCTTCAGATTGTAAAATTATATCTGAGTAATTTGAGACCCATTTCCTAAGCGGAAAATCGGCAGAATCAAGGTTGCTTTAATTCTTCCATATCGTCACATCCGGTAAGCAGATCATCGACAAAAAAATCATCTAACATGATGAGCAATTGGATATTTAGTTATATTCAGTTCAGCCAAGTATTTCAGACATTTAATTGCTAAGTATGGAGCTGACCTAGTAACATAAGTAACTGTATTCAACTGCAAAATTGAAAATTCATCGTTATTATTTTCTCTCCAAATGATTTGTTGTGAAGATCGGTCCTATACAGTTGACAAATATCGGCAGATAAACTACTGAAAAATTCTAAATTTCATCGAAATAACTCTTATCTCACTTAGCACTTTTCGTCTAACATATTGTAAGTCGTTGAGAGACCATCCATAAGAGCTTTCAGAACTACCACCGAAAACTGTCCTTAATTTGGTAGTGATACTTTCGGCTTTCAAAATGCCATGATGGGAGATAATACTGTATAGAATCTGAAGGATAAGTTACTTCACTCATGTGACCTAATCGTATACAGGGTGTCTACTTTTAAAAGAGCCAAACTTCAGGGGGAGATCATACATGAGATTTTCAACAAAAAATGTCACATAACTCATGGTCGAAATGTTGACTGTTATTCTTCGATTTGACATTTCTTGATTTCACGAAATCTTTCAAGTTTTTACATAAAAATCAATTATACTTCAGTTATACTTGTAGCCTCATCAAAGTTGCTATTGCGCACCAGGAAGAGAGATGGAGATGGCTCGGAGTGACGTTGTCCGATGTAATTTTCGAGACCGGTATATCCGCGTTCGCGTGGTTCACGCAATAATGTGTGTTTATCAATTAATAATAAGGCCTTTATTTGAAACACAAATCCCAAGGAGAAGTTCACCCAGAGGTGTTCTACCACTTAACCCTTGTTACAAAAAAAATAAATAAATCGTCTGCTAATAAGTGAAGAAAAAAAAAAGTACAATCACATAACAGAGCATAAAGAGAGAAAATACATTATTTAACATTAATCTTCGGAGACAATCAGAGAATGAATCTAGCGGGAACTGTGAAGGAAATCCTTGATCTTTTTGAGAGCTCGTACTATTATACTTACACGAGGGCTATCATTTCGTCACGATGTCTGTATTTTTCGAATTTTGAGCCGAAAATGGTCTCAAACGACTTATTCGACTCACTGATGACGAATTCATCGGAAAATTCGAGTGTGTCCGTCCGTCCGGCCGTATACACGATAACTCTCGAACGGAATGTCCTAGCAACTTGAAATTTTCAGAGTAGGTTCGAATCTCGAATGCCGCGGTTGAGTTCGTTATTGCGCAAAATTCGCTGAGGGGTTCCGTAAATATGGCCGCTCGAAATTTTGTTTTCCTGATTACTTTGAAACTACAGATTCGATCTGAAATGAAATTTTGTACTTTAATGGAACATGAGGTGTTCAAGCTACATGCAAAATTTTGTTCAGCTCGCAACACGAGAACCATAGAAACCATAGAAAATTGTAACTTTTGAACGGAAACGCCTAGGGACTTGAAATTTTCAGCATAGGTGTGGATCTTGATTGTCGTGATCACTTTCATCTATGAGCAAAATTATACTAGGGGTTCCGTAAATATGGTCGTGTGAAATTTAGTTTTCTTGATAATTTCCAAACTACAGATTCGATCGTTACGAAATTTTGTATACTAATGGAGAATGGTATATTCAAGCTACATTTCTCTAGATCGCATGACCAGAACCATAGAAACCATAGAAAATCATAACTTTCGAACGAAAAGGCCTAGGGACTTGAAATTTTCAAGATAGGTATAGATCTGAACTTTGGCGTTCACGTTCATCAATGAGCAGAATTATACTAGGGGTTCCGTAAATACGGTCGTTTGAAATTTTATTTTCTCGATAATTTCGAAACTACGGATTCGATCGAGATAAAATTATGTTTTTTGAACGAGAATGATAAATTGAAGCAACATTTTGTCCAGATCGCATGACCAGAACCATATAAACCATAGAAAATTATAACTTCCGAAGGGAAAGGCCTAGGAACTTGAAATTTTCAGGGTGGGTTCGGATCGCGAATTTCACGGTCACGTTCATCAATGAGCAAAATTAGACTAGGGGTTCCGTAAATATGGCCGTTCAAAATATTCTGTTCCTGATAATTTCGAAACTTCCGATTTGATTGGAATAAAATATTGCACCTAGATGAGGAATAATGTATTCAAACTACGTGCGAAATTTTGTTCAGATCGCATCACCATGACCATAGATACCGTAGAAAATTCTAGCGAATTATCGGAAAAAAATTGGTCAGCTGAAGCACAGACAAAGTCTGGAGGTTCGTCTAAGTTTGAGAATTTTTTTGACATCTGTCGAAAATTCCTTCAATTGATTCCTAAAACTGGAAAATGCGAATCTACCTACAAGATGGATGTACGAGCGCTTAAAAGCTCCTGACTTCACGGCAGTGCTTTTCGTAATTTTTTTTGAATACTTCATTTCTCAGCTGTTTGAATTCATCAGGAACAACATTGTACAATCTATAGATATTATATCTAAAACTTCTCTTGAAGGTTGATGTTCTGTGGTGAGGATATGACAATAAATTTCTATACCTATAAAATCGTTGTGAACCATTGTCGAGTGAAGAAGCATGAAATTGTGCTCCCATATAATTTGAATCTTTTTGGTTAATCCTCTTGTGACCTGTGCTGGCTTGGGGTGGGAAATTGGCGAGGTAGCTTTGCTCCGTTTTGGTTGAGAATTTATTTCCTGTTTTGACCAAATAATTGTTATCTTGTGTTGTTTGTTATCATTTTTTGTCGATCTTTCATTCATTCGGTGAATACGCTGTAACATAACTGGTGCCGTAACTGGCGATCTTGCTAGCGCGAGGCGTTGATTCTGTCATCCGAGTGTACTGTAACAATATAATTGAGCTACCCAATAAGACATATACCCTCTCAAATAATCCTTTTCCGAGGCCCTCCTGATCTGTGCAAGGCTTTCTTATAGGCCCAAGAAAGTGAAGAGTGTTTTTCTTTGTTGTTTTTCCTTATAAATTTGTTACTACACGTTCTAACCCGGTCGATTGCGCGAATTATGGAGGATATTTTGGAGAAAATTTTCGAAGAGTTGAAGTCTAATAAGAGGGAATTAGATAATATCAAGACTGATCTGAAGAACAGTATCAAGGCTAGTGAATGTAACATTTTGTTGAAGATAGAGGAACTGAAACATAAAGTAGATCAATTGGAATCGGAGAACGAGATACTGAGGGGGGAAAACGAATTACTAGATAGAAAATCCAGGAAGAACAATATTCTGATTTTTGGCCTTGATGTTCAAACAACTAATCTTACTGTAGATTATATATGTAATAAGATACATGAACTGGTTGATGTTGGAGTACAGAGGGCGGATATTAGCGACTTGTACCGCTTGGGGAAAGACAGTGGCGGTCCAGTAAAGATCGAATTCGTATCTTATTTGAAAAAGAGAGAAGTTATACTCAACTGCAAGAAATTAAAGGGAACTGGGGTGTCCATCTCGCAGGACCTAACCCAGTGTCAGAGAGAAGAATATAAGACTTTAAGGGAACATCTTGCGCGAGAACGAAAAGAGGGCAATAATTGTTACATTCGTGGTAATAGGCTTATATACAACAATCGCGAATATTCGACTGTCGATCTGCACAACGGTGAATTAAGGAGAGGTCGTAAACCGAACAGTCTTCCGTCAACGCCAACTCAGGAAATTCCACCGCGGAATAAGGTATCAGTGGGAGAAGATCCTTCAGATATTTCCATACCTTTGGCTCAACCCATCCCGCCTGAGCTCGTGGTGAAAACACCAAAATTTATTTTTGTTCGAGATAGCGACGGCTCAGATAATCCGGGTGATACAGGAAAGCCGTTGAAGTCGAACAGGGTCGCTAACTACCAGAAGGTTACAAGGTCCAAGACATACCCTCGAAAGGATAATAACAGTTAATGGTGTGAAAACTCGTCCATATAGAATACATATATTTTTTATATTGCTTGGTTTTGGCCTTGGGTAGGGGATTTGTATTCTTTCGTTTTTTCTGTATTCTTTTTTGGAGGTGATATTTGTTTTTTTTTTTTTTTTTTTTTTCTTTGTGCGTATCGCTAACACCTGTATGACGTAATGGATCAATTTATACGAGATGTAGAACATACCCCTTTTGATACCAAACAAGCAGACTCCGTAACCGAAGTTAATGATCTACTGGGAACCATAACTGAGAAGAACAAATTCAAAATTTTCCACCAAAATATACGGAGCGTTTCGAAAAATTTCGACGAATTAAGGTTGCACCTACATCAGTTGTCTTTCGAATATGACTGCATAGTGTTGACAGAAACTTTCAGCAACTTTAGTCCGGATTTGTACGGGTTGCCTGGGTACATCTTTTTATACAATGAAGGAGATGTTAATAAGAACGATGGGGTCATAATCTACCTAAAAAATCATATAATGTCTGAAAGCGAATTTGTGAAAATTGGACCAGTGAATGCATTGCAAGTCGTGATGAAAACGGATACAGTAAAGGAGTCAATGATAACGGCTATTTACCGACCTCCTTCTACTGATGGGAGTGCATTCACGAAAGGCTTGCACTCATATCTTGAGCAAACAACCCGCAAATCCCTGGAGAACCATTTACTGGTGGGCGATATCAACTTGAATATTCTAGATGAAAATGAGATTGTTTCTGAATATCTGGACACTTTAAGTGAATTTGGCTTTTTTTCTCTCATAAATAAACCTACAAGAGTACAAAATGAATCATCCGCCTGTATTGATCATATTTTTCTTCAGGCTAGATTCAAACAATCCCATGCAGAGTATCATTCGATCATCCTTGATTCACACATAACTGATCATAGAGCCACTATTGCAAGTCTACCTTTGAAAGATTACACAGATGGTGATCCCTTCGAGCGGAGAATAGTAAAAAATATTAATTATGAGAATTTAAAACGGTCTCTTAGGGAATATGATTGGTCTAAGTATTATCGAAATACAGATGTGAATAATAAAACAGAACATCTTATTCACATCATAAAACAGAAAATCTCCGATAATACTGTGGAGAGAAGACTATCGAGAGGCCAAATTAAACGTAAGGAGTGGATAACTGAAGGTTTGCTCAGATCTGTGAATAAAAGAAAAAAATTACTACAACAACATAAGGATGACCCGAATAATGAGTTGAAAAAACGCACTTTCGTTCAATATAGAAACTTGTTGAACAGAATAATAAAAACGGCAAAGAGAGAATATTATTCAGGTCTAATAGAGTCAAATAGGGACAACACAAAGCAACTATGGAATGTCATGAAACATTTTGAAGAACCGAGAAGGAGACAGCAAATACCGAATATGAAAGCCACTGATGGACAGCAGATAGCTGATGATATTTCGAAGGCCAACGCGTTCAACGATTTTTTCGTTAACGTGGGAGATACACTTGCATCCAGAATCATCAGACCATCCACTTCACCACCGAGGAAAAATCCGCTCACGAACTCATTCGGCCTATTTGATGTTACTGAAGACGAAACAATGACTATAATAAGAACATTAAAATCGAACAAAACACCTGGTATAGATCAGATAGAAAGTTCAACATTGAAGGCTGTTGCTGAAGAGCTTGCAAGTCCAATAACACATCTCATCAACTGCATATTTCGTACTGGGCAGTTTCCCCAAGCACTGAAGAAAACCATTGTTATTCCTATATATAAGAAAGGTGATAAAGATGACATGGGTAACTACAGACCGATCTCTGTCATAAGCTCGATTGCAAAAATTGTAGAGAAGGCAATAAAGACCAAGCTGACCAACTATTTGAGCAAGTTTAATATTCTATCGGAAAGGCAGTTCGGATTCCGGGATGGTTTATCAACCAACGACGCAATGACCATCCTACTGGAGAAAATCTATGGATCGATCGACAAGGCGGAGCCTACATTGTGTGTGTTTCTCGATTTAGCAAAAGCTTTCGATACAGTAAGTCACTCAAACCTGGTGGAACTGTTGGAGGAGGTTGGAATACGCGGTAATGAGCAAGCTTTGCTAAGAGAATATCTCAGGGATCGCCCGCAAGTGGTACGAATTGGCAAAACAACGAGTGAAGAAAGAACACTCAAATTTGGTGTACCCCAAGGAACCGTTTTGGGGCCAATATTATTCTCAATATATATAAACGGTTTATTGAAATTAGATACCTCAGGTACTATAATAAGTTTTGCTGATGATACTGTAATTGTATATGCTGCGGATACTTGGGAAAATCTGAAAACAAAGGCAGAAGTAGACCTCGTTAATATACTCACCTGGTTTCAACACAGATTACTGACAGTTAATTCAGCGAAAACTTTTTTTGTTCCATTCACCAGCTATAAACAGAATCTGCCTGAATATAAAAAACTTGAAATAAGAAATAATGATAATACTGTTGAAATACAGTCGAAGGGTTTTCACAGGTATCTTGGTATCACAATAGACACGCATTTAAGATGGAACATCCACGTCGATAACGTAACTAAAACACTGAGACCATTGTTGTGCAAATTTCGACATTTAAGAAATATATTAGACATGAAATATTTGAAGATCCTGTATTTTGCCTTTGTGGAGTCGAGACTACAGTATGGGGTGCATAGTTGGGGTGCAGCATTACCAGTCCATCTGAGAAAACTGGAGGTCGTTCAGAAGAAAATGTTGAAAATTATGTACAGAAGGAAACAAACATATCCATCAGATGTTTTGTTCAGTGAAACACAGGTCTTAGATATAAGGCAACTGTACATGTACAATGCACTTGTATTTCTGTACAAGAATAAAACATTAATGAGAAGGGTGGATCATCGATATAAGACGAGAACCGCTACGAACCTATTCTTACACATTCAGGCTGTAAAAAAGTCTATTGGACAGCGTTCTCCATTGTACCAGACGAGGAAGATGTATAACTCTTTACCGGAGGTTCTCAAGGAGGAAATATTGAGGGTGAATTCTGTAGGGTTGATGAAGATCAAGTTAAAAGCCTACATCAGATCTATTAACCGTAGGATTGTTCATCGTTTGGTCGTACCTTCACTTATGTGATAGTGTGGGTCTGAGTGGTTGTGTCGCGGGGTTTTATCGAGTAAATGATTTACGGTTTTTTTATTTTCCTTGTGTTTTTTTTTTTTTTTTTTTTTTTTCTTTTTGTGATTTGTATATCGGTATCTAGAATAGGGGGAGGCACCATTTCTTGAACATGTGGAAGGTTGACAACTGACCCCATGCACAACCTTAGGGTTTCTATGGGGGTTATTGTTTGTTCTCCATATGTAACAGTTGAAAACTGTAATTGTATTTAATATATATTATGTATCGTATGGTGAATAAATTTATTATTATTATTATTATTATTATTACCTTAGGTTGGCGTTATGGACATCAGATCTATACCTCAGCTTGTTGAAAAGATAAGGTGGACTTTTTTCGAAAATTATATTATGGAAAGTGCAGAGGGCATGATATTCGAAGCGCGACCTCATTGGGAGCGACTCAACTCTTTCAATTTGTGCGATACATGGTCAAATTTCCTAATCCCGAAAATAAATCTAGTACAGTTGTTTTGAACACGTTCGATCCAACGTGTCCTGATCCAAGCAAAAACTATAAAAAGAAGAGCAATAATTGAATTTCGACAATACCAAAGCCTCACACAACAGCCTCTTCGTGATGATAGGCAAATAGGATCTATGGAGAAACAACATTCTCAAAGACCCATAAGCTTTACCAATCGTGCTTTCTACATGCTCTCGAAATCTCATCGAATCATCTAAAATCAGTCCCAATTCAATTTGAGAATTCTATTTACCACTCTCCTAATTCAACCTAACCCTACCCAAATATTGATTCATTTCAAGAATTATTTTCAACCCTGTCCTTACTTGTGCTAACCTAACCAAATTATAATTCATTCGAAGAATTATTGTCAACACCGTCATAACTTGAGCTAACTTAACTCAACCTAAATATTAATTTTAAGAATCGTTTCAACACTGTCCTAACTAATGCTAACCAAACCTAAATATTAATTCATTTCAAGAATTGTTTCAACACTGTCCTAACATTAGCTAACCTAAATATTACTTCATTTCAATAATTCCTTTTCACACTGTCCTACTTAAAGCTGACATACACTAACCTAAATATTGATAAATTTCAAGAATTGCTTCAACACTCTTCTCACTCAACCAAGCCCAACCAAACCTAACCTTAATATTGATTCATTTCAAGAATCGCTCAACACTATTCTAACTTGAGTTTACCTGACCTAACCTGAATATTAATTCATTTCACTACGGTCCCAACTTAAGCTGATCAAACCTTACCACAATATGAATAATCTTACCTATATTTTAATTGATTTTGAGAATTATATTTGTCACGGTCCCAACTTAGGCTGATTTAACCTTACCACAATATGAATAATCCAATTTATATTTCAATCCATTCTGAGAATTATATTTGAACCAGTCTCAACTTAGGCTGATCTAACCTTAGCTTAATATGAATAATCAAACCTTTATGTTTATTCATTAAGAGCAACCTCTCCTCCTGAGTTCGCGATGTACATTCTCCAACACACAGATTGATGTTTGTCCCATAAAGAATGTTTCCATATTAAAATCCTCCATATCAAAATGTGGGATAAAGAAGAAAAAGGTGAATCAAATTAGAAAATGAAATTTACTCAATAACCATTCTCGAACCGAATACATATGTGTAAAATTAAATCGAGGACAAACATTTTTTATCTAGAAGCAAACCCAATTAAACAAGAGAAGTATTTTATGAAATTCTTCCTATTCACCTTGTAGGTTCTTCGTTCTCCTTCATTTTCGAATAACTGGTTCAAAATGTATGTTTTATGATGGTCATGGAGTTATATTTTACATTGTAAGGACCACTCATTTTCAAAACCGATTTTTTTGAAGCATATTGCTGAATTTTATGCCTTTTTTTCGTTGAGTCTCCTTCAACAATTACTGTTGATTTGGCGGATTTCTTCTTTTGTTTAACAAGATCATCACTTAGTTTTTCATTATAAAATTTCTATTTTTATTTCCTCTTTTCTTTTCAATACGATAAGATGAATGAATATCTTCTCTTCTTAAATCGATATGATGCACCACACTGAATATCAGGGTTTTTGGGATTAACGATTTCGTAGCAGAATTGATACTGTTGGTTCACTGTTTATGTTGTTTTTGAGAAAATGGAGTTACAAGGTACCAGGGTAACACGTACTGACACACTTGTGTAGAAATTTAGAATTGTCTGCAACTTTATTCTCAAACTCGAAGAATTTGAATTATGTTGAAATGAAATTATGTATATGCATATGTGGGTCGTGTATCTTTCTGTCTTTTTTCTGTCTCTCCTTCACTCTTCTTCTTTTCTGGAACTCTGAGCACTGGTTGGGTGCCCTCAGGGAGCTGTTTTTATGGATTCTGCCATTTTTCTAGAACATACTTTTTCCTCTCTTTTTATAACTTGTTATGTGGAGGTTTAAAAAAAGAAGACATTATTGAAATTGTTTTTATTCAAGCAATGAATGACCTGGTGGAAATCCAAATTAAGAAATGAACTAATGGAACGCGTCATCATCGATCGACAAGAGTAGCAAGTAGACTAGTTTCTGGCTTTTTAGCCGTCATCAGTACTGAATAACTCAATCGACGATGATGACCAACATGAAATGCAGAACGTATATTGCGAGCGAGAAGACGCGGCTCAATACAATGTTAAAAGCCGCAATATCTCGCAGGGAATGTCTACAATTCTTACCATCAGTTCCTACAGAGATCCACACCTATCCTGAAAATTTCAAGGCCCTAGGCCTTTCTGTTCGTAAGTTATGATTTTCTATGATTTGCATTTAGCTCAAACACGTCATTCTCCATTTAGGTGCAAAATTTCATCTCGATTGAATCTGTTGTTTCGAATAAATCAGGAGAACAAAATTTCGAACGGTCATATTTACGGAACCCCTGGTGGAATTCTGTCCATTAATGAACTCAACCGCTGCATTTGGGAACTGAACCCATTCTGAAAATTTCAAATCTCTAAGTTGTTCCATTCGAGGGTTATCGTGCTTACGGCCGACCGGACGAACAAACAAAAAAAAAAAGACAAAAAATTTTCCGACAGATTCGTCATCAGTGAGTCGAACTCTGTCGATTGAGACCATTTTCGGCTCCAAGTTCGAATAATACAGACTTCGTGACAAAATGATATAGCCCTCGTTCAAGTAAAACGAGCGCTCAAAAACGCTACCATTTTTTTATTGTTAACAAGCCTCACAACTGAAATGCCGAAATCAATCACGTATGTTTGAAAGTTCGTCAAACTAAGAACAAAATTTCGAAATTTTGGGATAGGACATTCTTTCATAGTCTATCATAATTTTTCGTTATTGAATCACTTGACATGTCTGACATGAAGCAGTGAACAAGTTTTTCTCTGTTGAACAAAGTTTCAAATGCTCTTATGAAAAACTTCCCGGGAGCCAAATTTAAAGTTTATAGTCACAGATGTTAGATTATAACTTTGAAATGTATTAGTTCTTTGAGCTCGCTGGCATTCTTAATGAATCATACTGTGGTTTTGTCTGAAGTTGAACACGGGGAGTTTCAAATAAAAACATTCGGGTGGGATATAATGACTCATTAAATAAATAACCCTGATTTATGCATCTTACGCTATAAAATGCAGACTTTCACGTTGAATTATCGAAATGCATGATAACAAATACAGTTCGGCGCATTGAAACTACATCCCCCTTAATATGAATGTCAAACTGATCGATTCGAAAATTTGGAATTTACACTTAGATGGAATCGAAAATACTTTCTCTGGATATCAATACGACATGCGGAGTTGGCAAAAAAAGTGCTGGATCCTATTTCATAATTTTTTAAAGGGTGGAATATTCTGTCACATAATTTTACGTAGGTTGCCTTTTATATTTCGGGATTAGAGAAGAAAAATTTAGAAAAGCACTGCCGTGAAGGCAGGAGCTTTTGAGCGCTCGTACATGCACCTTGTAGGTGGATTCGCATTTTCAAGTTTTAGAAATCAATTGAAGGAATTTTCGACAGCTGTCAAAAAAATTCTGAAACTTAGGCGAAACTCCAGACTTGATGTCAGTGCTTCAGCGGATCAATTTTTTTTCGATAATTCGCTAGAATATTCTACGGTATCTATGGTCTTGGTGATGCGATCTGGACAAAATTTTGCGAGTAGTTTGAAAACATTATTCCTCAGCTACGTGCAAAATTTCATTCCAATCCGATCAGTAGTTTCGGAACTATCAGGAAAAAATTACGAAAAGCACTGCCGTGAAGGCAGGAGCTTCTGAGCGCTCGTACATGCACCTTGTAGGTAGATTCGCATTTTCCAGTTTTAGAAATCAATTGAAGGAATTTTTGACTGCTATCAAAAAAATTCTGAAACTTAGGGCGAAACTCCAGACTTCATGTCGGTGCTTCAGCTGATCAATTTTTTTCCGATAATTTGCTAGAATTTTCCACGGTATCTATCTATGGTCTTGGTGATGCGATCTGGACAAAATTTTGCACGTAGTTTGAATACATTATTCCTGAGCTAGGTGCATAATTTCATTCCAATCCGATCGGTAGTTTCGAAACTATCAGGAAAAAAATATTTTGAACAGCCATATTTACGGAACCCCTAGTCTAATTTTGCTCATTGATGAACGTGACTGTGAAATTTGCGATCCAAACCCACCCTGAAGATTTCAAGTTCCTAGGCCTTTCTGTTCAAAAGTTAGAATTTTCTATGGTTTCTATGGTTCTGGTCATGCGATCTGGACAAAATATTGCTTCAATATATCATTCTCGATTAAAATACAAAATTTCATCTCGATCGAATCCGTAGTTTCGAATGTATCGAGAAAACAAAATTTCAAACGACCGTATTTACGGAACCCCTTGTATAATGTTGCTCATAGATGAAAGTGATCACGACATTCGAGATCCACACCTATCCTGAAAATTTCAAGTCCCTAGGCGTTTCCGTTCAAAAGTTACAATTTTCTATGGTTTCTATGGTTCTGGTCATGCGATCTGGGCAAAATTTCACATGTAGCTTGAACACCTCATTTTCCATTTGAGTGCAAAATTTCATTTCGATCAAATCTGTAGTTTCCAAGTAATCAGGGAAACAAAACTTTGAACGGCCATATTTACGGAACCCCTGGTGGAATTTGGCCCATTAACGAACTTAACCGAGCCATTCGGGAACTGAACCCACACTGAAAATTTCAAGTCTCTTGGTTGTTTTGTTCGAGAGTTATCGTGCTTACGGCCGGCCGGCCGTACGGACAGACTCGAATTTTCCGACGGATTCGTCATCAGTGAGTCGAACATAGTCGATTGAGACCATTTTCAGCTCAAAATTCGAAAAATACAGACATCGTGACGAAATGATATAGCCCTCGTGTAAGTAGTACGAGCGCTCAAAAACGAATACTAATCATCGGAAATCGCTTTATTGTTTTTGAGCGCTCGTACTACTTACACGAGGGCTATATCATTTCGTCACGATGTCTGTATTTTTCGAATTTTGAGCCGAAAATGGTTTCAATCGACTATGTTAGACTCACTGATGACGAATCCGTCGGAAAATTCGAGTCTGTCCGTCCGGCCGTCCGTCCGTAAGCACGATAACTCTCGAACGAATCAACCTAGAGACTTGAAATTTTCAGTGTAGGTTCAGATCCCGAATGCCTCGGTTAAGTTCGTTAATGGGCCAAATTCCACCAGGGGTTCCGTAAATATGGCCGTTCAAAATATTGTTCTCCTGATTACTTGTCGTGATGACGTTCATCTATGAGCAAAATTATTCTAGGGGTTCCGTAAATATGGTCATTTGAAATTTAGTTTTCTTGATAATTTCAAAACTACAGATTCGATCGTCACGAAATTTTGTATTTAAATGGAGAATGATATGAGCCATTCAGAGGCCAATCAACCTAAGTCCACTTTTCAAAATTTCACAGGAGAGCATTATTCAAGTTTCGTGTCAGTGTTCCAACATTCCACATTATTTTCGTAGAATCTAGTTCTTTTCACATAAAAAGGATGATAAATATTGGTTGTAGGAGCTATTATTCCAGAACAGCCAAGAAATCACATTCTAATTCACTAAAATGATCAAAAAAATGTGTTTGAGCTGGACTTGGTTCTATTGCCCTCTGAACAATTCCTGAAATCTAACTACGTTTTAGTGAACTTAGTGACTTGAGCGCCTTGGTGAATAAAACTTCACAGTTTTCTCTTCACAATGATGTTATAAAATAAATTTGGAAAAAAGTGGACTTAGGTTGATTGGCCTCTGAATGGCTCATATATTCAAGCTACATTTCTCCAGATCACATAACCAGAACCATAGAAACCATAGAACATCATAACTTTCGAACGGAAAGGCCTAGGGACTTGAAATTTTCAGGATAGGTGTGGATCTGAAATGTTGCGTTCACGTTTATCAATGAGCAGAATTATACTAGGGGTTCCGTAAATACGGTCGTTTGAAATTTTGTTTTCCCGATAATTTCGAAACTACGGATTCGATCGAGATGAAATTTTGTATTTTAATCGAGAATGATATATTAAAGCAATATTTTGTCCAGATCGCATGACCAGAACCATAGAAACCATAGAAAATTGTAACTTCTGAACGGAAAGGCCTAGGAACTTGAAATTTTCAGGGTGGGTTTGGATCGCGAATATCGCAGTCACGTTCATCAATGAGCAAAATTAGACTAGGGGTTCCGTAGATATGGCCGTTCAAAATATATTCTTCCTGGTAGTTTCGAAACTACTGATCGGATTGGAATGAAATTTTGCACCTAACTGAGGAATAATGTTTTCAAACTACGTGCAAAAAACGAAAAAAAATTGATCAGCTGAAGCACTGACATGAAGTCTGGAGTTTCGCATAAGTTTCAGAATTGTTTTGACAGCTGTCGAAAATTCCTTCAATTGATTTCTAAAACTGGAGAATGCGAATCTACCTACAAGGTGCATGTACGAGCGCTCAAAAGCTCCTGCCTTCACGGCAGTGCTTTTCGTAATTTTATTCAGAATATACCCCATGAAGATCTATACACTTCTGAATGCGTTAGAACCAATTGTCGAAGCACGTTTGCCACTCTTTTTGAGGTATTTCCAAAAGATGCATTCTGAACGCATGAACCGCTTCTGCAGGTGTCGAAAAACCTTGACCTCTCAGTTTATTTTTTCCGTACGGGAATAAAAAGAAGTCATTCGGTTCCAAGTCAGCACTATATGGCTGATGACTAATCAAATCGACGTTTTGAGTGCTCAAAAATGCAGTCGTTCGAGCTGATGTGTGCAAGCTCGAATTGTCGTGGTGGAGAATGATCCGCCTTCCGGTTGGTTTTCCTCATTTCTTATAAGACAACTGACAAACAAATGGTTGTGTACCACTCATAATTGACTGTTCTGTGTTGTTCTAGTGGTACGGTTGCGACATGTCCAGTTTTCCCTAAAAAAACAGGTGACCATTTGTTCGGAAGTGCTTCGTGTCCGAACACGTTTTGTTGGCTTTGGCTCATCTTGAAACACCCATACAGTCGACTGCTAGTTACTTTCGGGCTCGTAGGCGTTAATCCACGATATGTCACCTGTTACGATCTCGATCGCGATCGTGTTTTTCGAGCATTTATTTCGCCCAATCGACACGAGTAGAGCCTTTTTTTGAACGATTGGCAAATTTTGTGGGATCCAACGCGAACAAATTTTTTCTACCGTCAAATTTTCATGCAATATTGAATGTATGCTGGTCCCACTAATGCCTAAGGTTGTCTCAATCTCACGATAGGTCACATGACAATGGTTTCCGGAAGACCAGCTGATTTTGGACGACCTTCACGAAATTCTTTTTGGAGCGGACTACGACCTCGATTGAATTCACCATACCATCGATAAACACTGGTCCTTGATGGAGCTTCATCGCCAAAAATTTAATTGAGTTCATCGATGCACTGCTGCTGAGTTAATCCACGTCGAAATGGTAAAAAAAATCGTACAAAAATGTTCACGATTAACCCTTAACTACTAACGTATCAAATATGTAACATTGTCACTAAATATACGTCCCACAGACGGCTATATGTAAATAGTCATATTACTATAAGATTCTATAGTTTTTACTTTGTAAACCATTTATATGTTCTCTCTTTTATCCCAGTGGTTAAAATTATGCTAAGAAATGGAATAAAAGTTTAATATTCAGTGAAAATCACGAATTTACAAAAGAGTTCCAAATATTCAGCATTTTGACATCGATCTTTTGAACAACTAAAATTAAATTGAAATACTCATAAAATATGTGAATTTTTAATCACTCTGGTTACAGTAAGAGTTGAACTGAAATGTAGTCAAAAAAATTATAAAAGCCCTGCCGTGAAGTCAGGAGCTTTTGAGCGCACGTACATCAACCTTGTAGGTAGATTCGCAATCTCCAGTTTTAGAAATCAAATGAAGCAATTTTCGACAGCTGTCAAAAAAATTCTCAAACTTAGGCGAACCTCCAGACTTCACGTCAGTGCTTCAGCTGACCAATTTTCTTTCGATAATTCGCTAGAATTTTCTACGGTATCTATGGTCTTGGTGATGCGATCTGGACAAAATTCGCAAGTAGTTTGAATACATTGTTCTTCAGCTAGGTGTGAAATTTCTTTGCAATCCAATCAGTAGTTTCGAAATTATCAGGAGAAGAATGTTTTGAACGGCCATATTTACGGAACCCCTAGTCTAATTTTGCTCATTGATGAATGTGACCGCGACTTTTGCGATCCAAACCTACCCTGAAAATCTCAAGTTCCTAGGTCGTTCCCTCCGGAAGTTATAATTTTCTATGGTTTCTATGGTTCTGGTCATGCGATCTGGACAAAATGTTGCTTCAATATATCATTCTCGATTAAAATACAAAATTTTATCTCAATCGAATCCGTAGTTCCGAAATTATCGAGAAAACAAAATTTCGAACGACCGTATTTACGGAACCCCTAGTATAATTCTGCTCATTGATGAACGTGAACGCCACAGTTCAGATCTATACCTATCTTGAAAATTTCAAGTCTCTAGGCCTTTTCGTTCGAAAGTTATGATTTTCCATGGTTTCTATGGTTCTGGTTGAGCGATCTGGAGAAATGTAGCTCGAATATATCATTTTTCATTAGTATACAAAATTTCGTCATGATCGAATCTGTAGTATCGAAATGATCAAGAAAACTAAATTTCAAACGACCATATTTACAGAACCCCTAGTATAATTTTTCTGATAGATGAACGTGATCACGACAAACGAGATTCACACCTATCCTGAAAATTTCAAGTCCCTAGGCGTTTTCGTTCAAAAGTTACAATTTTCTATGATTTCTATGGTTCTGTTCATGCGATCTGGACAAAATTTCACATGTAGCTTGAACACCTCATTTTCCATTTGAGTGCAAAATTTCATTTCGATCAAATCTGTAGTTTTCAAGTAATCAGGGAAACAAAACTTTGAACGGCCATATTTACGGAACCCCTGGTGGAATTTGGCCCATTAACGAACTTAACCGAGCCATTCGGGAACTGAACCCACACTGAAAATTTCAAGTCTCTTGGTTGTTTTGTTCGAGAGTTATCGTGCTTACGGCCGGCCGGCCGTACGGACAGACTCGAATTTTCCGACGGATTCGTCATCAGTGAGTCGAACATAGTCGAACGAACATAGTCAAACGACCATATTTACAGAACCCCTAGTATAATTTTTCTGATAGATGAACGTGATCACGACAAACGAGATTCACACCTATCCTGAAAATTTCAAGTCCCTAGGCGTTTTCGTTCAAAAGTTACAATTTTCTATGATTTCTATGGTTCTGTTCATGCGATCTGGACAAAATATCATCATCATATGTAGGTTGAACACCTCATTCTCCATTTTAGTGCAAAATTTCATCTCGATGAAATCTGTAGTTTCCAAGTAATCAGGAGAACAAAACTTTGAACGGCCATATTTACTGAACCCCTGGTGGAATTTGGCCCATTAACGAACTTAACCGAGGCATTCGGGAACTGAACCCACACTAAAAATTTCAAGTCTCTAGGTTGTTCCGTTCGAGAGTTATCGTGCTTACGGCACATTTTCAGCTCAAAATTTGATAAATACAGACATCGTGACGAAATGATAGCCCTCGTGTAAGTAGTACGAGCGCTCAAAAATTGGTCCAAAACAATTACTTTGAAAAAACTGACGATGCCTGTCTATCACGAATTTGATACACAATCCGGACACATTTTTTCGCACACACGCAAATTGGACTCTGGCATTCGTGACAAACATATGCCATTCTCAACATATGCCAGATATGAGGGAGAACTGGGGGTAATTACTCCCCCAAGACTTCCAAAATATAAAGTTTCAGAACTATCGCCAAGACTTGATGGGAACCTGAAGAAAATTTCTTCATCGATTAACCCCACAAGAAAAAAAAGGTCAACGCCCTTGGCAAATTTTTCTTTTTTCTAATGTTTCACTCAGATTCAGGTATATTTTCAGCTCTTCATCTTACTTTTTATTGTAACGTTAATTCTTACTATTCGTCTACGAGACGGCAATCGATCTTTCACTAAAGATATCTCGAAAACTAGACGATGCACGAAAATCGAATTCTGGGTACTAAGTGAGTGTGGTACGGTGGTGAATTACGTGAAAGGGCAAGGGCAGAAGTTGAGAGGTCATCTGACTAATTGGATTAGGTCGTGCCGTCTCTGAGACGTATGATTAGTGGTTGAGGGTTTTAAATTCCATTTTTTGGCCGAGATGAATTTCTTAAGTTGATGTAAACAATACAAATAGCAAATAATATTGATGGAAATAATATTAAAAGAAATAAAATCCGCTATTTTTGAGCGCTCGTACTACTTACACGAGGGCTATATCATTTCGTCACGTCATGTATTTTTCGAATTTTGAGCAGAAAATGGTCTCAATCGACTATGTTCGACTCACTGATGACGAATCCGTCGAGAAATTTGAGTCTGTCCGTCCGGCCGTAAGCACGATTACTCTCGAACGGAACAACCTAGAGATTTGAAATTTTTAATGTGGGTTCAGTTCCCGAATGCCTCGGTTAAGTTCGTTAATGGGCCAAATTCCACCAGGGGGTTCCGTAAATATGGCCGTTCAAAGTTTTGTTTCCCTGAATACTTGAAAACTACAGATTGGATTGAGATGAAATTTTGCACCCAAATGGAGAATAAGGTGTTCAAGCTACATGTGAAATTTCGTCCAGGTCGCATGACCAGAACCATAGAAACCATAGAAAATGGTAACTTTTGAACGGAAACGCCTAGGGACTTGAAATTTTCAGGATAGGTGGATCTGGAATGTCGTGATCACGTTCATCTATGAGCAAAATTATACTAGGGGTTCCGTTCATATGGTCGTTTGGAATTTAGTTTTCTTGATAATTTCAAAACTACAGATTCGATCGTGACGAAATTTTGTATACTAATGGAGAATGAGTTATTCAAGCTACATTTCTCCAGATCACATGACCAGAACCATAGAAACCTCAGAAAATCATAACTTTCGAACGGAAAGGCCTAGGGACTTGAAATTTTCAGGATAGATGTGGATCTGAAATGTCGCGTTCACGTTTATAAATGAGCAGAATTATACTAGGGGTTCCGTAAATACGGTCGTTTGAAATTTTGGTTTCTCGATAATTTCGAAACTACGGATTCGGTCGAGATGAAATTTTGTATTTTAATCGAGAATTGATATATAAAAACAAAATTTTGTCCAGATCGTATGACCAGAACCATAGAAACCATAGAAAATGTAACTTTTGAACGGAAAGGCCTAGGAACTTGAAATATTCAGGGTGGGTTTGGATCGCGAATATCGCGGCCACGTTTATCAATGAGCAAAATTAGACTAGGGGTACCGTAAATATGGCTGTTCAAAATATTTTTTTCCTGATAATTTCGAAACTACTGATTGGATTGAGATGAAATTCTGCACCTAGCTTGGGAATAATGCATTCAAACTACGTGCCAAATATTGTCCAGATCGCATCACCAAGACCATAGATACAGTAGAAAATTCTAGCGAATTATCGAAAAAAAATTGGTCACCTAAAGCACTGACATGAAACCTGGAGTTACGCCTAAGTTTCAGAATTTTTGTGACAGCTGTCGAAAATTCCTTCAATTGATTTCTAAAACTGGAAAATTCGAATCTACCTACAAGGTGCATGTACAGGCGCTCAAAAGCTCCTGCCTTCACGGCAGTGCTTTTCGTAATTTTTTTTATTGAAGTCCCGTCAATATATTGAGGTGCCGTCAACTTTATTGACACCATGTGAAGGGTATCCACCATATTTTGTAATGAAGCGTCTGTCGTTCAGACGCTGGGGAATGTGTTTGTTTGGGTTATGTTTTTTTTTACATCTTTCGAGATGGCAACTGATGAATGGTGCAACTAGGTGTTGAAACAGTTGTTCATCCATTCTTAAAGAATGTTTGTAGTCATCTGGCTCACTGTTGAGTGTTCGAAGCAATTCTCCATATCCATGACTGGAATGTCTATTCAACCAGTTTTTTATCCACACTGTTCTTTGCCTCCTTTTTTCCTCTTCTTGAGAACCAAAGCGGATGCGATTAGAAACGCTAGATCTATCCTCCTTGACTGCACCATTGATCAATATTATTCAGTCGTGTGAGGGCTACCGTTTTTTTAACATATATTGCGTCAATAATATTGCTTAAATAATATTGACCGTGTAAGGCTAGCTTGAGGTCTTACTTAGTAGGTAAGTAATCATCGGAGAATATTCTTTCATTTGTGCAAAGTGGTCACCATTGTTTTTGGTCTGTAAAGATAGGAAGTTCGTCGAATATCTGATTCTGAAAATTCGTTATGATGGAATTGAATCAACCCAATATGTTTTTTTCTATAGTTAATATAGCTAATGTTGAAATGTTGTTAAAGCAACCCTTTTGAGTAGAAAAAGTATCACTTCGACCGCAAGGGTATATGAAGTAACACTTTAACAGCAAGGTTAGATAAAATGTTTTAAGTTTTTTTATTAGATTAAATTCAAAAACACATGAGTTCGAAAGATTAACAACAAGTGTAATTTAACAATTAACATCATTAATCGAGGTACTGGATTGATTTCCAGGTCCACCAAGTATTCACTTGGATAGAGGAATCTTATTGCATAGTTAATAGTTAATATTTAGGAAGGGGGTTACGTTCCACTGCGACCTCAAGGTCTATTGTGCCCCCCATCAGAGCCGTATTCGCAAATGCGCTACCTACAGCTCGCCCTCCAGCTCCAGTATCTGAGAGGGCTTCAAGGAGGTTAGATCCTCATTCCTCCTGTAATCCTCTTGTCCAAGACATTCTTTGAGCTGGTTTGCAATGGCGAGGCATTCTGTAACCAGGTGAACAGAAGTCTCCTCCTCTTCTCCACAGAATCTACACTCGTCTGTTTCTGTTAAGCTCATTCTCATCATATGCTTCCTAAGGCGACAATGTCCTGTGAGGAAGCCAGTGAGTAGGCGTAACTTGTTCTTACTGAGATCCAAATACTTTTTGCATCTTGAACTTTCAAAGTTCCGAATGAAATTTTTGGAGTGATCAATTCCTGGAAGGTTCCTCCAGAGTGCTTCTCTTTCAGTCTCTTCCTTCTCCAGAAACTCTTCCTTATAGGTGCGTTTACCTATGCCACAGAAAGGTTCTTGGCCAGTAAGTGGCGTTAGTGCTTCCTTTCTGGCAAGTGTATTGACCAGGAACCCAGACTGAAGAGACCTTATTTTTCTTGCCTACTTCATTAAGTTTCCTCCGGTACTCCGATATCAGCTTTGAGTCGATGATATAGGAGTTCAGTGCTTTGATAGCAGCTTGACTATCTGAGTGGATCACAATATCACACCCTTGATAGTTTCTTTCCAGATTTATATCTATGCACCTTTCGATTGCAAGTATTTCTGCCTGAAAGGCATTCGGGTAGGAGCCTAACGATAGCGCACACTTGGTGTTTGCCCCGTATACTCAAGCGCCGACCCCCATCGTGGTTTTAGAATCATCTGTATACCATTTAATGGTATTCACTTTGGAGTTTTGTGTTTTCCTTTTCCCATTCTTCCTTTTTACAAAGCATAGTGTTGAAGTTCTTCTCAATGCTTACTTTTTTAATCATAACATCACTAGGCAGGTTCGCTGATTAGATGTACTTGTTCAGAGAGGACCAGGCTCCTTGACTTTCAATTCTCTCATTCCCTGTACCTTCCCTACATATTCTAAGGATAGCCTCATGGACTACCCAGCTGATCACTAGATGTAACGGAGTGAGATCTGTGATGACCTCAAGTGCTCTTGTCGGGCACGTTCTCATAGCTCCAGTGATGCAAACGCAGGCAAGCCTTTTTATCTTGCGAGTATTTTCCTCGTGCTTGCCTGCCCTGTCTTAGCAGACCAGACTATTGCCCCATAAGTTATTATTGGTCTCACAATCATGACATACATCCATCGCAGTATTTTAGGGTTACATCCCCAGGTTTTACCGGACAGGCTTCTGCACGTCATTAGAGCTCTTGTCGCTTTACTAGCAGTGTTTTTAACATGCTTGTTCCACAGAAGCTTATTATCTAGGGTATTTCCCAGATATTTGACTTTATAATTTCATTCTTCGTTATCTCCATTCACCGAGATGGGCTTCATGGCTGGAAGGTTTCTTTACCGGGTAAAGGGAACCACTGTGGTCTTGGCTGGGTTGATGTTGAGCCCCACTGACAAGCACCACTGCTCGATAATTTTGAGGCCCCTCTGCAACAAATCACAGAGGAAACCCTCAAATTTACCTCTTACTATTAGGACTATGTCATCGGCATAGCCTATACATTCGAAGCCAAACTCCGTTAGCCTTTGCAGTAGTTCATCCACTACCAGACTCCGAAGGAGGGGAGATATTACTCCTCCTTGAGGTGTTCCGCGAGTGGTTTTGACAGAGATGGTCTGATCGACCGCCAGTGTCTCAGCTGTCCTCGTCGTCAACACCTCATACATCCATTTTATGATGGTACAGTTCACTCCTCGCTTCACAAGTGCCTCTCTGACAGACACGTGTGTAGTGTTGTCCAAGGCCCCAGATATGTCTAGGAAAGCGCACAGTGCGATTTCTTTGTTGTTGAGCGTCTTCTGGATGCCTTCAGTCAGCTGATACAGAGCAGTCTCCGTGGAGCGTCCTGCTCTGAACGCATGCTGACATTTGTGAAGTGGTGTTTTCTCCAGGTTCTCCGTTCTCATGTAGTTATCTACTACCTTCTCCATCGTTTTAAGCAAAAATGAGGTAAGACAAAAGGGTCTAAAAGTTCGGTGATCAGTCCCGTCTTTCTTCCCTGTTTTTGGAATGAAGATTACTTTTGCCCTTCTCCATATGTCAGGTATTTGACCCAATTCTAAGATGCTTCTTGTGATCTTCGGCAGATGGGGAATAATCTCTTCCGCTCCCCTCTGCAGGAGTACAGGAAACACCCCATCCACTCCTGATGCTTTATACGGCTGAAAGGTACTAATTGCCCATTCGAGTCGTTGTCTTGAAAATATTTTCTTAGCAATATCCCAATCTTCCTTACGAGATTTCTTGGTGTATTCTATTGCTGTATTGGAACTACTAATGGGTTCACTACCTGGAAAGTGTGTTTTGAGAAGAAGAATTGATTGTTCCTCATCTTCCTCAGTGTATGACCCGTCCGGCTTTTTAAGCGACATTGTGGTGTTGGTACCCCCTTTTGCCATGACTTTCTGAAGTCTGGCTGCAGTGGGAGTGGAAGTAATATTTTCACAAAAAGCTTGAAAATTAAGCCTTCTGGCCTTCCTGATCTCTTTAGTAAGTTTCTCGGTGTACCCCTGCCGATTGTTATCCCGTCTTGCCCTATTAAAGAGCCGACGGTCCTCCTTTCGGAGGTTTGACAGGTTCTCATTCCACCAAGGAGCATTCTTACTTGGTCGAGCTTTGGTGAGTGGACAGTTGGAGTAAATCGCCTCCATTATTGCCCTACTGACCTGCTGTACCCTTGAATTCAGCTCGAAATATCGGTGTTCTGACCCGATATTTTCGATTTCCTCTAGGTTCGTCTTAAGGTGGTTCCTGTAAAGGAGCCAGTCTATTTTTCTAGGATTTAGAGTCTCGAGGAAAGAAGTGGTATCTCCCTCCATCCTAAACTTGATAATCCTATGATCAGAGAGTGATGGCTCGTCCATCACCCTCAAAGACGTAATGCACATTAGCAATTGCTACGTCAAGGACTTCTTCCCTCGCTCTCGTGAAGAATGTTGGTGTTGTCCTAATGTTAGTGGTCTCGAGGTTGTTAGCTAAGAGATATTCAAGTAGGTACTCACCTCTTGGGTTATTGTTGGTGCTTTTTTTTTTTTGTTAGTCGGGGAGAATCCTCATGGACGAACTATCTCCGATAGATAGAACAGTGTGAGACTTCGTATGAAGCACGACCCACTCTAACTAAACCTAACCTGCTGTTTTAGATTCCGGGCATTTATTACCTATTAACCTTTTGACTCTTCTTGTTTGTATCTCTATCACGATCTTTGTCGTGTGATAATTGTGTTACCTATGAATTTGAATTTCATAGGAGTCTCTTCTTCTGGATAATTTAAATTGAGATTACTCAATTTCTGTTACTACGTAGTTGATCTCTGGGTCGTTTGTGATAGGTGGGTATCCTAACCACATCTTCTGCGGGGTTGTAGTCAACTAGTCTTCTTAGCTCATCATTTGGGTGTTGCTTTGCTCTTTCAAATATTTTCTCGGCCTTCTTTTTCAGGAAATCTGTGACAGTTTCCCATTCTAAGTCTCTGTGGATTTGTTGGTTTCTTACGAACCACGGCATATTCACTGCTCTGAGCAGTTTATTCTCTGTCGCTTGAATCTTCTTTATATGGCTATTGGCTGCATGGCCCCATGCCGCCGAGCCATATGTTAGTTGAGGTATTGCAATTGACTTGATCATTCGTAACTTCGTGATTTGGTTCATTTGGCTTCTTCTTCCTAGCAGTGGGTAAAGTCTACTCATTGCTGATTTTGTTTTATCCACTGCATATTTTATATGTTTTTTCCATGTTAGCCCTTTATCTAGTTTAACTCCTAGATATTTGACTTCATTTTCCCATTTTATCTCTTGTCCATCTATCTGTAGGTTGGAATTAATTTCAAGTCTCCGCTTCTGTAGTAGAAAAGCTTGGCTCTTTTTGCTATTTATTTGAATTTTCCATTTAATGAACCATTCTTCCAAATCTTCTAGTGCTTCTTGCAGTCTTCTGTGTATGACATCTGGTCGTCGATGTCTGAAGGCTATTCCCGAGTCGTCTGCATAAAGGGCGAGCAGATTCCTTGGATTCTTAGGAATATCGTAGATATAAATGTTGTAGAGCAGAGGTCCTAGAACTGATCCTTGGGGCACTCCTGCTTCTACTTGTCTGGTGGTAGATAATGTGTCGTCTATTTTGACATAAAAATTCCGGTTGCTCAGGTAGTTTCTCATTATCTTGCAGGTTTTGGTGGTGTAGCCTGCCATCATCATCTTGTAGGCAACTCCTTCGTGCCAAACTCGGTCGAAGGCTCTCTCGACATCTAATAGCACTAATCATGTGGCTTGTTTATTCTGAAATCCTTCAGTGACATATTCAGTGATCCTTAACAGTTGAAGTTCTGTGGAATGATTTCTTCTGAATCCAAATTGTTCCGGTGGTATCAGATTCAGCGCTTCTGTTTCTTCATTGAGTCTTTTTGCAATGACTCTTTCGACAATTTTTCCAAGTGCTGACAGTAGACTTATCGGCCTGTAGTTTTAAAGGAAATTTCCTATCTTTTCCTGGCTTATTGAACACAATTACTTGTGCTGTTTTCCATCTTTCCGGATAGTATTCTGTTCTCATCACTGCGTTTGCTATATTGGTTAGCGCTGCTATTCCTTTTCTGGGCAATTTCCGTAACATAAAGTTTGTTACTTTGTCTTTTCCTGGAGCTTTTCTGTTTTTCAATTTCTTGATGATTTCTTTAATTTCCGTTGGTGTTGTTGGGTTTGGGATGGTATCGCCTTCCGGCGGTTCCAACATCAATTCTTCATTTCCTTCGACTTCTTCTTCTAAGTCTTCCTTGTCATCGTCTTCTCTGTAGTTGATTCTGGCTTCTCGTTCTATTGCGTCGACCAGCGCTTCGGCTTTTTCTAGCTCTGAGTAGACCATCCCATTAGCTCCGTGTAGAGGGGGAATTTCGGTTTTCTCGCGTCGTAAGCACTTTTGCATATTGTTGGTGCTCCCCCAAACAGTGTTATGCGCATTCGCATCACAGCCAATTATTAATGGAAGGCGTTCACAGTTGCAGTAACGTACTAGTTCCTGTACCTCCTCTCAATGACAATGTCTCGGTCAACGCCCCCCAAGTTGAGGTGTACCATAATCGAAATTAAGTCCCGAGACATGAATTCTGTAACACAAATATATTTGATTTTTTTCGTTACGAGAACACAGGCACGTGGAGTTGCTTGCCTCTGATCATAAATCAAATTTGATTCCTTACATGCCAAACCTTCGATTTGGCCTTCTTTGTTGATCCAGGGTTCCTGGATCAGAACAATGCCTAATTGCAGCCTCGCAAACAACCTTGCAATCACGGCTGAGGAACCCCTCGCGTGATGCAGGTTTACGTGCGCTATTCTTGTGAAGACGAAGGTTCGTTTTGTGGGGTGCTTGCCCCCTCCTTCGCCTCCATCTGCCCCTACTCGACTTTCATTCGAGAGGTTTCCTCTCCGAGACACTTGTCCGTAGTCGGACCCCCAGCCACCACACAACTTAGCCCAGTACCTTGGGGCGCAGAGGAAGTCTTTGTATCTCCAGGAGTACTGGCGGTATCGCAGCTGGGTTCCTGGGATGTGAAGGACTTCTCCACATCCTTCGACCCTTCTTCAGGGCCACCTTTTTTACCTAGCCCTGAGATTGGGACGCTCTCAAACCGGAAGTTCAGTTGGCCTTCCTCTGTCCTTATGACTTCTTCGGATTAGGGATCAATCCCAATCGTGAGGATACTTCCTCTGCCTTCCCTCTTGAAGCGCAGCACCTTCCAAGTCCTAACATTTAGGTCGGAATTCTGAATCTCGACAAGTCGGAGGATCTTCTCCTGTTCCATGCCGAGACTTCTTGGGAAGAAGACCGTTATAACGGTAGGACTTGGGATGTCGTCTCCACTCAGTGCTACCAACTCGGGTCCTTCCCAAGATTTCAATTGCGGTACTGAACTCGTGAGCCAGTCCGCCGCCTTCTTGGATCCACAATCCACCAGCATCATTCCATCACGGAAATGAACGCCAGAGAAGTGAATCCCTCTTTCTGTGTACCTACACATCTCCTCCACCAGAACGTCTCCAAGAGTCGATAGTTGCTCGGCTTCCAGAATGGTCCTGGGGTATTCTTTGGGGACTATCCTAATGCTGATTGCCGCCCTTTTTGCTTTGACGGCTGCTGCATAACCTGTGGCTTGCCCGGTTTTAGCTGCGGCCGTCTTCCGCTTTTTCGGCAGAGGCAACGTCGGAGGTGTGATCTGCTCCGGACCTCTCTTGCAGTGGTCTTTTGCCTTTGGGGTGACCTTCGGGTCTGTTCACTGAAGAACCTGCTTCCTAGCCTCCTCAGGTTGTAGCCCCTGATGGAGGAGTCGCAGGTACTTCCGCACTCCTGCTCCACTGAGACCTTTCCTCAGTGGATCATCTCTGCCGCCCGGTTGTCCAAGTTTGGGCAGCTCGAACGGCAACCGATTCTTTGGTCGTTTGACCTTCCCTCTTGCGAGGTGCCCGGATGAGGAGGCGGAGGTTAACTCCGCCCCTGTTCCAGTGGTGATTTGTTTTACCGGTTTTTGGTCCATAATTGGTCCCACGAGAAGCTAGGGTCATATCGGTCCACCTCTGCAGAGCCCCGCATGCAGAGGTAAGAGGTTTATACAATGGAGTTCCCCCCGGTGCTCCAAGGTTGAGACCAGTAGAGGCCAGTCTTCTTTCTGACCACGCATCCTTCGTCCTGGTTCCCGCCTTGGATTTAGAATTTTTGATTAGGTTGTTTCCTCTTGGTCCGGGCGGTCAAGCCAAGACCCCCCCCCACCTCACTGGCCCGCGAGACATGGCCACGGACAGCCAGAAGGCGTTGTTATAACAGAATGGTCTCGAGGGATGCTCGATGCCCTATCTGGCATCGTTTAACCTGGTGCAATTCCTTAGCCACGACACTACAGCTGGGACAGGTGAAGTCGGTCCGCGGCAAGGTATTGAGGGCTACCAGTTGAGTTTCTAGGCACAACGAGCTACCCTATTTCCCTGCAGACCTCCTCCTCACCAGAGGTCAACGTCAGAGGCCCCCTCCTATCCACCACCTGGAGACGCGCCGGGTTGGCACGTCTCTACCTGGATCTTATTGCATAATAACTGCTCAATGTAAGATTCTGCAACGGATGACGATATCAATCTACCTATGCGTTCTAGGTCAGCACCAGAGTTTGCCAACATGGTAGCTGAAGGACGACGGAAACAATGCCCTGTGTACATTCCTGAATTTGGTAGCTTCAAAAAATACGCAATCTTTTTGAGCATCTTATATAATATAGTGTTAATCCCCACCGGTTGAGTAGTGCACTTTTGCTGTCGGTAATTCGCAAGAAAACATACTGTGAGTTCGTTCTTGAGGCGCAAGTCATTGTACTTTCTGTGAATTTCCAAGAAACTCACTCCTCTTTTCTTGTCAGTAATACAAAACCACCTATCGTAATTGGTTTCAGTCTTAGAAAATGAAACACTTATCACCGATTTTCTGTCGTCCACATTAAACACTTCCAACTTGTGCAATTCATCGGACCTAGTCGCTCTATGCACACTAGGTTATTGCTATCAAAAACCTTCATAAACGAATAGAAGTCATCAGGAGCTCCTATCAGAAATTTGATAATGTCATTCAACTCCAGGATTTTGGACTTTTTAGCTTTGTGTCATCCTCTCAGGTTTTTCAATAAGGTGGTCAGCTTGCTGACTTTAGAACTGTCTCAATTTTCATTCACCAACAACGTACGCTGCAGCATCCATAATGACCATAATGACGATGGCTTCGCTTTCTTCAACTCTTCAGAAAAATACGCCATAAGCACTTTTTCACTCACGTCATCGATATTCCTGTATGCTTTTCCACTTTTTAAGGACTGGTATTACTTCCAGTTAATTCGCTGTTGGGTACCCACGAGGAAAAAATTTCCACTAAAATTCATCCGTTGCGATGGTGATCTGTCAGAAATACACGTTCTGATTGGTTAAAAAATCACATGTGTGGAATTTTCTTTAAAATTTTATTTTTCACCTGAATTTGAGGTCTTGTTATAGAAAAGAATTTTGTATTGCACACGACGATAAAATCGCATTATCTTCTCGAGCGTAATTAGCGTCGAGACGTCAGACGAAAAGTAAAAGACACTCTCAGAGATAAAGTACAATTTTATCCTCTTGTACAATAAATAACTATTATCTGATGTTATGTCATAATGACAACGTTATGTCACTCAATTTTGACGACATAAGTCCTATAATAAAATTATTATGGTTCTAAAGTACTATAATGAAATTCTATATCTGCTATCTACTCGAAATCGCCTAGATGCAAAACTCAACAAGTCACACTTCCATATGTGAATTTTTTCTCACACGAGGGCTACATCATTTCATCACGATGTCTGTATTTTTCGAATTTTCAGCCGACAATGGTATCAATCGACAAGGTTTGACTCACTGATGACGAATCCATCGAAAAATTTGAGTCTGTCCGTCCGGCCGGCCACCCTAATACACAATACCCCACGAACGGAATGACCTAGAAACTTGAAATTTTCAGGATAGGATCGAATCTGTAATACCCCGGTTCAGTTCGTTATTGGGCAAAATTCGCCAAGGGGTTCCGTTAATATGTCTATTCGAAATTTCTTTCTTCTGATTTCTTCGAAACTACTGATTCGATCAAGATGAAATTACGTGTTCAAGATAAGTGCTAACTTTGGTCTAGATCGAATAACGAGAACTACAGAAACCGTAGAAAATCATATCTTTCGAACAGAAAGGCCTAGGAAATTTCCATGGTAGGTTTCGATCTCGAATGTCTCGGCCACGTTCATCAATGAGCAAAATTAGACTAGAGGTTCCTTAAATATGGTCGTTTGAAATTTAGTTTATTCGATAATATCAAAATTACGGATTCGATCGTGACGAAATTTTGAATTTTAATAGAAAATTATAACGTTCGAACGGAACGGCCTAGGGATTTGAAAATTTCAGGATAGGTGTGGATCTCGATTCTCGAATGTTGCGGTCACGTATATCAAAATCAGACTAGGGACTCCGTAAATATGGCCGCTCAAAATATTCTTTCGATAATCTCGAAACTACTGATTGGATTGGAATGAAATTGTGCACATAGATGAAAAATAATGTATTCAAACTACGTGTTACGATTTTTGTCCAGATCGCATCACCAAAACCATAGATACCATAGAAAATTATAGCGAATTAACGAAAACAAAATCGGTCACTTAGGTACCTGAAGCCCAAGTAGCATTTATCATTTTATAAGAGTGCGCATACACTCTTCAACAATTCCGTATAAAATTTATAGTCATTTTATATATGTACTAAGAATAGACTCTGACCCTTATATATCCTTTATTTGCCCTAAATCAACTAATTCAGAAACTTCAAAATTGTACAGACTGAGGAGCCAGGAAGAGATAATCCTTCCCTAACTATCGTGCCTGAAGCTTGGGAGGAAAACGGGATCCTATATTGGCCGAAAACAAAAAAAGGAGCTAGTGCTGTCTCCTTTTGAAACTATAACTGTTTTTGAATGTAAGGCCAATTAATCTGTTTTTTCTGCATCCCGACAATTAATGATTGTAACAGGAAAAATAAAAAACCGTGTAAAACACTTCTCTCTGACTCTGATTGTAAATATAAATTTCAATGTTAATTTCTATACGTTATCAGTCTCCTAGCTGATGACAGAGTGATGAATCCTCTTATGAAGTTTCGAAAATGGATCAAAAAATACCTATATATCACTAATTTTCTCAGGTGTTTCAAAGGGGTACTCAAGTATACGTTATATAATTTTTACGTATATAAAAGACTTGACCAAATCTCAAAAACACCGAACACTATCAGTTATATTACGAAGTTGCCAACACTCATATTGGCTCTCATAGTTTCACTATAAGGTATATAGGACACTCTATAAAACTTTTATAACACCTTACCCCTGATGTTTTATAGGTGAATTGTCCACACTTACATAAACCAATATTATAAATATTTAGGTTATATAACCTGAAGTTTTTATGAACAGTTGACAATCTTTACTTTATAAAAACTTTCGAGAACAAATAATTTTTACAACCCCTATATAAACTGAAACACTCTAGGTTCTGAGCACTTCTATTATGAAACACTTATAACACCAATTTCAAATTAATAAATCTCACTTGGGAGGAGCGCTCGAAAGCTCCTTTTTGAGCGCTCGTACTACTTACACGAGGGCTATATCATTTCGTCACGATGTCTGTATTTTTCGAATTTTGAGCCGAAAATGGTCTCAATCGACTATGTTCGACTCACTGATGACGAATCCGTCGGAAAATTCGAGTCTGTCCGTCCGGCCGTCCGGCCGTCCGTCCGTCCGTCCGTCCGGCCGTCCGTCAGCACGATAACTCTCGAACGGATCAACCTAGAGACTTGAAATTTTCAGTGTGAGTTCAGTTCTCGAATGGCTCGGTTGAGTTCGTTAATGGGCCAAATTCCACCAGGGGTTCCGTAAATATGGCCGTTCAAAGTTTTGTTTCCCTGATTACTTGAAAACTACAGATTTGATCGAGATGAAATTTTGCACTCAAATGGAAAATGAGGTGTTCAAGCTACATGTGAAATTTTGTCCAGATCGCATGACCAGAACCATAGAAACCATAGAAAATTGTAACTTTTGAACGGACACGCCTAGGGACTTGAAATTTTCAGGATAGGTGTGGATCTCGAATGTCGTGATCACGTTCATCTATGATCAACATTATACCAGGGGTTCCGTAAATACGGCCGTTTGAAATTTTGTTTTCTCGATCAATTCGAAACTGCGGATTCGATCGAGATGAAATTTTGTATTTTAATCGAGAATGATATATTGAAGCAATATTTTGTCCAGATCGCATGACCAGAACCATAGAAACCATAGAAAATTCTAACTTTTGAACGGAAAGGCCTAGGAACTTGAAATTTTCAGGGTGGGTTTGGATCGCAAATTTCACGGTCTCGTTCATCAATGAGCAAAATAAGACTAGGGGTTCCGTAATTATGGCCGTTCAAAATATTTTTTTCCTGATAGTTTCGAAACTACCGATCGGATTGGAATGAAATTATGCACCTAGCTCAGGAATAATGTATTCAAACTACGTGCAAAATTTTGTCCAGATCGCATCACCAAGACCATAGATACCGTGGAAAATTCTAGCGAATTATCGGAAAAAAATTGATCAGCTGAAGCACCGACATGAAGTCTGGAGTTTCGCCTAATTTTCAGAATTTTTTTGACAGCAGTCAAAAATTCCTTCAATTGATTTCTAAAACTGGAAAATGCGAATCTACCTACAAGGTGCATGTACGAGCGCTCAAAAGCTCCTGCCTTCACGGCAGTGCTTTTCGTAATTTTTTTATAATTTTTGAGCGCTCGTACTACTTACACGAGGGCTATATCATTTCGTCACGATGTCTGTATTTTTCGAATTTTGAGCCGAAAATGGTCTCAAACGACTATGTTCGATTCACTGATGACGAATCCGTCGGAAAATTCGACTCTGTCCGTCCGGCCGTATACACGATAACTCTCGAACGGAATGTCCTAGAAACTTGAAATTTTCAGGGTAGGTTCAAATTTCGAATGCCGCAGTTGAGTTCGTTATCGGGCAATATTCGCCTAGGGGTTCCGTAAATATGGCCGCTCGAATTTTTGTTTTCCTGATTATTTCGAAACTATAGATTCGTTCGAGGTGAAATTTTGTACTCAGATAAAGAATAACGTATTCAACCTACATGCAGAATTTTGTTCAGCTCGCATCACCAGAACCATAGAAACCATAGAAAATTATAACTTTCGAACGGAACGGCCTAGAGACTTGAAATTTTCAGGATAGGTGTAGATCTCGAATGTTGCGGTCACGTTCATCAATGAGCAAAATTAGACTATGGGTTCCGTAAACATGGTCGTTCAAAATTCAGTTTTCCTGATAATTTCAAAACTATGTGTTTGATCGTGACAAAAATTTGTATTTGAATTGAGAATGATATATTCGAGCTAAACTTTTTCAGATCCCATGATCAGAACCATAGAAACCATAGAAAATCATAACTTCCGAACGGAAAGGCCTAGGGACTTGAAATTTTCAGGATAGGCTCGGATCGCGAATTGTGCGGTCACGTTCATCAATGAGCAAATTTAGACTAGGGGTTCCGTGAATATAGCCGTTCAAACTATTTTTTTCCTGATAATTTCGAAACTACCTATTGGATTGGAATTAAATTTCGCACATAGATGGAGAATGATATATTCAAACTACGTGGGAAATTTTGTCCAGATCGCATTACCATACAATAGATACCGTAGAAAATTCTAGCGAATTATTGAAAAAAAATTGGTCACCTAAAGCACTGACGTGAATTCTGGATTTTCGCCTCAGTTTGAATTTTTTTGACAGCTGTCGAAATTTTTTCAATTGGTTTCTAAAACTGAATAATGCGAATCTAACTACAAGGTGCATGTACGAGCGCTCAAAAGCTCCTGCCTTCACGGCAGTGCTTTTCGTAATTTTTCAATTTGATACAAATATTTTTCGATATTATCTAACATTCAGTTCACGAAGTTTGAGTTGTCCACTCCCGAAAAATAAAGAATCTATAAGTTTTTCATATTTTTATTGAATTTCATTTCCGTGGACTTGTCCGGTTCTGCATCTAGGCGACTGTTATGAAAAACATGTGATGGTGGGATCAAAAAAGTTTCTCCAAAATGAATAACTAATCATCATAATTGGAAAAAGTACTACAATGTGTAATACTAATTCCAATGGATTCTAGAGTTTTTACATCAGTAGTTGATGCTTTTTGTTGAACGATTTCCGGTATATTCTGCAGGGTGAGGTGAATTCAAAAGATTGATGGAAAGCACTGCCGTGAAGTCACGAGTTAAAATTTATGTTTTCTATGGTTTCTTTGGTTCTGGTCATGCGAACTGGAACAACGTCATTCTTCCTTTGAATGCGAAATTTCATCTTGATCGAATCCGTGGTTTCAAAGTAATCAAGAAAACAAAATTTCGAAAGGCCTTATTTCTGGAACCCCTGGTGAAATTCTATCCCTTAACGAACTTGACTGCGCCATTTGGGAAATGAACCCACACTGCAAATTTTAAGTTTTTAGATTATTCCGTCCGAGAGTTATCGTGCTTACGTCAGGACGGCCGGACGGACAGACTTGAATTTCCGACGGATTCTTCATCAGTGAGTCGATTGAGATCATTTTCAGCACAAAATTCGAAAATACAGACATCGTGACGGAATGATATAACCTTCGTGTAAGTAAAACTAGCGCTCAAAAAGTGGCAATAACTTTTGGCATTTTACCAAACGTGTGAATTTCAACGGGTTGTTTCGTGTGATTTATATTTTTATAAGTAACTAGAAACCGTCGATGGTTTGTGTTACAAGGTCGTATTTTCACATATCGTCTGACGAGTTCTACCATATTCAATCATGGGATATTCCTCGATGTTAAATACATTTTTCGCATCACCTTTGTTTTTGTATTCGGTAATTTAATTCCGAAAACGCATTCTTCATCTATCACATTTTCAACAAGCATATTTGTCAGTTCCTCTCTTCTGCATGCTCCACTTATTCCAATTATCATAGCAACGTTTTGAAAAAATATGTATCTTCTGAAGCTTGCGTTAATCATTGTGACATCTTGTTAAGTGAAAATTTTTGTTTTTTGGGCGCTCGTACCACTTACACGAGGGCTATATCATTTCGTCACGATGTCTGTATTCGTCGAATTTTGAGCTGGAAATGTGCCGTAAGCACGATAATTCTCGAACGGAACAACCTAGAAACTCGAAATTTTCAGTGTGGGTTCAGTTCCCGAATGCGTCGGTTGAGTTCGTTAATGGGCCAAATTCCATCAGGGGTTCCGTAAATATGGCCGTTCAAAGTTTTGTACTCCTGATTACTTGGAAACTACAGATTCGATCGAGATGAAATTTTGCACCCAAATGGAGAATGAGGTGTTCAAGCTACATGTGGAATTTTGTCCAGATCGCATCACCAGAACCATAGAAACCATAGAAAATTGTAACTTTTGAACGGAAACGCCTAGGGACTTGAAATTTTCAGGATAGGTGTGGATCTCGAATGTCGTGATCACGTTCATCTATGAGCCAAATTAGACTAGGGGTTCATTAGATATGGCCGTCCAAAATATTCTTTTCCTGATAATTTCGAAACTACTGATTGGATTTATATGAAATTCTACACCGAGCAGAAGATTAATGTATTCAAACTTCGTGCGAAATTTTTTCCAGATCGCATCACCAAGACCATAGATACCATAGAAAATTCTAGCGAATCATCGAAAAAATATTGGTCAGCTGAAGCACTGAAATGAAGTCTGGAGTTTCGCCTAAGTTTGAGAATTTTTTTGACAGCTGTCGAAAATTCCTTCAATTGATTCCTAAAACTGGAGATTGCGAATCTACCTATAAGGTGGATGTACCAGCGCACCACCTGTTACCTCCTCATTTACATTTTATCGATGCAACAAGCTGTAGGTACTCACGTATATCGAAGTGTTATCGGACTCGGCTACGCCTGGCCAATAACATTCACGACTTGTGCCATAATGGTCGTCTTTATGATCCTCATTACATAAATAACTAACGGCACTTTATGAAAACTGAAACACTATAGAATATATTAGGTTGGGGAAAAAGTAATTTCGTATTTTTCGCTTTATTTCAATGCTTTATAAAAAGTGTTACAACCAGCCAATTTTGGTCAAATATGCGCCGTTCTGGTCGATAACTTGTTCCTAACGAGAATCCAAGTACATAATGCCTCTCCTGTAGAAGCTTTTGTCCGTATTGGCAAAAAACTCAGACAACCAATTTTCACAGGCCTCTATTGAGGCCAAATATTTACCTCTGAGCTCGTTGGCCATGGACAGGAACAGGTGGTAGACACTTCGTGCCAGGTCTGGACTATAGGGTGGATGCATAAGAACTTTCAATCCTGGCTCCAGAAGCTACTTGCGCGTCATCAAAAATGTGTGCGGCCTGGCGTTGTCCTGATTAAACATGATTCTGTCCCTATTCACCAATGCTGTTCGCTTTTGTTCGATCACCAGCTTCACCAGCATTTGACCATAGGGTAGCAAATCATAGTAGAGCACTCTCTGCCTATCCACCAAACACACAGTAACACCTTCCTGGCCGTCAATGATGGCCTGGTCACGGTCTGAGCCACTTCGTTGGATTTCACACATGATCTCTGTCACTTGACATTGTTATAAGTGACCCATTTTTCGCTTCAGAAATGGGTCGTTTTTGTTGCGATTCAGCAGCGATTCGCAGGTGGAAATTCGGTCTATAATGTTTTTTTGCGTCAGCTCGTGAAACTCCCAAACATCGAGTTTTTTTTCGATTCAGTCTTCTGCAAATGGTTCAAAACGGTTTTATGATCGATGTTCAGCTCCTAGGCGAAGTTACAATGACTAATATGACGGTCGATCTCGATAATTGCCATGATTTTATTCTTTTTTCGACGACAGGCCTGCCAGTGCGTGGTGCATCTTTCACCACCACTACACCAGCACGGAATCGCTCGACTCACTGTTTTACTTCGACGTTAAGCATCTACTACCCACTACCGGAACCGACTAGATGCTTTGTGATAGAGTAAATACTTCGAATAATACAGGGTGTCTTCTTTTAAAAGGGCCAAACTTCAGGAAGAGATCATACATAAAATTTGCAACAAAAAATGTCAGTTAACACATGGTCAAAATTTCGACGGCTATTTTTCAATTCCACATTTCTTGATTTCACGAAATATTTCAAGTTTTTCTATAAAATCAATTAAACTTCAGTTATCCTTAGAGCATCTTCAGATTTGACCACATATTTGGAAACAGCATTAAATTTTCTACAAGATAAGAATTTTGGTCTGCCAAAAGAATTCTTATTGCGGACGTGGTAAGGAGATAAATGTCACGATTCTGAAGTGAACAAAACGAGTCATATTTTCCCAATGGTTTTATCGATGAAAAATCATTGATTATGGACATGTTTTCTTTTTAGCAAAAACTACCCCATTTTGTGTGCTTTCGAATGACATATCAACTTTTGTGCTTGCTGCTTGTCTTCTGCCATAATATCATGGCTAACAAGATAACAACGAATAAGTCGAAATATTCCAAACCCAAATTTGCTCTATTTTGAAGCCCTTTATGATTAAATATTGAAGTTATTTTCATGGAAATCATGAATTCATCTGACGATTCAAAATAATTTGAAGGAATAAACCAAATTTCAATAATACAGATTTTATGAAAATATGTGAAGAAGGTGAACAAATACTGCTTGTTACAATCGTTCTAAATCTCTACTGCCTTATTCAATACATTTTGCACATCGTTTTCGCACTAAATCTACAAACCTGCGAAGTTCGTAACGTTTCTGACGCATTTCTGCACAAATTTATTCTTCCGATCAGATCATATCGAGTCTGAATGCGAATTTGATATACTTTTTCTTTCAAGGTGTTCCAGACATGAAAATCCAAAGGCCTATGGTCGGGGCACCTTGGTGTCATTCTTACCGGACCGTACCTCACAATCCATTGCACTCCAAAATATTGATTCATTAAGTCCCGCACATTCCGGCTATTATGAGCTGGACAGCCATCCATTTGAAACCAGACATTTTGTCTTTTAGCCAGGAGCATTTCATCCAATATGTCCGTTAAGCTGCTTTGGGTTGATGTAATGAATTCTTCAGCGTTGAGCCGATCGGGAAGTATTACTGGTCAGAAAAGTTCACCTTTCATGACTCCCAAAGCCGGAATTTTCGGTACTTAATGAATGAATATCCAGGGGCGCAATGGATTGGGAGTTACAGTACCCGGTAAGATGGCCACCAAGCAGCCCCGACCTTACGACTTTGGATTTTTATGCCTGGAACACCTTGAAAGAAAAAGTATATCAAATTCGCCTTCAGACTTGAGAGGATCTGATAGAAATAGGAAATTTGTGTTGTGCAGAAATGAGTCAGAAACGTTGGGAACTTCGATTTTCTTGTAGATTCAGTGGGAAAACGATATGTAAAAGGTATTGAACAAGGAGGTGGACGATTAGAACACCTGTTATAAGAAGTACTAGTCTTCTTTCTTCACATGTTTTCATATGATTTGTTTTATTAAAATTTAGTTTATTCCTTCAAATTATTTTGATTCGACAGATAAATTCATGATTTCCATGAAAATAACTGCAATATTTAATCATAAAGAGCTTCAAAACAAAGTAAATTTAGGTTTGAAATATTTCGACTTATTCGTTGTTATCTTGTTAGCCATGATATTAGAGCAGAAGACAAGCAGCAAGCACAAAATTTGGTATTTCATTCGAAAGTACACTAAATGGGGTAGTTTTTGCTGAAAAGAAAACATGTCCATAATTAATGATTTTTCATCGATGAAACAATTGGAAAAATATGATTCGTTTTGTTCAATTCAGAATCGTGACCTTCATCTCCTTACCACGCCCGCAATAAGAATTTTTTGGCAGAGAGAAATCCTTATCTTGTAGAAAATTTAATGCTGTTTCCAAATATATGGTCAAATCTGAAGAAGCTCCAGAGATAACTGAAGTATAATTGATTTTATGGAAAAACATGAAATATTTCGTGAAATCAAGAAATGAAAAAAAAACCGTCATTATTTCGACCATGTGTTATATGACATTTTTTGTTGCAAATTTTAGGTATGATCTTCCCTTGAAGTTTGGCCCTTTTAAAAGTAGACACCCTGTATAGCAGTAGCATTTACTTCGTTTTTGAGCGCTCGTACTACTTACACGAGGGCTATATCATTTCGTCACGATGTCTGTATTTTTCGAATTTTGAGCTGAAAATGATCGCAATCGACTATGTTCGACTCACTGATGACGAATCCGTCGGAAAATTCGAGTCTGTCCGTCCGGCCGTCCGTCCGTCCGAATACACGATAACTCTCGAACGGAATGTCCTAGAAACTTGAAATTTTCAGGGTAGGTTAGAATCTCAAATGCCGCGGTTAAGTTCGTAATTGGGCAAAATTCGCCCAGGGGTTCCGTAAATATGGCCGCTCGAAATTTTGTTTTTCTGATTACTTCGAAACTACTTATTCGATCGAGGTGAAATTTTGCACTCAGATGGATAATTACGTACTCAAGCTACATGACCAGAACCATAGAAACCATAGAAAATTATAACTTTGTAATGGAAAGGCCTAGGGTCTCGCGTTTAGGTTCACCAATGTACAAAATCAGACTAGGGGTTCCGTGAATATGGCCGTTTAAAATTAGGTTTTCTTGATAATTTCAAAACTATTGATCATGAAGAAATTTTCTATTTGAATTGCGAATGATATATTCGTGCTACATTTTTTTCAGATCGCATGATCGGTAACATAGAAACCATAGAAAATCATAACTTTCGAACGAAAAGGCCTAGGGACTTGAAATTTTCAGGATAGGTTCGGATCGCAAATTTCGCGATCACTTTCATCAATGAGCCAAATTAAATTAGGGGTTCCGTAAATATTGCCGTTCAAACTATATTTTTCCTGATTATTTCGAAAATACTTATTGGATTGAAATGAAATTTCGCACATATATGAAGAATAAAGTACTCAAACTACGTGAGGAATTTTGTCCAGATCGGATTACCAAGACCATAGATACCGTAGAACATTCTAGCGAATTATCAAAAAAGAAAATGGTCACCAAAGCACTGACGTGAAGTCTGGATTTTCGCGTTAGTTTGAAATTTTCTTTGACAGCTGTCATAATCTTTCCAGTTGGTTTCTGAAACTGGAGAATGCGAATCTACCTACAAGGTGGATGTACGAGCGCTCAAAAGCTCCTGACTTCACGGCAGTGCTTTTCGTAATTTTTGTTTTTATGAATGAGAAACATTCGGAATTTGGTTTCAATCGTTGACGATTGAGACGATTCGGTGTTTGCATGTTAAAAACCCAGTTGTTCACCACTAAAACGTAATTCATGCAAACACTGCTTGGTCGATGTAAGATTCACCTTTTAAGTTGTCTATGTGCAATTAGACAAAACAACCAACGAGGAATAAGGGGAAACTTGTAGCTTAACACTGTAAAAGAAAGAAAACTGGGTATTTCTTACTATCTGCTACTAATATCCATTAATGGGGTCACCTTTCAAGAAACCTTATCATCTTGACTACTGGAACATCGTCACAAATCTTCTCTCGGGCACTCGAAAACCATAATTTGAAGGAATGCATGAATTTCGCAACACATTTACATAGAAAGACATAAATTTCGGCAAACATGATTATGCCTCTTGAATTGAACATCACAGAGACACATTATTCCTCATCTAGGTGCAAAATTTCATTCCAATCTAATCGGAAGTTTCGAAATTATCAGGAACAGAATATTTTGAACGGCCATATTTACGGAACCCTTGGTCTAATTTTGCTCATTGATGAACGTGACCGTGAAATTCGCGATCCAAACCCACCCTGAAAATTTCAAGTTCCTAGGCCTTTCCCTTCGGAAGTTATAATTTTTTATGGTTTCTATGGTTTTGGTATGCGATCTGGACAAAATGCTGCTTCAATATATCATTCTCGTTTAAAATACAAAATTTTATCTCGATCGAATCCGTAGTTTCGAACGACCGTATTTACGTATAATTCTGCTCATCGATAAACGTGAACGCCACATTTCAGATCTACACCTATCCTGAAAATTTCAAGTACCTAGGCCTTTCTGTTCGAAAGTTATGATTTTTCTATGGTTTCTATGGTTCTGGTCATGCGATCTAGAGAAATGTAGCTTGAATATATCATTCTCCATTAGTATACAGAATTTCGTCACGATCGAATCTGTAGTTTGGAAATTATCAAGAAAACTAAATTTCAAACGACTATATTTACGGAACCCCTAGTATAATTTTTTTTTAATTCATAGATGAAAGTGATCACGACAATCGAGATCCACACCTATCCTGAAAATTTCAAGTCCCTAGGCGTTTCCGTTCAAAAGTTACAATTTTCCATGGTTCCCATGGTTCTGGTGATGCGAGCTGAACGAAATTTTGCATGTAGCTTGAACACCTCATTTTTCATTAGAGTGCAAAATTTCATCTCTATCGAATCTGTAGTTTCAGAGTAATCAGGAAAACAAAATTTCGAGCGGCAATATTCACGGAACTCCTCTGCGAATAACGAACTTAACCGCGGCATTCGAGATTCGAACCTACCCTGAAAATTTCGAGTTTCTAGGACATTCCGTTCGAGAGTTATCGTGTATACGGCCGGCCGGACGGACGAACAGACTCGAATTTTTCGACGGATTCGTCATCATTGAGTCGAACATAGTCGTTTGAGACCATTTTCGGCTCAAAATTCGAAAAATACAGACATCGTGACGAAATGATATAGCCCTCGTGTAAGTAGTACGAGCGCTCAATATTTAAGGAAATATTTCTGATTTCTGGTACTATACTTGAAAAGTATTCTGATAGAGTATTATGTTACAGGAAAGCTGATCAATACTGGATTAATGAATTTCTGAAAATAATGATGTAACCCTTAAGCTAGGTTTTTGAAAATTGAAATGAATTAGGTATTTAAAATTGCTGTAACTAAGCCAAGTTGTGAAAGAATGTTTCGGAGAAAATTGACATTAGTATTCTCAAGTTAGCCACGGGAGGATAAGGCGAAATATAGCTCAATCCCTTCAATGTAATAATGCTTCAATCTGTGTCCGCTTGGGCTTTCCGACAGCTTGTATGCCGATGTCCGACGACGCCGCAGACAACTTCGTTCACCATCAATCATTGAAGCAATCAAGGGGTGGCCGTCTCCCTTCCTCGTGCAGTATATTCTTGCTTTTGTTCTAATAATTAAAATTGTGCTCCTATTCCAACTTCAAACTATTGCTTTAATGGCCAATTCAAGCCAAGATCGCTCCTTTATTTCATTTCATTATATCTTGGTGACTACTGTATATAACGAATTTTGAGCTAAAGGATAGTGAGAGTTCTTAGTCATACCGTTCGAAGATTTTTTTACAGCCTTAGTAGGTCAGAAATATATATCTGACAATATTGTCATGCCTCGTCATCTGACGGTATACGAATATATTAAAATATTAAAAATAAATATATTCATTATGACGCAGGAAACCTTTCTATAACTGACATTTTTTCGAACTCGGCTCGGTTGAGAAAATTGAAAGATGTGAAATAAATGTCGGAGTAGTTATAATGTTTTCTTCAATTAACGAAATTAATCCATACAGTGATTCATTGTTGAAAAATTGAGAAAAGCACTGCCGTGAAGGCAGGAGCTTTTGAGCGCTCGTACATGCACCTGTAAGGTAGATTCGCATTTTCCAGTTTCAGAAATCAATTGAAGGAATTTTCGACAGCTGTCAAAAAAATTCTGAAACTTAGGCGAAACTCCAGACTTCATGTCAGTGCTTCAGCTGATCAATTTTTTTCCGATAATTCGCTATAATTTTCTACGATATCTATGATCTTGGTGATGCGATCTGGACAAAATTTTGCACGTAGTTTGAATACATTATTACTCAAGAAGGTGCATAATTTCATTCCAATCCGATCAGTATTTTCGAAACTATCAGGAAAATAATATTTTCAACGGCCATATTTACGGAACTCCTAGTCTAATTTTGCTCATTGATGAACGTGACCACGATATTCACTATCCAAACCCACCCTGAAAATTTCACCTCCCTAGGCCTTTCCGTTCAAAAGTTACAATTTTCTATGGTTTCTATGGTTCTGGTCATGTGATCTGGACAAAATTTCACAAGTAGCTTGAACACCTCATTCTCCATTAGAGTGCCAAATTTCATCCTGATCGAATCTGTAGTTTTCAAGTAATCATGGGAACAAAACTTTGAACGGTCATATTTACGGAACCCCTGGTGGAATTTGGCCCATTAACGAACTTAACCGAGGCATTCGGGAACTGAACCCACACTGAAAATTTCAAGTCTCTAGGTTGATCCGTTCGAGAGTTATCGTGCTGACGGCCGGCCGGACGGACGGCCGGACGGACAGACTCGAATTTTCCGACGGATTCGTCATCAGTGAGTCGAACATAGTCGATTGAGACCATTTTCGGCTCAAAATTCGAAAAATACAGACATCGTGACGAAATGATATAGCCCTCGTGTAAGTTGTACGAGCGCTCAAAAATGAGCGAACACACTTAGATGTAAACTCGGCTTTTTCGTCGATACCAGTACGTGAAAAGGACAAGTAAAAACTAGCTTTTGTAACTCATCAAGGCCATTGGCAATGGAAATGCTTACAATTTGGTTTTAAAACCTCTCCGGCAATTTTCCTAGTGCTTTCAGAAAGAAAAATCTGAGCAAATTTGCTGTGGACTATATACATGATATTTTAATTATTCAGAGAACTATGAGGATCATTTAAAACATGTAAAAATAACTTTACAAGCAGTTCAAGAACAAAGTTTTGAATTGAATTTATCAAAATGTGTATTTGCCAGCAACAAAGTGATTTAACTAGGTCATGAAATAAGTGATAATTATAAAAAACCAATGAATGATAACCTCATTGCTGAAAAATAATTTCCGGTACAACAAACAAAAAAACATGTCAGACAATTTTTAGGAAAGATAAATTTTTATTTAGAATATATACCAAATCATGCTATACTGCTAAAACCTTTAAAGAATTTTTTGAGGAAAAACATAAAATGCCACAATAGTTTCAAAAAAGTAAGAGAATATTTATACTTAGGTCCACCTTTAGAATATTTATTCTCAGGTCCAGCTTTAGCTATATTTTATACAGGAGCCCCAATCTATATTTCAACTGATGCAAGTATAGAGGGAGTTGGAGCAGTGCTAAAACACTTCTTCTCAAGAAAATTAAATAATTCACAAAGAACAAAAAAAGCAATATACATTGAATATCTGGCTATCAAAGAAGCCATCTTATATTGGCAATATTATTTAATAGGAGAAAAATTTGTTATATTCACAGATCACAAACCTCTAGAAAAGTTTGATATTGAAAAAAAGTAAAGACCCAGAGTTAATTCACATATCAAATTATATATCTAGGAATCCTGTACGAGATAGAAGAGAGTATGCTGAAAATGCAATGATTAGAATAACAAATTTCTTACAATTAAAAGGGATAAAAAATAACCAGAGAAGTTCACAAATAGATGACAAATGCAATATTGAAAATGATATTATATATGAAACTCTGAATAAAAGAGAAAACATATGGTTGACAGATGACTTTGGAAAATCGCTGGTACAAAAAGTACATGAAAAACAAGGACATATTGGAACCAAACAATTAATTCTGAGGATATGTCATAGATTTTACTTTAGAAACATGTATGAACATATCAAATTGACATGTCGTTCTTGTAAAGTTTGTAAAAAAAATAAAAATAGAATTTGTTGTTTCGAAGCACCTCTGTCGCAATTAGGTCTGGCAGAGGAACCTTTTGAAATTGTCACATTGGATCTAATGAGCAGCCTACCACAGCATGTTACATAGGTTATTACATATTTCTCTTTCGCACAAAAATTTCATTAGAGAACTTGATATCATTAAACAAATTGCGGTTGATAACGGGTGAAAAGTATCATTAATAGATAACATTCTCTCGAAAAAAATTGAACAAAAAGCCATAACTGAAGTTGATCCAGTTGAAAAAAAATTAAAACAAAATCATAAAATAATTACATATTCCGAAAAAGTCTCAGAGAAAACCTCATTGTCCTTAAAACAAAACAAAATTAATATCGCTTATGTTACTGATAATAGCTGAGGTAAATTTACCAAAAATAATAAGGATAAAACGGTTCAATCAGATAAATCGGGAGTATAAGAATTAACATGCAGAGATCGTCTAAGTTTCTATATTGGCCAAAATGATAGAACCAATTTGTTAGAAAGCCTGGAAATCAACAAACAGAAATGGTCAATTAATCTGCTTAACGACCAGCTAGAGTTGAATAATTCTCCTATGTTGAATTTGTTCAACCGTAACGACCATTTAACAAGAACCTAAAGATGCAGAGGTCAGGTATGTAGATAACAACCCTCATCTATACTCCTTATCTATTTTCCCTACCCTTGAGGAAGTAGGGCTCCCTACCCTTTAGGTAGGTATTTATTCCGACAAGTGCAACAATGATCTTAGTTTCTCTCTTCACCTGATGAAGCTATGGTATGGCGAAACACGTTTAGTGGTTTTGTTGAACCCTTGAGTAGTTAAAAGCGTAGACTAAGTTAATAAGTGAATACTGAGTTAAAAAGCAATATATTAAAATTCTGAAGAATAGTGAATTCCGGATACTTTCTAGACTGACTATACGAAAAATATGGGGCAATCCATATTTAACCCATACAATTCTTGAATAACACCCTTATACCCTGACATTGTGCATAAAATTTATAACTTACCTCTAATTTTTCGCCAAAAAACATCAAATTTATATTTCACGTACTAGGCGTAAATGCACTCATCCACTTAGGTTCGGTAAATGGTAGGTAAAAAGATGACATCGGCTTCTGCGAAGAGTATGAGGTTATGACGCTGTTTTGATCTCGATGTGTTTCCTTAAATAGCGATAGTAGATTTGGTAAAAATATTCTCACTTTGTTTTTAGGTTGACTGGTTGCATTTACCCCATTATTGCACCTACCCCACCTTACTATAATTACATAATGAATCGATTTTTATTCCGGGCAGTCGTTGCTATCCGTAAGCACGTAGTAGCGCTGTACAGGGTCGCGACTGCCGAGATCCGAATGCCACTTTTATAGCGAAGATGAAATTTGATGTGAGGGTGTCTAGAATAAAATTCATTGCGATCCTGTTCATCAGAGTTCGGTGAAATGTTCATGTTCATGTTTATGTTTATGTTTTGTATTTATATCCCGACTCTCCTAGGTCTCTGTTAGACCCCTCATAAGCTAGTTATAAGACCCGGTTGTGTTCTGTGTAGGCTCTGTTACTGTTTCCTTACGCCACCTGAGGCACAGCACTGTTTACCCAACAGTGAATTGTGGAACCGTACTTCTGGTCAGAAAATTTGTTTCCCGCCAGGAATTCGAACTCGGGATCGATCACTAGACCGATCACGAGCCGAACGCGCTAACCACTACTATCAACTTCTTCAATTCTTGTAAATTAGCAAGAGATTCCGAACGGACAATGAGCAGAAGGGCAGAGTATGGTGAAATCGAGAACCGCGCAACCAATAATGCAAATGAAAATCTATCAAGAGAGCAGTCACGAAATGCCAGCTAGATTAACATGGCAGACCAAATAAAATCTCTACTCTTACTGATTGGAATTGGCGAGAAAAGTTGCAATGGATGTGGAATCTGAAAACAATCTTACTGATGGGATTGGAAGTGCAATATCTGCCTAATGGGCATGGAAATTAATCAAGATCCATTAGGCCCAAGTCTAGGATTACTGAAAAATTTGGGGGGAGCGACTATGGTTTTGGCTTGTCAAAGTTGAGAATATCGATTGGTCAATGATTCGAAACACAAGTTAATAAAGGTGGCTTAACCTCATTCGGAAGCGCCGTAGCGATTGAACCCTCGAGGAGTGCAGACGTATTGAAAAATGCGCATGTGTGCCAAGTGAACCTCGTAGAGAAGTGATAAGAATTGAAAAAATAACTGTGTTGAGTCCAGGTTTAGATCGATGGTTCCACAGATTATTTTACTTTGAAGAGACAAAAGTGAATTTAGTGAAATAAGTGTTCAAGTGTTGTTTGCTGAGTCACTCGGACAAAATGTCGGAATACGACTCTGCAAATTGAGACAGAGAATCCGACGCAAAAAACTTATCGGATGAAGAAATATCCGATATGGATGTTGAAGAAGAAGAATAAAATGATGAATCCGACAAAGATCGGATCATAAAAGAACAGAAGGACCAAATCAACAACCTTATGAGTCAACTATAAGTTATAACGGAGAGTCTTGAAACTTTATCAGATGAGGTGAAATCCTTGAGAGCAGAAATGTCTCAGTCCTCGAGGCCGCGGAAACGGACCAAGAAAAAAGAAAATGGCTCTCCTCTGGGACAGAGGAGAATGTGTCAACCCCCAGAATCCAAAAAGAAGACCCGAAAAAACCTACCGATATCAATGATGCAGCTGCAGGAGGGCCACCTACGAAGAAGTCGCATATTGCAGCATTGCAAGAAGGAAAACGCCCAGAAGAAGCTATTTCTGCAACTGCAGAAGAAATTGCAGGCCCTGTTCCAATCGAGCAGAAAAAAGAGAGAGTCCCTCCAGTGACATTAAGAGGCACGGCCGACTGGACACAAATCTCGAGAGAGATGCATGAGGGGTATTAAATACCTGAAAGCGACCACTGTAAGAGAAGGCATTCGTGTTGTTCCTCAATCCCCCGATGACCACAGGAAGATGACGAAATTTCTCGAGTCGAGAAATAAAGAGTTCTACACCCTCCAAAGAGAAGAAGAGAAGAGAATCTACGCGGTGGTACGTTAACTGCCACTAGACGCAGATATTAACATAATCACAGAAGACCTCGCCGAGCAAGGCATTACCGACGCGGATGACATAAGAACGACATCCAACAAAACCAAAAAGGCAATACCATTATTCTTGGTGAAAACCCAAAATAAGAAGGTATTCGAAGTAAAACAGCTCTACGGTATAAATTGTGTAGTAGAGCCGAAGAAAAAGAGCATTGGACCTGGCCAATGTCATAGATGTCAACGTTACGGACATGCGTAAAGTAAATGCACATTCCCATGGAGATGTGTTAAATGCTCTGGAGCGCACAGTTGCACAATTGATTGTACGCTAACAAGAGAAAACGAGGAGAGAAATGCTACCTGTGCGCTCTGCGGAAAAGCAGGTCACCCAGCCAGCTACAAAGGATGTAACGAGTGGAAACTGGTGACCATAAAGAAGACTGCGACCAAATCAAGAAAAGACGAAGAAAAGAAAAGGATACCTACTGTCCAACAAGAACAGAAGGACGAAGATAAAAAGAAGAAAACGCCACCACTCAAACAAGTGCAGAAAAAAGAAGCCCAAAAAAATGGAAAATCCAAGAAGAGCAGCCAAAAGAAGAAAGAAGAGACCAACAAGAAAGGACCCGAAACCACCGAGGATCTAGATACCTTCACCAAGAATATTATGAGTAAGCTCATGAAATTCCTGGAAATAGAGATGGACAAAAAGTTCCGTAAACTCACAAAACCCAATTATTGGAGCTAGTGACTAACGGAAATGAAAAAAAATTACGAAAAGCACTGCCGTGAAAGCAGAAACTTTTGAGCGCTCGTACATGCACCTTGTACGAAGATTCGGAACCCCTGGTGGAAATTGGCCCATTAACGAACTTAACCGAGGCATTCGGGAACTGAACCCACACTGAAAATTTCAAGTCTCTAGGTTGTTCTGTTCGAGAGTTATCGTGCTTACGGACGGACGGACCGTCTCGAATTTTCCGACGGATTCGTCATCAGTGAGTCGAACATAGTCCATTGAGACAATTTTCGGCTCAAAATTCGAAAAATACAGACATCGTGACGAAATGATATAACTTTCGTGTAAGTAGTACGAGCGCTCAACAACCTAAAGATTGTCTCATGGAACACGAACGGTCTACGGGCCCGTTGATCTGAAATAGAAGAAAAAATATCTGAGAAACAACCGGATATTATAGCCATTCAGGAGACGAGACTATCTACAAGAAATAGAATTTCATTTCCCGACCATGAAATATACAGAAATTGTACAGGAGGGGGCGTAGCCCTAATAGTCAAGAGGAATATCGACCACTATTTTGACGATGTACTGAATAATGGGCAAATAGAAGCCGTCTCGATTATAGTTAATACGAATCGAGGACAAATGAAAATTACGTCAGCCTACAAACCACCCCAAAATGACTTAATAGAGGAAGATCTGAAGAAGATGCTTGAAGGAAACTACCCGAACATCATTATTGGCGATATAAACTGCAAATCAAGAGAATGGAATAGCAGAACTGAAAACCAAAATGGGAAGAATCTCAAGAAGTACGCCGAAAAACTAAATTCCATAGTATTAGGGCCTGAAATCTCGACCTACCTGCCCAGAAGTAATGGCCTACCGGACGTATCAGATATCGTCATAATGAAAGATATTACCCAAGATTTCACACTTGATACTTCAGAAGAGAGCACATCAGACCACAACCCAATAGAACTCAGATTGGGACGCAGACCGATAACAGAAGAACTTCCAACGAAAGACTTCACAGACTGGCAAAAGTACAGTGAAATACTCCAGGAGAAAATTACTGAAATTCCACAGATAAGAACCCCTGAAGATCTAGAAGATGAAGTTGAAAAATTAGAAACCCGAATAAAAGAAACCTACGAGGAAAGTACCAGAAGAATCGAAAGGCCAGCCCCGAAACATCCACATGGTGAAACCCCAAAAGCAATAAAGGAGCTTATAAAGAGGAATAGAAAACTTAGGAAGAACTACAGAACTTCACATGGAGAAGAAGACAAGAAAGAGCTGAATAAACACAGCCAAGTGCTGAAAAATATACTGAGAGAACTGAGAACAGACAGATGGAACCAAAGAGTTAGAGAGCTGAACACCATAGACCACTCAGCATGGAAGATGCAAAAATGCTTACGACGCGAGAAAACCGAAATTCCCTCTCTACACGGAGCTAATGGGATGGCCAGAAGCGCTTAATCTGATACCAAGGATCACTGAATATGTCACTGAAAGATTTCAGAATAAACAAGCCACAGGATTAGTGCTATTAGATATCGAGAGAGCCTTCGACCGAATTTGGCACGAAGGACTTGCCACAAGATGATGATGGCAGGCTACACCACCAAAACCTGCAAGATAATAAGAAACTGAGGAACAGGAATTTTTATGCCAAAATAGACGACACATTATCAAGCACCAGACAAGTAGAAGCAGGAGTGCCCGAAGGGTCAGTTCTAGGACCTGTGCTCTACAACATATATATCTACAATATTCCTAAGAACCCAAGGAATCTGCTAGCCCTTTATGCAGACGACACGGGAATAGCCTTCAGACATCGCCGACCAGATGTCATACACAGAAGACTGCAAGAAGCACTAGAAGATTTAGAAGAATGGTTCATTAAATGGAAAATTCAAATAAATAGCAAAAAGAGCCAAGCTATTCTACTACAGAAGCGGAGACTTGAAATTAATTCCAACCTACAGATAGATGGAGAAGAGATAAAAAGGGAAAATGAAGTCAAATATCTAGGAGTTAAACTAGATAAAGGGCTTACATGGAAAAACCATATAAAATATGCAGTGGGTAAAACAAACTCAGCAATGAGTAGACTTTACCCACTACTAGGAAGAAGAAGCCAAATGAACCGAAGCACGAAACTACAAATGATCATGTCAATTGCAAGACCCCAACTAACATATGGCTCGCCGGCATGGGGCAATGCAGCCAATAGCCATATAAAGAAGATTCAAGCAACAGAGAATAAACTGCTCAGAGCAGCAATGAATATGCCGTGGTTCGTAAGAAACCAATAAATCCACAGAGACTTAGAATGGGAAACTGTCAAAGATTTCCTAAAAAAGAAGGCCGAGAAGATACTTAAAAAAGCAAGTCAACATCCAAATGATGAGCTAAGAAGACTAGTTGACTACAACCCCGCAGAAGATGTGGTTAGGATACCCACCTGACTAAACAAAAAAAAAACGGAAGCGCCACAAAACCGAATTGAAGAACTGAAACATCATTTTTGGGTACCCACAAATTGAGGAATGCTGAAACTATTTATGAGATGCCCTCGGAAATTGACAAAATTCTTTCAACTTGTCTGCTATAACGATCCAAAATCGACTTCAAAAGCCAAGGATTATTTCTGCCCAATGTGATAAAGTATGACAGATTCATTTATTGAGTTTCAATGAATCATATTGCAACTTAATAACTCAGTGAATAAATCTGTAATACTCTTTCGCATTGGGCAGAAATAATCCTTCAAATATCGTACTGAAAAAATTTCTATTTTTGAGTTACGCCTGTTCGTTTTGTTAGCGACGTTTTGTAGTATGGCTTTCGTAGAGATCCTCATAGGAGCTATGTTACTAATGGGTCATACTCGTATGTTCGAGCAATTAATAATCAAACATTGCGTTAAGTAAAATGGGTATTGATAGGTTGTGCATTAAAAACAGAAGAATCAGTAAAAGGACCCCAAGAGAAATTCAAGACATTCAAGGATTCGTCACCAGATTCTGGGTATTTAAAAGTTGTGCAGAAAAAACAGAAGAATTAGTAAAAGTATTCCAAGAAAAAAACGGGCTCAACTTGAACCTGGATAGCTCAAGTGAGGGTCCGATGTAGGGGAAAGACGTGTACCTTAGGACGCTTGTACCTTTGGACACTATAAATATCGGAACACTGCTTCAGTTCAAAATTACTCAGAATGCACTATCCGCTCCTTTTTTTTACAACCGAGAACACTGTACGTGTGCGTCTGTCGTTTTGTTGATGTTGGTGTAGCTCAAAGTAACAGCAAGGATTTCATAGCAAAAAGTTAGTTTTTTCGTAAAATTGATGTGAACTAATCGTCAAAAATTACAATAAAATTGCACTAACTATAAATAAATATGGAAAGTATATCGATCAAAGAATTATATCTTTGCCGTAGTTTGCATGAAATTATAACCGACAAATGTTCATTAGATGTTTTTGAGCGCTCGTACTACTTACACGAGGGCTATATCATTTCATCATGATGTCTGTATTTTTCGAATTTTGAGCCGAAAATGGTCACAATCGACTATGTTCGACTCACTGATGACGAATCCATCGAAAAATTCGAGTCTTTCCGTCCGTCCGGCGGTCCGTCCGTAAGCACGATAACTCTCGAACGGATCAACCTAGAGACTTGAGATTTTCAGTGTAGGTTCAGATCCCAAATACCTCGGTTGAGTTCGTTAATGGGCAGAATTCCACCAGGGGTTCCGTAAATATGGCCGTTCAAAGTTTTGTTCTCCTGATTACTTCGAAACAACATATTCGATCGAGATGAAACTTTGCACTCAAATGGAGAATGAGGTGTTCAAGCTACATTAGAAATTTTGTCCAGATCGCATGACCAAAACCAAAGAAACCATAGAAAATTGTAACTTTCGAACGGAAACGCCTAGGGACTTGAAATTTTCAGGACATGTGAGGTTCTGGAATGTCGTGATGACGTTCATCTATGAGCAAACTCATTCTAGGGGTTCCGTAAATATGGTCGTTTGAAATTTAGTTTTCTCGATAATTCCAAAACTACAGATTCGATCGTCACGAAATTTTGTATTTGAATGGAGAATGATATTTTCAAGCTACATTTTGTCCAGATAGCTTGACCAGAATCATAGAAACCATAGAAAATGTTAACTTACGAACAGAAAAGCCTAGGGACTTGAAATTTTCAAGATAGGTGTGGATCTGAAATGTCGCGTTCACGTTTATCAATGAGCAGAATTATACTAGGGGTTTCGTGAATACGGTCGTTTGAAATTTTGTTTTCCCGATAATTTCGAAACTACGGATTCAATCGAGATGAAATTTTGTATTTTAATCGAGAATGATATATTAAAGCAATATTTTGTCCAGATCGCATGACGAGAAGATATTTGAAAAAGCAAGTCAACACCCAAATGATGAGCTGAGAAGACTAGTTGACTACAACCCCGCAGAAGATGTGGTTAGGATACCCACCTATCACAAAAGACCCAGAGATCAATTACGTAGAAACAGAAATTGAGTAATCTCAATTTGAATTATCCAGAAAAAGAGACTCCTATGAAATTCAAATTCATAGGTAACACAATTATCACACGACAAAGATCGTGATAGAGATACGAACAAGAAGAGTCGAGAGGTTAATAGGTGATAAATTCCCGAAATCTAAAACAGCAGGTTAGGTTTAGTTGAAAAAGCCGAAGCACTGGTCGACGCAATACAACGAGAAGCCAGAATCAACTACAGAGAAGACGATAACAATGAAGACTTAGAAGAAGGAAATGAAGAATTGATGTTGCAACAGCCGGAAGGCGACACCATCCCAAACCCAACAACACCAACGGAAATTAAAGGAATCATCAAGAAATTGAAAAATAGGAAAGCTCCATGGAAAGACAAAGTAACAAACTTTATGTTACGGAAATTGCCCAGGAAGGGAATAGCAGCGCACACCAATATAGCGAACGCAGTGATGAGAACAGAATATTATCAGGAAAGATGGAAAACAGCAGAAGTAATTGTGTTCAATCAGCCAGGAAAAGATAGAAAATTCCCACAAAACTACAGACCGATAAGTCTACTGTCAGCCCTTGGAAAAATTGTCGAAAGAGTCATTGCAAGAAAACTCAATGAAGAAACAGAAGCGCTTAATCTGATACCACCGGAACAATTTGGATTCAGAAGAAATCATTCCACAGAACTTCAACTGTTAAGGATCACTGAATATGTCGTTGAAGGCTTTCAGAATAAACAAGCCACAGTATTAGTGCTATTAGATGTCGAGAGAGCCTTCGACCGAGTTTGGCACGAAGGACTTGCCTACAAGATGATGATGGCAGGCTACACCACCAAAACCTGCAAGATAATAGGAAACTACATGAGGAACAGGAATTTTTATGTCAAAATAGACGACACATTATCAACCACCAGACAAGTAGAAGCAGGAGTGTAGGTTCAGATCCCAAATGCCTCGGTTGAGTTCGTTAATGGGCAGAATTCCACCAGGGGTTCCTCAAATATGGCCGTTCAAAATTTTGTTCTCCTGATTACTTCGAAACTACATACTCGATCGAGATGAAACTTTGCACTCAAATGGAGAATGAGGTGTTCAAGCTTCATTTTGTCCAGATCGCATGACCAGAACCAAAGAAACCATAGAAGATTGTAACTTTTGAACGGAAACGCCTAGGGACTTGAAATTTTCAGGACATGTGAGGTTCTGGAATGTCGTGATGACGTTAATCTATGATCAAAATTATTCTAGGGGTTCCGTAAATATGGTCGTTTGAAATTTAGTTTTCTCGATAATTTCAAAACTACAGATTCGATCGTCACGAAATTTTGTATTTAAATGGAGAATGATATTTTCAAGCTACATTTTGTCCAGATAGCTTGACCAGAACCATAGAAAATCATAACTTACGAACGGAAAAGCCTAGGGACTCGAAATTTTCAAGATAGCTGTGGATCTGAAATGTCGCGTTCACGTTCATTAATGAGCAGAATTATACTAGGGGTAAGGTGAAATTTTGTTTTCCCGATAATTTCTAAACTACGGATTCGATCGAGATGAAATTTTGTATTTTAATCGAGAATGATATATTGAAGCAATATTTTGTCCAGATCGCATGACGAGAAGATATTTGAAAAAGCAAGTCAACACCCAAATGATGAGCTGAGAAGACTTGTTCACTACAACCCCGCAGAAGATGTGGTTAGGATACCCACCTATCACAAAAGACCCAGAGATCAACTACGTAGAAACAGAAATTGAGTAATCTCAATTTGAATTATCCAGAAAAAGAGACTCCTATGAAATTCAAATTCATAGGTAACACAATTAACACACGACAAAGATCGTGATAGAGATACGAACAAGAAGAGTCGAGAGGTTTATAGGTAATAAATGCCCGAAATCTAAAACAGTAGGTAAGGTTTAGTTAGAGTAGGTCGTGCTTCACACGAAGTCTCACACTGTTCTATCTATCGGAGATAGTTCGTCCATGAGGATTCCCCCTGACTAGACAAGAAAAAAAAAAAGATCGCATGACCAGAACCATAGAAACCATGGAAAATTGTAACTTTTGAACGGAAAGGCCTAGGAACTTGAATATTTCAGGGTGGGTTTGTATCACGAATATCGCGGTCACGTTCATCAATGAGCGAAATTAGACTAGGGGTTCCGTAAAAATGGCCGTGATGATGATATGTCAGTATGTGAGAAGCCACATATTTTTTGTCTGCAAGTGTTCCGTGCTATGAACAAATAACTAGTTTCATTTAAATATAGAATATTTATCTTATTTTTAAAATATAAGTGCGTATAGTATAGTCTTTCCAAAGGTACAATATTCATCCAAAGGTGTCGTCCACGGGTACAATTCAGTATTGTACCTTTGGACAAAATGCATCTTTTTGAGCGCTCGTACTACTTACACGAGGGCTATATCATCTCGTCACGATGTCTGTATTTTTCGAATTTTGAGCCGAAAATGGTCTCAATTGACTATGTTCGACTCACTGATGACGAATCCGTCGGAAAATTCGAGTCTGTCCGTCCGGCCGTCCGGCCGGCCGGCCGTAAGCACGATAACTCTCGAACGGAACAACCTAGAGACTTGAAATTTTCAGTGTGGGTTCAGTTCCCGAATGGCTCGGTTGAGTTTGTTAATGGGCCAAATTCCACCAGGGGTTCCGTAAATATGGCCGTTCAAAGTTTTGTTTCCCTGATTACTTGAAAACTACAGATTTGATCGAGATGAAATTTTGCACTCGGATGGAAAATGAGGTGTTCAAGCTACATGTGGAATTTTGTCCAGATCGCATCACCAGAACCATAGAAACCATAGAAAATTGTAACTTTTGAACGGAAACGCCTAGGGACTTGAAATTTTCAGCATAGGTGTGGATCTTGAATGTCGTGATCACGTTCATCTATGAGCAACATTATACAAGGGGTTCCGTAAATACGGTCGTTTGAAATTTTGTTTTTTCGATAAATTCGAAACTACGGATTCGATCGAGATGAAATTTTGTATTTAAATCGAGAATGATATATTGAAGCAATATTTTGTCCAGATCGCATGACCAGAACCATAGAAACCATAGAAAATTCTAACTTTTGAACGGAAAGGCCTAGGAACTTGAAAATTTCAGGGTGGGTTTGGATCGCAAATTTCACGGTCACGTTCATCAATGAGCAAAATTAGACTAGGGGTTCCGTAAATATGGCCGTTCAAGATATTTTTTTCCTGATAGTTTCGAAACTACTGATCGGATTGGAATGAAATTATGCACCTAGCTCAGGAATAATGTATTCAAACTACGTGCAAAATTTTGTCCAGATCGCATCACTAAGACCATAGATACCGTGGAAAGTTCTAGCGAATTATCGGAAAAAAATTGATCAGCTGAAGCACCGACATGAAGTCTGGAGTTTTGCCTAAGTTTCAGGATTTTTTTGACAGCAGTCAAACATTCCTTCAATTGATTTCTAAAACTGGAAAATGCGAATCTACCTACAAGGTGCATGTACGAGCGCTCAAAAGCTCCTGCCTTCACGGCAGTGCTTTTCGAAATTTTTAGTGAAAGCACCATTTCTTGTGGAATAGTGTACATTCCTCGTTTTAAATTCATTAATTTCATTATGTTTAATATTCAAAACAACCCAACCAAAGGAGTTGATTCTAGTAGGTACTCACAGTTTTCCAAAAAAAAAATCAAGAATTTTTTTTTTTCGAATGTCTAATGGTACACGTCTTCCCCCTACATTCAATGAATATGATAGATTACCCACATTTGAAGAGGTTCATCGCAGAAATGGATTGATCTGATTTATATTCTTCGTTTGATCCAATACTTAACGCTAATTTTCTATATGAGAATATAAGAATGCCGTTAACGGAACAACTGTATAGGCGATTTGCGTGTTCCTCGACCTTGCAAGGACTTTTGATACTGTTGCTCATCCTCTGATTATTTGGGGTTTCGGAAAATGAAGGTTTAACAGGTATGGCTGGTGAACTTCTGGAGAGTTAACTTCAAGATAGGAGGCAGCTGGTGGAAGGGAATCGTTCAATGAGCCGTTGAATATTAAGTTCCACAGGGTACTATACTTGGCCCTAAGGTGTTCATATTGTTCATGAACGATGTTTTCAATCTCCAAGTTTCTGGCGAAATTTCAAGGAATGCTGATGATACTGCCATAGTATTTTATGCTCCAGATTGGAAAAACTGCTTGAAGAATTCGATATAGGATCACTGAAAAATTCGTTGATCCCATAACTTCTTCTAGCCCACAACTGACACAGTTCATCTCTCCACAAGTTGGACGTTTCTATATCTTTGACGTCATTGACATAAATCTCACTCAATATGGCATGTGAAGCCGAAGGAAAAGGCGTACCTTCAACACATTGCCGGTTACTTCAGCAACAGATAAACTCATATTCCTACATACCTAGAAGTACTGCTAACATTCCAGACCAAACCCTGCAGGAAAAAAGGTTTTGTTCAATTCGATGTGGCTTTGACTTGGTAGGAAGGGCAAAGATAACAGGAAGATTGAAGAGAGGTAAGTTTTACAATGACGGCATGCAGCTTCATAATTACAATGGCATCTTCTATGTCTGCCTAAACAGTTGAAACAAGGTGAATTTTCTCTGAGTTATCTATATTTGTCACTCAACCTATCAAGTGCAAATCGTTACATGGCGAACATACAAACTTGTTACTGATACTAATACAAATTGGGTTAAACTGACAAGCTTGGCTGTGAATTCAAGAGAACATTTTTTAAATTCCAGCCTAGTAGAAAGAATTTCTGAGGCTTCAGAAAGTTTCTGTAGGCGAAATTGTGAGTCACGAATTCAATCAATAGTTTGTAAGCCCATATCCCTCGCACCCAAACTACATGCATTTATTGTGGGGATCTATATTATTGTTGAGAGCAATTGAAAATAGTCAGAAACATAATTATCAAAATCACATGTGTTTCACATCAAAAAGAAAAATACATTTCCAAAAAAGAAACAACTAGTGCAATCGATCTGCGAAAAGTCAACCGAACTTTGAAATTTCAGATACTTAATGGGCGTGAACATACGAGGCAGAACCCAATAGTGGGCATATTAATCATCACTGCTTGAAATAACAACACTGCTCGACTTTACGTTCTAGAATTCCCTAAAACCTAATCCTTTCGATTCGCTCATTCAGTAGCGATTGAACCCTCGAGGAGTGCAGACGTATTGAGAAATGCGCATGTGTGCCAAGTGAACCTCGTATAGAAGTGATAAGAATCGAAGAAATAACTGTGTTGAGTCCAGGTTAAGATCGATGGTTCCACAGATTATTTTACATTGAACAAAAGTGAATTTAGTGAAAAGTGAAAAAAGTGTTCGAGTGTCGATTGCTGAGTCACTCTGACAAAATGTCGGAATAAGAATCTGCAAATGAGGACAGAGAATCCGACGCAGATGAAGAAATATCCGTTAAAGAAAAAGAAGTTAATGACGAATCCGACAAATATCGGGTTATAAAAGAACAGAAGGACCATATCAACAGCCTCATGAGTCAACTGAAAGTTATAACGGAGAGTCTCAAATCCTTGACAGCAGAAATGTCTCAGTCCTCGAAGCCGCGGAAACGGGCTGAGAGAAAAGAAAATGGCTTCTCCTCTGGGACAGAGGAGACAGTCAAAAAAGAAGACCCGAAAAAACCTACCAATACTAATGATGCAGCTGCAGGTGGGCCACCTACGAAGAAATCGTATATTGCAGCATTGCAAAAAGGAAAACGCCCAGAAGAAGCTACTTCTGCACCCGCAAAAGAAATTGAAGTCCCTGCTCCAATCGAGCAGAAAAAAGGGAATGTTCCTCCAGTGACATTAAGAGGCACGGCCGACTGGACACAAATCTCGAGAGAGATGCAAATGAAGGGTATTAAATACCTGAGAACGACCACAGTAAGAGACGGCATTCGTGTTGTTCCCGAATCCCCCGACGACCACAGGAAGATGACAAAATTCCTCGAGTCGAGAAATAAAGAGTTCTACACCCTCCAAAGAGTAGAAGAGAGGATAATCTATCTGCCACTAGACGCAGATATTAACATTATCAAAGAAGACCTCGCCGAGCAAGGCATTACCGACGCGGACGTCATAAGGATGACATCCAACCAAACCAAAAGGCAATACCCTTATTTTTGGTGAACACCCAAAATAAGAAGGTATTCGAAGTAAAACAGCTCTACGGTATAAATTGTGTAGTAGAGCCGAAGAAAAAGAGCATTGGACCTGGCCAATGTCATAGATGTCAACGTTACGGACATGCGCAAATTAAATGCACATTCCCATTGAGATGTGTTGAATGCTCTGGAGCGCACAATAGTAAAGATTGTACGCTAACAAGAGAAAACGAGGAGAGCAATGCTACCTGTGCGCTCTGCGGAAAAGCAGGTCACCCAGACAGCTACAAAGGATGTAGCGAGTGGAAACTGGTGACCAGAAAGAAGACTGCGACCAAAGCAAGGAGAGAAGAAGAGAAGAAAAAGATGCCTACTGTCCAACAAGAACAGAAGGAAGAAGATAAGCAGAAGGGAACGCCACCACTCAAACAAGAGCAGAAGAAAGAAGCCCCAAAAAATTGAAAATCCAAGAAGAGCAGCCAAAAGAAGAAAGAAGAGACCAACAAGAAAGGACCCGAACCCACCGAGGATCTAGATACCTTCACCAAGAATATCATGAGTGACCGGGTATTATAGCCATTCAGGAGACGAGACTATCTACAAGAAATAGAATTTCATTTCCCAGCCCTGAAATATACAGAAATGACAGAAATTGTACAGGAGGGGGCGTAGTTCTAATAGTCAAGAGGAACATCGATCACTATTTTGACGATGTACTGAAAAATAGACAAATGGAAGCCGTCTCGATTATAGTTAATACGAATCGAGGACAAATGAAAATTACGTCAGCCTACAAACCACCCCAAAATGACTTAATAGAGGAAGATCTGAAGAAGATGCTCGAAGGAAACTACCGATATGAACTGCAAATCAAGAGAATGGAATAGCAGAACTGAAAACCAAAATGGGAAGAAGCTCAAGAAGTACGCCGAAAAACTAAATGCCATAGTACTAGGACCTGAAATTCCGACCTACCTGCCCAGAAGTAATGGCCTACTGGACGTAGTAGATATCGTCATAATGAAAGATATTACCCAATTGATACTTTAGAAGAGGGCACATCAGACCACAACCCAATAGAACTCAGATTGGGACGCAGACCGATAACAGAAGAACTTCAAACGAAAGACTTCACAGACTGGCAAAAGTACAGTGAAATACTCCAGGAGAAAATTACAGAAATTCCACAGATAAGAAACCCTGAAGAACTAGAGGATGAAGTTGAAAAATTAGAAACCCGAATAAAAGAAGCCTACGAGGAAAGTACCAGAAAAATCGAAAGGCCAGCCCCGAAATATTCACATGGCAAAACCCCAAAAGCAGTAAAAGAGCTTATAAAGAGGAATAGAAAACTCAGGAAGAACTACAGAACTCCACATCGAGAAGAAGACAAGAAAGAGTTGAATAAACACAGTCAAGTGCTGAAAATGCACTGAGGGAACTGAGAACAGACAGATGGAACCAAAGAGTTAGAGAGCTAAACACCATAGACCACTCAGCATGGAAAATGCAAAAGTGCTTACGACGCGAGAAAACCGAAATTCCCTCTCTACACGGAGCTAATGGGATGGCCTACTCAACGCTTGAAAAAGCCGAAGCACTGGTCGACGCAATAGAACGAGAAGCCAGAATCAACTACAGAGGAGACGATGACAATGAAGACTTAGAAGAAGAAAATGAAGAATTGATGTTGGAACCGCCGGAAGGCGATACCATCCCAAATCCAACAACACCAACGGAAATTAAAGAAATCATCAAGAAATTGAAAAACAGAAAAGCTCCAGGAAAAAACAAAGTAACAAACTTTATGTTACGGAAATTGCCCAGAAAAGGAAAAGCAGCGCTAACCAAAAGCAGTGAGCAAACGCAGTTATGAGAACAGAATACTATCCGGAAAGATGGAAAACAGAAGAAGTAATTGTGTTCAATAAGCCAGAAAAAGATAGAAAATTCCCACAAAAGTACAGGCCGATAAGTCAACTGTCAGCACTTGGAAAAATTGTCGAAAGAGTCATTGCAGAAAGACTCAATGAAGAAACAGAAGCGCTGAATCTGATACCACTGGAACAATTTGGATTCAGAAGAAATCATTCCACAGAACTTCAACTGTTAAGGATCACTGAATATGTCACTGGAGGATTTTAGAATAAACAAGCCACAGGATTAGTACTATTAGATGTCGAGAGAGCCTTCGACCGAGTTTGGCACGAAGGACTTGCCTACAAGATGATGATGGCAGACTACGCCACCAAAACCTGCAAGATAATAAGAAACTACCTGAGGAACCGGAGTTTTTATGTCAAAATAGACGACACATTATCTACCACCAGACAAGTAGAAACAGGAGTGCCCGAAGGATCGTACCAATGGGTTTGAGCCGGAAATTTTAGGAGGCCAGAAAATGGTTCCGTTTCTGCCAATCCATATATTGAAATTTTTTGTTTTATGTAGCGTTCTACAGCTGCCTTATATTCAGACGAAACAATCTGCATTTTTCGATGACAAAGATAACCTCAATAAAGTATATATTTTTGAAATCAGAAGAAGGAGCTCTACCGATTAGAAAAATGAAATAAAGGTGTTCCATTCAAAAAATACCAGTTTACATAAAATTTTTAGGTTTACGATGCTTTTTTGCATTTCCTAGTACTGAATTCTGAAGCCCATAAAAAATACGTAATGCTTGCCCATTTGAACGTTTTCGTAGGACTAATATTAACAGAGATAGCTATTGAGTAAAATATAAACAATCACCTGGTACAATAGGACTCGCACACTCAATTAGATATCTCATTTCTCAGAATCGAACTCATATCAGAGTGCTTGACAATTGTTTCTTTCCAAACTTACGAAAACAACGTCATATTTCGACTGACAAGATCATCGGAAAGTTGTCCTCCGCCGGAGCGAAAAGTATTGCTATGTCAAAGATTGATTTCTTTTCCGTCCGCCGGAAGGAAAAATGTTGCTATGTAAACGATTAATTAGGTACCAGGAACAATTATTATACTTCATGTCTGTCTAAATTAATTTTGCATGACAACCGTAACTAGGCGAATTTTCCATTGATCACTCGATGTGATCGTTATAAAACGATCATAGTTATAAATCTAATCTAAAAGGGGATCTCCAGATTTTTATGAATTTCAAAACGTTTGAAAAAAAATAACATATTCCATTCGGAGAAGTGATTTTTCATGGCTCACTGCGTACGGCGGCTAAACACAAGCTCACCATGAAAAGTGACACTTCTCCTCCTTATGAAATAATATATTATTTCTTTCTAGTAAAATTATACAATCTCAAGTTTTGATTGCTATAATGAAATTTTTCTTTTTTTTCAGTTCCACCGAATATCGACGATTCACTGAGTAGTAGTGATGTTATTGTTAGAGAAGGTGCAAATGAAACATTATCTTGTAAAGCATCCGGTTATCCACAGCCTAGTGTCAAATGGAAGAGAGACGATAATTCCAAGATTACAATGAATAAAACACTTGCAGGTAAGTCAGGGCATTTATTATAGAGTATAGAATTATTGAGGATATTTTTTCTTATCCCTCGAGAACATATTCTCATGAGACTTTACATCGAATATTTTGAAATGTGGAACAATAAATGTTATATTAACTGTTGTGCAAGTCAGTGTGTTTGTTTGTTTGTATGTTTGAACTTTGATAACTCCTAGAGGAGATTTTCATTGGTTTCTAACATAGTACGAAAACAAAATTCGAAAAGGTTCAAATATGGAATTTATCCATATCTAAGGCATGTGGTGTTCTAGAAGAAATAATAGATACAGCTATGGGTAACATTAGGGAACAAATGAACACAGAGATGGATAATATAATTTTAAGGAGCAAATGAACACAGACATAGATCAATTCGAGGAAGAAATGGACAAAATAAAGAAAACCTTCAGCAAGCTGGAAAAACGAGTTTATGCTGCGCGAACCACTAATATGGTCGATAAGAATTCAATTCTGGACCTGAAGAAGGATATGCAGGATTTTGAGGTCCATTCTGGAATTAAGAAGCTTTCCATGAAGCCGCCCCAGTTCGACGGAAAAACTCCATGGCAAAATGACCACCGCCAATTTGAAGCAGCGGCCAAAGCAAATGAATGGAATGCAGAGGAAAGAGCTGTAGCACTTACATTAGCGTTACAAGGAGGAGCGACAGATATTTTGCAATCCCTCACTGCTCAAGAACAAGAGAATGATCATCTGATTGAAAATTTGGAACTACGGTTTGGCCAGGCTCATTTTGAACACGTTTACCTCTCCTAGTTGGAAAATCGTTACCAGAAATCAGGCTAGTCTTCACAAGAATTCAAAGCTGACATTGCACGTTTGGTACGTCATACATATCCGGCCACACCGGACAACGTAATGGAGTGATTGGCGGTTTAAGCATTATAGGATGGACTCCGTTACCAGGAAACCAGACAAGCATTATCACCTGCTCGACCAGCACATCTCGTAGACGAACTGGCACGAGCATTAGGATGTCTTCGTAGACAGTCTGATCAATGATGCAGGTGCAACTAGGACTATTCTGGGACCTTCCTTTGCAAGAACACCGGCACAAATTGAACCGACGAATCGGAAATTACGCACAGCAACAGGGGAGCCAGCTACTGTATATGATCAGCTATAGGTTGAACTGGTTTTAGGCAGCACTGAAGCGAAACATCAGGGACTAGTAGCGGGCAACGAAGAAGATGCAATCATTGGAATGGACATCATGAACTCAAGAGGGTTCGAGTGGAATTTCAAGGACGGCGTCGTACGTGTCAACGGAGAGGAGCTGGTTCTTCATGGGAGAAGTGAAGAGAAGATCTGTGTAGTATCGGCAAAAGAAGTGAGTGTACCTGAGAGAGCCGAAAACATTGTGGAGGCTCGCCTGGACGGCAATGCAAGCAATGGAGACGTAGTCATATTTGAGCCCAAACTTCATGATGAGAAAATTGGACGAGGGATTGCTCTAGGGAAGACCTTGCAGTGTGCTGACAAATTGGCGCATGTTAGGGGCATAAATGTCAATTATTTCCCATGTGACCTTAAAAAAAGGAACAGCTGTGGGGTACTGCTCGTCAGTTACCTCTGTGATCCGTAGTGTACAAGGTACGATTAGTTAGGCCAATAACTCACCAACAGAACTGGAAAAATCAGTTGCCCTTTCTTCCACAGACCTAGAATCAGATCAACAACCCAAACTGAGAAACTTGGTCATGAAATACCAAGACATTTTCGATACCGGATGAGGAGATAAGGAGGTCGAACTAATGGAAAAAGATCGATACTGGGGACGTCAGACCGATTGGGCAGGTAACTAAGAGACTTCCTCTTGCCGAGAAGGAGGCAGACAAAATAGTCAGTGATATGGGGAAAGAAGGAGTTATCGAACCATCTGACAGTCCTTGGTCCTCTACAGTCGTTTAGGTGAAGAAGAAGAGACGGATCGACACGTTTTTGCGTAGACTATCGTCAGCTAAACAATGTCACGAAGAAAGACAGCTACCTTTTCCCGAGAATAGAAGATACACTGGACACGTTGGCTGGTTCCGCATAGTCACGACCCTTGATCTAAAGAGTGGATATTGGCAATTGGAACCTGCTAAAGAGGATCGGGAAAGGCTGCTTTTACCATTGGCTTTGAATTGAGGCAGTTCACCGTTATGCCGTTTGGACTTTGTAATGCCTCGGCCACATTTGAAAGATTGATGGGGACGGTGTTGAAAGGGCCTTCGTGGAAGACGTGTAGTATAGTATATCTCGACGATATAATTGTGGTCGGCAGATCATTCGAGGACCACGTGAAAAACCAGGAGGTGGTATTCCTGAGGCTTAAGAACTCCGGATTGAAACTGAGCCCTAAGAAATTTCATCTGTTCCAGAAAGAAGTATGATACCTCAATCACGTTGTCCCTGAAAAAAACAGTAGCAGTGGATGACCACAAGATCAAAGCTGTTAATATTATCGTAGATTTGTGCTGGGATTCGCCAACATCGCTAATCCACTGACCATACTCAGTACTCACGGAAAGTCTAACTGAATTCCAGTGGTCTGAGTAATGCTAAGACTCGTTCAGGAAGCTGGAAAGAGCTTTGATCAACGCACCTGTTCTGTGTCATCCCCTACCCAATGAAAAATTCATTCTGGACACGGACGTTAGCAACGCCGGACGTGGAGCTGTCCTGTCTCAGATCCAGGAGGGACAGGAGAGGGTCATTAGTTATTTCAGCAAGACACTCAGCAGACCAGAACGCAATTACTGTGTGACCAGGCGAGAGCTGTTAGCTATAGTCAAGAGAGTGGAAGATTCATGTTGAGAACTGAACATACAGCTCTAAAATGGCTCTTGCAGTTCAAAATCCGGAGGGTCATGTAGCACGATGGATCGAGATACTTCAAGAGTTTGATTTCGAGATCGAACATCGAGCTGGAACTAGTCATAAGAATGCAGACGCTTCATTGATGGTTTCAGGATGATGACCTTGTTTGGCTGCACAACCCCAAAAGCCGTCGTAGACTATCACCGAAGTTGCAGAACTCTTGAAAAGGTCCGTATGATATCATGAAAAGTATAAACGACCTTGTCCGAATCCACAAGCCAACCTGAGGGAAACCAAGGGTCGTCCACTTCGATAGAATGGCCTCTTTCGGTGGGAATCACGACCAAATTACCCCTCCCCCCCTCAAATCACCATAGGATGGGATGACCAGAAGTTCATGTCCTTGTATTCAAACTAACAGAAAAAAAGTGCTACATGAGGTAACTAGAGAGGAGCCACGAGACCTTTTCAATGTGCCAATCTCCGAATGTCTAGGGGCACTACTGTTTTGTTCTCCAAAACATTTACGCACACTACGAGAGCAAGTGCAACTTTCGTGTCGTTACTCTACAACTAACTACAAAGTTTCAATTTGATCAGATCGGTATTTTTCGAATTATTGAAAAGGAAATTGAGATGGCCTTATCTATACAACCCTTCCGCGGATTTTGCCAATTTACGAAATGGAGCGGTGCATGCAGACCACGAAGGTACGTTGAAATTTTAAAACACTTTATTCCTTCGAATGTTATCGTGTTAAGGACGTAGGGACGGACAAAATTGAACTCGGCCTCGATTTCTTCATCTGTGCGTTCAACCAAATCGATACTCGGCTGACTAGGGGTTCCGTAAATATAGCCGTTCAAACTATTTTTTTCCTGATTGTAATTTCGAAACTACTCATTGGATTGGAATAAAATTCCGCACATAGATGAAGAATATTCAAACTAAGTGGGAAATTTTGTCCAGATCGTATCACCAAGACCATAGATACCGTAGAAAATTCTAGCAAATTATCGAAAAAAAAATTGATCACCTAAAGCAATGACTTGAAGTGTGGATTTTCGCCTTAGTTCGAAATTTTTTTGACAGCTGTCAAATTTTTTCAATTGGTTTCTAAAACTGGGGAATGCGAATCTACCTACGAGGTGGATGAACGAGCGCTCAAAAGCTCCTGCACGGCAGTGCTTTTCTAAATATTTTTTTATACCCTTAGTGCCTTCCTTTGCAATTTTCGATCTCATTGTGATGAAAGAGGACCTTTCCGTTGATACCATTATTCTTCTTGTTATTCTTTCATACTTTTGTTTCTAGTTTAAGAACTCAATGTGATAGAAAGAACTGTTTTTATTCATTGTTTTTTTATTGTTTTATGTTTGAATGAAGTTTTTCTGAATTAGCCGTGATTTTCAATTTGCAGGCCTGCTGTTGAATATGGACAAGTACCGATATCAATATTCGGATATAGTGTATCATAAGGATATGTTGATGAATTGAATAGAATTGTATTGAATTTAAAGGAAATTTCATGATTCGAATGGAATTATCAGGAGCTAAATGGAATTGTGGTGAATTAAACAACATTTTTGTGAACTTAATGGAATTAATTCTCAAATTTGAATTTAAGTGGATAAGAAGCAGACAGTGAAAACTCACGCTCATTGCTTTGTGAGACAGAAAGGCTTATCGCCAAGCAAGCAATATGCAATTCAGGCATACACATTTGAATGAAATTTCAAATTAATTCTGAAATGATATTCATGTCTTCCATAATGGGCTTGCACCCTAGGCCATGTCATAGGTTGAAGCATTTGGAAACAAAATGTTCAAAAATACCAATTAATTCAAAATTTTTAAACTCAAAGACTTGAAATAATGGAACAGAATCTTTATGTATCTTTATTTACAAATGGACAGAAATGACAGAAAACAGCGAATAACGTGCCATCTAGAGCTTTTCAGCTCAACTGAAAAATCGAACCAGTATTTTCCATCAAGTTGTAAGTCTAGCCCTTTCAGACTTACGGTACACAATTGAGGATATTACGTTCTCTGTGAATTGTCATATTGAAATTGAAACTTACATAGTTAGAAACGGTTGTCGTTGCTTGTGAACATTATGAATTACTGAAAACAATACCCCTAGCGTCATCTATTGCTGTCTATGTACACTAGTCCGCTTATGTAGGACATAAGCCAGTGAAATTTGTGTGCAGTGTGCAGGTGATTTTATTCAGAAATCTCAAGTTTTTCAAGGGAAAAAAGTATCAGATTTCAGCTCGTGTTGTTTCCGACGTGAAGACAAAAACACCGAGTGCTAAAATCAGAATTTTTCTTTCCAAACGTACAGAAGCAACGTAATATTTTGACTGACAGAATCATGGCAATGTTCTACTTCCCCTCCGCCAGAGGAAAAAGTGTGGCTATGTCAACGATGAATTACTTTTCCGTCCGCCGGAGGAAATTGGGTGGCTATGTGAACGATGGATTAGTTACTAGGAACAATTATTATACTTCTGTCTGTCAAAAATTAATTTTGCATGACAACCGTAACTACGCAAATTTTTTTGAAGAAAAAGTTATTCATTTACAACGGACGATTATCCGACCTTTCTATCATACAGTATAGAAGAAACTACTTTCAATTTATAACATAATCTTATTCAAAAGTTCCAGAATGGAAAATCACATACAATCAACATCTGCACTTGCGCATCGTTGCGAAATCGAATGAGTCATCAAAATTATACATAGTCATATTAAATCTCGAATGGAAATAGATAGAGTCATCTGAGATATACATTATGTAATTCCTCCCCACCTTGGATAAAGGTATCACCATCAATAAGATGATTATTATAACAATAAGCAAAAATGTAAATCTTGAAGGCTGGAGGTTCCATTGGTATCTTGAAATCCGGGATGTCTTCTTCTTTCTGGGATTCAACATTTGTGGAATTTTGGTTTATTAATGTCAATTTGGGTAGAATCACATATTTTTCTTCATTTATCGTAGTCGTTGGAACGATTTCTCTTCTTGAGTTGCTCACAGCACATTCATTTCGTAGAATTGTCATGGGAAGTTCTTGTTTTCGATAGAGAGGATATTTCCGTCTTCTAGTAATTTCAAATCTGGAGAAAGTACTATTTTCATTCTGGGATAGTTTTCGGTGTGTTTTTTTCCAAATATTTCTGAGCCGAGGAGTCTTGATCGCATAAATAATCTTCCACTGGATGGCAATACTTTGTTGACCATTTCAGTTTCTCTTCTTGTGAAGGTAAATAGGGATCGGTATATGGAAGGGATAAATTGTTTTGTGGTAGATAGTAAAACTTGTATAAATCATAATTTTCTTCGTATTCCGTTGGGAATGATATTAAAAATAATACAGCTTTCTTTCTGGAAATAACTTTCGTATGACATATCTGATAATAATCTTTCAGATGATGTAAAGGTATTATCGTTACATTTTTTATTAATTCAAGGAATTTCGAATAGGGTAATATTTATTCCTGTAATAAATGTAATCTTGCAAAACTCACTGCTGTTGCAATTTCGTCTAGAATGATCTTGATATCTTTAAGTTCAAATGTCAAGAGATGCATGTGCTGTATTTCTTGTATTGCTTGTATAATTTGAAGCAATTTTTTAGGTCGTTTACGACTGTTGCGATCTGTTTTTGGTTTCTTATCAAAACTCTCTCATTCTTCTGAATGCTATCAAAATAGTTTTATAAAGTCCTTTGTCATCGGAATCTAACCTTCTGGAACAAAGTTAATTAATCTTTTCTTAATTTGATAAATTGAATATTTTCATTTAAAAGTTCTCCCATTTTTTTCCATCATTAATATCGTTCGTATGCTACTCAAAATTTGCTGTTCGAGCAAAATTCGATTTTGAGTTTCTTTATTTTTTTTTGATAATTCAAAATTAATTCTCATATATTCATTCAATTCAATTGGTAACATATTGTTCTTTATTGGAATTGTATCCAAACATGACATGATAATTATTTTTTTTAAGGGAATAAAGAAGTAAGTCAACTTGGGACTAAGAAATTTTTCTCTTTCTATTGAAGAGTTTTATGTGTGAAGTAGGCTTTTTCTAACGCGTTTGGTAATATATTACTATTTATTGAAGGGTAACTCAATAGAGTGACGTAATAATCAGGGAGCTTTTCAATTCTTGAAATATGAATATTACAAAACTTGGAACATCTTGTTCGGCCAATAATGTTTTCGTTCAAACTAATTAAATTTTCTCGTAATCAATCGAGTTCGTCTCGTATCATATTAATCAGGGGCTCATCAATACTTGAAATATGAATTTTATAAATGTCTTGGACAACATTTTAAATTCGAGTTTCTTTTGTATCATTTTGGATCAATTTTTGAAATATGAAGAAAGATGTATAAAGCATCGTTGTTCGATACATGTCTCAAAGAAAAAACACTATAATCTTTCTAATGTTTATTTTTTGTAGCTAATAAGCAAATGAAAATGAGATTTATCACAAATAATATTTTAAAGGTTATATCGCTTTTATGAAATCCTATGAATAAAATCGAAACTGATATCGTTAAAATAAAAATTATCTTTGTAGGTAAGTAGGTAGGTAGGCCTCAGGTACCTGAAAATATTACGTAATTGAATATTTATGACTTTTTTCTTACTTTATAATTTGGGATTATTTTAATAATTTTTCTCAAAGAAGGTGACTTCGTTTTCTTCGTTTATGGAATTTTTAGAATAGGATTATTAATATTACGCTGGACAGTAAAACATTCTGTCTCATTTAAATTAACATTTGTTTTATTGTTTGAATATAACCATTTCAAACATGCTTCGTATTTTTCCGTATTGATTTGATTTATAATTAACGATGAATCTTTTTCGATTCTATTAACTTCAACATTTTCGTAATAGTTTACATCTGTGGCATTTGCTATTGAATCATTTTTGATTCTATCCGTTTTCTCGAACGTATTGATCCCTATCGTTGGGTCATTTTTAAATTCATCAGTATCATTAACATTTCTTCCGATATAACGATTCGGTGAAGACTAAATAATTACTTTAATATAAGATTCTGCAAAAATGTATTTTATCATATTTAAAATAATCGGCCATTCCAATTGATCTAGACCGCACGAAATTCTGAATATTTGTCATTATTATATTGAAATAATTCTTTAAGATATAAAATTGATTTAAAAACGGTTTCATATTCGGGTTTAGTTATAGTAATAGTTAGGAAGGGGCTTCAATTTCATTCCACTAGGGCTATATCATTTTGTCACCATGTCTGTATTTTTCGAATTTTGAGCTGAAAATGGTCTCAATCGACATGGTTCGACTCACTGATGGCGAATCCGTCGAAAAATTCGAACAGAACGTCCTAGAAAGTTGAAGTTTTCAGGGAAGGTTCGAATCTCGAATGCCGCGAATGAGTTCGTTATTGGGCAAAATTCGACAAGGGGTTCCGTAAATATGGCCGTTCGAAATTTTGTTATCCTGATTACTTCGAAACAACAGATTCGATTGAGGTGAAATTTTGCACTCAGATTGCGGATGACGTGTTCAAGATACATGCAAAATTTTGTGCTGATCGCATGACCAGAACCATGAAAACCATAGAAAATTATAACTTTGTAATGGAAATACCTAGGGACTTGAAATTTTCAAGATAGATGTGGATCTTGAATGTTGCGGTTGCGTTCATAAATGAGCAAGATTAGACTAGGGTTTCCGGAAATATGGTCGTTTGAAATTCAGTTTTCCTTATAATTGCAAAAGTATGGATTTGATCGTGACGAAAATTTGTATTTAAATTGAGAATGATATATTCGAGCTGAATTTTTTCCAGATCGCATGATCAGGACCATAAAAACCATATAATATCATAGGGCTTATATCCCCTTTCGAATCGAAATCTGCTGAAATGGAACTAGTGTCTGCATTCTCACGAAAACTTTTTCAGGAAATGAAGAAGGAATTTGGCAAGTTTTTAATAAAAGTAAAAGGAATTCGTAGGTAAATGAAATAAATCAATGTAAATAGTTGGGTTATGTTATGGTGAATATGGCCCGACTCGTGTGCCAGCGTTACGAGCGCTAGCTGCTGAGCGCTATCGCACCATCTTAAGAGCAAACAAACATGGACAATCCTCTAACATGGACAATCCTCTAACATGGTTTTACATTTCTTCCAATTCCAGTTGGCAGGGGTTGCACTGAAGTGATTCGTTTATATCGAAACAGTAAAACCAGTTATTTTGCCCATCCCTACTTCGTATGGTAGCTAATATGTTTTTCGGAAGATTTTTTTTCAGTTTTTCTCATTATTGACCTAATATTTTGTTATCCAGTCTCGTTTTCATCCATGGAAATGATTGGATTTTGAGTGCTAAATTCTCATTGTCCAAATTCCTGATAAGTTGTTTCACTCTAATTATTTATTATTTTATTTTGTGTTCTTGAAACTGGATCTGTAGAACTTTGCTATTGTTCCAACTTGGCGACCTCATCTAATGTGTCCAAGCCGGACGTGAAATTTCTAGTTATCTTTGGATTGTGCTGGGTTAATCTCCACTAAAGTTTTATTCATGTCTTGTGTAAACTGCAATCTTTCAATCTGGATTAGACGCAATATCACTTTGAAATTAAAAAATATAAATTTGTACTAACTAACCTGATCATGTGGATATTTTTTCAGTCAATGAATGGGAAGGTGAAAATCTTGAGCTGACCCATATTTCAAGGCTGGATATGGGTGCTTATTTGTGCATTGCTAGCAATAGTATTCCCCCTACTGTGAGCAAGAGGATCAAAGTCAGTGTTGATTGTGAGTATCAAAAATGGTTTTATCTGATCTATTGTGTGCATGCGACTCATGCAAGTTCAAGAACAAAAGTTTGATATAAGTGAAAATTTATGATCCATGCTTGGTGGAACGGTTTCGACATCAGTAGTGTTAAACCGTATCTATTCCATTCAAATGTTTCTGTCTTAAGCCTTAATCCTTTCGTGGCCTAGCTGAATAGAGCTCTTTTAATCCAACTTTTTCCTCTGTGAGACATCCAGAATTTTGTAAGTATACTGGTCTGGAAAATTACTTCGGACGTATAGCATATCCAATGCATAGGAAAAAGAGCCTGACTGTCCAGTCGAATAGGGCAAGAATGGAAATGAATTCGCGTTATGACATCAATGAATAATCCATTATTGAAATAGAACTAATTAGCACTTTATCTCTCATACACGTCGGCGGATTTGGAGCATAAATTAAGTTTTAGTGGTGAACAACAGGGTTTTTAAAAAGGACTCTATTTAAGATTCACCAGGATAAAAAATGACAAAATTCGTGCATAAATTCTCAATTCCGATTATGTCAAGATTAACTGAAAGATCTCCAGTGGTCCCCTTTTATGTATCATTGTGACATAACACTTAGCATAGTTGGAATATCCCTGTCAGCATGATTGGTGTTGGGAACTCCTGGATGTGAATGTATAACACAAGATAGCCTGTCCCATGATATGAAATACATGGTATGTTATTGCGCATACGGAAGATATATGGAGATGGCTCGGAGTAATGTTATGCTCGCAGCCTTCCAAAATAAGGCCAGCATGCTCCCACTCCGCCGACGTGTATGAGAGAGAAAGTGCTAGTTAGTTCTAACTCAATAATGGATTATTCATTAATTTCATAATGCGAATTTATTTCCATTCTTGCACGGTTCGACTGGACGGTCAGGCTCTCTTTCTTATGCATTGAATATCCTATACGTCCGATGTTATTTTCCAGACCGGTTTAAGTCAAGGGCGGAAGATCCTGGGTCTATTGTAAGTCATCTATCAATAAATTTCTCTCTTAGTCCCATTGTTATGCGCGCTCTTGTTTCTATAAACAAGAGCGTTATCATTTTGTCCAAATGTCTGCAATTTTCGAGATTTGAGCCGAGAATTGTCTCGAACGATTAGGTTGGACTCACAGATGAAGAATTTGTCGTCAATTTCAATTCCGTCCAACCGTTCGTCCTTCCGGTCGTAAACTCGATAACTTTCAGAAAAAAAGGCCTTCAATTTTCAGGATACGTTCGAGATGTTTTCGTAAATTTGTAAATAATCCGCCGAATTGTGAAATAATTAACCCAAGGTTCATGTGGAATTTCGTGCCATTAAAAGTATCAGGAAAAAAAAATTTTTGGTTGGATCACTTTCTAGGTTGTTTATACACTGTGTTTTGTTTAAGATTCGAAGATGAAATGGGTGGCCCTTTCCTCCTCATCATTGCATAGTCTGTCTATGGGATCGCTGTTGATTATAATAATGATAATAATAATAATATTTAGTCGCCCCAATTTCATACATAGTAGAGAAATTACAAAAATATCGAATGAGCTAGAGAAAGCTCATTTAAGAGCTTGAGTTCGAGCCCGTCCAATAGTATATACAAGTACCACATAAAAAAAAAATTATATGAATGCAATATAAACAAAAACAAAATGAATTCCTGAAAGAGCCTAGAGAACAATATCTTAGTTAAATCACCTAACCTAAATTGAAGCATGAGCAGGTATTGACGAAACTATAAACCACGAAACAGCTCGTGGACACCATTTCTACCGGAAATATGAAGTAGCCAATAATTGGTTCCTTTCTTCAAGGAACGAAGATTTTGAGGAGATTTCAGCTCGGAGGGCATGACATTATAAATTTGTGGCAACCTATAGAGGAGACAAGACCTCAGTTTCTCCCTAGTAACCCTGTACAGCCTCACCGTATCACTTTCAGTCTGTCGTGTGCGGTAAACTGAACTGAGCTGGTCCAGAAAATGACGATTTTTAGGAATCAAAATCATCAAGCTTTTGACATAGATCTGTCTGGGATCCATAACTCTTAGCTCGTTGAACAGTTCATTGGTTGGAAATACAACAGGTTTTGCGAACAGAACCTTCAACAGTCGTTTCTGGATCCTTTCAATCGGTAAATACTACTTGTTCGCTAAGCCACCCCTCGCGCTTATACCATATTGGAAAACAGATTGTACCAGAGAGTAATAAACAGAATAGCGTTGCGCGATGGGTAATAAATCTCTGGCTATACGAATTTTGTACATAATTCTTCTGAGTTTCGTAATTCAGTACAATGATCATTCCATCTCAGATGACAATCGATGAATACTCCTAAAAGTCCGAAATACTTCGTGGATTCAGTTCCCTTTATCTGATATTTACCAAAGAATAAACTATTGAACTAAGTTAATCGGGCAGCACTCAACATGATGGGTAAAAATGGGGTCTTGTCCATATTAATAGATAGTAAGTTATGATCAAACCATTTTTGAGCGCTCGTACCACTTACACGAGGGCTATATCATTTCGTCAAGATGTCTGTATTTTTCGAATTTTGAGCCGAAAATGGTCTCAATAGACTATGTTCGACTCACTGATGATGAATCCGTCGGAAAATTCGATTCTGTCCGTCCGTCCGTCCGTCCGTAAGCACGATAACTCTCGAACGGAACAACCTAGAGACTTGAAATTTTCAGTGTGGGTACAGTTCCCGAATGCCTCGGTTGAGTTCGTTAATGAGCCAAATTTCACCAGGGGTTCCGTAAATATGGCCGTTCAAAGTTTTGTTCCCCTGATTACTTGAAAACTACAGATTCTATCGAGATGAAATTTTGCACTCAAATGGAGAATGAGGTGTCCAAGCTACATGTGAAATTTTGTCCAGATCACATGACCAGAACCATTCTTGATAATTTCAAAACTACAGATTCGATCGTGACGAAATCTTGGATACTAATGGACAATGATATATTCAAGCTACATTTGTCCAGATCACATGACCAGAACCATAGAAACCATAGGAGATTGTAACTTTTGAACGGAAACGCCTAGGGACTTGAAATTTTCAGGATAGGTGTGGATCTCGAATGTCGTGATCACGTTCATCTATGAGCAAAATTATACTAGGGGTTCCGTGAATATGGTCGTTTGAAATTTAGTTTTATTGATCATTTCAAAACTACAGATTCGATCGTGACGAAATTTTAGATACTAATGGACAATGATATATTCAAGCTACATTTCTCCAGATCACATGACCAGAACCATAGAAATCATAGAAAATCATAACTCCCGAACGGAAAGGCCTAGGGAATTGAAATTTTCAGGATAGGTGTGGATCTGAAATGTCGCGTTCACGTTTATCAATGAGCAGAATTATACTAGGGGTTCCGTAAATACGGTCGTTCGAAATTTTGTTTTCTTGATAATTTTGAAACTACGGATTCGATCGAGATGAAATTTTTAATTTCAATCTAGAATGATATATTGAAGCAATATTTTATCCAGATCGCATGACCAGAACCGTAGAAATGATAGAAAATTGTAACTTCTGAACGGAAAGGCCTAGGAACTTGAAATTTTCAGGGTGGGTTTGGATCGCGAATATCGCGGTCACGTTCATCAATGAGCAAAATTAAAATAGGGGTTCCGTAAATATGGCTGTTCAAAATGTTTATTCCCGATAGTTTCGAGACTACTGACTGAATTGGAATGAAATTTTGCACCAAGCTGACGAATAATGTATTCAAACTACGTGCGAAAGTTTTTCCAGATTGCAGCACCTAGACCATAGATACCGTAGAAAGATCTAGCGGATTATCGAAAAAAATTGGTCAGCTGAAGCACTGACATTAAGTCTGGAGTTTCGCCCAAGTTTCAGAATATTTTTGACAGCTGTCGAATATTCCTTCAATTGATTTCTAAAACTGGAAAATGCGAATCTACCTACAAGGTGGATGTACGAGCGCTCAAAAGCTCCTGACTTCACGGCAGTGCTTTCCGTAATTTTTTAATTATATCCAGGTCATGTTCAGTGACAGATCTTATTTTTTTCAGGAATCCTGTTTAAAATGACGAAAAGCACTGCCGTGAAGGCAGGAGCTTTTGAGCGCTCGTACATGCACCTTGTAGGTAGATTCGCATTTTCCAGTTTCAGAAATCAATTGAAGGAATTTTCGACAGCTGTCAAAAAAATTCTGAAACTTGGGCGAAACTCCAGAATTCATGTCAGTGCTTCAGCTGATCAATTTTTTTTCGATAATTCGCTAGAATTTTCTACGGTATCTATGGTCTTGGTGGTGCGATCTGGACAAAATTTTGCACGTAGTTTGAATACATTATTACTCAGCAAGGTGCAGAATTTCATCCCAATCCGCTCAGTATTCTCGGAACTATCAGCAAAAAATATTTTGAACGGCCATATTTACTGAACCCCTAGTCTAATTTTGCTCATTGATGAACATGACCGCGATATTCGCGATCCAAACCCACCCTGAGAATTTCAAGTTCTTAGGCCTTTCCGTTCGAAAGTTACAATTTTCTATGGTTTCTATGGTTCTGGTCATGCGATCTGGACAAAATATTGTTTTAATATATCATTCTCGATTAAAATACAAAATTTCATCTCGATCGAATCCGTAGTTTCGAAATTATCGAGAAACCAAAATTTCAAACGACCGTATTTACGGAACCCCTAGTATAATTTTGCTCATAGATGAAAGTGATCACGACAATCGAGATCCACACCTATCCTGAAAATTTCAAGTCCCTAGGCCTTTCCGTTCGAAAGTTATGATTTTCTATGGTCCGAGTCATGTGATCTGGAGAAATGTAGCTTGAATATATCATTCTCCATAAGTATACAAAATTTCGTCACGATCGAATCTGTAGTTTTGAAATTATCAAGAAAACTAAATTTCAAACTACCATATATTCGGAACACCTTGTATAATTTCGCTCATAGATGAACGTAATCACGACATTCCAGATCCACACCTATCCTGAAAATTTCAAGTCCCTAGGGGGTTCCGTTCAAAAGTTACAATTTTCTATGGTTTCTATGGTTCTGGTCATGCGATCTGGACAAAATTTCACATGTAGCTCAAACACCTCATTCTCCATTTGAGTGCAAAGTTTCATCTCGATCGAATCTGTAGTTTCGAAGTAATCAGGAGAACAAAATTTTGAACGGCCATATTTACGGAACCCCTGGTGGAATTCTGCCCATTAACGAACTTGACCGCGGCATTTGGGATCTGAACCTACACTGAAAATTTCAAGTCTCTAGGTTGATCCGTTCGAGAGTTATCGTGCTGACGGACGGCCGGACGGCCGGACGGACGGACGGACGGACGGACGGACGGACGGACGGACGGACGGACGGACGGACGGACGGACGGACGGACGGACGGACGGACAGACTCGAATTTTTCGACGGATTCGTCATCAGTGAGTCGAACATAGTCGATTGAGACCATTTTCGGCTCAAAATTCGAAAAATACAGACATCGTGACGAAATGATATAGCCCTCGTGTAAGTAGTACGAGCGCTCAAAAATTATGCAAATGATATGATTTTACCGGATATATCTTAGCCTAAAATAGAACCGGTCCCAAAACCGTTCCCTGAGGCCCACCATACTTAACGTTTTTACCTTCGCTCACAGTGTTACCCACCTTTGTCCTCTGAATTCTGTTCGTTAAGTAGCTTTTGAATAAATTGTAGGCTGTGCCTCTTATTCCTATATCACACAATTTCTCCGAAAGGACATTATGGCTAACGGTATCAAAGGCCTTCTTTAAGTCAACAAACACGCAAAGTATTTTTTTGTTCCTAGCGATGGCTTCATGAATTTTTGGCATCAGGCGATTGATAGCATCTGTGGTAGATTTCTCGTGCCTAAAGCCAAACCGATTTTCAGAAATGATTCCGAACGTATCCAAAAACTTCATCAGTCTCACATAGATCACACTTTCGAACAACTTCGTAAATACTGACAATACCGAAAGCATTAGCTTGCTGTGCCTAGCTCCCTCCTATCGCCCACTTGAGTTTGTGCATCGAGTGGATCCATTTGTGGATCGTCATTTTGAAGCAGGCTCTAGAACTCTAGATGGTTAATGAGAATCCAAAGCTCTTTGTAGCTGATCCCAAGCGTGACCAATTTTTGAGCGCACGTTCTACTTACACGAGGGCTATATCATTTCGTCACGATGTCTATATTTTTCAAATTTTGAGCCGAGAATGATCTCAAACGACAAGGTTCGACACTGATGACGAATCCGTCGGAAAATTCAAGGCTGTCCGTCCGTCCAGCCGGCCGTGAGCACGATAACTCTCGAATGGAACAACCCAGAGACTTGAATCTTTCAGGCTGGGTTCAGTTCCGAAATGCCGCAGTTGAGTTCGTTAATGGGCAGAATTCCACTGGGGGTTTCGTGAATCATTCAAAAACTTGTTCTTCTGATTACTTCGAAACTACAGATTCGATCGAGATGAAATTTTACAGTCGAATGGAGAATGACGTGTTCAAGCTACATGCAAAATTTTGTATATATTCAAGCTACATTTTGTCCAGATCGCATGATAGATGGTGATAGAAAATCATCAACTTTCGAACGGCAAGGCCTAGGGACTCGAAATTTTCAGGATAGGTGTGGATCCCGAATGTCAAAATTAGACTAGGGGTTCCGTAAATATGGTCGTTTGAAATTTAGTTTGCTTGATAATTTCAATACTACGGATTCGATCGTGACAAAATTTTGTATTTTAATGGAGAATGATATATTCAAGCTACATTTTTTCCATATCACATGACCAGAACCATAGAAAATTATAACTTTCGAACGGCAAGGTCTAGGGACTTGAAATTTTTAGGATAGGTGTGAATAGCAAAATTAGACTAGGGATTGTTTCAAAATTCGCAAAATACAGACATCGTGACGAAATGATATAACCCTCGTGTAAGTAAAACAAGCGCTCAATAGGTCCGACATTATCAAGTTTTAACTTATTCGTGAAAAATGTCGGAAATAATTTCTCATTTTTTAAAAACAATGGATATTTCAGTTGCATATAAGATCAGGAACAATTCAGGCAGATATATTAAAAACAATGAAGATAAAATAGATAAATTGAACAAATGTGGTGTATATGAATTAACTTGCGGAGATGGATCATGTTTTTACATAGAACAAGCAGGTAGGAATTTCAAAACAAGAGTACTAGATCATACCCATTGTTTAATTGAAAGTAGAGGACATTCGGCATACGCGAATTATTTGAAAATTAATAATCATGCTCTCAAAGAAGACTCCGAAATTTTTTATTCGGAAAATAAAAGTGGAAAATTGAACCTTTCGGAGAGCCTTGAGATAAATGAACAAAAATCGTCTGTTCTCTTATTAAACGATCAAGTAGACTTGAACAATTTACCATAATATTTGAATCTTTCTTGAGATAAAAATGTTTGTGTATCTCCTAAATTATGGAAAAAAAAAGGAATAAAAAAATGACCAACGTGAACAGATCTTTTCACTTAATGTCGGTCAGATTAGCATAATTTCATCCTTGAAAGCATCATTAAATATTTGTAGCAGATTCAAGAACCTAATATGAGTCCAGGCAATATTGAGCGCACCCCTCCTACAGAGCCGGGACTGCGAGTAATTTAAACGAAGTGTAATCTTCTCTTCCTATATGAAAATTACGTGTCACGTTGTTTGTTCGGGATGAAATGCTATAATACTGAACCGATTTCAATCAAATTTTGCACGGTTTGATCTTAAAAGATAGGATAGTTCATATAGCAATTCATAGTTGCGATTTTTTTTTGCAAATTATTCGTTTATTATTTATGACAAAGAGTGATAATTATCCACTCGACAACACGGGTCTCAAATCGACGACAGGACATCGTGTCCCCACTACACTCGATCTCTCCACCATAGCGATAACGTGCGAGGAGTAATGCCAAGTTTCTGGGTCTATCCTAAAACTTAAGAAATTTGTAACTGTTTGAGACCTTTTGAAAGATCAAGGTTAGGGTTAACGAAGGGTAAGGTTAGGGTTAATAATAATTCCACCGGTTTGGATTGTTTACTACAATATAATTAGACGTATACCTTAGCCACAGCAACCTGTGGCCGAGTCAGCTAGTTTGATTTAAACCAGGAACGACGCTGGAAGAAAGGAGACGAGACAGTCGACATCGAAACGTATAATGATTAAGTAGGTACTCTCAGTAGCGGTTACATAATACGTATTCGTACCAAAAATAATAATTATTAAATAATTCGTGGTACCTATCTGATTATTTTAGGGTTTCCTTTAAAAGATAGTCTTGCAGGGCCAGATACATTGGTGACCCCTGCTAGGTCTACCTTCTCTACTCGAGGATTGTTTTCATTCATCTTGATACTGCATTGCATTTTTGAAACCTTGTTGTTTTATGTCGTTCCTTACAATCAGTCACGTTAATGAATGTCATTGAACACACTAGTTACTACTGTTAGTTCGCAACTCGAAATATTCCGCTTCGGTTTCACTCCGTCAGATAAGTTTTTAAAATTTTTTGTCGGGAGTCACCAATGTCTCTGGCTTCGCCAGACTATATTTTAGAAGAAACACTGAAACAATCAGGAATCACGAATTATTTATTAATTATTTTTTTTTGTTACGATTACGTATTATTTAACCACTACTAAGAGTACCTACTTAACCAGTATACGTTTCCGTGTCGACTATCTATTTCGTCCTACGTCGCTCCTGGTTTATTCGAAACTTACTCTTTGTTTATTTTACCGGCAGTCCCAGCTGTGCTGGGGTGTGCGCTTTATATTGCCTTGGCTCATATTAGGTACTCAATTCTGCTACAATATCAAACTTAAACTTTGTTTATACTACTATACTACTACGCTACTACGCTTGATATTGCCTTGACTCATATTATGTTTTTTTTTTGTTTAGTCAGGGGGAATCCTCATGGACGAACTAGATAGAACAGTGTGAGACTTCGTGTGAAGCACGACCTGCTCACTAAACCTAACCTGCTGTTTTAGATTCCGGGCATTTATTACCTATTAACCTTTTGACTCTTCTTTTTCGTATCTCTATCACGATCTTTGACGTGTGATAACTGTGTTACGTATGAATTTGAATTTCATTGAAGTCTCTTCTTCTGGATAATTCAAACTGAGATTACTCAATTTCTGTTTCTAAGTAGTTGATCTCTGGGTCTTTTGTGATAGGTGGGTATCCTAACCACATCTTCTGCAGGGTTGTAGTCAACTAGTCTTCTTAGCTCATCATTTGGGTGTTTACTTGCTTTTTCAAATATCTTCTCGGCCTTATTTTTTAGGAAATCTGTGACAGTTTCCCATTCTAAGTCTCTGTGGATTTGTTGGTTTTTTTGGAACCACGGCATATTCATTGCTGCTCTGAGCAGTTTTTTCTCTGTTGCTTGAATCTTCTTTATATGGCTATTGGCTGCATGGCCCCATGCCGCTGAGTCATATGTTAGTTGGGGTCTTGCAATTGACTTGATCATTCGTAGCTTCGTGCTCTGGTTCATTTGGCTTCCTCTTCCTAGCAGTGGGTAAGACCCTGTCGGTGTCTTTGACTAGACTACCTGCTTAATAAAATTCGTTAGTTCACTTGGCACACATGCGCATTTCTCAATACGTCTGCACTCCTCGAGGGTTCAATCGCTACTGTCATATTATGTACTCCTCATAGGTCCTGGTTTTTGAAAAGGACTGGAATTTACTTCCCTTCGCCTTCAATATAATTTTTCCTTTCTTCTTTTATTGATTATTTAGAGAGGTCCTCCTCTCTTTTGCATGGTTTTTTGCTATTCGTCTATTGGCTTCTTTGCAAGAGGAATCTCCTCATGTCTGTGGTTCTGGCTGGTATCTTCACCATCCTTTTTATCTCTTTATTTTCGTGTTCTTTCATCGTTTCGATTGTCTTCTTGGTTTGTTTGTCTATTATTTCCTCGATAGTGTGTATTTTCAATTCTTCTCTTATTTGTTTATTACTGACGTACCATGGGGCGTCTATAACTATCCTGATTATTTTATTTAAAGTACTTTGAAGATCTTTCTTTCTGTTACTCTCGACATTGTACCAGGTGGCACCTGCGTGCGTTATGCTTGGTATTAGCAAGGTCTTGATTATCTTCATTTTGTTTTCCAGTGACAGTTTGCTGTTTGGATTAAGTAGGGGGTATAAATGCCCGTGCAGTTGCCTGGTCTTCATTCTGGTTTCTTACATCTGTTTATTGAATTTGAGTTTTTCATCTAGAATTACGCCCAGATATTTCACTTCATCTTTCCAGTCAATCTTTTGGTTTTCTATCATGACGTTTCCTGCTTTTTCCTTCTTCATATTTGTGCCGCCGAAGTATATGGCAACGGTTTTCTTCGTATTTATCTTGAACCTCCATTTCTTGAAATAGCTCATTAGTTTGTCTAAGTCTATCTGGAGTTGCTTCGTTATGGATTTCCTCATTCTGCTGGAGTAGTAGACAGCAGTGTCATCTGCGAATTGGGCAATCTTGAATCTTGTCATCTTTGGTATGTCCGACATATATATGTTAAACAGCAACGGTCCTAGGACCGACACCTGCGGTACACCAGCTCCAATTTTTCTGGTTGTAGACCTCGTACCATCTATGTTAACTCTGAATTTTCTTTTATTCAGATATGATTGTATCAATCGCGTCAGTTTGGCTGGAAACTTCCACCATCTTCATCTTGTGTATCAGCCTTGGTGCCACATTTCATCAAATGCTTTTTCAATATCCAGGAAAACAGCTCCGGTGTCTGTAGATAGGTTCAATTTTTCTTTTATGTCTTCTGTTATTCTGATGAGTTGGTGTACCGTCGAATTTTCAGTCCGGAAACCAAACTGATGGTCAGGAATAATTTTCTTGGCAGTAACGAATTCTGCTAGTCTTCTGTATATCAGCTTCTCTATCACTTTGCTCAGTGCCGGAAGTAAGCTTATTGGTCTGTAGTTAGTTGGGTCGTTTTTGCCCTTTTTTCCTTTCTTCCATAATAATATTGTGTTTGATGTCTTCTATCTGTTAGTTCCATTTGTTGGTATCATGTTCGTAGAATAGCCCTGGCTATTTCTGCAATTTCTTCTTGTGCTTCGTCTGGTATATTCTTGGGAGCCTGATTTTGGATTCCGTCGATTCCGGGGGCTTTTCTATTTTTGAGTTGAGCAATAATTTCTTTTATTTCATTTTTGATGAGTTCATCCGTTTCTTCTTCTGTCCTATCGAGATCGGTGGCCGGTGTATTTCCTATTGTTTCTACTGACTTGTTGAACATGTCGTCGTTGTTCTTCGGATTAGGCTTAAACTGTTGTTCTAGTGAGTCGGCGAACATTTCTGCTGTTTCCTCACTTGTTTTTGCGGTCTGGCATCCTTTTTCTAGTCTTGGAATCTTGGTTTTCGTTTTCTTCCCGGTTAAAGCTGACGCCATTTGCCATAACGATCGGTTCTCTGTGTCTAAATTCTCTAGCTTTCTATCCCATTCGTCCGTAAATAGTTCTCGAACTCTGACTTTCACCTCGTTTGTTAGTTTATTCAGTATAGTTTTGTCATTTGGGTGTAAGGTCCGTCTATACTGTTTCTTGGCTTTCCTTTTTTCCTCTAGTAAAATTTGCACGTCTACAGGTAGAGGACTTTTCTTCGGTATTTGTTTGACTTTACTTGACTGTGATTGTGCTTCGATAATTCTTCTCTCTAGATCTTCGAGTGCTTCATCTATTTCTTCTTTGTTTTTTATCTTCACATTTCTGGATTTGAAGACTTCTTTGAACTTCTTCCAGTTTATTGTTTTTCTGTTGGTAGGTGATCTGTCTATTTCTAATTCTAATGTCAGGATCACGGGGCAGTGATCCGATGATAGATCCATCTTGATTTCAATCACGTAATTTGTTTTTACGTTCTTCATTATGGCTATATCCAATACATCCATCGTTCCTGTTGCTTCATGGATGTATGTGGGGTCATCTGGACCGACAACTAGTAAATTATGTTTATCGGTGATTTGTTTGAGTTTGTTCCCTTGACTATCAACTCTTTTGCTGTTCCAGTCCAGTTTTGCATTCAAATCTCCTGCCACTATGGTTGGTCTTCTGTTCTGGAAAAAGGCTGTGATATCCTTTTCTTCTAGGTTGCTTTGGGGGGGCCTGTAAACAGAATAAATATTAATTTTACCTTCGTGTGTTTTTACACTTACCCCTTTTTCCTCAATGTTGTTTCCTGGGACATCTGGCAATTCGAGATGACTAATACCTCTCTTCACTAGAACAGCTTTTCCGCCTCCTCTGCCTGTTTGTCTGTCTCTTCCATGCACTTCATAATTTCTCACTTTCATAGTCTTTGTTGGTTTTAAATGAGTTTTTCCCAAGAGAAGAATATCGATTTTATTATTTTCCAAAAATAGTGTCAACTCCTGTTTTTTTGGAATTACCGAATTTGCGTTCCAGAACGCAATATTTAAACTTTTGGTGGTATAGTTCATTTCTTCGTGAATAATTTGATCAGTTTGTCCTGCTCTATGAAGGAGATTTTTTGTTTGATGGTTGCATTTGTTGAACATAACGTCAGCGTCATTCTTCCTAGGATGACAGCTAATTCATCTTGATCTTTCACTTCTTGTTTTGGTGCATCATTTTGTTTTTTTGGTGCTTTTTTCTCTTCCTTCTTCACTGGATTTTTTTCTGGGGCTTTGACCTTAATATCTTCCTTCTTGGCCATTTGTTTTTTTCTTTCTTCGGTCCGTTTTTGCCATACATTTTCATTAGGCAGCGGGGCTTCTATGAATTTGGGTTTCTTCACATCCGGGTTGTTTGGATTTCTCATACATTTTATGTAGGTCGATAGGTGATCGCCTCCACAATTGGCACATTTGGGTACTGTCGTCACAGATTTCGGGCATTCTGCGGTCACGTGTTCTTCACCACACTTCATACATTTGTAGACGGCATGGCAGAATTTCTGCGAGTGTCCGTACAGTTGACAACGGTAACATTGGATTATTTCTGTCCTTAGTCTCAAGCTTTCAACTGTGATGGATATCCCACAGCAAAATTCCAATTTTGTCTCCACTAGTACGAGAGGGATGGGAAATCCCTTTTTGAGCGTTCGTACTACTTACACGAGGGCTATATCATTTCATCACGATGTCTGTATTTTTCGAATTTTGAGCCGAAAATGGTCTCAATCGACTATGTTCGACTGACTGATGGCGAATCCGTCGGAAAATTCGAGTCTGTCCGTCCGGCCGTAAGCACGATAACTCTCGAACGGATCAACCTAGAGACTTGAAATTTTCAGTGTAGGTTCGGATCCCAAATGCCTCGGTTGAGTTCGTTAATGGGCAGAATTCCACAAGGGGTTCCGTAAATATGGCCATTCAAAATTTTGTTCTCCTGATTACTTCGAAACTACAGATTCGATCGGGATGGAATTTTGCACTCAAATGGAGAATGAGGTGTTCAAGCTACATGTGAAATTTTGTCCAGATCGCATGACCAGAACCATAGAAACCATAGAAAATTGTAACTTTCGAACAGAAACGCCTAGGGACTTGAAATTTTCAGGATAGGTGTGGATCTCGAATGTCGTGATCACATTCATCTATGAGCAAAATTATACTGGGGGTTCCGTAAATATGGTCGTTTGAAATTTAGTTTTCTGGATAATTTCAAAATTACAGATTCGATCGCGACGAAATTTTGTATACTAATGGAGAAATATATATTCAAGCTACATTTCTCTAGATCACATGACCAGAATTATAGAATCCATAGAAAATCATAACTTTCGAACGGAAAGGCCTAGGGACTTGAAATTTTCAGGATAGGTGTGGATCTGAAATATCGCGTTCACGTTCATCAATGAGCAGAATTATACTAGGGGTTCCGTAAATACGATCGTTTGAAATTTTGTTTTCTCGATAATTCCGAAACTACGTATTCGATCGAGATGAAATTTTTTTGCCTGAAGGTCCCACTTGGTTCACTGATGGCTCTGTGTCTTTAACAGGGTCTGGTGCTGGAATTGTGGGACCTCGCTTCAATCGAGCTATCCCTCTGGGGATGAATTGCTCCATAGTGCGGGCTGAGCTGTATGCGGTTCTTGGCTGCGCGCTCGAGTGTATTCGCAGGGGATACTCTGGGGAACACATTCATATGTGCTGTGACAGTCAGGGATCACTGAAATCCCTTTCTGACGTAAGAATTGACTCCTTTTTAGTAGGAGAATGCAGGGAAGCTCTGCGTGAGCTTGGCTGTCCGGCTCATGCGGGGATATCTGGAAATGAGAAGGCAGATACACTGGCGAAGCAGGGGGGCCGATCAGAGTTTGTTGGTCCGGAACCCGCACTGCCAATCTGTCGGAAATCTGTCAGGAACTTCTTCAGAAGTTGGCTGGACAGGAAGTTTTCCTCGGAATGGAGCACAGGAGTTGGCCTCAGGCGGTCGAGGCTTCTCATTGAGAGACCTTCATCTGGACCTGAGGTCAGGAGACTCCTGGCACTAGAGAGAAGACAGCTCAGTCTGGTGATCGGTACTTTGACTGGCCACCTACTGAACAAACATTTGAAGAGAATGGGACTGACAAGCAGCTCTTTGTGCCGGTGGTGCAGGAGCACAGATGAAACTGCCGAACACTTTTTGTTCAGTTGTAGAGACCTCACTAATCTGAGGACAACACACCTAGGAAACCCAACACCCACTATTCCTATGGTGAAAGGGACTCCTCCTGGTCGACTTGCGGCATTTATGTCTGCTTGTCTGTGGGACTGAGTCTCTCAAGCAATATGCGGAGGAACAATGGGCCACAAGGTCTCAGTTCAGCCCGGAGTGGGCACCGCACAGAGAAGGAGAAGGAGATGAAATTTTGTATTTTAATCGAGAATGATATATTAAAGCAATTTTTTGTCCAGATCGCATGACCAGAACCATAGAAACCATAGTATATTGTAACTTTTGAACGGAGAAGCCTAGGGACTTGAAATTTTCAGGATAGGTGTGGATCTCGAATGTCGTGATCACGTTCATCTATGATTGGTTTTGTTCCCCTGATTACTTGAAAACTACAGATTTGATCGAGATGAAATTTCGTATTTTAATCGAGAGAATATTAAAGCAATATTTTGTCCAAATCAGACCAGAACCATAGAAACCATAGAAAATTGTAACTTTTGAACGGAAAGGCCTAGGATTTTGAAATTTTCAGGGTGGGTTTCGATCGCGAATATTGCAGTCACGTTCTTCGATGAGCAAAATTAGACTAGAGGTTCCGCGAATATGGCCGTTTAAAATATTTTTTTCCTGATAGTTTCGAAACTACTGATCGGATTGAAATGAAATTTTGCACCGAGCTGAGGAATAATGTATTCAAACTACGTGCAAAATTTTGTCCAGATCGCATCACCAAGACCATAGTTTATAGTTTATAGTTTATAGTTAGGAAGGGGTTACGTTCCACTGCGACCTCAAGGTCTATTGTGCCCCCCATCAGAGCCGTATTCGCAAATGCGCTACCTACAGCTCGCCCTCCAGCTCCAGAGCTCCAATGAACTCCAGTATCTGAGAGGGCTTCAAGGAGGTTAGATCCTCATTCCTCCTGTAATTCTCTTGTCCAAGACATTCTTTGCGCTGGTTTGCAATGGCGAGGCATTCTGTAACCAGGTGAACAGGAGTCTCCTCCTCTTCACCACAGAATCTACACTCGTCTGTTTCTGTCAAGCTCATTCTCATCATATGCTTCCTAAGGCAACAATGTCCTGCGAGGAAGGCAGTGAGTAGACGTAACTTGTTCTTACTGAGATCCAAATACTTTTTGGATCTTGAACTTTCATAGTTCCGAATGAACCTTTTAGAGTGGTCCATTCCTGGAAGGTTCCTCCAGAGTGCTTCTCTTTCGGTCTCTTCCTTCTCCAGAAACTCTTTCTTATAGGTGTGTTTACCTATGCCACAGAAGGGTTCTGGGCCAGTAAGTGGCGTTTGTGCTCCCTTTCTGGCAAGTGTATTGGCCTCTTCGTTTCCTTTGATTCCTGAGTGACCAGGAACCCAGACTAAAGAGACCTTATTTTTCATGCCTACTTCATTAAGTTTCCTCCGGCACTCCCATATCAGCTTTGAGTCGATGATATAGGAGTTCAGTGCAGGTTTTACCGGATAGGTTTCTGCACGCCATTAGAGCTCTTGTCGCTTTACTAGCAGTGTTTTTAACATGCTTATTCCATAGGAGCTTATTGTCTAGGGTAATTCCCAGATATTTGACTTCATAAGTCCATTCTATGTTCTTCCTTCCACCGAGATAGGCTTCATGGATGGAAGGTTTCTTTTCCGGGTAAAGGGAACCACTGTGGTCTTGGCTGGGTTGATGTTGAGCCCCACTGACAAGCACCACTGCTCGATAATTTTGAGGCCCCTCTGCAGCAAATCACAGAGGGAACCCTCAAATTTACCTCTTACTATTAGGACTATGTCGTCGGCATAGCCTATACATTCGAAGCCAAGCTCCGTCAGCCTGTGCAGTAGTTCGTCCACTACCAGACTCCAGAGGAGGGGAGATAGTACTCCTCCTTGAGGTGTTCCGCGAGTGGTTTTGACAGAGATGGTCTGATCGACACCCAGTGTCTCAGCTGTCCTCGTCGTCAACACCTCATACATCCATTTTATGATGGTACAGTTCACTCCTCGCTTTACAAGTGCCTCTCTGACAGACACGTGTGTCGTGTTGTCTAAGGCCCCAGATATGTCTAGGAAAGCGCACAGTGCAATTTCTTTGTTGTTCAGCGTCTTCTGGATGCCTTCAGTCAGCTGATACAGAGCAGTCTCCGTGGAGCGTCCTGCCCTGTACGCATGCTGACATTTGTGGAGTGGTGTTTTCTCCAGGTTTTCCGTTCTTATGTAGTTATCTACTACCTTCTCCATCGTTTTAAGCAAAAACGAGGTAAGACAAATGGGTCTAAAAGTTCGGGGATCAGTCCCGTCTTTCTTCCCTGTTTTTGGAATGAAGATTACTTTTGCCCTTCTCCATATGTCAGGTATTTGACCCAGTGCTAAGCTGCTTCTTGTGATCTTCATCAGATGGGGAAGAATCTTCCGCTCCCCTCTGCAGGAGTACAGGGAACACCCTGGTGTATTCTATTGCTGTTTCGAAACTACTTATGGGTTTGCTACCTGGAAAGTGTGTTTTAAGAAGAAGAGTTGATCGTTCCTCATCTCCCTCAGTGTATGACCCGTCCGGCTTTTTGAGCGACATTGTGGGGTTGGTACCCCCTTTTGCCATGACTTTCTGAAGTCTGGCTGCAGTGGGAGTGGAAGTAATATTTTCACAAAAAGCTTGAAAATTAAGCCTTTTGGCCTTCCTGATCTCTTTATTATACTGAGTAAGTTTCTCGGTGTACCCCTGCCAATTGTTATCCCGTCTTGCCCTATTAAAGAGCCGACGGACCTCCTTTCGGAGGTTTGACAGGTTCTCATTCCACCAAGGAGCATCCTTACTTGGTCGCGTTTTGGTGAGTGGACAGCTGGAGTAAAACGCCTCCATTATTGCCCTACTGACCTGCTGTACCCTTGAATTCAGCTCGAAATTTCGGTGTTCTGACCCGATATTTTCGATTTCCTCTAGGCTTGTCTTAAGGTGGTTCCTGTAAAGGAGCCAGTCTGTTTTTCTAGGGTTTCGAGTCTCGGGGAAAGAAGTGGTATCTCCCTCCATCCTAAACTCGATAATCCTATGATCAGAGAGTGATGGCTCGTCCATCACCCTCCAAGACGTAATGTACTTCCTGGCCGCAGGATTAGCAATTGTTACGTCAAGGACTTCTTTCCTCGCTCTCGTGACGAATGTTGGTGTTGTCCCAATGTTAGTGGTCTCGAGGTTGTTAGCTAAGAGATATTCAAGTAGGTACTCACCTCTTGGGTTGTTGTTGGTGCTTCCCCAGACAGTGTTATGCGCATTCGCATCACAGCCAATTATTAATGGAAGGCGTTTACTGTTGCAGTAACGTACTAGTTTCTGTACCTCCTCTGGCGGTGTTATTGGCCCGTCTCTAGCGAAGTATGCGGATGCAATGACAATGTCTCGGTCAACGCCCCCCAAGTTGAGGTGCACCATAATTGGAGTTAAGTCCCGAGACATGTATTCTGAAACACAAATATATTTGATGTTTTTCTTTACAAGAACACAGGCACGTGGAGTTACTTGCCTCTGATCATAAATCAAATTTGATTCCTTACATGCCAAACCTTTGATTTGGCCTTTTTTGTTGATCCAGGGTTCCTGGATCAAGACAATGCCTAATTGCAGCCTCGCAAACAACCTTGCAATCACGGCTGAGGAACCCCTCGCGTGATGCAGGTTTACCTGCGCGATTCTAATGAGGGCGAAGGTTCGTTTTATGGGGTGCTTGCCCCCTCCTTCGCCTCCACCTTCACCTCCTCGACTTCCATCTGAGAAGTTTCCTCTCTGGGACACGAGGAGGTCTCCTTGCCCGGAGTCGGACCCCCAGCCACCACACAACTTTGCCCAGCACCCTGGGACGCAGAGGGAGCCTCTGCGTCCTCAGGAGTACCGGCGGTGCTGCAGCTGGGTTCCTGGGATGTGGAGGGCTTCTCCACATCCTTCGACCCTTCTTCAGGGCCACCTTTTTTTCCTAGCCCGGAGACTGGGACGCTCCCGAACCGGAAGTTCAGTTGGCCTCCCTCTCTCCTTATGACTTCCTCGGATTGGGGATCAACCCCAATCGTGAGGATACTTCCTCTGCCTTCTTTTTTGAAGTGCAGCACCTTCCAAGCCCTAACATTGAGGGCGGGATTCTGAATTCTTCTCCTGTTCCATGTCGAGACTTCTTGGGAAGAAGACCGTTATAACAGTAGGACTTGGGATGTCGTCTCCGCTCAGTGCTACCAATTCGGGTCCTTCCCAAGATTTCAGTTGCGGTACGGAACTTGTGAGCCAGTCCGCCGCCTTCTTGGATCCACAATCCACCAGCATCATTCCATTACGGAAATGAACGCCGGTGAAGTGGATCCCTCTTTCTGTGTACTTACACATCTCTTCCACCAGGACGTCTTCAAGAGTCGATAGTTGCTCGACTTCCAGAATGGTCCTGGGGTATTCTTTGGGGACTATCCCAATGCTGATTTCAGCCTTTTTTGCTTTGACGGCAGCTGCATAACCAGTGGCTTGCCCGGTTTTAGCTGCGGCCGTCTTCTGCTTTTTCGGCAAAGGCAACATCGGAGGTGTGATCTGCTCCGGACCTCTTTTGCCGTGGTCTTTACCCTTTGGGGTGACCTTCGGGTCTGTGCGTTGAAGAACCTGCTTCCTCGCCTCCTCAGGTTGTAGCCCCTGATGAAAGAGTCGCAGGTACTTCCGCACTCCTGCTCCACTGAGACCTTTCCTCAGTGGATCATCTCTGCCGCCCGGTTGTCCAAGTTTGGGCAGCTCGAACGGCAGCCGATTCTTTGGTCGATTGACCTTCCCTCTTGCGAGGTGCCCGGATGAGGAGGCGGAGGTTAACTCCGCCCCTGTTCCAGTGGTGTTCTGCTTCATTGGTTTTTTATCCATAATTGGTCCCACGAGAAGCTAGGGTCATATCAGTCCACCTCTGCAGAGCCCCGCGTGCAGAGGTAAGGGGTTTATACAATGGAGTTCCAACCGGTGCTCCAAGGTTGAGACCAGTAGAGGCCAGTCTTCTATCTGACCACGCATCCTTCGGCCTGGTTCCTGCCTTGGATTTAGAATTTTTGATGAGGTTGTTTCCTCTTGGTCCGGGCGGTCAAGCCAAGACCCCCCCCCCACCTCACTGGCCCGCGAGACATGACCACGGACAGCCAGGAGGCGTTGGTATAACAGAATGGTCTCGAGGTATGCTCGATGTCCTATCTGGCATCGTTTAACCTGGTGCAATTCCTTAGCCACGACACTACAGCTGGGACAGGTGAAGTTGGTCCGCGGCAAGGTATTGAGGGCTACCAGTTGAGTTTCTAGGCACAACGAGCCCTCCTATTTCCCTGCAGACCTCCTCCTCACCAGAGATCATCGTCAGAGGCCACCTCCTATCCGCCACCTGGAGACGCGCCGGGTTGGCACTTCACTCCGTACCCGGCACCAAGACCATAGATACCGTAGAAAATTCTAGCGAATTATCGAAAAAAAAATGATCAGCTGAAGCACTGACATGAAGTCTGAAGTTTCGCCTAAGTTTCAGAATTTTTTCGACAGCTGTCGAAAAGTCCTTCAATTGATTTCTGAAACTGGTAAATGCGAACCTACCTACAAGGTGCATGTACGAGCGCTCAAAAGCTCCTGCCTTCACGGCAGTGCTTTTCGTAATTTTTAGTTTACCTGTGTGTCTATCCGTAAAATGAAGAACTGAATTGATTATTTCTAATATATTGTTGTTTTTCAAGTTCCCCCCATGTTATGGATTCCGCACCAGTTAGTTGGAGCCCCACTTACTTATTCGGTCACCCTGGAATGTTTCACGGAAGCTCATCCCGGATCGTTAAACTACTGGACACGTGAAGATGGCCAAATGATTCACGAATCGAAAAAATATCATACAGAAAACAAGGTTGGAAATCCCGCGTATAAAACTCATATGAGGTTGATTATCAATGATATACAACAGACAGATTATGGCACGTATAAATGTATGGCTAAAAATCCTAGAGGAGAAACAGATGGTACAATAAGACTTTACAGTGAGTAAAATTTCTTTTTTTCTTTTTCAATATGTACATACTTGTATAACAGGTTATAGGGTGTACTAGCTAGCCGGACAGACATTGTCATACCCGAACGTTGACTTGCCTGCTTCAAGCGGATTCAGCAAACGTTTTTGCGCTGTTGTTTCTATGAGCGGTATGATTTTGTCGAAATCTTGAATTCTTGAATTTTGAGCCGAGAACGGTTTCAACGAATTGGGTTGGACTCGAAGATGAAGAATTCGTGGTTGAATCCTCTGCACTATCCACGGCCTCCAGTGGTAATTTGTTTTCATTATTAATATTAGAAACAAACGAAACACTCTGAGTACCTGTCTTTTCATGTTGCTTACCAAAAAAAATATAACAGAATTCTAATTGTCACTGTGCCATTTGCTCAAGATTCCACAATTCCACATGATATGGAAATCGTCATAAACTTTTTTGAAAATGAAAAAATAGAAACTTATATTTACTTCATCTTGCTTTTTTTTATGAGAGACCCAACATGATTGCTGGATATTTCAGTACAAAGTTGACCCTCATTTTTTGCGCGCTCGTTTCCATGAACAAGAGCGTTATTATTTTGTCAAATGTCTGTAATTTTCGAATTTAGGACCGAGAAACTAATATGTTGGTCTCGCAGAATAAGAATTCATGGTCAAATTACATTCTGTTCGTTTATACAAATGTTTTCAAATGTTTAGGGTACGTTCGAAGTTTGAATAAAAAAATCCGCCGAAGGGTATTGTATAAATAGCCTTCTCAATCAGTCGAAAAATACAGATCCGATTGCATTGAACTTCAGCTGTTAGTTGTAAACTAATGGCACAAAGGTTAAGTTGTAATTCAGTAGGGACAGCACAGCAAGTAGAATGAAAGCTTCGGTATCGTAGAAACTCCTGCTGAAATTTTGGTGGTACCTACATAGGTGTATAAGGAATATATTATAAAATGAGTTATGTACAAATTCAGCTTTTTAATTGTTCTATTAAAAGACTTGATTTTTTTTGATCTGAATATTTGATATTCGGTGATACCACCCCTTGAAGTTTATGAAAATGAAAGGAAGTTATTTGTCTCATTGAAGTTCATATTTCGTTTTATGATATGTCTCACATAAAACACTTGTATATACTTCCTTGATGATGTTTATCTGGTACTATAATCTCGCTACAGTGTCACCTTATGACAAACCAAAGAAAATAGATTAATTATGGGCGACGCTCCGGCAATGATTTGAAAAAAACGCGCAAAAGATCCCGATTTCACGTCAGTGATTATCAAATTGTTCGATATTTGAATTTTTGTAACTCTTTACTAAATGACATTTTACTTTGAGTTCAATCTCTTCGTTTTATGGTTTACAGTGAAACTTAGACGTTAATTCACAGTTGCGGTCATCCTCATTCTGAACGATTCTAATTTGTAGTCAAGAATTGTGTTGTAGTTCATCCAATAATTTTCTCAATTATTCTGGCGGTGAATTTAATGACTGAAGTACAACTGTTGCAACAGAAACCGGCTTATTCACCCTTGTATTGAAATGCATTGCACTGTTGGCATTGTTCCTCTGAAGCGTCGATGACAATTTGATAATGTGTCGAAAAGTCGATGTCCAATTCATGATATCAAAATACAGGTATGCTACTAACTTTCCTTATTTTGGTCGGCCGCGCACATGACGTCACTCTAGAGCCAAAACACCAATCAGAAAAATAATATACGGCTGTTTATCTGAAATTATCGAATTCAGGAATAAAAATTGAAAAATTATACTAGATAAACGAATAAGCAAGCCAACAAAACAATTCATGTATCCCACATACCAACGAATTCATCATTTGCAGTCGTAGACCGGTTTCGATCCATATCAGATCTCATCAGTACAAGGTATTGATCAGTTCCTTTATCATCCGATCTTTTTCGGATTCTCCATTGACAACTCCTTCTACTTCAATATCCATATCGGAGATTCCTTCATCCCACGAATATTCTCGTATATTTTCAGAGTCGTATTTCAACATTTTGTCAGAATGACTCGACAAACAACACTTAAACACATTTTATTTTTCACTAAATTCACTTTTGTCTTTTCAATGTGAAATAATCTGTAAAATCATCGATCTAAGATTTGGACTCGACACAGTAATATCTTCGATTCTAATCACTTCTAGACGAGGCTATCCAAAACTCATTTACAAAACGATAAGCTCACTAAGGGGCATCATTAATAGACGATTAATCTTCGATAACAAAGCGTCATACAGGTATAACCTTTCCGTTCGGTGTCGCTGACTTGAATATGAGAATGTACGCACAACTGATAGAAGAATATGTCCCTATGAACAAGATGTTCTTTCGACAATTAAGATTCCTCCCCATACAATAAGAATACCACCGAAGTGTGTAATTCCTGGACGTGTCCCAAGCGTTCGGTATTTCCAAATCGTCTACATACTTGTATCCGATGGGAATCTGGGTGAAATTTGAATCTTGATTCATCCTTATGAAACTGTAGCTAATTTTTTTCATCCCAGTTTCGGAATTCTCGAGCCCTTTCTAATCTTGCCTCTAAAAAAGTGTCATCTAAGAATGGAGATAACCTTCGTCAAATCGCTTCCTGACAGAAGCTTTTCCAAAGGTCCGATCGTGCGCACGTTAGTTAATCCACAACCGCATCAGGCGTAGTGATTGTGGGTTAGGTTCTTGAGCCAGAAATATGGCTTGTACTGCTGTTGTACAACGTCCTCGTGTGGATGATTTTTCGGCCGGACTTCCACTTACACAGAAGCACTTGTTAATAAACGTTGTGAAACGCCCGTTAATTCAGCTGCAATATTGCAAAAAATCGTTTTTATAGACTCATCTCCACTGAAGTCTTTATAAAATAAATAAAATCATTGAAATCGATTAATTCAACGCAGATTGCAAAGTTTCATTTTTCGCATCACATCTTGAAATCCAGTTTTGTTAGGTTCTCCACTCAATGTCGTACAGAAGAACATGAGGGTTTGAAATGATAAATAGGATACATCTGCATCCTGAGCAATATCAATTAAAATTCTCAACTTTTTAGAAATATCCGCAGATTCTTCGAAGTGTTACCACCACATTGGTTTATGTTAGATTTCACTTTCAGTTTCTTCTCCGCCAACAACTTCAACAAAAACTCCCGTGCCAGACACCCCAGGCAGAATGAAGCATCTGTGGAGCATTCCTCGTCTGAACCACAGCCTGCAAAGCAATTTTTCTTCTCTGACACATATATTTTCGGAAGGTAAGTAAGTTAAGTGAAATTTTACTGTTTCATCTACCCGGCGTCAGGTTTTTACTTTAACACTTTCAGTTTTGATTTGGTATAGAAACATAAAGATAAACACCCCCTCAAATCACTTTTTGAGCATTGTAACACCATCCAAACTTTCAAAAAAGATATCTCGAGTCACGAAGGTTCATGTGGAATTTTGTGAGTACCGTATCACTAGACGAATAAAAACGAATTTCTTCGAAAATCTTAGTATGTAAGAAACCGAGTCAGAAACTATTCGCCAAATCCTGCTGACATTTTGTGTCTGGGTACGCATGGGGCATCGATATAAAACTTATATAAAAACTCTGCTTTACAGCTGTTCCACTCGAAAAGAAAATTGAATTCTCCTGATAAGGTGTTGGGTAGTTTAATATATTCCGAACTATTCTGCGATTCCATCTCTTGAAGTGCTGATTTCATGGAATGACATTATTTTTCACATTGACGGCCGGTTTGATTCACGGAATCTGTGTTTAGTTTCATTTGGTTCGATAGTGTCTCCTCATGCCAAATGCTAAACAACATTTCGGAAACTCTAATTCATTTTATATCGTCGTCAAGTTGATTGTCGTGTCAGTTGAACTACGGTTTTCAGAAACCGGGGGCGAGTTTCATAAGAACTCAAGATATACAGCGTTGTGCGTATACCTATACGGTTGACCGCGTTGGCGATGACTTCGAACAAGCGCGTGAAAGCTCCTGACTACACATCAGTGCTTCCCTGAATTTTCCGAACACAAAAATTTTTGGAATTCATTCCTCGAAAAGTTGACATAAGGCTTGTTAGAAATGAAATTCATATCTGAAATTTAGTAGGTTAAATTCATTTGTCACTACTCAAATTTTGCTTCAGGCTCCGGTAGAAAGCTTTTCGTTTTTGATTTTACATTCCTGTTCGATTTTCTTCAGAACGGAGCGAACATTGAAGTGTGATTTCGATATCAACCAAATTACTTATAATGAATACTTCATGCCTGAATAAAATTTTGACAACTCACATCGACTAGGAATTTAGGTACTCGTTATGACCACTTGAGTCATCTATGATTCCATAGTTCAATTCCAAATCAGCTGTGTAGTCTGTTGTTTTGTGATATACCCAAGTTGTGGCATACCAATGCCATCCACTAACACAAACAGAACTTAAAAAAAATATAACAAAAAAGTTGAAAAATAAAAACATCAGCGGTGATGATGACATTCCAACAAGTCTGGTAAAGGCCTCAATTGATGAGATAATAGAGCCTATAACGTATACCGGTCTGGAAAATTTCTCTGGATGATAGGATATTCAATGCATAAGAAAGATAGACTGACCTTCCAGTTGAGCAGTGAAGGAATGGAAATATATTCGCGTTATGATGATTAGTAATCTAATATTGAACTAGAACTAACTAGCACTTTCTCTATCATACACGTCGGCGGAGTGGGAGCATGCTGGCCTGCCCATCGAGACGAGCGACGGGACTGACCAAATAAGGTAGAAATTCTACTGAATTGGCAACCGTGCGGGAGTCTCGTCGCATCATAGGCCAGCATGATCCCACTCTGTTGACGTGTATGAGAGAGAAAGTGCTAGTTCGTTCTAGTTCAATATTGGATTACTCATCATCATAAAGCGAATTTATTTCCATTCTTGCACTGTTTTACGGCAGGCTTTCTTTCTTATGCATCGAATATCCTATACCTCCGATGGAATTTTCCAGACCGGTATATTGGACAACTCGACTAAGTGTGGTGTATTTCCCGAAAGCCTGATGCCCTCAATTAAGCTTGCATTAATAAAACCAATTTTCAACAAAGGAGATAGAGATAGGGAGGCTCTTGGAAAATATAGACCTATTAACCTCCTGTCATCCTTTTCCAAAATTTTTGAAATAGTGATAGCAGAAAGACTAATGAAATTTCTAGAAAAAATCCAACATGCTTAGTAGGAACAAACATGGATGGAAGCCATTTTCCAGTTCGTCCACTATTGAGGAAAAAGTTAACATCTTTGGACTATTTCTGGATCTCTTAAAGGCATATGACAGCGTCAATCATGAGATACTGTTGGAAATATTGGAACAATACGGAATTAGAGGAAAGCTTCTGGGATGGTTCAGATCGTGTTTGAGGCAACGTGAACAAATGGTGTTGATAACAGAAAAAGGTGGAGAAATAGAATCGAACAAGGGTAGCATCAAGGGAATACCGGAGGGAAGTATATTAGGATGTATACTACCTATTTATGCAGTACATAAATGACTTAACAGGGATTAGAAAAACTGATGGTATTATTTGCTGATGATACAAATGTATTTGTTTCGGATACAAATCTTCAGAATTTATTAACCAAGACAGCAAACATTTATATAAAAATTGAAGAATGGCTGAAATCTCGCAAGCTCATACTGAACACATACAACTAAAACAAGTATCATGTGCTTCAGAACAAAACAGTCAACACAAATTATACCTGAAGATTCAGTAATTGAAGAAACAACTTTAAAACTGCGAAAATTCTTGGAATGAACACCTCACATGGAGAGAACACAGAAAAAACCAACAGCAGCTTGAACTTAGTTTGCCACACGATCAGGGTACTATCCAAATACTTGAGCATAGAACTATTGAGAACTGTTTATTCTGCAAATTTCGAATCCAAAATGATATATGGTATAATATACCGCTCCAAAAGAGTTAGGGATATCGTATTCAATCGTTTTTAAAAGTATGTTATTTTCGAGAAAATCACTGTAAAATCATTCAAAACTCAATAACAACTTGAATCGATCCAATAAAAATCAGTATGAGACATTTCGTCAATCTGGTCGCCTTTTTTCTGAATTTGGTTCTTTGCATATTCTTATTTTGAAATGAAGTCAGTTTATCAACGGCTTCGATTTGAAACGAGTTTTCTGAAAATGCCAAGACGTAAATTAACAAACGCTGAGGCTAATAGGGCTATCGGAATGCTACAGGGTGGCCTAACTCAGGTTGTTGTAGCGGAAAGGCTCCAAGTCAGCCAAAGTATGATATCTCGACTTTGGAATAGGTTCAGGGAGACAGGTTCCGTGTTGGAAAGACCAAGGCTTGGTGGGCGACGAAAAACAACACCTGCTCAGGACCGTTTCGACTAGACTAACTTCTTCTGACGGGCACTCACAAGCTGTGGAATCATCAGCGAACAATATACTTGAATACTTGATAAGAAGAACTATAAGTCCAATTGCACCTATAGAAAAAATCACGTACCACGAGATGGCGCTGAAAACTACAAAATGTCGAGCCGAGAGGTGATCGAAATATTCTGCCTTTTTATCCAGTAGATAAAATAATTGAAAAAGATCCTCGGTTCAGTTTTTTCAGAAATAATCGGTGATTTCAAATATTTTACAATTTGATATAAAATTCGTTTCGGAAATTTTAGCGTTATATAGCGGTATTCGAGATTCGAACCTATCCTGGAAATTTCAAGTCTTCAAGTTCAAGACAGACTTCAATTTTTCGACGGATACCTCATCAGTGAGTCGAACCTTGTCAATTGAAACTATTTTCGGCTCAAAATTCGATAAATACAGACATCGCGATGGAATGATATATAGCCCTCGTGTAAGTAGAAAGAGCGCTCAAAAAAGGATGCAAAATGCTTGATTCCGGAAAGGTACCAACTGCACTGTTTTTAGACATGTCGAAAGCATCTGACTGTGTAGGCCTTACCGGACTGCTCAAATAGCTAGAACAATGTGGAATCCGTAACAACCAAAAGAAATTTATAGAGAGCTTCCTGAAAAACAGAACTCAAAAGGTAATTATAATAACTGAAGATCAAACAAACATATGATCTGAGAAAGATCGAAACGTAATGGAAGTCATACAGGGAAGCATACTGAGTCCATTGCTCTTCATTATTTATGTCAACGACTCACCAGATGAGATAAAAACAAATAACCATAACATCGACTTTACCACTACCATTTATGCTGATGTTATGAGTACTATTACAATCGCAAAAAGCATTCACAACGTGGCACACAATAATTGAGAATCGATTATGAAAGAAGTAGAGAAATGATGCATCACCAATTAACTTCAACGTAAAACAGAGTTCATCATAATCAACACATACAGTAGTAGACATACAGGGTGTATAGCCTAGTGGTGAATGCAGGTCATCCAGGCCTTTCAGAATAGTTGCTTGTTTTGTATCCTAAGGCTCTTAGTTTAGGAGATACAGGCTGATTTATGGATAACGGCCTAAATTTACGATAGCCATAATTCTGGAATCTAAGTTCTGATTTTGATCGAATTTTATGAGTTAGTTCATTTCGAAAAGCATGGCTTACGAAATATCAATATTCTCAGGGCTGTTCTGAGAATATCGTGGTTTAAACTACCAGATAATATAAAAATTTTAGGCAAAAATTGTTTTTGTAGAGCAGTAAAGGCATTGCTGTACGAAAGATGTTATTATAGTGTAGATGAATATTTTTCTGATTGTCTTTGATGATTTCTGTGATTTCTCATTTTCTTCTGTAATTTTTGACTTGTCCTATACATTGTAAAATGTCCTATGGGATGAATAAAGATTTATTATTATTATTATTATTATTATTATCTTCCAAGTCTCAAAATCTAGATTTTTCACATCACTTGAAGAAATTTCGTTATTGCCATGAAAAAATGCATACCTAATTCAATCTGCGGAATTCAATTTTTACTTTGAATGGCACACTTGTTACAAGCAAGTAGCGATCGAACGAATTCATATTTTATGTAATTTTTTTTGAAATTCGGTTCTGATTTTAGTCCTTTCGTGATTTCTTTCCACTGGAAATGAAAAAATTACTTCTTTTCTTATTTTGTTTCTCGAAAACGGTTAATTTTATCGACAATAAACAAGAGTACCTTTCCTCTAGCTTAAAGTTCAAGGTATCCAAATTTGTTTTTTTCAACTCCTTATCATACAGGGTGTTAAGAATGTAAGCATTAAAACGTACAACCTTGTCTGCCCCTGGTAAACTAAACAAGATAATTTATATGCAAGGGCAGTATTCCAAGAGGTCCTTACTACTGTTCATCATATCAAATTTTCAATAAATTATATCAAGTAGTTTAAAATTTATTCCAGTAAAAAGAATTTTCAGTGGCGTCATTTAGGAGGCCGTATCTCCGTAGGAAGGGCCGCTAGGAAAAGAAATTAAGGGAACTTATCATCTTATTCTTTTATGTTTTATCTGAATCCGAGAAATTTCTCACATTTTCCCGGACACCCTGTATATATCGCAAAAAAATTCTCCAAATATAATTTTGCTCTCTTGTGGATTTTTGACAATACGATGAGTAAGTCAATATTTATGCTTCCATTCGTTAATTTCAATCCTCACTCTTTCAAGTCCCATGTAATTCTACTTGACCAGATTTTACAACAATATTTCGATGTTTTCTCGCTTCTGTATTACTATTGAAAAACTCTTCTCCGAGATCAATTCTGACACTGACATTCTTTCATCAATTGTCAACTAGCCTGATTTTTGAGCGCTCGTACTACCTACACGAGGGCTATATCATTTCGTCACGATGTCTGTATTTTTCGAATTTTGAGCTGAAAATGGTCTCAAACGACTAAGTTCGACTCACTGATGAAGAATCCGTCGAAAAATTCGAGTCTGTCCGTCCGTTTGTATACACGATAACTCTCGAACGGAATGTCCTAGAAACATGAAATTTTCAGGGTAGGTTCGAATCTCAAATGCCGCGGTTAGGTTCGTTATTGGGCAAAATTCGCCCAGAGGTTCCGTAAATATGGCCGCTCGAAATTTTGTTTTTCTGATTACTTCGAAACTACTGATTCGATCGAGGTGAAATTTTGCACTCATATGGATAATTACGTACTCAAGCTATATGCAGAATTTTGTCCAGCTCGCATGACCAGAACCTCAGAAACCATAAAAAATTATAACTTTGTAATGGAAAGGCCTAGGGACTTGAAATTTTCATGAAAGGTGTGGATCGTGAATGTAGCATTCACGTGTATTGTTATCTCGTAACTCCGTTTTCAAGGGACGTTTGAATTCTTTTCTCGATCGAAGAATTCCTTGGACCGATGATTTTTTCCGGGTTCTGGTTGTAAAGCAGAAACGAGATTTTGTATAGGTGCGATGAGAATTTTCGGATATTTCCGGTTCTCAACGGACTCGATTTCTCAAATCAATGAAAGATCCCTTTGATGAATTAAAGACGTATATGCTTTCTTTGATCTATTTACAAATTATACATATACATCTGTTTGTCTGGTTGTATCGATTTCAACAACTCTCACGACATACACTGAGTTAAACTTCCCTTAGAAAAGATGTTGTAAGTACCTTTTCTATCACAAATGGTACGTTGTTGGTTTACCGAGAGATCGTATTAACTGTTCGTCTGGTTGTATCGATTTCAACAACTCTCACGACATACACCGAGTTAAACTTCCCTTAGAAAAGATGTTGAAGTATCTTTCCTATCACAAATGGTACGTTGTTGGTTTACCGAGAGATCGTATTAACTAACTATATTTTTTTTTTTTTTTTTAGTCAGGGGGAATCCTCATGGACGAACTATCTCCGATAGATAGAACAGTGTGAGACTTCGTGTGAAGCACGACCTACTCTAACTAAACCTAACCTGCCGGGCATTTATTACCTATTAACCTTTTGACTCTTCTTGTTCGTATCTCTATCACGATCTTTGTCGTGTGATAATTGTGTTACCTATGAATTTGAATTTCATAGGAGTCTCTTCTTCTAGATAATTTAAATTGAGATTACTCAAGTTCTGTTTCTACGTAGTTGATCTCTGGGTCTTTTGTGATAGGTGGGTATCCTAACCACATCTTCTGCGGGGTTGTAGTCAACAAGTCTTCTTAGCTCATCATTTGGGTGTTGACTTGCTTTTTCAAATATCTTCTCGGCCTTCTTTTTCAGGAAATCTGTGACAGTTTCCCATTCTAAGTCTCTGTGGATTTGTTGGTTTCTTACGAACCACGGCATATTCATTGCTGCTCTGAGCAGTTTATTCTCTGTTGCTTGAATCTTCTTTATATGGCTATTGGCTGCATTGCCTCACGCCGCCGAGCCATATGTTAGTTGGGGTCTTGCAATTGACTTGATCATTCGTAGCTTCGTGCTTTGGTTCATTTGGCTTCTTCTTCCTAGCAGTGGGTAAAGTCTACTCATTGCTGAGTTTGTTTTATCCACTGCATATTTTATATGGTTTTTCCATGTTAGCCCTTTATCTAGTTTTACTCCTAGATATTTGACTTCATTTTCCCATTTTATCTCTTCTCCATCTATCTGTAGGTTGGAATTTATTTCAAGTCTCCGCTTCTGTAGTAGAATAGCTTGGCTCTTTTTGCTATTTATTTGAAGTTTCCATTTAATGAACCATTCTTCTAAATTTTCTTGTGCTTCTTGCAGTCTTCTGTGTATGACATCTGTTCGTCGATGTCTGAAGGCTATTCCCGTGTCGACTGCATAAAGGGCTAGCAGATTCCTTGGGTTCTTAGGAATATCGTAGATATACAGATATGCGAGGAATCTCACCCATATTTATACGGGAAACTACTGAACGTATTTTCATGAAATTCAGCACTTATAAGTATTTCACGATGTTGATGAAATCTAAAATATTTTCAAGGCATGAGCACCTCCGGTTTTTCCGGAAATGACGTCAACTTCCGTTTTTCAAATTAGAACACCATTTTTTTATTGCAGAAATAGATTCCTTAGAAAATTTCAAGTTATTTTGATGTAACATTTTTCAGTTTTGGTTGGAAAATTCTCTCTGAGCGGGAAAATTCGAAAAAAAAATCGAAAATAGAGCTCCGCTGAAACAAGAATAACTTCGAGGTTTTTGGATGGAAAATTTTCATTTTTGGGATTTTTCAAGATGTAAGATTGATGTATCCACTTTAAAAATCGAAATCGCAATTCATGATACAGGGGGTGAAAAAATCGCTTTCAAAGTTAGGGATGACAAAATCGAGAAAAATCAATTTTTTCAAATTAGAACCCCATTTTTTTATGGCAGATATTGAAGCTACGTTAAAAAATAATGTTAGTGTATGCATCACACCCTTGCCCTAAAATGGATATTTTCTGAGTTATTCACAAAAAACTGTTTTTCGTCTTGAATTTTCAGCTATTTCTTTTCCCTTCACGCCAAAAAGATGAAATTTTCAGGAACTGTTATTTGAACCATGCTGTAGATTTTTCACCCCTTCTTGAAACCGAATTCAAGTTACTATTAGGAGAACCATGGCAAACTCTCGCAGTTATAACTAGAGAAGATGCTCAAAGTTTTGACCGTTAATTTCTAGACATTTATTTATACGTCTCAGGAATGCTTCGTGCGTTGCTCTTCTTATTTCATCGGGAGGAAGAGATCTGCAAAAGTGTTTAAAAACCAAATTGAGTTTCAAAACTATGAATCTAAAAATCTAAACAAACCTGAACGCATTTCTGACTCGTTCTATGCAGTCCTCTTTATCAGTCAGGGGAGTTGAGTAGACAATATTTTTTATCCTACCCCAAACATAATAGTCTAAAGGAGTTAAATCGGGAGAACGTGGTGGCCAAAGATGTGGACCATTGTTCGCCAACCATCGATCTTCAAATAGCCTGTAGAGGATATTTGACACATTGAGTGAATTGTGTGGAGGCGCGCCATCTTGTTGATACCATAAGTCATTATGGTTCTGTACTAGCGGCTCAATTATTTGAGTCAATATGTCAGAATATCTATCTCCTAAGGGAGAACATTCTTTAAATAATGCAAACATGTGTAGTGTTCTATCTTACCAGTTAACCCTTTAGTGCCCGACGGTACTCCTGAGTACCAGTAACTTCGACGCGTCGTAAAATTTAGTTTTCTATATTCTGCTATTTTTATTTAACATGTATTGTTGCTGGTGGCTATACTCAGTAGGTTTATGTTTCAATAATAAACATTCGAACATCTTTTCTTGGGAAATTTCCCATTTTTCATCAGGACGCAGAAGTACCGTCAGGAAATATGGCGAGCAGACAAATTCAACAGTGGTATGTAAGAGACCACTGTATTCGAAAGAAATAGAGGTCATTGCAAATGAGATCCACAACGGAGATTTATCGTTAGATAATAATATTTCAACAGATGAAGAAGAGAGTGACTCTGAAAATGCGGATACTGATTTGGAATAACGATTCTATAGATATTTTCCAATCTTTTTGGTTTATACCTAGTAATATCAGTAGTTATTCTTAATTTTGTGGAAAAATTCAATGAAAATGAGGAATAAAGTATTTCAGTTACAGAGCATTTCATTAGCACTATAAATGACATCATTCCTGACGGTAGGTACTTAAAAGTCCATATTTTGGATTTTTTTTCAAAAATGAAAATAAAATTCTGAAAAAAATTGAATTGTATTTAAAACCCTTCAAAAAACAAAAAACAAGAAAAAAAATTTGTGAATTCAAGTTTTTTCTGTATTCGGGCACTAAAGGGTTAAAGTCTCATCATAAATGTGAACATCGAGAATTGCATTATTTTTGATGGCGCAAAAAACATTGAAACTCCAGGTCTCTTGAAAGTTCCATTGACTGAAGTGGTGGTTGTTCTCTTCATCCCAATAATGACTGTTATGCCTATTGAAAGAACCATTCTTTCTGAATTTAGATTCATCTGTCCAAATTATACAGTCCAAAAAGTTTTCATTCTCTTGAAATCGAATCATCATAGCTTCGCAAAACTCTGTTCTCCTGACGAAATCAGTTTCCTTCAAATGCTGTACCCTATTGAATTTATATGGGTGCATTTTATGTTTTTTTAATATTCTCCAAACACTCGATTGAGATAATCCCAGATCAATCTCGGCATCTTTGAGAGAATTTTGAGGATTCACACGAAAATATGCAAGAACTGTAATTTCGTTGTTCTCATCTTCTACTACACTTTTTTCTCTGTGTATAGTTTTCTTAACGAAAGATCCGACATTTCTCAAGTTTGTCATGGTTCTGTTAATGGTATCTCTCGTTGGTCTGGGTCGGTCAGGAAACCTCTCAATGAACAGTCGAATCGTTCTATCTACAACTTTATTACATTCTCCATGAAGTAGAATGAGATTTAAATAATCTTCATTGGTAAAATTAGGCATAGTGATCGATTTTATAACTTAATACGAATTATCACCAAATTAATAGTAAACACAAAATGCTACTGAATAAAGAGGAATTTGGCAGATGTAATTAATGATATCTATCATTAAAAAAAAGAATGTAAAACATGGTGAGTTTTTGCATATGGTTCATAAGGAATTATTTATTTATCACTGGAGAGAAAACCGATGGCCGATTAGTTGAAATAAAGAGGTTTCCGAAATAAATTCGAATCCAAATTCGCCATCTATTTAGGAACAACCTGTAACTTTTTTCTCTCGCATATTAGGGTAGTAAAATCTAAAACATGGTTTGAGTAACAGTTCCTGAAAATTTCATCTTTTTGGCGTGAAGGGAAAAGAAATAGCTGAAAATTCAAGACGAAAAACAGTTTTTTGTGAATAACTCAGAAAATATCCATTTTAGAACAAGGGTGTGATGCATACACTCACATTATTTTTTAACGTAGATTCAATATCTGCCATAAAAAATTTAGAAAAGCACTGCCGTGAAGGCAGGAGCTTTTGAGCGCTCGTACATGCACCTTGTAGGTAGATTCGCATTTTCCAGTTTTAGAAACCAATTGAAGGAATTTTTGACTGCTGTCAAAAAAATTCTGAAAGTTAGGCGAAACTCCAGACTTCATGTCGGTGCTTCAGCTGATCAATTTTGTTTCGATAATTCGCTAGAATTTTCTACGGTATCTATGGTCTTGGTGATGCGGTCTGGTCAAAATTTTGCACGTAGTTTGAATACATTATTCCTCAGCTAGATGCATAATTTCATTCCAATCCGATCAGTAGTTCCGAAACTATCTGGAAAAAAATATTTTGAACGGCCATATTTACGGAACCCCTAGTCTCATTTTGCTTATTGATGAACGTGACCGCGATATTCGCGATCCAAACCCACCCTGAAAATTTCAAGTTCCTAGGCCTTTCCGTTCAAAAGTTACAATTTTCTATGGTTTCTATGGTTCTGGTCATGCGATCTGGACAAAATATTGCTTCAATATATCATTCTCGATTAAAATACAAAATTTCATCTCGATCGAATCCGAAGTTTCGAATTTATCGAGAAAACAAAATTTCAAACGACCGTATTTACGGAACCCCTTGTATAATGTTGCTCATAGATGAACGTGATCACGACATTCGAGATCCATACCTATCCTGAAAATTTCAAGTCCCTAGGCATTTCCGTTCAAAAGTTACAATTTTCTATGGTTTCTATGGTTCTGGTCATGCGATCTGGACAAAATTCCGCATGTAGCTGAAACACCTCATTTTTCATCTGAGTGCAAAATTTCATCTCGATCGAATCTGTAGTTTTCAAGTAATCAGGGAAACAAAACTTTGAACGGCCATATTTACGGAACCCCTGGTGGAATTCTGCCCATTAACGAACTTAACCGAGGCATTTGGGATCTGAACCTACACTGAAAATTTCAAGTCTCTAGGTTGATCCGTTCGAGAGTTATCGTGCTGACGGACGGACGGACAGACTCGAATTTTCCGACGGATTCGTCATCAGTGAGTCGAACATAGTCGATTGAGACCATTTTCGGCTCAAAATTCGAAAAATACAGACATCGTGACGAAATGATATAGCCCTCGTGTAAGTAGTACGAGCGCTCAAAAAATGGGGATCTAATTTGAAAAAATTGATTTTTCACGATTTTGTCATCCCTAACTTTGAAAGCGATTTTTTCACCCCCTGTATCATGAATCGCGATTTCGATTTTTAAAGTGGATACATCAATCTTACATCTTGAAAAATCCCAAAAATGAAAATTTTCCATCCAAAACCTCGAAGTTATTCTTGTTTCAGCGGAGCTCTATTTTCGATTTTTTTTTCGAATTTTCCCGCTCAGAGAGAATTTTCCAACCAAAACTAAAAATGTTAGATCAAAATAACTTGAAATTTTCTAAGCAATCTATTTCTGCAATAAAAAAATGGTGTTCTAATTTGAAAAACGGAAGTTGACGTCATTTCCGGAAAAACCGGAGGTGCTCATGCCTTGAAAATATTTAGATTTCATCAGCATCGTGAAATACTTATAAGTGCTGAATTTCATGAAAATACGTTCAGTAGTTTCCCGTATAAATATGGGTGAGGTTCCTCGTGAAAGACCCTGTATATGTTGTAGAGCAGAGGTCCTAGAACTGATCCTTGGGGCACTCCTGCTTCTACTTGTCTGGTGGTAGATAATGTGTCGTCTATTTTGACATAAAAATTCCGGTTCCTCAGGTAGTTTCTTATTATCTTGCAGGTTTTGGTGGTGTAGCCTGCCATCATCATCTTGTAGGCAAGTCCTTCGTGCCAAACTCGGTCGAAGGCTCTCTCGACATCTAATAGCACTAATCCTGTGGCTTGTTTATTCTGAAATCCCTCAGTGACATACTCAGTAATCCTTAACAGTTGAAGTTCTGTGGAATGATTTCTTCTGAATCCAAATTGTTCCGGTGGTATCAGATTCAGCGCTTCTGTTTCTTCATTGAGTCTTTTTGCAATGACTCTTTCGACAATTTTTCCAAGTGCTGACAGTAGACTTATCGGCCTGTAGTTTTGTGAGAATTTTCTATCTTTTCCTGGCTTATTGAACACAATTACTTCTGCTGTTTTCCATCTTTCCGGATAGTATTCTGTTCTCATCACTGCGTTTGCTATATTGGTTAGCGCTGCTATTCCTTTTCTGTGCAATTTCCGTAACATAAAGTTTGTTACTTTGTCTTTTTCTGGAGCTTTTCGGTTTTTCAATTTCTTGATGATTTCTTTAACTTCCGTTGGTGTTGTTGGGTTTGGGATGGTATCGCCTTCCGGCGGTTCCAACATCAATTCTTCATTACCTTCGACATCTTTTCTAAGTATTCATTGTCATCGTCTTCTCTGTAGTTGATTCTGGCTTCTCGTTCTATTGCGTCGACCAGTGCTTCGGCTTTTTCAAGTTTTGAGTAGGCCATCCCATTAGCTCCGTGTAGAGGGGGAATTTCGGTTTTCTCGCGTCGTAAGCACTTTTGCATCTTCCATGCTGAGTGGTCTATGGTGTTTAGCTCTCTAACTCTTTGGTTCCATCTGTCTGTTCTCAGTTCCCTCAGTGCATTTTTCAGCACTTGACTGTGTTTATTCTGCTCTTTCTTGTCTTCTTCTCGATGTGAAGTTCTGTAGTTCTTCCTGAGTTTTCTATTCCTCTTTATAAGCTCTTTTACTACTTTTGGGGTTTCACCATGTGAATGTTTCGGGGCTGGCCGTTCGATTCTTCTGGCACTTTCCTCGTAGGCTTCTTTTATTCGGGTTTCTAATTTTTCAACTTCATCCTCTAGTTCTTCAGGGGTTCTTATCTGTGGAATTTCTGTAATTTTCCCCTGGAGTATTTCACTGTACTTTTGCCAGTCTGTGAAGTCTTCCGTTTGAAGTTCTTCTGTTATCGGTCTTCGTCCCAATCTGAGTTCTATTGGGTTGTGGTCTGATGTGCCATCTTCTAAAGTATCAAGTGTGAAATCTTGGGTAATATCTTTCATTATGACGATATCTAATACGTCCGGTACTTCTGGGTAGGTAGGTCGGAATTTCAGGTCCTAATACTATAGCATTTAGTTTTTCGGCGTACTTCTTGAGCTTCTTCCCATTTTGGTTTTCAGTTCTGCTTTCCATTCTCTTGATTTGCAGTTCATATCGCCAATATTGATGTTCGGGTAGTTTCCTTCAAGCATCTTCTTCAGATCTTCCTCTATTAAGTCATTTTCGGGTGGTTTGTAGGCTGACGTAATTTTCATTTGTCCTCGATTCGTATTAACTATAATCGAGACGGCTTCTATTTGTCCATCATTCAGTACATCTTCAAAATAGTGGTCGATGTTCCTCTTGACTATTTCCTCCTGTACAATTTCTGTCATTTCTGTATATTTCATGGTCGGGAAATGAAATTCTATTTCTTGTAGATAGTCTCGTCTCCTGAATGGCTATAATATCCGGTTGTTTCTCGGATATTATTTCTTCGATTTCAGATCTACGGGCTCGCAGACCGTTTGTGTTCCATGAGACAATCTTTAGGTTGTTTTTATTTCTGTTAGTCACTAGCTCCATTAATTGGGTTTAGTGAGTTTACGGAACTTTTTGTTCTGTTCTATTTCCAGGAATTTCATGAGCTTACTCATGATATTCTTGGTGAAGGTATCTAGATCCTCTGTGGTTTCGGGTCCTTTCTTGTTGGGCTCTTCTTTCTTCTTTTGGCTGCTCTTCTTGGATTTCCCATTTTCTGGGACTTCTTTCTTCTGCTCTTGTTTGAGTGGTGGAGTTTTCTTCTTCTTATCCTCTTCCTTCTGTTCTTGTTGGACAGTAGGCATCTTTTTATTTTCTTCTTCTTTTCTTGCTTTGGTCGCAGTCTTCTTTTTGGTCACCAGTTACCACTCGCTACATCCTTTGTAGCTGGCTGGGTGACCTGGTTTTCCGCATAGCGCACATGTAGCATTTCTCTCGTCGTTTTCTCTGGATAGCGTACAATCTTCACTATTGTGCGCTCCAGAGCATTTAACACATCTCCATGGGAATGGACATTTGCTTTGCACATGTCCGTAACGTTGACATCTATGACATTGGCCAGGTCCAATGCTCTTTTCCTTCGGCTCTACTACACAATTTATACCGTAGAGCTGTTTCACTTCGAATACCTTCTTATTTTGGGTTTTCACCAAAAACAAGGGTATTGCCTTCTTGGTTTTGTTGGATGTCATCCTTATGACATCCGCGTCGGAAATGCCTTGCTCGGCTAAGTCTTCGGTGATGATGGTAATATCTGCGTCTAGTGGTAGATATCGTACCACCGCGTAGATTTTCTTTTCTTCTTCTCTTTGGAGCGTGTAGAATTCTTTTCCCTTTGACTCGAGGAATTTCGTCATCTTCCTGTGGTCATCGGGGGATTGAGGTACAACACGAATGCCGTCCCTCACTGTGGTCGCTCTTTGATATTTTATGCCTTTCGCTTGAATTTCTCTCGACATTTGAGTCCAGTCTGCAGTGCCTTTCAAGGTCACTGGTGGGACCTTTTCTTTCCTCGGCTCAATTGGAATAAATACTCCAATTTCTTCTGCGGGTTCAGAAAAGCTTCTACTGGGCGATTCACTTTTTGCAGGGCTGCAGTATATGTCATTTTCTTAGATGGCTCTCTTGCAGCTATAATACTCCTTCCGGGTTGTCCTATGGGGGCCTATTTTGGGGGTGCGGGGGTTGACACTCTTTCTTCTGTTCCAGAGGAGAAGCCATTTTCTTTTCTCTTAGCCCGTTTCCGCGGCTTCGAGGGCTGAGACATTTCTGCTCTCAAGGATTTCACCTCATCTGATAAAGACTCTCCGTCAAAACTTTCATCTCGCTCATGAGTCTGTTGATATACTCCTTCTGTTCTTGTATAATTCGATCTTTATCGGATTCATCATTGGCATCTTCTACTTCCATATCCATATCGGATATTTCTTCAATCGACAAGTTTTCTGCGTCGGATTCTCTGTCTTCATTTTCAGAGTCGCATTCCGACATTTTGTCAGAGTGACTCAGCAAACAACACTTGAACACTTATTTCACTCTCCACTAAATTCACTTTTGTCTCTTCAATGTAAAATAATCTGTGGAACCATCGATCTAAACCTGGACTCAACACAGTTATTTCTTCGATTCTTATCACTTCTATACGAGGTTATCTAGAACTAGACTACCTGCTTAACAAAATTCGTTAATTCACTTGGCACACATGCGCATTTCTCAATACGTCTGCACTCCTCGAGGGTTCAATCGCTACTGTGACTAACTATATTGAACTAATTTGGGGAATATAAAACATTTCTCCCACTATCATTACACAAAAATATACAGAAGGCGTCATCAAGTTCAGAAACCTGACCAATCACAAAATTGGTCCTGAGCTCTTTCAACGACAAGAGTTTCTAAACCCAGATGGCCTCTGGCGCCAAGTTGGTGAAATTGAAACTCTCAAGTCTCAACCCCTGGTCAATTGGCGCTAAAGCGAAACCAGATGAGATTCTTCGAATCGCACTGGCATGCATGGTTATCATCTCCATTGTTGACTTGACACAACCCACCAAGTTAGCACCGAACACCCTTATCTCAATTGGTGAAACGGATATTTAACATATGGGTACCGGCGCCCAACATGTATCAATGAGCAAAATTAGACTAGGGGTTCCGTAAATATGGCCATATTTACGGAACCCGGTTTGAAATTTAGTTTTCTTGATAATTTCGAAATTATGGATTTGATCGTGACGAAATTTTGTATTTGAATTGAGAATGATATATTCGAGCAACATTTTTGAGCGCTCGAACTACTTACACGAGGGCTCTACCATTTCGTCACGATGTCTGTATTTTTCGAATTTTTAGCCGAAAATGGTCTCAAACGACAAGGTTTGACTCACTGATGACGAATCCATCGGAAAATTCGAGTCTGTCCGTCCGTCCGTATACACGATAACTCTCGAACGGAATTTCCTGGAGACTTGAAATTTTCAGGGTAGGTTCGAATCTCGAATGCCGCGGTAAGTTCGTTATTGGGCAAAATTCGACGAGGGGTTCCGTAAATATGGCCGCTCGAAATTTTGTTTGTCTGATTACTTCGAACCTACAGATTCGATCGAGGTGAAATTTTGCACTCAAATGGATAACTACGTGTTCAAGCTACATGCAAAATTTTGTTTAGCTCGCATAACCAGAACCATAGAAACTATGGAAAATTATAACTTTATAACGGAAAGGCCTAGGGACTTGAAATTTTCAGGATAAGTTCGGATCGCGAATTTCGCGATCACTTTCATCAATGAGCAGAATTAGACTAGGGGTTCCGTAAATATATCCGTTCAAACTATATTTTTCCTGATAATTTCGAAAATACTTATTGGATTGAAATGAAATTTTGCACATATATGGAGAATAATGTATTCAAACTACGTGAGAATTTTGTCCAGATCCCATTACCAAGAGCATAAATACCGTAGAAAATTCTAGCGAATTACCGAAAAAAAAGTGGTCACCAAAGCACTGACGTGAAGTCTGGATTTTCGCGTTAGTTTTAAATTTTCTTTGACAGCTGTCAAAATCTTTCCAATTGGTTTCTAAAACTGGAGAATGCGAATCAACCTACAATGTGCATATACGAGCGCTCAAAAGCTCCTGCCTTCACGGCAGTGCTTTTCGTAATTTTTTCCAGATCGTATGATCAGAACCATAGAAACCATAGAGAATCATAACATTCGAACGAAAAGGCCTAGGGACTTGAAATTTTCAGGATAGGTTCGGATCGCGAATTTCGCGATCACTTACATCAATGAGCCAAATTAGACTAGGGGTTCCGTAAATATTGCCGTTCAAACTATATTTTTTCTGATAATTTCGAAAATACTTATTGGATTGACATGAAATTTTGCACATATATGAAGAATAATGTATTATTTCGTCCAGATCGCATTACCAAGACCATAGACACCGTAGAAAATTCTAGCGAATTATCGAAAAAGAAAATGGATACCAAAGCACTGACGTGAAGTCTGGACTTTCGCGTTGGTTTGGAATTTTCTTTGACAGCTGTAAAAATCTTTCCAATTGATTTCTAAAACTGGAGAATGCGAATCTACCTACAAGGTGCATGTACGAGCGCTCAAAAGCTCCTACCTTCACGGAAGTGCTTTTCGTAATTTTTTTTCCATCCAAATTATTTCATATCGCATTTCCTAGGTATTCCAACATTCTTGATAGATTCTTTATATACAGGGTGTCCCGGAAAATGTGGGAAATCTCTCGGATTCAGATAAAACATAAAAGAATAAGATAACAAGTTTCCATAATTTTTTTTCCTAGCGGCCCTGCCTAGGGAGATACGGCCTCCTAAATGACGCCACTGGAAATTCATTTTACTGTTATAAATTCAGAACTACTTGATATAATTCAATGAAAATTCGATATGATAAACAATAGTAAGGACCTCTTGAAATTCTGCCCTTAAATTTAAATTAGCTAGTTTAGTTTACCAGGGGCGGACTAGGTTGTACGTTTTAATGCTTACATTTTTAACACCCTGAATGATAAGGAGTTTAAAAAAAACAAATTTATATACCTTGAACATTGAGCTAAATGAAAGGTACTCCTGTTTATTGTCGATAAAATGAACCGTTTTCGAAAAACAAAACAATAAAAGAAGTAATTTTTTTATTTCTATTAAAAAGAGCCATGAATTCAATTTTTTTTTCTGCAACAAAGTGTGATACGAAAGTTATTCAAGGAACAAAAAAGTTTTAGTTTACGTTATTGAATCCGACATAATTACGAAGATTCTCAACAACGATTGGCCCAGAAGGCACCTTAACAAAAATACATATATTTCATTGTGATTTGATAAGAAACAAATTTTGTCAGGTTCAATAACATGAACTTAAACTTTTTTGTTTCTTGAATAACTTTCGTATCACACTTTGTAGCAGACAAAAAAAATTAGAATTCATGATTCTTTTTAATAAAAATAAAAAAGTTACTTCTTTTATTATTTTGTTTTTCGAAAACGGTTCATTTAATCGACAATGAACAAAAGTACTTTTTCTTGAGCTTAATGTTCAATGTATCCAAATTTGTTCTTTTTAACTCCTCATCATACAGGGTGTTAAAAATGTAAGCATTAAAACGTACAACCTAGTCCTCCTCTGGTAAACTAAACAAGATAATTTAAATTCAAGGGCATTATTTTGAGAGGTCCTTACTATTGTTTATCATATCAAATTTGTATTGAATTATATCAATTAGTTAAAAATTTATTCCAGTAAAATGAATTTCCAGTGGCGTCATTTAGGAGGCCGTATCTCAGTAGAGAGGGCCGCTAGGAAAAAAAAATTACGAAAAGCACTGCCGTGAAGGCAGGAGCTTTTGAGCGCTCGTACATGCACCTTGTGAGTAGATTCGCATTTTTCAGTTTTGAAAACGAATTGAGGAAATTTTTGACAGCTGTCAAACAAACTTTCGAACTAAGGCGATAATCCAGACTTCAAGTCAGTGCTTTAGGTGACCAATTTTTTTTTCCGATAATTCGCTGAAATTTTCTACGGTATCTATGGTCTTGGTGATGCGATCTGGACAAAATCTCGCACGTAGTTTGAATACATTATTCCTCAGCTAGGTGCAAAATTTCATTCCAATCAAATTGTTAGTTTCGAAATTATCGAAAAATATTTTGAACGGCCATACTTACGGAACCCCTAGTCTAATTTTGCTCATTGATGAACGTGACCGTTAAATTCGCGATCCAAAGCCACCCTGAAAATTTCAAGTTCCTTGGCCCTTCCTTCGGAAGTTATAATTTTCTATGATTTCTATGGTTCTGGTTATGCGATCTGAACAAAATGTTGCTTTAATATATCATTCTCGTTTAAAATACACAATTTTATCTCGATCGAATCCGTTGTTTCGAAATTATCGAGAAAACAAAAATTCAAAAGACCGTATTTACGGAACCCCTAGTATAATTCTGCCCATTGATAAACGTGAACGCCACATTTCAGATCTACACCCCTAGGACTTTCCGTTCGAAAGTTATGATTTTCTATGGTTTCTATGGTTCTGGTCATGCGGTCTGGAGAAATGTAGCTTGAATATATCATTCTCCATTAGTATACAGAATATCGTCACGATCGAATCTGTAGTTTGGAATTTATCAAGAAAACTAAATTTCAAACGACCATATTTACCGAACCCCTAGTATAATTTTGCTCATAGATGGAATTGATCACGACAATCGAGATCCACACCTATCCTGATAATTTCAAGTCCCTAGGCGTTTCCGTCCAAAAGTTACAATTTTCTATGGTTTCTATAGTTCTGGTGATGCGAGCTGAACAAAATTTTGCATGTAGCTTGAACACCTCATTTTCCATCAGAGTGCAAAATTTCATTCCGATCGAATCTGTAGTTTCAAAGTAATCAGGAAAACAAAATTTCGAGCGGCCATATTTACGGAACCCCTCGGCAAATTTTGCCCAATATCGAACTCAACCGCGGCATTCGAGATTCAAACCTACCCTGAAAATTTCAAGTTTCTAGGACATTCCGTTCGAGAGTTATCGTGTGCCGGACGGACAGACAGACTCGAATTTTTCGACGGATTCGTCATCAGTGAGTCGAACATAGTTGTTTCGGCTCAAAATTCGAAAAATACAGACATCGTGACGAAATGATATAGCCCTCGTGTAAGTTATACGAGTGCTCAAAAATGATGGAAACATGTCATTTTATTTTTTTATGTTTTATCTTAATCCGAGAGATTTCCCACATTTTTCCGGACAGCCTGTATATATAAAATTTTTATATGAATTTTTTATATCCGTACCTCAGAGCAAAAGGGTATTAAGTCCAAAATTTCGCGTTTTTTGGCTCATCTTCATTTAAATTTCGCGCTCTATTTAGTAGTCTACCTTCAAGATGATTGGACTTGAAATAACGAAAATAACATAGTATCAAGTCCTTAATCACAACGCAAATCGAACGAAAAATATAATAATAATGTGAACGGGGCACCATAAATCTTTGTTTGATGTTCTTTTTGAAATGAAGTTTTCAGAATAAATTGATTACGACGAGCATGAACACAGCACTAACTTGTAATCGGGAGTCATCACGGATGCAGCTATACTGAAAACAGATTCGATGGGCTGTTTTGGCTCAGCTGTCTGAATATAAATATAGGTATTTTGATGAAGCTACCTATTTCGATTCTGACGTTTCTTATTCTTTGATTTTATTTCCTCTTCAAAGGTCTCACCCTGCCAATGTTTCAAATAACTATATTTTTTTCAGATTCGAAGCAGACAAGAGGGGATGAAAGCACAATTTATGAGCAGAAAATCGCAGATTCAGAAGTGAAGAATGATGTCCTCGGAAGAATAACAACGAACTCAACAAGTAATGAATTTAGTTCACCTACCCTCTATCTAACACCAACATTCCTTTCTCGTATTTGTAACAACTAGTGGTATTCAAGTGCTCGGATTTGGAGCTTCATCAAAAAAAATTTGAAACGTACTGTCGTGAAGTCAGGAGCTTTTGCGCCCTTGTTTATGTGTGCCAAAACACCCTTCGGTGTTCATTGGCAGTACAAAAGTTACTGTCAATTTATTTTCATAAACTTCAAAAGATGGAATGAATTATAGAGCCCAAGTAGGTGCTCAGCGGCGTGCCTCAGGGGTCGGCATTTGCCCCCCTTCTATTTGTAGCATACGTTAGTGATCTGGCTTTTTCCATTGCCTCACCTAGTGCGTCCTAATATGCTGACGATGTCAAGTTTTTCGGAGGAACCTAGACTTGCAGGGAGCAACTCCAAAAAGATTTTGATAGAGTATCCCTCTGGTCATCTCGTTGGCTCATAACTCCCAACCAGTCAATGTGTCGTGTTCTCCATCTGGATGCAAACTATTCTCGACACAGTTATTATATTGGTAGACTTAGTGTAGAAGGTTGTACCACACACGTTGACTAGAGTGTGACCACCACCAGTGATCTCTCCTGGTCAAGCCAAAACACACACAAAGCAAGGAGATCTGTTTTCATTAAACAGAGGTCCTTGGTATATGATGTCGCTACCCTAGGCCAAATTTATAAAACTTACCTAAGGCCAATTTAGGAATTGGCTGGTTCTGTTTGGCACCCTTGGCTCAGAGGCGATCTGGTGCTCCTGGATGGGTTTCAGCTTCCAGCGCAGAGCGACTCGTCTGCCTTATAGCGTCTTCAGGCCATTGTAGGTGGGTTTAAACCAAACGAACAAAGAGCAAGAGCTAGAACAAGAACATTCTTTGTTGATCTTTTAGTGTGAACGAAAGCTCGTTTTCAGCGTTTGCACCAAAATATCTGCGAGCAAAAACGAGAACTAAGAGCTAGAACACTAGAACGCTTTGAAGAGACCGCTTCGGGAAGCGAGCGCGTCTTTAGGCCGATTTACATCGGACGAGCTAATGCTCATTCTAACCCCACTCTATCAAATTCTTCTTGTTTGAACAGACGTGGAACATTCTTTCGTCATTCTATCAGTGTTCTAAAAGATTCTATAGCACATTTCAAGAATGCTCGATCGCTTAATGTGAACGGCACTATAGCGCATGATCAGTTCCTTGGAGCGTTCTTTCGTGTTCAGACGCGCTCGCTTCCCGGAACGGTCTCTTCAAAGCGTTCTAGTGCTCTAGCTCTTTGTTCTCGTTTTTGCTCGCAGATATTTTGGTGTAAATATCGAGCTTTCGTTCACACTTAAAGATCAACGAAGAATGTTCTTGTTCTAGCTCTTGCTCTTTGTTTGGTTCAAACCCACCTTGAACACGAAAGAACGCTCTAAGGAACTGATCATGCGCTCTAGTGCCGTTTACATTGAGCGATCGAGCATTCTCAAAATGTTCTATATCTATAGAATCTTTTAGAACACTGATAGAATGACGAAAGAATGTTCCACGTCTGTATAAACTAGAAGAATTTGATAGAGTGGGGTTAGAATGAGCATTAGCTCGTCTGATGTAAATCGGCCTTAAGGAGAAGTTGTAGCGGATGGGGCTGTCTTCGCTGGAGCATTGACGACTGCGCGGGGATTTGATCATCACTTTCCGTGCGCTACATGGAATGTTCGGTACCGATATCTCGCATTTATGCAAACTGAATCTGCGTGGTCGCAGCTTAAAACTTAAGCGAGAGTTTTTGTGCCAAGTTCCGCGAACATTTCATTTCTAATAGAGTGTTCAGTGTCAGGAATAGACTTCCGGTGACGTCGTGAATGCACCCTCGGTAAATACCTTCAAGAACATACTTGATGCCTGGTTTGACAGCGGGTTTCGCATCTGAACGTTCTATTTGTGCTAGCTCTTTTGTGTTTATGCTGTTTTTTTTCTTCTGCTGCTGTTCTTCTGTAATTGTAGTTCAACTTTTTCACCTTTCTTTGCGTTCATAGGCTTTTGCCACTACTCTGTAGTTTTTTTTTAATAACAATAATATTGAATATATCGATACCTTTTTTCCAAATTATCGTAAGCCTCAACGTACTACGTTGAGGCTTACGATAGTTTGGCAAAAAGGTATCGATATCAGAAAACCCAATTTTGTTTCTTCTTATCAAAAGGGACTTCAGTGTTCATTGTCAGTATGACATATACTGTCATTTTATTTTTATAAACTGCTTCAGATGAAATTACCGAATAAAATTAATGTTGTTACTCATTTGATTAATACTATGGCAACATCAACAATTATCGAAAAAAAAATGCGAATCTACCTACACGGTGGATAAACGAGTGCTCAAAAGCTGTTGACTTCAAGGCAGTGCTTTTAAATTTTTTTGATTGAATAACATATATGCAACAAGGAAAGGCTTAGGTTCGGATTTCCCATGTAGAACTACTCTACCCCATGACCTATTTCATCAGGAATGGCTCAACCGATTGTGGGTTCCTTTTGTTTTGTTCGGTATATAGTTGAATTCATTTTAATCTCGCGGCATGCTGAAAGGAACATTCCTTCATTTATTCCAGCGATGCGCGAAAATACAACTTTCTTTTGTACTTTCAATATCTGATTTTTAGAGACCTATAAGTTACAACACTTCTGAAGAAATGCCTCCATGGCAAAACCCAAAACCTAAATGAGTCTCATAACGTCACATTGTCTTGCTACTAGGTATATTGCCAGGAATATATTGCACTTTAGCCCCAAAGCAGATTGGCGCTAAAAGAATAAATAATGATGCTGAATACAAGTTCAGAAATGAAAGCAAAGAGATAATGCCGAAAACAATCTTTAGGAGCCGGGTGGGTTCTAAATTCAATTTGGCCAACTTCGAAGTGGAATAAAATACTTGGATGGTATAAAATGGATGGAAAATACCTTTGATGGTGATTGAGTTTTCTACGGATAATTCAATCTCAAAATATATATCTCTAATGAGAATTTTCCACCTACTCCTTCCCTTTGTGGCCGTTCGAAAGAACAATTGTCGAAGAAAATTGTAAGGGCCATTCTCTTTCATTTTAATTCTTCTTCTATCCGCTATCAAAATTGAAGTTAGATATTCGACAAAAATTTATTTTTGAAATTTTAAAAAGCCACAATTTTTCGTTCATATGTAGGTTCCATCACATGTTCAATATCGATATAATACATATTTCTCGACCCTGAGAAGAATAAAGATGGTACGACTGGAGTTTTATTGGAAGTGAACAGTGAAGAAGAATTACTCATTCCCATTCAGTATGATTTATGAATATTACTTATTTCCTTCTCTTTTGCAGGTCCCATCTTTTTCAAGAAAGATTGGATATGGATTATACAAACCACCATCATATTCAATATAGTACGGTGAATATAATAATGACATATTGAAGAGTGAAGCAGAGAAAAAATATGCACGCTTCGTTTTGGGCAATGTGTAAAATTATAAATTGTAATAAAACTTGAAGACTGTTGATATTACCTGATTCATTAGGGTAGAAGATGCACTTTCTCATAGATGCTCGTAAGATATTCCTTTTTGCGAAATATTCTTTCCCATGGAAAGAAATATTCAAATGTTATTTATGTTTATCGAAGCAATTAAATAAATGAGCTGTAGATGTTGAAACACGAGTTTATTATTCCTTACTACTTTCTCGTTATCGGCATATGTAATTCCAGCTTTGACATCCTTTCTCTATTATTTTCTATTTCTACCTACAATATTTTTTTATGGACTGAATATTCTACTTAGTGGAATAAGATCGAGAGAAGCATTACTGCCGTTCGATATATACTATATGCCTATCCCGTTTCCGAAGAATAAGTTAGATACTGGTTGTTTGGGGTAATTTTCGAGCAATATTTGGTTGACTACAGTGTGTTATGCGAGAGCCTTGGAATATCGGTTCCTAGTTACAATTTTTTGGTGCTTAATTCGACTATGGTCTAGAGTTTCGCTAAGAAAAATGGCAGAGAATCTGCAAAGTTCGCTATAGGCTAAATTTTGAATGTGAAAAAATTCTGGACACACAAAGCAAATATATGCGAATGAGGCATATAAAAAATCAGTGAAACCCAATTAACAAAAAAAAAATATATATATATATAGTACAAAAGCTAAGTAATGTAAGTAAATGTTTTAGCCAGAGTGATTAATGCATATTATTCATACTATCGAGGCAATATACAGGGTGTCTCATTGGGAAACGGAAATACTTAAAAGGTGGATAGAGGGCACCAAGGTGGTTCTAGATATACCACATTTTTTGGCTCTGTCTTTTTAACCGAGATACAGGATGTTTTACAAATTTTGCTCATTTCTTCTTTAGGTCATAACAAACGAACCACCCGATAATTTTTTTTTTATATTTCGCACACATGTTCCTCATTTGAAGCTTGAATGAATCACTCAATAACCACAAGGAAATTCCAGGTCCTGGTTAACAAAAAAAATTATAAAGCAATTGTATTCTTGAAACAACACCCTGTATATCGAGATTTTGGAAATTCGTTCACATATTCGGGAAGAGCATAAAAAACTCATCTTATCATAATTTTTTGTTAACCCGGAATTTGATTTTCCTTGTGGTTATCGAGTAATTCATTTGAGCTTCAAATAAGGAACATGTGTGCCAAATATAAAGAAAATACCGGGTGGCTTGTTTGTTATAATCTCAAGAAGGAATGAAAACAATTCATAATACATCCTGTATCTCGCTTACAAAGACAGTCAGAGCCAATGAATGTGGTATATCTAGAACCACTTCGGTACCCTCTATCCGCCTTTTAAGTATTTTCGTTTCCCAATGAAAAATCCTGAATATGAAAACTATCAAATTAAGACAGAGCGCAGAAGATGTGGTTAGGATACAAAAGACCCAGAGATCAACTACGTAGAAACAGAAATTGGGTAATCTCAATTTAAATTATCCAGAAGAAGAGACTCCTATGAAATTCAAATTCATAGGTAACACAACTATCACACGAGAAAGATCGTGATAGAGATACAAACAAAAGAGTTAAAAGGTAAATAGGTAATAAATGCCTGGAATCTAAAACAGCAGTTTAGGTTTAGTTCGAGCAGGTCGTGTTTCACACGTAGTCTCACACTGTTCTATCTATCGGAGATAGTTCGTCCATGAGTTGGTATTTCCAAAATCATAAATTATTAACTCAAATATAAATAGTTGTTATTTCTGTTTCCAGAGATGTTCGGGTGGAAACATATGATTGAATTAAATGATACGTAGCAAGCTGAAAAGGATGAACAGAACCACTTCATGTTTTGTGGCATTGAATTGAACTAATTGATTACTCGTTTCAAAGTGCTCCACTCATTTCGTTGTTTTTTCACAGTTTTTTATATTGTACACAAAATTTATTTAAAGTTTGGGTGTTAAATAGTAATATTAGTTATATTATACTTTTATAGATCCTTGCTAAATTATTGGTATCTGTTTAATCATTGATTGAATTTCTATTTTTATGCATTTGGTACATTTCCAGGAACAAACGTCTCTTCAAATTAGTTTCCTTTTCTAGGATTTGGGTGTTTTCAAAATCAAATTCGCGGCCTAAGGTTTGTTCATATTTTTTCAACGCTGTACTGTTTTTTTGGTATTTATGTCCTTTTAATCTTTCTGCAATATATTGAGATGTTTGACCAATATATACACCCTCACAATTATTACAATTTATCTTATATACTACATTTGAGGTTTTGTCTTTTGATGGATTTGATTCAACCCTCCGATACTCGCGTGGTCTACGATCGTAGACCAGGCCTATTCGAACGATGTTCACCAGTGAACGATTTCCATTGTGCATACCTACGTTTCAGTAGCTGTTGATAATTTAAGTTTTTAGAGAATCAATGTATTTTTGACAGTGTCACCGAGATGTAATGTAAGTAAATAAATCTAGAATACGACTGGTCTACGATTGTAGACCACGCGACTGTTTACCTTAAACTTTTCGGTTCGAGTCAGACTGATTAGAAGCAATTATTTTTATTGTTAAAAGGGTAACCAGTATGTCTGACGCTAAAAGAAGGCGTTCTCAGACAGTTCCAACAAGTCAGTACTATTGTTGTCGTCTATGTATAACTGTTATACGATTGATGCTGAAACAGGAGATGCCAAAAAACCTATTATTTTTATTATTACCGTTTATAATAGAACAAAAATTGGGGTTGGTTTGGAAGATCAGCTTCGCAACAATTACAATGTGGCCAGAAATACCCGTCGCCGACCAATAGTAGTGTTTTTTGATTTATTGAACATTTCTGTTATGAACGCTTTATGCTTATTCAAGGCGGATCACCTTGTAGAAACAGAATCTCGAAATGAATTTTTAGAAAATTGTGCATGAAAACTGATCAAACCACAAAATGAGTTGAGATGAAAAGTTCTACAATCTACAATTGCCCGCAGAAATGAGGCTCCGCGCTCGGCATCTGTTAGGTATAAGTAAGGTCGTACCCCCTCCACCTGAAAGGTCGCAAAAGTATGTTGGACGTTGTTATATATATGCCCAGAGCTGATGAAAAATCGACATAGTAGCGATTGAACCCTCGAGGAGTGCAGACGTATTGAGAAATGCGCATGTGTGCCAAGTGAACCTCGTATAAAAGCGATAAGAAGAAGAAGAAATAACTGTGTCGAGTCCAGGTTTCGATCGATGGTTCCACAGATTATTTTACATTGAAGAGACAAAAGTGAATTTAGTGGAAAGTGAAAAAAGTGTTTAAGTGTTGTTTTGCTGAGTCACTCTGACAAAATGTCGGAATACGACTCTGCAAATGAGGACAGAGAATCCGATGCCGAAAACTTATCGGATGAAGAAATATCCGATATGGATATTGAAGAAGAAGTTAATGATGAATCCGAAAAAGATCGGATTATAAAAGAACAGAAGGACCAGATCAACAGCCTCATGAGTCAACTGAAAGTTATGACGGAGAGTCTCAAAACTTTATCCGACGAGGTGAAATCCTTGAGAACAGAAATGTCTCAGTCCTCGAAGCCGCGGAAACGGGCTAAGAGAAAAGAAGATGGCTTCTCCTCTGGGACAGAGGAGACAGTGTCAACCCCAATCCAAAAAGAAGTCCAGAAAAAAACTACCAATAATAATGATGCAGCTGCAGGTGGGCCACCTACGAAGATATCGTATATTGCAGCATTGCAAAAAGGAAAACGCCCAGAAGGAGCTACTTCTGCACCTGCAGAAGAAATTGAAGTCCCTGCTCAAATCGAGCAGAAAAAAGAGAAAGTCCCTCCAGTGACATTGAGGGGCACGGCCGACTGGACACAAATCTCGAGAGATATGCAAATGAAGGGTATTAAATACCTGAGAGCGACCACAGTAAGAGACGGCATTCGCGTTGTTCCCCAATCCCCCGACGACCACAGAAAGATGACAAAATTCCTCGAGTTGAGAAATAAGGAATTCTACACCCTCCAAAGGGAAGAAGAGAAGAGAATCTACGCGGTGGTACGATATCTGCCACTAGACGCAGATATTAACATTATCACAGAGGACCTCGCCGAGCAAGGCATTACCGACGCGGATGTCATAAGGATGACATCCAACAAGACCAAAAAGGCAATACCCTTATTTTTGGTGAAAACCCAAAATAAGAAGGTATTCGAAGTAAAACAGCTCTACGGTATAAATTGTGTAGTAGAGCCGAAGAAGAAGAGCATTGGACCTGGCCAATGTCATAGATGTCAACGTTACGGACATGCGCAAAGTAAATGCACATTCCCATGGAGATGTGTTAAATGCTCTGGAGCGCACAATAGTAAAGATTGTACGCTAACAAGAGAAAACGAGGAGAGAAATGCTACCTGTGCGCTCTGCGGAAAAGCAGGTCACCCAGCCAGCTACAAAGGATGTAGCGAGTGGAAACTGGTGACCAAAAAGAAGACTGCGACCAAAGCAAGAAAAGAAGAAGAGAAAATGATGCCTACTGTCCAACAAGAACAAAAGGAAGAAGATAAGAAGAAGAAATCGCCACCACTCAAACAAGAGCAGAAGAAAGAAGCCCCAAAAAATGGAAAATCCAAGAAGAGCAGCCAAAAGAAGAAAGAAGAGACCAACAAGAAAGGACCCGAAACCACCGAGGATCTAGATACCTTCACCAAGAATATCATGAGTAAGCTCATGAAATTCCTGGAAATAGAGATGGACAAAAAGTTCCGTAAACTCACTAAACCCAATTAATGGAGCTAGTGACTAACGCGAATAAAAACAACCTGAAGATTGTCTCATGGAACACAAACGGTCTACGAGCCCGTAGATCTGAAATAGAAGAAATAATATCCGAGAAACAACCGGATATTATAGCAATTCAGGAGACGAGACTATCTACAAGAAATAGAATTTCATTTCCCGACCATGAAATATACAGAAATGACAGAAATTGTACAGGAGGGGGCGTAGCCCTAATAGTCAAGAGGAACATCGACCACTATTTTGACGATGTACTGAATAATGGGCAAATAGAAGCCGTCTCGATTATAGTTAATACAAATCGAGGACAAATGAAAATTACGTCAGCCTACAAACCACCCCAAAATGACTTAATAGAGGAAGATCTGAAGAAGATGCTTGAAGGAAACTACCCGAACATCATTATTGGCGATATGAACTGCAAATCAAGAGAATGGAATAGCAGAACTGAAAACCAAAATGGGAAGAAGCTTAAGAAGTACGCCGAAAAAGTGAATGCCATAGTATTAGGACCTGAAATCCCGACCTACCTGCCCAGAAGTAATGGCCTACCGGACGTATTAGATATCGTCATAATGAAAGATATTACCCAAGATTTCACACTTGATACTTTAGAAGAGGGCACATCAGACCACAACCCAATAGAACTCAGATTGGGACGCAGACCGATAACAGAAGAACTTCAAACAAAAGACTTCACAGACTGGCAAAAGTACAGTGAAATACTTCAGGAGAAAATTACTGAAATTCCACAGATAAGAACCCCTGAAGATCTGGAAGATGAAGTTGAAAAATTAGAAACCCGAATAAAAGAAGCCTACGAGGAAAGTACCAGAAGAATCGAAAGGCCAGCCCCGAAACATCCACATGGTGAAACCCCAAAAGCAATAAAGGAGCTTATAAAGAGGAATAGAAAACTTAGGAAGAACTACAGAACTTCACATAGAGAAGAAGACAAGAAAGAGCTAAATAAACACAGCCAAGTGCTGAAAAATGCACTGAGAGAACTGAGAACAGACAGATGGAACCAAAGAGTTAGAGAGCTAAACACCATAGACCACTCAGCATGGAAGATGCAAAAGTGCTTACGACGCGAGAAAACCGAAATTCCCCCTCTACACGGAGCTAATGGGATGGCCTACTCAAAGCTTGAAAAAGCCGAAGCACTGGTCGACGCAATAGAACGAGAAGCCAGAATCAACTACAGAGAAGACGATGACAATGAAGACTTAGAAGAAGAAGTCGAAGGAAATGAAGAATTGATGTTGGAACCGCCGGAAGGCGATACCATCCCAAACCCAACAACCCCAACGGAAATTAAAGAAATCATCAAGAAATTGAAAAACAGGAAAGCTCCAGGGAAAGACAAAGTAACAAACTTTATGTTACGGAAATTGCCCAGAAAAGGAATAGCAGCGCTTACCAATATAGCAAACGCCGTGATGAGAACAGAATATTATCCGGAAAGATGGAAAACAGCAGAAGTAATTGTGTTCAATAAGCCAGGAAAAGATAGAAAATTCCCACAAAACTACAGGCCGATAAGTCTACTGTCAGCCCTTGGAAAAATTGTCGAAAGAGTCCTTGCAAGAAGACTCAATGAAGAAACAGAAGCGCTGAATCTGATACCACCGGAACAATTTGGATTCAGAAGAAATCATTCCACAGAACTTCAACTGTTAAGGATCACTGAATATGTCACTGAAGGATTTCAGAATAAACAAGCCACAGGATTAGTGCTATTAGATGTCGAGAGAGCCTTCGACCGAGTTTGGCACGAAGGACTTGCCTACAAGATGATGATGGCAGGCTACACCACCAAAACCTGCAAGATAATAAGAAACTACCTGAGGAACCGGAATTTTTATGTCAAAATAGACGACACATTATCTACCACCAGACAAGTAGAAGCAGGAGTACCCCAAGGATCAGTTCTAGGACCTCTGCTCTACAACATATATATCTACGATATTCCTAAGAATCCAAGGAATCTGCTCGCCCTTTATGCAGACGACACGGGAATAGCCTTCAGACATCGGCGACCAGATGTCATACACAGAAGACTGCAAGAAGCACTAGAAGATTTGGAAGAATGGTTCATTAAATGGAAAATTCAAATAAATAGCAAAAAGAGCCAAGCTATTCTACTACAGAAGCGGAGACTTGAAATTAATTCCAACCTACAGATAGATGGAGAAGAGATAAAATGGGAAAATGAAGTCAAATATCTAGGAGTAAAACTAGATAAAGGGCTTACATGGAAAAACCATATAAAATATGCAGTGGATAAAACAAACTCAGCAATGAGTAGACTTTACCCACTACTAGGAAGAAGAAGCCAAATGAACCAAAGCACGAAACTACGAATGATCAAGTCAATTGCAAGACCCCAACTAACATATGGCTCGGCGGCATGGGGCCATGCAGCCAATAGCCATATAAAGAAGATTCAAGCAACAGAGAATAAACTGCTCCGAGCAGCAATGAATATGCCGTGGTTCGTAAGAAACCAACAGATCCACAGAGATTTAGAATGGGAAACTGTCACAGATTTCCTAAAAAAGAAGGCCGAGAAGATATTTGAAAAAGCAAGTCAACACCCAAATGATGAGCTGAGAAGACTAGTTGACTACAACCCCGCGAAAGATGTGGTTAGGATACCCACCTATCACAAAAGACCCAGAGATCAACTACGTAGAAACAGAAATTGAGTAATCTCAATTTAAATTATCCAGAAGAAGAGACTCCTATGAAATTCAAATTCATAGATAACACAATTATCACACGACAAAGATCGTGATAGAGATACGAACAACAAGAGTCAAAAGGTTAGTAGGTTATAAATGCCCGGAATCTAAAACAGCAGGTTAGGTTTAGTTAGAGTAGGTCGTGCTTCACACGAAGTCTCACACTGTTCTATCTATCGGAGATAGTTCGTCCATGAGGATTCCCCCTGACTAAACAAAAAAAAAAAAAAAAAAAAAAAATCGACATGAAAATATTCTACCAAATGCAACAGGTATGCGTGTAAAAATCTCATGAAGGAAATATGTGGCCTTCTTTAGGCGGGCATATTTTGGTCTATATTGGGAGTTTTTCTTTCTTGTGAAAATTTTTCTGCAAGTATACAACGTGTTCTTTTCTATTACACATGAGTTTTTCTTTGAAGTTGATTTATTTTCGAACAAATATGAAATATTATATATAGAGTTATTGCAACTAAATGTTGAAATCCAAGACATTGGTGTTTCTTTAATTTCCTTACAAAAACAATTATTATATTATCACGAAACTGATATAACATCAATCACAAGTATTCAAATGAAAGATTCAAACATAGATACATTCTGAAATATATGAATGTAATCTTTAAATGTCGAAATTAAAATCTACAATCGTAGACCACCCGAATAAATACGTTCGAAAGGAGGGCTCGAGTAACGTAGGGTTAAGTTTTGTGTATAGAAAGTTCAGATTATTTTTGTTCTGGTTTACTGTGGTGATTTTAATTTTATTTAGATATCTATTTATGGTAAAGGTATATATTTTTTATCTATTTTATCACATCCTTTTTTCTTGTTGTATTTTATCTTTAAATATTGAATTTATGATTTTATCTGGGTATCCGTTTTCGGTGAGGATTTTTTTTGCCTTTTTTATTGTTTGATGTCTATATTTTGGGGTAGTTAATTTCAAAGCTCTATCAGCTCCAGATATCACGTTTTTCTTATGTTGTAATGGGCAATTTGAATTGAAATGTAAGTTTCTACCAGACCATGTTGCTTTCGTGTACCATACTGTTTCTATTTTCAGGTTGTTTTTAATTAGGATGAGGTCCAAAAATCAATTGAATTGTTCAATTCTACTTTCATTGTGAATTTTAGTTTTGGATGGTAGTTATTGAATTTTCGTAGAATATCTGAATATGTGGAATCTGACTCAGGCAAAGCAGCAATACAATCATCCATGTATCTTTTGAAAAAACTAGGTTTATAAATCAAATTATTCAAATAAATAATAATAAATTTTCCATAACTAACTCGGCCATTATTGAGGAGAGTGGTGCGCCCATGCTACATCCATCAATTTGATTGTAATTATTATTTTCGAATTGAAAATATGCTGTTTCAAAACAAAATTCCACTGCTTTAATAAATTCAGTTCCAGGAATATCTGTATGGTCTTTTATTATACTCCATTTCTCTTCGATGATTTTAATGGCTAAACTTAATGGAATGTTTGTGTAGAGGCTTACTATATCAAGAGATATTAATTTTTCGTTTGGTTTTAGTGCTGTCTATGAACTCTTTAAATTGCCAGGAATCTTTGATGTAGTACTCATTATTATTGAGTATAGGTTTAATGCAATTGGCAAGATGTTTAGATAAGTAATAATTGGGACTTTGGATATAGCTTACGATAGGTCTGAGGGGTCTATCTTTTTTGTGTAATTTGGTGAAGCCATATATTTGGGGGGGTAACGCATTATGTATTTTTAGTTTATTTGCAATGTTCTTTCTTATAAATTCCTGTTTTTCGAACCTATTTACAAGATTGTTATTTTTTTTGTACATATTGGTTGGATCTGGTTTTTTTTTTTATAGGTTGTTGTGTCATTCAATTGATCGGTCATTTTTTGTTATTTTCTTCTTTTTACATTATAACTGTTTTGTTAGATTTATCTGGCATAAGTACAATAATATGAGGGTTTTCTAATAGGATTTACTTTATTCATGCGATTATTGTTATCATTTCTGTTTTTATTTGTGTGTTGGTTTTTAAGTTTATCCATTTTATTTACTAAAAAAATTGATATTACATTTTTGTTGTCTTCATATTGATCTTCAATTCCGATTTCAATGTTTGTCATGATTATATTCATAGGTAAAGACTTATTTTTGTATGGTACACAAATATTGGGTCCTAAGCCTAGTATATCTGTAACTTCTTGTGGGATGGTTTCTTTGGATAGATTTTTTACCCAATTATTAATATTAACCTTCAGAGGATCTATGTTCATATATTGGCATTTACTGTTTAATTTTTTTATTTTATTTTTTTTGTTTTTGCGTCCTTTTTTCGCGCATTCTCTGTACAGCTGAGTTGTTCGATATTTAAATCATCGATTAGAGTAGTGTTCGCGCTCATTATTTCCCTTATCATTGTGTTTGGTATATGTTGAAGTCTAAAAATCCGTGCTGCTCGTCGCCAAAAATCCATTTCTAGGGATGATATCCTTTGCATTGTCCTTAATATTAGCTGCCATATCTCACAGCCATACAGAACTACACTCTTGAAGATAATGTTGTATATTTGTCGTTTCTTCTCTTTTGATACTTCATTCGACCATAATATCGAATTTAGGGCCCCAATAATTTGTTTTCACTTTATTAATCTCTCTTCTATTTCCGTTTCTGTTCCGCCAGTGCTAGTGATTTTGGTTCCTGAGTATGTATACTCTGTTGTGGCTGGAATTTGCCTGCCATCTTGCAGTTGAAAATCCTATGTATCTGAGCTGACACAAATATAATTGATCTTCTGCATCTTTGCACTCAAACCCCATTTTTCGTATTCAGCGATCAAGCGACGTGTCATAAATTCCAAATCATCCTTATCCTGCTAGACAACGACCTGGTCATCGACGAAATGTGAAGTGTACAAAATCATCTGATCCCCCTGTGGATCCCCATTCCACGACATCTCCTCCAATGTTTCAGGGCTTCGTCCAAAAAAATTTTAAACAACGTTGGTGATAGGCTGCAACCCTACCTCAATCCTTCTGAAATTTTAACCCTTAACCACTACTCATACGTCTCAGAGACGGCACCTCATCCAATTCGTCAAATGACCTCTTCCTTTTAACTTCCGCCCTTGCCCTTTCATGTAATTTATTACCGTACCACACTCGCTTAGTACCCTGAATTTGATTGTCGTGCACCGTCTAGTCTTCGAGATATATTTTGTGGAAGATCTATTGCCGTCTCGTAGACGTATAGTTAGCATTAACGTAACAATAAAAAGTAAAATAAAGTGCTGAAAATATACTTGAAACTGAGTGGAAACATTAGAAAAAAGAAAAATTTGCTCTCTTTGTTCTTATCGAAAGAAAAGAAGAACGGCCAAGGGCGTAGATTTTTTTTTTCGTGGGGGGGTAATCGATAAAAAAATTTCAAGTCTTGGCGATAATTCCGAAATTTTATATTTTGGACGTCTTGGGGGGGTAATACATCTGGCATATGTTGAGAATGGCATGTTTTTCACGATTGCCAAAATCCAATTCGCCTAGAGTGTGCGCAAAAAGTGTGTTCGGATTGTGTATCAAATTCGTGATAGACAAGCATTGAAGGTTTTTTCAAAATACTTGTTTTGAACCAATTTTTTTACTACATTTTATGGTGTATTCAGGGGAAGGTCTTTTTTGTAAAACACTGCTGCAACTATTTACACTTACCTGTATACAATATCCGTATTTCTCAGTTCAACAACGATTACTTATTGGCATATGAATACACTTCATTTCCTTATATCTCTAAGCACATGCGCAATGCTAATACACCACAATTTTCCCCTTTTCAAAAGCTTCTTAATCTACAATAAACCAATTAACCTAAAAATCCTTAAATTACTTAACTTATTTTTTATTTTTTTATTATTTTTTTTTATCAACTAACTATTCACAATGATCTATTTTCTAATTCTACTACCTTGAATCTACCTTATTAGAAAATTCACTCATCATAAATCATCTCTTTCATTTCGCTCTTAATCTTTGAGATCTCCGTAATACCTGCTCTTCTTCCCCTTCTATAGAGAGTTCACTTACATAATTTCTAATAAATTTCAACATTTGATTAGCATGTCTTTTCACTAAAAACGTTACAGGTGTAAGTGATTTTTGTATTTCCGCTTTAATTTTTGAAATTTCTTTTTGAATATTCACTTCAATAAAAACTAAGTCTTCAACCTTGAATTTACAATTTTCCTTCAGCTTGTCTCCACTATATTTATTGAATTAGTTAAAATTGACATTTGCAGTTACATCTGACCTTAATAAATGAAATCTAGTTTTAATATCCATATCGAAAATTATTTGAGATGGTTTTTTTTCTGTTTTAGCATGAATCATATTTCTATAATCAAAAAGAAACAAATTAACAACTGCTTTCAAAGATTTTCCAGATTCCACTATTTTTGTAACTTTATTTTTGAAAGTTCCTACAAAATTTTCTGCCGCCCTATTTGTAGCTGGATGGTAAGGTAGTGAAAACGAATGCTGTAATTCTGGCAATTATTTATATCTAAGGAGTCCCTTTACGGTTATTATAGTTAATGGATCAATTTGTGACCATCTAGTACCCAGTTGTAAAGTTTGAAATATTGTTTCTTCAAGTGATACTGGATGACGTTTTATTACTAGTTGTGGATTGACAGTTGATTTAAAATTTCCGCACAATCTAACTCCTTGCCCTTTAATTACTGGAATAATAGGAGTTGCCCATTCACTTTCGCTGACTTGTTCTAAGCTACCAATTTTAATTAAACGATCTATTTCAGCACATACCCTATCTCTTAAAGCTAATGGTACATGATATGCTCTACATTGAATTGGCTTAAATCCCTCTTTAAATTTGAGACTAATCGCTTTACCTGCATAAACGCCTGGCTTATCATCAAATAGGTTAGGATATTTTTGTTTGAAATATATATATGCAATTTCATCATGTTTGTCTATATTATTTATAGTACTTAAAGTTTCAAAATCAATTGGCCATAATCCAAACTATTTTAACCAGATCTCAGAATTTCATTAAGTCTAAATTTATTTCGTGCAGTTTGTTCTGATATAACTGAAACACATGAACCCGTGTCAACTTCCATCCCTAATTTTTTCATTTTCAACACTTACTACGATTTTTAGTGGATCCGCTATAATATTATTAACCTGAAATAATTCAACATTATTATCTACATAACTATTATAACCTTCTATATTTTGTTCATTATTTCTCTCGAAATCCATACTAAAAAATTCTGAATCCGTACTACTTTTAACATTATCTCCTTCAAACAAATTTTCCAAATTATTCACTTTACTATTTTTTTTCATACACGCTTTTTCTATATGACCCTTAATATTACAATAGTTACAGGTTCTTCCCTTGAAATAACAATCCCTAGCAAAATGATTTTGTTTTCCACAACTATAACATTTATAGGTTACCTAACCTGTTTTCATTCTATTATAACTACTTTTTACAGCTCGCTTGTCACTGCTTCCTTGTCTTCTTCCATCCTCTTCTGTCTTCCGATTGCTTTCTTGCTCCGTATGCCGATTCCCTCTTCTATTGAAATTATAATTTTGTCCTTCTCTGCTTCCATTTCTCACTCTCTTCCATTGTGATCTACATTGTCTACCATTTGATGTTTGTCCTAGATAATGAATGAATTCTTCCTTTTTCACTGATAAAATTTTTTTTATCGCCGACTCTCGTAATTCCGCAATTGAAGTTGCCGTCACAAATTTTAGATCTTTTTTGTCGAAATAATTCAATTTTTGCTTCGTGATTTAGGATTCCACATACAAATTGATCTCTCAGAGCTGTTTCGATAATAATAATAATAATAAGTTTATTCATCCTTTAAGACACCATACAAAAGGTATATAGGATAAGTCGACAAGAGGAAAAAAAAAATACCTACACTTATACACACATATATGTATAAACCTAATACGTAATATTGGAACTTGATCTAAGACAAAGCATCAACATAATATGCCCCAACTGAATAATAACATTTCTTCAACAAAATTTCTTTAACATTCATTTTGAATTTACGTAAATCCAGAGATTTCACAGTAGATGGTAAGTGATTATATAACTTGATGCTCTGATAAAGAGGGGAACATTCAAATTTATGAGTTCTGTGCTTAGGCACTAAGAGAATCTGTGAATTTCTGGTCTTATAATTATGTTTGCTGGATAGTTTTGTCCAGTTTTTTTCATTTTCTTCAGCATACACGAGACATTTCAAAATATAAATGCAAGGTAAGGGCAATAAACCATTTGCAATAAACACCGGCCGACAACTTGAGCAAGGAGTCAGGTCAAATATCGTCCTTATTATTTTTTTCTGTGCTATGAATAGTCTAGGGATATCCGCACAGCTCCCCCACAGAATAACATTATAAGTCAAATGACAGTAAACCAAGCTATAGTAAATATCCATAAGTGAACTAACAGGAAGTACATTTTCAACTCTTAGTATTGCAAAAAAAGAAGTGTTAAGTTTCTTGCAGAGGACATCAACATGTGTAGTCCAACTTGGATTTCTGTCTATATAGACACCCAAGAATTTGATACATTCACTTGGAACAATGATGTCCTCCATATAACGAACTCTCAAAGTACCCCTTTTAAAGTTCTTTAGGCCAAAGTAAATGCACACCGTCATATCCACATTCAACATCAATCTATTTGAGCTACACCAATTCACAAATTCTGCCACAAGGGCTTCACAAGCTACTTGTAGCTCCCCACAGCTCCCGGCCGAGATAACAACCGAAGTGTCATCTGCAAACAATGTCAACAACAGGGCAGTTAAATGATGAGGCAAATCATTAGTAAATAACAGGAACAACAATGGTCCCAGCACAGAGCCTTGGGGAACGCCAAGATCCACACCAAACACTCCAGAGAAAGTACCATTCACTTTAACCGACATGGTTCTCTCGCCGAGAAAACTTCTCATCCATTCCAAAAATATCCCTCCAAATCCCAAACTATAACATTTGTCCAGAATGAACTGGAAAAAAAGTGTGTCGAAGGCACAGGAGAGATCAAAAAGCAATCCAGCCACACAAAAGTTGCCATCCAGACACTCGTAAACAGATTCCACAAACGAAAGTGCAGCAGTCTGGGTTGACCGACCAGCACGAAAACCGTGTTGAGCCGGGTTGAGTATGTTAAATTTATTCAGAAAATCCATCATTCTCGCGAGGACAATCTTCTCGAATACTTTGGAGAAAACACTAAGAACTGATATAGGTCGGTAATTCGTTAGGTCATCCACGTCTCCTTTCTTGTAAATAGGAACCACAATTGATTTTTTTTAAATTCTGGGAAAAGTACCTGTAGTGATGGAAAGATTCATTAAGTGAGCAAAGTGTTCACAAAATGTCTTTGAAGTTACAATTAATAGACATGGATTTTAACCTCGATATGAAATCTGCGATGTTTTCACCAGCCAACTGCTTTGTATTATAGAAATTGTTTCGTTCGGCAATTTCTGATGGTTTTGGACTCAAAGTTCATGATATCAATCAGTTCCTTGTAGATGTAGTCTTTCGGTTTTTTAGGAGTTGTCCAATTCCTAAACAAAATGTAAGTTTCCTGACATACTTTTGTGAGTAGTTCGGCACAATGTTTTTCTGCAGATATCTCTTGTGTTTCGAACCAAAGTTCTAATCGCTCTACAAATATGTCCCATTTATCCTTGTTCAAGACGAACGAGATTTTATCTGCCATCTTGGTTTTGTTTATCGTTTTTATAAAACTAGCCACCTCTGGAGTTTTTATGTCCTTTTGGACAGCTGGATTATCATTTTTCTTCCGCCAAATTTTAATTAGAGTTTTCCTTAAATTCTCAACAGTTTCCTTTTTTTTGAACGGAATACTTAAATTAGATAATTCTTGAATTAATTGATTTTTACTTAAATCGTAAATCCATTAAACTTTATCAGTCCGTTTATCCTCGTCGGTGTTATCCGATGACACTTCTGACATAACCAATCTATCACCGTAATTATAACCGTAACCGATGCAAAAGGAGTTTATTTATTCCACCTTTTTATCCTCGTCGCCACTTATGATGAATTCAGGGGAAGGTCTAAATTGTAAAACACTGCTGCAACTATTCAAACTTCATTACTCGTATACAATATCTGTATTTCTCAGTTCATCAACGATTACTTATTGGCATATGAATACACTTATATCACTAAGCACATGCGCAATTCTAATACACCACACATTTTAGTTCAACTCTTATTGTAACAAGAGTAATAAAAAATTCACATATTTTAAGAGTATTTCAATTTGATTTCAGTTGTTTAAAAGATCGATGTCAAAATGATGAATATTCGGAACCCCTTGGGAAATTTGTGATTTTCACTGAATATTGAACTTTCATTCCATTTCTGAGCATAATTTTCACCTCTGAAATAATAAAGAGAACATATTAACAGTTCACAAAGTAGAAACTATAGAATCTTATAGTAATATGAGTAATATGACTATTTATTTATAGCCGTCTGGGAGACGTATATTTAGTGAAAACGTTACATATTTGATACGTTAGTAGTTAAGGGTTGAATCTGGAGGAGTTGGGTGAGCGTGAAAATGTGATCTATACAGGATCGTCCAATTCTGAATCGAGCCTGCTCCTCTAATTCATTTGGTTCGTATTCCTTCTCTATCAGATTTTTCAAGATTTTACCGTATAATCTGCTGAATGTGCTAGTTACTGATATACACTGATAAATTTTACAATCACTCTTCTTGCCTTCTTTATGTAGAGGAGTTATCCACGCTTCTTTCCATTCACTGGGAACATTTTCGCGGTTCAGGTACTTATTGAAGAGATCTTTCATCATAATGTTGTAATTTTTTTGTTCCATTTTTAATCAGTTCGGCCGGGATTCCTCCGGGTCCAGCAGCTTTCTTGTTTTTCATAGATCTTATGGCTTTTCCTATATGTTTCTCAGTGATAGTTTCTGCTGTACCCTGTACTGTATATCGTTTGGGAAAGATATTAATGAATTCTGCTCTATGTTTTTGGAGCTTCTTCTCGTAGTGTTTCTTCCATTCATTCAGAGTTATCGGTTGTATGTTGCTTCTCGTTATCTGTTCTTTCTTCAAAGTCTCCAGACTTCTGATGATCTGCTTCCGCCCATGTAAGATTCCAATTCTCTACATTTACGCTTCCATGTCTCATTTTTACTCTCTATTAATTATCAACCTCTTGAATTTTGACTGTATTTTTTTTGGTATTCATCCAATTTTGGGGAGCTCTCTGTTTTATTTGTTGCTGGTTTTCCACATTGTTATTCCAGGTCAACGTTGTGTTCCTTCTATGATGTGTTGGCTCTTCCTCGCCTAGAGCCTCCAACGCAGCATCTTTCAGTGACTGAGTGATATGTTGGGATAAGACGTGTGCTCCTTGTTCTGAGAGTCGTGATTTTAATTTAAGGTCTAGCCTTGACTTGTAGCTGGCCTACCGCTTCAATCCTACTCCTTTGTCCGGGCTTGGGCCTGCAATAGTGACAATGAGCTACTCAGTCCACCCTTCATCACCACAGGCGGAGTTTTCGTTTGTTTTTACTAAGTTATATTTTCAATCGTTGAATTATTCACGACGAGATGGTTTTGTCGTTCTTCTCGTAGGGTGTCACCAGTCGACGAAACAAACTACCGCCAAACGAAATCGCGTCAGCAACTCAACACGTGACATCTCACCCGCCCTGAAGTGTAAGATGAACTGAAAGGATTGGACAGACGAAAGAAGCCAGGAGCAATCTACTGAGTTGAAAGAGGACACGATTTGACGACTGGCCGTCAAACTGTCCCAGCAGCAGTAGGAACATCAGCTTCACGAGCGGTGGAATCAGCTCCCGGAAAAACAGATGATATATGGCCGCTAGACCACTTCAGAGGGGTAAGATTGTCATCTTGAATGATGAAAACGGTACCTGGAAGGATAGTAGTAGGTGGATGCAGCCACTTTTGACGTTGCTGTTCAGAAGTCCTGCGGAAATAGCTGCACGAGCTGCCAACGTGACAGACGGTTTACGGGCATGGATCTGACATCGAGATCAGGAGGAGTGGTGAGGGAGCGGACAACCAGAAAATGCCCTGGTGTTAGGGGTCAGACGATGGGAGATACGGAGGACGAGAGTTGAGGATTGCCTCAACCTGAGTGCAGACAGTAAGAAACTCCTCGTTACTGAGTGTTTGCTCGCCGATAACGCGAATGAGATGATGCTTAGCAGATTTGACTGCAGCCTCTCAAAGGCCTCCGATGTGTGAACCAGAAGGTGGTATGAACCGCCAATCGGTTCCAGAGGAAGATGCGACGTCACACAGACTCTGCTGATGGCGTGGGCTGACAACAAACGCCCCAGATCTCGAAGAAAATTGTTGGCACCGACGAAATTTGTGCCATTATCTGAGAAGATAACAGACAGATGATCTCTGCGTGCCAAGAATCGACGGTAAGCAGCGAGAAAGGCGGGAGTGGAGAGCTCAGATGCTAGCTCTACATTAAGGGCTTTGGTGGCAAAACAGATAAACACGACCAAATATACCTTAGTACAGCTCCCCTTAACCGAGCACTAGTAACATGAAAGGGGCCTGCGTAGTCAACCTCTGTGGTAGTGAAGACAGCAGCGGACGACAGCCGTTCGGGAGGAGGGTTTCCCATAGGATGGATGATCGGACGAGGTTTGCATAAGAAGCACCTGTTGCACTTACGTGGACGATAACGCACGACATTACGTCCATCCAATATGCAATATCGACGGCGAATGTATGAATGAATGTTCAAGGCACTGGCGTGCAGAAGACGATGACGGACATCATCGATGATCAGATGAGTAAGATGACTATTCTTTGGAAGGAGAACGGGATGTTTGTGTCGATATGGAAGCAAGGAAGAGCAGACAGGCGACCTCCGACACAAATAGCAGTGTCGTAATCGAGAAAAAGTTTGCAGCTCAGTAGAGGACAGGACTGCTGAACGAGGCTGAGAAGGATGCCGAGCTTGAACCCGAAACGAAGACAGAGGGCAATCACTCGTTTGAGTTTGATGTAGGAGGAAAACCACTCTATTATGGTGGGTTTATCTGAGATGGCTGCCAACATTAAGGCGGAAATCGGCTTGGCTTCGTCATCCACTTGCTCAGTTTGAGATGAGTCAACAGATGAAAGAGGCCACGACGATGAGGCGAGTAAAGCCAGGCAGGACCACGCCACCACAAGGGGTGATGACGAATGTCTGCGTAAATCAATCCTCGAGAGGCACAATCAGCTGGATTGTCCTTAGACACCACATGCTTCCAGCAATTGGGTAGCATCAAATCTTCGGATTTCCGCAACACGACTGCCAAAAAAATGTTTTCCATCTGTGGCCCTCGCCTCGGATCCCAGCCAAGGCTACAGATGAATCAGAGAAGGAAACATATTTCGTAGCAATATGCTGTAAGACATGTGTTCAAAGATGATTCAGAAATTTTGAGAGAAGATGAGCACCGCATAGCTCTAAACGTGGCAAAGTAACAGCCTTGCATGGAGCTATTTTAGACTTGGCTGTCAAAAGTGCAACGCTGTACTGGCCAGAGGGTTTGGAGGAATGGAGACGACGCGTTACACAAGCCGACCAGACGATGAACAAGGGTAGAAGAAGCCTCAGGAATGAACCTTGGGATGTGCACATCGGCTAGGGTAAGAAGTTGGGATTGGAATTCCACTCACTGATCCCAGTCAAGATGAAGTTGACAAAGCCGGCGGAAGAAGATTTTAGCCGAAAAGTTGACTGGAGTTAGCCATCCCAAAGGATCGAAGATTCTCGCCATCTGACTCAGCACAGTCCGTTTGGTGACTGCCGTTGTCGAGCGGACAGAATAGAAGGTTCGATGCAGGACTACATCCAAGTCCCAGATTCTTGAGACTTGGTTCACGGTCAAGAAGAAGAGGGTCAATAGAAGAGGATCCTCCACGATGATCAGACGAAATACCGTCGAGCAGAGGAAGATGGTTAGTAGCCCATTTGCGCAGCTCAAAACCACCTGCCATGATCAGATCCTGAACTTGCTGTCGCAGGTCAAGATCTTCTGACTCGGACATAAATCTCATGCAGCAAGTCTTGCTTCGCAGCAGAAAATTTGGATCCGTCATCCGAAGCCAGTTGCCGAAGGTTTCTGAGTGCTAAGTATGGAGCAAAATAAACTAAATAGGTGACAAAGGTTTCCAGGGGATAATACTGGAGGGGTTTCTGTTTATTGAAACGCCAGAGAATGCGTTGATAATCCCTTTGATTAGGCCGTACAAGGATTTGTCGATACATCTGCCTGATATCGACAGAGAAGACAAATCGATGTCGACGAAAGCGAAACTGTAGAGTTGAAATGTCGGCCTGTAATTTCGGACCGACTAGCAGAAGATCGTTGAGAGATTTTCCATTTAAAGATGCACAGGGTGCGTTGAAGACTACCCGAATCTTGGTAGGAGGATCATCTGGACGATAGATAGGATGATGAGGAAAGTAATATGGCTAACATGGCGGGCAATCAGATGACTCAGGAACGAATTCCATGTGGCCACTCTCGAGATAATCTCACATGAACTCATGATAGGCGACCCGAAGTTCAGTGTAATTATTTAGACTATGTTCTAGCCGAATAAACTGCCTAGTCGCTACATTGACGGAGGTGCCTAGACGATAGGATGACAAGGAAAACCAACATTGTATCTACCAGTTGCGTCATGGGTGACATCGGCGCGATACAGAACCTCACACTCCTTTTCAGCTAGGGTCAAGGAGGGCACGTCAGGCAACTTGATGATGATGATTTCCTGGGAAACCCTTACGAGTCTTTGATGCAGTAGTTTTCCGGTGCTTTCTGCATCCTTATGTCATCGATCATTGCTGATTCATCTGACTTTTGGAATGATTTCTCATTCCAGGGACAAAAGAGTGTCCTAACCTTAGTTTGTTCTTCTACCCTCCGTGGAGCCGGGTACGGAGTGAAGTGCCAACCTGGCGCGTCTCCAGGTGGCGGATAGGAGGGGGGCCTCTAACGATGATCTCTGATGTGGAGGAGGTCTGCAGGGAAATAGGGGGGCTCCTTGTGCCTAGAAACTCAACTGGTAGCCCTCAATACCTTGCCGCGGACCGACTTCACCTATCCCAGCTGCAGTGTCGTGGCTGAGGAATTGCACCAGGTTAAAACTTGCCAGATAGGACATCGAGCATACCTCGAGGCCATTCTGTTATACGAACACCTCCTAGCTGTCCGTGGTCATGTCTCGCGGGCCAGTGAGATGGGGGGGGTCTTGGCTTGACCGCCCGGACCAAGAGGAAACAACCTCATCAAAAATTCTGAATTCAAGGTGGGAACCAGGCCGAAAGATGCGTGGTCAGATAAAAGACTGGCCTCTACTGGTCTCGACCTCGGAACACCGGGGGAACCCCATTGTATAAACCCCTCACCTTTGCATGCGAGGTTCTGCAGAGGTGGACTGATATGACCCTAGATTCTCGTGGGACCAATTATGGATAAGAAAACAATCGAGAAAAACACCACTGGAACAGGGGAGGAGATAACCTCCGTCTACTCATCTGGGCACCTCGCAAGAAGAAAGGTGAAACGACCGAAGAATCGGCTGCCGTTCGAGCTGCCCAAACTAGGACAACCGGGCGGCAGAGATGATCCACTGAGGAAAGGTCTCAGTGGAGCAGGATTTGGGAAGTACCTGTGACTCCTCCATCAGGGGCTACAACCTGAGGAGGCTAGGAAGAAGGTTCTTCAGCGCCCAGACCCAAAGGTCACCCCAACCGGGAAAGAGAGGTCCGGAGCAGATCACACCTCCGACGTTGCCTCTGTCGAAAAAGCGGAAGACGGCCGCAGCTAAAACTGGTTATGCAGCAGCCCAAAGGAAAGAAGGCGGCAATTAGCATTGGAATGATCCCCAAAGAATACCCTGGGACCATTCTGGCAGCCGAGCAACTATCGACTTTTGAGGACGTTCTGTTGGAGGAGATGTTCAAATACACAGAAAGAGGGATTCACTTCTCTGGCGTCCATTTCCGTGGTGGAATGATGCTGGTGGATCCAAAAAGGCGGCGGACTGGCTCATAAGGTCGGTACCGCAGTTGAAATCTTGGGAAGGACCTGAGTTGGTAGCACTGAGTGGAGACGACATCCCAAGTCCTACCGTTATAACGGTCTTCTTCCCAAGAAGCCTTTGAATGGAACAGGAGAAGATCCTTCGACTTGTCGAGATTCGGAATTTCGACCTCAATGTTGCGGCTTGGAATGTACTGCACTTCAAGAAGGAAGGCAAAGGAAGTATCCTCACGATTGGGATTGATCCCCAATCCGAGGAAGCCCTAAGGACAAAAGGATGCCAACTGAACTTCTGGTTTGGGAGCATCCCAGTCTCAGGGCTAGGAAAAAAAGGTGGCCCTGAAGAAGGGTCGAAGGATGTGGAGGGCGAACCAAGCTGCGACACCGCCAGTACTTCTGGGGATGCAGAGACTCCCTTTGCGCCCCAAGGGACTGGGCTAAGTTGTGTGGTGGCTGGGGGTCCGACTACGGGCCACGAGACCTCCTCGTATTCTGGATAGGAAACCTCTCAAATGGAATTCGAGTAGGGGCAGATGGAGACGAAGGAGGGAGCAAGCACCCCACAAAACAAACCTTCGTCTTCATAAGAATAGCGCAGGTGAACGTGCATCACGCGAGGGGTTCGTCAGCCGCGATTGTTTGCGAGGCTGCAATTAGGCATTGTTCTGATCCAGAATCCCTGGATCAACAAAGAATCCAAATCAAAGGTTTGGCATGTAAGGAATCAAAATTGATTTATGATCAGAGGCAAGTAACTCCACGTGCCTGTGTTCTCGTAAAGAAAAACATCAAATATATTTGTGTTTCAGAATACATGTCTCGGGACTTAATCCCAATTATGGTACACCTCAACTTGGGGGGCGTTTTCGGAGACATTGTCATTGCATCCGCATACTAAAGAGGTTTTAACTCGTTTAAATGTAAAAGCCGACTGGATCACTTCCTCAGTGCCGGTAACCCCTCATTTGAACAGTTTGCCCGAAATCCACAAACCGAATGTCCCCATCCGCCCCATTGTTCCCTTTGTTGGCACCCCTGCTCATGGGTTGGATTCCTTCCTGGCTGCAAAACTGAGCAGCAATATTTTTGCATTGAGAGTTCTGTCCCACTCTCTATCTAGTGAGGTACTGAGAACCGCATATTTTGCTCTGGTAGAATCGCACTTGAGATATTGTGTGTTGCTGTGGGGCAGTAGCGCACATGCCGATACCATTTTCAGGCTGCAGAGACGTGCGGTCAGGATTCTGGGTGGGCTACTTTATTGAGATCCCTGTGAGAATGTCTTCCAGGGTTTGAGGTTGCTCAACTTTCCATCCATTTCTATACTGGAAACTCTTATATATGCTCATAAAAATAAAAACAATTTTATACAGCAATCTGACATTCATGAGCATAACACGCGAAAAAAGACGCGAAGAAAGAATTTCCTCAGATTGAGAAGATCGCAGCATGGCCAGGAGTTCTGTGCTGTCGATTTATATAACAAACTTCCTGGTGGGATGAAGAATATGTCGGCAAGAAGTTTTAGGACCAAAATGGTGAATATGTTGACAAATCGAGTTTTTGACTCGATAAATGAGTTTTATGACATAACTCTAGATGACAGGGATTTTCTGTAGATAATTTTGGGCATTATTGATGCTTTGTTAGTACATTTTGTTGTGTCTTTTATATATTTTCAACGAGTCACTTATATATTTTTGTGATGTGTCTTTTATACATTTTTCAATATTTCACTTATATATTTTTTTATTGTGTTCCTTATACATCTATGTCCCTTATACATTTATACTATTTCTGCTTTTTTCTTGAGTGTAATGTTTAATGTATACGTTCTTGTTTCTTTTCATGTGACCTGTGAAAGCAATTGTAATATGTTTGCAAGTCACCAATAAACCTCTCTCTCTCTCTCTCTCTCTTTCTATGTACTGTCTTTCAGGATCATTTGGATTACAAATCGGAATTTTCTATAAAAAATTCTTCAGACCAGTTGAGACTGATCAAAGACCTCAAAGTTCCCGAGAGAGCGACCATCGTCTCCTTTGACATAGTTAATTTATATCCATCTACTCCACCAGTTGATACCATGAAGCAGATCAACTCTTGATTTTTTTCAAATCTCGGTGATGATGCTGTGTCCGGTCTTACGGCTCGCTCACACCAAAACCGATATTGTCGTCTGATGGCGGACAGAACTGCCCGGACGAGTAACTCGGATATGTATGTGCTCACACTGAAACGGTGTACTTGTGCCGCCATCGTGCGTTGCCGATGCAACTTCAGCCCATAACCGTTTCGAAACATCTAGATTATTATAATTTCTTGGATGTTTATCCCACAGGGTTGGTCTGTTATAAACACAACTAATTATTTTTTCAATATCCATACTCGTTTAGGAAGATAACAACAGGATTGAATTAAACTATAAATCATTTACTCAATTTGCACTGTAGATGTCGGCCGATATCGGCGAGAAATTCCAACAAGTTCGGATTCGACGATTAATCGGCCGTTTTCGGGCGTCATCGGATGATGATGGTCGGGTTGGTGTGCGCGCTCTCTTTCTTTCACAAGTGTTTGATTGGATCGTCCGATATCGGCCGTCGTCGCCCGAGCAAAATTTGGCCGATGACGGTTTTGGTGTGAGCGAACCGTTACAGCTTTACTAGATGTTTGCCTGAAACAAAATTCCTTTAAATAAAACAAACAACAAATATTATATTCAAACATTGAGAAAAGCCGTGAAGGCAGGAGCTTTTAAGCGCTCGTACATGCACCTTGTAGGTAGATTCGCATTTTCCAGTTTAAGAAACCAATTGGAAAGGTTTTGACAGCTGTCAAAAAAATTTCAAACTAGGGCGAAAATCCAGACTTCACGTCAGTGCTTTAGAAGGCCAATTTTTTTTTCGATAATTCGCTAGAATTTTTAACGGTATCTATGGTCTTGGTAATGCGATCTGAAAAAAATTTTCCCACGTAGTTTGAATACATTATTCTTCATCTATGTGCGAAATTTCATTCCAATCCAATGAGTAGTTTCGAAATTATCGGGAAAAAATAGTTTGAACAGCTATATTTACGGAACCCCGAAAATTTCAAGTCCCTAGGCCTTTCCATTACAAAGTTATAGTTTTCTTTGGTTTCTATCGTTCTGGTCATGCGAGCTGGACAAAATGTAGCTGCTGCCTGTAGCTTGAACATGTAATTCTTCATCTGAGTGCAAAATTTCACCTCGATCGAATCTTTAGTTTCGAAGAAATCAGAAAAACAAAATTTCGAGCGGCCATATTTACGATCCCATGGGCGAATTTTGCTCAATAATTTAACCGCGGCATTCGAGATTCGAACCTACCCTGAAAATTTCAAGTCTCTAGGACATTCCGTTCGAGAGTTATCGTGTAGACGGCCGGATGGACAGACTCGAATTTTTCGACGGATTCGTCATCAGTGACTCTAACATAGTCGTTTGAGACTATTTTCGGCTCAAAATTCGAAAAATACAGTCATCGTGACGAAATGATATAGCCCTTGTGTAAGTAGTACGAGCGCTCAAAAAAACGCCTTTGCTAGCAGATTGTTTCCTCAAGAACCTTGAAACGAAACTTGAAAAGAACACCTTGTTCAGAAAACACGTTTTATTTTGGAAACGCTATGTTCACGAGGTATTTTGTGTTTTTCTAGGTGATCAATCTGACATCAATACGTTCTTGGATTTCATCAACTCATTGCATCCTAGAATAACGTTCACTATGGAGACTAATACAAACGGCACTTTGCCATTTTTTGACTTACTTTTGCACTTGAGGGACGATATAATTGAAATTTCTATTTGCAGAAAGCCCAGAACCTCTGATCATGTCATCCCTTTCTCGTCTGCCCATCCACTCCTTTTTTTTTTTTAGTCAGGGGGAATCCTCATGAACACACTATCTCCGATACATAGAACAGTGTGAGCACGACCTACTCTAACTAAACCTAACCTGCTGTTTTAGATTCCGGGCATTTATCACCTATAAACCTTTTGACTCTTCTTGTTCGTATCTCTATCACGATCTTTGTCGTGTGATAATTGTGTTACCTATGAATATGAATTTCATAGGAGTCTCTTCTTCTGGATAATTTAAATTGAGATTATTCAATTTCTGTTTCTACGTAGTTGATCTCTGGGTCTTTTGTGATAGGTGGGTATCCTAACCACATCTTCTGTGGGGGTTGTAGTCAACAAGTCTTCTTAGCTCATCATTTGGGTGTTGACTTGCTTTTTCAAATATCTTCTCGGCCTTCTTTTTCAGGAAATCTGTGACAGTTTCCCATTCTAAGTCTCTGTGGATTTGTTGGTTTCTTACGAACCACGGCATATTCATTGCTGCTCTGAGCAGTTTATTTCCTGTTGCTTGAATCTTCTTTATATGGCTATTGGCTGCATGGCCCCATACCGCCGAGCCATTTGTTAGTTGGAGTCTTGCAATTGACTTGATCATTCGTAGCTTCGTGCTTTGGTTCATTTGGCTTCTTTTTCCTAGCAGTGGGTAAAGCCTACTCATTGCTGAGTTTATTTTATCCACTGCATATTTTATATGGTTTTTCCATGTTAGCCCTTTATCTAGTTTTACTCCTAGATATTTGACATCATTTTCCCATTTTATCTCTTCTCCATCTATCTGTAGGTTGGAATTTATTTCAAGTCTCCGCTTCTGTGGTAGAATAGCTTGGCTCTTTTTGCTATTTATTTGAATTTTCCATTTAATGAACTATTCTTCTAAATCTTCTAGTGCTTCTTGCAGTCTTCTGTGTATGACATCTGGTCGTCGCTATTCTGTCTGAACGCTATTTCCGTGTCGTCTGTATAAAGGGCTAGCAGATTCCTTGGGTTCTTAGGAATATCGTAGACATATATGTTGTAGAGCAGAGGTCCTAGAACTGATCCTTGGGGCACCCCTGCTTCTACTTTTCTGGTGGTAGATAATGTGTCGTCTATTTCGACATAAAAATTCTGGTTCCTCAGGTAGTTTCTTATTATCATGCAGGTTTTGGTGGTGTAGCCTGCCATCATAATCTTGTAGGCAAGTCCTTCGTGCCAATCTCGAAGGCTCTCTCGACATCTAATAGCACTAATCCTTTGGCTTGTTTATTCTGAAATCATTCAGTGATCCTTAACAGTTGAAGTTCTGTGGAATGATTTCTTCTGAATCCAAATCGTTCAAGTGGTATCAGATTCAGCGCTTCTGTTTCTTCATTGAGTCTTTTGCAATGACTCTTTCGACAATTTTTCCAAGTGCTGACAGTAGACTTATCGGCCTGTAATTTTGTGGGAATTTTCTATTTTTTCCTGGCTTATTGAACACAATTACTTCTGCTGTTTTCCATCTTTCCGGGTAGTATTCTTTTCTCATCACTGCGTTTGCTACATTGGTTAGCGCTGCTATTCCTTTTCTAGGCAATTTCCGTAACATGAAGTTTGTTACTTTGTCTTTTCCTGGAGCTTTTTTTTTTTTCAATTTCTTGATGATTTCTTTAATTACCGTTGGTGATATTGGGTTTGGGATGGAATCGCCTTCCGGCGGTTCCAACATAATTTCTTCATTTCCTTCGACTTCTTCTTCTAAGTCTTCATTGTCATCGTCTTCTCTGTAGTTGATTCTGGCTTCTAGTTCTATTGCGTCGACCAGTGCTTCGGCCTTTTCATGCTTTGAGTAGGCCAAGCACTTTTGCATCTTCCATGCTGAGTGGTCTATGGTGTTTAGCTCTCTAACTCTTTGGTTCTGTTCTCAGTTCCCTCAGTGCATTTTTCAGCACTTGACTGTGTTTATTCAGCTCTTTCTTGTCTTCTTCTCGATGTGAAGTTCTGTAGTTCTTCCTGAGTTTTCTATTCCTCTTTATAAGCTCTTTTACTGTTTTTGGGGTTTCACCATGTGAATGTTTCGGGGCTGGCCCTTCGATTCTTCTGGTACTTTCCTTGTAGGCTTCTTTTATTCGGGTTTCTAATTTTTCAACTTCATCCTCTAGTTCTTCAGGGAATCTTATCTGTGGAATTTCTGTAATTTCCTCCTGGAGTATTTCACTGTACTTTTGCCAGTCTGTGAAGTCTTTCGTTTGAATTTCTTTTGTTATCGGTCTGCGTCCCAATCTGAGTTCTATTGGGTTGTGGTCTGATGTGCCCTCTTCTAAAGTATCAATTGGGTAATATCTTTCATTATGACGATTTCTAATACGTCCGTCAGGCCATTACTTCTGGGCAGGAAGGTCGGAATTTCAGGTCCTAATACTATGGCATTTAGTTTTTCGGCTTCTTCCCATTTTGGTTTTCAGTTCTGCTATTCCATTCTCTTGATTTGCAGTTCATATCGCCAATAATGATGTTGGGTAGTTTCCTTCAAGCATCTTCTTTAGATCTTCCTCTATTAAGTCATTTTGGGGTTATTTGTATGCTGACGTAATGAATGAATATTGGTCATCTATCTGAAGTTTTCAAATTTCAAAATGAGACAAGAAAATATGTATTAGATAGACTAATAAAAGCAAGCCAACAAATTAATACATGTAACCCCATGAAACATCGAAATTTATCCTTTGCATCTGTAGACCGGTTTCGCCGTATTACGGCTCATCAGTACGGATCAGCTCAGGATAAACTCGACGTAGCAGACAGCTACCCAAACAACCTAACGCGATGACGGTCAGAGTTTATTTCTCTGCTCACGTCACCTGTCGGCCGAAGGAGCAACTGAATGCAGTCCATGATGGTCCATTATGGCGAAATCGGTCTGCAGATGCAAAGGATAAATTTCGATGTTTCATGGGGTTAAATGTATTGATTTGTTGGCTTTTATTAGTCTATCTAATACATATTTTCTTGTCTCATTTTGAAATTTGAAAACTTCAGATAGACGATCAATATTCATTCATGTCAATTATTCTGGCGAATAAGGTTGTAGCTTAAACCCTTATTACCACTTGTGACTACTAGGCCGTAATGTTTACGGTCTTGTTGCTTGTTTTGCTTTTGTCAGGGGAGCCAAGGAATCTTTACATGGACCATCATGGACTGCATTCAGTTGCTCCTTCGGCCGACAGGTGGCGTGAGCAGAGAAATAAACTCTGACCGTCATCGCATTAGCTTGTTTGGGTAGCAATCTGCTACGTCGAGTTTATCCTGAGCTGATCTGTACTGATGAGCCGTAATACGGCGAAACCGGTCTGCAGATGCAAAGGATAAATTTCGATGTTTCATGGGGTTACATGTATTGATTTGTTGGCTTGCTTTTATTAGTCTATCTAATACATATTTTCTTGTCTCATTTTGAAATTTGCTGACGTAATTTTCATTTGTCCTCGATTCGTATTAACTATAATCGAGACGGCTTCTATTTGCCCATTATTCAGTACATCGTCAAAATAGTGGTCGATGTTTCTCTTGACTTTAAGGGCTACGCCCCCTCCTGTACAATTTCTGTCATTTCTGTATATTTCATGGTATGGAAATGAATTCTATTTCTTGTAGATAGTCTCGTCTCTTGAATGGCTATAATATCCGGTTGTTTCTCGGATATTATTTCTTCTATTTCAGATCTACGGGCTCGTAGACCGTTTGTGTTCCATGAAACTATCTTTAGGTAGTTTTTATTTCCGTTAGTCACTAGCTCCATTAATTGGGTTTAGTGAGTTTACGGAACTTTTTGTCCATCTCTATTTCCAGGAATTTTATGAGCTTACTCATGATATTCTTGGTGAAGTTATCTAGATCCTCGGTGGTTTCGGGTCCTTTCTTGTTGGTCTCTTCTTTCTTCTTTTGGCTGCTCTTCTTGGATTCTCCATTTTTTGGGGCTTCTTTCGTCTGCTCTTGTTTGAGTGGTGGCGTTTTCTTCTTCTTATCCTCTTCCTTCTGTTCTTGTTGGACAGTAGGCATCTTTTCATTTTCTTCTTCTTCTCTTGCTTTGGTCGCAGTCTTCTTTTTGGTCACCAGTTTTCACTCGCTACATCCTCTGTAGCTGGCTGGGTGACCTGCTTTTCCGCATAGCGAACATGTAGCATTTCTCTCGTCGTTTTCTCTGGTTAGCGTACAATCTTTACTATTGTGCGCTCCAGAGCATTCAACACATCTCCATGGGAATGTACATTTGCTTTGCGCATGTCCGTAACGTTGACATCTATGACATTGGCCAGGTCCAATGCTCTCTTTCTTCGGCTCTACTACACAATTTATACCGTAGAGTATACAATTCAATGTTAAGATTTTTAAATTCAAGTAATTCACCTTTTATTGACCTGAATTGCTATGTTATCGAAATCATCCTGGAGTTCTCGGCCTATTTGAGTTCTCTTTTTATTCTGTGATATTATTGGTGGCTGAACAGGTTTCCTCGGCATCAGTATCATCGCGTTTGGCCATCTCATCCATTTCATCTTTAGCTGCTGAATATGTTAAAGAACCCTATCTTTTTTTAACACACAGTTGATGCGACCAATCTGCATGAGGTGTGATTTTGAATTTTTTAGCAAAGCCGACAGTATGGACATATTTTTTGAGCGCTCGTACTTCTTACACGAGGGCTATATCATTTCGTCACGATGTCTGTATTTTTCGAATTTTGGGCCGAAAATGGTCTCAATCGACTAGGTTCGACTCACTGATGACGAATCTGTCGGAAAATTTGACTCTGTCCGTCCGGCCGTAAGCACGATAACTCTGGAAAGGAACAACCTAGAGATTTTCAGTATGGGTTCAGTTCCCGAATGCCTCGGTTAAGTTCGTTAATGGAAACGGAAAGGCCTAGGGACTTGAAATTTTCTGGATATGTGTGAATCTTAAATGTCGCGATCACGTTTATCAATGAGCAGAATTATACTAGGGGTTCCGTAAATACGGTCGTTTGAAATTTTTTTTTCTCGATAATTTCGAAACTACGGATTCGATCGAGATGAAATTTTGTATTTTAATCGGGAATGATATATTAAAGCAATATTTTGTCCAGATCGCCTGACCAGAACCATTGAAATCATAGAAAATTGTAACTTTCGAACGGAAAGGCCTAGGAACTTGAAATTTTTAGGGTGGCTTAGGATTGCGAATATGATGAGCAAAATTAGATTAGGGGTTCCGTAATTATGGCCGTTCAAAATATTTTTTTCTTGATAGTTTCTAAACTACTGATCGGATTGGAATGAAATTATACACTTAGCTGAGGAATAATGTATTCAAACTACGTGCAAAATTTTGTCCAGATCACATCATCAAGACCATAGATACCGTAGAAAATTCTAGCGAATTATCGAAAAAAAATTGATCAGCTGAAGCACTGACATGAAGTCTGGAGTTTCGCCTAAATTTCAGACAGCTGTCGAAAATTCCTTCAATTGATTTTCTAAAACTGGAAAATGCGAATCTGCCTACAAGGTGCATGTACGAGCGCTCAAAAGCTCCTGCCTTCACGGCAGTGCTTTTCTAAATTTTTTTATCGATTTTGTTCCGTTTATTATTTCGTTTTTGGAACTGTTTATGGTTTTATTGAATTCTATCTCTAATCGTACAGGGTAGTGATCAGTTAAGGCATACTCGAAGATGAATGGTGTAAATATTGGTTCTGCTTGGTTCATTCAGATAGTTTCTTTAACCATTAGATGCCAACAAATTCAAATACATATTAGACATTTTATCCCTTTCATCCAGAACATTGATATTCAAATCTTCCATGTGTAAATCAATTGGTTTATAATTTAGGTTTGCGAAATACCCTTCGAGCTCCTTTAAAAACAAATTCAAGTTCGTAGATGGCGGTCTGCAAATTGCGAGTTCTGACATTTATATCATCTCGAATGTGAACTAGCAAACCGTAATTTTTTTTGTATACAGAATTGTTATAAAATATGTTGTATCCTTGTATATTGAATTGTTCAAGCTCATATATATTAAAAGTCTCCGATAGAATAATTACATGTACCTTTTCTGTTTCAATTTTTTCAAGATATATTAATAGTTCCTCGAAGTTTTTATAAATACTCCTTATATTAAAGTGGATTATTCCAAATCGTGAGGGTCTCGCCGCAAAACATACCCCTGCCTCAAGGCCCCCAACTGAAGCCGCCCCAAGCACTTCTTCCCGCTCCAATGTCTCCAAAATATTCATGAGATGAAAGAATACCACAAAACGTCTCAAAATCATACAATATCATATAATATGTATACCAACAAAGTTATCAAGAAGTGCTCAAATTTAATTCTAGCAACAAATTCGAAGTGAAATACAGTAAAAAACCTTATTCTAACCCGACACATATATATTTCATTTTTAATATTTTCCATTATTTAGTAAAAATCCTGACATTTATACATTTGTTACAATTCTCAACTTATTGGAAGTAATTTCATGATGCCCTCATGATAAATTGTTAATATGAGAACCTGCTTTTATTGTTCAGTTATAACATTCTCCCATTCTTACGAATACATTTCCATAACGCGTAAAAAGCAGTCCCTTATCACCCAAATTTTTTCCGAAAAGTTCGATACAGATCCAGTCTCTTCTTTATTGGATCTTCTGCTATGCCCATTTTTGTTCCTCTCAATTTTCCACAGTTCTTCAATATTGTCATTTTCATATAGTATCGTTCAAAACGTTTTATAGCAGGACGGGGTTTCTCGGATTTTGCTCCAACTCTAACGATGAATTATGTCTTGTTTCGTTACATTTACCTGCTGTTTATCTTTGAATATTCTTAAAATAGTTTCCCTCAAATCCCCTTGTTGATCCTCCGACAAGTTGTAAACACAAATGTTATTAATTTTTTCGGCTTGTTGCAGGTTATCAGTTTTCACATGCAGGGCTCTTATCTTTTCCCTGTTGTTCTCGACTGTCTGTTGTAAAATATCCAATTTTTTCATTGACCTTGATCAGAAAGTTGTTTACGAATTCTTCATTACAGAGCATTTCCATGGGGGATTCTTTGATGGCATTTTTTATGTCGCCGGTTAATTTAGGGCCCATTTTTGGGGAAAATTAAAACTTATCTTCGACAATCTTATCTTATACCCAACAAGTATTTCCTGAACTGCTACAATATGTACAATAAAGAATATATCAACTGAAAACTGACTTTTTGGCCCGATATCAATTAAGGCAGATTCTAATTGGAAGTCAAGTATAGTTTATCTTTGCGCTCTTTTTTCTTCGAACAAGAGAATTATCATTTTGCCCAAATGTCTGTAATTTTCGAATTTTTGTACCAGGGTTGTGATGAAGGATCAGTTTATGGAAAATCCACCGAAAAGTTTTTTATATACATATAACCATCCGAATTTTTCTCGCAATAATTCAGAAAGTTCTGGTTCGATCAGATTGAAACTTTGAAGTTAGTTGCGAAATATTAATACAGAGGTTTATGTGGAATTTCATGAGGATAGTATCTCTAGAAGAATTGAAAAAATTCTTCGATGTCTCAGAAACTGTCCCCCATCCTGCGACAATTTTGTGTCTACATAATAGGCATCGATAAAATCAGTTATGTAGAACAAGTTGTTTCAACTGAAAAGAAAATTGAGTTTTTTCTGATCTGATGTTGAGAAAATGGATATCTAATATATAAAATTCTCGTGTCCACAGTGTTCGTTGCCATACTCCTCCGAAACGGCTTAACCGATTTTGATGAAATTTTTTGTGCTTATCCGGTATCTATGAGAATCGGCCAACATCTATTTTTCATCCCCCTAAATGTTAGGGGTAGTCCACCCCTAAATTTTTTTTTTTTATTTTTTAGACAAAATTTCCAATTTCTATTTTTTTATGATACAACATACAAAAATACATACAATCCCCAATTTTTACCCTTCTACGATCAACCCTTATTTTTTAATAGCCAGAACAACGAGAGGCCGAAGGCCTCGAGCAATTTTGAAATTGCGAAAAAAGGGAGAAACCGGGGGCGCGAAGCGCCCCCCGCGTTTTCGAGAGGGAGAAACGGGCTTTCCTAAGGTAAGAGAGGCCGAAGGCCTCGAGCAATTTTGAAATTGCGAAAAAAGGGAGAGATATGGCAAAACAACGTTTGCCGGGTCCTCTAGTATTCTATATAATTCTATGATTCCATATCTTGAACTTATAAAATAACATAATATTTGTCAAACTGTCACATAATCATTAGTTCGATAGTCTCGCTACAGTGTCACCAATTATCATTTTGCCCAAATGTCTGTAATTTTCGAATTTTTGTACCAGGGTTGTGATGAAGGATCAGTTTATGGAAAATCCACCGAAAAGTTTTTTATATACATATAACCATCCGAATTTTTCTCGCAATAATTCAGAAAGTTCTGGTTCGATCAGATTGAAACTTTGAAGTTAGTTGCGAAATATTAATACAGAGGTTTATGTGGAATTTCATGAGGATAGTATCTCTAGAAGAATTGAAAAAATTCTTCGATGTCTCAGAAACTGTCCCCCATCCTGCGACAATTTTGTGTCTACATAATAGGCATCGATAAAATCAGTTATGTAGAACAAGTTGTTTCAACTGAAAAGAAAATTGAGTTTTTTCTGATCTGATGTTGAGAAAATGGATATCTAATATATAAAATTCTCGTGTCCACAGTGTTCGTTGCCATACTCCTCCGAAACGGCTTAACCGATTTTGATGAAATTTTTTGTGCTTATCCGGTATCTATGAGAATCGGCCAACATCTATTTTTCATCCCCCTAAATGTTAGGGGTAGTCCACCCCTAAATTTTTTTTTTTTATTTTTTAGACAAAATTTCCAATTTCTATTTTTTTATGATACAACATACAAAAATACATACAATCCCCAATTTTTACCCTTCTACGATCAACCCTTATTTTTTAATAGCCAGAACAACGAGAGGCCGAAGGCCTCGAGCAATTTTGAAATTGCGAAAAAAGGGAGAAACCGGGGGCGCGAAGCGCCCCCCGCGTTTTCGAGAGGGAGAAACGGGCTTTCCTAAGGTAAGAGAGGCCGAAGGCCTCGAGCAATTTTGAAATTGCGAAAAAAGGGAGAGATATGGCAAAACAACGTTTGCCGGGTCCTCTAGTATTCTATATAATTCTATGATTCCATATCTTGAACTTATAAAATAACATAATATTTGTCAAACTGTCACATAATCATTAGTTCGATAGTCTCGCTACAGTGTCACCTCATGTCAAATCAAAACGATCATAGATAAGTTATTTATTCGCTAAACGAAATTCCAGAAACACAAATTGATTTGATATCGCTGTCATGCTGAATGTTAGGTCAGTTCCACTACAGTATAATCGATTTTTCAGAAACTTGGGGTGACTGTGAGTCTTGAAGCCAACGTTGTGTGGGTTCAGTACCTGGATAAGTGATCGATCTGGCGATGAATTTAAACAAGTGCGCAAAAGCACCCGACACGACGTCAGGGCTTTTCAAATTTTTCATTATATATTTTGAGAAACCCTTGATTCTAATATAACACCAACAAAATTATTTTGTTTCAAAATTTATGATGAGAAAATTCAAGAAAACCAGAAATTTGATATCATGTGAATACATGGGATGGGTTATCGGCTTCAACCTCAATTCGAATTGAAATATTTACGATAAGATTTTCAACCTAACGTATTCCGTAATTTCTCAAATCATACATAATATAAATATTGCGGCTAAAGGTTACTTCATCAGAATTATTATTCATTACATTTCGTGACTGATTTCGTGATTAATTTGAGAAAAAATTGTGTGATGTTTTCACTAGTGTGGTATTCATTGTTTCTCAGTATAGCAGGTGAGAAGAAGAATATGTGTTTAATTTTTTGACAATTCTAACAACCATTCAAATTTTGTCATTTTTTGAGCGTTCGTACTACTTACATGAGGGCAATATCAATCCGTCGGAAAATTCGAGGCTGTCCGTCCGTCCAGTCGTCCGTAAGAACGATAACTCTCGAACGGAAAAACCTAGAGACTTGAAATTTTCAGTGTGGCTTCAGTTCCCGAATGCCTCGGTTAAGTTCGTTAATGGGCCAAATTCCACCAGGGGTTCCGTAAATATGACCGTTCAAAGTTTTGTTCTCCTGATTACTTGGAAACTGCAGATTTGATCGAGATGAAATTTTGCACTCAAATGGAGAATGAGGTGTTCAAGCTAAATGCAAAGTTTTGTCTAGATCGCATGACCAGAACCATAGAAACCATAGAAAACTGTAACTTTTGGACGGAAACGTCTAGGGACTTGAAATTTTCAGGATAGGTGTGGATCTCGAATGTCGTGATCACGTTCATCTATGAGCAAAATTATACTAGGGGTTCCGTAAATATGATCGTTTGAAATTTAGTTTTCTTGATAATTTCAAAACTACAAATTCGATCGTGACGAAATTTTGTATACTAATGGAGAATGATATATTCAAGCTACATTTCTCCAGATCGCATGACCAGAACCATCGAAACCATAGAAAATTATAACTTCCGAAGGAAAAGGCCTAGGAACTTGAAATTTTCAGGGTAGGTTTGTATCTCGAATGTCGCGGTCACGTTCATCAATGAGCAAAATTAGACTAGGGGTTCCGTAAATAGGACCGTTCGAAATAAAATTTCAAGTCCCTTGGCCTTTCCGTTCGAAAGTTATGATTTTCTATGGTTTCTATGGTTCAGGTCATGCGATCTAGAGAAATGTAGCTTGAACTTATCATTCTCCTTTAATATACAAAATTTCGTCACGATCCAATCTGTAGTTTTGAAATTATCAAAAAAACTAATTTCTAACGACCATTATTACGGAAACCCTGTATAATTTTGCTCATAGATGAACGTCATCACGACATTCCAGATCAACACCTATCCTGAAAATTTCAGGTCCTTTGGCGTTTCTGTTCAAAAGTTAAAATTTTCTATGGTTTCTATGGTTCTGGTCATGCGATGTGGACAAAATTTCACATGAAGCTTGAACACCTCATTCTCCATTTGAGTCCAAAATCTCATCTCGATCGAATCTGTAGTTTCGAAGTAATCAGTAGAACAATATAGCCGTATTTACGGAACCCCTGGTGGAATTCTGCCCATTAACGAATGGCACGTAGTTTGAATACATTATTCTTCAGCTATGTGCAAAATTTCATTCAAATCCAATCAGTAGTTTCGAAATAATCAGGAAAAAAATTTTGAACGGCCATATTTACGGAACCCCTAGTCTAATTTTGCTCATTGATGAAAGTGACCGCAACATTCGCGATCCAAACCTTCCCTGAAAATTTCGAGTCCCTAGGCCTTTTCATTCGGAAGTTATAATTGTCTATGGTTTCTATGGTCCTGGTCATGCGATCTGAATAAATGTAGCTTGAATATATCATTCTCCATCAAAATACAAAATATTGTCTCGATCGAATCCGTAGTTTCGAAATTATCGAGAAAACTGAATTTCAAACGACCGTATTTACGGAACCCCTTGTATAATTCCGCTCATCGATAAACGTGAACGCGACATTTCAGATCCACAACTATCCTGAAAATTTCAAGTCCTTTGGCCTTTCCGTTCAAAAGTTATGATTTTCTATGGATTCTATGGTCTGGAGAAATTTAGCTTGAACATATCATTCTCCATTAATATATGAAATTTCGTCAAGATCCAATCTCTAGTTTTGAAATTATCAAAAAAACTAAATTTCAAACGACCATATTTACGGAGCCCCTAGTATAATTTTGCTCGTAGATCAACGTCATCACGACATTCGAGATCTACACCTATCCTGAAAATTTCAGGTCCTTAGGCGTTTCCGTTCAAAAGTTACTATTTTCTATGGTTTCTATGGTTCTGGTCATGCGATCTGGACAAAATTTTACATGTAGCTTGAACACCTCATTCTTCATTTGAGTGCAAAATCTCATCTCGATCGAATCTGTAGTTTCGAAGTAATCAGGAGAACAATATAGCCATATTTACGGAACCCCTGGTGGATTTCTGCCCATTAACGAACCGAGGCATTTGGGATTTGAACCTACACTGGAAATTTCAAAACTTTAGGTTGTTACGTTCGAGAGTTATCGTGCTTACGGCCGGACGGCCGGGCGGACGGATAGACTCGAATTTTCCAACGGATTCGTCATCTGTGAGTCGAACATAGTCGATTGAGACCATTTTCGGCTCAAAATTCGAAAATTACAGACATCGTGACAAAATGATATAGCCCTCGTGTAAGTAGTACGAGCGCTCAAATATATTCCTGCAACTGCTTAGCTATAGAGTTCCATAGAATTTTGATAACACTCTCCTTGTAGTCTTCGGAGTTCTTTTTCCGCATGTTGAAGGCATAGTCTTCAAGAATAAGCGCCAGTTCTTCCACAGGTATATCCGCTCTGTCGAAATCATACGCTATTTTTGCGCAAAAGTTCATAAACAGCTTCCACACACTCGCCTTCGATTTCCAAGTATTCGCAACTGCTCAATATTCTGGCAAATATTTTCTTTACTTTCTTGACCGAAGCGAGACATTTTTCTACGTCCCGCTGTTTTTGACAAATTCAAAACAGAAATAATAGTAATGTTATTTCGTACTGAGTGAAGTGATTTATGGTTGAATCACATAGATCAGTTTAAGCGATCGTTCTTTCGTTTTCAATCAGTTCCCCCTTCCACAACTCCAAAGTGATTGCAAGTGATTATTCTGATTGCGAAATTTCTTATTTCAATTAAATCACATTGGTAAAGTCAAAATATTAAGTTTGACGTTATAGAATTTTATATACATAGAGGTGAGCGCATTCTTTCGGCTTTGAGTGAATGAATGTGTTCTGAGTGCAAAATCGCTTTCACTTAAATCACATATGTTCCATCAGTTGAATCAGTAGTGGTGTTCTTTCGTACTGAATTATAAGTTTTGAACGGAAAGGGCTAGGGACTTGAAATTTTCAGGGTAGGTTAAGATCTTGAATGTCGCAGTCAAGTTCATCGATGAGCAAAATTAGACTACGGGTTCCGTAAGAATGGTCGTTTGAAATTTGGTTTTTTGATAATTTCAAAACTACGGATTCGATTATCACGAAACTTCGTATTCCGATAAAAAATGATGTATTCAAGAAACATTTCGTCCAGATCGCATGACCAGAACTATAGAAAATTGTAACTTCCGAACGGAAAGGCCTAGGGAATTTTTAGGATAGGTGTGGATCTCGGATGTTGCGGTCAAATTTGCACATAGAAGAAGAATTATGTTCAAACTACGTGCGAAATTTTGTCCAGATCCCGTCACCAAGACCATAGATACCGTAGAAAATTCCAGCGAATTATAGAAAACAAAATTGGTCACTTAGTTATTATTGATTTGCCCAGACTTTTTTTTCGATCGAGGATTCAGGAGACTATTCCACAATAAAACGAGAACTCAAAAATATCTCCAAAGAAATTCAATCTGAGTTATTTATTATAATCAATAAAAAATCTTTTTTTCTAAATAAACAAACGTTAATCTGAAAAAACCCATCTTCAACAATTCTTTCTCTTCAACTACTTTCCGATTCTCATATTCATTCTTCAAAAGTATTCCTATCTTGTACTCCAATTCCAACTTCAAATCACTTATCTTCAAGACAAAACAATTGTTCTTTCACTGCTTGCTAAATTTTAATTTCTTCTTGAATTCTTTTCTTTCTTTATAGTTTTCAACATTTTCAAATATTATCATTTCATTTATATACATTTCAACAATTATTATATTCTTCATGCATTTCATCTTTCTTATTTTCCATTTATTCTCATTATCCAAAGGGATCTCCCTAAACTATTTACTGTCTTTGCATTTACCTAGCAACCTCTTCCTTTCCAAATTTTGATCCATTCTTAAAAAAAAAACTTGGTGCTCTTGTTTCTTTGTATCAAAACGGCCTTCAGTGTTCATTTTCAGTATGATTGTCATTTCATTTTTATGAACTTCAAAAGATGGAATCACCGAATTATACCGGGTGTTTCATTGATAAATGTTACGTTAACCTGAGGTCGAACTACCCTAGACGAGTCCGGAACATAAATAGCCGAGATTAAGGGTGATTTATGTATTCGTCAATATTTTCAATTGCTTATGATTTGAGAATCAACCAGTATAATCAATTAATATTCGGAACGTAAAACACACTTCCAAAGATTCATCTTTGAACTGATCAAAAAATCCAGATCGTTGTTAGAAAAATATGGGACTTTTCGGCTTTCGCGAGCTGAGATTCGACACACATATGAAGGAATATAGAAATTTCATTAGAATATTCGGAAAGAGCAGAAAATTTTCGATAGGAATCAGTAGATTTTATTTCCCTGCACAACCTCTGACCCATGAAATTTTTGTCGAAAGATTTAATGCGATAATAAAATTAAACTCACTTCACAAAAATATCGTATATTGAGATTGAATTCGAAAAAAATGTCTGTTGGACTGATGGAAAATTTGTATTTTTTTTCATATTCTAATGAATAATTTCAAGAATTTTTTGGGGGTAATATCCATAGTGCATTCAATTTTTCCGGAAAAATTCGGAAAAACGAGTTTCTAAGTAATTTGTTTTAACAAATAGCATGAGCGAAAGTGGTTTTAAATTCCACTTTCGCGAATGCTATTTGTTGAAACAGATAACTTAGAAACGAGTGTTCCAATTTTTCCACAGGAAAAATTAAATGCCCGAGGGATATTTGGTTAGATTATTTCCTGAGTTAAATGAACATTTTATGTGTGAATTTTCTGAGTATTTAGTGGAACACTATTTTCAACAGCCGCATTAATTTTACTTTCAGAAACATTTCCAAACCGATTCATTTTGAGTTTCAGTTAAAAAATTAATAAATTCGTAATCGTTGTTTGTGATCTTTGTTGTTGGTAACGGTACATAGCAACACAGCATAGAAACCATCAAGTTTGTTTTTGAGCGCTCGTACTACTTACACGAGCGCTATATCATTTCGTCACGATGTCTGTATTTTTCGAATTTTGAGCCGAAAATGATCTCAATCGACTATGTTCGACTCACTGATGACGAATCCGTCGGAAAATTCGAGTCTGTCCGTCCGTCCGTCCGGCCGGCCGTAAGCACGATAACTCTCGAAAGGATCAACCTAGAGACTTGAATTTTTCAGTGTAGGTTCAGATCCTAAATGCCTCGGTTTAGTTCGTTAATGGGCAGAATTCCGCCAAAGGTTCCGTAAATATGGCCGTTCAAAATTTTGTTCTCCTGATTACTTGAAAACTACAGATTTGATTTTGATGAAATTTTGCACTCAAATGGAGAATGAGGTGTTCAAGCTACATGTTAAATTTTGTCCTGATCGCATGACCAGAACCATAGAAACCATAGAAAATTGTAACTTCTGAACGGAAACGCCTAGGGACTTGAAATTTTAAGGATAGGTGTGGATCACGGATGTCGTGATCACGTTCATCTATGAGCAGAAGTATACTAGGGGTTCCGTAAATATGATCGTTTGAAATTTAGTTTTCTTGATAATTTCAAAACTACAGATTCGATCGTGACGAAATTTTGCATACAATTGGAGAATGATATATTTAAGCTACATTTCTCCAGATCACATGACCAGAACCATAGAAAATCATAACTTTCGAACGGAAAGGCCTAGGGACTTGAAATTTTCAGGATAGGTGTGGATCTGAAAAGTCGCGTTCACGTTTATCAATGAGCACGATTATACTAGGGGTTCCGTAAATACGGTCGTTTGAAATTTCGGCTTCTCGATAATTTCGAAACTACGGATTCGATCGAGATGAAATTTTGTATTTTAATCGAGAATGATATATTAAAACAATATTTTGTCCAGATCGCATGACCAGAACCATAAAAACCATAGAAAATTGTAACTTTTGAACGGAAAGGCCTAGGAACTTGAATTCTTCAGGGTGGGTTTGGATCGCGAATATCGCGGCCACGTTCATCAATGAGCAAAATTAGACAAGGGGTTCCGTAAATATGGCTGTTCAAAATTTTTTTTCCTGATAATTTCGAAACTACTGATTGGATTGGGATCAAATTTTGCAACTAGCTTAGGAATAATGTAATCAAACCACGTGCCAAATTTTGTCCAGATCGCATCACCAAGACCATAGATACCGTAAAAAATTCTAGTGAATTATCGAAAAAAAATTGGTCCCCTAAAGCACTGACATGAAGTTTGGAGTTTCGCCTGAGTTTCAGATTTTTTGTGACAGCTGTCGAAAATTCCTTCAATTGATTTCTAAAACTGGAAAATGCGAATCCACTTACAAGGTGCATGTACGAGCGCTCAAAAGCTCCTGCCTTCACGGCAGATCTTTTCGTAATTTTTACAAAGCAACTTGTCATACTTGCATGAAAATTTTCCAATTTTTTTTCCGGAAAAACTGCTGACAGCGAAGTTGACAGTTGTTAAGTAATTTTTCCACTTGAAATTTATTTTTGACATACCAATTCTTGATAACGATTGGTCAAAATTAATAGGAAGGAAATAATCAGGAACATATGGATTTTGCATATTTCACTCGAAATGATTATCAGTGGAGAAGTAAATAAACAAATTAGTCAAGACGAAATTAAAGAATGGCGAACAAAATTTTATTCACCGATGAAGTCATATTTACGAGGGATGGAGTCTTCAATTTGGGGAATTCACATGACACGGCTGAAGAAAACCCACACGCAGTCAGACACATAAAATATCAGTACAAATTCTCAGTAAACGTAAGGTGTGGAGTTTATAATAACCGATTGATTGGTCCGCACATTCTGCCAAGACCGCTTACTGAGGATATATATTTATTTGGGTTTCCATCAAAATCATCTGCCTGTACTACTCGACGGTACGAACATTGCAGTAATGTATTTTCAGCATGATGGGGCTCCACCTTCCTTCAGAGTTATTGTCAGGAACTTTTTGGATCAGAACTTTCCAAATATGTGGACAGGCAGAGGTGCACCGCATGCATAGCCCCCTAGATTACGTGATTTCAATCCTATCGATTATTTCGTTTGGGGATATTTGAAATCTTCAGTATATGCGTCTGAGATTGAAAGAGAGGATATTCTCCTACAACCTATCGGAATTGCCTATAATGAGATCCGTTATGATCCAGAATTGATCAAAAAGGCTATAAGACATTATTTGAGACGAGCAAGAATGTGCAACGAACATAACGGTGGCATTTTTGAGCAACTTCTATGATTTCTTTCAAATGTTTTACTTTTCGAGCGCTCGTACTACTTACACGAGGGCTATATCATTTCGTCACGATGTCTGTATTTTTCGAATTTTGAGCCGAAAATGGTCTCAATCGACTATGTTCGACTCACTGATGACGAATCCGGAAAATTCGAGTCTGTCCGGCCGTATACACGATAACTCTCGAACGAAACAACCCCAGGTTCAAATTTCGAATGCCGCGGTTAAGTTCGTTATTGGGCAAAATTCGACCAGGGGTTCCGTAAATATGGCCGTTCGAAATTTCGATCTCCTGATTACTTCGAAACTACTGATTCGATCGAGGTGAAATTTTACACTCAGATGGAGATCGACGTGTTCAAGCTTCATCTTAAATTTTGTCAAGATCGCATGACCAGAACTATAGAAACCATAGAAAATTAAATCTTTGTAATGGAAAGGCCTAGGGACTTGAAATTTTCAGGATAGGTGTGGATCTTGAATGTCGCAGTCACATTCATCAATGAGAAAAATTACTAGGGGTTCCGTAAATATGGTCGTTTGAAATTTAGTATACTAATGGAGGAAGATATATTCATTTTTTTCAGATCGCATGACCAGAACCGTAGAGACCATAGAAAATTATAACTTTTGAACGGAAAGGCCTAGGGACTTGAAATTTTCAGGGTAGGTTCGGATGGCGAATTTTGCGGTCACGTTCACCAATGAGCAAAATTAGACTAGGGGTTCCGTAAATATGGCTGTTCAAAATGTTTTTTTTTCTGATAATTTCAAAAGTACCCATTGGATTTGAATGTTATTTTGCACATAGAAGAATAATGTATTCAAACTACGTGGTACAAATCGCATTACCAAGACCATAGATACCGTAGAAAATTCTAGCGAATTATCGAAAAAAAATCACCCAAAGCACTAACGTGAAGTCTGGAGTTTCGTCATACTTTGAAATTTTTTTTGACACCTGTCAACAAATTTTTGAATTTTATTTAAAACTAGAAAATGCGAATCTACCTAAGGTGCATGAACGAGCGCTCAAAAGCTCCCGACTCACAATTTCTTTTACTCTTTTGTTCATTCATATTCTTTTCTCATTGGGGGTCTTTTTGAATGAATTATTCAAAATCCATATTTTTCTGAAACATACTTGAAATCATTTATGAGAATATGAAAAAAAAACAAATTTTATATCTGTCCAACAGACAATTTTTCGAATTCAATCTCAATGTACGATATTTTTGTTAAGTAGGTGGAATTTCAAATTTCATGTAGTGAAACTGAAGAAATATTGTCCTGGATAAATCTAAAAGCAAGCCAAAAAATCATTCCATTTAACCCCAGAGAACACCAAATCCTTCATTCGTAATTATAGACGGGTTTCGACTTATTCAAGTATCATCACTATAGCTCAGCGAAGATGGATTCGATGCAGAAAACAAAAGACTTCAAAACGAAACGCAGCAGCGATTGGAGAAAATAAGATGCTGTTCAGATAAACAGCCAATATATTATTATTGTCAATTATTCAGAATAATGTTGATAAGCTTGAACCCATATTTCCACAACTGACAATTATGCCGCCATGTTTGCAGTCGTTACATATGCTGGTTTTTGTCGGGGAGCGAGAAAATCTTTCATTTGTTTACAGAGATGGGGAGACGGTTGCTTTTGGAGCGGACGATTGGCGTGAATGGGGAAATTTTCTCCGATCACCGCTGCGTTTTGTTTTGAAGTCTTTCGTTTTCTGCATCGAATCCATATTCGCAGAGCTATACTGATGAGACTTGATTTGTTGGCTTGCTTATTAGTTTATCTAAGCGTGTTTTCACACTTGCTTTTTTTCCCACAATGTTGTTTTCTTGAACATCTGGTAATTCAGGAGGCATGGCTTATTCCCCTTTTCACAAGGACAGCTGTACCACCTCCCCTGCCTGTTAGTCTGTCTCTTCTATACATCTCGTAGTTTCTTTTTTTCATCGTCATTTTCGGTTTCAGATGGGTTTCGCCCTAAAAGAGAATATCTATTTTGTTATTTTCCAAAAATAGTGTTAGTTCCTGTCTTTATGGAATAATCGAATTTGCGTTCCAAAACGCAATATTTGAATTTTTGAAGGGCTTATCGTTCATTTCTGTCTGAATAGTCTTTGTCCTGCTCTTCTATGAGGGAGATCTTTTGTTCTATGGTCGCGTTTGTTGAACACAACGTTTGAGTCATTCCTTCTAGAATGACGGCTGATTAATCTTCGTCTTTTGATTTTTGCTTGGGTGCATCAGGTTTTTTATGTTTTTTCTCAGGAACTTTTTCAGGTATTTTCACTTTGGTCTCTTCTGTCTTGGTCAATTCCTTTCTCCTTTTTTCTGCACGTTTCTACCATACGTTTTCTTTGGGGAGCGGGGCTTCTCTATATTTTGGGGTTTTTATGTCCGTGTTGTTCGGATTCTTAGTGCATTTAATGTAGGTCGATAGATGATCGCCTTCACAATTCGCACATTTCGGTACCGTTGTTACTGGTTTTCACATTCAGCGGTCACATGTTCTTCACCACACTTCATACTTCAAATTTGTATGCAGCATGACAGAACTTTTGGGAGTGTCCTTAAAATTGACAGCGGTAACATTGGATTAGCTCTGTTCTGATCCACAAATTTTCGACTGTGATTAATATTCCACAGCATTTTTCCAATTTTGAGAAGATTGCCTTATAAGCTTTATCAATCATATATCAAGTACAAGGGGGGTTGGAAATCCCTTCTTTCCTTTCACTCTGGTTACTTTAGTCACCAGGTAACCTTGCTTTGTAAAATCTTCCTTTATTTCATCTTCATTGGGTTCAATTATCAATAGTGATGGTGTAGACACGTTAGCAATACGTTTCCCGGATAATTCATTTTTCTGCAGTAAATACAAAGTGTCGAAGATTCAAAACGAAACAGTGTTTCTGTGAATTTCGAAGTGCATAAAAAATTGTGTGCAAAAGAGAAATTCATCGCAAAAAACATCAGAAGTAACTTAACTCAAGCCGAATACCTTTGACCTAGCTCGGCGAGTATAACATAGTCAGCGAAAACAAAAGAAATGCATGTAAATACCGACGACGATAAGGGGAGACACACATGCCTGGACAATCTTTGTAATGGAAAGGCCTAGGGACTTGAAATTTTCAGGATAGGTGTGGATCTTGAATGTCGCAGTCACATTCATCAATGGGAAAAATTACTAGGGGTTCCGTGAATATGGTCGTTTGAAATTTAGTATACTAATGGAGGAAGATATATTCATTTTTTTTAGATCGCATGACCAGAACCGTAGAGACCATAGAAAATTATAACTTTTGAACGGAAAGGCCTAGGGACTTGAAATTTTCAGGGTAGGTTCGGATGGCGAATTTTGCGGTCACGTTCATCAATGAGCAAAATTAGACTAGGGGTTCCGTAAATATGGCTGTTCAAAATTTTTTTTTTCTGATAATTTCAAAAGTACCCATTGGATTTGAATGTTATTTTGCACATAGAAGAATAATGTATTCAAACTACGTGGTCCAAATCGCATTACCAAGACCATAGATACCGTAGAAAATTCTAGCGAATTATCGAAAGAAAATCACCCAAAGCACTAACGTGAAGTCTGGAGTTTCGTCATACTTTGAAATTTTTTGACACCTGTCAACAAATTTTTGAATTTTATTTAGAACTAGAAAATGCGAATCTACCTAAGGTGCATGAACGAGCGCTCAAAAGCTCCCGACTCACAATTTCTTTTACTCTTTTGTTCATTCATATTCTTTTCTCATTGTGGGTCTTTTTGAATGAATTATTCAAAATCCATATTTTTCTGAAACATACTTGAAATCATTTATGAGAATATGAAAAAAAAACAAATGTTATATCTGTCCAACAGACAATTTTTCGAATTCAATCTCAATGTACGATATTTTTGTTAAGTAGGTGGAATTTCAAATTACATGTAGTGAAACTGAAGAAATATTGTCGTGGATAAATCTAAAAGCGAGCCAAAAAATCATTCCATTTAACCCCAGAGAACACCAAATCCTTCATTCGTAATTATAGACGGGTTTCGACTTATTCAAGTATCATCACTATAGCTCAGCGAAGATGGATTCGATGCAGAAAACAAAAGACTTCAAAACGAAACGCAGCAGCGATTGGAGAAAATAAGATGCTGTTCAGATAAACAGCCAATATATTATTATTGTCAATTATTCAGAATAATGTTGATAAGCTTGAACCCATATTTCCACAACTGACAATTATGCCGCCATGTTTGCAGTCGTTACATATGCTGGTTTTTGTCGGGGAGCGAGAAAATCTTTCATTTGTTTACAGAGATGGGGAGACGGTTGCTTTTGGAGCGGACGATTGGCGTGAATGGGGAAATTTTCTCCGATCACCGCTGCGTTTTGTTTTGAAGTCTTTCGTTTTCTGCATCGAATCCATATTCGCAGAGCTATACTGATGAGACTTGATTTGTTGGCTTGCTTATTAGTTTATCTAGAACAAATTGTCTTGACTGGAATATATATTGGTTGTCTATCTAAAGTTTTCAAATTACGATCATGAAACTAGAAAAATTTCTAGATCTTAATATATAAAACAAAGTGAGGTTTGTTCTATCGCTTATAACTTGAGAACGGCTGGACAGATGTTCATGGTTTTTGATTTGTTGTATTCGTCTCCGTCTCCAATTGACCTGATGGTGGCGGAAATATGCTTTCTTCATACCATAAGAGGAGGACTACCGGGATATCGACGTATGGCAGGAAGAATGAAACTGAGAAAATGGCAGGAGAAATGGGATGATGGAGGGTAAACTGCCGCTTGGACGCGGGGGAATTTGGAGTAGTAGATCCGATGTGAGCATAAAACTACTGATTTTCTCAATTTTGACAGGGCATGGATCTTATGGTGCCTTTACTAAGAGGATGGGACAGACACAGGATGATCTGTATCATGCATGCCAAGTTGTGTATGACCCGAAGCCCATGTTCTATCACTGCCTCAGATGGACCGAGGAAAGAAAAGCAATGGTTGGAAAGATAGGCCGCTCACCGCCAGTTGAGAATATAATAGAGAACATTATAAAGTATGAAGGATGCTGAAAGGCGTTAACGGCTTTGTGACAGGAGTCATGAGGAGGAAGGAGAGGGACCACTTTACATGGGGGATCATCGAAGTGCGGACAAGTTGTGGTTTTTTTGGTCGGCAGGCAACATCATCAAGCCAAAGTTTTTCCTTTGCATCTGTAGCCCGGATTCGCCATATATGGATCATCAGTACAGCTGGCGCAGAATGAACTCGATGTGGTAAACTGGCACCCCAAACAACAGAACGCGATGACGATCAGAGAAAATTTCTCTACTCACGCCACCTGTCCGCTGCAAGAGCAAGGTCCGTGTAAAGATTCCTTGGCTCTCCTGACAAACCCGTAACTCGTAAACATTACGGCTTAGTAGTCACAAGTGGAAATACTGGTTTAAGCTACAACCTTGTTCGTCTGAATAATTGACTGCAATATATATTGGTTGTTTATCTAAAGTTTTCAAATTACAATCATGAAACAAGAAAAATTGTTCTAGATAGACTAATGAGGCAAGCCAAAAAATCAATACTCGTAAACCATAGAACATCAAATTCATCCTTGGCATCTGTAGACCGGTTTCGCCATAAATGGCTCATCAGTACAGCTGGCGCAGGATAATTGCTTGCTTGCTTTATTAGTCTATTTAGAACAATTTTTCTTGTTTCATGATTGTAATTTGAAAACTTTAGATATAGAAATTGTCTTCTGCTGGAATTTCGAATCTTATAACTTTCTGTTCAACTCCTTTGTATCCCTCGGCACCCACTGAGTGTTGTAACACGTTAACAGTGTGCTCAATCGAGCTTTGAATTCTTCTGAAACTACATATTCAGTTTAGGGACAAATGGCGTGAACCCTCTTGAAACATTTTATCAATAGATGAATTTGCTTAAAAGAAAAAATAAATAACTTGTATTCCTCCTAATTCGTTAAATATCGCTTTCTTTACATATTGATTATTTTTGAGCGCTCGTACTAGTTACACGAGGGCTATATCATTTCGTCACGATGTCTGTATTTTTCGAATTTTGAGCCGAAAATGGTCTCAAACGACTATGTTCGACTCACTGATGACGAATCCGTCGGAAAATTCGAGTCTGTCCGTCCGTCCGTCCGTAAGCACGATAACTCTCGAACGGAACAACCTAGAGACTTGAAATTTTCAGTGTAGGTTCAGATCCCAAATGCCTCGGTTAAGTTCGTTAATGGGCCAAATTCCACCAGGGGTTCCGTAAATATGGCCGTTCAAAGTTTTGTTTCCCTGATTACTTGAAAACTAAAAAATTGATCGAAATGAAATTTTGCACCCAAATGGAAAATGAGGTGTTCAAGCTACATGTGAAATTTGTCCAGATCGCATGACCAGAACCATAGAAACCATAAAAAATTGTAACTTTTGAACGGAAACGCCTAGGGACTTGAAATTTTCAGGATAGGTGTGGATCTCGATTGTCGTGATCACGTTCATCTATGAGCGAAATTATACTAGGGGTTCCGTAAATATGGTCGTTTGAAATTTAGTTTTCTCGATAATTTCAAAACTACAGATTCGATCGTGACGAAATTTTGTATACTAATGGAGAAATATATATTTAAGCTACATTTCTCCAGATCACATGACCAAAACCATAGAAACCATAGAAAATCATAACTTTCGAACGGAAAGGCCTAGGGACTTGAAATTTTCAGGATAGGTGTGAATCTTAAATGTCGCGATCACGTTTATCAATGAGCAGAATTATACTAGGAGTTCCGTAAATACGGTCGTTTGAAATTTTGTTTTCTCGATAATTTCGAAACTACGGATTCAATCTAGATGAAATTTTGTATTTTAATAGAGAATGATATATTAAAGCAATATTTTGTCCAGATCGCATTACCAGAACCATAGAAACCATAGAAAATCGTAACTTTTGAACGGAAAGGCCTAGGAACTTGAAATTTTCAGGGTAAGTTTGGATCGCGAATATCGCGGTCACGTTCATCAATGAGCAAAATTAGACTATGGGTTCCGTAATTATGGCCGTTCAAAATATTTTGTCCTGATAGTTTCGAAACTACTGATCGGATTGGAATGAAATTATGCAACTAGCTGAGGAATAATGTATTCAAACTACGTGCGAAATTTTGTCCACATCACATCACCAAGAGACCATAGATACCGTAGAAAATTCTAGCGAATTATCGAAAAAAAATTGATCAGCTGAAGCACTGACATGAAGTCTGGAGTTTCGCACAAGTTTCAGAATTTTTTTGACAGCTGTCGAAAATTCCTTCAATTGATTTCTAAAACTGGAAAGTGTGAATCTACCTACAAGGTGCATGTACGAGCGCTCAAAAGCTCCTGCCTTCAAGGCAGTGCTTTTCTAAATTTTTTTAACTGTAATTCAAGGAACGATATTCTTTGCCTCCAAACATAGCTGTCAAATTCAAAGTTACTCCAATTTTCATTCAAAATTCGAACTTTGTACACCTATTGTGATTATTTTCAATTCAGAGAAGCTACACAACATATGAATGACAATAATCTAAATGGATGGATAGAGAATGGTGGCTCTGTAGCATAACCCCAAGGTCCCCAGATCTAACTACTATGTATTATTTTCTGTGGGGTTATCTGAAAGAAGATTCATATGCCATTGAAATAACTTCGCGAGAAGATTTGAGGCAGGAGGATACAAGGAGCTTGCACAGAATTAAAATGCAATCCCGATATGATGAGAAGGGCGATGAATAATCCCATTTTGAGAGTTAGGGAATGTGTCGAGATGAAAGGACTCCATGACGAACATCTCTTATGATACTACCCTTCCAATTTTGTATTGTGAAATGAATTAATTAGTTGTCAGGGTTTTTAAGAAGAATAAAAAATATCAATATCTAGTTATTTGTGTTGTAAAACGAATACACTTCCGAATTACATTTTCCAAAATGGTTTACTCTATATTATCATTAAGTTATAACGCTCTCAAGCTTTGACGTTCCAAAATTCAGCAGAAGACAAGAAATATTATCACAAAAGGATATTAGGCTAAGTTTAATTAATTAGGGAATATTAAGTTGATTTTCGAACGCATAAGTCCTCAATGTGGCTTCTTGTTAGTTAAAGATCTAAAAGTTCAAATATGTAATTTCTTGTGGAAAGGAAGACATTGAGACAAGCTTCCTCAGATCGAAATAATCTGAAAATTATTTAAAAAGCATTGCCGTAAAGTCAGGAGCTTTTCAGCGCTCGTTCATCCACCTTGTAGGTAGATTCGCATTTTCTAGTTTTAGAAACAAATTCAGAACATTTTTGACAGCTGTCAAAAAATTTTTCAAACTAAGGCGGAACTCCTGACTGCACGTCAGTGCTTCAGGTAATTTTTTCTTTGATAATTCTCTAGAATTTTTTACGCACGTAGTTCTTCATCTATGTGCAAAATTTCATTCCAATCCAATCAGTAATTTCGAAATTATCAGGAAAAAAATATTTTGAATGGCCATATTTACAGAACCCCGCGTCCAATTTTGCTCATTGATAAACGTGACCGCGAAATTCGCGATCCAAACCTACACTGAAAATTTCAAGTCCCTAGGCCTTTCCGTTCGAAAGTTATAATTTTCTATTGTTTCTTTGGTTCTGGTCATGCGTTATAAAAAAATTTTGGTAGGTCTTTGAGAGCCTGATTTTGGATTCCGGCGATTCTGGGGGCCTTTCTGTTTTTCAGTTGTCCAATAATTTCTTTTATTTCGTCTCTGGTTAGTTCATTAATTTCTTCTTTTGTCCCATAGAGGTCGGTGGCTGGTATATTCCCAATTTTTTCTACTGCCCTGCATGTCGTCGTTGTTTTTTCGATTCGGCTTGAATTATTGCTCTAGCGAGTAGGCGAACATTTCAGCTTCTTCTTCGTTCGTAATTGCTGTCTGACTTCCTTATGTCAGTTCTGGAATCTTTGTTTTCGTGTTCTTCCCGGTTAATGCTGATGCCGTTTGCCATAAGGGTCGATCTTCTGTATTTAGATTCCCTAGCTTTTTGTCCTATTCTTCCGTGAATAATTCACGGACCCTGGCTTTCACCTCGTTGGTAAGTTTATTCAGTATAGTTTTGTCATTTGAGTGTAGAGTCCGTCTATACTGTTTCTTGACCTTCCTTTTTTCCTCTAGTAAAATTTGCACTTCGACAGGTAATTTCTTCGGTATTTGTTTAGTTTCACTCGACTGTGTTTGGGCATCGATGATTCTTCTCTCTAGATCTTCGATTGCTTTATCTATTTCTTCTTCGTTGTTAATTTTTACACCCCCGGATTTGAAGACTTCTTTGAATTTCTTCCAGTTTATTGTTTTCCTATTGGTAGATGATCTGTCAGTTTCTATTTCCAAAGTCAGGTTCACAGGGCAATGTTCGAATGATCGATCCATTTTGGTTTCGTTCTTCATTCACTATATCCAGGACATCCGTCGTTCCTGTTGCGACATGGAAGTGTGTGTGGTCACCTGGGCCGACCACTTGTAAATTATGTTTGTCGGTGATTTGTTTGAGTTGGTTCCCTTGACTATTTACTCTTCTGCTGTTCCAGTCTGGGTGTTTTGCATTCAAGTCTCCTGCTACTATGGTTGGTCTTTCGTTCTGGAAGAAGGCTGTGATATCCTTTTCTTTTAGTTTGCTTTGCGGGAGACTGTAAATGTTAATTTCGCCATCGCGTGTTTTCACACTTGCTTTTTTTCCCTCAATGTTGTTTTCTTGAACATCTGGTAATTCAGGAGGCATGGCTTATTCCCCTTTTCACAAAGACAGCTGTACCACCTCTCCTGCTTGTTAGTCTGTCTCTTCTATACAACTCGTAGTTACTTTTTTTCATCGTCATTTTCGGTTTCAGATGGGTTTCGCCCTCAAGGAGAATATCTATTTTGTTATTTTCCAAACAGAGTGTTAGTTCCTGTCTTTATGGAATAATCGAATTTGCGTTCAAAACGCAATATTTGAATTTTTGAAGGGCTTATCGTTCATTTCTGTCTGAATAGTCTTTGTCCTGCTCTTCTATGAAAGAGATCTTTTGTTCTATGGTCACGTTTGTTGAACACAACGTTTGAGTCATTCCTTCTAGAATGACGGCTGATTCATCTTCGTCTTTTGATTTTTGCTTGGGTGCATCAGGTTTTTTATGTTTTTTCTCTTATTTTTTCTCAGGAACTTTTTCAGGTATTTTCACTTTGGTCTCTTCTGTCTTGGTCAATTCCTTTCTCCTTTCTTCTGCACGTTTCTACCATACGTTTTCGTTGGGGAGCGGGGTTTCTTTATATTTTGGGGTTTTTATGTCCGGGTTGTTCGGATTCTTAGTGCATTTGATGTAGGTCGATAGATGATCGCCTTCACAATTCGCACATTTCGGTACCGTTGTCACTGGTTTTCACATTCAGCGGTCACATGTTCTTCACCACACTACATACTTCAAATTTGTATGCAGCATGACAGAACTTTTGGGAGTGTCCTTAAAATTGACAGCGGTAACATTGGATTAGCTCTGTTCTGATCCTCGACTTTCGACTGTGATTAATATTCCACAGCATTTTTCCAATTTTGAAAAGATTGCCTTTATCAATCATATATCAAGTAGGGAGTTGGAAATCCCTTCTTTCCTTTCACTCTGGTTACTTCAGTCACCAGGTAACCTTGCCTTGTCAAATCTTCCTTTATTTCATCTTCATTGGGTTCAATAATCAATAGTGATGGTGAAGGCACGTTAGCAATACGTTCCCTGAATAATTCATTTTTCTGCAGTAAATACAAAGTGCCGGAGATTCAAAACGAAAGAGTGTTTTTGTAAATTTCGAAGTGCATGAAAAATTGTGTCCAAAAGTGAAATTTATCGCAAAAAACATCAGAAGTAACTTAACTCAAGCCTCAATACCTTCGACCTAATTCGGCGAATATAACATAGTCAGCGAAAACAAAAGAAGTGCATGTTAATACCGACGACGATAAAGGGAGACACACATGCCTGGACAAACTTTGAGGATGACCGACGAAAATTCGGAATTTACCTCGAAACAACTGTATGAAGAAGTTGTTAACTCCAAAAACGAAATGAAAAACTCAATTGCAGCAAGCGAATCGAGAATACTATTAGAATTTCAGGCCCTAGAGAAGAGAATTTTACAACTGGAAACCGAAATTGTGTTTTTGAAAAGTGAAATAGATAGTCTGAACCGAATGAATAAAAAGAACAATCTCATGTTATTCGGAATAAACAAACCTGCCGAAGAGATAACGCCGGACTTCATCTGCGAAGAAATAAAGCGATTAATGCCAGTAGAAATTAATGCAAACGAAATAAACGACTGCTATAAATTGGGGAAGAAAGAAAAGGCTCCAATTAAATTGGAATTGATATCTTACCGTAAGAAGAAGGAAATATTATCGAACGCAAGAGTGTTAAAGGGATCCTATTTGAGTATAGCACATGATCTGACAGAGAAGCAACGCGAAGATTATAAAATTCTAAGAAGCAACTTATTGGAAGCTAAGGAGAATGGCGCTGGAGATGCATTCATACGAGGAAACCGCCTTGTAGTGGGAAATAAATCATACACGGTAGAAGAGCTAACAAACATCCAACCAGAAGTCAGAGCACCACCAACACCAATACCAAACGAGCAAAAAAGCGCAGTATCTGGAAGCGAAGAGGACGAAAATTCAAAGGAGGAAGAAGCAGGAACGTCACAAACACCATTGGAGAAGAGACAACACCATCTCAGACAGGCTACACTAAGAGCTACGCTGGATCAACTCAATATTAGGAATAAGGCGCTAAAAAAAGGAAACAGGTATTAATTGCAAATAACCCTCTCTAAAATTAAACTTTCGATGATATAACCTTAAATTTAGTCATAGTTTTAAAATCAAATTTTGGATGATAAAGAAGGGTCGCAAATATGTGGAAATGCTGATAAACCAAGACTAGCAAAGAAATTAATATATAAATGAAGAAATGAATAAATTCATAACACACCTGCTCTAACACTAGATAACATGCGAATAAAGAAATATATGAATGGGTAAATACGTTTAAAATTAACCCGATTTGTTTTGACATTAGGCTATAGGCTCATATGCAAATAAATAAATATAAAAGGAGATAACGAACAAATAAATGAATATATGAACTTGGAAATAAATTTATAACTCACCCATTTTTGACAATGGATGATAAGTTTATATGTAAATAAATAAGTATATAAATAAAAAATATATGTATAACTCACTTATTGATTTGACACTACATTATAGGAAGTAATTTTTTTGTATTGTGGAATGGTAAGAAAATAAGCTTAATTAATTAAAAAAATGTTACTTTGATTTATAGTTGCGCACAGGTAAAGGAAATCTGTACAACTTAATATGTTCATTTGGGGGAACAAACATTACTATTATATTATTATTATGTATCTATACCAATTATGTTATGTTATGGCTATATCACGCACAAGTAACAACTTATCATAGTTGTTATTTCAGTGATGCCTATGTTTATTCATATTCTTAACTTTATAAACTAGATTGTATTTATTTTGTGAATAAACATTATTATTACTATTATTATTATAATAAGTACTCCCCGGAGTAATTCTTTCAGTTTTTTCTCACTTTTTAGTCCGTAGGTGTGGAATTCTTCATTTTTTTTCTCTAAGTATCTCATAGAGAGTGCGGTAATCAGTTTCAGTTTTGGGCTCGATTTGTATCCCTTGAGATACTAGTCTCACCCTTTTGCAGTCTATATATGCTGTTTTAATAATTTTATTAATTTCGTTCCAGTTCCTTTCAGTTTTATGAGTCGGGTGTTGTTGAATCAGTAATTATCGATTTTTCTTGTTTTTCATCTTGTTCGATTTTCTGGGTGTCCTCTTGATTTTCCCCATCGCTGCTTGAAAGTTCGTATATATTATATATTGGGGTTTCATTTTCGCTAGTTGTGATCTTGTTCATCGTGGTTTTCCGTCCTTTCTTCATCTTTATTAAAACTGGTTGTCCTTCTTTGAATTTTTCTTCATCTTCCTTATTTCTGTCGCTTTTCTTTGTTTTATTCGCATCCTTAAGTTTTTTGAGATTTTCAAGTAAAAATCATCCAAGTCATTATCTTTGTCGAAAAATTCTTGGGCCATGAAACATATTTGTGCCATATATTTCTCTATCGCGGAACCAACGATCATTTGATCTGGACTCGAGGCAATGCAATACAATTCGTTAGATTCAACACACTTGGCACACATGCGCACTTCGCAATAGGTCTCGAGAGGTCAATCGCTAGTGATGGTCTGATGTCTTAGCTTCTGCCGCTTTTGAAACCTTTGGGTAGTAAGTTTTGAGTGTTGTCTATTCGGTGGACCGCTCTGTTGAGCAGTAGATAGCGGTGGCTTCCTGTACACATGCTGCATTCGCGGTGGCGCCCTCAGTTGCGGTACGGTAAAGGTTGGGCCGTCGCACAGTGGTCCAGAATCGTCAAAAAGCGCTCAAAACTCAATAACTTTCGAAGTAGTTGGGCTAGAATCCTGAAATTTCGTACATTTATCAGTCTCATAACCACAATGAAGGTATTGACAAGTCAATCAAATGTTATCGAAGTTGAACATTTTTATGAAGGTAATAATGTCGAATAAAAAAAATTCAAAAATTTGAAACAACTAAAAAAATCAAATTTCTTCTAGATTGGCGTTATCCATCATCTAAAATTCAAAACTTATGCGAAACTACTGAAAAAATCAAATTTCTTTATTGGCCATAAAATAAAAAGCTTCCTGGGGACAATTATTCTTCTGCAAATCTGGTAAAACGTAAAACGCCTTGCCTTCACCTAATCAACCTCCATGACATCAAGGGCAGCTGGTTCTTTAACATCCAAGGTGTCATCGCTATCGGTTTTATCCTCACTTGGTAGCCCATGATTATCGACAGCATCATTCTCAACTTCTGATGCCGATGCTGCGAGGAGAAGTTTGGCTTCAGATTCCAGTTCTAAAGCTTGTTGTGATTGCCACTGAGGCCGGAAAGAAGAGAGTTGCGGGTCAGACGATACCAAGAGGTTGTGACCGATGTCCTCATTGGTCGAAAGACGAGAGCATTTCCTCGAATTATTCTGCCGAAATCTCCTAAAGTCTTTATTCCTTGCCTCTTGGGCTTCCTCTGACAACCACCCAATTGGTATGATAACAGACTCTATCAAAATTTTTCCATGCTGTATTATCATATGCACGGATGACGGCATATAATATCAGCTATAAAGGCGGACGAATAGCTCGTAGGTTTCGAGACTGTATATTTCGAATTTGGATGCGTCGATAGGTTCACCACTGGCAAGCACTTGCAGGATCACGTAGAACTTGTGTATTAAATGTTGGTTCACGCCTGTTGCTTCGGAAGCCATCTGCCAATTCCTGAAAAAACGTCGGCCGTATTTCCATCGTTTGACGACCCTGTCCCCTGCTTAGGAACATCCACTACAATTCCTACTTTCTCTCTCAAGGTTTCCTGAATGAGTTTTTTCCTGTTTTTCATGACTTCTTTCTCTTCGTCTGACCTTGCAGCCCACTTTTTGAAAGGAAGACGGTAGCCGATATGGAGAATGCACTCCATGAATCGGATCCAGGCATGAAGGGTAGACATGCCGTAATCAGTAGAAGCAACCTTTATTGCCTTTTGACTCACTAATGATAGGTCATTCATCTCAGATGGTTTTGCATCGCAGATACAGCAACAGGCTGAAGAGGTTGTTTTGGTGATGATTTGTCTAATTTTTCCATCAATCATTGTGAAAAGGAATTTGTGGTGGACGGTAAATTTCGCCCCATTGATTGTAACCAGAGTGGAATGAAGTGCGTCGACCTGATCTTGTATGCGTTTCACTTCATCTGAAACTCTTTTCGCGGTTTCCTTGGCAAAAATAAAGGAAATTGGACGGCACATTCTCGTGGAAGACGGGCGAGGATTAACCCAAAATTTAATGGTGTGATCCCCAGAATCTGTGAGCTGCAGTGGAACGGAAGAACTCATGATGACACTTTCGTCACTAAGTTCAGGGTCGTTGAAGGTTTGCTTGTAAGCACTTTGATTAGAGGAGCCATCACAACCCCATTTCCACAACAAAGTAAGATTCGTTCTTGGCGGTTTTTGTTCACTGGCTAACGTGGGTAGCAGTCTAGATGTTGTCAAATCCACCAGACTTTGCAGCGGAATGCGGACTTCGCCTTCAGTAATGGAAAGATCGGGGTAACAATCGCTTTTAGCTTCCAAGAGTCGGTGATAGGAAGGAAGTACGCTGCATTGTTTCTTGCTTAAGGCTTCGCGAAGCTTTGCGTACTGACGTTTGGTCAGCCCTAAATCGTAGTACAGAGCACAAGCCTCCTCTTTGGTGAACGTTGTTTCAGTGGAATCATCGCCATCGTTTCCTTCAACTCCCTCAATTCCATCTTCCAACAAACGACCAATGGCATCAGTGACATGTTTTTTGCCACTGGCTCGCAGAGCACTCATCAGCGCAAACTGCAGCTCATTGATGGAGTATTTTCCATTAACTAGTTGGGCCCTTCGTCTTTTAGAGCTTTCACTCAGATTAACAAAATCTTTTTGTGGCCGGCCCCCTTCCCTGGATTGCACTTGACTGGGATCAGGTGATATTGAAGCCCATTCAAAAAAACAGTTATCGAGCCAAAATACATTGTTTCTGAAAAAATCGCGTTTGATTCGGTGGCATTTGACCCATTTTTTTGAAAAATTTTTCAGAAAAGTCATGGTTAATGCCCTCTCAATTGCCTCTCGATTGTCATTAACAATAGAAAATTCACTGGCGAGGAAATTGAGCAAATTATTTGCACTTTTGTCTCGCGACTCGAACAACACTTCCACTAAAACACGTTTTATAACTTTCATATAAAGCATTTTCAATTTTATACCTTCTAAAAACTGCTCGTAAATGAATATCGAATGACAACTGGTGATCAGCTTCATGTAATTACACTTTTCACCTCCGTTCGATGGTTGAGACTCACAACTCTCTCTGTGCGCTGTCTATTTTTCTTCTTCTTCTTCTTCTCTGTGCGGTGCCCACTCCGGGCTGAACTGAGGCCTTGTGGCCCATTGTTCCTCCGCATACTGCTTGAGAGACTCAGTCCCGCAGACAAGCAGACATAAATGCCGCAAGTCGACCAGGAGGAGTCCCTTTCACCATAGGAATAGTCTATGTTTCCAGCATTCCTCAAGCTCTAGCCCCCAAACCTGCAAGTTCCTGCAGCTAAATGAGGTTGGGTATGTTTATTTACATCTTAACGAATGATTCTACATTGAAATGAGCGGTGCACAAGGATGCACAAAAGCTGTAGAGCTTAATGAATTCCTGATACTCTAAAATTCGGCAATTGTTCACTCTTCCTATCTATTAATGTTGTCTAAAAATTCTAGAAAAATAATTTACTTGCTTTTGGAATCACACATCGATGAATAACAAACACTCCAGTTCATTCTACTTGAAAAGATCAAAGAAAATTGAAGAAATAGTAAAGGTGAATTTTGAGCATTTTACACGTTTGTTCATGTTGTAAAAATTCCCTACGGATCTCAAACCATCTTGACTCTCTGATATTCAGGAAATGTTATGGTCAGGTCATTGTGAACACATATTAGGTACTAGCTAGACCAAAAAAAATACTTCAAAAAATCAAGTTTTAAGCGCTTTTTGACGATTCTGGACCACTGTGCGTCGGTGCAGTTCGCTATATCTATCATTAACAGGTATTACCGAAATTGATGCCATAAATTTATAAACGTTAAATTCCCTCTTCAGCTTCTCGTTCCTGTGTACCTGAATGTGAATCCAACTCCGTTTGCAACACCGACATAGGATATTGCGAATGTAAACTTGGATACTCAGGTAATCCCTACAATAACTGTTGGAAAGAATGTAAGAAGTCCGATGACTGTTCGACTGACGAGACATGTGTAAATGGAGTCTGCAAAAGTCCTTGTGAAGAAGACTGTGGAATCAACTCTTTATGTGTCGTGAAAAATCACATCAGTCTCTGTAGTTGTCCAGTCGGATATTTTGGTAACTCATTCGAAATTTGCAGACCTATGGGTGAGTACCTTTATATTACATAATCTGTTGAATAGCTGACTCTTGTGTGCTAGCTTGTTAGGATTGTAAATACAATGATAAAATTGAATTTGTTTTCTAGTTCAATAATATGGTTCAAATTTTGTTTCGTAATCATTTTCAAACAACAAATATTTAATCTTAACTTCAGAATTATTCGATAGACCCTCATTCGCAAAATTTTCATGACAGAAAATGATTTTTCTAATTTGTGAGAGGTAAGAGAAAATTTCATAGAGATTCGATCAGGACTGACTTATTTTGATTTGAAAAAAAACTTCTTGAATCGAAATCTTCAAGGCTAATACTCATCTTCTAAAAAGTTTTTTTCAGTTTCCTATCCTTATTCCAATGTAATAACAACTCTGATTTGCAAAAATGACCGAAAACACACCTTCAATCTCAACAATAAAGTTTAGTTTCTTGCTTTTCAACACCACATAATTGGTGGTTATTTTAATGAACTGTATCCAAAATACTGAACGAAAAAAAAACAACTTTGACTTACCTAGTCTGCAGTTAAATGTGTTGAAAATATTCCACTGATATAAGGGAAAGGGACAAAAGGAAATCAGGTGGAAATATCTGTTATAAACAAACAACAATGCACCATAGCAATGTCTCGAAAGTAAGCTTAAATTCCGAATTCGAACTTAACTTACTTCCAAAATAATTGGAATTTGACCAACGAAAATCGCATAAACTTATTCTTCGAAAACTAAACGATGAATGACTAAACTGATAATCTACCCAGGTGCAGAGCATATGTGTAAAAAACATCGCTGCCGAAATTGAATTAACTACCATAGGCGTCAACATTCCCCCGCCTCCGAACAACATTCAGAAATCTTACCCCTAATGATATTGAGGATACCGAAAACAAAAAAAACCTAAATTGAATTTTGGAACAATGATTTATTGTCCTTATTGAGATAGCAGCGGACATAACCGGACTACAGGTCTTTTATAGAGACCACCAACATACCTTTTTTTATACTGGTCTGATCCGTACACCATTTTTGACGGATTTATAACTGGCTCGAATATTCCATACGCCTCCTATTCCAAAAGGAATTAACGAGGTGAACCAAAAGTTTCTTTCGATCCGAAAGCGATTTTGGAGAGTAAGGAGAAATGATGGGAAGACCTTTCAATGGACCTAATGTCAAAAAATGTGCTGGACATAAAGGTCTACGAGCCCGTAGATCTGAAATAGAAGAAATAATATCCGAGAAACAACCGGATATTATAGCCATTCAAGAAACGAGACTATCTACAAGAAATAGAATTTCATTTCCCGACCATGAAATATATAGAAATGACAGAAATTGTACAGGAGGGGGCGTAGCCCTAATAGTCAAGAGGAACATCGACCACTATTTTGACGATATACTGAATAATGGGAAAATAGAAGCCGTCTCGATTATAGTTAATACGAATCGAGGACGAATGAAAATTACGTCAGCCTACAAACCACCCCAAAACGACTTAATAGAGGAAGATCTGAAGAAGATGCTTGAAGGAAACTACCCGAACATCATTATTGGCGATATGAACTGCAAATCAAGAGAATGGAATAGCAGAACTGAAAACCAAAATGGGAAGAAGCTTAAGAAGTACTCCGAAAAACTAAATGCCATAGTATTAGGACCTGAAATTCCGACCTACCTGCCCAGAAGTAATGGCCTACCGGACGTATTAGATATCGTCATAATGAAAGATATTACCCAAGATTTCACACTTGATACTATAGAAGAGGGCACATCAGACCACAACCCAATAGAACTCAGATTGGGACGCAGACCGATAACAGAAGAACTTCGAACGAAAGACTTCACAGACTGGCAAAAGTACAGTGAAATACTCCAGGAAAAAATTACTGAAATTCCACAGATAAGAACCCCTGAAGATCTAGAAGATGAAGTTGAAAAATTAGAAACCCGAATAAAAGAAGCCTACGAGGAAAGTACCAGAAGAATCGAAAGGCCAGCCCCGAAACATTTACATGGTGAAACCCCAAAAGCAATAAAAGAGCTTATAAAGAGGAATAGAAAACTTAGGAAGAACTACAGAACTTCACATCGAGAAGAAGACAAGAAAGAGCTGAATAAACACAGTCAAGTGCTGAAAAATGCACTGAGTGAACTGAGAACAGACAGATGGAACCAAAGAGTTAGAGAGCTAAACACCATAGACCACTCAGCATGGAAGATGCAAAAGTGCTTACGACGCGAGAAAACCGAAATTCCCCCTCTACACGGAGCTAATGGGATGGCCTACTCAAAGCTAGAAAAAGCCGAAGCGCTGGTCGATGCAATAGAACGAGAAGCCAGAATCAACTACAGAGAAGACGATGACAATGACTTAGAAGAAGAAGTCGAAGGAAATGAAGAATTGATGTTGGAACCGCCGGAAGGCGATACCATCCCAAACCCAACAACACCAACGGAAATTAAAGAAATCATCAAGAAATTGAAAAACAGAAAAGCTCCAGGAAAAGACAAAGTAACAAACTTTATGTTACGGAAATTGCCCAGAAAAGGAATAGCAGCGCTAACCAATAGGGACCTTTACACTTACGCTCCAGTCGCGCGCGATAGTCGCGCGCGAAAATCGCGAGTGATTTTCGCGCGCGACTGGAGCGTGTAAAAAATTGCCTTCACACTACGCCGTCGCGCGCGAATTTGGTCGAGCCATTCCAGTCGCGCGCGACTGGAGCGTGTGAAAAATTGCGTTCACACTACGCCGTCGCGCGCGAATTTGGTCGAGCCGTTCCAGTCGCGCGCGACTGGAACGTTAGTGTAAAGGTCCCTAATATAGCAAACGCAGTGATGAGAACAAAATACTATCCGGAAAGATGGAAAACAGCAGGAGTAATTGTGTTCAATAAGCCAGGAAAAGATAGGAAATTCCCACAAAACTACAGGCCGATAAGTCTACTGTCAGCACTTGGAAAAATTGTCGAAAGAGTCATTGCAAAAAGACTCAATGAAGAAACAGAAGCGCTGAATCTGATACCACCGGAACAATTTGGATTCAGAAGAAATCATTCCACAGAACTTCAACTGTAAAGGATCACTGAATATGTCACTGAAGGATTTCAGAATAAACAAGCCACAGGATTAGTGCTATTAGATGTCGAGAGAGCCTTCGACCGAGTATGGCACGAAGGACTTGCCTACAAGATGATGATGGCAGGCTACACCACCAAAACCTGCAAGATAATAAGAAACTACCTGAGGAACCGGAATTTTTATGTCAAAATAGACGACACATTATCTACCACCAGACAAGTAGAAGCAGGAGTGCCCCAAGGATCAGTTCTAGGACCTCTGCTCTACAACATATATATCTACGATATTCCTAAGAATCCAAGGAATCTGCTCGCCCTTTATGCAGACGACACGGGAATAGCCTTCAGACATCGACGACCAGATGTCATACACAGAAGACTGCAAGAAGCACTAGAAGAGTTGAAAGAATGGTTCATTAAATGGAAAATTCAAATAAATAGCAAAAAGAGCCAAGCTATTCTACTACAGAAGCGGAGACCTGAAATTAATTCCAACCTACAGATAGATGGAGAAGAGATAAAATGGGAAAATGAAGTCAAATATCTAGGAGTTAAACTAGATAAAGGGCTAACATGGAAAAACCATATAAAATATGCAGTGGATAAAACAAACTCAGCTATGAGTAGACTTTACCCACTGCTAGGAAGAAGAAGCCAAATGAACCAAAGCACGAAGTTACGAATGATCAAGTCAATTGCAAGATCCCAACTAACATATGGCTCGGCGGCATGGGGCCATGCAGCCAATAGCCATATAAAGAAGATTCAAGCAACAGAGAATAAACTGCTCAGAGCAGCAATGAATATGCCGTGGTTTGTAAGAAACCAACAAATCCACAGATACTTAGAATGGGAAACTGTCACAGATTTCCTGAAAAAGAAGGCCGAGAAGATATTTGAAAGAGCAAGTCAACACCCAAATGATGAGCTAGGAAGACTTGTTGACTACAACCCCGCAGAAGATATGGTTAGGATACCCACCTATCACAAACGACCCAGAGATCAACTACGTAGTAACAGAAATTGAGTAATCTCAATTTAAATTATCCAGAGGAAGAGACTCCTATGAAATTCAAATTCATAGGTAACACAATTATCACACGACAAAGATCGTGATAGAGATACAAACAAGAAGAGCCAAGAGGTTAATAGGTAATAAATGCCCGGAATCTAAAACAGCAGGTTAGGTTTAGTTAGAGTAGGTCGTGCTTCACACGAAGTCTCACACTGTTCTATCTATCGGAGATAGTTCGTCCATGAGGATTCCCCCTGACTAAGCAAAAAAAAAAAAATCGAATAGAAGGTAAATCCGCCATTTTTGGAAATGATGATTTCGGGTTCACTCGGAAACAAGAGTTGCATTTTTGAGCGCTCGTACTACTTACACGAGGGCTATATCATTTCGTCACGATGTCTGTATTTTTCGAATTTTGAGCCGAAAATGGTCTCAATCGACTATTAAAAATCGATCGAGTTCGACTCACTGATGACAAATCCGTTGGAAAATTCGAGTCTGTCCGTCCGTCCGTCCGTAAGCACGATAACTCTCGAACGGAACAACCTAGAGACTTGAAATTTCCAGTGTGGGTTCAGTTCCCAAATGCCTCGGTTAAGTTCGTTAATGGGCCAAATTTCACCAGGGATTCCGTGAATATGGCCGTTCAAAGTTTTGTTTGCCTTATTACTTGAAAACTACAGATTTGATCGAGATGAAATTTTGCACCCGAATGGAAAATGAGGTTTCCAAGCTACATGTGAAATTTTGTCTAGAACGCTTGTTCAGAACCATAGAAACCATAGAAAATTGTAATTTTCGAACGGAAATGCCTAGGGACTTGAAATTTTCAGGATAGGTGTGGATCTCGAATGCCGTAATCACGGTTAGCTATGGGCGGCATAATACAAGGGGTTCCGTAAATATGGTCGTTTGAAATTTAGTTTTCTTGATAATTTCAAAACTACAGATTCGATCGTGACGAAATTTTGTATACTAATGGACAATGATATATTCAAGCTACATTTCTCCAGATCACATGACCAGAACCATAGAAATCATAGAAAAACATAACTTTCGAACGGAAAGACCTAGGGACTTGATATTAACAGGATAGGTGTGGATCTGAAATGACGCGTTCACGTTTATCAATGAGCAGAATTATACTAGGGGTTCCTTAAATACGGTCGTTTGAAGTTTTGTTTTCTCGATAATTTCGAAACTACGGATTCGATCGAGATGAAATTTTGTATCTTTATCGAGAATGATATATTGAAGCAATATTCCGTCCAGATCGCATGACCAGAACCTAGAAACCATAGAAAATTGTAACTTTCGAACGGAAAGGCCTAGGAACTTGAAATTTTTAGGGTGGGTTTGGATCGAGAATATCGCGGTCACGTTCATCAATGAGCAAATATTTTTTTCCTGATAGTTTCGAAACTACTGATCGGATTGGAATGAAATTTCGCACATAGTTGAAGAATAATTTATTTATACTACGTGCAAAATTTCGTCCAGATCGCATCACCAAGACCATAGATACCGTAGAAAATTCTAGCGAATTATCGAAAAAAAATTGATCAGCTGAAGCACTGACATGAAGTCTGGAGTTTCGCCTGAGGTTCAGAATTTTTTTGACAGCTGTCGAAAATTCCTTCAATTGATTTCTAAAACTAAAAAATGCGAATCTACCTACAAGGTGGATGTACGAGCGCTCAAAAGCTCCTGACTTCACGGCAGTGCTTTTCGTAATTTTTTAATTCTGAATCTTACCGCGTTTCGAGCACCCAAAATCCAATATCGTTGACTTAAAATCGCCAGCACCAAAGAAGGACCTGTATGTAAATTTTGTTGGTGACACTGGTTAATCAGTAAATTCACAAAATGGGCATTCCTTGGCAGCAAAATTGGATGTTTACTTCCATAAAGTAACGAAGAATTACTTAATCTTCCACCCACCCGAATAATGTCATCATCAAGAAAAGGCGCCATGAAGCGTATATTAGATTTAACAAATTTTTTGATTCGCAACCATGTTATTTCAAGTAGAAAATGCGAATTTTGAACTATTCGAACCAACACCAATTCAGCCTTTTGCCGACCTTCGAAAGAAAAAATACCTATAGATTTCAACAATCGTATGAACCGAAGAACATAAATGGTCGAATGAATCAAACGGTTCCAAGATGAACATTTTTCTATCAAAGTTCGAAGTGAGGACCTCTCAGGCTGAGTAACAAGGAACGTTGATGTCCGCTTTTCAAGCGAGCATTCTGAACAATCATTTATGACCTTTATGGGCCAAAAATTTCGATCCTGGCTAATCCAATGAGGACCAAATATCCAATTTCGTTTTTCCACGAATTGTGAAGGTTTGAGACCTCTGGACAAACCATCACTCATATTTTGTACGCCTGAGATGTGGAACCATCTTGCAGGTGCCACCAACGCCTGTATCTGAGATACACGGTTCGCGACAAAAATATTCCACCGCGATGGTGGAGCAGATATCCAACTTAAAGCCACTTCCGAGTCGCTGAACGCAAATATTTTCCCGATTTCAATTCGGGAGTTGAAGGATTTCTGCACAAAATCCAACAAACTGACCAATAAAACAGCCGCACGAAACTTTAGTTTTAGCACAAACCAACATACTATTGGTGGTGTCTCCACAGGTGGTCCTTATATAAACATAGGCAGCATAGGATTCTGAACAGGCATCACAAAATCCAACTAATATATTTTTCAATTTTTGTGAGCAACCTAAATGCCGAGGAACTTGTAATACCTTCAAATGTGGTAATTCGGATATTATTAGTTACCGGTGGTTCGTCCAAACCCCATTTCAGGGACCACATTTTCTTTAAAAGAAGTTTGAAAAGCAATGTGACAGGGCCGAAATTTCCATGGGATCAAAGATGCGTGCAACGCTTGAAAGAATATTTCTCTTAGTATAATCCCGCGATTCTATATTTATTTTGAAAGAAAAAAACCGCTGCAAATTTGATAAAAAAACACTTTTCCTACAACTTTATTCCACAAAATATCTCAACCATTTTCAATAACAAACAGTCGTGGAACGGTGAAAAAAAAATGTCTAACCTCCAAAGAAAGTTTTAAAAATGTATTGGTACTCATTTCCTAGATAAATGTACATCCATTAAGGTGAGGTCAGCAGTCAGCCCTTCTCAGCGTTGCCATCAAACAGACCATCGTCCACAACATTAAGAGTTTTATAAATCAATATTAATCATTATCCAGGACGATAATTAATACACTCTTAATCAAGTATGTAGTAGATTTATGACACTTCTATTTCTTAAGTTCAGCATTACGTGAACAAGCAATGAATATTCATACATCATATTCACCTAGTTACCTCATCAAATGTGCAAATTCGTAGAAAAGTTCCGATCAAATTGTTTCTATATTTCGCGTTCAGATTATACTTGTATTATGTCAGACATTCTTTCTATCGAATAACTCATTGAATTTGTGAATTTGAGAGTTTAATTCTATAAGGCAACAGGGCCATTATATAAAATAGCTAATACTAATCAAAACTGTCGGAAAATGAGGTTATAAACGTAATATTTTTGACAGTAATGTCAAATAGTAGGTCTAATGTATCACATCTGTCATATTCAGCCGACGTTGCCAAATATATTGTTTCCATGCAAATTATTTACAACTTGATATTTCGACGATAAATAAACCCAAGTTCGAAACGAAATAAACTCAGGATGGAAACGGAAAACCTTCGGCGTATTTTTGGAAACGACCAGAACACGTGTTGTTTTTCGTTTTCTTTGTGTGCGAAATTCCATTTCGTCTTTTGGCATTTTAGTCCAATTGAAGACGCAAATGACTATTTTTTGAACGTTTGGTTGGACGCCAAGATACATTCGCAGAAAATTATTGTTTTTCATATGGTATATGTTTTTTATATGGAATATTCCTGCGACTTTGAGAAAAAATAATTTATAGAAAGAAAGTTTTTGAGCGCTCGTACTACTTACACGAGGGCTATATCATTTCGTCACGATGTCTGTATTTTTCGAATTTTGAGCCGAAAATGGTCTCAATCGACTATGTTCGACTCACTGATGACGAATCCGTCGGAAAATTCGAGTCTGTCCGTCCGTCCGTCCGGCCGTCCGGCCGTAAGCACGATAACTCTCGGACGGATCAACCTAGAGACTTGAAATTTTCAGTGTAGGTTTAGATCCCAAATGCCTCGGTTGAGTTCGTTAATGGGCCAAATTCCACCAGGGGTTCCGTAAATATGGCCGTTCAAAGTTTTGTTTCCCCGATTACTTCAAAACTACAGATTCGATCGAGATGAAATTTTGCACTCAAATGGAAAATGAGGTGTTTCAGCTACATGCGAAATTTTGCCCAGATCGCATGACCAGAACCATAGGAACCATAGAAAATTGTAACTTTTGAACGGAAATGCCTAGGGACTTGAAATTTTCAGGATAGGTGTTGATCTCGAATGTCGTGATCACGTTCATCTATGAGCAACATTATACAAGGGGTTCCGTAAATACGGTCGTTTGAAATTTTTCTCGATCATTTCGAAACTACGGATTCGATCGAGATATAATTTTGTATTTTAAACGAGAATGATATATTGAAGCAACATTTTGTCCAGATGGCATGAGCAGAACCATAGAAACCATAGAAAATTATAACTTCCGAAGAGAAAGGCCTAGGAACTTGAAATTTTCAGGGTGGGTTTGGATCGCGAATTTCACGGTCACGTTTATCAATGAGCAAAATTAGACCAGGGGTTCCGTAAATATGGCCGTTCAAAATATTTTTTTCCAGATAGTTTCGGAACTACTGATCGGATTGGAATGAAATTATGCACCTAGCTGAGGAATAATGTATTCAAAATACGTGCAAAATTTTGTCCAGGCCGCATCACCAAGACCATATATACCGTAGAAAATTCTAGCGAATTATCGAAACAAAATTGATCAGCTGAAGCACTGACATGAAGTCTGGAGTTCCGCCTAAGTTTCAGAATTTTTTTGACAGCTGTCAAAAATTCCTTCAATTGGTTTCTAAAACTGGAAAATGCGAATCTACCTACAAGGTGCATGTACGAGCGCTCAAAAGCTCCTGCCTTCACGGCAGTGCTTTTCGTAATTTTTTTAAAATATATTTATTCTCTTCATTTTTATTACAATATGTTACAGGAACTCGACAAGAATTATTCGATATTGAGATTCGAGAGCTGTCGTTTCCTCCTGATAATTCTTCGGCGTCGAAGAACTAGATGGAACTTCTACTCTCCGAGTAGGAACTATCGAACACGAAAACCTTTCAAGGTCCAGCCTCTTGGAGCCCAGAAGAACCTCCAACAGTATTGGAGTCTGGAGTTTCTTGGTTTACTGTTGAAACTTTCGCAGGTATAGAAGGATAACAATAAACAGTATTATGTCCAGAGCGCGCATTTCTAGAAATGTTGACTGCTTCGACAGAAGACTGTACTTGGTTTCCAGTCGAAACTTGCCCAGGTTTAGAAGGATAACAATGAACCGTATGATGTCTATAGTGCGCAGTGTTAGATACAACTATATTGGCACACTTTTCACTTCTGTCTGTGGTTTTCCCATCAGAAGAGACTCCTAGGGAGGCACTCGAATTGTTGGTTCCTTCGACAGAAGATTGTCCCAAGGAACCACTAGCACGGTTTTTTCCTTTGACAGAAGATTGTCCTAGGGAACTAATTGCACTCTTGGTTTCATCGACAAAAGATTGTCCTGAGGAACCACTTGCACTGTCTGTTCTTTTAACAGAAGCTCGTCCTAGGGAACTAATTGCACTCTTGGTTTCATCAACAGAAGATTGTCCTAAGGAGACACTTGCACTGATAGTTTCTTCGACAGGAGATTGTTCTAGGAAAGCACTTTCACAGTCAGTAATGCCACTGTTTGACTCAACTAATTCGAAGTCTGTCTCTTCAACGTCAATTAATTCTAATTCGGAGGAATTACAAGAGCTGCTGTCGGTTTCACCATCGAAGGATCCTCCTTGGGGTCCACTAGCACTGTCTGAAATAGTTTCGTTTCTGTTGGTTTCAAGAATGAAAATTGAAAAATTTCACTAGATAAACTAATAAGCAAGCCAACAAGACAATTCATGTATCCCAGATACCAACGAAATTTATCATTTGCAATTGTAGACCGGTTTCGATCCATGTCAGATCTCATCAGTACGACTATGCAATATGATAAACTCGATGAATGAAACAAAAGATCTTAAAACATAAGGTAACGTGGTACTGAGAAAATTTCCCAAATCACGCCACCTGTCTGTTCCAAAGTCAACTGTCTCAAATATCTGTAGATCATAAAATGTCTTATCGGTTCTCCAAAAACGAAATACACATGTATGACGACGCCGTAAACATTACAAGCATAAATAGTCACACATGGAAATTCAACGGATTCAAGCTGAAGCCTTATTCGTCTGAATAATTGACTAAAGAATAATAATGGCTGTTTATCTGAATTGATCGAATTCAAGAATGAAAATTGAAAAATTTCACTAGATAAACTAATAAGCAAGCCAACAAGACAATTCATGTATCCCAGATACCAACGAAAATTATCATTTGCTCTTTGGAACAGACAGATGGCGTGATTTGGGAAATTTTCTCAGTACCACGTTACCTTATGTTTTAAGATCTTTTGTTTCATTCATCGAGTTTATCATATTGCATAGTCGTACTGATGAGATCTGACATGGATCGAAACCGGTCTGTGAAATCTAGTGAAATTTTTCAATTTTCATTCTTGAATTCGATCAATTCAGATAAACAGCCATTATTATTCTTTAGTCAATTATTCAGACGAATAAGGCTTCAGCTTGAATCCGTTGAATTTCCATGTGTGACTATTTATGCTTGTAATGTTTACGGCGTCGTCATACATGTGTATTTCGTTTTTGGAGAACCGATAAGACATTTTATGATCTACAGATATTTGAGACAGTTGACTTTGGAACAGACAGGTGGCGTGATTTGGGAAATTTTCTCAGTACCACGTTACCTTATGTTATAAGATCTTTTGTTTCATTCATCGAGTTTATCACGTTGCATAGTCGTACTGATGAGATCTGAAATGGATCGAAACCGGTCTACGATTGCAAGTGATAAATTTCGTTGGTATCTGGGATACATGAATTGTCTTGTTGGCTTGCTTATTAGTTTATCTAGTGAAAATTTTTCAATTTTCATTCTTGAATTCGATCAATTCAGATAAACAGCCATTATTATTCTTCTGTTGGTTTCTATGACAGGAAATTGTCCAAGGGAGACATTTGCATCTATAGAGGATTGTCCTTGGCAGATATTTGCACTATTGGTTCCTTCGATAGAATATTGTACCGAGTAGCTATTTGTACTGTTAGAGGCTTCGACAAGAGATTGTCCTAAGAGGAGGTTAACACTGTTGGTTTCATCTGTAGGAGATTGTGCAGATGATAGATTTGCAATGTTGTCTTTTTGCATAGAGGATTCTCCTTGGGAGATATTAACATTGTTGGTTTCTTCGATAGAATATTCTACTGAGTTATTGATACAATTGGTGGTGGCACTGTTGATTTCATCTGAAGAAGATTTTGCTGAGGTGAGATTTGCATTGTTGGCTTTTTCCATAGGGTATTTTCCTTGGGAGATATTTGCACCGTTGGTTTTTTCGATAAAATATTGTACCGAGGAGCTATTTGTACCGTTAGTGGCTTCGTAAAATACTTCGTAGTTTAATTTTTTGTTTAAATTCCATTTTTATATGTTTTATCTGTTAGTTATTCATTAATTTGCATCATAATTTTTATTTACTAGAAGATTGTGCTGAGGTGAGATTTACATTGTTGGCTTTCTCCATAGAAGATTTTCCTTGGGAGATACTTGCACTGTTGGTTTCTTCGATAAAATATTGTACCGAGGAGCTAATTGTACTGTTAATGGCTTCGACAAGAGCCTAGGAAGAGGTTTGCACTGTTGGTTCCATCTATAGAAGATTGTGCTGATGATAGATTTACACTGTTGTCTTTTTCCATAGAGATTTGTCCTTGGGAGATATTTGCATTGTTGGTTTCTTCGATAAAATATTGTGTTGAGGAGTTATTGGTTCTATAAGTGGTGGCACTGTTGATATCATCTGAAGAAGATTGTGTTGAGGTGAGATTTGCATTGTTGGCTTTTTCCATAGAGGATTTTTCTTGGGATATATTTGCACTGTTGGGTTTTCCGATAGAATATTGTACCGAGGAGCTATTTGTACTTTTAGTGGCCTCGGCAAGAGATCGTCCTTGGAAGAGGTTTGCACTGTTGGTTTCATCTGTAGAAGATTGTGCTGATGATAAATTTGCACTGTTGTCTTTTTCCATAGAGATTTGTCCTTGGGAGTAATTTGCATTGTTGGTTTCTTCGATAGTATATTGTACTGAGGAGCTATTGGTACTATAAGTGGTGGCACTATTGATTTCATCTGAAGGAGATTGTGCTGAGGTGAGTTTTGCATTGTTGGCTTTTTCCATAGAGGATTGTCGGTGGGAGATATTTGCACTGTTGGTTTCTTCGATAAAATATTGTAACGAGGAGCTATTTGTACTGTTAATGGCTTCGACAAGAGATTGTCCTTGGAGGAGTTTTGCACTGTTGGTTTCATCTGTAGAAGATTGTGCTAATGATAGATTTGCACTGTTGACTTCTTCCATAGAGGATTGTCCTTGGGAGATATTGGTAGTGTTGGTTTCTTCGATAGAATATTGTAATGAGGAGTTATTGGTACTATTCATGGTGGCACTGTTGATTTCATCTGAAGAATATTGTGCTGAGGTGAGATTTGCATTGTTGGCTTCTTCCATAGAGGATTTTCCTTGGAAGATATTTGCACTGTTGGTTTCTTCGATAGAAAGTTGTACCAAGGAGCTATGATTGTGCTGATGATAGTTTTGCACTGTTGTCATTTTCCATAGAGGATTGTCTTTGGGAGATATTTGCATTGTTGGTTTCTTCAATAGAATATTGTACTGAGAAGTTATTGGTAGTATTAGTGGTGCACTGTTGATTTCATTTGAAGAAGATTGTGCCGAGGTGAGATTTGCATTGTTGGCCATTTCCATAGAGGATTGTCCGTGGGAGATATTTGCACTGTTGGTTTCTTCGATAGAATATTGTATCGAGGAGCTATTGGTGCTATTAGTGGCTTCGACAAAAGATTGTCCTCTGCCTGAAATTGTGTTCGTTTCTTCACCAGATGGTTCTGTGCAGCTGGTGGGTGGTGCAGCATCACTGAGATATTCCAGTTGCTTTTTCCCATATGTATCTTGCGACTGAAAAATAAAGATGTGATCAAATTGGGTATAAATCAATCGGAATTCTTTGGTACTCACGGTTTTTCCAGTTCCATGAGAAGCGTAGGGAACTTACTGAACTTCTCGATGCACGTTGTGTATTTCTTCTGGAAATTACACATTTTTATACATAATTCAATATCTGTTGAGTTAAAACCAACCTGGGGTTCCTTCAGAAAACCTAAACCATATCTGTTATCGTATTTGAGGAGTCCATACTGTCCTCTTACTGTACTCACGAAGATGACCCTTTTTTCTCGTCTTGGAATGACTCGATTGTTTCGACTTCTACGTCTGATAGGCGATCCTACTTCAGTAATTCCTTTATTTTATGAACCTAGAATGTTACAGGTTCTAAGGCGAAAAATTCAGCGAAAATCTTATTTACCTGAGGATTATAAGGAGAAATAATCCCGATGTCATCTTTGGTTACTTGAGGTGATATCTCTACTTTGAGCAGGGTTTGGATGTACTTTATCAACATCCAAATCTCGTCAAGATTGAAAAAGCTGGGAAAAAATGAGGGACGTGAGTTTTTTTAAAGTTAAATTGAATTATTCTTCCTCACCTCTTCGACATGGATTCCTTGGATTCTTCAGCACTCACTGAGCACAATTTCAGCGCATGCCCAGAGACAACCAAGTTCGTATTGCCGATTTGTGGGAACACGTTCAATAACGAAACAGGATCTTCCGATGATTCGCACTGAAATAAAAAAAAATTTATTGATTTCAAAGAGTAAAGAAATTTCCAATAAACCTACGGTGACTTTGTTCTCGTGGAAAAATTGATTCGATATCTCGAGGATCAGGGGGTGACTTCTATAATTCCTCTTCAGCATCGTTATGAACTTCTGGTCTTCGTTTTGGTACACCTTCTAGGTTTCCAGGAGTCTCTCCAGAAGTGATATATTTGGAAGAATTGTGGTACTTACCAAGTCCGAATTTCTTAGCAACGCCCGATTTAACGATTGGTTCAAGTGGCTTGGGATCTCCGGCTAGAGTAACGTGCCCTGCTGTGTTAAATCTAGAAAGGGCCACGCAAGTTTCGGGTTCGATAGCTTGGGCTGAGTCGTCAATAAACAGATAATCAGGGGAGTAGACGAAGTCTTCGAATTTTCCAATGAATACCAAGGTGGAGATAACAATTCTGTATTAGTTTGAATGAGTCGCTTTCAGTCGATTAATTCCTCTTTTCTTGTTCGTATTACTGTATTGTACCAATTTTTCAGGGATCGTCGATCTGCGAAAGAAAATAATTTGAAAAATATTGGAATCTCGTACTTATATATATAATACTCACGAATTTCTACACCTCGATAAAGCCCTACACAGCTCTTCAGGTTGGCAATATTTCATCAGTTTCAATGCCAGCATATCACAATGGGCGTTCGGTGGGGCACATACAAGAACTTTCCTTTTGGTCTTCCTGATTATCTGGCAGATGGCCCCCTCAATGGTAGCAGTTTTACCAGTTCCTGGAGGTCCAAATACTATATGAGGGGCTGCCCTCGATGAAGAGTTCAATATGTTGACCACTGCAGTCCTTTGTTCGGGGTTGTTGGCGTCATCCTTGTTCAAGAAGTTGGAAGAATTGAGGTGGGAATTAACTTGCGGTTTTGGTAATGAGGGAGGACTTACTCTTCAAATATCAGATTATATTTTTGTTCTGGCTGTTCGTAGGAGAGACTGTCAGGAAATAGCTTAGCAATGTGTAGTTTCTGCACATTGCAACTACCTAAATCGACACTTTTGTGTTTTCTTGACATTGGTAGCCTTTCATACTGGAATTGAACGTCTATAGAGGGTCTACGATTCCACAAGCTCCGCGAAAACCTAAAAAATAATGAATTCAAAAAATATAAGTCAGAAGGCTTCATTAAAAAAAGATTGTCTTACCTGTCGTCTATGTCGTGGATGACATTACCAGCGTAGAATTCCCTTACATAGCCCTCGAAGGCCTCTGCACTTCCGTGAACCCTCAGAAGAATGATATTTTCAGGACAAAAATGAGTCCTCCTTGTTACATGAAAGACTCTGAACGAAAGGTAGCCTTCCATCGTCACTTGTGCAGGTATCTGACAACGGTGAAGATATATTATTGGTTTTGAATGACTTAGTTATGTTGATTCAATGTCAAGTGGATGGTGATAAGGAATGAGAATTCAATGGAAATCCTGCTTCAACTTTAAACACCTCCAGTTTCACTGAAAATTCTCGCAAAATGAAGAATTTGTATTTATATAATGGCCAGCATTTTCAAAGGAAAGAAAGGAAGAAGATTCCAAATCTTAGGTCAGTTTGAACTAGGACATTTCAGCTTTATTCAATTTTTCATCGAATTCGATACTCCCAATGTCATCTATTCTCCATCAACTGAAGTATCCCTTCGGGAACTACAAAAAATATAGTGATCCGTATAGCCGATGCGATACTTACTGCCTTCGAGTATAGATAGCGAATTATTTCAAAAGTACTGAAATTTTCGAGAATTATGCTCTCCAGAAAAAAACTGATGGCATATTCGGATAAAGCATAGTCCATTACCCCTTTGTGGTGACTTTCGTAAAGATCCACTGAGCAAAAATCTTTTTTTGAAAATTTCTACTCTAGGTTGATCTATCAGTTTTTTCTGTGGAACTAGCCGGTTTTTCGGCTAATTTGGGATCGTAGATTCCGAATCTAACATCAGTTCGGGGCTTAGGGGAAGTTCCAACCATAGTTTACCCGTTTTTTAACACTCCGGCGGTCGCGCCGTATCTGTGAGATACATGGATTGCCATTTTGGACAGAACTTCAACAAGCGTAGCCGACAGTGCATGTGGTAGTTGCATTAGATCATCGAAGCTTGGGTGATTTTCGTATCGTGAATAATTGAATTTGTGACATACCATATTTTATAAATACTTCGTAGTTTAATTTTTTGTTTAAATTCCATTTTTATATGTTTTATCTGTTAGTTATTCATTAATTTGCATCATAATTTTTATTTACTAGAAGATTGTGCTGAGGTGAGATTTACATTGTTGGCTTTCTCCATAGAAGATTTTCCTTGGGAGATACTTGCACTGTTGGTTTCTTCGATAAAATATTGTACCGAGGAGCTAATTGTATTGTTAATGGCTTCGACAAGAGCCTAGGAAGAGGTTTGCACTGTTGGTTCCATCTATAGAAGATTGTGCTGATGATAGATTTACACTGTTGTCTTTTTCCATAGAGATTTGTCCTTGGTTGCATTGTTGGTTTCTTCGATAAAATATTGTACTGAGGAGTTATTGGTACTATTAGCGGTGGCACTGTTGATATCATCTGAAGAATATTGTGCTGAGGTGAGATTTGCATTGTTGGCTTTTTCCATAGAGGATTTTTCTTGGGAGATATTTGCACTGTTGGTTTTTTCGATGGAATATTGTACCGAGGAGCTATTTGTAATGTTAGTGGCCTCGACAAGAGATTGTCCTAGGAAGAGGTTTCTGCTGTTGGTTTCATCTGTAGAAGATTGCGCTGATGATAGATTTGCACTGTTGTCTTTTTCCATAGAGGATTATCCTTGGGAGATATTTGCATTGTTGGATTCCGAATCTTAGGTCAGTTTGAAGTAGGACATTTCAGTTTTATTCAATTTTTCATCGAATTCGATACTCCCAATGTCATATATTCTCCATCAACTGAAGTATCCCTTCGGGAACTACAAAAAATATAGTGATCCGTATAGCCGATGCGATACTTACTGCCTTCGAGTATAGATAGCGAATTATTTCAAAAGTACTGAAATTTTCGAGAATTATGCTCGCCAGAAAAACACTTATGGCATATTCGGATTAAGCATAGTCCATTACCCCTTTGTCGTGACTTTTGTAAAGATCCAGTGAGCAAAAATCTTTTTTCGCAAATTGCTTCTCTAGGTTGATCTATCAGTTTTTTCTATGGAACTAGCCGGTTTTTCGATTAATCTGGGATCGTAGATTTCGAATCTAACATCAGTTCGGGGCTCAGAGGAATTTCCAACCATAGTTTCCCCCTTTTTTAACACTCCGACTGTCGCGCCGTATCTGTGAGACTCATGCCATTTGGGATCGAACTTCAACAGCGTAGCCTTTGCAAAAGTATAGTTTAGTGTATTCTTCTAACACTCGACAGTGCATGTGGTAGTTGCATTAGATCATTGAAGCTTTGCGTATTTTGCGTATAGTGAATAATTGAATTTGTGACATACCAAAAAACTGATTTCATAAATATTTCGTAGTTTAATTTTTTGTTTAAATTTCATTACTATGTTTTATCTGTTAGTTATTTATTCATTTGCATCATAATTTCTGTTAACTATAGTTTTTTTTATGAGTTATAGGGATATGTATCTGATATATACGACGCGACCACACTTGTTAGATATTCTGTATGCGAATATATTCATACTCATACGCATACTCTCAACAGATTCAAGATAACATCTTAAAGCAAGGATAACAACTCAAACGACGAAAAACTCAAATATTTCGATTTTTATACATTCACAAAGTGAAAATATGAACAAGTATCTGAGAGATACAGCGAGACTACTTTTGTCTGATTGGGGGCGCGACCGCCGAAGTGTTGATTCGATACTCCCAACGCCATCTATTCTCCATCAACTGAAGTATGCCTTCGGGAACTACAAAAAATATAGTGATCCGTATAGCCGATGCGATATTTACTGCCTTCTATTATAGATGGCGAATTATTTTGAAAGTACTGAAATATTCGGAAATTATGAATGATTCAGATCCGCCAGAAAAAAAACTGATGGCATATTCGGATTCAGCATAGTCGACTACTTCTTTGTGGTGACTTTTGTAAAGATCCACTGTGCAAAAATATTTTTTCGAAAATTCCACACATGTGATTTTTAACCAATCAGAACGTGTAATTCTGACAGATCACCATCGCAACGGATGAATTTTAGTGGAAATTTTTTCACGGTACCCAACAGCGAATTATACTGGAAATTTTTTTGACGTTTATAATGACAGAATATTATTCTTGATGAAGACAAAAATCGATGTTATTGGAAATAAACGCATTTGGTGTGGAATTTTCTTACCGAATACCACACGAGGTCAAATTAAATCCGGAAATTTTTTCTCACTCATGAATATTTTTAGAAAATTATCCCTCGTCTTCGACTCGGGATAATTTTCAAAATATTCATGAGCTCGAAAAAATTTCCGGCAATAATTTGACCTCTAGTGGTATTACTAGTGAAAATTCCACACATGTGATTTTTAACCAATCAGAACGTGTATTTCTGACAGATTACCATCGCAACGGATGAATTTTAGTGGAAATTTTTTCACGGTACCCAACAGCGAATTATACTGAAAATTTTTTTGACGTTTATAATGACAGAATATTATACTTGATGAAGACGAAAATCGATGTCATTGGAAATAAACGCATTTGGTGTGGAATTTTCTTATCGAATACAACACGAGGTCAAATTAAATCCGGAAATTTTTTGACCTCTAGTGGTATTACTAGTGAAAATTTCTTCACTAGGCCTATCTTTGAGTTTTTTCTGTGAAACTAGCCGGTTTTTCGGTTAATTTGGGTTCGTAGATTCCGAATCTAACATCATATCGTGGCTCAGACGAAGTTTTAACCATCATTTATTCCTTTTTTAATTCGATACTTTTAACGACATCTATTCTCCATCAACTGAAGTATCCCTAAATTTGCAGTTTTCTGTAATGTCGGAATCGTACTTTCCATATTTGAGAATAGATGGCTTCTGACAAATTTTTTTGAAACTTTTTCTCCGAAAATTTTTGTACTTAAATGGAGATATTTTCTGTACTTTGGCGTTATTAGTTCATAATATGTCCCACGAAAAATTTTTAATTATCTAATGAACTTACCCTTTCCAAAAATAAATATTTCACTTCAATAGACTTCAACTTCTCTTCCAACCACAAGCAATTGTGGAAATATTCCCGGTAATTTTCTTACGTAAGTCCATTTCGCATAACCTCCCTGAAAAAAGCGATTCAATGAAAAAACCCCCCTTTCAAAACTGAAAACCAAACACTCACTCAGTTTCTTTCAGCTTGTCGGTATCCTCATCTCCGCCTTCCTTTTCTTTAAAATTTGTTATCATATACTCGACTTTTTCCTCGTCTACCAAATAACCCTTGTACGAAATTCTAAAATATATAAATAGGAGAATAACTGTCTGAAAATTTTCATAAAATTTTACCTTTCCTTAACAGGCCCAGTGATTTTATTAATGAACCATCTTCGTACAGTGCGTGGGTTCAACACCCTTCGATCCTCAGAGATCCACGGTTGGGCCCCAACATCTTCGTTGGTAACGGCTATCACCTGCAAGGTAACGCACTTAAAAACTGTCCAAAAAAACTTATCTTCGCTTCGCTTACTATCGTCCTCGATATTAGAACATCCTCCCCCTCGATTCTCAAATTGAACGCGAAGGGTATACTGTGCTTCCCATATATCACATCCTTTAAGTAGAACTCGATGAATATATTGGAATATTCGGATTCTAAAATAATAAAGGAAATTTTTAAAGAATTCGATGTTGAGAATGATAATTTTGCACCCACCCTTTTTCAAAGACACTTCGATTTCAGACTCCAACCACTTATCATCCACGATATCAATCATGAGCCCCAATATCTTACCTTCAGCGATCTTCACTGTTTCTGTTATGATTTTCTATGGTTTCTATGGTTCTGGTCATGTGATCTGGAGGAATGTAGCTTGAATATATCATTTACGGAACCCCTGGTGGAATTTGGCCCATTAACGAACTCAACCGAAGCATTCGGGAACTGAACCCACACTGAAAATTTCAAGTCTCTAGGTTGTTCCGTTCGAGAGTTATCGTGCTTACGGAGGGACCGACTCGAATTTTTCGACGGATTCGTCATCAGTGAGTCGAACATAGTCTATTGAGACCATTTTCGGCTCAAAATTCGAAAAATACAGACAAATATAGCCCTCGTGTAAGTTGTACGAGCGCTCAAAAATTAAATATTGAATACATATTTAACTTCGCGAGTGGGTTTTTCTGATTAATTCAGAGTCGTAGAATCCAAATCTGTTACTTTTTCGAAAATCTGACAATAAATGGCGGAATAAAAAGACTTTATCCAAACCAAAAAAAAACGCGTATATTATGGAAATAAAACTCAATTATTTTCAAAAATTTTTTTGAAAACAAATAATGTTATTTTCGAGTTCAACAGGGTGGAATTCTGATATAATGAGAGTTTCAAGAAGATCCGACTAAAAAAATGTCATTATTTTACCGTCGGTCCGCTGATATTATTTGATAAAATTAAATATTGAAATTATTACTTCGCAAGTGTATTCTTCTGATTAATTCAGAGTCGTTAAATCCAAATCTGTTATCTTTATGAAAATCGGACAATAAATGGCGGAATAAAATGACTTTATCCAAAGCAAAAAACATCGCGTATTTTATGGAAATCAAACTCAATTGTTTTCAAAGATTTTTTTAAAGAATAAATAATGTTATTTTCGAGTTCAACAGGGTGGAATTCTGATATAATGAGAGTTTCAAGAAGATCCGATTGAAAAATGTCATTATTTTACTGTCGGTCCGCTGATTTTATTTGAAAAAATTCAATTTTGGAATTATTACTTCGCAAGTGTGTTTTTCTGATTAATTCAGGGTTGTAGACAGGGCCGTATCTAGGGCGTGGCAAGGTTGGCACTTGCCACGGGCGCAAGGTCCGAAGGGGCGCCAAAAAATATCAAAAATAAAGAAAATAGAAGCACTAAGCAAAAAAAATGAATTCGAAAGATGACGGTTACGTAAGTAAGTAATTCGATCACAACATTTCGAAACATTGATATTCAAAGTACAGAATGAGAATGCAATAAGGTCAGAAATACGAGAAATATGGTCCAATTGTTGTAAAAAATTTTCAAAGATGCCATACTCTGATCATAAATATTACAATCGGCAATATCGTCATGCAATTCCAAGACAGCCCTTTTATGAGTTGTTTACACTACATCCCTTATCGCATCCAGCTTGTTTTGAAGGGCGGCTTCTTTGATGATGATGGTTCATAATGATCGATTTGTTTAGATTTTTAGGCCACATCTGTGGTATTTTAAAAACGATTTGTATTGCCAAAAATCCATCAATCAGAGTTTTGAGCTCAAGAAGTGGGAAAAAAATTGGGGAATCTTATTATGCTCTTCATAAATATTGATTTCTTTCAAATGTGGAGATAAGATCAAAAATTTAGTATGTATCCAGATTTGAAGTGTTATAAATTTTGAGTTTTTTTATATTCTGACTTTTTTGTGCTTTTGCATTCGAGAATTATAAATTGTGCTATTGAAGGGGAGTTCTACTAAGTATTTGTTATTTTTTTTGACATTATTCTGGCATCGGATATATTCAATTATTCGTATTTTACCATAATAATATGTATTGTTCCTTTCAATTCAAGAAGAAATATGTTTGGTTCATTGCGGAAAATATGGATTTTCAAACTTGAGATCTCACTTCTCAGAGCGTCTTTTTTTGAATGAAATCTAATAAAACACTAATTTTAGTGTTACTTTTCATAGTTTTCATTGAATCTTCAATCTCATCTGGCAAAGATTATTCTAGTGATTTTTTATACTTAACGTATGGACTTCTTGAATATTGTAACATCGGGCCCTGTACGAAACTATTAGTACGTGTTTCAAAGGGTTATAAAAATAGTTTTCGTATGCTTAGTTTGCGGTTTTTTTTTGCACAGATTGTGATTATCGATTATTGTTTTCTAGTCAACTTACCAAAAAATTTTTATTTTAGGTTTGTAGTATGTATTATTAAATTTTAAGTTGACGAATTTATATTTTTTAAGATAAATGTTCGTATTTATTACTTAAATATGAATATTGCATTTTGTTTTGTCAGAATTTGTTTTATTTTTATTCATTTCATTTAAAATGTGTATTTCAATGTTTTTAATGAAAAAATTTTTCCATAAAAATGTGTATTATTTTGAAAATCTTACGGAAATATATGACTAGCATTATAAAAAAATTACGAAAAGCACTGCCGTGAAGGCAGGAGCTTTTGAGCGCTCGTACATGCACCTTGTAGGTGGATTCGCATTTTCCAGTTTTGAAAATCAATTGAAGGAATTTTCGACAGCTGTCAAAAAAATTCTGAAACTTAGGCGGAACTCCAGACTTCCTGTCAGTGCTTCAGCTGATCAATTTTATTTCGATAATTCGCTAGAATTTTTTACGGTATCTATAGTCTTGGTGATGCGATCTGGACAAAATTTTGCACGTAGTTTGAAAACATTATTCCTCAGCTAGGTGCAGAATTTCATTCCCATCCGATCAGTAGTTTCGAAACTATCAGGAAAAAAATTATTGAACGGCCATATTTACGGAACCCCTATTTTAATTTTGCTCATTGATGAACGTGACAGCGATATTCGCGATCCGAACCTACCCTGAAAATTTCAAGTTCCTAGGCCTTTCCGTTCAAAAGTTACAATTTTCTATAGTTTCTATGGTTCTGGTTATGCGATCTGGACAAAATATTGTTTTAATATATCATTCTCGATTAAAATACAAAATTTCATCTCGATCGAATCCGTAGTTTCGAAATTATCGAGAAAACAAAATTTCAAACGACCGTATTCACGAAACCCTTAGTATAATTCTGCTCATTGATAAACGTGATCACGACATTCGAGATCCACACCTATCCTGAAAATTTCAAGTCCCTAGGCCTTTCCGCTCGAAAGTTATGATTTTCTTAGGTTTCTATGGTTCTGGTCATGTGATCTGGAGGAATGTAGCTTGAATATATCATTCTCCATTAGTATACAAAATTTCGTCACGATCGAATCTGTAGTTTTGGAATTATCAAGAAAACTAAATTTCAAACGACCATATTTACGAAACCCCTAGTATAATTTTGCTCATAGATGAACGTGATCACGACATTCGAGATCCACACCTATCCTGAAAATTTCAAGTCCCTAGGCGTTTCCGTTCAAAAGTTACAATTTTCTATGGTTTCTATGGTTCTGGTCATGCGATCTGGACAAAATTTCACATGTATCTTGAACACCTCATTCTTCATTTGAGTGCAAAATTTCATTTCAATCAAATATGTAGTTTTTCAAGTAATCAGGGAAACAAAACTTTGAACGGCCATATGTACGGAACCCCTGGGCGAATTTGGCCCATTAACGAACTTAACCGAGGCATTTGGGATCTGAAGCTACACTGAAAATTTCTCTAGGTTGATCCGTTCGAGAGTTATCGTGCTTACGGACGGACGGACGGCCGGACGGACGGACAGACTCGAATTCGAATTCGAATTCGTCATCAGTGAGTCGAACATAGTCGATTGAGATCATTTTCGGCTCAGAATTCGAAAAATACAGACATCGTGACGAAATGATATAGCCCTCGTGTAAGTTGTACAAGCGCTCAAAAATACTATAAGAAAATATGATGGATGAAAAAAAATCTACGCAAATGGGGGGGCGCTGTCTGATATATTGCCTCAGGCGCTGTCTGATATATTGCCTCAGGCGCTATAGTACCTAGATACGGCCCTGGTTGAAGAATCCAAATCTGTTATTTCTATGAAAAACGGACAATAAATGGCGGAATAAAATGACTTTATCCAAAGCAAAAAACATCGCGTATTTTATGGAAATCGAACTCAATTATTTTCAAAGATTTGTTTGAAAAATAAATAATGTTATTTTCGAGTTCAACAGGGTGGAATTCTGATATAATGAGAGTCTCAAGAAGATCCGATTGAAGAAATGTCATTATTTTACCGTCGGTCTGCTGATTTTATTTGAAAAAAATTGAATATTGAAATAATTACTTCGAGAATGTGTTTTTCTGATTAATTCAGAGTCGTAAAATCCAAATCTGTTAGTTTCATGAAAATCGGACAATAAATGGCGGAATAAAATGACTTTATCCAAAGCGAAAAACATCGCGTATTTTATGGAAATCAAACTCAATTATTTTCAAAGATTTTTTTTCAAATAAATAATGTTATTTTCGAGTTCAACAGAGTGAAATTCTGATATAATGAGAGTTTCAAGAAGATCCGATTAAAAAAATATTATTATTTTACCTTCGGTCCGCTGATTTTATTTGATGAAATTGAGTATTGAAATTATTACTTCCCAAGTGAATTTTTCTGATTAATTCAGAGTCGTAAAATTCAAATCTGTTAGTTTTATGAAAATCGGACAATAAATGGCGGAATAAAATGACTTTATCCAAAGCAAAAAACATCGCGTATTTTATGGAAATCAAACTCAATTAATTTCAAAGATTTTTTTTCAAATAATGTAATGAAGTTCGATTTCTAACCATCGAAATTCATCTAAGAATCACGTCAAAACGCCGCAACCGAACATACACCCTCCAAGATCTTTCGTAGCATACTCTGAAAGCGGCGCACGGAGTTTCAAAAAGGACGATTGCGACGTTCTGTTTTTTTGGAATCGCATATGTCGCGAGAGGTGAGAAAAATCGTATCGGGATTCATTATTTCGAGCAGCATTGATTATTGAGACCGCCGTCAAAGGAAAAATAAGTCAGGCCGCCGTGTGTAGAAGAATAAGTCGAGAAACCGTGCGAAAGAGAAAATTCCGTTTAAAAGGTAACAGTGTAGTGGAGAAGCCGTTCCGGAAGAATAAGGTACAGTACCTGAATTTTCTCTTAGCATCATACCATAATTAGTAACTCGAAATCACTCAAAACCTGTCCGACTGATACCGTATTTTCGGGATATTTCCCCTCTTGTATATAATCTCCTACCTTATGTGAGCTGTAGAAATTGTCTTTTATTTTAGTTTTTCTGGTCTATGAACCAATATATATCTTTAGATTATTTTCAATCAGTGATTTTATTTCCCCTTTGATCTGTGCTTTTTCCCTGATAAGCCCCGAGTTTAAAAACATCATTTTATCGCTAACAGCCTAGATAAGCCGGACCCTGTCTCCGGCTTCAGGAGCTACCTGGTGGTTTACTATATTTCTACATTAAAAATATAGTTGGCGCCCGAGAAAGAATAAAAAAAAAGGGGAATTTATTGTACTTTGGGAGAATTGGCAGAAATTCATAAAATGGCGGAGAAAACCCCGTTACAATAAATAAAGTTATTTTCGAGTTCAACAGGGTGGAATTCTGATATAATGACAGATTCAAGAAGATCCGATTAAAAAAATGACATTATTCACCGTCGTTCCGCTGATTTGATTTGAAAAAATTTGGAAAAGCACTGCCGTGAAGTCAGGAGCTTTTGAGCGCTCGTTCATCCACCTTGTAGGTAGATTCGCATTCTCCAGTTTTAGAAACCAATTAGAAAGATTTTGATAGCTGTCAAAGAAAATTTCAAACTAAGGCGAAAATCCAGACTTCACGTCAATGTTTAGGTGACCAATTTTTTTTTCGATAATTCGCTAGAAATTTCTACGGTATCTATGGTCTTGGTAATGCGATCTTGACAAAGTTTTCCACGTAGTTTGAATACTTTAATCTTCATCTATGTGCGAAATTTCATTCCAATCCAATAAGTAGTTTCGAAATTATCAGGAAAAATAAGTTTGAACGGCTATATTCACGGAACCCCTAGTATAAATCATCTCATTGATAAACGTGAACGCGACATTTCAGATCCACACCTATCCTGAAAATTTCAAGTCCCTAGGCCTTTCCGTTCGAGAGTTATGATTTTCTAAGGTTTCTAAGGTTTCTATGGTTCTGGTCGTGTGATCTGGAGAAATGTAGCTTGAATATATCATTCTCCATGAGTATACAGAATTTCGTCACGATCGAATTTGTAGTTTTGAAATTATGGAGAAAACTGAATTTCGAACGGAACCCCTAGTATAATTTTGCTCATAGATGAACGCGATCACGACATTCGAGATCCACACCTATCCCGAAAATTTCAAGTCCCTAGGCGTTTCCGTTGAAAAGTTACAATTTTCTATGGATTCTGTGGTTCTGGTCATGCGATCTGGACAAAATTTCACATGTAGCTTGAACACCTCATTCTCCATTCGAGTGCAAAATTTATCTCGATCAAATCTGTAGTTTTCAAGTAATCGGGGAAACAAAACTTTGAACCGCCATATTTACGGAACCCCTGGTGCAATTTGGTCCATTAACGAAATTAACCGAGGCATTCGGGAACTGAACACACTGAAAATTTCAAGTCTCTAGGTTGTTCCGTTCGAGAGTTATCGTGCCGGCCGGACGGACAGACTCGAATTTTCCGACGGATTCGTCATCTGTGAGTCGAACATAGTCGATTGAGACCATTTTCGGCCCAAAATTCGAAAAATACAGACATCGTGACGAAATTATATAGCCCTCGTGTAAGTAGTACGAGCGCTCAATGAGTATCTTACAGTAACTATCGATGCTTTTATGTTTATTGTTTGTGTTTTTTGTTTGTATTGTGGCCGATTTTGATGTGTTGACATGATTCTTCTTTAAACCAAATTTTTTCAATACCTATTTCATTTTATTTTATATTACACTCACACACGAGCAGTCCTCTGCTTCGTGAGTATATTTTTGTTCACTGTGAAATTATTTTATTGTTCATTGGGAATCTTAGATATGTATTTGAAGTGAATAAAATTATTATTATTATATTATTATTATCTCGTTTGTTGGTGCTACCACACTCAGCTCAAAGCTGGTATCATTGGCCTATCCCGGGTACGAAGTACCAAAGAGATTAGACTTAATTTACATTGTAAACTTCCGTACTGTATGACAGGTGTTTAATATAACAGCCTTCTGGATGTCTGAATAGGTATTTTTAGGTAGTCCCAGTTTGGCGATACTTTCGTGCAGAGTCTTGGGCACCATTCCGGTTGATGATATTATCACTGGAACGATTTCCACTTTCTGGCAATGCCACATTTGTTTGATTTTGATGGCGAGATCCGCATACTCAGCCATCTTCTCCTGATATTTATTGATAATGTTGTGAGTGTTCGGAACCGCTACATCAACGAGGAAGACCGAGTTGATTCTTCTATCCAATACTACAATATCTGGTCAGTTATTCGTCACCTGTCTATCGGTGATAATGGACCTATCGTAGTAAAGTCTAAAATCGTCATTCTCGAGAACCATCTGTGGCTGATACTTATAGTATGGTGTATAGGTGTTGAGAAGACCGAACTTGTTCGCCAGTTTCTGGTGGACGATGTTGCACACTTGATTATGTCTATGCAGGTAATCAGTATTAGCCAGCGCGCTACAGCCAGATGTTATATGCTGAATAGTCTCTGATTTTTGTTGACACTTCCTGCATTTGTCGAATTGGGTATTAGGATCCTTGATGATGAACTTCTTGTAATTATTCGTATTGATGACCTGATCTTGAATAGCGATCATAAAGCCCTCAGTTTCTGGAAATAAGTTTCCGCTAGTGAGCCATCTATTTGAAGCCTCCTTGTCGATGTGTTGCTGGTTGAGTTCGTGGTGGTGTCGGCCATGCAATGCCTTTTGCGCCCATTGTTCTTGTTTCTCCACATCTGAAACTACTCCAAAATCTGCTTCCAGCAACGCGAGGTTCAGGGGCGTGTAAACCTTATCCGCTCTAGTTACTGTCCGATGAAGATCGGAGGTTTCGGCCTTCTTATAAAAGAACTCACGTTATTTCTGGACCTGTCGATTGTGCAGATTGATGAGGTCAATAAACCCCCTTCCCCCTTCCTTCTGAGGTAGTGTCGTTCTTAAAGTGGATGACTTTGGATGGTGGTTGTTGGTTTTTGTCATCATTGTTCTTGTCGACCTCTGAATAGCATCCAACTCAGTTTTTGTCCATTTGAGTATTCCGAAATAGTATGTTAAAACTGGTATGGCATATGTGTTGATTGCCTGTACTAAGTGACCTGCATTCAGCTCAGACTTCAGCAGTGCTTTTACTCTTCTGGTGTATTGCTCCTGAATTCTTACTTTAGCCTGCTTGTGTTCCAGCAACCTGGCTTGTTGGAATCCCAGGTATTTGTAAAATTCTCCGTTTTCCATTGCCTCTATGATATCTCCGTTTGGTAGTTTTATGTCTCCGTCTATGACAATGCCTTTTTCGATATGAAGAATTTTGCTCTTGGATAGACCAAATTCCATATAAATATCACTGGAGAATCCATGCGCTATCTCTAGAAGACGTTCAATTTGATGCTGGTTCGCCGCATATAGCTTGAGATCATCCATGAATAGAAGGTGTGAAATTATAAAATTCATATTTTTATTAGCTTTGATGTTGAAGCCGTATTTCGTATTATTGAGCATAGTGGAGAGGGGATTCATTGCGAGGCAGAACCATATTGGGCTCAAGGAGTCACCCTGGAAGATTTCCCTAAGGATCGGTATTTCTTCGCTGTTAATAAAGTTTTGACCGATATGCACATGCAAGTTTGTTCGCCAATCTCTCATTGTTGTTGAAAGAAAACCTATAATAGTCGGGTGGACTTTGTAGATTTTCAACACCTCGAGAAGCCAAGAATGGGGTACACTATCAAATGCTTTCTTATAATCGACAAAAGCTGTGTGTATATTCCGGTGACCCTTCTGGGCTTGTCGAAGTATAACAGAGTCCATAACAAGTTGTTCCCTGCACCCTTGGTGATCTCTTGTGCAGCCCTTTTGTTCTTCGGCCAATATATTATTTTACTCGGCGTGCTTGTATATTCTGTTGGTGATGCATGCTGTTAGAATTTTATACAATGTTGGTAGGCACGTGATAGGTCTGTACTGTGTAGGGTCATCCGTCTTTGAACTCTTTGGCAGCATATGTGTTGAACCCAAAGTTAGAAATGATGGCATATCCTTAGGGTTGTGCAGGATGTGATTGAATCGTTTAGCCAGTTCTTCGTGAACACTGGAAAATATATTGTACCAGAAATTTTTGATGTTGTCTACTCCCAGGGAAGTCCAGTTGTTAGCATTTCGGACAGCTTCTCTGATTTCTTCTACGAAAATCTCATCGAATTGCATCGGTGCAACTCTCAACTGTTCCTTCTCAGTTTTTATCCAGCTGGCGTCTACGTTGTGATATTTGGGCGTTGACCATATCGAGGACCAATAATTCTCTAAACAATGCTTGGACGGCATTGGTTTGTTGATGTTAACATTTTCAGTTTTTAATTGTCTGAAGAAGGTTCTTTGATTATTTTGGAAAGTGCTGTTTTGTTGTTTCCTTTTTGTGCACTTGATGTATCTCGATAAACGCTTGGACTTCGCTTTCTATTTTTGCTTCAACAGGTCTACATATTCACTCAGATGATGTTGATGATCTGGATCGTTGATATGTGTATTTATTTTCTTGAATATTTTTCTAACATAATTTTTCAAGCGTTTTGAAGGTTCTCTATTGCTCTATTGCTCCAAGCTCAGTTCTTATATCGTTGATAGTATGCTCCAGTCGTTGCTCCCACCACGGTTTTTTGCTGGTATTTTTGGCACGTACAGTTGGTGCATATACTTCCTGGTTGTGCATTCGGGCACTGATACGGCTCCACAGTAAATGAGCAAATGAAGCTTCTCGAGAGAATTGTAGTCTTTGATGTCTCTTTCCAGTGTTGAGTTCACAGCTGCAATGATATTATTGGTTTCTCTATTGGTCCTCAGTTTCGGCAGTTTTGGTCGACGTATCGGATTAGTGCCCTCAAATTCTGCTAGTGATTCGCTCAGTTCGAAGAGCACTTTATCGAGCAAAACTGGTTGAGCTGTTGTATCGGGAACAAGAGTTATGTGGTCTGTAGTAGCTATTTCGTCTTTGTCAGTGTGATCTTCTCTGTGAGAACTGTTTACTACTTCTCGTGCTTCAGGAGGAATATTTACTATCTGCAGCTCATGAAGAACTTCTCCACAGATTTGATTTAAGATCGGATCAGGAAGCAATTTGTTCCTTAAAATAGCTCTTCTCTGGTCAGCTATTCGTTGCTCTGTTATGTGTTGCAATTCTGGGTACCTTTCAACAAAACTACGGTGAAGAGCATAACGGTACGTAGTCAGGTCTGTTTCCATCTTCGTAACTGTAAAATAGGAGCGCATTATGAAAGAATTCAACTCTGTGGTCCATTTCATTCGCTTTCTAGGCAGTCCGGCTTTAGTGGTCGCAGGCACATTGACATGCGTCGCCGTAGAAACACTTAAAGTCGGTTGAGAACTATGGGCATTAACGTCCTCTCCAGTGGTGGGATTCGCAGTAGCCATACTCGTAATCGCGCTGCGCCCGCCGCGCTCCGAGGGAGACTGCAACTCATTTTTCGAACAGGACCCTCTACCTAAATCCTGAACGCGACAAGAGGTTTAAGTGGTACAATGCCGATTCACCCGTTTACTCCATTAAGATTTTGCATTCTATCCCTACTGCCAGGGTCAGCTAGGGTACCTCGGGTTTGCCAAGCCCGTACTCCGGAACAAGTCCGAGAGCCCCTGAGGGTTATTATTATTATTATCTCGTTTGTTGGTGCTACCAAACTCAGCTCAAAGCTGGTATCATTGGCCTATCCCGGGTACGAAGTACCAAAGAGATTAGACTCTCAATTTACATTGTGAACTTCCGTACTGTATGACAGGTGTTCAATATAACAGCCTTCTGGATGTCTGAATAGGTGTTTTTAGGTTGTCCCAGTTTGGCGATACTTTCGTGCAGAGTCTTGGGCACCACTCCGGTTGATGATATTATCACTTGAACGATTTCCACTTTCTGGCAATGCCACATTTGTTTGATTTCGATGGCGAGATCCGCATACTCAGCCATCTTCTCCTGATATTTATTGATAATGTTGTGAGTGTTCGGAACTGCTACATCAACGAGGAAGACCGAGTTGACTCTTCTATCCAATACTACAATATCTGGTCTGTTATTCGTCACCTGTCTATCGGTGATAATGGACCTATCGTAGTAAAGTCTAAAATTGTCATTCTCGAGAACCATCTGTGGCTGATACTTATAGTATGGTGTATAGGTGTTGAGAAGACCGAACTTGTTCGCCAGTTTCTGGTGGACGATGTTGCACACTTGATTATGTCTATGCAGGTAATCAGTATTAGCCAGCGCGCTACAGCCAGATGTTATATGCTGAATTGTCTCTGATTTTTGTTGACACTTCCTGCATTTGTCGAATTGGGTATTAGGATCCATGATGATGAACTTCTTGTAATTATTCGTATTGATGACCTGATCTTGAATAGCGATCATAAAGCCCTCAGTTTCTGGAAATAAGTTTCCGCTAGTGAGCCATCAATTTGAAGCCTCCTTGTCGATGTGTTGCTGGTTGAGTTCGTGGTGGTGTCGGCCATGCAATGCCTTTTGCGACCATTGTTCTTGTTTCTCCACATCTGAAACTACTCCAAAATCTGCCTCCAGTAACGCGAGGTTCAGGGGCGTGTAAACCTTATCCGCTCTAGTTACTGTCCGATGAAGATCGGAGGTTTCGGCCTTCTTATAAAAGAACTCACGTAATTTCTGGACCTGTCGATTGTGCAGATTGATGAGGTCAATAAACCCCCTTCCCCCTTCCTTCCGAGGTAGTGTCGTTCTTATAGTGGATGACTTTGGATGGTGGTTGTTGGTTTTTGTCATCATTGTTCTTGTAGACCTCTGAATAGCATTCAACTCAGTTTTTGTCCATTTGAGTATTCCGAAAGAGTATGTTAAAACTGGTATGGCATATGTGTTGATTGCCTGTACTAAGTGACCTGCATTCAGCTCAGACTTCATCACTCTTCTGGTGTATTGCTCCTGAATTCTTACTTTAGCCTGCTTGTGTTCCAGCAACCTGGCTTGTTTGAATCCCAGGTATTTGTAAGATTCTCCGTTTCCATTGCCTCTATGATATCTCCGTTTGGAAGTTTTATATCTCCGTCTATGACAATGCCTTTTTCGATATGAAGGATTTTGCTCTTGGATAGACCAAATTTCATATGAATATCACTGGAGAATCTATTATTATTATTATTATTATTATTACAAAGATCGTGAAAGAGATCCAAACAAGAGTCAAGAGGTTAATAGGCAATAAATGCTTGGAATCTAAAACAGCAGGTTAGGTTTAGTAAGAGTAGTCCTTGCTTCTCACGAAGTCTCACACTGTTCTATCTATCGGAGATAGTTCGTCCCTTAGGATTCCCCCTGACTAAACGAAAAAAAGTACGAAGAAATAATATCGCAATAGTTTTTCATCGGCCATTTCAGATAAACGCTTTTTTCGCTGTTGGATCTAATTTCCAAAATTTCATGGCTTGCGAAAATCAATAAGTTCCCTTCTTCTCAACAGAACTAGAAATAGCTTTGCCACATGAAGGTATCACCAAACAATTTTTCTGAATTTTAATTCTGACCTCCTTTCCAGGCGAGTATCAAAGGCTCAAAAAGGAAGATATATGCAGACAATGTGCACACGATGCGATATGCACCACCACAGCTGCTGTCACCAACTGCGTCTGCCCTACAGGATATTTCGGAAATCCTTTTATCTCATGCTACAAAATGTGTCTTTCAAATGCAGATTGTTCAGCTGATAAAATATGTGCTCATAATTTATGCAAAGACCCTTGTGAAGGAGCTTGTGGCGTGAACACAAATTGTACTGTGAACAAAATTCGTCGTAATCCAATATGTAGTTGTCAGGATGGTTTCTCTGGTGATCCTTCAAGAATATGTATTGTGAAAATAGGTAAGGAAGAATAATCAGAAAAAATTCATAAAAAGCGCTGCCGTGAAGTCAGGAGCTTTTCGGCGCTCGTTCATCCTTGTAAGTAAATTCGCATTTTCCAGTTTTAGAAACAAATTCAAAAAAATTTGGCAGCTTTCAACAAATTTTTCAAACTAAGGCAAAACTCCAGACTTCACGTCAGTGCTTTAGATGATTTTTTTTTTCGATAATTCGTTAGAATTTTCTACGGTATTTATGGTCCTGGTAATGCGATCTGGACAAAATTTCATTCTAATACAATGCGTAGTTTCGAAATTATCAGGAAAAAAATAGTTTGAACGGCTATATTTACGGAACCCCTAGTCTAATTTTGCTCATTGATGAACGTGACCGCACAATTCGCGATCCGAACCTATCCTGAAAATTTCAAGTCCCTAGGCCTTTCCGTTCGGAAGTTATGATTTTCTATGGTTTCTATGGTTCTGATCATGCGATCTGGACAAAATGTAGCTCGAATATATCATTCTCAATTCAAATACAAATTTTCGTCACGATCAAATACATAGTTTTGAAATTATCAAGAAAACTGAATATTGAGCGACCATATTTACGGAACCCATAGTCTTATTTTGCTAATTGCTTAACGTGACCGCAACATTCGAAATCTACACCTATCCTGAAAATTTCAAGTCTCTAGGCCTTTCCGTTCGAAAGTTATAATTTTCTATGGTTTCTATGGTTCTGGTCATGCGAGCTGGACAAAATTTTGCATGTAGGTTGATTACGTTATTCTTCATCTGACTACAAAATTTCATCTCGATCGAATCTATAGTTTCGAAATAATCAGGAAAACAAAAATTCGAGCGGCCATATTTACGGAACCCCTGAGCGAATATTGCCCGATAACGAACTTAACCGCGGCATTCGAGATTTGAACCTAGCCTGAAAATTTCAAGTTTCTAGGACATTCCGTTCGAGAGTTATCGTGTATACGGCCGGACGGACGGCCGGACGGACAGACTCGAATTTTCCGACGGATTCGTCATCAGTGAGCCGAACATAGTCGATTGAGACCATTTTCGGCTCAAAATTCGAAAAATACAGACATCGTGACGGAATGATATAGCCCTCGTGTAAGTAGTACGAGCGCTCAAAAAACAAGACAATAACCGGGAACGTTTCTAGAAACCCCGGATTATTATTCTATTTATTGAAATACCTATCAGATGAGTTTTCAATTTTTGTGTGGTATTTTAACCTATTTCTATGCCACTTGTCCCGGTCAATGTTCCAACATTTATGGCAGCCCTACCCTAATAGCACCAAGTAGTCCTACAGACATCCGTAGGACGTCATCTTCTGATACATTGGACGTTCTAGGACGTCCGAGGGAATCACTAATCTCACAACTTCAAACTGAATTAGAACATCCACTAGGTATCCCCTAAGGATATCCCCACTAGGTATCCCCTAACTAGACATGGACATTGATAAAACGTCCTATTTTGGTACTGTGGACGTGAAGGAAGTGAATTTTTTGTTATTTCTTCCGGTTCAAATATAATTGTGATATTTTCATTTCAACATTTAATAATAATAATAATAAATCGCCTGTATTTTTTACAATGATATACATTAGACATTGACAATGAGCATACTTCCATGAAGTGGCGGAGTCTAGCTTCAAACTCAACCACATAAAAGAAGAACGGAAAGAAAAAAATGCTACATTAGGTAACGAAGGAATTCATCAATATAGCAATCACGGATTGTGACCCTCCGAATATAGAGAGCAGGTATAATAACAATTCCCCTGCATAACTATATCGTGTTCTGATTATTTAGAAGATGCTGTTCATATCTGACCCTGAATCTGTTAACGCTCAAATTCCTGAGATCCGGTGGCAGCGAGTTCAGAAGTGATAAAGCACAGTAAATGAAGGACCTACAAAACATGGCAGTCCGATGACGGGGAACAAGGAACCTGCCCCCGAATCTGGTACCCCTGTCATGACTCCACAGATTCAATTTTAGATGATTTCTTACATAAATTTAATAACTTTTCTCAACTGTCGACTATTCATTCTCGTCCTCTTTTTGGAAAGCTGGAAGGAAATGCTTCGAAACTCATTTCTCACAAAGCATTTATTATATTTACACAACATTTCTTTAAATGTTGCATGTTGAATAATAATAACTTTTCGAGACATTTTCTAAAGAGCAAAAGAAAGTGTTGAAGTCAATGAACTTTCCTTTTTCCGAAAATAAAACTGTGGGTCAAACAATAAAATATTTCAATATTCAACCTCACCCTCACCCATCTACCTGCTCCGTTCGAGATGAATCAACAGAGGAAATTTGGAGAAGAAATGAGCACCGCATAGCTCTATCCGTGGCAGAGTAATAGCTATTTTTGACTTGGCTGTCAAAAGTGCAACGCTGTGTTGACCAGAGAATGTGGAGGAATGGAGATAGACGACGGCTGCATAACCGGGCTCGGACGCGTCACAGAACCCGACCAGACGATGAACATAGGAAGAAAAAGCCTCAGGAATGAACCTTGGGAGGTGTACATCTGCTAGGCTAGGAAGTTGGGATTGGAATGCCACCCAAGTTACCTTAAGTTCCTGCGGTAAACTCTGATTCCAGTCAAGATGAAGTTGACAGAGCGGAAGAAGATTTTGGCCGATAAGGTGACTAGAGCTAGCCATCCCAAGGGTTCGAAGATTCTGGCCATTTGACTGAGCACAGTCCGTTTGGTGACACCCGTTGAAGTCAGGCGAACTGAATAGAAGAAGTGGTCAGAGGCAGGATTCCATTCAAGTCCCAGAATCTTGAGACTTGGCTCACGATCAAGAAGAAGAGGGTCGATAAAGGAGGATTCTCTACGATGATCAGACGGAAAACCGTCGAGCAGAGAAAGATGGTTAGTAACCCATTTGCTCAGCTCAAAACCGCTCACCATGAGCAGATCCTGAAGTTGCTGGCGAGAGTGCAGGTCTAAATTGCGAGACGCCAAGGAAAACTGCAAGAAATCTGCCAAGTTATCAATCGGCAAAGCTTTCAGTTCGTGTGTGGCATTGCGAAGATTAATGACGTACTGCTTCAGGCTACCTATTGATGACGAAGATGCACTGGGGAAATCAAGTATCTGATTCAGATTCATATGCGCCAATCGCCGATGGTATTGATACCGAGATTGCAAGGCGTGATAAGCTAGATGATAATTCTGCGCAGTTAAAGACAATCCAGAAACGACGGATACGGCTTCACCAGAGATGGAGGATCGAAGCAGGTGAAACTTTTGGATATCCTGCAGTGAGGAATTTTTGTGGACAAGAGCATCGAACAAGGATATGAATTCAGGCCACAACTCGATTTGTCCATGAAAAGTAGGTAACAAAATTCTTCATTCGAAGGCTCTAACACAACTGAAAGAACTGCGAGAATTTATATTGCCATCTCTTGTTCTTCGCAACTCAGTTGAATATTCAATCTCATAACGAAATCGTCCGCTTCCCGAAAACACGGTTTAGTCAGCGCGCTGGTACATGTCGGCCAAGTATAAATCCTGAGGGGGGCAACAGTAAATTCGAAATTGAAATGAAAACAATCGGAGGAATTCGCGAATTGAGTCTGAATGAATTTTGAAACAATACCTGATACCTATGATGCTTATCGCGGAGATAAACAGATGGCAACCGCGACAAAAACTGTCGTGTGGAATTTGTTCCAATGAACCCGAATATGAAATGAGATTCGCGTTTTCGAGAGGAACAAACGGGCTTTCCGACGGTACTCGAAAAGATGCCTACTTCCAATTCCAAACGAACGAAAATAACGTTCGAAAATCGTCGAAAACGACGAAAACGCGAAAAGTTACCTCCAAACTATTGTATAGGCTTTTGATCCGCGGCGTCTCGAGGATCGAAAGCGGTCGAATTATCATCCCAAAGGACGCGAAGTCTCATTAAAGTAATTACAGCCCAAACACTCCGCCGGTTTACGCAAGAACTCGATTTGATAACGTCCGATTTTTGACACCTCGAGAAATAAATTCGGTCGATCATAGAGTCATAGATATTCCGTGACAAAATGGATGAAATTAGACTGAATTTCAAGGTGCTTACAGACATGCTCCGAATATCGTACCGAACCGTGTCGCGTACCCCGACGCGATCAGCGAGAGCGAATCAAATTCACGAATTCAAATTGCACCTCTACGTGCGATGAATTTGATTCGCTCTCGCTGATCGCGTCGGGGTACGCGACACGGTTCGGTACGATATTCGGAGCATGTCTGTACGCACCTTAAAATTCAGTCTAATTTCATCCATTTTGTCACGGAATATCTATGACTCTACGATCGACCGAATTTATTTCTCGAGGTGTCAAAAATCGGACGTTATCAAATCGAGTTCTTGCGTAAACCGGCGGAGGGGAGCGAGGAGAGCGGGAGCGAATCAAATTCACGAATTCAAATTGCACCTCTACGTGCGATGAATTTGATTCGCTCTCGCTCTCGCTCTCGCGTCGGGGTACGCGACACGGTTCGGTACGATATTCGGAGCATGTCTGTACGCACCTTAAAGGTGTGTAGAGACATGCTCCGAATATCGTACCGAACCGTGTCGCGTACCCCGCGAGAGCGAATCAAACTCATCGCACGTAGAGGTGCAATTTGAATTCGTGAATTTGATTCGCTCTCGCGGGGTACGCGACACGGTTCGGTACGATATTCGGAGCATGTCTGTACACACCTTAAGGTGCGTACAGACATGCTCCGAATATCGTACCGAACCGTGTCGCGTACCCAAGTGTGGACGAAGGGTTGCAACCGCGTATCGCACCTCTACGCGATCACGGTGTAACATAATGGCGTTCCGTCCGTTGTCGGTAAAGGGCTATCGCATCAAAGGAAACACGAAAGCAACGATGTGTGCGGAGTTCAGAACGATGTATTTTCTCAACGCATGTCTGTACCCACCTTCAGGTTTCGGCAACCATGAATAATCGCGGAAATGGTTTGCGACCACCCTCAGATGAACTGACTGTGAAATTGAACTCTTTGAGCAAAGTACCTAGCCAAAGAGGGTATGGACGGAGTCTCGGCGAACCACCACAGGCCGATGCTGAAATAGGGTTAAAGAAGAGGAAGAAGGGGACCCTCGATCGGCACCGTCCTGGTCCGACACAGAAGAAATGCACTCAACTTAAAGTCGTTCCATTTCATTTTTAACAGAAGAAACAATGACGCTATGAACACGGCGATAGGTATCAGAAGAATAATGAGTCGGCGTTAATTTAACAACAATGATTTTATATCGGCTTGTGATTAATTGATAACTGACTTGTCGTCAGACAGATAACAAGACCGCGAGAAACAGCGCAAGTCCACAAGCATATACAGGTGGTCGTTCACGGTTGACGACGTAACATAATTCTATTCTAGCGAATCATCGAAAACAAAATTGGTCACTTTGCACTGACGTGAAGTCCGGGGTTTCGCCTTAGTTTAAAATTTTGTTTGATAGCTGACAAAAAATTATTCAATTGGTTTCAAACACTGGAAAATCTACCTACAAGGTGCATGAGCGAGCGCCCAAAAGCTCCTGACTTCACGGCAGTGCTTTTCTAATTGATTCTTCTCCCAACGGTTTTTTCGGAAATATTTCGTTGTATAAAACATGTCCTGATAATAATGAGCACATCAAAAAAAGAATTATCGAATTTGGTGCAGTCGTTTGAACGTGATGACCACAGAATACATCAGTCAGAAAACGATGGGAAAATTTGAGGAACCGTTTTATTAAGACTCACATAGAAGTTTGTTATGTATCGTAGTATGGATTGTTAAATTCAAGTTAACAAATCTGACGATATTCTAAAGAAATAAAATATCCCCTGAATAAAACATAGATTTGTTCTTGACCAATTCCTCCATTTTGTGAATATCCTACATTTTTTTTCCTTCGTAGATAGCAGATTTGCTGAAGATGAAGAGCTTCAATGCTATCCTCAATGTGGAGCTAATGCTACTTGTGAAACTCGGTATGGAATTTGTAAATGTAACACGGGTTTCATCGGCAACCCGTACGGTGGTTGTCGCAGGAAATGCCAGATTGATCAAGATTGTCAAGAAAACAAATATTGCAGTTTGGGCAACTGCATAGACCCTTGTTTGACAGCTTGTGGTAAGAATGCCGTATGCAGTGTGGATAAACACGTACCTTATTGTAGATGTCCATATGGTTTTAGTGGGAATGCTTTCGAATTTTGTAGGAGGAATGGTACGTTGATTACAGGTAATATTTGGATCCTTGATTATTCTTCACATTCTGAGTGAACTATGTTTCAAGGAAGTTTTCCCACATTTCGCAGGACTTAGTAGGGGAAAGCAGGTAAGATTCGTACAGAAGGAGCATTAGTACAGCAGTCATATTTACACTACCTACTAAACGAGTTGAAGTGTTTGTATTTGTATGTGTACTGCTCATGCGCGTAGACTACAACTAAATAAGGAAAGTTGTCATAGATTTGCCGTGCTACTTTATATCCACACTGAAATACTATATCATTAAAGCCAGATACATAGTTAATCAGCAGTATTGAAATAAATTTTGAAATAGCTTGATTTTATGTGACTCTGTTTAAAAAGTGTACGAATCCTACCTGCTCTCCCCTATAGGTAACCCATTTATAATTAGACAGTTTCGTCGCAACTTTTCACTATTATGTTAGTGACAATGACAATATACCTCATTTGAAGCGAAGCGAATTTTCTCGATTTGGATTCTTGAATATATTCACTGATGGTGCAGCCAGTATTTTCCTTGCTAAGTTTATACAGGGTGTTTATTGGTAAATGTACATACGTCAACCTAAGGTAGAACTACCTTAGATGAGTCCAAAAAACCTATAAATGATAGGTCTAATCAACTTCATAGCCGTGATACAGGGTGATTCATGTATTCGTTAATATTTTCAATTGCTTATAACTTCTGAACCATCCAGTATAAGCAATTGATACTCGAAAAGAGAAACACATTTTCATAGGTCAATCTTTGAACTTATCAAAAAATTTAGGTCCGTATTAGAAAAATATGGGACTTTTCGCAAGCTGAGATACAACAAATTTGTTGAAAATATTCGAAAAGAGCAGAACATTTTCGATGTGAATCAGTAGATTTCAGTGTCCCGAAGGGAATTTGACCCATCAAAATTTTGGTCGAAAGATTTAATTCGATGGTGAAATTACACTTACTAAACAAAAATGTCGTACACTGAGATTGAACTCGAAAAATTATTTGTTGGACTGATGGGAAATTTGTATTCTTTATATTTTAATGAATAATTTCGAGGAAAATATGGATTTCGAATAATTTATTCAAAATGATCAACAGAAAAAAATGAATAAACAAGTGAAACATTCGAAAGAAATTATAAAATTTTGCTCAAAAGTGTCACTGTGTTGAGCAATGCACATTGTGGCTCCTTTCTAATTATATCTGATAGCCTTTTTGATCATTCCTGGATCATTAGGGATCTTATTGCAGGCAACTTCGATACGTTGTAGGAGAATATCCTCACTTTCAATCTCAAATCTGAAGATTTCAAATATCCCCAAACGAAATCTGGTGACCTAGGGGGGCATGCATGCGGTGCACCTCTGCCTATCCACATACTAAAAACAGTTCTGGTCCTTTAAGTTCCTCACGATAACCCTAAAATAAGGTGGAGCCCCATCATGCTGGAAATACATTACTGCAATGTTCGTATAGTCGAGTAGCACAGGCAGATGTTTTGGAAGGAAATCCAAAAAAATATCACCCGTCGTCTTATTATTAACTCTACGCCATTCGTTAATAAAAATAATGCCTGAAATAATTCAAATCGCAATTACGCAAAAACTATTAATCCGACAATGTCCGGCTTGTGCACACACAAAGTTCCGGTATTTCCGGCTTTTCTACAGTAATACGATTGAGTTGCACTTGCACTAATTTTGTTCGTCTTTTCATTATCTACAATTATTTTACGGAAATTGTCAGTATCGCTCCATTGGTTCAGATTTTACGAGCAAAAAACTGAAAAAACACGGTTTTTTGGTGTTTTTTCGAAACAACAAGAAACGTAATCACTAAACATCCAAGGACCATCCACTCGCGGTTTTCTTCTACGATTTTTGTCTTTATCTGCTCTATTGCCTGGTCTAGGAGTATAACTTAGAGAATTTGCATCGATGGGCTTGATGAAATTCACATGCAGTCTTGTTTATTCACTTTTTCACTGTTGGATTAATTATTCAAAATCCATATGTTTCCGAGGAATTTTTGAAATTATTCATCAAAATATGAAAAAAAAATTACGAGAAGCACTGCCATGAAGTCAGGAGCTTTTGAGCGCTCGTACATCCACCTTGTAGGTAGATTCGCATTTTTCAGTTCTAGAAATCAATTGAAGGAATTTTCGACAGCTGTCAAATAAATTCTCAAACTTAGGCGAAACTCCAGACTTCATGTCAGTGCTTCAGCTGACCAATTCTTTTTCGATAATTCGCTAGAATTTTCTACGGTATCTATGGTCTTGGTGATGCGATCTGGACAAAATTTTACACGTAGTTTGAATACATTATTCTTCAGCTAGGTGTAAAATTTCATTCCAATCCATTCAGCAGTTTCGAAATTATCAGGAACAAAATATTTTGAACGGTCATATTTACGGAACCCCTAGTCTAATTTTGCTGATTGATGAACGTGACCTCGACATTCGAGATACAATCCTACCCTGAAAATTTCAAGTTCTTAGGTCTTTCCTCTCGGAAGTTATAATTTTCTATGGTTTCTATGGTTCTGGTCATGCGATCTGGAGGAATGTACCTTGAATATATCATTCACCATTAGTATACAAAATTTCGTCACGATCGAATCTGTAGTTTTGCAATTATCAAGAAAACTAAACTTCAAACGACCATATTTACGGAACCCCTAGTATAATTTTGCTCATAGATAAACGTGATCACGACATTCGAGATCCACACCTATCCTGAAAATTTCAAGTCCCTAGGCGTTTCCGTTCAAAAGTTACAATTTTCTATGGTTTCTACGGTTCTGGTCATGCGATCTGGACAAAATTTCAGGTGTAGCTTGAACACCTCATTCTTCATTTGAGTGCAGAATTTCATCTCGATCAAATCTGCAGTTTCCAAGTCATCAGGAGAACCAAACTTTGAACGGTCATATTTACGGAACCCCTGGTGGAATTAGGCCCATTAACGAACTTAACCGAGGCATTCCGGAACCTAACCCACACTGAAAATTTCAAGTCTCTAGGTTGTTTCGTTCGAGAGTTATCGTGCTTACGGACGGCCGGACGGACAGTCTCGAATTTTTCGACGGATTCATCATGAGTGTGTCGAACATAGTCGATTGAGACCATTTTCGGCTCAAAATCCGAAAAATACAGACATCGTGAGGAAATGATATAGCCCTCGTGTAAGTAGTACGAGCGCTCAAAAATACAAACTTTCCATCAGTCCAACCAACAATTTTCGGAATTCAATCTCAATGTACGATATTCTTGTGAAGTAAGTTCAATTTAACTATCAAAGCAAATCTTTCGACAAAAATTTTGACCATAAAATCTGTGTGTTGAATCTCAGCTTGCGAAAAGTCCCATATTTTTCTAGTACAGACCTGGATTTTTTGATCAGTTCGAAGATGAATCTTTTCACCCATGGAAAGGTTTTTCATATCTCAAATATCTATTGATTATACTGGATGGCTCAAAAGTTATAAGCAGTTGAAAATATTGACGAATACATAAATCACCCTGTATCTCGGCTATGAAGTTGATTAGACCTATCATATATGGGTTTTGGACTCATCTCCGATAGCTCTACTTCAGGTTAACGTATGTTCATTTACCAATGAAAAACCCTGTATGCGTGGCCTCGTAGATGATTAGCATCAGCAAAACAATGGATTGCCCTGTATGAAACAATGAGATCACCTCGCTCACGTCGTTGATCAAATCTGGAGATGTTCAAGAGTTGAAGTCATGTATTGAATTTTTTTTTGGCAGGGGGAATCCTCGAGGACGAACAACCTCCGATAGAGAGAACAGTGTGAAACTTCGTGAGAAGCACGACCTGCTCGAAATGAAACTAACCTGCTGGTTTAGATTCCGGGCATCTAATGCCTACTAACCGTTTGACTCTTTTTGAGCGCTCATTTTACGAGTGATTAATTCCATTCGCTATGGATCTCAGAAAGAATCTTTTCTACCCTCTAAAGCGTAAAAAATAGTAATTTACGTAACAAGTCCGGAAAATACTGATTTTTTGGACGAGTAGACAAAATTCTAGGACGATCGTTAGCGATTCCTGGAAGTCTGCGAGTCCAAAAAAACTGTTTTTGGACGTGTTGCGTACACTATTTTTTCGGCAACCGTGTAGAATAACAAATCAATGAGACACATTTCTTTATTGCGATAAATGCGACCGAAAACACTCCATACTTTCAAAAATCGAAATGACAACTTATTTCGTGTTGGTGTTTCGTTGCTATGGTAATGATCAAAATCAGACCCACCAAATTTTTCATATAGCCAATGATAAAAACGTAATAGGTGTCAGACGTAATTTCGTTGCTACGGGAAACGTACTTTCCGGCCTAGTCCGGAAAGTACGTACTTTCCGGACTAGGCCGGGAAATATTACTTTCTCAAAGGAAAAGCGTCTGGGAAGTGAGTACTTCCCGGACGGTTGCCGAAAAAAGTTTTTGTTTTGGAGCCCTCGTTTTACTTACACGGGGGCTATATCATTTCGTCAAGATGTCTGTACTTTTCGAATTTTGAGCCGAAAATGGTCTCAATCAACAATGTTCGTCACAGAGCTGTGCCGAAGCATTGCGCTTGGTACTTGTGAAAGCACTTGATGCCCTTTTGTGCTCCCAAACATTGTGCTCCCGAGCTTTTCAAAGCAGTGCTTGGGGCTTAGTAATTGAAGCACGTCAGCAAAAGACTTAGTGCTCAGTAATCCCAAAAGTGCTCCCGAGCGGTTTACTGAGCACCAAGCCCAATCTTGTCGTAACACTAATATATGCGATTCGCGCCGACGGAGACGCCTTGATACTCTAAGATCTAGTATTGATATTGAGTCCAGTGAAAACGAATCAATATATTCATGAATACATAATAATTCACCCAACGAGATCCGGAGTCCTCTAAAATTTTTTTCCAACTCTCATAGTTCTCGACATGCTCAAAGTGACCATCGAATTCGGGACACCCTATACATCTTGTCTGCCCTGTCAACAACCACACATATAATATAACAGTTCAGCTAAATAGGTACAATTTTTCTTCCGAATGAAATAACTCCACCTTCAACAGTTCTTAAAAAAGTGCTACTTTCCCAAAGTGCATGGTAATCGCGAGCCTTTTGTGAAAATTGGTGCTTAGTGCTTGCGACGGGAGAGCTCTTTTCCTCAAGTACTTGGAGCTCTAAGCACTAATATTCAGTGCTTGGCACACCTCTGGTTTCACACACTGATGAAGAAATTGTCCAAAACTTCGAGTCTGTCTGTCCGGCCATCCGTATACACGATAACTCTCGGATGGAACGACCTAAAACTTGAAATTTCCTGGGTAGATTCTAATCTCGTGTTGAGTTCGTTATTGGGCAAAATTAAACCAGTGGTTCCGTGAATAATGGCCGTTCGAAATTTGGTTCTCCTGATTACTTCGAAACTACTGATTCGATCGGGATGGAGAATTACGTGTTCAAGCTATATGCAAAATTTTGCCAAATTGCATGACCAGAACCATATAAACCATTGAAAATTATAACTTTCGAACGGAAAGGCCTAGGGAATTGAAATTTTTATGTAGGTTTGGATCTCGAATTTCGCGGTCACGTCTATCAATGAGCAAATTCCGTAAATATGGTCGTATAAAATATTTTTTTCCTTATAATAATGACAAATAGTAATAACCTTCATTGATCCCAAATGACATAATTATATGTATAAGATTAGTCAGAACAAAAGAAAACAAACATATCTCAGCTTACAAAAGTATTTGCACCAGCAAGAAATTCTCTTGTACTATAATAGCTGTTCTTGAGCAGTTCACATTTTATTAATTTCTTGAATTTAATTTCACTTCGCTTTTTCATACAAAGTGGTTCATGGTTTTATGAAATTATAGCCTGATAAATGGGAGAGTATCAAATTTTGTAGTTTCATGTGAAGTAATTTACAGAGTGGCAACATTCCTTGTAGAGTATTGATGAAAATCAGACAACTTAACCATCAATTTCTCATGTTCCTTCACATAAACCAAACATCTTTATATATACAAAGAAGAAAGAGTAAAAATGTTATATCTACTGAAGAAAGGTTTGCATGAATCACGTGAATCTCCATGTTGACTATGATCCGGAGGTTACTTTCAATAGGACTTTGGTCTTGCCCTTTGGTGTTAAGTTTCTCTAACATCAAGACATAGGGCCTGGAATGATCTGCTAAAAGAATGAAATGGTATACAGCATCCTGCCCCCATTGTAACGTTGAACGTAGAAAGAAGTGTTGCGTGCAGGAGGAATAATGTATTTACAAATATCTCATTTATAGGATCTGCGTAGTTTGGGAAAATTTCCACCAGAAACACTTTATTCCCGCCAGGTGGAATAATCTGCACCTGAAATTTTTTTATGTTTCCAGCAATAAACACAGAACCGAAAATCATCGAAATTGATCTTTGCGATTCATTCCCTTGCGGTAAAAACGCAAAATGTGAATATAAAGATACAGAAACATGTCTATGTCTGCCAGGCCATTCTGGTAATGCGTACAAAAAATGTTTCAAGAAATGTAGAAGCAACAACGATTGTTCCAAAAGCGACAAATGCTCAGACGGTCTCTGTAAGGACATTTGTGAGAATGGTTGTGGAATAAACGCCATTTGCAGAGCGGATAATCATAAGCCAAAATGTGAATGCCCAGAAAGATTCAGAGGAGATCCACTAAATATATGTTTTCCGAAAAAAAGTGAGTACCTGATAACACGTCCATAACACATTTAAAATTTCTATGAAATTTGTGTTCATTCATGGTCATTCCTAATTGCTACCTCTTACCTTCAGCTTCCTATATCAGACGAGAGTACTGAGACGTCTGGACCTTCTCTAAAAAGCACTCAATGAAGAAGTTAGCTATGTATTCAGACTTTTCACAAAATAACATGAATTGCATATCTCGAGTTGGGTGACGGGCTGGGCAGGCTGGAGCCAGGCAGCCTGCAATCATAAATCAATGGGATCTGTGATCCTTGTTATTCATATACAAGCTCCAGAATTTTTACCCATCGTCTCTTATCTCATTTTTCGATTTATGCTTATTACATCACAAAAGGAATGTCTTCTTGTAATTTTTCCTTATAGGGTTGTTGCGATAAAGTTCCAAGATCAAGTCTTTTGATGCCCTTCGTGTGGGTCGTCAGTAATATTCATATCATTGTTATGGAAACAAATTCAGAGTTCAGTTTATAAACAGTCGCGTACCATTGAATGGATAATTGGAAAAAACAACGTTCTACAGGTTAACGTCTCTAGAGGTTAACGTCTCTAGAGGTTAATACATGCAACAACTGGAAATGATTCAAATGATCTATGAATGACACAACAGTTAATCTCCAAAGTTTTTTGTTTTGTTTTTTTGTTTATTGTTTATATACCGACAATTGGTGATGTTGTTCTGAGTTTCCTACGTACGTAGCTTTTATGTGTGCGCTCTCATATTTAATCCATTTTAATGAGCCTTGACCATTTTTCTGTGCATGTCCAAACGTTCGGCGACTCTGTCACTTACTCAGTGTTGCTTTGATCCCAAGACGTTTCAATTGAACGCAGAGCCCACAACATATTGAGAGTTCTTTGAATTAAGCCTTGTTTGCCTGGTCGATTTGCACTAATACGAAATGTACTAGATGTCTTTTTTTCCCTTTTTTTCTAGGAACTTTTGTCATTGGACATCCTCAGAGGTTTACTGTATAATTTAAAATTAAGTAATTCATTTTTATCATTCACCCTTGACCTTTGTTATCAGGGGAGCTATCTTTTCGGTTTATGTTTCTTGAGATCCGTTTGCCAAGTCAATTTCTGCTTTCTTATTTTTGTATACAGTCTCGTGAATTCATGATTTCACTGTTTTCTATCTGTATTTATAAGTTTGCAGGTTTTTGATCATGTACGCTCTTGAGCCATATGTGTTGCAGACTGTCTACCAATTCGTTATTTTCATACTATAATGACGCCAACTGTATCATTGCTCACTCCGTCCGACTCTAGGATGGAGTTAATATTTCTTTTCTATATACAAATTCAAATTTATCAATGACAACTGTTCTGATGACAAAACCAGCATTCATTGTTTGATCAGAACGAACGTTCTTTCGTTTTGCGAACATGTTGTTTCAGCTGGTCTAATGTGATCCGACTTTATCTCGATCATTATAATTCCAGGAAATATTTCCTTCCAAAAACTTTAGAACTTTGTTTGCAGAAGGTGTTTTGGTCAACCCTAGCAGAAATCCTTGTTTCAAATGCATTTGCAGAGCAATGACTGGGGACGATAACATATTCGCCTGTGCTGAGAAATCGATTAACTTCATTTATTGGGCTTTTGCTGGCGAGGACCTTGTTGGAGGCGAGGAATTCAGGACAAAGAACTCCACAGTTGACTTCCTAACTTGCATGAATAATAGGATTTGTATTTTGAACACCATGAACGATTACACCTCTAGAGCGTTGCACAGATTGGGCGTAAGTATTTATGTAGGTATATCAAAAATTCATATCATATTGAACACTCGAATGACGTGGGTTGTTCTTGCCAAGATGAAGCACCTTTCACTTTTGTACGTTAAAAGGTAGTAACCATTCACACGACCATCTATACACGGTCTCGAGATTGCTGCGCAACTGATCCACGTTCGAAGAATCCGAATAGAATTTGATATCATCGTCGTAGCACGAACATGCTCCCCCTAGAGATGACGGACGGTCAGAAACATACAGAAAAAACAGCAGCAGCCCAAGCACAGACCCCTGGGGAACACCACTGGTTACACAAAACAGAGAATTGCCGACTTTTACAGAAATCTGACGCGAGCTCAGGAATGACTCAATACATTTGAATAGAGAACTTCGAATACCAAAGTGCTCATGCTTGTTTAGCAGACGTTCCTCGGAATATGGTCGAAAGCACTGGCAAAATACAAATAAATTATATCGACAGGTATTGTGGCGTCGATCCGCTTAGTCCATTCGTTCACACATTGTAGCAAACAGGTGATGACAGATTTGCCCTTCAGAAAGCCATGTTGCTTATCTGGTAGAGTTCTGTTGTCTCAGAAGAAATGAAACATCCAGGCAATATCGACATTATCAGTGGGGTCCAGCAGGAGCCCTCAATCTATATTGGGAAGACGAGATCCAATTGAATCGTAGTTAACTTTAGTTATTGAGCTAATCAATTGCAAATCAAGCAACAAAGGGTTATGGACAGGAGAAAATCTGGTGGGCTGGTCAATCACCTGAGTCAGTCCCGCATCATCCAGAACTGCCAAGAATTGGGATGCTACGGAAGCATCCCATGGAGATGCTGTAACAGGCTATCGTATCTCCCGAAGGTTAAAGTCACCTGTGATCAAGACATTCTGGCTACGTTGAGAAATAGTTACTAGTGAATCGAAAAAATACGATCGCTAGGCGAAGTCGATAGACGCAACCTATCACAGCTGAAAATCCCGCAGAAGATATCTTCAGAAACATGTTGTCAATGCCTGGGATATTATGCCTCATTTCACCTATCCTGAACGAACTGGAGATAGACTCCTTCACCCATATACATACTCCGTTGTTTGAAGTTCCATCGCGTCGATGAGGAAATATTACCAGGAATAGTTACCAAGTTAACAGGAATGTCTGCATGCAACCAGGTCTCAATGACGCACACCCAGTCTGGATTTAGGTCTACAACAGTGGCACAAAACTGTTGAAATTTATTCTTAATTGAGTGTTGATTAGTATATAGCAGCGACCACTGTCCGAAATCTTTCATCCTTTTTTTGGAATGGCACAGATTCACTATCGATCACAGTTGGCATACCCTTTATATATTTTATAGTCAGGCTCCGCTCACCATTGGTCTGTCTCCGCCTCAACTCCTCACGTGCATCCTGCATCAATTTCGACTGCAACGGCGTTATATCATCCGTAATGCCAACCTCCCGGAACCTATCCGAATCGCATAGAAGTTTATAATTTCTAAGAATACCTCGAACAGTTGCAGGGTTTGATGAACATGCAAAAATGGATCTAGGGCTCTGTCGTTATATGTCGACCAGGATTTTGAAATCAAAGAAAACTGAAGTCTCTGCTGAAATATATTGAGGGTTGACAAAATTCGAAAACATCTGCATGGTGAATAGACTGACTCTAGGAACAGCAAAGATTTACCTTGGTGCAGAAAAACAGCACACTACAAATGAAAGGAATGCAAAGCGACAGCAGAAGTTTAAACTGTTCAGGAAGTTTGGGGAAAAGACTGAAATGACTTTGTAAATATGTGCTTCTAACAGTTCTAACCAATTTTCGTAGAAGCTCTGCTCTTTCAATTTTACGTTTACGCTGACGTCGTTTAATCTTTGATAATAATGTATACTCCGTTTAAGAATTATTGACATCTCGGTTGGCTGTGAAAAATCGAATTCAAGTTTGTAATAGACTATTCTAGTGGTATTAATGATATGAATGGTGAATTATTTCATAAATGGGTTATTGAAATATTGAAATCTTCCCTGCAAAAGGATGCTCATAAATAGGAATATGTCAGCTTATTCAATAAACACATCCAAATCACTACACTACGTGGAAACAAAGTTTTCAATGATATTCTTATCTTTGCTCTTGTATCATTCATAGATATTTTAAGTTTATTTATTATACTTATTCTGTATACCCTGTTCACATTCCCTCTGCTAATACACATGCTATATTGTTCCCAATTGTGAAGTATACTGAATAATTGTAAAATTGCTCATCAATTATAATATTTTCAATAATTCATGGACAGTTTCAATGAATGAAAATAAAAATTGACTTTCTTAAAGTATTCAACACCGAACAATAAATAATTCACAAATTGGTTCATATATTGATAGTTCGGTACAAATTTCATGTCAAAATTCTTCATGTACTACATAGATTCTTAATTTTTGTTTCTCTTTTATTTCTTAATACATTATAACATTTTTGAGCGCTCGTACTACTTACACGAGGGCTATATCATTTCGTCACGATGTCTGTATTTTTCGAATTTCGAGCCGAAAATGGTCCCGATCGACTATGTTCGACTCACTGTAGACGACTCCGTCGGAAAATTAGAGTCTGTCCGTCCGGCCGTCCGTCCGTAAGCACGATAACTCTCGAACGGAACAATCTAGAGACTTGAAATTTTTAGTGTGGGTTCAGTTCCCGAATGCCTCGGTTGAGATCGTTAATGGGCTAAATTCCACCAGGGGTTCCGTAAATATGGCCGTTCAAAGTTTTGTTCCCTGATTACTTGAAAACTACAGATTTGATCGAGATGAAATTTTGCACTCAAATGGAGAATGGGGTGTTTGTGTTCAAGCTACATGTGAAATTTTCTCCAGATCAAATGACCAGAACCATAGAAACCATAGAAAATCATAACTTTCGAACGGAAAGGCCTAGGGACTTGAAATTTTCAGAATAGGTGTGGATCTGAAAGAATCTTCAATTGATTTCCAAAACTGGAAAATGCGAATCCACCTACAAGGTGCATGTACGAGCGCTCAAAAGCTCCTGCCTTCACGGCAGTGCTTTCCGTAATTTTTTCCAATCCATTCTTTTGGCCCTGTGCTTGCGAAGTATCCAAAAATTCTTTTCTGTTGCACCACTAGCTACCTGCTAGAATTCCATTAATTATCCTTCTTGAATCCTGATATAAAATGGTACTCTTATAGTTATATGGTTAGAATTTTGCAAGATTTCCAATACAAATAAATATTGCATGGTCCTGAGTGAAAATAAATATTTATTTGAATGATCTTCAATTTTCCATGGTTGACTTTTATATGAACGATAAGTTCAGATAATTTCATATGAAAGCATTCCACGATATTTTTGCGCTTTCAAACCTGAATTCCCATCCTGCAATCCGGCTTAATTTTCCGATAATTCGTATACTCAACACTTTTCTAGGTTATATTTATGTTTTATTTCTATGATAAAATTTAGTTACTTTTTGTAACCAGAAATAAAGCCTCGACTGGACGTTCATGGCCTGCTTCGATGTCAATAATTCTTAAATAGACTATAATTTATAATATTAATCAGTCCATGCTTCTGATGAGTAAATGCTGCTTTATGGTTGAATTTGAATATACGTCAAATCAGATTGTTACGTCGTGAACGTGAACGACCACCTTCATAGTGGTCTTGCGATCTTGCTCGCTGTATTGTCATGTGTCTGAAGACAATTCAGTTATCAATTAATCACAAGCCTAGAGAAAATCATTATCGTGGAAAACCGGGAAATCTTGTGAATTAACGCCGAATAATTATCTATTCTTCTGATACCTATCGCCGTGTTCATAGCGCATTGTGTCTTCTGTTAATGTGAAATTGAACAAATTTGAGTAAAGTGCCTTTAGCGTCTACAACAAGCAGGTGAAAACTCGGGAACTTTGCAAGAAAAAACGTTTTCCTCTACTTCCTATCCTTCAACCCAATTTCAGAATCAGTCCGTGGTGATTCGTCGAGTCTACGTCAACACACTGTTTTCATTGGCGTTTCGCAATTTGGACCTGCACTTTCGCCAGCAGTTCGAAACCCAATTGGCCTCTGGTGACGTTCCGACTTTCTCTCAGCTGCTCGAGTCCAACACTCAACAGCTGCGAGTGTTGCAGAGTACTTCTGTCGCCTCGTCTTGTGTGTCTGTGCCGAGGAAGCCAGTCAGACCTCAATGGCCAGTAGGCTCCGTCTCTGTTCCTTTGTCGTCTGTGCCTTCAACTTCTGATTTGTCCTCTCGCCGTCCTTCTCACGCTGGTACACATACTCTATTCGCCATTGCCTTGAGTTAAAGGCGTCAGCGGCGTGCCTTCATAGAGGAGAGACGATTATGCAGGAATTACATATCCCTTCATGTCACTGCCAAGTTCAGCGAGCCTCCAACTCGTGGGCACACCTCTCAGCGTACGTCAGTGAGGGGTAGATCGGCGTGGCTCCGGGTGGTCTCGCGCAAGATACCTAGGGCAGCAGGTACCTTCTCGAGCATCGCCAACTCCGCCCCCCTTCAGTCCTGCCCCTCCCCTGGAAGTGGCCCTGACTGACTGCAAGTGAGGTCATCTTACAGTCGTCTAAATCCGCCGACTAAACATCTATATTCGTCCTCTCGTCTGCTCTCCTCTCGTCATCTGGTTTCATCTCCGCGGTCTTCATTGCGTCAGACTAGTAAGCCTGACTACCTCATGCCCACCGCTTGGATCTGTCTGGATAACCGGCAGAATGTCGTGCTCTTCTAGACTCAGGTTTCCAACATACGCTCATCACCCGAGAGTGGGCCTCCAAGCTTCATCTGCGCATTCACCCTGAGACTATTCAACTCCGCACCTTAAGCAACGTGGATCAGTTTCGCATCCAAGGGTACGTATACGTCACCCCCTGTCATCAAGGAGATCCTCCCAATCTTCTCATCAAGGCCTACGTGATTGACAACCTTGTCGATCCCCTTTCTGACCAAGCTTTTAATGGCCTCTGGCCTGAGTGTCACCAACTCATTCTTGCTGATCCCCTCTTCTTTCTTCCACGTCCCATAGGGATGTTGATTGGCTCGGATGTGCTCCCTCATCTTATTCGTCCTCATACGGTGCGCCCCTCGGCTATGCTTCCAGGTGCGTACTCTATGGACCGTATGCTCGCCATCGCAAGACGACCAAACACGTGTCCTTGTCACCTGACACTGTCAATGGAAGCGCTTGCCGTCCTCAGAGGGCTCAGGGCCCCACGTCCAAGAATTTCTCCATCATCTTCCGCAGGGTCATCATCCTCTGTGTCGTTTCCATATCTCGACGCTCCCCTATCAGTGACCATCTGCCATTCTTCTTCTGACCAGACCAAATCTTCTGCTACATCTCCCGAAGTCTTATCATCTGATAGGATACGTCCTCCTGCCGTCACTGACCTTCCCACTATCCCTCTCAGCTCCTTGCCACCCTCAGACCAGCAACTGGTCAGCATCGTTCGTCGCTTTTGGGAACTCGATAAGGTGCCTGACGAGCTTCCTTTGACCCCTGCCGAGAAAGAGTATGAGGTTCTGTATCGCGCCTGGTAGATACACTGTCGGCTTGCCCTTGTCATCCTATCGTCTGAGCACCTCCGTCAATGTGGCGACTAGGCAGTTTATTCGGCTAGAACATCGACTAACTAATAACCCTGATCGTGAGTTCATGCGAGATTATCTCGAGATGGCCACATGGAATTGTTTACTGAGTTATCTGATTGTCCGCCATGTGAGCCATATTATATTCCTTCGTCCGGTCCATCGTCCAGATGATCCTCCTACCAAGGTTCGGGTAGTCTTCAACGCATCATATGCATCTTCAAGTGGCAAATCTCTCAATGATCTTCTGGTTGTCGGTCCAATGTTACAGGCCGATATTACAACCCTTCTGCTTCGTTTTCGTCTACATCGATTTGTCTTCACTGTCGATATCAGGCACATGTATCGACAAATCCTGGTACGCCCTGAGCATAGGGATTAGACTTACGCTCCAGTCACGCGTTTCAGTAGCGCGCGAAAATCGCGAGTGATTTTTGCGCGCGACTGGAGCGTGTACATTTTTTTTTGCAACGGTATTTCGCGCATTCCTGTCGTGTGCTTTGGAGCGCCCAAATTGAAATTACTCAATGAACGCGAGAGGTTGGCAACATACCTACTGACGAATTCTAAATACCTACCAAACTTTCAAAATCCCGCGCGAAAACACAAAAGCCCTTTATAGAAATTTCAGAGGCTAATCGCTGGCGAAAGGATGTGCAAATATTTTTTCGCTCCAGTCGCGAGCGAAAAATTGCCTTTACACCACGCCGTCGCGCGCGAATTTGGTCGAGGCGTTCCAGTCGCGCGCGACTGGAGCGTAAGTGATAAGGTGCGTACAGACATACTCCGAATATCATACCGAACCGTGTCGCGTACACCGTCGCGATCAACAAAAGTTCGCGAGAGCGAATCAAATTCATCGCATCTCTACGTGATCGCGTAGATGTGCGATACGCGGTTGCAATCATTCGGCCACACTTGGGTACGCGACACGGTTCGGTACGATATTCGGAGCATGTCTGTACGCACCTTAAGGTCCCTATTATCAGCGCATGGTCTGGCTGTTCACCAAACAGGAATCCCTCCAGTATTATCGCCTGGAAACCGTCACCTATGGAGTTTCTTCTGCTTCTTATTTAGCACTCAGAACCCTTTCGCAACTGGCTTCGGTTAATGACGGACCCAAGTTTCCTGCTGCAAGGCTTACTGCATGAGATTTATGTCGATGACATCTTGACAGGCTGTTCGTTCGAGTCAGGAGCTCTTGAACTGCGACAGCAAGTTCAGGATCTGCTCATGGCGGGCGGTTTTGAGCTGCGCAAATGGTCTACTAACCTTCTTCCTCTGCTCGATGGTGTTCCGTCTGATCATCGTACAGGTTCCTTCTCTATTGACCCTCTCCTTCTTGATCGTGATGGGATTCTGGGATGGAATCCGGCATCAAAACATTTCTTCTATTCTGTTCGCCTGACTTCAACGGTTGTCACCAAACGGACTATGCTGAGTCAAATGACAAGAATCTTCGACCTCTTGGGGTGGCTAGCTCCAGTCACCTTCTCGACCAAAATCTTCTTCCGCCAGCTCTGTCAACTTCATCTTAACTGGGATCAGAGTTTACCGCACGAACTTGGGGTACCTTGGGTGGAATTCCAATCCCAACTTCCTACCCTAGCTGATGTTAACAACAACAACAACAACAAATCTCTTTATTTCAAATCACTTTACCTACAACAAATACTTAGGCTCTATGAAATGAAACAGTGTCACAATATATAAATTAAAAAAAAAATTTTTTCAGGATACAAAATCTGAAATATAATAAGGTTCTAATTCTAATAAATATTTAAATAAATATTTCTTGAACGATTTTGTTTCCTTAATGGCCTTCAATGATGTGGGCCAATTTTCAAGCATCTGTTTTCTAGTTGTTATTGTGTAGTGGTTAGATTACACTTGAAGTAATCAAAATCGAGGGATCTTGTTGCGTAACTGTGTTCGAATTTGAATTTTACGAAGAGACGTGGATTTTTGTGGAGAAATAGGAGACATTCTTGAATGTAAATAGCATATATTGTCAGCAGTCCAATTTTCTCGAATATTCCTCTGCAGGATTCTTTATATTTCAATTTTTCCAAGGTATGAATTGCCTCTTTTTGAAGTATGAAAAGTGTTGTCATGTTTCCAGAACCATAAAAAATTATTCCAAATCTGATCTTTGACTCAACCGTAGCATGATATACTGATTTCAGAATTGCTTTGTTGAGGTATTTCGCCAATACTGTCAGTGCATAAATGGAGGATCCAAGTTTTCCACTGAGAGCCTCTATATGTGATGCCCAGCTTAATCTACAATCTACAATGAGGCCCAGAAATTTGGCTTCATCAGATATTTCAAATTCCCTTCCATTTAACTCTATTTCCCTAAAGTAATTGTGTCTTGAGCTGTTGAGATTGAATACAACCATATTAGTTTTAGTGGTGTTTATCAATAAGTTGTTCTCTTCAAACCATTCTTCTGAATATTTCATTATGTCTGATGCTAGAATTTTGAGTTCTGTCCATGCTTTGTTCACCGCTAGAAGGTTAGTATCATCTGCATAATGCACACTCATGATCTGATCCCAATCAACCTCAATACCATAATCATTGATATATATGATGAAAAGAAGTGGTCCTAATATGCTTCCCTGAACTATCCCCAAGATGAGTTTCGCCAAATCAGATTTTATTTCTATTCCGTCCATGATAATCTTTACTAGTTGTGTCCGATGCTGTAAATAAGATCTAATCCATTGCAATGATGTTCCCCTTATTCCATACTGATAGAGCTTCCTGAGAAGTATCTCCGGATCTAAGCAATCATAGGCCTTGGAGAGATCTAAAAAAATACCAAGTGCCAAAACTCCATCTTCAAATGCCTTAGTTACTCTATTGATGAACTCATAAATCGCAGTATGGATGTACCTGCCCTGTAGCCTATGTAGCCCCATGTTGGTTGTTTTTAAAGAAAGCAGACTGCAGAAGAAAATCCATTAACTGATTGCCGAATGCCAGTTCAAATATCTTGGAAAAAAAGTGAGCATGCTCACCGGTCTATAGTTTCCAAACGATTTATCATCTCCTCCCTTGTATACTGGAATCACCACGGCTGTCTTCAAGCTTTCTGGAAAAGTTCCTGTTCTTATAGAATTATTGATGATGAATTCTAATGGCTCTACGATTATGGACGATGTTCGTTTAATGATGTTGTTTGAAAAACCATCAATCCCACTTATTTCTTTATTTCTCAGTCTTTCAATTATCTGTTTCAACTGTTCTGTGGAAATTCTCTCTGGTTGGAAACACTTTTCTTGATCTCTTTCTTCAGTATGTTTGGTTCTAGTTCTCTTTAAATTTTCTTGTCGAGTTGATACATGAACAAAAAATTCATTGAGGTCATTAGCTATTTTTTGAGCGCTCGTACTACTTACACGAGGGCTATATCATTTCGTCACGATGTCTGTATTTTTCGAATTTTGAGCCGAAAATGGTCTCAAACGACTATGTTCGACTCACTGATGACGAATCCGTCGAAAAATTCGAGTCTGTCCGTCCGGCCGTCCGTCCGTATACACGATAACTCTCGAACAGAATGTCCTAGAAACTTGAAATTTTCAGGGCAGGTTCGAATCTCGAATGCCGCGGTTAAGTTCGTTATTGGGCAAAATTCGCCAAGGGGTTCCGTAAATATGGCCGCTCGAAATTTTGTTTTCCTGATTACTTCGAAACTACAGATTCGATCGAGATGAAATTTTGGACTCTGATGGAAAATGAGGTGTTCAAGCCACATGCAAAATTTTGTCCAGCTCGCTTCACCAGAACCATAGAAACCATAGAAAATTGTAACTTTGAACGGAAACGCCTAGGGACTTGAAATTTGCAGGATAGGTGTGCATCTCGATTGTCGTGATCACTTTCATCTATGAGCAGAATTATACTAGGGGTTCCGTAAATATGGTCGTTTGAAATTTAGTTTTCTGGATAATTTCAAAACTACAGATTCGATCGTGACGAAATTTTGTATACTAATGGAGAATGATATATTCAAGCTACAGTTCTCTAGATCGCATGACCAGAACCATAGAAACCATAGAAAATCATAACTTTCGAACGGAAAGGCCTAGGGACTTGAAATTTTCAGGATACGTGTAGATCTGAAATATGGCGTTCACGTTTGTCAATGAGCAGAATTATACTTGGGGTTCCGTAAATACAGTCGTTTGGAATTTTGTTTTCTCGATAATTTCGAAACTATGGATTCGATCGAGATAAAATTTTGTATTTTAAACGAGAATGATATATTAAAGCAACATTTTGTCCAGATCGCATGACCAGAACTATAGAAAATTATAACTTCCGAAGGGAAAGGCCTAGGAACTTGAAATTTTCAGGGTGGGTTTGGATCGCGAATTTCACGGTCACGTTCATCAATGAGCAAAATTAAACTAGGGGTTTCGTAAATATGGCCGTTCCAAATATTCTTTTCCTGATAATTTTTGAACTACTGATTTGATTGGAATGAAATTCTGCACCTAGCTGAGGAATGATTTATTCCAACTACTTGCGAGATTTTGTCCAGATCGCATCACCAGGACCATAGATACCGTAAAAAATTCTAGCGAATTATCGAAAAAAAATTGGTCAGCTGAAGCACTGACAAAGTCTGGAGTTTCGTCTAAGTTTAAGAATTTTTTGACAGCTTTCGAAAATTCCTTCAATTGATTTCTGAAACTGGAAAACACTAACATTACCCATAGAAATCTTGCTTTGATGATTTTATAATTATAAAAATTTGCTCTGAATTTGAGTATTTTTTGTCTTATGCTATTAAAATGGCTGGAATTCACCAGGATACATCGCGCCTAACAAGAGAACGCCAGGCAGTTTGTCGGTGTTACTTCGAGTTTTTCATAGATTTGGGATATATTTCCGCTAGTGTTTCAGGTAAACTGTTATTCACCGACTCAAAGTGTATTCTGATTGATCAATGTCTCTTAAATTTTCAGATTTCACCAAGCCCTGTCCGAAGAATATTAGCATGTTATTATTGTCATTAAAGCCTGGAATTAGCAGTGGAAGAAAACCTGTGCGATACGATTATTCCTTCAAAGAGACATTGAATGACTTTGTTTTTGCCAGAATTAAAAACAATGAATATATCAGTTTAGATATCCTTTTCGAACTGGCCAAAGAGCACCTAGATTTCAATTGATCGAAGTCAACATTACATTAAAAAAAATTTGATACAAATACAAAAAAATTGATCGAAGGAAAATTCTTACTGATTAACAGAAAAATATAATAAAAATAGTACGATATTGTGATAAATACCGAGAATACATGGAACAAAACATAAAATTCATTCATCTAGATAAAATTTGGATATTCAAAAACGGTATTCAAATTCGTCAGTGGACACTGAAAAATAATCCAAAAGCAATGCCGAGTATATTCAAGGGTAAAGGCAGAAGGGGCACTATTTCGAATGCTGGAACAATTGATGGATTTTTACCTGGATGTGATCCGATTCTTGACAGTGTTATTAATGATAAGATACTATGAATGGTGAATTATTTCAAAAATGGGTTATTGAAATATTGAAACCTTCCCTGCAAAAGGATGCCCATCAAAAGGATTATGTCAGCTTATTCAATAAACACATCCAAATCACTACACTACGTGGAAACAATGTTTTCAATGATATTTTTATCTTCGCTCTTGTATCATTCATAGATATTTTAAGTTTATTTATTATACTTATACTGTATGGTACCCTGTTCACATTCCCTCTGCTAATACACATGCTATATTGTTTCCAATTCAAAAGTAAACTGAATAATTGTAAAATTGCTTATATTTAATTATAATATTTTCAATAATTCATGGACAGTTTTAATGAATGAAAATAAAAATTGACTTTCTTGAAGTATTCAACACCGAGCAATAAATAATTCACAAATTGGTTCATATATTGATAGTTCGGTACAAATTTCATGTCAAAATTCTTCATGTACTACATAGATTCTTAATTTTTGTTTCTCTCTTATTTCTTAATACATTATAACGTTTTTTTCAATCCATTCTTTTGGCCCTGTGCTTGCGAAGTATCCAAAATTTTTTTTCTGTTGCACTACTAGCTACCTGCTAAAATTCCATTAATTATCCTTCTTGAATCCTGAAATAAAATGGTACTCTTATGGTTAGAATTTTGCAAGATCTCCAATACCAATAAATATTGCATGGTCCTGAGTGAAAATAAATATTTATTTGAATGATCTTCAATTTTCCATGGTTGACTTTTATATGAACGATAAGTTCAGATAATTTCATATGAAAGCATTCCACGATATTTTTGCGCTTTCAAAACTGAATTCCCATTTTTAAACTGCAGTCGAAATATTCCGGCTTAATTAATAATTATTCGATAATTCGTATACTGAACACTTTTCTAGGTTATATTTATGTTTTATTTCTATGATTAAAACAGTAACTTTATTGTTACTAGAAATAAAGCCTCGAGTGGACGTTCATGACCTGCTTCGATGTCAATAATTCTTAAATGGACTATAGTTACTTTTTGTAACCAGAAATAAAGCCTCGACTGGACGTTCATGGCCTGCTTCGATGTCAATAATTCTTAAATGGACTTTATATCAAATGCAGATTCTATGACGTAAAAACTTCGAAAAAATGTTCGAATCTTGGCTAGGTTATGGACGTTGTAATTGTCTGGGGGTCGGTTGAAAATGATAAAGTTTGCGAAAAATGTTCAATTTGTAGCTGGCCATAGCAGCCAAGCACAGATAAGAGGAAAAAAAAACAAACACAGAAATTTCTGTGACTCAAATTCGAATTAGTGATCAGAGAAGATTTTTGATAGAGAAAACAAAACAATTGATGGTGAAAACGTCCATTTTGATACGCGAAAAAGTATTAGAATTATTGTTTGTTATTCAAATTGAATTAGGCTTAGTGTTAATTATTACTTGTTCAGTGTTCAGTTAGGTGTTATTGGTAAGTGATATCAAATCAATAGGCTCTGGCATATATCGATAAATTTTTGCCAAAGTATCGTAAGCCGCAAGGTACTACGTTGAGGCTTACCATAATTTGGCAAAAATGTATCGATATGGGTTTATTAATAGTTTTGACTGATTTCTTGAGAAATGCAGATACTATGAGGAAAAAACTTCAAAAAAATGTTCATGAGACTGTTATTCTGAGCATACATGATAAAAGCATACAAGATCGATACAAGATCGATATGGGTTTATTAATAGTTTTGACTGATTTCTTGAGAAATGCAGATACTTTGAGGAAAAAACTTCAAAAAAATGTTCATGAGACTGTTATTCTGAGCATACATGATACGGGCATACAAGATACATGCCGAAATCTGCAACCATACAGGATGAAGAAAATAACTAAATGGTATTATGTCGTCAAGTTATAGTTATTAACCTCTGATAAGAATAAAAACAATTAAAATGTATTCAGGCAAATTGATTCAAATCTGTGAAAAACATGATCTAATGAAGAAAACTTCACAAATGAAATTATGCTTGAAGAACACATTTCCTATTTGAAGTACCTACTGTTGCTCGACAGTAACATTCTACATTATTGAACAACTGTCAAATTTAAGGAATGCATTTGGATGAGTATATGCCTACCAACCTCTGTAATTAGTTCGGTTACAATAAGTAAATAAATTCTACAATATAAATCCCAAATACTGTAAGTAACCGATGCTTTCTAAAAATTCCTTTATATGATTGAAGGTAGCTCATCAAAACTCTTTTCTGTATGATAAACGGTCTTTCCACCTCACTACTTGATCCCCAAAAGATAATACCGTATCGAAGCAAGGACTCAAAATTAGCAAAATATATTATCCTTAGATTTCCAATGCTCAAATATCCTGAAAGAGTTCTGATGCCAAATCCCACACCCAAGAAAACCATCCAGGTACAATCCCAGGAACTTCTCACATTTCTCAACTTTCACCTCACAACCATTCAAATGCAATATACCTTCTTTTGTTTTTTTTGATCTACTAGAACTAAAAAGAACCGCTGATGTCTTGCTTTCATTCATCAATAATTTATTTTTATCAAACCACAATTTTATTTCACTAAATACTGATAATACTTTAGATATAATATCATCAAACTCAGATCCCTCAACAATTACATTTGTATCATCAACGAACAATGTCAACCATCTCAAGAACTCCTCATTCAAATCACATATGTCAATTAGAAAAATTATAAACAAAATTGGACCCAAGACATTACCCTGGGGAACCCCAAAATTCTACTCGAGTATGTCAGATCTTATCTCTCTACCATCCTTGACAATTGATACTCTTTGCGTGCGTTCCGAAAGATATGACGCAATCCACACTTTTACCATTCCTCTCACCCCTAACCTCTCAAGCTTCTCCAACAGAAACGGCCTGAAAAGACAGTCGTAGGCACTAGCTAGATCTATAAACAAGCCCAGACCAAGCATATCATCTTCGATAAGCTTCACGACTCTCTCAGTGAACTGAAATAAAGCGGTCTGAACTGAACTTCCCTCCAAGTAACCATGCTGAGAGCCCCCAAAAGCATTACACACAGTCATAAAATTCGACAATCTTCCAGCGAAAACATGTTCGAAAATTTTGGAAAAACTGTTAAAATACTTATCAGTCGGTAACTTTGAAACGAAGATACGTCTCCTTTTTGAGCGCTCGTACAACTTACACGAGGGCTATATCATTTCGTCACGATGTCTGAATTTTTCGGATTTTGAGCCGAAAATGGTCTCAATCGACTATGTTCGACTCACTGATGAAGAATCCGTCGGAAAATTCGAGTCTGTCCGTCGGGCCGTCCGTCCGTCCGTAAGCACGATAACTCTCGAACGGAACAACCTAGAGACTTGAAATTTTCAGTGTGGGTTCAGTTTCCGAATGCCTCGGTTAATTTCGTTAATGGGCCAAATTCCACCAGGGGTTCCGTAAATATGGCCGTACAAAGTTTTGTTCTACTGATTACTTGAAAACTACAGATTCGATCGAGATGAAATTTTGCACTCGAATGGAGAATGAGGTGTTCAAGCTTCATGTGAAATTTTGTCAGATCACATTACCAGAACCATAGAAACCATAGAAAATTGTAACTTTTGAACGAAAATGCCTAGGGCTAGCTACATTTCTCCAGATCACATGACCAGAACCATAGAAATCATAGAAAAACATAACTTTCGAACGGAAAGGCCTAGGGACTTGAAATTTTCAGGATAGGTGTGGATCTGAAATGTCGCGTTCACGTTTATCAATGAGCAGAATTATACTAGGGGTTCCGTAAATACGGTAGTTTGAAATTTTGGTTTCTCGATAATTTCGAAACTACGGATTCGATCGAGATGAAATTTTGTATTTTAATCGAGAATGATATATTAAAACAATATTTTGTCCATATCGCATAACCGGAACCATAGAAACCATAGAAAATTGTAACTTTTGAACAGAAAGGCCTAGGAACTTGAAAATTTCGGGGTGGGTATGGATCGCGAATATCGCTGTCACGTTCATCAATGAGCAGAATTAGACTTGGGGTTCCGTGAATATGGCTGTTCAAAATATTTTTTTCTGATAATTTCGAAACTACTGATTGGATTGAAATGAAATTTTGCACCTAGCTTAGGAATAATGTATTCAAACTACGTGCCAAATTTTGTCCAGATCGCACCACCAAGACCATAGATACCGTAGAAAATTCTAGCGAATTATCGAAAAAAAATTGGTCACCTATAGCACTTACATGAAGTCTGGAGTTTCGCTTAAGTTTCAGAATTTTTGTGACAGCTGTCGAAAATTCAATTGATTTCTAAAACTGGAAAATGCGAATCTACAAGGTGCATGTACGAGCGCTCAAAAGCTCCTGCCTTCACGGCAGTGCTTTTGGTAATTTTTTTAGGATTTCCTTGTATTGGAAACTCCTTTTTGAGCGCTCGTACTACTTACACGAGAGCTATATCATTTCGTCACGATGTCTGTATTTTTTTAATTTTGAGCCGAAAATGGTCTCAAACGACTATCTTCGACTCACTGATGACGAATTCGTCGAAAAATTCAAGTATGTCTGTCCGTCTGTCCGGCCGTCCGTCCGTATGCCGTATACACGATAACTCTCGAACGAAATGTCCTAGAAACTTGAAATTTTCAGGGGAGGTTTGAATCTCGAATGCTGCGGTTGAGTTCGTTATTGGGCAAAATTCGCCGAGGGGTTCCGTAAATATGGCCGCTCGAAATTTTGTTTTCCTGAATACTTTGAAACTACAGATTTGATCGAGGTGAAATTTTGCACTCGGATGTAGAATTTCGTGTTCAAGCTACATGCAAAATTTGGTCCAGCTCGCATGACCAGAACCATAGAAACCATAGAAAATTATAACTTTGTTATGGAAAGGCCTAGGGACTTAAAATTTTCAGGATAGGTTTGGATCTTTAATGTTGTGGTCACTTTCATCAATGAGCAGAATTAGACTAGAGGTTCCGTAAATATGGCCGTTTGGAATTCAGTTTTCTTGATAATTTCAAACCTTTTATTTGATCGTGACGAAATTCTGTATTTGAATTGAGAATAATATATTGGAGCTAAATTTTCACAGATCGCATGATCAGAACCATAGAAACCATAGAAAATTATAACTTTCGAACGGAAAGGCATAGGGATGTGAAATTTTCAGGATAGGTTCGGATCGTGAATTTCGCGGTCACGTTCATCAATGAGCAAAATTAGACTAGGGGTTCCGTAAATATAGCCGTTCAAACAATTTTTTTCCTGATAATTGGATTGGAATGAAATTTCGCACATAGATGAAGAATAATGTATTCAAGCTAGGTACGTGGGAAATTTTGATCAGATCGTATTACCAAGACCATAGATACCGTAGAAAATTCTAGCGAATTATCGAAAAAAAAATTGGTCACCTAGAGCGTCTTGATTTTCGCCTCTGTTTGAAATTTTCTTGGACAGCTGCCAAAATTTCTCCAATTGTTTTCTAAAACTGAAGAATGCGAATCCACCTACAAGGTGGATGAACGAGCGCTCATAAGCTCCTGACATCACGGCAGTGCTTTTCGTCATTTTTTTAGTAAAATTATTCAAGGAATGGACTATTGACCAAGCTGTTTTGTCCTTGTTGTCGGATTTGTTTATTATCTCCTCAAATTCCTTGCTTTTTTTCCTGAGCAATGCAAGATCATATTCAGTTTTAACTTTCCTGTAAGTAGGTACTATTCATTCTGCGGTCTTTTTCAGCTAAGAGGAGTAGAATATCCAATCTGCTTTCTATCTCCTTGATCACTGGGTCATGCTGATACCATTTTTTTATCTTTTTGATGGGAAATCTTCTCAATGGGCATGCTTTATCGAATTGTGCAGTGAAAATATGATGGAATCTCTCAAATTGCAACTTTACATCATTTGGATCTGTATCCAAGATGATTCTACAGCCTTGAGCCCCCAGAAGGTCTTATGTTGTTCTTTGGTTTCTCGAACTTGAAAGAAATTTTCTGGGCTGTGTGATCTGAAATGTGTGTTTCCATTACTTGGCTGTGGTAAAAGGCATCTATGTGGGTATATTTCCATCTATACAAGTAGCACTGGCATTTGTAATTCTTGTTGGCTCAGAAATTGTTTGCTTCATTTTATAAGTAGAGATGAAGGTCAAAAGTTCGAGTCTTTTGCTATCATGCCCCAACATGTCAATGTTGAAATCACCAGTTATTATTATTTGTTCATGCAGCAACCTATCCATGACCCTACTCAATCTGTCAGTCATCAATTCGGTGTTTCCATCATTATACACTGCTATACACACACATTTTTCTGTCTGCATATAGTATTCTATTCCGGCACATTCGAAATGACCATTCTTTGAAGCGCTGGCTATATCCTTCCGTTCCTTAGCCTTGATATCATGTCTCACATAAATTGCTACTCCACCATGTTGTCCCTCTCTTCTGCAGAACCTAGCTACCAGCCTAAAGTTCTGTATTGCACAATATTGTAGTTGTTTCTCAGATTTCCAATGTTCAGTTGAACATAATACTCCAATATCTTCATTATATTTTATAATCTCTGTATTTGTGAACTTCCTGAACATTTCTTGAACGTTTTACGTTCCCGGATCGCCTCCACACTCGTGTCTGACGAGAATATGGATGAAATCCATATCTAGATTCATCAGTGAAGCAAACTGTTGTCCAATCATCTGCATCCTAATTTTGATATTCTTCGCACCAGTCTACTCTGGCAGTGCGATTGCCTCTGGAGAGGTGGACAGCTAATTGGTAGTCGACTATGAAGATTGGCTTTGTAGAGACGATTTCTCACTTTATCTCGCCCAACGGTTATGTTATGCCCTCGCTGCAATTCCATAATCAATTCAGTTGCTGCAATTGTAGGGTGTCTTCTAACACTTAGCAAAAAAAAATCTATCCTGACTTGCATTTGTACAGTGTCCACGCCCTAGGTGTTGTTCAGCCGGACTTCCAGTTTCACTGAAACGCTCCCATAAACGACTTATGACACTTTGGGAAACACCCATTCGCTCAGCTACTTCGACTTGTCGCAGGCCAGCTTGAAGAAGGCCTACTGCTCGATTCATCTCGTCTGAAGACCATCGTTTCATAGTAAAACACAATATTCGCAATAAAACAATACTATTAAAGAACACTATAGACTGAATTTAATGGAAATACTGAGTACTCATAAAATTTCCTTTTTTCATTTATCATGTTTGTCAAGCTTTTCATTATATTTTTCACATGTTTTCCGGAAAAAGCGTATTTAAACGGGGCCACTGAACTGATCAGTACGTTAGTTAGTTAGTTTAAACAATACAAAAGTTTCTTTCGAATTTCTTCTTGTATGAATTTGGACGCATATCCCTAGACTTTTCCGATGTGTGTATTCACCTACATCAGAGAAAATCATCATTACCGACAATATTCTACTGAGCTACTGAAGCTCTGAGCTTCTGAGGGGTCTCACAGAGACCTAGGAGATTCGGGATATAAACAATAATATACAATGTGTGTCTAATAACAGATAACAAAAGAAACATTCAAAAACATCATTAGTTGTTAATCGCAAAAAATTAAACATAATTTCAAGAAATCAATGTATTTTGTATAGCCGTTTCGAATTCATGAAAAAAATTTCTTCTTATTCACTCTAATGAATTACCATTAGACTAAGATTTTCACGGGTTGAAGGTTTGCTATACCACAGAGTTTTAGTTAACCTCAGTGAAAATCATAATCTAATGGAAGTATGTATATTATGGATTTTCACCAAGTGTCTGCCATATCTATTCAATATTATGAAATCTAATCGAATTTGAACTTTTATCATTTTCAAAGTTATTTTTGCTGAATTTTGATGAATAAAACTAATTTATTAAGTCAAATAAAATGTGATTATGAATAATCCGTGATATAATTTTTGCACAGGATATCGATTGCGATGGTGAACTGACCTGTGCGGATATCTTTGCTGTTCACAAATTTGGACTCACTGCAAAATTTGCCGACTCGGGTTTCAATGCTTCTGAAGCCAGATCTTTCGATCAGTGTGATGGTCATGGAGAGAAAGATATATCGGACAGTTGGGCCCCCAAATCTTGTTCTGGACCGTCTTATGTAGAACTACTCAGTTGATTTCCTGAAGACCTGCTCCTCTGTGTTTATAAATCTTATTGATTTTTGATGTTATTATCAATTGATTTTTGATATTATTATCAATTGATTTTTGAAATTATTATTGATATTCATAGGAAGGCAATTTTTTCAATCATTTGTTGTTTATTATTATTAAATATTCCATATTTTGCGGGACAATATAAATCTGAATTTCCACAGAAAAAAGGAATATATTGAAAAAATCACCCACACCTGTTGAAAAGCTGGAAATAATTCCTAGAAAAAGACTTATCATGATATCCGAATTCTCAAATTCGAAATCGGTCTGCTTCTCTTCGAGAAACTAATAGGTCACTTTATAATTTGAAACAAGTTCTTTTTTGTTCAATGACATGAAATACAATAAATCATTATAGAAAAAACATTTTCATGGAAATCATGAATTCATCTGTCGATTCGAAATAATTTGAAAGAATAAACTAAATTTTGATAGAACAAATTATATGAAAACATGTGAAGAAAGACGAACGTATATACGGCCAATGTATTATTCATTAATTGTCATTTTTTTTTAACTCGAATAAGGTTGAATAGCTTAAACCTGTACTTCCACATGGGACAGTATTTCACGAGGTTTGTGTGTCAGTGAATCCTTTCATGAACCTGCAGAGAAGTAGGGACGGTTGCTGTTAGAGCGGACAGGTGGCGTTCGTGGAGAATTTTTTTTTGATCCACGCTTCGGTTCGTTTTAAAGCATTGCGCTCCTGACATCAAATTGCATCATCGATATAACTTGTGCTCATGAGACTTAATTAGGATCACATGAATCGATTCGTTGGCCTGCTTATCAGATATATAGTAACAATACCTTGAAAAAATTTTGGGCAATACTTGTTGTTGTACCATTGATTTGTAGTGGAAGTTTATTTGTTCAGGTATTGATTATGTTATTTTATTGATTCCTTCCGAATGTCGAGTGTTGAATTAATTTTGTTGAAGTTTTTGTTTTTTTTTTTTTTTATTTTTTTTTGTGGTCGTCAAATTCATTGTGATGTAATAATGGTTTTCGTTTGGTTCAGTTGAGTAGCCTAGAGCTTGACTGGCGTCAAATATAAACTAACCAGAGTAAATGTAATTCGATTATTTTTTTTTTCTCACGACTCTTCAGTTATAATCCATAAGGACATTCATTATTATTATTATTGTATTAAATAGCTCATCAATATTAATTTTATTCTTCTTCTTCCTCAGCTTTCAATCGTCCACTCCTGGACATAGGCCTTTCCCAATTCTTTCCAATGCTCCCTCAATTTTATTATCACTGAAAAAATCCCGAGTCATCTTCCCAAGGAGACCATGAAAAGAATTCAAATCCTCAGAGATCATGGGGCGAAACACCCTTGTAACCCTGGCCGCATTAATCCCATCAACCACCAACTGTGCGAAGTGATCACAGGACACGAAATCTATCACTTCAGCGTGATAATGGTTCCTGGAAAAATTCACTGAACGATTCGGTCCCTTTGTCAGTTGGAAACTAATACGACTTGAATCACTGCAAGCCAAAACATCACAGAAAGTTATACAATTATTATCTGGACAATCAAATGACAATTTGAAATCACCTACTATGAAAATGTTATACTCGGTGTCATTTGAAATATCAAAAAAATATATAAAAAGCACTGCCGTGAAGTCAGGAGCTTTTGAGCGCCCGTTCCACCTACATGAGGGCTATATCATTCCGTTACAATGTACAGACATTCGAATTTTGAGCCGAAAATGGTTCGACTCACAGATGACGAATCCGTCTAAAAATTTGAGTCTGTCCGTCCATCCGGCCGTCCGTCGTATACACGATAACTCTCGAACGGAACAACTTATAAACCTGAAATCTTCAGGATAGGTTCGAATCTTAAATGCTGCGGTTGGGTTCGTTATTGGGCAAAATTCGACCAGGGGTTCCGTAAATATGACTGTTCGAAATTTTGTTCTCCTGATTACTTCAAAGCTACTGATTCGATCGAGGTGGAATTTTGCACTCAGATGAAGATTCAAGCTACACGCAGAATTTTGTCCAGATCGGATAACCAGAACCATAAAAACCATAGAAAATTATAACTTTTGAACGGAAAGGCCTAGGGACTTGAAATTTTCAGAATAGGTTTGGATCTCGAATCGCGGTCACGTTTATCAATGAGCAAAACTAGACTAGGGGTTCCGTAAACATTGTCGTTTGAAATTAAGTTTTCTTGATAATTTCAAAACTACGGAGTCGATCGTGACGAAATTTCGTATTTTAATGGAGAATGATATATTCAAGCTACATTTTGTGCAGATCGCATGACCAGAACCATAGAAAACATGGAAAATTATAACTTTCGAACGGAAAAGCCTAGGGACCTGAAATTCTCAGGGCAGGTTAAGATCTCGAGTGTCGCGGTCATGTACACCAATGAGCAAAATTAGACTGGGGGTTCCGTAAATAGGGCGTTCAAAATATTCTATCCTGATACTACGTGCGAAATTTTGTCCCGATCGCATCACCAATACCATAGATACCGTGAAAAATTCTAGCAGATTATCGAAAACAAAATGTTCACTTAGCGTCTGGAGTTTCGATTTAGTTTGAATTTTTTTCGCAAGCTGTCAAAAATTTCTTCAATCAGTTTCTGAAACTAGAAAATGCGAATCTACCTACAAGGTGCATGAACGAGAGCTCGAAAGGTCCTGACTTCACGGCAGTGCTTCTTATAATTTTTAGATTGACAGTTAGTGATAAACGTTAATGTCTTGTACTTGCTCTGCCAGTATTTTAGTTGAGTGGCCAGCAATTTAGTAACTAAACTCTGAACAATTTAGTCGATTTGGTAAATAAGTAATTGTTGTAGTTACTAAAATTCTCTCATCTCGACTAATATACTGACTTAGACGAAAATAAGTTCAAGAAATTCGAGAAAAGAATGACATATTTCCAGAAAAATAGTAAGTCATTGACAAATTTGTGGCCTCTTCGAAACAGATAAGTGCAGCACTAGTCAGAATTCCCACAGTAGGAAACATGTCCTCACAATAAAATAAATATGTATATAATTACATAATGCCAACCCTGTATATTGCAGATGAACTCCTTATCTATTCTTATTCGAATAATTATATTACCTTGTTACATTTTGATGACACATCATTTTGATCACGCCACGTGTGTGGGTGTATATTTGTTCCATTGTTCGATACTGATTGTCGTAATTGACTTGAGATAAGGAATGTTATAAATACGTCTCAAGATGAATGTCCCCTTAATTAATTGAGTGCATTTCTTCCTAGCTTATTGTTAGAATAGGATAATCTTCCGTTGTAAATAAATCTTTTTATTTTTAAAAGATCGGCTTTCGCTCCAAAAACGTAATTGTCGACGAGGGTATGGGATTGTGCCGGTTTTCGTGAAGAACTGTGTTTCGAAACTTCGAGCGTGAAATCGTAGTTATCGCCGCGCTAAGAACTTCCAAAAACTTTCAGTTTCAACTGTTAAGGTGCAAAATCCAGCAACAACGAGGAGAAAAGCCATTTGGAGCCTTGATTGTTTGGGTAGCGTCTACAACGACTCCAGAAAAACAACGTGGTGAGAATCCTATCTAGAAACACTTTTTTAATTCCCAGTCACTGACCCTGGTCCAAAGTCTTCAATCTTTTCCCACGGTTTTGAGCGTAAAACTTGTGTGAGTTTTCTCTAGGTTTCTTATAAAAAAACCGATTACCAGAGTTTTTCCTAGGTTTCTTAATACAAAAAACCGATTACCAGAGTTTTTCCTAGGTTTCTTATAAAATAAAAAAACCGAATATAATTATTTTCTAAGTACAATACAATTTTTCAAGATTACTTCCGTAAAGCATTTCAAAGGCCGGAAGAATACGAATACGAATAAAATGGCAGTCGCACCAGAACCAAATATGTTCGATAGATTAAAATTAATTGATTTATTTTCAAAGTCAATTGTACCATTTGATGGTAATCCTGCAAATCTCGCACGATTTTTGAATCATTGCGAAAGATTTTATAATAGGTTCCAATCTGCCGACGCATTATTAAATGAAGCAATTATCGATATAATAAAGAGTAAATTGGTAGGAAATGCCAGTGAAATAGTAAGCTCTAATGAAAGAATCACAGATAACTGGTTTAACTTGAAGGAATTTTTAAAGTTAAGATTTGAGGAAAAAATAAGCCTCACAGTTTTGTTTTGGGATCTCCAAAATGCCCAAAGAATTCGTAATGAAAACGATTTAGATTTTCTAGAAAGAATAGTAGATTTAAAGAATAAATACGATTCGCAAGTCGAATTATCGAATTTACCGATTCTTGAAAAGGATCAAGAAAAAAATATTGCGTCACGAGTAGCAACTAGAGTTCTGCTCTATAATATTAACCCCGAATTAAGAACAGCCCTTAGAGGTCATGGAATTATGAACTATGACGATATTGTAAATTTCATTCGTCAAGATTATTACTTTTACCAACAACCCTATATGCATTATAAAAATCAAAATAATCAGAGGAATTTTCCTCAACAAAATCAGAAAACTTTTAATCAAACTAATAAAAATAATTTCCCAAATAATAATCGAACAAACTTCCCAAATAATAATTATGGAAGTTTTACTCAAAATAATCAAAAATTGCAATCTAGTCAAAATAATCAAAGAAATTTTTATCCAAATAATTCCCAACCGAGATTCCCATCTCAACCGATTAATTTCCAACAAAAACAAGTGAAAACTTATTTCCCGACAAATCGTCAAGTCTTCGGTAATAATGAACGTAAAAATGAAAATGTTTTTAAACCTCATCCTAATCAAAGAATACAATCTCCCCCTGAAAAAATGTCGATTCAGACGAGGAATTATCCCCAAAAGAGATCAAATTATTCTACTCAATATCACCAAAGTCCCCAGAGACAATTTTTTAATAATCAACCCAATCCAAATATAAGGATTGAAGAATTAACTAATATTGCGTCTACTTCGAAAGACCCGAGATTCGAAAAACGTGATTTTAACGAACGTTCATATCCAGAACGTTATAATTCAAGTAAATATTTAAATGAAAATTTTCGAGATCGTGCCATGAACGACTCATTGACTTAAATAATACGTTAGATAACACAAACCAACTCCCCTATATCCAATTCCAAAATCCTAAATGTAAACTTTTAATTGATAGTGGATGTTCAGTTTGTCTTATTGATCCAAAATTCGCGTATAATAATTTTCCTAAAAATATTTTTAATGAATCTACGACACTAACTGCATGTTTCAAAAAGCAAACTGCAAATGAAAAAGTTTTAATACCTTTATTCCCTGAATTTCAAATAGATGATCTTCATCCCTTTGTCGTATACAAGTTCCATAAGAATTATGATGGTCTTATAGGAGCAGATTTTTTGAATAAATATGGACTTAATTTAGATTTTAAAAATCAATTATTGACTAATAATTATTGTCAAATCCCTTTTTATTATCAGCAAGTATGTCAGAAACCCCGAAATATCCCAATGGATCCTGAGTTTTCAAATATAATAAAACATAAAATTGATACGATCAACCAACACTTAGCAGATATCCAAAATATTTTAGAAGCATTTAAAGCGGATAATCTGAAAATTCAATCAGATGAATGTTTTCTTAAAACTGAAATTAAAACAAATGATAATAATATTCCTGAAGGAATCGAACCTAATTCAAAAATATTGAAAGCAATTGCTGAATTTCCAATTCCTAGAACTCCTAAAGAAATAAAATCATTTCTTAGACTCGTAGGATATTATAAAAAATGTATCCCTAATTTCGCAAAGATAACGAAACCCTTAACTTCATGTTTGAAGAAAGATTCCAAAATTAATATTGATGATCCGAAATATATCGAAGCGTTCGAAATATGTAAAAGAAATTTATTGAATCACCCTGTATTGAGATACCCCGATTTCGATAAGCCATTCGTTCTCACAACTGACGCGTCAGGTTTCGCGATAGGCTCTGTTTTATCTCAAGGTGAAGTTCCGAACGACCTTCCTATAGCATTTGCAAGTAGAACCCTTAACCCAGCTGAGACTCGTTATTCCACAATAGAGAAGGAGTTACTGGCCGTGATCTGGTCGTGCAAAAATTTCCGCCCCTATCTCTATGGGAAGAGATTTACTATTTATACGGATCACAAACCCTTAATATGGTTATTTTCATTAAAAGAACCGAATTCCCGCCTTATGCGCTGGCGAATAAAACTAGAAGAATTTGATTATGAAATTCGTTATAAAAAAGGTTCAACTAATAATGCTGATGCTCTCAGTCGAATTATAATAGAGTCAGATAATAAATTGACTTATAAAGATTTTCTAAAAAATTATGAATTGAAAAATATTAAAGATTCCCCTAAGATAATTGAAAAAACAGGTGATTTATTTAAAGCCCCAAAGAATTATGCGTTAGCACATTGCGTTTCCCGTGACTTTCGCATGGACCGAGGTGTAGCACTCCAATTTAAAAATAAATTTGGTCAAATAGATAATTTAAAATCTCAAAATAAGCTACTAGGCGAAGTAGCAATGATCCAAATAAATGATCGAAACATTTATTATTTAATCACGAAAGATTCGTATTTTCATAAACCGAAATATGAAACCGTTTTTCAATCAATATTATATCTCAGAGAATTGTGTCAATATAATAATGACAAATACTTGGCTATACCAAGAATTGCATGCGGTCTAGATAAATTAGACTGGCATATTATTTCAAATATGATAAAATATATTTTTGCGGAATCTAATATAAAGATAATTGTATATTCCTTACCGAATCGGAATATCGGAGGAGATACTGATGAAATTGAAAATGATCCAATGATAGAGATCAATACGTTCGAAGAAACGAACAGAATCGATTATGATTCAATGGCAAATGCCACAGAAATAGATTATTACGAAAATATTGAAATAAACGGAATCGAAGATGATTTGTTATCGATTGCAAATCAAATCACTACGGAAGAATTAGATGAATGTTTGGCCCTATTGGATCCAGACGATGATAATAATGATAATGATAATAATGATAATGATAATAATGAAAACGAAGATTTTATTGATTTAGAGACAGACGATATTACTGTCCATAGTAACATTGAGAATCCTATTTTAGAACTTCCCTATACAGAAAGAAGTTTAAATGCAGCCCCTTTGCAGATAATATTAAAATCATCCCCGAATTATAGTGTTACGAAAACTAAACCTTTCGGAGAAAAACTCAGATTTCGAGTCATGATAAACTCAATAGATACTGACTTATTCAAATTTGTCAAAGAGTATATTCAACCAAGAAAGTCGTATACTTTATATTTTGCTTCGCCCGAATTAGAGAAACCTCTAATAAATATTTTACAAAATAAATTTGATTATAAAACGTTAAATTTGAAAATTTCTAGAACATACGTAGAAGATGTTGAAGATAAGGAAGAACAACTTCTTCGAATTCAACAGTATCACGAGACAAAGTCTATTCATCGTGGTTTACGAGAAAATATAATTAGTTTAAAACGAAAATATTATTGGCCGAACATGAACAAAGATGTTCAAAGCTTTATAAATTCTTGTGAAATATGTCAAAAAAGCAAATATGAACGAACTCCCATTGAGTTACAATTTAGACCAAACCCAATTGGATCGAAACCTTTCACTCACATTTATTGTGATACAATAAGATTCAATCAAACGTATTGTCTGAGTATAATAGATTCTTTTTCAAGATTAGGTCAATGTTACCCACTTCTACAAAAGACAGGAATTGAAATTGTAGATAAATTATTGATGTATTTTAGCCATTACGGCATTCCTAATAAAATAACGTGTGACAATGGATTAGAATTTAAAAATGGCGTAGTCCAGGATTTTTGTAAAATCCATAAAATTGAAATTCATTATATTACAAATTATAATCCCAATTCGAATGCATTAGTAGAAAGATTTCATTCTACACTGATAGAACAATTGCGAACAATTGAAAGTAGGAATTCAACTTTTCCAAGCAGACTTTCCCAAGCTTTATTAAGTTATAATAATTCGAATCATTCAAGTCTAGAAATGACACCTATGCAAATTATTAAAGCAGATTTAAATTACTCTTTACCAGTTGAACGTACACATAACGAACAAGTTCAAGATTACGTGGAAAATTACATAGACAATCTTAATGAGATTGCAAATAAATTAGAAAAGAATAAAGAGAAAAATATTGCGCGTTTGGAAAAAACGAATGAAAAGCGATCAGCAAAAGAAAGTCACCCCTTAAATAAAAATCCTACTTATATTAAAAATCCAATAACGAGAAAATTGGACCCAGCATTCAAAAAGGTTAATGCTCGTGAAATTGATAATTTACGCATTCAGGATAATAAAAATAAACACATTTATCATAAGAAAATTCTTAAGCAAAGAAAAAACTAGTTCAAAATTTTGTTGCAGATAATGGATCTATACGTCATCCTCGCGATATTATTCGAAATAATTATCGTATCATGTATGGATATCATTCCAATTGAAAGCAACATATTACCAATCGCATTAGGAAAAGCGTATGTCACACATAAAAATCTTCAATTGATATATCACGTAGATTTAAATAAAATCGAAGAATTGATTCTTAATTATCAGAAAGAAATAATTAAACTAGAAAAGTCAAAATCTAATTTTGCACAAACAGCCAATTTTAAGTATCTACAGCATACTAATGAAATTAATATCAATACCATGGAAGAATTGTTGAATGAGAAAATTAGAGTTAAAAGAGGACTCATTAACTTAGGAGGAAAGATTTCAAAGATTTTATTCGGAACGTTAGATTCCGATGATGAAGAATTATATAAAAACTATTTTGATAGTATTCAAAAAAATGAAAAAGTTTTGATAAGAAATCAAAAACAGATCGCAACAGTCGTAAATGACCTTAAAAATAAGTATATTGAAAAATTTCAGAAAATGTCAGAAAACCTTAAATTGCTTCAAGTTATACCAGCAATACAAGAAATTCAATACATGCATCTCCTGACATTTGAACTCAAAGATATAAAAAATATTCTAGATGAAATTGCAACCGCAGTGAGTTTTGCAAGATTACATCTTTTACATGAATCAATTTTACCTTATTCAAAATTCCTTGAATTAAAAAAAAATGTGACGATAATACCTTTACATCATCTGAAAGATTATTATCAGATATGTCATACGAAAGTAATTTTCAAAAAGAAAGCATTACTATTTTTAATATCAATCCCTACGGTATACGAAGAAAGTTATGATTTATACAAGTTTTACTATCTACCACAAAACAATTTATCCCTTCCATATACCGATCCCTATGTACTCTCACAAGAAGAAACCCTGAAATGGTCAACGAAATTTTGCCATCCAGTGGAGGATGATTATCTATGCGATCAAGACACCTTAGCTGAATCACCAGCATGCCTTCGAAATATTCTGAAAAACCACACCGAAAACTGTCCAAGAACGACAACGGTACTTTCCCCAGATTTAAAATTATTAGAAGATGGAAATATCCTATCCATCGAAAATAAAAATGTTTTAGAAAAATGTCTTCAGCAAACAAGACATTATTTTGTGCCTCCTATAACAATTCTACGAACCAAATGTGCTGTAAGCAACACGAGAAAAGAAATCGTCCCAACTACTACATTCAATGAAGAAAAATACGTGATTTTACCCAAGATAACTTTATTCAACCCAAATTCCACAAATGAAGAATCCCGGAAAGATGAAGACATCCCGGATATCAAGATAGAAGACCTGGACCAATGGAATCTCCAGCCTTCAAGATTTACCCTATTATTTGTTTTTATAATAATCATTTTATTGATAATTACTTATTCTATTTTGAAATATTTAAGAAAAGATATTTTTTGTAAAGCTACACCTACTACAGGTGATACCTTTATTCAAGGTGGGGAGGAATTACATAATGCCAACCCTGTATATTGCAGATGAACTCCTTATCTATTCTTATTCGAATAATTATATTACCTTGTTACATTTTGATGACACATCATTTTGATCACGCCACGTGTGTGGGTGTATATTTGTTCCATTGTTCGATACTGATTGTCGTAATTGACTTGAGATAAGGAATGTTATAAATACGTCTCAAGATGAATGTCCCCTTAATTAATTGAGTGCATTTCTTCCTAGCTTATTGTTAGAATAGGATAATCTTCCGTTGTAAATAAATCTTTTTATTTTTAAAAGATCGGCTTTCGCTCCAAAAACGTAATTATATATATATATATATATATATATGAATTCGTAGTTCGTTGTCACCTCCGTTAAGTTCATTGGGCGTCCTGATCTCCGGGTGAAGTAGGTGTGCAATTTAAATAATTTTTGTCGGTATATGTAGAGGGGAAGGCAAATAATAAGGGTACCTAAAGAGGGGAAAACATTTCTTTGGAAAGAAATCTATTTGAATAGATCAGACCTTGTCACATCCGCAGGGTAGTGGTGCGCTGTAACCTCCTGCAGGGTTGCCAGGTTTTCGGACAGAAGGTGAAAGAGTTCGAAATAATCATATATGGAATACAGTATATGTACTTTCGATTCGCTCATGGGTATTGAACTCCGTAAAAAGGATGAGGAATAGGGGAATATATTTTCACACGCTAATAATGCCGAGGCATGAAATGAGGAATTGGAGATACATCGTTGATGAAGGAGTGAGATATAGAATTCATGACGTTATGTAAAAAATCTTCACATATTATCAATGTTCATATTGCTTTCGATTCATTGTTTAGTATACATTTTACATTATTTTTAATGCAGGAACAAGAAATCCCCATTTCCAATTGATAATGAACTGATTGAAAAATCATCAAGAAAAGCAATAGTTCAACTTGAATACATCATAAATGGGCAAGAATAAAACTTCCCCAAACAACTACAGACCAATAAGTTTATCATCGACGATCAGCCATTAACAAACTAAGAACGAAAGAGTAGTAATAGACCAAATTATTAAGATGCGGGATCTACATCAATTTGAATTCGAAGAAAAGAACAGTTCCGTCCAACAAATATACAGAATTGTAGATGCAATGAAAGGTCTATAAGAACAGAATATGGTGATGCTTTTTGAGCGCTCGTACAACTTACACGAGGGCTATATCATTTCGTCACGATGTCTGTATTTTTCGAATTTTTAGCCGAAAATGGTCTCAATCGACTATGCTCGACTCACTGATGACGAATCCGTCGGAAAATTCAAGTCTGTCCGTCCGGCCGTCCGTAAGCACGATAACTCTCGAACGGATCAACCTAGAGACTTGAAATTTTCAGTGTAGGTTCAGATCCCAAATGCCTCGGTTAGGTTCGTTAATGGGCAGAATTCCACCAGGGGTTCCGTAAATATGGCCGTTCGAAATTTTGTTCTCCTGATTACTTCGAAACAACAGATTCGATCAAGATGTAACTTTGCACTCAAATGGAGAATGAGGTGTTCAAGCTACGTGTGAAATTTTGTCCAGATCGCATGACCAGAACCATAGGAACCATAGAAAATTGTAACTTTTGAACGGAAACGCCTAGGGACTTGAAATTTTCAGGATAGGTGAGATTCTGAAATGTCGTGATGACGTTCATCCATGACCAAAATTATTTTAGGGGTTCCGTAAATATGCTCGTTTGAATTTAGTTTTCTTGATAATTTCAAAACCACAGATTCGATCGTCACAAAATTTTGTATTTGAATGGAGAATGATATATTCAAGCTACATTTCTCCAGATCACATGACCAGAACCATAGAAACCATACAAAATTGTAACTTCTGAACGGAAAGGCCTAAAAACTTGAAATTTTCAGGGTGGGTTCGAATCGCGAATATCGCAGTCACGTTCATCAATGAGCAGAATTATACTAGGGGTTCCGTAAATATGGCCGATCAAAATATTTTTTTCCTAATAATTTGGAAACTACTGATTGGATTGGAATGAAATTGTACCTAGATGAATAATCATGTATTAAAACTACTTGCGAAATTTTGTCCAGATCGCATCACCAAGACCATAGATACCGTAGAAAATTCTATCGAAAAAAAATTGATCAGCTGAAGCACTGACATGAAGTCTGGTGTTTCGCCTAAGTTTCAGAATATTTTAACTTATTCAAAATTCAATGGATTATTTAAATTCAAATGCATTTCTCGAATGAAAAAGAATCCAGATCTTCGTAGTGGCTGAAATTGTTTATGTCTAATGTAGACAAAGCAGACAGTGATTAAATTCATGGGAAAATTTTGGAGCAAGAATGTTGCTTTGTAAGCGTCTGGACGCCCACTCTGGAGTTGTGGATTTCTTTGAAAGGGGGGTAGAGTTTACCTTTGGAGAAGAAGGAAAAATTAGAGTCAGTTAGTCGGCGAAAAAGGAGTTGCTCGGAGAAAATGGGACCCACGAAAGGTGAAATCGGACGACGGTTTCGAGGGGGTTTAGGAAACTAGTGTTGTAATTTTCAGTCGAGGATTCTGTTAGATTTCGGATTAAGGGAGTAATTGTATTAGATCGTGGAAATAAGTGTTTGAGAAGTTTATTTTGAGTAGAGTTAAAAGCCGTATTTTGTGCTTCGAGTGCGAATAAAAAAATAAGAGCCAATATCGTGTGTGGGTGGTTTTGTTTCCAAATAGGTACAAAAGAGAAGTTAGGTGGTTTGCAGACCAAGGTAGGAAAGTTCAGTTCAAAGTTTTAACCCCTATGAATGTGAATGGTGTTTTTGTAATCCCCAATATTATTGATATCTCGATCCGAAGTTGATTTGATGTATGTTCGATTTTACGTACAAAGTTTGAATTGAGCTTCTGAAGGGTCTCACAGAGACCTAGGAGAGTCGGGATATAAATAAATAAATAAATAAATAAATATTAGTTGTAGTTGAATATTTGACCCCTCGTACATTTTGATTAGTATGTTGATAAGAAGTAACAGTTGGATTTTTTGATTTAATTACGAATATGAGAAATCAGGTGAACGATAGATGCTTTATTCAGATGTCCTTTTTGATGTCTGTGAAAATTTCGATTTTATGTACGCATTTACCATCATGTTCGTAAATATAATATGTTCTTTCAAAATTTAGAGGTTTTCTTTCCTGAATATCTGTTCCTCAGAAAATATAAAACAAAAGACTCTCTCTTCGTGCAGAGAGCACGAACTTAGACCTTTTCGGAAAATAGATAAGAAGGTTTCAGTAAAAATTGGTGACAGCGGTGGGATTGGTTTAATTTTTCTGAGGGAAAGGAGCAGGAAAGAGGTAGAGGATTTCAAATTGTTTTATCTGATTCGGGAAATTTATTTTATATCGGAAGTTTAGGTTTGAATAAGATTTTTTCGGTTTCAACAGAAACATAAAATTTGGGTCGAGATAATGTCAGACGGAAATGTTTTTGATTTGTTGAGCTTATTATGTGTTACTAACATTTGTGTGGATAATTTTTGTGTGTTTCAGGAAGGCAGCTTTGAATATAAGTTTATTGATTTTAGGAAAGTTTATTATTTTGTGTGTTTCAGGACGGCATTTTCGAGTATAAGTTTTATTGATTTTAGGGAAGATTATTATTTTGTGTGTTTCAGGACGGTATTTTCGAATAAAAATTCAATCAGGTTAAGGGTTGTTGGTAATTATATATTTTTTTGGACGGGATTTCAGAATATATATTTTATCGGACTTAGGTCAAGTGGATTCAAATAACATCAACTGTTTGAAATTTTTTTTGTGATATTAGTTCGAGTCAATTGGGGGTTTGATTCCAAAATTTTTTTTGTTTTTGTTTTTGTTGGGATTAACGTTGTGATTTTGGGTTATCAGAATATTCTCGAATAATTTTCTTAAAAATAATAGTTATCGGTGCATTTGAAAAAAAAAAAGATTCAGAAAGCTGATTAAGACTTTTTTATTTTTCATTTTTCTTTTATATAAATTTTACCTTCAAAAATAGAGATTTGAGATGTTGCCTGCAGCTTCTTCGTCGAGTGGTATAGCTGGGGGAAATGCGAATGTGCCAACGCCAACAGAGCTAACCTATTACGTCGGGCGGGGATGTACTCGCTAGGTATGATAGCCCCAACATTAGAAAATTTTTTAGGGGAAGAAGCGGCGAGGTACTTCGATAAACTGGAGTTCAAAATTGCACGGATGGACTGAGGAAGAAACTCAGAAACTGATGAAATTTAAACTCGTAGGGGACGCGTATAGTTTTTTCAAATGAGTCCCAGGGTTAGATTTATTAACGTATCACGAATTAAAGAATAGGTTCTTACAAAAATTCACGACGTTCAGACTGCCAGGGGAAAATCAGTGGAACCTGTGCAGGTGTTTCCAGATACATGACGAGGATGTATCGTCATTTTGCACAAGGCTACGTACGCTAGGAGCAAGTTTATTGCGGGAGGATTTGGAAGGAGCCACCGTGGATGAGGGTACTGGGATCAGAAAGAAAAACAAAGACCTGATTTTGAACCAATTCAAAATGGGTCTACGAAAGGATTTAATGAAGGACACAGGAATCTTATTATTGAAGGAGGAAGATTTAGACTTGGAAAAAGCGGAGGAGTTAGTAAAGGTACAGGAAACCACGATAAGAATGTTACAAGGGCGTTTGGGCGGTACCAGGATAGCAGGAGTCGACACCGAACAAGTATGTCAACTGTATGATAAGGAGGGGCACTCAGCAAGGGAATGTAAGAGGACCAGACAGGGTCGGGAAAATCAAGCAAAGCCACTAGGAATGAGATGCTTTTCCTGTGGCCAAACGGGCCATATTTCAAGATAATGTCGAAACACGAAGGTGGCAACACAAGAAGCGCCAGGTTCGTGCTTCAACTGTAACCAACAAGGACATTGGATAAGGGATTGTCCGAAAAGGGAAAGAAACAGGGGACAGGACCAAAGGGATTGAAACAGAAGACAGAACCAAAGGCAGAGGTTCAGAGAGGAGACAAGGAGAGAGGACGGATTCCTGACCTGGAATACACGAGGGGGTGTGAATGGGAATTCCCAATATTCCAGGAATCAAGAAGGGCCGACCATTGCAGGAAACAGGTAATCTACCAGCGCGATTCCAAAACGATCGCAATCGCCGCCTGCATTTCGTACAGCAAATTTAAACTCCAAGGGCCAAAGTTCAGCTGCCAGGACGGAGGCCAAAGGGTGGTAGATAGGCAGGGGAAGCGGCCATCGATAGAGCAAGGACAAAAGGGGAATCCGAATGGATTATCGGTCATGGTTATCCCGGAAGTAAATTCATTGGGATTATATGACGTACCACATATAATAAAATTGGATATTAATGGAAAGGCGAGTTCTTGTTTGGTTGACAGCGGGGCAGCGGTGACTCTCGTGAATAGAGGATTGACCCCGGACGAAAGGATCAATAAGGACGAGATCGGTGTCCGTCTAACAAGTGTAACGGGACACGATTTACGTACCTGGGGTACGACGACTATTTTTGTAAGACCAGAAGGAGAACAATTGGGAACGAATTGGACAGCGGTCCTGTGTGATGACACAACGTTAGGGAACGTCCAGATCATATTAGGACGAGATTTTTTGTACGCCAATGAGGCGCACTCGGATTACGAGGGGGAACCCTACCTAAAGATGTGGGGGAGGAAATTCATGTTTTTGAATAAGGGAGACTTAGAGGAACAGATACTCACGGGAGGTGAGGATACGGAAAGAGTTACTGGGAAAATACAGGAGGTTCAGGGGTATAATCGTGGAGGTTATAGCAGTGATTTTGTGGAGATTAGGCCGATGGAAACGGCGGGAACAAGGAATCTCTACACACCCAAGGGTGACGGAGTCGCCAGGAACGACACGAGGAAGGATATTATAGGCAATCTACAAGGAAATGTAGGAAATAAGGTCACCTCCGATTTCGGAGGTGACAACGTTATATATTAGGCGACAGCGTTAAATGAGTTACTATTTTGGAGGTGGTATTGACACTTTATAACTATATATATAGGGGGTTAAGGGAAATCGACTGATATATAGGTTTATTTCTATCTACTCCTTATTCCATACCGAGCTTTCGGAGCTTCTTTGCTCCTTCCTCATGGTTACTACAATTTTAACGGTTTAATACAACATGAAACAAAAAATATACGAACAATCACTTACAGAATGTAAGGTTATTTTCCTAAAGCGATATTATATATCAATTTATGCTGACCTTTTACTAAGGATATATGAAAATTCTCAACCGTGTGCTACTTGATACAATAAAAATTCTCAATTTAACCTAACTTATGAAATTAATTGGTTCATTTATGGTAAGAGTCACAGAGTTAGAGTTGACAGTTATTATTTTTCATTCGTCTACAGGACCATCATAGCCTTCTTCTTCTTTCCGGTTGGGGTATGTCAGCAAGTATGTATATACACTGCTCAGTTTTTGTATGTCGGTTTTTTTATTAACACAAAGTAACAGACAATAATTTAACATTTCAAGACTGTAATTTTGTTGATTCTGTCAGATTTAGAGTAACTAATTTATATCTGAGGCTTAGAAATAGGGAAACTTTTCGTGTAACACCAGGTAGTTCATCTTCCATTATTAAAATGATGTTTATATGCAATGAGTTGATTGAAAGATTCGATTTAGATTTATTCAATACTAGTTTGGGAAATGTGAAAAGATTGTTTTCCTAGGTTAAGTAGTTGATATTTTGTTGTTGTTCTGCATATGTAATTACCTTTGTTGGTGTATGTGTAGAAATAAATAAATAAAAATAAAAATAAAAATCTGACTATGTATTTGAAGAAAAATAACGAAAGACTGACATTATTTCAGAGGAGGTTAACCTGATAAAAATATTGAATATAAAAAGCACTGCCGTGGAGTCAGGAGCTTATGGGCGCTCGTTCATCCACCTCGTAGGTAGATTCGCATTTTCCAGATTTAGAAAACCATTTGAAGGAATTTTTAACATCTGTCAAAAAAATATTGATATTTTTTTGACAGATGTTTGAACTCAGTTTGAACTAAGACGAAACTCCTGAATTCACGTCAGTGCTTTAGGTGACCAATATTTTTTTCGATAATTCGCTAGAATTTTCTATGGTACCTTTGGTCGTGGTAATTCGATCTAAACAAAATTTTGCAAGTAGTTCGAATACATTATTCTTCATCTATGTCATTCTAATCTAATCAGTAGTTTCGAAATTATCAGGAAAAAAATATTTTGAACGGCCATATATTCGGAACCCACAGCCTGATTTCGCTTATTGATGAACGTGACATTCTAAAATCTAGATCCACAACTATCCTGAAAATTTCAAGTCTTTAGGTCTTTTCGTTCAAAAGTTTTCCATGGTTTATATGGTTCTGGTCATGCGATCTCGAAATTTTTTGCATGTACCTTGAACACGTCATTCTTCATATGAGTGCCAAATTTCATCTCGATCGAATCAGTTCTTCCGAAGTAATCAAGAGAACAAAATTTTGAACGGCCATATTTACCGAACCTCTGGTCGAATTCTGCCCAATAACGAACTCAACCGCGGCATCCGAGATTCTAACCTACCCTGAGAATGTCAAGTTTCTAGGTCGCTCCGTTCGAGAGTGATCGTGCAGACGGACGGCCGGACGGAAAGATTCGAGTTTTTCGACGGATTCGTCATTAGTGAGTCGAACCTTGTCTATCATACAGCTAAGGCTCCTAAGGACGTCGTTGCTTTTGTCAAGACCATTGATGACCTCCTTAAGTTTGTATGAATGAGTAGGGTAGATAACAGAAGATCCATGTGGTCGTAGTTCCCGGGAGGCTAACCGAGCCATAACGACTCCAGTTCAAATAACGATACTTAATACTAACTTGATAGCCTCAAAAATAAAATAAAAATGACAATAAACACAAACGAATAAACGAGAGAATGAACCACGTGGTGAACGTTGGATATTATACCACTTGCGACAACGTGCGTCGTTTAATATGATAATGTTAGGTTGGGACTGGGGCGCAAGCGTTCACGTACATAATTCCAATAATTCTAAATAATTCCAAATAATTCCGACTAATTCCAAACAATTCCGAATAATTCCAAATAATTCCGAATAATTCTAATAATTCCAAATAATTCCAAGCTATGTACACTGAAATTCCAGGGTGAAATACCCCTTGCTTAGCACTAACGTGAAGTCTGGAGTTTCGCATAACGGCTCGCTCACACCAAAACCGATTTTGTCGGCCGATGTCGGACACAACTAATTATTTTTTCAATATCCATACTCTTTGAGGAAGATAGCAACACGATTGAATTAAACTATAAATTATTTACACAATTTTCACTGTAGACGTCGACCGATATCGGCGAGAAATCCCAACAAGTTCGGATTCGACGGTTAATCGGCCGTTTTCGGGCGTCATCGGACGATGACGTACGGGTTGGTGTGCTTTCGCTCACACTAAAACCGTCATCGGCCGAAGTTTGCTCGGGCGATGACGCCCGAACTCGGCCGATCGAATCAAATACCTGTGAAAGAAACAGAGCGCGCACACCTGTCAGAGCCGTTTCACATGGAACCGACCATCAGTACTGATGGTCGGTCGAGCTGATCATCGGTTGACTGCATTTGTTTTCACATGAGAAGCGTATCGTCAGTCTGCACATGTATTTGAAGAGGAAGGCACCTGACATTATTGTCGCTTTGTGCGTGAAGCGTTTAATACAAAGAAGGAAAAAGGAAATTTTAATTTTCGAACGGAAAGGCCTAGCGACTCGAAATTTTCAGGAAAGGTGTGGATCTCGAATGTCGCATTCACGTTCGAATACATTATTCTTCATTCTTATCAAGAAAACTGAATTTCAAGAAAACGACCATATTAACGGAACCTCTAGTGTAATTTTGCTCATTGATGAACGTGACCGCGACATTCGAGATCCACAGTTATCCTGAGAATTTCAAGTCCCTAGGCATGTCCATTACAAATTTATAATTTTCTATTATTTCTATGGTTCTGGTCATACGATCTAGACAAACAACATTTTGCAAGTAGCTTGAACACGTCATTCTCCATCTGAGTGCAAAATTTCATCTCGGTCGAATGTGTAGTTTCGGAGTAATCAGAAAAACAAAATTTCGAACGACCATATTTACGGAACCCCTGGTGGAATTCTGCCGGTTAACGAACTCAACCTCGTCATTTGAGCACTGAACCCAAACTGGAAATTTCAAGTCTTTATGACGATGAGAGTTATCGTGTATACGGCCGGACGGACAGACTCGAATTTCTCGAAGGATTCGTCATCAGTTAGTCGATCCTTGTCAATTGAGACCATTTTTGGTTCCAAATTCGAAAAATGCAGACATCGTGACGAAAGCCCTTGTGTAAGTAGTACGAGCGCTCGAAAATACGAATCAACAAAATCGCAATCCCCAGACTGCAGACTGAATGGTTAACAATGTCACCCATAAAAAGATATTCATTAATTAATATATTTCATTTAATTATTCAAATGATAGATTTTTTGTTATAACTCTCTCAAACTGATACAACATCACATCCCAAAAATCCTTCGCTTGCCAGCATCTCCACAACACCAGTCTTCTGAGCACACTCATTGAACCTTCTAGCATATTTTTCTCCAAATTGGGGATTTTCACATTCCTTTCCAAAGAGATGAATAGCAAACCTGTCTTTGCAGTCGAAATGACCATCACAATTGCAATCCTAAAAAATAAAATGCCATGAATTTCTGAATGAAACATAATTGATCAGCATTAGGGGAACATCGTTCTCTAATTTCTATACAGGCACCTTCAAAATCTTATTTATCAAAGGGTTCAAAGTAGCCACGAAAATGATATTGAAAAAATTTAGAAAAGCACTGCCGTGAAGGCAGGAGCTTTTGAGCGCTCGAACATGCACCTTGAAGGTGGATTCGCATTTTCCAGTTTTAGAGATCAATTGAAGGAATTTTCGACAGCTGTCAAAAAAATTCTGAAACTTAGGCGAAATTCCAGACTTCATGTCAGTGCTTCAGCGGAAAAATGTTTTCGATAATTCGCTAGAATTTTCTACGGTATCTATGGTCTTGGTGATGCGATCTGGACAAAATTTTGCACGTAGTTTGAAAACATTATTCCTCAGCTAGATGAAAAAATTTCATTCCAATCCGATCAGTAGTTTAGAAACTATCAGGAAAAAATAGTTTGAACGGCCATATTTACGGAACCCCTAGTCTTATTTTGCTCATTGATGAACGTGACCGTGAAATTCGCGATCCAAACCCACTCTGGAAATTCAAGTCACTAGGCCTTTCCGTTCGAAAGTTATGATTTTCTATGGTTTCTATGGTTCTGGTCATGCGATCTAGAGAAATGTAGCTTGAATATAACATTCTCCATTAGTATACAGAATTTCGTCTCGATCGAATCTGTAGTTTGGAAATTATCAAGAAAACTTAATTTCAAACGACCATATTTACGGAACCCCTGGTATAATTTAGCTCATAAATGAAAGTGATCACGACATTCGAGATCCACACCTATCCTGAAAATTTCCTAGGCGTTTCCGTTCGAAAGTTACAATTTTCTATGGTTTCTATGGTTCTGGTGATGCGAACTGAACAAAATTGTGGCTTGAACGGCTCATTTTCCATTATACTGCAAAATTTCATCTTGATCGAATCTGTAGTTTCAAAGTAATCAGGAAAACAAAATTTCGAGCGGCCATCTTTACGGAACCCCTCGGCGAATTTTGCCCAATAACAAACTCAACCGCGGCATTCAAGATTCAAAACTACCCTGAAAATTTCAAGTTTCTAGGACATTCCGTTCGAGAGTTATCGTGTATACGGCCGGACGGACGGACAGACTCGAATTTTCCGACGGATTCGTCATCTGTGAGTCGAACATAGTCGTTTGAGACCATTTTCAGCTCAAAATTCGAAAAATACAGACATCGTGACGAAATGATATAGCCCTCGTGTAAGTAGTACGAGCGCACAAAAAGAGTGAACTGTAGGTTCGAGATGATCCCGATCACTATAAGATTGTTATGAAGGATGCTGAAGAACCTGTTCAATTTCATTCTTGAACCAACTCCTGTCTCATTACATTATTGACAATCGACTACAATTTAGACTCTGTATACAGGGTGTCCGGGAAAATGTGGGAAATCTCTCGGATTCAGATGAAACATAAAAGAATAAGATGACAAGTTCCCATAACTTTTTTTCCTAGAGGCCCTCCCTACGGAGAACGGCCTCCTGAATGACGCCACTGGAAATTCATTTTACTGGAATAAATTTTAAACAACCTACTTGGTATAATTTAATGAAAATTTGATATGATAAATAATAGTAAGGACCTCTTAAAATACTGCCCTTAAATTTGAATTAGCTTGTTAATTTTACCAGGGGCGGACTGGGTTGTAAGTTCAAATGCTTACATTTTTAACACCCTGTATGATGAGGGGTTAGAAATAACAGATTTGGAAACCTTGAACATTAAGCTGAAGAAAAGGTACTCTTGTTCATTGTCGATAAAATGAACCGTTTTCGAAAAACAAAATAATAAAAGGAGTAACGTTTTTATTTCTATTAAAAAGAACTATGAATTCAATTTTTTTTTGTCTGCAACAAAGTGTGCTAAAAAAGTTATTCAAGAAACAAAAAAATTTCAGTTTATATTATTGGATCCGACAAAATTACAAAGATTCCCAACCATGCAGTTTTGGCCCAGAAAGGCACCTTAACAAAAATACACACATTTCATTGGATGTGATAAGAAACAGATTTTGTCGGATTCAATAACATAAACTAAAACATTTTTGTTCCTTGAATAACTTTCCTATCACACTTTGCTGCAGACAAAAAAATTAGAATTCATGATTCTTTTCAATAGAAATGAAGAAGTTACTTCTTTTATTATTTTGTTTTTCGAAAACGGTTCGTTGTATCGACTATGAACAAGAGTACCTTTTCTTTAGCTTAATGTTCAAAGTTTTCAAATTTGTTTTTTTTTACTCCTCATCATACAGGGTGTTCAAAATGTAAGCATTAAAACGTACAACCTAGTCCGCCCCTGGTAAACTTAACGAGCTAATTTAAATTTAAGTATTTTAAGAGGTCCTTACTACTGTTCCTCATATCAAATTTTCATTAAATCATATTGAGTAGTTTAAAATTTATTCCAGTAAAATGAATTTCCAGTGACGTCATTCAGGAGGCCGTATCTCCGTAGGGAGGGCCGCTAGGAAAAAAAATTATGAGATTTTGTCATCTTATTCTTTTGTTTTATCTGATTTCCCTTATTTTCCCGGACATCCTGTATATTTGAGTGTTTGGTATTTTTCTTCAAGCACAGGAAAAAGTTTCAGATACACACTTTCCATCATAACTATCAGACAAGATCAGATAACTTGTACTATCCTATCTATAGACTGTCGATAACTGAGAAACATCCATCATACATGTGTATAAAATTGTTTAATGTACTTCCTCATGATCTGAAAGTGTTGTCAAGCCTCAATATTTTCAAGAAAATAATAAAAAATTATATCATAAAAATTGAGCCGTATTCCTTAAGTGAGTACTTTGCTGCTGTATCATCTCTCTAATTTGGTTTTTTTCTGGTTGGACGTCAATTTCATTTGCCCTATTGGATAAGGGGGTTCTGAAAGTGACATGAATAATTATAGGCCAATAACATTGATTTCTAATTTATCGAAAATCATTGAGAAAATTATCAAGGTTAGAGTAGTGAGCTTTCTAAATAGAACTAATATCTTATCAGAAAAACAATATGGATTTAGAGAAGGAATATCGACAGAGGATGCTATCTTAGAGTTAACCACGGAATTGTACAAAGCAATGGATGAGAAATTGATGGCCCTGTGTTTGTTTCTCGACTTGACGAAGGCCTTTGATACCGTCAACCATGAGATAATGTTGAACAGGCTGGAAGACTACGGAATCAGAGGGATTACACACAAACTGATGACAAGTTATCTATCTGGTCGAACGCAGGTGGTGGACATAAGTGGAGTAAGAAGTGATCCTATTGTTGTAGAGTCTGGTGTTCCGCAGGGTACTGTCCTTGGTCCCATTTTGTTCATCATATATAGGAACAGCCTTCTTCAGCAAAAAACAATGGGCAAAATTATAAGCTTTGCAGATGACACTGCAATTATCTATATAGCTGAATGTTGGGAAGCTCTCAAGCTAGAAGCCGAGAATGATTTCGCAAGTATCAAAAAGTGGTTGGAGAATAATGAGCTGTATCTCAACTGTAACAAAACCCAATATTTGACCTTCACTTCATATTCTAACAACCTACCTGAAGCAGTTCCTCTTGAGATAGGACCAGGCACTTCCATTCCCTCCGCACAATCTGTCAGATATCTCGGTATTACGATTGATAGGCATCTCAGATGGGATTTACATATAAAACATCTTAAGAAAAAACTGAGAGGGACGGAAACATTTGAATATCTTGTACTATGCATTGGTACAGTCACAATTATCATATGGAATTTTTGCTTGGGGAGGGGCAAGTGACTGTTACCTTCGAAGTTTGGAGGTGCTGCAGAAGTGGATATTGAAGGTTATCTATGATAGAGGAATCAGATTTCCATCAGATCAACTGTATGCGGAAACAGGAATGTTTGATCATAGACAGTTGTTCGCCCTGAACCTTTTAATGAGCATTAACTGACGAAGAATTAAGGTCAACCCTATAGAACATCCACATGAAACAAGGAAGAAAGAGAGTGGCGCCGTTGTCCCTAGAACCTCCAAGACAATTGGTCAAAGATGTGCCCAGTATATAGCTCCTAAGTTGTTCAACTTGCTTCCTGGAGAATATAAGGCTTTCCTATACCACCCCAATTTCAAGAGGAAAGTAAGGAAATGGCTACAATGTGTAGAAAGAAATAATATCCACGACTTGATCAATAACAAGGGGCTTATACTCAGAAATTAAAAGAGATGTTTATGTTGATGATGGAATATATTGTGATCTTGTTGTGAACCTAAATTCTGTAAGATTTTTTTTTTTCTCCTATGGTTATTTTCAATCAGCGTTGTTGTAACCTAAATGATATGTTAAAGTGAAAGTACATCACTTACAAGTAGTAACCCTACTTCTGTGATTTATGTTTATTTTCATAGTATGTAGATTTTGAATACTGATGTCATGTTGAGAAATTTGATTTTTGAGAATAAACTTATTATTATTATTATTATTATATTATGTACTTGTACCTTTCTTTGAAATTAAGTGTTATGAATAATGATGAGACCTATGAATAAGAATTTAGGTGATTTTTGACCGGTTTCTAGGTCCACGCTTTATTCACAAAACCAATTTTCTGGAAAAAAAGGTCAACTAGTTTCGACTTTATTATAAAATCTTCATCAGGGCTCGGAAATGGCACATCAAAACTACAATAATTTCAGATGTTCGAAATTTACAATCGAAAGATTAAAACCTTATTTTCAAAATACATATACACCAAATTAAACATAAATATTGCTTTCAAATCTGACAATACTATAAGAAAATTTTTCACAAAAACCAAAAGTGCAACTCCCAAAGAATAACTCAGTAACATCATATATAAAATATCTTGTAACAGTTCAGCTACATATATTGGTCAAACTAGTTGCTACCCTAAGGACGGAATTTCTGAACACAAAAGAGACTTCCTCAACATCCTTAATCCTTTGAAGAACAAAAAGGAAAATAATACGGCACTAGCGGAGCATGTAAGAAGTCTTCTTCATTCCTTTAATTTTGATCCCGGCTCAGTTAGAATATTAGGTAGGCAAACAAATTTGAAAGAACGGTTATTAGACGAGATGATATCCATAAAACAGGACGAAAATTCCATTAACCAAAGAAACGATATAGAAAAGTTAAACACCACTCATTATTATTTAAATGAAAAAATCAAAAATAAATAGAAGTTTGTTGTCCAACCCGAGTGTGTAAATTGCCATAATCATTCGCGCATACTCCAGAAATATGTAAGTTGATAATTTAATAACATCACATCATAGACCAGGCAATAGAGATTTTTTCATGACAAAAATCGTAGAAGAAAACCGCGAGTGGGGGTTTCTTGAGGTGGTCCGTGGATGTTTAGTTATATGTTTTCGACTCGCAATTATAATTAATTTTCTTGTTATTGCGAAGAAACACAAAAAAACGGTGTTTTTCTAGTTTTTTGCTTGTAAAATCTGAACCAATGAAGCGGTGCTGATACTTTCAACCGACGAATTGTAGAAAAGGAAAAGACAAAGAAAATGAGTGCTAGTGCAATGCAATCGGTTTATCATTACCGGAGGAAAGCCGGAAAAACCGTAAAAATCAGAGTTTTTTCAAAACTCCATAACTCGGCCAATTTCAAAGTTGTAGCGCTTTTCCGGATGAAAGTAGTGACTAATAGGTACTTTGAGTGTGCACAATCCGGACGTTTTCGGATAGATAGTTTTTGCGTGATTGCTATTTGAACTATTTGAGGCACTATTTTCCGGAAGAGCTGGTTGCGTTGGAAGTTGTCCGATTTTCATTTACGAAACGAATTTTGAAAGTAAAAGTATAGTACTACAAAACGACAATCTTGATTTTTCGTTTAAATGTTGCAAAATAGGTGAAAAAACGTGCAAACATGACCAAAATCAGCCGAATGCTCGATTGCAGTCAAGTAGTGGGGGTATATATGTAAATATTCGCGCCCGGCCTCAGCGCGATTTTCGTTCCCCGCGTCTGCCGACTACCCCCACTATCCGTCCCAGATGGGGCACTGAGCCGGTTTTTGGTCATGTTTTCACGTATTTTTCACCTATTTCGAAACATTTCAACGAAAAATAAAAATTGCCGTTTTGTAGTATTATACTTCTTCTTTCAAAATGCGTTTTGTAAATTGGAATCGGAAAACTTCCGACGCATCCAGCTCTTCCGGAAAATAGTGCCTAAAATAATTCAAATCGCAATTACGCAAAAACTGTTTATCCGACAGCGTCCGGATTGTGCAAGCTTAAAGTACCTATTAACCACTACTTTCATTCGGAAAGCCAGAGCTACTACTCTATAATTGGCATAGTTATGAAGTTATGAAAAAACGCTGATTTTTACGGTTTTTCCAGCTTTCCTCCGGTAATGATGACTCGATTGAGTTGCACTAGCATTCAATTTCTGCCTCTTTCCATTCTCTACAATTCGTCTGTTGAAAGTATCAGCACCTTCCCATTAGTTCAGATTTTATAAGCAAAAAACTAAGAAAACACCGTTTTTTTAGGTGTTTTTTCGCAATTACAAGAAAAGTAAACATATTTGCGAGTCGAAAACATATCACTAAACATCCACGGACCAACCCAAGTAACCCCCCACTCGCGGTTGTCTTCTACGATTTTTGTCACAGAATGACCCTTTATTTGCTCTATTGCGTGGTCTAATCAGTCTTTTCAAAGATTTAGATGCGAGAAGTAATTATTCTCTCCAATAATTCATTTTATGACAACGGAACCACAAAAGGTTAAAATTTAAGTTGAAAATTCTCACAATTTTCCGAACCCGTTTCCTCACTTGTGTATTTATGTGGGTATGTATTTCATAAATGAGCTTTAAAAATAAATTTTTGATCTTATAATTGTAAGTTTCGAACATCTGAAATTATTGTAGTTTTGTTGTGCCATTGCAGAGCCCTGATGAAGATTTTATGATAAAGTCGAAACTAGTTGGTCTTTTTTTCCAAAAAGTTGGTTTTTTGAATAAATTGTGGACCTAGAAACCTGTCAAAAATCACCTGAACAAATTGTTATGTTATGTTATGTAATCATTAATATTATTATAAGACGCATAGGTATTTATTTATTCATTTATTCATTCAACATTCAAACAGGAACCCCAACAGAAAAACATCCAATTACAGGGGTCCACAACAAATTATGAAGATAATGATCTAGTTACCACAGTCAACAACACAGAAGGAAAAAAAAACAATTAGCAAATAAGTACCTACTACAATTATAAATTAACCAAAAAATGTTAACCATAATTATGACAAATATAAGAAGTAACCATGCCCTTGAAAACAGCAGATGACAAATGGAAAATATTGATATTATTGATATGATGGTTATAAAATCTAACTATTCTAAGAAATACAGAATTGTAATAAAGTGAAGTTCGTGCTCGGGGAACAAAGAAAAGCTCTCTACGACGATTTCCTACAAACCGGACTTTAAAATGAATTTTTTCAATTAAGGGAAAATCAAAATAATCGTTGACTATACGGTACAAAAACAACCCATCGAAAACAACCCTTCTCTGCTCCAAACTTATCATCTTAAACAATTTCAATCTTGATTGATATGGACATACTGTATGACGATCACAAAATCTGTACTGCATAATTTTTGTAAACTTCCCCTGAACCTCCTTAATATTTATTCATTTATTCAACACCAAACTGAAAACACCACCCGTAGGGTATTAATAGCAACACAGCATAGAAACCATCAAGTTTGTTTTCACAAAGCTACTTGTCAAACTTGCATGAAATTTTTCCATTTTTTTTTCCGGAAAAACTGCTGACAGCTAAGTTGACAGTTGTTGAGTAATTTTTCCACTTAAAAATTATATTTGACATACCAATTCTTGATAGCGATTGGTCAAAATTAATAGGAAGGAAATAATCGCTGTAATCCAATCCTCTATGGATTACCGCGATAATTTTTTACTAACTATAGTAACCAATAATATATTATCAAGCAACACGCTTTCAGCATTCTCTATGAAAAAATTATCTCGGTATTATCAAGTCCCTAGTAAAGTTTTGCAGTTTTAAATACCGACTATTTTATCTGAACGAGAGTTCCGAACACTTTCAATATACGAACACGCGGGATCGCAAACTAATCTTAACTATTTTTGGCCAGCGCAGTGATCAATCTAGGAAGGACTCTACATTTCGTAGAAACCACAGGACCTTCTCATCGTACTAGGGAAATTTATCGGGAAGTCTTAGACAATTAAAACACAATATTTTTTAGCACCCAAAATATGAAAATAACAAGTTTATTTCAGAGTGCCAAAAGGTAAAAAAAAAAAAAAACCCCAAGGGGAAGAAAAAAAACAACCTCGCAAGTAGAGCATATTCCTAAACAGAGGCAAATAATAAAATGGTAAATAATTATGAGAATAGTAGAATATATCAAAATCAAGTGGTAAAATATATCAACATCAATAAGACAATAATGGGAGTATTTAAATATATCAAAATCAGGTAATAATGAGAGTATTGAAATATATCAAAATCAAAAGTCAGTCATAGAGAGCAATGGGGAAATATATCACGATCAAAAATAGATACTACAGAACGAGAAAACCCTTTCGGTAGAATAGATAGCATTAATGGTAAAAGATATCACAAATGGTGGATGCAAAGATCATGTATCGTAAGTGAAAAACTGTTCACTAAATAACAATATACACAGAAAAGGGTTGGATTCAAGAGGGACTTTCCTTCAGAATGATATGTGCTACGTCCACACCAACAACGGTACAAAGGAAAGATTATTCCAGAATTGCATTCTCTATCCCCTTAATGACTAAATACTAAATGAGGTAGAGGGCCAGTAGGGACCGAGACCATCTCGACAGTCTGTAATCTCAGTGAAATAAATTCAGGGAATCCTGCAAGTTCGAACAATGATTAAGTGCTCTGCAGGGAGGAAGGTTCTAAACAACTACGTAAATGCAAAGAGATACAATTCTTGATATATCTCCCATGGGGGAATCTCTATACCGCGTCATTATGTTTAGCAGGCACTTATCTCTCCAATTAAGTTTCAAGAATCCAACATATTAATGAACCATCTACCAAGTTTCCCAAGTGGGAGAATTGAACTAGTGGTATTGACTGGGAGTACACAAGTACCGGAAATATGAATAAATATCACAAGCACAAATACGTAATAAGTATTAAATGGAGAAATAGTACCAGTATAGACAACAATCAAGAATAAATAATAATCAATGGAACTTACTTGCATACGATTATCAAAGAAAACTCTAATAATATACTAGGGATAATGGAAACCTTTGGTTTCATAAATTTGCTGAATTCTACGACTAACGCTTAACAACCTTACCAGTGTTCTTCGCTTTTTGTGTATATCAAATATGAGAGCCGACCGACCACTCTCGTGCTCAAGAAGTTCTAAAAGTAATCTTTTTTCCTATAACCTCCAAAAACCATCGAATAGAATCACGGTGTAAAAAATAAAAATCACGGAGTTATTTGACCGTGTTCAGAATATTCGACCGTGTTCTTCTAATCTACTCTGCAATCGGTATTATATGAAGTTTCCTCATTTGTAGGATGTTAATCTAGGACCGATCCATTACAGGGTATTAGTACTGATAATTTTTATTCATTGGCATCTCAATACCATTGTCCAGCGCAGGGTGATGCGGATCCTCCCTAACGAAAGGAAGCTGAGAATGAGTAACCTGCATATTATTAATGTAAGATGCCAGAACCAAGTTCAATATTCTACCATTATTGTTTGTATTAGAGTTGTATTGCACTAAAAAATTGTAGGATATGAAATCTTTGAAATCATTATAAGGCTCACCCTGCACTGCATTACATGAAATTTCGCCATCTGGGCGTACCGACCACGAGAAAGAGGGAAGATTGAAATCCCCAATGAGGAGAAAATTATCCTCACTATACTTATCCCTGAGGCCTGTTATTACATAACAGTATCTCAAATAATCATCGGATGTGGTATTAGGTGGAATATAACATACTCCTATGATGAGGTTTTTCCGACCATTCATTCTAATTTTAATCCATACGTCTTCAATTTTAGTAGAATGGGGACATTCCAATGGAACACACTGTAGACTCTTGGCAGCACCAAAGAAAACACCTCCTCCATCTTTTTATAAACTGAATCAAAGTCGAGCCACCCTAATCCTCCAACATAGATAAATAGAAGGAAGAGCTAAAAGGGGATTATTCCCCCCGCAACTTCTAAAGATCACCTTCCATGGAGATTTGAAAAATTTTAGATTTATCATCCTTTCTAACAAGTATTCTTCCATCTTGTATCCAGCAATATTGGAAGTTATTGTCTTTGGAAAACTGCTTCGTAATATAAAATAGCTCTCGATAATAGGGAGACAGACTCTCGTTGACAAAAATATTCGTTTAAATACCCTCGAAACCTAGATTGCTCAATTTGATGTTCCTCTTTTTCTTGAAAGCTCTAAGAAATTCATCTCGACAGGATTTGCTCCTAAAATCAACAACAACTGGTCTGCATTTTTCCGCGTTTTTCGGCATACTGTGTACTCTGTAGGCACTTTCTATGTAATTCATTACATTAGATATGTTGAGTACAGACGCAATATTCTCGACAACAGTCAAAACATCTTCGTTCTTCTTCTCCGGCACACCCACAACTTCCAAGCTTTTAGACTTCAACGCCTGCTGAAGCCTGTTGACCTCATCCCCCATCTTGACATCTCATCCCTTAAGAATGACAGCTCAGAATCATATTTATCGCATCTTGAATTCAAGCCCTCAAGAGTTCTCAGTTTCGACTTGAAGTCCTCAATTTTTTCACCGTAGAAATTCAGCGATTTCATGAATCCCAGCTGCTGGTAAGTTATCATAGCCAAGTCCGACACAATATTATCGAGCTTTTTCTCGATATTATTAACGGGGTCTCCCCTGAATCGCAGTTCGGACATAACCATTTCATCCCTGATATCTCGTTGAAAGTCTTACTCATTTCCAGCGGAATTTCAGCACAATTTAAATGTGATTCATTAGAACACATGAAAATTCGGATACCGGGTTTATTTCTGCCTACAGAGGTTTGGCACGATATGCAGATAACCATGTTTACAATTTCGATGTGAAATTTTAATTTGAAAATTCAAAATATTAAACTTTTCGAAGCAAAACTGCCACAGTTCCAATGTGTGAACTATTCTGATTACAATGCACCAAAATTCAGAATTTGTGCGCGGAAAAATACCACTAAAAACACTAGAAAACTACGAAGCACCGATACTTCAACTTTCTTGGCGACATGCGTGTTCTGTGATTGGTATTGCTGCGGCATTGGTAATTTTAGTTAACAAAAGTGATGTAAGTATTTCGAATTTTACGTAAACCAGTTTGATTGCAGCCAGATACTGTAAAAAAAATCATTTTAGCAATATGCGTGATTTCGAATTTTTTAAGAAACGTAGGGATACTAGGAGAAGGTATGCTCCTCCAGGCACTTTCGATGAAGAACACGAAAACACACATGAAGTTCTGAAAGGAGCACGGCGACAAGACGATGGCATGTCCACAGATAATCTACTACCACTTCAGCGAGGATTACATCGAAATTATTCCACGGAATAAACTGTAACTCAACAATTTATTCATAGTTTCTGAGGTATCAAATGAACGTTGAATAAATTTTAATGCGCAAAAAACAGCCACGTGGATGTATACATTTCATTAGTGCAACTACCACTCTTGTTAATTTTTATTTTCTTTAATTCTTGCATGAATTGACTGCGTATTTTGTGCAATTTTCGAGATATTCCATTGACATCCGTATTTAATTTGTTCGCTATCATTTTTAGCCCCTCTCGTTTCATATTTCTATTTTTGTAATTCGGCGATTGGACGTTCCAAAGGACCGAGTTTTCTTCGACAAACAAATTAAAATTTGGGTTTCACTCGATGACCATACTTTCTTTTCCGCCATGACTCTCACTGAACTCGCCGAATAAGTCGAAACTGTTTGGAAGTACTGCGAGATATTGAGCAGGTGCGATTAAACGCGTTCAGACTTACAAGTGGAAGTGCACGAGTACGATATATTCCGGGAGTTTCTAGAAGCTGATGGCGAATTTACACGTGTCAAGTAGCTCGCGCAAGCTACTAACGCAAGTAGCTAAAATGAATTTGCTGGCGCGCAAGTGAGCGTCTACACGTATTTTTTAGTACAGTCGTTTAGTAGTCATTTATCGGAATACAGAAATTGTATGAGAATGTCGAAAGAACAGTTTGACAACCTGCTGGATCGAATTGCTTCCAAAATCTTTTTTTTTTGAGCGCTCGTACTACTTACACGAGGGCTATATCATTTCGTCACGATGTCTGTATTTATCGAATTTTGAGCTGAAAATGTGCCGTAAGCACGATAACTCTCGAACGGAACAACCTAGAAACTTGAAATTATCAGTGGGGTTCAGTTCCCGAATGCCTCGGTTGAGTTCGTTTATGGGCCAAATTCCACCAGGGGTTCTGTAAATATGGCCGTTCAAAGTTTTGTTCTTCTGATTACTTGGAAACTACAGATTTGATCGAGATGAAATGCACTCAAATGGAGAATGAGGTGTTCAAGCTACATGTGAAATTTTGTTCAGATCGCATGACCAGAACCATAGAAACCATAGAAAATTTTAACTTTTGAACGGAAACGCCTAGGGACTTGAAATTTTCAGGATAGGTGTGGAACTCGAATTCCGTGATCACGTTTATCTATGAGCAAAATTATACTAGGGGTTCCGTGGATATGGTCGTTTGAAAATTAGTTTTCTTGATAATTTCAAAACTACGGATTCGATCGTGACGAAATTCAGTATTTTAATGGGGAATGATATATTGAAGCTTCATTTTGTCCAGATCGCATGACCAGAACCATAGAAACCATAGAAAATCATAACTTTCGTACGGAAAGGCCTAGGGACTCGAAATTTTCAAGATAGGTGTGGATTTGAAATGTTGCATTCACGTTTATCAATGAGCAGAATTATACTAGGGGTTCCGTAAATACGGTCGTTTGAAATTTTGTTTTCTCGATAATTTCGAAACTACGGATCCGATCGAGATAAAATTTTGTATTCTGATCGAGAATGATATAATGAAGCAACGTTTTGTCCAGATCGCATGACCAGAACCATAGAAAATTATAATTTCCGAAGAGAAAGGCCTAGGAACTTGAAATTTTCAGGGTATATTCGGGTCGCGAATATCACGGTCACGTTCATCAATGAGCAGAATTGGACCAGGGATTCCGTAAATATGGCCGTTCAAAATATTTTTTTCCTGATAATTTCGAAACTACCGATTAGATTGAAATGAAATTTTACACCTAGCTGAAGAATAATGTATTCAAACTACTTGCCCAGATCGCATTGCCAAGACCATAAATATCATAGAAAGTTGGTCAGCTGAAGCACTGACGTGAAGCCTGGAGTTTCGCCTAAGTTTGAGAATTTTTTCGACAGCTGTCGAAAATTCCTTCAATTGATTTCTAAAACTGGAGATTGCGAATTTACCTACAAGGTGGATGTACGAGCGCTCAAAAGCTCCTGACTTCAAGGCAGTGCTTTTATAATTTTTTCTTGTGCATAGATCGATCTCAAAGCCCGAATTTTGCCTTTTCCTGTAACTTTGTACAAATTTTAAAGTTGTTTCCTCATTCCAACGAGACATCTCTGAAGTCGTTACGAATTGAAACACCCTCTGCACAATTTCTACTCATAAACTTTCCTAATCTGGGTGGTCTACACGTGTTTAGTTGAGGAGTTTAGTTGGGAAAACAAGAAAGGGGGACGCGACTTGCACAAGTGAATAGACAGTGTTTCTATTCACTTGACTAAATACACGACAGTCGACTGCACTTGCGCGAGTTACTTGCATCGCGATTTACACGATGCAAGTAAGACTAGATTTAGCTACTTGCGCGAGCTACTTGACACGTGTAAAGCGGGTCTGACACGCGAGCGTGTTTAGATTGGCGACAGTAGTGTCCTATAGTAATTCGCGCGATATTTCTTGCTAGTCTATAAGCACCTTCAGTTGTCACTGAAGTGGATGTGATTTACCAACTGAAATGACAGAATCGCATTTTGAAACAGCCAATTCAACAAATCCTCATCAGATAACTATTGTCCACGCGCACAACTCTGGTCTTTATAAATATCCAAAAGATTGAAATACACCGAACTTAACCCCTGATATAAGTATCAGTTCGAAAATTATTCATGTTGCCTCAATTGATATTATTACACTTAACAGCGTTTCCTATATACTGGCTCATAATCTAATATTTTTACCCTTTTAAAATCAAAGTTATGTAACTTATCAAAGTGATGGCGAGCCAAAGCGGTTTTTTCTGTTTTTAATATATTTGCACTTTGCAATCGTATCGTAAGTTGTTTTACCTACTCTCGAATGAAGGTATTGCTTTGTCTGGCCCACATAACATCTATTGCAGTTTATACAAGGTTCTCAATATACTATGTTAGAACGATCGGAAGCAGGAATTTTGTCCATTATTAACGGTGAAAACAATACATTTACAGTTTTTACGAATCCGTAGTTTTCAAATTATCAAGAAAACTAAATTTCAAACGATCATATTTACGAAATCCCTATTCTAATTTTGCTTATTGATGAAAGTGACCGCGACATTTCGAGTCCCTATGCCTTTCCGTTCATAAGTTATGATTTTATATAGTTCTTGTCATGCGATCTGGAGAATTTTTCATGTAGCTTGAACACCTCATTCTCCATTTGTGTGCAAAATTTCATCTCGATCAAATCTGCAGTTTCGTAGAAATCGCAAGAACACAATTTCGAACGGCCAGATTTACGGAACCCCTGGTCGAACTTTGCCCATTAACGAACTCAACCGAGGCATTTGGGAACTGAACCCACACAGAAAATTTTGAATTTCTAGGTCGTTCCGTTCGAGAGTTAAAGTGCTCTCCGGCCGGACGGACAGACTTGAATTTTCCGTCGGATTCGTCTTCAGTGAGTCGAACTCTGTCGATTGAGACCATTTTCGGCCTAAAATTCGAAAAATACAGACATCGTGACGGAATGATATAGCCCTCGTGAAAGTAGAACGAGCGCTCATAAATGATAATGTTCTATGCATCCCGATTCAAAGAACCACTTAATACGCTTCATCACCAATGTTCATTGGCACCAAGCCGTACAGAGCATTTCATTGGTAAATGTACATACATTAACATGAGGTAGCTACCCTAGACGAGTTCAAAAAAACTATGTATGATAGATCTTATCAACTTCATATCCGAGATACAGGGTGATTCATGTACTCACCAATATTTTATTATATATCTTATTCGATATTTGGAACGTACAACACACTACCATGGGTGAAAAGATACATCTTTGAACTGATCAAAAAATCCAGGTCCGTATCAGATAAATGTGGGACTTTTCGCAAGCTGAGATTCAACACCCTGTACGACGGAATATTGGAATTGGATCAGAATATTCGGAAAAAGCAGAAAATGTTCGATGGGGATCAGTAGATTTCCCGCACGACATTTGAGCATTCAACATTTTTGTCGAAAGGTTAATTCGATACAGAAATTCCACTAACCTACTTCACAAAAATGTCGTACATTGAGATTGAATTCGAAAAATTGTGTGTTAGACTGATGGAATATTTGTATTTTTTTCATATTCTGATGAATAATTTCAAGGATTTTTCAGAAAAATATTGATTTTGAATAATTTATTAACTAAATACCGGCGTGAAACCAGCAACGGATTCGTAGCAACGGATTTGGTACGCTCCGTAACTGTCGATCCCGGAGGTAGGGAATTTCGCGCAATTATGTCGATGTGATTCAGTGATTCAATGTATTTGTTATGGGTTATGACTATTTCAATCATGTGAATAAGATGAATTCCTTTATCGTACGGTAAGGAGGCGGCCAGAGGGTAGTCGGAGGGAGGTTGATAAACGTAAAAACAAAGCATCAATTTTTTCGAAAAATTCCAAAATCACGATGGGACATGGTTATTCATCTTCTTTATGCCTAACTTTATTATAAACAATCAATGAATTCCATTGTCGGGCCGTAGGGGCGGCGGTATTCGAACTTAGAAAATTTCAGCATCAATTTTCCCTAATGTGTGATAAAATCAAAACCAGGCGATGGCTCACGATGGGACATGGTTATTTATCTTCTTTGTGCCTAACTCTATTATAAAAAATCAACGAATTCCATTGTCGGGCCGTAGGGGCGGCGATATTCGAACTTAAAAAATTTCAGCATTGATTTTTTCGAAAAATTCCAAAATCGAGATCAGGCGACGGCTCACGATCAGACATGATTATTCATCTTCTTTATGCCTAACTGCATTATAAACAATCAACGAATTCCATTGTCGGGCCGTAGGGGCGGCGATATTCGGACTTAGAAAATTGCAGCATCAATTTTCCCTAATGCGTGATAAAATCCAAACCAGACGATGGCTCACGATGGGACATGGTTATTTATCTTTGTTATGCCTAACTTCATTATAAACAATGGAAGAATTCCATTGTCGGGCCGTAGGAAAATTTTGTAAGTAATGACTTGTCCTATACATTCTTCATTTAATGTCCAGAAAGATGAATAAACGTATTCTATTCTATCCTTCTATTATTTCAATGCTACCTTCAAATCAAATAATGAGAGTCATTATTGAGCGCTCGTTCTACTTATACGAGGGCTATATCATTTCGTCACAATGTCTGTATTTTTCGAATTTCAAGCCGAAAATGGTCTCAATCGATGACGAAGCCGTCGGAATATTCAAGTCTGTCCGTCCGTCCGGCCGTAAGCATGATAACTCTCGAACGGAACAACCTAAGGTTCAGTTCGAAAATTTTGTTCTCCTGATAACTTGGAAACTACAGATTCGATCGGGGTGAAATTTTGCACTCAGATGGAGAAGCTAAATGCAATTTTATGTCTAGATCGCATGACCAGAACCATAGAAACCATAAATATAGAAAATCAAAAATTTCGAACGGAAAGACCTGGAACCAATTAGTTTCCAAAACTGGAAAATTCGAATCTACCTAAAGGTGCGCGAACGAGTGCCAAAAGCTCCTGACTTCACGGCAGTGCTTTTCATAATTTTTCAAACAAATGATAAAGTGATAAAAAATTTAGAATGCAATTATAATGAAATGAATGAATTCATAATTTTATTCTTGATCAGTAAGTTTTCATTGGTGAAAAAACAGGTATGTATTTCAGTAACTTCAAATGGCATAATACTCATTATATAATTATCAAGTGTCATTTCACTTACCAATTCTCCGAAGGAACTAGTGTACTTATCAATTGTGTTTAGTATGCAATTCTCATTGGCCATGCATTTTTTGTAACTTTCTTGAGAGTCAGGATCATCATTTGGATTAAGTACTGGACTCTTAGCTTCCTTCCAGTAATCGAAGGATACCGAATATCTTGCACAGTTATATCTACTCCAACATCCTGACCTCGCATGACAAAGGCAGTTGATGCATTTTTGGATAGGAGTGCCAATCAAATCCTTCAGTGCTAAGTGTATGAAGTAATCAAAAATTTTTCGAGAACTGTCCGGTATTCATACAAAATGACTCTGCTTTATTATCATCAAATCCCAAAATTGAATTTGTTCATTTAACTAATTCGTTTCTGCTACAATTTTTTTGAAAATTAGTATGTAAATAAACTGCTCCACATGAGTTAGGGATATTGACTTAGAAGTGCAAAAAAAATAGTTGAAATATTGTGATAAAAATTCATATTAATATGATTTCTAGTTGCAAATTAATTTTAGCCTGTAGGTCTGCAGCGAATACAGGGTGGTTAAGTTAAATCGAGTAAAACAACGAAATTTTATTCCCAGAGAATTCAAGCATTTCAAGACTATCAATACAATGTATGGCCTCCACGGGCATCAATAACAGCTTGACATCTTCTTTGCATACTACACAGGAGGTTGTTGAACATTTCTTGAAGAATTTGGTTCCATAAACAGCAGAAGCTCTCTCAGATCATTTAAGGATTCTGGGGTAGGTTGATGATTATCTTATCTTCTTTGGAGCATATCCCATGCATGTTCTATGCAATTCAAATCTGGTGAGTGCGGAGGTATTGGTAAATGTGGAATACCAAGCTCCTCGCGCGCATTCTCAACTATGGCTGCACGGTGCGGTCTAGCGTTATCGTCTAGAAATTGAAAAGTTTCACCAATAGCAGCGTGAAAATTTGGCACAACATTGTCAATGACATGCTCCCTATAGTGTGAGGCGGTCATATTCCCAGGACAAATTTGTAGATCTATGCGCCTGTTGAAACATATCCCGGCCCATACCATAACACTACCCCCTCGGAATGGATGGACTTCTTGGTCATAGCGACGATTACGGTGTATGCGTGGGATTGTCCATACCCTTATTCTTCGAGAATCTGAAAATCGTCCATATCTAGATTAATCAGTGAAAAGGACACTACGCCATTGATCGTTCCAATTGATATGTTGCCTTGCCCATTCCAGTCTTTGACGCTTATGGTCACGTGTTAATGGAACTCCTCTTGATGGACGTCTAGATCCTAGATTCACCTCTCTCAAACGTCGTCTGATGGTTTCGATGGAAACTTGGACCCCATCTGCATTTTGTAGAGCATTCCGTAGCATTCTACACGTAGATGTAGGGGTTTCTTCTCGCCGAAATGGTGATGAAACGATCCTGAGCAGGTGTTGTTTTTCGTCGCCCACCAAGCCTTGGTCTTTCCAACACGGAACCTGTCTCCCTGAACCTATTCCAAAGTCGAGATATCACACTTTGGCTGACTTGGAGCCTTTACGCTACAACAACCTGAGTTAGGCCACCCTGTAGCATTCCGATAGCCCTATTAGCCTCAGCGTTTGTTAATTTACGTCTTGGCATTTTCAGAAAACTCGTTTCAAATCAAAGCCGTTGATAAACTGACTTCATTTCAAAATAAGAACATTCATGACGCATATACAAAGAACCAAACTTCAGAAAAAAGGCGACCAGATTGACGAAATGTCTCATACTGATTTTTATTAAATCGATTCAAGTTGTTATTGAGATTTAAATGATTTTACAGCGATTTTCTCGAAGATTACATACTTTTAAAAACGATTGAATACGATATCCCTAACTCTTGTGGAGCTGTATATTTTCAAAATGGAAACTACAAGCAAAATGCTGATGATAATATAGAATTTGAAGTTGAGTCAGTAGCTTTCGAGCCACTAATCGTTTCATGCCAAAAATTCGAAAAATGATAATACTCTTGTTAATAGAAATAAACGCACAAGAACAAGGTGCTGCAAGTTTGATTATTTCCACAAAGAGCACAAGAATTGCAGTATTTATTCCTCAGGATTATGTGCTCGTCGAATAGATTATAGAGGCACTCACCTTCAGCATGAAGTAAGAAGATGGTGAAAACCACAAATAAGCAAAGGAATTTCATCTTGATGTTTTGTTCAATGTTCAATGTCGTCGAATCATTTTATATTCAACTGATAAATTTATTAGGAATTTCCAATCATCTGGTCATCTGAGGTTATCACTCTTCTGACCTTGTTGTTGATTATATACATTTCAACCATGGGTATATTTTCAGTCCAGTAAGTCCCTAAAATGATTACTTATTTAATGATTCTCGTAGCTATATTACCAAACACTTTTTTTGTTAGAGGTATGTATGATTCATTATATACGAATTTTCCTGATGTGTGAAAAATGTTCGTGCTGCCGAACAATATACTTTATCTGAGAATGACATTCACTTGCTTTCTTCAGCTCAACTCCAATGTTTAAATGTCGTAAAGATTTAAATATTTCAGTGGGCTTTCAAAATCTTGTTCCAAGATTACTCAAATAACACATACTAACAGAATCAATTTTTGAAATTCATTTTGCGATCAAAATTACCTCATGTCATCCGGTATCATTCGCATCGATTTTAGAATATTCATTCGAATATTTCCGTGTTTTTGAGCGCTCGTACAACTTACACGAGGGCTATATCATTTCGTCACGATGTCTGTATTTTTCGAATTTTGAGCCGAAAATGGTCTCAATCGACTATGTTCGACTCACTGATGACGAATCCGTCGAAAAATTCGAGTCTGTTCGTCCGGCCGGCCGGCCGGCCGTCCGTATACACGATAACTCTCGAACGGAATGTCCTAGAAACTTGAAATCTTCAGGGTAGGTTCGAATCTCGAATGCCGCCGTTAAGTTCGTTATTGGGCAAAATTCGCCGAGGGGTTCCGAAAATATGGCCGCTCGAAATTTTGTTTTCCTGATTACTTTGAAACTACAGATTCGATAGAGATGAAAAATTGCACTCTAATGGAAAATTAGGTGTTCAAGGTACATGCACCCCTGTCTTAACGCTATTAGAAAGTTTTGTCAGCGAGTTTCTACCAAGCGAATCATTTTCATTCCGAAAGTATTTTAACGGTGTTCAATAACCGGCGTTGGTGATTCTTTCTGTGTCTGTGTTTCATATTCATCTGTCTGAAAAGAAGTTTTCATGGGGTCGACTTTCCGTCCCCGTCTTCCCGAAATTGGGCCCGAGTTATTTCATGTTATTTCCTCGGTCGAATATTACCTGTACCTCGGGGGTGGAGCATTACTGAGGAGTCTGTCTGAGGGTCCCTTATTGTGACCACTAGGCAGAGCTCCCTATCTTGAAGAAAGGGGTCAATTGTCTCCATTTGTCTTTCCTAGACTCGAGTCATATATTGGTGGATGCGCCGCTCCATATCCCAGCTCCTCCACCATAACTGTCATTATTTACGTTTCCCAGACCAGAGTTTCGTTTTGGTGGATGCGCCACTTCATATCCCAGCTCCTCCACCAAAACTATCATAATTTGCGTTTCCAAGACCCTAATTCACTTCAGACCTCCGTCCCAATAGAGGTGCTTGGATGCCGTCTCGACGGATAGTATTCCGATTAGACGTCACCGGTCACGATTGCGTGGAACACAGGGGAGGTCGCCATCTTGCCGCACCTCAAGACTCTAGACCGTTTTGGACTTTTTATTCTGTATGTTTTTCGCACTTGTCCACATTCACCGTCTTAATCATTGATTTCGCCATATACCCCCGCTTACCGCTTTGTGGTGTTTCAGACACACTGCCTGCTCACCTCGCTTGTTCCTCGTCCGCTTGCCGCCATTTCATTTTATTTGCTTTTGTATTGAGAATTAATAATTTTTTAGTTGGTCATAGGACCGTATCCGATATTGTGTTAACGTATATCCGGTACACTAAACATAACCAAGGCAGTGTATATTATATTGTATAATATCGTGGGTCTCGTCAGAGGAAATTTTAGCTGCTTCACCCGTAGTCTCCTCCTCTTTAGTGGAAGAAATCAGCTCTTGTCAATCGCTACCATCTCAGATTTTATCAAACCTTTTCTCCAACTGTATAAAATATACCCAGGATGGATCATAGTAGGTGTCATAAGGAATGGCGACCTTATAAAACTCATCCCAATTGGCGCCCGAGTAAAGTCTTAAAAGTAATAATAGACAATATTCTCGATCCGGAGAAAAACGTCATCACAGCTCAATGAATGAGAATGTGTGAAATATTGAGTGTTTTGTTCAAGTTGTAATATTTTATTTTGTGGATGTTTTATTTCATGTCTCAAGACATTATTACCACCAAATATGTCACACTGCCTTTTATCCGAGGACTGATCCAAAACGTGGTCCACATTTCGCATAATATTCCTCACATTCCTCACGTTTTCTGTTCGCAAACTTTTTAGCAAATTAAAAGATAAAATTCCAACTTTATCTATATCACATTGCATTTATCTGGTGGGTTGTAATGATTGTCAGTCGGTTCATATCGGTTAGACAGCTCAGTGCTTGATGAGAAGGCTGGCAATTCATTGGAATGACATTAGGAGTCATATAATCATCTTTTTTTTTTTTTTTTTTTTTTTATTGGTCAGGGGGAATCCTCATGGACGAACTATCTCCGATAGATAGAACAGTGTGAGACTTCGTGTGAAGCACGACCTACTCTAACTAAACCTAACCTGCTGTTTTAGATTTCGGGCATTTATTACCTATTAACCTTTTGGCTCTTCTTGTTTGTATCTCTATCACGATCTTTGTCGTGTGATAATTGTGTTACCTATGAATTTGAATTTCATAGGAGTCTCTTCCTCTGGATAATTTAAATTGAGATTACTCAATTTCTGTTACTACGTAGTTGATCTCTGGGTCGTTTGTGATAGGTGGGTATCCTAACCACATCTTCTGCGGGGTTGTAGTCAACAAGTCTTCTTAGCTCATCATTTGGGTGTTGACTTGCTCTTTCAAATATCTCTCGGCCTTCTTTTTCAGGAAATCTGTGACAGTTTCCCATTCTAAGTCTCTGTGGATTTGTTGGTTTCTTACGAACCACGGCATATTCATTGCTGCTCTGAGCAGTTTATTCTCTGTTGCTTGAATCTTCTTTATATGGCTATTGGCTGCATGGCCCCATGCCGCCGAGCCATATGTTAGTTGGGGTCTTGCAATTGACTTGATCATTCGTAACTTCGTGCTTTGGTTCATTTGGCTTCTTCTTCCTAGCAGTGGGTAAAGTCTACTCATTGCTGAGTTTGTTTTATCCACTGCATATTTTATATGGTTTTTCCATGTTAGCCCTTTATCTAGTTTAACTCCTAGATATTTGACTTCATTTTCCCATTTTATCTCTTCTCCATCTATCTGTAGGTTGGAATTAATTTCAAGTCTCCGCTTCTGTAGTAGAATAGCTTGGCTCTTTTCGCTATTTATTTGAATTTTCCATTTAATGAACCATTCTTCCAAATCTTCTAGTGCTTCTTGCAGTCTTCTATGGATGACATCTGGTCGTCGATGTCTGAAGGCTATTCCCGTGTCGTCTGCATAAAGGGCGAGCAGATTCCTTGGATTCTTAGGAATATCGTAGATATATATGTTGTAGAGCAGAGGTCCTAGAACTGATCCTTGGGGCACTCCTGCTTCTACTTGTCTGGTGGTAGATAATGTGTCGTCTATTTTGACATAAAAATTCCGGTTCCTCAGGTAGTTTCTTATTATCTTGCAGGTTTTGGTGGTGTAGCCTGCCATCATCATCTTGTAGGCAAGTCCTTCGTGCCATACTCGGTCGAAGGCTCTCTCGACATCTAATAGCACTAATCCTGTGGCTTGTTTATTCTGAAATCCTTCAGTGACATATTCAGTGATCCTTAACAGTTGAAGTTCTGTGGAATGATTTCTTCTGAATCCAAATTGTTTCGGTGGTATCAGATTCAGCGCTTCTGTTTCTTCATTGAGTCTTTTTGCAATGACTCTTTCGACAATTTTTCCAAGTGCTGACAGTAGACTTATCGGCCTGTAGTTTTGTGGGAATTTCCTATCTTTTCCTGGCTTATTGAACACAATGACTTCTGCTGTTTTCCATCTTTCCGGATAGTATTCTGTTCTCATCGCTGCGTTTGCTATATTGGTTAGCGCTGCTATTCCTTTTCTGGGCAATTTCCGTAACATAAAGTTTGTTACTTTGTCTTTTCCTGGAGCTTTTCTGTTTTTCAATTTCTTGATGATTTCTTTAATATCCGTTGGTGTTGTTGGGTTTGGGATGGTATCGCCTTCCGGCGGTTCCAACATCAATTCTTCATTTCCTTCGACTTCTTCTTCTAAGTCTTCATTGTCATCGTCTTCTCTGTAGTTGATTCTGGCTTCTCGTTCTATTGCGTCGACCAGCGCTTCGGCTTTTTCTAGCTTTGAGTAGGCCATCCCATTAGCTCCGTGTAGAGGGGGAATTTCGGTTTTCTCGCGTCGTAAGCACTTTTGCATCTTCCATGCTGAGTGGTCTATGGTGTTTAGCTCTCTAACTCTTTGGTTCCATCTGTCTGTTCTCAGTTCACTCAGTGCATTTTTCAGCACTCGACTGTGTTTATTCAGCTTTTTCTTGTCTTCTTCTCGATGTGAATTTCTGTAGTTCTTCCTAAGTTTTCTATTCCTCTTTATAAGCTCTTTTATTGCTTTTGGGGTTTCACCATGTAAATGTTTCGGGGCTGGTCTTTCGATTCTTCTGGTACTTTCCTCGTAGGCTTCTTTTATTCGGGTTTCTAATTTTTCAACTTCATCTTCTAGATCTTCAGGGGTTCTTATCTGTGGAATTTCAGTAATTTTCTCCTGGAGTATTTCACTGTACTTTTGCCAGTCTGTGAAGTCTTTCGTTCGAAGTTCTTCTGTTATCGGTCTGCGTCCCAATCTGAGTTCTATTGGGTTGTGGTCTGATGTGCCCTCTTCTATAGTATCAAGTGTGAAATCTTGGGTTATATCTTTCATTATGAAGATATCTAATACATCCGGTAGGCCATTACTTCTGGGCAGGTAGGTCGGAATTTCAGGTCCTAATACTATGGCATTTAGTTTTTCGGCGTACTTCTTAAGCTTCTTCCCATTTTGGTTTTCAGTTCTGCTATTCCATTCTCTTGATTTGCAGTTCATATCGCCAATAATGATGTTCGGGTAGTTTCCTTCAAGCATCTTCTTCAGATCTTCCTCTATTAAGTCGTTTTGGGGTGGTTTGTAGGCTGACGTAATTTTCATTTGTCCTCGATTCGTATTAACTATAATCGAGACGGCTTCTATTTTTCCATTATTCAGTATATCGTCAAAATAGTGGTCGATGTTCCTCTTGACTATTAGGGCTACGCCCCCTCCTGTACAATTTCTGTCATTTCTGTATATTTCATGGTCGGGAAATGAAATTATATTTCTTGTAGATAGCCTCGTTTCTTGAATGGCTATAATATCCGGTTGTTTCTCGGATATTATTTCTTCTATTTGAGATCTACGGGCTCGTAGACCGTTTGCGTTCCATGAGACTATCTTTAGATTGTTTTTATTTTCGTTAGTCACTAGCTCCATTAATTAGGTTTGGTGAGTTTTCGGAACTTTTTGTCCATCTCTATTTCTAGGAATTTCATGAGCTTGCTCATGATATTTTTGGTGAAGGTATCTAGATCCTCGGTGGTTTCGGGTCCTTTCTTGTTGGTTTCTTCTTTCTTCTTTTGGCTGCTCTTCTTGGATTTTCCATTTTTTAGGGCTTCTTTCTTCTGCTCTTGTTTGAGTGGTAGCGTTTTCTTCTTCTTATCTTCTTCTTTCTGTTCTTGTTGGACAGTAGGCATCTTTTTCTCTTCTTCTTTTCTTGCTTTGGTCGCAGTCTTCTTTTTGGTCACCAGTTTCCACTCGCTACATCCTTTGTAGCTGGCTGGGTGACCTGTTTTTCCGCAGAGCGCACAGGTAGCATTTCTCTCCTCGTTTTCTCTTGTTAGCGTACAATCTTTACTATTGTGCGCTCCAGAGCATTTAACACATCTCCATGGGAATGTGCATTTACTTTGCGCATGTCCGTAACGTTGACATCTATGACATTGGCCAGGTCCAATGCTCTTTTTCTTAGGCTCTACTACACAATTTATACCGTAGAGCTGTTTCACTTCGAATACCTTCTTATTTTGGGTTTTCACCAAGAATAAGGGTATTGCCTTTTTGGTTTTGTTGGATGTCATCCTCATGACATCCGCGTCGGTAATGCCTTGCTCGGCGAGGTCTTCTAAGATGATGTTAATATCGGCGTCTAGTGGCAGATAACGTACCACCGCGTAGATTCTCTTCTCTTCTTCTCTTTGGAGGGTGTAGAACTCTTTATTTCTCGACACGAATGCCGTCTCTTACAGTGGTCGCTCTCAGGTATTTAATACCCTTCATTTGCATCTCTCTCGAGATTTGTGTCCAGTCGGCAGTGCCTCTTAATGTCACTGGAGGGACTTTCTCTTTTTTCTGCTCGATTGGAGCAGGGCCTTCAATTTCTCCTGCGGTTGCAGAAATAGCTTCTTCTGGGCGTTTTCCTTTTTGCAATGCTGCAATATACGATTTCTTCGTATGTGGCCCTCCTGCCGCATCATTATATTCGGTAGGTTTTTTCTGGTCTTCTTTTTGGATTGGGGGGGTTGACACTGTCTCCTCTGTTCCAGAGGAGAAGCCATTTTCTTTTCTCTTAGCCCGTTTCCGCGGCTTCAAGGACTGAGACATTTCTGCTCTCAAGGATTTCACCTCATCTGATAAAGTTTTAAGACTCTCCGTCAAAACTTTCATCTGACTCATGAGGGTGTTGATATACTCCTTCTGTTCTTGTATAATCCGATCTTTATCGGTTTCCTCATTGGCATCTTCTACTTCAACATCCATATCGGATATTTCTTCATCCGACAAGTTTTCTGTGTCGGATTCTCTGTCTTCATTTGCAGAGTCGTATTCCGACATTTTGTCAGAGTGACTCAGCAAACGACACTTGAACACTTTTTTTCACTTTTCACTAAATTCACTTTTGTCTCTTCAATGTAAAATAATCTGTGGAACCATCGATCTAAACCTGGACTCAACACAGTTATTTCTTCTTCTTCTTATCACTTCTATACGAGTTTCACTTGGCACACATGCGCATTTCTCAATACGTCTGCACTCCTCGAGGGTTCAATCGCTACTGTATATAATCATCTACAAGTTAGATTTCATTATATAGGTACTCAGTTGATAATTTATTCATAGGTTATGATGGCTTGCTGTCTCCTGAAGATGTGCCATGTTTCGAATGTATTTGTATTGCATCAAGTGCTTGTTCAGATATATTCGAGTGTGCTAAAAAAACAATGAATATGGAGTATTGTCGGTTAGACAGCTCAGTGCTTGATGAGAAGGCTGGCAATTCATAGGAATGACATTAGGAGTCATATAATCATCTACAAGTTAGATTTCATTATATTGGTACTCAGTTGATAATTTATTCATAGGTTATGATGGCTTGCTGTCTCCTGAAGATGTGCCATGTTTCGAATGTATTTGTATTGCATCAAGTGCTTGTTCAGATATATTCGAGTGTGCTAAAAAAACAATGAATATGGAGTATTGGAGTTATGCTGGAGAAACCATTGCTGGTGGCGAGAAAAATAGAGAAAAAGACTCAAATCTCAATTATGAGAATTGCATAAAAGATAGAATTTGCATTCTGAATACAATGTTTCTCTTCACCAATAGAATTCTTAGAGTTTTGAATATGGTGAGTACTTATAACGTGTGTTGGGAAAAAAAAAGAGGTGAAGTGGACCGAAGTATGTATTTTTCTGCTTTAATCCTTTGAATATAGAAGTTGAACTGCTTCGGACTAAAGTCGCTTGCGTAATATAGCACGGTTAACATAGTCGCAGGATGAAGGCTAAACAGTACGTGGTCCATGGTCTACTTTTGACCTAGTTTTATTTTAACGCTCGATATATTGCTAAACTTAAAATAGAATAACTAGTATGATTTCCACTACATTGGGTTAAATTCCACGACACGTGTTTCGATGCGAAGCATCATCTTCAGGTGGTTAAGGTATAACTATATAGTTATACTCTATTATTATATTCTATTTTGAGTTCGATTATGGATTTCCATCAAGTATCGGCTGATTCTATTAGAATTTCTATATATTGCTATACAATACACCGCTATAAAATTGATTTTTTTCACAAATCCATCGCCTAGATGCTAAACCCTACAAGTCACACTTCCATTTTTGAGCGCTCGTTCTACTTACACGAAAGCTATATCATATCGTCACGATGTCTGTATTTTTCGAATTTTGAGCCGAAAATTTTGTCCAGATCGCATGACCAGAACCATAAAAACCATAGAAAATTACGACTTTCGAACAGAAAGGCCTTGAAGACTTGAAATTCTCAGGATAGGTGTGGATCTCGAATATCGCAATCACGATCATCAATGGGCAAAATTAGACAAGGGGTTCCGTAAAGATGGCTGTTCAAAATAATTTTCCCTGATGAAAAAATTTCAACAGAAGGTCAGTGAACGAGCGCTCAAAAGCTCCTGACTCTTCAGTACTTTTTATAATTATTGAACTTATTTTTATCACTTTCCGGCGAATCCCTAATTTTTCAATTTGATACCACAATTTCTCGATATTATCTGACATAAAGTTCACGAAGTTCGAGTTGTCCAGTTCTTAAAAATAAAGAATCTATAAGTTTTTCACATTTTTATTGAATTTCATTTCCGTGAACTTGTCCGGCTTTGCATCTAGACGACTGAAATGGAAATCTTAAACTTATACACTTGTTCTTGCCATCTAGCAACACTGCTTTCCATTTATTGGTTTTATGTTTCCGATAATTGACGAAGATCCATAATTAACTGAGTATTCACTAATTCATTAGACTAAGATTTTCACCAATCAAAGGTTTACTAAACTTGAGGCTATTGAATGTTGAATCACGTGTTGTGGTTTAATGAACCTGTAAGTAGTGAAAATTATAGTCTGGTGGATTAGTGAATACTAAGGATATACACTGATTTTCATTTTGAATGATCATTCTTGGTTATCAAAATATATAAATCGATACTGAGTGAAGGACTTATGGTCTAACAACAAACAAGTATGTACAACATTATATGGGGTCGTAAGAGTGATTTCGAAGATTCAATCGGAAAGGTAACCGAATGCCAACAAACCCTATCGATTGTCATAATTACACCTACAAATTACGAATTAGAAAAAAACATGAATTGGAAGAAGAGGTTTCCGAAATTCGACTGGCATGCAACCGTCATCCAGAAGGGAACCTGTAGAATTTCCAGAATCAATGTATTTACTATGGGATAGAGCGTCAACTTCGAAAACAACCCCTGCACTCGATTTTCACTCGATTTCTATGAAATGTTTGTCCTGTTTTCTATAATCGGAAACTAAAAACGCATTTAGTTTTTCCGAGAGTTTTTCTCACAAACGACCACAAGAAATTCAAAATTCCGAGAATTTTGAAGAAAGAATTTTTGCCTTGGAATGCAATATTTTTTTAACGTCCGCGTTTTCGAAAACTAATGGATGCGTTAATTTGTGAGTGTTAAAGTTACGTAGTTTTGAGAACATGCGGTTTCTAACAAATCCTGAAGATACGAGCTGAACTGAAGTCTCAGACGCAGTAATGGCTGCCAATGTTTCCCATTTCTCCTTAGGGTATCTATCCTTAGAATATCTAGGGAAGGTACAGGGAATGAGAGAATTAAAAGTCAAGGAGCCTGGTCCTCTCTGAACAAGTACATCTCATCAGCGAACCTGCCTAGTGATGTTATGATTAAAAAAGTAAGCATTGAGAAGAACTTCAACACTATGCTATGTAAAAAGGAAGAATGGGAAAAAGAATACACTACCCAAAACTTCAAAGTGAATACCATTAAATGGTATACAGATGGTTCTAAAACCACGATGGGGGCCGGCGCTGGAGTATACGGGGCAAGAACCAAGTGTACACTATCGCTAGGCTCCTACTCGAGTGCCTTTCAGGCAGAAATACTTGCAATCGAAAGATGCATAGATATAAACCTGGAAAGAAACTATCAAGGGTGTGACATTGTGATCCACTCGGATAGTCAAGCTGCTATCAAAGCACTGAACTCCTATATCATCGACACAAAGCTGATATAGGAGTGCCGGAGGAAACTTAATGAAGTAGGCATGAAAAATAAGGTCTCTTTAGTCTGGGTTCCTGGTCACTCAGGAATCAAAGAAAACGAAGAGGCCAATACACTTGCCAGAAAGGGAGCACAAACGCCACTTACTGGCCCAGAACCCTTCTGTGGCATAGGTAAACACACCTATAAGAAAGAGTTTCTGGAAAAGGAAGAGACCGAAAGGGAAGCACTCTGGAGGAACCTTCCAGGAATGGACAACTCTAAAAGGTTCATTCGGAACTATGAAAGTTCAAGTGGTGAAGAGGAGGAGACTCCTGTTCACCTGGTTACAGAATGCCTCGCCATTGCAAACCAGCGCAAAGAATGTCTTGGACAAGAGAATTACAGGAGGAATGAGGATCTAACCTCCTTGAAGCCCTCTCAGATACTGGAGTTCATTGGAGCTCTGGAGCTGGAGGGCGAGCTGTAGGTAGCGCATTTGCGAATACGGCTCTGATGGGGGGCACAATAGACCTTGAGGTCGCAGTGGAACGTAACCCCTTCCTAACTATAACTATAACTATAGGGTATCTATTGTTTTTTTTCTTGACCTTATCACAGTGGTTTCTATAACTGTTGCAAATTTTATGGTTTTGTCTATTAGGAGGCAATTTTTCTTTTCCTTTCCTTGTAATTTTTTGAGATTTAATTTTTCCTAAGAATCGTTCCGAGGTTTTTTGAGCATCAAAAATTTCAATAATATATATAATTACATAATGCCAACCCTGTATATTTCAGATGAACTCCTTATCTTTTCTTATTCGAATGTTCATATTACTTTGTTATATTTTGCTTACGCATCAATTGGAACACGCCGCGTGTGTGGGTGTATATTTGTCCCATTGTTCGATATGGTTTGTCGTATCTCATTTGAGATGAGACAATGTTATGAATACCTTTGAAGACGAATTCAACGTCAATAATTAAGTGCATTTCTACTAGCTAATGTTATATTAGGGTGGATAATCGTCCGTTGTAAATAAATTACTTTTTTTTAGAGGTCGGCTTTCGCTCTCAGAAACGTAATTGGCGACGAGGGATGGGATTGTGCCGGTTTTCGAGAAAAAAAGTGTGTCGAAACTTCGAGCGTGAAAACGTAGTTATCGCCCGCTAAGAACTTCAAGAAACTTTCAGTTTCAACTGTTAAGGTGACAAATCCAGCAACAACGAAGAGAAAAGCCGTTGGAGCCCTGATTGTATGGGTAGCGCCTGCAACGACTCCAAAGAAACAACGTGGTGAGAATCCTATCTAGAAACACTTTTTTATTCCCAGTCACTGACCTGGTTCCAAAGTCATCAATCTTTTCCCACGGTTTTGAGCATAAAACTTGTGTGAGTTTTTTCTAGGTTTCTTATAAAAAACCGATTACCGAGTTTTCCTAGGCTTCTTAATACAAAAAACCGATTACCAGAGTTTTTCCTAGGTTTCTTATAAAATAAAAAACCGAATACAATTATTTTTAAGTATAATAATAATTTTTCAAGATTACTTCCGTAAAGCATTTTGAAGGCCGGAAGTATACGAATAAAATGGCAGTCTCACCAGAACCAAATATGTTTGATAAATTGAAATTAATTGATTTATTTTCAAAATCTATAGTACCGTTTGATGGTAATTCAGCAAATCTCGCACGATTTTTGAATCACTGCGAAAGATTTTATAATAGGTTCAGATCTGCCGACGCATTAATCAATGAAACGATAATAGATATTATAAAAAGTAAATTGGTAGGAAATGCCAGTGAAATCGTAAGTTCCAATGAGAGAATTACTGATAACTGGAATAACTTGAAGGAATTTTTAAAATTAAGATTCGAGGAAAAAATTAGCCTCACAGTTTTATTTTGGGACCTCCAAAATGCCCAAAGAATTCGTAACGAAAACGATTTAGATTTTCTAGGAAGAATAGTCGATTTGAAAAACAAATATGATTCACAAGTAGAAATATCGAATTTACCGATTCTCGAAAAGGATCAAGAAAAGAATATAGCGTCACGAGTAGCCACTGGATTTCTGCTCTTTAATATTAACCCCGAATTAAGAACAGCCCTCAGAGGTCATGGAATTATGAATTATGACGATATTGTGAACTTTATTCGTCAAGATTTTTATTTTTATCAACAACCCTATATGCATTACAAAAGTCAGAATAATCAGAGGAATTTTCCTCAGCAAAATCAAAGGAATGTTCCTCAAAATAATAAAAATAATTTTCCAAATAATAATCGAGCAAACTTCCCAATTAATAATTATAGAAGTTTTTCTCATAATAATCAACAGAATTTCCCCCAGTCTAGTCAAAATAATCAAAGAAATTTTTATCCAAATAATTCCCAACCGAGATTCCCACCTCAACCAATTCATTTCCAACAAAAACAAGTGAAAACTTATTTCCCGACAAATCGTCAAGTTTTTTGAGATAATCCAAATACCTCTTTCAATGAACGTGAAAACGAAAATGTTTTCAAACCTCATCCTAATCAAAGGATACAATCTCCCCCTGAAAAAATGTCGATTCAGACAAGAAATTATCCCCAAAAAAGAAATCCAATTTTTGGAATCTAGAGGTCCTCTATCTACTTTAGGAACTTCGATTGCTACGGTTTTACCTATCTCAAGAGGTTTCAATTTCTTATTACTTATGTTTAGCATTTTTTTCTGCAGCTCTTTTTTGGCCTACTACACATTATTTTCTCTGGTTCTTGACTATTTCTTCTTTTTTGCATAGATTGCACGTCCGTTCTGGTTCGCTTTTGAAATTAGAAGGACCTTCATAATTTTGTCCACATCCTCTACATACATCATCAGCAATATATTGCTTATCCGAACACACAGGTTTCTGCTGCGATGTTACAGGAACTTTCTTCGTGAATTCCGTTGTAGTATCACCATCATTAATATATAATATTTGTACTCCAGGATTTGACTCCATGCCGTCTGCGTCTAGTTGTTCTACTTCATCGGGAAGTATTATGCTGCCGTCAGTATTATTTATATCTCGCTCATCCGAAGTAACGTACATTTGTTGGCTATCGATGGCATTATCTGGACTTCTTGATAATAATTCATTATTTTCTAGTGAAGGATCTGCAGAGCAAGCATATTCAGATATAGTGTTATTCAACACTGCTTCCAGATCGTCTTCAGTATTCAAGTTTTTGACAATTTCAGACGGCAAGGTAGTAGATAACAAGCGTACACGAAAATCCACCCCAAATAAAGCTTTATAATGTGAACGTTTGATAATTCTGTGGTAGGAAGAATTTTTTTGCCATTGAACGAAATAACATCCAAGTCACCAATTTGTTGAGTTATTATCCCTCAACCAAGATTTGAGCATGTTTTCTACATCTTGGTTTGACCTCTCGACACTTCCTTGACTTTGCGGATGTCGCGGGCGTCCGTTGATAATTTTAGAAGATGGTCATTTGGCAATCATTTCATGAATAATATGGTTGACAAACTCCCTGCCATTATCACTCTGCAAGACGATTGGCGCTCCAAACTCCAAGAAAAAGTTCAGAAGTTCCTCGCAGACATCCATTGCACTCTTAGATTTCAAAGGTCTTATATGAGTAAATTTAGTCAAATGATCTTGATAGTTCATCAACCACTTGTATTCTCCTTCAGGTGTTGACTGTAAATCTATAAGGTCGACTTGTCCACGATGATTGAAATCTTTAGATAAAATAGGTTTGACTACTAATCCTTTTTTTGGTAACTGCTTTTTCTCAGCACATGTTGTGAAGCATCTAACAAATATTTCCACTGCTGGTCTGGGAATGGCAAACTTCGGTTTCAAAGCCATTAACATTTTATCGCGGCCTCCGTGGCCAGTACTTATATGAAAGTCGACTAATTTGTTGTAAAACTCTCCGTAAGGAATTATGAAAGTTATGTCTGTCCTTTTTTTGATAACTTTTCTTATTCCTCCGATTTCAATAGTCTCGTAAACTCGTAAAAAATACAGGTGATTATTATTTCTTCTTATTCCTCTATCTTTTGCTTCACGCGAACTAATCAGTTACTTCTTTTATTTTTTCCAGTGTCCAAGGCTTTTTGCAACTCTTTGCGTGTTCTGAAATAAAATACGTTCATAAAAAATATCTCGAAACGCACTTTACCCCCCAGGAAATTAAAACCAAGCAAATAATTTTGGGGTTATGGTGATATTTCTGTATTCCAATTTCTCACCTTTGTAAAACTTCTCAAGTTCTTTATAATAGTTGTCTTTGTGAACAAACACACCTTGCGAGTCATCACTCATTTTTGATGGAATAAATTGCACGAATATTGCACAGAAAAACTGAACAGTAAATCTCAACAACAAAAACAACACACAATTAGCCTGACAAGCCGTCAGTCGTATTGCAATCCCACAAGTATAACCAATAAGAATCCAGAGTAATCGCGCGCTTTTGAATTTATACAATAAGCCTAAAACGCAGCAGGCGTATTACAATACGCCTCAAATTGTCAGTCAAATTGTATGATCATCGATTATTTTGGTTATATTGCAATATGCCTGGTCGTATTGAAAAAGCCTAGGCGTATTATATTATGAGTGATTTTACAATAAGACTACGACATATACATAATCAGAACGAAAACACAGTCAGTGTTAGTCTATGAGCTGGATATAATAATAAGAATAAATCTTTATTCATCCCATAGGACATTCAACAATGTATAGGACAAGTCAAAAATTACAGACAATAAACATATTCTATCATCTAACAGAAGAAAATGAAAAATGAGTAATCACAGAAATCATCAAAGACAATCAGAAAAATATTCATCTACACTATAATAACATTTTTCGTACACCAATGCCTTTACTGCTCTACAAAAACAATTTTTGCCTAAAATTTTTATATTATCTGGTAGTTTATTGAATAACTTGATACATATACAGGGTCTTTCACGAGGAACCTCATCCATATTTATACGGGAAACTACTGAACGTATTTTCATGAAATTCAGCACTTATAAGTATTTCACGGTGCTGATGAAATCTAAAATATTTTCAAGGCATGAGCACCTCCGGTTTTTCCGGAAATGACGTCAACTTCCGTTTTTCAAATTAGAACACCATTTTTTTATGGCAGAAATAGATTCCTTAGAAAATTTCAAGTTATTTTGATGTAACATTTTTCAGTTTTGGTTGGAAAATTATCTCTGAGCGGGAAAATTCGAAAAAAAAATCGAAAATAGAGCTCCGCTGAAACAAGAATAACTTCGAGGTTTTTGGATGGAAAATTTTCATTTTTGGGATTTTTCAAGATGTAAGATTGATGTATCCACTTTAAAAATCGAAATCGCGATTCATGATACAGGGGGTGAAAAAATCGCTTTCAAAGTTAGGGATGACAAAATCGTGAAAAATCAATTTTTTCAAATTAGAACCCCATTTTTTTATGGCAGATATTGAATCTACGTTAAAAAATAATGTGAGTGTATGCATCACACCCTTGCCCTAAAATGGATATTTTCTGAGTTATTCACAAAAAACTGTTTTTCGTCTTGAATTTTCAGCTATTTCTTTTCCCTTCACGCCAAAAAGATGAAATTTTCAGGAACTGTTATTTGAACCATGCTGTAGATTTTTCACCCCTTCTTGAAACCGACTTCAAGTTACTATTAGGAGAACCATGGCAAACTCTCGCAGTTATAACTAGAGAAGATGCTCAAAGTTTTGACCGTTAATTTCTAGACATTTATTTATACGTCTCAGGAATGCTTCGTGCGTTGCTCTTCTTATTTCATCGGGAGGAAGAGATCTGCAAAAGTGTTTAAAAACCAAATTGAGTTTCAAAACTATGAATCTAAAAATCTAAACAAACCTGAACGCATTTCTGACTCGTTCTATGCAGTCCTCTTTATCAGTCAGGGGAGTTGAGTAGACAATATTTTTTATCCTACCCCAAACATAATAGTCTAAAGGAGTTAAATCGGGAGAACGTGGTGGCCAAAGATGTGGACCATTGTTCGCCAACCATCGATATTCAAATAGCCTGTAGAGGATATTTGACACATTGAGTGAATTGTGTGGAGGCGCGCCATCTTGTTGATACCATAAGTCATTATGGTTCTGTACTAGCGGCTCAATTATTTGAGTCAATATGTCAGAATATCTATCTCCTAAGGGAGAACATTCTTTAAACAATGCAAACATGTGTAGTGTTCTATCTTACCAGTTAAAGTCTCATCATAAATGTGAACATCGAGAATTGCATTATTTTTGATGGCGCAAAAAACATTGAAAATCCAGGTCTCTTGAGAGTTCCATTGTCTGAAGTGGTGGTTGTTCTCTTCATCCCAATAATGACTGTTATGCCTATTGAAAGAACCATTCTTTCTGAATTTAGATTCATCTGTCCAAATTATACAGTCCAAAAAGTTTTCATTCTCTTGAAATCGAATCATCATAGCTTCGCAAAACTCTGTTCTCCTGACGAAATCAGTTTCCTTCAAATGCTGTACCCTATTGAATTTATATGGGTGCATTTTATGTTTTTTTAATATTCTTCAAACACTCGATTGAGATAATCCCAGATCAATCTCGGCATATTTGAGAGAATTTCGAGGATTCACACGAAAATATGCAAGAACTGTAATTTCGTTGTTCTCATCTTCTACTACACTTCAATCCAAATTCGCCATCTATTTAGGAACAACCCGTAACTTTTTTCTCTCGCATATTAGGGTAGTAAAATCTAAAACATGGTTTAAGTAACAGTTCCTGAAAATTTCATCTTTTTGGCGTGAAGGGAAAAGAAATAGCTGAAAATTCAAGACGAAAAACAGTTTTTTGTGAATAACTCAGAAAATATCCATTTTAGGGCAAGGGTGTGATGCATACACTCACATTATTTTTTAACGTAGATTCAATATCTGCCATAAAAAAATGGGGTTCTAATTTGAAAAAATTGATTTTTCACGATTTTGTCATCCCTAACTTTGAAAGCGATTATTTCACCCCCTGTATCATGAATCGCGATTTCGATTTTTAAAGTGGATACATCAATCTTACATCTTGAAAAATCCCAAAAATAAAAATTTTCCATCCAAAAACCTCGAAGTTATTCTTGTTTCAGCGGAGCTCTATTTTCGATTTTTTTTTCGAATTTTCCCGCTCAGAGAGAATTTTCCAACCAAAACTGAAAAATGTTACATCAAAATAACTTGAAATTTTCTAAGGAATCTATTTCTGCAATAAAAAAATGGTGCTCTAATTTGAAAAACGGAAGTTGACGTCATTTCCGGAAAAACCGGAGGTGCTCATGCCTTGAAAATATTTTAGATTTCATCAGCATCGTGAAATACTTATAAGTGCTGAATTTCATGAAAATACGTTCAGTAGTTTCCCGTATAAATATGGGTGAGGTTCCTCGTGAAAGACCCTGTATACATCGGAGATGTTTCAAATTTGCTGGTGTTATGCTTTGGTATGGACAACAAACTGTCATTCCTTGTATTGTAGTTATGGAAGCTAGAGAGCTTAAAATACAGTCTCGCATTATCCTTAGTGTAGAGAAGACATTTATAAATGTAAATACATGGAGCAGTCAAAATTTTAAGGTTACGAAAAATTGGTTTACAAGATGTTCGCGAGCTTAGTCCAAAAATCATGGATACGTTTTTGTGCAATGAACAATCTACTGAAGTCAACTAAGTTGCCCCAGACCTCGATAGTTATAAGAACAGCTTCTACAATTGTAGAAATGGTGGGGCAAGTTTTCTCTGAAAAATTCTTGGTTTTCAAAGAGAAACATGAGGCATTCCTCAATATGAACTGCCACTACAGTTAATATACCACTTCTTCTGAAATAACCCCTACAAGAAGCTGTATAGCTAAGCTTGTTTATAATTCTTATTGCTTTTTTCTGAGTTTCTACAGCACTGACATTCTCATATAACATTACACCATATCGAACAAGAGATTCAAAATTACAAAAGTATATTGTCTTCAAGCCAAGTATTGAGACATCACTCTTGAAGTATAACAAACAGAATTTAGTTTATTGTTAAGTTTATCAATGTGACCCCCCACACGATAAATTCTCATCAACCGTCGGACCTAGTAGTATTCGGTGTTTATATTAATATTAGTTCCACTTAAATTAATTACATCTGGATATTCTGTGTTATTTATTTTCGTTTCGGAGAATAAACAATCCGTTTTATTTTGATTCAATGAAAGACCTTCATTCGAAATCCAATCTGATATGGCTTTGTAGATGTTGCTTGAATTGACCAATAAACTATCTAGGTCTTTATTGAGTATTAAGAAATTTTTATCATCAGCATAGTCGCAAGAAAGCAATTTAAACGAGAGATGGAAATATGAGCATCATTTATATAAATAATGAACAAGATTGGACCAACTATGCTACCCTTCTGTATACCCATTCCGACAATTTCCTGATTTGATGTGTAAGTGATTCCTTTCTTTGTAATGACTGTTCGCTGAATCCTTCCTGATAAGTATGATATGAGCCATGAATATGCAATATCATCCACCCCATACAATTTCAATTGATACGGCGGATCGGTTAGACCGAACTAGCTCGCCGACCCATCTGATGATGTATGGCCAAGATGGATCGGTTGCGGTAGGATCGGAGTAGGGTTGTGGTCTCGCCGCCCAAAAAAGTTAATTATAGAACTGATCTCTAGGTCCCTATTAACTAGCAGGTGGGTAAGCCCCAACTGCTCGCCAACCCATCTGAGACTGTATTGCCAAGGCGGATAGGTCGGGGTAGAGTCGGACTATGTATGTGCAATTAAATTTCACTTGCAGGTAGTTGCGGCACCAACCCAGATGTAGAAATATGTATTTCGAAGATGACAAGGGGTTCTGGAATTCACGACCTATTCATTGAAAAGTGCAATGAATTATTTTCGAACGCAAATAATTCCATATCCGGTTGAGAAATCATCGGAAGCAATGCAAGCAAAATTTGGCTTATGCTTTCTACAATCTTCGCAACATAGCAAGCACTTCCACTATGCTAAGGGCCGGTTTCTTCACATCCGAATAAATGAACTCATTCTAGAGAATAAGTTGTTTTCGTAGAATAATGGCCGGTTTCTTCACATCCGAATAAATAACTACTACCTGGCGAATAACTATTGGTCGAATAAATGAAGAGCTTCCTCCTATTCGGAGAATAGCCAAATCTTGACCCTTCACTTCAAGTTAGTTGATAGATAACTATTCGCCAGATAGTCAGTTTTGCCAACCATATAATATTGAAAGTGTAGGTAATATAGGAACAAGAAACATGGGAAAAAAAATATGTACTCTTTATTCTCTAGTCTAGTAGTGAAACAGTGTTAACCTTAAATATCATAGCCATTAACCTTAGTAAACTTTACATTTGAGTTTTCAGTTGTGTTCTTAGTACAAGAGGTACTTATATATGTGAGCCCAAAAGGAAAGAGAAAAAGTAAAACATGAAGTAGAAATAAGAGTTCTCTTATATGAAGACGAAATCAAAAGGAAACAATAAGAGAAAATTAATTATGAAGTAAAATAAAATAAATTGATAATCCTAAATTAGAATTTTTTTCATTCACTAATTTCTAAAATTGTATGTACCCTCCTTTTCATGGAACTCTGAATTATACTTATTGCTGTTTACGATCCTCAGACTCACTTTTGAAAATAAAAATATTGAATTGTTAATATAAAAAAGTAACCAGAAATATTCAATTATGAAAATAATATCCACCCGAAACATTTTTTGAAAAGTTGAATATCAAATAGATATTCTCATTTGATGTAATGTATGTTTTTTTCGTAGTCAAGGGGAATCCTCAAGGACGAATATCTCCGATAGATATAACTGTGTGAGACTTCGTGTGAAGCTTTACCTACTTTTGACTAAACCTAACCTGCTGTTTTAGATTCCGGGCATATATAACCTATTAACTTTTTGACAATTCTTGTTTGTACCTCTTTCACGATCTTTGGCGTGTGATAATTGTGTTACTTATAAATTTCATAGGAGTCTCTTCTTCTTGTTATTTGAAATTGAGTTTACTCAATTGGGTAACCTAAGCACAACTCCTGCGGGGTTGTAGTCAACTAGTCTTCTTAGCTCATCATTTGGGTGTTGACTTGCTTTTTCAAATATCTTCTCGGCCTTCTTTTCTAGGAATTAGTCATCACCACCTTGTAGGCAAGTCTTTCGTGCCAAACTCGGTCGAAGGCTCTCTCGACATCTGTTAGCACTAATCCTGTGGCTTATTTATTCTGAAATCCTTCAGTGACATATTCAGTGATCCTTAACAGTTGAAGTTCTGTGGAATGATTACTTCTGCATCCAAATTGTTCCGGTGGTATCAGATACAGCGCTTCTGTTTCCTCATTGAAAACAATTTTCCCAAGTGCTGATAGTAGACTTATCGGCCTGTAGTTTTATGGAAATTTTCTATCTTTTCCTGGCTGATTGAACACAATTAATTCTGCTTTTTTCCATCTTTTCGGATAGTATTATGTTCTCATCACTGCGTTTGCTTTATTGGTAAGCGCTGCTATTCCTTTTCTGGGCAATTTTCGCAACATAAAGTTTGTTACTTCGTCTTTTCCTGGAGCTTTTCTGTTTTTCAATTTCTTTATGATTTATTTCAATCTCCGTTGGTGTTGTTGGGTTTGGGATGTTATCACCCTCCGAAGGTTCCAACGTCAATTCTTCTTCTATGTCATCGTCTTCTCTGTAGTTGATTCTGGCTCTTCTATCTATTGCGTCGACTAAAGCTTCGGCTTTTTCAAGCTTTGGGTAGGCCATCCCATTTGCTCCGTTTAGAGGAGGAATTTCGGTTTTCACGCGTCGTAAGTTTTGTAGGGGAATTACCCCTAGACTAAGAGTGCTACGCCCCCTCCTGTACAATTTCTGTAATGTCTGTATATTTCATGGTTGGGAAATGAAATTCTATTTCTTGTAGAAAGTCTCGTCTCTTTAATGGCTATAATATCCGGTTGTTTCTCGGATATTATTTCTTCTATTTCAGATCTACGAGCTCGTAGACCGTTTGTGTTCCATGAGACTATCTTTAGGTTGTTTCCATTTCCGTTATTCACTAGCTCCATTTATTGGTTTTAATGAGTTTACGGAACTTTTTGTCCGTCTCTTTTACCAGGAATTTCATGAGCTTGCTCATGATATTCTTGGTAAAGGTATCTAGATCCTCACTGGTTTCGGGTCCTTTCTTGTTTGTCCCCTTTTTCGTCTTTTGGTCACTCTTTTTGGATTTTCGATTCTTTGGGTTTCCTTCTTCTGCTCTCGTTGGGTGGTTGCGTCTTCTTATTTTCTCCTTCTTTCTTCTGTTCTTGTTGAACAGTGGGCATATTTTTCTCTTCTTTTTCTTTTCTTGTTCTGGTCGCTGTCTCCTTTTTGGTCCCCAGTTTCCACTCGCTACATTCTTTGTAGCATAGCAGAGCGCAGGCCGCACTGGTAGCATTTCGCTCATCGTTTTATCTGGTTAGCCTACAATCTTTACTATTGTGCGCTCCAGAGCATTCAATACACCTCCATGGAAATGTGCATTTATTTTGCGCATGTCCGTAACGTTGACGTCAATGAAATTGGCCAGGTCCAATGCTCTTATTCTTCAGCTCCACTTCACAATTTATACGGTAGAGTTGTTTCACTTGAAAAATGTTCTTATTTCAGGTTTTCACCAAAAATAAGGGTATTGCCTATTTTGGTTTTGTTGCATATCATGCATGTCATTATGGCATCCGCGTCGGTAATGCCTTGATCGACGAGGTCTTCTGTGATGATGTTTATATCTATGTCTAGTCTAGTGGCAGGTAACGTACCATCGCGTAGATTCTCTTCCACTCGTCTCTTTGGACGGTGACGAATTCCTATCTTCTCCACTCGAGGAATTTTGTCATCTTCCTGTGGTCGTCGGGGGACTGAGGTAAAACATGAATGCCATTCCTTACTGTGGTCGCTCTCAGGTATTTAATACCCTTCACTTGAATCTCTCTCGAGATTTGTGTCCAGACGACAGTGCCTCTCAAGGTCACTGGTGGGAACACTTCTTTCTTCGCCTCTGTTGGAGCAGGGACTTCAATTTCTTTTGTGGCTACAGAAGAAGCTTCTGTTGAGCACTTTCCCTTTTGCAACGCTGCAGTTTACGACATCTTCTTAGGTGGCCCTCCTGCAGTTATAAGATCCCATTTGCGTTGTCCTTTGGGGATTTACACTTTCTCTTGGACATTTCCTCTTTTGAGGATTTCCCAGATCGGATAATATTCTGACACCTTCCGTCAAAACTTTCAGCTGATTCATGAGGCTACTGATATGTTCTTTCTGCTCTTTTATAATCTGATCTTTTTCGGATTCTTCATCAACTTCTTCTTCTATGCCTATATTCATATGTCAATTTTCTTCTTCCGACGGGTTATTTGCGTCAGATTATCTTTCCTCATTTGCCGAGTCGTATTCCGTCATTTTTTCAAAATGACTCTTCAAACAATACTCAAACACCTATTTCACGTTTCACCAAATCCACTTTTGTCTCTTCAATAGGAAATAAACTGTGGAACCATCGATCTGGACTCGACACAGAAATATCCATCCTAACATCTAAAAAACTTATCTATCTATCTAAAAATTATTAAGAAAGGTTTAGTTTCCACTACAGGGAAACATTAAGAGACGATTAGACTTCGATAACAGATCGTCACACAGTTACAACCTTCCATGTCAGTGTCTCTGATTAGGAAAGCTCGAAGCTGTTCTCTACTGGCCAAGCATATCTGACTTCAAGTAGGGTCAAGTGAATAGAAGGTCCTTTATTTTATTAAAGTACTCGATTGGTATGAATTAATAGGCAAGAGACCATGAGACAACAATTGAGTGAGTTAGCTCTACCGATTAGGAAAAAAATACCGGGTATTTCATAAAATACCAGTTAACATCGAATTTATAGGTTTTCGATTCTTTTTGCATTTCCTAATTCTGAATTCTGAATGCCTAAAAAATATACTTCATATTTTCTCATTTAAAAGTTTTTGTAAGACCTGTTTTAACTGGGATAGCTATTGAGTAAGTGGTTTCAGGAAATAATTTTTTTTTCGAATCTTCGAGTGATACGATCTTTACGAAATTCCGTATGATTTGTAGTGTCGTTATGTTTTTTTATTACTAACTACAAAATTTCAATTCGATCAAATCGTAATTTTCAAAATTATAGAGAAAAAAAGTTCAGATGGCTACATTTACGGAACACTTCGGCAGATTTCTCACAATAACTTCTTTCAAAAATTTTCATGTTAACTTTTTCTTCTGTGAGTTCAACCTGATCGCTTGTGATCATTCTCGAATCAAAAATTTCCATAATTGAAGAGATTTATATATATTATATTCCAGGATGTCAACTGCGATGGTTTCAGGACCTGTGCTGACACTTTTGCTTCCCATGTGTTTGGTCTTCTCGCTCAGAAACCAGAATCGAAATTCAGTATTGGAAATTCAAAACGATTCGACCGATGCGATGGACATGGAATCAAGAATGTTACAAATAATTGGTTTCCAAAGAGATGTAACGATTTGTGAATTTATTAATTAGAGGAGAAGAATCAAATAAAAACAACAATTTTCGAAGCAGTTGAACCTCAATAAGTCTGTTAAGTATTTTAATTTCGTGGTAGATACTGAAATGGTTTGGTGATTTTCTATATTTATATTATATGAACTAGTTATCTAGTAGATCTACATAGTAGAGAGATCAATATAAAGAGTAGATCTACATGAAAATAGATCCAAATAATGAGAAATCCGCATAAAAGGTAGTTCCAAATTAAAAGTAGATCCACCTTAAGGGTTAATCCACAGAAAGGGTAGATCCAAGAGAGACAAAGGCCTAATAGTAGAAAATGACGTGGTAGGTTCGACGATTCACATGATTCGCGACCTATCGCCTTCTGATTCAAATCAACGATGCACGTAATAAGTAAAAATGGGTAGGATACTTTATATAATATTTTTAACATAAACGTCCAAACGTCGAATGCACAATAGAAACGACGATCCGACTTTACTGTAAAATTTCTTTAGAACTTAAGGAATTATTCGAAATGTATAATTTGAAATGTCGATTTCCGATACTCTTGCACCCATTTCTTACATGTCTTACAATGAAAACAGCCGATTTGTTGATGCGAAGATGTCACGTTTCGTCCAAAATCCTAAACTCAAATTAAATGTAACTATTCCGTCATTTGATTATTTTGGTGGAAATTTGGTTACTGGAAAGCAGTTATGAAAAAAAAAACAATTGAAAATCGTGTTTATGGACCTTTATTCGTTTCGAACGGTACCATTTTTGTTCTGCGGAAATGTGGTGTTGCGAAGTTGGTGAATTCGGATTACTGAAAATCTGATATTAAAATGGTTCCAGGTAAACATTATTATATTCGGAAGAGGAAGAATAAAAATAACTTATTGATCCTGTTCGACTCAGCTTTGGGTATAGGACAAATCATGTTACATCATCATGTGTTTACAAATTAATTGCATATATCAGAAAGTACACCTACAGTACACCTAACCTAACCTAACCTAACCTAACCTATTAGACGCATCTACACTCAGAGAATGGGAAAAATGTAATGGGAAAAACGAAATACCAACACTTGAAGATATGAAAGTTTTTCTCAAAAATCGCGCGGACTACTAAGAAACAATAGAAATGAATCAAGCAGACAAAAAACATAATTCAAATTCGAATTCCCATTCAAATTCATTTGGAAAAAACTCTCAAAACAAGCGAAGTTTTTACACGAGCGCACCAGTATGCATAATCTGCAAAAAGGAACATACTGTGTACAATTGCACTGAATTCATTAATTCTCCTCCGGAAAAAAGATTTGAAGAGATAAGGTCACTCAAGTTGTGCACCGATTGTTTAAAAGCAGGACACTTTTACAGAAATTGCAAAAGCACTACGTGCAAAAAGTGCTCATCAAAACATCATACGCTGCTACATCCAGATAATAAACCAACTGAAGCTAATGCTAAACAATCAGAGTCATCGGAAAGTACTAACGATCAAGAACCTAGGAACAGCCTAGCGTTAGCCAGTTTCAAAGAAAACAAACAGGTAATTTTATCTACCACTTTGATCAATGTTCTAGATATCAATAATAAAATTCATACTGTCAGGGCTTCATTAGGTTGTGGTTCACAAAGCTCCTTTATTTCAGCTCGTCTCTGCGATTTGCTTAAAGTTAAAAGAGAGATGACAGAGGTAACTGTCTCAGGAATAAATAATACGACATCAAATTTACGATACAAATGCGAAATACATATCCAGTCGCCTATTAACACATATAAAGCTCAGCTGAACTGCTTTGTGATACCGGAAATCGCAGGTTTCATTCCAGACACCCAATTCGATATAAATGAATTAAATGTTCCCACCAGACTCAAATTGGCTGATTTATCATTTCACGTACCACAAAAGGTTGACATTCTGATAGGAAATGATTTATTTTGGAAAATTCTGCGCCAGGGTCAGTTCAGATTAGGTAAAAACAAGCCAGTGCTCCAGAAAACAGTATTTGGTTGGATCATAGGCGGACATGTATGTAGTACAAAATCCTTCTAATTCTATTAAATGTAACCTAGCCACAAACCTACAGGTTCAAGAAGAACTTCGCAAATTTTGGGAACTCGAAGAAGTTTTCAATTGTAAGCAACCTTTACTATCAAATGAAGAAAAGGCTCGTGAAGGGCATTTTCAAGCGAATACGTATCGCAACAACGAGGGTAGATTCGTAGTAGCCCTACCATTCAAGGCATCTCCAGAAAGCCTTGGTGAGTCATTCGAGTCAGCAAAAAACAGATTGCTCAACCTAGAAAGAAGGCTAAATCGCGACGCGAAACTCAAGACTTTATATGCAGATTTCATAGACGAATATTTGGAATTGGGTCATATGACGAGAGCGGGTTGGGCTGATGATTTTCAATCAAAATTAAACTCAGAATGCAAGTCATATTTCATGCCGCACCATGGTGTATTGCGAGATAATTCAGTAACCACCCGTTTGAGGGCTGTATTTGATTGTTCAATGCCAACTTCCAACGGACTTTCATTAAATGACATTCAAATGATCGGTCCAGCGCTGCAGAGCGAGTTAATTTCTATATTATTAAGATTTCGTTCTCATAAATACGTCGTCAGCGGAGATATCGAAAAGATGTATCGTCAGGTGATAGTTAAAGATGATCAAACAAAGCTTCAACGCATTTTATGGAGAAAAGATTCCGATCAGCCTATAAAAATTCTAGAAACAAAGAGAGTCACATACGGAATGAAATGCGCATCTTATCTGGCAATTAAATTCTTATTTTCACTGAGTGTCGAATACGAACAAAAGAATGAAAAAATCGCAAATATCATCAAAACCGACTTTTACGTCGATGACCTATTAACGGGTTTCGAGTCAAAGCAAGAGGCAACTGAGGCGTGCAAGGAAATTTCCAAAGTACTCAGCGCAGCAGGTTTTCGTATTAGGAAGTTTAGTCTAGTTTTGCTCAAATAATTAATTTAGGAAAAAACGAAAACGCAAAAACGCTTGGTTTATCGTGGGCACTTCAGTCAGATACTCTACTATACAACATCTCATCATTCACTCTCACAGACAAAATCACAAAACGTCGTATGTTGTCTGATATATCACAGATTTTCGATCCTGGATTACTGAGTCCATGTATAATCGTGGCAAAAATCATTCTCCAAAAACTTTGGCTCGAAAAATTATCGTGGGATGATTTGGTTTCATTGCAAGTTAAAAATGCATACGTAACCTTTAGAGAAAAGTTGCCTATCCTAAACAATTTGAAAATTCAGCGTCACGTCAAGGAAAATGATACCGTTAAATACCAATTGCATGGATTTTCGGACGCGTCAGAAAGTGCGTATGGTGCATGCATTTACGTAAAGTCAATCAATAAAGATCAAGAATCCCTTTGTTACCTTTTATACGCAAAGAGTAAGGTGGCACCTATAAAAACGATCACAATACCGAAATTAGAATTATGCGCAGCATTCACATTATCTCGTCTGGCACAAAAGGTGTTTGGATCATTAAATTTGAAGTTTGATAATTTTTTTCTTTGGACTGATTCATCAATTGTTCTCAGTTGGTTAAAACTTCCATCTAACAATTTAAAGCCGTTCGTAACTAATTGAATCTCCGAAATTTAAGAGAATACGACGTTTGCACAGTGGCGGCATGTACCGAGTAAAGACAACCCCGCTGATCTCTTATCAAGAGGCGCCACCCCTGCACAACTCATAGAGTCAGATCTTTGTTGGCATGGTCCATCTTGGATCACGCAAAAGAAAGAAAATTGGCCGAATTTACAATTTTCAAGCGTAGACGTTCCGGAAATAAGGAAAAAGGTATCAACATTGTTTGTTAACAAAAAACAAAGTTTAGTTTCATTCGAAAAGTTTTCAAAGTACATTCGAATTAAAAGATGTGTTGCATTCGTATTTAGATTCATTGACAATTGCAAATTGAAAATCGACAAACGCTCATTTGGAACATTATCAATTCAGGAGCTCAATCGCGCCCAGATCTACATTAGCACAGCAAGAATCATTTCCCATTGAACTTGACTTATTGTTGAAAAAGAAGTTTTTAGAAAAACGAAGTAATATAATCAACCTGAATCCCTTTCTGGATAGCGACGGAGTTTTGAGAGTCGGTGGACGATTGGATAATTCTGATTTTTCATATTCCAAAAGACATCCAATCATTCTTTCATCTGCTCATCGATTGACGATATTAATTTTTGAATATTTTCATCTTAAATTGATGCATGCTGGACCACAGCATTTATTAGCTACAATTCGTGAAGAATATTGACCGTTGAGGGGTCGAGAGTTAGCCCGAAGTGTGGTTCACAAATGTGTTCGTTGTTTTAGACTTCGGCCAAAACTAGCCTAACCATTAATGGGAAATTTACCTGTGCAGCGACTCACTCTAAAGCCGCCATTTTCTGTGTCAGGAGTTGATTACGCTGGCCCCATATTTATCAAGGATAAGAAGGGACGTGGATGTAGACTGATCAAGTGTTACATTTGTATTTTTGTTTGCTTCAGCACCAAGGCCGTGCATATCGAAATAGCTACTGATTTGTCTAAGGAAACATTTTTATTAGCCTTAAAAAGATTCATTGCCAGAAGGGGAAAACCCAAGCACATTATTTCTGATAATGGTACCAATTTTGTAGCAGCAAGGCGGGACATAGTCAATATTCATGAGTTTTTGAACACGAACTCTTCATATTTGAAAGAGTCATTATCGGCAGATGACATTACGTGGACTTTTTCACCACCATATTCTCCTCATTTCGATGGGCTCTGGGAAGCTGGAGTCAAGATGATGAAGCATCATATGAGACGCGTTTTGCTTAATGCGCGACTTACGTATGAAGAATTTTACTCTGTGATGGTTCAAGTAGAAGCTATCCTAAATTCTCGTCCTCTATTTCCTATTTCAAACGACCCTGATGACCTAACCCCTCTTACACCGGCCCACTTTCTTGTCGGAAGAACATTGACCTCGATAGCCGATTCAGATTATCTGAACACTCCCGTAAATCGTTTTACGAGATTTGAGTTGGTCCAGAAGCTACTTCAACATCTATGGGCGAGATGGAGCAAGGAGTACATGTCTGAACTTCAGAAGAGAACGAAATGGACTCGAAGCAACGGAGGAGTTACTGAGAATGCATTGGTTTTAATCAAAGATGACAAACTTCCACCAATGCATTGGAGACTTGGACGTGTAGTGGAAGTTATAAGTGGAAAAGACGGTATAGCTCGCGTTTTCAAAATAAGAACATCCAATGGGATTGTTTCACGTTCGTTCGCGAAGCTGTGTCCATTACCTTTGAAAAACACTGAAAGTGAAATAAATTGTGGATCTATCCATACCAAGGACTAAAGAGTCAGATTATTGTTTTTTTTGAAATTGCATTTACGTTATTTTTTTTAATATTTGGCACATTTGCCAAGGCCGGGGGTATGTTAAGACTCCCCTCCACTTCACACATGTTAATACGCGACAACCTTAGCCGCTTAGCCCTTAGAGTCAGTATCATTGTAGACCTCAAAGCGAGAGCATTTTGTTGAAACTGTATTTAGTTTAGAATCATCGTAAATAAACTACAAAATAAAATCAGAAGGTGCATCAGTCACAAAACGTTCATCAACAATATGCCATACGAATCATCAATGATTCAACTATCTTCTTGAAACTTAATCTATTCATTACTTTAACAGAATTAGGCAAAAGCTCATAAAGCTCAATATGTACATTGATAGAATGAAGATGTATCGAATTTCCTAGTTCTGTGTATAGTCAACGACAGAGTTTCGTTACTTCTTGTCGAGTAACAATGAAAAGTGCACAATTTAGAAAAGACAGATTTGTTCAGTTGGGACAATACGAGGAACAATATTAGTTCTGAACTGGGTTCCTCCCTTTACTGAAGACCATATCATTTTTGTTTTGTTTTCCGCTTTCGAGATCTTTTTTTCATTCGCAATTCGGTTGATCTGTTAATTTTTCTCTGTAATTCCTCTTGTACGAGTTATATACCCTCCTACTCGACTCGTCGCTTTTCACTTCGCAGATCGTACTTTAAGCTCAATAAACGGGGCCGTGGTGTAGTGGTTAGCGCAGTCGGCTCGGGGTTGGCCTCCTTGATCGGTCCTGGGTTCGAATCTTCCGGTCGGGAAAGAAAATTTTTGACATGGAGCACGGTTCCACCATTCACTGTTGGGTAAACAATTACCAGTTCTGTGCCTCAAGTGGCGTAAGGACACAGTAATAAAGCCTACACAGAACACAACCGGGTCTCTTAACTCGCACAAGCTCTGAGCTTCTAAGGGGTCTCACAGAGACCTAGGAGAGTCGGGATATAAACAAACAAACAAATAAAAATGGGGCGCGAACGTTTTTGTAATTATGCCAGCACAGGCGGAAAAAATTTTATCAATCAGAGATTGTGACGTATTAGAAATTCTGGACGGCTTACAAACCTTTTTCCTGAAATCAAACTCCTCAAATATTTCCCTCAGCTTCCTCGAGTTATTATCATCTTGGGATATGTCTAAAAAAAAAAAAAAAGTAGAAATATGCACCTTCGAATATCATAAAACTATTCAATATTTTCCATGAATTTCACACATTTTCAAAGCAAAAAGTAAGTTCTTTTATTTCAATACGCAGTGGGGAAAGGAATCAACAATCTTATTGGAAAATTGAAAAATCACATCACAACTGAATCTGAAGGAGCCGCCCTAAGGCCGAACAACAGTCGTCGGTGACGCTCATCAAAGAATGTCGGCAAGCTTGATGAGTTCTATCGTAAATTGTAGATATGTAACTCGCAATACTAGAATACTAGAACTAGAATAGGCCCACCCTGTCTTTGTGGACGCGTTACTATCGGATCGCACTTGCAGAACATATTTGAAATTGTAGAAGAGTCGAAAACTTGCCATTATAGAGTTGTCGTCAGTCGTGTTTTGGTATTTCTGGATATTATGATTGAAAATTTTTAGTATAAAGAAAGTTTTCGAGAACTAACAAGGGAACTTAAAAATTATTAGAAGGATTTTGCTGCGATGTTCTCTTTTTTGTTAAAATTGCAAAAACTTGGTTCTGAAGGTAGGAAGTAGGTAGCAGTTATTTTATTTCTAGTTATCTGGGCGATTTAGATGACAAGCTTCACGATGAATGTTTGCACTTCAACGCCTATGTAGCTCAATCAGAACGTCCTCCAAAAACTCTACTCGGGATAAGTAACTTCATTAGAAGCGAAGAGCTTAGTGCAAGTTTTTTCTATCTTGATATTGCCGTTAAAATTTGTTGGCAACGAACTGATCAGCAAAAAGATCTTTTTCAGCATTGAGACGAATTTAATCATAGTGTCGATCTAGCATATCTCGAGAGCGTTTAAATTATCTTGCCGTTTAGTGCATTAAAGCTGAGTTGAGCAAAAAAATAGATTCTGAGTAGAGTTCTCAAAAGTTTGCAAAGAAAAAAGCAAGAAAAACATCGTCATATCATATATTGACGAAGAAAAGTTTAATTGCAGTGTTTTCAAAAGTTATTTGTAGAATAATATTGAATAAACACTCTGACACAATAAGATTGTTTTATTTCCACGATAAGAAATTGTCTTAATCAACTCCTCCTGCGAAAAGCACTCGATTGAAAAACGGCATGTGTTTCTCTTTAATTTGCTCAACTCAGAGGGGCGGCAAATTGGTATTGGCCTAAGGGAGGAAATAAGTCTAATCCGGCCCTGTCCATATCTTGCAAATTCCCCAAACATATTCTCAAACGTGAAAGGAATTCGACAACACTTCCTTGGGGTGGTCTATAAATTGATAAGATAAGATAAGATTGTAATACGCAGACGGGTATATGTATACTTCTAACAAAAAAAAATACAAAGCAAAAAAAATATCTTTGCTACACTTTTTGTGGGATACCAACCCCAATCCAATCGAGCGGTTAATTTGATAGGGCCTTGGATTCGAGCCTTGAGCAAAGGACTTCGAGTTCACTGAATTTTCCCTGAAAACTTCAACTAGTGAATATATATGGATCAGTGATAATTTTTCATTAAATATATATTGAAAAAAAAAATTAAATGATTCTTTACAAACGCATTCTACCTTCACCAGAACGAATAAATCTCGACAAATTTATCAAAAAAAATGACAAATCAAGGTTCGATTAATTATCTCAGAATAACAATTATACAAATAACTTGCAATTTCATGAGTAATGCAATCTTGTGTGAGAGATTTCAAGACTCGGGACTGGTAAGAACTCAAATAAAACAATAAAACCATGCGTTATTTTAGAATAACCTTTTCTTATGCTCCGCCACTGGAGGGTTTAATCCTGTCCCTGTATTGTTCACACTTAATGAAGCCGAGAGTTCACTGCGATGCAGATATGATTTTGCCCACTTCTTAACACAACTAATTTCCCGATAGATTGCGTGCAATTTTTTTGGAAGAGATATTCGTGTCTACTTCCTGAAACTACTTCCTGACTGATTCCCGAAAATTCATTTTCAAGTCGGGCAAGTTCCTGAATTACGAATTCTTTGCCTTTGAAACAACTTTTTTCCGTCCGATTCTCCCAAATCCATTCCTGATAGAGCCTTCCTAAAACCTTTTTCTATACTTCTACCGCGTTCCCTGAACCCTTCTCTACCGAGTCCCCTGGACTATTGCTTCTACCGAGTTCCCTGAAACTTTCTCTACCGTGTCCCCTGGACTACTGCTTCTACTGAGTTCCCTGAACTCTTCTCTACCGAGTCCCCTGGACTACTGCTTCTACTGAGTTCCCTGAACCCTTCTCTACCGAGTCCCCTGGACTACTGCTTCTACTGAGTTCCCTGAACCCTTCTCTACCGAGTCCCCTGGACCACTGACTCACTCCGATCTTTTTTCTCCAGGTTAGGTTAGGTTAGGTAGTTTTGGATCGCAAATGTCGCGGTCACGTTCATCAATGAGCAAAATTAGACTAGGGGTTCCGTAAATAGGACCGTTCAAAATATTTTTTTCCTGATAATTTCGAAACCACTGATTGGATTGGAATGAAATTTTACACCTAGCTGAAGAATAATGTGTTCAAACTACGTGCGACATTTTGTCCAGATCGCATCACCAAGACCATCGATAACTTAGAAAATTCTAGCGAATTATCGAAAAAAAATTGGTCAGCTGAAGCACTGAGTCTGGAGTTTCGCCTAAGTTTGAGAATTTTTGTGACAGCTGTCGAAAATTCCTTCAATTGGTTTCTAAAACTGGAGATTGCGAATCTACCTACAAGGTGGATGTACGAGCGCTCAAAAGCTCCTGACTTCACGGCAGTGCTTTTATAATTTGTTTTTGTCGGTTCTTATCTGCGAGCGTCGTGTGCGAATGAAGCAAATTATTCATCAGTTGATCATGGCAACACGCGTACGCGGAATAAGTTGCTCTCGATGTAATAACAAAATTGATAGATACGATGATCCTATCAAATAATATAATAAGTAATAAGTTGTGAAAATTGTTTTCATATAAGTTGCCTCAACATTTCTATTGATTCTTTTAATGGAATGCGTGCAAACGAATCAAAATGAGGATGCTTCAGGTTCTTCTCCACCAGGATTCCCAGAAGAATAGACAAAGGTGAGAGTCAGCTGATTGCCATTCGTTCTGTGATGACCGAAATGGTCGGCCCATTGAGATCGGAGATTTTCCAGTTGAGGAATCTCATTAATTCGCAAAATAAACAAATCTTATCACTTGTCGAGGAGATACAGTCATTAAGAACGAATACTCCCTCGGAATGGATGGACTTCTTGGACATAGCGACGATTACGAGGTATGCGTGGGATTGTCCATACCCTCATTCCTTGAGAATCTGAAAATCGTCCATATCTGGATTCATCAGTGAAAAGGACACTACACCATTGATCGTTCCAATTGATATGTTGCCTTGCCCATTCCAGTCTTTGACGCTTATGGTCACGTGTTAATGGAACTCCTCTTGATGGACGTCTAGATCCTAGATTCACCTCTCTCTAACGTCACCTGATGGTTTCGATGGAAACTTGGGCCCCATCTACATTTTGAAGAGTATTCCGTAGCATTCTACACGTAGATGTAGGGTTTCTTCTCGCCGAAACGGTGATGAAACGATCCTGAGCAGGTGTTGTTTTTCGTCGCCCACCAAGCCTTGGTCTTTCCAACACGGAACCTGTCTCCCTGAACCTATTCCAAAGTCGAGATATCACACTTTGGCTGACTTGGAGCCTTTCCGCTACAACAACCTGAGTTAGGCCACCCTGTAGCATTCCGATAGCCCTATTAGCCTCAGCGTTTGTTAATTTACGTCTTGGCATTTTCAGAAAACTCGTTTCAAATCGAAGCCTTTGATAAACTGACCTCATTTCAAAATAAGAACATTCATGAAGCATATGCAAAGAACCAAGCTTCAGAAAAAAGGCGACCAGATTGACGAAATGTCTCATACTGATTTTATTGGATCGATTCAAGTTGTTATTGAGTTTCAAATGATTTTACAGCGAACTATTCACCTTCAGAGTTCATAGATTTGATAGCGCCACATTTTCTTCCCAGTGTATCTTGTGTACTTTTGGGATGTATAAACTTTTCCGATGCAGTGTCTAGATTGCGTCATGCACGACGAATATTTCAAAATTCTAATAGCAACGATCATAGAATGTTCAGTGATCAAAAAAAATTTTCTGAACAGCAGGGTGGTTCAGTTTCGGAATTTCAAGCGAGGAATTTTCCACGTCTCCCATTTGAAACCCAACGTTTTGCCAACTCCGGATTCGCGGGTTTTTCGGTCTCAAGAGCTTGGGGGGCAATATGTACCGAAACCAATGTGACCATTGCTTGGTACCGCTTGGTACCTTATGTGCGTATACCGGGTATGTTGTGCTGCCTACCACTAGGCGAAGTTTTGCGTCTCAATTATTTGATGTTGGGCTTATTCGTTTACCTTTTTTTTTGTCGGTTCTTATCTGCGAGCGTCGTGTGCGAATGAAGCAGATTATTAGATATTAGATTGATTTTGCTTGTAATGAAGTTTGATTTCTTTAGCGTGAACCAGAAAGAATATAACCGATTATCATAAATTTTATAAGTTTATTGAGATTGGATTCAGGTCATTCTTTTAGGTATGTTTGTTTTTCTTTGAATTTCTCTTTCTCATTTGTCATTCTTTTAGGAATAAATCTTTGAATCCAACATTATTGAATTCCTTCATCCATTTGGCTAACTCCGACGACCCTGATTAAGATTACAGTACAGTATGAGACTGCCACTGTAACTTGCTTCCCTATATGGCATATTTTCATATCCTGGTATTATCAGTTGATTGATATTATTATGGTTCACCCAATGTTCGGTTATGGTGGCCACTTGTATTTTTGAGCGCTCGTACTACTTACACGAGGGCTATATCATTTCGTCACGATGTCTGTATTTTTCGAATTTTAAGCCGAAAATGGTCTCAATCGACTATGTTCGACTCATTGATGACGAATCCGTCGGAAAATTCGAGTCTGTCCGTCCGGCCGTCCGTATACACGATAACTTGCGAACGGAATGTCCTAGAAACTTGAAATTTTCAGGGTAGGTTCGAATCTCAAATGCCAAGGTTGAGTTCGTTTTGGGCAAATTCCGCCTAGGGGTTCCGTAAATATGGCCGCTCGAAATTTTGTTTTCCTGATTACTTTGAAACTACAGATTCGATCGAGATAAAATTCTGCACTCTAATTGGAAAATGAGGTGTCCAAGCTACATGCAAAATGTTGTTCAGCTCGCATCTCCAGAACCATAGAAACCATAGAAAATTGTAACTTTTGAACGGAAACGCCTAGGGACTTGAAATTCTCAGGATAGGTGTAGATCTTGATTGTCGTGATCACTTTCATCTATGAGCAAAATTATACTAGGGGTTCCGTAAATATGGTCGTTTGAAATTTAGTTTTCTTGATAATTTCCAAACTACAGATTCGATCGTGACGAAATTTTGTACACTTATGGAGAATGATATATTCAAATACATTTCTCTACATTGCATGACCAGAACCATAGAAACCATAGAAAATCAAAACTTTCGAACGGAAAGGCCTAGGGACTTGAAATTTTTAGGATAGGTGTAGATCTGAAATGTGGCGTTCACGTTCATCAATTAGCAGAATTATACTAGGGGTTCCGTAAATACGGTCGTTTGAAATTTTGTTTTCTCGATAATTTCGGAACTACGGATTCGATCGAGATAAAATTTTGTATTTTAAACGAGAATGACATATTGAAGCAACAATTTGTCCAGATCGCATGGGCAGAACCATAGAAACCATAGAAAATTATAACTTCCGAAGGAAAAGGCCTAGGAACTTGAAATTTTCAGGGTGGGTTTGGATCGCGAATTTCACGGTCACGTTCATCAATGAGCAAAATTAGACTAGTGGTTCCGTAAATATGGCCGTTCAAAATATTCTGTTCCTGATAATTTCGAAACTACCGATTTGATTGGAATGAAATCTTGCACCTAGCCGGGGAATAATGTATTCAAACTACGTGCGAAATTTTGTCCAGATCGCATCACCAAGACCATAGATGCCGTAGAAATCTTCAGCGAATTATCGAAAAAAAAATTGGTCACCTAAAGCACTGACTTGAAGTCTGGATTATCGCCTTAGTTTGAAAATTTGTTTGACAGCTGTCAAAAATTTCCTCAATTGGTTTCCAAAACTGTAAAATGCGAATCTACCTACAAGGTGCATGTACGAGCGCTCAAAAGCTCCTGCCTTCACGGCAGTGCTTTTCGTGATTTTTTCATTTTGTGATAATTCCTGTAGTTGTTCGATCTTTCCATTAATTGAACGAATATTAATGTTTAGTATGTTGAACTTGGTCTCGAAAAGAACGATATCTTTTCATAACTATTCCCTGTTGCCAGAAATCTTCTTTATTGAGATCTTCTAGTGAATCTGAATCAATTCCGACCCTGAATGATGTGCTTTGGCTTTCGTCCCTAGAAATTTTCTATATATCGACATTTCTCTTTGGCTGCTTTGTTTTAAGAAATTCCAGGACGCCCCTTTCCGAGCAATTTTTATTTATTCGTCCTACATATAGCCATGCTTTGCGGGCCATTGCTTTGAGACTGTAGGCACCTGTATCAGTTCCACGTTTAATTCCTTGTTTCGTTTCTTTTCTGACCCCCCTTACCGGTAAATCAGTTTCATTTTCCGACTTCGCCGAAAGCTAATTCGTGTTGTCTAGTCCCACAGATGTAGCATTCTGTGTAGATAACTTCGACGAAGTAGCTTTCTTCTTCCATTTAGCTATCTCTGTACATGGTATTTTATCAGATGTCATAACATTTTCAGTAATCACACATGCGTTATTAATGTTCGGAATTTCTCTTAGACATGGCACTTTTGTGGTTAGCTTTTCGTCGAATTTTTCTAACACTGAAACATATTTATTCAGAATTTTTATTTTGTCTTTCAATTCTTCAACCATGTCCTCTTTTCCCTGTAGTTGTTTAAACAGGTGCTTCATTTCCATATATCTGCTGGTTTCTAGAGTTAACATTTCAGCAGTTTTCTCGCTCATCTTCAGTTATTCCGACAATATTCTCTGAATCTTCTCTTATATCTACATTTATACTTTCCTGCTGACTGATAGAATCCGCAAATCCCATCTCTTTCAAACATTTAATACGACTCTTCAGTTCTTGGATTTCCTGTTCCTTCTTTGTACACTCACATTTCCTGAAGGTTATGTCATCGCAACATATTACATTTCCTTTATCCTCATAAATTCCATGAATCTTCAGGACACAGCTCGGATGATATTTACTTGAGCACTAAAGCACCTAATACTTATTTTGACCTCTTTTGCGCTCTTTCTGCAACTATATTCAAGGAAAGTTTCACTTGGCGCCATGTTATATTATAAATAAGTAATTCTCCATTTCAGTGCAGAATTTAATTTCGATCGAATCTGTAGTTTCGAAGTAATCAGAAAAACAAAATTTCAAACGGCCATATTCACAGAACCCCTGGTGAATTTTACCTATTGACGATCTCAACCGCGTCATTAGAGAACTGAACCCACACTGAAAATTTCAAGTCTCTAGGTTGTTCCGTTCGAAAGTTATCGTGCTTACGGCCGGACGGACGGCCAGACGGACAGACTCGAATTATTCGACGGATTCGTCATCAGTGAGACGAACAGTCGATTGACACCATTTTCGGCTCAAAATTCGAAAAATCATCGTAACGAAATGATATAGCCCTAGTGTAAGTAGGACGAGCGCACAAAAAGCTAGGCACCAGCCGCCAATGTCCCGAATTTCGACAAACAAGGATAATATCAGGACTCTGCGCAGAGTCTTTGCAAACTTTTACACCGTCTTGTGATCTTTCGAATTTTTTTTTGACACACTGATGACGAATCCACCGAAAAATTCAAGTCCATCTGTATACACGACAACTCTCGAACGGAACAACCCAGGAACTTCAAATTTCCAGGGTAGGTTCGAATCTCGAATGCCGCGGTAAAGTTCGTTATCCGGCAAAATACGACTAGGAGTTCCGTAAATATGGCCGTTTAACATGTTCTTCTTCTGATTACATCGAAACTGGTGATTCGATCGAAATGAAATTTTGCACTTAGATGGAGAATGACTTGTTCAAGCTACATGCGAAATGTTTGTCCAGATCGCATGACCAAAATCATAGAAACCATTGAAAATTATAACTTTTGAACGGAAAGGTCTAGCAGGGACTTGGTCGAAATTTTGTATTTCATTGGAGAATGATATATTAAAGTTACGTCCAGATCGCATGACCAGAACCATAGAAACCATAGAAAATTATAACTTTCGAACGGAAAGGCCTAGGAACTTTAAATTTTCAGGGTAGCTTCGAATCGTGAATGTCGCGGTCACGTTCATCAATGAGCAGATTTAGACGATGGGTTCCGTGAATATGGATGTTCAAAATATTTTTTTTCTGATATTTTCCAAACTACTGATTGGATTGGAATGAAATTGCACATAGATGAAGAATCATGTATTCAAACTACGTGCGGAATTTTGTCTAGATCGCATCACTGACGTCATTGAGACCATAGATACCTTTGAAAATTCTAGCGAATTATAGAAAAAAAAATACCTGAAGTACTGACGTCAAGTCTGGAGTTCCGCCTTAGTTTGATAATTTTTTTGACGGCTGTCAAAAATTTCTCGAACTCATTTCTAAAACTGGAAAATGTGAATCAACACGTGAAAATGTGGATGAACGTGCTCTCAAAAGCTCCTTACTTCCCGGCAGTGCTTTTTATAATTTTTGAGCGCTCGTACTACTTACACGAGGGCTATATAATTTCGTCAGGATGTCAGTATTTTTCGAATTTTGAGCCGAAAATAGTTTCACTCGACAGAGTTCGACTCACTGATGAAGAATCCGTCGAAGAAATTCGAGTGTGCCGTCCGTCCGTATACACGATAACTCTCGAACGAAACGACCTAGAAACTTGAAATTTTCAGGGTAGGTTCGAATCTCGAATGCTACACTCAAGTTCGTTATTGGGCCAAATTTGACCTAGGGTTCAGTAAATATGGCCGTTTGAAATTTTGTTCTCCTGATAACTTCGAAACTGCTGATTCGATCGAGGTAAAATTTCGCACTCAGATGGAGAATGAAGTGTTTAATATACATGCAATTTTGTCTAGATCTCAGGACTAGAACCATGAAAAACCATAAAAAATTTTAACTTTGTTATGGAGAGGCCTAGGAACTTGAAGTTTTCAGGATAGGTGTGGATCTCGAATGTCACGGTCACGTTCATCGATGAGCACAATTAGACTAGGGGTTCCGTAAATATGGTCGTTTGAAATTTAGTTTTCTTGATAATTTTCAAAACTACGGATTCGATTAAAACGAAATTTTTTATACTAATGGAGAATGATATATTCAAGCTACATTTTTTCCAGATCACATTACCAGAACTATAGGAACCATAGAAAATCATAATTTCCGAACGGAACGGCCTAGGGACTTGAAATTTCCGGGATAGGTGTGGATCTCGGATGTCGTGCGCAAGTTTATACATGAGCAAAATCAGACTAGGGTTAGGTAAATATGGTCGTTTGAAATGTAGTTCTCTTGATAATTGTAAAACTACGAATTCCAACGTGACGAATTTTTGTACTTTAATGGAGTATGATATATAAAAGCTACCTCTTTCCAGATCGTATGACCAGACCATAGAAACCATAGAAAATCATAACTTTCGAACAGAAAGGCATAGAGAGTTGAAATTTTTAGGATAGGTGTGGACCTCGAATTTCGCGGTTACGTCTATCAATGAGCAGAATTAGACTAGGGGTTCCGTGAATATGGTCGTTTGAAATTTAGTTTTCTTGATGATTTCGAAACTACGGATTCGATCGTAACGAAATTCTGTCCTCTCTTCATTGGATCATCTTGATGTGGTTCATTGAAATATAATTCGAAGGTATTTCCAATTTTTCATGAGAATATTATATATTTCCACTTTAAAAATAAATCATCAACTTAATTCCATAAAAAAATTATTTCATTATATCTGGAAAGTATCCCATACTTCACCTTATATGGATCATGAACCAAAGAATAAAACTTTTTGAACCGCATCACCAGTTGCCGCTTAAAATCAAATTAACTAACATTGTGAGTCACAACATTTACCCGATAGAGCAAATGATTGATAGAAATTTACGATCTCCAGAATATCTTCAGGAATATAATTCGCTCATTGAGACCGATAAATCTTGAATCAATTAAAAATAGGTCTGCCTCACTCGTTTGAATGATAGGATAATATGTTGGCAATGAAAATAACGAAATCCTAATTGGAGGTCGTTATTGGACACGATAGAGTGAATTTTACTGATTCCATTGTTATTGGTACGAAACGGTTTTTCTCGGCGCAGTGGTATGAAGAAGATACCGGCATAAAAATGGGCTGAAAATAGAAGTTGGCCACCATTTCTCGTTTACTCCCTCAAGTTAAAGAACAGTGGGATTCAGATAAGCTTTAAATAAACTTGCCAAAATCTTATATGCTCGTATGATATCCACAATGTGCTGAGTGCCAGCATCATTCTGCTCATTTTCTTATTTTATCCAGAACATCAAAAGTTCAGGTTCAACATTTTGATCGAATTTCAGTTTATTGTTTTGGTATTCTTCGAGTTTTTGAGAAATTTGATACAGTGTGAAATGGGTCGACACCACAAGGGAAGGGTAAGTGAATTTCCATCGAAAACAATATCTTATTTCTATTTTGTTTTTAATCGTGAAATAATTTTCCTTCCAACCTCTAATTTTTCTCCGAATATTGATTCGCCTCCCATCAAAAAAATATGTCAATCAGAAATAATGGGTACTGTTTTGGTCCATGTACATAATTCGAATCAAAACACTGAAATAGACAAATGATAGTGGTAACCATAAATCAGTTCAATCTCAAAATGAAAATCAAAAGGATATTTTGTGACCAAAATTTAGTCATGAAAATTAGCCAATATATATATAATTTTGTTAATATCAGTTCGAATTCTTGAAAAATCAAGAGAATTCAATATTAATCAAAATTCATATATATGATGATCATTTTCAGAAGTAATATCCCTAGGACATTGATAATAGACGAGATGATTTTATGTCCGATGGATATTCGTCGGGAAATTTATAACATATTCAGTGATAAAATACGACAAATTATTCTAGATAAACTGATAGCAAGCCAACTAATCAATTTCATTGTATCCCAGAGAACACCAAATCCATCATTTGCACCTGTAGGTGGTTTCGACTCTATCAAGTCTCGTCAGTACAGTTAGCAATGTTGAATTCGATATAAGTCTGTCCGCACAAAAAGCAACTATCAACTCAATATCTGCCGGTCATAAAAAGATGTCCCAGCTCCCCTAAACAAAGACACAATGTGTGAATTTATCTATAATAATTTTTCGTATATTATCACTGAATTTGCTAATCTGAGATAAACAGCCAATCTATTAAATTTATAGCTCAACACAACGAAACATTTATTAATTCATCAAAAGTAGAGTAAGTGAAAGTACAATTATAAAAATTCAATTTGATATTATATTCGTTGCTGTTCATAATATAGAAGATCTATTACCACGCATAACATTTATGATCTTGTTGTGGGGTTCTTGATCGAGATTTAAGAATGGTTTTATAAAATTTTGGTAAGTAGTAATTTTCAGCAATTGTTGTTCTTCTACACCACTTTTTGCCAATTTGCTAACAGTAGTTGATCTATTTTAGTGATTTGTTATCAAGCCAATTGCCTCGGCAGCAGATTTAGTCCATCCATTTATACTATTTCTTCCAACAGGTACATTATCGTACCATTTGTCAGTTTCATTTTTCCAGTGTCGATTTGGTTTTGAGAACAGTCATAGTAAGGTTATATTGTCACCTCGTTTTGATATCAGTTTATGAAAAATACATACAGGGCAGCTTTCACTATTGAAAATCGACCATTTACCACATGTACAGTGTTTAGAACCTCCTTGGCACGTTTTACTGAACACAGGATTGTATTCAATGCGATTTGTTGGAGACTCATCGTCATTTTTCTCGATTCGAAAAAAAAATGCACCAAAATAAAAACTGACTCTCCTCCTCGCCACCCTAATTCCACAGCAGCAATGTGGTAACATTGCATCTCGGGCTGGTTTGAATACTATATTTCTAAATGGGTCAATCATAATATTATAGTCAGTAATTTTCTTGCAAAAGTTTGCATGAAACGTTTCACATTTTCCCGTTTTTCTTTCTCATATTGACTGCCCAATCTGTTAGTATCAACGCCAATTTTTCTTAGCTTCTATGTTCATTTTAATTCATATTTCCGTTCGCAGCAAATTTCCATAAATATTTATTTGTGATTGTAGGTTGTATTTCTGGGATTTTTTTCTTTGATTAGCGCATTTATACTTTGAACATTCGCATTGCCAAAACGTGACATTTCGATATTTATTTGCAATGAAGTTGTCAAACTCAACCGTGTTGTTTCGTGTTGTCCATAGTGATTGATAATTGCTCTGAATGCAATTATGAGTAGTGTTCCTTCGTACTGATCCAACTGATGGAACTTTTGTAATTTAAGTGAAAGCGATTTTGCAATCAGAACACATTAATTCACTGAAAGCCCGAAAGAATGCGCTTACTTTCATAACGTCAAACTTCAAATTTTGAATATCTTTACTTTACCGATGTGATCCGAGTGAAATTAGAAATTCCGCGATTAGAATAATCACTTACAATCACTTTTGAAAACGAAAGAACGATAGCTTGAACTGATCTATGTGATTTAACTTACATAGATCACTTCGCTCAGTACGAAGGAACATTACTATTTTTTACGTGAATTTCATGAAAAATTGTAAAAAATTATTTCGAGATGCTGAGGAGTAAAAGAAAGATAAAATCATTTTTCAGAGTTTGAAATTCATGAAATTCTGGATCTACATACCAGGAGGAAAATATCAAAGCCCTTATTAAAGACATCATACAAATTATATCCGAACACCAAACTTTCTCGTCAATTTTATTCGAATGAACAAATCTATTAAGCCATAAGATTTTGCGTGGCGAGTAATAACTAATTGAAATACCGAAAATTTGTATTTAAAAAAATTGTTTTTTTTTCAAACGTGCGAAAAGTGGTTGCTATGTCAACGATGAATTACATTTCCTTACATCGTAGGGAAGAATGTAATTAACTATCAAAATTAATTTTACGAGACAACCGTAACTAGGCAAACCTTCTATTGATCACTAAATTATAACGGTCATGAATATAAATCTAATCTCCAGATTTTAATGAATTTCAAAGCGTTTGAAAAAAAAATAACATATTCCATTCGGAGGAGAAGTGACTTTTCCTGGCTTGCCATGAAAAAAGACACTTTTCCTCCTTATGAAATAATATACTATTTTTGGGAGATTCAACAAAAATTTTTCGGAATGTACTTGCTACCAAATTGTTTTCTTCAATCGGAAGAATAATATTAGTGAATAATATATTCGAAAATTATATTTTTTTCAATTTGGTTTGATGGATTAGTATTTCGAGAAAACTCGGATAAGAAAAGAGCGCAAAAACATACTTGATATGAGTTTGTTATAATATAATGAATATAATAGAGTATGTTGATGATAAAAAAATTGAGAACCATTGACATAAAACTCAATTTTGATTAAACAAGGGCCGGGGTTATGTGTAGGTAAAACAATTGATTTTGGTCTGTTTACTCAGTGGTGTTTGTTGAGAGCTTTTCATCGTCAATCAATTTGACGTGAATTCAGAATATCCCCAGTCTAATTATCAGTTTTGAATACAACATCTTCATAATAATAATGATAATAAATTTCTTTATTTCAAAACATCTTTAAGTGCATGCACACGAGTGAAAAGAAATGACGTCAGAAGAATTCAAAATAACTCAAAACAGATTCATCAGACTATCACCATTTGAAAAATCCTCAACTGAATAAGGTTCTAAAACTAATAACATCGTCTTCATGAACATAAACATTCTACAGCAGTTTGGTAATTTATTATACAGTCCTATGCACATATATTAGGGTTCTTTCTCTGTCAATGTCAGTCTATGTGAGGGACAGTTCAGCATTCTCTTCTCATGACGATGAGTATATTCACTCTCGAATTTATCTTTATGTTTGAAAAGGAAAACCAAACACTCATACACAGGGTTTTTCAACTTTGAATTCTGAAAGTAAATTGAAATAAAACACACTCAGAGTTGAAATTTTGTTTAAACTTTCATTTCAAAATTAAGTGTGGTTTATGCCATTATGTGTGGAATACATCATTCAAATGACCACCTAGGGCTTCCTCGCAGATCTTGATTCGAAACAGGTAATTTTCGATAACTTTTCGGCACATTTGGGGCGGTATCTCGGCCATAACTTGACGAATGTTTTCTTTCAAATGTTCAAGAGTTTGCGGAGAGTCGGCATATATACGGTCTTTCGCATAACCCCATAAAAACAAGTCCAATGGGTTCAAATGGCATCACCAAAACGCGAAATTATGCGTCCTTCAAGTTTTGATCGCAATATGCCATGTTTGGTCGTGTTGTATGGCACGTAGCGCCATCCTGCTGGAGCCACATGTCATCCGTATCCATATCTTCAATTTCTGGCCAAAAAAATCGGTTAACATGTTGCCATAGCGCTCACCACTCACGGTTACCGTCTCGACGTCCTCGTTGTCAAATAAATACGGCCCGATGACTCCACCAGACCATAATGCACACCAAACAGTGACTTTTGGCGAATGCAATGGCCGCTCAACAATCACGTGTGGGTTTTCTGAGCCCTATATACGAAAATTTTGGGTATTCACATAGCCACCAAGCTCAAAATGTGCTTCATCGCTGAAGAAAATTTGATGCGAAAATTCAGCATTTTGCTGCTGTTGTCCGTTCACCCAATCGATGCCCGACGCATTCCATGGTCACCATGCTCTAGTTTTTGCACCAGCTGGAATTTATATAATTATGTTTTCCGATTCTCAATGTCTATTTTTAAAAAGGATTTATTCAATTTAGAATTATTAGTTACAACCTGTTGGATAAAGGACTAATAATTCAATAGATTAAGAATTGTTTAGAAAACCGAGTTACAAAATAAACGTTCTGTATGAAATCTACTTAATAACTAACTAGTGTCTGTTCAAAGCTTTGGAAAGAAAATGTACATGCACATAGGAATTTGCACTCGATGCACTTATCACTCCGTGGTTCTTGGAACAGGAAACACGGTGTTGCTACGTAGAACATCTCCCTTTATGTCGATTCCATAATTATATGGATGCAGGTGCAAATCCAGATGCAAAATTCGCCACAATGATGTGTTTGACAAGCCCAATTGTTGAGCACATTGGAATCGAAACATTCGGGTCTTCCTCTATACTGGCAGGAACAGCAGCAATATTTTCGGCCGAACGCACTATACGATGGTATACAGGTCTCACAATATCTGCTACGGACCCAGTTTCTTCGAATTTACGCACTTTATTGGCAATTGTGTGCTCTGTAGGCCGTCCATGACGACCAAAATCTGCCCGTAATTCTCGAAAAACATTTACTGGTTTTTCACCATTTTTGTAGTATAATTTCACAAAATTAACACGTTATTCCATATTGTAAAATGGCAAACATTCAACTAATGATATGACGCTTTGATTGACAGATATATCAAACGGTTGTCAAGAGCAGGGTCTATACTTTCGGAAGCCCGAAGTGAAAAACCCGTCATTTCAAGGACATGGGTATACCCATGTCCTTGAAAACATCTCGGTATGGATCTTTGAAACTCATATTTTTCATAGATCTTATAGTTCTCTTCTGTATAACGAATAATGTCGGAGTTGCAGAAAATGATTCCATATCTGAGAATTGATTCAAAGTTGGCATGATAAAGTATTTTTGAAGTTTCATCGTGCATATATCTAGCCACTACTCTAATACCATATCCAATGCTACTCAGTTTCAATCCAGTGTTGACCAAATGTGTGCGCCAATCCAGGAACTCATCCATATATATGCCCAGGAGTTTGGTACTTTTAACAGGTTTTATTTCATGATTCTCCATATGAACAATGCCTTCCACCCACACTTGCGAGTTATCCGTACGAAATATTATACAGTTGGTTTTTGTCTCATTTATCGATAATTCATTCCTGTCAAACCAGCAACAAACTTGGGACATATTAATCTTAGCTCTTTCAACAACTTCTGGGAACGTTTTACCAGATACCAACCGGTTCGTGTCATCTACATATTCCACCAGTCCATCCATAGTCAGATCATTAACGTACATTATGAACAGGATTGGACCTACTATACTTCCTTGAGCTAGACCTCTATTCTTGGCCACTATACTTGACTTGTTGTTATTGATCACCATCTGCTGCCCTCTATCTACAAGATAGGTTTTGATCCATCGATATGCTCCACCTCTCATGCCGTATTTTTCAAGCTTCACCAACAAACATTTCAGATTTACACAGTCATATGCTTCACTCAGATCTAAAAAGGATCCTATTGCTAAATTTTTGTTCTCAAGTTCATCTAAGATCATATTAAAAAACTGATAGATAGATGTACATGTCGATCTACCCAAGTATCCATGCTGGCAGTTTGACAGCAGTCCACAGCCTCCTAAGAAACTCACCAGTCTTGAACACATGACTAACTCAAAACCTTGGAGAAAGCACGGAGCAAACTTATGGGCCCATAATTATCGAGATCTTCTGGATTTCCCTTCTTATAGAGCGGTTTTATAATAGCGAACTTCAGCATATCTGAGAAAACAGAAAATTTCATAGAATTAATTATGATATAGCACAATACTGATGCAACATGTCTCACTGTAATTTTGACAATACAGGTTAAAATATCGTCATATCCACTGGAATATTTATTCTTAAGGTTTGTGGACAACTGTATTAGTTCCTCTACATTTACTGGTCTTAAAAACAGTGACTGGTTATTCTCCGCTATGTTGCACTCAAAAGGTTGATGTTGCTCGTCTAATTGATTTCTGACATCCGCAACTAGATGATAATCGTAATCGTTTGGCAATGAAGTCCTATGCCCGGATGCTTTGTGGTCCACTTGATTATTCTTTCCTGTTAGTTCTCTACATATTGTCCTCATAGACTTCATTTTACAATCAGATTTTTTGACTCAATCTTGAAGCAATTTTTGTTTCTTATTTTTTAAGATATGATCGTAAAATTTTTTGGTTTCATTGTACTGATTTTTATAAGATGTTTGAACTGTGGAGAGCACCAATAAAATATCTAGACTTTGTTTAATTTCCTCAGCCTCTTTACTTTTCTTGTATTTTTCGTTGTTATTTGTACGCGGTAAGCACTGATTGAAAATATTTATATAGTTGACGAAGTTCTGCCACTGTTCATTCACATCTGTTTTGTCAATTGAAAATACATTATCCCATGTTTGCAGTTTAAGTTCCTCTCTAAAGTTATTTTTAGATTCATCAGAACAGAATCTTTTGTGTTCAGCTTGAACTTTGTTGCATTTTTCTAAAGTGAACTCTAATTTTTGCCTATAATGGTCAGATATATGAGATACAAGAAGTATTTCGGCTTTCAGATTATTCTGTATGTTCGTACAAATGATATCCGAGCAACTTTTTGAATGATCAGTGACCCTGGTATCCTCCCTGACTCTTGTTATTATGGAATAAAAATTAAGCAGGGTTATAAGACGGTGTTTATTTTAATTGTCTGTAATCATTTCAATGTTGAAAACCCCTGGTATGAAAAAAGTCTTACTAGACATATTGCTGTTCAATATGCTTTCTAGTCTATCAAAGAATACATCAGTATGACCACTTGGTGGTCTGTATATACAAAGCTTGTTTTATTCAGGCAACATTCCACAGCAGAGCATTCAAACTCTAAACCCTAAACCTATTAGGTACAGCGAATTCATCTGCTTCCTTACATGCTCTTGATTTACAGAATTCTTTATGCATGTAGCTTGAACACGTAATTCTCCATCTGAGTGCAAAATTTCACCTCGATCGAATCTGTAGTTTCAAGGTAATCAGGAAAACAAAATTTCGAGCGGCCATATTCACGGAACCCCCGGGCGAACGAACTTAACCGCGGCTTTCGAGATTCAAACCTACCCTGAAAGTTTCAAGTTTCTAGGACATTCCGTTCGAGAGTTATCGTGTATACGGCCGGCAGGACGGACAGACTCGAATTTTTCGAAGGATTCCTCATCAGTGAGTCGAACATAGTCGTTTGAGACCATTTTCGGCTCAAAATGCGAAAAATACAGACATCGTGACGAAATGATATAGCCCTCGTGTAAGTAGTACGAGCGCTCAAAAATTAACGACTTCCCCTCCGCTTTGAAAAATCTGTTTTCAATCAACTCTGTTGGCGATTACATCGGTCTAGGAAGCACTTTAATACTCTTATTGACAAAAGAAGAGTTTTTCCTTATATGTTGTTCCACTTGTTCAGCTGTGACATGTCGTTTATTCGGTAAAGGTATATCCATGCTCTTCTTTCGGCTCCAACAAAACCAGTTTTCTCCTCTTCTTTAGATACCCTTGTTGTTCCGAGCCTCTTTGGACGTCTTCGTTGTACCTTTTCGAACCCATCTTCATCTCTATTAGGTTTATTTAATTTATCTTCCAGGTAAGGGTCTTAAGTGAATGGTTCTTCATTGCCAATAGTTTGAGATGTCGACGTATGAAGGGTTTTTCATTAGGAGCGCTCGATATTTGTAACGCAATCAAACAAATTGTTAGAATGATAGTGATATTTTTTTATTTTTATCAGAAAGAACATATGTCCACATTATGTTTTAAAAATTATATCAGGTACATGGCTTTGCCTGGTTTGTTGCATCTTGGATACCCAATTTTTGATGACGCTATCGCATACAAGTGGCTCGATCTCAGCAATAACGCCCCTAATGTTGGCCTTCGAGGGGGCAACCATCCGAAGTTTGTTAGCATAGACCTTATGCCCTTAGCCCTAAGTCCTTATGCAGGATTGGCCAAGTTGTCGTCGAAGACAGGCCAAGTTCTTGAGCCCGACGAGGAATAGACTGTTGCGGAATTTCATGCACACTTGTCCGAACTAAAGCAATATTTTCAAGGGATCTTGTGTTTCGCCCACGTACAGGCACTTTTTGATTTTCCACAGACCCAGTTTACTAAACGGCGAATTGTGGATTCTGCAGGACCATCGTCGATACCTTAAATTGAACAGGGTGCACGAAATGTTTGTCCAATGGAACAATGATTTTGATAATAATTTTCAACAATTTCAACGCGTTGCTCATTCGTGTAATGCTCCATAATAAAATGTAGAGACTAACTGAATACTGATGTGAAATATAGCACCTGTGTGACCATCGAGTTCGTCATACGCTGTTCTTAAACATCGAGCGTAACTACCTATGGAAAAACCGTTTATTTATGATGTTGTCGTTTTGGTGACCTTTGTCGTTTGGGTAGTTTTAGACTACTATTTTGTTGCTGTTGTTGTTCTATGACACTTCTCGCGTCTTCAGACATTTGAACCACACAAGTTTGATGACTCTATAACTTGTGAAAATAATCGCCATAGTATAGCATATTTTGGTAAAGTGTGAGGTACAAAACACATATTTCAATTAATACAATTAAGATTGCAGAATTCGTCTAAAAATAATAAATTAGGAACATATTGTTTAAAATACAAATCTACGAAAGTCACACTAAAATAAACAAAATCTGGGCACATGGAAACAATCAATTTTAACATCCATTGCGAGATATTCCTCCATAGTGTAAAAACTCTTGTCGAAAAGGAACCTCTTCACTGATCTGGTGAACAACTTCTCGGGTAAGGCTCTAATCTTTTGCGGTAGTTTATTGTACAATTTAGGCCCCCAGACGTCAATGTAAATGGTATTTCCGGACTGTCGATGGAAGCGAACACATAGCTTGTCTCTATTTCTGGTGTTATAGCCAGATGAACTCACCGGAAAGATTTCAATCTTCCTGTGAACATAAGTAAGACAAGTGAGTATAAAAAGCCGGTAAGGTAAGTATTTCGTCAGCAATAAAGAGTCTCTTACAATTCTCCCTGTCCCTGTGAGTGCCCAGACAGCCCTCTTCTGTTGCAGGAATATTTCGTTAGCGTGTGAGGAATTGCCCCAAAACATCACTGCGTACGAAAGGACGCTATGGAAGAAGGAGAAATAGGGAATCCTAGCTGACAGGTAAGTTGAAGTGCTTTTCATATGTCTTATGGCAAATATTGATCCATTAAGCTTCTTCCTGATACCTTCTATATCTTCCATATAACCTTCAAGTTGAATTTCGAATCAAGGAGCACACCGAGAAATCTCAGTGTGGCTGAACTTTCAGACTTGAAAACATTTGTTTTTTCGGTATTCAGAACTGAATGATTTGCCGCGAACCTTATCCTCCACCTTATACATCCGACTCTGCAATTCAAATTCCAATGACAGTTGAGAGTCACCACGCTTTATGAAGGAGCTGTCGTCATCAAACATCAGCACATCAAGGAGCACCAAGTCATTTATGAAGATGAGGAACAGGAGAAGTCCCAAAGTCAACCTCGCAGGCACTCCCATTATGTTCACAATGGTCGACCATCGTTTCTTCCAGTAGACTTTCTGTGTTCTACCATTCTAGTAGCTCTCCATCAAGTCCAATGTCACATCTCTCAACAACACACTTATTGAATACCATCTGTAATGGATCTCTGCTAATAGTTCCATCGAACATGTTAATATCCCTTATATCCGTGATTGTCTTATGCGTCAGAGAGTTGATGATCTTAACAACTTCCTGAGATTTTATAGGGTTGAAAAAAAATGAACCACCAGATCTGACTGTTGACGTCCTCAAAAAGGGGTGTGCAGAGTTTTCTGCTTGCGGCAAGTTCTCCAACAGCCTCTCGCCAATCTTCAAGAAGTATTCACCGTTACTCTCTACCTTCAATCGACTCCTAGAATCCTGACACATTACTTTCTCATTTATTATCCTCCATATTACTTTTGTTTTAGTTTCTGCCTTGGCTACTGTGTTTTCCATTTTTTTACAATTTTCGAGATCTTCAAAGAACTGCTTTTTCCTTCTTTTGTATAGTTCTTACTAGAAGACCCGACCACGCCTTGCTGTGGCTAAAGTATACGTTGAATCAAATTGTAGTGAAATATTCAATGAAGTGGAATTATTATTATTATTAACCCTAACCTACCCCTAATTTAAGCATAACCTAACCCTATTCTAACTTTTTTTTTCGGGTTTTGAAAATAAATCTGTTGCCAGATTCAACCACGACCACCGGAAAAGACATCCCGGTCCGTACTTCGATGATACCCAATGAATAGCGGTCCTGTCTCTTTCCTCCTCATGTCTCCTGTCACAAAGCCTTAAACGCCTTCCAGTATCCTTCATGCTGTATCATTTTCTCTATCATACAGGGTGTCTACTTTCAAAAGGGTCAAACTTCAGAGGGAGATCATACATAACTACAATATTCAACCATGAAAAGCTTCGAAATAGATCAAATTTCGGTTTGGAATATTTCGACCTATTCGTCGTTATCTGGTTAGCCATGATATTAGGGCAGAAGACAATCAGCAAGCACAAAACTTGATATGTCATTCGAAAGCACACTAAATGGGGTAGTTTTTGCTGTGAAGAAAACATGTCCATAATTAATGATTTTTCATCGATAAAACCATTGGAAGGCTCTAAGGATAACTGAAGTATAATTAATTTTATGGAAAAACTTGACACAACTTGAGGTATTTCGTGAAATCAAAAAATGTTAAATTGAAGAAAAACCGTCAACATTTCGACCATGTGTTATATGACATTTTTTGTTGCAAATCTTATGTATGATCTTCCCTTGAAGTTTGGCCCTCTCAAAAGTAGACACCCTGTATACTCAACTGGTGGTAAGTGGCCTATCTTTCCAACCAGTGCGTTTCTTTCCTCCGTCCATCTGATCTGAGGGAGTGCTTCGGGTCGTCTACAACGTGGCATGCATGACAGATCATCCCGTCCTATTCTCTTAGTAAAGGTATCATAAGATCCATGCCCTGTCAAAAATTGAGTAAAATAGTACCTGGTCGTTTTATTCTCACATTGGATTCACTGCTTCAAATTCCTGATCAGTCTGCGCGTCCAAGCGGCATTTTGCCCTCCACCATCTCATCTCTCCTGTCCATTTCTCAGTGTCCTCCCACCTGCATACGTCGATTGCCTGGTAGTGCTCCTCCTACGGTATAAAGGAAGCACCATTAGGTCAATTGGTGGGAAGCCAGCAATCACTTGGACAGCAGGACAGCCTCCGCCGACACAGTTCTGTATGCTGAAGCTACCCTTATCTCTCAATTTGGATCAAACTGCAGTTAGCAAAATAAAATCAATCGCATAAATATTTGACAACTAATATACAGGGTGTTTCATTGGTAACTTTACATACGTTAACCTGAGGTAGAGCTACCCTGGACGAGTCCAAAAAACCCATATGTGATAGGTCTAATCAACTTCATAGCCGAGATTTATGTATTCATCAATATTTTCAATTGCTTATAACTTTCGAACAATCCAGTATAATCAATTGATACTTGGAAGATAAAACACACTTCCATGGATGAATCGATTCATTTTTGAATTGATCAGAAAATCCAGGTCCGTATCAGAAAAATATGGCACTTTTCGCAAGCTGAGATTCAATATGAGAGAATATTGGAATTTGATTAGAATATTCGGAAAGAGCAGAAAATTTTCGATGGGGATCAGTAGATTTCAGTGTCTCACACGACGTTTGAGCCATCAAACATTTTGTCTAAAGATTTAATTCGAAAGTGAAATTTCATTTACTTCGAAATGATGTCGTACATTGAGATTGAATTCGAAAAATTTTGGGTTGGACTGATGAAATATTTGTTTTTTTTTATATTCTAATGAATAATTTCAAGAATTCTTCAGAAAAATATTGATCTTGATTAAGTCATGCAAAAGGATCAACAGTCAGTTAATAAATAAACAAATGCGTAAACAAGTAAAACATTTGAAAGAAATCATGAAAGTTGCTCAAAAGTTCCACTGTTCTGCTCGATGTACATTCTTGCTCTTTTCAAATTACGTCTTATAGCCTTTTTGATCATTTCTGGATCACTACGGATCTTGTTGCAGGCAACTTCGATTCGTTGTAGGAGAATATCCCCACTTTCAATCTCAGACGCATATTCTGAAGATTTCAAATAACCCTGAACGAAATAATCGATAGGATAAAAATCTGGTGATCTAGGGGGCCATGCATGCGGTCCACCTCTGCCCATCCACATATTTGGAATGTTCTGATCCAGAAAGTTCCTTACAAAATCTCTAAAATGGAGGGAGCCCCATTATGGAAATACATTCTTGCAATGTTCGTACCGTCGAGAAGTACAGGCAGATGATTTCGAAGGCAATCCAAATAAATATCACCAGTAAGACGTCTTGGCAAAATGTGAGGCCAAATCAATCGATCATTATAAACTCAAAACCATTAATTGAAAATTTGTACTGGGGTTTCATGTGTCTGACTGCGTGGATTTCCTTCCGCCCATGAAGAGCCATATTTCCGAAGGATGGAGTCTTCAGTTTGAGGAATATGCATCGATGGGCCAAATAAAATCCACATGCAGTGAATGAATCATTCAAAATCAATATTTTTCTGAAAAATTCTTGAAATTATTCATTAGAATATAAAAGATATTTCGTCAGTCCAACACACAATTTTTCGAATTCAATCTTTCTTTTTTTTTTTTTTCTAGTCAGGGGGAATCCTCATGGACGAACTATCTCCGATAGATAGAACAGTGTGAGACTTCGTGTGAAGCACGAACTACTCTAACTAAACCTAACCTGCTGTTTTAGATTCCGGGCATTTATTATCTACTAACCTTTTGACTCTTCTTGTTCTTATCTCTATCACGATCTTTGTCGTGTGATGCTTGTGTTACCTATGAATTTGAATTTCATAGGAGTCTCTTCTTCTGGATGATTTAAATTGAGATTACTCAATTTCTGTTTCCACATCCCCCCCCACATCTTCTGCGGGGTTGTAGTCAACTAGTCTTCTTAGCTCATCATTTGGGTGTTTTCTTGCTTTTTCAAATATCTTCTCGGCCTTCTTTTTTAGGAAATCTGTGACAGTTTCCCATCCTAAGTCTCTGTGGATTTGTTGGTTTCTTACGAACCACGGCATATTCATTGCTGCTCTGAGCAGTTTATTTTCTGTTGCTTGAATCTTCTTTATATGGCTATTGGCTGCATTGCCCCATGCCGCCGAGCCATATGTTAGTTGGGGTCTTGCAATTGAGTTGATCATTCGTAGTTTCGTGCTTTGGTTCATTTGGCTTCTTCTTCCTAGTAGTGGGTAAAGTCTACTCATTGCTGAGTTTGTTTTATCCACTGCATATTTTACATGGTTTTTCCATGTAAGCCCTTTATCTAGTTTTACTCCTAGATATTTGACTTCATTTTCCCATTTTATCTCTTCTCCATCTATCTGAAGGTTGGAATTAATTTCAAGTCTCCGCTTCTGTAGTAGAATAGCTTGGCTCTTTTTGCTATTTATTTGAATTTTCCATTTGATGAACCATTCTTCTAAATCTTCTAGTGCTTCTTGCAGTCTTCTGTGTATGACATCTGGTCGGCGATGTCTGAAGGCTATTCCCGTGTCGTCTGCATAAAGGGCTAGCAGATTCCTTGGGTTCTTAGGAATATCGTAGATATATATGTTGTAAAGCAGAGGTCCTAGAACTGATCCTTGGGGCACTCCTGCTTCTACTTGTCTGGTGGTAGATAATGTGTCGTCTATTTTGACATAAAAACTCCTGTTCCTCAGGTAGTTTCTTATTATCTTGCAGGTTTTGGTGGTGTAGCCTGCCATCATCATCTTGTAGGCAAGTCCTTGGTGCCTAACTCGGTCGAAGGCTCTCTCGACATCTAATAGCACTAATCCAGTGGCTTGTTTATTCTGAAATCCTTCAGTGACATATTCAGTGATCCTTAACAGTTGAAGTTCTGTGGAATGATTCCTTCTGAATCCAAATTGTTCCGGTGGTATCGGATTCAGCGCTTCTGTTTCTTCATTGAGTCTTTTTGCAATGACTCTTTCGACAATTTTTCCAAGTGCTGACAGTAGACTTATCGGCCTGTAGTTTTGTGGGCATTTTCTATCTTTTCCTGGCTTATTGAACACAATGACTTCTGCTGTTTTCCATCTTTCCGGATAGTATTCTGATCTCATCACTGCGTTTGCTATATTGGTTAGCGCTGCTATTCCTTTTCTGGGCAATTTCCGTAACATAAAGTTTGTTACTTTGTCTTTTCCTGGAGCTTTTCTGATTTTCAATTTCTTGATGATTTCTTTATTTTCCGTTGGTGTTGTTGGGTTTGGGATGGTATCGCCTCCCGGCGGTTCCAACAACAATTCTTCATTTTCTTCGACTTCTTCTTCTGAATCTTCATTGTCATCGTCTTCTCTGTAGTTGATTCTGGCTTCTCGTTCTATCGCGTCGACCAGTGCTTCGGCTTTTTCAAGCTTTGAGTAGGCCATCCCATTAGCTCCGTGTAGAGGAGGAATTTCGGTTTTCTCGCGTCGTAAGCACTTCCATGCTGAGTGGTCTATGGTGTTTAGCTCTCTAACTCTTCTGTTCCATCTGTCTGTTCTCAGTTCTCTCAGTGCATTTTTCAGCACTTGACTGTGTTTATTCAGCTCTTTCTTGTCTTCTTCTCGATGTGAAGTTTTGTAGTTCTTCCTGAGTTTTCTATTCCTCTTTATAAGCTCTTTTATTGCTTTTGGGAATTCACCATGTGAATGTTTCGGGGCTGGCCTTTCGATTCTTCTGGTACTTTCCTCGTAGGCTTCTTTTATTCGGGTTTCTAATTTTTCAACTTCATCTTCTAGTTCTTCAGGGGTTCTTATCTGTGGAATTTCTGTAATTTTCTCCTGGAGTATTTCACTGTACTTTTGCCAGTCTGTGAAGTCTTTCGTTTGAAGTTCTTCTGTTATCGGTCTGCGTCCCAATCTGAGTTCTATTGGGTTGTGGTCTGATGTGCCCTCTTCTATAGTATCAAGTGTGAAATCTTGGGTAATATCTTTCATTATGACGATATCTAATACGTCCGGTAGGCCATTACTTCTGGGCAGGTAGGTCGGAATTTCAGGTCCTAATACTATGGCATTTAGTTTTTCGGCGTACTTCTTAAGCTTCTTCCCATTTTGGTTTTCAGTTCTGCTATTCCATTCTCTTGATTTGCAGTTCATATCGCCAATAATGATGTTCGGGTAGTTTCCTTCAAGCATCTTCTTCAGATCTTCCTCTATTAAGTCGTTTTGGGGTGGTTTGTAGGCTGAAGTAATTTTCATTTGTCCTCGATTCGTATCAACTATAATCGCGTCGGCTTCTCTTTGCCCGTTATTCAGTACATCGTCAAAATAGTGGTCGATGTTCCTCTTGACTATTAGGGCTACGCCCCCTCCTGTACAATTTCTGTCATTTCTGTATATTTCATGGTCGGGAAATGAAATTCTATTTCTTGTAGATAGTCTCGTCTCCTGAATCGCTATAATATCCGGTTGTTTCTCGGATATTATTTCTTCTTTTTCAGATCTACCGGCTCGTAGACCGTTTGTGTTCCATGAGACAATCTTCAGGTTTTTTTTATTTGCGTTAGTCACTAGCTCCATTAATTGGGTTTAGTGAGTTTACGGAAGTTTTTGTCCATCTCTATTTCCAGGAATTTCATGAGCTTACTCATGATATTCTTGGTGAAGGTATCTAGATCCTCGGTGGTTTCGGGTCCTTTCTTGTTGGTCTCTTCTTTCTTCTTTTGGCTGCTCTTCTTGGATTTTCCATTTTTTGGGGCTTCTTTCTTCTGCTCTTGTTTGAGTGGTGGCGTTTTTTTCTTCTTTCTTCTTCCTTTTGTTCTTGTTGGACAGTAGGCATCATTTTCTTTTCTTCTTCTTTTCTTGCTTTGGTCCTGGGTGACCTGCTTTTCCGCAGAGCGCACAGGTAGCATTTCTCTCCTCGTTTTCTCTTGTTAGCGTACAATCTTTACTATTGTGCGCTCCAGAGCATTTAACACATCTCCATGGGAATGTGCATTTACTTTGCGCATGTCCGTAACGTTGACATCTATGACATTGGCCAGGTCCAATGCTCTTCTTCTTCGGCTCTACTACACAATTTATACCGTAGAACTGTTTTACTTCGAATACCTTCTTATTTTGGGTTTTCACCAAAAATAAGGGTATTGCCTTTTTGGTCTTGTTGGATGTCATCCTTATGACATCCGCGTCGGTAATGCCTTGCTCGGCGAGGTCCTCTGTGATAATGTTAATATCTGCGTCTAGTGGCAGATATCGTACCACCGCGTAGATTCTCTTCTCTTCTTCTCTTTGGAGGATATAGAATTCCTTATTTCTCAACTCGAGGAATTTTGTCATCTTTCTGTGGTCGTCGGGGGATTGGGGAACAACGCGAATGCCGTCTCTTACTGCGGTCGCTCTCAGGTATTTAAAACCCTTCACTTGCATCTCTCTCGAGATTTGTGTCCAGTCGGCCGTGCCTCTCAATGTCACTGGAGGGACTTTCTCTTTTTTCTGCTCGATTGGAGCAGGGACTTCAATTTCTTCTGCAGGTGCAGAAGTAGCTTTCCTTTTTGCAATGCTGCTATATACGACTTCTTCGTAGGTGGCCCTCTTGCAGCTGCATCATTAGTTTCAGTAGGTTTTTTCTGGTCTTCTTTTTGGATTGTGGGGGTTGACACTATCTCCTCTGTCCCAGAGGAGAAGCCATTTTCTTTTCTCTTAGCCCGTTTCCGTTGCTTCGAGGACTGAGACATTTCTCCTCTCAAGGATTTCACCTCATCGGATAAAGTTTTAAGACTCTCCGTCATAACTTTTAGTTGACTCATAAGGTTGTTGATTTGGTCCTTCTGTTCTTTTATGATCCGATCTTTGTCGGATTCATGATTTACTTCTTCTTCTTCAACATCCATATCGGATAATTCTTCATCCAATAAGTTTTCTGCGTCGGATTCTCTGTCCTCATTTGCAGAGTCGTATTCCGACATTTTGTCAGAGTGACTCAGCAAACGACACTTGAACACTTTTTTCACTTTTCACTAAATTCACTTTTGTCTCTTCAATGTATAATAATCTGTGAAACCATCGATCTAAACCTGGACTCAACACTGTTATTTCTTCTTCTTCTTATCACTTGGCACACATGCGCATTTCTCAATACGTCTGCACTCCTCGAGGGTTCAATCGCTACTGAAGAGAAGGCCAGGCAACTATTTGGGTATTTATACCCGCTCCCCGCTCCTAAATTCAAATAGCAAACTGTAGCTGGAAAACGACATGCAGATAATGAATTCCAATGTACGGCATTATTGGGAAGTGAGTGGAATTTTACTATCAAATTAAATCTTCAGACAAAAATTTTGATGGGTCAAACGTCGTGCGGGACACTGAAATCTACTGATTCCCATCGAACATTTTCTACTCTTTCCGACTATTCTGATAAAATTCCAATATTCCTTCATACAGGGTGTTGAATCTCAGCTTGCGAAAAGGGCCATATTTTTCTGATACGGACCAGGATTTTCTGATCAATTCAAAGATGAATCGATTTACCCATGGAAGTGTGTTTTACGTTCCAAATATCAATCGATTATACTGAATAGTTCAAAAGTTATAAGCAATTGAAAATATTGATGAATACATAAATCACCCTGTATCTCGGCTATGAAGTTGATTAGTCCTATCACATATGGGTTATTTGGACTCGTGTAGGGTAGCTCTACCTCAGGTTAACATATGTACATTTACCAATGAAACACCCTGTATATGTCAATCATTTTTTATCACTGACATTATTCTACATTCTTGACAGTTACGAATTCTATGAACATTCTGTATTATTCCACAGTTCTCAAACAGTTCCAAATTTCTTCAGTTTTAGTAAAGACCCAGAAACTTGGCATCACTCCTCGCACGATATCGCTATGGTAGACAGATCGGTGTCGTGGGGACGCGATCTCCTGTCGTCGATTTGAGCCCCATGTTGCCGCGTGGATAAGTAACAGTCTTTGTCATGAATAATAAACATATAATTTGTAATAGAAAATATTGCAACTATAAATTGAGATATAAACTATCCTATCTTGTAACTGCACACAGTGTGCAAAATTTGATTGAAATCGGTTCAGTATTTCAGGAGGCCATTCCGGACAAACAACGTGACACGTAATTTTTGAGCGCTCGTACTACTTACACGAGGGCTATATCATTTCGTCACGATGTCTGTATTTTTCGAATTTTGAGCCGAAAATGGTCTCAATCGACTATGTTCGACTCACTGATGACGAATCCGTCGGAAAACTCGAGTCTGTCCGTCCAGCCGTAAGCACGATAACTCTCGAACGGAACAACGTAGAGACTTGAAATTTTCAGTGTGGGTTCAGTTCCCGAATGCCTCGGTTAAGTTCGTTAATGGGCCAAATTCCACCAGGGGTTCCGTAAATATGGCCGTTCAAAGTTTTGTTTCCCTGATTACTTGAAAACTGCAGATTCGATCGAGATGAAATTGTGCACTCAAATTGAAAATGAGTTGCTCAAGCTACATGTGGAATTTTGTCCAGATCGTATGACCAGAACCATAGAAACCATAGAAAATTGTAACTTTTGAACGGAAACGCCTAGGGACTTGAAATTTTCAGGCTAGGTGTGGATCTCGAATGTCGTGATCGCGTTCATCTATGAGCAACATTATACAAGGGGTTCCATAAATACGGTCGTTTTAAATTTTGTTTTCTCGATAAATTCGAAACTACGAATTCGATCGAGATGAAATTTTGTATTTTAATCGAGAATGATATATTGAAGCAATATTTTGTCCAGATCGCATGACCAGAACCATACAAATCATAGAAAATTGTAACTTTTGAACGGAAAGGCCTAGGAACTTGAAATTTTCAGGGTGGGTTTGGATCCCGAATATCGCAGTCACGTTCATCAATGAGCAAAATTAGACTAGGGGTTCCGTAAATAGGGCCGTTCGAAATATTTTTTTCCTGATAGTTTCGAAACTACTGATCGGATTGAAATGAAATTATGCACCTAGCTGAGGAATAATGTATTCAAACTACGTGCAAAATTTTGTCCAGATCGCATCACCAAGATCATAGATACCGTAGAAAATTCTAGCGAATTATCGAAAAAAAATTGATCAGCTGAAGCACTGTTATGAAGTCTGGAGTTTCGCCTAAGTTTCAGAATTTTTTCGACAGCAATTCCTTCAATTGACTTCTAAAACTGGACAATGCGAATCTACCTACAAGGTGCATGTACGAGCGCTCAAAAGCTCCTGTCTTCACGTTAGTGCTTTTCGTAATTTTTTATGACATTATTCTGTCATCGGATATATTCAATTTTTCGTATTTTAACATAATAATATTGTTCCTTCCAATTCAAGAAGAAATATGTTCGGTTCATTGCGGAAGATATGGATTTTCAAACTTGAGTTCTCACTTCTAAGAGCTTCTTTTTTCGAAATCTAATCTTCTTGAATATTGTAACATCGGGCCCTATACGAAACTATCAGTACGTGTTTCAAATGGTTATAAAATAGTATTTGTATGCTAAGTTTGCGGTTTTTTTTGCAGAGATTGTTATTATCGATTATTGTTTTCTAGTCAACTTATCGAGAAATGTTTATTTTACGTTTGCAGTATGTATTTTTAAATTTTAAGTTGAAGAATTTATATTTTTCGAGATAAATATTCGTAATTATTACATAAATATGAATATTTCATTTTGTTTTTTCAGAATTTGTTTTATTTTTATGCATTTCATTTAAAATGTGTATTTCAATGTTTTTAATGGGAAAAATGTTCCATGAAAATGTGTATTATTTTGAAACTCTTACGGAAATATATGACAAGCATTATGAAAAAAAAATACTATAAGAAAATATGATGGATGAAAAAACATCTAAGCAAATGGGGGGGAGCTGTCTAATATATTGCCACAGGCGCAATAGCACCTAGATACGGCCCTGTCTCAGAAAGTGCGAAGAAGTGAGAGGCAGGCACTTTCAACAGTTTCTGTGAATAGCATTTTTGTTGCTTTCGAAAAATCCTAACTTTCTTGAACACTAAACATATTGAGAGCATTGAATGAAATTTAGGCTTCATATTTTCGCTTCTACTATACACGAGAATAAAAACTTCAATTGAACTACAGACAACATGGATATATTTTCCGAATATGGAATCTGAATTTCCTCAGGTTGATTTTGAATGGAATTGCGTGAAATAAATATAAAACCATCATTATATTCACAAATTCGGCTTCAGAATCGATTGAGCATTCAAAAAATATGGGAAAATATTATGAAGAATAATTAAAAATTAATATAATACAAATCATAAACCCATTTTTCTATACAAAAATTCACAGTTCATGTCACAAAAATTGTTCAAGATACAATTTTAAGGGAATAGAACTAGATTAATAAGCTTATGAGTAGAGTAATTCCTGTTTTAATTTATTGTTCATTACTGGGAATTCTTGGTGAAAATTGAAGTTTGAAGATTTGAATACAACTATCTAGTTTGTTCATTAAACAGAAAATTTCTGTAAATAGTCAAGCATATTCCGATTTTCGCCACAGTATTATTTTCCTGTTGAAATGACAAACTAAAGTTTGGTTGCATCAACTTATGTAAAACTTGTTATTTCTGGAGGAATTGAACCCTCGCTTATATAGGGGGAATTTCCTGTAGAAGTAACAGAATTCTTGTTGTATATCCTGAAAATTTTCTTTGAGTGCAGGTCTCTGGTATGTCCCATAGAACATGCTAGAAAGATCATGTGATCGAAAAAATAGCCAAAAAAAACTATCATTATTATTATTGATCGAACTATAAATTTTTCCGAATAGGGTAAAAGGTACAGTTGTTGACACCCTATCAGTGATTGACACCCTCATTTTCATATTTGAATTATAAGAATTGGATGGAGGCCTTAAAAACATGGAGCTTTGAAAAAAATATTTCAATTTTTCAAGTTTGGACTGTTAGTATTAATTTGGGTTAGGTTTGCATTCCTAATTCACCATATATTTATCAATGTGCAGCGTGCTGACGATCATTGCAATTAGAAAAATACTGCCATTTTCTCAAGGTACTTAACTCAAGTTCATAACATTTTTTTAATTGTTCCAATTTTTGTCTGAAGCATAATTTTTGTTTGAATTATTGAAACTATTCAATAAATACTTTTTCATAACTTAAAATCTATTTGGTTGAAGGTTTCGCGTTTTTTTGTGGGTGTCAATAATTGCCTTTGAAAATTCGTGGATGAATAGTGATTGACATACTATGTCAATAACTGTCGTATTCAAATTTTGCAAAATTAGTCCGTATTGCCTACTATTCAGGCCTCAATTTCTCAATGAAGACTGAAAAATGATTGAACTTTATCTAATTTTGTTCTAGATAGTTGTTGACACCAGTCAATCTCTGTGAATTTGCACGTGTCAATAACTATATTGCAAGTTCAACTAGTTCCTACTTCTTGTCCCTACCCCCTGAATCGATTTTCCACGCTTCATTCTCAACAACATGGCAGAAGCAAAAGAAGGAAGCAATTATAAGAAAAATTACACGGAGGATGCTATTATTTCTGCCTTATCAGCAGTAAAATCAGAAGGAATGTCCAGAAAACTTGCCTCCCAAACCTATGGCGTTCCTCATTCTACAATAATTTTTTGGTTGAGTGGAAAACTTGTTGAAAAAATGAAAAGCACTGACGTGTAGTCAAGAGCTTTTGAGCGCTCGTTCATCTACCTAGTAGGTAGAATCTTCCTAAAAAAAATTTCTTTGAACATCCACTTTTGGTCATTGATAATTTTGTTCATTGATAAACGTGTCCCCGATATTCGAGATCCACACCTATCCTGAAAATGTCTAGTCCCTAGGCCCCTCCGTTCGAAAGTTATTATTTTCTTCTGGTCATGCGATTTGGACAAATTTTGCATGTAACTTGAACACGTCATTCGCACCATCTGGGTGCGAAATTTCATCTCGATCGAATCAGTAGTTTAGAAGTAATCAGGAGATCAAAATTTCGAACGGCCATATTTACGGAACCCCTGATGGAATTCTGCTCATTAACCAACTCAACTACGGCAGTCGGAAACTGAACCCACACTGAAAATTTAAAGTCTCTAGGTCGTTCCGTTCGAAAGTTATCGTGCTTAGGGCAAGATTCGAAAAATACAGACATCTTGACGAAATGATGTAGCCCTGGTGTAAGTCCAACGAGCGCTCAACAAATCACGGACCTTGTATTAACCTATGAAGACGATCTCAAATTATGTGATAGAATAGACGGGTGTTCCAAAAAAAATAAAAAAAAAATTATTTCAAACATAAAGCTTGATGATGAAATTCATGAAGAATCCTTTATACAGCTATGAAACAGTCCAATATGGACATGGATTGTACATCTGAAGACACAATCTGTGATAACAATGAAAACCAAGTTGCTATAAACGGCTACTGGAGAACCAATTGCCAGGGCTTGTGTCCTATTTGCAAAAAGAATTTGGATTTAAATGGTATTAAATAATTAAATGCATCTCCTGTGCATGAAAATTCCATGTTAAATGTTTATTGAAATATGTCTTCATAGAGAAGGTTTCTATTTCGAATATTTTTCAATGCAAAACTTATAAATAAATCTTATAATGAACGATCCATTACTATATATTATACCTATCCACATCCTTGTTCAGCTGATTGAAAATATGAGAGACAACAGTATGTCAATAACTGTATCAGGTGGTGTCAACAATAGATTTTACAGTGTCAATCACTGAAAATTGACACATGATGTTAACGATGTGTTTTAAAGCTTCTTCTGAAAAGGTTTTTCCACTTTCGATTGTTAATTTGAATCGAGTATGAACCAACTCATAACCTCGAAAAAGAAATATTTTCATTCCATACCCAAATAACAAATTATTTATATTCTATTGGGACAGTTGGCTTAAGGTGTCAATAACTGTAGTGTTTACCCTATGTCAGAGCCTTAGATCGTGTACAATTCGGAAAACTGTTTTTTTTTTATCCTTTTTTCATGAAAATCATTGTCATCATCAATTCGATGCCGTAGATTGTTGTGATTCGTTTTTGAGCGCTCGTACTAATTACACGAGGGCTATATCATTTCGTCACGATGTCTGTATTTTTCGAATTTTGAGTCGAAAATGGTCTCAATCGACTATGTTCGACTCACTGATGATGAATCCGTCGGAAAATTCGAGTCTGTCCGTCCAGCCGTCCGTCCGTAAGCACGATAACTCTCGAACGGAACAACCTAGAGACTTGAAATTTTCAGTGTGGGTTCAGTTTCCGAATGCCTCGGTTGAGTTCGCTAATGGGCCAAATTCTACCAGGGGTTCCGTAAATATGGCCGTTCAAAGTTTTGTTCTCCTGATTACTTGGAAACAACAGATTTGATCGAAATGAATTTTGCACTCAAATAGATAATAAGGTGTTCAAACTACATGTGAAATTTTGTCCAGATCGCATGACCAGAACTATAGAAACCATAGAAAATACCTTTTGAACTTTTGAACGGAAACGCCTAGGGACTTTAAATTTTCAGGATAGGTGTGGATCTTGAATGTCGTGATCACGTTTATTTATGAGCAAAATTATACTAGGGATTCCGTAAATACGGTCCTTTGAAATTTTGTTTTCTCGATAATTTCGAAATTACGGATTCGATTGAGATAAAATTCTGTATTTCAATCGAGAATGATATATTAAAACAATATTTTGTCCAGATAGCATGACCAGAACTATAGAAACCATAGAAAATACCTTTTGAACTTTTGAACGGAAACGCCTAGGGACTTTAAATTTTCAGGATAGGTGTGGATCTTGAATGTCGTGATCACGTTTATTTATGAGCAAAATTATACTAGGGATTCCGTAAATACGGTCCTTTGAAATTTTGTTTTCTCGATAATTTCGAAATTACGGATTCGATTGAGATAAAATTCTGTATTTCAATCGAGAATGATATATTAAAACAATATTTTGTCCAGATAGCATGACCAGAACCATAGAAACCATAGAAAATTGTAACTTTTGAACGGAAAGGCCTAGGAACTTGAAATTTTCAGGGTGGGTTTGGATCGCGAATATCGCGGTCACGTTCATCAATGAGCGAAATTAGACTAGGGGTTCCGTAAATATTGCCGTTCAAAATTTTTCTTCCCAGATAATTTCGAAACTACTGATTGGATTAGAATGAAATTTTGCATCTAGCTGAGGAATTAAGTTTTCAAACTACGTGCAAAATTTTGTCCAGATCGCATCACCAAGACCATAGATACCGTAGAAAATTCTAGCGAATTATCGAATAAAAATTGATCAGCAGAAGCACTGACATGAAGTCTGGAGTTTTGCCTAAGTTTCAGAATTTTTGTGACAGCTGTCGAAAATTCCTTCAATTGATTTCTGAAACTGGAAAATGCGAATCTACCTACAAGGTGCATGTACGAGCGCTTAAAAGCTCCTGCCTTCACGGCAGTGCTTTTCGTAATTTTTATATATAAAGTGATATTGCATCTTCCCTTCTTAGCATCGCTTGTAGGGCTTAAACATCCAGTAAATTTTTGGCATTTTCCAGTTCCGACGGTATTGATTTTCGGGCATTACACTTCCTCACTAGCTTTGTCTGTATAGGACAAGAAGATTCTATCATTAAAATAAGACTGTCATGGAAGGAGGTGACGCGTCTTGCGCTGATTTTCCTGACTATAAGTTTTCCCAATCAAATATTCTTATTGCTCTTCTCAATTTCCGAATACATTTTCTACCCATGTTCTGTTTATAAATATGTTCCTGCAGGTTTGATTCTCACCTTCCTACATACAAGTGAATATCTGAGCCTAGCGGTCCAAGAAATGTAACTCCTCTGTTTCGGTTGTGGTATCATTTTCATTCAAGTTTGTCATGACATTTTTTATTCATGTTGATGTTGTTTTAGTCGTCCTCGAAGGTTCAGTAGTTTTGATTCGTATTCCGAATGTTTCTATGAGGTCAAGTTGTTTGTTCTTTTCCTTACTATCCCCTCTGAAATCCACATTAAAATCTCCTGCCACAATCAACTTATTGTCCTTCAACAGGCACAATTCTTGGAGAGCGTCAGACAGTATATCGAAAAAAACCCGAAATCACCATCAGGCACCCTATACACAGCTAATAATATGATCTTTTTTTCAGAATATCTAACAGCAACCATTTCTGTGTTTTTCTCCACTGACATGTCTTTGATGGTCTGAATCTCCTAAGTCGCAGCGTCATTTCTCACGAGAATCATCACTCCACCACGCCTGTAGGATGTTCTACAAAAGGCAGAGGCAACAACATATCCAACAACATTTGCAAATTTCAGGGATTCAGATGTCAGCCAATGCTCTGTGAACATCACATTTTTTATTCTCCGATGTAATACCTAACATTGTGATCTTTCCTTTTATTCCCTGTATATTTTGATTCAATAAAATGAACCTTGCTTTTCCCCTACCTGTGTTTGTTTTCAACAGCCTTGTTTTTGTTACTAGCTCGACCATTGCGTGCGGTCGGAGTCGCCTGGTGGAACAGAGTAACCTCTTGAGCCTCGAAAAAGGAAATATCTTCGGAGCATCACATTCTCAGGCCACTTATCCTCGGCATTTACGTCATTCAATAAACTGATATCAGCTCCGATCTCAAACGATGCACTCCTCGCATCATACCTCTCAGGCAGTTGTTCCACGATAAAATCATCTCTTCCAAAGGTCGTCTTAGGATGTTCCAATATTTGTTCCCTCTTTGTATCCATGTTAACTCTGCCAAAGTCTAGCCAGCATAATTTCGGAATTCCGGTGAAATCATCTGAACATTTGAATCAAAAATCTGAATCAACAGTGATGCTCATGGCGCATTTCAATTTCTTGGTTGTTTGCTCCTCAACTTTTGTTTGTAATTTGGAGTCCATTTTCACCGATGGAGGCGGGACTCTGACCCCTTGGTTTTTCCGTGAGTTTCCGAAATACTCCGACGTGGCAACGTCAGATTTTTTTCTTTTTCTGTGATTACTGGAAAATTATGGCAACGTCCGAATTCCCCTGGTTTAAGGACGTCTTCTGATGTTTGCTTTGATCTGATGTTAAATTGGAAATGAGTAACTGTTGGTTTCCCAAGGACCTTTCTTACTCACTCAAAAACCTTTTCGAATAGTCTAATTCAATGTTTGCACATTTGAGTTCATTTTTTAGTTCTCGGAACTCATCATTTAATTTTAGGTCATCCAGCAAGGTATTATTTTCTGGATCACCCAAATCGTTTGCAGTCGAGTTAATAGTACTTATATTATATTGAAGTATTAGTGGATAAAAAGGTCTTCAAAACACGCGCGATTTTTCGAGCACGACGGCGAAGCCAGAATGCTCGAAATAGTGTTTTAGTGTTTTAAAGACCAGTTATCCACGAATACTTTACGCTATTTTTCTTTATTGGAGCGCTTTGAAATCATAAATACTGGTATTATTACTACATAAATGGAAATGAGAATGTAAAATGATCAGTATACCTTTGGTTGTCATGGTAATGAGAAAAACAGAACCTAATTTGCGATTTGTCATCAAAATGAATTGTTGTCACCGCAATGCTTGAAAATGAATTCTAATATAGATTTTTTGAAAAGTAAAGCAGAATCGCGGTTAATACCGCATTTATTTGCATTTGCATTTAGTAATATTTCATTTGGCGTAATACTGACACTCTGACTCCTGTCAGATCTATAATCGAATATTGTCATTTAGACTTCACGTTTCTCGAGTCGTTCCTGTTGCCATAGTGAACTATGACAACGCACGTGTTTGAAAGTTTGATTTGGACACGCTGAGGCGTTCTTGAAATAGGTAAAATTTGGCACTCAAATGGAGAATGAGGTGTTCAAGCTACATGTGAAATTTTGTCCAGATCACATGACCAGAACCATAGAAACCATAGAAAATTGTAACTTTTGAACGGAAAGGCCTAAGAACTTTCAGGAAAGGTGTGGATCTTGAATGTTGTGATCACGTTCATCTATGAGTAGAATTATACTAGGGGTTCCGTAAATATGGTCGTTTGAAATTTAGTTTTCTTGATAATTTCAAAACTACAGCTTCAATCGTGACGAAATTTTGTATACTAATGGACAATGATATATTCAAGCTACATTTCTACAGATCACATGACCAGAACCATAGAAATCATAACTTTCGAACGAAAAGGCCTAGGGATCTGAAATGTCGCGTTCACGTTTATCAATGAGCAGAATTATACTAGGGGGTTCCGTAAATAGGGTCGTTTGAAATTTTGTTTTCTCGATAATTTCGAAACTACGGATTCGATCGAAATGAAATTTCGTATTTTAATCGAGAATTATATATTAAAGCAATATTTTGTCCAGATCGCATGACCAGAAACATAGAAACCATAGAAAATTGTAACTTTCGAACGGAAACGCCTAGGGACTTGAAATTTTCAGAATAGGTGTGGATCTCGAATGGCGTGATCACGTTCATCTATGAGCAATTTTGAAATTTACTTTTCTTAATAACTTCAGAACTACAGATTCGATCGTGACGACATTTTGTATACTAATGGAGAAATATATATTCAAGCTACATTTCTCCAGATCACATGACCAGAACCGTAGAAACCATAAAAAATCATAACTTTCGAACGGAAAGGCCTAGGGACTTGAAATTTTCAGGATAGGTGTGGATCTGAAATGTCGCGTTCACGTTCACTAATAAGGAAAATTATACTAGGGGTTCTGTAAATACGGTCGTTTGAAATTTTGTTTTCTCCATAATTTCGAAACTACGGATTCGATCGAGATGAAATTTTGTATTTATATCGAGAATGATATATTAAAGCAATATTTTGTCAAGATCGCATGACCAGAACCATAGAAAATTGTAACTCTAGAACGGAAAGGCCTAGGAACTTGAAATTTTCAGGGTGGGTTTGGATCGCGAATATCGCGGTCACGTTCATCAATGAGCAAAATTAGACTAGGGGTTCTGTAATTAGGGCCGTTCAAAATATTTTTTTCCTGATAGTTTCGAAACTACTGATCGGACTGGAATGAAATTTCGCACATCGATGAAGAATAATGTATTCAAACTAGGTACGTGGGAAAGTTTGGTCAGATCGCATTACCAAGACCATAGATACCGTAGAAAATTCTAGCGAATTATCGAAAAAAATTGGTCAGCTGAAGCACTGACATGAAGTCTCGAGTTTCGCCTAAGTTTCAGAATTTTTTTGACAGGTGTCGAAAATTCTTTGGTGCATGTACGAGCGCTCAAAGGCTCCTGCCTTCACGGCAGTGCTTTTCGTAATTTTTTTTCACTCGAATAGTTTGTCGGAGTTCGAGCATTGGAACGGCTAATGAATGAAAAATATTCGGTTCCTTAATCAAATTTGATTGAAATATTTTTTAGAACTCTTCAGCGCTACTCAAATCTCTCATCGAAACTGTTCCAATTCAAGTTTTTGCGTGCTCGTTCTACTTACACGAGGGCTATATCATTTCATCACAATGTCCATATTTTTCGAATTTTGAGCCGAAAATGGTCTCAATCGACAAGGTTCAAATCACTGATGACGAATCTGCCGAAATATTCAAATCTGTCCGTCCGTCCGGCCGTAGGCACGATAACACCCGAACGGAACGATCTAGAGACTTGAATTTTTCAGTGTTGGTTCATATCCCGAATGCCGCGGTTGAGTTGACCTCAGAAAATTATAACTGTGAATCTCGAATGTCGCGGTCACATTCATCAATGAGCAAAATTAGACTAGGGGCTCCGTGAATATGGTCGTGTAGTATGTATCAGTACGAACACTCTGTATATTAACGATATTGAGTTGCAATATCTGTTACCTCGCTTTGTCATCAAAACGTGCTGGAAACATAAATAGTGTGTTTACTATAATATGTATAATGTTATCAATCATGTTATCGATTCTCGAAGGTGTTTTCATACAATCGATTAAACATGTAACAATCTTGAATATATAAACATATTGACATCTTGGCTAAGGAGAAGTCTTCAGATGAGAGTCCCGAGATGTTACCAATAAACCTTTGACGAGTGTTAGTGTTTTATTCACCATCCCTCGACTGCATAAAGATTGAGCGGACCTACCCTAGCTGGGTACGTTACAGTCGTTTGAAATTTGGTTTTCTTGATATTCCAAAACTACGGATTCGATCGTGACGAGAGTTTGTATTTTAGAGGAGAATGATATATTCAAGCTACTTTTTCTTTCAGATCGCATGACCTGAACCATAGAAACCATAGAAAATTATAACTTTCGAACGGAAAGGCCTAAAAACTTGAAATATTCTGGGTAGGTTTTGATCTCAAATGTCGCGGTCACGTTCACAATGTGCAAAATCAGACTAGGGGTTCCATAAATATGGCCGTTCAAAATATTTTTTTCCTGATAGTTTCGAAAGTGATGATTGGATGGTAATGAAATTTTGCACATAGATGAAAAATAATGTATTTAAACGACGTGCTGAATTTTGTCCAGATCGCATTACCAATTTTGCACATAGATGAAAGACCAAGAACATAGATACCGTAGAAAGTTCTAGCGAATTAACGAAAAAAAAAAAATTCAAAAGCACTGACGTGAAGTCTGGAGTTTCGCCTTTGTTTGAAATTTTTTTGACAGCTTTCAAAAATGTTGTCAATTGGTTTCTTAAACTGGAAAATGCGAATCTACCGACAAGGTGGATGAACGAGCGCTCCAAAGTCCTGACTTCACGGCAGTGCTCTGATTGTATATTCTTTCCATTCGCATTGTTTTCTGCAGTTTGAAACTTAGAATGGATGATAAATGAAAAAGTTTTGATATTTCGAACTTGATTGAATTATTTTGTAAAACTCTTCAGGCGCTACGCTGGCTACGCAAAACTTTCATCGGAATTGTTCTGAGATCGATTTGTTTTCATTCGAAATATTAAGGTCGAACTTCATAATAGCTTAAAAATGAAGACGTCTTGGTTTTGCGATATTAGACTGACATTTCATAGAACTCGCCGTGCTGATCAGAACTGCAATGAGAACTAAAATAACAGTTATTCTTTAATCCAACATGATTTCGATGTTTTCGAATAAGTAATTTGTCTCGACAAAATCGAAGATGCGAAAGTAAACTGACGTCCACCTCAGACAAATAAAAAAACTAACATTCGATAATATCGTCCACGTGCTCGAAAATTGGGTAATTATTTATTTTGAGAACTGCGATATTCGGGAAATTTTTTTCTGAGAATTTGACATGTCTGAATTCTTGTGAAATGTGTAAAAATGAGAAATGGATAATCTTTAGATGTAGAGAAACTTAGTTTGAACTCCATACGATTAATCTATTCCAACTTTCCACTTATTCGTTTATTCAGAGTTCTCGATGTGGAGAAATAGTTTCTAAAATAAACGATCCGCTCCACTTGAAGGGAACTTCAAGCGAATAATCATAAATATCTACAGATATTTGATGTAATATCCCATCAATCTTCCAAGATTAGACAACTCACTAAAAACTAAACATTTTATTTCAGGCAAGTAAATCTTCTAAGTGCAAATCACCATTCACCTCATCTGATATAGAAGACGTCACCAGTTATGATGGAGAAAAAAAACCTATGTTTCAAGTTAAAACTACCAAAGCCATAGGAAGGTAAGAATTTTATATACCTTATAGTTTATAATGAAATTATCCTGTCGGGTGCAGAGGATTTCAAAGAGTATTTTCGGTGATAAGTTTTCCAATTCATGAAGTGTTCCTTGAATTTCGATGAACTGTACCATCAACTGTTTCGTGAAGACAACCTCAAGAAATAAGCTATCAGCTCATTGCTGAGTTCTTTGAGAATTTTCAAGTGAAAAATACAAATGAGAATGAAATGAATTATAAAATATTGAAATAAAATGAAAACTCTGAGTAGGTTCGGAAACTCACTGGATACTTCTGTGATTATCTGCAAGTTTTTTTTGGGTTACGAGAAGGTGAATCTTTTGAGACACCCAAAAATCTAAACATTTATTCATCTTCTTCTGGTATATGTATACATACATGCTTGCAATATATTCATAATAATAATATTGAAAATGAATTTACAAGTTCTTAACCTGACGTATTATTTTGTGATAGGAATTATGTTATTTAACTATAATTTGATGACTATTACATTTTATGCTCACTCAAGCTGCCATATCGCTTGAAAAAGCAGCGAAATCATAAAAACCTGAAACGGCAACAAAACTTATCCCTTCTCAACCTACAACTCAAATGCAAATTTCTCAATCAGTATTGACAGGAGATCTTATGTGGTATGAAATATATCTGAAAACTCAAGCTTAATAGGGCGACATACACGGGCGTCATATCTGATACGTGGCGAGCCAAATTCGTACGGATATCATTGCGTTAATGGTATCAAATATGTCCGTTTTTGGTGTAAAATAACACATCTGGATCTGTCAAATCAGATCTCTACATATCAGAACTGTACGAATAATCCGCCAGTGTATGTTGCCCTAATTTGGAGATGAGAAAATCTGAACAGCACTGATGTGAGGTCAGGAGCTTTTGCCCGCATTTTTCAATTCATCGCCAAAGGGACTTGCAGGGACTTATCTATCGAAAGGAGATGTATTTAGTCGTTACCACCCAGTAACCACCATAAATCGGTATATTTCACGATATTTTTATCTGAAATTCGAGAGGTCAGAATTTGACAAATTTCCTGAATCCGCAGACAGATTCTGTGAAACAGACCAACTGTTAATGTGATAAATAATAATGTCATTTTATTAATCCGACAAAACATGTGAAATTTGATGGTGAATAAATGTCATTATTGTTTTCATAAACTTTGAAAGAAGAAGAAAGAGAATTCTCATCACATTTTTGACACCAGATCCAAATTTTTACATAAGTCATTTTATCGTTGCCCCATATGTAGACAAAACATTTCATCGAGATATGGCAAATTTCTTGAGATACCGAAGTTCTTGGATCCCTACACAAATCTATATCAACCTTCGTGACGTTATTTTACAGCACAATACAAAGTTTCGATTCGATCAAATTGGTATATGTATTTCGAAGGATTGGAAAAAAAATTCTGACGGAATAATCCCTTTGGCGAATCCTGTCCATTTACAAACTTAAACGGCAAATTTAGACCAGGAAAGTACCCTCAAAATTTCAAAACTCAATCCGAAAGTTATCGTGTTTCCCGCCGGACGTAAGGACGCAATTGAATTTGGCCACTAATTATTCCTCTGTCAGTCCAACCTAATAGTTTAAGAGCATTCTCGACCCAAAATCCAAAATTCGACAATCGTAGACATTTGGGCAAAATGATAACGCTCTCTTGTTTATAGAAACTAGCGCGCAAAAAGGCTGTCCGAGAAAAATGAAATGAGAAAAATTGCACCTTGTATAAAAAACCATCTTCTCGAAATATATAGCAGAAGGAACCAAAATATTTCCGTAAATAGTTGAAGAATCAAGGGTCTACCGCTTCGAGGACTAATTTGGTATATAAGGAAGAATACTCACTAATATACTAGATCTATCTAGTAAGTAAAAATGAGATCCACAAAAACAATTCAATTTACGATTGCGGAATTGCGCATTATCGTATTCTGGCGTGAAGTTATTACAAGAGATCATTAAATAAGAAAATGCCAAGATCACAAATTTTATGGTATGGAACTCTGCCAAAGTTTCAGGAGAATGTGATAATGAAAAATCAAATTTAAATAGAATCGTTAAAGCTGATTGTACTTGGCACATAATCATGCACAATTGTATTTTGTAACTTAAATAAATGCATTGACGCGGGGCTATTCAATGTAAGATATGATATGGAAGAAAGTTAGGGATTACCTACTATTGAGTAGGTAGTAGGGTTCGAGATACGGAGAAAGACCTGGTACTTAAACACCGAGATTTATTTACAACCAGAAGAAAATAAACTCAGATTCCATCATAACTCGAAAAAATTACGAAAAGCACTGCCGTGAAGGCAGGAACTTTTGAGCGCTCGTACATGCACCTTGTAGGTAGATTCGCATTTTCCAGTTTTAGAAATCGATTGAAGGAATTTTCGACAGCTGTCAAAAAAATTCTGAAACTTAGGCCAAACTCCAGACTTCATGTCAGTGCTTCAGCTGACCAATTTTTTTTTTCGATAATTCGCTAGAATATTCTAAGGTATCTTGGTGATGCGATCTGGACAAAATTTCGCACGTAGTTTGAATACATTATTCCTCAGCTAGGTGCATAATTTCATTCCAATCCGGAAAGTAGTTTCGAAACTATCAGGAAAATAATATTTTCAATATTATATAATATCAATCTCGATTAAAATACAAAATTTCATCTCGATCGAATCCGTAGTTTCGAAATTATCGAGAAAACAAAATTTCAAACGACCGTATTTACGGAACCCCTAGTACAACTCTTCTCATTGATAAACGTGAACGCGACATTTCAGATCCACACCTATCCTCCCTAGGCCTTTCCGTTCGAAAGTTATGATTTTCTATGGTTTCTATGGTTCTGGTCATGTGATCTGGAGAAATGTAGCTTTAATATAAATTTCTCTATTAGTATACAAAATTTCTTCACGATCGAATTTGTAGTTTCGAAATTATCAAGAAAACTAAATTTCAAACGACCATATTTACGGAACCCCTAGAATATTGTTGCTCATAGATTAACGTGATCACGACATTCGAGATCCACACCTATCCTGAAAATTTCAAGTCCCTAGGCGTTTCTGTTGAAAAGTTACAATTTTCTATGGTTTCTATGGTTCTGGTCATGCGATCTGGACAAAATTTCACATGTAGCTTGAACATCTCATTTTCCATTTAAGTGCAAAATTTCATTTTGATCAAATCTGTAGTTTTCAAGTAATCAGGGAAACAAAACTTTGAACGACCATATTTACGGAATCAATGGTGGAATTTGGCCCATTAACGAACTCAACCGAGGCATTCGAGAGCTGAACCCACACTGAAAATTTCAAGTCTCTAGGTTGTTCCGTTCGACAGTTATCGTGCTTACGGCCAGACGGACGGATGGACGGACTACCGGACGGACGGACAGACTCGAATTTTTCGACGGATTCGTCATCAGTGAGTCGAACATAGTCGATTGAGACCATTTTCGGCTCAAAATTCGAAAAATACAGACATCGTGACGAAATTATATAGCCCTCGTGTAAGTATACGAGCGCTCAAAAAGCGAAAAACCTGCTTCGAGGATAGTTGATGATTTGAGAAAAGCAAGTATTCGGCCCTATCATGAAACGATAATTAATGTGAATTTATGCAGCCCAAAATAATAATATCAAATAACAAATATCACTTAACAAATATCAAGTATAAGTTGAAGTTCTAGTTTTTCAATGGCGAGATTCAGGCAGCCACGTAGGTTGAATGAACGAGATCTACTGTGCCCAACTAGTATGCAGATGACCACGGATTGGCCAGTTCACTGATGAAACTTAACCTAACTTGACGATTTGTGTTTAGGTTTTGTTTGGAACAGAATATTAGTCTGAATTGGAAATTAAGGACTTTTCTTGTGGACCTGATTCGGCAATTTTCCTATTTATATATCAAGGGGGACAAGTAATTCAAGGACATCTGCTATCCATTTAAGGCTAATTGTGAATTTGATCTGCATAGATGGTAACATTATCGTTATTTGTTACTTGATACTTTTTATGTAATAATTGTTGTTTGATATTCCATTCGTTTCTTCGAACTGCATAAATCCATATTGAATAATCAATCGTCTTCAAGCCTTATTATCGATAATTCGCATGTCGAGAGTGGACTGAACGATTTGTCTTCTGACCACACACAGACTGAACACAATATATTTTTTTTATAAAATAGGATTTTTAGAAACATCAAGATTCATTATGGTTTTCCATCCATATCAAAATCCCTCAATGCAAATATAGATTAGACGGAAGGGTTGAATCTCATTTGTATTCAAATATTTTCGGTATTTCTCGAAATAATACGACTTATTATTGGTCTTGTCGACCTATAAGGGATAACTCAAATGAAGGAAAAAATTGGGGCTATCCATATCATTTATTCAATGATAAGAATATTGTTTGGAATGCAGTAGCGATTTTTACTACGGCCGATAGATCCCTGCTTCAGGAAGAAATATTTTGTACTCGAAGTATGATGAAAAACGAGGATGCAACTATAACTCTTTAATCAAAAACTACCTCTATATATTTATGTACGATAATCGTTGCAATCTTTTGAATTGAACTATCCTGATATTCCATTCGTTCCATCAAAAAGTGATGCTAAGAACATCTTATTCTACATTTCGTCGCCTTCAAGAGAAAATTGCGTAACTCCATTTGACAAAATTTTATAGGAGAAACTAAAAACACTTTCAAAGTCAGATTTCTAAACATTATTTGTGTTGACTCATTGAAATATATGTGATTTCAGTTATTCATTAAAAGAGTAGAAAGGGTTTTTCAAAAAACTCACATTATTAACCATGTTGCCGAACAGATTGCATCAAAATACCATTTCCTGAAAAATATGGAGTTACGTAGTTTTACGGAAGACGACGATTTTCAACATTTGAAATGTAAATAATAGTATGAATGAGAAAAACTAGTCCAGAGTAAATATGGCCGTTCAAAATATTTTTTTTCTGATAATTTCGAAACTACTGATTGGATTAAAATGAAATTTTGCACATGGATAAAGAATAATGTATTCGAAATACGTGCGAAATTTTATATATATTCATTGGTAAATGGACATACGTTAACCTGCGATAAAACTACCCTAAACGATTCCAAAAAACCAATATATGATAGGTTTAATCAACTTCATAGCCGAGATACAGTATGATTTATGTATTCGCCAATTTTTTCACTTGCTCATTACTTCTGAACGATCCAGTATAATCAATTGATATTTGGAACTCTATATGTAAATCGATTCATTTTTGAACTGATCCAAAAATCCAGGTCCGTATTAGAAAAATATGGGACTTTTCGCAAGTTGACAACACTCTGTACGAAAGTATATTGGAATTTGATTAGAATATTCGGAAATAGAAGAAAATGTTCGATGGGGAGCAGTAGATTTCAGTGTCCCGCACGACATTTGACCCATCAAAATTTTGGTCAAAACATTTAATTCGATAGTGAAATTCCACTTCACAAAAAATGTAAATTGAGAACTTGCTGTATCCAAGGTTAACGTCTTATCAAATGGTAGAAATTCATTCAAACCAGTAGAATTATAATTAATAATAACCCCAACCCTATAATTGGTTTTTTAAACGTTATAACCCAGTTCTCCAATGGTTCCAAATTTCTTACGTTTTGGGAAAGACACAGAAACTTGGCATAACTCCTCGCACGTTATCGCTCTTGTTGAGTGTTCGGAAGTAGTAAGGACGCGATGTTCTGCCGTCGATTTGAGAACCACGTTGCCGCGTAGATCACAATCACTCTTTGTCATATACAGGGTGTCTACTTTTGAAAGGGCCAAACTTCAAGGAAAGATCAAACATAAGATTTGCAACAAAAAATGTCATATAACATATGGTCGAAATGTTGACGGTTATTCTTAAATTTAACATTTCTTGATTTCACGAAATATTTCAAGTTTTTCCATAAAATCAATTATACTTCACTTATCCTTGGAGCCTCATCAGATTTGACCATATATTGGGAAACAGCATTAAATATTCTACAAGATAAGAATTTCTGTCTGCCAAAAAATTCTTATTGCGGGCGTGGTAAGGAGATGAATGTCACGATTCTGAAGTGAACAAAACCTGTCATATTTTTCCAATGGTTTTATCGATGAAAAATCATTAATTATGGACATGTTTTCTTTTCAGCAAAAACTACTCCAGTTGGTGTGCTTTCGAATGACATATCATGTTTTGTGCTTGCTGCTTGTCTTCTGCCCTAATATCATGGCTAACAAGATAACAACGAATAAGTCGAAAAATTCCAAACCTAAATTTGCTCTATTTTAAACCTCTTTATGATTGAAAATTTTAGTTATTTTCATGAAAATCGTGAATTTATCTGTCGAATCAAAATAATTTGAAGAAATAAACTAAATTTCAACACGTACTTTGAAAACATTATTCTTCAGCTAGGTGCAAAATTTCATTTCAATCCAATGAGTAGTTTCGAAAGTAACAGGAAAAAAATAATTTGAACGGCCATATTTACGGAACCCCTGGTCTCATTTTGCTCATTGATGAACGCGACCGTGAAATTCGCGATCCAAACCCACCCCGAAAATTTCAAGTTTCTAGGCCTTTCCCTTCGGAAGTTATAATTTTCTATGGTTTCTTCGGTTCTGGTCATGCGATCTGATCTCAAAATTTTATCTCGATCGAATCCGTAGTTTCGAAATTATCGAGAGAACAAAATTTCCAACGACCGTATTTATGGAACCCCTAGTATAATTCTGCTCATTGATAAACGTGAACGCCACATTTCAGATCTACACCTATCCTGAAAATTTCAAGTCCCTAGGCGTTTCCGTTCAAAAGTTACAATTTTCTATGGTTTCTATGGTTCTGACGATGCGAGCTGAACAAAATTTTGCATGTAGCTTGAACACCTCATTTTCCATTAGAGTGCAAAATTTCATCTCGATCGAATCTGTAGTTTCAGAGTAATCAGGAAAACAAAATTTCGAGCGGCCTTATTTACGGAACCCCTCGGCGAATTTTGCCCAATAACGAACTCAACCGCGGCATTCGAGATTTGAACCTACCCTGAAAATTTCAAGTTTCTAGGACATTCCGTTCGAGAGTTATCGTGTATACTCGAATTTTTCAGACGGATTCGTCATCAGTGAGTCGAACATAGTCGTTTGAGACCATTTTCGGCTCAAAATTCGAAAAATACAGACATCGTGACGAAATGATATAGCCCTCGTGTAAGTGGTACGAGCGCTCAAAAACATTGCATTGAAATCGGTTGGGTATTATAGGAGTTCATCCCGGACAAACAACGTGACACGTAATTTTACACATACAGGGTGTTTCATTGGGAAATGGAAATACTTAAAGCGGAGATTGTCCATGTTTTCACATAGGACAAACAAGTAGGAATCACAAAACGAGAGTACTTGAACATAGAAATTGTTTTATTAAAGGTAGAGGACTTTCGGCATACGCGCATCATTTGAAAATTAATAATCATGCTTTCAAAGAAGACTTCGAAATTTTGCATAAGGAAAATGAAAGTAGAAAATTGAACCTTTTGGAGAGCCTTGAGATAAATAAACAAAAATTGTCTGTTTTCTTATTGAACGATCAAGTAGACTGGAATAATTCACCATTCTTGAATCTTTTTTGAAGTGAGAAATTTGTGTCTCTCTTCTGAATTATGGAAAAAAAATAACGTCAACAGATCTTCTCGCTTAATGGCGTTAAGATAAGCATAATTTCATCCTTGGAAGTCGTCGTTAAGATTTGAAAGTTGCGCATAGGATTAACTATTACCCCCACTCAGTGATGATTTGTTTGTATTAGTAGGTAGCTTTAGAGTTTAGAGAATTAATTTAGTTATATCTTAACCTGAAGATGATGCTGTGCCATCGAAACACATGTCGTGGAATTCAACCCAATGTAGTGGAAATAATATTAGTTATTCTATTGCAGGTTCGCTTTATTTTGATGTCAGTGTTGTAAAAAAAATCAAATCATTTTTTGCTTCAGATATATGGTTGCGAAGAATGATATTAGAGCTGGAAAAATCATAATAAGAGAAAAACCCTTGGTTGTTGGACCATGCGTTGGTGGAACAATACAATGTATAGGATGTTACAAACACTTCGAGGACGAAGATAATATGAAATACAGGTAAGATCACAGGATATGAGCTATACAGACAACAAGATTTCCTGCAGGTCATAATTCCGAAGGTATTTTTTTTCAATCTTATTTCCGTTCTGCAAACATTATTTTTGAGCGCTTGTTTCACTCACACGAGGGCTATATCATTTCGTCACGATGTCTGTATTTTTAGAATTTTGAGCCGAAAATGGTTTCAATCGACAAAGTTCGACTCGCTGATGTCGAATCCATCGAAAAATTCAAGTCTGTCTGTCCGTCCGGCCGGTCGTATACACGATAAATCTCGAACGGAACCAACTAGAGATCTGAAATTTCAAGTGTGGGTTCAGTTCCCAAATGCCGCATTTGAGTTCGTTAATGTCTAAAATTCCACCAGGGGTTCCATGAATATGCACCTTCGAAATTTTGTTCTCTTGTTTACTTCGAAACTACAGATACGATCGAGATGAAATTTTCCACTTTTATGGAGAATGACGTGTTCAATTCATCATATTCAAGCTAAATTTTTTCCAGATCTCATGACCAGCACCATCAAAAACATAGAAAATCGTAACTTTCGAACGGAAAGGCCTAGGAACTCAAAATTTTCATAATAGTTGTAGATCTCGAATGCAACAGTCACGTTTATCAATGAGCGAAATAAGACTAGGGGTTCCGTATATATGGTCGTTTGAAATTAAGTTTTCTCGATCATTTCAAATCTACGGATTCGATCGTGACGAAATTTCGTATACTAATGAAGAATTATATATTCAAGCTTCATTTTTTCCAGATCGCATGACCAGAACCATAGGAACCATAGAAAATTATAACTTTCGAGCGGAAAGGCCTAGGGACTTGAAATTTCTAGGATAGATGTGGATGTGGATCTTGAATGTCACAGTCACGTTCATCAATGAGCAAAATTAGACTAGGGGTTCCGTAAATATGGTCGGTTGAAATCTAGTTTTCTCGTGACGAAATTTCATACTAGGGGTTCGGTAAATATGGCCGTTCAAAACATTTTCTTCCCGATTCCCATATTCTTCTAATACGGACCTGGAGTTTTCGATCATTTCTTATATGAATCGTTTCACCCATGAAGTATGTTTCACGTTCTTAATATCAATTGAATTAACTGTATGGTTCAAAATTTATAAGCAATTGAAAATATCGGCGAATACATGAACCACCCTCTATCTCGGCTATAAAGTTGGTTCGACCTATTATATATAGGTTTTTTGGACTCGTCTACGGTAGCTCTACCTCAGGTTAACGCTGGTACATTTACCAATGAAACACCCTGTATACTATTAATGTTCTATCAGAAATTCCCATTGATTGTCAAAAAACCGAAGGACATTCATTATAAATGAGTATCTTCTCAGCTTCAGTAGGTACCATTTACCAAGAATAATCCAGAAAATCAACAATAACGCTTCTTGAAATTCATAGAGTAAATAATAAAAGCACTGCCGTGAAGTCAGGAGCTTTTGAGCGCACGTTCATCCACCCTTTAGATAGATTCGCATTTTTCAAGTTCTAGAAACCAATCGAAAAATTTTCGACATCTGTAAAAAAAACGACTTCACGTCAGTGCTTTAGGTGACCAATTTTTTTTCGATGATTCGCTAGAATTTTGTACGGTTTCTATGGTTTCGGTAATGCGATCTGGAAAAAATTCCACAAGTAATTTGAGTACATTTTTCTTCATCTATTGGCAGAATTTCATTCTAATCCAATCAGTATCAGGAGAAAAATATTTTGAACGGCCATATTTACGGAACCCCTAGTCTTGTTTCGCTCATTGATGAACGTGACCGCGATATTCGCCATCCAAACCCAACCTGAAAATTTCAAGTTCCGAGGCCTTTCCGTTCAAAAGTTAAAATTTTTTTTTGTTTCTATGGTTCTGGTCATGCGATCTGGACAAAATATTGATTTAATATATCATTCTCGATTAAAATGCAAAATTTCATCTCGATCGAATCCGTAGTTTCGAAATTATCGAGAAAACAGAATTTCAAATGACCGTATTTACGGAACCCTTAGTATAATTCTGCTCATTGATAAACGTGAACGCGACATTCGAGATCCACTCCTATCCTGGAAATTTCAAGTCCCTAGGCCTTTCCGTTCGAAAGTTATGATTTTCTATGGTTTCTATGGTTCTGGTTATGTGATCTGGAGAAATGTAGCTTGAATATATCATTCTCCATTAGTATACAAAATTTCGTCACGATCGAATTTGTAGTTTTGAAATTACCAAGAAAACCAAATTTCAAACGACCATATTTACGGAACCCCTAGTATAATTCTGCTCATACATAAACGTGATCACGACATTCGAGATCCACACCTATTCTGAAAATTTCAAGTCCCTAGGCGTTTCCGTTCAAAAGTTACAATTTTCTATGGTTTCTATGGTTTCGGTCCTGCGATCTGAACAAAATTCCACATGTAGCTTGAACACCTCATTCTCCATTTGAGTGCAAAATTTCATCCCGATCAAATTTGTAGTTTTCGAGTAATCAGGGGAACAAAACTTTGAACAGCCATATTTACGGAACCCCTGGTGGAATTTGGCCCATCAACGAACTCAACTGAGGCATTCGGGAACCGAACCCACACTGAAAACTTCAAGTCTCTAGGTTGTTCCGTTCGACAGTTATTGTGCTTACGGACGGACGGCCGGACGAACAGACAGACTCGAATTTTCTGACGGATTCGTCATCAGTGAGTCGAACATAGTCGTTTGAGTCCATTTTCGGCTCAAAATTTCCAAAATACAGACATCGTGACGAAATGATATAGCCCTCGTGTAAGTAGTACGAGCGCTCAAAAAACGCTCATCAACTATAAATCAAATATGCATTGCTCAGAGTATCCAATGACAACGTGTAAATGACATCTTCCATTTGAATGAAACATTTTCTTGAATAATGATCGTATGTGATCGTGAAGCAGCAAAAATGGGAGAAGAAAATGATTGTTGTGATTTTTCATGTACACCACCTGAAATTGCAAGCGCCTCTGAAGTCGCGACATCGAACCTATTGCTTGTGTGTAATTCGAGCGCAAATTCGAGACGAAGGAGTCTCTTTCAATCGACAATATATCATTTCGCGCTCTTAATACAGAAATAGCTATTTCGACAAACATTCCCTTCTAGCGCCACCCTCATGCGTTACGTCGTTACGTGAAACTGACTTCACACAGAATGAAAACTTTTTAAATTATCTTCAAGATTGCTCTTATTTAACTTAAAATAGAATAACTAGTATGATTTCCACTACATTGGGTTAAATTCCACGACACGTGTTTCGATGCGGAGCATCATCTTCAGGTGGTTAAGGTATAACTAGGTTAAGGTATAACCTTAGGTATAACTAGGTTAAGGTATAACCTAGTTATACCTTAACCACTGGCGGATCCAAGGGGGGGCACGGGGGGCACGTGCCCCCCCCAGACGGAATTTTTTTGTACTGTGGAGATTCCATCACAGTACATAATTAGAAAAATTTTTTGCCTTCCACCCCTTGTGCCCCTCCAGAAAAAATCCTGTGCCCCCCCCCCAGAAAGAAATCCTGGATCCGCCCTTGACCTTAACCACCTGAAGATGATGCTTCGCATCGAAACACGTGTCGTTAAGGTATAACTAGGTTAAGGTATAACCTAAGGTATAACTAGGTTAAGGTATAACCTAAGGTATAACTAGGTTAAGGTATAACCTAGTTATACCTTAACCACCTGAAGATGATGCTTCGCATCGAAACACGTGTCGTGGGATTTAACCCAATGTAGTGGGAATCATACTAGTTATTCTATTTTAAGATTGATTATGGATTTTCATCAAGTATCGGCTGATAGTTTCTGAGATATCCGCAAACGAAAGTCGCGAATTAACAACAATAGTCTCCCTACGTCTTTCACAAACATCGACTTCTCGCGCCTTTCACTCTTCTGCCAAAGCTTTACTGTTGATTTTTGAAGAAAACCCCCTTCTTGTTGTGGGAAGTGTATTTGTCAATAAATGTTTTTGAGCGCTCGTACTACTTACACGAGGGCTATATCATTTCGTCACGATGTCTGTATTTTTCGAATTTTGAGCCGAAAATGGTCTCAAACGACTATGTTCGACTCACTGATGACGAATCCGTCGGAAAATTCGAGTCTGTCCGTCCGTCCGTCCGTCCGGCCGTATACACGATAACTTTCGAACGGAATGTCCTAGAAATTTGAAATTTTCAGGGTAGGTTCGAATCTCGAATGCCGAGGTTAAGTTCGTTATTGGGCAAAATCCGCCTAAGGGTTCCGTAAATATGGCCGCTCGAAATTTTGTTTTTCTGATTTCTTTGAAACTACAGATTCGATCGAGATGAAATTTCGTACTCTAATGGAAAATGAGGTGTTCAAGCTACATGCAAAATGTTGTTCAACTCGCATCACCAGAACCATAGAAACCATAGAAAATTGTAACTTTTGAACGGAAACGCCTAGGGACTTGAAATTTTCAGGATAGGTGTGGATCTCGATTGTCGTGATCACTTTCATCCGTGAGCGAAATTATGCTAGGGGTTCCGTAAATATGGTCGTTTGAAATTTAGTTTTCTTGATAATTTCCAAACTACAGATTCGATCGTGACGAAATTTTGTATACTTATGGAGAATGATATATTCAAGCTACATTTCTCTAGATCGCATGACCAGAACCATAGAAACCATAGAAAATCATAACTTCCGAACAGAAAGGCCTAGGGACTTGAAATTTTCAGGATAGGTGTAGATCTGAAATGTGGCGTTCACGTATATCAATGAGCAGAATTATACTAGGGGTTCCGTGAATACGGTCGTTTGAAATTTTGTTTTCTCGATAATTTCGAAACTACGGATTCGATCGGGATAAAATTTTGTATTTTAAACGAGAATCACATATTGAAGCAACATTTTGTCCAGATCGCATAACCAGAACCATAGAAACCATAGAAAATTATAACTTCCGAAGGAAAAGGCCTAGGAACTTGAAATTTTCAGGGTGGGTTTGGATCGCGAATTTCACGGTCACATTAATCAATGAGCCAAATTAGACTAGTGGTTCCGTAAATATGGCCGTTCAAAATATTCTGTTCCTGATGATTTCGAAACTACTGATTTGATTGGAATGAAATTATGCACCTAGCTGAGGAATAATATATTCAAACTACGTGCGAAATTTTGTCCAGATCGCATCACCAAGACCATAGATACCGTAGAAAATTTTAGCGAATTATCGAAAAAAAAATTGGTCACCTAAAGCACCGACTTGAAGTCTGGATTATCGCCCTAGTTTGAAAATTTGTTTGACAGCTGTCAATTGGTTTCCAGAACTGGAAAATGCGAATCTACTTATAAGGTGCATGTACGAGCGCTCAAAAGCTCCTGCCTTCACGACAGTGCTTTTCGTAATTTTTTTTTCCTAAACTACTCGCCTTCTATTATATAGAGAAAGTCCGAAATAAATTACATCGATCATATATATTCCGTGACATTTCTCCCGGAGTTAAATTATATACGACCTTTGACACATACGTCAAACAATATTAGGGGATTTTCTCCTGAAGTAAACAGTGAGTCTGAAGAATTGATTTGATTTGATTTCGAATTCGGATCCGTTAACGATACACGATTGTATAAGAACTCATTCTAAAAGAAATGTAATGCTCTTCAATTTATATTTTGTATGGGTTTGGCAGAAAAGTCAGAGACAGACGCGCTAGAAGGAAATTATTGTCAAAAAACGTGAGTTTAGAATGCAATTTTCTTTGATCAGATAATTTCGAATCTAGTAGGCAATTCTTCCATTTTGTATGTTGTAAGTTTCACCATACGACGTATAAGGCCTAGGTGCTAAAAGAAAATATTTGTCGAAAAACGTAAGGGAAAATGCAAGTATCGTTGAGTTGTGACTCTCGTCTGCGGTTTTTTCAGGAATTGTTCGAGTTTGAAAAAAAAATACGAGAAGCACTGCCATGAAGGCAGAAGCTTTTGAGCGGTCTTACATGCACCTTGTAGGTAGATTCGCATTTTCCAGTTTTGGAAACCAATTGAGGAAATTTTTGACAGCTGTCGAACAAATTTTCAAACTAAGGCGAAAATCCAGACTACAAGTCAGTGCTTTAGGTGACCATTCTTTTTTTCGATAATTCGCTAGTTTTCTACGGTATCTATGGCCTTGGTAATGCGAGCTGGACACAATTTCCCACGTAGTTTGAATATATTTTTCTTCATCTATGTGCGACATTTCATTTCAATCCAATAAGTAGTTTCTAAATTATCGGGAAAAAAATAGTTTGAACGGCTATATTTACGGAACCCCATTTCTAATTCTGCTCATTGATGAACCAGAGCTGTGCCATAGCATTGTGTTTGGTACTTTCGAAAGCACTCGAAGCCCTTTTGTGCTCCCAAGCACTGTGCTCCCGAGCACTTTTTAAAAGCAGTGCTTAGTAATCGAAGCACTTCAGCCAAAAGGCTTAGTGCTTAGTAATCCCCAAAGTGCTCCCGAGCACTTCTGTGGATTACGAAGCACTAAGCCCTTTCCCAATCTTGTCGTAACACGAATATATGCGATCGACGCCAACGCCTTGATACCTTGAAATCTATTATTGATATTCAGTCCAGTGAAAATGAATCGATATATATTTATGAATTCATATAATTTCAACCAAAGAGATCCGGAGTCCTTGCAAATTATTTTCCAACACACATAGTTCTCGACATGCTGAAAGTGAGAATCGAATTCGGGACCCCCTTTACATCAATACTCTCACATATTATCATACATGTTTGAAATTATATAACAAACTACCAGAAGAGATTAAGATATTGAGTTCGGCAGCTTTCAGTAGGAAGGTAAAATGTCTTCTTTTAGAGAAGTCTATTTATAGGTTGAGTGATTTTTTGGACATACAATAACTTTTTTTGAGCACTGTGAAAAACATTGTTTTCAGTCCTCGAGTGTTTATATGTGAATATTTATTGTATTTATGTGCATACTCTATTTTTCGTTATAGATATATCTATACATAGCCTTTGACAAGCCATGAGTTTATTTGATGGCAAATCATTTGTACATGTGAATCCTTTTTTTGTATTAACTTATCATGTGCGGATAAATTATTATTATAATTATTATAAAACCTCAACTAAATAGGTGCAATATTTCTTTCGATTGAAGTAACTTCACCTCTACAGTTCTTAAGAAAGTGCTTAGGGCTTAGTGCTCGAAATATCGAATTACTTTCACAAAGTGCTCAGTAATCGCGAGCCTTTTGTGGAAATTGGTGCTTAGTGCTCGTGACTCGGGAGCCCTTTTTTCCAAGTGCTTAGTGCTTAGTGCTCGAAGCACTAATATTCAGTGCTCGGCACAGCTCTGTGATGAAGTCAACGCGAAATTCGCTATCCGAACCTATCCTGAAAATTTCAAGTCCATAGGGCTTTCCGTTCAAAAGTAATAATTTTCTATGGTTTTTATGTTTTTGATCATGCGATCTGGAAAAAATTGAGCTCGAATATATTATTCTCAATTTGAATACAAAATTTCGTCACGATTAAATCCATTGTTTTGAAATTATCAAGAAAACCGAATTTCAAACGGCCATATTTACGGGACCCCAAGTCAATTTTGCTCATTGATGAACGTGACCGCGACATTCGAGATCCACACAAAGTAATATTCAACGGACATATAATAACAAAACAAGATTCGGTAAGTACCTTGGCCTCACCCTGAACTTCAATAATCATACGAACAACACGGTCCGCGCAAAGGCTACACAATTCTCCGTAACATCTCCCCATTGATCGGTTATCAAAGAAAACTCAGTAAAGAATCGAAGATTTGAATATATAAACAAAACACTAGACCAGTTTTCTTGTATGCAAACCAAATTTTTCTAATAGACCTTCGGAGACGCGGATTCACAAACTCCGACCCTCCGGAAACATCGAAACAATGTGCGAAATAATTGACGAACAATCTAACAAAATACACAGCCAAAAACTGAAAAAAAAACACGTCGGCACCTCGACATCCTACAATACAAAAATCAAATACAAACTTACACATTATCACTTTATGCCTTGATATTCACATCTCACTTCCATCCCATCTGGGACGTATATATTTATGTTTTAATGACTCTTCATACGTCTACACTTTTTCAAGTTCAAATTGGCGCTTATCATAATCAAAATGGCACTAGACAAAATCAAATTGGCAATTTCAATTCCAAATTGGTATTAATCAAAAGCAATAAGCACTAGTCGACTTCAAATTGGCGATAAACAAATTCAAATTGGCACTTATCAATTTCAAGTTGACATAAAATGAAATGCAGATAGCGGAATCAATTTATTGAATTTGAAACCATTAACAAGTCTTAATTATTATTATCTAAATCATTAATTAAAAAATTTGAAAGGCACTGCCGTGAAGTCAGGAGCTTTTAAGCGCTCGTTCATCCACCTTGTAGGTAGATTCGCATTTTCCAGTTTAAGACAACAAATTCAAAACAATTTTGTCAGCTCCCAAAAAAAATTTCAAACTAAGGCGAAACTCCACTCTTCACGTCAGTGCTTCAGGTGATTTTTTTTCGATAATCCGCTAGAAGTTTTGGTCTTGGTAATGCGATCTGGACAAAATTTTCCACGTAGTTTGAATGCATTATTTTTTATGTATGTGCAGAATTTCATTTCAATTCAATGAGTAATTTCGAAATTATCAGAAAAAAAATATTTCGAACAGTGATATTTACGGAACCCCTGGTCTAATTTTGATCATTGATGAACGTGGCCGCGAAATTCGCGATCCAAACCTACCCTGAAAATTTCAATTCCCTAGGCCTTTCCGTTCGAAAGTTATAATTTTTTATGGTTTCTATGGTTCTGATAATGCGATCTGGAAAAAATGTAGCTTGAATATATCATTCTCCATAAATATACAAAATTTCGTCACGATCAAATCCCTAGTTTTGAAATGCTCAAGAGAACTAAATTTCGAACGACCATATTTACGGAACCCCTAGTCTAATTTTGCTCATTGGTGAACGTGACTGCGACATTTGATATTCACACCTATTCTGAAAATTTCAAGTCCCTAGGCCTTTCCATTACAAAGTTATATTTTTCTATGGTTTCTATGGTTTTGGTCATGCGATCTAGACAAAATTTTGCATGTAGCTTGAACACGTCATCATCCATTTGAGTGCAAAATTTCAACTTGATCGAATCTGTTGTTTCGAAGAAATTAGGGGAACAAAATTACGAGCGGCCATATTTACGGAACCCCTGGGCGAATTTTGCCCAATAACGAACTTAACCGCGGCATTCGAGATTCGAACCTACCCTGCAAATTTCAAGTTTCTAGGACATTTCGTTCGAGAGTTATCGTGTATACGGACGGACGGCCAGCGGAACAGACTCTAATTTTTTGACGGATTCGTTATCAGCGAGTCGAACATAGTCGTTTGAGACCATTTTCGGCTCAAAATTCGAAAAATACAGACTTCGTGACGAAATGAAATTGCCCTCGTGTTAGTGGTACGAGCGCTCAAGAAGAATATGATTGAAAAATCATTCCATATTCCTATTTTCACGGAGGTTTGCTCACATTGATAACTCCTCATTCTTTCAACAGGTGCTTGGATTGTGGTTGGCCTATGTGTTCACCGAAATGTCCAGGAGTAGATACGGTGTACGGACACACAAAAATCGAATGTTCCGTACTAAAAGAATGTCATGCGAAAAATTTCTTCAACTGGGAGAATACAGACGAAATGCGAATAAATTATCATTCCATCGTACCCTTAAGATGTTTGATTCTGAAGAGCACCGATCCCTCAGCTTACCAGGCCCTGATGGAAATGGAGAGTCACAACGAAATCAGAAAAAACATTCCAGCTGTGTGGTTAACGAACCAGAGTACCGTAGTCGATACAATTTTGAGGAAATGGAATTTGACTGAATATACCGAAGCTGAAATTCACACAATATGTGGAATTCTAGAGGTATTTAAAATTTTTCATGATCAAATTCGATTTAAAAAAATTACGAAAAGCACTGCCATGAAGGCAGGAGCTTTTGAGCTCTCGTACATGCACCTAGTAGGTGGATTCGCATTTTCCAGTTTTAGAAATCAATTGAAGGAATTTTCGACAGCTTTCAAAAAATTCTCAATTTTAGGCGAAACTCCAGACTTCATATCAGTGCTTCAGCTGACCAATTTTTTTTCGATAATTCGCTAGAATTTTTTACGGTATCTATGGTCTTGGTGATGCGATCTGGACAAAATTTTGCACGTAGTTTGAATACATTATTCCTCAGCTAGGTGCAAAATTTCATTCCAATCCGATCAGTAGTTTCGAAACTACAGAAGAACCTCAATTATCCGAACTAATTGGGAACGGGACTATTTCGGATAATCAAAAGTTCGCGTAATCAAAATGTCGGATTTTTGAGATAAGATCAAACAAAGAGCATTTTAAGAACCGGTGAGTTCATTAAAATTTCAAATTTATAAATAAACATTCAAATATCCAACTAATAAAACAGTGAAATAGGTATGTACGTTGAATATTTCAATCTTTTTTCACAAAATAGTCTAATATTTTCAACTGGCGAAATGCTATTGGTCGGATAATTGAATGTTCGGATGAACTGATCAGCGTTCGGATTATTGAGGGTTCGGATAATTGAGGTTCTACTGAGGTATCCGGAAAAAAATATTTTGAACGGCCATATTTACGGAACTCCTAGTCTAATTTTGTTCATTGATGAACGTGACTGCGATATTCACGATCCAAAACCACCCTGAAAATTTCAAGTTCCTAGGCCTTTCCGTTCAGAAGTTACGATTTTCTATGGTTTATATGGTTCTGGTCATGCGATCTGGACAAAAAATTGCTTTAATATATCATTCTCGATTAAAATACAAAATTTCATCTCGATCGAATCCGTAGTTTCGAAATTATCGAGAAAACAAAATTTCAAACGAACGTATTTACGGAACCCCTAGTATAATTCTGCTCATTGTTGAACGCGAACGCGACATTTCAGATCCACACCTATCCTGAAAATTTCAAGTACCTAGGCTTTTCCGTTCGGAAGTTATGATTTTCTATGGTTTCTATGGTTATGGTCATGTGATCTGGAGAAATGTAGCTTGAATCATTCTCCATTTAAATACAGAATTTCATCCCAATCCAATCAGTAGTTTCGAAATTATCAGGAAAAAAATATTTTGAACAGCCATATTTACGGAACCCCTGGTATAATTTTGCTCATAGATGAACGTGATCACAACATTCGAGATCCACACCTATCCTGAATATTTCAAGTCCCTAGGCGTTTCCGTTCAAAAGTTACAATTTTCTATGGTTTCTATGGTTCTGGTTATGTTATCTGGACAAAATTCCACATATAGCTTGAACACCTCATTCTCCATTTGAGTGCAGAATTTCATCTCGATCGAATCTGTAGTTTTCAAGTAATCAGGGAAACAAAACTTTGAACGGCCATATTCACGGAACCCCTGGTGGAATTTGGCCCAGATCGCATGACCAGAACCATAGGAACAATAGAAAATTGTAACTTTTGAACGGAAACGCCTAGGGACTTGAAATTTTTAGGATAGGTGTGGACCTCGAATGTCGTGATCACGTTCATCTATGAGCAAAATTATACAAGGGGTTCCGTTAATATGGTCGTTTGAAATTTAGTTTTCTTGATAATTTCAAAACTACAGATTCGATCGTGACGAAATTTTGTATACCAATGAAGAAATTTATATTCAAGCTACATTTCTCCAGATCACATGACCAGAACTATAGAAACCATAGAAAATCATAACTTTCGAACGGAAAGGCCTAGGGACTTGAAATTTTCAGGATAGGTGTGGATCTGAAATGTCGCGTTCACGTTTATCAATGAGCAGAATTATACTAGGGATTCCGTAAATACGGTCGTTTGAAATTTTGGTTTCTCGATAATTTCGAAACTACGGATTCGATCGAGATGAAATTTTGTATTTTAATCGAGAATGATATATCAAAACAATATTTTGTCCAGATCGCATGACCAGAACCATAGAAACCATAGAAAATTGTAACTTTTGAACGGAAAGGCCTAGGAACTTCAGATTCTCAGGGAGGGTTTGGATCGCGAATATCGCGGTCACGTTCATCAATGGACAAAATTAGACTAGGGGTTCCGTAAATATGGCCGTTCAAAATATTTTTTTGCTGATATTTCAGAAAATACTGAGCGGATTGGGATGAAATTTTGCACCTAGCTGAGTAATAATGTATTCAAACAACATGCAAAATTTTGTCCAGATCGCACCACCAAGACTATAGATACCGTAGAAAATTCTAGCGAATCATCGCAAAAAAAATGGTCAGCTGAAGCACTGACATGAAGTCTAGAGTTTCGCCTAAGTTTCAGAATTTTTTTGACAGCTGTCGAAAATTCCTTCAATTGATTTCTGAAACTGAAAAATGCGAATCTACCTACAAGGTGCATGTAGGAGCGCTCAAAAGCTCCTGCCTTCACGGCAGTGCTTTTCGTAATTTTTATGTCAACGATTAATTACTTTTCCGTCCGCCGGAGAGGGAAGTGTTATTAATTGTCAAAATCAATTTCGCATAACAACCGTAACTAGGAAAATTCTCCATGGATCACTCAATAATAACGATCGTAAATATAAATCTAATCTGAAGGTGGTTCTCCAGATTTCTATGAATTTCAAAACGTTCGAAAAAAAATTATAAAAAGCACTGCCGTGAAGTCAGGAGCTTTCGAACGCTCGTTCATCCACCTTGTATGTAGATTCACATTTTCCAGTTTTAGAAACCAATTGAAGAAATTTTTGACAGCTGTCAGAAAAATGACAATGTCAATTATGCCGAATCAGCTGTTACAGAAATATAAGGATTTTTTATTCAATAATAATTCGTTTGAATTCGAAATGCTTTTGGTAATGAGATCTGTAAAAAATGTAGCTTGAATATATTCTCCAGTAAAATACAAAATTGCGTCACGATCGAATCCCGGGTTTTGAAATTATCAAGAAAACCGAATTTCAAACAACCAGATTCTCGATTAAAATACACAATTTCATCTCGATCGAATCCGTAGTTTCGAAATTATCGAGAAAACAAAATTTCAAACGACCGTATTTACGGAACCCCTAGTATAATTCTGCTCATTGATAAACGTGAACGCGACATTTCAGATCCACACCTATCCTGAAAATTTCAAGTCCCTAGGCCTTTCCGTTCGAAAGTTATAATTTTCAATGGTTCTGGTCATGTGATCTCGACAAAATTTTGCATGTAGCTTAAATATGTAATTTTCCTTTGAAATACAAAATTATAGTAACGATCGAATCCTCAGTTTCGAAATTATCAAGAAAACAAAATGTCAAACGACCATATTTACAGAACCCCTGGTCGAATTTTGCCCAATAACGAACTCAAAAATTTGAGATTCGAACCGACCCTGAAAATTTCAAGTTTCTAGGTGTATACGGACGGCCGGACGGGCGGACAGACTCGAATTTTTCGACGGATTCGTCATCAGTTAGTCGAACCTTGTCGATTGAGACCATTTCGGTTCAAAATTCGAAAAATGTCACGAGAATGACCTGTCCAGCTCGCATGACCAGAACCATAGGAACCATAGAAAATTATATCTTTGTGACGAAAAGGCCTAGGTACTCGAAATTTTCAGGATAGTTGTGGATCTCGTATGTTGTGGTCACGTCCATCAATGAGCAAAATTAGACCAGGGCTTCCGTAAATATGGTCGTTTGAAATTCGGTTTTCTTGATAATTTCGAAACTACGGATTCGATCGTGACGAAATTTTGTATTTTAATGGGGAATGATATATTCAAGCTACATTTTTCCATATCGCATGCCTAGAACCATTATCAATGAGCAAAATTAGACTAGGGGTTCCGTGAATATGGCAGTTAAAAATATTTTTTTCCGAAATTTCACACCTAGCTGAGGAATAATGTATTCAAACTACTTGCCAAATTTTTTCCAGATCGCATTGCGAAGACCATTTTTTTTTTTTTTAAAGAGGTAAAAATCCTATTTACGGACCTTCACCATAGCTGTTCGGTGGTGTGTGCAGACTCTTCCCCCGAGTTCACGGGAAAAGTACTCACTAAAAACTCCTCTGTTCCCACTCCTAATACAAGAAGTGAGCACGGTTTAATTTGCTGCAACCGAATTAAGCTCTTATGGGCGCAGGTTGCCCAGGGGTAATTTGCCCTCGCGAACACCCTACCCGACACCGACTCTGAGACTAGGAACCCTTGATGTTATTTGGTTCCACCGGGTCCAGTTCGTGGACGACCCTTGCAACACCCTAGTGGTTATTCCACTGATTAGCCCAATTGGTACTCCCAAGTCGTCAGTCAATATATCTGCTGACTGTTGAGACCATACACCTCGCCAGGAGAGAGTGCATGATGTGACCCTCACAGATGAGGCCGGCCTACAAGTCAGCCTGGCGACTTCGTCCTTAACCGGATCGATATTATACTTGCCGACCTTCAAACTGTGAGCCAGGTCAAGCGGCTGCGCGCCTGACACGACCTTGGCGTCTACGACCCACACATCGTGCTCCCTCACGACAACCAGGTCAGGTTTACGAACGCCCTCTGATGTTCCGGGCTTCTTTGCCCAACATTCGATCTTATGCCCACAGCGTCACCTGTCCCACGACATCGACATTATTAATGCCGTGGTGCCATTGCCTGCTATTGGCCGCCCCCGAAGAGACATTGCCCGACTCCCACGACGTGGACGCTACAGGTTGGACTTGGGGAGTCTTAAACACTCACATGAAGTCGGGTGTTTCGCCTGAGTTTGAGAATTTTTCTGACAGCTGTCAAAAATCCCTTCAATTGTTTTCTAAAACTGAAAAATGCGAATCTACCTACAAGGTGGATGAACGAGCGCTAAAAGCTCCTGACTTCACGGTAGTGCTTTTTATGATTTTTTTCTGAATCAGTTGCCTCTGACAGTTGTCTTAGTTCTCTTAATATTTTCTTTGCGAAAATCGGTCGTTTCATGTCTTTTCCAACTTAATGATAAATGTTGCCAATCCGAGAAACCGTTCAAATCAGACAGACAGGACAGACTACTATCGGATTAAGCAAACAGAATCTTCTGAAATGGAGTGAATAAGCCAATCTCTATCAATTCGTTCGCCATTAGAAAGTTTCCTATTACAGTAATATGTAAAAAAATTTCTCGATTTTTCTTCTTGCAAAACTCTAAGTATCAAAATCAACATTTTTTAACGAGAAGAGGTGCTTCTACAAAAAAGATGTGCTATGCACCTGTACAGGACCACGTCTTACTAAAATATTTACAAGATCAGTAAATACTGACAGGCAACAAACCCAGGTCATCACCACATGTCACTAGACTTCAGGTGCTTCGTCAGTCTTCGTCACTTCTCCTCCAGTTGTATCACTTTCTGGAGAACTAGGGCTGCAACCCAATTTTTAAGCGCTCGTACTACTTACACGAGGGCTATATCATTTCGTCACGATGTCTGTATTTATTGAATTTTGAGCTGAAAATGTGCCGTATACACGATAACTCTCGAACGGAACGTCCTAGAGATTTGAAATTTTCAGTGCGGGCTCAGTTCCCAAATGCCGAGGTTAAGTTCGTTAATGGGCAGAATTCCACCAGGGGTTCCGTGAATATTACCGTTCGAAGTTTTGTTTTTCTGATAACTGCGAAACTGCAAATTCGACCGAGATGAAATTCTGCACTCAGATGGAAAATGTCGTGTTCAAGATTCTCACAAAATTTTGTCAGGATCGCATGACCAGAACCATAGGAACGCTAGAAAATTATAACTTTGTAATGGAAAGGCCTAGGGACTTGAAATTTTCAGGAAAGGTGTGAATCTCGAATGTCGCGGTCACGTTCACCAATGAGCAAAATTAGAGTAGACGCTCCGTAAATATGGTCGTTTGAAATTTAGTTTTTTTTTATAATTTCAAAACTGATAATTCGATCTTGACGAAATTTTTTATTTTGATGGAGAATGATATATTCAAGCGGCATTTTTTTCAGATCGTATGACCAGAACCATAGAGACCACAGAAAATTATAAAGTTCGAACGGAAATTTTCAGGGTAGGTTCGGATCGCGAATTTCGCGTTCACGTTCATCAATGAGCAAAATTAGACTAGGGGTTCCGTAAAAATGGCCGTTCAAAATATTTTCAACCTGATAATTTCGAAACTTCTCATTGGATTGGAATAAAATTGCACATAGATGAAGAATAATGTATTCAAACTACGTGGTAAATATTGTCCAGATCGCATCACCAAGACCATAGATACCGTAAAAAATTCTAGCGAATTATCGAAAAAAACCACCACCTCGAAAGACTAGAGCCTGTCATACCTAATCACACTACAGAAAAACCTGACTTCAACAACTACGGGGAGAGATTGAATCCAAATCTAAGAGACTTATGGGGGGTACTCACGGAGCGTGGTACGCTAGTGTGGCATTGAATTCGTGAAATTGCCTCCGTCTGAACGAGGAGTCGTGAGTTCGCCCCTAACGTCACCCGAATGGAGTGGAAACTCCATGACAGCTCACGATCGGAAACTAGCGTGTTGGATTTTCAGGGGTGGGCACGGTAGTTGTAAGCGGGAAATGGGTTTCTAGTAGTAAATTTCGTTGAAAATGTCTGAGCCGGGAAATCGAGTAATAAAATTACAAGAAGATAAAACAGTGAAGTTCACTAGCTAAAAAGCATACGTTACTTGCAGTTATAATTCAGCTGTGGGTGATTGTCCATTGTTTGTGGGTGACTTCGAAATGCGTGGCGAAACGCATCTCGAAAGAAAATCAAAGGGGTCTTCCGACATTCTTAACATATTTTTGAAAACTGCAGGGTAATCATTTTTTACCTCAGGGACTGCCAAATGGTGTGCCCCCCAAATTTCTTCTTCCGAGTATCACTTGCCAACCCAAAAACGCTTCTTGTTTCGTTTTTATCTGTCCGCGGGGCTCTCTCAAACTTTCTGCTTTGTGATTCATCACGTGTACACAATTATGCTCACTAATTATGACGTTTGCTCCCTTTACGTTTCCTTTTTACTCTGAGGGGGCTGAGCGGCTTCTTTAATCCAGATGTGGAAATTTTCAGGCGGCTTTTCTGATATTATAAAAATGATATTTATTTTCAATTCTTCAATTAGGATATTGTATACCGAGAAGGGGAAAAATATTGCAGTTGCAGATTCTTTCCATTTCTATTTCTCATCATTCAACACAAATCTTATTTTCGAAACACAAATCTCACAGCTGTGCTTAGAGCCCTGAAACTATTTCCAATGATTCCTGTCACTGTTGCGTGTGCAGAAAGATCTTTTTCTGAAATAAAAATATTAAGAATTATCTTCGAAATTCAATCTCGCAAAAGCGTCTATAAACGCGTCAGACTTGAACCTCAGGCAAGAAGTGGCCAGAAGTTTGGACATCGACAAGCTATAATAGATATGTTTGCACAAAAAAAAAGAGGCTAGTGAATTCTTGTTGAATAATTTTTTACTTATATATTTATATTCATTTAACAGATATAGTCCTATATACATGGTGTTTTTTAAGGTGATGCTTTTTTTTTGACAGGTGCTAGAATTCTTTTTCGAAATGGTCACCATTCATTTGATGTGCACAAAGACTTGCCCGACGTAATAACGAATGGTTACATGCAACAACTATCACATCAATTTTCTCACGGAATAATGCCACAAGCATTTTAAATGCGTTGTCTTAGTTCTTCCGCTCTATTTACCTCACCGTCAATTGAACACAAATGTTTTCAAATGACCCTGAAGGAAGAAATCACAGCGGTTGAGATCGGAAAACTTACAAAAATCATACGAATCATAGATGATTGCCTGTATACTGATCTCTCAGACCGCGATTATAAACACATTTAGATCTCAATATGTACCTGAGTCATAGATCCGGGCTGGGAATTTCTCAGACTCGGCCCTGGTGAATTTTATATTCGAACGATTTTTGTATATTCTCTTATCCAAGAGTTCTATTACCTGTCAAAAAAAAGCCTCACCTTCGAAAAGTATTTCACTTTTTATATCTTTATATATAAAAATTATGTGTCACGTTGTTTGCCTGGAATGAACTCCTAAAATACTGACCCAATTACAATAAAATTTTGCACATTGTGTGCAGTTTGATCCAACTCAAAAGATAGGATAGTTTATATCTCAAATCATAGTTGCAATATTTTCTTATTGCAAATTATTTGTTTATTATTCATGACAAAAACTGATGAATTATCCACGCGGCAACATGGGGCTCAAATCGACATCGTGCGAGGAGTGATGCCAAGTTTCTGGGTCTTTCCTAAAACTGAATAAATTTGGAACTGTTTGAGACTGGGGAATAATAGAATTCGTGACTGTCAAGAATGTAGAATAATGTCAGTGATAAAAAATGATTGACATATATACTCCGTTTAAGAATTATTGACATCTCGGTTGGCTGTGAAAAATCGAATTTAAGTTGGTAATAGACTATTCAGTAATATTTTGGGTTGCTGAATTCAGGTTGGTATAGGAATAACACCAAAATTACCCATAGAAATCTTGCTTTGATGATTTTATCGAAGATATTGGTGAATATGTAATTATAAAAATTTGCTCTGAATTTGAGTATTTTTTGTCTTATGCTATTAAAATGGCTGGAATTGATCAGGATACATCGCGCCTAACAAGAGAACGCCAGGCAGTTTGTCGGTGTTACTTCGAGTTTTTCAAAGATTTGGCATATATTTCCGCTAGTGTTTCAGGTAAACTGTTATTCACCGACTCAAAGTGTATTCTGATTGATCACTGTCTCTTGAATTTTCAGATTTCACCAAGCACTGTCCGTAGAATATTAGCATGTTATTACAGCCTGGAATTAGCAGTGGAAGAAAACCTGTGCGATATGTTTATTCCTTCAAAGAGACATTGAATGACTTTGTTTTTGCTAGAATTAAAAACAATGAATATATCAGTTCAGATATCCTTTTCGAACTGGCCAAAGAGCACCTAGATTTCAATTGATCGAAGTCAACATTATATTATATCATAAAAAAAATTGGATACAAATACAAAAAAGTTGATCGAAGGAAAATTCTTACTGATAAACAGAAAAATATAATAAAAATAGTACGATATTGTGATAAATACCGAGAATACATAGAACAAAACATAAAATTCATTTATCTAGATGAAATTTGGATATTCAAATTCGTCAGTGGACACTAGAACATAATCCAAAAGGTATGCCGAGTATATTCAAGGGTAAAGGCAGAAGGTGCACTATTTTGAATGCTGGAACAATTGATGGATTTTTACCTGGATGTGATCCGATTCTTGACAGTGGTATTAATGATAAGGATTACTTTGAAAGGTGAATTATTTCATAAATGGGTTATTGAAAAATTGAAACCTTCCCTGCAAAAGGATGCCCATCAATAGTATTATGTCAGCTTATTCAATAAACACATCCAAATCACTACACTACGTGGAAACAAAGTTTTCAATGATATTTTTATCTTTGCTCTTGTATCATCCATAGATATTTTAAGTTTATTTATTATACTTATACTGTATGGTACCCTGTTCACATTCCCTCTGCTAATACACATGCTATATTGTTCCTAATTCAAAAGTATACTGAATAATTGTAAAATTGCTCATCAATTATAATATTTTCAATAATTCATGGACAGTTTTAATGAATGAAAATAAAAATTTACTTTCTCAAAGTATTCAACACCGAGCAATAAATAATTCACAAATTGGTTCATATATTGAAAGTTCGGTACAAATTTCATGTCAAAATTCTTCATGTACTACATAGATTCTTAATTTTTGTTTCTCTCTTATTTCTTAATACATTAAAACGTTTTTTCCAATCCATTCTTTTGGCCCTGTGCTTGCGAAGTATCCAAAAATTTTTTTCTGTTGCACCACTAGCTACCTGCTAGAATTCCATTAATTATCCTTCTCGAATCCTGACATAAAATGGTACTCTTATAGTTATATGGTTAGAATTTTGCAAGATTTCCAATACCAATAAATATTGCATGGTCCTCAGTGAAAATAAATATTTATTTGAATGATCTTCAATTTTCCATGGTTGACTCTTATATGAACGATAAGTTCAGATAATTTCATATGAAAACATTCCACGATATTTTTGCGCTTTCAAACCTGAATTCCCATGTTTGAACTGCAATCGAAATATTCCGGCTTAATTATTCGATAATTCGTATACTCAACACTTTTCTAGGTTATATTTAAGTTTCATTTCTATGATGAAATTAAGTTACTTTTTAGTAACCAGAAATAAAGCCTCGACTGGACGTTCATGGCCTGCTTCGATGTCAAAATTCTTAAATGGACTATATATTGGTTGTCAAATAAGTATGCGATTGATTTTATTTTGCGAACTGTGTGCAGTTTGATCCAACTTGAGAGATAAGGGTAGCTTCGGCATACAGAACTGTGTCGGCGGAGGCTGTCCAAGTGATTGCTGGCTTCCCACAAATTGACCTAATGGTGCTTCCTATATACCCTAGGAGGAGCACTACCAGGCAATCGGCGTATGGCAGGAGGAAGGACACTGGGAAAATGGCAGGAGAGATGAGATGGTGGAGGACAAAATGCCGCTTGGACGCGCAGGCTGATCAGGAATTTGAAGCAGTGGATCCAATTTTAGAATAAAACGACCGCGTACTATTTTACACAATTTTTGACAGGGCATGGGTCTTATGGTACCTTTACTAAGAGGATAGGACGGGATGATCTGTCATGCATGCCACGTTGTAAACGACCCGAAGCACTGCCTCGGATCAGATGGACGGAGGAACGCACTGGTTGGAAAGATAGGCCGCTTACCACCAGTTGAGTATATAATAGAGAAAATGATACAGCATCAAGGATACTGGAAGACGCTTACGGCTTTGTGACAGGATACATGAGGAGAAGAGACAGGACCGCTATTCATCGAGTATCATCGAAGTACGGACCGGGATGTCTTTTCCGGTGGTCCTCGCATTCCCCAAGTTCTGTTTTTTTTTAGTTGGCCGGCAACAACATCAAGCCAAACCGACATATCCAAAGAAACGGGTCGTGGTTGAATCTGGCAACATATTTCTCTTCACAACCCGAAAAAAAGGGTTAGGATAGGGTTGGGTTAGGCTTAAGTTAGGAGTTGATAGTAATAATAATTCCACTTTATTGAATTTTTTACTACAATTCAATTCAACATATACTTTAGCCACAGCAAGGCGTGGCCGGGTCTGCTAGTGATCCTATATATTTCACTTTATTGAATTAATATACTGGAACGGGGTTTTCTCCTCCATTGGGTGAAATTTTTATAATTTTGAAATACGATAAATTCCCCTTTTTGAGCGCTCGTACTACTTACACGAGGGCTATATCATTTCGTCACGATGTCTGTATTTTTCGAATTTTGAGCCGAAAATGGTCTCAATCGACTATGTTCGACTCACTGATGACGAATCCGTCGGAAAATTCGAGTCTGTCCGTCCGGCCGTCCGGCCGTCAGCACGATAACTCTCGAACGGAATGTCCTAGAAACTTGAAATTTTCAGGGTAGTTTCGAATCTCGAATGCCGCGGTTGAGTTCGTTATTGGGCAAAATTCGCCGAGGGGTTCCGTAAATATGGCCGCTCGAAATTTTGTTTTCCTGATTACTTTGAAACTACAGATTCGATCGAAACGAAATTTTGCACTATAATGGAAAATGAGTTGTTCAAGCTACATGCAGAATTTTGTTCAGTTTGCATCACCAGAACCATAGAAACCATAGAAAATTGTAACTTTTGAACGGAAACGCCTAGGGACTTGAAATTTTCAGGATAGGTGTGGATCTCGAATGTCGTGATCACTTTCATTTATGAGCAAAATTATACCAGGGGTTCCGTGAATATGGTCGTTTGAAATTTAGTTTTCTTGATAATTTCCAAACTACAGATTCGATCGAGACGAAATTCTGTATACTAATGGAGAATGTTATATTAAAGCTACATTTCTCTAGATCGCATGACCAGAACCATAGAAACCATAGAAAATTATAACTTTCGAACGGAAAGGCTAGGGACTTGAAATTTTCAGGGTGGGTTTGGATCGCGAATTTCACGGTCACGTTCATCAATGAGCAAAATAAGACTAGGGGTTCCGTAAATATGGCCGTTCAAACTATTTTTTTCCTGATAGTTTCGAAACTACTGATCGGATCGGAATGAAATTTTTTCATCTAGCTGAGGAATAATGTTTTCAAACTACGTGCAAAATTTTGTCCAGATCGCATCACCAAGACCATAGATACCGTAGAAAATTCTAGCGAGTTATCGAAAAAAATTGATCCGCTGAAGCACTGACATGAAGTCTGGAATTTCGCCTAAGTTTCAGATTTTTTCGACAGCTGTCGAAAATTCCTTCAGTTGATTTCTAAAACTGGAAAATGCGAATCTACCTACAAGGTGCATGTACGAGCGCTCAAAAGCTCCTGCCTTCACAGCAGTGCTTTTCGTAATTTTTTTTAATTTTTTCGGGCGCCAGCTATATTTTTGAAAGTGAAAAATTATAGCAAACCACCAGGTAGCTGCTAAGCCGGAGACAGAGTTCGGCTTATCTGCGATGGTAGCTATAATAATGACTATTTTAAACCCGAGTCTGTCAGAGGAAAAACATATCGCTTCTCCGGAAGAACAAAGACTTAAGTGCAAATCTGAAAAATTTTGAGTTATGAATTCTGATTACTGTTTAAAGTAAGAAAAAAGGTAGCACCATCTCGAATAGATGAAATTAACTTAAAAGAAAGTCCCTTCCATTATAATAAAGATGATTTGTATCGCGTCAATTCAGCGTACCTACCGTGAGATCCATTCCTTTAAACTCGTTTCCCGAAAATTTTATTTGCATTTGCGTCTCTGTTCTTCTAAAGAAGCGATATATTGAATTGAAATAAAATTACTACGAGAAAATCAACTAAAGATATATTGCTTCATATAAAAGAAAATAAAAGACGATTTCTACAGCTTACACTAAGTACGGGGTTATATGTTAAGGCTATATCACGCACAAGTAACAATTTATCATAGTTGTTACTTCAGTGATGCCTCTGTTTATTCATATTCTTAACTTTATAACCTAGATTGTATTTATTTGGCGAATAAACATCATTATTATATCATTATATTATATTATACAATCGGGAATATCAAGAAAATTATATTCATCTATATAATACAACAATGGAACAGCCAAAAAAAAATACGTTATCAGTCTGACGGATTTTGGGTGATTTCGAGTTATGTAAGTACAGTATAGCAGCCAGGACGGGCAAAGCAACCCGACAGGTTCGGTCTTCGGTGTGATTCTATATTGAAGGTTCAAACTTGAAAATCTGAACCGAACGCTTTACGGTGGCCAGTTTACGGCATGATGCTTGTAGAAAATTCAGGTACTTTACCTTATACTTTTACGGCACGGTTTCTCTACTACACTTTCCACTTTTTTGAACGGAAAGCGGAACTTTTCTTCGGGTCGCGATGACTTTTTCTTCGAAAATTAGCGTTTGTAATCCTCTCGCTGTAACTCTCTCAACACGATTATTCGAGAGGAAACATCTTCCAAATTCTTTCTTCTCGCTGCATATGGGTTGAAAAAAAAACGTCGCACTGGCCTTTTTGAAACCCAGTGCGCTGCTTTCAGAGAATACCGCAAAAGATCATGGACGGTGTATTTTCGGTTGAGGATTCACCGGCGTTCTTAATTGACCTTTAGATGAATTTCGATTGTTAAAAATCGAACTGCCAACCAGAACGAAGTTGAGGTTGCTCTATTGCGTTCTTAAGATCAGACGAAGTCGCCAAACGTCTTCAGGTAACCCAGTTGAGGATTCGTGAAATTCAGGAAAATAAACTCCAAAAAAAAACTGAAATTCAGAGGCATGTATGAATAATATTCCATCATAAGACACTTGACACTTCTGCATCTGAAGCAATTTAAACATTTTTCAAATGAAATAATTTTAATGAACTTGTTTCGCTGTTCACAACATGCAGGAAAAAACTCAAGGCAAGCGTGCAGAATTGCTTCAGTGCGGGAGTGTTATTTGAAAATAAACTTTCAATCAGGCATTAAAAATGTGCATCAAGCATAGCAATTTGAAATCATATATAATTTAGAAAAGCACTGCCGTGAAGTCAGGAGCTTTTGAGCGCTCGTACATGCACCTTGTAGATAGATTCGCATTCTCCAGTTCAAGATACCAATTGGAAAGATTTTGACAGCTGTCGAAGAAAATTTCAAACAAAGGCAAAAATCCAGACTTCAAGTCAGTGCCTAGGTGACCAATTTTTTTTTCAATAATTCGCTAGAATTTTCTACGGTATCTATGGTCTTGGTAATGCGATCTGGACAAAATTTCCCACGTAGTTTGAATACATTATTCTTCATCTATGTGCGAAATTTCATTCCAATTCAATGAGTAGTTTCGAACTTATCAGGAAAAAAATTGTTTGAACAGCTATATTTACGGAACCCCTTGTCTAATTCTGCTCATTGATGAAAGTGACCGCGACATTAAAGATCCAAACCTATCCTGAAAATTTCAAATCCATTACAAAGTTATAATATTCTATGGTTTATATGGTTCTGGTCATGCGAGCTAGACCAAATTCTGCATGTAGCTTAAACACGTGAGTCTCCATCTGAGTGCAACATTTCACCTCGATCGAATCTGTAGTTACAAAGTATTCAGGAAAACAAAATTTCGAGCGGCCATATTTACGGAACCCCTCCGCGAATTCTGCCCAATAACGAACTCAACCGCAGCATTTAAGATCCAAACCTACCCTGAAAATTTCAAGTTTCTAGGACATTCCGTTCGAGAGTTATCGTGTATACGGACGGCCGGACGGACGGACAGACTCGAATTTTTCGACGGATTCGTCATCAGTGAGTCGAACATAGTCGTTTGAGACCATTTTCGGCTCAAAATTCGAAAAACACAGACATCGTGACGAAATGATATAGCCCTCGTGTAAGTAGTACGAGCGCTCAAAAAGGGGAAAAGTATTTATTCCATGCACAAATAAAATGGCGGAGGCATTCCTAGTAAAAAGAATACAATAATATAATAAAAACTGAATATTCAGTTCAGTTCAATCAGTACGAATAAATAATAAAACAAAGCAACAAAAGCGATGCTAAAACATACTTACCCCTTATTCAAGGGTTTCCTTACTTAGAAATTCTTGGATTAAAATTATTCGAGAAACTATTGATAACGATAAGCGTAACCTTTTCTCGATTCAATTAGGAACGGAAAAGAAGGGGATCGATTTGTTCTCCGCATCAGACACATATGAACTCACACATGGAACATTCGTACCACAACATTTACAATTTATTTCTTCCCTCAATGGTCTTTTCAAGAAAAATAAAGAAGGACAGTAAATGAATTTTTCCTGTTGAACGCTACACTATCCTCTGGCTCTCCCAAAAAAAAAAGATTTTTGATCTCAAAGGGGAAAAATTGAACGAGAGAAGAAGATAATATATACAGGTAATATTTGTAATATATTACAGGTAGGTAAATGCTCATAGCTCAAATAGGGAGGAAAAGAAGATAGTTAACCTTAATTTTTTCAATTGTATTTTTGTGTTCAAATTCTAGTGTATTAAGGTGTGAACAGACATGCTCCGAATATCGTACCGAACCGTGTCGCGTATCCCGACGCGATCAGCGAGAGCGAATCAAATTCATCGCACGTAGAGGTGCAATTTGAATTCGTGAATTTAATTCGCTCTCGCTGATCGCGTCGGGGAGCATGTCTGTACACACCTTAATACACTAGAATTTGAACACAAAAATACAATTGAAAAAATTAAGGTTAACTATCTTCTTTTCCTCCCTATTTGAGCTATGAGCATTTACCTTCACCTGTTCAGGGAAAATTCAGTAAACTCGAAGTCCTCACTTTGCTCAAGGCTCGAATCCAAGGCCCTATCCAATTAACCGCTCGATTGTAATGGGGTTAGTATCCCACAAAGAGTGTACAGACATGCTCCGAATAACTTACCGAACCGTGTCGCGTATCCCGACGCGATCAGCGAGAGCGAATCAAATTCATCGCACGTAGAGGTGCAATTTGAATTCGTGAATTTGATTCGCTCTCGCTGATCGCGTCGGGGTACGCGACACGGTTCGGTACGATATTCGGAGCATGTCTGTACACACCTTTACGCACACGCGATATCAAGATACTTCTAACAGAAAAAAATACAAAAAAAAATCTTAAAAAAAAAAGGTCTTCGCTTAACTTCGCTAAACTCTTTGCGGGATACTAACCCCTATACAATCGAGCGGTTAATTGGATAGGGCCTTGGATTCGAGCCTTAAGCAAAGTGAGAACTTCGAGTTTACTGAATTTTCCCTGAACACTCCAACTGGTGAATATAAATGAAACAGTGATAAATTTTCATTATACAGGGTGTCCGGAAAAATGTGATAAATCTCTCGGTTTCAAATAAAACATAGAAAAATAAGATGACAAGTTTCCATAATTTTTTTTCCTAGCCGCCCTCCCTACGGAGATACGGCTTCCTAAATGACGCCACTGGAAATTCATTTTACTGGAATAAATTTTAAACTACCTACTTGATATAATTTGATGAAAATTTGATATGATAAGCAATAGTAGGGACCTTTTAGAAAACTGCCCTCAAATTTGAATTAGCTTGTTTAGTTTACCAGGGGCGGACTAGGTTGTACGTTTTAATGCTTACATTTTTAACACCCTGTATGATGAGGAGTTAAAAACAACAAATTGGGAAACCTCGAACATTAAGCTGAAGAAAAGGTGCTCTTATTCATTGTCGATAAAATGAACCGTTTTCGAAAAAAAAAATATTAAAAGAAGTAATTTTTTTATTTCCATCAAAAAGAACCAATAATTCTTATTCTTGAGCGATCCATGTCCATATTGGACTGTTTCATGACTGTATAAAGCAGGCCCATCCAACATAATTTTGTGGAGGGCCAGTTTCAGTATTTTTGTGACCATAGCAGGACAAAAGGAATGCTCAATAGCTATCAAAATATAATAAAAATAGAATACAATGATATTTTCCATTATGCATGATTTATTGAAATAAATTGCGAAAAGCACTGCCGTGAAGGCAGAAGCTTCTGAGCGCTCGTACATACACCTTGTAGGTAGATTCACATTTTCCAGTTTTAGAAATCAATTGAAGGAATTTTTGACAGCTGTCAAAAAAGTTCTGAAAATTAGGCGAAACTCCAGACTTCATGTCTTCAGCTGACCAATTTTTTTTCGATAATTCGCTAGAATTTTCTACGGTATCTATGGTCTTGTTGATGCGATCTGGACAAAATTTTGCACGTAGTTTGAATACATTATTCCTCAGCTAGGTGAAAAATTTCATTCCAATCCGATCAGTAGTTTCGAAACTATCAGGAAAAAAATATTTTGAACGGCCATATTTACGGAACCCCTAGTATAATTTTGCTCATTGATGAACGTGAACGCGACATTCGAGATCCACACCTATTCTGAAAATTTCAAGTCCCTAGGCCTTTCCGTTCGAAAGTTATGATTTTCTATGGTTTCTATGGTTCTGGTCATGTGATCTGGAGAAATGTAGCTTGAATATATTATTCTACATCAGTATACAAAACTTCGTCACGATCGAATCTGTAGTTTTGAAATTACCAAGAAAACTAAATTTCAAACGACCATATTTACGGAACCCCTAGTATAATTTCGCTCATAGATGAACGTCATCACGACATTCCAGAACCTCACCTATTCTGAAAATTTCAAGTCCCTAGGCGTTTCCGTTCAAAAGTTACAATTTTCTATGGTTTCTATGGTTCTGGTCATGCGATCTGGACAAAATTTCCCATGTAGCTTAAACACTTCATTCTCCATTTGAGTGCAAAGTTTCATCTCGATCGAATCTGTTGTTTTGAAGTAATCAGGGGAACAAAACTTTGAACGGCCATATTTACGGAACCCCCGGAGGAATTTGGCCCATTAACGAACTTAACCGAGGTATTCGGGAACTGAACCCACACTGCAAATTTCAAGTCTCTTGGTTGTTCCGTTCGAGAGTTATCGTGTATACGGACGGACGGCCGGCCGGCCGGACAGATTCGAATTTTCCGACGGATTCGTCATCAGTGAGTCGAACATAGTCGTTTGAGACCATTTTCGGCTCAAAATTCGAAAAATACAGACATCGTGACGAAATGATATTATAGCCCTCGTGTAAGTATTACGAGCGCTCAAAAAAAGCCTCAGTTTGACTAATTATTTCACTCAGCTCAGTTAAAACCTAATGAGATTACTGACTGCAATATCATTTGATGTCGTCGCGGGCCGTATGAGGAACTTATGCGGGCCACATCGTGGCCCGGAGGCCGTATGTTGGACGGGCATGGTATAAAGGATTCTTCATGAATTTCATCATCAAGCTTTATGTTTGAAATTTTTTTTTTGGCAAACCCGTCTATTCTATCACATAATTTGAGCTCTTCTTCATAGGTTAATACAGGGCAAGGTCCGTGATTTGTTGAGCGCTCGTTGTACTTACACCAGGGCTATATAATTTCGTCAAGAAGTCTGTATTTTTCGAATCTTGCCGTAAGCACGATAACTTTCGAACGTAACGACCTAAAGACTTCAAATTTTCAGTGTGGGTTCAGTTTCCGACTGCCGTGGTTGACTTGGTTAATGGGCAGAATTACACCAGGGGTTCCGTGAATATGGCCGTATGAAATTTTGATCTCCTGATTACTTCTAAAACTACTGATGCGATCGAGATGAAATTTCGCACCCAGATGGAGAATGACGTGTTCAAGTTACATGCAAAATTTGTTCAAATCGCATGACCGGAACTATAGAAAATAATAACTTTCGAACGGAAAGGCCTAGGGACTAGAAATTTTCAGGACAGGTGTGGATCTCGACTATGCGGCCACGTTTATCAATGAACAAAATTATCAATGACCGAAAATGGCCTTTCAAAATATATTTTTAGGAAGATTCTACCTACTAGGTGGATGAACGAGCGCTCAAAAGCTCCTGATTACACGTCAGTGCTTTAATAGCATCTCCGTGTAATTTTTCTTATATTTTGCTTCCTTCTTTTGCTTTTGCCAAGGTGTTGTTGATTGAAGACTGGAAAAACGATTCAGGGGGTAGGGACAAGAGTTAGGGACTAGTTTAACTTGCAATATAGTTATTGACACACGGAAATTCACAGAGATTGACACCGGTGTCAACAACAACCTAGAACAAAATTAGATGAAGTTTAATAATTTTTCAGTATTCATTGAGAAATTGAGAGAATAGTAGGCAATACGGACTAATTTTGGAAAATTTGACTACGACAGTTATTGACATAGTATGTCAATCACTATTCATCCACATATTTTCAAAGGCAATTATTGACACCTACAATAAACCGCGAAACCTCAAACCAAATAGATTTTAAGTAATGAAAAAGTTTTTATTGAAGAGTTTCAATAATTCAAACAAAAATTATGCTTCAGACAAAAATTGGAACTAACGGGTGATTTTTTTGCGGTTAGGATTTTCATGCATTAGTATTTGCTCAGATTTTTTTGAGGTTAGGATTTTCATGCATTAGTATTTGCTCAGTATGCTTTGACATTTCATCATGAATAGACTTACTAACGAGCAACGCTTGCAAATCATTGAATTTTATTACCAAAATCAGTGTTCGGTTCGAAATGTGTTTCGCGCTTTACGCCCGATTTATGGTCTACATAATCGACCAAGTGAGCAAACAATTAATGCGATTGTGACCAAGTTTCGCACTCAGTTTACTTTATTGGACATTAAACCAACCACACGAAAGCGTACAGTGCGTACAGAAGAGAATATTGCGTCTGTTTCTGAGAGTGTTGCTGAAGACCGTGAAATGTCGATTCGTCGCCGTTCGCAGCAATTGGGTTTGTGTTATTCGACCACATGGAAGATTTTACGTAAAGATCTTGGTGTAAAACCGTATAAAATACAGCTCCTGCAAGAACTGAAGCCGAACGATCTGCCACAACGTCGAATTTTCAGTGAATGGGCCCTAGAAAAGTTGGCAGAAAATCCGCTTTTTTATCGACAAATTTTGTTCAGCGATGAGGCTCATTTCTGGTTGAATGGCTACGTAAATAAGCAAAATTGCCGCATTTGGAGTGAAGAGCAACCAGAAGCCGTTCAAGAACTGCCCATGCATCCCGAAAAATGCACTGTTTGGTGTGGTTTGTACGCTGGTGGAATCATTGGACCGTATTTTTTCAAAGATGATGTTGGACGCAACGTTACGGTGAATGGCGATCGCTATCGTTCGATGCTAACAAACTTTTTGTTGCCAAAAATGGAAGAACTGAACTTGGTTGACATGTGGTTTCAACAAGATGGCGCTACATGCCACACAGCTCGCGATTCTATGGCCATTTTGAGGGAAAACTTCGGAGAACAATTCATCTCAAGAAATGGACCGGTAAGTTGGCCACCAAGATCATGCGATTTGACGCCTTTAGACTATTTTTTGTGGGGCTACGTCAAGTCTAAAGTCTACAGAAATAAGCCAGTAACTATTCCAGCTTTGGAAGACAACATTTCCGAAGAAATTCGGGCTATTCCGGCCGAAATGCTCGAAAAAGTTGCCCAAAATTGGACTTTCCGAATGGACCACCTAAGACGCAGCCGCGGTCAACATTTAAATGAAATTATCTTCAAAAAGTAAATGTCATGGACCAATCTAACGTTTCAAATAAAGAACCGATGAGATTTTGCAAATTTTATGCGTTTTTTTTTTAAAAAAAGTTCTCAAGCTCTTAAAAAATCACCCATTATTAAAAAATTTTTGTGAACTTGAGTTAGGTACCTTAGGAAAATGGCAGTATTTTTCCAATTGCAATGATCGTCAGCACGCTACACATTGATCTTATATGGTGAATTAGGAATGCAAACCTAACCCAAATCAACACAAAACAGTCCAAACTCGAAAAATTGAAATTTTTTTTTCAAAGCTCTATGTTTTTAAGGCAACCATCCAATTCTTATAATTCCAATATGGAAATGAGGGTGCCAATCACTGATAGAGTGTCAACAACTGCACCTGTTACCCTACTTCTCATATCGAATATAATTTGTACACTATTATCAAAAAACTTTTTTTCACAACTATGATAGGATATTTTCAAACTGCACGAGATGAACATAATATGTGCAAGCGATAGTCTTTTCGAGATGTCGAATGATGATTTACTGTATAAGCTAGAAGAACTCATTAATAATAAAACTACAGAATTAAAATCTGAAATACAAAGCATTCGAGATAGCCTAAATGGAAGATTGGGAAAGTTGGAGGAGAAATGCAATAAGCTAGAACACAAAATTGTCGAAATAGAATGCTTTAACAAGAGGAATAATATGGTCATTTTTGGGATAGAAGCAAACAGGAATAATGTACTCGAAGTTACTACTGGAAAGCTGAATGAAATATTTAACTGCAGCCTATCTGAGAAAGACGTGAACCTCATCGGAAAAGAAGGTACAATCATCTTAGAGTTTATCTCCTACTTGCAAAAATTGAAAATTTTTCAAAACCTGACGGGGTACCGGTATTTCCGTATCTCATGATTTAGGACCTGAGCTACAAATGAAATCTTGGTCAAACATCTGAAGAGTGCCAGAGCAGATAATTATCAAGCACATTTAAAGAATCATAAATTATATTTTAATGGTTCTCCGTACACTCCAAAAGAATTAGAGGGCGGCGACAAAGAATTTGAAGCTGAATTACTACCCAAAGCGAATAGTCACAAAAATGATTCGAAGAAAAATACCATTGAAAATAAAGAAGTTTTCAAAAATCCGATAGACATGGAGGAACCTGCAAAGGAAGAGAACCCCTAGAATACGAAGACAACGACATAAGTAAAGAAGAAACCAACTACGCCTACGACACAATCAAAATTGGCCGTGCTACAAGGAACAATTATACTTCAAGTAATAGATAATATTCTCATAAACATAATAAAGCAAGATCATTAACTAACATTTATTAACATCGCATTGCTTCGGGATTCGTTATTTTCCGGTGAAAGTCTAAGTATTTATATTTTCCAAGGAAGATTCACTTTGTTCACGCATAAATGCCAAATAATCTCATGTTAAACTCCCGGACTAATGACTGATTTTTATTCAAATGAATACCTACATGTGTCGATAAAAAACTAGGAACATTTCGAAAGTAAGCGAATGAGTGGCTATTAGATTCCATGCATTGATTGATTTTTGAGCGCTCGTACAACTTACACGAGGGCTATATCATTTCGTCACGATGTCTGTATTTTTCGAATTTTGAGCCGAAAATGGTCTCAAACGATAGAGTTCAACTCACTGATGACGAATCCGTCGGAAAATTTGAGTCTGTCCGTCCGGCCGTCCGTAAGCACGATAACTCTCGAACGGATCAACCTAGAGACTAGAAATTTTCATTGTAGGTTCAGATCCCAAATGCCTTGGTTAATTTCCTTAATGGGCAGAATTCCACCAGGGGTTCCGTAATTATGGCCGTTCAAAATTTTGTTCTCCTGATTACTTTGAAACTACAGATTCGATCAAGATGAAACTTTGCACTCAAACGGAGAATGAGGTGTTCAAGCTACATGTGAAATTTTGTCCAGATCCAGAAAGGTCTAGGGACTTGAAATTTTCAGGATAGGTGTGAATCTTAAATGTCTCGATCACGTTCATCAATGAGCAGAATTATACTAGGGGTTCCGTAAATACGGTCGTTTGAAATTTTGTTTTCTCGATAATTTCGAAACTACGGATTCAATCGAGATGAAATTTTGTATTTTAATCGAGAATGATATATTAAAGCAATATTTTGTCCAGATCGCATGACCAGAACCATAGATACCATATAAAATTGTAACTTTTGAACGGAAAGGCCTAGGAACTTGAAATTTTCAGGGTAGGTTTGGATCGCGAATATCGCGGTCACGTTCATCAATGAGCAAAATTAGACTAGGGGTTCCGTAATTATGGCCGTTCAAAATACTTTTTTCCTGATAGTTTTGAAACTACTGATCGGATTGGAATGAAATTATGCAACTAGCTGAGGAATAATGTATTCAAACTACGTGCAACATTTTGTCCAGATCACATCACCAAGACCATAGATACCGTAAAAAATTCTAGCGAATTATCGAAAAAAAATTGATCAGCTGAAGCACTGACATGAAGTCTGGAGTTTCGCACAAGTTTCAGAATTTTTTTGTCGAAAATTCCTTCAATTGGTTTCTAAAACTGGAAAGTGTGAATCTACCTACAAGGTGCATGTACGAGCGCTCAAAAGCTCCTGCCTTCACGGCAGTGCTTTTCTAAATTTTCTTTTCGATAATTCGATAGAATTTTCTACGGTATCTATGGTCTTGGGGGTGCGATCTGAACATTTCGTCACGATGTCTGTATTTTTAGAATTTTGAGCCGAAAATGGTCTCAATCGACTATGTTCGACTCACTGATGATGAATCCGTCGGAAAATTTGAGTCTTTCCGTCCGTCGGGCCGTAAGCACGATAACCCTCGAACGGAACAACCTAGAGACTTGAAATTTTCGGTGTGGGTTCAGTTCCCAAATGCCTCGGTTGAGTTTGTTAATGGGCCAAATTTCACTAGGGCTTCCGTAAATATGGCCGTTCAAAGTTTGTTCTCCTGATTACTTGAAAACTACAGATTTGATCGAGATAAAATTCTGCACTCAAATGGAGAATGAGGTGTTCAATCTACATGTGAAATTTTGTCCAGATCGCATGACCAGATCCATAGAAACCATAGAAAATTGTAACTTTTGAACGGAAACGCCTAGGGACTTGAAATTTTCAGAATAGGTGTGGATCTCGAATGTCGTCAACACTTTTATCTATGAGCAAAATTATCCTAAGGGTTCCGTTATTATGGTCGTTTGAAATTCAGTTTTCTTGATAATTTCAAAACTACAGATTCGATCGTGACGAAATTTTGTATACTAATGGAGAATGATATATTCAAGCTACATTTCTCCATATCGCATTACCAGAACCATAGAAACCATAGAAAATCATAACTTTCGAACGGAAAAGCCTAGAAACTTGAAATTCTCAGGGTAGGTTTCTATCGCGAATTTCTCGGCCCCGTTCATCAATGAGCTAAATTAGACAAGGGGTTCTGTAAATATGGCTGTTCAAAATATTTTGTTCTTGATTATTTCGAAACTACTGATTGGATTGGAATGAAATTCTACACCTAGCTGAAGAATAATGTATTCAAACTACGTGCGAAATTTTGTCCAGATCGCATTTTCAAGACCATAAATACAAAAAAAAAGGTCAGCTGAAGCACTGACATGAAGTCTGGAGTTTCGCCTAAGTTTGAGAATTTTTTTGACAGCTGTCGAAAATTCCTTCAATAGACTTCTAAAACTGGAAAATACGAATCTACCTACAAGGTGGATGTACGAGCGCTCAAAAGCTCCTGACTTCACGGCAGTGCTTTTCGTATTTTTTTTTACAGTGATAGAACTTCAAATTGAAATAAAACACCTTTATATTAAGATTGAAGCCAAATTTTTTTTTATCTGAAAGATAATTTCATGACATTTATGTTTCAAAAATTATTTCTGGCATATGTCCACTACGACTAGCTCTGAGGAACCGCATTCGACCAGACCAATTTTGGACCACTTTTTGGGGTAATTCAGGCCTTATTTCATCAATAACACGAGTTATGTTTGCTTCCAAAGCGTCTATTGTTTCTGGTTTATCAGCATAAACCAATAACTTGACATATCCCCAAAGAAAATAATCCAGTGGAGTTATGTTGCATGATCTTGGAGGCCAATTAATTGGACCATTTCTCGAAATAATGTTATCGCCAAATCTTTCTTTCAATAAATCAATTGTTACGGTAGCAGCATGAGTTGTAGCACCATCTTGTTGGAACCTAAATACTTCTGGGTCGATACCATTCAAATTTTGAAACAAATAATCATTGATCATCGATCTGTAACGAGCACCATTCACTGTAACATTAGCTCCAGCATCGTTTTGGCGAATAGAACACTGATTTTGAAAATAAATTTCAACAATTTGTGAACGTTGTTGCGGCGTGAGTATTTGCATGATAATTTGTCAATGCTTACTGAACAGAAATATCAAAACAACATGGCTTCTACCTTCTGTCAAATCACAGTTATCTTTATCGAAAGTTCTATCACTCTAGGAAAAACACCCGATACATGATTGAAAAAACAAAAAGACCAGAAGATTATTCAGTCCGATTCCACTTGGCATTCGTTGCTGCTGTTCCGTCTATCCACAGGGTGTGCCAAAGTTGAGGAATAAATCTTCTTTTCAATATTGCACCCCGTATATGCTGAAATTCAATTGCGAACGGAAGTATCCTACTTGAATAAAAGATCTCAATACGTTTCAGTGGAGGGATTCAAATCTCGGTATTTCGCAGCGACTTCAGGGGTGCCTCAAGGATCTCATCTGGGTCCACTCTTATTTATTATATATATAAACAATATTATAAAGTATTTCAATTCCTGTAAAATACTCCTCTATGCCGACGACCTCAAAATTTATTTCAGAATCAAAGACTACAACGACTGTATAACCCTTCAGCGAGAACTCTGTGAGTTTGAGGAATTCTGTGAAAATAGTGGACTCATCCTGAACTTGAGTAAATGTCAGGTGGTTTCTTTTACAAGAAATAAGAATATTATTCTCTTTCCCTACTCAATGCAAGACGTAGTGCTTAGTCGTTCAACTCATGTAAAAGATCTGGGAGTTGTATTTGATTCTAAGCTCAAATTCGATTTACATATCGACCATGTCACCTCATCCTGTAACGTGACATTAGGATTTATACTGAGACAAAGCCGATGGTTTTCAGACCGAAGAACTGCAGTTATTCTCTACTATAATTACGTTTTCAGTAGACTAAATTTTGCCTCCTGTGTATGGAATCCCAACTACGGCGTATATATAAACCGTCTCGAGAAAATTCAAAGAAGGTTTCTCCGCACTTTGGGGTACCGATACAACTTGAGTCTGACTCGGGGAGATCCCAGGAACTACTTCACTAGATTGAAGTACTTTAATATGATAAGCCTCGGTGATCGTAGAGTTGTTGGCGATGTTGTTTTTATCTCTAAGTTATTGAGCAATCGTGTGGACTCTCAAGACATCACTGGGTTGATTAACTTGCATGCGCCAATTCGAAGATCTAGGTGGTCACAAACCTTCTATTTACCCCTAGCGCACTCCAACAGCGCAAAAAATTCCCCAATTTCCAGAATGCTACGTCACTGCAATATTCTAAAAGATCAAATCGATGTATTTTTCCAAAGCGAAAAAACCTTGAAAAATTCACTCAAAAGGTATTTTCTATCCCGCTGTTGAACTGCCTCACCTCTGGCTCTATATCTGTTATTTTTTCTCTTCCAATTGTTAACTTGTTATTAGGTATTAGATATAAGGCACTTTTGTTAATTTTTTGTATTTTTAATTTGTGAACACTGTTTTGGGTATTGGGTTACCTGTTTGTGCTCCTTGTGAATAAATAAATAAATAAATAAATAAACATTATCACCGACTGTTGACCTACAATTAAAAAAAAAAAATTATCAAAATCCGACTAGCGAGAAATGATTATTTGAAATTGGGTCGAATTTTAGGTGGGCCGATTTCATTGCACCTTGCACCCAAGTGTAATTACAACTCAAAGCTCGGGACACATATTAGGGCGACATACAGTGGCTCATTATCTGTCATATCTGATACGTGGCGAGCCAAATTCGTACGTATAGCATTAGGGCACAATACACGGGCGGATTATCCGTACAGTTCTGATACGTAGAGATTTGGTTTGGCAGATCCAGATGTGCGAATTTAGCTCGCCACGTATCAGATAATATGACAGATAATGCGCCCCTATTGCGTTGATGGTATCAAATCCGTCCGTTTTTGAGCGCTCGTACTACTTACACGAGGGCTATATCATTTCGTCACGATGTCTGTATTTTTCAAATTAATTTTGAGCCGAAAATGGTCTCAAACGACTATGTTCGACTCACTGATGACGAATCCGTCGAAAAATTTGAGTCTGTCCGTCCGGCCGTCCGTGCGTCCGGCCGTATACACGATAACTCTCGAACGGAACAACCTAGAGACTTGAAATTTTCAGGGTAGGTTCGAATCTCGAATGCCGCGGTTAAGTTCGTTATTGGGCAAAATTCGTCGAGGGGTTCTGTAAATATGGCCGCTCGAAATTTTGTTTTCCTGGTTACTTTGAAACTACAGATTCGATCGAGAATTTTGCACTCTGATGAAAAATGAGGTGTTCAAGCTACATGCAAAATTTTGTTCAGCTCGCATCACCAGAACCATAGAAACCATAGAAAATTGTAACTTCTGAACGGAAACGCCTAGGGATTCGAAATTTTTAGGATAGGTGTGGATCTCGAATGTCGTGATCATTTTCATCTATGAGCAAAATTATACTAGAGGTTCCGTAAATATGGGCGTTTGAAATTTAGTTTTCTTGATAATTTCCAAACTACAGATTCGATCGTGACGAAATTCTGTATACTAATGGAGAATAATATATTCAAGCTACATTTCTCTAGGTCACATGACCAGAACCAAAGAAACCATAGAAAATCATAACTTTCGAACGGAAAGGCCTAGGGACTTGAAATTTTCAGGGTGGGTTTGGATCGCGAATATCGCGGTCACGTTTATCAATGAGCAGAATTATACTAGGGGTTCCGTAAATACGGTCGTTTGAAATTTTGTTTTCTCGATAATTTCGATCGATCGAGATAAAATTTTCAATTTTAAACGAGAATGATATATTAAAGCAACATTTTGTCCAGATCGCATGACCAGAACCATAGAAAATCATAACTTCCGAAGGAAAAGGCCTAGGAACTTGAAATTTTCAGGGTTGGTTTGGATTGAGAATATCGCAGTCACGTTCATCAATGAGCAAAATTATACTAGGGGTTCCGTAAATATGGCCGTTCAAAATATTTTTTTCCTGATACTTTCGGAACTAATGATCGGATTGAGATGAAATTTTGCACCTAGCTGAGGAATAATTTATTCAAACTACGTTCCAAATTTTGTCCAGATCGCATCACCAAGATCATAGAAACCGTAGAAAATTCTAGCGAATTTTCGAAAAAAAATTTATCAGCTGAAGCACTGACATGAATTCTGGAGTTTCGCCTAAGTTTCAGAATTTTTTTGACAGCTGTCGAAAATTACTTCAATTGATTTTTAAAACTGGAAAATGCGAATCTACCTACAAGGTGCATTTACGAGCGCTCAAAAGCTCCTGCCTTCGCGGCAGTGCTTTTCGTAATTTTTTTGAGTAAAATGCCACATCTGGATCTGTCAAATCAGATCTCTAAGTATCAGACCTGTACGAATAATCCGCCCGACCCCGTGAATGTTTCCCTAATAGTCTAAGAGCTAGCAACGTTTTCGAGAGAGAATTTCAAGTAGGCCAGTTTTTAGATATGCTATCTCTCTCACTCCCCCGGACGTCATACGGGCTATCTGGCTGGCGGTAGTGGTTGCGTTCATCAGTGCGCATCCTACCTGTACAGGTAAAATATAGATTTTTCAAATCATTTTAAGAAGTTTTTTTTTTTTTATTATTTTTATTGAATTTTTCGCAACATGAATCTATTATTGCCAGATATTTTTATCGTTGTTTAAATTGTGCCAGACGCTAATTTTGAATTGAAAAAAAAATTTTTTTCAAAAAATTTCAGTATGGCTCAAATTTTTATATGATGTTATTCAAGTATCTAAAAACCTAAAATTAATTTGCCAAACAATAATTCGATTGTTAAACCTTCAGCCAGACCGATCTAAAAGTGAAAAGTGATTGGGCATGTTGGAAGAGTACAGACAATCACGTGTTAGTTGCGCAAGCGAGATAGACGACAGGTAACGGTAACATGGATCATTTGAATGCATCACTGAAAATCTGGGTAAATTTGGGCGTGGGGAATCATGAGCGATTTATAAGCGTCAATCAAGTGCACGAAATTCTAGGGAATTCTTTATCGAAAGCTCTACCGTGCTTTCATGCACTCACAGGATGCGACTACACACCAGCTTTTTTCCGGAAAGGTGAACTTCGACCTTTTAAACTGTTAGAGCAATCAGAAGAGTATCAATTAGCCTGTCAAAATATTATAACAGATGATGAAGAATTGCTGGATGAGACATTTAAGATCTTAGAAAAGTTTATTTGTCACATTTACGGAGCTCGTGATTCTTGGAACGTCAATGAAGTTCGGTTTCATCTGTTTTCAAACACTTATCGGTCTAAAAAATCAGATGATAATTTTGAAAAAAAATTTCGTAATTTTGATCCATCAAGCCTACCACCATGCAAAGCTGAATTGTATCAGCATTTACTACGAATTCGTTACGTAACAAAGTTTTGGAGAAATGCTCATTTACAACATCCAACATCTCTATCACCTCAAGCTTCTGGCTGGACGATAAATATGATTTTATCTGGTTTGTTGGAGAGCAGTTACCATCATTAGTTGCGGACATTATCATTAAAGGTAAAAATTGAAAATAAAATACTAATAAATTTCTTTGCCGAAAGATTATAAAATTTTTCATTCTTTTACAGATAATAGCTTATTACAAGACGATGATAATCCAAAAGACGACGATGACAATGAAAATGACAGCAAAGATGAAGATGATGATGATGATAATTATCAAGATGCCTCCGTTTTTTGTGACACAATTATGGATTAAAAAATATAATTTTTGTTTACTTTCATCCTTGAGATTGATTATTACCTTAATTTTGCACAAAAATAAATAATCATTTTAATGCTATGTTAATCCACAATTAATTCAATAGTTTTTAATTCTTTCTCTGTAATTTATTCGACAACTATTCCTAGACCAAGCAAAATGGTACCACATCACTTTTCACTTTTAGATCGGTCTGGCTGAAGGTTTAACAATCGAATTATTGTTTGGCAAATTAATTTTAGGTTTTTAGATACTTAAATAACATCATATAAAAATTTCAGCCATACTGAAATATTTTTTTGAAAAAAATTTTTTTTTCAATTCAGAAATAGCGTCTGGCACAATTTAAACAACGATAAAAATATCTGGCAATAATAGATTCATGTTGCGAAAAATTCAATAAAAATAATAAAAAAAAAAAAAACTTCTTAAAATGATTTGAAAAATCGAATATTTTACCTGTACAGGTAGGATGCGCACTGATGAACGCAACCACTACCGCCAGCCAGATAGCCCGTATGACGTCCGGGGGAGTGAGAGAGATAGCATATCTAAAAACTAGCCTACCTGAAATGCTTGTTTCCCGACGTTGCTAGCTCTCGTACTATAATATATCCACGCGGAGAGTCCGCGCCGTGTGTTGAACGACAAAAGGCGCAGAATCAGCGAGCGATGTGTCCTGGGCTTATGATACTACGTTACTCGCGTGGTCTATGATTGTAGACCATGCCTATTCGAACGCTGAAACCTTTAATTTCAAAATTAAAATGGTCTACACTCGTAGACCACGCGAGTGAATACGATCGAAAAGAAGGAGCGATAGTTAAATTGGGCGATAAATCCTTCAAGATATTTCTTAAGAATAAGATCCATGGTTTTACATTGAATTACTGAGTGAAAAAGTGCATATATTTTTTTATAACGATTTTATTGTTTCAAGGAATGATCATTTTTTGAAATTCTATTCATAGGTGAACGCCTTCGAAATTGGTCATCAGGGTATCAATGTGAGAGGAATATATCCAACCGCTTTCCTTATGTCACACGATTGCGTGCCAAATACAAACCATGGCGATGATGGAATTGATTTTACACTTACTGTGAGGGCATCTGTCGATATTCCAGAAAACCATCCAATAACTATCAGTTACGCCTACACCCTAGAGGTAAGTAAACATGTTACAACCATGAGAAATTAGTTCGAAAATTCTGCTAGAAGTGTCCGTCTTGTAGAAATTTAAACTCAAATTGTATAGATATTATTGTTTCTGGAATTTTGAAAAGAACAATGTTTTGTGAATACTCACATTATCAATAAATCCTTGGACCGTTTTCACCACAAAAATGTATCACCAGATATTTTCTTCAAACTATGATTATAATTTCGTTGGTATTTATCACCTTGCAGAAGAGACGGTTTGATAAATTCGGCTTCGATGAGTAGCCAAAATACCTATGTCTAGGTGAAGATAATTTTGCAACGGTATCGATTTCACTCAACTTCAATATGTTTGAAGATGAATTGCTATAGGTTGTGGAGAAGAGGCGGGTTCGGACATGTGGCGCTTCAGGTGCATGAGATCTTTCGATAAGGATATCTTTTGAATGGCCTTTTTCAAAAAGGCCATTTACCTTTTTCAAAGTAACAGTTCCTTTGCATTTATATTCAGAAAGGTTTACCATTTGTATCATTAATGAATCAACACTGGAACAACGACCGGTTTCGATCCATATCAGATCTCATCAGTACGATTAGCAATATGATAAATTCGATGTGAGAACCAAAAGACCTTAAAACATAAGACAACGTGGTATTGTGAAAATTTCCCAAATCACGCCACCTGTCCGTTCCAAAAGCAACTGTCTCAAATATCTCAAATATCAGTTGCTTTTGGAACGGACAGGTGGCGTGATTTGGGAAGTTTTCTCAGTACCACGTTACCTTATGTTTTAAGATCTTTTGTTTCATTCATCGAGTTTATCATATTGCATAGTCGTACTGATGAGATCTGATATGGATCGAAACCGGTCTACGACTGCAAATGATGAATTTCGTTGGTACCTGGGATACATGAATTGTTTTGTTGGCTTGCTTATTAGTTTATCTAGTTAAATTTTTCAAATTTCATTCGTGAATTCGATAAATTCAGATATATTATTATATTATTCTATTGACCCCTTTCCTCAAAGTATGAAGTTCATCTGAGGTCCCCCATAAGGCTAGGCCACAATGAGCGACAGCGTCCGAACTTCACTTGAGGGACAACAGAAAAACTGACCGAACGTAACTCTTGCGAAGGAGCCAGATGACACAATTAGGGCTAAATCTCGGATAAACTAGGACAGCAGCTGACACAACTGAATAACTATTGAGTAAATCGTTTGAAAAAACTCGGACTAACGCTCGGGTAAACGAGAACAAAAAACTGACCGAATGTTATTCTTGCGAAGGAGTGAAGGTGAAACAAGTCGGGCTAAATCTCGGATAATCTAGGAAAGTAACTGACTCAACTGAATTCTTTCTTCGGACCAATGAACAAGAAATTAAAGAAACGGAATTTACAATGAACTTTCATGGAACGCAGGAAGAATAGTCGGCGGGAATATACATATATAGAGAATTACGGCTCACCAACTCTCGGACTTCCTGAACAACACTGCACGAGCCTTGGTGCACTACGGAAACCACAAAAAATGGCTTAGAGTCACTTTCTTGGATTATTGTTCGTCACGAACAAACGTCGGTAATTAACACATGGTTGAAACAATAGCGGACGACTTATTCTTCGGAATAGAAATTGCTCGCTCGATCAAAATTCTATCAAAATAACCTTCCAACAGCGTTAAACACGAATGCTGAATCGGAATTTCTCTAATACAACTTTCCAACAGCGTTAAACACGGATGCTAAATCGGAATTGCCAAAATTTCATCAGGTGCCCCCTTATATTACCTCGTTTTGGTAGGGGAAATTTGAAACTCGAAAACGGTGTCGTTTTCCAAAGAAAACCCTCGTCACCACCGTCCTCAACACACAAAAACTAACATCTGCAGGAGATATCATCCCGGCGACTTTTTTCTGGAGTTTTTATACATAGGCTGAGATTTTGAATGAATACGTTAAATTTGCCCAATATGGAATGCGGAAATATTTTAACAAATTTTCCCAAAAACCGGGTGACTTATGAATTTTCTTGACATGGAATACGGATATATCTGAGTTAAACCTCCAAAAATCGACGTAGATCATACAGGGTGACCTATACATCTTCCTGATAAGAAATATTGAAACATTTGAATAAATTCTGCAAAAATTTGTGTGAATTATACCGGATGACTCAGTAACGAAATTCACTTCGTTACAATATATAAATTCATCAGCATCAAAGCAAATGAAACAAACACCTCACACTTAATTTCTGTGAGAAAGAGGAAGCAATCATACCGAACGCAATTGGAAATATCCGTAACTCTGACTACATTGAAGCTGTTGAAATTTTGATAGGGCCAAAATGTACGAAACTTATTTCTCGTCTTTCAAACATGATAGTCTGCATCTTCTTGGATGAATTCAAAACAGTTGAGAAACATACATACATACATAATGTCTTTGAAATAATTAACGAGAATGAAATAACTAACTCTATATGGAAAGGAAAAATTTCATTGTTTTTATCCTCGCTCGTCGTAGATCAGTACGTATCAGTGCTAAAACGGGTTCACTTCCAAAGACGTTTGAATAGTTCAAGAATCACTGAAAATTTTTGGATTTATCATGTTGACATACCTGTATATTCAAGGACTCTATTCTATTTGTTGATTTTGTTAATATTCCAGAACACATTACGCAGACGGGAACACCTCCTGGAGAACAAGTTCTTCGAATGCCACTGCAAAAGGTGCAGTGACCCTACCGAATTAGGAACTTTCTTGAGCGCCCTTTTATGCCCTAAATGTAGGAAAGGATGCGTTTTGTCTAACGACCCTATGAATAACGACTCGACCTGGAGTTGTATTGGTACGGGCAAGGAAGAAAAGAGCTGTCCAGGTTATACAATTTCCTCTAAATCAGTGAGGCTTCTGATTGATAGGTAGGTTGAAAATTTCGAAATAATGTTCCAATCCTTGACTTCAAAGGATCATGGGATAAGCAGGTTGAACGAAGACTGAAAAATTACGAAAAGCACTGCCGTGAAGTCAGGAGCTTTTGAGCGCTCGTACATCCACCTTGTAGGTAGATTCGCATTCTCCAGTTATAGGAATCAATTGAAGGAATTTTCGACAGCTGTCAAACAAATTCTCAAACTTAGACGAAACTCCAGACTTTGTCTGTGCTTCAGCTGACCAATTTTTTTTCGATAATTCGCTAGAATTTTCTACGGTATCTATGGTCTTGGTGATGCGATCTGGACAAAATTCCGCACGTAGTTTGAATACATTATTCCTCATCTAGGTGCAAAATTCCATTCCAATCAAATCGGAAGTTTCGAAATTATCAGGAACAGAATATTTCGAACGGCCATATTTACGGAACCCCTAGTCTAATTTTGCTTATTGATGGACGTGACCGTGATATTCGCGACCCAAATCCACCCAGAGAAATGTAGCTTGAATATATCATTCTCCATTAGTATACAAAATTTCGTCACGATCGAATCTGTAGTTTGGAAATTATCAAGAAAACTAAATTCCAAACGACCATATTTACGGAACCCCTAGTATAATTTTGCTCATAAATGAAAGTGATCACGACAATCGAGATCCACACCTATCCTGAAAATTTCAAGTCCCTAGGCGTTTCCGTTCGAAAGTCACAATTTTCTATGGTTTCTATGGTTCTGGTGATGCGAGCTGAACAAAATTGCATGTTGCTTGAACACCTCATTTACCATTAGAGTACAAAATTTCACCTCGATCGAATCTGTAGTTTCAAAGTAATCAGGAAAACAAAATTTCGAGCGGCCATATTTACGGACCCCTTCGGCGAATTTTGCCCAATAACGAACTCAACTGCGGCATTCGAGATTTGAACTTACCCTGAAATTTTCAAGTTTCTAGGACATTCCGTTCGAGAGTTATCGTGTATACGGCCGGCCGGACGGACGGACGGACAGACTCGAATTTTTCGACGGATTCGTCATCAGCGAGTCGAACATAGTCGTTTGAGACCATTTTCGGCTCAAAATTCGAAAACTACAGACATCGTGACGAAATGATATAGCCCTCGTGTAAGTAGTACGAGCGCTCAAAAATTACGAGCATATTGTCACGCATAAAAATTACGGCTCGGGGATCAGTAGGCAAGTTTCTCATTTCCGCCGCATCCATCTTGGCTCCTAGTTCGCTAATTTTTTCTATTGTTCATGTGAATCATTTTTCAGAGTTGCAAATTTTTATTTTAGTGTGTTTTTGGGTTGTATATGATGTATTTTGTATATGAACTTCCGAGAGGTTGAGTGTAAGAGTAGCCATCTAGCTAAACTTCGCCGCCCTCAAGCTCAATCTGTCTGTATAGAAAGGCGTTGATAAATAAATAAGGCACAAAGGTATACTACACACAAGTAGGGGAGAGCGGGGCTGAAAGTGCCGGGGGTAAATTGTGCCGATGCTAATATCTCGAAATCAGAAATAGATTGATAAAAGATCGTAATGTATCGCGTATTGCCTAACCATCGGGCACACGTGGCTGCCATCTCAGTTGCGTCAGCGAAGCGGACCGATTAGAACTACATGTGATTGATGTGAAATTCCTTTAGCAGCACATCTGTAAATATTTCCGTTTCGATACTTTTTGGTCGCAAGCTAGCATTTTTCGTGCTTTTAATATGAAAGTTTCAGTGAAATGTGTGTCATTTATCGTAGTTTTTTATGCAGCGTAATTTCAATGATTTGAGCAGAGTGATTTTTATATGTCGGACAAAATATCACACTCTCATAAACGGGGTAAGATGTGCCGTTCATTTGGGGCTGGTTGTGCCGCGGCACAACGAACCCCTAAGTAGCCTATATGGTTCCATTATTTTTTTGTTTGGCAGAATGAGGACGTACAAGCGAAAAACACAAAGGGGAACTACAAGTCAGGATCTTTTACAAAGGGCTGCTGTTGCAGTCATCAAGAATGGACTCAAATTAAAAACAGTTGCACGTGAATTGTAAATTTGTCACAGAACACTACAACGCTATGTAAAAAAAAATAAAAAGTGGAGTTACTCCTGCGGTTGTATACAAACCAAGACTAGTGTTTGATGATGAACAGTGCCACTACTGTCGAATAACATCTTAAGAAATTGAGAAAAGCACTGCCGTGAAGGCAGGAGCTTTTGAGCGCTCGTACATGCACCTTGTAGGTAGATTCGCATTTTCCAGTTTTAGAAATCAATTGAAGGAATTTTCGACAGCTGTCACAAAAATTCTGAAACTTAGGCGAAACTCCAGACTTCATGTCAGTGCTTTAGGTGACCAATTTTTTTTCGATAATTCGTTAGAATTTTCTACGGTATTTATGGTCTTGGTGGTGAGATCTGGACAAAATTTGGTACGTAGTTTGAATCCATTATTCCTAAGCTAGGTGCGAAATTTCATCCCAAACCAATCAGTAGTTTCGAAATTATCAGGAAAAAAATATTTTTTACAGCCATATTTACGGAACCCCTAGTCTAATTTTGCTCATTGATGAACGTGGCCGCGATATTCGCGATCCAAACCCACCCTTCAAAAGTTACAATTTTCTATGGTTTCTATGGTTCTGGTAATGCGATCTGGACAGAATATTGTTTTAATATATCATTCTCGATTAAAATACAAAATTTCATCTCGATCGAATCCGTAGTTCCGAAATTATCGAGAAACCAAAATTTGAAACGACCGTATTTACGGAACCCCTAGTATAATTCTGCTCATTGATAAACGTGAACGCGACATTTCAGATCCACACCTATCCTGAAAATTCCAAGTCCCTAGGCCTTTCCGTTCGAAAGTTATGATTTTCTATGGTTTCTATGGTTCTGGTCATGTGATCTGGAGAAATGTAGCTTGAATATATCATTCTCCATTAGTATACCAAATTTTGTCACGATCGAATCTGTAGTTTTGAAATTATCAAGGAAACTAAATTTCAAACGACCATATTTACGGAACCCCTAGTATAATTTTGCTCATGGATGAACGTGATCACGATCGAGATCCACAACTATCCTGAAAATTTCAAGTCCCTAGGCGTTTCCGTTTGAAAGTAACAATTTTCTATGGTTTCTATGGTTCTGGTCATGCGATCTGGACAAAATTTCACATGTAGCTTGAACACCTCATTCTCCATTTGAGTGCAAAATTTCATTTCAATCAAATATGTAGTTTTCGAGTAAGCAGGGGAACAAAACTTTGAACGGCCATATTTACGGAACCCCTAGTGGAATTTGGCCCATTAACGTACCAAACCGAGGCATTCGGGAACTGAACCCACACTTAAAATTTCAAGTCTCTAGGTTGTTTCGTTCGAAAGTTATCGTGCTTACGGCCGGCCGGCCGGACGGACAGACTCAAATTTTCCGACGGATTTGTCATCAGTCGATTGAGACCATTTTCGGCTCAAAATTCGAAAAATACAGACATCGTGACGAAATGATAATAGCCCTTGTGTAAGTAGTACGAGCGCTCAAAAAGCGCTTCAATTTACTTCGGTCTTCTACCGAAAGAAGTACGACAACTTGCGTTCCAGTGTGCCGTGAAGTTCAATGTACAAAACATCCCACCATCTTGGCATAAATATATTATTATAAAATTGACGTCTTTTAAATTCTAAATTGATTTCCATTCCTGTGAAAAACCTAGGATTATCAACGGCACAACCGACCCCAGCTACGGCACAACTTGCCCCAAAGCGGGGTTGGTAGTGCCTTGTCGCCGCTGTATGAAAAAAACACTTTTTCTCAAAAACTATTAAAAATGTGCAAAATCTGTAGGTAAATTCGTATTATGGACTAAATTTGGCTAAGGATGAACCACTACTTCCAGAAATAGTCCTTGTTTTGTCTGAATCATATGAGGATTTGTAAAAATCGGCACTTTCAACCCCGCTCTCCCCTACCTCAAATGAGTCTAAAGTCAATTCATGACGTCTATTGAATTATGGCTCGAAGTTCACATCAGTTACATGATTTGGCCAACCTCTCATGGTTAAATCTATAATGTTTGATAAGACTACATCCCGTTTAGTATAGTTTGCAATAGTTTCATAGGATAACGGTAAGTAATCCGTGTTGTTAAATTAATTAACATTCAATACGTCTGAATGTGATGGCAATGGTAATCTCGACAATGCACCAGCATTTCACACATTTACCTTTCCTATATGCTATAATTATAAGCAGATAGAAATATTGCCCATCTCACTAGTCTTGCTACTGATATTGATGGTATTTGCGTCCTTTGATATTCAGTACGACTTTCCTGTTTCCTTTATATAATTTGTTCAGTATTTACAAATGTTGCTAAATGTCGTTTTTGTCTGTTTTTCAGCTTGAAAAAGGCCTTAAATTGGCCGAACTGTCGCTCCAAGAATAAATGAATAATTTTCACATTGTTCCTTGAGGCCTTTAATTCTTTTCATCTGTATTATATTGGGAGCGGAATATTCATATATTGTTATTTTATCAACATTCGGAAAATGACAATATTAATTTATGATCACACACACGACATAGGCATAAAGTTCGGACGAACATAACAATAATGGTGACCAATCTTCAATTATCATTATTATTATAAGATCAAGTGTTTGAGCGGGGCCAATAAACTAAAATATTGAACATCGAAAAAAAAAAGTTAACAATAGATGCATAAAGAAAATGAAATTGCATACAAGGGATATAGACAAAAACAAAAGTATATAGTCACGTGTGACACTATTGCACGCGACGGCACCAGCTATCGAAGCTGCTCTTAAAAGCGTTCACTGACAACGAGTTCACAACACATAAAGGCAAGCCAATCCACACACTAAACAGGCGATTCGTCAAGAAATTCTGACTTTGCGTTGATTTAAAATTCTCCTTCGCCAGTTTGAAGGCATGACCTCGGAGTATACCTTCTATCGGGATTCAGTCTGAAAAGATATCCAAGATCGACTCCAAACAATTTAATTCATTTCTTTTCAGAATAAGCCGCGAATATGTGGCCATAGACTGCAATGACGTAATTTCTCTGGAGTTCCTACTCAAGAAATACAGAAACGTTCTTCATCCAAACCACTACATCTGTTTGGCAGTGAAACTTTCGTTGAGTCAACTATATGGAAAAATAGACGGCTTTCTAATTCACCAGCTCTCAGACCAACAGCTATCGCGCAAAATAGAAATATGCAATGAGATCATGCCGATTTTCAACATCATCGAACCAGGTCTCACCAAACTTAGAGGTGAGTTTCAAGTCAGCAGTTTGAGAAAGATGCTAATACCTTTTTTAATTATTTTAGGTGTGACTCTTTATGAATTACATGCGCCCCTCATGATTTCATTGACTAGGGAATTTGAAAAAGGTTGCCTCACGAAAGAAGAAATCAAAATTAGGCTTAAAGAAGTCGTCGGTTGCTTGATCGAAGCCAGAAATATTCTAGAACTTGAACCAACTGTATCTGCTGAAGGTGCTATGGGAATTGCGGCGAAAGAGGCTTTACTACAAATAAAAGACTGGGAAAAAATAATCGGAAGAATATGAGAGATGGTTATTTTTTCAATTATGATATACTTTTGCACTGAAGTTTTTCAAAATAATGAATCTGTTTTTCGTGCAGAATTCTGATATCTGAAATATATCAATTTTTCTTTTATAAGATATTCACTTTTCATATCATATCCTAATAATATTCGAAATTTCAGACGAACCGAATGAGAGCCGAAACATATTCATGTTTTTCCTGTATACTTTTCAATTTATGTACAAAGTTCTCAACCTGATTGATTCTGCAAGGCTCACGACTATATCATTAAACAATTCAAAACAATTGTGACTTACTATTGGCCTAAATATATTAGGTAAATTGAAGAATAGGTAAATGAGGGTGATTCATCATGAATTCGGAGAAAAATAGTCCCACAATCTTTATTTGGTGACTTAGACGACTAGTTTCGAAACCTTCAAAATGGTCTCATTTTCAAGTTAAAGCTACAAAGAAATTCAAACAATCTAGCACAAAGAATAAAAAATCAAGGTCAATAATACTTACATACAAACTAAAAGGTCCAATCATTTAAAACAAACAGCTCTATACTTTTAAAGGGGCCAAACTTGAGGGGGAAATCATCCCTGAGATTTGCAACAAAAAATTTCATATAACACATGATCGCAAAGTTGACGGTTATTCTTCAATTTAACATTTCTTGATTTCACGGAATATTTCGAGTTTTTCCATAAAAATCAATTATACTTCAGTTATCCTTGTAGCCTCATCAAAGTTGACCACATATCTCTAGAAACAACATTCAATCTGCTACAAAATAAGAATTTCTATTTGTCAAAAAATTCTTATATCGGGCGTGGTAAGGAGATGAATATCACGATTCTGAAGTTAACCAAACGAGTCATATTTTTCCAATGGTTTTATCGATGAAAAATCATCAATCATGGACATGTTTTCTTTGCAGCAAAAAATACCCTATTCAGTTGGCTTTCGAACGACATATCTACTTTTGTGCTGGCTGCTTGTCTTCTGTCCTAATATCACGGCTAACAACGAAAAAATCGAAATATTTCAAACTTAAATTTGCTCTATTTTGAAGATCGTTATGATCGAATATTGAAGTTATTCTCATGGAAATCATGAATTTATCGGTCGAACAAAATTCAGAGAATATTCAAGGAGAAAACCAATTGAGATGATTGAATTTCATATTTCTAATAAACAAGAATTGCCGTCCATATCTATTCGAAATCCTCCTTTAAAACTACTGATAGACACAGGCTCAACAAAGTCTTTTATAAATCCTGAACTTGCAAAAAACTATTATTCAAAATTCATTTTTAAAAAATCTTTTACTGTTCCCCCGTTCACCAAACATCAACCCATCATTTTTGTGCTTATATTCCAATTTTTCCTGAATTATTCAACATGGTAATTTCGAATTTTACTTATTCAAATTTCAATGATGGTCTTATAGGACTAGATAACATAAAACTTCTGAATGCAACTCTAGATTTTCAGATTTCAAAGTTGAATACTACCTTCTACCTTAGCGATTCATTATCAAGAAACTGCTGAAAAAAATTTCCTTTTAAATTTGAAATTCAGAAATAATTACCAAAATTCCTGTGAAGCAAATATCTGGCGACATCAAAGTTCCTAAACAAGTGATACAAGATTGCAAAATCCCTGAAATTTTAACTCTTTCTAACAAAGGATTAGCCAATGTGGAAATTTCGAATAGGACTAATGAAGATATAATATTAATTTTGAATGATCCAATTGAGTCATTTTGTTTCAATAATGATTTCGAAATATTTCAAATAGATACAAATATTCCATCAGAAAATGCCGATATAGAAAAATTAATTAGATCTGCACATATGAATGACGAAGAAAAAGTTCACATTCTCAAATTATGTAAGAAATATTCTGACATTTTTCAAAGATAAAATCAACCACTTTCATTTTCGAACCAAATTAAACATAACATTAACACTAAAGATGATATTCCTGCCCATATAAAATCTTACAGATACCCATATGTTCATGAGGAAGTAAAAAATCAGATAAATTCAATGTTGAATTATCAGGCCTAGTCTATCTTGATGATATAATAATTTTTTCGACTTCCTTGCAAGAGCACATTGTTAATCTGAGTAAAGTTTTCCAAAGGCTCAAAGATGCAAATTTCAAAATTCAATTGGACAAGTCCGAATTTTTAAAGAGAGAAGTAGCATAATTGGGGCACATAGTTACCCCGATGGAGTGAAACCAAATCTCTATAAAATACTTGCGATTGAAAATACCCATTTCCATATACCACCAAAGAAGTAAAAAGTTTTCTAGGTTTAGTAGGTTACGATAGGAAATATATTCGAGGTTTTGCCAATATTACCAAACCACTAACTTCATGTTTGAAAAAGGGTGCAAAAATTGAACATACACCAGAATTCACTAATTGTGTTGAATATTGCAAGAATCTCTTAACCGGTTCAGCACCATGGCGGACACCGGTGTCCGCTACGCTTCTAGCCACCAGGTCTATGGCGGACACCGGTGTCCGCTCTATAATCCAGAATATGTTTGCCTGGCCTGGCCAAGCGCACGAGTTCCTACAATATTTAACATATCGATGTGTTCGCTATGGCCTTCCTCTACCTGAAAGTCTAGCCAGGTTGTTTGTAATGGGACTTGTTTGGAACATATGAATGGTATTTCGTTTCTAATAACAATTCATAAAGAAGTCGGACACCGGTGTCCGCTTTCAATTTTTTATATTTTGAGAGCTCATTTTCATTTTTGGGTCAGCACAAATGTTTTCAAATGAACTCAATTATATAAGAAACTGTAAAAAAAAATGATGGCCAGGAAGAAATTTTGGTCGAAATACTTCGGCGCTGAACTTGTTAACAAATGAACCTATTCTTCAGTACCCAGATTTTTCCAAAGAAATTATTTTAACCGCAGACTATAGTGACTTTGCTATAGGTCCTATCTCAAGGAATTGTAGGATCAGATAGATTGATTTCATATGCTTCACGAACATTAAAAGACAATGAACAAAATTAATGTACCATCGAAAAATTACGAAAAGCACTGCCGTGAAGGCAGGAGCTTTTGAGCGCTCGTACATGCACCTTGTAGGTAGATTCGCATTTTCCAGTTTTAGAAATCAATTGAAGGAATTTTTGACTGCTGTCAAAAAAATTCTGAAACTTAGGCAAAACTCCAGACTTCATGTCAGTGCTTCAGCTGATCAATTTTTTTCCGATAATTCGCTAGAAGTTTCCACGGTATCTATGGTCTTGGTGATGCGATCTGGACAAAATTTTGCACGTAGTTTGAATACATTATTCCTGAGCTAGGTGCATAATTTCATTCCAATCCGATCAGTAGTTTCCAAACTATCAGGAAAAAAATATTTTAGAAGGCCATATTTACGGAACCCCTAGTCTAATTTTGCTCATTGATGAACGTGACCGTGAAATTTGCGATCCAAACCCACCCTGGAAATTTCAAGTTCCTAGGCTTTTCCGTTCAAAAGTTAGAATTTTCTATGGTTTCTATGGTTTTGGTCATGCGATCTGGACAAAATATTGCTTCAATATATCATTCCCGATTAAAATACAAAATTTCATCCCGATCGACTCCGTAGTTTCGAATTTATCGAGATAACAAAATTTCAAACGACCGTATTTACGGAACCCCTTGTATAATGTTGCTCATAGATGAACGTGATCACGACATTCAAGATCCACACCTATCCTGAAAATTTCAAGTCCCTAGGCGTTTCCGTTCAAAAGTTACAATTTTCTATGGTTTCTATGGTTCTGGTCATGCGATCTGGACAAAATTTCACATGAAGCTTGAACACCTCATAATCCATTTGATCGCAAAATTTCATCTCGATCAAATCTGTAGTTTTCAAGTAATCAGGGAAACAAAACTTCGAACGGCCATATTTACGGAACCCCTGGTGGGATTTGGCCCATTAACGAACTTAACCGAGCCATTCGGGAACTGAACCCACACTGAAAATTTCAAGTTTCTAGGTTGTTCCGTTCGAGAGTTATCGTGCTGACGGCCGGCCGGCTGGACGGACGGACGGACAGACTCGAATTTTCCGACGGATTCGTCATCAGTGAGTCGAACATAGTCGATTGAGACCATTTTCGGCTCAAAATTCGAAAAATACAGACATCGTGACGAAATGATATAGCCCTCGTGTAAGTAGTACGAGCGCTCAAAAACCGTGTTGTGATCTTCCGAATATTTTTTTTTATTTATTGATATTTTGCGCCCCTGCAGACTTTGCACCTGTGGTCAGTGCCACCTTTGCCACGACCTAGATACGGCCCTGATATGCACAATTATAAGTCAATAATCGAAAACAAATTCAATAATTATTCACACCGTAGTGATTACTTGTACGCTGCATGAATTATTATTTATCTGATTTGAATAATACTAAAGAATCACCAAATTGAGGTACCAAACTCTGAAGGTAAGAATCAGAAAAAAAAATAAATACATATTAGCGACTTACCAATAACACCTATAACTGACCACTAAACTAAATAAAAAACTAATGATATACACTAAGCCTAATTTAAATTAAATATGGAACAATAATTCTAATTCAAACAAATCATGAAAAAACCGCTTTTTCGCTACTGAAAAATATTACACTAAAGAAATAAATTCCAGTAACTATCAATTGTTTTTATAACTATCAATTGTATTTATTTATCAGAAATCGAAACAGCCGCGAACAGAAAATTCTTTGGTTGTATTGTTCTGTGTTCTATGAAGTGTCAATGAAAATACATTAGGTTTGATCGCGTCGCTGTTCCCTTGTTATTCTGGGTTCAGGGGGAACTTGGTTCCAAAACTCGTGGAACTGTCAAAAAGTGTTCTGTGACACGAACGGTTGGGAACAGATAATTTCAAAATTATTCCGTTAAACTCAATTAAACTATATAAGATCATTAACATGGAAGATAAAATTGTAAATGTGGTAGAATTTAATTTCAAGATGAACACGATTACGGATTTAGTTGATTCTTCTTCAGATGAAGAAGATGTTTTACCATTTTTCAAGTTTGGGGATATGGAAGAGGAGCAAGGTAGGAATATAATTCTTATTTGCCTTCATACATAAATTTTTTTAATTTGTTTTACAGAACTCGGTGCTCATCTTCTGCAACATGTTGTTGATTTAGTTCAAGCAGAACATATTCCCAAAATTGATAATTATATAGAGAAAATTGTTCCTCAATATTCGGATGACCAATTCACCATGCATTTTCGAATACAGAAGGGAATGTTTCGAGATCTTGTTCTAAGGTTTCAGAATTCTAATATTTTCCAGATACTATTGGGACATGGTGGAATGGAAGCTTTTACTCCAGAAAAACATATATTGGTGTTTTTGTGGTTCGCTGGCCATCAAACAGCATCTTATAGAGATGTGGCAGATCGTTTAGATCTCAGTTTAGCTATCAGTTATTCGATCTCCAAATTTTGAGAGAAAGCAGCAAACGAAAGAATTTTATTTAAGGGAAAAAAATTTTCCGGGTGTTATTGCTTCGATAGATGCAACTGATATAAGAATTGATAGACCAAAAAATGATTCAGACGCATATATAAACAGAAAGAGATTCTTCTCACTTAAGGACTTGTTGATGAAAGAAGAAAGTTTGTGGATGTTGTGGTTGGCTGGCCAGGATCAGTGCATGATGCACGAGTTTTAACAAACTCTCCTACAAAGGATTTAATAGAGAATTTATGTCATCCAGGAGAATATGTGTTAGGGGATAGTGCTTATCCTTGTTTATCATTTCTCATAACACCTTATCGAGACAATGGGCATTTGAATCATGCACAAAAAAATTTCAACAAATCTTTAAGTTCCTGTGGAACATTGCTTTGGTATTTTGAAGGTAAGATTCACGCAAACAATTTTGTTTAGGAATGCGTAATTTAAATTCTGTTAATTTGTAATGTATTATTGATATATTTTGTTTAACAATAAAACCAATGTTGTAGAAAATAGATACTTTCATTTCTTTCAATAATCCCTATGCTAGTCATAATAATAACTGGAATTAATAGTTTATATGATAATGCTCTGGAGGGTTTGTAGATCATTCAGAGGTATATTTCGAAGATTATCATGAGGGTTGATAGAACATATAGAACTGAATTATTGTTCAGTGAATGCAACAAAATGAACATAAGACAATTATATATTTATGAGAGAATAGGTCATCAGTTGAGAACTTGTATACTAGATATCGATGTGTGCAATCACTTCAGATTCCATTTGTTTGCAAGAGTCATTTACAGCGTTTTTTAGGATATTTAGGACCATGATTTCTCTGTGTTGGAGTCTTGCTGGACTCTGCGCATAGTCCTGATATTATCCTTGTGTGTCGAAATTCGGGACATCGGCGGCTGGTGGCCGATTCGAACGAGAACTGTTTCAACAAAATTTCAAACTAAGGCAAAACTTCACGACAATGCTTCATGTCCCCATGTTCTGGAGAAAACTACGCAACTCCATATTTTTCAGGAATTGGTATTTTAGTGCAATTTGTTCGGCAACATGGTTAATAATATGAGTTTTTTGAAAAAACCCTTTTTCCTCTTTAAATAAATAAATAAATAAAATCAGGTACATATATTTAAATAAGTCAACACAAATAATGTTTGGCTAGAATTTTCTACGGATCTATGGTCTTGATAATGCAATCTGCAAGTAGTTTGAATACATTATTCTTCATCTATGTGCAATTAGCAGGAAAGAAACCATTTGAACGGTCATATTTACGGAACCCCTAGTGTAATTTTGCTCATTGATGAAAGTGATAGCGATATTCGAGATCCACACCTATCTTGAAAATTTCAAGTCCCTAGGCGTTTCCGTTCAAAAGTTACAATTTTCTATGGTTCTGGTTATGCGATCTGGACAAAATTTTGCAAGTAGCTTGAATACATTATTCCTGAGCTAGGTGCATAATTTCATTCCAATCCGATCAGTAGTTTCGAAACTATCAGGAAAAAAATATTTTGAACGGCTATATTTGCTCATTGATGAACGTGACCGTGAAATTTGCGATCCAAACCCACCCTGAGAATTTCAAGTTCCTAGGCCTTTCCGTTCAAAAGTTACAATTTTCTATGGTTTCTATGGTTCTGGTCATGCGATCTGGACAAAATATTGCTTCAATATATCATTCTCGATTAAAATACTAAATTTCATCTCGATCGAATCCGTAGTTTCAAATTAATCGAGAAAACAAAATTTCAAACGACCGTATTTACGGAACCCCTTGTATAATGTTGCTCATAGATGAACGTGATAACGACATTCAAGATCCACACCTATCCTGAAAATTTCAAGTCCCTAGGCCTTTCCGTTCGAAAGTTATGATTTTCTATGGTTTCTATGGTTCTGGTCATGCGATCTGAACAAAATTTCACATGTAGCTTAAACACCTCATTTTCCATTTGAGTGCAAAATTTCATCTCGATCAAATTTGTAGTTTTCAAGTAATCAGGGAAACAAAACTTTGAACGGCCATATTTACGGAACCCCTGGTGGAATTTGGCCCATTAACGAACTCAACCGAGCCATTTGGGAACTGAACCCACACTGAAAATTTCAACTCTCTAGGTTGTTCCGTTCGAGAGTTATCGTGCTTACGGCCGGACGGCCGGCCGGACGGCCGGACGGACGGCCGGACGGACGGCCGGACGGACAGACTCGAATTTTCCGACGGATTCGTCATCAGTGAGTCGAACATAGTCGATTGAGACCATTTTCGGCTCAAAATTCGAAAAATACAGACATCGTGACGAAATGATATAGCCCTCGTGTAAGTAGTACGAGCGCTCAAAAAGAACTTTTGGCTATCGTTTGGGCTGCAAAATACTTTAGGCCATATCTCTTCGGCAGAAAATTCAAAATTGTATCAGATCATAAACCTTTAAGGTGCCGATGTCTATCGTTACTTGCGACAAATCTCGCGCAAGCCACTTTCACATTCATTTACATTGGGAGCAATAATTGTCGCGATTACGGTGTCAAGGAAGTTGTGCGAGTTCTTAACTATATTGTTACTCATTTTCCTTGTTAAATAAAATTTTCATTATGAAAGTATTATCGTTTTTGAGAGATATAATAAAAAAAATCGTTCATTACATTCCAGAATGACTTTTGCGTACTTGCTCGACTTGGGAATTGGTCGATCGCGCCGGGAAAATCTCACTTTCAGGACTGGTAATGAAATATACTATTCCGTACTATAACGTTCACAATAGAAAACTAACGCCCGAACCGTTTGGAAAAATTCAATGCAATTGCATTGCTGTAGAACTTGTTTTGGCTGACTAGTTACTCAGTTGGGTTTTCTTCGGCAGTCCACTTAAGAGATGGATGGAAAGTTGGAATTCGGTCTGTCTCGATTCAATCCTAAACGCACGACAATAAGGACTTTTCAAAATTCGATAAAGAAGAAGACTGGGAAACTAATGAAGAACGAGAAGGTATTATAGAATATTTAATTCATTTTGGAACAACAAAACATAATATCTTCATTAAATAAATTAAAATAAATAAGTATTCAGGTAACTTGAAACAATGAGCAAACTAAGGTAATATCGTATTGAATGTATAAATGATATTATAAAATAAAATGAGTATCAATTTTTCTCCTTTTTGAGAACTTCGTCTTCATCGTCCATCGCGAGGTTACTTTCATCTTGATCACTGTCTTCTTGATAATCATCCTCCAACATATATTTCTTAATATTTTTTTCTAGAACGGTTCTTAATATTTTACTTTCCTTCAGTATTTCATCATTGGTAGACTTCTTCCTTTTTCCATTTTTTTGAGGAGATGATTCGGAAGTGGTTGGTTCATTTGCGAAAATATACTTTTGTAGCATACTCCCAAATATTGGAATTAAAGTCATCATTTGATTGCCAACATTTTTGTGATATTCCAGTCGCTCTTTCTCTAGTTCCAATCGTTGCCTATCCACTGACAAATTTTCTCTCTGGATATCTACAAGATCTTTGAGAAGAACACTTATTTCTGCAAAAAAAAGGAATTTTCAATGATCTCTTGTACCTAGAATTGAATGAATGAAATATAATGTATGCGTGTGAGAATATAGGTGAACATTATTTTCAAGTTTTACAAATAAGTAAGTGATTTACGCATAATCTATGAATTTATAAGAATGAAGTAGTGTTTCAAATTGATTAGGTTTAATGGAAATTATTGGTTATATTTTTGAATAATTATTTTCGATGATTAATATGTTTTTTCTGTATTTTTGCGCGTTTGTTTCTATGAACCAGAGGGTTATCATTTTGCCCAAATGTCTGCTATTATCGAATGCTCTAAAACGATTAGGTTGGACTCACAGATGAAGAATTCGAGGTTAAATTCAATTGTGTCCGTTCGACATTTTTTTCAAGTGGCTTTTATGATGTTTTTCACAACTTTCTTCACTGTAGGTATAAACTGATTTCAGTAAATGTTGTTTAGGTGCAGAATATACATGTTGATAATATTGTAAAATATAGATATTTGACAAAATTATGCACCTTGTAAAAGCCGCTATTGTAATTACTGGTTCCATTTACCCTACCTCACCTTATACAAAACCTTACCCAAAAATATAGATTTCAAAACCCCTATGAAAGACATTCATATTATAACTTGGAATGCAAATGGCATTTTTAATAAAGTTGCGGAACTGGGAGATTTAATTGAAGAAATTTGAGCTGAAGTTATTTACATACAAGAATCGAAACTAAATAAACGGAAACCTGAAATTGCAAACTATTATCTTCTCAATAAACCAAAAACTAAAAACGGGGGTCTTCTTATATGTCATAAAAAGCATTTAAATCCCACCGAAATTGTGAATTCTTTATCTGACAAACACAAATATGAAAGCATAGCTAAACATCTGGCTGAAAATTACTTTGAAATTCATAACTCAACTAGCGAAATGTCGGTTAATCAAACTCCAAATATGTTCGAGGCGACAATTAATTCATTCCGCTCTCGAACCGTCGACATACTTCCCCAAAACTTAATCATGAAATACGTCAAATTATCGAATCAAACCGAAACAAAAGCCCCCGGCGAAGACCAAATCAGAAACCAAACCTTGAAAAATCTCCCAAGAAAAGCCGTAGTCCAACTTTGCAACATTTATAACAGCTGTTTGAAACTACACCACTTCCTCACCAAGAAGATCTCCTGTTTCGTTCAACTATTATATGAATGACACCCCAAGATCATGTCGGGCAAAACTGGAAATCTTCGCAGACGACACCGCAATTATATCTGAATCGACTCAGCCGAAACAAGCTTACAGATGCATCAAGGAACACCTGAATGATCTGGAAAAATATTATAACACATAGATAATCGAAAAAAACTCCAGCAAAACAACCTTCGCTCATTTCACCTACAAGACAAGGCACCCAAATTTCCAGAACAAAGTAATATTCAACGGACATACAATAACAAAACAAGATTCGGTAAGTACCTTGGCCTCACCCTGAACTTCAATAATCATACGAACAACACGGTTTGCGCAAAGGATAACAATTCTCCGTAACATCTCCCCATTGATCGGTTATCAAATAAAACTCAGTAAAGAATCGAATATTTGAATATATAAACAAAACACTAGACCAGTTTCCTTGTATGCAAACCAAGTTTTTCTAATAGACCTTCGGAGACGCGGATTCACAAACGCCGATCCTCCGGAAACATCGAAACAATGTGCGAAATAATTGACGAACAATCTAACAAAATACACAGCCAAAAACCGAAAAAAACACGTCGGCACCTCGACATCCTACAATACAAAAATCAAATACAAACTTTCACATCATCACTTTATGCCTTGATATTCACATCTCACATCCATTCCATCTGGGACGTATATACAGGGTCTTTCACGAGGAACCTCACCCATATTTATACGGGAAACTACTGAACGTATATTCATGAAATTCAGCACTTATAAGTATTTCACGATGCTGATGAAATCTAAAATATTTTCAAGGCATGAGCACCTCCGGTTTTTCCGGAAATGACGTCAACTTCCGTTTTTCAAATTAGAACACCATTTTTGAGCGCTCGCACTACTTACACGAGGGCTATATCATTTCGTCACGATGTCTGTATTTTTCGAATTTTGAGCCGAAAATGGTCTCAATCGACTATGTTCGACTCACTGATGACGAATCCGTCGGAAAATTCGAGTCTGTCCGTCCGTCCGTCCGGCCGTCAGCACGATAACTCTCGAACGGATCAACCTAGAGACTTGAAATTTTCAGTGTAGGTTCAGATCCCAAATGCCTCGGTTAAGTTCGTTAATGAGCCAAATTCCACCAGGGGTTCCGTAAATATGGCCGTTCAAAGTTTTGTTTCCCTGATTACTTGAAAACTACAGATTTGATCGAGATGAAATTTTGCACTCAAATGGAAAATGAGGTGTTCAAGCTACATGTGAAATTTTGTCCAGATCGCATAACCAGAACCATAGAAACCATAGAAAATTGTAACTTTTGAACGGAAACGCCTAGGGACTTGAAATTTTCAGGATAGGTGTGGATCTTGAATGTCGTGATCACGTTCATCTATGAGCAACATTATACAAGGGGTTCCGTAAATACGGTCGTTTGAAATTTTGTTTTCTCGATAAATTCGAAACTGCGGATTCGATCGAGATGAAATTTTGTATTTTAATCGAGAATGATATATTGAAGCAATATTTTGTCCAGATCGCATGACCAGAACCATAGAAACCATAGAAAATCATAACTTTCGAACGGAAAGGCCTAGGGACTTGAAATTTTCAGGATAGATGTGAATTTGAAATGTCGCGTTCACGTCCATCAATGAGCAGAATTATACAAGGGGTTCCGTAAATACGGTCGTTTGAAATTTTGTTTTCTCGATAAATTCGAAACTGCGGATTCGATCGAGATGAAATTTTGTATTTTAATCGAGAATGATATATTGAAGCAATATTTTGTCCAGATCGCATGACCAGAACCATAGAAACCATAGAAAATTCTAACTTTTGAACGGAAAGGCCTAGGAACTTGAAATTTTCAGGGTGGGGTTGGATCGCAAATTTCACGGTCACGTTCATCAATGAGCAAAATTAGACTAGGGGTTCCGTAAATATGACCGTTCAAAATATTTTTTTCCTGATAGTTTCGAAACTACCGATCGGATTGGAATGAAATTATGCACCTAGCTCAGGTATAATGTATTCAAACTACGTGCAAAATTTTGTCCAGATCGCATCACCAAGACCATAGATACCGTGGAAAATTCTAGCGAATTATCGGAAAAAAATTGATCAGCTGAAGCACCGACATGAAGTCTGGAGTTTCGCCTAAGTTTCAGAATTTTTTTGACAGCAGTCAAAAATTCCTTCAATTGATTTCTAAAACTGGAAAATGCGAATCTGCCTACAAGGTGCATGTACGAGCGCTCAAAAGCTCCTGCCTTCACGGCAGTGCTTTTCGTAATTTTTTTATTGCAGAAATAGATTCCTTAGAAAATTTCAAGTTATTTTGATGTAACATTTTTCAGTTTTGGTTGGAAAATTCTCTCTGAGCGGGAAAATTCGAAAAAAAAATCGAAAATAGAGCTCCGCTGAAACAAGAATAACTTCGAGGTTTTTGGATGGAAAATTTTTATTTTTGGGATTTTTCAAGATGTAAGATTGATGTATCCACTTTAAAAATCGAAATCGCGATTCATGATACAGGGGGTGAAAAAATCGCTTTCAAAGTTAGGGATGACAAAATCGTGAAAAATCAATTTTTTCAAATTAGAACCCCATTTTTTTATGGCAGATATTGAATCTACGTTAAAAAATAATGTGAGTGTATGCATCACACCCTTGCCCTAAAATGGATATTTTCTGAGTTATTCACAAAAAACTGTTTTTCGTCTTGAATTTTCAGCTATTTCTTTTCCCTTCACGCCAAAAAGATGAAATTTTCAGGAACTGTTACTTAAACCATGTTTTAGATTTTACTACCCTAATATGCGAGAGAAAAAAGTTACAGGTTGTTCCTAAATAGATGGCGAATTTGGATTCGAATTTGTATCGGAAACCTCTTTATTTCAACTAATCGGCCATCGGTTTTCTCTCCAGTGATAAATAAATAATTCCTTATGAACCATATGCAAAAACTTATCATGTTTTACATTCTTTTTTTTTTTAATGATAGATATCATTAATTACATCTGCCAAATTCCTCTTTATTCAGTAGCATTTTGTGTTTACTATTAATTTGGTGATAATTCGTATTAAGTTATAAAATCGATCACTATGCCTAATTTTACCAATGAAGATTATTTAAATCTCATTCTACTTCATGGAGAATGTAATAAAGTTGTAGATAGAACGATTCGACTGTTCATTGAGAGGTTTCCTGACCGACCAAGACCAACGAGAGATACCATTAACAGAACCATGACAAACTTGAGAAATGTCGGATCTTTCGTTAAGAAAACTATACACAGAGAAAAAAGTGTAGTAGAAGATGAGAACAACGAAATTACAGTTCTTGCATATTTTCGTGTGAATCCTCAAAATTCTCTCAAAGATGCCGAGATTGATCTGGGATTATCTCAATCGAGTGTTTGGAGAATATTAAAAAAACATAAAATGCACCCATATAAATTCAATAGGGTACAGCATTTGAAGGAAACTGATTTCGTCAGGAGAACAGAGTTTTGCGAAGCTATGATGATTCGATTTCAAGAGAATGAAAACTTTTTGGACTGTATAATTTGGACAGATGAATCTAAATTCAGAAAGAATGGTTCTTTCAATAGGCATAACAGTCATTATTGGGATGAAGAGAACAACCACCACTTCAGACAATGGAACTTTCAAGAGACCTGGAGTTTCAATGTTTTTTGCACCATCAAAAATAATGCAATTCTCGATGTTCACATTTATGATGAGACTTTAACTGGTAAGATAGAACACTACACATGTTTGCATTATTTAAAGAATGTTCTCCCTTAGGAGATAGATATTCTGACATATTGACTCAAATAATTGAGCCGCTAGTACAGAACCATAATGACTTATGGTATCAACAAGATGGCGCGCCTCCACACAATTCACTCAATGTGTCAAATATCCTCTACAGGCTATTTGAAGATCGATGGTTGGCGAACAATGGTCCACATCTTTGGCCACCACGTTCTCCCGATTTAACTCCTTTAGACTATTATGTTTGGGGTAGGATAAAAAATATTGTCTACTCAACTCCCCTGACTGATAAAGAGGACTGCATAGAACGAGTCAGAAATGCGTTCAGGTTTGTTTAGATTTTCAGATTCATAGTTTTGAAACTCAATTTGGTTTTTAAACACTTTTGCAGATCTCTTCCTCCCGATGAAATAAGAAGAGCAACGCACGAAGCATTCCTGAGACGTATAAATAAATGTCTAGAAATTAACGGTCAAAACTTTGAGCATCTTCTCTAGTTATAACTGCGAGAGTTTGCCATGGTTCTCCTAATAGTAACTTGAAGTCGGTTTCAAGAAGGGGTGAAAAATCTACAGCATGGTTCAAATAACAGTTCCTGAAAATTTCATCTTTTTGGCGTGAAGGGAAAAGAAATAGCTGAAAATTCAAGACGAAAAACAGTTTTTTGTGAATAACTCAGAAAATATCCATTTTAGGGCGAGGGTGTGATGCTTACACTCACATTATTTTTTAACGTAGATTCAATATCTGCCATAAAAAAATGGGGTTCTAATTTGAAAAAATTGATTTTTCACGATTTTGTCATCCCTAACTTTGAAAGCGATTTTTTCACCCCCTGTATCATGAATCGCGATTTCGATTTCTAAAGTGGATACATCAATCTTACATCTTGAAAAATCCCAAAAATGAAAATTTTCCATCCAAAAACCTCGAAGTTATTCTTGTTTCAGCGGAGCTCTATTTTCGATTTTTTTTTCGAATTTTCCCGCTCAGAGTGAATTTTCCAACCAAAACTGAAAAATGTTACATCAAAATAACTTGAAATTTTCTAAGGAATCTATTTCTGCAATAAAAAAATGGTGTTCTAATTTGAAAAACGGAAGTTGACGTCATTTCCGGAAAAACCGGAGGTGCTCATGCCTTGAAAATATTTTAGATTTCATCAGCATCGTGAAATACTTATAAGTGCTGAATTTCATGGAAATACGTTCAGTAGTTTCCCGTATAAATATGGGTGAGGTTCCTCGTGAAAGACCCTGTATTTATGTTTTAATGACTCTTCATACGTCTACACTTTTTCAAGTTCAAATTGGCGCTTATCATAATCAAAATGGCACTAGACAAAATCAAATTGGCATTTTCAATTCCAAATTGGTATTAATCAAAAGCAAATTGTCAATAATCAAAATCATATTGGCACTAGTCGACTTCAAATTGGCGATAAACAAATTCAAATTGGCACTTATCAATTTCAAGTTGACATAAAATGAAATGCAGATAGCGAAATCAATTTATTGAGTTTGAAACCATTAACAAGTCTTAATTATTATTATCTAAATCATTAATTAAAAAATTCGAAATGCACTGCCGTGAAAACAGGAGCTTTTAAGCGCTCGTTCATCCACCTTGTAGGTAGATTCGCATTTTCCAGTTTGAGACAACAAATTCAAAAAAATTTTGACAGCTCCCAAAAAAAATTTCAAACTAAAGCGAAACTCCACTCTTCACGTCAGTGCTTCAGGTGATTTTTTTTCGATAATTCGCTAGAAGTTTTTACGGTATCTATGGTCTTGGTGATGCGATCTGGACAAAATTTTCCACGTAGTTTGAATGCATTATTTTTCATGTATGTGCAGAATTTCATTTCAATCCAATGAGTAATTCCGAAATAATCAGGAAAAAAATATTTCGAACAGCCATATTTACGGAAACCCTGGTCTTATTTTGATCATTGATAAACGTGGCCGCGAAATTCGCGATCCAAACATACTCTGTAAATTTCAAGTCCCTAGGCCTTTCCGTTCGAAAGTTATAATTTTTTATGGTTTCTATGGTTCTGGTCATGCGATCTGGACAAAATGTTGCTTCAATATATTATTCTCGTTTAAAATACAAATTTTTTTTAGGGGTTCCGTAAATATGGCCATTCAAAATATTATTTTCCTGATAGTTTCGAAATTACTGATCGGATTGGAATGAAATTATGCACCTAGCTGAGGAATAATGTATTCAAACTACGTGCAAAATTTTACCAGATCGCATCACCAAGACCATAGATACCGTAGAAAATTCTAGCGAATAATCGAAAAAAAATTGATCAGCTGAAGCACTGACATGAAGTCTGGAGTTTCGCCTAAGTTTCAGAATTTTTTTGAACAGCTGTCGAAAATTCCTTCAATTGAATTCTAAAACTGGAAAATGCGAATCTACCTACAAGGTGCATGTACGAGCGCTCAAAAGTTCCTGCCTTCACGGCAGTGCTTTTCGTAATTTTTTGAACGCTTTTGGGTCCGCGATATAAACGAATTGACGTTCGTTTCGTCCATATATAATATAGGTATATTTTGCGCCTGAATTTCCAACAATTTTTCGGCGTAATTCCGGCTGCTTGTCTATATTTCAAAACTACCTACAAAACTATAAGCATTATCAAGGTTCTCTACGAATGGCCTTCAAAGTGAACATAACATAAATCCATTCAGATGCTGTCTTAAACATTCTTTGGAAACGTAGATTGAAAAATTTTCTCGTATTTTTTTAGTGGGTTGCCTAAGGGTACTTTTAGGATTTTCTTCCACTGAACGTTCAATAAATTGACGGTGTTCGGTGGTTAATTCAACACTACATCCACCTCCTCGCTGTTTTTCTGGTAGCTCTTGATTATTAACCCATCTATACGCAGTTCTTTTTGGCACATTCAGAACATTTGCCAGATTACGCCAGTTACCATTTGCATTATATTACGCACAAATCTGTCCCTTGAAGTTTGCAGCAACATTCTTCTTCATATAAGGCATCTTGTTTGAATAATTTACTATTATATTTTTGAGCGCTCGTACTACTTACAAGAGGGCTATATCATTTCGTAACGATGTCTGTATTTTTCGAATTTTGAGCCGAAAATGGTCTCAATCGACTAAGTTCGACTCACTCATGACGAATCCGTCGGAAAATTCGAGTCTGTCCGTCCGGCCTTTCAAATTGAGGACGCACCCCTTCCAATTATCCAACTTTAGTTCTAAAACGCTCAAACCGTTGTCGGACCACATAATAAGAAAATTACGAAAAGCACTGCCGTGAAGTCAAATGCTTTTGAGCGCTCGTACATCCACCTTGTAGGTAGATTCGCATTTTCCAGTTTCAGAAATCAATTGAAGGAATTTTCGACAGCTGTCAAAAAAATTCTCCAACCATTTTTTTCGACAATTGGCTAGAATTTTCTACGGTATCTATGGTCTTGGTGATGCGATCTGGACAAAATTCCGCACGTAGTTTGAATACATTATTCTTCAGCTAGGTGTAAAATTTCATTCCAATCTAATCAGTAGTTTCGAAATTATCAGGAAAAAAATATTTTGAACGGCCATATTTACGGAACCCCTAGTCTAATTTTGCTCATTGATGAACGTGACCGCGACATTTGCGATCCAAACCTACCCTAGAAATTTCAAGTCCCTAGGCCTTTCCCTTCGGAAGTTTTAATATACTATGGTTCTGGTCATGCGATCTGGACAAAATGTTGCTTTAATATATCATTCTCCATTGAAATGCAAAATTTTATCTCGATCGAATCCGTAGTTTCAGAATTATCGAGAAAACAAAATTTCAAACGAAAGTTATGATTTTCAATGGTTTCTATGGTTCTGGTTATGCGATCTGGAGAAATGTCGTTTGAATATATCATTCTCCATCAGTATACAAAATTTCGTCACGATCGAATCTGTAGTTTTGAAATTATCAAGAAAACTAAATTTCAAACGACCGTATTTACGAAACCCCTATTATAATTTTGCTCATAGATCCGTTCAAAAATTACAATTTTCTATGGTTTCTTTGGTTCTGGTCATGCGGTCTGGACAAAATTACACATGTAGCTTGCAAACCTCATTCTCCATTTGAGCGCAAAATTTCATCTCGATCAAATCTGTAGTGTCCAAGTAATCTGGAGAACAAACTTTGAACGGCCATATTTACGGAACTGGGTGGAATTTCGCCCATTAACGAACTCAACCGAGGCATTCGGGAACTGAACCCACACTGAAAATTTCAAGTCTCTAGGTTGTTTCGTTCGAGAGTTATCATGCTTACGGCCCGACGGACAAACGGACAGACAGGCTCGAATTTTCCGACGGATTCGTGATCAGTGAGTAGAATATAGTCGATTTTCGGCTCAAAATTCGAAAAATACAGACATCGTGACGAAATGATATAGCCCTCGTGTAAGTAGTACGAGCGCTCAAAAAGACACTTTCATTTCTATCAATAATCCCCACGCTAGTCATAATAATAAATGGTTTATATCATAATGCTCTGGAGGGTTTGTAGATCATTCAGAGGTATATTTCGAAGATTATCATGAGGGTTGATAGAACGTTCAGTGAATTATTGTTCAGTGATTGCAACAAAATGAACATAAGACAATTATATATTTATGAGAGAATAGTTCATCAGTTGAGAAACAATCGTAATTACGTTGACCATAACTTCTCTACTAGATATCGATGTGTGCAATCAATTCATATTCCATTTGTTTGCAAGAATCATTAACAGCGTTCTTTAGAATAAGTATTTAGGACTGAGTCTGTGTCAGAGTCTTGCTGAACACTGCGCATAGTCCTGATATTATCCTTGTGTGTCGAAATTCGGGACATCGGAGGCTGGTGGCCGGCTTTTTGGGCGCTCGTACTACTTACACGAGGGCTATATCATTTCGTCACGATGTCTGTATTTTTCGAATTTTGAGCCGAAAATGGTCTCAATCGACTAGGTTCGACTCACTGATGACGAATACGTCGGAGAATTCGAGACTGTCCGTCCGTCCGGCTGGCCGTAAGCACGATAACTCTCGAACGAGAACCGAATGCCTCGGTTGAGTTCGTTAGTGGACCGAATTCCACCAGGGGTTCCGTAAATATGGCCGTTCGAAATTTTGTTCTTTTGATTTCTTCGAAACTACAGATTTGATCGAGATGAAATTTTGCACTCAAATGGAGAATGAGGTGTTTAAGCTACATGTGAAATGTTGTCCGGATCGCATGACTAGAATAATAGTAACCATAGAAAATTGTAACTAACTTTCGAACGGAAATGCCTAGGGACTTGAAATTGTCAGGATAGGTGTGGATCTCGAATGTCGTGATCACGTTTATCTATGAGCAAAATTATACTAGGGGTTCCGTAAGTATGGTCGTTTGAAATTTAGTTTTCTTGATAATTTCAAAACTACACAGAGTTATCGTGCTTACGGACGGACGGACGGACGGTCAGACGGACAGTCTCGAATTTTCCAACGGATTCGTCATCAGTGAGTCGAACTCTATCGATTCAGACCACTTTCGGCTCAAAATTCGAAAAATACAGACCGCGTGACGAAATGATATAGCACTCTAGTAAGTAGTACCTACGAGCGCTCAAAAATAGTAATGCCAGAAATGTGAGCTTCCCATATGTCACAAATCACTGATAGAACCCACACCGCTTCAGTTACACACGGCGAGAATGATACGCGAATTTTTGTACGCATACGCATTGAGTTGAGGCCCATATATCATGGGCTTGTTGATCGCACGCGCGTCGAACAGTCGAATCTCGGCGATGCCGGATGCGTGCCTTCCTCGTGCAATTGGTTTGTTTTTTTTTTCGTTAACCTATTTGAGATTTTCGTGTAAGAGAACGTTATTTTTGTTGATTTGTAAATAAACAGTGTTATGTTCTTTAATTATTAGTTTTTTTTTTCTTGAGAAGAAATGTTTAAAAGTTTTTTTTCATGGTTTTAGTATGGCTATTGGCGATGACTTCCATATAAAAGGTCATCTAATTATTACCCAAGTACCTATGATATACAAATATCAGCTTTTATACTATAACGTGAGTAGAATTATAATTTCATGAACATTAAGGGTGTCTGGCAATAAATGAAATGATTTTTAATGATATTCTGAAGGTGAAATATGAATCTGTGGCAAATAGTTTATATGCAAGTCATTCTAATCGCGAATCTCTTCATAAGATTAACATACTTGTCTGGCAAGAGGTTGGAACCATCAAAAATGTCTGGCTAATGGGGAAACATCATCTAAGTATTTATCTAAATTTCAACAGTAAAAACTCATGATCTGTGTTGATATCAGTGAACTCCACTCAAATATTAGAAATTATATAAGAATAAGAAGTATCCTCGCTTCATAACAAAAGAGTTTATACAGGGTGTTTGATTGGTAAATGTACATACGTTAACCCGAGATAGAGCTACCCCAGACGAGTCTAAAAAACCTGAATATGATAGGTCTAATCAACTTCAGAGCCGAGATACAGGGTGATTTATGTATTCGCCAATATTTTCAATTGCTTATAACTTCTGAACCATCGTGTATAATCGATTGATATTTGGAACTTAAAACAAACTTCCATGGTTGAATCGATCCATTTTTGAACTGATCAAAATATCCAGGTCCGTATTAGAAAAATATGGGACTTTTCGCAAGCTGAGATTCAACACCCTGTATGAAGGAATATTGTAATTTGATTAAAATATTCGGAAAGAGCAGAGAATTTTCGACAGGGATCAGTTGATTTCAGTGTCCCGCACGACATTTGACCCATCAAAATTTTTGTTGAAAAATTCAATTCGATAGTGAAATTTCACTTTCTTCACAAAAATGTAGTACATTGAGATTGAATTCGAAAAATTATGTGTTGTACTGATGGAGAATTTGAATTTTTTCTCATATGCCAATTAATAATTTTAAGAATTTGTCAGATTTCAATAATTCATTCAAAATCAATAAAAAATAAATGAACAAATGAGTAGACAAGTATTTCATTTGAAATAAATCATGAAAATTGATTTTTAATAATAATATTCTGAAGGTACCTAATACCGAAAAATCACACTTATTAATTTGACGAAAGTAGGTGGGTATTTTACGCACCTTTGATACCGCTCACCAGCCAAAGCCACCATAAGAGACTATAATTGTTTTAAGACCATTCTCGGCTCAAAATTGAATTTCACAGACATTTGTGTAAAATGATAACGCTTTTGTTCATAGAAACAAGCGCGTAAAACAATGAAGAGGAAGTTCAGTAAGTTTGGACTCGATAATGATACAGAATTGAAATTCAATACTCTTCCACTTTTTTTTGATAGGTATGTCAGAAATGTGGAAATGTGGACTGAGGCGCTAGAAGGAATTATTTGTCAAAGGTAAAATGCACTTTCCCTTAATTCAACTTTAAGCTGCGGATATCTCAGAACCTGTTCTAGTTACAAAAAGAATACTGGAGGCTGTTTTGTAGGGATTTTGAAACCTACCCCTCTCCCCCTGTCCCGCCCCGAAGAACAGCTTTATTCATTCCTTAGCGAATTCTTTTGCGGATTTTGGTGATTTTCAAAAATCACGACATGTTATGAAATAAAAAAGAAAAAAAAATTCGGTTTTCTGGTCATTTTTTCGAGTCCTACTTCCCTTCAGCTCCAGGACAAGGTTCCAGGACTCTTTTATTATCTTTAGCTCCTTACAACTCGATATACATTCCCGAAGAAAATAATTTCTCCTTCCGAAATGTTTTCTAAAAACCCTTCATTGACTGTACTTATTACTCAAATGAATCTCATATTCCGAATTGCTTACCTCCAGGGTTGGTAGAACTTATTGGCTGTTGCATTTGTTGTACCGTCTGCATCGTTGCAAGGTTTGAAATTTTCGTGGAATTCGTATCGCCATTATTCATTTGTGGCTTCTGTTGGACTATCAATAGGGGAAAAGGCAGAGATGACACTCCGTTTGGTCTGCCGTTGGTTGTATTGAGGGAATTTTGCACTTGTGTTTGCAGGGGTATAGCAAAGTTTGTTAGGTTTGGCATTATCGTTGGATATTCCTTGACGGATGCCTTCGGCGTATTTATATCTTTGTTTTGCGGAGCTGAAGTTAGCGAAGGTAACATGGTAGTTTCTTCACTCCCATACTCAGACCTGAAATGTAATGAATGACAAACATAAACATTGACAACTGATTGTTGTGATTCTAATGATGAAACTTATGGGATATGATATCCTCCAACTCTATTACTACAAATTGTTGGGACGCACGATCAGAAGGAAAGGCCTATGAGAAATATATATATATTTCATGGAAAAACTGAAATTTGCTCCTGCAACCACTCCACAAGCTCCAAAAACACAATACTTCGGATTTGAGAAAGGAAAGCAGGCAAACCCTAATTACACTAGAGTTTTACTTCCACTTTAAAAAAAAAAGACGTTGAAGCTAAAAGTGGAGTCTCAATGGAAAGAAAAGGAATGTTGCAGAAGGAGGTATCATTATCCTTTTTTCACATGACTTACATAATATGAAACTATATAAACAAAGTGTACTGTACAGATCGGATTCAAGTTCAACTTGAACAGAGGTAAATCTTCGTGAAAGAGGTCATCTCGAATGGATGGTCAATTTTAAATCGATCATACAATGAATAATTTTTATTTCAGTTCATATTTTCTGCTCTCGCCTTTTTCTTTTTCAGATTTGATTTTCTGGTACCTTGGAGAAGTCTCTCGGTACTGAATTGGAAGAGGAAGAAGAAATTTCGTTTTTGATGAAAGAGCAGCCGTTCGATACATTTATACGGGGTCTTCATTTGTGCTTTTGTATCAAACAAAGAAATGTAAGATGCTCAGTTCACATTTCTCTGCTAATACTGGTATTTTTACATATGCTATATTGTTTGATATTTGAAACTTCATAGTACTCTAACTCAAAAGAATATACATTCTTACTGAATACTGAATTCAATAAGGTATGTCGATCAATACACCAATGATAAATTACTCTTTATTCATAAGTTCGCCAAGCTTTCGAAACATCTGGTTTCTTCCTCAGGGCAAAAGCAAAACATAAATCATGAACAACGGAAACAACAAAAAAAACATGACAACATCTCCCCGAATTCGAGCTTCAGGTGCAAATATATATCAATACAACCGAATGCCATCAACTACTCCAAAATCATTTTCATAATTCACATGCATAAATATAATCCGCCAATCGTCCTAACCTATCTAACTCTACAGAGCACAGAGATTGATTACTCATCGACAGGAACATCGAAGAATGGTCTGTTAGAATATTCTAGAAGATAAGCATAAAGAGGACTTAGATTTTGTGTATCTGTTTTCTTATTAATTTCCCTATCCTGCGTTTTGATATTAATCCTTTCCAAAATACATCTCTTTCTATAATTACAATAAACATCTTTAATTTTAACGTTTTCAGGGTTAATATTATGGGAAAGTCGATTAGCGTGAATTGGAAGTGCACACCTTGAATTATTGTTCTTTATGTCACTTGTATGCAATAGTTTTGTTCTTTCGTACTGAGCGAAGTGATTTATGTAAGTTAAATCACATAGATCAGTTTAAGCGATCGTTCTTTCGTTTTCAATCAGTTCCCCCTTCCACAACTCCAAAGTGATTGCAAGTGATTATTCTGATCGCGAAATTTCGTATTTCAATTATATCCCATTGGTTAAGTCAAAATTTGAAGTTTGAAATAGAAGTGAGCGCATTCTTTCGGGCTTTAAGTGAATGAATGTGTTCTGATTGCAAAATCGCTTTCACTTGAATCACATAAGTTCCATCAGTTGAATCAGTTCGAAAGAACACTACTATTGTTTATCGGTTTTTCACTTCTGAAAAACTGACAACCGACAACAACTGTGATTTGAAACTCGAATGAAGAGGTTGTATTTCTAATTTTCTAACAAATCGATGAGCACTGTTGAACCCAGAAACACTTGAATCGTTGACATGTAAAGATCTCAAACATAGCACAAAAGTTTCATCATGTTTTATCGGAAATTTCTTTCATTTTACACAAAGAATGTCAAATTGACGTTAAAAAACATCATTTCAACTTTTTACACTCATATTTAATGGAATTATCGTCGAAAAGAAAATTTTCACTCACATTTTTCACTACTCCTCCAACATCGCCTGTTCTATTTCTTTCTCAAATTGAAACATTTGATTTTCGCTTATCGGAACAATAATTCATGTACATATTCAGCTTTTCGATGCATTCGTAATTTTGATCGAACTTTGTAGTCATGGAGAATAATTCGATATTTCCAGTATATGTAACTGGATTTCAAGAAAATTATACTACATGCTCAGAATGCAATCTCAAATAATATTAGGGAAAGTATATTCTCCAGGAAAATTTCAGAATATAGAGCGATCTATTGAGAGACAGTTCAACTAAACCTAGAGGAAGAATATAAAAAGTGTATTAAAAAAGTTTAAAGGATTACTCACTCGTGATTACTAGTGGTAATATACGATTCCATGTCATCGTTAATTTCTATGTCGTCTATTTCTTGCTTTACATCCTCGCATCTTGGTCCTTCTAGGACGTTATCTTTGTAGAGGTTCTCCTTCTTCATACTTTCTTTAGATAGAATGGAATCCAAGGCTCTGTAATGGGGCCAGTCCGGATCTACAGTACCAACGCCAGCGCCGGACTGGACAGTTCGCCTAATTCGATGGTACAGACATTTCAAATTTCTGATTCTCGTCTTGATCTCATCTGGAGTTCTGTAAAAACCATTTCTTTGCATGTTGGCGGCCAAAATTCGCATAACAGGTGCCTTGCGATGCGTCAGATACAATTTATTCTGAATCTGAGGACTACCCCACAACTGTATGAGCAATTTGGTCTCATCTTCGCGAAAATTCGAAGTTCGCTTCTTTTGTAGCGTTCTCATAGAATGGTGCGATGCCATGTTTTATCTGGGAAGGATAAAGCAATGTTTTTGACTCAGCAAAATTCGCTTGTTATTTTGGCAACCTAGCCTGCCCAAATCAGTGCTCTTTGTTCTGTCAAATCTGAATTAGGCTATTTAATCAAATTTTTACAACTTTGAATTCGCCATGAACGATTGAATTATTTTGTGAAATAAATTAATCAAATCACTCTGACCATGAAATAATCATTGTTCAGTATTTACAATGAATTGGTATAATGCATTAAAGAAGTCACACAACTTCATATATGCCCCTGTAGTCAATAAACAAGTCTCAATGTATGAATGCGATACCTATATTTCATTCAATTCACTCAAGAGCTAAATTTTGGTTTATGATCTCCATTGGTTGGACGAACATTTTCATGGGAGATAGATAGGTAGAGGTGGCCAATTCCTTGGCCCCCTCGTTTCCCTACCCTTAATCCACTTGATTTTTTTGTAGTATGAAGGAAATGTTTTATGCCACCGAAGTAAATACTCGCGAGGAGATACAGCGACAAATGAATTTAGCTATTCTATCTATCTATTCGATCATTTATTGGAATTTAATTGATTGTTTGTCGTAAATACACGCTTTCATGGTTTTTCTTAAAGTATCTTACAGAAAAGATTCTGCCCTTGAACACCTGTTTTGGAAAAATGACCAGAAACGAGTCTGATTGAATACATTGTTATCCACAGCACACTCAAATTCCTTCAGTAATATCCTTCAATCCATTTTAATAGTGTTCGATGATGAGAAAACAACGTTTTCTTAGATTTAAGATTTCATAACCTCATAACTTTCGAACCGTGGTGAATAATATAATTGTCCAACTTGTACTGCATTGTGCTAGTCAAGACGAGTAGAAAATGCAGAAAAAAGAGGGAAAGCCAAACATTTTCTGGGAAAAGTGTGGGTGAAACAAAGAATTGTTCTTTTCAACTTTTCCAACTTGTACTGGGTTGTGCAAGTCAATCACAAATACTTTTTCATAGGGCAAAATGAAGTCAGATGATAAGAATTCACAGTACAACCAAAATAAATACATTGTTCTTTACAGATGACTAACTTTATAACCTCATCACTTTTGAACCATGATAGATAATCAAATTTCCCAACTTGTGTTGAGTTGTGTGAGTTGATACCTCGCAACATCATTTTTCTAAGCACAAAAACAGCACAAAATTTTTTGAAACTGCTAACTAACGGCTAAAAAACGGCATAATTTTATGCTATTCCGAGTCCGATTCGATAATTTTATGAACACGATGAACCAGAACGTGTTTTGAGGTATTTGGTTCTTAATCCTCCTATTTTTTGAGCGCTCGTACTACTTACACGAGGGCTATATCATTTCGTCACGATGTCTGTATTTTTCGAATTTTGAGCCGAAAATGGTCTCAATCGACAAGGTTCGACTCACTGATGACGAATCCGTCGAAAAATTCGAGTCTGTTCGTCCGGCCGTCCGCATATGATAACTCTCGAACAGAATATCCTACAAACTTGAAATTTTCAGGGTAGGTTCAAATTTCGAATGCCGCGGTTAAGTTCGTTATTGGGCAAGCTACAATGCAAAATTTTATCCAGCTCGCATCACCAGAACCATAGAAACCATAGAAAATTGTAACTTTTGAACGGAAACGCCTAGGGACTTGAAATTTTCAGGATAGGTGTGGATCTCGATTATCGTGATCACTTCAATCTATGAGCAAAATTATACTAGGGGTTCCGTAAATATGGTCGTTTGAAATTTAGTTTTCTTGATAATTTCAAAACTACAGATTCGATCACGACGAAATTTTGTATACTAATGGAGAATGATATATTCAAGCTACATTTCTCTAGATCGCATGACCAGAACCATAGAAAATCATAACTTCCGAACGGAAAGGCCTAGGGACTTGAAATTTTCAGGATAGGTGTAGATCTGAAATATGGCGTTCACGTTCATCAATGAGCAGAATTATACTAGGGGTTCCGTAAATACGGTCGTTTGAAATTTTGGTTTCTCGATAATTTCGAAACTACGGATTCGATCGAGATAAAATTTTGTATTTTAAAGGAGAATGATATATTTGAGCAACATTTTGTCCTGATCGCATGACTAGAACCATAGAAACCATAGAAAATTATAACTTCCGAAGGGAAAGGCCTAGGAACTTGAAATTTTCAGGGTGGGTTTGGATCGCGAATTTCACGGTCACGTTCATCAATGAGCAAAATTAGACTAGGGGTTACGTAACTATGGCCGTTCAAAATATTTTTTTCCTGATAATTTCGAAACTACTGATTTGATTTGAATGAAATTTTTCACCTAGCTGAGGAATAATGTATTCAAACTACGTGTCCAGATCGCATGACCAAGACCATAGATACCGTAGAAAATTCCAGCGAATTATCGAAAAAAAATTGGTCAGCTGAAGCACTGACAAACTCTGGAGTTTCGTCTAAGTTTGAGAATTTTTTTGATAGCTGTCGAAAATTCATTCAATTGATTTCTAAAACTGGAAAATTCGAATCTACCTACAAGGTGGATGTACGAGCGCTCAAAAGCTCCTGACTTCACGGCAGTGCTTTTTTCGTAATTTTTTCATATAGATATTAAACTGACGAAATTCGTCGACTACAATAATGAAATATAAAACAGCATGCGTGTTGCAGTTCCTGTCGAAAACCCATACAATAAAGAAAATGATATCAATTTACGGAATCCGTGCTACTTAAACTGTAGACGATAGCGAGTTCATCATGAAACATACAGGGTGTCCCAAACTCAATGTCCCATAAGACGTATCTGGGGAATAGGATAATTTTTGAATAAGCTTTCAATTCGGAAGCCTGAGAATTACGGTATAGAGTGTGCCTAAGATAAGGATGGACAGCATGGGGATTTCGGTAACCGTGGGAGGGCCATCAGACGGCCGGCTCGACCACCGGGCGACCGTGCCTCCATGCATGCTGTACCGTCAGTTCTTGGTCGGCCTTGGCCATGTGACGCAATTATGATTTCAGAATTAATTTTTCTGGAAGTGATTTATCAGCAATTGCAATTGATGAAAAATATGAGGAAGAACAAGTTGCTGGACTTCAGAATTATTCAAACTGATGAAGCGTGCATCCAACTTGGCGAAAACGAAAGTTGAAGGGAGAATTTGTAACACTATATTGGACGATTAAAGTCAATATTTTGGAAATTTTCGAAAGAATGTTTCAATGTTTTACTTTCAAAAGTTAAATATGGTCTCACGAAACAGAAAACACCATTTCAGGAGCAGTGTGTCTCAGGTAATCTATTTATATACAATGAGTACATACACAAATTTTATTGAGAAAATAAATACACACACACATTAGTAGTGTTCTTTCGTACTGATTCAACTGATCGAACTTATGTGATTTAAGTGAAAGCGATTTTGCAATCAGAACACATTCATTCACTTAAAGCCCGAAAGAACGCGCTCACTTCTATGTATATAAAATTCTATAACGTCAAACTTCAAAGTTTGACTTTACCAATGTGATCTAATTGAAACCAGAAATTTCGCGATCAAAATAATCACTTGCAATCACTTTGGAATTGAGGAAGGGGGAACTGATTGAAAACGAAAGAACGATCGCTTAAACTGATCTATGTGATTTAACTTACATAAATCAGTTCGCTTAGTACGAAAGAACATTACTATTGAATTTAAATTTAACAATCAGCATTTGTTCAATTTGTATTATTATTTTTCGTTGAATGCCGAAAATGTTTTGCGCGTATGCGACGTATGAAACAACTGGAAGCCGGGCTTGGCCGTCAAACAATGTCCAGCTCCATTTTCCACCGAGCGGGATACGTGCCGTTCCCGTCAACCCGACCGTCGCTCGGTGGAAAATGGAGCTGGACATTGTTTGACGGCCAAGCCCGGCTTCCAGTTGTTTCATACGTCGCATACGCGCAAAACATTTTCGGCAGCGTAAACGAGTCAGTAGAAATTGCTGGTATGATTCTTTCACCGAGCCACGACCGTGTGATGGCGCACCAACGGCATGAATCAGCCTTTAGAGCTTTAGACTTCACAGTTACACATTAGGTCAAATTGGCAAAAGTTTGCACAATTAAGGGGTCAATAAAAACCGGCGTGCTTAAGAAACCAGCAACGATATTTGGTAAGCTTCGTAACTGGCGATCCCGGAGGGGGGGAATACCTATGTCTATTTCAATCATGTCAATAAGACATCATGTCAAGTCAGCAGCAATTTTTTGGAAAAAATCCAAATCAGGTGAAGGCTCGCGATCAGATATGGTTATTCATTTTTATTATCACTAATTTGATTATAAACAATCGATATATTCCATTGTCGGGCCTTAGGGGTGGCTATATTTGGACTTTGAAATTTCAGCTTCGATTTTGTTAAGAGTGTAATAAAATCCAAACCAGGGGATCGCTCACGATGGTACATGGTTACTAATCTTTGTTGTGCCTGATTGGATTGGAATGAAATTTCGCACATAGATGAAGAATAATGTATTCAAACTACGATTTTGTCCAGATCGCATTACCAAGACCATAGATACCAGAGAAAATTCTAGCGAATTATAAAAAAAATTGGCCACCTAAAGCACTGACGTGAAGTCTGGAGTTAGTTTGAAATTTTCTTTGACAGCTGTCAAAATCTTTCCAATTGGTTTCTAAAACTGGAGAATGCGAATCTACCTACAAGGTGGATGAACGAGCGCTCAAAAGCTCCTGACTTCACGGCAGTGCTTTTAGTCATGGAATTTTTCAAAAAAATTGATGCTGAGATTTTCCGTTTATCAACAGTAATGTGCCCTTGGAAAAATTTTAAAAAGCATTGCCGTGAAGTCAGGAGCATTTTTGACAGCTGTAAAAAAAATTTTCAAACTGAGGCGAAACTCCAGACTTCACGTCAATGCTTTACAAAACCAAATTTTTTTCGATTATTCCCTAGAATTTTCTGCGGTATCTATGGTTTTGGTAATGCGATCTGGACAAAATTCCGCACGTAGTTTGAGTACATTTTTCTTCATCTATATGCAAAATTTCATTCCAATCCAATCAGTATCAGGAAAAAAAAATAGTTTGATCGACCATATTCACGGAACCCCTAGTCTAATTTCGCTCATTGATGAACGTGACCGCGACATCTACGATCCAAACCTACCCTGGAAATTGCAAGTCCATAGGCTTTTCCGTTCGAAAGTTATAATTTTCTATGGTTTTCTATGATCATGCGATCTGGACAAAATGTTTCTTGAATATATCTTTCTCCATTAAAATACACGATCGAATCCGTAGTTTCAAAATATTCAAGAAAACTAAATTTTAAACGACCATATTTACGAAACCCCTAGTCTAATTTTGCTCATGGATGAAAGTGACCGCGAAATTCGAGATCCATACTTATCCTGAAAATTTAAGTCCCTAGGCCTTTCTGTTCGTAAGTTATGATTTTATATGGTTTCTACAGTTCTGGTCATGCGATCTTGAAGAAATTTTGCATGTAGCTAGAACACGTCGTTCTCCATTTGAGTTTCATCTCGATCGAATCTGTAGTTTCGGAGAAATCAAAAGAACAAAATTTCGAACGGCCATATTTACGAAACCCCTGGTGTAATTCTGCCCATTAACGAACTCAACGAAGGCATTTGGGAACTGAACCCACACTGAAAATTTGAAGTCTCTAGGTTGTTCTGTTCGAGAGTTATCGTGCTTACGGACGGACGGACGGCCGGAAGGACAGACTTGAATTTTTCGACGGATTCGTCATCAGTGAGTCGAACCTTGTCGATTGAGACCATTTTCGGCTTAAAATTCGAAAAATGCAGATATCGTGACGAAATGATATAGCCCTCGTGTAAGTAGTATGGGCGCTCAAAAACATAGTTGATGATGGTTTCTTCCAAACGAAACGTTGTACGGAGATTTTGTAAACGCCATTTTCAAGAGGTTAAAAACTGTCTTTGGTTTTCTCGAAACTCCAGAAAAAAAATCAAAACGAAATCGCCAAATTTCAGTTTTTTCCGAATATCTCCGGAAGTAAACGACATTTTTGGGATTTCTCAACATCAGTTTATTGACCCGTTAATTGCGCAAATTTTTGAACATTCCACCTAATGTGTAGTTCGCCATGCTGTTCAGTCTTACCTTGGTCACACTGTATATCATTTGAGAGGAACTTTAGTGGCCTTCCGCCCTTTCGGAATATTCGATAATATACGATATGAAGGTATTCAAGGTGCCGCCTCAGGAAGCATTTCATGAGGATGGATGTAACAGTCTAAACACTCTAAAGCCTGCTACACAAATGCATGCAAGTCGGCCGACTTGGCTTGAACAAAATTAATTGATAGACTTGCATGAGCGTGTGTAGCGGAAGTTGGAGCTAGAAGTTGGGCTTGTAGGTATTCGGACAAAGCCGATTGCGTACAGTCTTCATAGCCGACTTTGCTTGACATGCCAAGTTGGCCGACTTACATGCGTGTGTGTAGCAGGATTTACTCGTCTAAAACGATGAGTGCAGATTCTATGGGGAGGAGGAAGAAACTCCGGATCACTTGGTGACGAAATGCCTCGCCGGGGCTAGCCAACGAAAAAAATGTTTCAGACAAGAGACTTGTAGCTTGTGGAGGTGAGGAAGTGACATCCTTGAAGCCATCCCACTCATCCCAGATACTCGAGTTCGTCGTTCGTCAGAACTCTGGAACTGAAGGGCAAACTGTAGACTACGTAACGGCAAGAACAGCTCTGAGGGCACAATAGACCAAGAGAGACCAAGGTCGCTGTGCAATTAAATCCTCTCAAAATCTAAATCTCTAATCAAAGATATCCATTTGGAAAAATAAATTTTCGCCATTTTATATGTTTTGGTGAAATCATAAATTTTGAACGACCTGTATAATGAACGATAGAACGATATCTCTCATACATAACTGATCCACAGGACATCTTAAAACTACACCCCAAATTTCAGCATTCTACGATTTCAATTACCGCAGTAAGAAACATTCAATTGAAGCTATGTGAAAATCAATGAGTTTTTCGAAAACCGGGGATAAATAAAGAGAAAAACTATGAAAAAACTATCGGAATCGGAAATATTCGGAAAGTAATGCAAAGAGAAAAATTCAATGATATATACCTAGGTTGTCTAATTGGAAATATCAAAACCCCCGTGAAAACAGCGGCCAAAAGTAGCAGACCAAATCTCCGGAAATACCCGATCGATCACTGGCGTGCCGAAAAAATATTTCTATGGACTATTACGATAATTAATAAGTTCTTTTTCAGGACTAATGAAAATAATACATTAGTTATTTACCAAGATTACATGTAACATGAAATACAAATGGAAAGTGTTTTTAATGGTGAATAATAGAAGAAATGTTGAGCCGAGTGGCCGATTCTTACAGCTCGACATTAAAAGAATTCTTTTCATATAGAAGCCGTGGTTCTAGCATCGCCAGATTTTCACAGGTTATCATTTCGTGAAAAAATGGTCGACTTCCCTTGGGATCCAGGGGTTGAAATTTCAACCAGGGAATTTCCAAAATTTATTCACATTATAGAATTCGCGGTTCTAGCATCAACAGATTTGGACAGAATGTTTCTCATTGGAATTTATTCTATCATTTCCCAAGGGAAGTCGACCATTTGACTGATGATGCTAGAACGGCAACTTCTCTATAAAACTAATTTTTGAAATTTAAGGATTGAAATTTCAACCCCTGGATCCCAAAATAAGTCAACAATTTTTTTACGAAATACAAGTATTGCAATGAGAAACATTCTGTGAAAATCTGCTAAAACTAATTTTTGAAATTTAAGGGTTGGAATTTCAACCCCTGGATCCCAAGAGAAGTCGACCATTTTTGCACTAAATGATAGTATTGCAATGAGAAGCATGCTGTCAAAATCTGGTGATGCTAGAACGGCAACTTCTCTATAAAACTAATTTTCGAAATTTGAGGGTTGAAATTTCAACCTCTGGATCCCGAAAGAAGTCAACAATTTTTTCACGAAATACTAGTATTGCAATGAGAAACATCCTGTGAAAATCTGGTGATGCTAGAACGGCGGCTTCTCTATAAAACTAATTTTTGAAATTAAAGGGTTGAAATTTCAACCCCCTGGATCCCTAGGGAAGTCGACCATTTTTTCACGAAATGATAGTATTGCAATGAGAAAAATCCTGTGAACATCTGGTGATGCTATAACCACGGCTTCTATATGAAAAAATGTTTTGAAAATTGAGGGTTGAAATTTCAACCTCTGGATCCCAAGAGAAGTCGACCATTTTTTCATGAAATGATATTATTGCAATGAGAAACAACCTGTGAAAATCTGGTGATGCTAGAACCACGACTTCTTTATAAAAAGAATTTTTTAAATGTCGAGCTGTGTAAGAATCGGCCACCCGGCATAACATTTCTTCTATTATTTACCATTATAAACACTTTCCATTTTTATTTCATGTTACATGTAATCTAGGTAAATAATTAATGTATTATTTTCATTAGTCCCGAAAAAGAACTTATTAATTATCGTAATAGTCCATAGAAATATTTTTTCGGCACGCCACTGGTCGATCGGGTATTTCCATAGATTTGGTCTGCTACTTTTGACCGCTGTTTTCACGGCGGTAATATCCAACACACCGCAACATTGAAAATACTTTCAGATCGAGAGAGTAGAATCAGTTACCCAAAAAAACAAATTTTCAAATTATCATGATCATTATGTTTCACTGAAAAAAACATAGTCCTACTCCTAAACACAATATTAAACTAGTCGAGATCAAAAAAATTACGAAAAGCACTGCCGTGAAGGCAGGACCTTTTGAGCGCTCGTACATGCACCTTGTAGGTAGATTCGCATTTTCCAGTTTTAGAAATCAATTGAAGGAATTTTTGACTGCTGTCAAAAAAATTCTGAAACTTAGGCAAAACTCTGATCAATTTTTTTCCGATAATTCGCTAGAATTTTCCACGGTATCTATGGTCTTGGTGATGCGATCTGGACAAAATTTTGCACGTAGTTTGAATACATTATTCCTGAGCTAGGTGCATAATTTCATTCCAATCCGATCAGTAGTTTCGAAACTATCAGGAAAAAAATATTTTGAACGGCCATATTTACGGAACCCCTAGTCTAATTTTGCTCATTGATGAACGTGACCGTGAAATTTGCGATCCAAATCTACCCTGAAAATTTCAAGTTCCTAGGCCTTTTCGTTCAAAAGTTAGAATTTTCTATGGTTTCTATGGTTCTGGTCATGCGATCTAGACAAAATATTGCTTCAATATATCATTCTCGATTAAAATACAAAATTTCATCCTGATCGAATCCGTAGTTTCGAATTTATCGAGAAAACAAAATTTCAAACGACCGTATTTACGGAACCCCTTGTATAATGTTGCTCATAGATGAACGTGATCACGACATTCAAGATCCACACCTATCCTGAAAATTTCAAGTCCCTAGGCGTTTCCGTTCAAAAGTTACAATTTTCTATGGTTTCTATGGTTCTGGTCATGCGATCTGGACAAAATTCCACATGTAGCTTAAACACCTCATTTTCCATCTGATTGCAAAATTTCATCTCGATCAAATCTGTAGTTTCGAAGTAATCAGGGAAACAAAACTTTGAACGGCCATATTTATGGAACCCATGGTGGAATTTGGCCCATTAACGAACTTAACCGAGGCATGCGGGATCTGAACCTACACTGAAAATTTCAAGTCTCTAGGTTGATCCGTTCGAGAGTTATCGTGCTGACGGACGGCCGGAGGGACGGCCGGACGGACAGACTCGAATTTTCCGACGGATTCGTCATCAGTGAGTCGAACATAGTCGATTGAGACCATTTTCGGCTCAAAATTCGAAAAATACAGACATCGTGACGAAATGATATAGCCCTCGTGTAAGTAGTACGAGCGCTCAAAAAGGTCACAAAAAAAATACGTCTGAATCGATTAGTGAAATTAATTTAATTGGCCCTGCATGAAGTAGAACTCTACCTTGTTTTTCTCAATTATTTCTAAACTCAAATTTTGAATCAGTTAGTTCAAATCAGCCAGTATAATGAAACTCAAAATTCAAATCAACATGGAACATTATTTGTTTACATCAATTTCTGAACCTGTCGTGGAGCCACCCAGTATATGTTATATTTTCCACTGAATTTGAAGTATTTAACGTTCCTATAAGGCTAAATTTCTTTGAAACATAAAGAGATTTTCATTATAAATAGGTATGTCGAATATTCAACGGAAATGACTTCGAAAATACATTGAAAACTGAAAACTTTTTAAATGAATTTATAAACATCTCTTATATCACTCAGGCCATGAATGATATGTTGGAAGTTGTAAATAATTAAAAGTAAAATTGAAAATTATCTCTAAGAAAATTTGGAACCTCCGTTACAACAATCATCACGAGTATTCAAATGAGGAGTTTGTAAAAACAACATGATATTATGCTCTTGACGCAGTGCGCCAAATATCGCAATTCAGATCGTTGAAATTGAAGACTATCTAAAGATTTAAATACACAATATTTGCTACACTTCTGGCCCCAATCCATGAGACTTTGAATTATGGACATTGAATCTCACCTGAATTTACAAAGTTTTCCGAATTCAATCCCGCACAAAACACTACTTAGATAAAGGCGACTAGACTCAGCCACTGTTTTGAGACACTCCGATATAGGTTATAAATTCACAGTACCCAGTGTAAACAGTAGGCATATAATATTGAATATTGTGCAATTTTCGCCTGGTGAATATTATAAGCAACCAGGGGTTTTTCTATCACAACAAAAGGGGCTCAGCTATAGCACTGACTAAACACCCTACTGAAATAAAATCGATGCATTTCAGCCGGCGCAGTATTCGCTCCACTTAAGTATTAACGTTTCGCAGTACAGGGTGCCCTATGCCTAATAGTGACGTCATTCTTTGTGAGAGAAGAGAGGGCAGGGATATCCTAACGGTTTCAGTTGTAAGAATAAGAATCCAACGAAATTCGCACTCTCCCGCTCTCTTTGAATTTTCCAATCTGGCTTTGGATACTTTCTGCGCGCACACCTTAGGCTGACACTTTGCGGTCATATTGGATTAAAGATGTTGGGGTGGTTTGAAGCGGTACGCATGTAGGGGTTGACTGATCGATATCGGTGGCCGTTTTCGTTCACGTGATTGTTGACATGCAACATTCGGCGCAATGGTTTAATTTTTTTCCGGTGAATCATTCCAATAGAAAATTATAGAAATGATTTTTGGATTGTTCTTGAATTATTTTTTAATCCTTTTGAGATTTTCTGGAGTGAATATCAAAGTTAAGGAGATAATTTTCAATAAATACTTCTCAGTTTCCTGTATCCATGAATATTCTCCAGAATATTTCCATTTAAACTTCAGAAAATTTCTACAAGAAATTATCTTGTGGCAAAGATAAAAATCTGAATTCGCAGAATATTGCTAGCAAAACAAATTTCCAAAGATCTTGTATAGCAAGCTTCAGTTAATAAAAAATTAAGAAAACATTCTTCTCTAACGGAAATCGAACTAGATCAAAGTTTCCGAACCTTTATTTCGACGAGCCTCCCACGAAAAATATTATCTTCACATTTTTTATATTTACTGAATCAGAAGGGGCTTTTTTTGACAGGTGCTTTAACTCATCAACATCAAAAGATATAATTTCGCCATGTATTGATCATATAAATAATTCAATTTGAAAAAAGTGCAAAAAATCTTGTGCATCATCTTAAACAACTTTTTTAGGAAATCTGCCCTGAATCACGGTGCCATAAATTGTATACCAGCGAGTAAATAAAGTGCTGAATTTTATCGCAAATTGGTATATTCTCTTTCAACTCTCATTTTATTGTTATTATTATTATTAGGAGATTTTTCCAGAACGTTATAATTCATAAAGTTCAAACTAAGGAGAGGAAAAATTACTGATTGAAACAGTCCTTAAAAGATTAGGAAGTTCCCGATAGAATTGATTCAAATTGTTTACAAAAATTATTCGAAATGCATCCGTTTGATGTGCACAAAGTCTTGCCCGGCGCAATAACGAATTACTGCATGCCGCAACTATAACATCAGTTCGCTCACGAATAATGTCACAAACATTTTCAATGCATGTTATTTTAGTTCTTCAACATTATTCACCTCACCGTTACTGTACACAGTGTACACTAATGTTTTCAAATGACCCCAAAAGAAGAAATCACAGGGGTTGAAATCTAGGGAGCGTGCAGGCCAAGAAATCGACCACCACGTCCTATCCACCTGAAGTCACAAAAATCATACGCTTTATCAGATGATTTACCGTAAACTGAATGCATCTAAAAACACATTTGAACCTCAATACGTACCTAACTCAGATCCGTACTTTGAATTCCTCAGATTCGCGGGTAACTTTGATTTCGAAATACTCAGCCCTAGTGAATATTTTATGTAAGGGATTTTTGACCTAATTCGATAAGTTCTAGCACCTGTCAAAAAAAAACCTCTGAACCTTTGAAAATCCCCTTTATTTATTTATCATGAAGGTAGGGTCGGGGTTCGAATCACACGTCGTGTTCTGACTTGTATAGCAGCGTGCCTATTACGCCCCCCCTGATATTTCTCTATTTTAACGAGCGGTAGTGTAAGTCATAACTCGCGCAGATGAAGTCAGCAGCACGAGCCGAAGGCGAGTAATGTTATGACCATAACGCCAAGTTGAATTCTATACTTTATCTACGACTATAACAATAAATACTAAGATGCAGATGTACAGAAAAAGAACTTCATTTACAAATCTTAATAGTAACCTACAGGATGTTTTATGTGTGGTTGGCCATAGCCTAATGGTGAATGCAAGTCATCCAGGCCTTCCAGAAAAGTTTTGTGTCCTAAGGCTATCAGTTTAGGAAATCCAGGGTGATTTATGGATCAATAGGAGTAGATAAACCTTATAACCAAATCGGGATCAGAGACTTTGGAGAATGGTCGACATCTTACCTACAAGACCGATGCCAGCTTATAGATCTGGATGGAAATATATTCCTGGATCTCTGTGACGCTCCTCAGAAGCTCAGAGCTTCTGCGAGTCAGGAGACCCGGTTGGGTTCTGTGTAGGCTTTGTTACTGTGTTCGTACGTCACCTGAGGCACAGCATTGTTAATGTAAGTCTAGAGGAAGAAAATTTAACTCGGTTGTTCGTCAAGGACCTGTACTTGGCCCGGTTCTATTTTCAACATATATTTTGACGATCTGGTATATAATGGCACCGCACCAGAGGAGACACTTTTTGCTGACGATACAACCTTTTTCAAAGGGCCAAAAACATTAGACTTCTTCAGGATAATGAGAAAAAAAGTTGAAACATCTATTCAGGGTACTGTTGAATGATTCAGAAGCAATGATAGGAAAGTCAATCAAAGAAAAATATAAAATTTGAAAAAAAAAGGGTAACGGAATCTCCCTATTAGGTGTATCAATCAGTGGGAATTTGACATGGACGCAACATATAAATTAGTTGTGTAGGAAGCTTTTCAGTACGCTGTTCGAAATCAGACAAAAAGGCTCTGCTTACCAATCATGCCTAGGTTCACGGACGAATGATCAACAGTATAAGAATAACAATGGTCCTAGGTGACTTCTCTGGGGAAAGCCAAACGTCATGGAAACTGGAACCGAAAGTGAGCTACCCATCTTCACGAACTGGAATATGCCCGAGAGATAAGAATTCAACCACAAATAAAATCTTCCGTGAAAACCAAACGACCTAAGTTTATTCCTCCGAATAGAATGCGACACACTAACCAATGCCTTCGCGAAATCAGTATATAACCTCGACCTGACCTTGATTCCCCAAGGCCTCAAGAACAACACTTGTACCCTGAAAAAAAACCTTCTGTTCAGGAATAATTTCATCATCCTAGACTTTATTTGTCCATAAATGATAGATTCTGATTACTTAGAGATGACACTAAACTATAAGCGTGTTGATTGAAATATTTTGGGAAGATAACTAACCCATGTATTTAAAGTTGCCTTTCCCCTGCATTTCGCACCCGTATTGTGGGGACCTCTTCAATAAGATTCTCTGAATGTGAAACAACTACAGATTCCTGTTCTTGAAAACATCAGGCAATTTGGAGACGAGTTTAGAACTGAGTCATAATAAATGTCAGATATTGAGTTATTCAACATCTGGCGATCTTCGATTTGGCGTTAAATTATTTAGGGTATCTGATATCCCAATTTTTTTTCATATTATATATGAATACTAATGACGGACACTAGGCGCGATATTTTGTGGATTTGATTCTAAAAATAATTGGAATATTTTTATGAGAAGCTACTGGTAAAATTTAGCAATAAATGGACATTATTCATTTTATCTTTTCAGGAAATAATGAAAAATGATGTACCTAGATAGGTTTTGAATGATTTTCCGTCGGAGGCGGCATCGACCGGCTTCAGCAATATTTTGTTTGTTATCATGCCACATTCACAATCCGAGAAAATGTTTCTGAGCATCAATAATAAAGAATAAAGAATAATAAAGAGGTTTTAATAATAATAGACATTCAACAATACAATTTATTGTTTGAAAAGCTTGTATAAATAATATATATAAATAACTTTTATTTATGATAAATAGGAATACAAACAGGATAATCCCATAAACAGTATACGCTTAAATAATCTGCTATATCGTGCAATAAAAAGCTCCACCACTTCAACAGTTTTCGACGATATCTATGGTCGTGGTGATGCGATTTGGACAAAATTTCCCACGTGATTCGAATATATTATTCTTCATATAGATGAAGATTTTGCATATAGATGCAAAATTTCATTCCAATCCAATGAGAAGTTTCGAAATAATCAGGAAAAAAATAATTTGAACGGCCGTATGTACGGAAATCTTAGTCTAATTTTGCTCATGGATGAACGTAACCGCGAAATTCGCGATCCGAACCTATCCTGAAAATTTCAAGTCCCTAGGTCTTTCCGTTCGAAAGTTATAATTTTCTATGGTTTCTATTCTTCTGGTTATGCGATCTGGGTAAAATGTAGCTTGAATATATCATTCTCCATTGAAATACAAAATTTCGTCAAGATCGAATACGTAGTTTGTAAGTTATCAAGAACACTCAATTTCAATCGACCATATTTATGGAACCACTAGTCCGATTTTGCTCACTGATGAACATGACTACGACATTCGAGGTCCACACCTATCCTGAAAATTTTAAGTCCCTAGGCTTCTCCATTGAAAAGTTATAATTTTCTATGCTTTCTATGATTCTGGTCATGCGATCTGGACAAAATAGCATGTATCTTGAACATGTCATCCTTCATCTAAGTACTAAATTTCACCTCAATCGAATCTGTAGTTTCAAAGTAATCAGAAGAACAAAATTTCGAACGGCCATATTTACGGAACTCCTGGTCGAATTTTGCCTAATAACGAACGCAACCGCGGCTTTTGAGATTCGAACCTACCCTGAAAATTTCAAGTTTCTAGGACATTCCGTTCGAGAGTTATCGTGTATACGGACGGCCGGACGGACAAACAAACTCGAATTTTTCGACGGATTCGTCATCAGTGAGTCGAACTCTGTCGATTGAGATCATTTTCGGCTCAAAATTCGAAAAATACAGACATCGTGACGAAATGATATAGCCCTCGTGTAAGTAGTACGAGCGCTCAAAAATTAACTAAAAATATATTGATTCAAATAATTCGGTTTCTATAACTCATACCAAATTTTACACACTAATTATGGGGATTATATGTAGTCGGGAATGTCAGGAGAATGATAGTAATATATATACAGGGTGGCTACTTTTAAAAGGGCCGAACTGGAAGATCATACATGAGATTTGCAACAAACAATGACATATAACACATGGTCGAAATGTTGACGGTTATTCTTCAATTTAACATTTCTTGATTTCAAGGAATATTTCGAGTTTTTCCATGAAATCAATTATACTTCAGTTATCCTCCTAGTCTCATCAAAGTTGACCACAAATTTGGACACAACATTAAATTCGCTACAAGATAGGAATTTTTGTATGCCAAAAAATTTGGTATTGCGGGCGTGGTGAGGAGATGAATACCACGATTCTGGTCATATTTTTACAATGGTTTTATTGATGAAAAATCATTAATTATGGAAATTTTTTCTTCTCGGGAAAAAATACTCCATTTGTGTGCTTTCGAATGACATCTCAACTTTTGTGCTCGCTGCTTGTCTTCTGCCCTAATATCAAGCTAACAAGATAACAACGAAAAAGTCGAAATATCCTAAACCTAAACCTGCTTTATTTGGAAGCTCTTTATGATTGAATATTGAAGTAATTTTCATGGAAATCATGAATTTATCTGTCGATTCAAAATAATTCGACGGAATAAACCAAATTTTAATTATTCAGATTTTATGAAAACATGTGAAGAAAACAGACTACCACTACTCGTAACAATTGTTCAAAATGTCCACTGCCTTTTTCAATACATTTCACGAGTTCACAACGTTTCTGACGCATTTCTACACAACACAAATTTATTCTTTCGATCAGATCCTTTCGGACTGACCGCGAATTTGATATACTTTTTCTTCCAAGGTGTTCCATACCTGAAAATCCGAAGGCGTAAGGTCGGAGCTCCTTGGCCACCAAGGAGCTCCGACCTTACGCCTTCGGATTTTTATCTTACCGGGCCGAACCTCCCAATGCATTGCAAATCCCGCAAATTCCGGCGTTGGGAGTCATGAGAGGTGAACTTTTCGGACCAGTAATACTTCCCGATCGCCTCAACGCCGAAGAATTCGTAACGTCAATCCAAAGCAGCTTAACGGACATATTCCATGAAATGCACCTGGCTAGCAGACAAAATATCTGGTTTCAAATGGATGACTGTCCAGCTCATAATAGCCGGCATGTACGGGACTTAGACAGTGAATGAATATTTCAAAGAAAAAGTATATCGAATTCGCGTTCAGTCTCACATCAGAGGATCTGATCGAAAGAATAAATTTGTGTTGTGTATAAATGCGTCAGAAACGTTGTGAACTTCTTAGGGTTGTAGATTCAGTGCGAAAACGATGTGTTAAATGTATTGAATAAGGCAGTGGACATTTCGAACAATTGTAATAAGTAGTAGTAGTCCGTCTTCTTTACAGGATTTCATGAAATCTGTATTATTGAAATTTAGTTTATTCCTTCAAATTCTTCTGAATCGATAGATAAATTCATGATTTCCATGAGAATTACTTCAAATTTCAATCATAAAGAGCTTCAAAATAGAGCAAATTCGGGTTTGGAATATTTCGACTTTTTCGTTGTTATCTTGTTAGCCATGATATTTGGGCAGAAGACAAGCAGCAGTTGATATATCATTCGAAAGCCAACTAAATGGGGTATATTTTGCTGGAGAGAAAACATGTTCATAATAAATGATTTTTCATCGATAAAACCATTGGAATAATAGAACTTCAGACTTCAGAATCGTGATATTCATCTCCTTAACACGCCCGCAATAAGAATATTTTTGGCACACAGAAATTCTTATCTCGTAGCAAATTTAATGCTGTTTTCAGATATATGGTCAACTTTGATGAGGCTACAAGGATAACTGAATATAATTGATTTTATGGAAAAACTGAAAAAATATTCCGTGAAATCAAGAAATTGAAGAATAACCGTCAACATTTCGACCATGAGTCATGACATGACATGTTTTGTTGCAAATCTCATGTATGATCTCCCACTGAAGTTCGGTCCTTTTTAAAGTAGACACCCTGTATATACAATAGCGGAACGGCCAGAGAATACGGTATAGTTGGACGGAGTGATTTCGAGTTTCGAAGACGGAACGGGTAGGTATATCAGCCAGGCAAACATCCACTGGATTCACCCTTTCGTTGAATTCTTAATATTAAAATGGACCAACAAAAGAAATGAATCAACGGGGTATGGTGGTCTATTTACGGGATTATAACTACGGAAATCTAGGTACTCCACCTTCAATGCTCGTGGCGATGGCAAAACAGAAAATTCACTCTTAATTACTCGATTCACAACGCAATTCATTCAGTTCGGGGGTACCATCTGCACTTTATACTTTCTGGCAGTGTATGGACAGGAGAACTTCGCACCTGTTTTCGAAACTTAATGCGCTGGTTGAAAAAACTCGAAAATATCACCGAGTCGGAGTATTTTCGGTTGCGGATTCACAGGCGCTCTGATCAGTCCTCTAGATGAAATTTGAGGAGAAATCAAACTTCATCACACCCCCCCCCCCCACCTCGGAAAGCTCAACTCGCTACTGGAATAGCGAGCTGAACTTCGGAGGCTTCCTACTTAGACCAGGCAATAGAGCAGAAAAAGGGTCATTCTGTGACAAAAATCGTAGAAGAAAACCGCGAGTGGGGAGTTACGTGGGGTGGTCCGTGGATGTTCAGTGATATGTTTTCGACTCGCAAATATCATTACTTTTCTTGTAATTGCGAAGAAACACCAAAAAAAACGGTGTTTTTTTAGTTTTTGAGCGCTCGTACTACTTACACGAGGGCTATATCATTTCGTCACGATGTCTGTATTTATCGAATTTTGAACTGAAAATGTGCCGTAAGCACGATAACTCTCGAACGGAATAACCTAGAGACTTGAAATTTTCAGTGTGGGTTCAGTTCACGAATGCCTCGGTTAAGATTGTTAATGGGCCAAATTCCACCAGGGGTTCCGTAAATATGGCCGTTCAAAGTTTTGTTCTGCTGATTACTTGGAAACTACAGATTTGATCGGGATGAAATTTTGCACTCAAATGGAGAATGAGCTACATGTGAAATTTTGTCCAGATCGCATGACCAGAACCATAGAAACCATAAAAAATTGTAACTTTTGAACGAAAACGCCTAGGGACTTGAAATTTTCAGGATAGGTGTGGATCTCGAATGTGATCACGTTTATCAATGAGCAGAATTATACTAGGGGTTCCGTAAATAGGGTCGTTTGAAATTTAGTTTTCTTGATAATTTCAAAACTAAAGATTCAATCGAGACGAAATTTTGTTTACTAATGGAGAATGATATATTCAAGCTACATTTTTCCAGATCGCATGACCAGAACCATAGAATCCATAGAAAATCATAACTTTCGAACGGAAAGGCCTAGGGACTTGAAATTTTCAGGATAGTTGAGGATCTGGAATGTCGAGTCCACGTTCATCAATGAGCAAAATTATACTAGGAGTTCCGTAAATACGGTCGTTTGAAATTTTGTTTCCTCGATAATTTCGAAACTACGGATTCGATCGAGATAAAATTCTGTATTTCAATCGAGAATGATATATTAAAGCAACATTTTGTCCAGATCTCATGACCAGAACCATAGAAACCATAGAAAATTATAACTTCCGAAGGGAACGGCCTAGGAACTTGAAATTTCTAGGGGAGGTTTGGATCGCGAATGTCGCGGTCACGTTCATCAATGAGCAAAATTAGACAGAGGGTTCCGTAAATATGGCCGTCCAAAATATTTTATTCCTGATAATTTCGAAACTAGTGATTGGATTGGAATGAAATTTCACACCTAGCTGAAAAATAATGTATTCAAACTACATGCGAAATTTTGTCCAGATCGCATCACCAAGACCATAGATACCGTAGAAAATTCTAGCGAATTATCGAAAAAAAATCTGAAGCACTGACATGAAGTCTAGAGAATTTTTTTGACAGCTGTCTAAAATTCCTTCAGTTGATTTCTAAAACTGGAAAATGCTTATCTACATACAAGGTGAATGTATGAGCGCTCAAAAGCTCCTGACTTCACGGCAGTGCTTTTATAATTTTTTGCTTGTAAAATCTGAACCAATGGAGCAGTGCTAATAGTTTCAACAGACGAATTGTAGAGAATGGAAAGACGAAAGAAATGACTGCTAGTGCAACTCAATCGGGTCATCATTACCGGAGGAAAGCCGGAAAAACCGTGAAAATCAGCGTTTTTTCAAATCCTCATAACTCGGCCAATTTCGAAGATGTAGCGCTGGCTTTTCGAATGAAAGTAGTGCTTAATAGATACTTTAATTGTGCATAACCCAGACGTTGTCCGATAAATAGTTTTTGCGTAATTGAGATATGAATTATTCAAAGCACTATTTTCCGGAAGAACTGGATGCGTCGGAAGTTTTCCGATTTCAATTTACAAAACGGATTTTGAAAGAAGAAGTATAGTACTACAAAACGGCAAACTTGATTTTTCGTTAAAATGTTGCAAAATAGGTGAAAAATACGTGGAAACATGACCAAAACCGGCTCAGTTCCCTTTCTGGGACGGATAGTGGGGGTAGCCGGCAGACGCGGGGAACGAAAATCGCGCTGAGGCCGGGCGCGAATATTTACGTATATACCCCCACTACTCGACTGCAATCGAGCATTCGGCTGATTTTGGTCATGTTTGCATGCTTTTTTCACCTATTTTGAAGCATTTTAACGAAAAATCAAGATTGCCTTTTAGTAGTACTATACTTCTTCTTTCAAAATCCGTTTTGCAAATTGAAATCGGACTACTTCCGAAGCATCCAGCTCTTCCGGAAAATAGTGCCTTAAATAATTCAAATCGCAATTACGCAAAAACTATTTATCGGACAACGTCCGGGTTATGCAAACTCAAAGTATCTATTGACCACTACTTTCATTTGGAAAGCCAGCGCTACAACTTCGGAATTGGCCGAGTTATGAGGATTTGAAAAAACGCTGATTTTCACGGTTTTTCCGGCTTTCCTCCGGTAATGATGTCCCGATTGAGTTGCACTAGCACTCATTTTTTTCATCTTTTTATTCTCTACAATTCGTCTGTTGAAAGTATTAGCACCGCTCCATTGGTTCAGATTTTACAAGCAAAAAACTAAAAAAACACCGTTTTTTTTTGTGTTTCTTCGCGATTACAAGAAAAGTAATGATATTTGCGAGTCGAAAACATATCACTGAACATCCACGGACCACCCCACGTAACTCCCCACTCGCGGTTTTCCTCTACGATTTTTGTCACGAAAAAATCTCTATTGCCTGGTCTAACTCGCGGTAAACAAACAACCGTTACTCCACAGTAGGCTTCGTTGGAGTTCTCCACCGGTTCCGGTGTCAGGGACGGCGTCAGGGACGGTGTCAGGGTAGTGGACCTTCATTCACCGATGGGCTTCCTGTCATGTAACCTAAAAAAATGAAGGTATGAAGCCGTGCAGTCCACAGGCCTTATCTTACCACGTCTTAATGGAGCTGCCGTACGCAGATGTGGGTCTTGGTACTCGGGGTTGGTGGCGATCGGGTTGGCCTCCCAGACAGTTCGAGTCTTCTAGTCTGGGACGACAGTGTTGGTTCGTAACAGCGGATCCACTGGGACATCTGAAACAGGTTGGTTATACGGACAAAATTTTCTGGGGCTGCGGAGGCCCTGGCTGGCGGCAGAGCCACGGACACTTGAACGGTGGATTTCCGTAAGATGAGGGAACCTGGAATAAGCAGTTTTGGCGGTGGCTTTCTGCAACAGACGGCCTTCTGTGGAACGGTCCGGCATCATCGTCATGTAGGAGTTTCTCTTCTTGGAGCGAGGCAACGGTCCTACCACGTCGGTGGATACTTCCCTGAATTGTGCGTCCGTCCTTCGGCGTGGTTGCACATTTCCAGGGGTCTTCTGTTGTGAAACTTTATATCGTTGGCAGGAGGTACAGTTTCTTACATACTTCGCAATGCCTCGGAACATCCCTGGCCAGTAATAATTCCGGGCCATCCTGGAAATGGTCTTGTAAACTCCCATATGACCAGCTGATTCTGTGTCATAGTTTTCTCTCGGAATATTCGAACGTTGTTCGGTGGGCACACAAAGCTTCCAGGGTTGAGCGGTTCCAACTTCGGTGAAGTCTGTGGAGTCCCAGAAATGACGGTACAGTTTTCCATCCTTCACGGAGTAGTCGGGGAAGTTCTGTGGCTCCTGCTGGACCTCTTGCATCGGCATGGGGTTTTCACGTCGGCCAGGCATACGTAATCTTCGGACGGTAACGGGTTGGAAATCAACTGGCCCTCCAGAAAGCATTCGGAGGTACTGAGATTGATGAAGAAGTTATATTTTGACAAGACATCCATTCCCAGAATAATGTCGACCTGTAGATTCGGTACCAACAAGAACTTCAAGTCGGACAGAGTGTAGTCGGTAATCTGCATGGGGAGAACATAGAGCTTCGGTATGACGGTAGATTTTCCGTTCGGCATCACCACGAAACAGTTATCAACGGTTTCTCCCTTGATTCCCTCATTGTCACACTGATCTGCCACTCTTTGGCTGCAGAAACTTCTGGTAGCTCCGGTATCTATCAGTGCTCTGAAGGTTGTTCCAGCGATTCGGACATCTGATAACAGACGGTTTTCGCTGGAGTTTTTCGGTGACAATGAAGTCAAAATTCCTGGAGATATAGCTGACTCAGCCTCCACTCTCCTCTTCAGTTTTCCCGAATATGGGCAATCTCGTGAGAGGATATTCTCCTTCTGGCATCGTTAACAGAATATTTTCGGTCGTCCTCGAAATTCTCGACGTATGTGGCCATATTTACAACATTGAAAACATTGGGTCTGAAAGGACACTCTCCTTCTCGGCGGTTGTTGGGTTCGGTTCTCTGAAGACGGCTGGCATAACTCCATTTTTGAAGATGTCGATGGGTTCGGCTTTGGACGGTTTTCCCTCGGTGGATGTGGCTGTGCTGGGGCGTTTCTTGGACTAATTGAGCTGAACGGGTTTGGCCGGACTGATTCCCTGTGCTCAGATAGGGCTGATGAATGTACCTGACTCTCGGTCTCTTGCGAGAAGCTAGAATCATAACGGTTTTGCTGTCGGGGTTGGTACGTCAGGTGTGGTTCATCGATGAGGCCCGGTTTGGAGGGTGGCCCGGTGAATTGGCTCATCTGCCACTGGACCAACACAAAAACTTTTCCTTTTCACAGAAGTTCATTATAGCTGTAGGTTTCCTAGAAGGCCAAGGCTTGTTGCAGGGACGGTAGCAGTCTCTGTCGGATCAGGCAGATTTGTTCCACTTCGGTCGGCTTGGCATAAGTCAGTTTCTGGAACAAATTTTGCATCCTGGTGACGTAAAGTAGCAGTTTTTCATCAGGGCGCTGCATTCGCCTTTTTGAGCGCTCGTACTACTTACACGAGGGCTATATCATTTCGTCACGGTGTCTGTATTTTTCGAATTTTGAGCCGAAAATGGTCTCAATCGACTATGTTCGACTCAATGATGACGAATCCGTCGGAAAATTAGAGTCTGTCCGTCCGGCCGTCCGTCCGTCCGTAAGCACGATAACTCTCGAACAGAACAACCTAGAGACTTGAAATTCTCAGTGTAGGTTCAGTTCCCGAATGCCTCGGTTAAGTTCGTTAATGGGCCAAATTCCACCAGGGGTTCCGTAAATATGGCCGTCCAAAGTCTTATTCTCCTGATTATTTGAAAACTACAGATTTGATTGATATGAAATTTTGCACTCAAATGAAGAATGAGGTGTTCAAGCTACATGTGAAATTTTGTCCAGATCGCATGACCAGAACCATAGAAACCATGGAAAATTGTAACTTTTGAACGGAAACGCCTAGGGACTTGAAATTTTCAGGATAGGTGTGGATCTCGAATGTCGTGATCACGTTTATCTATGAGCAAAATTATACTAGGGGTTCCGTAAATATGGTCGTTTGAAATTTAGTTTTCTTGATAATTTCCAAACTACAGATTCGATCGTGACGAAATTTTGTATACTAATGGAGAATCATATATTCAAGCTACATTTCTCCAGATCACCTGACCAGAACCATAGAAACCATAGAAAATCATAACTTTCGAACGGAAAGTCCTAGGGACTTGAAATTTTCAGGATAGGTGTGGATCTGAAATGTCGCGTTCACGTTTATCAATGAGCAGAATTATACTAGGGGTTCCGTAAATACGGTCGTTTGAAATTTCGGTTTCTCGATAATTTCGAAACTACGGATTCGATCGAGATGAAATTTTCATTTTAATCGAGAATGATATATTAAAACAATATTTTGTCCAGATCGCATGACCAGAACCATAGAAACCATAGAAAATTGTAAAATTTGAACGGAAAGGCCTAGGAACTTGAAATTTTCAGGGTGGGTTTGGATCGCGAATATCGCGGCCACGTTCATCAATGAGCAAAATCAGACTAGGGTTTCCGTAAATATGGCTGTTCAAAATATTATTTTCCTGATTAATTCGAAACTACTGATTGGATTGGAATGAAATTTTGCACCTATCTTAGGAATAATTAATTCAAACTACGTGCCAAATTTTGTCTAGATCGCACTACCAAGACCATAGATACCGTAGATTATCGATCACCTAAAGCACTGAGATGAAGTATGGAGTTTCAGAATTTTTGTGACAGCAGTCGAAAATTCCTTCAATTGATTTCTAAAACTGAAAAATGCGAATCTACCTACAAGGTGCATGTACGAGCGCTCAAAAGCTCCTGCCTTCACGGCAGTGCTCTTCTCAATTTTTTTTTCCTCCAACAGATTTTCTTCATAGTTGACGGGGGCAGGAATGCTTCTTTTAGTTGCGTCTTGAAATCATCCAAGTCCTGGAATGTACGTCTTCGGGGGATGAATCAATATCTGGCATCTTTCCGGAGTAACTCATAGACATATTCGAACACCTGTTCCAGGGAGGTTTTACGGGATTTGGAAAGTCTCTCTACCTCTTCTATAAAGCCGGTAACGCTACTAGTGCCATCGAAGGATATGGTACACTTGTAGATCGGAACAGTTGGCACTGGTTCCGGATCTGCAGTTAGATGGGAGACACCCCAGGTGACTCGGGAATCTCCATGTCTAGAAGGGATCAACTTGCCTGGTGTGCCAGTGACTGCTGTTTCCGGTGGCTGACCCCGTAAAATTCCTCCAGGGTACTCAAGGCTCTAGCTGTCGCCTCCTTCATCTGCTCTTCATGACGAAACAATGTTTCCCTCTTCAGGGTCAATGAAGTTCAGCCTCCCCTGATTATGCTTCAGCCTTATGAACAGGCGGAAGAACTCGTTGGTTGCGTTGTCATGGTTGAAGGTTGGGATGGCTTCCACCAAGTCGGTGATCTTGTTCTGGCAGATCTCAACTTCCAGCATGGGATTAGTCGTCTTCGAAGGTGGTAACGGTGGTTCCACATGCAGGACCTGGCGCAACAAACTCCGCTTGGTCATTACGGTGGGCTACCCCCTCAGTTGGAGCTCGTATGTCAACTCGTCGCCCCCAGTCTGTTCACATCCATAGTCCACATATTATATTTATTAAAAAAAATAAACAACAAAACCCACAAATAACAACTCAATCAGCAGTATTGGACGGAACGGAGAGACTTGTGAGAAATGGTGAAAGCAAGGAGAGGAGAAGAAAAAAAAATGTTTTTGAAAAAGAAATTTTTCAAAAAAAAATTCACAGGTCACAGGATCAGGTCTATAATCGGTAACCCCGGTATATACGTTGGACAAAAAATTTCCTGGTTCTGGAAAATTGTCTAATTCCCGAACCAGTCCAATATTCGGAAACCCCGGTATATCGGTCGGACACAAATCTTCCGATACTCACAAATTGTTTCGGTGAAGAAATAAGAACACCAGACAATGCTAGAAGAAATACGTCTGAAACAAAGAAAACAAACCAAACTTATGTTCGCCGGTAGACTTGATCAGTTCTCTGCTGTCTGAAAAAAAAACAAAAATTATGTCAAACGGAAAATGGCGTAAGTCACAACATCAGCTGAAATAGGTACTCGAATTCAAAGAGTCCGTTCTCGGGCGCCATTGTGTAATGGGGTTTTCTCCGCCAATTTGGCGCCAGCTATCTTTTTAAAAATGGAAACATATAGCAAAACCACCAGGGCAGCTGCAAAGCCGGAGTTCGGTTTATCTGAGGTGGTAGCGATAATAAGGAATATTTCAAATTCGAGCTTCACTAATTAATTGATGCTATGAATACCTAACGGTCATCGCATACAGGAGGACATACATTTAACAGAAAGAAAATTGAAACTAGAAAATGAACTAAAAATATATTGCTTCAGATAGATGGAATTTGTTCAAATTCCATCTATAATTTGAAGCACTCAAAACTCAAGAAATACCATTAATATATTATAAATATTTAGTGCAAAAAGAATATCTACTAGTAATATATATATTTATATATTTATATATACAACTAGATGACCCGGCAAACGTTGTTTTGCCATATCTCTCCCTTTTTTCGCAATTTCAGAATTGCTCGAGGCCTTCGGCCTCTCTTACCTTAGGAAAGCCCGTTTCTCCCTCTCGAAAACGCGGGGGGCGCTTCGCGCCCCCGATCTCTCCCTTTTTTCGCAATTTCAAAATTGCTCGAGGCCTTCGGCCTCTCGTCTCAAAATAACCTAACCTAAACCTAACCTAACCTAGCTGACCCGGCAAACGTTGTTTTGCCATATCTCTCCCTTTTTTCGCAATTTCAAAATTGCTCGAGGCCTTCGGCCTCTCTTACCTTAGGAAAGCCCGTTTCTCCCTCTCGAAAACGCGGGGGGCGCTTCGCGCCCCCGGTCTCTCCCATTTTTCGCAATTTCAAAATTGCTCGAGGCCTTCGGCCTCTCGTTGTTCTGGCTATTAAAAAATAAGGGTTGATCGTAGAAGGGTGAAAATTGGGGATTGTATGTATTTTTGTATGTTGTATCATAAAAAAATAGAAATTAGAAATTTTGCCTGAAAAATAAAAAAAAAAAATTTAGGGGTGGACTACCCCTAACATTTAGGGGGATGAAAAATAGATGTTGGCCGATTCTGATAGATACCGGATAAGCACAAAAAATTTCATCAAAATCGGTTAAGCCGTTTCGGAGGAGTATGGCAACGAACACTGTGGACACGAGAATTTTATATATTAGATAATAACGGACGGCCAGAAAATACGGTATAGTTGGACGGGTGATTTCGAGGTTCGAGGTTCGAGGTTCGTATGTCAGCCAGGCAAAAATCCACGGGATTCACTCTTTCGTTGAATTCTTAATATTAAAATGGACCAACAAAAGAAATGAATCAACGGGGTATGGTGGTCTATTTACGGGATTATAACTACGGAAATCTAGGTACTCCACCTTCAATGCTCGTGGCGATGGCACAACAGAAAATTCACTCTTAATTACTCGATTCACAAAGCAATTCATTCAGTTTGAAGGTACCATCTGCACTGTATACTTTCTCGCGGTGTGTGGGCAGAAGAACTTCGCACCTGTTTTCGAAACTTAATGCGCTGATTGAAAAAACTCGAAAATATCACCGAGTCGGTGTATTTTCGGTTGCGGATTCACAGGCGCTCTGATCAGTCCTCTAGATGAAATTTGAGGAGAAATCAACTTCATTACAATATATCAGTAATGATTTGTTTCCAACACCTTATTTATAAGTCTTCCAGATCGACAAGAATGGACTGACCCTAGTACTTAACGGTGTAACCTATAGTTGCACTTAGCCTATCAGCTGCTCAGATTGTTACGGTGAGGGTGTGAATAGAACAATTAACTTTACAGAGCTTAAGAGTAGTTTGGCGCCAGGCTTACTTACGTTAACCAAATCTTGCTTGGGAAAAACACTCAAAATGATATTTTTATTGAAACAAAATTTTGATCAATTAATCAAGTGAAAAAGCTGAAGGCTGCATATGAACAAATATTATTTAACAAAAAGATTACCACAAAATGACAATTTAATTAGGCTCCAGACAGAATTTGGAATGAGTCGGGTTAGAATAGATTTTGAGCTCTCACTTTTCTCGATTCTTGGTAAATTCCACGAGATGCCAACTCGGAAGATGGAATTCAGCTTGCCAATGCGTAATGCGTATCTTGGTATTGGTGGATGCGGGTTTGGCAGGTTTTAACCAAATTTCTAGCTTCCACTGTTCTGGAGATTCTGGACTTTTCGATGTGGACTGGCTCTCAAGCATGCAGAATAAATAGGCATTAGTGATAGTCAAAATGATGTTGTAGTATGCTCTGTTCGAACGCCCCTTCCGGTATGAATGAGTCAACCAACTCTTCAGAAAAATCCAGAATTTATAAGGTTCATTCACTAATTACAAATTTGAGTAATTACAATTAACAAAAAAGAAAGTTATATACAAATATAATACAAATATATATACAATCAACTTGTAATCTTAAATGGAAGCTAATACTTTCCGGAAAGAAAAATGAATGAATTTTAAAAATGATGCAAATTTGCAATCGTTACAGATTAACATACGATAAGAAAATTAATAAATGATCCGAAAGAAGATATAGAAAAATATAATCAAATCATCAACGACAAAAAAAATGGAGAACAAAAAAGGGGGCATGCACCTTCTGGCAAGAAAAAAAATGAATGAAAATATCCGGTCATACCGAAGTGTACCAGTACCCAAATAAAGAGAAATTAAAATTGTAATATTCAAAAATGGAAAATTTAATCCAAGATAACGAAAAGTTGAAGAGAAGTTCAAGGCTATTCGAATATTCAATTGAATCTTTTACCAGAAGATCACACTCACTTTTACCATCTGTTTACTCTAATACTCTAATACATAATCGAAAAATCTAATTGTCTTGAAAGACAATTCCGAGAAGGAAAAATGAACGACTTTCCCTCCCCTTTGGAAAAATCTGATTTCAAATCAACTCTGTACGTTCAATAATTACATCGGTCTATGAAGCAGTGGCGTCACAGCGATTCGAAATCTAGGCTGTAACGAGGTGCATAAATGATCGTTACAACGGTCAGAAACTTTTTTTCAGTTGAAGATATCGGTGAAATTCTTACATTTATGTACTTACTATCATTAATTCTGCAAAAGAAAAGGTATACCGGAGCAGCATCGAAAAAAACCTGTTTTCGAGTTACAAGCATTTTAATGATTGAATATCGTTATTTCCATGTTTACTTTTTGAGCGCTCGTACTACTTACACGAGGGCTATATCATTTCGGCACGATGTCTGTATTTTCCGAATTTTTAGCCGGAAATGGTCTCAAACGACTATGTTTGACTCACTGATGACGAATCCGTCGAAGAATTTGAGTCTGTCCGTCCGTCCGGTCGTATACACGATAACTCTCGAACGGAATGTCCTAGAAACTTGACATTTTCAGGGTAGGTTCGCATCTCGAATACCGCGGTTAAATTCGTTATTGGGCAAAATTCGCCTAGGGGTTCCGTAAATATGGCCGCTAGAAATTTTGTTTTCCTGATTACTTCGAAACTACTGACTCGATAGAAGAGAAGTTTTGCATTCAGATGGAGAATAACGTGTTAAAGCTACTTGCAAAATTTTGTCCAGATCGCATGACAAGAACCATAGGAACCATAGAAAATTATAACTTTCGAACGGATAGGCCTAGGGACTTGAAATTTTCAGGAAAGGTGTGGATCTCGAATGTCGTGTTCGAGTTCAATTTTAAGCAAAATAAGACAAGGGGTTCCGTGAATATTTCCGAATTCTTTCCAATTTGTTACTAAAACTGGAGAATGCGAATCTACCTATAAGGTGGATGAACGAGCGCTCAAAAGCTCCTGACTTCACGGCTGTGCTTTTCGTCATTTTATTTTTTCATCAATATTGCCTGCTATCTATTGTTGCTATGGATACTAAAACTTCTCTCTCTGTGATTGTTCATTTATCTGAAACTTACATAGGTACCTATATTGATGAAAAAATATTTGGTTATTCAATCATGAAAATGCTTGTAACTCGAAAACAGTGTATTTTTGAGCGCTCGTACTACTTACACGAGGGCTATATCATTTCGGTCTCAATCGACTATGTTCGACTCACTGATGACGAATCCGTCGAAAAATTCGAATCTGTCCGTCCGTCCGGCCGTCCGTCCGTCAGCACGATAACTCTCGAACGGATCAACCTAGAGACTTGAAATTTTCAGTGTAGGTTCAGATCCCAAATGCCTCGGTTAAGTTCGTTAATGGGCCAAATTCCACCAGGGGTTCCGTAAATATGGCCGTTCAAAGTTTTGTTTCCCTGATTACTTGAAAACTACAGATTCGATCGAGATGAAATGAGATGGAAAATGAGGTGTTTCAGCTACATGCGAAATTTTGTCCAGATCGCATGACCAGAACCATAGAAACCATAGAAAATTGTAACTTTTGAACGGAAATGCCAAGGGACTTGAAATTTTCAGGATAGGTGTGGATCTCGAATGTCGTGATCACGTTCATCTATGAGCAACATTATACTTTCCTTACGCGTCAGAACCTACAGTGCGCAAAGTTCGCGCAGAAGCTCCTTAGCGGTACGATAGACTGCCCTTTCCTGCTCTCTCGAGTCAACATCCATGTACCAAGAGTGATGACCAGGCATCCACTGGCGTTCAGCCTGCCTACCCCTCGGACCAACATACTCCAGCGGGCACCTGTGTATCGGGCTTGTGAAACAGCTGATAGGCTCGGTATTATAATGTTTCAATAGTTATATGAAGGATTTTTTTTATTTTTTGTAATTTTGCTATTTTTTGGTTATGGATATATTAGTTTATTTTTACCTTGTAATTGGGAATTTTCCTGTTGGGTAAAATAAAGTATTATTATTATTATTATTATACAAGGGGTTCCGTAAATACGGTTGTTTGAAATTTTGTTTTCTCGATAAATTCGAAACTTCGGATTCGATCGAGATGAAATTTTGTATTTTAATCGAGAATGATATATTGAAGCAATATTTTGTCCAGATCGCATGACCAGAACCATAGAAACCATAGAAAATTGTAACTTTTGAACGGAAAGGCCTAGGAACTTGAAATTTTCAGGGTGGGTTTGGATCGCGAATATCGCGGTCACGTTCATCAATGAGCAAAATGAGACTAGGGGTTCAGTAAATATGACCGTTCAAAATATTTTTTTCCAGATAGTTTCGGAACTACTGATCGGATTGGAATGAAATTATGCACCTAGCTGAGGAATAATGTATTCAAACTACGTGCAAAATTTTGTCCAGACCGCATCACCAAGACCATAGATACCGTAGAAAATTCTAGCGAATTATCGAAACGAAATTGATCAGCTGAAGCACTGACATGAAGTCTGGAGTTTCGCCTAAGTTTCAGAATTTTTTTGACAGATGTCAAAAATTCCTTCAATTGGTTTCTAAAACTGAAAAATGCGAATCTACCTACAAGGTGCATGTACGAGCGCTCAAAAGCTCCTGCCTTCACGGCAGTGCTTTTCGTAATTTTTTCGATGTTGCACCAGTATACCTTTTTATGGCAGAATTAATGATAAAATACATAAATGTAAGAATCTCACCGATATCTTCAACTAAAAAAAGTTTCTGACCATTAAGTACCTACTATTTATGGGTTACAAAAAAAAAGCATCAGATATATGTAGATTCAAAAGATTGTAAAACAAGGTTGGAACGTGGAATTCCTGAGGAAGAAAAGTATAGTGAATATAATATCCTTGTCTGATTATGTTATGTTAATAGTTCTTATTTGCAATTTTTAACCATGTCATAAATTGATTATGTATTTTTTTAACATAAAAACCAAGAATCGATCGAAATAATAACCTGATGTTTTTCTGTTATCTTATTATTTCCATAGTGCATCTAGTTTGGTAAGTCAAGGAGAATCGAATATCAATTTATAATGCTACTTCTGTACGTAGCCTTTTTTCAGAGTAATTGTGCAGTTATTAGTAAAAGAACCTTTTCATTTAAGAATTTCGTACTGATTTAGGTTTCTGAGAGTTCTGGAAGTTTGGAAGTCAGCAATGATATAAGTGCAGTGGCGCAGCCAGGGGAGGGGCTTTGGGGCTGCAGCCCCCCCAAATATACAAATTCTTTGATTGAATTTAAAAAATCAATCAAATTATATGAAACTGATTTGTAAACTGCTAACGAAATAAATAATAATTGAAAGAAGGTAATGTTGAGAACTGCAGACTCAAGATTCAGAGCCACATCGGCACTTTCTGAATGTAGTATACCTACGGTTACTTCCGAATATATTCATTTCTGAAAATATTTTATACGTCAACGGACACTCCGGAAAGGACATATTCTATCCTTAAAAGATTAAAAACGTAATTAAGGACTTAGGCAGCACAATAGAAACTGAGAGAATGACTCTGTTGAATATACAGGGTGTTTTTTAAGTTAAGCCTTTTTTTGGCAGGTGCTAGAACTCATCAAAAGCAATCATTTCGCAGGAAGTTGATCATATAAAATATTCAATTTGGAAAACAGTGCAAAAAATATTGGTCATCAATATCTTGATCCCACCCTGAAATGATTTTACCAGTACAGTACCTACTGGTTTTCAGACATTATTCCTGGTCAGTCATTTAACAAAACCAGTACACGAATGGGTGAATTTTTCATGAAGATTTGTAAAATTTGGGCTGGTTTCAGGTTAGAAAAAAATGGTCACCTTACTCTGGATGGATCTCTCTGCCATATTCATGCGATGTTTGTTTTCTCGGCATTCATTTATCGCAAACTTGTATTATCTTTCAACTTTTATTAGTAGATGTTTTCTAAACAGTATTATTGTTGAAGTTCAATCTGAGGAGATGAAAAATTACTGATTGAAAAGGATCACAAACTCACCTATAAAATAAATTTATCCGAATTGTTTACAGAAATTGTTCGAAATGGTCACCATTTGTTTGATGTGCACAAAGTCTTGCCTGGCGTAATTTCGAATGGCCACCTTATATACACTAATCTTTTCAAATGACCCCCAAAGAAAGAAATCACAGGGTTTTCGATAGGAAAACTTAGTCATCATACTCATCATATAAATTAATTCCCGTATACTCACCTCACACAGCTGGTAATGTCTGAAAATTTAAATATCAATACGAACCTAATAAAGATCCGTGCAAGGAAATTCTCAAATTTGCGGATAATTTTGATTTCGAAATACTCGGCCCTGATGAGTATTTTATATGGACGATTTTTGGTACATCGACTGATTTTGACGAGTTCTATTGCTAGTCAAAAAAAAACCTCACCTTTGAAAACACCCTGTATATTATGATTTCGAATTTCTAACGTTATTTTCGTACGTTTGGAATTCGAAATAGGCATCTTTTCGAGTACCGTCGGAAAGTCCGTTTCTTTTAGATATATTAGGAACATCTGGAAGAAGGCTGAATATTTAATATTATCGAAAAGGTCTAACCCCGTAAGGGAACGAGAATAATATCAATCGATTATAGACAATTTGAAAATTAAATATTGAGAAGTTATAAATTCTTAAATTGGATTGTTCATTGATTCTTTGTTTTATTATTCCTTCCCTCTTAAATTTTTTTTCATCTTTCGTATATTTATTGTTTCATTATTAATTGTTCAGTTCAGCTCCCCCAAAACAAAATCCTAGCTGCGCCACTGTATAAGTGTCTTACAAGAGACAGATCACGACACCAATTTGAATAGAGCATCTCAAACAGACTTGGACCTTGCTTCCGCAAGATAATTGCCAAATTAAAAATTCATTTTTATCAATACAGGTAATACAAGAGTTATGTTTTCTTTAGTATACACACAACTCATTCTAAAAAAAATATAAAAAGCACTGACGTGTACTCAGGAGCTCTAGAGCGTTCGTTCATCCGCCAATTTGTTCGACAGCTGTCATAAAAATGACAACAGTTCTTTGTCAATTATGCCGAATCGGCTGTTACAGGAATATAAGGATTTTTTTTCTATGATTAGCTAGAATCTTCTTTGGTCTTGGCAATGCGATAGACAAAATTTCGCACGTAGTTTAAATACATTATTCTTCATCTTTGTGCGAAATTTCACTCCGATCGAATCAGTTGTTTCGAAATTATCAGGAAAAATATTTTGAACGGAACGAAACCCCTAGTCTAATTTTGCTCATTGATATACGTGATTTCGACATTCGAGATCCAAACCCACCCTAATTTTAGCCAATAACGAAGTTAACCGCGGCATTCGAGATTTGAACCTACCCTGAAATTTTCAAGTTTCTAGGTCGTTGCGTTCGAGAGTTATCGTCTATACTATACGGACGGCCGGACGGACAGAAAGACTTAAATCTTTTGACAGATTGGTCATCAGTGAGTCGGACCTTATCGATTGAGACCATTTTCTGCTGAAAATTCGAAAAATACAGACATCGTGAGTTTGAATAAATATTATTCTTTATCTATGTGCAAAATTTCATTCCAATCCAATGAGTAGTTCCGAAATTATCAGGAAAAAAACATTTTTTGTCAAACGTACAGATACAACGTCATATTTCGACTGACAGGATCATCGAAAAGTTCTTCTTTTCCTCCGCCGTAGGGAAATGTGTTGCTATGTCAACGATGAATTACATTTCCGTAAGCCGGGGGGAAAAGTGTCGCTATGTAAACGATGAATTATTTACTACGAACAATTACCGCCGGTTGAGTTCATCAAAGGGCAAAATGTACCGAAGGGTTTCGCAGATAATAGCCATCAGAATTTGTTTTCTTAATAACTCGCAAAATACCGATTCGATCGAATTGAAACTTTGTAGTTAGTTGGAATAAGACATGAAAGTTCGTAGTATTATACTTGTCCGTCAGAATCAAAATTAATTTTGCATGATAACCGTAACTAGGCAAATTTTGCATTGATCACTCAATTATAAAGATCGTAAATATAAGTCTAATCTAAGGGTGGATCATGTTGAAGATTTCATCTTCAAACGAAGGTCTAGGAAGTATGCCATTACAACATCTTCCGAGAAAGAACTCGTGTTTCTACTCTTGCGATAGTCCATAAAACGTTTATTATGCATATTCGTACTTTTCTCTTGATTCCTTGGGCAATAATTCTAAAGAAGCAGTATTCACTGCCTCAACCAGCTCTGGAGGAATCCCAGAAATGGAAAATTCATCATCACTTATCATTTTACACTGTTTTGTTTTCGAAAACACCAGCAATTAAAATAACATGCATCTAGTTTGACGATTCAACACTAAGGCATCTCACAAACCAACGCGGAAAATCCGCGCCGCTTGCGAATATTCGCACTGCATCGGATCTGCAACTTATTGTTTCTTCGGCGCCTGGTAGATAGGGTTGAAACGATACGAGTAAATACAAGTACATACTCGATACTTTTCACCGATACAAATTACTTTTAGTATCGTTACTTTGAAATTAAGTATCGAGTAGATATCGGTCAAGAAGTACTCATATCAGTATGTATATCGATACCTCAGATCAATAGTGTCACAAATTCAAAAATTCAAATTTGAGTTCCTAATACAATGTTCTATCAATACAATGTTCTATCAATTTCAATACTGAAACCACTTCTATTTCGTATCTAATCTTGTTATTTGAGGTAGTTCCCTGGAACAGTTAATTAGAACCAGTTTACAAAGACAGTTCTAACACATTCCCAAATGTTTCACGTTTGAATTTTCTTCGCTAAAAGATTGGTTTCATTATTTGTTAGTTCCCTCGAACAGTTAAATATAACCAGTTCCAACGGTTTAGAATTTTATTCGCGATAAGGTTGATCTTCATATTTGAGGCAGTTCTCTGGAACAGTGGATTAGAACCAGTTCCCAAGAACAGTACTAACACATTGCCAAATATTCTCCTATAGAATTTTCTTTGCGAAAAGATTGGTCTTGATATTTGAGGTAGTTCCCTGGAACAGTTAATTAGAACCAGTTAACAAAGCCAGTTCTAACAAATTCCCAAATGTTTCACGTTTGAATTTTCTTGGCTAAAAGATTGGTCCCATTATTTGGGGTAGTTCCCTCGAACAGTTAAATACAACCTGTTTCAACGGTTTAGAATTTTATTCGCGAAAAGGTTGATCTTCATATTAGAGGTAGTTCTCTGGAACAGTGGATTAGAACCAGTTCCCAAGAACAGTATTTTTTCAATATTGGCTGTGTGCACCGACTTGTTCCCTAATACCGGATTATGTAATCTCGAATAAAATTTCATTGTAGGATTAATTTTAATCCCTGTGCACCGAATACTTTATACGAGAGACTAGTTAACTACTGAATATATATGGTAACATTGCATAATTGTGACATATAAGAATAGAAAAGTATAGTATGTCGATATTTGGCTTAGGCTAGGAACAAAGTGAAGCGTCCAAGAGGTGCGAAGAGGACACCTGAGAAGATAACGGTTCCCGAGAGTAGCGGCGATGACGAGGTGTCATCTCATAGTGAGGCGACCAAGAAAACAGAGCGATAGTCGAGTTTGATTATTATAGAGGTGGCGTATGTTCGAATTATGGATTTGAATGAATTTATATTTATACTGTTAGAAAATTCGACATTGAAACTCTGTTAGGTATCTGATAAAAAATGATGAGAATAGAAGAACTTGTAGTGTTCACGAAATAAATAAATTTAGGAAAGTACATACCTATATGGTGAATTTCATAATGTATGAAAAATAACATATTTCCGTATGAAATTCTATGTTCCTAGCCTTAGACTCTAATCAAAGATATTTGGCGTTCTTGTCGAAATTGTCACATAAAATAAGAAGTAAGAATAAAATCCTGATGTTTTGTTTTTGTTTCAAGTGATAGTTACATATAAAGGTACTACAGGGTGGAATTCTGTTTGAATCCAACCATTTTTATGGAAGTTATTGCAAAGAAATTATTTTTTTTGGTAAATTCCGTCAGCCTGTATCTTTCTTAGGAATCGACATAGAGGTATATAATATATATTTTTCCAAATTAGGACAAAAAGGAGAATGATCCATTAAAATTTGCTGAAACTGATACACCCTGTATATGTTACAAGTTATTCATTTCACTGTATTTTAACAAATGGAAAGAGATATTTTTGTTATTTGTTACTTTTGAACATCATACATGCTATTTTGTTTCAAGTTATGTTATAATGTTATGATTCATTACACATTTATATTGCAAAGAAATTATTTTTTCGTAAATATATAACTTATAAGTTATAAAAGTCGAATTAATTTTTGAGTCGTGAATAATCCGACAATTTTGGCGGATTAATTTAATCTAGGAGTAAGATTATTTGTACCGAGATTAAAATGCGGTGCAACGCAAATAAGAAGTTTAATCAGAAATAAAAGATAATCCTGAGTTAAATTGTTCGGTGCACACGGCCATAGATAGTCTCCTGGAACAGTTCAGATTCAGTTCCCAAGAACAGTTCTCTTACATTAACAAATTTTCATTATTTGAATTTTTTTTCCGAAAAGGTTGGTCTTCATATTTGAGCTAGTAAGAAATAAAAGAAAGTTGTTTCAGTATTGAAATTTATAGAACGTTGTATTAGGAACGTTATGCTTGTAATAACTCAAATTTGAAGTTTTGGACTTGTAACACTAGTCATGTTCTTTCGTACTGAGCGAAGTGATTTAAGTAAGTTAAATCACATAGATCAATTTAAGCGATCGTTCTTTCGTTTTCAATTAGTTCTCCCTTCCACAACTCCAAAGTGATTGTAAGTGATTATTCTGATCGCGAATTTTCTTATTTCAATTAGATCACATTAATAATGTCAAAATTTGAAGTTAGACGTTATAGAATTTTATATACATAGAAGTGAGCGTATTCTTTCGGGCTTTAAGTGAATGAATATGTTCTGATCGCAAAATCGCTTTCTCTTAAATCACATAAGTTCCATCAGTTGAATCAGTACGAAAGAATTCTACTACTATTGAACTGAGGTATCGATTTGTCAATGTAACTATTTCATTTCAACATTGATACGAAAAAAATTGTAGGTATATCTCAAAGTGAAGTTTTTGAACGCATTCGTTTTTCGCTTCTCATTTTTGAGCGCTCGTACTACTTACACGAGGGCTGTATCATTTCGTCACGATGTCTGTATTTTTCGAATTTTGAGCCGAAAATGGTCTCAATCGACTATGTTCGACTCGCTGATGATGAATCCGGCGGAAAATCCGAGTCTGTCCGTCCGGCACGATAACTCTCGAACAGATCAACCTAGAGACTTGAAATTTTCAGTGTAGGTTCAGATCTCAAATGCCTCGGTTGAGTTCGTTAATAGGCAGAATTCCACCAGGGGTTCCGTAAATATGGCCGTTCAAAATTTTGTTCTCCTGATTACTTCGAAACTAGAGATTCGATCGAGATGAAACTCCGCACTCAAATGGAGAATGAGGTGTTCAAGCTACATGTGAAATTTTGTCCAGATCGCATGACCAGAACCATAGAAACCATAGAAAATTGTAACTTTTGAACGGATACGCCTAAGGACTTGAAATTTTCAGGATAGGTGTGGATCTCGATTGTCGTGATCACTTTCATTTATGAGCGAAATTATACTAGGGGTTCCGTAAATATGGCCGTTCAAAATTTTGTTCTCCTGATTACTTCGAAACTAGAGATTCGATCGAGATGAAACTCCGCACTCAAATGGAGAATGAGGTGTTCAAGCTACATGTGAAATTTTGTCCAGATCACATGACCAGAACCATAGAAACCATAGAAAATCATAACTTCTGAACGGAAAGGCCTAGGGACTTGAAATTTTCAGGATAGTTGTGGATCTGAATGTCGCGTTCACGTTCATCAATGAGAAGAATTATACTAGGGGTTCCGTAAATACGGTCGTTTGAAATTTTGTTTTCTCGATAATTTCGAAACTACGGATTCGATCGAGATGAAATTTTGTATTTTAATCGAGAATGATATATTCAAGAAATATTTTGTCCTGATCGCTTGACCAGAACCATAGAAACCATAGAAAATTGTAACTTTTGAACGGAAAGGCCTAGGAACTTGAAATTTTCAGGGTGGGTTTGGATCGTGAATATCGTGGTCACGTTCATCAATGAGCAAAATTAGACTAGGCGTTCCGTGAATATGGCCGTACAAAATATTATTTTCCTGATAGTTTCGAAACTACTGATCGGATTGGAATGAAATTATGCACCTAGCTGAGGAATAATGTATTCAAACTACGCGCAAAATTTTGTCCAGATCGCATCACCAAGACCATAGATAACGTAGAAAATTCTAGCGAATTATCAAAAAAAAATTGATCAGCTGAAGCACTGACATGAAGTCTGGAGTTCCAGAATTTTTTTGACAGCTGTCGAAAATTCCTCCAATTGATTTCTTAAACTGGAAAATGCGAATCTACCTACAAGGTGCATGTACAAGCGCTCAAAAGTTCCTGCCTTCACGGCAGTGCTTTTCGTAATTTTTTTTCTCAGTTTTGTTTTGTGTTTTTTTCATTAGTTTTGTTCCTATAAAATAGAGAATACCAATACTTATTTTTGTTTGTTTTAAATCTTAATTTTCCAAGAACTTACAAATACTAATAGTTTTTTGTGTTTTTACTTCTATTTTTCCAAAAACTATTCTATACGAGTAAGTATCGATACTTTTCAAATGATACCAAGTAAGTATAGATACTTGACGACCGATAGAGTATCGAGTAAAAGTATCGATACCTCAATGGTATCGTTTCATCCCTACTGGTAGACCATTTCAGACCGGAGCAGTTTTTGTCGCTTGGATTAATGGGCAGAATTCGCCGAGAACTTCCGTCACGAATCCGCCTGAAGGTTCTCAAAAATCAACGCGGAAAATCCGCGCCGCTCCGATCTGCAACTTATTGTTTCTACGGCGCCTAGTATACCAGTTCAGACTCGACTTAGAAATCTTCACAGTCGTCCAGGAATGCTAGGCTTTTCCTACCCAGTAAACTACAATATACTATTTCCTACTAGCGTGAATGAAACACTTTCACGGATAGTTGTCGTCCTGATACTGACGTTAGCAAAAATTTACGTCTTGAAAGTGACAGCTCATAGAGACATCTCAAAATTTTATGATTGACGCTACTCTTCAATATTTGCCTGCCGAAAAAACCCCTGCTATTCTCTCCTTTCCGCACGCATATGCGTGCGGAAAGGATAGCAGGGTTTTTTCCGCACTCATTTTGAATAGTGCTATTTTCCAGATGTCAATGCGTGTGGAAAGTAATACTCTCAAAACGCTAGTAGGAAAATGTATTCAAACTAGCTCCTGACTACACTTCATTGCTTTTTATAATTTTTATTATTCAGAAAAATATATCTTTTTGCCTGGCTACATTGAAATCAAATTCCACTGAATAGTAAGTGGTTGATATTAATCCTTTGGTATTAGTAATTTCGACGCGTCGTAAAATTTAGTTTTCTATTTTCTGCTATTTTTATTTAGCATATATTGTTGCTGGTGGCTTTACTCAGTAGGTTTATGTTTCAATAATAAACATTCGATCATCTTTTTTTGGGAAATTTTCCTTTTTTCATCAGGACGCAGAAGTACCGTCAGGAAATATGGCGAGCAGAAAAATCCAACAGTGCGGTATAAGAGACCACTATATTCGAAAAAAATAGAGGACATTGCAAATGAGATCCTCAACGAAGATTCACCGTTAGATAATAATATTTTAACAGATGAAGAAGAGAGTGACTCTGAAAATGCGGATCCTGATTTGAATAACGATTCTACAGATATTTTTTAATTTTTTTGGTTTATACCTAGACATATCAGTGGTTATTCAGAATTTTGTGGAAAAATTCAATGAAAATGAGGAATAAAATATTTCAGTTACAGAGCATTTCATTGACACTATAAATGACATTATTCCTGAAAGTAGGTACATACTTAAAAGTCTATATTTTGGATTTTTTTTCAAAATTGAAAATAAAATTCTGAAAAAAATTGAGTTGTATTTCAAACCCTTCAAAAAACAAAAAACCAGAAAAAAAATCTGTGAATTCAAGTTTTTTCAGTATTCGGACACTAAAGGGTTAAATAGCCATGACAAACCGAAACCTTTATCTAAAATTATTGTACGGAAGTTAAAAGATAATGTAATAGCAGAAGATTCCACAACGAAGAGGTAGGTACATAGGAGAATGCAGAAAAAAACAGATTTTAACGCAAACATGTTTTATTTATACAATTTCGGTGCAAAATTTTCAACATATTAGTCAATTACATTATTTTCACGGCTATCATTTTGACTTAACCTTCTATTTATCAAAAGTCAAATATATTTTACCAGTAGCGGCTCATAAGAGGAGGCAAGGGAGGCTAAGCCTCGGCTAAAATTTTCATAGCTGTAGTTCTCATAACAATCGAAATATTTAAGAATACGGATTGAATTTCTGACATAATTTTCATGAACAAATGAAAATAAAAATTCTCATTTGCATGCACTTGCTACGCCTCTGCATTCAGAGCTGATAGGAGACAACACTCTTGTCGGTTCTTTAATATGTTTTCATTGAGAGATAGAAGAGGGGGCAATCTTTCGACGAGCTCCGCAAACCGCGCTAAACATAATACAGAGAAGCACACGGGTAGAGAGAGAATAATTTCGATTGAATTAACCAGAGGAAGGGGGATTCCCTCGTTCATGTTGTGAGGATTGCATAAATTCATATTTGCCGATGACTTCGGCTAAATTCGTGTATATTTCAGTGAGAATTCGATGAACCATTCGGGATTCGGGGCATGCGTTCATTGTTTTGAATTTAATCGACTCAACGGCTTTTCAGTTTTCTTGTAAGTTCGGTGGTCTTTGATTTTGTTGATCGTGGTGAGTACGAAAATGGATAAATTAAAGGAAATTCAAAGATGTGATGATATCATTGAATGGTTTTTGAACAATAATTTCAGTAATTTTTATATCGAAACTAAGTTGTACGTGGTAAAAACTTTATCGAGATCTCGGCCAAATTTGATTCATAAAGTCAACCGAAAAAAGTAAAAATAGAGGTTTTAATGTTGATTGGTATGACAAATGTGAATGGTTATGCGGATCCTTAAACGGGAGAAATTATTTTGTTGGCCCAGTACATTGTTTCGAATCAGACAGAATATACAACCTGGTCGAAAACAGGATTCTCTGATTTGAAGAAGAAGAAAATATTGCAACTGCTTCATACAGCGCTAGTTCTGCTAATTCTGTTATTTTTTATAATAATCAAGTTAAGGCAAATCGTGCCAATAAAAAAAAAACTGATTGATTTTATAAACTTAACCTCCTCAATTCAAATGACCACGAGCCGCCACTGAACTTTACCATGATAAAAATAATGCAATCTTTTACAGCCTATTGTTATACTTGTCATGCACAGCGCATCAAATTCTTTGAATGTTTAATAAATTTGATAACAGACTATACAAATCATTTTAATTCAAAAAAGTTTCGGCTACAGATAAAACAGTACCTACTAGTAGCGCTAAGACTATGGGGAATAGCATTCGTCAACAGCTTCTTTCTTTCAGGAGTTTGAAATTGAGACAACCAAAAATGCTCATTGCACACAGAGTATCATCTTCTAACTGCATGGGGTATACCTCATATTCGGCTTGCCTTTATGATTTCCACAAGATAAAAATGTACACTTCTTGTAATAACTTCTAGGCATTATCTGAAATAAGTGCAGTCGTAGGTTTCTGAATCAATTTTTGCGTAACAGTTTGATTTTTTTACTGTTATATGTTTCGTGTTCGCCGATAAGGTTAGATTAGCTTTGAGTTCATAAATACTAACTCATCTTCTTTCACTTCTATTTATATCACACAATTTGGCGCATAAATTAAAGAAATACACAACAGAATTGGCAAAAGCACGAGCAGTTGACGAACAAATCGTAAACATAAAACAGGAAACAGGTGTTTACCGAACTAATTTTGATGTCTTACTTACCGTATTCCATTGAGTTCACATGGGGGTGTACAGTACAAAGATAATGTAAAATGTTATAGCAGTAGATTTCACAACGACAAGGTAGGTAGTTAGGAAAGGTAAGGAGAAAAACAGATTTTAACCCAAAATGTTTTATTTCTACAATTTCGGTGCGAAATTTTTAACGTATTGGTCAATTACGTTATTTTCACGGCTATATTTCTGACTCAACATTCATTTAATCAAAAGTGTAATATACTTCACCATGATATCAATAATGTTTAATGTAATGTAAAGTTTTACATCCTTATTGTTATTCGCGATTCTAAGTCTAAACGCCCCCTGCCGGCTCAATCCCGAACCTATAATACGAGTATAGTTTTCATATTCAGCGAGCTTTTAAGCCAGATATTTTTATTTTATATCCAGGAATCAGGTATTCGTGGGGTATATATAGTAATTTTTATCGTTCTGTAAGCAGAGTAGGTGGTATTGAAAAAAAAAATTCGATATGGTAGATTTATATCATTGTTATTCAGTTAAAATACGTTCACGAAGTTATTGAAGTTTAGGTTACGAGTTTGTGTTCAATTTTCACTGCCGTGAAGTCAGGAGCTCTTGAGCGCTCGTTCATCCACCTTGTAGGTAGATTCGCATTCTCCAGTTTCAGAAACCAATTGGAAAGATTTTGACAGCTGTCAAAGAAAATTTCAAACAAAGGCGAAAATCAAGACTTCACGTCAGTGCTTCAGGTGACCAATTTTTTTTTTGATAATTCGCTAGAATTTTCTACGGTATCTATGCTTTTGGTTATGCGATCTGGACAATATTTCCCACGTAGTTTGAATACATTATTCTTCATCTATGTGCGAAATTTCATTCCAATCCAATAAGTAGTTTCGAAATTATCAGAAAAAAAATAGTTTTAACGGCTAAATTTACGGAACCCCTAGTCTAATTGTGCTCATTAAAGATGGTGAGCGCGAAATTCGCGATCCGAACCTATCCTGATAATTTCAAGTCCCTAGGCCTTTCCGTTCGAAAGTTATGGTTTTGTATGGTTTCTATGGTTCTGATCATGCGATCTGAAAAAATGTAGTTCAAATATATCATTCTCAATTTAAATACAATATTTTTAAATTATCAAGAAAACTGAATTTCAAACGACCATTGTCTAATTTTGCTCATTGATGAACGTGACCGCAACATTCCAGATCCACATCTATCCTGAAAATTTCAAGTCCCTAGGCCTTTCCATTACAAAGTTACAATTTTCTATGGTTCAATGGTTCTGATCATGCGAGCTGGATATTCTCCAGCTGAGTGCAAAATTTCACCTCGATCGAAGCTGTAGTTTCAAAGTAATCAGGAAAACAAAATTTCGAGCGGCCATATTAACGGAACCCCTCGGCGAATTTTGCCCAGTAACGAACTTAATCGCGGCATTCGAGATTCAAACCTACCCTGAAAATTTCAATTTTTTAGGACATTCCGTTCGAGAGTTATCGTGTATAGGTACGGCCGGACGGACAGACTCAAATTTTTCGACGGATTCGTCATCAGTGAGTTGAATATAGTCGTTTGAGACCATTTTCGGCTCAAAATTCGAAAAAAACGAACATCGTGACGAAATGATATAGCCCTCGTGTAAGTAGTACGAGCGCTCAAAAACTAGCAGACTCGGCCACTGTAGCTAAGGTCTACGTCTAATTATTTTGTACTAAACTTTTAAAGCCAGTGGAATTATTATTAACCCTAACCTTACCCTAACCCTAACCTTACCCTAACCCTAACCTTGGTTTTTTAAAAGTTATTCCCCAGTTCTCAAACAGTTCCAAATTTCTTCAGTTTTAGGAAAGACCCGGAAACTTGGCTCTTCGCACGATATCGCTATGGTCGAAAGATCGGTGTAGTGGGGACGCGATCTCCTGTCGTCGATTTGAGCCCCGTGTTGTCGCGTGGATAATTATCAGTCTTTGTCATGAATAATAAACAAATAATTTGCAATAAGAAAATATTTCAACTATAAATTGAGATATAAACTATCCTATCTTTTAAGTTGGATCAAACTGCACACAGTGTGCAAAATTTGATTAAAGTTATATCAGGTTCAGTATTATAGGAGTTAATCCTGGACAAACAACGTGACACGTAATCTTCATATATAAAGATTACGTGTCGCGTCGCGTACCCAAGTGTGGACGAAGGGTTGCAACCGCGTATCGCACCTCTACGCGATCACGGTGTATCATAATGACGTTCCGTCCGTTGTCGGTAAAGGGCTATCGCATCAAAGGAAACACGAAAGCAACGATGTGTGCGGAGTTCAGAACGATGTATTATCTCAACGCATTCGCGAACTTTTGTTGATCGCGGCGATGTTCACGGCGGTATTCATTTGACAGCTGTCAAAAAAAATTTCAAACTAAGGCGAAACTCCAGACTTCACGTCTGTGCTTGAGGAGATTTGTTTTTCGATGTTTCGCTAGAATTTTTTACGGTATCTATGGTCTTGGTAATGCGATCTGGACAAAATTATCCACGTAGTTTGAATACAATATTCTTCATCTATGTGCAGAATTTCATTCCAATCCAATGAGTTATTTCGAAATTAGAAAAAAAATATTTTGAACGGCCATATTTACAGAACCCTTGGTCTTATTTCGATCATTGATAAACGTGACCGCGAAACTCGCGATGCAAATCTACCCTCAAAATTTCAAGTCCCTAGGCCTTTCAGTTCGAAAGTTATAATTTTCTACGGTTTCTAAGGTTCTGGTCATGCGGTCTGGAAAAAATGTAGCTTGAATAAATCATTCGCCATTAAAATACAAAATTTCGTCATGATCAAATCCGTAGTTTTGAAATTATCAAGAAAACTAAATTTCAAACGACCATGTTTACGGAACCCCTGGGCGAATTTTGCCCAATAACGAACTTAACCGCGGCATTTGAGATTCGAACCTACCCTGAAAATTTCAAATTTCTAAGTTGTTGCGTTCGAAAGTTATCGTGTATACGGACGGCCGGACGGACAGACTCGAATTTTCCGACGGATTCGTCATCAGTGAGTCGAACATAGTCGATTGAGACCATTTTCGGCTCAAAATTCGAAAAATACAGACATCGTGACGAAATAATGTAGGGCTCGTGTAAGTAGTACGAGCGCTCAAAAAAAGGAAAATAAAAATTATTGTTGTATTCCTCTGAACACAAGTCAATTAAGTGGAATTTGGCAATTCCGATGTCAGCAGGGCAGCTTTATAGCTCCGTAATACCTGTGGTTGTATTAAAAGCACTTATTTGACTTGTTTAGATTCACTTGATTTGAGGAGTTAGATTCACTTGATTTAAAGAGGTAGATCTTTTTTTTTTGTTTAGTCATGGGGAATCCTCATGGACGAACTATCTCCGATAGATAGAACAGTGGGAGACTTCGTGTGAAGCACGACCTACTCTAACTAAACCTAACCTGCTGTTTTAGATTCCGGGCATTTATTACCTATTAACCTTTTGACTCTTCTTGTTCGTATCTCTATCACGATCTTTGTCGTGTGATAATTGTGTTACCTACGAATTTGAATTTCATAGGAGTCTCTTCTTCTGGATTATTTAAATTGAGATTACTCAATTTCTGTTTCTACGTAGTTGATATCTGAGTCTTTTGTGATAGGTGGGTATCCTTACCACATCTTCTGCGGGGTTGTAGTCAACAAGTCTTCTTAGCTCATCATTTGGGTGTTGACTTGCTTTTTCAAATATCTTCTCGGCCTTCTATTTCAGGAAATCGGTGACAGTTTCCCATTCTAAGTCTCTGTGGATTTGTTGGTTTCTTACGAACCACGGCATATTCATTGCTGCTCTGAGCAGTTTATTCTCTTTTACTTGAATCTTCTTTATATGGCTATTGGCTGCATGGCCCCATGCCGCCGAGCCATATGTTAGTTGGGATCTTGCAATTGACTTGATCATTCGTAGCTTCGTGCTTTGGTTCATTTGGCTTCTTCTTCCTAGCTAGCGGTGAAGTCTACTCATTGCTGAGTTTGTTTTATCCACTGCATATTTTATATGGTTTTTCCATGTTAGTCCTTTATCTAATTTTACTCCTAGATATTTGACTTCATTTTTCCATTTTATCTCTTCTCCATCTATCTGTAGGTTGGAATTAATTTCAAGTCTCCGCTTCTGTAGTAGAATAGCTTGGCTCTTTTTGCTATTTATTTGAATTTTCCATTTAATGAACCATTCTTCTAAATCTTCTAGTGCTTCTTGCAGTCTTCTGTGTATGACATCTGGTCGTCGATGTCTGAAGGCTATTCCTGTGTCGTCTGCATAAAGCGCTAGCAGATTCCTTGGGTTCTTAGGAATATCGTAGATATATATGTTGTAGAGCAGAGGTCCTAGAACTGATCCTTGGGGCACTCCTGCTTCTACTTATCGGTGGTAGATAATGTGTCGTCTATTTTGACATAAAAATTCCGGTTCCTCAGGTAGTTTCTTATTATCTTCCAGGTTTTGGTGGTGTAGCCTGCCATCATCATCTTGTAGGCAAGTCCTTATTGCCAAACTCGGTCGAAGGCTCTCTCGACATCTAATAGCACTAATCCTGTGGCTTGTTTATTCTGAAATCCTTCAGTGACATACTCAGTGATCCTTAACAGTTGAAGTTCTGTGGAATGATTTCTTCTGAATCCAAATTCTTCCGGTGGTATCAGATTCAGCGCTTCTGTTTCTTCATTGAGTCTTTTTGCAATGACTCTTTCGACAATTTTTCCAAGTGCTGACAGTAGACTTATCGGCCTGTAGTTTTGTGGGAATTTTCTATCTTTTCCTGGGTTATTGAACACAATTACTTCTGCCGTTTTCCATCTTTCCGGATAGTATTCTGTTCTCATTACTGCGTTTGCTATATTGGTTAGCGCTGCTATCCCTTTTCTGGGCAATTTCCGTAACATAAAGTTTGTTACTTTGTCTTTTCCTGGAGCTTTTCTGTTTTTCAATTTCTTGATGATTTCTTCAATTTCTGTTGGTGTTGTTGGGTTTGGGGTGGTATCGCCTTCCGGCGGTTCCAACATCAATTCATCATTTCCTTCGACTTCTTCTTCTAAGTCTTCATTGTCATCGTCTTCTCTGTAGTTGATTCTGGCTTCTCGTTCTATTGCGTCGACCAGTGCTTCGGCTTTTTCAAGCTTTGAGTAGGCCATCCCATCAGCTCCGTGTAGAGGGGGAATGTCGGTTTTCTCGCGTCGTAAGCACTTTTGCATCTTCCATGCTGAGTGGTCTATGGTGTTTAGCTCTCTAACTCTTTGGTTTCATCTGTCTGTTCTCAGTTCTCTCAGTGCATTTTTCAGCACTTGACTGTGTTTATTCAGCTCTTTCTTGTATTCTTCTCGATGTGAAGTTCTGTAGTTCTTCCTGAGTTTTCTATTCCTCTTTATAAGCTCTTTTATTGCTTTTGGGGTTTCACCATGTGAATGTTTCGGGGCTGGCCTTCCGATTCTTCTGGTACTTTCCTCGTAGGCTTCTTAAATTCGGGTTTCTAATTTTTCAACTTCATCTTCTAGTTCTTCAGGGGTTCTTATCTGTGGAATCTCACTAATTTACTCCTGTTGTATTTCACTGTACTTTTGCCAGTCTGTGAAGTCTTTCGTTTGAAGTTCTTCTGTTATCGGTCTGCGTCCCAATCTGAGTTCTATTGGGTTGTGGTCTGATGTGCCCTCTTCTAAAGTATCAAGTGTGAAATCTTGGGTAATATCTTTCATTATGACGATACCTAATACGTCCGGAAGGCCATTACTTCTGGGTAGGTATGTCGGAATTTCAGGTCCTAATAATATGGCATTTAGTTTTTCGGCGTACTTCTTAAGCTTCTTCCCATTTTGGTTTTCAGTTCTGCTATTCCATTCTCTTGATTTGCAGTTCATATCGCCAATAATGATGTTCGGGTAGTTACCTTCAAGCATCTTCTTCAGATCTTCCTCTATTAAGTCATTTTGGGGTGGTTTGTAGGCTGACGTTATTTTCATTTGTCCTCGATTCGTATTAACTATAATCGAGACGGCTTCTATTTGCCCATTATTCAGTACATCGTCAAAATAGTGGTCGATGTTCTTCTTGACTATTAGGGCTAAGCCCCCTCTATATATTTCATGGTCGGGAAATGAAATTCTATTTTTTGTAGATAGTCTTGTCTCCTGAATGGCTATAATATCCGGTTGTTTCTCGGATATTATTTCTTCTATTTCAGATCTACGGGCTCGTAGACCGTTTGTGTTCCATGAGACAATCGTTAGGTTGTTTTTATTTCCATTAGTCACTAGCTCCATTAATTGGGTTTAGTGAGTTTACGGAACTTTTTGTCCATTTCTATTTCCAGGAATTTCATGAGCTTACTCATGATACTCTTGGTGAAGGTATCTAGATCCTCGGTGGTTTTGGGTCCTTTCTTGTTGGTCTCTTCTTTCTTCTTCTGGCTGCTCTTCTTGGATTTTCCCTATTTTGGGGCTTCTTTCTTCTGCTCTTGTTTGAGTGGTGGCGTTTTCTTCTTCTTATCATCTTCCTTCTGTTCTTGTTGGACAGTAGGCATCTTTTTCTTTTCTTCTTCTTTTCTTGCTTTGGTCGTAGTCTTCTTTCTGGTTACCAGTTTCCACTCGCTACATCCTTTGTAGCTGGCTGGCTGGCCAGGTCCAATGCTCTTTTCCTTCGGATCTACTACACAATTTATACCGTAGAGCTGTTTCACTTCGAATACCTTCTTATTTTGGGTTTTCACCAAAAATAAGGGTATTGCCTTCTTGGTTTTGTTGGATGTCATCCTTATGACATCCGCGTCGGTAATGCCTTGCTCGGCGAGGTCTTCTGTGATAATGTTAATATCTGCGTCTAGTGGCAGATAACGTACCACCGCGTAGATTCTCTTCTCTTCTTCTCTTTGTTCTCTTTATTTCTCGACTCGAGGAATTTTGTCATCTTCCTGTGGTCGTCGGGGGATTCGGGAACAACACGAATGCCGTCTCTTACTGTGATCGCTCTCAGGTATTTAATACCCTTCATTTGCATCTCTCTCGAGATTTGTGTCCAATCGGCCGTGCCTCTTAATATTACTGGAGGAACTTTCCTTTTTTTCTGCTCGATTGGTGCAGGGACTTCAATTTCTTCTGCAGGTGCAGAAGTAGCTTCTTCTGGGCGTTTTCCTTTTTGCAATGCTGCAATATACGACTTCTTCGTAGGTGGCCCTCCTGCAGCTGCATCATTAGTATCGGTAGGTTTTTTCGGGTCTTCTTTTTGGATTGGGGGGGTTGACACTGTCTCCTCTGTCCCAGAGGAGAAGCCATTTTCTTTTCTCATAGCCCGTTTCCGCGGCTTCGAGGACTGAAACATTTCTGCTCTCAAGGATTTCACCTCGTCGGATAAAGTTTTGAGACTCTCCGTCATAACTTTCAGTTTACTCATGGGGCTGTTGATATGGTCCTTCTGTTCTTCTATAATCCGTTCTTTGTCGGATTCATCATTAACTTCTTCTTCTTCTTCAATATCCATATCGGATATCTCTTCATCCGATAAGTTTTCTGCGTCGGATTCTCTGTCCTCATTCGCAGAGTCGTATTCCGACATTTTGTCAGAGTGGCTCAGCAAACAACACTTGAACACTTATTTCACTTTTCACCAAATTCACTTCTGTCTCTTCAATGTAAAATAATCTGTGGAACCATCGATCTAAACCTGGACTCAACACAGTTATTTCTTCGATTCTTATCACTTTTATACGAGGTTCAATTGGCACACATGCGCGTTTCTCAATACGTCTGCACTCCTCGAGGGTTCAATCGCTCGTGGAGGTAGATCTATTAATACACGAATAACTTTAATAGATTTATTCAGCACCAATGAATTACGGAGTACGAATGTACGAGAGAGGACGATCGAGAGAAAGGAATTGATCTGTACCAGAGGAGGAGCGCAGCGACGACTCCAATTATTGTCTGAGACCGGTAGTCCTTAACGATCGAGATACTGGAGATACTTATAGCGTTTTTTGCACGATAGACACACTTTTTATTTAAACTACAAAATAATTATCCAAAAAATTAAAATAGTCATTCGCGGCTTTAATGTCAGTGCTGTGTAGGAATATAATAGAAGGCGTTGTCTTGGTGATGAAAATTGAAAGCTTATTGATTGTAGTTTGTTTAAAAAAGGACATGTGATCAATTTTGAATATATAATATACTAGCAGACCCAGCCACGCGTTGCTGCGGCTGAGGTATATACCTTGGATTATTATTATTATTAACCCTAACCTAACCTTCAACCTAACTCTTATCCTTATCCTTACTCTAACTTAAGGTGACCATTTTTTTCTAACCTGAAACCGAGACAATATGAATTTCGACCAGTCAGGCCCAAATTTCACAAATCTCCATCAGAAATTCACCCATTCGTGTATTGGTTTTGTTTAATGACTAACCAGGACTAATGTCTGAAAACCAGTACTGTATTGGTAAAATCAGTACGAATAGTCACCTTACTCTAACCCTTACCCTTGTTTATGAGTCTCAAAAGAGTTGTTATATTGTTATAATCAATGTGTGAAATTTCGATATAGAAAAAAATACCTCAAAAGTTGTTTTGAAACCTCGTCCCTCAATTATGTTTGAACCAAATAATGTCATTTGGAACACACTATTGTAATGCTGAATATTCTGCAATAAATGTTTAGATAGAGGTTCTTGTCCTGAAAGTACTTAAGGATTCAAAGGTTCGGGTGGCGTTGTCAGTTGTGGAAATTTGATTTTTCCATTCAAACAACATAATCCTGGGGGTTCGTTTCGATATCTCAGAGCATTGCAGTATTGACAAATAGTGTTCATATTTCCAAAAGATACCAGTATCCTGCTAGCATAATCGACTGTGGGATCATATCTAATAGCCGAACGCTCAAAGTTGATTATTTCATTGGATTCTTTATTTTGTTGTACCTCGCCTGAGATCGATAATATCGTTTCTTCCGGAGCTGGGGCAAATCTTGATAGAGATCCTCTCATTCCGTTTGCTCATTGTCTCGATCATCACGAACTCGCCTTGATTCCGCCGACCAATATTTGGACGCCTCACTGATGGCATTTTTATAAATAAGTATGCACACACCGCCATATAACAAACGTAGTGATGAACTTCTAAGCAATTTCTAGAAACGATAAACTTCACTCACATAAGTGTCAAAATTCTCATGAAATATAAGTAATCTATGATTGTCCGCTTGATCGGAGGAAAGGGGAAAGCCTTTTTTTCTCTACCGTACGATTTTTAGGTAATATTTCGTTATATAAATGTTGTGGTGATAATAATAAACACAACTAAAAAAGAATTATCGAATTTGGTGCAGTCGTTTGAACGTGATGCTCATTCATACATAAACCATAGATCCTCTTTTATTAATATAAAAGATTAGAAGATAACAGGTTTGGAGTTCATTTTAGTATTTAAAACAAACACAGCTTCCTTGAATTATAATTTCCAACTTTTTATCCTTGAAATAGAACTCATAGTCGTGTTCAATACTAACTAGAATGGTATAAAAATTTGATATTTAATTCAATTTACATATAAAGTATGGCATATTAGAATAACCACCCTACCTATCAAATAATATCCATCCACACAAGGAAAGAACGGAGAAATATGTAAAATACTATGATTTGCAATATGTATTATATGAAATAATGTTCAAATAAACTGAATAAACATTGTCATACGAGTAGATTACAAGTTGAGCTTTCTAATGCCAAATATTGCCGAAGAGGTTTGGCTATCAGATCAGCTGAAACTGGAATCTGTCAACTCGAAACAATTACGTAGGGAAAACAACAAACGGGATAGCTTCGCTCTGATTGGTCAGGATTTTGGGATTCTTGGTGAGATTTAACGTATGCTCCTTGAGGTCGAAAAAATTCCGAGTTTCCCTGGCGCATTTTGTAAAGAATCGAAAAAAATAGAAGAATCCAAAAAAAGTGGGCCTGGTACTGATGAAATTTATACCCCAACGTTGTGGTATTTCGAATTATTGGTTTTCACCTTGGACCAAGAACTTCCTACTCCAAGTGTATGTAATATTGAAGATCCTTCTTTTTCTCTTCTCTGATATATTTAGATACACTGCCAGGCGCAAAGCTACTTTTTTTTACGTCTTCTCACCTCTTTGTCCATTTCAAACCATGGAGCGCCGCTAAAAGTGATGAAAATGTCAACACGCAACGAACCAAGCCAACCTCTCGCGTTTATTGAGTAATTTCAATTTGGGCGCTCCAAAGCACACGCCAGAATTGCGCGAAAAACCGTTGCAAACAGAAATTCACTCGCGATTTTCGCGCACGACTGGAGCGTAAGTGTAAAGGTCCTATTGTCATATTTTTCGAATTGGATTTGATAGAATACTTTCTTTCCTCAATAAGCATAATCTGTTATCGAATTGTCAACATGGCTTCAGACAAAAAAGGTCAACTCAGTCAGCGATGATGGCTTTTTTTCATTACTAAACTCTATGAGAGTATCGAAGATCGGGAAAAGTGTTTGGCTATTTTTATGGACTTGAGTAAAGCCTTCGACTTGGTATCACATGAAATACTTTTGAAAAAGATGGGCTCTTTAGGGTTGAGGGGTCAAATCAATAGATTGATAAAATCGTATTTGTCAGGACGAATGCAATTTGTTGAAATAAATGGTGTGCGATCATCTCACGCTAATGTTATTTGCGGTGTTCCGCAGGGATCGATACTGGGTCCGCTGCTCTTTCTTATATCCATTATCGATCTACCTGATATTTTGGATGATCCATCAAGTTTGATGATGTTTGCTGATGACAATGAGTAGATGATTATATATTTTTGGTAGCAAGAAAATCAGAAATCTATGATTAATGTTCCTATGAAACAACGGGACTACCAAATTCCTACTAGTGTTACCTCTAGTACAGTAACCGTGGCTTAGAGTCGGAAAAATCTCCTCTACTTTCAAGAAGAATATCAAAGAGCAAAAGCAATACAAGTTGCGCAAGTTCATCAATCGGTTACACTCATATAAATAGTTCTTCAGTTGAGAAAAGTCGTGGTTTACTGAGAATAATTTTCAAAACTGTATTCTGTGTGACCTCTAAGGTATGAATTGAATTGTTATTAGCTCCACCCCATACGACAATACAATAACTAAGTATAGATACAACAAGAGTAGCATATAGAAGCAATAAAAGTTTTCTGTTTAGTATTTCCTTGAGCAGATAGAATTTGTGAAACAATATTCTTATTTTTCCGCACAAAAAACTAACGTGCTGATTCCACCTTAGATGTTGATCAACAACTACTCCCAAATATTTCACGCTCTCTTCTCTCTATACAGGTACAATCCCGACAATACCCCAAAACATGGCATTCTTGTGAGTGAATTTTTAATTTGTCGAATGCTGGTTGGTCCGAAGTTGTTGTAGAAAATGTAACAAAGTATGTTTTTGAAGTATCCAGATCCAAAAGGCTTCTGTTCAGCCATGCAATTATGAGTTATATTTCCGCAGTAGCATTCCTAAGAACATCCAACCAGCTTCTAGCCTGAAAAATTAAAACCGTATCATCGGCGTAAGAGGGAACTCGACAATCTTTTGTGGCCAAGAACTGTGCCTGTGGCAACCCGGTATCAAGTGTCAAATAGGAACTATACGAGTTATTAATTTTTGTTCTTTGTTTTCTATCAGTTAGGTAATTTCTTATTAGCAGTAATGCATTGCCCCTGATACCGATGCGTTCCATTCTCTCCGGTAAAATATCGTCGAATGCTTTTCTTAAATCTTGAAACAAAGCAAAGGTTTTGTTTCCATTGTGCCAGTTGTTATGGATTTCCTTCATAAGTTCGAACACTGCATCCTCTGTACTTTTGCCTTTTCTGAATCCAAACTGATTCGAACCGAAGAGTTTGTTCTTCTCAAGGAAATCTACAATACGATTTTTTAAACATCTTTCGAATATTTTTGAGAAGTTGGTTATTACAGAAATGGGCCGATAGTTTGTGGGAGATGAAGATTCCCCACCCTTATGCATAGGAGTAACCGTTGAAATTTTCCATTCCTGAGTATTTTTAATTTCTCTCGACGTTATTTCATCTTCCCCAGTTGAATAAAAATCCTTCAATGTACCTACTTATATGTTGAATAAGTTCGTTTTTATGCGCTCGTACTACTTACACGAGGGCTATATCATTTCGTCACGATGTCTGTATTTTTCGAATTTTGAGCCGTAAATGGCCTCAATCGACTATGTTCGACTCACTGATGACGAATTCGTCAAAAAATTCGAGTCTGCTCATCCGACAGTCCGTATACACGATAACTCTCGAACGGAATGTCCTAGAAACCTGAAATATTCAGGGTACGTTCGAATTTCGAATGCCGCGGTTGAGTTCGTTATTAGGCAAAATTCGCCCAGGGGTTCCGTAAATATGGCCGCTCGAAATTTTGTTTTCCGGATCACTTCGAAACTACATATTCGATCTAGGTGAAATTCTGCAATCAGATGGAGAACCACGCAAACTACATGCAAAATTTTGTTCAGCTCGCATGACCAAAACCATAGAAAATTATAACTTTGTAATGGAAAGGTGTGGATCTCGAATGTAGCTGTCACGTTTAACAATGAGCAAAATAAGACTAGGGGATCCGTAAATATGGTCGTTTGAAATTCAGTTTCCTTGATAATTTCAAAACTATGGATTTGGTCGCGACGAAATTTTGTATTTGGATCGATAATGATATATTCGAGCTGAATTTTTCCAGATCGCATGATCAGAACCATAGAAACCATAGAAAATCATAACTTTCGAACGGAAAGGCCTAGGGACTTGAAATTTTCAGGATAGGTTCGGATCGCGAATTTCGCGGTCACGTTCGTAAATGAGCAAAATTAGACTAGGGGTTCCATGAATATAGCCGTTCAAACTATTTTTTTCCTGATAATTTCAACACTACTTATTGGATTGGAATGATGAAGATATTTCTTTTAGGATAAGCGTAAGAATTATCATCTATTTTTTTAACTTTTTTTTGTATATCTTTTCCTATGTTAACAAAAAAATTATTGAAAATATTTGCCACTTCTTCATCTTTAGTAACATTGTTTTGATCCTGTCGTATATTGATTATCTTCTTTTTATTTTTCAATTTATTCACGTTAGATATATCGTTTATTGTTTTCCAAATTTTTTTCGAACAATTCCCTGCCTTATACAGGGTGTCTACTTTTAAAAGGGCCAAACTTCAGGGGAAGATCATAAATAAGATTTGCAATAAAAAATATCATATAACACATGGTCGAAATATTGACGGTTTTTCTTCAATTTAACATTTCTTGATTTCACGAAATATTTCAAGTTTTTTCATGAAATCAATTATACTTCAGTTATCCTTAGAGCCTCATCAGATTTGACCTCATAATTGGAAACAGCATTAAATTTTCTACAGAATGAGAATTTTTGTCTGCCAAAAAAATTCTTATTGCGGGCGTGGTAAGGAGATGAATGTCACGATTCTGAAGTGAACAAAATTAATCATATTTTTCCAATGGTTTTATCGATGAAAAATCATTAATTATGGACATGTTTTCTTTTTGGCAAAAACTACCCCATTTAATGTGCTTTCGAATGACATATCAACTTTTGTGCTTGCTGCTTGTCTTCTGCCCTAATATCATGGCTAACAAGATAACAACGAATAAGTCGAGATATTCCAAACCTAAATTTGCTCTATTTTGAAGCTCTTCATGATTGAATATTGTAGTTATTTTCATGGAAATCATGAATTTATTTGTCGAATCGGAATAATTTGAAGGAATAAACTAAATTTTAATAAAACGAATTTTATGAAAACATGTGAAGAAAGACGACTACTACTACTTAAAACGGTTGTTCTATTTGTCCACCTCCTTGTTCAATACCTTTTACACATCGTTTTCGCACTGAATGTACAAACCTTCGAAGTTCACAACGTTTCTGATGCATTTCTGCACAACACACATTTATTCTTTCGATCAGATCCTCTCGAGTCTGAACGCAAATTGATATACTTTTTCTTTCACGGTGTTCCAGGCATAACAATCCAAAGGAATGGAATGGTCGGGGCTGCTTGGTGGCCATCTTACCGGGTCGTACCTCCCAATCGCTTGCACCCCTAAAGATTCATTCATTAAGTCCCGCGAATTCCGGCTTTGGGAGTCATGAGAGGTGAACTTTTCTGACCAGTAATACTTCCCGATCGGTTCAACGCTGAAGAATTCATTACATCAATCCAAAGCAGCTTAACGGACATATTGGATTAAATGCCCCTGGCTAACAGAAAAAAATGTCTGGTTTCAAATGGATGGCTGCCCAGCTCATAATAGCCGGAATGTACGGGACTTAATGAATCAATATTTTGGAGTGCAATGGATTGTAAGGTACGGTCCGGTAAGATTGCCACCAATGTGCCACGACCATAGGCCTTTTTATTTGTATGTCTGGAACACATTAGAAGAAAAAGTATATCAAATTCGCGTTCAGACTCGATAGGATCTGATCGAAAGAATGAATTTGTGTTGTGCAGCAGAAATGCGTCAGAAACGTTGTGAACTTCGCAGGTTTATAGATTCAGTGCGAAAACGATGTGTAAAATGTATTGAATACGGCAGTGGACATTTCGAACGATTGTTATAATAAGTATTAGACTGCCTTCTTTACATATTTTCATAGAATCTGTATTATTAAAATTTAGTTTATTCCCTCAAATTATTTTGATTCGACAGATAAATTCATGATTTCCATGAAAATTCCACACATGTGATTTTTAACCAATCAGAACGTGTATTTCTGACAGATCACCATCGCAACGGATGAATTTTAGTGGAAATTTTTTCACGGTACCCAACAGCGAATTATACTGGAAATTTTTTTGACGTTTATAATGACAGAATATTATACTTGATGAAGACGAAAATTGATGTTGTTGGAAATAAACGCATTTGGTGTGGAATTTTCTTACCGAATACCACACGAGGTCAAATTAAATCCGGAAATTTTTTCTCACTCATGAATTTTTTTAGAAAATTATCCCTCGTCTTCGACTCGGGATAATTTTCAAAATATTCATGAGCTCGAAAAAATTTCCGGCAATAATTTGACCTCTAGTGGTATTACTAGTGAAAATAACTTCAATATTCAATCATGAAGAGCTTCGAAATAGAGCAAATTTAGGTTTGGAATATTTCGAATTATTCGTTGTTATCTTGTTAGCCATGATATTAGGGCAGAAGACAAGCAGCAAGCACAAAAGTTGAAATGTCATTCGAAAGCACACTAAATGGGGTAGTTTTTGCTGAAAAGAAAACATGTCCTTAATTAATGATTTTTCATCGATAAAACCATTGGAAAATATGACTGGTTTTTCTCACTTCAGAATCATGACATTCATCTCCTTACCACGCCCGCAATAAGAATTTTTTTGGCAGACAGAAATTCTTATCTTGTAGAAAATTAAATGCTGTTTTCAAATATGTGGTCAAATCTGAAGAGGCTCTAAGGATAACGGAAGTATAATCGATTTTATAGAAAAACTTGAAATATTTCGTGAAATCAATTGTCTTATTCAATATATTTCTGAATCGTTTATAATAGCTGTTTATCGGGTGAATAATCAAAATTTAGATCTCTTTTCAGTTTATCCCTTCTGTTTATCGATGTCATTATTCCTTCAGTTATCCAGCTTTTCTTCTTTCTGAAGGAGCTATTCAGCCTAACTGCATGAATTGACTCATTTAAATATTTCTTGAATTTATAAAGAAAAGACGAATAAGCTGTTTGGACATCTTTCGCGCATAGAACATCAGACCAGTCTTCGTTCTTCAAAGTTCGTTAAGTTTACGAAAATTGGTTACTTTTTTTTGTTTTTATTTCGAATCTCATTGAGTTTTTTCTGTTCTTTTTTTATGGAGGCTCCTATCATGTAATGATCCGTGATGCAAGAACGAAGAATAAACGGGGTTACGTATTCAGATAAACTATCAATGTCTCCAGATTTAATGAAAAAATTACGAAAAGCACTGCCGTGAAGGCAGGAGCTTTTGAGCGCTCGTACATGCACCTTGTAGGTAGATTCGCATTCTCCAGTTCTAGAAACCAATTGGAAAGATTTTGACAGCTGTCAAAGAAAATTTCGAACCAACGCGAAAATCCAGACTTCACGTCAGTGCTTTGGTGACCATTTTCTTTTTCGATAATTCGCTAGAATTTTCTACGGTATCAATGGTCTTGGTAATGCGATCTGGACAAAATTTCGCACGTAGTTTAAATACGTTATTCCTCAGCTAGGTGCAAAATTTCATTCCAATCAAATCGGTAGTTTCGAAATAATCAGGTACAGAATATTTTGAACGGCCATATTTACGGAATCCCTAGTATAATTTTGCTCATTGATGAACGTGACCGTGAAATTCGCGATCCAAACCCATCCTGAAAATTTCAAGTTCCTAGGCCTTTTCCTTCGGAAGTTATAATTTTCTATGGTTTCTATGGTTCTGGTCATCCGATCTGGACAAAATGTTGCTTTAATATGTCATTCTCGTTAAAAATACAAAATTTTATCTCGATCGAATCCGTAGTTTCGAAATTATCGAGAAAACAAAATTTCAAACGACCGTATTTACGGAACCCCTAGTATAATTCTGCTCATTGATAAACGTGAACGCCACATTTCAGATCTACACCTATCCTGAAAATTTCAAGTCCCTAGGCCTTTCCGTTCGAAAGTTAGGATTTTCTATGGTTTATATGGTTCTGGTCATGCGATCTAGAGAAATGTAGCTTGAATATATCATTCTCCATAAGTATACAAAATTTCGTCACGATCGAATCTGTAGTTTGGAAATTATCAAGTAAACTAAATTTCAAACGAACATATTTACGGAACCCCTAGTATAATTTTGATCATAGATGAAAATGATCACGACAATCGAGATCCACACCTATCCTGAAAATTTCAAGTCCCTAGGCGTTACAATTTTCTATGGTTTATATGGTTCTGGTGGTGCGAGCTCAACAAAATTTTGCATGTAGCTTGAACACCTCATTTTCCATTAGATTGCAAAATTTCATCTCGATCGAATCTGTAGTTTCAAAGTAATCAGGAAAACAAAATTTCGAGGGGCCATATTTACGGAACCCTTGGGCGGATTTTGCCCAATAACGAACTTAACCTCGGCATTCGAGATTCGAACCTACGCTGAAAATTTCAAGATTCTAGGACATTCCGTTCGAGAGTTATCGTGTATACGGACGGACGGCCGGACGGACAGACTCGAATTTTCCGACGGATTCGTCATCAGTGAGTCGAACATAGTCGATTGAGACCATTTTCGGCTAAAAATTCGAAAAATACAGACATCGTGACGAAATGATATAGCCCTCGTGTAAGTAGTACGAGCGCTCAAAAATGATCAATAAGTGTAGACGAATTTTCTGTCTCTCTTGTAGGTAGATCAACAAATAATTTCAAATTTAAATCAGCAGTGAATATTTCTATTTGTCCATACTCAATTGACTGTAAGTAGTCTTCCAGATTGTTCAGAATTGAAAGAATTCGCGTTGAAGGGGGTCTATACACTGAAGTGATACCCACTATACAATCATCACCGCAATCCAACTCACACCTAATTATCTTGATCTCGGTGAACTCAATAATTTTTGCATTAATGTGATATTTGTTTTTCACATAAATAATTAAGCCATCATTTTTGTTGAACTCAGACTCATTATATACAGGGTCTTTCACGAGGAACCTCACCCATATTTATACGGGAAACTACTGAACGTATTTTCATGAAATTCAGCACTTATAAGTATTTCACGATGTTGATGAAATCTAAAATATTTTCAAGGCATGAGCACCTCCGGTTTTCCCGGAAATGACGTCAACTTCCGTTTTTCAAATTAGAGTTATTTTAATGTAACATTTTTCAGTTTTGGTTGGAAAATTCTCTCTGAGCGGGAAAATTCGAAAAAAAAATCGAAAATAGAGCTCCGCTGAAACAAGAATAACTTCGAGGTTTTTGGATGGAAAATTTTCATTTTTGGGATTTTTCAAGATGTAAGGTTGATGTATCCACTTTAAAAATCGAAATCGCGATTCATGATACAGGGGGTGAAAAAATCGCTTTCAAAGTTAGGGATGACAAAATCGTGAAAAATCAATTTTTTCAAATTAGAACCCCATTTTTTTATGGCAGATATTGAATCTACGTTAAAAAATAATGTGAGTGTATGCATCACACCCTTGCCCTAAAATGGATATTTTCTGAGTTATTCACAAAAAACTGTTTTTTGTCTTGAATTTTCAGCTATTTCTTTTCCCTTCACGCCAAAAAGATGAAATTGAAATATCAATATCCAAATAGGTAGGATGTTGGAATGGATTTGAAATAACATCTGTTGTGTTGCCTATGTTGAACTTCATAATATAGCCTCACAATTAGTAGTAGTAGTAGTATAGTTGATGTACTGAACACGTTGTGAATAGATTGTAGTATGTAGGTCACGATTGTAGTATGTAGGTCACGATCTTGAGTTGCAATATCTGTTACCTCGTTTTGTGTAGGCAAGCGTGATCAAATAGTAAATAGATGTGTTTACGATAACATGAAATGTTATCCATCATGTTATCGATTCTCGAAGGTGTTTTCATACATTCGAGTAAACACATAACATCTTATTAATATATAAACTTATTGACATCTTGGCTAAGAGAAGTCTTCAGATGAGAGTCCCGAGATGTTACCAATAAACCTTTAACGAGTGTTAGTGTATTATTCACCATCCCTCGACTGCATAACGATTGAGCGAACCTACCCTAGCTGGGTACGTTACATGGCGATCCTGCCAGACCCATGCAGTCGAGGTCCAATGGTTTTCACCACCAGGGCAAAATGGGTTCAGGACAGTCCAAGGAAGAAGAAGTAATCATTGCCCAGACAGGGAATAGTGCAGCCACCGCTGCAATTGAAGCCAAGTCCCTGTCAGTGCCAGAAGTCCTGGGAATAATAGCGTTCCTGCTAGTTTGTATTGAAGCCGTCATGTACCTGTACTGGAAAGTAAAAAAGGCAATCGAGAAGAAAGTGCAGCTGGAAATCAGAAGAAGCCACCACGATGTAGTGTAAAACAAACCGTAAGAAATTTTTTCTCTTTGGTTATATCTGATTATCCAGGGTATATAATGAACTATTTAGCATATGTCTGAAAGAACAACTCAAGTTAGAATATTAATTCAACACATTGAATGAAATTGTCAAGTCAGAACCAAATTTTCTCAAAGCATTAAGTCCTCACCAAAGAATTATAGAAGATTCAATTTTAGAATCGAGGAAATCGCTTCAAGAAAGATCTAATTGAAATTTTAAATCGAAATCGTAAGGTATAAACATTCATATCGAGGTCGTGACCGCAGAAATTAGAACTTCAATTCAGCGAAAAAGAATTTCGAGCAAGGTCGAGGTCACCAGTTCGCGAATCATGAGTAAACAATAACTTATATTGTTTATATAGACGGGAATTTGAATTAGCTGACTAATCCTTCTAGTGGATTAACCAAATTCCGTTTTATTTGAGAAGAATCAGATGCCTTATCGCGAAAACCTCCGATGGCAAAAGGATTGATCACCTATTGTTATCGAAGTGTTGAAACGCCCAGTAGAAAGTGTTGAGTTAAGACCGCTTTCAGAAAAAGAATTTCTCAATTTGAAAAATCAACATTTAGAGGATTACAATAAGAATTTAATATATAATGTAAATTCACAAATTATTTTCATTAACCAGCCATTCGATCAACGTATGACCTAGGTACATCGTTGAGGATACTGGGAAAAATATGCGCAGAAAATAATATATTAGAATTGTTCCTCATAAAGCTGGCTAGCAATATAAAATTTTTGAATATGTTGACAAATTGTAAAAATGAAATTCTAGGAACATCCTTAAAGATTAACATAATAAGAGATGTAACGCGAATAGAAGACACAGAATTAAGGCAAATTATTCTGAACGACTTTCATATGCCTCCAACCGGTGGACATGCAGGTATCGAACGCATGTTCAACAATATAAAAAGAGAGTATTTCTGGAATGGTTTAAGATCTGACGTTGAAAAATTTGTAAAGAAGTGTGACGATTGTCAACGTCATAAACATTCCTTACCTAGAAAGGAACCTTTGGCAATCACCACCACAGCTTCGTCTGCTTTTCAAAAAGTTTTTTTAGATCTCGTAGGTCCATTACCTACGGATATCGGAAATAATAAGTATATTCTCACTATTCAATGCGACTTGACCAAATTCGTCGAGTGTTACCCTCTGCCAAACAAAGAGGCAGAAACAGTTTCGAAATCTTTTGTTCAAAACTTTGTTTTAAGGTATGGTATACCTTCGGAAGTTGTTACAGACCAAGGCACAGAATTCTTATCAAGAATATTTAGTGAATCGTGCGAATTGCTCAAAATAAAGCAATTCAATTCAACAGCTTATCACCACGAAACACTAGGTGCGCTTGAAAATTCGCATAAACACTTAGGAGCATTCCTTCGTATGTACGCAGCTAAGGAAAGTAACAACTGGAGTAATTGGGTTCCATATTGGTGCTTTGCATACAACAATACCGTGAACTCTTCAACTCGCTATACTCCTCACGAACTTGTTTTCGGAAAACCTAGTAGATTTCCACAAAATTTAAAAAGCCAAGTAGATCCAATCTACAATTTTGACAACTATCCTCTAGAACTAAAATATAGGTTGCAAACGGCATGGAAAGATGCTAGAGAAAACTTGGTGATGACAAAAGTAAAAAGAAAAGAGAATTTCGACAAAAATTGTAATAAAATGAACTATAAAGTAGGAGATAAGGTGCTCATGAATAATAAGAACAGTGACAATAAACTTGACCCCTTATTTAACGGTCCCTACGAAATAGTGAAAGTGCGAAACCCGAACATTATTGTGAAAACGGACAGGAACAAACTCAAAGAAGTTCACAAGAACAGAGTGAAACCGTATTTTTCATAATGAGTAACGATTACTAACCAGTGATAGAATTAAAAGACTGATGTAAATTTTAGATTAGGTATTAAAACTTTGTATATGTAAGTCCATTAAAATTATGTATAACGTATATATAGATATTAAGCTATAGATAAGTCAAAAAAAAAAAATTGTTATACTTGTATAGAAAAATTTTTTTTCTCTCAAAGGGGGAAGGTGTAGTATGTAGGTCACGATTGTAGTATGTAGGTCACGATCTTGAGTTGCAATATCTGTTACCTCGTTTTGTGTAGGCAAGCGTGATCAAATAGTAAATAGATGTGTTTACGATAACATGAAATGTTATCCATCATGTTATCGATTCTCGAAGGTGTTTTCATACATTCGAGTAAACACATAACATCTTATTAATATATAAACTTATTGACATCTTGGCTAAGAGAAGTCTTCAGATGAGAGTCCCGAGATGTTACCAATAAACCTTTAACGAGTGTTAGTGTATTATTCACCATCCCTCGACTGCATAATGATTGAGCGAACCTACCCTAGCTGGGTACGTTACAAGATAGTCAATTACGTTCATCTAAGTTATTCTTTCCTAGACAAATCCAATTCGGTGAAAAAGAATAGAATTCATATACTGAGAATCTCCGATATCTAATTGATAAAAACATTGTCTATTGATCATTACCTTATATTTTCATTATAATTTATATTCATCAAACATTACCTCAAAGTGGAAAATTGCTCAAAAGTAAGGCATTCATCATTACAAAGTGATGTTTCAATTTCTAGTTATTTATCCTTTTCCTTTTGCCTATTATTATTTCTCTTTAACCTCTTGACAACCAAGGCCTTATATAGTTTTTTAGCTTTCTTTTTCTTTATAGCTTGAAGTCCTTCATCATGATATAATCCATTAGTCATAAAAGATACTCCTTTTTGGGCATCTGATATCACTACATCTGTCACATTTTTATTCAATTCAGGTATAAATACTACTTGATCTAAAGATGTTCTAATGAGATAATAACTAATTGGCTTCTGTTGTTCATTCTTGATTTCAACAGACTCCTCTACATTACTAACTTTCTTCCCATCCTCTTCTTGAAAAATATTACTTCTTGTCAAGTTTATGTGGTTTGTATTTGGTGGATAATTTTTGCTTATTTCTACTACAATCTCCACAATACTTGCTAAACTCGATGAATTGGAGGGAACTCCTTTTATAGCCACTGCCATGCTTTCCAAGCCACAGAAATCTTTCAATATTTCTTTCAGGGTAGAAATAACTAGAACCGGAATACTTCGAAGCACTGCCATTTCAATAATATGCTTCACAACCATTCTAGGCTTCACATCCGCAATCAAAACAATGGAACAGGAATCAGACTCAAGTAATTTTGTCACTTCGTTTACTCCAAAAATCAAATTATTCCTGGAAAATAAATGTCAATGCAACAATTCAAATTGAAGCAAAATATAATTACTGTTTCATCAATTGCTCTGCAGGAGATTGTTTTCTTATGTAAGTATCTCTGACGATTTTCCTTTCACCCTTGGGAATATCCTTCAGCAGCCTCCAAGGAACATTGATTTTCACTGGTCTGACTCTAGGAAGATTATCTTTCAAAATTTTCCACAATGTTTCTAATTCACTTTGCACTAAAGGCCTACACGAAAATATGTAATAATCAGTAAGTTTTATAATGAATAAAATAAAAAAACTTTACCAATAACTCTTGTATGGATCAACCACTACATGTTTTATTGTTTCTTTCCTCGATTTCCTTCCAGTTAGCGATAGTTTCTTTTGAAATTTACTTAACACAGGTGTATCCATGTTATGGTTTATTCATTCGTGCAAATTAAGAACAATTACAGATTTTGAGATTTGTTTATTTCAAATCCTGGGTCATTAGTGATTAGGGTTAGGCCATAGATATTTTCTTTATCTTGTTATGTGTTATTCCTACACCAACCTGAATTCAGCAACCCAAAATATTACTGAATAGTCTATTACCAACTCAAATTCGATTTTCCACAGCCTACAGAGATGTCAATAATACTTTAACGGAGTATATATAAATATATATTTTTTCAAGATTTCCTAAAAAAATTGAAAAGCACTGCCGTGAAGTCAGGAGCTTTTGAGCGCTCGTTCGTCCACCTTGTAGGTAGATTCGTATTTTTTTTCCCGATAAATAGCTAGAATTTTCTACGGTATCTATGGTCTTGGTAATGCGATCTGGACAAAATTGTAGTTTGAATACATTTTTCTTCATCTATGTGCAAAATTTCATTCTAATTCAATCAGTAGTTTCGAAATTATCAGGAAAAAGTTTTTTGAACGGCCATATTTACGGCACTCCTGGTGGAATTCTGCCAATTAACGAACTAAACTGCGGCATTCAGGAACTGAAGCGACACTGAAAATTTCGTCGTTCCGTTCGAAAGTTATCATGCCTACGGCCGGGCGGACAGACTTGAATTCTTCGACAGTTTGGGCGTCAGCGAGTCGATCCTTTTCGTGACAGCATTTACTCCTTATTTTTACTACGAAAATAAATATCTTCGAAACTTAAGCCTAGGAAAACCAATAATACCAGTGAAGAGCTGAATAGAACTATCGAAATGAAAAAAAAGTAAGAGAAGTCCATCGACTCATGAAACCAAAAATAATATTTCGAAATTGGTCAGGTTCTCTTTAAATAACTTACTAGGAAGTCAATCATAATAGCACATACATCACAAACTCTTATGCCATAATATAAAATAGACTTTCTTTGTTTTATTCAGGTAACTATCCCCCAAAACAGTCAAATTGTGCTATGCAGAATTCAAGTCATTTTGACCTGTTTTTTTGGAATATTTCTTTTGAAAATCAATGAAAAATGAACATGTATTATATAATTACATAGCTTATTCTAAATAGTTGATTTACACCTATGAAAACAAAAAAATAAATACATAAATCTTCAGTAAAACAAATCAAACATTGGGTATATATAAATATTTGCTTCAGAAGGTCATTCTTTAAATTTGATATTAAAAATAAATGAAAAATATTATTTTCAGGTATTTTTTTGTTTAGGAAATAGTGTTCAAAGCATTTTAATCCTAAAAATGGCAAAAAAATCATGTTACAACCAATATTTGATTCAGCATTATCACAGAACACTTTAAAAAATATTGCGAACAAATTCGCCAACAATGAGATTCCAATCAAAGCACTAAGTTTATTATATTTCCATATTCCCATGACATTTACAGAGTTCTCATGACGTGAAGAATGTGTGGAAGAACTCTGACTGCTGGAATTCACAGTTAGATCAGGCAGGACCTCATTTCCAAGCCTAGTGTTATCGATTAGATTATCTCTATTCGTTTCTTCATAATCTATAGACGGAAAATCATCTATAAGAACATCTGAAATGAATAACACATTATTCACGTTAAATGATAATAATCAGATATTTACGAGACTTCTGTTCTACGCCAGTCAACTTTCTCAAACGATTCTCTGCATTTTCTAAGATTTTCCTTCTTCTTGCTTCTCTTCTAGCGGCTTGAGCATTGATAGACTGAACAGGAATTTTACTCACAGGTGCACTATCGATTGTCATTATAATCGAAGGATAATACATTAGATTAGATGTGTTTCAGAAAAAATTGAGAATTCTATTGAATTTGAATTGAACTCTGCTTATTTACCATGTCATCATTGCTTTTGACAATTTCTAATTTCTAATGGTAATTAAATTACGGATTACTGATACTTGTGACAGAATGAGAATGACACTTGAATCACAGAATATCTCTATCCTTCCTTCCTCTTCTTTTATATGTGCCGGGAAACTTAGTCTATCCACAAAATCACTATCTGCTTCCCTTGGTCCCGCTAGGAAACAAATCTTGCTCGTAGCAATATCCAAAATGGATATATTATGCTGTTCCCATTACTCATTCCATGCGTTATATCCATGTTTACTTTTTAAGCGCTCGTACTACTAACACGAGGGCTATATCATTTCGTCACGATGTCTGTATTTTTCGAATTTTTAGCCGAAAATGTTCTCAAACAACTATGTTCGACTCACTGATGACGAATCCCTCGAAAAATTCGAGTCTGTCCTTCCGTCTGGCCGTCCGTATACACGATAACTCTCAAACGGAATGTCCTAGAAACTTGAAATTTTCAGGGTAGGTTCGAATCTCGAATGCCGCGGTTAACTTTGTTATTGGGCAAAATTAGCCGAGGGGTTCCGTAAATATGGCCGCTCCAAATTTTGTTTTCCTGATTACTTTGAAACTACAGATTCGATCGAGATGAAATTTTGCGCTTTAATGGAAATTGAGGTGTTCAAGCTACATACCAAATTTTGTTCAGCTCGCATCACCAGAACCGTAACAACCATAGAAAATTGTAACTTTTGAACAGAAACGCCTAGGGACTTGAAATTTTCAGGATAGGTGTGGATCTTGATTGTCGTGATCACTTTCATCTATGAGCAAAATTATACTAGGAGTTCCGTAAATATAGTCGTTTGAAATTTAGTTTTCTTGATAATTTCCAAACTACAGATTCGATCGTGACGAAATTCTGTATATTAATGGTGAATGATATATTCAAGCTACATTTCTCTAGATCGCATGACCAGAACCATAGAAACCATAGAAAATCATAACTTTCGAATGGAAAAGCCTAGGGACTTGAAATTTTCAAGATAGGTGTAGATCTGAAATGTGGCGTTCACGTTTATCAATGAGCAGAATTATACTAGGGGTTCCGTAAATAGGGTCGTTTGAAATTTTGTTTTCTCGATAATTTCGAAACTACGGATTCGATCGAGATGAAATTTTGTATTTTAAACGAGAATGATATATTAAAGCAACATTTTGTCCAGATCGCATGACCAGAACCATAGAAACCATAGAAAATTATAACTTCCGAAGGGAAAGGCCTAGGAACTTTCAGGGTGGGTTAAGTTCAATAATTTTCTATTATACAGGGTGTCCGGGAAATGTGGAAAATCTCTCGGATTCAGATAAAACATGAGAGAATAAGATGACAAGTTCCCATAATTTTTTTTCCTAGCGGCCTTCCCTACGGAGATACACGGCCTCCCGAATGACATCATTGGAAATTCATTTTACTGGAATAAATTTTAAACTACTTGATATAATTTAAAGAAACTTTGATATGATGAACAGTAGTGAGGACCTCTTAAAATACTGCCCTTAAATTTAAATTAGCCCGTTAAGTTTACCAGGGGCGGACTAGGTTGTACGTTTTAATGCTTACATTTTCAACACCCTGTATGATGAGGAGTAAAAAAAAAACAAATTTGAATACCTTGAACAGAAGTGAGAAGTAACTTCTTTATTTCTATTAAGAAGAATCATGAATTCTAACTTTTTTGTCTGTTGGGAATCTTTGTAATTTTGTCGGATCCAATAATATAAACTAAAATTTTTTTGTTCCTTGAATAACTTTTTTATCACACTTTGTTGCAGCAAAAAAAGATAGAATTCATAGTTCTTTTTAATAGAAATAAGACTTCTTTCATTATTTTGTTTTTCGAAAACGTTTATTTTATCGAATGAACAAGAGTACCTTTTCTTTAGCTTAATGTTCAAGGTATCCAAATTTGTTTTTTTTAACTCCTTATCATACAGGGTGTTAAAAATATGAGCATTAAAACTTACAACCTAGTCCGCTCCTGGTAAACTTAACAAGCTAATTCAAATTTAAGGGCAGTATTTAAGAGGTCCTTACCATTATTTATCATATCAAATTTTCATTAAATTATATCAAGTAGTTTAAATTTTATTCCAGTAAAATGAATTTCCAGTGACGTCATTCAGGAGGCCGTATCTCCGTAGGGAGGGCCTCTAGGAAAAAACGTTATGAAAACTTGTCATCTTATTCTTTTATATTTTATCTGAATCCGAAAGGTATCCCACATTTTACCGGACACCCTGTATAGTGGTAATTTGCTATCACATTTACGTTCACCAACATAATCGAAAATGTCCGAAGTGGTTATCTCGACTTTCGCAGGCATTATTATCAATTCCGCAATATTATAAAAAATATGTGATTTACTTGTTATGAAAGAAATGACAGAATAATTTTGACCACTATTCGGCCCGACATCTTGTGATTTTCAGCGACATCTAGCGGTACGTGATTTTTCCCTATTGTGCATTGTAACGTATGCCCCTTAGGGTAGGATCAAAGAGCAAATCTTTGGTAGATTCCTCCCTAGGGTACTAGGTAATTACTCTGTGCTATGGACTCTATGGTTGAGCGGGTTAACCCGATCAGTGTTTCTGTGATGGACCGACCGACGAATAATATTAGTGGCTTTCCAGTCAGGTGCGTGTTACTCCGGGGCATGACGCTCACGCCCTAGCTATCGCAGGAACATGCCAAAACCATACTGTCAGAAAAACGTAAACAAAACAGCAAACATGACGGGTTTGACGTTGAACAGCTGTCAGAGCTTGAACCTCGAAAATTCGGGTGGTGCACCAGGGGAGAGGGAAAGGTAGCGCGAGTGCTTACTGCTTGACGCCTCGGCACTGCAACGGTCAAACTTTTGTGTGGAGCACTCCCAGGGCGCACCGGGTGCGCCCCAGACGGCAGCTGGAAAGCAGTTATTATTATTCGTCCAAGGTTTCCGTTTTCCGTAGAGCCTTGCTCTTTGCCAACTTCCCAATAGGAAAAAATCACGTACCGCTAGATGGCGCTGAAAATCACAAGATGTCGCGCCGAATGATGTTCAAAATTATTCTGTCACATCTGTCTTTCATAACAAGTGAATCAAATATTTTTTATAAGATTGTGGAATTAATAATAATGCCTGTGAAAGACGAGATAACCACTTTGGACATTTTTGATTATGTGGGTGAACGTGAATGTGATAGAAAATGACCACTATATAATAGAAAATTATTGAACTCACGATAAAAAAAAATCATCTTTCAGGAAGTGCTTGCTGCAAAGCTACAACTTCTTTGAGATAGTTGAAATACGTTTCCCAATCTTCAAGATTGTCTGCATTTTTTTAACTGACTTGTTATTCAACGGGAATTTTTGCAAAGAAATTTCAGAAGAACTATGTGATAAGCATTGAGGAACAGAGCACATTTTCGTGATCTCATTCCGACATTACCTCTTACAATCCGCTGCATTTTCAGCTCGTATACAGTTTATGTGAAACAATTGTCCATAAATTATCATCTAAATATATCACTTTCCATACATAAATGACTCAAAATCACACAAATATTTCACACTTTTCCCATATAAGCACAAACACGTTAGTTTGTTGTTCATCACTCGGGTAGTTCAAACGATTAAAAGTAGATGTCGCCCACTCCGTGATTTTTTCCCTATTGTCAAAATATCTCCAGTTGAGGGGAAAACCAATATTCTGTGGAGTCAATATATATTCCTTATATTTGATTCGATGATCATCTGTTTCCCTTGAGTCTTGACTTGACTCTTGAGTCTTGAGTACTTGAGTCCTTGTCCTTGAGGTTGAGAACGAGAAGTTAAGGTCAGAGATATAGAGGATCCTGAGATATAGGAGATTCATATTGATTTTGCTGGAATTGATTTAAGAATGCAGATCGTTGTTACCAACAATTCGAAATATCAAACTCAAATCAAAACTATTCTTGATTGGATATTGATATATAGTTTGTGAATAACATATTCGATTATTAGGAAGTGTAGAAATTTGGTTGCATTTAGATTTGAAAAAGTCAGGCATCAGGGATGAGAACGACACGTTCCGAACACCATTTAAAATCGGTAAAATGATTTTTCTTCAAATTTTAGAGTTCATTGTTAGTTCTTACTAGATATATTCAATTATATAAATACCTTTAGTTGCTATTAACCCCATTCTTATTTTCATTTTCAAATTTGCAGTATGTCGTCAGGGATAAAGGAGGAAAATTGAAGTTTCCCCCAACAATACCAAAGAAACGTAGCATAATGAGGAAGTGTATATTGGGAAGTCTTATTTTATGCTGCAGTATAAGTTAGTGCTGATTTGAATGATTGTATGATCTTTTTAATTATTTTTCAAACTTTGTAGGTAACTTTTATGTAAATAATGACTTCAAATTAACTCTTGAAGGTGAGTTAATATATCAAGACTTACTACTACCCTCTCTGTCCTTGAAACAAGTTGTATTTACATTGGAAATTTGTTTCTGGATTGAGTATGTTCACTCAGATAGAAAGTCAAAACGACAGCTTAATTCTAGTTTGAGCAATAAATGTTCTAGGGCTATCAAAATGGCATGGAGTCTGAGTGACTCAATTCTTCCGATTAATTAGATGAGCCATCGATTAATTGTAGTCTAGATTAAAAACGCCTCGATTGAATTGATTGATAAAAACTAGATGAGAATAAGTGCAACTAAATATCTTTGCGATTAATCGATTAGCTACTTTGATAAGAATAAGAACGCACCCGAAATGAGGTGACACAGTAAAGGAACAGAGATGTATATAAACCCTGGTGTAGGCACTGATGAGATTTTGTTTTAGTTCTCTCTGTTGACTAAAGAACTCTAAAGTAGGCGTTTTATTTTTCCATAACTTATAAATATGAGGAAATTTCTTAGCAACACAACCGTGGAATGGTAAGGATTATTATGGAACTAAAACATTATCTGAAATCCAGTGTGCCATATTGGTTGAAAACTTTGTCTCAAAAATTTTCAGGTATGAATTTCTATGCATCTCAAGCGAGACAATCGAACCAAAGATTATAAAACGAACCGCAGATTCTGTCAACTAAATCTGTCGTCAGTGTGACAAATAATGTTATTTTTTTTTTAAATTAAATTTGTCAACACCAGATCAGAAAAATTCAATTTTCTTTTCTCTAGGAAGAGCTGTAGAGCTGAATTTTCTCGATGTCGCAGATATAGACAAACAATCTCAGCAGGATATGGCGATTTACGGAAATTTATAGTGTTGCAATCCTTACGAAATTTCACATGAAGCTTTCTGTTGATAGTTTACAATTAACTGCGCAGTTTCAATGGCATCGAATCGCTAGTTTTCGAATTATTGAGAAAAAAAATATTCAGATGACTATATCTACGAAAACAATCGGCGGATGTTGCCGTTAACGAACTCAACCGGTACATTAAGACCTCGAATGAAGTTACTGTGTTTACTGACACACAGAATTGAATATGACAATGAGGTCAACCTAACCGGTCAAGACCATCCTCGGCTCAAAATTCAAAAACTACGGATGTTTTGGGCATAATGATAACTCTTTAGTTCATAGAACCAAGCACACAAAAACAGTTCAACTTTCTAATAAGCTTACCTTACTTTTGATGATATTTCTGTGCCTTATGGAATTTCACTTTTGTAAGAAATTATAGCACAGGGAATATCAAAGCAAATATAATCTATCTTGTGACAACGATGATGAATTATATTGAATTGATGTGGTCGACACAATGAAAATCCATAATTTACTTACTCACTAATTGAGAGTTTTACTAAACCAATAATCATGTGGTATAGTATAATTCTTAATTAGTGCAAATCGTAGTCTAGTGGATTAGTGAATACTAAGTTATATGATATGGTTAATTATATTTACTGATCTTCTTTGAATATATGGAATTAATAATTTGTTTTATTTGAAGCTATCAATTACATCATTATTATAAATCACATGGTCGAAGTTTTTGATAGGATTATACTCAGTTGTGAAGAATTATTCTACCACTTCGAACCAAGGTATGGAAAAAGCTTGGAAAAGCTTCTGAAGCATACCTTTTCCTTCACATACCAGGAAGTTTTCAGCATGATAACATCTGCAGTAATTGCGCTTCATTTTTTCTTGGATCATGGATTCATCGACACATCTAAACTCCAGAAATTTTCATTGTTGATCCTTCTTTTCCTACAACTTTTTTCAAAAAAAGTATTCAAATCAGTGAGTATGAAGAATTTTGTCTGTTTTTCATTCTGTTTGGAACTATATGTTTCTTCTTATTATTTATTACGTTGACAATCCAAATATGAATTTTTGAGTAGGTACAATAGTTACAATTTTTTTTTCGTGAACTTATTGATCCATTTCAATTTACAAAAGGAACATTTCAGAAATAGGTCACATTCCACACTTGGAATTTTATTATGGTTGAACTCAAATTGAATGGTTCATTTGAAATGAAGGTATACAGGGTCTTTCACGAGGAACCTCACCCATATTTATACGGGAAACTACTGAACGTATTTTCATGAAATTCAGCACTTATAAGTATTTCACGATGCTGATGAAATCTAAAATATTTTCAAGGCATGAGCACCTCCGGTTTTTCCGGAAATGACGTCAACTTCCGTTTTTCAAATTAGAACACCATTTTTTTATTGCAGAAATAGATTCCTTAGAAAATTTCAAGTTATTTTGATGTAACATTTTTCAGTTTTGGTTGGAAAATTCTCTCTGAGCGGGAAAATTCGAAAAAAAAATCGAAAATAGAGCTCCGCTGAAACAAGAATAACTTCGAGGTTTTTGGATGGAAAATTTTCATTTTTGGGATTTTTCAAGATGTAAGATTGATGTATCCACTTTAAAAATCGAAATCGCGATTCATGATACAGGGGGTGAAAAAATCGCTTTCAAAGTTAGGGATGACAAAATCGTGAAAAATCAATTTTTTCAAATTAGAACCCCATTTTTTTATGGCAGATATTGAATCTACGTTAAAAAATAATGTGAGTGTATGCATCACACCCTTGTCCTAAAATGGATATTTTCTGAGTTATTCACAAAAAACTGTTTTTCGTCTTGAATTTTCAGCTATTTCTTTTCCCTTCACGCCAAAAAGATGAAATTTTCAGGAACTGTTATTTGAACCATGCTGTAGATTTTTCACCCCTTCTTGAAACCGACTTCAAGTTACTATTAGGAGAACCATGGCAAACTCTCGCAGTTATAACTAGAGAAGATGCTCAAAGTTTTGACCGTTAATTTCTAGACATTTATTTATACGTCTCAGGAATGCTTCGTGCGTTGCTCTTCTTATTTCATCGGGAGGAAGAGATCTGCAAAAGTGTTTAAAAACCAAATTGAGTTTCAAAACTATGAATCTAAAAATCTAAACAAACCTGAACGCATTTCTGACTCGTTCTATGCAGTCCTCTTTATCAGTCAGGGGAGTTGAGTAGACAATATTTTTTATCCTACCCCAAACATAATAGTCTAAAGGAGTTAAATCGGGAGAACGTGGTGGCCAAAGATGTGGACCATTGTTCGCCAACCATCGATCTTCAAATAGCCTGTAGAGGATATTTGACACATTGAGTGAATTGTGTGGAGGCGCGCCATCTTGTTGATACCATAAGTCATTATGGTTCTGTACTAGCGGCTCAATTATTTGAGTCAATATGTCAGAATATCTATCTCCTAAGGGAGAACATTCTTTAAATAATGCAAACATGTGTAGTGTTCTATCTTACCAGTTAAAGTCTCATCATAAATGTGAACATCGAGAATTGCATTATTTTTGATGGCGCAAAAAACATTGAAACTCCAGGTCTCTTGAAAGTTCCATTGTCTGAAGTGGTGGTTGTTCTCTTCATCCCAATAATGACTGTTATGCCTATTGAAAGAACCATTCTTTCTGAATTTAGATTCATCTGTCCAAATTATACAGTCCAAAAAGTTTTCATTCTCTTGAAATCGAATCATCATAGCTTCGCAAAACTCTGTTCTCCTGACGAAATCAGTTTCCTTCAAATGCTGTACCCTATTGAATTTATATGGGTGCATTTTATGTTTTTTTAATATTCTCCAAACACTCGATTGAGATAATCCCAGATCAATCTCGGCATCTTTGAGAGAATTTTGAGGATTCACACGAAAATATGCAAGAACTGTAATTTCGTTGTTCTCATCTTCTACTACACTTTTTTCTCTGTGTATAGTTTTCTTAACGAAAGATCCGACATTTCTCAAGTTTGTCATGGTTCTGTTAATGGTATCTCTCGTTGGTCTGGGTCGGTCAGGAAACCTCTCAATGAACAGTCGAATCGTTCTATCTACAACTTTATTACATTCTCCATGAAGTAGAATGAGATTTAAATAATCTTCATTGGTAAAATTAGGCATAGTGATCGATTTTATAACTTAATACGAATTATCATCAAATTAATAGTAAACACAAAATGCTACTGAATAAAGAGGAATTTGGCAGATGTAATTAATGATATCTATCATAAAAAAAAAATTTAGAAAAGCACTGCCGTGAAGGCAGGAGCTTTTGAACGCTCGTACATGCACCTTGTAGGTAGATTCGCATTTTCCAGTTTTAGAAACCAATTGAAGGAATTTTTGACAGCTGTCAAAAAAATTCTGAAAGTTAGGCGAAACTCCAGACTTCATGTCGGTGCTTCAGCTGATCAATTTTGTTTCGATAATTCGCTAGAATTTTCTACGGTATCTATGGTCTTGGTGATGCGGTCTGGACAAAATTTTGCACGTACTTTGAATACATTATTCCTCAGCTAGATGCATAATTTCATTCCAATCCGATCAGTAGTTCCGAAACTATCTGGAAAAAAATATTTTGAACGGCCATATTTACGGAACCCCTAGTCTCATTTTGCTTATTGATGAACGTGACCGCGATATTCGCGATCCAAACCCACCCTGAAAATTTCAAGTTCCTAGGCCTTTCCGTTCAAAAGTTACAATTTTCTATGGTTCTGGTCATGCGATCTGGACAAAATATTGCTTCAATATATCATTCTCGATTAAAATACAAAATTTCATCTCGATCGAATCCGAATTTTCGAATTTATCGAGAAAACAAAATTTCAAACGACCGTATTTACGAAACCCCTTGTATAATGTTGCTCATAGATGAACGTGATCACGACATTCGAGATCCACACCTATCCTGAAAATTTCAAGTCCCTAGGCATTTCCGTTCAAAAGTTACAATTTTCTATGGTTTCTATGGTTCTGGTCATGCGATCTGGACAAAATTTCGCATGTAGCTAAAACACCTCATTTTCCATCTGAGTGCAAAATTTCATCTCGATCGAATCTGTAGTTTTCAAGTAATCAGGGAAACAAAACTTTGAACGGCCATATTTACGGAACCCCTGGTGGAATTTGGCCCATTAACGAACTTAACCGAGGCATTCGGGATCTGAACCTACACTGAAAATTTCAAGTCTCTAGGTTGATCCGTTCGAGAGTTATCGTGCTGACGGCCGGACGGACTCGAATTTTCCGACGGATTCGTCATCAGTGAGTCGAACATAGTCGATTGAGACCATTTTCGGCTCAAAATTCGAAAAATACAGACATCGTGACGAAATGATATAGCCCTCGTGTAAGTAGTACGAGCGCTCAAAAAAGAATGTAAAACATGGTAAGTTTCTGCATATGGTTCATAAGGAATTATTTATTTATCACTGGAGAGAAAACCGATGGCCGATTAGTTGAAATAAAGAGGTTTCCGATACAAATTCGAATCCAAATTCGCCATCTATTTAGGAACAACCTGTAACTTTTTTCTCTCGCATATTAGGGTAGTAAAATCTAAAACATGGTTTAAGTAACAGTTCCTGAAAATTTCATCTTTTTGGCGTGAAGGGAAAAGAAATAGCTGAAAATTCAAGAGGAAAAACAGTTTTTTGTGAATAACTCAGAAAATATCCATTTTAGGGCAAGGGTGTGATGCATACACTCACATTATTTTTTAACGTAGATTCAATATCTGCCATAAAAAAATGGGGTTCTAATTTGAAAAAATTGATTTTTCACGATTTTGTCATCCCTAACTTTGAAAGCGATTTTTTCACCCCCTGTATCATGAATCGCGATTTCGATTTTTAAAGTGGATACATCAATCTTACATCTTGAAAAATCCCAAAAATGAAAATTTTCCATCCAAAAACCTCGAAGTTATTCTTGTTTCAGCGGAGCTCTATTTTCGATTTTTTTTTCGAATTTTCCCGCTCAGAGAGAATTTTCCAACCAAAACTGAAAAATGTTACATCAAAATAACTTGAAATTTTCTAAGGAATCTATTTCTGCAATAAAAAAATGGTGTTCTAATTTGAAAAACGGAAGTTGACGTCATTTCCGGAAAAACCGGAGGTGCTCATGCCTTGAAAATATTTTAGATTTCATCAGCATCGTGAAATACTTATAAGTGCTGAATTTCATGAAAATACGTTCAGTAGTTTCCCGTATAAATATGGGTTAGGTTCCTCGTGAAAGACCCTGTATAGTTATCTCAATTAATATATATTTCACGATGTGTCTGCTTCTTATGTTTTGCATCTGTGGAATTCCTATTTTCCAACATTTTTGTCTGATCATTTGGACTTCTATTCAGGACAGCGCTGATATGGGCCAGTTTTCACCAGATTCCTTGATTAATCAAAAAAAAGTAGAACTGGCGAAAACCAGCCTTTAGATTTTTCCTGCCCTAAAGACTTTCTGGGTAATCAGACCGAGAAGTTGGAACGTAGACGTAGACGATGAAAATAACCCAATAACCTTCTACAAGAATTGCTTGTTTTAATATTTAAATATTACAATAAACATTGTATTTCAGGAATATGCCCCAGTTTATAAATCTCTGAAATTCGAAGAAAATGATGGATTGAACTATAGCTCAGCAATGGCTCATTCATTTTATCATGGATATTTGAGGTTGATCTTACCAAAAACTGGTGGAGAAGACAAGAATCTGATTGAAATGATTGAAATTTATTCTGATAAACACAACGTTTCTGTTTTTCCAAAACTTTTCATATTGGTACCAAAGTCTGCTGTGTGCCATGTTACTCTGAAAGGTCCAATTAGTCCAAGTATTGAAGAAAGTTCTGTAAGTCTCTGTAACATATATATTTATGAAAGTTGAGTTTCATAACATACCTACTTATTGAAAATATGAATAATGATTTTGAAGGAAATCTGACTGAAAGGTTAACTGAAGTTGACGGGATTTCATGTTCTAAATCGAGATCACTATTTAAGAGTGGGGTTACACGATCAGTCTGACATCAGTTCAGTCTGTCAGCCTGATCAGAATAATGTGAAACTGAATATCCATTTTGAGTGGGAAACGTTTTATTCCACTTTCTTTGAAACTGATGTCAGTTTGAATTATCGTGTAATATCAACATTCAGTCCATCTCAGTTTGCCATCATTCAATTTATGATGAGACTGACGGACTGAACTGATCGTGTAACACACATCTAATATTCTTCCAATGGATCTTGGATAATGAAAAGTATTCTCTAGATATCAGAATTGTCAACATTTGGGATTGAAATCCTCTCAGATTTAAAGTTAATACTTCATCGGATTATAAGGGAGTTATCCAACGTGAATGTTCCATTATATTCAGGGTTATAGAGTTATTCTTATTCTCGCTCTCCCTAACGCTCGAAATAATGTTTTTTTTTTGTTATTTTTTTTTACTTCATTTTAACATGAGCGGCCAAGACTTCTAATCAGCTAATAACATTAAAGAAAGTATGAAATACCTAGACAATTAGAATTCTTGGCAGCGTATCTAGAAAGTCAGTAAAAAAAACGAAGAAATTCTCAGTCCGAGCATTACGGAGAGCGAGATTTAAGTCCTTGGAGCTGGCCTTTAGGGCCTTCATACATGACATGAGTAGTTCATACTTTCCTTAATGTCATCAGCTGATTAGAATTCTTGGTAGCTTATGTTGAAATGCAGTAAAAAAAAATCATCATTTCGAGTGTTACAGAGAGCGAGATTTCAATCTTTAGAGCTAGCCCTTCAGCTAGTCTGAGTTCTTCATATACAGCACCAGATATTCATAGAATATACTCTGAATGTGGAAAAAAGGATGGGTATATTTCAAAATATTCGTAGAATATTCATAGAATATCTACCTATGCCCCATATAGCATATTCCAGGAATATTTCAATACATATATTCTACAGTGACTAGATTAAACACAGTGGCGACATTCGTGGTCTCATTTTTGATTGGCTGCCGGCTGCGGCCATATTCTTCCTAAATTCGTTTGTTCACTTTCCTCGTTTACCTGCATTTTAGGTTTTATTCAAAATATAAGTCCCATTGTAGTGAGAAAGTAAGAAAATTTAATGGTTTAGAAATGTACCTGTTATCTGTGACTGATACTTCTTGGCCAAGTATCCCTTCAATATCAAAATTTTCGTGTTTTTATTCAGCCAAAGTGGTAAGTGTTGTCTTTTATATATGAGTATTTCCTACGTTTTCTTGTACCATTTGTCATTTAAATTATCCTTAAATCTTCGGTTCTTTACTTAGTTTATGATATCGCAGCCGAAACTTCAATATAAGAATAGTATATATTTTTTTTAGATCAATGGTTTACTTGATGACATCCATCTGCAATAAGCCAATTTAACACTGATGTCTATATTGAAACGATAACATTTTCAGAAGAATTCATCAAAATATTCACCAATATGGAAGTAGGCTATAAGAAAATTTGGAAACCATCCCAAACAGGTGTTGTCATTTCGACACGAACCATTCTGGAACTCCAAGCTGAATTGTTGGAAAAGAGAGGGTACCATTTATTATTATTATTATTATTATTATTTGTTTCAACAAGTCGATTTTCTCAAGATTGTTCAGGAAATTTATTCCGTGTATTGAGAAGCAAACAAATTGTGCCAAATGTGGTACAAGTGAAAAACAATCTGAATTTATGTCTGTGTTGCAATACTTGAAGAACGCAAATAGTAGCAGCTAGAAGATGACAGAGTTTCTTGAGGTTTTTTAGACACTCTGAAAACATCGAAGCCACTTCATGATTGAGTTATGTTGCCAGAAATGATAGAAACTCTAGTTTTCAATTTGAATCGGAGCGAGTTGAATTCTCTTTGTAATATATCAGGATATCATAGTTGTTACTTCAGTGATGCCTCTGTTTATTCATATTCTCAACTTTATAACCTAGAATGTATTTATTTTGTGAATAAACATTATTATTATTATTATATATTTCAAAAACTTCTAATACCATCGAATGTATGAGATGAGTAGGTTCCAAAAGGCCATTGCACAAAAAATTCACTAAATTTACACTAATTAAGAGGTTCAAAGAACAATCCTTATTTTTCACGTCAGAGGCAGTGTTTTGTTTTTTTTTTACAGATGAAAAGTATTTTCAAAAAATATTTTGATATTATTGAGCGCTCGTACTACTTACACGAGGGCTATATCATTTCGTCACGATGTCTGTATTTTTCGAATTTTGAGCCGAAAATGGTCTCAATCGACTATGTTCGACTCACTGATGACGAATCCGTCGAAAAATTCGAGTCTGTCCGTCCGTCCGGCCGTCCGTCAGCACGATAACTCTCGAACGGATCAACCTAGAGACTTGAAATTTTCAGTGTAGGTTCAGATCCCAAATGCCGCGGTCAAGTTCGTTAATGGGCAGAATTCCACCAGGGGTTCCGTAAATATGGCCGTTCAAAATTTTGTTCTCCTGATTACTTCGAAACTACAGATTCGATCGAGATGAAACTTTGCACTCAAATGGAGAATGAGGTGTTTGAGCTACATGTGAAATTTTGTCCAGATCGCATGACCAGAACCATAGAAACCATAGAAAATTGTAACTTTTGAACGGAACTCCCTAGGGACTTGAAATTTTCAGGATAGGTGTGGATCTGGAATGTCGTGATTACGTTCATCTATGAGCGAAATTATACAAGGTGTTCCGTAAATATGGTAGTTTGAAATTTAGTTTTCTTGATAATTTCAAAACTACAGATTCGATCGTGACGAAATTTTGTATACTTATGGAGAATGATATATTCAAGCTACATTTCTCCAGATCACATGACTCGGACCATAGAAAATCATAACTTTCGAACGGAAAGGCCTAGGGACTTGAAATTTTCAGGATAGGTGTGGATCTCGATTGTCGTGATCACTTTCATCTATGAGCAAAATTATACTAGGGGTTCCGTAAATACGGTCGTTTGAAATTTTGGTTTCTCGATAATTTCGAAACTACGGATTCGATCGAGATGAAATTTTGTATTTTAATCGAGAATGATATATTAAAACAATATTTTGTCCAGATCGCATGACCAGAACCATAGAAACCATAGAAAATTGTAACTTTCGAACGGAAAGGCCTAGGAACTTGAAATTCTCAGGGTGGGTTTGGATCGCGAATATCGCGGTCATGTTCATCAATGAGCAAAATTAGACTAGGGGTTCAGTAAATATGGCCGTTCAAAATATTTTTTGCTGATAGTTCCGAGAATACTGAGCGGATTGGGATGAAATTCTGCACCTTGCTGAGTAATAATGTATTCAAACTACGTGCAAAATTTTGTCCAGATCGCACCACCAAGACCATAGATACCGTAGAAAATTCTAGCGAATTATCGAAAAAAAATTGATCAGCTGAAGCACTGACATGAATTCTGGAGTTTCGCCCAAGTTTCAGAATTTTTTTGACAGCTGTCGAAAATTCCTTCAATTGATTTCTGAAACTGGAAAATGCGAATCTACCTACAAGGTGCATGTACGAGCGCTCAAAAGCTCCTGCCTTCACGGCAGTGCTTTTCGTCATTTTTTTATCCTAAAATATAGATCTGAAATTATTTTATTCTGAAGAAATGTCAGATTTGAGTTCAAATCTGCCAGATTGCCATAATCCCAAAACCAAAATTATAAAAAGATTTATTGTTTTTCGATTAAAAATTAATTCGAGAAATTTCAAAGTATCCTCAAAAAAAAAGAATAGCTGCCAACTTATTCTGAATTATTTATGTTTCGATTAATCATTTATTAAAAGTATTCAATTTGTTTTATATTGTGATTTGTATCCTTTCAACGGGAATAAATGAACGTGAAATCCAAAAGATTCTTTTCATTATAAGACTGCAATACAGTACTTTAAGTAATAAAATTTATGATCTGGATAATCTATTACGTCCTTACAACGATAGACCAGAAAAAAATCATTCTGTTTAATTATCATAAGTTTTTTAATACGATTTCAATTCAAATCCTATGGATTCATATTCAAATTTAGGAAGAATATGGCGGATGGAGCGGGGCTTAGCCATATTGTCGCCACTGTGTTTAATCTAGTCACTGTAGTATATTCCAGGCATGTTCCTACAAGAATATGTTTTCTCAAAACTTCGGTATCTATTCGCCATATCCTGCTGAAATGTTGTGTCCACATATTATAGGGCATCGATAAAAAGAGTTATGTAAAATTCAGCTTTCTTACTGTACGTGAAATGAAAACTGATATTTTCTTATATGTTCATTGTAATTCGGTGATTTCCAACTTTAATAATAATAATAATAATGACCTCATTTTCACATTATGTATTTTATAAAGTGATCTTTCCATTTATTGTATTATATATGTGAAAAAAAGCGGAGACCAGTAATGCACAACCATATTCTGTTCAACTCAACCCTTCAATGAATAATATAACATGAGGAAGAACAACGCAGGGTTGCCATATACCTAACAGTGTAAAAATTTATATATTCAACAGAATGATGAATTTCAGAGCTTAGATGAGAAGCAACTAACAATAGCTGCAGTTCAAAAAAGGGTGTACAAAAACTCTGTTTATAAAATAAGAGACCCTAAGAAACCAGGAAAGGTTTATTATGTATGTGCAGAATATGCAACTCCATTACGAACCTTTAGAGCATCACTGGATTCCAGTGGTCAATTTAATGGTGAGTGTACTCGAATCTCATTCAATCATTTGATATTACATGAATATTCAAAACTTGGTTTTCATCCGTCATTTTGAAACAAAATAATAGTCTTATCAGGTATTCGGACCTATTTTATTTTTCGGGAATATGGTATTTCCCTTTATCAAGGCACAATTTCGGTGTTACATTAAATCGATTAGGCTCTTGGAGCCAAGACACATTCATCAAATCACGTTCTAACCTTTTATAATTCGCTTGTAAACAACCTACACATTGCGCCTGACTCATGTCACAGACTTCGTCAACGCCACCAACTCATGAATTTAATGAAAATATCTTTCAGACATAAAACAAAAACACAGACAAAGTTAAAACATTTCTATATTCAACACTCGCCATTATGTAGGTCCATCATCTTGGAAGCAGTCATAAAAATTGCCCAACCCGTTCACATCTTCTCGGAAATTCACTGTATACATTTTTCTGATGTAAAACATTTCACTTATGTTTCTTCTGAAAAAATGTTTCTTCGAATCCAACACCATCCAAACCAAATCCATGACCTTCTTCAAACTTATGGGAGGAAAGAGCAGTTTTGTTCGGTCTTCTCATGTTCTTTGTATTAACTAAGTATTCACTAATTAACTTAGTCTACGATTTTCACTACTTGAGTTTAACAAAACCCCTACATACCATGGCTTCATCAGGTGACGAGATAAACTTTTTTTATTGCTTTTATGTTGTCTTACTCTTTCACACCTTTTCAAGGTGTTGTCTTGTCTATAGTTCTAGGGGTGTTCTATCTTTCAGACTACTGTAATATTTTATCAACGTATTCTTGTTGTAAAATGCGCATGTGAAATCCACTTCATCAAAGACCTTATTTATCCTATATGATAATCTGGGAATAAAAGGAAATCTATAGAAGGATTTGGAACCATTTCTCTCCATGGTATTTTCCCTTGATAGTTCTTTGTCAATACATCTTTTTATATATATTGATGAAACGAGCCAAATAGTTGTTTTTCTTTAGAGTTCTTTTCACTTTCTCTAATACGTCCTTCTGGGTGGATGTATGGCTCAGGGAAAGGGCCGTATTGACAAGATTTGCGGCTACATTCTTCTTTGGATTCAAACTGTGATTGCTATGAAAATTTATTAATCTGCCCGAAATTATCAGTTTGGAGTAAAACTGTGTTATAAGTTTCGCGTCTTCTTCTTCTTCTTTAGCCTGTGTTTGTTCACTCTTGGACATAGGCCTCTTCCAATGACTTCCATGTCGATCTATCTTGGGCGGTCTTCATCCGGTTTTCTCCCGCATGACGCTGGATGTTGTCTCTCCATCTTGCCTACATCTCCATCTTGTCCTACACTTATTTTTGTTTCCCTAGGTCTCCATTGCATTAGTGTTTTCGTTCATTTGAAGTTATTTCTGGCTAGGTGCCCCGCCCACTGCCACTTGAGCTTCGTCACCCTCTCCACGACGTCGGAAACTCCTGTCCTCCGCCTAATATCTACGTTTCTGATCCAGTCTCGCAGACTTACTCATAGCATTGCTTTTTCCATTGCTCTTTGGCAGATTCGGAGACGGTTGGCGCTTTTCATTGTAAGGGTGACGGTTTCGAGTCGTATGTTGTTACAGGCAGGATGCAGGTATCGTAGACCTTTCTTTGTGGGTTCACTGGGATTTTCGGTTGTCGAAGTATATAGCTAAGCTTCCCAAATGCTGCCCAGCTGGGGCCGATTCGTCTGGCAATCTCTGCGGTTTGATTACTCTTTTCGATTTTGATGTTATGTACCAGATATATGTATTCTTTGACTAGCTCCAAAGTATGGTTCTCGATGGTGACTCTCATGTTAGATATACTCATGATTTTGGTCTTCTGTAGGTTCATTTTTCTTCTTCTAGACATTTATTCATTAATGTCAGGAGTGCTTTCCTGAATGTCTCTTCTCCGGCCTTCAACATCTCACTGGTGATCTGGTCTTCTCCCGGGGCTTTGTACTTCTTCAGGTGTTTTAGTGCTGCCTCTAGTTCTTCTCCATCAATGGGCTCTAATTCTTCTGACCCTATGTTCAGGACCGGCTGATGAGTTTGACCTTCCTGACCCGGTTGCGCCACCGATGGGCTGTATAGATAGATATAAATTCTCAATAATTTCTGTTATCTTTCCTCTTTCATTCTCAACGACTCCCTGATCGTTTTTCATCTTGTGGATAATCATTTTACCTCTAGATATCTTGGATCCGGGAACTCTCATATTTGCGTTGTTCTGTATGGCTTCCCCACAATCCTCGTATTATAAGATCTCTGATCTTTCCTGAGTGCCTTCTTCACGGTCTTATTCAGGTCCCCATACATTGGTGAGTTTTTGTCGGTTTTCCTCCGTTTTTCGATGAGTTGTTCTGGTTCTAAACTAAATTTCGGGTGTTTCTTCATTTGGAGAGAACAGACTTTTCTTAATGCGTTTCTAATACTAGAGGTAATCTACGTTGAGAGTGCGTTTAGATCCATGTTTCGCGTATCCTCAATTGGGTGTAACTTCTTGTCAATTTGCCTGTTGGATTCTTCCTCTTTCTCTGGTGACGAGTATTGACGTGTATCTTGACTATGACCAATATGTGGTCGCTTCCGGTGTCGAAGCGGTTTATTACCGACACGTCCGAGCATAATTAGGGGTTCGATGTTGGATCTTGTTGTCGGGGCTCTTCCAAGTCCATTTTCTTTTCGGATGCTTTCAGTAGAAGGTATTCATGCAGTAGAGCCTCTCCTTGTTGAGGAAGTCAATCATGGTTTGTCCCCTTCGGTTCCTAGATCCCAACCCTAATTTAACGATGAAGGAAGAATCCATCGACAATCTGGTTTCTTATTTTTGTGAACCAGTAAAGCAGTGCCTCCGATGTGTGAGTTTGTGTCCGAGTTCTTTTGGAACAGTAAATGTCCAGATTGGAGGATGGTGACCGCTTCCCTATGACATCCCTCTTTATGTTCTGCAGTACGTGTTCTAGGCCGCTGAGATGTTCCTCCAGCCTCATGGTACGGATATTGTGCGTCCCCACGTAAAGGGTCTCTTCAAGTTTGCTTCTACTCTTCAAGTATGTTTCTACTCTTCTTGCTATCTATTGAAAGTTTCTCAGCTCATCATTTGGGTGTTGACTTGCTTTTTCAAATATCTTCTCGGCCTTCTTTTTCGGGAAATCTGTGACAGTTTCCCATTCTAAGTCTCTGTGGATTTGTTGGTTTCTTAGGAACCACGGCATATTCATTGCTGCTCTTAGCAGTTTATTCTCTGTTGCTTGAATCTTCTTTATATGGCTATTGGCTGCATGGCCCCATGCCGCCGAGCCATATTAGTTGGGGTCTTGCAATTGACTTGATCATTCGTAGCTTCGTGCTTTGGTTCATTTGGCTTCTTCTTCCTAGTAGTGGGTAAAGTCTACTCATTGCTGAGTTTGTTTTATCCACTGCATATTTTATATGGTTTTTCCATGTAAGCCCTTTATCTAGTTTTACTCCTAGATATTTGACTTCATTTTCCCATTTTATCTCTTCTCCATCTATCTGTAGGTTGGAATTAATTTCAAGTCTACGCTTCTGTAGTAGAATAGCTTGGCTCTTTTTGCTATTTATTTGAATTTTCCATTTAATGAACCATTCTTCTAAATCTTCTAGTGCTTCTTGCAGTCTTCTGTGTATGACATCTGGTCGTCGGCTATTCCCGTGTCGTCTGCATAAAGGGCTAGCAGATTCCTCGGGTTCTTAGGAATATCGTAGATATATATGTTGTAGAGCAGAGGTCCTAGAACTGATCCTTGGGGTACTCCTGCTTCTACTTGTCTGGTGGTAGATAATGTGTCGTCTATTTTGACATAAAAATTCCGGTTCCTCAAATAGTTTCTTATTATCTTGCAGGTTTCGATGGTGTAGCCTGCCATCATCATCTTGTAGGCAAGTCCTTCGTGCCAAACTCGGTCGAAGGCTCTCTCGACATCTATTAGCACTAATCCTGTGGCTTGTTTATTTTGAAATCCTTCAGTGACATATTCGGTGATCCTTAAGAGTTGAAGTTCTGTGGAATGATTTCTTCTGAATCCAAATTGTTCCGGTGGTATCAGATTCAGCGCTTCTGTTTCTTCATTGAGTCTTTTGGCAATAACTCTTTCGACAATTTTTCCAAGTGCTGACAGTAGACCTATCGACCTGTAATTTTGTGGGAATTTTCTATCTTTTCCTGGCTTATTGAACACAATTACTTCTGCTGTTTTCCATCTTTCTGGATAGTATTCTGTTCTCATCACTGCGTTTGCTATATTGGTTAGCGCTGCTATTCCTTTTCTGGACAATTTCCGTAACATAAAGTTTGTTACTTTGTCCTTCCCTGGAGCTTTCCTGTTTTTAAATTTCTTGATGATTTCTTTAATTTCCGTGGGTGTTGTTGGGTTTGAGTATCTCGGTCGTCAGAGCCTCGTTAGTTTCTAGCAGTGGGCACCACGTGCAGGTGAGGTTTTTTTTTTTTTTTTTGTTTAGTCAGGGGGAATCCTCATGGACGAACTATCTCCGATAGATAGAACAGTGTGAGACTTCGTGTGAAGCACGACCTACTCTAACTAAACCTAACCTGCTGTTTTAGATTCCGGGCATTTATAACCTACTAACCTTTTGACTCTTGTTGTTCGTATCTCTATCACGATCTTTGTCGTGTGATAATTGTGTTATCTATGAATTTGAATTTCATAGGAGTCTCTTCTTCTGGATAATTTAAATTGAGATTACTCAATTTCTGTTTCTACGTAGTTGATCTCTGGGTCTTTTGTGATAGGTGGGTATCCTAACCACATCTTTCGCGGGGTTGTAGTCAACTAGTCTTCTCAGCTCATCATTTGGGTGTTGACTTGCTTTTTCAAATATCTTCTCGGCCTTCTTTTTTAGGAAATCTGTGACAGTTTCCCATTCTAAGTCTCTGTGGATTTGTTGGTTTCTTACGAACCACGGCATATTCATTGCTGCTCGGAGCAGTTTATTCTCTATTGCTTGAATCTTCTTTATATGGGTATTGGCTGCATGGCCCCATGCCGCCGAGCCATATGTTAGTTGGGGTCTTGCAATTGACTTGATCATTCGTAGTTTCGTGCTTTGGTTCATTTGGCTTCTTCTTCCTAGTAGTGGGTAAAGTCTACTCATTGCTGAGTTTGTTTTATCCACTGCATATTTTATATGGGTTTTCCATGTAAGCCCTCTATCTAGTTTTACTCCTAGATATTTGACTTCATTTTCCCATTTTATCTCTTCTCCATCTATCTGTAGGTTGGAATTAATTTCAAGTCTCCGCTTCTGTAGTAGAATAGCTTGGCTCTTTTTGCTATTTATTTGAATTTTCCATTTAATGAACCATTCCTCTAAATCTTCTAGTGCTTCTTGCAGTCTTCTGTGTATGACATCTGGTCGGCGATGTCTGAAGGCTATTCCCGTGTCATCTGCATAAAGGGCTAGCAGATTCCTTGGGTTCTTAGGAATATCGTAGATATATATGTTGTAGAGCAGAGGTCCTAGAACTGATCCTTGGGGTACTCCTGCTTCTACTTTTCTGGTGGTAGATAATGTGTCGTCTATTTTGACATAAAAATTCCGGTTCCTCAGGTAGTTTCTTATTATCTTGCAGGTTTTGGTGGTGTAGCCTGCCATCATCATCTTGTAGGCAAGTCCTTCGTGCCAAACTCGGTCGAAGGCTCTCTCGACATCTAATAGCACTAATCCTGTGGCTTGTTTATTCTGAAATCCTTCAGTGACATATTCAGTGATCCTTAACAGTTGAAGTTCTGTGGAATGATTTCTTCTGAATCCAAATTGTTCCGGTGGTATCATATTCAGCGCTTCTGTTTCTTCATTGAGTCTTCTTGCAAAGACTCTTTCGACAATTTTTCCAAGGGCTGACAGTAGACTTATCGGCCTGTAGTTTTGTGGGAATTTTCTATCTTTTCCTGGCTTATTGAACACAATTACTTCTGCTGTTTTCCATCTTTCCGGATAATATTCTGTTCTCATCACGGCGTTTGCTATATTGGTAAGCGCTGCTTTTCCTTTTCTGGGCAATTTCCGTAACATAAAGTTTGTTACTTTGTCTTTCCCTGGAGCTTTCCTGTTTTTCAATTTCTTGATGATTTCTTTAATTTCCGTTGGTGTTGTTGGGTTTGGGATGGTATCGCCTTCCGGCGGTTCCAACATAAATTCTTCATTTCCTTCGACTTCTTCTTCTAAGTCTTCATTGTCATCGTCTTCTCTGTAGTTGATTCTGGCTTCTCGTTCTATTGCGTCGACCAGTGCTTCGGCTTTTTCAAGCTTTGAGTAGGCCATCCCATTAGCTCCGTGTAGAGGAGGAATTTCGGTTTTCTCCCGTCGTAAGCACTTTTGCATCTTCCATGCTGAGTGGTCTATGGTGTTTAGCTCTCTAACTCTTTGGTTCAAGGGCGGATCCAGGATTTCTTTCTGGGGGGGGCACAGGATTTTTTCTGGAGGGGCACAAGGGGTGGAAGGCAAAATATTTTTCTAATTATGAACTGTGATGGAATCTCCACAGTACAAAAAAATTCCGTCTGGGAGGGGCACGTGCCCCCCGTGCCCCCCCTTGGATCCGCCAGTGCTTTGGTTCCATCTGTCTGTTCTCAGTTCTCTCAGTGCATTTTTCAGCACTTGGCTGTGTTTATTCAGCTCTTTCTTGTCTTCTTCTCTATGTGAAGTTCTGTAGTTCTTCCTAAGTTTTCTATTCCTCTTTATAAGCTCCTTTATTGCTTTTGGGGTTTCACCATGTGGATGTTTCGGGGCTGGCCTTTCGATTCTTCTGGTACTTTCCTCGTAGGCTTCTTTTATTCGGGTTTCTAATTTTTCAACTTCATCTTCTAGATCTTCAGGGGTTCTTATCTGTGGAATTTCAGTAATTTTCTCCTGAAGTATTTCACTGTACTTTTGCCAGTCTGTGAAGTCTTTTGTTTGAAGTTCTTCTGTTATCGGTCTGCGTCCTAATCTGAGTTTCATTGGATTGTGGTCTGATTTGCCCTCTTCTAAAGTATCAAGTGTGAAATCTTGGGTAATATCTTTCATTATGACGATATCTAATACGTCCGGTAGGCCATTACTTCTGGGCAGGTAGGTCGGGATTTCAGGTCCTAATACTATGGCATTCACTTTTTCGGCGTACTTCTTAAGCTTCTTCCCATTTTGGTTTTCAGTTCTGCTATTCCATTCTCTTGATTTGCAGTTCATATCGCCAATAATGATGTTCGGGTAGTTTCCTTCAAGCATCTTCTTCAGATCTTCCTCTATTAAGTCGTTTTGGGGTGGTTTGTAGGCTGACGTAATTTTCATTTGTCCTCGATTCGTATTAACTATAATCGAGATGGCTTCTATTTGGCCATTATTCAGTACATCGTCAAAATAGTGGTCGATGTTCCTCTTTACTATTAGGGCTACGCCCCCTCCTGTACAATTTCTGTCATTTCTGTATATTTCATGGTCGGGAAATGAAATTCTATTTCTTGTAGATAGTCTCGTCTCCTGAATGGCTATAATATCCGGTTGTTTCTCGGATATTATTTCTTCTATTTCAGATCTACGGGCTCGTAGACCGTTTGTGTTCCATGAGACAATCTTCAGGTTGTTTTTATTCGCGTTAGTCACTAGCTCCATTAATTGGGTTTAGTGAGTTTACGGAACTTTTTGTCCATCTCTATTTCCAGGAATTTCATGAGCTTACTCATGATATTCTTGGTGAAGGTATCTAGATCCTCGGTGGTTTCGGGTCCTTTCTTGTTGGTCTCTTCTTTCTTCTTTTGGCTGCTCTTCTTGGATTTTCCATTTTTTGGGGCTTCTTTCTTCTGCTCTTGTTTGAGTGGTAGTGTTTTCTTCTTCTTATCTTCTTCCTTTTGTTCTTGTTGGACAGTAGGCATCATTTTCTCTTCTTCTTCTTTTCTTGCTTTGGTCGCAGTTTTCTTTTTGGTCACCAGTTTCCACTCGCTACATCCTTTGTAGCTGGCTGGGTGACCTGCTTTTCCGCAGAGCGCACAGGTAGCATTTCTCTCCTCGTTTTCTCTTGTTAGCGTACAATCTTTACTATTGTGCGCTCCAGAGCATTCAACACATCTCCATGGGAATGTGCATTTACTTTGCGCATGTCCGTAACGTTGACATCTATGACATTGGCCAGGTCCAATGCTCTTCTTCTTCGGCTCTACTACACAATTTATACCGTAGAGCTGTTTTACTTCGAATACCTTCTTATTTTGGGTTTTCACCAAAAATAAGGGTATTGCCTTTTTGGTCTTGTTGGATGTCATCCTTATGACATCCGCGTCGGCAATGCCTTGCTCGGCGAGGTCCTCTGTGATAATGTTAATATCTGCGTCCAGTGGCAGATAACGTACCACCGCGTAGATTCTCTTCTCTTCTTCCCTTTGGAGGGTGTAGAATTCCTTATTTCTCAACTCGAGGAATTTTGTCATCTTTCTGTGGTCGTCGGGGGATTGGGGAACAACGCGAATGCCGTCTCTTACTGTGGTCGCTCTCAGGTATTTAATACCCTTCATTTGCATCTCTCTCGAGATTTGTGTCCAGTCGGCCGTGCCTCTCAATGTCACTGGAGGGACTTTCTCTTTTTTCTGCTCGATTTGAGCAGGGACTTCAATTTCTTCTGCAGGTGCAGAAGTAGCTTCTTCTGGGCGTTTTCCTTTTAGCAATGCTGCTATATACGACTTCTTCGTAGGTGGCCCTCTTGCAGCTGCATCATTAGTTTCGGTAGGTTTTTTCGGGTCTTCTTTTTGGATTGTGGGGGTTGACACGGTCTCCTCTGTCCCAGAGGAGAAGCCATTTTCTTTTCTCTTAGCCCGTTTCCGCGGCTTCGAGGACTGAGACATTTCTGCTCTCAAGGATTTCACCTCATCGGATAAAGTTTTAAGACTCTCCGTCAAAACTTTTAGTTGACTCATAAGGTTGTTGATTTGGTCCTTCTGTTCTTTTATGATCCGATCTTTGTCGGATTCATGATTTACTTCTTCTTCTTCAACATCCATATCGGATATTTCTTCATCCGATAAGTTTTCTGATCTTTCGGATTCTCTGTCCTCATTTGCAGAGTCGTATTCCGACATTTTGTCAGAGTGACTCAGCAAACGACACTTGAACACTTTTTTTACTTTTCACTAAATTCACTTTTGTCTCTTCAATGTAAATTAATCTGTGGAACCATCGATCTAAACCTGGACTCAACACAGTTATTTTTTCTTCTTCTTATCACTTCTATACGAGGTTCACTTGGCACACATGCGCATTTCTCAATACGTCTGCACTCCTCGAGGGTTCAATCGCTGCAGGTGAGGTTGACATTTGGGCTGGCCTTTATAGTTGTTATTTGACTCCTCCCCTTACCCACCTTCGTAGAAAGCTTCGCGTTAGTTCTAGTAATTAACACATCTAGAAAAGGAATGGACCCACCATCATCTCAACCTCCATAGTAAACTTTAGACTTATCAACTCCAGGGACTTCAAATAAAAATGTTTCGGGGTCCACACCTTCTTGTATAAGTCCTTCTGCAAGTTTTTCTTGAAGAACTGCCTTTTTACCCGTTGTTTCCAGTACCCTTTCTTCAAGTTCCTGTTTTAACTCCGCGACTTTCAATTCCACAAGACGCACTTTTCTCATAATTTTGTCTTTGAACGAAAAAAACCACTCTGTTTACGTTAGATGTTCAATCAGTTTATTTTCCGAGAACCAGCTTTTTATGACGCGAGCACTTATTTATTCAAAAATCGCAATTCTGACACCATTGTAATGTATATAGTCCAAGTTCTTCTTAAAATAATTTATTTACAGTGCACTGATGACACTAATATTTACAACACCCAATAATTTATCTTCACTCAAGTCCTATTCTGTACTAACTAACTCTCACTCGGGCCGACGTCGTTTTATATCCCGCTTCATATTTCTCGAGAGTTCCAGTATATTCGAGAAGCTCTTCTTTGCGATTCCTCTAGAATGTCTAGAACCTTCGCGTCTCGCTCTGCCCTGACGCCCACGTCCGAGTGACGCGACAGGTCCGGCCTGAGTTCGTTATAATACGTTCTTCATTATGGGGTCATCTGGGCGGACAACAAATAAATTGCGTTTGGCGGTAAATTTTTTCAGCTTGTTACCATGACCGTTTACTCTTCTTCTGCTGTTCCAGTCTAGGGGTTTTGAATTCAAGTCTCCTGCTACTATGGTTGGTCTTCTGTTCTGAAAGAGGGCCTTGCGGGGGCCTGTAGGCAGAATAAATATTAATTTCTCCTTCGCGTGTTTTTATACTTATCTTTTTTTCCTCAATGTTGATTCCTGGGGCATCTGGTAGTTCGAGGTAATGCTACACCTCCTTAATGGGTTCCTTTAAAGGGCACTGCCGCCTCAGGAAGCACCTCATCAGAATGAGATCATCCCTGATACTGGAGTTCATTAGAACTCTGGAACTGGAGGGCGAGCTGTAGACTACGTTATGACGAGAACAGCTGAGGGGTATAATAGACCCTCATATCCAGTGCAATGAAACCCCACTTAAAATTTAAATCTAATATACCTCTTTTCACTAGGACAGCTATTCCACCTCCTTTTTCTGTTTCTCTGTCACTTTTATACACCTCTTCTCACTTTCATCATGTTTGTTGGTTTAAGATGGTTTTCGCCTAAAAGAAGAATATCGATCTTATTATTTTCCCAAAAGTGTCAACTGCTCTCTTTTTGGAATTACTGAATTTGCGTTCTAGTACGCAATTTTTGAACACTTGAAAGGCTTATTTTTCATTTTTTCTTGAATAATTTTATCAATTTGTCCTGCTCCTCTATAAACGAGATTTTTTGTTCAATTGTCGCATTTGTTGAACATAGCATTAGCGTCATTCTTCCTATGATGACGGCTAATTCATCTTCATCTTTTTATATTTTTTTGGAACATCATCTTGTTTTTTAGATGCTTTTTTCTTCCTTCTTCTACTGAATTTTTTCTGTTGCTTTCACAATAGTTCCTTTTTTCTTGGGCATTTCCCTTCTTCTTTCTTCGGCGAGTTTTTACGATACATTACCTTTAGGCAGCGGGGTTTCTATGAGTTTGAGTTTCTTTACTTCCGGATTTCTTATACATTTTATGTAGATCGATAGGTGATCGCCTCCACAATTCGCACATTTGTGACTAGTATTTGGCCGAGACAGTGATCTTGGCCGAGTACTTGACCATCTGAACTCAAGGTACGGTACTCGACCGATTGAAATGAGCGAGAGAGTGAATATAAACTGTTTCTACTCGCTGGCCGAGTGGCTACCCCCACTACTAAGATATACTGTACTTGGCGTTTCTAAACCACCCGTCGAGTGTTGTGTGCCGAGTAGTTGTAAATTCGGTAGTCGTTCAAATATGCCACTCGGTACAGCCAATCGAATGCGTGTAGACGCTGCCTCGGCCACTATTGTTTTTCGGCCGAGTAACAAAGCAAATGTCTCGGCCGATAGCTTGTCTCATGTAAACAAGGCATTAGCTTCAACTCACTTGGAACACATGCGCACTTCAGGTGATGTCAACCGCCCGTCAAGTTGAGAATAGCGGGATACAACGCTGTGAGGCTAAGCCGGCAACGCCATCTTCCAGACGAGCGGAGAGACGCCAAATAAGCAATTACTTTCAAAATAATTGAAAAGTACTGACATGTGACATGACAAGTCAGGAGCTCTGCGTGCTTGTTTCTGTGTACCAACCTGCTTTCAGTGTTCATTGCCAGATTGATAAACACTTTAATGTTAAATAACTTTAAAATATAGAATTACTGAAATATATAGAATATTCAGGAAATTCTCAATTTTCTTTTCACTTGGAACTGCTAGAAAGATGATATAACAACATTACATACTCATTTTATCGATGTCCCAAATCGTCGTGTTCCGGAGAAAACTCCACATTTTTCAAGAAATGGTATTTTGGTGAAATCTGTTGGGCAACATAGTTACCAATATGCTCGCAAATTATCAAACTCTTAAAATGATCGGGTATATTTAAATTTTAGAAAATGAAATCTACGTATCTCCTACCGAATTTGGGAAAAACGCGTAACTCCCGTATTTCCCATACTAAATCAGTCATACTGACAGGTCGCCTGTAAAATTTTGTAACGTGGAGTTACGCAATTTTCTCCGGAAGGCGACGATATGATAGTTTCTGAGATACCGAAGTTTTAAAGGAGAACTCTTCTTCTTCTGATGATATGATCCTTACGAAATTTCTCAGGAACCTTCGTGTTGTTATCTAACAACTAACTACGAAGTTTCAATTCGATCGGATCGAATTATTGAGGAAAAAACAGATGGCTATGTCTGGTTTACGTTGGTATAAATAGTAGTAGAGTTCACTAGCATACTTTTGTTCTGAAATACTCTACTATGCTCATTTTTGTAGATTAACTGTATTCACGCTTGCTAGTAACTTGAGAAGATAGTTCGATAGAAAGGCACACTATCCTCTACTAAAATCAAACTTGTGTAGTAGAGTAGAGTAAGATTGTGGATGTTGGGGTGGGATAGTCTAGTTTACTATTCCACACGTTCTATCCACTTAACGCTCCCCTGCACTATCTGTAGTATTCTACTGTCACTAGCACAAACTGTTTACATCATTCGAGTAGAGAAATATAATACGCACTCTACTACGGAACTCTATATCTTATACCAATGTAAACCAATCTTAATGGACTATTCAGCGAATTTCGCCCATTGACGAACTCAATCGGTGTATTCAGCCCTCGAACGTACCCTGAAAATTTCAAAACGCTTGGTCTTTTCTTTCGTTTACGGACGGGCAGAATTGAATTTGATCACGAATTCTCCATCTGCGAGTCCAACCTAGTCGTTAAGATCATCATCGGCTCAAAATTCTAAAATTATAGACATTTGGTCAAAATGATAAAGCTCTTGCTCATAGAAACAAGCGCGCAAATACCAATTGCTCGACTTATTAATGGACCTGATTTGAGATAACACATTGCGCACATTTCGATTTATATTTCATTTTCAGATATTCATCATGTAGATTAATGAGGTGACAAAAAAAACTGTTTTACTAATTTCTAACTCTTTATTTTGTCTGACCAGTCGATTTTTATTGTAACGACGTTCTTTTTCTCCGGTTGAGAATAATGCCTTTAACCTGATTTGCTAATGAACTCGGGCGCCAATTGCGATGGGTTTTATAAGGTCGCAATACCTTATGACACTCAAAGCGTACAACCTCGGGTAGCTTTTACTCAGTTGGAGACAAAGTTCGATCCAATCTGTTCTATACAGTGGGATGGATAATAATAATATACTGTCTGACACAGTCTTATGATCAACAAAAAAAATAATTCTCAATATCAAAGTATATATAATGTGTTGGCGGCAAGCGGACGAGGAACGAGTGAGGCGTGCAATCAGCGTGTATTATATTACAAAGCGGTAAGCAGGGCAAATGTCGAAAGCAGCGATAAACGTGGTCAAAATGCGGACAAATGTTATAACGGTTTACAGTCCAGAGTTTCGGCGAGGTGACACCCTAACCTGTGTTCCGCGAAATCGAGATTAGCGATGTTCAGCGGTAGTACGGCGCTGTCTAAACAGTGTCCAAACACCCTGGTTGAGATGTAAGTCAAGACCAGTGGCGCAGCTAGGATTTTGTTTTGGGGGGGGAGGGGAGGGGCTGAACTGAACAATTAATAATGAAACTAGAAATATACGAAAGATGGGAAAAAAAATTCGAATTCGATTGAGGAACCCCTTGTCAAATTCTGCTCATTGATGAAAATGACCGCAACATTGAAGATCCAAACCTATCGTGAGAATTTCAAGTCCCTAGGCCTTTCCATCACAAAGTTATAATTTTCTATGATTTCTATGGTTCTGGTCATGCGAGCTGGACCAAGATTTGCATGTAGCTTGAACACGCAATTCTCCACTCGAGTGCAAAATTTCTATTAGATCTAATCTGTAGTTTCAAAGTAATCAGGAAAACAAAATTTCGAGCGGCCATATTTACGGAACCCCTCGGCGAATTTTGCCCAATAACGAATTTAACCGCGGCATTCGAGATTTAAACCTACCCTGAAAATTTCAAGTTTCTAGGACATTCCGTTCGACAGTTATCGTATATACGGCCGGCCGGACGGACAGACTCGAATTTTTCGACGGATTCGTCATCAGTGAGTCGAACATAGTCGATTGAGATCATTTTCGGCTCAAAATTCGAAAAATACAGACATCGTGACGAAATGATAGAGCCCTCGTGTAAGTAGTACGAGCGCTCAAAAAGGAAGGAATAATAAAACAAAGAATCAAAGAACAATCCAATTTGAGAATTCATAATTTCTCAATATTTAATTTTCAAATTTTCTATAATCGATTGATTTTTTTCTCGTTCCCTTACGAGGTGAGACCTTTTTGATAATATCAAATATTCAGCCGTCTTTCAGATGTTCCTAATATATCTAATACGTCGTCAATATTGAATTCGAAATCATAATATACCTTTTGAAGGTGAGGCTTTTTTTGACCAGGAATAGAACTCGTCAAAATAAGTCCATATACCAAAACTCGTTCATATCAGAGTTATCCGCAAATATGAGGATTTCCTAGCACGGATCTTCATTAGGTTCGTATTGATATTTAAATTTTCAGATATTACCAGCTGTGTGAGGTCAGTATACGGGAATTAATTTATATGATGCGTATGATGACTAAGTTTTCCGATCTAAACCCCTGGGATTTTTTTCTTCATGGGTCATTTGAAAAAATAAGAGTATAGGTGACCATTCGAAATTACACCAGGCAAGACTCTGTACACATCAAACAAATACAAACAAAAAAAATTTCGAACCATTTCTGTGAACAATTCGGGTCAATTTATTTTATAGATGAGTTTGTGATCCTTTTCAATCAGTGATTTTTCATCTCCTCAGTTTGAACTTCAACAATAATACCGTTTAGAAAAAATCTCCTATTAAAAGTTGAAAGAGAATACAAATTTGCAATAAATGAATGCCGAGAAAACCAACATCGCATGCATATGGCTCCTAACGAAGAGATCTATCCAGAGTAAGGTGACCATTTTTTCTAACCTGAAACCAGGACAATACAAATTTTGACCGGTCTCGCCCAAATTTTACAAATCTTCATCAAAAATTCACCCATTCGTGTACTGGTTTTGTTAAATTACTAAGCAATTTATAAATCTTATACTTATAAATTACTAGCAATTTATAAATCGGTTTTAAATAATTTTATAAATTTTTTAAATTCAATCAAAGAATTTGTGTCTTTGGGGGGGGGCTGCAACCACCAAGCCCCCCCCCCCCCCCTGGCTGCGCCAGTGGTCAAGACCGAACCCAAGTCAAGATGACGTGATATTGACCCCTTTCCTCAACGTATAAAGTTCAGCAGGCATCACTCATAAGGCTAGGCCACAATGAACAACAGCGTCCGAACTTCACTCGAGGGACATTGAAGTACTGACATGATACTCCAAACTGCCAGCGTATACTCAATATACGGTGGAGGTAATGGTTTCAACTATTGGACATATGCCACCTCTAATGGATCGGTCAGGATATGTGTTGAAATATTCACCGAAATGAAACTTTGATCGGAGAAAGATAGGCAAGACCACCAATGGTGAAAAAAAAATCGGGACTTGAAATATGGTTGTCACCGAACTGAGACTAGAACTTGTGACAAATTACTAAAGGATATTGACCCCTTTCCTCAACGTATAAAGTTCAGCAGGCATCAATCATAAGGCTAGGCCACAATGAACAACAGCGTCTGAACTTCACTCGAGGGACATTGAAGTACCGACATGATACACCATACTGCCAGGGTATACTAAATATTCGGTGGCGGTAATGGTTTCAACTATTGGACATATGCCACCTCTAGTGGATCGGTCAGGATATGTGGTGAGAAATTCACCAAAATGAAACTTTGATCGAAGAAAGATAGGCAAGACCACCAACGGTGGAACAATCGGGACTTGAAATATGGTTGTCACCGAACTGAGACTCGAACTTGTGACAAATTACTAAAGGATATTGACCCCTTTCTTCAACGTATAAAGTTCAGCAGGCATCACTCATAAGGCTAGGCAACAATGAACAACAGCGTCCGAACTTCACTCGAGGGACATTGAAGTACCGACACGATACTCCATACTGCCAGGGTATACTAAATATTCGGTGGAAATAATGGTTTCAGTTATTCAGATTAAGGCTCGAATAAATAAGAACAAATATTAAACAGAAGGACTTTACCGGCTGCAAATATTGCGAAAGGTCCGAATTACACAAGTCGGACTAAATCTCGGATAATCTAGGACGGTACTGACTTAACTAAATTGTTTCTTCGGACTGATGATTAGGAAATAGAAGAAACAGAATTTAGAAGTAACGATCACGGAACACAGGAAGAATAATCTACGGTCATAAAAGAATTTATGGAAATAAGGAAATACAGCTCACCAGCTCTGGGGACTTTCCTGTACGGGCAGCACACACTGCACAAGCTTTGGAACACTTCGAAAAGCACAAAAACGGCTTAGAGTCAATTTCTCAGTTTAACGCTCGCCACGAACGAAAGTCGGTAATTGTCACACGCTCGAAACAATATCGGACGGTTTATTATTCGGGCTGTAACTCTCTCGCTCGATCGGAATTTTGAAAGAACTTTCAAACAGCGTTAATCGCAACGGCTAACTCGGAATTTCTAATACAAATCTCTAACAACGTTTAACACAGCTGCTAAATCGGAATTGCCAAAATTCCATCCCATTCCCCCTTTTATAAGGTCGGTTTGATGGGGGTAATTTGGACATTCGAAAACGGCGTCGTTTTCCAAATAAACTTCCAATCAACATACAAAAACTAACATCTGCAGGAGATATCATTCCGGCGACGAATTCCTGGAGTTTTTATACATAGGCTCGGATTTTAAATGATCACGTTAAATCCGCTTCATATGCGATATGAAAATTATTCCAACAAATTTTCTCAAAACCCAGGCCGATTATACCGGGTGACTTATGAAATTTTCCGACAGGGAATACGGATTTATTCGAGTAAAATTTCCAAAAATCGACGTAGAACATATAGGGTGGCCCATATATCCTCCTGGCCAGAAATATTGAAGAAGTTGAATAAATTCTTCCGAAAATTTACGTGAATTATACCGGATGACCTAGTAACGAAATTCACTTCGTTACAGTATTCAGAGGTTGTTGGATATTATAGAAATTATAATTTCCCATCGAATTGATAGTCGTCACCAGATGTAGTTCAACTTAATTATCTTCATTTGAAATTTCAGAGGCCTTCAAGGAACACGCTGATGACATAGTTCTAAACTTCTATTTGATGACAAGAGAATTGCTCAGAAATGATCCTGATATTTGTGAATTATGTGAATTGATTTATTATGATGGTAACGTATTAAAATTTTCTGACGAAATGATCTACCTCAACATTTTTGCAGACCGAGATGGAGACAGTTTCAGAGACATATCCCCGATATTATTGAAAAATGTGAAGAAGACCGATAAGCAATCAAAGAAATTGAGTTGAATAATTCAGGAAAATAATAATAATAATGAAAACTTTTTGTTATTGATATATAACTTTTTTTATAATATAACTTTTTTTTATTGATAATACTTATTAAACGGCCATCGGCCTAGGTCCAGCCCATATTGAATTTGAAATACATTTTGAATGAATAATATCAATTAACACAAAAAAAGTTTAGTATATTTAGGAACTTCTTAGTACCCGCAGGAAGATGATGCAAGCTGCTTATTTCTTGCGTGGGTGTTCTACTTTATCATTGTGCATTAGTTTACTAATGTCATCTAATTCGTCCAGCCTATGTATAAATTTTGTATTCAATATTTTGAAGCGCTTTTTTATGGGTTCTATCATCGTTTTCTGGTATACCAATTTTCGGGGAAAAAGCATTGACAATTTTACTTATACATCTAGATTTAGTTCCTTACGCCTTCATGTTAGATTAGGTTCACCGTGACCATCTAATCTCTTTACTTAATGACCAACTCAAAAAGTAAAATTGATCAAAAAATGGACTTGGCAGGTTAACGAATTAGGCCGACGATTTCAGTTTCAAGGGTTGAGAGTGGATGTTTTAGAGACAGTCAGTATTTTCGACCATATATGCATCCCATCCTCGAAAGAGATAGAGAAGTTGGTGGTATGTTAGGATACTTGAATAAATTTTCAATAATCATTGAATATATTATTTCATTATTATTGAATAATATTTAGGCTGTTTATCGAATTGAAACAGAATGAAAGAAAAACAATTTTCCGCAAGAAAATCGACCGGCTTATTCTCGAACTTCCTCGTGTGAGGTTAGAGGCATCAGATTGTGCGGAATTCTTAGGTCTACAAATTGATCATATTGATTCTGTTTGTGAGCGTTTGAGCAGTGCATTTTATGCCGTGCAGCATCTTGAGGCATCGTTTGTTACGTCGTGAACTGAAGCGACCAACTGTATCGTATTTTTATCGCGCGCGCAACGCCCAGTAGATGCCATCTGCGTGAACAGCACAGTTGTCAATTTTCCAAACGGTAAAAAACGAAATTTTCGGCGAATCTACGTAGGTTGCCTTTTATATTTAGGGAATAGAGAACAAAAACGAATTCTTATCATCGAAAATCGTTTTTCAAAATATCCCCCATGAAGATCTATACACTTCTGCATGCGTTTGAACCAATTGTCGAAGCACGTTTACCACTCTTATTGAGGTATCTCCAAAACATGCATTCTGAACGTATGAACCGCTTCTGCAGGTGTCGAAAAACGTTGACCTCTCAGTTTATATTTTACGTTCGGGAATAAAAACAAGTCATTAGGTGCCAAGTCAGGTCTATACGGTGGATGACTTATCAAATCGACTCAAAAAGGCAGATGTTCGAGCCGATGTGTGCAAGCTCTAATTTTCGTGGTGGAGAGTCTTCCGGTTGGTTTACCTCATTTCTTGGAAGACAACTGGCAAAAAAATGGTTGTGTACCACTCATAATTGACTGTTCTGCGTTATTCTAGTGGTAAGGTTGCGACATGTCCAGTTTTTCCTAAAAAACAGGTGACCATTTGCTTGGAAGTGCTTAGTGCCCGAACTAGTTTTGTGGGCTTTGGCTCATCTTGAAACACCCATACATTCGACTGCCACTCACTTACGGGCTTATACGCGTAAATCCACGATATGTCGCCTGCCACGGTCTAATAGACATTTTTTGAAGCACCGCGATCAGTATTTTTTGAGCATTTCTTCCGACCAATCGACACGAGCCTTTTTTTGAACGATTGGCAGATTTCGTGGGATCCAACGCGGACAAATTTTTTCTACAGTCATATGTTCATGCAATATTGAATGTCTGCTGGTCCCACTAATGCTAAGGTCTCAATCTCACGATAGCTCACATGATGATCTCTCAGTATCAGATCGCGCACAACATCAATGGTTTCCGGAAGAACAACTGATTTTGGACGACCTTCACGAAATTCTTCTCGGAGCAGACTACGACCTCGATTGAATTCACCATACCATAGTTATAGTTAGGAAGGGGGTTACGTTCCACTGCGAACTCAAGGTCTATTGTGCCCCCCATCAGAGCCGTATTCGCAACTGCGCTACCTACAGCTCGCCCTCCAGCTCCAGAGAGAGGCTTCAAGGAGGTTAGATCCTAATACCTCCTGTAATTCTCTTGTCCAAGACATTCTTTGCGCTGGTTTGCGATGACGAGGCATTCTGTAACCAGGTGAACAGGAGTCTCCTCCTCTTCACCACAGAATCTACACTCGTCTGTTTCTGTTAAGCTCATTCTCATCATATGCTTCCTAAGGCGACAATGTCCTGTGAGGAAGCCAGTGAGTAGGCGTAACTTGTTCTTACTGAGATCCAAATACTTTTTGGATCTTGAACTTTCAAAGTTCCGACACCATACCATCGATAAACACTGGTCCTTGATGGAGCCTCAGCGCCAAAAATTTAATTGAGTTCAACGACGCAGTGTGGCTGAGTTAATCCACGTCGAAAGTGGTAAAAAAATCGTACAAAAATGTTCACGATTAAATTCCATTTATTGGCCGAGATGAATCTTTTCAGTTAATGTAAACAATGCAAATAGCGCTCGTATGTCAAAACGTTCTGAGTACGTATAACAAAAAAAAAATCTAACTTTACGATAGAGTGTTCAGTTTTCAGATTGCAACACTAGGGTTCTCCATTCCCGAAATATAAAAGGCAGCCCTCGTATATTCTGAATTTTCGATAATTACGATCTGTTTTCTAATTTTTGCATCTTATTTCTACCCCTGGTGGAATTCAGCCCATTAACGAACTTAACCGCGACAATTGGGAACTAGACCCACACTGAAAATTCCAAGTCTCTAGGTTGTTCCGTTCGAGAGTTATCGTGCTTACGCATGGACGGACGGACAGAAAATGACGCTCAAAAATGTCGAATTTGCCAAAAGTCTAAGACCGATTTCATAATAAATGCCCAATGCTTCAACAAAATTTTGTGAACAAATCGCCTTAGATATTGTGGGACCTTTGCCTATATAAACAAAAAATGAAAATCGTTTCATACTAACTCTTCAAAACGATCTTCTTCTTTGCGCGGCGCCAGCTCCGGGCTGAAATGAGGCCATGTGACCCATTGTTCCTCTGCATACTGCTTGAGAGACTCAGAACCGCATACAAGCGGACAGAAATGCCGCAAGTCGACCGGAATAGTCCCCTACATCATAGGAATAGTGGTTTTTCCAAGGTGTGTTGTGCTCAGATAAGTGAGGTCACTACAGCTGAACAGAATGTGTTCAGCAGTTTCATCCGTGCCCCTGCACCATCGGCACAAAGAGCAATTTGTCAGTCCCATTCTCTTCAAATGTTTATCAAACAGGTGGCCAGTCAAAGTGCCGGTCACCAGACTAAGCTGTCTTCTCTCTGGTGCCAGGAGTTCGATAAGAAGCCTCGACTGCCTGAGACCATCTCCCGCGCTCCACTCTGAGTAAAACTTCCTGTCCAGCCAACTTCTGAAGAAGCTTCTGACAGATTGGGAGTGGGGGTTCTGGACCAACAAACGTCGATCGGGCCTTCTCATTACCAGGTATCTCCGCATGATGCCGGAGTCAAGATCAAGCAGAGCTTTCCCGATTCTAATACTAACAAGGAGTCAACTCTTATATCAGAAAGGGATTTCAGTGTTGCCTGACTGTCAGAGCACATGTGAATGTGTTCACCAGATTATCCTCTGCGAATACACTCCAACGTGCAGACAAGAACAGCATACAGCTCAGCCTGCACTATGGAGCAGTTCTTCCCCAGAGGAATAGCCCGATTGAAGCGAGGTCCCACAATTCCAACACCAGACCCTGTTGATGTCACAGAGCCATCAGTAAACCAAGTGGGACCTTCAGGCATAAGAAGCCTGTTTGGCGAAGACCATAACTACACTGTATGGCTCGTCAAAGCAGAAACTAGTGCCCGCGTGGTCCCCTTTATGGAGAAGGGATGCGTTAACATCCTCCACCATTTTGAGAGCTCTCGCGTGCCCCTTAAAGAGTCCACCATCACGCCATTATCCTCGTCTCCAGACTTTATGAGCTGTCTTCATAGCAACCTCCCTCTCAACCAGATGTAATGGTGGAAGATCTAGCAGACACTCCATCCTGCCGTAGGGGTAGATCTCAGAGGCCTCCTCGGATTCCGGCAGAGCAGTAATAGTTAGGAGTGGGGGTTACATTTCACTGCGACCTCAAGGTCTATTGTGCCTCCCATCAGAGCTGTATTCGCAAATGCGATACCTACAGCTCGCCCTCCAGCTCCAGAGCTCCAATGAACTCCAGTATCTGAGAGGGCTTCAAGGAGGTTATATCCTAATTCCTCCTGTAATTCTCTTGTCCAAGAAACTCTTTGCGCTGGTTTGCAACGGCGAAGCATTCTGTAACCAGGTGAACAGGAGTTTACCCCTCTTCACCACAGAATCTACACTCGTCAGTTTCTGTTAAGCCCATTCTCATCATATGCTTCCTGGCAAATGTCCTGTGAGGAAGCCAGTGAGGAGGCGTACCATATCTTGAACTTTCAAAGTTCCGAATGAAGTTTTTTGAGTGATCCATTCCTGGAAGATACCTCCAGAGTGCTTTTCTTTCAGTCTCTTCCTTCTCCAGAAACTCTTTCTTATAGGAGCATTTACCCATGCCACAGAAAGGTTCTGGGACAGTAAGTGACGTTTGTGCTCCCTTTCTGGCAAGTGTATTGGCCTATTCGTTTCCTTTGATTCCTGAGGGACCAGGAACCCTGACTAAAGAGACGTTATTTTTCTTGCCTACTTCATTAAGTTTCCTCCGGCACTCCCATATCAGCTTTGAGTCGATGATATAGGAGTTCAGTGCTTTGATAGCAGCTTGACTATCAGAATGGATCACAATGTCACACCCTCGTTAGTTTCTTTCCAGGTTTATATCTATGCATCTTTCGATTGTAAGTATTTCTGCCTGAAAAACACTCGAGAAGGAGCCTAATGATAGTGTACACTTGGTTCTTGCCCCATGATAGCCTCGTGGGCTAACCTATTGATCACTAGATGTAGAGGATTGAGATCTGTGATGACCTAAAGTGCTCTTGTCGGACACGTTCTTATAGTTCCAGTGATGCAAACACAGGCAAGCCTTTGTATCTTGTCGAGTATTCTCCTCGTGCTTGTCTGCCCTGTCTTAGCAGATCAGGCTACTGCACCATAAGTTATTATTGATCTCACAATCATGACGTACATCCATCGCAGTATTTTAAGGTTACAGCCTCGAGTTTTACCGGATAGTCTTCTGCACGCCATTAAAGCCCTTGTCGCTTTACTAGCAGTGTTCTTAACATGCTTATTCCATAGAAGCTCACTGTCTAGGCTCATTCCCAGATATTTGACTTCAGAATTCCATTCGGTTGAAGTTATCTCCATTCACCGAGATGGGCTTCATAACTGAAAGGTTTCTTTTCCGAGTAAAGGGACCTACTGTGGTCTTGGCTGGGTTGATGTTGAGCCCCACTGACAATCACCACTGCTCGATCATTTTGAGGCCCCTCTGTTACAGATCACAGAGGGAACCCTCAAATTTACCTTTTACTATTAGGACTATGTCATCGGCATAGCCTATACATTCGAACTTCGAAGCCAAGCTCCGTTAGCCTGTGAAGTAGTTCATCCACTACCAGACTCCAAAGGAGGGGAGATATTACTCCTCCTTGAGGTGTTCCGCGAGTGGTTTTGACAGAGATGGTCTGATCGACCATCACTGTCTCAGCTGTCCTCGTCGTCAACACCTTATACATCCATTTTATGATGGTACAATTCACTCCTCGCTTTACAAGTGCCTTTCTGGCAGACACGTGTGTTGTGTTGTAAAAGGCCCCAAATATGTCTAGGAACGCGCACAATGCGATTTCTTTATTTTTCGGGGTCTTCTGGATGCCTTCAATGATACAGAGCAGTCTCCGTGAAGCGTCCTGCCCTGTACTCGTCCTGCACATTTGTGAAGTGGTGTTTTCTCCAGGTTCTCCGTTCTTATGTATTTATCTACTACCTTCTCCATGGTTTTGAGCAAGAACGAGGTAAGACAAATGGGTCTAAAAGTTTGGGGATCAGTCCCGTCTTTCTTCCCTGTTTTTGGAATGAAGGTTACTTTTGCCCTTCTCCATTTGTCAGGTATTTGACCCAATGCTAAGCTGCTTCTTGTTATCTTCAGCAGATGGGGAAGAATCTCTTCCGCTCCCCTCTGCCGGAGTACAGGAAACACCCCATCCACTCCTGGTGATTTATGAGGCTGAAAGGTACTAATTGCCCATTCGAGTCGTAGTCTTGTGAATATTTTCCTAGCAATATCCCAATCTTCCTTTGTAACTGCGTTTTTCTCCGGTTGAGAAAAATCGCCTTCAACTTGATTTACGAATGAACTCGGGCGCCAATTGCGATGGGTTTTATAAGGTCGCAATACCTTATGACACTTACTGAGTCCAAACTCGGGTAGCTTTGATACAGTTGGAGACAGAGTTCGACCCAATCTGAGGTGGTAGCGATTGGCAAGTGTCGATTTCTTTGGCCGGCGAGAAGGAGGAGGCTATTGAGGTAATAAATGAAATTCACTCTGATAGTATGTCCGATTATGGACACTATAATGTCTAATTGGTCAAATTGTTACACCCCAAATGTCGCAACCAGTACGAAAGACAACAATAATAATCGTTTCGACGCAGTCGTATGATCAACAAAACAAATAATTCCCAGTCTAAAGATCAAAAAAAAATAACTCTCAATATCAAAATATATACAATGGGTTGGCGGCAAGCGGACGAGGTATGAGTGAGGCGAGCGATCAGCAGTTATTATATTAGCAGGCAATAAGCCGAGCAAATGTAGAAAGCGATGATAAGCGTGGTCAAAATGCGAACAAGTGTGAAAGCATACAAAATGGTAATAAAACAACAGTTTACAGTCCAGAGTTTCGGCGAGGTGACACCCTAACCTGTGTTCCGCGAAATCGGGATTACTTAAGTTCAGTGACAGCACGGCGCTGCCCCAACAACATCTAAACAAATCGGTGATGAAGTAAGTCAAGACTGAAACCAAGTCAAGACAACGTATACTGTCGTGTAATCAATCAGTAAACTCGGAGCTTAATTGGCGCATCCCCCAAAACAACTTGGATCAGCGACAGCACGGCGCTGCCTAAATAGTAGCTGAACCAACCGGGGTTGATGTAAGTCAAGACTGAAACCAAGTCCAGACGAAGTATATTATCATGTAATTAATAAGTAAACTCGGAGTTTAAATAGCGCATCCACCAAAACAATTTTTGGTCGGGGAATTTTATACAAAGGGGTCCACGGAGAAGAAGCTGAAACAAGCAAGGGGCGTATCCACCAAAATATTACTGTGGAGTGGGATATTGACAAAACTGAAACCTTGTCGGGGAAATATGAGCAAGGCCACCAACGGTGGAGAAAAAGAAACTTGAAATATGGTTGTCACTTCTCGGAGATTCGGAGTTGGGACAACTTAACAAAGGATATAAACCCCTTTCCTCGAAGTATAAAGTTCATCAGGCATTACTCATAAGATCAAACCGCAATCAGCAATGGACGTCTGAACTTCACTCGAGGGGCATTGACGCACCGACGCGATACTTCACGCTGCCAGGGTATACTAGTTATTCGGTGGGGTTGAGATTTCAATTACTGGACGTATGCCACCTATCGTGGGTCGGTCCGGACATGTGGTGAAATATTCACCCACAAGAAACTTTAATCGGAAAAAAAAAGGCCAGACCACCAATGGTGGAAAAATTAGAACTTGGACGATGGTTGCCACTGCAATGAATCTCGGACTTGTGGCAACTTACTAAAGGATATTGACCCCTTTCCTCGAAGTATAAAGTTCATCAGGCATTACTCATAAGATCAAACCGCAATCAGCAATGGACGTCAGAACTTCACTCGAGGGGCATTGAAGCACCGACGCGATACTTCACACTGCCAGGGTATACTAATTACTCGGTGGGGTAAGATTTCAATTACAGGACGTATGCCACCTATCGTGGGTCGGTCCGGACATGTGGTGAAATATTCACCCAAAAGAAACTTTAATCAGAGAAAGAAAGAGGCAAGACCACCGGAGGGGGAAGAATCAAAACTTGGACGAGGGTTGCCACCGCAATGAACCTTGGACTTGTGGCAACTTACTAAAGGATATCGACCCCTTTCCTCGAAGTATAAAGTTCTTCAGGCATTACTCATAAGATCAAACCGCAATCAGCAATGGACGTCAGAACTTCACTCGAGGGGCATTGAAGCACCGACGCGGTACTTCACGCTGCCAGGGTATACTACTTATTCGGTGGGGTTAAAATTTCAATTACTGGAACCAAAGCCAGAATGAATGCAAACGAAGTCTATCAAGGGGCTTGATTATCTACAAAAATTGTAACAGCTTCGAATTCCCCGTCGGACCAAATCTCGGATAATCTAAGGTGATAATGACTTAGCTAAATTGTCTCTTGGGACTGATGATAAAAAAAAATTACAGAACTTACAAGTAACGATCACGGAACACAGGAAGAATAATCTACGGTTAAAAATGAACTCAGGTTAATACGGAAATACAGCTCACCAGCTCTAGGACTTTCCTGTACGGGCAGCACACACTGCACAAGCGTTGAAACACTTCGAACAGCACAAAACGGCTTAGAGTCAATTTCTCGATTTTACGATAACCCCGAACGAAAGTCGGTAATTATCACAAGCGCAACACGATCTCGAGCGGCTTTTTCAGTCGGGAAAATTATTCTCTTGTTCTATCAGTAATTTATAACGACGTTTCTCACGACGAATAATTCTGATTGTTATAATAACGCTTTTCACCAATATTAGACACGACGGCTAAATTGGAATTTTCTACTACGACTTTCTAACAGTCTCAAACACGGCGACGTAATCGGAATTTTCTAACACAACTTTTTAACAGTGTTAAACACGGCGGATAAATCGGCATTTCAATACAAATCTCTAATAGTCAAACACGGCGGCTAATTCGGAATTGCCTCAATTCCGTCCCATTCCTCCTTTTATAAGGTCGGTTTGATGGGGGTAATTCGGACCTTCGAAAACGGCGTCGTTTTCCAAAAAAACTCCCAGTCAACATACAAAAATTCGCTTCTGCAAGCGTTATCTCTTCCGCGACGAAATCCTATAGTTTTTCTACATAGGCTCGGATTTTAAATGATCGCGTTAAATTCGCCTCACATGCGACATGAAAATTATTCCGACAAATTTTCTCAAAATCCCGGCCGATTATACCGGGTGACTTATGAAACTTCCTGACGGGGAATGAGGATTTATCTGAGCAAAATCTCCAGAAATCGACGTAAAACATACAGGGTGGCCCATATGTCCTCGTATTCAGAAATATTGAACAATTTCCCCAAATTTTCTACAAAAATTTACGTGAATGATACGTACTACTTACACGAGGGCTATATCATTTCGTCACGATGTCTGTATTTTTCGAATTTTGAGCCGAAAATGGTCTCAATCGACTATGTTCGACTCACTGATGACGAATCCGTCGGAAAATTCGAGTCTGTCCGTCCGTCCGTCCGTCCGGCCGTCCGGCCGTCCGTCAGCACGATAACTCTCGAACGGATCAACCTAGAGACTTGAAATTTTCAGTGTAGGTTCAGATCCCAAATGCCTCGGTTAAGTTCGTTAATGGGCCAAATTCCACCAGGGGTTCCGTAAATATGGCCGTTCAAAGTTTTGTTTCCCTGATTACTTGAAAACTACAGATTTGATCGAGATGAAATTTTGCACTCGAATGGAAGATGAGGTGTTCAAGCTACATGTGGATTTTTGTCCAGATCGCATGACCAGAACCATAGAAACCATAGAAAATTGTAACTTGTGAACGGAAACGCCTAGGGACTTGAAATTTTCAGGATAGGTGTGGATCTTGAATGTCGTGATCACGTTCATCTATGAGCAACATTATACAAGGGGTTCCGTAAATACGGTCGTTTGAAATTTTGTTTTCTCGATAAATTCGAAACTACGGATTCGATCGAGATGAAATTTTGTATTTTAATCGAGAATGATATCTTGAAGCAATATTTTGTCCAGATCGCATGACCAGAACCATAGAAACCATAGAAAATTCTAACTTTTGAACGGAAAGGCCTAGGAACTTGAAATTTTCAGGGTGGGTTTGGATCGCAAATTTCACGGTCACGTTCATCAATGCGCAAAATTAGACTAGGGGTTCCGTAAATATGGCCGTTCAAAATATTTTTTTCCTGATAGTTTCGAAACTACTGATCGGATTGGAATGAAATTATGCACCTAGCTCAGGAATAATGTATTCAAACTACGTGCAAAATTTTGTCCATATCGCATCACCAAGACCATAGATACCGTGGAAAATTCTAGCGAATTATCGGAAAAAAATTGATCAGCTGAAGCACCGACATGAAGTCTGGAGTTTTGCCTAAGTTTCAGAATTTTTTTGACAGCAGTCAAAAATTCCTTCAATTGATTTCTGAAACTGGAATATGCAAATCTACCTACAAGGTGCATGTACGAGCGCTCAAAAGCTCCTGCCTTCACGGCAGTGCTTTTCGTAATTTTATATTTAGGGAATAGAGAACAAAAACGAATACTTATCATCGAAAATCGTTTTATTGTTTTTCAAAATATCTCCCATGAAGATCTATACACTTCTGCATGCGTTTGAACCAATTGTCGAAGCACGTTTACCACTCTTATTGAGGTATCTCCAAAACATGCATTCTGAACGTATGAACCGCTTCTGCAGGTGTCGAAAAACGTTGACCTCTCAGTTTATATTTTACGTTCGGGAATAAAAAGAAGTCATTAGGTGCCAAGTCAGGTCTATACGGTGGATGGCTTATCAAATCGACGTTTTGACTGCTCAAAAAGGCAGATGTTCGAGCCGATGTGTGCAAGCTCGAATTGTCGGGGTTGAGAGTCTTCCGGTTGGTTTACCTCATTTCTTGGAAGACAACTGGCAAACAAATGGTTGTGTACCACTCATAATTGACTGTTCTGCGTTATTCTAGTGGTACGGTTGCGACATGTCCAGTTTTTCCTAAAAAACAGGTGACCATTTGCTTGGAAGTGCTTAGTGCCCGAACTAGTTTTGTGGGCTTTGGCTCATCTTGAAACACCCATACAATCGACTGCCACTCACTTACGGGCTTATACGCGTAAATCCACGATATGTCGCCTGCCACGGTCTAATAGACATTTTTTGAAGCACCGCGATCAGTATTTTTTGAGCATTTCTTCCGACCAATCGACACGAGCCTTTTTTTGAACGATTGGCAGATTTCGTGGGATCCAACGCGGACAAATTTTTTCTACAGTCATATGTTCATGCAATATTGAATGTCTGCTGGTCCCACTAATGCTAAGGTTGTCTCAATCTCACGATAGCTCACATGATGATCTTTCAGTATCAGATCGCGCACAACATCCATGGTTTCCGGAAGAACAACTGATTTTGGATGACCTTCACGAAATTCTTCTCGGAGCAGACTACGACCTCGATTGAATTCACCATACCATCGATAAACACTGGTCCTTGATGGAGCCTCAGCGCCAAAAATTTAATTGAGTTCAACGACGCAGTGTGGCTGAGTTAATCCACGTCGAAAGTGGTAAAAAAATCGTACAAAAATGTTCACGATTAAATTCCATTTATTGGCCGAGATGAATCTTTTCAGTTAATGTAAACAATGCAAATAGCGCTCGTATGTCAAAACGTTCTGAGTACGTATAACAAAAAAAAAATCTAACTTTACGATAGAGTGTTCAGTTTTCAGATTGCAACACTAGGGTTCTCCATTCCCGAAATATAAAAGGCAGCCCTCGTATATTCTGAATTTTCGATAATTACGATCTGTTTTCTAATTTTTGCATCTTATTTCTACCCCTGGTGGAATTCAGCCCATTAACGAACTTAACCGCGACAATTGGGAACTAGACCCACACTGAAAATTCCAAGTCTCTAGGTTGTTCCGTTCGAGAGTTATCGTGCTTACGCATGGACGGACGGACAGAAAATGACGCTCAAAAATGTCGAATTTGCCAAAAGTCTAAGACCGATTTCATAATAAATGCCCAATGCTTCAACAAAATTTTGTGAACAAATCGCCTTAGATATTGTGGGACCTTTGCCTATATAAACAAAAAATGAAAATCGTTTCATACTAACTCTTCAAAACGATCTTCTTCTTTGCGCGGCGCCAGCTCCGGGCTGAAATGAGGCCATGTGACCCATTGTTCCTCTGCATACTGCTTGAGAGACTCAGAACCGCATACAAGCGGACAGAAATGCCGCAAGTCGACCGGAATAGTCCCCTACACCATAGGAATAGTGTAGTAGTAGTGTAGTAGTTTCCAAGGTGTGTTGTGCTCAGATAAGTGAGGTCACTACAGCTGAACAGAATGTGTTCAGCAGTTTCATCCGTGCCCCTGCACCATCGGCACAAAGAGCAATTTGTCAGTCCCATTCTCTTCAAATGTTTATTAAACAGGTGGCCAGTCAAAGTGCCGGTCACCAGACTAAGCTGTCTTCTCTCTAGTGCCAGGAGTTCGATGAGAAGCCTCGACTGCCTGAGACCATCTCCCGCGCTCCACTCTGAGTAAAACTTCCTGTCCAGCCAACTTCTGAAGAAGCTTCTGACAGATTGGGAGTGGGGGTTCTGGACCAACAAACGTCGATCGGGCCTTCTCATTACCAGGTATCTCCGCATGATGCCGGAGTCAAGATCAAGCAGAGCTTTCCCGATTCTAATACTAACAAGGAGTCAACTCTTATATCAGAAAGGGATTTCAGTGTTGCCTGACTGTCAGAGCACATGTGAATGTGTTCACCAGATTATCCTCTGCGAATACACTCCAACGTGCAGACAAGAACAGCATACAGCTCAGCCTGCACTATGGAGCAGTTCTTCCCCAGAGGAATAGCCCGATTGAAGCGAGGTCCCACAATTCCAACACCAGACCCTGTTGATGTCACAGAGCCATCAGTAAACCAAGTGGGACCTTCAGGCATAAGAAGCCTGTTTGGCGAAGACCATAACTACACTGTATGGCTCGTCAAAGCAGAAACTAGTGCCCGCGTGGTCCCCTTTATGGAGAAGGGATGCGTTAACATCCTCCACCATTTTGAGAGCTCTCGCGTGCCCCTTAAAGAGTCCACCATCACGCCATTATCCTCGTCCCCAGACTTTATGAGCTGTCTTCATAGCAACCTCCCTCTCAACCAGATGTAATGGTGGAAGATCTAGCAGACACTCCATCCTGCCGTAGGGGTAGATCTCAGAGGCCTCCTCGGATTCCGGCAGAGCAGTAATAGTTAGGAGTGGGGGTTACATTTCACTGCGACCTCAAGGTCTATTGTGCCTCCCATCAGAGCTGTATTCGCAAATGCGATACCTACAGCTCGCCCTCCAGCTCCAGAGCTACAATGAACTTCAGTATCTGAGAGGGCTTCAAGGAGGTTATATCCTAATTCCTCCTGTAATTCTCTTGTCCAAGAAACTCTTTGCGCTGGTTTGCAACGGCGAAGCATTCTGTAACCAGGTGAACAGGAGTTTACCCCTCTTCACCACAGAATCTACACTCGTCAGTTTCTGTTAAGCCCATTCTCGTCATATGCTTCCTGGCAAATGTCCTGTGAGCCAGTGAGGAGGCGTACCTTATCTTGAACTTTCAAAGTTCCGAATGAAGTTTTTGGAGTGATCCATTCCTGGAAGATACCTCCAGAGTGCTTTTCTTTCAGTCTCTTCCTTCTCCAGAAACTCTTTCTTATAGGAGCATTTACCCATGCCACAGAAAGGTTCTGGGCCAGTAAGTGGCGTTTGTGCTCCCTTTCTGGCAAGTGTATTGGCCTAATCGTTTCCTTTGATTCCTGAGGGACCAGGAACCCTGACTAAAGATACGTTATTTTTCTTGCCTACTTCATTAAGTTTCCTCCGGCACTCCCATATCAGCTTTGAGTCGATGATATAGGAGTTCAATGCTTTGATAGCAGCTTGACTATCAGAATGGATCACAATGTCACACCCTCGTTAGTTTCTTTCCAGGTTTATATCTTTGCATCTTTCGATTGCAAGTATTTCTGCCTGAAAAACACTCGAGAAGGAGCCTAATGATAGTGTACACTTGGTTCTTGCCCCATGATAGCCTCGTGGGCTAACCTATTGATCACTAGATGTAGAGGATTGAGATCTGTGATGACCTAAAGTGCTCTTGTCGGGCACTTTCTTATAGCTCCAGTGATGCAAACACAGGCAAGCCTTTGTATCTTGTCGAGTATTCTCCTCGTGCTTGTCTGCCCTGTCTTAGCAGACCAGGCTACTGCACCATAAGTTATTATTGGTCTCACAATCATGACGTACATCCATCGCAGTATTTTAAGGTTACAGCCTCGAGTTTTACCGGATAGTCTTCTGCACGCCATTAAAACCCTTGTCGCTTTACTAGCAGTGTTTTTAACATGCTTATTCCATAGAAGCTCACTGTCTTGGCTTATTCCCAGATATTTGACTTCAGAATTCCATTCGGTTGAAGTTATCTCCATTCACCGAGATGGGCTTCATAACTGAAAGGTTTCTTTTCCGAGTAAAGGGACCTACTGTGGTCTTGGCTGGGTTGATGTTGAGCCCCACTGACAATCACCACTGCTCGATCATTTTGAGGCCCCTCTGTTACAGATCACAGAGGGAACCTTCAAATTTACCTTTTACTATTAGGACTATGTCATCGGCATAGCCTATACATTTGAACTTCGAAGCCAAGCTCCGTTAGCCTGTGAAGTAGTTCATCCACTACCAGACTCCAAAGGAGGGGAGATATTACTCCTCCTTGAGGTGTTCCGCGAGTGGTTTTGACAGAGATGGTCTGATCGACCATCACTGTCTCAGCTGTCCTCGTCGTCAACACCTTATACATCCATTTTATGATGGTACGATTCACTCCTCGCTTTACAAGTGCCTTTCTGGCAGACACGTGTGTTGTGTTGTAAAAGGCCCCAAATATGTCTAGGAACGCGCACAATGCGATTTCTTTATTTTTCGGGGTCTTCTGGATGCCTTCAATGATACAGAGCAGTCTCCGTGAAGCGTCCTGCCCTGTACGCGTCCTGCCCTGTACGCGTCCTGCACATTTGTGAAGTGGTGTTTTCTCCAGGTTCTCCGTTCTTATGTATTTATCTACTATCTTCTCCATGGTTTTGAGCAAGAACGAGGTAAGACAAATGGGTCTAATAGTTTGGGGATCAGTCCCGTCTTTCTTCCCTGTTTTTGGAATGAAGGTTACTTTTGCCCTTCTCCATTTGTCAGGTATTTGACCCAATGCGAAGCTGCTTCTTGTTATCTTCAGCAGATGGGGAAGAATCTCTTCCGCTCCCCTCTGCCGGAGTACAGGAAACACCCCATCCACTCCTGGTGATTTATAAGGCTGAAAGGTACTAATTGCCTATTCGAGTCGTAGTCTTGTGAATATTTTCCTAGCAATATCCCAATCTTCCTTACAGGATTTATTGGTGCATTCTATTGATGTTTTAGAACTACTTATGGGTACACTACCTGGAAAGTGTGTTTTGAGAAGAACCATTGATCGTTCCTCATCTTCCTCAGTGTATGACCCATCTGGCTTTTTAAGCGACATTGTGGGGTTGGTACCCCCTTTTGCCATGACTTTCTGAAGTGGGAGTGGAAGTGATATTTTGACAAAAAGCTTGAAAAATAAGCCTTTCGGCCTTCCTGATTTCTTTATTATACTGAGTAAGTTTCTCGGTGTACCCCTGCCAATGGCTATCCCGTCGAGCTTTGGTGAGTGGACAGCTGCAGTCAAACGCCTCCATTATTTCCCTGCTGACCTGCTCTACCCTTGAATTCAGCTCGAAATGTTTTGACCGATATTTTCCATTTGTTCTATGTTCATCTTTAGGTGGTTCCTGTAAAGGAACCAATCTGTTTTTCTAGGATTTCGAGTCACGGGGAAAGAGGTGGTATCTCCCGCCATCCTGAACTCGATAATCCTATGATCAGAGAGTGACGGTTCGTCCATCACCCTCCAAGACGTAATGTACTTCCTGGCAACAGGATTAGCAATTGTTACATCAAGGACTTCTTCCCTAGCTCTCGTGACGAATGTTGGTTTTGTCCCAACGTTAGTGGGTTATTGTTGGTACTCCCCCAAACGGGACAAAACTTTGCATGTAGCTTGAACACGTCATTGTCCATTTGAGTGCCAAATTTCATCTGATCGAATCTGTAGTTTCCAATTAATCAGGAAAACAAAAAAAAAGGCCGTATTGACGGAGCCTCTGGTGGAACTCTGCACATTAACGAACTTAACCGCGGCATTTGGGAACTGAACCCACACTGAAAATTTCAAGTCTCTATGTTGTTCTGTTCGAGAGTTATCGTGCTTACGGACGGCCGGCCGGATGGCCGGACGGACAGACTTGAATTTTCTGCCGAATTCATCATCAGTGAGACGAACCTTGTCGATAATTTTTTACTAACTATAGTAACCAATCAAATTACTTAATTTAGAGTCATGTGTCAAATTTCATCCAATCACCTTTGGATTACAGCGATAATACCCAACATGTGGTGTTTTCAGTTTGGTGTTTTCGAATAAATATTAAAGGTCAGATTGACAATCAATTTTTTGAAATCTACAAAGTAAAAAATTATCTTGTAGAAGGGTCGTGATTTGGTGAACAGGAAATTAATACGAACGGTTTCAACAGTATAACAATTTATTCAGCAAATGAAAGAAATTCGACGTATTACGTCGATATTTGTGAATAATTGATGACGGGTACAATTTCGAAGATCGTTGATGTTGAGTACAATTTCGATTATTTGACGACAAGTCAAATACGTAGTTGGGTCGAATATTTCGTTGAATCGCGTAGACCCTTGGAACAGGCAATCTGCTATGCTGGTTTTCTTCGTTCGGATATCGTTTCGCACAGATGAAAAACAGATGTTTTGTTGACTTCGTCTTTGGCTGGCTTCGTTCGGTGTTGCAGGTAGGTAGGATCGATATATGAAAGAATATAGTTCGGAGCTTGTTTCGAATGTCGAAATGAGAGTGATGATTTTATGGCTTTAGTCAATATTTAAATCTTTCTCCTGGAATCCATAATTACGCCAATAGGAAAGCGTCCTTCGTTTTTTCGAACCATCGGGGGCGTAGCTTTCAGCGTGAATGCCGGGAATATTGTTGAATTTATCCCTATTTTTGGACTTAGAATAATTTTCGGTCAGAATTATTCAAATAAATGCTCTTTAAAATAATTCTGTTTGTAGAATTTCGCTACAATCTTATGGTTATGGGTTATGGGTATGGTTATCGAATACTCCTCGGGCCTTGATAAATACTCAAAATTTTACCATAGAGAATCCTTTAAGCGTGTTGCTTAAGGATAATATTATCAAGCAACACGCTTTCAGCATTCTCTGAAATTATCTCGGTATTATCAAGGCCCTAGGGGTATTACTACTGATAAGACCATTTTCGGCTCAAAATTCGAAAAATACAGACATCGTGACGAAATGATATAGCCCTCGTGTAAGGATACGAACGAGCGCTCAAAAACGATCCACCCTCGAATCGGAAGACAGACAACTAATTTAAAACTACACAAATTTTAATTTTTGTAAGACGTTTTCAAACTTGCCTTTTCGAGGTTAACCGTCAGTGAGAAAACAAGCCTGTTTCCACAATGATGATCCCAGCCAAACTCCTGACAACCAGTTTAGCATAGATTATACAGGGTGTATCATTTTTAATAGTTGAATATTATATGCCTCTATCTCGATCCCTAAGTGAGATAGTTGAAGTTCACAAGAAAAAATCATTTTTATGCAATAGCTTCCATAAAAAAGCTTAGATTCAAACGAAATTTTGCATGCCTACCCTACTCCCTAAGGGCCATTATGAAGATATTTTCGATTTTGGGGGAACACCAGTGGCGTGCAATTCGGTCACATCTCAATTATTTCGAAGAAAAAAGTTTGTCACTGTTATTTTTAGGGAAAATAAGGCAATTTCGAATCGGTGGTTTCACTTTGAGTGAAATTTGTTTTTACAGAACAAAACTTAAAGTTTCTGTTTCAGAGATAATTAGATTTTTTGAAAGACGTGCTGACTAGAAATTGGCTACAAATGAAATAGGAAATTTATTAAAAATCAAAAGGTATCTAGATGCATTTCTGACAACGGCGAACTAATGAATTAACTGCATCTTTCATCATTTCCTGATTTTGCCTCAGCTCAACGCAGGATCAGTTCGTCGTGGGTTGTCACGGGAGTACTATAAACTTTTTCTTTAATGTAACCCCAAACAAAGTAGTTCAGTATGTTTAGGTCGGGTGAGCGAGGAGGCCAGGGTATGGGTCCTACATTGGCAATCAGCTCTGCGAAATTAGCGTTTGGTATACGACCGATCCAACGCTCTGGTTATTTTTCGTCGAGCCATTCTCTTAGGTAGATTCCATAATGAGGGGGCGCTCCATCCATCTGAATCCAATGCCTTTGCAACAGATGTAAAGACACGTCTTCAATTAAACCATCCAAGTCGCTATCCAGGAAATCACGGAAGAGCATCGAGTTCACAAAGGTTGTTACTTATTGCCCCCAGCCACACATTGACGCTTAATTCCTGTTGGAATGAGCGTGGTCTTGTTTCGTGCGGATTTTCTACATCCCAAACATGTGAATTGTGATGATTTTCAATAACTGCTCTTGTGAACTGCGACTCATCCATCCATAAAATCTGATGTAAAAATCGTGGATTCGTATTAATGGAATTTAGAAGCCAGTGGCAGACATTTAATCTTTTTTCTGCATCTCCAGGTTGCAAGTACTGTACCGGTTGTAAGTGAAACGCCTTTCGATGGTTCTTCTTTAGTGTCCTGAATACTTTTGAGTGAGACACATTGAGAATTCTTGCCGCCCGCCTTGTACTCAATTTCCTTTCGGTATCAAAAGTACGTAATATCCTCCGGTTTCTGACATTATCAGCACGATTAACTACTCGATTTTGTTCTCCAAACTTTTTTAGTTACCATTGCAAAAACCATAAATGAAATGAATGTCAGCATACTCATTGTTTGAGAATACGTATGGCATTTTTGAGATTTCAAAACAATTAATATCTTTTGCATTTAGTAAACATATATGTCAAACAAACAATCAAATCGATTGTTTCAAGATATCCCTCCGAGATATTACCGAATTCAATTCTGACTGACTAAATAATGAATTTGTAGCCAATTTCGAGTTAGCACGTCGTTCGAAAAAACCAATAATCTCTGGATCTGGAATTTAAAAATTTTGGTATGTAAAAGCAAATTATACTCCAAATTGAAAAAGCAGTTCGACGTGGCCTTAATTATTCCTTAAAAATAACAGTGACAAACTTGTAGCAGACTTAAGTACCTGATATGAGTCAGGGCAAACGAGCACCCTCCAGCAGAGCCGGGACGGCGATAACATAAACAAAGAGTAAGTTGGTAGAAACCAGGAACGACGCTGGAAGAAGGGAAACAGTCGACACGGAAACGTAAACTGATTAAGTAGGTACTCTAGGTCCTCTCTCAGTAGCGTAGCGGTTAAAAGAATACGTAGTCGTACCCAATAATTAATAAATAATTCGTGCTATCTGATTGTTTTAGTGTTTCCCCTAAAAAGACAGTCTGGAAAAGCCAGATACATTGGTGACCCCCGACAAAAAAAAATACTCAAAGAATTACCTAACGGATTGAAACCGAAACGGAATATATCGAATCGCGAATTAACAATAATAACTGCGTGGAGGTGAACGGTGTCGTGAGCGGGAGGAGGGAGGTTTTGACCAGCGTACCCCAGGGAACGGTCCTTGGACCTGTGCTATTTCTTATATATATAAATGGATTGCTGTCTTTCGGGGTGGATGCTAAGATATCGTCGTTTGCGGATGACACTGTGATCCTGTTCACGGGATCTACTTGGGAGGACGTTGTGAATAAGGCCGAGCATAGCATGGAAGGAATAATGGTAATAGATTGGTTGAGTGAAATTTACTTGATGTTGAATATGGAAAAAACTAAATGCATGGTATTTTCTAGCTTACCCAGGATCGGAAATTTGGTTTTGAGGAATGGCAGTGAAATTGAGTGCATAGAATCTAAAACTTATCTTGGAATAGAATTTGACGCACACCTCAGATGGGACCATCACATCGCCAAAGTGACGAAAAAACTCAGATCCCTACTATTCACATTCAGATGCCTGAGACGACTCATGGACGTTAGTCTTCTCAAGATTTTATATCACGCACTCGTTGAGTCGCACTTACAGTATGGAATATCATCCTGGGGTGGAGCGTACAAATGTCACAAATCACAACTCAAAGTTTTACAAAAGACCTTCCTCAAGATTATTTACAACAAAGAATGGACTTATCCTACCCGGAGACTCTTTGCAGAGGTAACCATGTTCGAATTTGAAAAACTTTATTATTACAGGGTTCTTTGCCAGCAGTACAAGAAAAGAACGGAATTGTCGTCTATAAGCCATACCTGCGATACCTACTAGACACAAAAAAAGATCTGAATATATCACTGAGAGGGCAACGAAAGCAGTAGGTCAGAGATCATTATATTATGTGGCACCGAGGATATTCTCCCTGGTTCCGCTTCATATCAGGAATGTCAATAGTCTTTCTTTGTACAAAAAGTGGTTGAAGATCTGGCTGAGAGAGGTGTCCGTGGATGAGGTTGACAGGATTACTATAGATCCTGGATGATGACACTCCTTGGACAATGGAAACGGTCTATTTTTGAATATTTCATTTACTTTTCTACTTGTTTAAAATTGTTTGCAAATACTATTTTCACAGCTGATTGTATGTATGTTATTTTCTGGGAAATAAATCTTATCATTATTAACTAGTGTGTTCAATAACATTTATTAACGTGACTGATTGTGAGAAGTGAAATAGAAATTTACAAACAGTTTCGAAAGTGCAGTGCAATTTCAAGATGACCGAAAATGATCCTCAAATAAACGAACTAGAGCAAGCAGTGGTCAGCATCAGAATTCCTACATTCTGGGTTCAAAAACCGGAAATATGGTTTTCACAAGTAGAAGCACAGTTTTCAATCGCCAGAATTAGCAGAGAAGAAACAAAATTAAACTACTTGGTAGGACAAATAGAACCAAATACTTGGAAAACATCTGGGATATAATCAAGGGTAACTCTCCAATAAAAATTCGTTTGCCAAAGCTCGACTTGTCGATATTTTTAAAATCAGTGACGATAAGCAGACGCTTGCAGGTGCTGAGATCACGGATAAAGCATTAAAAACTTTGTGGTTGGACAAATTGCCAGACACAATAAAAAATATAATTAATGTCAGTCGAAATTTTAGCAGAAAGTTGTTAAAATGAGAGCAGTCTTATAGCTGAATTAACGCGAAATTTGCGAATTTAGAAGCAAAAATAGATGCAATCCAGCCGAGAAGACGAGATTTACGATCACGAGATAGCAGTAGGAGTAGATCACCTAGTGCGGATCGTGGCTGGCGAAGAAAATATAATCATAACGGAAAATTTTGTTATGCACATTTTCACTACGTTTATGCACATTTTCATTCCTGAAAAATGCAAATCTCCCTGTTCATGGAAGCCATCGGAAAACTCCAATCGGCAGTAGGGCAAGCGGATAGCATGACTGCCACAGAAGGACTCCGTTAATTCCGCTCATTTGTCAGAGATAAAAAAAATTACGAAAAGCACTGCCGTGAAGGCAGGAGCTTTTGAGGGCTCGTACATGCACCTTGTAGGTAGATTCGCATTTTCCAGTTTTGGAAACCAATTGAGGAAATTTTTTACAGCTCTCAAACAAATTTTCAAACAGAGGCGATAATCCAGACTTCAAGTCAGTGCTTCAGGTGACCATTTTTTTTTCGATAATTCGCTAAAATTTTCTACGGCATCTATGGTCTTGGTGATGCGATCGGGACAAAATTTCGCACGTAGTTTGAATACATTATTCCTCGGCTAGGTGCAAAATTTCTTTCCAATCAAATCGGTAATTTCGAAATTATCAGGAACAGAATATTTTTAATTTTGCTCATAGATGAAAGTGAACACAACAATCAAGATCCACACCTATCCTGAAAATTTCAAGTCCCTAGGCGTTTCCGTTCAAAAGTTACAATTTTCTATGGTTCTGGTGATGCGAGCTGAAGAAAATTTTGCATGTAGCTTGAACACCTCATTTTCCATTAGAGTGCAAAATTTCATCTCGATCGAATCTGTAGTTTCAAAGTAATCAGGAAAACAAAATTTCGAGCTGCCATATTTACGGAACCCATTAGACGGATTTTGCCCAATAACGAACTTAAGCTCGGCATTCGAGATTCGAACCTACCCTGAAAATTTCATGTTTCTAGGACATTCCGTTCGAGAGTTATCGTGTATACGGAAGGCTGGCCGCCCGACGGACAGACTCGAATTTTCCGACGGATTCGTCATCAGTGAGTCGAACAACATAGTCGTTTGAGACCATTTTCGGCTCAAAATTAGAAAAATACAGAGATCGTGACGAAATGATATAGCCCTCGCGTAAGTAGTACGAGCGCTCAAAAACAGGTTGGCAATTCCTAATAGACAGTGGCGCCGATGTTTCAATTTTTCCAGTAAACAAAACCAAAATTGAAACACAAACTGGTGACGATTTTAAATTATATGCAGCGAATGGAACAACTATTCCAACATTTGGTACAAAAATATTGTCACTGAATTGGCCTTTCATAATAGCACAAACTAGTAAAGCAATAATAGGTGCAGATTTTTTGAATCATTTCAATTTATTAATAGAAATACGTGGACGAAATTACTAGCAGTGCGTTCCACTTAACGCTCGCAACACCATCGACCACGACCGCTGAAACTGCCGTTCCACTAACGTAAAAAGGCCGCGGGCGTTATAGGCGAATGTTATAGGTGGAACGCAAATCTTGAACGTTGTGAGCTCGCTACGTTTGGATGAAAGCTCGCTCTGACCCACCAATATTTTGTGGGCGAAGTGCGGTCGCGAACAGTGACGTCATCTATGACGTCGAGTTATCGCTCGCGACGACCACGGGCCTTAGGTGGAACGATACAGAGGGTGTTACAATCGTTGCGAGCGTTAAGTGGAATGCACCCTAGATGGGCTCACTTAATTAAACGTCAGTGGTAACGTTGCTGTTGTAAGTAGTCAAAATATAATACATACGTTGAGTAATATTGGTGAATTCGATGACATTTTAACAACGTTTTCCGATATTACATCTCCTAGTGCAGTACCTACTGAAATTAAACATGACGTGAAAAATCACATACAAACGCAAGGTCATCCAGTACATGCCAAAGCAAGACCATTAGATCCTGAAAGAATGCGACTAGCAAAACAAAAATTTCAATTTATGCTAGAGCATAATATTATTAGACCTTCGAAGTCAAACTGGTATAGTCCATTGCATATTGTTCCAAAAAAAGATGGATCTATCAGACCATGCGGAGATTATAGAAGACTGAATGCACAAACTTTACCATCGTATTACGTATTACGATCGTTTTCCTATTCCAAAAATAGACGATTTTCATCACATACTCAAAAATTCGAACATATTTTTCAAAATAGACTTATTTAAGGCATATTTCCAAATTCCCATAGCAGAGGAAGATGAAAGCAAAACAGCTGTTATAACACCTTTTGGCCTTTTCGAATTTAACTGCATGAGTTTTGGTTTATGCAACGCAGGATCAACATTTCAAAGATTTATGCATCAAGTTTTTAACGGATTAGATTTCATTTTCCCATATATAGATGACATTTTGATCGCTTCTTCGTCAAAGGAAGAACATCGAAAACACTTAACGCTTGTTTTCGAACGGTTGAGACAATATGGACTTCGGATTAATACGTCCAAATCCATAATAGGAGTAAAAGAAGTAGACCTTTTAGGACATAGAATCACAGCAAGTGAATCGAAACCACTACCAGAAAAAGTGCAAGCGATCATAGATTACTAACAACCACGTACAGTGCGTGAACTTCGCACGTTCTTAGGAATAATTAATTTCTATCGCAGATATATTGAAAATGCAGCAGAAATGCATACAAGATTATATAGAAGGTTCAAAGAAAAATGACCATCGTGTAATAAGCTGGACATCTGAAGCTGAAATCCAATTTAATAAATGCAAAGAGAGTCTGATAAATGCCACATCGCTAACTTACCCTAATCCCGACGCACCAATAGCATTATTTACAGACCCATCAGAAAAATCAGTAGGAGCAGTACTACAACAGTACGAACCCTCAGGTTGGAGACCTATTGCATTTTTTTCAAAAAAGCTCAACTCAGCTCAGAAAAATTGAGAAAAGCACTGCCGTGAAGGCAGGAGCTTGTACATGCACCTTATAGGTAGATTCGCATTCTCCAGTTTTAGAAACCAATTGGAAATCTTCTGACAGCTGTCAAAGAAAATTCGATATTCGAACCTACCCTGAAAATTTCAAGTTTCTAGGACATTCCGTCCGAGAGTTATCGTGTATACGGCCGGACGGACAGACTCGAATTTCTTGACAGATTCGTCATCAGTGAGTCGAACATAGTACTTTGAGACCATTTTCGGCACAAAATTCGAAAAATACAGACATCGTGACGAAATGATATAGCCCTCGTGTAAGTAGTACGAGCGCTCAAACACTACAGTACTTACGATAAAGAACTTTAAGGAATCTACCTAGCTGTGAAGCAATTCAAACATTACTTAGAACCAAGAGAGTTTACAATATTTATGGATCACAAACCTATAACATTCGCTTTTAGACAAAAAAAAATTTTAGAAAAGCACTGCCGTGAAGGCAGGAGCTTTTGAGCGCTCGTCATGCACCTTGTAGGTAGATTCGCATTTTTCAGTTTTAGAAACCAATTGAAGGAATTTTTGACAGCTGTCAAAAAAATTCTGAAACTTAGGCGAAACTCCAGACTTCATGTCGCTGCTTCAGCTGATCAATTTTGTTTCGATAATTCGCTAGAATTTTCTACGGTATCTATGGTCTTGGTGATGCGGTCTGGACAACATTTTGCACGTACTTTGAATACATTATTCCTCAGCTAGATGCATAATTTCATTCCAATCCTATCAGTAGTTCCGAAACTATCTGGAAAAAAAAAATTTTGAACGGCCATATATACGGAACCCCTAGTCTCATTTTGCTTATTGATGAACGTGACCGCGATATTCGCGATCCAAACCCACCCTGAAAATTTCAAGTTCCTAGGCCTTTCCGTTCAAAAGTTAGAATTTTCTATGGTTTCTATGGTTCTGGTCATGCGATCTGGACAAAATATTGCTTCAATATATCATTCTCGATTAAAATACAAAATTTCATCTCGATCGAATCCGAAGTTTCGAATTTATCGAGAAAACAAAATTTCAAACGACCGTATTTACGGAACCCCTAGTATAATGTTGCTCATAGATGAACGTGATCACGACATTTGAGATCCACACCTATCCTGAAAATTTCAAGTCCCTAGGCATTTCCGTTCAAAAGTTACAATTTTCTATGGTTTCTATGGTTCTGGTCATGCGATCTGGACAAAATTTCGCATGTAGCTAAAACACCTCATTTTCCATCTGAGTGCAGAATTTCATCTCGATCGAATTTGTAGTTTTCAAGTAATCAGGGAAACAAAACTTTGAACGGCCATATTTACGGAACCCCTGGTGGAATTTGGCCCATTAACGAACTTAACCAAGACATTCGGAATCTGAACCTACACTGAAAATTTCAAGTCTCTAGGTTGATCCGTTCGAGAGTTATCGTGCTTACGGCCGGCCGGCCGGCCGGACGGCCGGACGAACAGACTCGAATTTTCCGACGGATTCGTCATAAGTGAGTCGAACATAGTCGATTGAGACCATTTTCGGCTCAAAATTCGAAAAATACAGACATCGTGACGAAATGATATAGCCCTCGTGTAAGTAGTACGAGCGCTCAAAAATTACGAAAAGCACTGCCGTGAAGGCAGGAACTTTCGAGCGCTGGTTTCTATGGTTCTGGTCATGCGATCTAGAGAAATGTAGCTTGAATATATCATTTTCCATAAGTATACAAAATTTCGTCACGATCGAATCTGTAGTTTTGAAATGATCAATGAAACTAAATTTCAAACGACCATATTTACGGAACCCCTAGAATAATGTTGCTCATAGATGAACGTGATCACGACATTCGAGATCCACACCTATTCTGAAAATTTCAAGTCCCTGGGCGTTTCCATTACAAAAGTTATAATATTCTATGGTTCTGGTCATGCGAGATGGAGAAAATTTCACATGTAGCTTGAACACCTCATTTTCCATTCGAGTGCAAAATTTCATCTCGATCAAATCTGTAGTTTTCAAGTAATCAGGGAAACAAAACTTTGAACGGCCATATTTACGGAACCCCTGGTGGAATTTGGCCCATTAACGAACTCAACCGAGGCATTCGGGAACTGAACCCATACTGAAAATTTCAAGTCTCTAGGTTGTTCCGTTCGACAGTTATCGTTCTTACGGACGGACGGACAGACTCGAATTTTCCGACGGATTCGTCATCAGTGAGTCGAACGTAGTCGATTGAGATCATTTTCGGCTCAAAATTCGAAAAATACAGACATCGTGACGAAATGATATAGCCCTCGTGTAAGTAGTACGAGCGCTCAAAAATGAGAAAGCTTCACCTCTTCAATTGCGTCAGTTGCAATATATTTCCCAATTTTCGACAGATATCAAGCACGTGAAAGGAAAAGACAATATCATTGGTGATGCTTTGTCAAGAATTGATGAAATCAACGTCATTAATTATTCAGAAATTGAAAAATTGCAACAAAATGATCCTGAACCTGAAGAATTACGTTTGAATCCTAAACTTCAGTTCAAAAAATATCAAATGATGCGATATATCAACTAAAAATATACGACCATATATTCTAAAAATTACGAAAAGCACTGCCGTGAAGGCAGGAGCTTTTGAGCGCTCGTACATGCACCTTGTAGGCAGATTCGCATTTTCCAGTTTTAGAAATCAATTGAAGGAATTTTCGACTGCTGTCAAAAAAATTCTGAAACTTAGGCGAAACTCCAGACTTCATGTCGGTGCTTCAGCTGATCAATTTTTTTCCGATAATTCGCTAGAATTTTCCACGGTATCTATGGTCTTGGTGATGCGATCTGGACAAACTTTTGCACGTAGTTTGAATACATTATACCTGAGCTAGGTGCATAATTTCATTCCAATCCGATCGGTAGTTTCGAAACTATCAGGAAAAAAATATTTTGAACGGCCATATTTACGGAACCCCTAGTCTAATTTTGCTCATTGATGAACGTGACCGTGAAATTTGCGATCCAAACCCACCCTGAAAATTTCAAGTTCCTAGGCCTTTCCGTTCAAAAGTTAGAATTTTCTATGGTTTCTATGGTTCTGGTCATGCGATCTGGACAAAATATTGCTTCAATATATCATTCTCGATTAAAATACAAAATTTCATCTCGATCGAATCCGCAGTTTCGAATTTATCGAGAAAACAAAATTTCAAACGACCGTATTTACGGAACCCCTTGTATAATGTTGCTCATAGATGAACGTGATCACGACATTCGAGATCCACACCTATCCTGAAAATTTCAAGTCCCTAGGCGTTTCCGTTCAAAAGTTACAATTTTCTATGGTTTCTATGGTTCTGGTCATGCGATCTGGACAAAATTTCACATGTAGCTTGAACACCTCATTTTCCATTTGAGTGCAAAATTTCATCTCGATCAAATCTGTAGTTTTCAAGTAATCAGGGAAACAAAACTTTGAACGGCCATATTTACGGAACCCCTGGTGGAATTTGGCCCATTAACGAACTCAACCGAGGCATTTGGGATCTGAACCTACACTGAAAATTTCAAGTCTCTAGGTTGATCCGTTCGAGAGTTATCGTGCTGACGGCCGGACGGACGGACGGACGGACGGACAGACTCGAATTTTCCGACGGATTCGTCATCAGTGAGTCGAACATAGTCGATTGAGACCATTTTCGGCTCAAAATTCGAAAAATACAGACATCGTGACGAAATGATATAGCCCTCGTGTAAGTAGTACGAGCGCTCAAAAACACTGAGATTTGACATATTCAAACATTTTCACAATTTTGCACACTCAGGTATCAAAAGCAGTGTCAAAGAAATTTCGTCAAAAATCAATAGGTCAGGAATGAAACGGGATATTCGAAAATGTGCACAAGCCTGTATCAATTGCCAACGAAATAAAGTCACGAGACATACGAAGTCAAAGTTGGCAATTTCGAAAAAGCTGATGACAGATTTAATGTGGTACACATAGACATTATAGGACCTTTACCACCTTCCCGAGACAAAATTTATTGCTTAACATGTATCGATAGATTTACCGGGTGGATGGAAGTTATCCCCATGTGCAATATGACCGCAGAGACGGTCTCAAAATTGTTTCACAAGAATTGGATCGCCCGATTTGGAACTCCAGCTACAATTGTCACCGATCAAGGCAGACAATTTGAAAGTGAACTTTTCAAAAATTTAGCAGCACTATGTGGAACGTCTTTGAAACATACAACGCCTTACCATCCTCAAACAAATGGCAAAATCGAAAGATTACACAGAACATTAAAAGCAGCAAGCAGGGCACCTAAAAATCCAAGTTGAACGGAATCTCTACCTACAGTTTTGTTGGGACTGAGAACAGCAGTCAGAGAAGACGCCGATCATTCAATAGCAGAAATGATGTACGGAAGAACAATACGTCTCCCTGGAGAATTTTTCAATCCACCAACAATAAACATTAATACGGATAATTTTGCAGCAGAATTACGAGAACATATGGCACAGCTGAAACCTACAATCGCAAGAGAAAACACTTCCAGATCTGTATATGTTCATAAAGATTCATGTACATGTACTCACATCTTTTTGAGAACAGATAGAGTGAAGAAATCCTAGGAGTCCCCATATGAAGGTCCATTCAAGGTACTCCAACGATTCGAAAAGTACTTCACAATAAGTTTGAAGGGAAAGCACGTCAATATATCCATATATCGACTCAAGCCAGCCTACATTATTAAGGATGATATTCCAGCAACGAGCAACAACGCAAATGGAACAGTTAATAACCATTTAGCTATAACCCACTGATGACGAATCCGTCGGAAAATTCGAGTCTGTCCGTCTGGCCGGTCGTAAGCACGATAACTCTCGAACGGAATAACCTAGAGACTTGAAATTTTCAGTGTAGATTCAGTTCCCGAATGCCTCGGTTAATTTGTTAATGGGCCAAATTCCACCAAGGGTTCCGTAAATATGGACTTTCAAAGTTTTGTTGTCCTGATAACTTGGAAATTACAGATTTGATCGAGATGAAATTTTGCACTCAAATGGAGAATGAGCGGTTCAAGCTACATGTGAATAGAAAATTGTAACTTTTGAACGGAAACGCCTAGGGACTTGAAATTTTCAGGATACGTGTGGATCTCGAATGTCGTGATCAAGTTCATCTATGAGCGAAATTATACCAGAGGTTCCGTAAATATGGTCGTTTGAAATTTTGTTTTCTTGATCATTTCAAAACTACAGATTCGATCGTGACGAAATTTTGTATACTAATGGAGAATGATATATTCAAGCTACATTTCTCCAGAACCATAGAAACCATAGAAAATCATAACTTTCGAACGGAAAGGCCTAGGGGCTTGAAATTTTCAGGATAGTTATGGATCGGAAACGTCGCGTTCACGTTTATCAATGAGCAGAATTATACTAGGGGTTCCGTAAATACGGTCGTTTGAAATTTTGTTTTCTCGATAATTGCTTGGATGGGTTCTTCGCCATTGCAGGTCCTTCCAACATAATGAAACTTACTTGGCATTGTATTTTTCATTTGTCTATAGTCGTTTAAACTTTGCGTCAATAATCTGGAGTCCACATTATAACTGTTATATAACCAGAATTGAAAGGATACAGAACAAATTTCTGAGGTTTTTGGCTTTTAAAAATAACATTGTTTATAATTATCATGAATATTCTCATATACGGAAGAAATTTGGTCTGCTGAAGTTGGAAAATCGTCGACAGATTACTGATATTGTGCTGCTGTTCAAGTTACTGAACGGATTTTTAGATGCACCTAGTATTTTGGGGTCTATTCCATTTAAGGTTCCTGATATGAGACTTCGAAATGATAACATCTTTTATGCCCCCTTCCGAAGAACAACCAGCGGACAGAATGCTCCTATTTATAGAATGATTAGTACCTACAATAATCACTGCACTGATTTAGATCTTTTCAGTGTATCACTGGCCCGGTTAAAACGCTATCTTAGGAATGTTTTCTCGTTGGTTGTTTAACTTTTATGTTGGTATGTGTATCTGAGTGTATATTTCATTTCATGTGTTTCTTTCATTTGTCATTGATTTCTTCTGTTGAAATGTAACGATATATTTTGTTTTAGAACTAGGTGAATACTGTATTCTGGGCTTGTCCCGTTGTATTCCATACCGAGTCATTAAATAAATAAAAATAAATAAATAAATAATTTCGAAACTACGGATTCGATCGAGATAAAATTTTGTATTTCAATCGAGAATGATATATTGAAGCGACATTCTGTACAGATCGTATGACCAGAACCATAAAAACCATAAAAAATTATAACTTCCGAAGCGAAAGGCCGTAAATATGGCCGTTCAAAATATTTTTTTTCTGATAATTTCGAAACTACTGATTGGATTGAGATGAAATTTCACAACTAGCTGAAGAATAAAGTATTCAAACTACGTGCGAAATTTTGTCTAGATCGCATCACCAAGACCATAGATACATACCGTAGAAAATTCTAGCGAATTATCGAAAAAAAATTGGTCAGCTGAAGCACTGACATGAAGTCTGGAGTTTCGCCTAAGTTTGAGAATTTTTTTGACAGCTGTCGAAAATTCCTTCAATTGATTTCTGAAACTGGAGAATGCGAATCTACCTACAAGGTGGATGTACGAGCGCTCAAAAGCTCCTGACTTCACGTCAGTGCTTTTCTAAATTTGTTATGGAAGCTATTGCATGAAAATGATTTTTTCTTGTGAAATTCAACACCCTGTATCTCTCTTAGGGATCGAGATAGAGGTATATAATTTTTAATCAGGGCAACGAGGAGAATATCTTGATTAAAACTGATACACCCTGTAGAATACCAGGGAGGAGCATACTAGGCTTTTCCTTCGAAAAAGCTTGCGAACGGAAACGGCCATATTGCAGAACCCTGTGTGACTTATCAGTTAGTTATTCTTCAAGTTATTCATCAACATTTGTGTGCATTGATGTCAAACTGCCAAGTTGTATGCATTGGCGTAACAAAAGTAATTTCGAGATTATTTTCCGTTATATTATATCTTTTTCGTGTCATTCAAAGTTCATTGTATTATACTGAAAACAATATCGGGAATAACGTGATGTTCAACCTGAATGTAACATTATGAGGAAACATTTATATTAACCATCACTGTGTAAACAATTGTTTTCTACTTTATCTTAATTTCACCACGTTAATATTTTTCTTCCTTCCAGATTTCGCCAAGGAGAAAAGAGGGGAGAGAAGAATGGGTTCAGTTTGTGGATAAACTTGAATTAATCCCTGAAATTACTAGTTTTTGAGCGCTCGTACTACTTACACGAGGGGTATATCATTTCGTCACGATGTCTGTATTTTTCGAATTTTGAGCCGAAAATGGTCTCAATCGACTATGTTCGACTCACTGATGACGAATCCGTCAGAAAATTTGAGTTTGTCCGTCCGTCCGTCCGGCCGTAAGCACGATAACTCTCGAATGGAACAACCTAGAGACTTGAAATTTTCAGTGTGGGTTCAGTTCCCAAATGCCTCGGTTAAGTTCGTTAATGGGCCAAATTCCACCAGGGGTTCCGTAAATATGGCCGTTCAAAGTTTTGTTCTCCTGATTACTTGGAAACTACAGATTTGATCAAGATGAAATTTTGCACTCAAATGTAGAACAAAGTGTTCAAGCTATATGTGGATTTTTGTCCAGATCGCATGACCAGAACCATAGAAACCATAGAAAATTGTAACTTTTGAACGGAAACTCCTAGGGACTTGAAATTTTCTGGATAGGTGTGGCTCTTGAATGTCGTGATCACGTTTATTTATGAGCAAAATTATACTGGGGGTTCCGTAAATATGGTCGTTTGAAATTTAGTTTTCTTGATAATTTCAAAACTACAGATTCGATCGTGACGAAATTATCTAGACTAATGGAGAATGATATATTCAAGCTACATTTCTCCAGATCGCATGACCAGAACCATAGAAAATCATAACTTTCGAAAGGAAAGGCCTAGGGACTTGAAATTTTCACGATAGATTTGGATCTGAAATGTCGCATTCACGTTTATCATTGAGCAGAATTATACTAGGGGTTCCGTAAATACGGTCGTTTGAAATTTTGTTTTCTCGATAATTTCGAAACTACGGATTCGAACGAGATAAAATTTTGTATTTCAATCGAGAATGATATATTAAAGCAAAATTTTGTCCAGATCGCATGACCAGAACCATAGAAACCATAAAAAATTATAACTTCTGAAGGGAAAGGCATAGGAACTTGAAATTTTCAGGGTAGATTTGGATCGCGAATGTCGCGGTCACGTTCATCGATGAGCGAAATGAGACTAGGGGTTCCGTAAATATGGCCGTTCAAAATATTGCGAGATTTGTCCAGATCGCATCACCAAGACCATAGATAATGTATAAAATTATAGCGAATTATCGAAAAAAAATTGGTCAGCTGAAGCACTGACATGAAGTCTGGAGTTTCGCCTAAGGTTCAGAATTTTTTTGACAGCTGTCGAAAATTCCTTCAATTTATTTCTAAAACTGGTAAAGGCGAATTAATCTACGTTCAAGGTTAGGTTAGGATAGCTCAAAAGGTCCTGACTTCACGGCAGTGCTTTTCGTAATTTTTCATGCTCTCATCATTTTTCTGGAGATTGTTTCGATCGAACATCTAAAGTTCTAGTAAAACTGCGTCCATTCATTCTTCTTTCATTTCAATTCATATTACTGATTTTTGAAAACAATAAATAGCATTTATTGTCGCGTTATTTTACTTGAAATTGTTTTCTGGACTGCCTTTAATAAATCAACCCAACCTCATCTGCCTTTTTCATTGACATCAGTGAGTTTTAATATATCTACTTTGATATTCAATGTTGACATTCGTTATTATTGAAAATTAAGTTCTACCCTACTACGTCACTGCTTACGGAAACAGGAGTCGGCCATATGCGAGCACCTTCCCAAGCCAATTTCAGGTCTTATGACTCTTATGTCTTATGCTTATGCTCCCTCCCATCCTGTTATTCTATACTCAAGTATTTTTGGCTCTATGGTCATTGGTCAGTGGTGTTAGTGGTGTAGTAAATAACCTGTAGTAAATAAGGAATGTACATTCCTTTATCTATGATAACCAGATAACCTGTAAGTTTGTTGTTTCTTTTGTAAATATAGATCCGAATTTCCAAACCCAAGACCCAAGAACTATTTCGTGAAACACCAAAAATTTAACAATTAAAAACGTTATTAAACGTTTGTCCATTGCTAAAAAAGGCACAAACGTATTAATGTGCCATCTGATTTGGTATGTTATTAACATTTTGAAACTCCTATTTAATTTTTTGTTAGCAAAGAAATCAGGTGCGATGGACGTCACCAGGCAGAGTTAGTATTAAAAGAAATAATATGTGTTCCCAGGATGTAATTGTTCATTTTGTTTTGTAGATTTTGAGGAAGTTTCAACCAAAGTGGAGAAATCTATTGAAGAAGCAACTTTTCTTTCTATTGACTGTGAACTTACAGGATTGAATACAATAAGAAATATCAATGTTTTCGACACTATTCAACAATATTACAATAAAGTAAGAGAAAATTGTAGAGAATTTTTAGTTATACAATATGGAATTACGGCATTTAAGTAAGTTATCAGAATATAGCAGGATCGAATACTAATTAATTTTGTATTTGTAGATATGATCAAGAATGCAACCTCTTCAAACAATCAAGTTACAATTTTTATATTTTTCGACGGCCACTTAATAGGAATATTCCTGATCAAAGATTTTTATGCCAGACTTCTAGTATAGATTTCCTGATTTCTCAAGGCTTTGATTTCAACAAACTATTTAGAGAAGGTTTGTAAGTAAAGTTAGATCTATTTAAAATTTTTGTAATCAATTAATTTTTAGGTATTTCATACCTCAACTTGGAAGAAGAAACTAAATATTTGGAAAATTTAGAAGAAAAACACAAGAAAAAGACAGATAATTCATCATTAATGAATACTAAACAAGATAAAATAGCCATCCCTCCTTCAGAACAACCGTTCATCGATGATGTGATGTGAGAAATTTTAATCTACCTGATTGTTTCTTCAAGTTGTGATTTGATTTTTCAGTTTTCATGAAACCAAAAAAATTTGTTTCAGAAAATCTATCGATGAATATTTGAAGCGAACCGAAATAGAATCTCTTCAGTTGCCAAAATGTAATCCATTCTGCAGAAAATTGATTTATCAAGAGACAGCTGAAGTTTTTGGAAATAAAATAAGTGTTGAAACGAAGCAGCTTGAAAATAGAGATAGAGTTTTGTATGTTTCACGCATAAAATCAACAGAAGAGTTAAAATTGATTGCTAAACAAAAATATGAAGAGGATTTACATATATTGAACGAATGTGTTGGGTTTACTAGAATATTGAGAATGATTGTACAGTCAGTAAGTATTTATTACTATAGAAATCTACTTGTATTAGGAGCATTTGAGTAAATATATTGAATGTATGTATCGGACCTGGTGATCTTCCTTGATGCCTCTTCTATCAAACTTAGACAGAGGTCAGGTGACAAGATTCTGCTTCAGAATCATCATATAGAGCTGCTCAACAAGTCTTCTGATAATTTATTGTTTGATGGTTGTTTGGTTACGATTTCATAGATTTCATTCATTATTGCTAAGATACCAAAATGCATCCAGGTACCGAATCCGCATAATGCTGGTTGGCTTCAAGAAATTTGATAATAACTCTGTGGTTCCATTTCTTGAAGCTTATGAAAATAAAATGAGATTATTTGTCCTTGATGGCTGGTTTGATTCATAAAATCTGTGGTTCGTTTCATAATATTAGGTTTGATAGTCTGGCTACAGTGTCACCCCATGTCAAATTAAAATGATTGTAGATTAGTTAATTTTTCACTAAACAACATTTTCAGAAGAGTTGATAGTCTCGCCACAGCGACATTTCATGTTAAATCAAGATGATCGCAGATTAGTCTATTTTTCACTAAACAACATTTTCAGAAGATTTGATATCGCTGTTAAGTTTAATGTTGTGTCCTTTGAACTACGGTTTAATCAGTCTTTCATTCAGAAACCAGGGGTAAGTTTCATAAGACTTGAAGCCAAACAGCATTGTGCAGGTTCAGTACCAGTATGGTTATATTGGCGTATCGCGAAAGCTCCTGTCTTCACGTCAGTGCATTCCAACTTTTTTAAAAAGATTTTTTTCTTCTGGCGTTACGAACCTCACGAAATCCAACATGAGCCTTTTTTTCGTTATATTACAACTGAATACGGAGTTTCAATTCGATCGGATGAGCATTTTTAAAATTATAGAGGAAAAAAAACGCAGATGACCATATCTACGAAAACCTTTGGCGGTTTTGTGCACTCACTAACTCAACCGGCTCATTCAGACCTCATTATTTACATACAGACCTTACATTACTGCTAAAACATTGTGTCTACATATGGGGCATCGATTGAATGAGTTACATATAAGGAAACTCAGCTATTGAGTTGAAAATTCTGGTATATTCAATATATGTAATTCGATGATTCCATCTATTGTAATTTTTTAAAATAAAATGACAGTATTTGTCATACTGAAAATGAAAACTGAAGGCTGGGTTTTTCTGATATGATCAATATGATTGATTGATACCTTCCAAAGGTATCTATGCTCTTTTATGTTTATGCCATTTCATGTTATGATATTTCGGTGTAAACACTCACCATTAATAAAAAAAAATGATATCGAAGCAGTAATTGGATAAACTAACCTAGACCTTGAAGTGCTTGTTTTCGTTTGAAATTGAGTTTGAATTGTCGTCAATTTTTAATATTTCAATATTTTATTTCACCACTGTTTCAAGGTCCAACTCAATTCACCAACGTCACCTTAAAACTTTCTACACATTTATAACCATTGTCTTGATGTCACAATGTGTATTGATTCATTTATCTAAAAAAAATTACAAAAAGCACAGCCGTGAAATCAGGAGCTTTTGAGCGCTCGTTCATCCACCTTGTAGGTAGATTCGCATTCTCCAGTTTTAGAAACCAATTGGAAAGATTTTTAGCTGTCAAAGAAAATTTCAAACTAAGGTGAAAATCCAGACTTCACTTCACCATTTTTTTTTTCGATAATTCGCTAGAATTTTCTACGGTATCTTTGGTCTTGATGATGCGCTCTGGACGAAAATTTCTCACGTAGTTTGAATACATTCTTCTTCATCTATGTGCGAAATTTCATTCCAATTCAATAAGTAGTTTCGAAATTATCAGGAAAAATATAGTTTAAACGGCCATATTTACGGAACCCCTAGTCTAATTTTCGCGATCCGAACCTATCCTGAAAATTTCAAGTCCCTAGGCCTTTCCGTTTGAAAGTTATAATTTTATATGGTTCTGATCATGCTATCTGGAAAAAATGTAGCTCGAATGTATCATTCTCAATTTAAATACAAAATTTCTTCACGATCAAATCCATAGTTTTGAAATTATTGGGAAAACTGCATTTCGAACGACCATATTTACGGAACCCCCTGACTAATTTTGTTCATTGATGAACGTGACCGCAACATTCGAGATCCACACCTTTCCTGAAAATTTCAAGTCCCTAGGCCTTTCCATCACAAAAGTTATAATATTCTATGGTTTCCATGGTTCTGGTCATGCGAGATGGACAAAATTTTGCATGTAACACGTCATTCTCCATCTGAGTGCAAAATTTCACTTCGATCGAATCAGTAGTTTCGAGGTAATCAGGAGAAGAAAATTTCGAGCGGCCATATTTACGGAAGCCCTGGGCGAATTTTGCCCAAAAACGAACTCAACCGCGGCATTCGAGATTCGAACCTACCCTGAAAATTTCAAGTTTCTAGGTCGTTCCGTTCGAGAGTTATCGTGTATGCGGACGGACGGCCGGACGGACAGACTGGAATTTTTCGACGGATTGATCATCAGTGAGTCGAACTATATCGATTGAGACTATTTTCGGCTCAAAATTCGAAAAATACAGACATCGTGACGAAATGATAATATATAGCCCTCGTGTAAGTAGTACGAGCGCTCAAAAAATCAATTCAGTTGAAAAAATAACCGAAAATGTTAACCTTTCAACTTAAAATACTATTATTTAAATATTGAAATTTGTTTCTTCTTAGATTCAAAAAACGTTGATTATATTAACCTTATTATTGATATTATTCGAACTGGGGTCGTTTGGGCTTGGTTAGCCTTCCGGGAACTACGTCCACATGGGTCTTTTGTTCTCTATATTAGCTTTACTTTGACCAAAAATTTAAGACAAGAAAGGTAGCCTTGTTACCGAACCAGCCTTATCACTTTCATTAAGTAATATTTTGAAGAAATGGATGAGTTATTTTTGAGCTCTCGTACACGAGGGCTATATCATTTCGTCACGATGTCTGTATTTTTCGAATTTTGAGCCAAAAATGGTCTCAAACGACTATGTTCGACTCACTGATGACGAATCCATCGGAAAATTCGAGTCTGTCCGTCCGTCCGTCCGGCCGTAAGCACGATAACTCTCGAACGGAACAACTTAGAGACTTGAAATTTTCAGTGTGGGTTCAGTTCCAAATGCCTCGGTTGAGTTCGTTAATGGACCAAATTACACCAGGGGTTCCGTAAATATGGCCGTTCAAAGTTTTTTTCTCCTGATTACTTGGAAACTACAGATTTGATCGAGATGAAATTTTGCACTCAAATGGAGAATGAGGTTCAAGCTACATGTGGAATTTTGTCCAGATCGCATGACCAGAACCATAGAAACCATAGAAACTTTTGAACGGAAACGCCTAGGGACTTGAAATTTTCAGCATAGTTGTGGATCTCGAATGTCGTGATGACATTTATCTATAAACAAAATTATACTAGGGGTTCCGTAAATATGATCGTTTGAAAGTTAGTTTTTTTGATACTTTCGAAACTACAGATTCGATCGTGACGAAATTTTGTGTACTAATGGAGAATGATATATTCAAGCTACATTTCTCCAGATCGCATGACCAGAAACCATAGAAAATCATAACTTTCGAACGGAAAGGCTTGAAGTTTTCAGGGTAGGTTCGGATCGCGAATTTCGCGGGCACGTTCATCAATGAGCAAAATTGGACTAGGGTTTCCGTAAATACGGTACTTTGAAATTTTGTTATCTCGACAATTTCGAAATTACGGTTTCGATCGAGATGAAATTTTGTAATTTAATCGAGAATTTTTTATATTAAAGCAACATTTTGTCCAGATCGCATGACCAGAACCATAGAAACCATAGAAAATTATAACTTCCGAAGGGAAAGGCCTAGAAACTTGAAATTTTCAGGGTAGGTTTCGATCGCAAATGTCGCGGTCACGTTCATCAATGAGCAAAATTAGACTAGGGGTTCCGTAAATATGGCCGTTCAAAATATTTTGTTCCCGATAATTTCTAAACTACTGATTGGATTGGAATGAAATTTTACACCTAGCTGAAGAATAATGTTTTCAAATTACCTGCGAAATTTTGTCCAGATCGCATCACCAAGATCATAGATACCGTAGAAAATTCTAGCGATTTATCGAAAAAAAAATTGGTCAGCTGAAGCACCGACATAAAGTCTGGAGTTTCGCCTAAGTTTGAGAATTTTTTTGACAGCTGTCGAAAATTTCTTCAATTGATTTCAAAAACTTGAAAATGCGAATCTACCTACAAGGTGGATGTACGAGCGCTCAGAAGCTCCTGACTTCACGGCAGTGCTTCTATAATTTTTTCATATGGTTCTGTTGAGTGCTATAAAATAGATAATACATATTCATATTTTATAGGGTAAATTAGTTGTGGGACACAATTTGTTGTTGGATATGCTTCATACAGTAGACAAATTTTTGACTCCATTACCTGTAGAATATGAAGAATTCAAGGAATGTGCACACAATTTATTACCAAGGTATGTCCTTTTTTGAATGATTGAATTGAAGCAATTGTTTTAATATTTTTCAAAGTATTTTAGATACAAAATTTATGAGTTCAAGTGCAGAATTCAAAGACCTTGTGAATTCAAGTGCTCTCGGCCCCTTGGTTGATACAGTGAGAAAAGATCCTTTTGAAATTCCAAAAATAGGTAAGTTTGATGTAGCTGCTTGTACATTAAATGAAAAGTTTAGATGCAGCCAGTGATTTTCTATTGAAAATGACTGCAAATTTCACACAAGGGTTCATTATTTCCAACTAACTTGAATCCTTGAACTGTCTGGTCGAAAACCTGCAGGTAACCTGATTGACTTTGTACTTCGTGAATATAAAACTATTGGCAGTAGAGGCTTGCAGCAATATAAAATATTCGATTGGAAAACTACTGCCTGTATTCCCATGGGATTTTTAACGTTCAAAAGCTCAATTCCAATTAAACACGGCAGTCCTTTTCATTCCAATTGATTGGAGAGAGTCTGACATACTGCTTCATTTCTATTATGAAATGTTGAAATTTGTTTGTAAATGGTAATGATATTTACATATATGTATCTCGGAAATCGTCAATCGGACAACAAATTTTTCGCTCTCTACAATTCATTTTTAGATAAATCAATGTAAAGAAGAAACAAGAATAATGTTTGTCTCAAGAAAGTGAGCACTGAACTGGGTAGAAGAGCAACTGATCCTTACAATCATGTGGAAAGTGTTCAAAATTTGAAAAACTGTTGAAGTTTTATTTATAGGAATAATTATTTCAATCGATTTGTAGTTTGAACTGAATTTTTTTATACGTTTATTGGAATTTTACAATCTACTTCACAGAGAGTATTAAGTAAAACAGATTAATGGTATTGGACATGGAATTGAGGTGCCCACTGGCATGGTGGTTTTCTGTGAATCGGCTGGTGCTGAATGAGCAGAAGAACACAAGACTAGAGATCTCGATCCTGGTGGGTCGGCGAAGTTTTTGGGCGTGCATTTGGATATCGGTTTGTGTTAGGGAATTCATTGTGACCAACTGGCCTCAAAATTAACGAAAAACATCTTTCTGTTGAGGTCGTTTTCAGGACAATTGTCTACTGGTATACTTAGAATAGCCTATTTCGCTTCAGTAGAGTCCAGTTTGAGGTACATATTATTGGCTTGGGGTAATTGCTCATCACGAACTCGTATTTTTGCTCTGCAAAGAAGACATGTAAGAATTGTGGCTGGTCTGGGATATCATCAGGACTGTAGGCCGGCATTCATTGCTTTAAATATTTTAACCTTCACCGACATATATATATATATATGAATCCGTAGTTCGTTGTCACCTCCGTTAAGTTCATTGGGCGACCTGACCTCCGGGTGAAGGAGGTGTGCAATTGAAATAATTTTTGTAGGTATATGTAGAGGGGAAACCAAATAATAAGGGTACCTAGAGAGGGGAAAAAATTTCTTAGGAAAAAATTTTATTTGAATGGATCAGACCTAGTCACCTCCGCATATATTTTGTAATAGTAGTGCGCTGTAACCTCCTGCAGGGTTGCCAGGTTTTCGGAGGAGAGAAGGTGAAAGAGTTCGAAATAATCATATATGGAATACAGATGTTCTTTCGATTCGCTCATGCGTCAGTAATAAGAACAATTATAACATCTGCTGCCCCGATAAGGCCACTTCAAACCTTTCGGAACAAGATGCTACTCTTGAAAACAAACAAAAACAGGTACAAACGGATCACGGAACTTCGAGAATTGGCAGAAATCCCAACCATAAGGGAGTATGCTGGCAAAATATCATTAACATTTTATGAAAAACTGAATTATGTGAGCGTTCTTACGAGGAATATTAGCAGAACCCGTTACCACAATCGAAACCCCGATGATAATAGATACTCTGCCATATGAAAATCATCCGATTTAATTCCACAGCATTAAAATTTTTGATATTTATTCTTCAAAAACGATACTCCTCATCCAAACTTATCCATTTTCGAGAAAATAATTTTCAAGAATTTTAATATTTTATTGTTCCTGGAATTCAAGCAATTCAAAGTATCAGTTCTAATAAAAACTGATATTTTCGATAAAAGTATCCCCCTCAAATGTTAAGTAACTCAGAAATGTTTTCATCTTCAACGCTCTGTATCTCGGAAGTGAAAAAAGTTAGCACCCATGTTTTTCAAGAGAGGACGAGAAGTGTCGGGTAACACCCGGTGAGAGGGAATCTTCTTCCCTTCTTCTCATATATTACCGATTGACACGAAAAACAAAGCAATGGAAATAGTTTTCCCCAAAAGAATCCATAAACGAATATTCGATTTATAGGAGAAATTTTGAAAATATTGAAAATTTTTATTGATACCCAAAATCCGCCTAGTGAAATTCGTTATCATATGGTACCTGTCCCAGATATTATTTTTTGCCTTCGACCCTACATTCATTTTCGGTACATCCGTTTGTTGTTGAATACAGAATGCGGTTCAGTAGGCTTATTTAACATTTCGATTTTTATAGAAAATAGTTCTTGTCGAAATATAACAAAACTTTTTCTTCCAATAAATTTTTTCTCAAAAAAACTTAATAATCGACATCACTTCCGGTCTCGAACGAATTGACATGCGATCCTTAATAATGTACGAGTACTAGCAATATTTTTCTGTGTCGAGTTCATAAAATATGGAACAATACGTCTCGAATGTTTTCATTTAAATTATTAATTATGGAAAATAGTGATAATTGTTCCTCATAAAAACAACGCAATTACATATTATTGAAAAAATATTAGTTTTTAGTGATTAGATTATTCTTTTATGATGTATTGAAATACCTAAATCAAATTTTCAACAGATACCCTCTTATAAAAACTAATTTCATATACAGGGTGTTTCACCGGTGATGCGGATCTCAATTACGCTTAAGCAGTACCTAAAGTTTTCGGATTTTTTTTTCAACGTGGTTTCATCAAGGTCAATTGGGGCTATATTGGGGAATTATTTTGGAATTTACAGGGTGTCTTAGGAAAGTGGTAGGCCCAAACATATCCGTACCTCAGAGCAAAAGGGTATTAAGTCCAAAATTTCAATTTTCGGGTTTTTTGGCTCACCCACATTTAAATTTCGTGCTCTATTTAGTGGTCTACCTTCAAGACGATTGGACTTAAAATAACGAAAATAACATAGTATCAAGTCCTCAATCACAAAATGAATCAAACGAAAAATGCAAGTATTTTATGCTCTCCTGTCAATCTGACTATTTTGTGACTTAATACCCTTTTGCTCTGAGATACGGATATGTGTTTTTTCATAGAACATTCTGTATTTTACTGCATATTTGGAAAGCATGATAAAAATGAGACTGAGTTCATTTTGACGTTTCATATGCTTAATATTTGTCGTTTTTGAGATATTTCGCTTTTTTGGAAATTTGAGCATCCCGGAAAAAATTCGATTACTTCGACTTGATTGAATTTGGTGGAATGAGATTTTGGCTGTGAATAATAGAATAACGGAAATGAATACTGTATTTATCATAATCAATCAAAACTCTACTAGTGTTCAAAATGAGACAAAGCATTGACGACATATTAAACTATTATTTCGTACTCATTTCAATGGAACACCCAATATTTCTATATTCCAGAAAAAGACCGAAATTTCATTTCGGTAAAATCAGTATGATCATGGTTTGTATAAATTCACTAGATTCAGAGATGAAATATGAGCATATTGAAATTGTCTGATGAGATGAAGAAGTCACAATTGCCTTTCTTTCACATCGCATCATTCTCCCACCAAATATGCAATAAAACCCCTTTGAGATATGCCGCTTGTCCACATCTGCCTCGAAAGTACAAGGTTGCCATTTTTGGAGGCGACAGCGGACGAAGAGTCTCTCAGGGTTATTCTTCCATATATAGCTCGGCACACTAGCGCCAGTGATATACACTCGAACTAAAAGATTGTTCAGTACATAAATGGGGTGCGTTGTGACCTCAAAACGATTTTTTGATATGTTGATCCCTGAAGCATCCTGAATCCAACAAGCTAAAAAACAAGGCGAAACGTTGTCACCTCCGATTTCGGAGGTGACAACGTTATATATGAGGCGACAGCGTTAAATGAGTTACTGTTTTGGAGGTGGTATTGACACTTTATAACTATATATATATATATATATATATATATATATATTGGAAGATCTACTTTATGTTCATAAAGAAAACCTTTCTTACTTGAGAAATGGAAGCCTACATGGCGAGAAGTCGAAACCTTCTGAGAACTGAGTTCTGCAGACTAACTAGCTCTCAGAGGAGGCCTTTCTGTATTTTGTACCATTATGTTGTTCGCATACTGATTTACTATTCATTGTAATTTTATATGTGACAAGTGCAAACGAGTTTTTGTAAAGCATGAATAAAGATTACATTACATTACACCGACACTTATTTGATTATTGTTGTTGTAGGAGGTGTTCAGGCCAGAATTTTTTCAATCTTCGGTTGGATGGTCCATCGCTGTATAGGTTTTCAATATGGTTATTTGTATGGCATGTGTTCAGTTTTGATAGTTGGTAGTGACTGTTTTGACTTCTTCACTGATGTATGGTACTTGAAGGTCTTCATGAAGGGTTTTATTGCTTACGTACCAAGGAGCATTTACTATGGAACGCAATGTTTTTGACTGGAATCTTTGTATGATGTTGTTTATTGATGATTTTGCACATCCCCAAAGTTGCAGGCCATTTTTCCAAATGGGTTTCAGCATTACTTTGTACAGTAATACCTTATTATTGATGGTTAGTTTAGATTTCCTCCCCTGTAACCAGTACATCTCCCTGGATTTGATATCTATACTTCATTTAGGAATTATTGACATCGAAGCAGGCCTTGAGCGTCCAGTCGAGGCTTTATTTCTGGTTACAACTTTCACGTGAAATTATCCGAACTTCCAAGCAATTCCAAAGTTGAAATATCATTCATATAAAAATCACCCATGGAAAATTGAAGATCATTAAAATAAATATTTATTTTCACTCAAGACCATGCAATCTTTATTGGTATTGGAAAATTTGCAAAATTCTAACCATATAACTATAAGAGTACCATTTTATGTTAGGATTCAAGAAGGATAATTAATGGAATGCTAGCAAGTACTTAGCTAAAGTGATGCAACAAACAAAAAAATTGTTGATACTTTGCTTGCACGTGGCCAAGTGAATGGATCGGAAAAAACGTTATGTATTAATAATAATAAGAGAGCAACAAAAATTAAGAATCTACTTATTACATGAAGAATTTTGACATGAAACTTGTACCGTAACTATTAATACATGAACCAATTTGTGAATTATTTAGTGCTCCGTGTTGAATACTTTTATTTTCATTCATTAGAACTGTCCATGAATTATTGAAAATATTATAATTGAAGAGCAATTTTACACTTATTCAGTATACCTCTGAATTTTGAACAATATAGCATGTGTTCAATTTCAGTATGAGCAAAGGGAATGGGAACAGGGTACCATACAGTATCGGTATAATGAATAAACTTAAAATATCTACGAATGATACAAGAGCAAAGATAAAAATCTCATTGAAAACTTTGATTCCACATATAAGTGTAGTAATTTGGATGTGTTTATTGAATAAGCTGACATAATCCTATTGATGGACATCATTTTGAAGGGAAGGTTTCAAAAACCCATTTATGAAATAATTCACCATTCATAGTTTTATGGTAATCCTTATAATTGATACCACTGTCAAGAATCAGATCACATGTAACAGGTAAAAATCCATCAATTGTTCCAGCATTCAAAATAGTGTACCTTCTGCCTTTGCCCTTGAATATACTCGGCATACCTTCAGGATTACCTTCTAGTGTCCTCTGACGAATGTGAATAACGTTTACGAATATCCAAGTTTCATCTAGATAGATGAATTTAATGTTTTTTTCCATGTATTCTCGGTATTTACCACAAATTCGTACTTTTTTTATTATGTTTTTCTGTTTATAAGAATTTTCTTTCGATCAATTTTTTGTATCTGTATCCAATTTTTTTTATGATATAATATAATGTTGACTTCGATCGATTTGAATTTAGGTGCTCTTTGGCCAGTTCAAAAAGAATATCTTAACTGATATATTCATTGTTTTTAATTTTAACAAAAACAAAGTCATTCAATATCTCAACTGATATATTCATTGTTTTTAATTTTAGCAAAAACAAAGTCATTCGAAGTCCCTATTTTAGTTTGAGACTGTTTAGAGCAGCGGTTTCCAGTCTTTTCAATGTGGTCAGCTACTTTGGCAATTTGAAACGCGAGACGGCGAGCTACTAACTGAGCACAGAAAAAAAAACGGAAAGTTTTCGACATTTTCATTTAACGAACAACTAACTTTGTATTTTGAAATTACAAGCGGTTTTAAATCAAATAAGGCCTCTATACAGGTTGGGCATAAGTCTTGAAAAAAATTATTATTTCTCCAACCAATAACTCAAAATAAAAACGCTGAAAGCCGTAAATTGATTTTCAATATCTCTCATATTCTGGCATAAAATTGAGTATTTTTCTCCAATCCCTTAGCCGCAACCTCATCCATCTTCCGTTCTTCAAATAAAGACATACCTATGCCATGTATGGGCTTGTTGGAAAGCTCACGAAAAATGGAATCCTACCATACTCTTTGTTTTTTTCCATTCTGTGGTTATCGAAAGAAACACAAAATAAGTTTATTGCATTGATAACAAGAACATAATATGTTCTTTGCAGCCTTTCTGATTATACCATTTTTGTAAAATTGGAATAGAACACTCTGGCAGTACAGAGGTTAATGAAATGGAATTTAACAAAGAATTACTTCGAATTTCAAGAAACCGAACAAAGTCACAGTCATTCGTTGTGAAATAAAAAAAAAACTATGATAGGATTCCATTTTCCGGCAGCTTTCTAACGAGCCCATATGTGGTATATGTTTCTATTTGGAGAACAGAAGTTGGATGGGCTTGCGGCTAAGGGGTTGGAGAAAAATATTCAGTTCTATTGCCATAATATGACGGTTATAATATGAAGGTTATTGAAAATCAATTGACGGGTTTCAGCTTTTTCATTTTGAAATATTGGTTGAAGAAATATTAATTTTATTCCAGACTTATGCCCAACCCTGTACATACATATCCTCGTGTTTCGGAGAAAACTACGTAACTCCAAATTTTTCAAGAAATGGTATTATGGTGCAATCTGTTGGGCAACATAGTTACTAATATGCTTGCAAATTACAAAACCCCTAAAATGATCGGGTATAATTTAAATTTACTCTCCCGTATTTCCCTAAATCAGTCATATTGACAGGTCGTGTTCTGTGGTAAGTGTGTTTTCGAGCGCTCGTACTACTTGAACGAGGGCTATATCATTTCGTCACGATGTTTGTATTTTTCGAATTTTGAGCCGAAAATGGTCTCAAACGACAGAGTTCGACTCACTGAAGACGAATCCGTCAAAAAATTCGAGTCTGTCCGTCCGTCCGGCCGTCTGTATACACGATATCTCTCGAACGGAATGTCCTAGGAACTTGAAATTCTCAGGATAGGTTCGAATCTCGAATGCTGCGGTTGAGTTCGTTATCGGGAAAAATTCGCCCAGGGGTTCCGTAAATATGGCCGCTCGAAATTTTGTTTTTCTGATTACTTACTGATTCGATCGAAGTGAAATTTTGCACACTGATGGAGAATTACGTGTTCAAGCTACATGCAAAATTTTGTCCAGCTCGTATGAACAGAACCATAGAAAATTATAACTTTGTAATGGAAAGCCCTAGGGCCCTAGGGACTTGAAATTTTCAGGATAGTTGTGGATCTCGAATTTCGCGGCTACGTTCATCAATGAGCATGATAATACTAGGGGTTCCGTAAATATGGCCGTTTGAAATTCGGTTTTCTTGATGATTTCAAAACTATGGATTTGATCGTGACGAAATTTTGTATTTAAATTGAAAATGATAATTCGACCTACATTTTTTCCAGATCGCATGATCAGGATCATAGAAACCATAGAAAATCACAACTTTCGAACAGAAAGGCCTAGGGACTTGAAATTTTCAGGATAGGTTCGGATCGCGAATTTCGCGGTCACGTTCATCAATGAGCAAAATTAGACTAGGGGTTACGTAAATATAGCCGTTCAAACTATTTTTGAGCGCTCGCACTACTCACACGAGGGCTATATCATTTCGTCACGATGTCTGTATTTTTCGAATTTTGAGCCGAAAATGGTCTCAAACGACTATGTTCGACTCACTGATGACGAATCCGTCGAAAAATTCGAGTCTGTCCGTCCGTCCGGCCGTCCCTCCGTATACACGATAACTTTCGAACGGAATGTCCTAGAAACTTGAAATTTTCAGAGTATGTTCGAATCTCGAATGCCGCGGTTAAGTTCGTTGTTGGGCAGAATTCGCCCAGGGGTTCCGTAAATATGGCCGCTCGAAATTTTGTTTTCCCGATTACTTCGAAACTACAGATTCGATCGAGGTGAAATTTTGCACTCAGATGGAGAATTACGTGTTCAAGCTACATGCAAATTTTTGTCCAGCTCACATGACCAGAACCCTAGGAACCATAGAAAATTATAACTTTGTAATGGAAAGGCCTAGGGCAGGCATGGGCAACTTTTTTTTTGCTGAGGGCCACATAGAAAAATTTTTTGTAGACCACGGACCGAAAAAAATTTTTTTGTAGACCACGGGCCGAAAAAAAATTTCAAGCACTAATAAAATTCATTCAAAAAAAATTAAATAAACCTAACGTTCCTTACAATAGGAGGAATGAAAAAAAAAACTGAAAAACTCTGTTACTCATAGGTCACTAGTTTTTAACTAAGAGAAACCTGGAGTTGCGTTTCTTTCACAACAGCATCAATATTAGGTATAACTGATGTTGTTGCTACACGAATATTATTTGTCGTGGTATCTTTATAGAGCAAATTTGAGGGTGCATCATGTGTGGAAAAATTCATTGACGGGCCAAGAGAATTCTATTCGCGGGCCGCATGTGGCCTGTGGGCCGTAGGTTGCCCATGCCTGGCCTAGGGACTTGAAATTTCAGGATAGGTGTGGATCTCGAATGTGGTGGTCGCGTTTATAAATGAGCAAAATTAGACTAGGGGTTCCATAAATATGGTCGTATGAAATTCAGTTTTCTTGATAATTTCAAAACTACGGATTCGATCGTGACGAAATTTTGTATTTTGATGGAGAATGATATATTCAAGCTACTTTTTGTCCATATCGCATGACTAGAACCATAGAACCCATAGAAAATTATAACTTTCGAACGGAAAGGCCTAGGGACTTGAAATTTTCAGGATAGGTTCGGATCGCGAATTTCGCGGTCACGTTCATCAATGAGCAAAATTAGACTAGGGGTTCCGTGAATATGGCAGTTAAAAATATTTTTTTCCGGATAATTCCGAAACTACTGATTGTATTGGAATGAAATTTTACACCTAGCTGAAGAATAATGTATTCAAACTACGTGGGAAATTTTGTCCAGATCGCATTTCCAAGACAATAGATACCGTAGAAAATTCTAGCGAATTATCGAAAAAAAAAAAAATGGTCACCTATAGCACTGACTTGAAGTCTGGATTTTCTCTCAACCTCTCGCTTCTTCTAGTTCGAACTTTTTGGATGTTATAATGAATAATGAAATTATTTAAAGAACATATCATTTTTGAGCGCTCGTACTACTTACACGAGGGCTATATCATTTCGGCACGATGTCTGTATTTTTCGAATTTTGAGCCGAAAATGGTCTCAATCGACTATGTTCGACTCACCGATGACGAATCCGTCGGAAAATTCGAGTCTGTCCGTCCGTCCGGCCGTAAGCACGATAACTCTCGAACGGATCAACCTAGAGACTTGAAATTTTCAGTGTAGGTTCAGATCCCAAATGCCAAATGCGAATTTCGCGGTCACGTTCGTGAATGGGCCAAATTCCACCAGGGGTTCCGTAAATATGGCCGTTCAAAGTTTTCTTTCCCTGATTACTTGAAAACTACAGATTCGATCGAGATGAAATTTTGCACTCAAATGGAAAATGAGGTGTTTTAGCTACATGCGAAATTGTCCAGATCGCATCACCAGAACCATAGAAACCATAGAAACTTGTAACTTTTGAACGGAAATGCCTAGGGACTTGAAATTTTCAGGATAGGTGTGTATCTCGAATGTCGTGATCACGTTAATCTATGAGCAACATTATACAAGGGATTCCGTAAATACGGTCGTTTGAAATTTTGTTTTCTCGATAAATTCGAAACTACGGATTCGATCGAGATGAAATTTTGTATTTTAATCGAGAATGATATATTGAAGCAATATTTTGTCCAGATCGCATGACCAGAACCATAGAAACCATAGAAAATTGTAACTTTTGAACGGAAAGGCCTAGGAACTTGAAATTTTCAGGGTGGGTTTGGATCGCGAATATCGCGGTCACGTTCATCAATGAGCAAAATGAGACTAGGGGTTCCGTAAATATGGCCGTTCAAAATATTTTTTTCCAGATAGTTTCGGAACTACTGATCGGATTGGAATGAAATTATGCATCTAGCTGAGGAATAATGTATTCAAAGTACGTGCAAAATGTTGTCCAGACCGCACCACCAAGACCATAGATACCGTAGAAAATTCTAGCGAATTATCGAAAAAAAATTGATCAACTGAAGCACTGATATGAAGTCTGGAGTTTCGCCTAAGTTTCAGAATTTTTTTGACAGCTTTCAAAAATTCCTTCAATTGGTTTCTAAAACTGGAAAATGCGAATCTACCTACAAGGTGCATGTACGAGCGCTCAAAAGCTCCTGCCTTCACGGCAGTGCTTTTCGTAATTTTTTCGATATATTTTCAATAAGTTATACTATACAATTCGAAATAATTCTTGAGTTGAAGATTGCTTAGTGGATAAGTGTGGAGTATCCAAGAGGTCCAGCAATTTTACCATAAACTCCGGAGTAGCCGTAAGCTGGAGCAGCAGATAAGATTGGAGACGAACTCAAAAGGGCTGGAGCGTAGGTTTGTTGAGCAAGCACTGGAGCAGAACTTATCAATGGGGTTGCGTATGCTGGTTGGGCCAAAAGTGGTGCAGATCTGATATAGGGTGTTGAAATGGCATGTTGGGCAATCAAAGGTGCTGAACGGATCAAGGGGGCGGACAAAACTGGAGCAGCACGTACTGCAGCAACAGCTGGGGCAGCAATCACAGTCTTGGCTACCAGAGGTTCTTTGCGGACGACAGCGTTGAATCCGTTGATTGGATCGGCGGTGTAGTCAACGATACGTCTGGTACCATCAGCGTCGTTCAGGGAATATTGACCTTGTACGACGTCTCCGCTGCGGGATTCCACTTGGTTCTTTGAGTCTCCAGTCGAAGCGTCTTGGACATCGTAGCCAAATTGGTATTGTGGATTTGGGTTGTAGGGTTCAGCTCTCGCTATAGCTACAGGTGCGGCTACCTTAGCGATTGCTGGGGTAGCGTAAGTTAAAGGGGCAGCCAACTGGGTACCATAAAGGTTACCAGCGTTGGCGTAGGCCAAAACGGCAGCGAAAGCGATGAACTGAAAAAAAGTAAAGAAATATAATACGAGTTCATTATTCACTCCATCATGGAAATGGAACAGAAATAGAATAGAAAAAAGATGACAGAAAAAATAAAGAAAGAATTGAGGGTAATCCAAATTAAAAAAAACTACGCGGAATCTATAGAAAACACGATCATTCAATATCGAAAAAATATGAGAAAATAACATTATGATATCAGTTGTAGTGACAGATCTATCATAGTTGAAATGAGAGATAATGTGGGAGAGATAGATAAAATAAAAATGAAATGAAAGAAGGAAAAGAAATTTATTAATAAAAATATATGTTTTATTATACCTTATATTTTTATTAATAAATTTCTTTTCTTTCTTTTATTATACCTTGAAAGCCATTTCGATTCGATGATATCGATGTGAATGATACATTCCAGCTGATCCCAACCTTTTTATACCTACCAGAGTATCGATAAGTCGAAACTGAAGACTACTTTGCGAAACACACGAAATATCTGTTCCTCCTCGAACTTCAAGAGGTCACCAATTCGCATTCACTGATTCTGGTTTGTTCGTTTATTTAGGTTGTAAATGATCTGGTTTCGTTAAATATCACATCACTTCCCGCCAGTTCTATGTCATTTCGATATTATGCAATTATTCTGCCATATGTGAAGGTGGTAAAGTTATCACTTTATTATGGACAGGGTCGAGGTATAGAAAACATAAAATGATAATTTTATCGATCGGTCTTCTGAAAAGGTAGAACTGTAACAATTTGGGATAATATACGATCACCGAAAAGCTCAACGCAGATGTTTTCGATTTGGAATTGCAACATTTATGGTCTTGGTAATGATTCGAATATTTAAAATGATTATTGAAGGCGTCGTTATTTGATAAAGAAGAAAACGAAGAACTAAACATGGAATTTAATTTTGTACAAAATTTATCAAAAGGACTAATATCATTGTGTGCTTCCTGAGTTTGACTATCCTCAATTTTTCACTGTTATTGGAAGAGTTAAGTGAAGGGCAGCTCTTCTGTTGACTTCTCGAAAGAATGACTCAACTGGAAAAGTCATTTTGAAAAATTAATATCATTTTTGAAGACTTATATAACGATACTACACATCCTCATGTGTACTCCACTTTGCCTTTTTGAGCGCTCCTACTACTTACACGAGGGCTATATCATTTCGTCACGATGTCTGTATTTTTCGAATTTTGAGCCGAAAATGGTCTCAAACGACTATGTTCGACTCACTGATGTAATCCGTCGAAAAATTCGAGTCTGTCCGTCCGTCCGGCCGTCCCTCCGTATAGACGATAACTTTCGAACGGAATGTCCTAGAAACTTGAAATTTTCAGAGTAGGTTCGAATCTCGAATGCCGCGGTTAAGTTCGTTATTGGGCAAAATTCGCCCAGGGGTTCCGTGAATGTGGCCTTTCGAAATTTTGTTTTCCTGATAATTTCGAAACTACAGATTCGATCGAGGTGAAATTTTGCACTCAGATGGAGAATTACGTGTTCAAGCTACATGCAAAATTTTGTCCAGCTCACATGACCAGAACCATATGAACCATAGAAAATTATAACTTAGTAATGGAAAGGCCTAGTGACTTGAAATTTTCAGGATAGGTGTGGATCTCGAATGTGGTGGTCGCTTTTATAAATGAGCAAAATTAGAATAGGGGTTCCGTAAATATGGTCGTTTGAAATTCAGTTTTCTAGATAATTTCAAAACTACGGATTCGATCGTGACGAAATTTTGTATTTTGATGGAGAATGATATATTCAAGCTTAATTTTTCCCAAATCGCATGACTAGAATCATAGAAACCATAGAAAATTATAACTTTCGAACGGAAAGGCCTAGGGACTTGAAATTTTCAGGATAGGTTCGGATCGCGAATTTCGCTGTCACGTTCATCAATGAGCAAAATAAGACTAGGTGTTCCGTAAATATAGCCGTTCAAACAATTTTTTTCCTGATAATTTCGAAACTACTTATTGGATTGGAATGAAATTTCGCACATAGATGAAGAGTAATGAATTCAAACTACGTGGGAAATTTTGTCCAGATCGCATTACGAAGACAATAGATACCGTAGAAAATTCTAGCGAATTATCGAAAAAAAAAAATGGTCACCTATAGCACTGACTTGAAGTCTGGATTTTTCCCTTAGTTTGAAATTTTCTTTGACAGCTGTCGAAATCTTTCCAGTTGGTTTCTAGAACTGGAGAATGCGAATCTACCTACAAGGTGGATAAACGAGCGCTCAAAAGCTCCTGACTTCACGGCAGTGCTTTTCGTAATTTTTTTCCTGATAATTTCGAAAATACTTATTGGATTGGAATGAAATTTCGCACATAGATGAAGAATAATATATTCAAACTATGTGGGAAATTTTGTCCAGATCGCATTACCAAGACCATAGATACCGTAGAAAATTCTAGCGAATTATCGAAAAAAAATTGGTCAAAAAAAATTTTTTTTTTTTGAAAGAGGTAAACATCTTATTAACGGACCTTCACCATAGCTGTTTGGTGGTGTGTGCAGACTCTCCCCCCGAGTTCACGGGAAAAGTACTCACTAAAAACTCCTCTGTTCCCACTCCTAATACAAGAAGTGAGCACGGTTTAATTTCCTGCAACCGAATTCAGCTCTTATGGGCGCAGGTTGCCCAGGGGTAATTTGCCCTCGCGAACACCCTACCCGACACCGACTCTGAGACTAGGAACCCTTGATGTTATTTGGTTTCACCGGGTCCAGTTCGTGGACGACCCTTGCAACACCCTAGTGGTTATTCCACTGAGTAGCCCAATTGGTACTCCCAAGTCGTCAGTCAATATATCTGTTGCGACCATACACCTCGCCAGGAGAGAGTGCATGATGTGACCCTCACAGATGAGGCCGGCTACAAGTAAGCCTGGCGACTTCGTCCTTAACCGGATCGATATTATACTTGCCGACCTTCAAACTGTGGGCCAGGTCAAGCGGCTGCGCGCCTGACACGACCTGGGCGTCTACGACCCACACATCGTGCTCCCTCACGACAACCAGGTCAGGTTAACGAACGCCCTCTGATGTTCGTAGGCGCGGTTCGTTATGCACCTCGAGCCCCTAATTTTTGAAGAAGCCAGAGAGTGTCTTGCATACGGCATCGTGTCTCATGATTCTTCCGCCATGAGTGCGGAAGCAACACTGGATTACGTGTGCCGCTGTCTCGGTGCTAGTACACCTACGTGTGGGCTGTTCTCCAAACACTGACTTGAAGTCTGTGTTTTCGCCTTAGTTTGAAATTTTCTCTGACAGCTGTCAAAATCTTTCCAGTTGGTTTCTAAAACTGGAGAACGCGAATCTACCTACAAGGTGGATGAACGAGCGCTCAATAGCTCTTGACTTCACGGCAGTGCTTTTCGAAATTTTTTTTCAAACGTACAGGGTGGTATTTGTATGATCGGGGAGTGACGTCCCCGCATACCCGAGTCGCCAATGTATGGGATAGCAGCCCATACATTGAGATGTATGAATTGCTCTCATGAACTTTTGAAGCCTCGGAACACGCCCACAGTGTTGGGACTGCACTTGGGGGAAGATCGGATCAGCCCCTAGCAGATGAACGTGAAGCAAGTGGCACCTCTCTGCGAAACGGAACCACAAGGCCTAGCAACCCTATCGGTGACAACCGGAGTGAAAGCTTGGGTGCTCCAGAGCAAGGAGGCCCCGCACTTACTCGTAGAAGGGGAAGGCAGCATTGGTCACGCGAAATGAACCTATTCCTTATGAATGCTCACTTCCAAGTCACTGAAGGAGAGACTAAAAAAGACAGATATAGGGTCAGACTGGGTGAACAGTGAAGAGAAAAGTATCCTACTATGAATTTCACAACGCAACAACTAGCAGCTCAGATTATTAACATCAAACTAAGAAAACTGATATCCCCAGATGAACTAGAGGAAATAAAATCAAATTATGTCCGAAACAGCAATCCCAGAAGATTGACGGCAATTCGAAGGTCGACCAATTCTAGAAACAGCATTCTACATCCACAAGTACCCCAGGAAGATATTGAACAGCCAGGACTTAATGAGAGAAAATGAAGGCTGCGTTCCAGGAACTAGACTTTCAATATAAGGGAACAGCGATGGACTCAAGACCTATTATACCAAAAATTAGACTGTTCAAGGAAGCAAAAAACACTATACAACTAGTAAACAGTACACTAGCAACAGAATTCGAACGCTCTGAAGATCTAGAAGAACTTTGTCACAAAATATACTGTGCAGCAACTCTAGTCAGCAACATATATTGTAAAAAACCGCCTTCAGAACCCAAGAAAAACGAAGGAAAACCCCCAGGAAAGAAGACTGGAAACTGAAATAACGAGTTTCAGGAGAGAAATTGGAATACTGGAGTACTACGCGAATGACGGGAAACTCAGCAAGAAGACAGAAAGGAAGGCGAAAACATATGCCAAAAAAGCGAAAATTTCAGAGACGCAACATAAACAAGATCTCAAGAAGCACGTTGAAACCTTAAAACAGAAAATTGCAGCCCTCGGCAGCCGACTCCGAAGATATCATAAGCGAACACTAAGATTCCGACAAAATCAACTCTTCTCCACGAACCAGAGATTATTTTACCGCGGTATCGGGGACGGCAAAGAAACACCAGAACAACCACCAGCAGAACACCAAATGACAGAATTTTGGTCCAAAATATGGTCTCAGGAGGTACAACATAATACCCAAGCCAGTTGGATACACGCTGAAAAAGAAAGTGTTGAGAATAAAACACAGATGCCAAATGTGACCATCACAAGGGGGGACATATCCGAAACTGTTAAACGCCTTAAAAACTGGACTGCCTCTGGAATTGATGGAATCTGCAATTATTGGTGGAAGGCAATGACAACAGCTCATAGCCGGTTGGCACTACATATACAGGAGGTCATTCAAAATCCTGAAAAGGTACCGGGGTATTTTACAATAGGAATAACCCGCATGCTACCCAAGAAGGGTGATCTAACTCAACCACAAAATTACAGGCCTATAACATGCCTACCATCTGCGTACAAAGTCCTCACCTCCGTGATCGGGTTCAAGGTGAGCACTCATATCCGTAATAACAGGATTCTGGCATGGGAGCAGAATGGCTGCAAGAAGAAAGCCAGAGGTTGTAAAGAGCTGCTGGTTATTGATAATATCGTTACGAAACAGGCCAGGAGGAGACTAAAAAATATTTCAATGTGCTGGATAGACTACCAAAAAGCTTATGACTCCGTGCCGCACTCTTGGCTTGTTGAGATCCTTCACATATATAAAATCAGTCCAGAAATAATTCACCTCTGGGAACATCTCATGAGTACCTGGCGCACCACCCTGTCAGTAAAAGGAACCACAAAGTCATATCGAACGAAAGAGATAACTATAAAACGAGGCATTTTTCAAGGAGATAACTGGAGCACGATGTGGTTCTGTCTTGCAGTGAACCCACTGAGCAATATACTCAACCGAAGCAATTATGGTTATAGATTGGACGATCATGCCAAGCTCACGCACCTGTTCTACATAGAAGACTTGAAGCTCTACGCTAGAGGAACTGCTCACTTGCAGGGTCAAATTGAACTGGTGAGAAATTTCAGCGCAGATATAAAAATGAAATTCGGCCTCGACAAGTGCTCAGTTGTGCACGTAAAAAGGGGAAAAATGACGGAGGAAGGTGATGTGACGCTGGTGGATGGTAAGAGGATACGTGGTCTAGGCTTAGAGAGTGCCTACAAATACTTGGGGATTCAACAGTCTTTTGAGATCAGACAGAAGCCAGCATGGATGTGGCTGAGGAGGAGTTTAAACGCCGGGTCAACAAGGTTCTGAAAACGGAGCTCAATGCTAAAAACAAAATCACTGCTGTTAACATGTGGGCAATACCGGTCCTAACATACACTTCCGGAATACTTACCTGGTCGGCCACGGAGCTGCGGCGATTGGATCAATGGGTTCGCGTTAGTTTCAAAAGGCATGGCATATTACATCCCAATTCAGCAATCGAACGGCTGTATCTTCCCCGATCGGAGGGAGGCTGCGGACTGTCTAGCCTGGAAGCTACAACAGAAGAAGAAATAAAATCGCTGAAAAACTACTTTCTATCTAGTAACTTACCGCTCCACCAAAGAATGATGTTCTGGGATAGAAAATACACTGCCGTCAATTTAGCCAGTCCAGAACCTGAAACAGAGGTAAATCATCATGATAACATGAGAGAAAGATGGCGAAGCAAAGTGCTTCACGGGAGATATCACGCTAGCATGAATCAGCCAGAAGTAAATAAAATAAAGTCTCATACTAACCTCGTTGCTGGTTACCTTTACGCGAGCACTGAAGGAACGCTGCTGGCCATTCAGGATCAAGTTGTTCCGACCAGGAATTACTCGAAATACATCATGAAACAACAGGTCGAAAACACGAAATGTAATGCAATGAAACGGAAGAAACAGTACAACATCTCTCAGGAAGCTGTACCCCACTTGCATCCACCAAGTACTTGGGAAGACATAACAATATAGGCAAGGTGGTCCATCAGATGCTCGGATTGCGATGGGGAGTAATTAAGAACTTCACTCCACACTACAAATATACACCAGCATCGGTTACAAAAAATGAACAGGCCAAGATATTCTGGGATTTTCCCTTTGTAACGGATATACCTCTGGAGCATAACCGTCCAGATCTGGTACTATGGATGAAACGGGAGAAAACGGCTGTTGTAATAGATTTCACAGTGCCACTTGACCATAACATCGCACAAGCCTACAACAACAAAATCGTGAAGTACTCGGAATTGGCAAGACAACTAAAAACATTGTGGACACTTGAGAAGCAGGTGAGGATATTTCCTCTGGTCATCAGCAGTAATGGACTAGTACACATCAATACCACGAAACACTTAGCCGAGCTCCAATTACCAGACAATACACTATTATGGATGCAGAAGGCTGTAGTGCTGGGAACGGTGGCCATCATCCGACAAATAGTCTTTCCGCAGTGAAAACTCCGTTAGCCCTTGGCTGATACAGCCCAGGCCATCGTTGATGAAGAAACCACTTAAAAGCGAAAGAAATATATATATATATATATATATATATATATATATATATAATTACGTTTTTGGAGCGAAAGCCGATCTTTTAAAAAAGAATTTATTTATTTACAACGGAAGATTATCCTATTCTAACAATAAGCTAGGAAGACATACACTTAATTATTGAATTATTCATTCGTCTGGAGAGGTATTTATAACATATCTTATCTGTAAATGAATAACACGCGACAAACAACACCCACGTCATGCACACAGTGGTATGATCTTAATGCTTAGTAATCAAAATGTAACATGTTCATATTCAAATGGAATGCAATACAGATAAGCAATTCATCTAAGGTATACAGGGTTGGCATTATGTAATTCCTCCCCACCTTGAATAAAGGTATCACCTGTAGTAGGTGTAGCTTTACAAAAAATATCTTTTCTTAAATATTTCAAAATAAAATAAGTAATTATCAATAAAATGATTATTATAAAAACAAATAGTAGGGTAAATCTTGAAGGCTGGAGATTCCATTGGTCCAGGTCTTCTATCTTGATATCCGGGATGTCTTCATCTTTCCGGGATTCTTCATTTGTGAAATTTGGGTTGAATAAAGTTATCTTGGGTAAAATCACGTATTTTTCTTCGTTAAACGTAGTAGTTGGGACAATTTCTTTTCTCGTGTTGCTCACAGCACATTTAGTTCGTAGAATTGTCATAGGAGGCACAAAATAATGTCTTGTTTGCTGAAGACATTTTTCTAAAACATTTTTATTTTCGATGGATAAGATATTTCCATCTTCTAATAATTTTAAATCTGGGGAAAGTACCGTTGTCGTTCTTGGACAGTTTTCGGTGTGGTTTTTCAAAATATTTCGAAGGCATGCTGGTGATTCAGCTAAGGTGTCTTGATCGCAGAGATAATCATCCTCCACTGGATGGCAAAATTTCGTTGACCATTTCAGGGTTTCTTCTTGTGAGAGTAAATAAGGATCGGTATATGGAAGGGATAAATTGTTTTGCGGTAGATAGTAAAACTTGTATAAATCATAACTTTCTTCGTATACCGTTGGGATTGATATTAAAAATAGTAATGCTTTCTTTTTGAAAATTACTTTCGTATGACATATCTGATAATAATCTTTCAGATGATGTAAAGGTATTATCGTCACATTTTTTATTAATTCAAGGAATTTTGAATAAGGTAAAATGGATTCATGTAAAAGATGTAATCTTGCAAAACTCACTGCGGTTGCAATTTCATCTAAAATATTCTTGATATCTTTGAGTTCAAATGTCAGGAGATGCATGTATTGAATTTCTTGTATTGCTGGTATAACTTGAAGCAATTTAAGGTTTTCTGACATTTTCTGAAATTTTTCAATATACTTATTTTTTAGGTCATTTACGACTGTTGCGATCTGTTTTTGATTTTTTATCAAAACTTTTTATCAGAAAAACGAAAAAGTTTTTATTGTTCTCGTTATCAGAATCTAACGTTCTGAGTAAAATCTTTGATATTTTTCCTCCTTAGTTAATTAGTTCTCTTTTAACTCTAATTTTTTTATTTAACAATTCTTCCATAGTATTAACATTTTATATCATTTGTGTGCTACTTAAAATTTAATGTGCGAGCAAAATCAGATTTTGACTTTATTTATTTCTCTTTGATAATTCGAAATTAATTCTCATATTTTTATTTAATTCAACTGGTACATATTGGTACATATCGTCCTTTATTGGAATAACATCCAATCATAACATGATAATTATTTTTAAGGGTTCTCTGCATTTGAGTTGGGATTATAATTCGTAAAATAATGAATTTCAATTTTATGGATTCTACAAAAATCTTGGATACGCCATTTTTAAATTCTAATCCATTGTCACAAGTTATTTTATTGGGAATGCCGTAATGGCTAAAATACATCAATAATTTATCTACATTTTCAATTTGCAGAGTAATATGTATGACGTAGGTTTTCCTATCGTAACTCATAGTACATTACTTTCGATTGTTATTTGAGACGTAAGCTTTTCCTTATTTGATTCGTAATACATTCTCAAATAATCGCGTTATTGAGCAGGGCTGGCTCTAGTGACATTATAATCATGGGACTTCAATTCATGAAACATAAATATTGCAAAACTTGGAAACTTATCCAATAATATTTTCATTTAGCCAATAATATTTTCATTTTAAATTAATTAAATTCTCTCGTAATCAATCGAGTTTATCTTGTATCATTTTATTCAACACTTGAAATGTGAATTTTATGAAATTCTTTTACAACGCCATTTTTATTTATTTCAATATTTAAATCAGGGGATTTTAAATTCATTTTCCATATTTAAGGAATAAAGTGTATGAAGTAACATTGTTTAAAACATGTCTCAAGGAAAACACCATAATCTTTCTAATACTTTTGTTATTGCGAAGCGAATAATAATGATGATTATCAATATGAAACAAGGGTTTCAAAGACCGTTGTTCAAAGAATGTCTGAAGGAGAATACATTAATCCTTCAAATTTTTTCTGTTACTAACAAGCAAATGATTGAGATTTATCTCAAATGATATTTTAATCTTTATGAAATCCTATGGATGAAATCAAAACTGTTTAATGTAAAACTCTTATAATCTAAATAAAAACTATATGTTTACCTGAGGGTGATCAAAAGATTCGTTTTTGAATCTATAACATAATTAAATATTCTTCCCTTTTTTCCGTACTTTATAATAAGGAATAATTCTGGAAATTATTTTCGAAGATGGTGACTTTAACCGTTTCTTCGACTATGGGATTTTTAATATAGGATTATTAACATTACGCTGGACAGTGAAATATTCTGTCTCATTTGAATTTATTTTTATTCCATCGTTTGAATTTAACCATTTCAAACAAGCTTCATATTTTTCTTTATTTATTCGATTTTTAATTAACGATGAATCTTGTTCGATTCTATTCATTTCAACATTTTCATAATTATTTATATTTGAATCATTTTCGATTCTATTCATTTCCGTATTTTCGGAATAATTTGCATCTGTGGCATTACTGGCATTTGTCGCCATTGAATCATTGAGCGCTCGTACTACTTACACGAGGGCTATATCATTTCGTCACGATGTCTGTATTTTTCGAATTTTGAGCCGAAAATGGTCTCAATCGACTATGTTCGACTCACTGATGACGAATCCGTCGGAAAATTCGAGTCTGTCCGTCCGTCCGTCCGTCCGTCCGGCCGTCCGTCCGTCCGTCCGTCCGGCCGTCCGTCAGCACGATAACTCTCGAACAAAACAACCTAGAGACTTGAAATTTTCAGTGTGGGTTCAGTTCCCGAATGGCTCGGTTAAGTTCGTTAATGGGCCAAATTCCACCAGGGGTTCCGTAAATATGGCCGTTCAAAGTTTTGTTTCCCTGATTACTTGAAAACTACAGATTTGATCGAGATGAAATTTTGCACTCAAATGGAAAATGAGGTGTTCAAGCTACATGTGAAATTTTGTCCAGATCGCATGACCAGAACCATAGAAACCATAGAAAATTGTAACTTTTGAACGGAAAGGCCTAGGGACTTGAAATTTTCAGGATAGGTGTGGATCTCGAATGTCGTGATCACGTTCATCTATGAGCAACATTATACAAGGGGTTCCGTAAATACGGTTGTTTGAAATTTTGTTTTCTCGATAAATTCGAAACTGCGGATTCGATCGAGATGAAATTTTGTATTTTAATCGAGAATGATATATTGAAGCAATATTTTGTCCAGATCGCATGACCAGAACCATAGAAACCATAGAAAATTCTAACTTTTGAACGGAAAGGCCTAGGAACTTAAAATTTTCAGGGTGGGTTTGGATCGCGAATTTCACGGTCATGTTCATCAATGAGCAAAATTAGACTAGGGGTTCCGTAAATATGGCCGTTCAAAATATTTTTTTCCTGATAGTTTCGAAACTACCGATCGGATTGGAATGAAATTATGCACCTAGCTCAGGAATAATGTATTCAAACTACGTGCAAAATTTTGTCCAGATCGCATCACCAAGACCATAGATACTGTGGAAAATTCTAGCGAATTATCGGAAAAAAATTGATCAGCTGAAGCACCGACATGAAGTCTGGAGTTTCGCCTAAGTTTCAGAATTTTTTTGACAGCAGTCAAAAATTCCTTCAATTGATTTCTAAAACTGGAAAATGCGAATCTACCTACAAGGTGCATGTACGAGCGCTCAAAAGCTCCTGCCGTCACGGCAGTGCTTTTCGTAATTTTTTTTGATTCTATTCGTATTTGCGAATTCATTTATTTTTAACATTTGATCATTATCGATCCTATTCGTCATTGCGAATTTATTTATTTTTAACATCGGATCATTATCGATCCTGTTCGTATCGAATTTATTCATTTTTAACATTCGATCATTTTTTAATTCATTAGTATTTCCTCCGATATTCCGATTCGGTAAGGAATATACAATTATCTTTATATTAGATTCCGCAAAAATATATTTTATCATATTTGAAATAATATGCCAGTCTAATTTATCTAGACCGCATGCAATTCTGGGTAAAGCCAAGTATTTGTCATTATTATATTGACACAATTCTCTGAGATATAATATTGATTGAAAAACGGTTTCATATTTCGGTTTATGAAAATACGAATCTTTCGTGATTAAATAATAAATGTTTTGATCATTTATTTGGATCATTGCTACTTCGCCTAGTAGCTTATTTTGAGATTTTAAATTATCTATTTGACCAAATTTATTTTTAAATTGGAGTGCTATTCCTCCATCCATGTGAAAGTCACGGGAAACGCAATGTGCTAACGCATAATTCTTTGGGGCTTTAAATAAATCACCTGTTTTTTCAATTATCTTAGGGGAATCTTTAATATTTTTCAATTCATAATTTTTTTCAAAATCCTTATAAGTCAATTTATTATCTGACTCTATTATAATTCGGCTGAGAGCATCAGCATTATTAGTTGAACCTTTTTTATAACGAATTTCATAATCAAATTCTTCTAGTTTTATCCGCCAGCGCATAAGGCGGGAATTCGGTTCTTTTAATGAAAATAACCATATTAAGGGTTTGTGATCCGTATAAATAGTAAATCTCTTCCCATAGAGATAGGGGCGGAAATTTTTGCACGACCAGATCACAGCCAGTAACTCCTTCTCTATTGTGGAATAACGAGTCTCAGCTGGGTTAAGGGTTCTACTTGCAAATGCTATAGGAAGGTCGTTCGGAACTTCACCTTGAGATAAAACAGAGCCTATCGCGAAACCTGACGCATCAGTTGTAAGAACGAATGGCTTATCGAAATCGGGGTATCTCAATACAGGGTGATTCAATAAATTTCTTTTACATATTTCGAACGCTTCGATATATTTCGGATCATCAATATTAATTTTGGAATCTTTCTTCAAACATGAAGTTAATGGTTTCGTTATCTTTGCGAAATTAGGTATAAACTTTCTATAATATCCTACGAGTCCAAGAAATGATTTTATTTCTTTAGGAGTTTTAGGAATTGGAAATTTGCTGACTGCTCTTAATTTGTTCGGATTCGGTTTGATTCCTTCAGGGGTAATAATATGTCCTAAGAATTCAATTTCAGTTTTGAAAAAGTGACATTTATCTAATTGAATTTTCAAATTATCTGCTTTAAATGCTTCTAGAATATTATGGATATCTGCTAAGTGTTGTTCGATCGTATCGGAAAATACAACTATATCATCCATGTAAACGTAACAGATCTTTCCTATGTGATCTTTCAAAACATTATTCATTAATCTTTGGAAAGTTGCTGGAGCATTTTTAAGTCCAAATGGCATTCTCAAAAATTCATAATGACCATTTTCTACAGTAAAAGCTGTCTTTTCAATTGATTCTTCATCTAATTCGATTTGATGAAATCCGGATGCTAAGTCAAGGGTAGTAAAATATTTTTTATTTCCTAATTTATCTAGGATACTTTCAATCTGAGGAAGGGGATACCTATCATCAATAGTTTTATCATTTAATTTACGATAGTCAATCGCTATACGCCATTTCTTTTTTCCGGATAAATCCTCTTTTTTAGGAACAATTACAACTGGAAACGACCATGGAGATATACTCGGTCTGATAATTTTTTTATCTAACATGTCTTTAATTTGAGTCTGAACTTCTTCTCTATGAACTTCAGGGTATCTATAAATTTTACAATGAACAGGAACTTCGTCACTTGTTCGAATTTTATGTTTTATTTTGCTTGAAAAATTAAGGGCTTGACCCGGTAACTGTAAAACATCTTCATTAGTTTGAAGGATTTTCATTAGTTGGGTACTACTTTCTGGTTCTAAATGACTAAGGTCAATTGGAATATTTTGGGGTTTCTGACATACTTGTTGATAATAAAAGGGGATTTGAGAATATTCGTTAGTTAATAATTGATTTTTAAAATCTAAATTAAGTCCATATTTATTCAAAAAATCTGCTCCTATAAGACCATCATAATTCTTATGGAACTTGTATACGACAAAGGGATGAAAATCATCAATTTGAAATTCAGGGAATAAAGGTATTAAAACTTTTTCATTTGCAGTTTGTTTTTTGAAACATGCAGTTAGTGTCGTAGATTCATTAAAAATATTTTTAGGAAAATTATTATACGCGAATTTTGGATCAATAAGACAAACAGAACATCCACTATCAATTAAAAGTTTACATTTAGGATTTTGGAATTGGATATAGGGGAGTTGGTTTGTGTTATCTAACGTATTATTTAAGTCAATGAGTCGTTCATGGCACGATCTCGAAAATTTTCATTTAAATATTTACTGGAATTATTACGTTCTGGATATGAACGTTCGTTAAAATCACGTTTTTCGAATCTCGGGTCTTTCGAAGTAGACGCAATATTAGTTAATTCTTCAATCCTTATATTTGGATTGGGTTGATTATTAAAAAATTGTCTCTGGGGACTTTGGTGATATTGAGTAGAATAATTTGATCTCTTTTGGGGATAATTCCTCGTCTGAATCGACATTTTTTCAGGGGGAGATTGTATTCTTTGATTAGGATGAGGTTTGAAAACATTCTCGTTTTTACGTTCATTATTACCGAAGACTTGACGATTTGTCGGGAAATAAGTTTTCACTTGTTTTTGTTGGAAATTAATCGGTTGAGATGGGAATCTCGGTTGGGGATTATTTGGATAAAAATTTCTTTGATTATTTTGACTAGATTGGGGAAAATTTGATTGATTATTATGAGGAAAACTTCTATAATTATCAGTTGGGAAGTTTGCTCGATTATTATTTGGGAAATTATTTTTATTAGTTTGAGGGACATTCCTTTGATTTTGTTGAGGAAAATTCCTCTGATTATTTTGATTTTTATAGTGCATATAGGGTTGTTGATAAAAATAATAATCTTGACGAATAAAATTTACTATATCGTCATAGTTCATAATTCCATGACCTCTAAGGGCTGTTCTTAATTCGGGGTTAATATTATAGAGCAGAACTCTAGTTGCTACTCGTGACGCAATATTTTTTTCTTGATCCTTTTCAAGAATCGGTAAATTAGACAATTCGACTTGCGAATCGTATTTATTTTTTAAATCTACTATTCTCTCTAGAAAATCTAAATCGTTTTCGTTACGAATTCTTTGGGCATTTTGGAGATCCCAAAACAAAACTGTGAGGCTTATTTTTTCCTCAAATCTTAACTTTAAAAATTCCTTCAAGTTAAACCAGTTATCTGTAATTCTCTCATTGGAACTTACTATTTCACTGGCATTTCCTACCAATTTACTCTTTATTATATCGATAATTGCTTCATTTAATAACGCGTCGGCAGATTGGAACCTATTATAGAATCTTTCGCAGTGATTTAAAAATCGTGCGAGATTTGCAGGATTACCATCAAATGGTACAATTGACTTTGAAAATAAATCAATTAATTTTAATCTATCGAACATATTTGGTTCTGGTGCGACTGCCATTTTATTCGTATTCTTCCGGCCTTTGAAATGCTTTACGGAAGTAATCTTGAAAAATTGTATTGTACTTAGAAAATAATTATATTCGGTTTTTTTTTTTATTTTATAAGAAACCTAGGAAAAACTCTGGTAATCGGTTTTTTGTATTAAGAAACCTAGGAAAAACTCTGGTAATCGTTTTTTTTTATAAGAAACCTAGAAAAAACTCACACAAGTTTTACGCTCAAAACCGTGGGAAAAGATTGAAGACTTTGGACCAGGGTCAGTGACTGGGAATAAAAAAGTGTTTCTAGATAGGATTCTCACCACGTTGTTTTTCTGGAGTCGTTGTAGACGCTACCCACACAATCAAGGCTCCAAACGGCTTTTCTCCTCGTTGTTGCTGGATTTGGCACCTTAACAGTTGAAACTGAAAGTTTTTGGAAGTTCTTAGCGCGGCGATAACTACGATTTCACGCTCGAAGTTTCGAAACACAGTTCTTCACGAAAACCGGCACAATCCCATACCTCGTCGCCAATTACGTTTTTGGAGCGAAAGCCGATCTTTTAAAAAAGAATTTATTTATTTACAACGGGAGATTATCCTATTCTAACAATAAGCTAGGAAGACATACACTTAATTATTGAATTATTCATTCGTCTGGAGAGGTATTTATAACATATCTTATCTGTAAATGAATAACACGCGACAAACAACACCCACGTCATGCACACAGTGGTATGATCTTAATGCTTAGTAATCAAAATGTAACATGTTCATATTCAAATGGAATGCAAATCTGTAAAAAAAAATTCTGGTATATTCATTATAATTACATCTATTGAAATTTTTTGAAATAAAAATACTGACAATTAACACTGACTGCTGTTTTGGTACACCGAAAAAAGTTTTTCTGATATGATATGATTCCATCTGTTGAAGTTCATAAAAATAATATAATAGTGTTAGTCATACTGACAATGAATACTGAAGGCAGTTTTGGTATACAGAAACTAGCGCGCAAAAGCTACAGACGTCAGTCAGTGACGTCAGTGCTTTTTTCAAATTTTTACAAATGAGTTAAAACTTGTGGTAAGATTTGAGATTTAGCTGCTCGTTTAGATGGTATGGAAAGCAAACTGATGGGTCTCTATGAAGTTGCCTCTGATAAAATTAATGCGGAAGAAATATTGTATAGTCCTTAACTTCAAAGGAATTAAACTCACTCGTTGAAATATAACTCAAGGCTAACTGTTTATCTTGAATTCATAGAACAGGAAACCTTATGGAAAATAGAACATTGCATAGGTGGCGTTCATGCTAACATACCATGGTATATAAGGATTGATTTACCACCAACACAAATTTACATCATTTACGTTAAATATTCCAAATTTATTCGATCGAGTTATGTTTAGCAGAACTTGAAGCTTTTGTTAGTATATCTGCTGGCATATCATTACTGGACAAATATTTAACTGATACAATATTATTATTTATTGTTTCCCTAATAAAATGGTACCTTATATCAATGTGCTTGGTTCGTTTATGAAACGTTGAATTTAGGCATAACTTCTGTGCACTTTGATTGTCATTGTACAATGAAACACATCCAAAAGTTCCTATTAACTCCCCAAGCACATTATATAAATAAATAGCCTCTTTGGAGCTTCAGAGAGTGCTATATACTCCGCTTCAGTACTTGAAAGAGATACCTAGCATTGTTTTTTACTCTCCCAAGACACAACCGCACCAGAGAGTTTGAAACAATAGCCACTATATGATTTCCTATCGACCACATTTGCTGCCCAATCAGCATCTGCAAAATCCACTAATCTTATTGCTGTTTCATCAAAACAGTTATTTAATTCACTAAGGTAATTCACGCTATTTGATATATCAGGCCTTGTTAGCACGGCTAGGTACATCAAACCACCCATCAGTTGTTGGTAAGGAAGGTTTGTATATTTCCTTTCGCAATTTTCTATTTTTAAGTTAGATTCCATAGGAGTGCTAACAGGGTTACAATGTTGCATAGTATACTTTATCAGAAGTGAATCAATATACTGCTCTTGGTCCATGCTAATTTTCCCTTTTCTCCTATTTACATTAATTCTCTCACCAAGACATTGTTTGATTTCGCCTAAGTCTTTAATCTTGAATTTGGAACTAAGTTCATTTTTAATTTTGACTGTTTCCTCTTCAGATTTCCAAAAAATGAAAACATCATCGACATAAAGAGCAGTTATGACCATTGAATTATTATTTGATGGCTCAAAATTTGATTTTATGAAGCCTAACATTATAAGAATTTCCTCTACCTTCAAATACCAAAATACCTTGTCCTTATCCTCAGTTTCACAGAAACCGTCAGGCTGGACCATATTAACTGTGTTTTCTTCAAAGTTGTTACATATGACCTATTACGGAGGTAAACAGCAGTGTTGACTGCTTCTGCCCAAAAACATTTTCCAAGCCTGCGTCGGAAAGAAGACATCTGGCTTTTTCTACCAAGGTCCAATTCATCCATCTACACTTGCCATTTTGTTGCGTTATGTAGGAATTAGTCTTTTGATGAACTATACCATGTTCCGAGAGGAATTTTTTGAAGATTGAAGAACATAATTCTCCACCATCATCTGTCCTAAGGTTTTTGATTTTAAAATTCACTTGGTTTTCAACCAGTGCTTTAAAAATTTCAAAGTATTTGAAAGCTTTGTTCTTCTCTTTCAAGAAGTAAACAAAAGTCATCCTACTTTAAAAATCCTCGAAAATAATATCTTGAACCTCCTAAAGAATTAACTTCCATTGGTCCACATAAATTTGCATGTACAATCTCTAGAAGTTTTGTTGCTCTCGAACCTTTGTGGCTAAAATGCAGACGAGACCTTCACAGCATACATTGCATGTTTGGTTTAATTCCACCTTTCCTTTGATTTCCATGGCTTGAACAACGTCTTTCATGAGGGAAAGGTCACCTGAAACAGCTGCAGCTATAAAAGATTCCTCAGATCTATGCAAGTTTAATCTATACATGTTATTCATACACTAGACTAGCTGTTGAAATCAGTTCTCCATAGAGGTTATACAGGGCGTTTCATCATAAACTGGAAAAACATATAAGGCCGTATAGATGACACCGGGAGAATCATTTTTGTCTTATGACATATACCTCGTTTTCGAAGCATAAGCGAGATACAGGGTTCAACCTAATTTTTGTGCAACATTCTACTGAGTCTGGTCAGTTTTGTACATCCTCTGAAGTAACGCTTTCTGGTCACATCTGAGTATTTTTGGATGCACCATTCAAAAAAGTTGAAGAATTCAGCAAAAAAAAATCAAAATGGCGGAAAACCTGCAATGTTCGTGATTTTTTGAGCGCTCGTACTACTTACACGAGGGCTATATCATTTCGTCACGATGTCTGTATTTTTCGAATTTTGAGCCCAAAATGGTCTCAAACGACTATTTTCGACTCACTGATGACGAATCCGTCGGAAAATTCGAGTCTGTCCGTCCGGACGGCAGAAGCTACAGATTCGATCGTGGCAAAATTTTGTATACTAATGGAGAATGATATATTCAAGCTACATTTCTCCAGATCATATGACCAGAACCATAGAAACCAAAGAAAATCATAACTTTCAAACGGAAAGGCCTAGGGACTTGAAATTTTCAGGATAGGTGTGGATCTGAAATGTCGCGTTCACGTTCATCAATGAGCAGAATTATACTAGGGATTCCGTAAATACGGTCGTTTGAAATTTTGTTTTCTAGATAATTTCGAAACTACGGATTCGATCGAGATGAAATTTTGTATTTTGATTGAGAATTATTATTATATATATTAAAGCAATATTTTGTCCAGATCGCATGACCAGAACCATAGAAACCATAGAAAATTGTAACTTTTGAACGGAAAGGCCTAGGAACTTGGAATTTTCAGGATAGGTGTGGATCTCGAATGTCGTGATCACGTTCCTTTGTGAACAAAGTTATATTAGGGGTTCCGTAAATATGGTCGTTTGAAATGTTGTTTTCTTGATAATTTCAAAACTACAGATTCGATCGTGGCGAAATTTTGTATACTAATGAATATATTCAAGCTACATTTCTCCAGATCATATGACCAGAACCATAGAAACCATAGAAAATCATTACTTTCGAACGGAAAGGCCTAGGGACTTGAAATTTCCAGGATAGGTGTGGATCTGAAATGTCGCGTTCATGTTTATCAATGAGCAGAATTATACTAGGGGTTCCGTAAATACGGTCGTTTGTAATTTTGTTTTCTAGATAATTTCGAAACTACGGATTCGATCGAGATGAAATTTTGTATTTTGATTGAGAATTATTATTATATATATTAAAGCAATATTTCGTCCAGATCGCATGACCAGAACCATAGAAACCATAGAAAATTGTAACTTTTGAACGGAAAGGCCTAGGAACTTCGAATTTTCAGGGTGCGTTTGGATCGCAAATATCGCGGTCACGTTCATCAATGAGCAGAATTAGACTAGGGGTTCCGTAAATATGGCCGTTCAAAATATTTTTTTCCTGATAGTTTCGAAACTACTGATTGGATTGGAATGAAATTTTGCACCTAGCTGAGGAATAATGTATTCAAACTACGTGCAAACTACATTTTGTCCAGATCGCATCACCAAGACCATAGATACCGTAGAAATTTCTAGCGAATTATCGAAAAAAAATTGGTCAGCTGAAGCACCGACATGAAGTCTGGAGTTTCGCCTAAGTTTCAGAATTTTTTTGACAGCTGCCGAAAATTCCTTCAATTGATGTCTTAAACTGGAAAATGCGAATCTACCTACAAGGTGGATGTACGAGCGCTCAAAAGCTTCTGACTTCACGGCAGTGCTTTTCGTAATTTTTTTTTCTGTAGCCGAATTGAATTCCATTTCCTGAATGAACAATATTCTCTTAGAATTTCAGTGAAAAACATTTTTTTAACTTCTGCTAGATCAGCCCCAAGAGTTTGCCAACATGGTAGCTGAAGACCGACGGAAACAATGCCCAGTGGACATTTCTAAATTTGGTAGCTTCGAAAAATCCGCAATCTTTTTGGGGATCTTATATATAGTGTTAATCCCCACCGGTTGAGTAGTGCATTTTTGCTGTCGGTAATTCACAAAAAAACATACTGTGAGTTACGGTTTTGGGGTGCAAGTCATTGTACTTCCTCACAATTCCCAAGAAACTCACTCCACTTTCTTGTCAGTAATACAAAACGACTTATCCTGCTTGGTTTTAGTATCAGATAATGAGACAACTATCAACGATTTTCTGTCGTCCACATTAAACACTTTTTACTTGTGCAATTCATTGGACCTAGTCGCTCCATGCACACCAAAAATAGCAATAACCTTCATAAACAAATAGAAGTCATCAGGGGCTTCTGTCTGAAATTTTATAAGGTCATTTAACTCCAGGATTTTGGACTTTTTAGCTTCGTATCATCCTCTCAGGTTTTTCAGTAAGCTGGTCAACTTGCTGAATTTAGAAATGTCACAGTTTTCATCCACCAAAAACGTACGCTTCAGCATCGAATAATACGACAATAATGACGATGGCTTCGCTTTCTTCGACTTCTTCGACCAGAAAAATACGCCATAACCACTTTTTCACTCACGCTATTTACATTCTTGATGTTTTTCCACTTTTTATAGGACTGGTATTACTTCTCATAAATCATCCTAAATTTTTGGGGCGACAATAAACTTTCTGCTTCCAACGCCGCATCTTCTACATACTGAACACTCCGCAGCATATTTCCCTGAGGAAGTAAGTGAAAATTGAATCAGAACTTCATATTTTATTAATATTTATGGTACAATTTTCGAAATTACAGTCAACAAAATTAGGTGAAATTTTTTGGGCACTCTTCTCATTTCCGTTCTTTTCTAGATATGCAAATTCTTCGGACAATACGGACTTACTTTCATTAATAGATGATATATCTGTTGGGTTTCGGAATTATATTTGATACTATGTCCGATGTATGACAACTATTATTGTACAAAATCCTATTGGCCATCTTATTTTTGTTAGAAAGACTGTCTGCGACATAACTTTCTTCAATGGTATCTGATTTCCAGCCGTGTCTCTTAAGTACAAGGACGTTGACTCTAGTATTGGCTAACAAAGTACCTGAAGTTCTCCTAAACGAATGCTCAGTATAAGTCTTGCTATTTGGCAACCCCAGAAAACCTGCAATTTTGCTTGGGATTGCGGGAAATGTGATTTCTCCAACAGGTTGTTCTGAGCATTTACCATTTTGATACCGCATAAAAAACCGTTGATGGACCCCCCAAGCATGTCTCTAATTTCCAGGCATTTATTGAAAATATTCAAGTGACATACCCCTCCTTCCTCACTTGCGGTAATCGTAAATTTACGAAGACAATGGCTATATTCTCCAACTTTTGAACATTCTCTACCATTATGTCACATAGTTTCTGATAACGACAAGCAGCGGCTATTCCCATTATCATAACTACCTTCATCAATAGAAAATTATTACCGTCAGCTTCCACAAGAAAACTATTTATTTCTTCACGGGTGGAAACATTCGATTTTCTAGGTTTATATCTATCATTTTTTCTCCTCAAAAAAGCTCCTGAGTTTTGGGAATTTCAAATTATCCATATTGTCTTCAATGAACAGCGTTGACTTCAACATGGAATATTCGCACCACAAACTTGCTGGTTACTTTAATATGAGGCTCTTTTCCATTAAATATGCTAGCTTTGTTGTTTCCGATATTGAGGTTGAATTAATTTTTAGGCACCACTCTTTGAAACTCTTATATGCTGCTTGGTAACGTTCCTTAGACTTCTCCGGTAAAAGGAATTCTCATGCAGCATTTGCTGCTTCTAGAATTCCATCTCCTTTGGAATTCATTTCAGAGAAGGAAATGAAGTTTTGACAAACACTTTGTCTGACAGATGAAAACCTTAGTAACCCAAGTCAAACCGATATTTTATTGTAGGTACCTACTTAAATAAATTCCAAACTTAATTCATCAAAAGAAAATTGATTAAGAATCAACTTCTGTAGTGGAAAAATTATAATACACAACTCAGGAGGCAAGTTTCTTGACCGGCCTCGGACTTCATTGCTTGCCCTCGCTATTGCTCGGGCGCAAACTACGTCCTCGTCTGGTAAGTGTCCCTTGCCTCCCTTATAGTGTAAATAACTATTAACATTATTTGTTGAAAGGGTAATTCATATCCCTAATAAAAATAATAATAATAATATTTATTTGCACACGATTGAGAAAATACATATCAGGTGTACAAATATTTGTCATCAAAATTATTACATGGCTTGTCAACAAAATAAACACCACTTAAGTAAAAAACAACATATCTGCTCAAAAGTCAAGCATCTCACACTAATTTATATAGGTAACATCAATTAATAAAAGAAATCACATCTGTGTTTTCAAATTTAAGCCGATGCTGATGGACGTAGTTGAGACAGGCAAGTATGAAACTGATGTTGTGGTTGATATTCTCTCTCCCTTGAAGACCTCCCTGCAGCTCTCAGAAGACTTCATCTGAAAAATAGCCCGTACAGCTTTTTTCTGCTGTAAGAGGACACGTTCAGCCTCCGCACTCTGACCCCAAAGGAGAATACCATATATGGCCAGACTGTGGAAGGACGTATAATATGTTAGTTTTGCCACTTCTGAGCCGGTAATTGTCCTCATTCTTTGAATCATAAAGATCGGAGTCGATAGTCTTTTGCACAAGTTGGATATATGATTCCTCCAGTTCAGATCGGACTGAAATTCCAATCCCAAATATAAGATAGTTGTGCTTATATCCCTTTTATTCGAGAAGATGATCTTTTGGGTTTTGGACTCATTCATGAGCATACCATTAGCCGAAAACCAATCCTGCGCTTTCTTTATAAATATTTCATTCCGCTGGAGTAGGTCTTTCCTGGAGACCGATCTGTTAACGAAAGTGGAATCATCAGCATAGATGCACACTGCATCCGATGATATACTATCAAAGACATCGTTCATAAACAAGATGAAAAGGATCGATCCGAGAATCGACCCCTGAGGAACACCAACATCCACACTCTGCCAATCTGAAATTGCCCCATTCCACTTCACTGCCTGGTATCTATTGGACAATTACGAATGAAAAACTTCAAGAGCTTTTCCACGCACTCCATAATACTCCAGCTTTTTCAACAGAATATCATGGCTCACACTGTCAAAGGCCTTACTTAGGTCCACCCAAGTCATCTGTATCTCCTCGGAGTTGTTATATGCCTCCACAATGTTATCAAGAACCTCGATCATAGTTACAGTCGACTTAGACCTCCTGAAGCCGTGCTGACCAGAATGAATAAAGGCTTTCTTTTCAAGGAAATCCACAAAGCGATTTTTTAATGCCAACTCGAAGATCTTCGAAAGCGCGGGCAACACCCATATAGGTCTGTAGCTTGAGCCCTCTGCTTTGTTTCCTTTTTTTGGGAAGGTGTTACTAGAGATTTTTTAAGTTCATCAGGGAATACTCCTTGGTCAAAGCAATCGTTCAAAATTTTACACAGCGGTTTTTTGATGAAAGGGATTGAGCTCTTGACCAGAGATACTGACATTCCGTAGGCATCTTTAGAGTTTTTGCTTTTTATGTTTTTTGTCAGATTTTCAATCTCTGTTTCAGTCACAGGGTACAAAAATAGGGTATTCATGTTTTCAATCCGCTTGTTTTGGAGAAAAGTGATGGAGGCTGATGGAGTTGGATTAGCTTCCTCCAATATCCCTCTGCCAAATGCAGCAATTCATTAGGTTTCAGGGCCTCTTCTATGCTGTTTAATTTACCCTTAGTTTTCGTTTCCGTATTTATCAACTTCCATATTTCCTTCTTTTTGTTATCAGCTCTATTAAATTTTTTCGAATTTCTCGACCTCACCGAATCGGCAATTGCTTCCCTAAGTGACGTTTTCAGTATATTGTAAATGTCTTCACTGCTCTGGTCATTTTTCATTTCAGATATAGTTTTAGCTGCTTCTAATTTGTTTTTGAGATCTTTTATAGTTTTCGTAACTTTATATTTTTTACGTTGCTTAATTATTATTTTTTCTTCAGGGAAAGAGTGGCTGAATATTTCACAAAATCTCGTATGGAAGTTTTCGAACTGCTTTTGTGCATCATTGTTGTAGAGAAGTGCCCAATCCTCACAACCTATGTTACGCAAGAAATTACTGATATTAATATCATTGAAGTTTTTAGTCATTTTTATTTTCTCTTTTCCATTCTCTCGGAGCACATTCGGAATCCTGAGGATCTGCGCACGATGATCAGATAGGTGTGGTTCAATCGTTTTCATTTCACAACCTTCAGAGGGAAATTTGGTGAAAAAATTATCTATACAGGTTGATGACCTTTTACTCACTCTTGATGGCTCATGGAATAGCGGGCTCATGTTGTAGGAGCTGAAGGAATCCAACATCTCATCTCTTTCTTTTGTCTGCCTTGCAAAATATCCACATTAAAGTCTCCAGCAAGCACAATGCGATAATCGCTATAATTCTCCAAAGACCATCCAATGCCTGTCCCACAATCGAGCAGAAAGAGGATATGTCACCAGGTGGACGATGATAAACAACCACCACAATTAATTTTTGTTTCGGAATTCTTACAGCTGCCATTTCAACCTTTTTCTCAATGGATAAATTTTTTATTTCTTCAAGTTCCTTGAACTGAATGTCATTCCCGATCACTATGGCAGCCCCACCACCCCGTGATGAACCCCGACAGTAAGCACTGGCTACAACATACTTATTTATATTTATTCTATCCAGTATTTCACTCGAAAGCCAATGTTCTGTAACGCATCCTACGACAATGTTCTGCTCGCTCAAGAAATCAGCGAGTTCGTCTATTTTATTCCCAAGTGATTGCACATTTATGTTCAACAAGTTCAAGTGTGGATGATCTGTACTGAATTCATCCTTTATTCGGGATGGCGTTCCCCCGAAAAAACACGAAACGACGAACAGTTACGCCACAAGGCCAGATTTCACTTCGATATAATTGTTCCTTCAGATCTAAGTCTCCGCCAATTTTAAAGGACATGCTATTTGATTCTTCTCTCGATTTTAAGGTTTCGATTACAAAGGAACGACCGGGAAATATATTTTTGAGGTGTCCGCTCATCTCCTCCACGGTGGTGCCCAGTTCGACCTTCCCTAGGTGTAACCAGACCCTCTGTTTAACACCGGAAAAACTTTGATGGTTCTGAGTATCACATCCGGTTCCTTTTACAATTTTCCTTTCAGCGTGTTTTCTTTCATTTCGCTTGTTATCGTCAATTTTCATATATTCAAGTTCATTAGTTTTGTCTCTCAACTGTTTGTTTACCTTAATCGTGTTGATATTATGAACAGTTGAGTGGTCATTTGCCCCATTTTTTGTTGCATTTGGTTGTGCTGAAAACGACATCAGACTTTCCAGATGTTTCACCGAAATCGGAAACGGTATTTGTCTATCGTGCGAGTGAATCGTTATAGCAGCAATATTTTTGGTATTATACACAGTAAATGAATTCTTCTTCAGAAGGAAAATATATTTTTTGAGCACCTCTATTTTATCCTTTAGTTCTTCAATAAGGGCTGTCTTTTCAGTAATAAGTTCACTTAAGTATATCGTTATAGCAGCAATATTTTTGGTATTATACACAGTAAGTGAATTCTTCTTCAGAAGGAAAATATATTTTTTGAGCACCTCTATTTTATCCTTTAGTTCTTCAATAAGGGCTGTCTTTTCAGTAATAAGTTCACTTAAGTGTCTGACCTTGGAGCTATTCTTACATTCTTCCAGGCAGGATTTCGAACCCCCCATTTTTTCCTTCATCTCCTGCCTCCAAAGAGTTCAAAATGATTTCATTACCATCTTCGAAGTCAGTATTATGACGTTGGCTTATTGACTTCTCGAAACAAATTTCATTCAAGTTCGATAATCTTAATTTCAAATCTTCAATTTCTTTTTTCCTTTTCCTCACAATTACATATTCTAGATTTGAAGGTTATGTCATCCCAACAGAATAGACTTCCATTATCATTCGTATAAATACCTCCAATCTTTAAAATACAACTTGGGTGGTATTTCTCATCACATTTACAACAAGTTATGTAATTTTTTACCTCTTTACAACGTTTTTTGAAGATAATTTCTGCCGCGATATTATTGCGTGGCGCCATTTTTAATAATTTTTAATCCTTTAGTAACTGAGCAACACAGTTGCGATTTTTGTGCCAAAAATTACAATTTTCGTCGAAATATTATTTTTCACCTGAATTTGAAGTCTTTCTATAGAAAAAAATATTGTGTTTCACACGACGATAAAATCGCATTATCTTATCGATGCTAAAAGACCCTCTCAAAGATGAAGTACAATTTTAACGTCTTGTACAATAAATAACTATTATCTACTCCTATTGAATAATATATCCATTATTCAACTACTTTTGATCAATTAACAGTATCTGTAAACCAACACTCACTCACTCCTATAACTCTCTGTCTGTGCTTATGAACAATCCGATTGGCCGAAAGGGAACAGTCCATTATTGGTATTCAGGGGAGGTCACTTGAATAATTTTGACGTTTTCTCAAATTAAGTTGATACCTAATTATTATTGTGAATGTTGTGAATGAAAAATCCCAAAATAAATATAAAGGTGTTTACAACAATTTCCAAGATTGGTGTAGCAGTAAGAATATTAGGTCATCGTTTACAGAGAATGTTCGTTTGGCATATTTCAGTGAACTTAACACTCAATATGCCCCTATGGACTTCCTACTCCATGCTAAGGAGCATAATCAACATAAATAAAATATTGTTATATATTATACTAGCAGACCCGGCCACGCCTTGCTGTTGCTTAGGTATACGTTGAATTAAATTGTAGTGAAACATTCAATAGAGTGGAATTATTCTTATTATTAACCCTGACCTACTCCTAACTTAAGCCTAACCTAACCCTTTTTTTTTCGGGTTGTGAAAAGAAATCTGTTGCCAGATTCAACCACAACCCGTGTCGTGGGATATGTCGGTTTGGCTTGATGTTGTTGCCGGCCTACTAAAAAAAAACAAAACTTGGGGAAATGCGAGGACCACCGGAAAAGACATCCCGGTCCATACTTCGATGATACCCGATGAATAGCGGTCCTGTCTCTTTTCTCCTCATGTCTCCTGTCACAAAGCTGTAAGCGCCTTCCAGTATCCTTCGTGCTGTATCATTTTCTCTATTATATACTCAACTGGTGGTAAGTGGCCTATCTTTCCAACCAGTGCATTCCTTTCCTCCGTCCATCTGATCTGAGGCAGTGCTTCGGGTCGTCTACAACGTGGCATGCATGACAGATCATCCCGTCCTATCCTCTTAGTAAAGGTACCATAAGATCCATGCCCTGTCAGAAATTGGATAAAATAGTACCCGGTCGTTTTATTCTCACATTGGATCCACTGCTTCAAATTCCTGATCAGCCTGCGCGTCCAAGCAGCATTTTGCCTCCACCATCTCATCTCTCCTGCCATTTTCACAGTATCCTTCTTCCTGCCATACGTCGATTGCCAGTTAGTGCTCCTCCTATGGTATAAAGGAAGCATCTTTCTGCCACCATTAGGTCAATTGGTGGGAAGCCAGCAATCACTTGGACATCCTCCGCCGACACAGTTCTGTAGGCCGAAGCTACCCTTATTTCTCAAGTTGGATCAAACTGCACACAGTTCGGAAAATAATATCAATCGCATAAATATTTGACAACCAATATATATTTATTTATTTATTAAATGAACAAAAAATATGAGAAACTCTGTTCGAGAAGAAGTGTTCACGAGAAACCGATCGGAATTCTTCCCGATAAAGCTTATAACGGTGTATCCCGAAGACCCGCACCAGTGTTGATGCGGAATTAATGGGGCAGGTCCACACCGGAGTACCCATGCAGAATCTTGCAAGTCGTGATAAGATCTCCCCTCAACCGTCTAATTTCAAAGGTGGACAGGCCGAGGATGCGCAGCCTATCTTCATAGCCAGGTCTGCTGTATCCATAGGGCATTCGGGTAACTCTCCTCTGTATTCTCTCCAGCCTGTCTGAGTCTCTTCGAAAACGGGTATCCCACACCGGTCCCGCGTACTCAAGAATGGGTCTTATAAAGGATTTGAGCAGTTGGTAGCTCGTCGATACAGAACAGTGTCCAAAAACTCGTTCGAACAAATAGCACATCTGCGTTATTATGTCAATCATTTTTTATCACTGACATTATTCCACATTCTTGACATTTACGAATTCTATGAACATTCTGTATTATTCCCCAGTTCACAAAAAGTTCCAAATTTCTTCAGTTTCAGGAAAGACCCAGAAACTTGGCATCACTCCTCGCACGATATCGCTAGGGTTCGACAGATCGGTGTAGTGGGGACGCGATCTCCTTTCGTCGATTTGAGCCCCATGTTGCCGCGTGGATAATTTCCAGTCCTTGTCATGAGTAATCTAATATATAAAATTCTCGTGTCCACAGTGTTCGTTGCCATACTCCTCCGAAACGGCTTAACCGATTTTGATGAAATTTTTTGTGCTTATCCGGTATCTATCAGAATCGGCCAACATCTATTTTTCATCCCCCTAAATGTTAGGGGTAGTCCAACCCTAAATTTTTTTTTTTATTTTTTATACAAAATTTCTAATTTCTATTTTTTTATGATACAACATACAAAAATACATACAATCCCCAATTTTCACCCTTCTACGATCAACCCTTATTTTTTAATAGCCAGAACAACGAGAGGCCGAAGGCCTCGAGCAATTTTGAAATTGCGAAAAAAGGGAGAGACCGGGGGCGCGAAGCGCCCCCCGCGTTTTCGAGAGGGAGAAACGGGCTTTCCTAAGGTAAGAGAGGCCGAAGGCCTCGAGCAATTTTGAAATTGCGAAAAAAGGGAGAGATTTGGCAAAACAACGTTTGCCGGGTCAGCTAGGTTAGGTTAGGTTTAGGTTAGGTTATTTTGAGACGAGAGGCCGAAGGCCTCGAGCAATTTTGAAATTGCGAAAAAAGGGAGAGATATGGCAAAACAACGTTTGCCGGGTCAGCTAGGTTAGGTTAGGTTAGGTTTAGGTTAGGTTATTTTGAGACGAGAGGCCGAAGGCCTCGAGCAATTTTGAAATTGCGGCGAAAAAAGGGAGAGACCGGGGGCGCGAAGCGCCCCCCGCGTTTTCGAGAGGGAGAAACGGGCTTTCCTAAGGTAAGAGAGGCCGAAGGCCTCGAGCAATTTTGAAATTGCGAAAAAAGGGAGAGATATGGCAAAACAACGTTTGCCGGGTCAGCTTGTAAACAAATAATTTGCAATAAGAAAATTTTGCAACTATAAATTGAGATATAAACTTTCCTATCTTGTAAAGTAGATCAAACTGCACACAGTTTGCAAAAATTTGATTGAGATCGGTTCAGTATTATAGGAGACCATTCCGGACAAACATAGTGACTCGTAATTTTTATATATAAAGATTTATATAACTTGACATATAAAGATAAAAATTTTCAAACTTAGGCGATTGTGACGTCAGTGCTATAGGTGACCAATTTTTTGTTTCAATAAATCGCTAAAATTTTCTATGGTATATATGGTTTTGGTGATGTGATCTGGACAAAATTACCCACGTAGTTTGAATACATTATTCTTCATCTATGTGCGAAATTTCATTCCAATCCAATGAGTAATTTCGAAATTGTCATGAAAAAAATATTTAGAACGGCCATAGTTACGGAACCCCTAGTCTTATTTTGCTCATAGATGAACGTGATCGAAACCTACCCTGAAAATTTCGAGTCCTTTCTGTTCGAAAGTTATTATTTTTTTATGGTTTCTATGGTTCTGGTCATGCGATCTGGAAAAATGTAGCTTGAATATATCATTCTCCATAGAAATACAAAATTTCGTCACGACCAAATCCATAGTTTTGAAATCTTCAAGAAAACAAAATTCAAACGACCATATTTACGGAACCCCTAGTCTATTCTTTTTATTTCGATGAAGAATGATATATTTAAGCTACATTTTTCCAGATCGCATGTCCAGAACAATAGAAACCATAGAAAATTATAACTTCCGAACGGAGAAGCATAGGGTTTGAAATTTTCAGGGTAGATTTGGATAGCGAATTTCGCAGTCACGTAGATCAATGAGCAGAATTAGACTAGGGGTTCCGATTATATGGCCGTTCGAAACATTTTTTTCCTTATAATTTCGAAACTAGTGATTGTACTAGAGTGAAATTTCGTACATAGATGAAGATGAATGTATTCAAACAACATGGGAAATTTTGTTCAGATCGCATCACCAAGACCATAGATACCTTAGAAAATTTTAGGGAATTTTCCAAAACAAAACTGATCACTTCGCACTGATGTGAAGTCTGGAGTTTCGACTTAATTTGAATTTTTTTTTGCGAATCTACATACAAGGTGCATGAACAAGCGCTCAGAAGCTTCCGACTTCACGGCATTGCTTTTTATAATATTTTGTTTCAAATGTGAGAATTTTTTTTTCCAAATTCATCTCATGTTATGGCCGTATTTCATTGAAGTTATTGCTTAATTTCATTGACGTTATTGCTTCTTTTCAGAAATCGAGGATGGCTGTAGTGGTTATTCTCTTGATGATAAAAAAGAACATGAAGCTGCTTTTGATGCCTTCATCACAGGAGTTAGTTTTCTAGCGATGTGGAACTATTTAGGTATGATCCATAGTTCTTACCTTGCGATATACCATAATTAACAATCTTCATTCACAGGAAAGGAAGCGAAATTTTCATCACAAGAGACATTCTCTAATTTCGATTTATTGCAGCCGTATTCCAATAGAATATTTCTTATGAGGTTACAAGACAACCCTTTCATACATCTGGGTGGAAATGACCGTGAGTATTCGCATACTTTGAGCGCTCGTTCTTTTTCATATCATATCAAAGAAACAAATTTACTATTAAGATGACAAAATAGATATTAGAAGTCTCTTTCATAAAGGATGCTTCATATAACTGTTGAAAACTTTGAGGTCTGATTCCTCATGTCGAATCATGAAAAAGTATATCTTATTATCCTCTGTTTTTCTATACCTTTTTGCAACTAATTCTTATTCACTCTTTTGTATATGGATTTATATACCGGTGACATAAGTGGTTTTACAGCCAGGTGCGTATTACTCCGGGGCTTGACGCACTGGAGCGTCACGCCCTAGCTATCTCGGGTACATCCCAAAACCAAACTGTCAAAAAAACATAAAAAAAACAGCAAATATGACTGGTTTGGCGTTGAACAGCTTTCAGAGCTTGAAGCTCCGCAAATACGGGTGGTGCACCAGGGGAAAGGGAAATTAGCGCGGGTGCTTGACGCTCCGGCACTGGAACGGTCAAACTTTGGTGTGAAGCACTCCCGGGGTGAACCGGTTGGCTGGAAAGCACTTATTGACTCATGCTACAGCCCCCTTTTCTCCTTTGTTTACCTAGTTATATTTATGGAATTTGGACAATTGGTTCTGCAATCCAGACAGCACTGTTTGACATACAGTGAAATCCGGTTATAACGACATTGAGGGGACCGTGAATATTAGGTCGTTATATCCGATGGTCGTTATATCCAAAAATTTGTATAAAGAACGCAGAAAAAGGATTCATCCCCTTCTCTTCAATTGAAAAAGATTTTCTTTTTAATTTATACGTTGAAGCCATTTAAGGGCCGGTTTCACAATGTCTGGTTACCAATACTCAACCTGAAGTTGAGACTTTAACCATAGGAAAGTGTTTCACAATTGCTGGTTTTGGCTAACGTACCGTTAATCTTCTTCCTAACCGAAACTTCAACGCGAATAGTGTTTGGTCAAGATACCTGAAGAAAACCAGTCATTGTGAAACCGGCCCTTAGTGTAGTCACTCGCTCGATGAATTAACTAAAGCCAATCAATTGAGAACTGCAACTGCTTATGTCTTTACAACTTAAAATAAAACGGGGATTCCCTTGCATCGCACGAGTATTTCCGGAAGATCACGTGCCTGCAGAGACGAATGTAATTCTTAGTGGTACGTCGTTATAAACGGAAGAAATATACAACAAGCTTGGAAAATTTTTGTCGCTATAAGTGACTTCGTCGTTTTAAACGAAGTCGTTACAACCGAATGGTTGAATGTTTAATTACTTAGAATTCCAAACAATTGTCGATCATTTCGTCGTTATATATGGATTTTCGTTATAATCGTTGTCGTAATAAACGGCTTTCACTGTATTTGGAAAAAAAGACCCTACAACGCATTTTCGATTGGGGTTCGAAATACGTACAGAAAAATTAAAACTTAACGTTTTTTCACTCTTAACGTCATTTTTTCACATGTACATTCATGGTACTCTGACGTCTTTCGGTGGGGTATTCTTCCATAGAAACTCTTTTTGTGTACAACCAACAGGAATTCAATAATCAAGGTGGCTATGGAATACAAAATACATATTTTTTTCAAAAATGTGAAAAAGTGCCGTCTAGTGAGCATATTCATTGTTCTAATTTTCAGAAATATTGCTGGAGAAACGAAGCAGAAAAGAGGGGTTCTGTGTCACCTGGTATTGATACTTGAATTTGGGTTTATCCCATAGCCGAATAATAATAATAATAAAAGTAATAATAATAATTATCATAATAATAATAAAATTCATCATTCGTCTATGGTTCAACTCATATTACTGATAATACATTTGGACCTTGAATCATAAGGTGTTAATATTGCCTATTATGTTTCAAAATAAAATAATATCGTTGTATCTCCACTTAGGCGACCTTGTTGCAGGGGTGGGTCTCAGCTTTTTACACTTATCATCATGATAATTTTATATTGATTTTTTGATTTGCTTGTATAAACAATATTTTCATTATGTTTTTGCAGCTAATCCATCCCGGGATCATGTATTCCATGTTTCCTTTCCGACTGATTGGAAGATGAGCGATATTCAACAGCTCTTCAGTCCATTCGGTAAGTATTTTTTCATAATACAGTAGATATCGCTTATAACGACATCGTAGGTACCGTAAAATTCTGGTCTTATATCCGATAGTCGTTATAAGCAAAATCAACGTTTTATATCACAAAAACATCATACACAACTTGAACGATGTTCTTTATTACAAAAATTCATTCAAAGCAAAGAATGAAGAACATAAATAAATACTATATTATACAGGGTCTTTCACGAGGAACCTCACCCATATTTATACGGGAAACTACTGAACGTATTTTCATGAAATTCAGCACTTATAAGTATTTCACGATGCTGATGAAATCTAAAATATTTTCAAGGCATGAGCACCTCCGGTTTTTCCGGAAATGACGTCAACTTCCGTTTTTCAAATTAGAACACCATTTTTTTATTGCAGAAATAGATTCCTTAGAAAATTTCAAGTTATTTTGATGTAAGATTTTTCAGTTTTGGTTGGAAAATTCTCTCTGAGCGGGAAAATTCGAAAAAAAAATCGAAAATAGAGCTCCGCTGAAACAAGAATAACTTCGAGGTTTTTGGATGGAAAATTTTCATTTTTGGGATTTTTCAAGATGTAAGATTGATGTATCCACTTTAAAAATCGAAATCGCGATTCATGATACAGGGGGTGAAAAAATCGCTTTCAAAGTTAGGGATGACAAAATCGTGAAAAATCAATTTTTTCAAATTAGAACCCCATTTTTTTATGGCAGATATTGAATCTACGTTAAAAAATAATGTGAGTGTATGCATCACACCCTTGCCCTAAAATGGATATCTTCTGAGTTATTCACAAAAAACTGTTTTTCGTCTTGAATTTTCAGCTATTTCTTTTCCCTTCACGCCAAAAAGATGAAATTTTCAGGAACTGTTACTTAAACCATGTTTTAGATTTTACTACCCTAATATGCGAGAGAAAAAAGTTACGCCTCCACACAATTCACTCAATGTGTCAAATATCCTCTACAGGCTATTTGAAGATCGATGGTTGGCGAACAATGGTCCACATCTTTGGCCACCACGTTCTCCGGATTTAACTCCTTTAGACTATTATGTTTGGGGTAGGATAAAAAATATTGTCTACTCAACTCCCCTGACTGATAAAGAGGACTGCATAGAACGAGTCAGAAATGCGTTCAGGTTTGTTTAGATTTTTAGATTCATAGTTTTGAAACTCAATTTGGTTTTTAAACACTTTTGCAGATCTCTTCCTCCCGATGAAATAAGAAGAGCAACGCACGAAGCATTCCTGAGACGTATAAATAAATGTCTAGAAATTAACGGTCAAAACTTTGAGCATCTTCTCTAGTTATAACTGCGAGAGTTTGCCATGGTTCGCCTAATAGTAACTTGAAGTCGGTTTCAAGAAGGGGTGAAAAATCTACAGCATGGTTCAAATAACAGTTCCTGAAAATTTCATCTTTTTGGCGTGAAGGGAAAAGAAATAGCTGAAAATTCAAGACGAAAAACAGTTTTTTGTGAATAACTCAGAAAATATCCATTTTAGGGCAAGGGTGTGATGCATACACTCACATTATTTTTTAACGTAGATTCAATATCTGCCATAAAAAAATGGGGTTCTAATTTGAAAAAATTGATTTTTCACGATTTTGTCATCCCTAACTTTGAAAGCGATTTTTTCACCCCCTGTATCATGAATCGCGATTTCGATTTTTAAAGTGGATACATCAATCTTACATCTTGAAAAATCCCAAAAATGAAAATTTTCCATCCAAAAACCTCGAAGTTATTCTTGTTTCAGCGGAGCTCTATTTTCGATTTTTTTTTCGAATTTTCCCGCTCAGAGAGAATTTTCCAACCAAAACTGAAAAATCTTACATCAAAATAACTTGAAATTTTCTAAGGAATCTATTTCTGCAATAAAAAAATGGTGTTCTCATTTGAAAAACGGAAGTTGACGTCATTTCCGGAAAAACCGGAGGTGCTCATGCCTTGAAAATATTTTAGATTTCATCAGCATCGTGAAATACTTATAAGTGCTGAATTTCATGAAAATACGTTCAGTAGTTTCCCGTATAAATATGGGTGAGGTTCCTCGTGAAAGACCCTGTATAGGTACATATGAATAAACCATAGCATGGAATGAAACAATATGATAAAATGAAAAGCCAAACCCCGAGTATGAGTACCTATTGAAAAGGTGAGTAACTTTGTTTTGTTCAAACAATTGGAAATGAATCCTGTCAACTTCTGGTATGGGTATGGGAAAAATTATTTTAACCACTTCACTTGGATGTCCCCTAATTCAAACATATTGTTAGTGGAAAAAGCATAAGCATCTTCAATAATGAATTTCAACAAAATATCAAAAACTATGTGTTCATCAAGATTATTATAGTTTCGTAATTTTCGAAATGAACGAATTCTTTTTGTTTCAGGAAATGTGATGGTTTCATGGATAAATGATTCATCTGCATTTGTGGGTTTATATAAGAGGGACCAAGCAACTGTGGCATATGAAGCTCTAAGACAAAATGACATTTGTATAATAAAATCATATTATGAATATCATGAAGAGAGAGCGGCACCTTCTTCCCACTCACTTCAAAAAATTCAGAAAAAGTCGCCCAACAGTCCCTCTGCGGCTGTCAGAAAACGTAAAATATGTGAAGAGTGAGTATTCTTTGTTCTGCTTTAGTTTCAGGTGTTCAGCTACAATTTTTCATAAATTATTCCACAGATCGATGTCGAAATCTATGAAGGAAAAGCTAGTGAGTAAGAAGAAGAAATCGCCGATGGTATCAAAAACATTTACTATGAGTGATGAATGGCAATAGTTTTTAGGTATAAAATTGTTTTTTTCTTGTGTTTGTGTTTTTCTTATATTTTCAAGTTTATTCACAGATATGCATATCGACGGGACAAAGACGTTTTCATTTGTTGAGACTGATATGACCTATAATACTTTGTATTCTTCAATCAAAAAAGAATAAATATGATATTATAATTTTCAAGAAAATTCTTCTGTTTCATTTGCCAAATCTTCGGGAATCCTTCGAGAACTACTAGAAATTCGATAATATTCAACACAATCAGAGATTGTATTTAGAGGAATACTGTCATCATTAGCGTCGTATTCACTTTTTTTATTTATTTATTGTATGAGGTGTAATAAACCTGGTGGATTCTATTCTTTATTTTATTTAATCGTATTTTCTATATTTCACTGTCACCAATTCGTACTAAAACCTGGGGTTTCTACCCTTATAAATCATATTTCGCTGTCACCAATTTTTATCTATCTATTTTCCGAAAAGGCCTTGATTCGTGCTCTCTGCACTAAGAGAGAGTCTTTTGTCTTATCTTTCTGAGGAACAGGTATTCAGGAAAGAAAATATCGAAATTTTTGAGAGAACAAATTATATTTAAGAAAGAAAAATGATGGTAAAATGCGTACATAAAATCGTAATTTGCACAAACATCAAAAGAACATCCAAATAAAGCATCTGTCGTTCACTTAGTTTCTCACAATCGTAATTAAATCAAACAATTCAACTGTTACTTCCCATCCACATGCCAATCGAAAATGTACGAGGGGTCAGATAATCAGTTACAACTAATATTCAAATTTCGTACGTAAAATCGAACGTACATCAAATCAACTTCGGATCGAGATATCAATAATATTGGGAATTACAATAACGCCATTCACATTCATAGGGGTTAAAGCTTTGAATTGAATTTTCCTACCTTGGTCTGCAAACCACCTAATTTCTCTTTCGTACCTGTTTGGGAACTAAACCACCCACACACGATATTGGCCTTTATTTTTATTCGCACCCGAAACACAACCTACGGCTTTTTAACTCTACTTAAAATAAACTTCTTAAACACTCATTTGTACGATCTAACACAGTTACCCCCTTAAACCGAAATCTAACAGAAATCCTCTACTGAAAAATACAACATTAACTTCGTCTAACCGCCCTCCGACCGAAAACCGTCGCCCGAATTTTGCCCTTAGTGGTGAGCTCTCCTGTTGTCGAGTAACTCACTTTAATTTTTCCTTGATCTCCAAAAGTAAACTTTACCCCTCTTTCAAAAAGAATCTACAGCTCAAGAGTGGGTGTCCAGACGCTTACTTAGCAAAAATGCTTGACTTCAAAAATGTTTCCCATGAATTTTAATCTCAACTGGCCCTATCTACCGTAGACATAAACAATTTCAGCCACTACAATGTTGCAAATGGACAACTTTGCTTTTCAGACGTTACTTATCGAGTCCATGGGTGGTCTTTTCGTCGAACTTATCATGATCATTAAAATAAACGACATCCGTCCCAAACACCTGCAGATTAATACAATGTAGATGAAGTATTTTCTTTCCATTCAGGCAATGCATTTGAATTTAAATAATCCCTGTACTTTTGAATAAGTATTTCCCAATTATTACAGAGGAATACAAACATAAATAGTATTCACAATAACATTGTAAGCGAAATAACCAGTTAAAAACTAATTAACAAAATTTATATTCAACACAACAAATAAAAATTACGGAAAGCACTGCTCGGGAGTTTTCGAGCGCTCGTACATCCACCTTGTAGGTAGATTCGCTTTTTCCAGTTTCAAAATAAATTGGAGAAATTTTCGACAACTGTCAAAAAAATTCTGAAATTTAGGCGAAACTCCAGAGTTCATGTCAGTGCTTCAGCTGACCAATTTTTTTTCGATAATTCGCTAGAAATTTCTACAGTATCTATAGTCTTGGTGATGCGATCTAGACAAAATACCATATAAACCATAGAAAATTGTAACTTTTGAACGGAAAGGCCTAGGAACTTGAAATTTTCAGGGTGGGTTTGGATCTCGAATATCGCGGCCACGTTCATCAATGAGCAAAATTAGATTAGGGGTTCCGTAAATATGGCTGTTCAAAATATTTTTTTCCTGATAATTTGGATTGGGATGAAATTTTGCACCTAGCTTAGGAATAATGTATTCAAACTACGTACCAAATCTTGTACAGATCGCACCACCAAGACCATAGATACCGTAGAAAATTCTAGCGAATTATCGAAAAAAAATTGGTCACCTAAAGCACTGACATGAAGTCTGGAGTTTCACCTAAGTTTCAGAATTTTTGTGACAGCTGTCGAAAATTCCTTCAATTGATTTCTAAAACTGGAAAATGCGAATCTACCTGCAAGGTGCATGTACGAGCGCTCAAAAGCTCCTGCCTTCACGGCAGTGCTTTTCGTAATTTTTATTTCAGTAAGTTATAGTATTAGATGATGTTGAAAAACTATTCATAAGCTTTTTTCTGAATAAAAACATAGAAAAAAAATATTGTGCCGTACGTCATTGTATTCGCAATAAAAAATGCCATGTATGACATGGTGTACATTTTTTTGTGCCTTATAAAAAAACGAAGTTGATGATGATTTCTTCCAAAGGAAACGTTGTACGAAGATTTTGTGAACGCCATTTTGTAGACGTTGAAAAATGCCCTTTTGTTTTTTCGAAACTTTTCAAATAACGCTAGAAAAAAATAAAAACCAAAACGGCAAAATTCGAATTTTTTCGAACATCTCCGGAAGTACACGACATTTTTGATGATGTTCTATTTCTCCTTTTCCACTGCTTCCTGCTTCCTCGCAATCATAACTAGGGCTTTCACTTGAAATAACTGCGTGCGAACCCTGCCATGTAGGTATGTGTGAATTTTTCCATGGACTTTTTTATAACTCATGAACTTCCTACATCCTATAAGCGTTCTTGTGAAAACATCGTTCAATTACAGTCTATGCATCTCTCGATTCATGATATTTCCAAAGGAATATTTTTTGATTATTCGATTTTCAACACTCAAAATAAATGATGAATCGGATGCTCCAGCCAGGCGAGGGTCAATCAGTAAAAACTATATCAAATTTGAGATTTTGAACGAATGCCTCAGCTTATAGCTCGAGAATACGTTCCAGGTGAGAAAACAGAATGTATGATTAAAGCTAACCCCTTCTTCGAGAAGCCCATAGCACTCTTCACGTCGCTTTTTATTGATCGCTCGATAGTAACTGATTTTTGAGCGCTCGTACTACTTACACGAGGGCTATATCATTTCGTCACGATGTCTGTATTTATCGAATTTTGAACTGAAAATGTGCCGTAAGCACGATAACTCTCGAACGAAATAACCTAGAGTCTTGAAATTTTCAGTGTGAGTTCAGTTCACGAATGCTACGGTTAAGTTCGTTAATGGGCCAAATTCCACCAGGGGTTCCGTAAATATGGCCGTTCAAAGTTTTGTTCTCCTGATTACATGAAAACTACAGATTTGATCGAGATGAGAATTTGCACTCAAATGGAGAATGAGCTACTGTGAAATTTTGTCCAGATCGAATGACCAGAACCATAGAAACCATTGAAAATTGTAACTTTTGAACGGAAACGCCTAGGGACTTGAAAGTTTCAGGATAGGTGTGGATCTCGAATGTCGTGATCACGTTTATCTATGAGCAAAATTATACTAGGGGTTTGGTAAATATGTTCGTTTGAAATTTAGTTTTCTTGATAATTTCAAAACTACAGATTCGATCGTGACGAAATTTTGTTTGCTAATGAAGAATTATATATTCAAGCTATATTTCTCCAGATCGCATGACCAGAACCATAGAAAACATAGAAAATCATAACTTTCGAACGGAAAGGCCTAGGGACTCGAAATTTTCAGGATAATTGTGGATCTGAAATGTCGCGTTCACGTTCATCAATGAGAGGAATTATACTAGGAGTTCCGTAAATACGGTCGGTTGAAATTTTGTTTTCTTGATAATTTCGAAACTACGGATTCGATCGAGATAAAATTTTGTATTTTAATCGAGAATGATATGTTAAAGCAACATTTTGTCCAGATCGCATGACCAGAACCATAGAAAATTATAACTTCCGAAGGAAAGGCCTAAAAAATTTTCAGGGTAGGTTTGGATCGCGAATGTCGAGGTCACGTTCATCAAAATTAGACTGGGGGTTCCGTAAATATGGCCGTTCAAAATATTTTTTTCCTGATAATTTCGAAACTACTGATTGGATTGGAATGAAATTTCACACCTAGCGGAAGAATAATGTATTCAAACTACGTGCAAAATTTTGTCCAGATCGCATTACCAAGACCATAGATACTGTAGAAAATTCTAGCGAATTAACGAAAAAAAATTAGTCAGCGAAGCACTGACATGAAGTGTAGAAAAGTTTGAGAATTTTTTTGACAGATGTCGAAAATTCCTTCAATTGATTTCTAAAACTGGAAAATGCGAATCTACTTACAAGGTGGATGTACGAGCGCTCAAAAGCTCCTGACTTCACGACAGTGCTTTTATAATTTTTTTTATCAAATTTCTTTGAAACACTTTCAAATAGTATTTGGTGATTTTTTGACTATTTAATTTTCTTCATGTCGTTATCTTCAAAACAAAAAAATGATTTCATTTTTTGTAGGATAATGGGCATTTTTGGGATTTCCAAGGGCATTGCAATTATGAAAGAAATGTTTGGCAAATGCCGCTTAGAAACCCCAGAATCGACACCAATAGTTCTGATGTAGTACCTTAAACTCCAACATACAATACTATCCGAAGATATTGTCAACATCAACTTGGGACTTAACAGGCCAGTAGTATCATAAACTAGCCACTGGTCCTGTAAGGCCCAAACTGACATCAATAGTATGTCCGATGGGATTAGTCCTTATAGGTGAATACCATTACATACGATAAAAGCTGAGGAAAACCTTTCGATTGATAATGAAGAAGGAATCAATTCAATGAAGTTCTTCTTTAATGGTGCTTTTTCGATTCAGGGGGGGAGATCTTAGGCAAAACATGAACTGGAGACGTTATACCTATACAAGCTGTTGAACTCGAGTGGATACAAAGATGCTAAACATATACTCACTTATATATACATTAAAACGGTATATTAACTCAAAAAAATAAAGGAACACAGACGAAAGCAGTCCAAGACAACTGCGAAGTTTTTTAGGGGATAGTTTCGGATTGACTATTAATGTAAAAACAGATTTTATTGATTTTGATGGTTCATTATGGAGCAAAGTTTGTTTTTACTGATTCGACCTTTTAGCTTGTATTTATTGACCAGAATTTATTATCCTTTGTGCTTGATTGTATGAATTTCTCTGTGTGACTTGAAAATGAGACCATTTAAAAGGTCCCGAAACTAGTCATCAAATACAGTAAATGCTCCTTATTCGCGGGGGATAGGTTCCGTAAATATGCCACGAATACAGAAACCGTGAATATGGAATGGTTATTTGCATGGGGTTATAGGGAATAAGTTCCTAGGTGACAAAATAAAAACAAATAGTACATAAAAAATCAATTAAATCGAAGTTTTTGACCATATTGATTGATTATTATCTGCAGGCAATGGTTTGAAGAATATTGTAATTTTTTCTAGCGTGGCAGTTTTTAAAAGCTCATTCAATTCAGACTGATATTCAGCAGTGGCATTAGCAATTTACCTCTTAAAAATAAGACTTTGTTTCATAGACGGATAATTTCCATAAAGAGAACACAAAGCTCATTTGCCATTCTTGAAACTTCACTTAGATTCTGCAAATTAGTCATTTTTTCAGTGCTTCTTGAAGCCTCTTCTTCAATGGGCTGGGAATTTTACATTTCCTCCAAGTCGGTGTCAGTCAAATCTTCATCTTGCGATTCAAGCAACTCCAGAATGTCACTTGATACTATCGGTTCGAACCCCATATCGTCGTATTCCATCCGCAATTTCGGCTATGTTTGCAGTAGAAGTTTGAATTTGCACAGATTCTTCGTCATTTTCCGCAAGTCAGAGCAGGCCACAGTTTTTCCAGCATGATCTCAATAATGTATGTAGGACCGATGTACATACTGATTAGATCTGCGAATAAAGAAATTGGGTCGCATTTTTTTCATCCGCGAATAGTGAAAGCGCGAATAAGGAGCTTCTATTATAAAAAAAAAGATTGTGGGACGTAAAGGGATTTTTCTCCGAATTCATAAAAACAGTTGTTGCAGATTAGTTAATGAAAGTTTCTTTGTTGAAACAGCATACTCAACTTAGGTATTGAACTATAATAATAATAATGTTTATTCGTACAATACAGAAAAACAATTACACAAATAATCGGACAAATAAACAAGAGGAAACTGCAAAGCCTAATGGCTGTCTGCAGATAGTGTATACAACTAATATAAGTGTTTACAATAATCACAATATTACTTTAAAATATATCAAGAATGATCAGCACAAATTCGCAAAGCCAAGGGGCTGTCTGCGTTGGATTCTTGGGAACTGTGCGGAACATTATTTAAGAATCGGCAACAAGTTTGGTGCAGCACATCATGGTCTCAACCAACAGTAAGTGTATGCCCATCAGTACAAAATTTAACAGAGCCTGGAGGCTGTCTGCTAAACAAATTGTTACGAGTACGGATCTCACTTAGAGTATAAATATATATAATACTAGATGACCCGGCAAACGTTGTTTTGCCATATCTCCCCCTTTTTTCGCAATTTCAAAATTGCTCGAGGCCTTCGGCCTCTCTTACCTTAGGAAAGCCCGTTTCTCCCTCTCGAAAACGCGGGGGGCGCTTCGCGCCCCCGGTCTCTCCCTTTTTTCGCAATTTCAAAATTGCTCGAGGCCTTCGGCCTCTCGTTGTTCTGGCTATTAAAAAATAAGGGTTGATCGTAGAAGGGTGGAAATTGGGGATTGTATGTATTTGTGTATGCTGTATCATAAAAAAATAGAAATTAGAAATTTTGTCTAAAAAATAAAAAATAAAATTTAGGGGTGGACTACCCCTAACATTTAGGGGGATGAAAAATAGATGTTGGCCGATTCTGATAGATGATAGATAGATGATGATAGATAGATGATGATAGATAGATGATGATAGAGATACCGGATAAGCACAAAAAATTTCATCAAAATCGGTTGAGCCGTTTCGGAGGAGTATGGCAACGAACACTGTGGACACGAAAATTTTATATATTAGATATAGAGAACTCCTTTTATAAAGTGCGAGACCCTTCCATTTTCGAGAAAAAAAGGTTGGCGGCTAGGTATGCGCGGGTTTACTAATGAATTGTAGTTATTTGTATATCTACGAGTACCAAAAATCACCGATTCTTGGTTCAACTCTTTCGTGACTAATGGGTTATGAATGTATCATATCAAAATTGAAAAAAAAAATCGAGAGGGAAGCGCGTCTATTAAAAATGCGCGAGTCTGTGTCCTACTCGCTCCATAGACATAGTATGTCTATTGTTAAAACTTCTACAGCATCGTTGAACATTTTTTGGAAAGAATAAAACTTATAGTTCCGCGTGGTTCTCGAGATGCCGAAGGCGACTCTGTGATCTCAGGAATTCTAATGCCTTGTTTACATGTGACGAGTATTTGGCCGAGACTGTGATCTCAGCCGAGTACTTGACCATCTAAACACATGGCACAGTACTCGACCCAGTGGTCAGATGAATGAAATGAGCGAGCGAGTGAATAGAAAATGTTTCTATTCGCTGGGCAGAGTGGCTATCCCCACTACCAAGATGAACGGTACTCGTCGTCTCTGAACCGTCTGTCGAGTGTTATGTACCGAGTAGTAGCATTTGATAAAATGTGGCACCAAGGTCTGATATACAAGATGAAGATGTGGAAGTTTCCAGCCAAACTGACGGGATTGATACAATCATACCTGAACAAAAGAAAATTCAAAGTTAACATAGATGGTACGAGGTCTACAACCAGAAAAATTGAAGCCGGCGTACCGCAGGGATCGGTCCTAGGACCGTTGTTGTTCAACATATATATGTCGGACATACCAAAAATGACAAGACGCAAGATTGCCCAGTTCGCAGATGACACTGCTGTCTATTAGCAGAATGAGGAAATCCATAACGAAGCAACTCCAGATAGACTTAGACAAACTAATGAGCTATTTCAAGAAATGGAGGTTCAAGATAAATACGAAGAAAACCGTTGCCATATACTTCGGCGGCACAAATATGAAGAAGGAAAAAGCAGGAAACGTCATGATAGAAAAAGAAAAAATTGACTGGAAAGATGAAGTGAAATATATGGGCGTAATTTTAGACGAAAAACTCAAATTCAATAAACAGATGGAAGAAACCAGAATGAAGACCAGGAAACTGCACGGGCATTTATACCCCCTGCTTAATCCAAACAGCAAACTGTCGCTGGAAAACAAAATGAAGATAATCAAGACAGTGCTAATACCAAGCATAACGTACGCAGGAGTAGTTTGGTTCAATGTTGAAAGTTGCAAAAAGAAAGATCTACAAAGTACTTTAAATAAAATAATAAGGATAGCTATAGGCGCCCCATGATACGTCAGCAACAAACAAATAAAAGGAGAATTGAAAATACCAACTATCGAGGAAATAATAGACAAACAAACCAAGAAGACAATCGAAACGATGAAAAAACACGAAAATAAAGAGATAAGAAGGATGGTGAAGATACCAGTCAGAACTACAGACAAGAGGAAATACCTCTTGCAAAGAAGCCAATAGACGAATAGCAAAAAACCATACAAAAGAGAGGAGGACCTCTCTAAATAATCAATAGAAGAAGAAAGGAAAAATTATAGTAAAGGCGAAGGGAAGTAAATTCCAGTCCTTTTCAAAAACCAGGACCTATGATGATACCGAGTAGTTGTAAATTCGGTAATCGTTCAAATATGCCACTCGACTCAGCTCAAATGCGTGTAGTCGCTGACTCGGTCAGTATTGGGTGGTATGAATAAAAACGAAGTAAATGCTAATGCTAGACATTTGAGGATCTACTTCGAAGTACATAAATTTACTCATCTTTTCACAAAGCATCTTGTTGGTTTCGTGAGAAGTTGCTTAACGTCGAAGTATTTACTACGTTGCTTCTAGTATTCACTTCACATTAAGTTTTTCTAATAAACAACGACTTTTTGTTCTTATAATTGTACATTTGTCGCATTAACATCAAATACACCCATCTCATCAATTGGATTACATGATCCACCATCAGTATCTTGATATGGAGTATCATTTGACATTTCATTTGTTTGCGTATCTATTTCTAAAGGAAAAATTCTGGTCTCGACATAATTCCCGTACAAGAACGCAGACGAACGTGTCTTACAGCACCATCCCTACCCGGAATGAGATACTCACTCCGAGCTAACTGCCAGTCAAGCCTCTTCTGACTATCGTTTCCAACTGAAACAATTTCGCCAAATTTTAATTGTCGAGAAATTTACTCTCATGACGACTCTTGAGTTGCCCCAAGTAATCTCTACGAACCTTTTTTCTCAACTCATCACAGAGCGTTTTCCTATAATTAGCACGTCTAGTCAATTCACTAGCATCAAGCATATCACAATCAGGAACACCTATTTCCCTTATGTCTCGTATAAAAATAGCGGGAGTAAGAGGGGATAATTTTTCAAGGGAATCAGAAACAAATGTAATTGATCTACTATTGATAACTGCTCCGCAATCGCACAACACAGTGAGCATTTCCTCAAAGTTCAAACAAGCACTGCCTAATGTTCTAGGCAATCAATCTTTCAGAAGACTCATAAGCCTCTCCCAAAAACCACCCCACCAAGGAGCTGATGGAGCATTGATTGTTTTTAGCAGAACTATATTTACATATTTGCGTCCAATCTAGTTTTTTGAATGCGTTAGAAGCCCCTACGAAATTAGCCCCATTGTCTGAATTAATAACCTAAGGCCGACCTCTTCTTGCTACGAATCGCCGAAAAGTCTGTAAAGAAACTTCTGTGGAAAGTGACGACAATAGTTCCGAAAGTACTGCTCGATATACTCCACACGTAAAAAGATCAATCCATGCATTCTGACCAACTTTCAGGAGAAGAGGGCCAGCAAGATCCACTCCAACAACTTCAAAAGCAGCAGCATCTCGAACACGGTCGAAGGGTAGAGCAGAAGGAGTTACCTCTACCTGTTTGGTAGAATGTTTGGCAGATTAATAGTTTTATGTTCACCTTTAATCCAGAACTTTTCTCTGATACTACCTAGTGAACACTGTACACCTACATGACAAGCATTGTTATGTTCCTCATCAAACTTTCCACTAAGTTTTGAAGGAAGTACTATAGGGTAACGGAAGTCAAAACTCTCAGAACACCCAATTAATTTTCATAAGGAACCAAACTGGCAAGTTTAGTATTATGTTCACCATCAGAAAAATATTCATACAGAATACATTTCAATTTTAAAATTTCCGCCTCCGACATTTGTGAAGCAGTCAGAACGTCATAAAATTGATCATTCGGAAATTAACAATTCTGAATGAATCGTTCGATCCAACCTATCATTCGAACGACTTTTTGAAATTTCGAAAAATACCTATAATACCAGTTAAAATCAGCCCGATCACAATTCAGCATACAAGACGTTATAGGCAGTGGTCGCTCGTGAGCTCTCAATCAGAGGAGACCAAGCAAAAATACAGGGTGTTTCATAATATATGCGCAGGATTTCCGGATGTGATAGCTTGTCCAAAAATATGAAAAAAAGTTTCTATTAACTTACCCTCTGAAATGCACCCATTTTCGAGTTGAAATTAAAAAAAAAACGGTTTCTGCGAATATCACCAGAACCTCTTATCGCACCGGAAACAGCTTTCGTAAGCATTTTCTAATCATAATAAGCAATGTTTTGTGCGGATTTTTTTTTGTCTCAATTGTTGAAGGTTTTGAAGGGGTAGTGGGTGTTTTTCTCCCAAACTTCTACGCTAATCGAAAAAGTACGGTTTTTGAGACGCCCATTTTAACCGCCAATGTTTTCTACACAAAAGAGGTACTCCTGGTCATACGCTCTGAAGTCGACCGTTTTCGAGAAAAATCAACTTTTTTGTTGAAAAACATGGTCTTCAATAACTGTCATTCTTTTTTCATACGTCAAAAACTTCAGGTTTACAATTTAAAAATATTTCATGAAACACTGAGCAATCTTTAAAAAAACTAAATACTGATTACACTAATCCTACTTCGATTTTTTTTCAATTTCAACACTGTACCTATCTCGAAAATGGTGCATTTTAGTGGGAATATTAATATAAATTTTTTTTCATATTTTTGGACGAGCTATCACATCCTGAAATCCTGCGCATATATTATGAAACACCCTGTATAGGTATACCACTAGGACTAGATAGTTGATCTATGATAGTTTGCCTATGACTCTGATCAAGTGAATTTACAATATCGAGCTTTCCGAATAATTTAAATTCAATTGATGCTCCTTAGTGAGATTTTTATCTGCTATGTCTTTCAAAAGACCTCTGTGAATTTTTTAACGCTTTGAGCGGCAGATATATCAACATAAAAAAACCCAAGTAAAGCAAAAAATTTTTTTTTTGCAATTTGAAAAAAAAATTAAACAAAACTTCATGCAAAATAAATAAATCATACATTAACAATAATATTTCCGAATTTTTCTTAATATTTTTTTCAAACGCGGTGGTACTTTCAACGTACCACCGCCGCGCAAGGAGGTCGAAATAGGTGGTACGTATTTTGTACCACCTAGACCCTAATTTTGACCACACATTGTTTTCTGAATCGTCGGAATAAAGTGAGCAAAACCAACAAAATAATTTATTTCGAACTGTACTTCCTGTCAGCCACTCGTATTTATTGTAACATTGAACGCAGAAGGGACGATTATGTTTGGAATCGACAATTAAATTTTGCATAGCAGGCTGAGGTGTCTTTATAGTTTTAGTAATGAAAAATTTTGTCATCGTAAGGCATTTGACTGAACTTTTTCTTCAGAATAAAATCAACAATAGAACAATATCTTCAGTTATTCTAAGTTCCCACTGAAATTATAATTTTTATTCCTGGTTTCCGTTCTCATTTTTCTCGATAAAATATATGAATCTGAATAGCCATCCTTCCTCACCTACAAACTTCGCCGAATTGATAGAATAGTGACCGATCGTTCATCGCCGAGTGACGCCGAGGTCATATTCGGGCCGATCGGATGGATGGAGACCGGGCCTCCGTCACGTGCTTTACAGCTCGAATTCAGAGTGGTCGTTGCAATTGTATCGCAAGATATTTGAAATTTCACATTGAAGCGTATCCCAACTCGGGGAGCTCGGCCTCCGAGTCGACCGAGTCTGGGTCTGGACTCTGTTGTATTCTTTAGCGCACCGCATGCCTGACTAGTACTGATTGCGATGCGCAATCTTCTCAGTTTTGAAGTCTGTTGCGGAAAATGAATAAAGTAATGAAAGATTGGGGTAAAAAATATCCAGAAATTTGAATATTCTATTGATTTAGGTTAACATAATATAGTTGAACTCGAACTCAGAATTAAATATAATGCAGTAAAATTTGGGGAGGCCCGGCCTCCTCTGAGCGGCCGCCACTGGTTAAAGGTTTTCGTTTCTCTTGAGCTATTGCATCCCCATCGAAACATGAAATAGCGGCGGGCCAACAGTTCAGGTGATTTAAACTACCGGGACTTTCCCACCATTTGGAATTTAATTTGGCATCATTCATGATACTCTTTGCTTCTAAAACTGCTTGCTGCAATCGCTCCTTGTCTTTTGTTTTATATGGATCTTTAATACCTATAACATCGAGTTTCCATAGGTCTCTTATCTTTGAATCATTAATGAATATTGAAGTTACGACCATAGCAGCATTATTATAATTCATATTCTTCACTTTATACCTATCCATCAAAGTCCAACCCAGGTGCGTGTCTACAGCTGTCAGACCAGATGGTAATTGAACAACTTAGCCAGTCAACAATTTTTCGGCAATATTAGCCCCGATCTCATTTCGAGCGGTGCATGGCCAGTAAGAATGATAGAATACTCTTCTAAATCTTCTTCACATGGACCTCTACGTACCTATCTAAAGTGAGGAAGTTAAAGTAATATTTTTTATCTACTCCTATTGAATTATATATGGATTATTCCTCTTCTTTTGAGCAATTAATGGTATCTGTAAACAAACAACGTGAATTATTATAACCCACTACTATAACTTCCTGTCTCTATGCTTCTGAACAAGCCGATTGGCCGAAAGGAAACAGTCCATTATTGGTATTGAGGGGAGTTCACTTGAATAATTTTGACTTTTCCTCAAATTAAGTTGACTTAATTATTATTGTGAATGTTTTGCTGAAAAAGATTAATTCAGATAGTGAAGATGAAATATTATGTACACCTTCAGAAATAAAATAATCTGCCAATGTAACCGTACAGAATTTATTGCCCGAAAAATCCCAAAACAAATATAAAGGTGTTTACAATAATTTTCAAGATTGGTGCAGCAGTAAGAATATTAAGTCATCGTTTACAGAAAATGCCCTTTTGGCATATTTTAGTGAACATAACACTGAATATAGAGCATTGCCCCTATGGACTTTCTACGCATGCTAAGAAGTACAATTAACATAAATAATGCATTGTTATAGTTAACTATTAAGATTTGTAAATAAATTTCTTTCTCTGTACTTGTATCTTAGTATTTATTGTTATGGTCGTAGATAAAGTATATTATTCAACCTGCGGTAATGGTCATAACTCACTTGATTAACTACAGCACTCGCCTTCGGCTCACGCTGCAAACTTCATCTGCATCTACATTACCGCTCGTTAAATAATAAACTATTGTTCATATCACATTCATGAACTTTGTTTGATTTATGATAACTTTCATCAGTATTTATCCCACCGAATAGGGAAAGGATTATTTTTCTTCACCTGTGACTGAAAATCCTAATTCATTCGTTGTACTAGAAATAATATATGATCTTTGAGAGGCAGTATCAATTGAAACCCTATATTGACGTTCATTGCCATTTCTTCCCCTCAAATTTACGACGAGCGTTTGCAAAAGAACCCACGGGTGAGACTGCTCAGAAAATTTCCTTTAGAAACTACAATTTAATTACTGGACTGAGGTTTTTTAGAAGTGACATTAACTTTCTAATCAATGTTTTGTTTTTTTGTTTTGTACCATTCCAGAAAATGCAAAGGGATAAATTGTTACTTGTTGTCAAAAGCCCAGCAGATTTGGAAGTAATTTTTTCCGTATACATGATTTTTCTTCTATTTTCTCTGGAACCAATACCATTCATGGCCATAGATACCTTTCCTTCATTTTCAACTTCGGCCTCATGAAACACATTAGTTTTTCTAGTTTACCATTCGCCTTCTGCATAGTCGAATCTTCAGATGACGATCGCTGCCACACTCGCAGGAGTTCTTCTGGAAGACACGACTATACCAATGGAAACAATATGGAAGAACACTTGTCTGGTGTCACACCAAGTGACTCCAGAGCCCTCAACTGACACTCCAATTTGTCGTATAATGAAGACAGGGAAACGGAAGTGGATGTTACTAATGTTAACAACTCAACGCACGTACAACTCTATGAGTAGTTCTCCAAAACGTTCGTCCAAAACGAGTTTTCAAGGCATTGATAGCTTTTGGATAGTTTTCGAATGTCGGTGGAAAACTCTCTACCACACTTCTTGTTCTAGATCCAGTCAAAGTTGACTGAATGAGGTACTTCTCCTCAGAAATGAAGTCAATCTCGGAAATGACCTCCGAATTTCTTTAATTCAATTCATAAGAGCAGGAGCGCTACCGATTGAGCAGTTGTCTTGAGGTGCCCCCACGCGAGCTTTTCTTTCTCCACATTGAACTTCATGGAATACTCATTGGCACTTTCACAATCATCTAGTAATTCAGCTTCACTAGCTGTGCCTTCCAACATATAGTCGAAAACTTCTTTGTCTAACGAGATTATCTCATCGTGTTTGTTTTCGAAAACTCGGAAAGCTGCTTTCAGGTCTGCAGTATCATATTTTTTGAGCACTCGGGCTATATCATTTCGTCACGATGTCAGTATTTTTCGAATTTTGAGCCGAAAATGGTCTTAATCAATTAATTCAAGTATGTCCGTCAGCACGATAACTCTCGAACGGAACAACCTAGAGACTCGAAATTTTCACTGTGAGTTCAGTTCCCAAATGCCAGATTCAATCGCGCTGAAATGTTGCACTCGAATTGGGAATTACGTGTTTAAGCTACATGCAAAATTGTTTTCAGATCGCATGACCATAACCATAGAAACCATAAAAAATCATAACATACGATCAGAAAGGCTTAGGGACTTGAAATTTTCAGGATAGGTGTGGATCTCGAATATCGCGGTCACTTTCATCAATGAGCGAAATTAGACTGGAGGTTCCGTAAATACGGTCGTTTGAAATTTAGTTTTCTCGATAATTTCAAAACTACGGATTCAATCGTGACGAAATTTTGTAATATATATGAGAATGACATATTCAGGCTATATCTTTCCCAGATCGCATGACCAGAACCATAGAAAACATAGAAAATCATAACTTTCGAACGGAAAGGCCTAGGGACTTGAAATTTTCAGGGTAGGTTTGGATCGCTCTCACGTTCATCAATGAGCGAAATACGACTAGAGGTTCCTTGAATATGGCCGTTCAAATTTTTTTTCCCTAGATGAAGAATAATGTACTCAAACTATGTGCGAAATTTTGTCCAGATCGCATTACCAAAACCATATATACCGTAGAAAATTCTAGCGAATAATCGAAAAAAAAATTGGTCACCTAAGCACTGACGTGAAGTCTGGAATCTCGTCCCAGTTTGAAATATTTCTTGACAGCTGTCAAATTTTTTTTTCAATTGGTTTCTGAAACATGAAAATGCGGATCTACCTGAAAGGTGGATGAACGAGCTAGCTTTTTATAATTTTTTTATAACTCATCTTATCAATGATTATATTGATGTACTGCTTTGTAAAAGATCCTCGACGAACAGTTCTTGCTTTCTTAGGATTATCTATCTTCTACACTGGTACCAAATATGTCCTGTCGCGGTCGCCAAATGTTGTATTTCCTCTAAATTCTCTAGAAACCAGAAAGGTCTAGCGACTCGAAATTTCCAGGGTAGGTTTAGATCTTGAATGTCATCAATGAGCAAAATCAGACTAGTGGTTCCGTATATGAGGCCGTTCAAATTTTTTCCTAATCATTTCGAAACAACAAATTGGATTGGAATGAAATTTTTCACATAGATGAAGAATAATGTATTCAAACAACGTACTTAATTTTGTCTAGATGGCATCACCAAGACCATAGATATCGTAGAAAATTCTAGCGAATTATCGAAAACCAAATTGATCACTTAGCACTGAGGAAAAGTCTGGAGTTTCGCCTTAGCTGGAAATTTTTTCGACAGCTGTCAAACATTTATTCAATTAGTTTCTAAAACTGGAAAATGCGAATCTACCTACAAGGTTCATGAACTAGCGCTCAAAAGCTCCTGACTTCACGGCAGTGCTTTTTATAATTTTCACCAATAAATTCCGTTGGAGAGTCTCCTTTTCCTGATATTTAATATTGAGTTCACTCAATTTTTTGTTTTTACGTTGTTGACCTCTGGGGCTTTTGTGATAGGTGGAAATCGTAATCTGCAGAGTTTTAGTCAACCAGTCTTTTTATGAGCCCATCATTTGGGTGTTGACTTGCTTTATCGAATATCTTCTCGGCCTTCTTTTTTAGGGAAACTTGTGACAGTTTCCCATTTTGAGTCTCTGTGGATTTGTTGGTTTCTTACGAACCACGGATATTCATTGCTGCTCTTAGCAGTTTATTTTATGTTGTTTGAATCTTCAATATATGGCTATTCAGGCTATTGGCTGTATGGCTCCATGCCGCCGAGCCTAATGTTTTTTGGGGTCTTGCAATTGACATGATCATCGTGGTTTCTTGCTCTGGTTCATTTGGCTATTTTTTCCTAGCAGTGGGTAAAGTCTACTCATTGCTGAGTTTGTTTTATATGCTGCATATTGTATATGGTTTTTCCATGTAAGCCTTTCTTCTAGTTCTACACCTAGATATTTGACTTCATTTTGCCATTTATCTCTTCTCCATTTATACTAAGGTTGGAATTCATCTCGAGTCCCATCTTCTGTAGTAGAAAAGCTTAGCTCTTTTTGCTATTTATTTGAATTTTTCATTTAATGAACAATTCTTCTAAATCTTCTAGTGCTGCAGTTATCTGTATATGACATCTGGTCGTCGATGTGTGAGGGCTATTCTCGTGTCGTCTGCATATAGGGCTAGCAGATTTATTGGGTTCTTAGGAATATCGTAGATATATAGGTTGTAGAGTAGAGGTCCTAGAACTGATGCTAGGGGCACTCCTGCTTCTACTTGTCTGGTGGAAGATAGTGTGTCATCTAATTTGACATAAGAATTACTGTTACTCGTTACTTAGGTACTTTCTTATCATCTTTCAGGTTTTGGTAGTGTTGCCTGCCATCATCATCTTGTAGGCAAGTCCTTCGTGCCAAACTTGGTCGAAGGCTATCTCGACATCTAATAGCACTAATCCTGTGGTTTGTTCATTCTGAAGTCCTTCAATGATCCTTAATAGTTGGAGTTCTGTGGAATGATTTCTTCTGAATCCAAATTGTTTCAGTGGTATCAGATTCAGCTCTTCTGTTTCTCCCTTGAGTCTTTTTGCTCTCTCATCTAATTTCCAGGTGCTGACAGTAGACTTATCGGCCTTTAGGTGTGTGAGAATTTTATATCTTTTCCTGGCTTATCAAACTCAATATAGCCCTCGTGTAAGTAGAACCAGTGTTCAAAAATGAGATCGATTATATACTTGCAAATAACAGAAAAAAAAAATGGAACGACGTATAAATTCTGAATAGGTTCGACACAAACAGTGATCACAGACAGGTGAGAGCATCCCGTAGATTCAATTTGAAAATTGAGAGTAACAAGCTCATTCGAACCTACAGATTTCCTACAGTCGATAAAGGAAAGCAGAATACCAAAACGAACTAGAGAAGCTCTAGATAGAATGGATATAAATGAACTAAACAAGATCACCACGCGACATTGCAGGAAGAAAGAATTGCATGACACCGAAAAACAAGAAAAGCTCTAGAATGCGACCAGAGACTTTGCAGCTCATAGAACGAAGAGAACTTCCAGAGATGCATCAAGCTATCAGGAACTAAATAAGAGAATACACAAGGAAGTGAGAGAAGTGAAAAAATCCTCACACAGTTTTTCATCCCTCCTACCCTACTCAAAGGCGGCAGGAATGATGCTCCTCTTCCGACGCTATTAGGTTAACTGAGGGCTAGGAGGAGGATCAATACTTAGCTGTTCTACCCCTACTCCTTTTCCCGTTCCCTTTCTCTGTTGTGGTGGTGGGGTGCCCTCGGTCCTCCCTCGGTGGGTGGGCCTATTGACGACTTTCTGTCCTTCTTTCGTGGAACCTTTGTTGAAGCGATTATTTCACATTGAAGAGACAGAAGCGAATTTAGTAAGGAGTGAAACAGGTGTTAAAATGTCGAAATACGACTCTGCAAATGAGGACAGAGAATCCGAAGCAGATAACTCGTCGGTAGAAGAAAGCTCCGATATAGATATAGAAGGAGAAGTTGGGGAAGAATTTTTGAAAGATCGGATTATAAAAGAGCAGAAGGAAGAGATCGAACTACTCAGGAATGAACTGAGAGTGTCGACGGAAAGTGTGAATTTATTGCCCAAAGCGGTGAAATGTCCAAGCCGTCGAAGCCGCGGCTAATCCTCACGGACTGAAGAGACAGTTTCAACCCCCTTAATACCAAGAGAAAACCCCAAAAAACCTGAACGAGATAATATAGCTGCAGAAGGGCTACGAAGATGTCGTATACTGCAGCATTAAAAGAAGGAAACCACCCAGTGGAAGCTATTTCTGCACCTGCAGAAGAAAACGTTCCCCCTTTTCAATCGAGCAGAAGAGAGAGAACGTCCCGCCAGCGACCTTGAAAGGCAATCTTGACACAAATCTCGAGGGAGATGCATTTGAAAGGCATTAGGTACCAGAGAGCGACAACAGTGAGATACGGCATTCGTGTTGTACCTCAATCCCACGACGACTACAGGAAGATGAAAAAATTCCTCGTGTCAAGGGGTAAAGAATTTTACATCCTCCAAAGAGAAGAGGAAAAGAAAACCTACGCTGTGGTACGATACTTGCCACTAGAGGCAGATTTAAACATCATTGCAGAAGTTCTAGCCAAGTAAGGCATTACCGATGTGGATGTCTTAAGGATGACATCCAACAAAAGCAAGAAAGCGGTACCCTAATTTTTGGTAAATCCGAAAATAAGAAGGTATTCGAAGTTGAACAGCTCTACGGCATAAAATGGGTAGTGGAGTCGAAGAACAAAAGCATTGGACCTTGCCAATGCTACGGACATGCGCAAAGTAAATGCACATTCCCATGTAGGGGTGCTAAATGCTCTGGAGCGCACAATAGTAAAGATTGTACGCTAACCAGAAAAAACGACGAGCGAAATTCCAATTCAATTGGTAATTTCAGAAAAACTGCAAACAAAATATTTCGAACGGCCATATTCACGAAACCCCTAGTCTTATTTTGCTCATTGATGAACGCGACCACGACATTCGAGATCAAAACCTACCCTGAAAATTTCAAGTCCCTTGATCTTTCCGTTCGAAAGTTATAATTTTCTATGATATCTATGGTTCAGGTCATGCGTACTGAATAAATTTGCATGTAGCTTGAACACGTCATTCTCCTTATGAGTGCAAAATTTCATCTCGATCGAATCAGTTGTAGTTTCGAAGTATACAGGAGAACAGAATTTCAAACGGCCATATTCACAGACATCGTGACGAAATGATAATATATAGCCCTCGTGTAAGTAGAACGCGCGCTCAAAAATACTGAATATGAATATTAGGAATTGGGATGTTCGATCAAGGAAAATTCATCGATACACTTCTATATCATCCAAGCTTTCGGTAAGTCTTGGTACCTTTCTCGAGGATCTGTAATATACAAAAATATGATGTTACAAAGAGCAAGTTTACAAAACACTAACGTATATACAGGGTGTCCAGGAAAATGTGGGAAATCGCTCGGATTCAGATAAAACATAAAAAAATAAGATAACAAGTTCCCATAATTTTTGAGCGCTCGTACTACTTACACGAGGGCTATATCATTTCGTCACGATGTCTGTATTTTTCGAATTTTGAGCCGAAAATGGTCTCAATCGACTATGTTCGACTCACTGATGACGAATCCGTCAAAAAATTCGAGTCTGTCCGTCCGTCCGTCCGGCCGTATACACGATAACTCTCGAACGGAATGTCCTAGAAACTTGAAATTTTCAGGGTAGGTTCAGTTCCCGAATGGCTCGGTTAAGTTCGTTAATGGGCCAAATTCCACCAGGGGTTCCGTAAATATGGCCGTTCAAAGTTTTGTTTCCCTGATTACTTGAAAACTACAAATTTGATCGAGATGAAATTTTGCACTCAAATGGAAAATGAGGTGTTCAAGCTACATGTGAAATTTTGTCCAGATCGCATGACCAGAACCATAGAAACCATAGAAAATTGTAACTTTTGAACGGAAAGGCCTAGGGACTTGAAATTTTCAGGGTGGGTTTGGATCGCAAATTTCACGGTCATGTTCATCAATGAGCAAAATTGGACTAGGGGTTCCGTAAATATGGCCGTTCAAAATATTTTTTTCGTGATAGTTTCGAAACTACCGATCGGATTGGAATGAAATTATGCACCTAGCTCAGGAATAATGTATTCAAACTACGTGCAAAATTTTGTCCAGATCGCATCACCAAGACCATAGATACCGTGGAAAATTCTAGCGAATTATCGGAAAAAAATTGATCAGCTGAAGCACTGACATGAAGTCTGGAGTTTCGCCTAAGTTTCAGAATTTTTTTGACAGCAGTCAAAAATTCCTTCAATCGATTTCTAAAACTGGAAAATGCGAATCTACCTACAAGGTGCATGTACGAGCGCTCAAAAGCTCCTGCCTTCACGGCAGTGCTTTTCGTAATTTTTTTCCTAGCGGCCTTCCCTACGGAGATACGGCCTCCTAAATGACGCCACTGGAAATTCATTTTACTTGAATAAATTTCAAACTACTTGATATAATTTAATGAAAATTCGATATGATAAACAATGGTAAGGACCTCTCAAAATACTGCCCTTTAATTTAAATTAGCTTGTTCAGTTTACCAGGGGCAGACTAGGTTGTACGTTTTAATGCTTACATTTTTGAGCTGAGTATGATAAGGAGTTGGAATTTGGATACCTTGAATATAAAGCTGAAGAAAGATACTCTTGTTTATTGTCGAGGAAATGAACCGTGTTTTGGTGTTTTAGAAAAACAAAATAATAAAAGAAGTAATTTTTTTATTTCTATTAAAAAGAACCATGAATTCTAATTTTTTTGTCTGGAACAAAGTGTGATACGAAAGTTATTCAATGAACAAAAAAGTTTTAGCTAACGTTATTGAATCTGACAAAATTACAAAGATTTTTAACAATGCAGTTTAGGCCCAGAAAGGCACCTTAACAAAAATAATAATAATAATAAGAATTCATGGTTCTTTTCAATAGAAATAAAAGAGTTACTTCTTTTATAATTTTATTTTTCGAAAACGGTTCATTTTATCGACAATGAACAAGAGTACTTTTTCTTTAGCTTGATGTTCAAGGTATCCAAATTTGTTTTTTGAACTCCTTATCATACAGGGTGTTGAAAATGTAAGTATTAAAATGTACAACCTAGTCTGCCCCTGGTAAACTTAACGAACTTATTTAAATTAATTTAAAAATTATGGAAACAAGTCATCTTATTTTTTTATGTTTTATCTGAATCCGAGAGATTTCCCACATTTTCCCGGACACCCTGTATAACGTGGTTTTCTTCCTCCTGATAGTCTTCTTTCAAGAGTTTATAAGTTCAACCTAATCACTCTCTCACAGTGATCAAAATTAAACAAATCACTTATTCAGAACTCAACATCGTCAGATATCAACCTCGTGTGTGCAAGATGAACAAACCATCGGCATTCATCCGTCAAAAAGAGACATAGGTGACGCCTGTTCCACAGAATTATATTTAATTTCTTGTTTTTGTTCATTGTTGGTGTTTAAACTACGAAATGGTGGATGCGAAAGTCTTTGATAATTCAATCAAGTAGGACTATAATATGCTATTTAGATTGTGATTGTGTCGAGAAATTATCGAGCAAAAGCTGCCTGTTCGAATAATATGCAACGCTCAACAAACAATGGATTGTAGGAAATCATTTAGGCGATAAAACAGAGTAAGGTATATTGAAAGAGGTTGTCAGAAGTTGCTCTAGGAATAGGTGTTGCTGTTAGTATCAGTAAAAAGAAATTGCTGTCACCTTTTGAGATGGCTGAGTTGCGCAAAAAAATCAATTTCCTAGAAAAAGAATGTATCAGGATCTTGCAAAATTTGCACACTCGATCTGACGGAATAATTGTTAATAACAACACAACAATAACACGAAAACTGTAATGAGGAATGAAATTTCAGTGAATATACGATTATACAGACAGATTTTTGACGGGTCGTTTGAGTTGTTGAGTATGTAACGACAAAGGAAATAAATAAATAACCTTTTTTTGTAATATAAGGTGCAACAGGTCATACGAATTGAGGTTCAAATCTCCATGAATTTCTTCTGAGAAGAAGTAAGTTACTGTTTCTGGATACCCCATAGTATGAATATTCAAATGCGTCTCAATTCCATTAACAAACAGTCAACCAAATTCGTTTCGGTTTAGGGTAGTTACTTTTGCCATCTCTTTTATGACTTCGGTGTATCTCGAGTAATCAATATAATTCACTCTTACCTCAAATTATTTCCGTATCAGTTCAATCATTTCAAACAACTGGACCATTAAAATGCCAGCTTGAGATTTAATGCCTCTCATTATATTCAGAAAAAATGGTATCCTTAATTACCATCAACAATCTAGGCGTACACCTGTGTCAGGTAACTCATAATGAAATTGTTCAACATAATTCCATGTCATTGCCAATGCCAATTGTGCTCGTAACAGCTACTTTTGCCTATGAGTATATTATATAAATAATATTCTCGGAAACTTTGAATTTGAGAATAAAAAATTACGAAAAGCACTGCCGTGGAGTCAGAAGCTTTTGAGCGCTCGTACATCCACCTTGTAGGTAGATTCGCATTTTCCAGTTTTAGAAATCAATTGGAGGAATTTTTGACAGCTGTCAAAAAAATTCTCAAACTTAGGCGAAACTCCAGACTTCATGTCAGTGCTTCAGCTGATCAATTTTTTTTCGATAATTCTACGGTATCTATGGTCATGGTGATGCGATCTGGACAAAATTTCGCAAGTAGTTTGAATACATTATTCTTCAGCTAGGTGTATAATTTTATTCCAATCCAATCAGTTGTTTCGAAATTATCAGGAACAAAATCTTTTGAACGGCCATATTTACGGAACCCCTAGTCTAATTTAGCTCATTGATGAACGTGGCCGCGAAATTCGCGATCCGAACCTACCCTGGAAATTTCAAGTCCCTATGCCTTTCCGTTCGAAAGTTATGATTTTCTATGGTTTCTATGGTTCTGGTCATGCGATCTGGAGGAATGTAGCTTGAATATATCATTCTCCATTAGTATACAAAATTTCGTCACGATCGAATCTTTAGTTTTGAAATTATCAAGAGAACTAAATTTCAAACGACCATAATTACGGAACCCTTAGTATAATTTTGCTCATAGATGAACGTGATGATGACATTCGAGATCCACACCTATTCTGAAAATTTCAAGTCCCTAGGCGTTTCCGTTCAAAAGTTACAATTTTCTATGGGTTCTATGGTTCTGGTCTTGTGATCTGGACAACATTTTACATGTAGATTGAACACCTCATTCTCCATTTGAGTGCAGAATTTCATCTCGATCAAATCTGTAGTTTTCAAATAATCAGGAGAACAAAACTTTGAACGGCCATATTTACGGAACTCCTAGTGGAATTTGGCCCATTAACGAAATTAACCGAGGCATTCGGGAACTGAACCCACAACGAAAATTTCAAGTCTCTAGGTTGTTCCGTTCGAGAGTTATCGTGCTTACGGCCGGCCGGACAGACTCAAATCTTCCGACGGATTCGTCATCAGTGAGTCGAACATAGTCGATTGAGACCATTTTCGGCTCAAAATTCGAAAAATACAGACATCGTGAAGAAATGATATAGCCCTCGTGTGAGTAGTACGAGCGCTCAAAAATAATGAAAAGCACTGCCGTGAAGTCAGGAGCTTTGGAGGACTCGTTCATCCTTGTAGGTAGATTCGCATTCTCCAGTTTTAGAAACCAATTGAAAAAATTTTGACAGCTGTCGGAAAAAATTTCAAACTCGGGCGAAAATCCAGACTTAACGTCAGTGCTCTAGGTCCCTAGGCTTTTCCGTCCGAAACTTATAATTTTCTATGGTTTCTAGTTCTAGTCATGCGATCTGGGAAAAATGTAGCTTGAATATATTATTCTGCATCAAAATGAAAAGTCTCGTCACGATCGAATCCGTAGTTTTGATATTATCAAGAAAACTAAATTTCAAACGACCATATTTACGGAACCCCTAGTGTAATTCTGCTCATTGGTAAACGTTTCTATGGTTTCTATGTTTCAGGTCTTGCGATCTAGACAAAATTTCTCATGTAGCTTGAACACCTCATTCTACATCTGAGTGTAAAATTTCACTTCGATCGAATCAGTAGTTTCGAAGATATCAGGAGAACAAAATTTCTAACAGCCATATTTACGAAACCCCTGGTCGCATTTTGCCCAATAACGAACTTAACCGCGGAATTCGAGATTCAAACCTACCATAAAAATTTCAAGTTTAAGGTCGTTCCGTCCCAGACATATCGTGTATACGGAAGGACGGCCGGACTGACAGACTCAAATTTTTCGACGGATTCGTCATCAGTGGAGTCGAACTCTTTCGATTGAGACCATTTTCTGCTCAAAATTCGAAAAATACAGACATCGTGACGAAATGATATAGCCCTCGTGTAAGTAGAACGAGCGCTCAAAAATTAGAAAAAGCATTGCCGTGAAGTCGGGAGCTTTTGCGCGTTCGTTCATCCACCTTGTAGGTAGATTCGCATTTTACAGTTTTATAAACCAATTATTGAAGAAATTTTTGACAGCAGTCAAAAAAATGACTGCTTCTCTTCGTCAATTATGCGGAATCAGCTGTTACAGAAATATAAGGATTTTCTATTAAAAAATTCGTTGGAATTAATTTTTCGACGGATTCGTCATCAGTTAGTCGAACCTTGTCGATTGAGACCATTTTTGGCTAAAAATTCGAAAAATACACACACGCAAATTTCGTGGTTTCTCACTCGCCATGGATCTGTCTACAGAAGCGATACATTCTTGTGTATTACGCCAATTTCGTAATTATATCATTTTCAATAGGTACGTTCTTTGTATTGTCTGTGTCGCTCTGAGGTCAGGCACGAGCATCAATGTATTTATTATACCAGAAAGAAAAACAATAATTGGTAATATTCAATAATTGATCAACCATACTGCGACAGTTCCCATGAGAGAAAATTATCTTGGAGACTTATCTTAGGGAGAGAATATTTTGAAGAAAGGATTCCGAATCTCACTAAAACACCCAAATTGGATTTTTTAATGGTCGCATATTTGAGTCGAAACATCAGGTGTAATCATAACAATTTTTTTCATTTAAATGACATTGACTATTTAGAGTTTATGCACTAGAAAATCGGTTCAAGATTATTTTTCACGAAGGCGCTTGGCCTAGGAGGGATGGATAAAATATCTTATATGCTCGGGAAAACTCACTTAGGACATTGAACATTCTCACTTTATTTTCGGCCTTTTTGAGCGCTCGTACTACTTACACGAGGGCTATATCATTTCGTCACGATGTCTGTATTTTTCGAATTTTGAGCCGAAAATGGTCTCAATCGACTATGTTCGACTCACTGATGACGAATCCGTCGGAAAATTCGAGTCTGTCCGTCCGTCCGTCCGGCCGGCCGTCAGCACGATAACTCTCGAACGGATCAACCTAGAGACTTGAAATTTTCAGTGTAGGTTCAGATCCCAAATGCCTCGGTTAAGTTCGTTAATGGGCCAAATTCCACCAGGGGTTCCGTAAATATGGCCGTTCAAAGTTTTGTTTCCCTGATTACTTGAAAACTACAGATTTGATCGAGATGAAATTTTGCACTCAAATGGAAAATGAGGTGTTCAAGCTACATCTGGAATTTTGTCCAGATCGCATGACCAGAACCATAGAAACCATAGAAAATTGTAACTTTTGAACGGAAACGCCTAGGGACTTGAAATTTTCAGGATAGGTGTGGATCTCGAATGTCGTGATCACGTTCATCTATGAGCAACATTATACAAGGGGTTCCGTAAATACGGTCGTTTGAAATTTTGTTTTCTCGATAAATTCGAAACTGCGGATTCGATCGAGATGAAATTTTGTATTTTAATCGAGAATGATATATTGAAGCAATATTTTGTCCAGATCGCATGACCAGAACCATAGAAACCATAGAAAATTCTAACTTTTGAACGGAAAGGCCTAGGAACCTGAAATTTTCAGGGTGGGTTTGGATCGCAAATTTCACGGTCACGTTCATCAATGAGCAAAATTAGACTAGGGGTTCCGTAAATATGGCCGTTCAAAATATTTTTTTCCTGATAGTTTCGAAACTACCGATCGGATTGGAATGAAATTATGCGCCTAGCTCAGGTATAATGTATTCAAACTACGTGCAAAATTTTGTCCAGATCGCATCACCAAGACCATAGATACCGTGGAAAATTCTAGCGAATTATCGGAAAAAAATTGATCAGCTGAAGCACCGACATGAAGTCTGGAGTTTCGCCTAAGTTTCAGAATTTTTTTGACAGCAGTCAAAAATTCCTTCAATTGATTTCTAAAACTGGAAAATGCGAATCTGCCTACAAGGTGCATGTACGAGCGCTCAAAAGCTCCTGCCTTCACGGCAGTGCTTTTCGTAATTTTTTAACATTAATATTCTACGCAGATAGGTGGAATTGCGCGTAGGCAGAGAAAAAGTATATCTCGGAATAATCAGCATCAACTCCCAGCTCTGCTAGAATATAATCTCTTCGTTGAATGGAATTTAAAAGATTCATTTCGTAAATTTATTCAGGGTGCATCGAGTAGCGTGGTCTATTAGATTGACTAGACTGAATCAGTATTTTGAAACTTTGAATATTTCAATGACTGATCATGTTCTTCCTCTTTGAATTATTTCCACGTTAGAGGCAACGAAATTGAATTTCAAAAATGTCATTTAAGATCAGTTTATCTATGCTGTTGGAAAACTCTCTTAATAAGTGGAGAATTTTTTTTATTTGTGGGATAGAGTTATAAATATGGAAAACCATAAACAGATTGTGGATCTAAATGGGAGTGTTTCATCTATGAGAGGAATCACACCACGAGTGCCCCAAGGATCTTTTCTTGGACCAATTTTATTCCTCATTTATATCTACTACCTATTAGACTGTAGACACCGTGACGGCGGATGAAGAGGAGCTTTTTGCTTATAATGTCTCAGATGAACTGTTTATCTATATTCCATTCAATAATCATATTACTGTGTTATTTTCTGATAACTCATCAGTTTTCGATGACGTACAATTGGAAGTGTCCATTGTTGTTGTTGTTTGTCGCATTTCCCTACTAGAAGTTCTAGACAAGATAATAATATAAGTACCCCTGAAGACGAATCAGTCGTCAATAATTAAGTGATTTTCTTACTAGCTGTATGTAAGGTCGGATAATCTTCCGTTGAAAATAAAAAGTTTTTCTTTTCAAAACTTGGCTTTCGATTTCAAAAACATAATTGGCGACGAGGATGGGATTGTGCCGGTTTTCGTGAAGAAAGTGTGTCGAAACTCGTTGTGTAAAAATAGTTATTTACACTAAAAGGGAGGCAAGGGACACTTACCAGACGAGGACGTAGTTTGCGCCCGAGGAATAGCGAGGGCAAGCAATGAAGTCCGAGGCTGGTCAAGAAACTTGCCTCTTGAATTGTGTATTATGGTTTTTTCACTACAGAAGTTGATTCTTAATCAATTATCTTTTAATGAATTAAGTTTGGAATTTATTTACGTACCTACAAAAAAAATATAGGTTTGACTTGGGTTACTAAGGTTTTCATCTGTCAAACAAAGTTTTTTAAAACTACATTTCCTTCTCTAAAATAAATCCCAAAGAAGATGAATTTCAAGAAGCAGCCAATGCTGCATGTGAATTCCTTTTACCGGAGACGTCTAAGAAACGTTGCCAAGCAGCATATAAGTGTTAACTGTAAGTTCGAAAATTGTACATAAATATTAATAAAATTTGAAGTTCTGATTCAATTTTTACTTACATCCTTAGGGAAGTAAGTTTTCACTTACTCCCGTTGTCAATAGTAACCCAAGCTTTCTCAGTAAATAGTACTTACTTCAATCAAATTCATGTTGTAACAGACTACTTACTATGTCAGTAGTGGAAAAACGTAGTTATCTCCCGCCAAACAACTTCCAAAACTTTCAGTGTTAACTGTTAAGGTGCCAAATCCAGCAACTACGAAAGAGAAAGCCGTTGAAGCCCTGATCGTATGAGGTAGCGCTTGCGACGACTTCAAGAAACAACGTGGTGAGAATCCTTCCTGAAACACTGTTTTATTCCCAGTCATTAACCTGGCCCAAAGTTAATCAATCTTTTCCCACGGTTTTGAGCGTAAAACTTGTGTAAGTTTTCTCTAGGTTTCTTATAAAAAACCGATTACCGATTTTTTCCTAGGTTCCTCAATACAAAAAACCGATTACCGGAGTTTTTCCTAGGTTTCTTATGAAATAAAAAACCGAATACTATTAATTTTTGAGTATAATAATAATTTTTCAAGATAACTTCCGTAAAGCATTTTAAAGGTAGGAAGAATACCAATAAAATGGCAGAGCACCAGAACCAAATATGTTCGAAAGACTTAAGTTAATTGATTTATTTTCGAAGTCAATTGTACCATTTGATGGTTATCCTGCAAATCTCGCACGATTTTTGAATCACTGCGAAAGATTTCATAATAGGTGGGGATTTAAAAAATAGATACACTTTCGGCCCACCTAAAATTCGAACCAATTTCAAATAATTATTTCTCTGAATCCGCTAGTCGGATTTTGATAATTTTTTTCTCAAATTGTAGGTCAACAGTCGGTGATAATGTTGTATTATAATACTTTTATTTGCAATTGGATTTCAGCATCTACGGGGTGCAAGATTGAAAAGAAGATTTATTCCTCAACTTTGACACACCCTGTGGATAAAACGAACAGCAGCAACGAATACCAAATGGAATCGGACTGAAGTACCATCTCTTCTGGTCGTTTTGTTCTTTCAATCATGTATCTATCTACATTATTAAGGAAATTACAGTGTTTAGAAACTGTGCTGATACCTTGGAAGTCCAGTGAAAAAACATTGAAAACAACAGGTTTTTCCTAAATTATTTTAATAGCGGGTATGATATCCCCTCGCCCTCATAACATCCCGCATACAATTCACTATTGTTTCTTGTGGGATGTTTCGCGACTCTTTCTCTACTGCAACACAAAGCTCCGGGGTTGCCGCTGAAAAGGCTCGTAGCACTCTTCATTTTAGTTCATTCCACAAATTCTCAATGGGGTTTAGGTCAGGACTGCACGGTGGCCACACCATAACTCGAAAGTCGACTGCTGCAATGTAGTCTCTGACAATTCTCGAAGAATGTGTATGTTTGGTTGAAAGTTTCCCCCCAGGCAGAAATAATAGAGATAAACAAATAATTAAAAAAACGAAATGACCAGAAAAGATTGACTTCTTTTGCCATTCGTTGCTGCAGCTCCTTGTATCCACAGGGTGTGTCAGAGTTGAAGGAAAAATCTTCTTATCAATCTTGCACCTCGTATATACCGAAATTAAAATGAAGACAAAAATATCTTAGGATAAAATTATTATTGAAGGTTTAACCTAAAATTTAAAAAAAAGAACAGCAATATCCGACTAGCGGCTCAATATCCATGTTTGGAATTGTCTCAAACTTAAGGTGGGCCGATTTCATTGCTCCCAAGTGTACGATTCGCAAGTCGTATGGTCGAATTAACCGATTCTTGAAAAGGATCAAGAAAAAAATATAGCGTCACGAGTAGCAACTAGAGTCTTGCTTTATAATATAAACCCAGAATTAAGAACAGCCCTTAGAGGTCACGGAATAATGAATTATGACGATATAGTAAACTTCATTCGTCAAGATTATTACTTTTACCAACAACCCTATATGCACTATAAAAATCAGAATAATCAGAGGAATTTTCTTCAACAAAATCAAAAGAATTTCACTCAAAATAATAAAAATAATTTCTCAAATAATAATTATAGAAGTTTTACTCAAAATAATCGACATTGGGCAAAATGCCAATCTAGTCAGAATAATCGAAGAAATTTTTACCCAAATAATTCCCAACAGAGATTCCCATCTCGACCAATCAATTTCCAACAAAGACAAGTAAAAACTTATTTCCCGACAAATCGTCAGGTCTTCGGTAATAATGAACGAAAAAATGAAAATGTTTTCAAACCTCATCCTAATCAAAGGATACAATCTCCCGCTGAAAAAATGTCGATTCAGACAAGAAACTATCCCCAAAAAATTACGAAAAGCACTGCCGTGAAGGCAGGAGCTTTTGAGCGGTCGTACATGCACCTTGTAGGTAGATTTGCATTCTCCAGTTTAAGAAACCAATTTTTCGACGGATTCGTCATCAGTGAGTCATTTGAGGCCATTTTCGGCTCAAAATTCGAAAAAAACAGACATCGTGACGAAATGATATAGCCCTCGTGTAAGTAGTTCGAGCGCCCAAAAAGATCCAATTATTCTACCCAATATCAGCAAAGTCCACTGAGACAATATTTTAATAACCAACCCAATCCTTATATAATGATTGAAGAATTAACTAATATAGCATCTACTTCGAGAGGTACTAATTTTAAAAATCGTGATTTCAACGAACGTCCATATCCAGAACGTAATTCAAGTAAATACTTAAATATAAATTTTCGAGATCGTGCCATGAACAACTCATTGACTTAAATAATACGTTAGATAATACAAAGCAACTCCCTTAAATTGAATTCCAAAATCCCAAATGTAAACTCTTAATTGATAGTAGATGTTCTGTTTGTCTTATTGATCCAAAATTCGAGTATAATAATTTTCCTAAAATTATTTTTAATGAATCTACGACATTAACTCCATGTTTCAAAAAACAGACTTTCAACGAAAAATTTTTAATACCTTTATTCCCAGAATTTCAAATAGATGATTTTCATCCCTTTGTCGTATACAAGTTCCATCATAGTTATGATGGTCGTATATGAGCAGATTTTTTGAATAATTATGGACTTAACTTAGATTTTAAAAATCGAATATTGACTAATGAATATTGTTAAATCCCCTTTTATTACCAACAAGTATGTCAGAAACCCCAAAATATCCCAATTTACCTTAGTCATTTAGAACCAGAAATTAATGAAAATCCTTCAAACTAATTAAGATGTCAAGCCCTTAATTTTTCAAGTAAAATAAAACATAAAATCCGAACAAGTGACGAAGTTCCTGTTCATTGTAAAATTTATAGATACCCTGAAGTTCATAGAGAAGAAGTTCAAACTCAAATTGAAGACATGTTAAATAAAAAAATTACGAAAAGCACTGCCGTGAAGGCAGGAGCTTTTGAGCGCTCGTACATGCACCTTGTAGGCAGATTCGCATTTTCCAGTTTTAGAAATCAATTGAAGGAATTTTTGACTGCTGTCAAAAAAATTCTGAAACTTAGGCGAAACTCCAGACTTCATGTCGGTGCTTCAGCTGATCAATTTTTTTCCGATAATTCGCTAGAATTTTCCACGGTATCTATGGTCTTGGTGATGCGATCTGGACAAAATTTTGCACGTAGTTTGAATACATTATACCTGAGCTAGGCGCATAATTTCATTCCAATCCGATCGGTAGTTTCGAAACTATCAGGAAAAAAATATTTTGAACGGCCATATTTACGGAACCACTAGTCTAATTTTGCTCATTGATGAACGTGACCGTGAAATTTGCGATCCAAACCCACCCTGAAAATTTCAGGTTCCTAGGCCTTTCCGTTCAAAAGTTAGAATTTTCTATGGTTTCTATGGTTCTGGTCATGCGATCTGGACAAAATATTGCTTCAATATATCATTCTCGATTAAAATACAAAATTTCATCTCGATCGAATCCGCAGTTTCGAATTTATCGAGAAAACAAAATTTCAAACGACCGTATTTACGGAACCCCTTGTATAATGTTGCTCATAGATGAACGTGATCACGACATTCGAGATCCACACCTATCCTGAAAATTTCAAGTCCCTAGGCGTTTCCGTTCAAAAGTTACAATTTTCTATGGTTTCTATGGTTCTGGTCATGCGATCTGGACAAAATTCCAAATGTAGCTTGAACACCTCATTTTCCATTTGAGTGCAAAATTTCATCTCGATCAAATCTGTAGTTTTCAAGTAATCAGGGAAACAAAACTTTGAACGGCCATATTTACGGAACCCCTGGTGGAATTTGGCCCATTAACGAACTTAACCGAGGCATTTGGGATCTGAATCTACACTGAAAATTTCAAGTCTCTAGGTTGATCCGTTCGAGAGTTATCGTGCTGACGGCCGGCCGGACGGACGGACGGACGGACAGACTCGAATTTTCCGACGGATTCGTCATCAGTGAGTCGAACATAGTCGATTGAGACCATTTTCGGCTCAAAATTCGAAAAATACAGACATCGTGACGAAATGATATAGCCCTCGTGTAAGTAGTACGAGCGCTCAAAAATTATCAGGCCGAGTATATCTCCATGGTCATTTCCAGTTGTAATTGTTCCTAAAATGGAGGATTTATCCGGAAAAAAGAAATGGCGTATAGCGATTGATTATCGCAAATTAAATGATAAAACTTTTGATGATAGGTATCCCCTTCCTCAGATTGAAAGTATCCTCGATAAATTAGGGAATAAAAAATATTTTACTACCCTTGACTTAGCATCCGGATTTCATCAAATCGAGTTAGATGAAGAATCAATTGAAAAGACGGCTTTTACTGTAGAGAATGGTTATTATGAATTTTTGAGAATGCCATTTGGACTTAATAATGTTCTGAAAGACCATTAGGAAAGATTTGTTACGTTTACATGGATGATATAGTTGTATTTTCTGATACGATAGAACAACATTTAGCAGATATCCCTAATATTCTAGAAGCATTTGAAGCAGATAATTTGAGAATTCAATCAGATAAATGTCATTTTTTCAAAACTGAAATTGAATTCTTAGGACATATCATTACCCCTGAAGCAATTAAACCGAATCCGAATAAATTAAGAGCAGTCAGCAAATTTCCAATTCCTAAAACTCCTAAAGAAATAAAATGATTTCTTGGACTCGTAGGATATTATAAAAAATGTATCCCTAATTTCGCAAAGGTAACGAAACCCTTAACTTCATGTTTAAAGAAAGATTCCAAAATTAATATTGATGATCCGAAATATATCGAAGCGTTCGACATATGTAAGAGAAATTTATTGAATTGTATTGAGATACCCCGATTTCGATAAGCCAATCGTCCTTACAACTGATGCGTCAGGTTTCGCGATAGGCTATGTTTTATCTCAAGGTGGAGTTCCGAACGACCTTCCTATAGCATTTGCGAGTAGAACCCTTAACGCAGCTGAGACTCGTTATTCAACGATAGAGAAAGAGCTGCCAGCGGTGGTCTGGTTCTGCAAAAATTTCCGCCCCTATCTCTATGGAAAGAGATTCACTATTTATACGGATCACAAACTCTTAATATGGTTTGTAACGTTATAACTTCACATCATTGTTTATTTCCACCATGCACTATAGAAAATTGCAAAATTCCACCTAACGCTATCGTTTCTATTTTCGATGTTTGAATTCCTTCCTCTTTGGTACGTTATATATTTATCATCTCGCTAATGTAATGTGATATTTCCTGAATCACCGTGCTTGAATGGGTGAAATTCGTTTCTTCTGTTTGTTTTGTTTTGGAATTTGTGAGGTTAACTGTGGAGTCGATTGTCATTCCGTTAGCTCTTATGTCACGGGTAAGATCTTTTTGGCCTCTACGTATGATTTCCGGACTTAAAGCCGTTACCATGGATTTGAATTTACAGAATGCCTTATTTAGTATATACAAGTAGAACATCTCAATGGGAATTGCCGAATAGCAATATCAAATAATTTTAGATTTCTTTTTATTCTTTTTCTTGGTTGTCAAATTCGACAGTTGGTATCTCTGTGTGAACTTTGGGAATTAGGTGTCAATGGGATATTCTGTGTGACTGTCATATTGGTTGAGTATATTGGAAAACGTGGAGAAGATTTTTGAATTGAAGAAATTGTGATCTTGGATCATCCTTGTTATAGGCGATTATAACTTCAATTTGAAGAATTCCCTGTGAGGTTTACTGGAATATTTCTGGGATTAACATTTTATATTTTTCCACGAGGACTGCTATTCTTACGAATCAACTCTTGAGCATCTAAGAGGTATGAATGTCCTTTTGTTCCTTGAACCACTATCTGAACATCTTCTATTAGGTTTCGATTGCGACAATTGTTGTTGAGAAGGAACTTTTCTGTCGGACTGTCCACGAAGAACTGAATACATCTTGCTTCAATTCCCTAGAACAAAAACTTAGAGGTATGAAATCATTTTTATAGTAAGAACCATGTCTTATATTTTTTTATTAGGGTTCACATATACGGCGGAGGCTGTAATTCACGTATACGGCGGAGGCTGTAATTCACGTATACGGTGGAGGCTGTAATTCACGTGTACGGCAGAGACTGTAATTCACGTATACGGCGGAGGCTGTAATTCAGGCTGTATTTCGAGTGTAAGCTGTTCAAATGTACGACTGCCTTTCGAGTCAGCTATTCGAAGTATCCAAGCGTCTCGATTTCGAGCCCATTTCGTACAAGTATTGTTTGGGTGCTGGCACTGCACTGTGAATTCTACATGGGATCTCGCTTATGGGTTAAGGTAACCAGTGCTCCGCACTGGCATTAAGATCATTGACTGTAACTATCAATAACGTATACTTAAGGTAATCAGTGATTTGGAGATCATACCGCATATCGGTTGATAACTTATACTTAAGTGATATAATTTTTGGTTGGTTATAGCTATTGTAAGCTTGTTAGCAGTTATAGTGGGGTGCACTTCACAAATTGCGTTTGGGTACCACAACGATACCAGTGTATCCCTTCAGGATTTTTTAGAGTATAGTCGTTGTTAACCAATTCTTTTGGTTATATTGTGTTATTGAACTACCGTTATTGGTTTGTCATAGTAACAGAAATTTGTAGTTGAACTTAGCCAAGTTAGGCTGATTGAAGTTTTGTCATTACCGATTCAGGTGCAAGTAAGTGTAGGTATTAGGGTAGTGATCGAGAGTCCGTCTGGCTCCCGATTGTATGTTTTGCGTTGTTTATTTTCTTTTTTTTGCCTTGTACTCATAAACCACTGTATTTTATTTTTATTAAACAATTAAAATTAAACCTTTGAGTAATTTTGTTTACTGCTACTCTGGTAGAGGGGTACGCAGCTTTGTTTTCTCTTCAATAGGCAGGCATATCTCTACCTGGCGCCCTCTTCCATTTCCTTATCTACTCACTTCCATCTCCACTGAGTGTAGCCGCGAGCCTAATTGCCTTGTGACCAGTTCCCTCAAAGTTAACGTCACAGGTTATTTTCATCAAAAGAACCGAATTCCCGCGTCATGCGATGGCGTATCAAACTAGAAGAATTCGACTATGAAATACGTTATAAAAAAGGTTCAACTTATAATGCTGATGTTCTGAGTCGAATTGTAATAGAGTCAGATAACAGATTAAACTATGAAGATTTTATGAATAATTACCAATTGAAAAATATCAGAGATTCCCCTAAGATAATTGAAAAAACAGGTAGTTTATTTGAGGCGCCAAAGAATTATGCTTTAGCACATTGTGTCTTCAGAGATTTCCATATGAATAGAGGAATAGCCTTCGATTTTAAAAATAAATTTGGTCAAATAGATAACTTAAAATCTCAGAATAAGCTACTAGGAGAAGTACGATCCAAACGATCCAAATAAATGATCGAAATATTTATTATTTAATTACGAAAGATTTATATTATGATGAACCAGAATATGAAACGGTCTTACAATCTGTATTATATCTTAAAGAATCGTGTCAATATAATAATGACAAATATTTAGCTTTACCAAGAATTTCATGCTGTCTAGATCAATTAGACAGGCCGATTATTTTAAATATGATAAAATATATTTTGCAGAATCCAATATAGAAGTAACTATTTATTCCTCACCGAATCGGAATATCGGAGGAAATTTTAATGAATTTAAAGATAACCCAATGATAGAGATCAATGCGTTCGAGAAAACGAACAGAATCGATAATGATTCAATGGCAAATGGCACAGACGTAGATTATTACGAAAATATTGAAATAAATGGAATCGAAGATGTTTTGTTATCAATTGCAAATCAAATCACTACGGAAGAATTAGATGAATGTTTGGCCCTATTGAATCCAGATGATGTTAATAATGATAACGATAATAATGAAAGTGAAAATTTTATTGATTTAGAGACGATATTACTGTCCATAGTTACATTGAGAATCCTATTTTAGAACTTCCCTATCAGGAAATGAGTTTAAATGCAGCCCCTTTGCAGATAATATCAAAATCATCCCCAAATTTTAGTGTTACGAAAACTAAACCTTTCGGAGAAAAGCTCAGATTTCGAGTCATGATAAACTCGATAGATACTGATTTATTTGAATCTTTGAAAGAGTATATTCAACCGAAAAAGTCTTATACTTTATATTTTGCTTCGCCTGAATTAGAGAAACCTCTAATAAACATTTTACAAAATAAGTTTGATTATAAAACGTTAAATTTAAAAACTTTTAGAACATACGTAGATTGTTAGAGATAAGGAAGAGCAAACTTTTCGAATTCAACAGTACCACGAGACCAAGGCTATTCATCGTGGTTCACGAGAAAATGTAATTAGTTTAAAACGAAAATATTATTGGCCGAACATGAAAAAAGATGTTCAAAGTTTTATAAATTCTTGTGAAATATGTCAAAAAAGCAAATATGAACGAACTCTCATTAAATTACAATTTAGACCAAACCCAATTGGATCGAAACCTTTCACTTACATTTATTGTGATACCATAAGATTCAATCAAACATATTGTCTAAGTATAATAGATTATTTTTCAAGATTAGGTCAATGTTACCCACTTCTACAAAAGATAGGAATTGAAATTGTAGATAAATTATTGATTTATTTTAGCCATTACGGCATTCCCAATAAGATAACGTGTGACAATGGGTTAGAATTTAAAAATGGCGTAGTCATCGTATCATGTATGGATATCATTCCAATAGAAAGCAACATATTACCAATCGCATTAGGAAAACCGTATGTCACACACAAGAATCTTCAATTGATTTATCACGTAGATTCAACTAAAATCGAAGAATTAATTTTGAATTAGCAGAAAGAAATAATTAAATTAGAAAAGTCAAAATCTAATTTTGCTCAAAAAGCCAATTTTAAGTATCTACAGCATACAAATGAAATTAATATTAATACCATGGAAGAATTGTTGAATGAAAATATTAGAGTTAAAAGAGGACTAATTAACTTAGGAGGAAAAATATCGAAGATTTTATTCAGAACATTAGATTCCGATGACGAGGATCTTCATTAAAAACTATTTTGAGAGTATTCAGAAAACAAAAATTTTTTATAAGAAATCAAAAACAAATCGCAACAGTCGTAAATGACCTTAAAAATAAGTATATTGAGGAATTCCAGAAAATGTCAGAAAACCTTAAATTGCTTCAAGTTATACCAGCAATACAAGAAATCCAATACATGCATCTCCTGACATTTGAACTTAAAGATATCAAGAATATTCTAGATGTAACCGCAGTGAGTTTTGCAAGATTACATCTATCACACGAATCAATATTACCCTATTCAAAATTCCTTGAATTAATAAAAAACGTTACTATAATACCTTCACATCATCTGAAAGATTATTATCAGATATCGTCGCCTTCAGGAGAAAATTGCGTAAATCCATTTGACAAAATTTTATAGGAAAGACAAAAAACACTTTCAAAGTCAGGTTTCTAAACATTGTTTGTGTTGACTTATTGAAGTATATGTAATTTCATTTATTTATCTAAATAGAGAAAAGGGTTTTTTCAAAAAACTCATATTATTAACCATGTTGCCGAACAGATTGCACCAAAATACCATTTCCTGAAAAATATGGAGTTACGTAGTTTTCTCCGGAACAAGACGATATGTCATACGAAAGTTATTTTCAGAAAGAAAGCTTTATTATTTTTAATATCAATCCCAACGGTATACGAAGAACATTATGATTTATACAAGTTTTACTATCTGCCACAAAACAATGTATCTTGAGAGCTCGTTCATCTACATTGTAGGTAAATTCGCATTTTCCAGTTTTAGAAACCAATTGGAGAAATTTTGACAAATCTCAAAAAAATGACAGTAGGTCTTTGTCAATTATGTCGAATCAAGTGGTACAGAAATATAAGGATTTTTCATTCAAAAACTCGTTGGAATTTAAAATGGTTCTGATTCTGCGATCTGGAGAAAATGTTGCTTGGATATATAATATCATTCTCCATTTAAATACAAAATTTTGTCACGATCGAATCCGTAGTTTTGAAATTGTCAAGAAAACTAAATTTCAAATGACTATATTTACGGAACCCTTGGTCAAATTTTGCCCAATAACAAACTCAAACGCGGCGTTCAAAATTGAACCTACCCTGAAAATTTCTAGTTCGTTTCCTTCAAGAGTTTTCGTGTATACGGACAGAAGACCGGACGGACAGACTTGAATTTTTCGACAGATTCTTCATCAGTGAATCGAACCTTGTCGATTGAGACCATTTTCGACTCGAAATTGGAAAAATACAGACATCGTGACGAAATTATATAGCCCTCGTGTAAGTAGAACGAGCGCTCAAAAAGACGAAACAACAATATACTATCCCATTCTATTGCCGCACGGCTCGAGTCTTGGGTCCTTTCTGCGCCCTCTTAGATAGATACATTTCGTAATATATTTGACTTCGGAATAGAAGGAGAGACTATGGCTTCCTTTTGATTTACTTATGCTGATGAGATAATTTCTCGTTGATCGAGCACTGTTTCGTTTTAAATTTCGTGAGGTATTGCCTCTATATCGAGTTTGGTATTCTTGATATAATAATTCTGACCTTTCTGCCTTGAGCTTGCGATGCTTCCTGAGGATTTTCAACGTAAAAATATACAGCTCCACAAGAGGGATATCGTATTCAATCGTTTTTAAAAGTATGTAATCTTCGAGAAAATCGCTGTAAAATCATTTAAAACTCAATAACAACTTGATTCGATCCAATAAAAATCAGTATGAGACATTTCGTCAATCTGGTCGCCTTTTTTCTGAAGTTTGATTCTTTGCATATGCTTCATGAATGTTCTTATTTTGAAATGAAGTCAGTTTATCAACGGCTTCGATTTGAAACGAGTTTTCTGAAAATGCCAAGACGTAAATTAACAAACGCTGAGGCTAATAGGGCTATCGGAATGCTACAGGGTGGCCTAACTCAGGTTGTTGTAGCGGAAAGGCTCCAAGTCAGCCAAAGTGTGATATCTCGACTTTGGAATAGGTTCAGAGAGACAGGTTCCGTGTTGGAAAGACCAAGGCTTGGTGGGCGACGAAAAGCAACACCGGCTCAGGATCATTTCATCACCGTTTCGGCGAGAAGAAACCCTACATCTACGTGAAGAATGCTACAGAATATTCTTCAAAATGTAGATGGGGTCCAAGTTCCCATCGAAACCATCAGACGACGTTTGAGAGAGGTGAATCTAGGTTCTAGACGTCCATTAAGAGGAGTTCCATTAACACGTGACCATAAGCGTCAAAGACTGGAATGGGCAAGGCAACATATCAATTGGAACGATCAATGGCGTAATGTCCTTTTCACTGATGAATCCAGATATGTACGATTTTCAGATTCTCGAAGGATAAGGGTATGGACAATCCCACGCATACCCCGTAATCGTCGCTATGTCCAAGAAGTCCATCCATTCCGAGGGGGTAGTGTTATGGTATGGGCCGGGATATGTTTCAACGGGCGCACAGATCTACACATTTGTCCTGGGAATATGACCGCCTTACACTATAGGGAGCATGTCATTGACAATGTTGTGCCAAATTTTCACGTTGCTATTGGTGAAACTTTTCAATTTCTAGACGATAACGCTAGATCGCAACGTGCAGCCGTAGTTGAGAATGCGCGCGAGGAGCTTGGTATTCCACATTTACCAATACCTCCGCACTCACCAGATTTGAATTGCACAGAACATGCATGGGATATGCTCCAAAGAAGATTAGATAATCATCAACCTACCCTAGAATCCTTAAATGATCTGAGAGAGCTTCTGCCCCGTTTATGGAACCAAATTCCTCAAGAAATGTTCAACAACCTCTTGTGTAGTATGCAAAGAAGATGTCAAGCTGTTATTGATGCCCGTGGAGGCCATACATTGTATTGATAGTCTTAAAATGCTTGAATTCTCTGAGAATGAAATTTCGTTATTTTTCTCGATTTTACTTAACCACCCTGTATACTCTGCAGGCCTACAGGCTAAAATTAATTTGCAACTTGAAATCATATTGATATGAATTTTCACCACAAAAATCTTATTTTAACTATATTTTTTTGCACTTTAAGTCAATATCCCTAACTCATGTGGAGCAGTTTATTTGTGCCTTTTAGTTTTGAACAATTTCTCAGCACAGATTTTTTCGTGATATAAGATACAAATTCGACTTTTACTGGTCTATTTTCACCCTTTCCCAATGGATAGATATCATTAATCTCAGTCTTGTGATAGTGATAGTATGCGCACGATTAGAATAATACTTTCATGTTATTATTAAGAAGAAGTTTTAAGTTGATAGTTGAATATTGTTTTCTGTGGTCCTTACAAAGGAAAAGGTTAGAAATTGGAACTAAGATTACTGTACGAGAATGTAATATTGGTGTATTTAAATATTGACTAGTTTAAAAAAATGAAAATGGAATTGGAAGGATTATTTTTTATTTATATGGTAGCAGATAATGTTACGATTAAGGAAAGAATTGGAATTGGAGCTGGATTGCCATTGATACACAAATCCCTATACCAATGTTCAATGTGTATAAATTCATGCTGTTGTTGGAACTGAGGAATTGCAAAAACTGCGTCGATAATGAAACAAAACCAGGTGCTATCTCAGCAGATGAATGGCAAGAATGGAGTAGAGACAAAAATGTTATTGGCGTCTGCAGTATTAATGGAATGTGGAACTGCTTATGAAATGATGAAAAAGTTGGATAATCTTTACCTTAAACGGCGTGAAACCAGAGAAGCTCTAGTTGAAAGAAAATGGAGCAGGTTACGTTCTGATGAAAAAGAAGAAAACCCAGATAAGTTCTTCGAGACATTTGAACGTATGATCAAAGACCTGAAAAATGCAGGAGCAACTGTAGACCGCAAGGGGAAACTGGGATACCTTGTCATGGCTCTACCTGACAGTCTAGACCACATAACTGAAACCCTAGATCTTTTACTAGAAGGAAATAGAAATCTAGACTATGTTCGAGAAAAATCACTATTACGAAGAGAGGTAAGGAAGGAAGATAAGGGATCGAGTACAGAACAAAAACCCGAAAGTCAAGTCCTACAAGCAACAGTGGACAAGACTTGTTTCCGATGCCAAAAAAAAAAAACACATCCCTGCCAAAAATGTCTCATGAACCTGATAGAAAATTATCTAAAAGAACTTATGATATCCAAATTGGATAGTGAAACCACAAATCCGTATAGAACCGTATACGATATTCATAAGTATTTAATGAAGATTACAGATACATATTGCTTCAGTTTCCAATCGCATTCCTGGGATGAATGCTTTATGTTTCTATAAGGACATGCAGTTTGAAAATAAATGAGAATTCAGGTAGAATTTTTTTGTTTCTTCCTTTTTTTTTTATACCGTATTCAACTTACCAATTTGGTCATGTGTATTAAGATGTGGCAGAATTTGTTGAATCTAATTGGAACTATGCATATAAATATTCTATTTCGTCCGATCTATAACCTTATAGTCCAGGATCCCTGGTACATTTTTGCACTTGATTACTATCAAGCTAATTTTCGGTGAGTAATTGATGAGACGCCCAACAATTTCCGAAACTCTCAAGTGTGGTAGCTAACAGAGGTACCAAGGATAAAATATGTCAATTTGATGATTCTCAAAAATTTATTACTAACTGATTTTTTTTTTGTTGAATCTCAAGATAATTATCTAAATTATTCGAAAAAATATTTGTCCTACAAGTTCTATGGTTTGGTCAAAGAGTCCCCTCCTTCCAGCATGTATTGATAACGAGGTTATCATAAATGATTACTAACCAGCCCAATTTTTTTTTAACTTAGTTAATATTCATATAATTCATCAGTCATATTGGCCTACAAATTGTGTGGTACGTTATCCCGGTCCTACGATCAAAAGTAGTAGTACAGATCCTTGATGTAAAAATAATTACTATCAAGCTGAATCTTCGTGAATAGCTTCATTTTGATGAGACGCCTAACAATTTCCTGTACGAAACTCTTGAGAGTGGTAGCTAACAGAGGTAGCAAGGATAAAATATGTCAATTTGATGATGCTCAAAAATTTATCCCAAGATAATTATCTGAATTATTCGAAGAAATATCTGTCCTACAAAATCTATGGTTTGGTCAAAGAGTCCCCTTCTTCCAACATGTATTGATAACAAGGTTATCAAAAATGATTACAAACCCCCCCCCTTTTTTTTAACTTAGTTAATATTCATATAATTTCACAGTCATATTGTCCTACAAATTGTGTGGTATGTTATCCCGGTCCTACGCTCAACAGTAGTAGTACAGAACCTTGATGTAAAAATAATTACTATCAAGCTGAATCTTCGTGAATAGCTTCGTTTCGATGAGACGCCCAACAATTTCCTGTGCGAAAATTCTCGATTGTGGTAGCCAAAAGAGGTAGCAATGATAAAATATGTCGATTTGATGATTCTCAAAAATTTATTACTAACTAATTTTTTCGTTGTTAAATCTCGAGATAATTAATTAAATGATTACGATCCTGCTTTCTTTCGTAAAGGAAAAAAGAGACCTTTCAATATTTTAAAGAAAAATGAACATTTTCAAGAGGCTTTATTCAACTTCTACGAATTGAAAATACAAAATAAACAACATCGAATAAGATAGTTCAAATTATTGAAGAGTATGTATGCAGGGTGTATTCATTAAAAACAAAGAATGACATCGACAAAGGACGGTATGAGTTATTTGAAAAAGGGTATAGATCAAAAAATGAAAATGAAAAAATTTCGAAACAAAAAATCGTAGGATATGATCCTTTCAGTTTGCCTCCAACAAAAGAAAAATGGTCTGCTATATTCACGAGCAGGTGTGGTGCGACAAGTGTTGTTTACCAAATTTACATATACGAATACAGGTTAACTTATTCCCCACAATAAACACGTCTCTCACTCTCTCGGCTGATTGCCAATTATGATAGACTAGCAGACCCGGCCACGCGTTGCTGTGGCTAAAGTATACGTTGGATTATTATTAACCCTAATTTAACCTTACCCTAACCGTTAAACTCACCCAACCCTTACCCTTACCCTTACCATAACCCTTACCGGCCTTACCCTTATCCTCAGCCTTGTTTATGGTTCTAAGAATTTTCATATTCGTAGGTAGGTATATATGATATGATCAATGTGTGAGATGTTCGATATAGAAAAAAAAATACCTCAAAAGTTGGATTGAAACCTCCTCCCCCAATTATACCCGAACCAAATGATGTCATGGAATGTTTAGTAAGAGGTTCTCGTCTTGAAAGTAACGAATTCAAAGGTTCGAGTGGCGTTGTCGGTTATTGCAATCTGATTTTTCCATTCAAACAACATAATCCTGGGGGTTCGTTTTGATATCTCAGAGCATTGCAGTATTTCCAAATGACACCAATATATTGCTAGCATAATCGACTGTGGGATCATATCTGAATGCCAAACGCTCAAAGTTGATCATTTCATTGGATTCTATATTTTGTTGTATCTTGCCTGAGATCGATAATATCGGTTCTTCCGGAGCTGGGGCAGATCTTGATTGAAAATCTCTCATTCTGTTTGCTCATTGTCTCGATCATTACGAACTCGCCCATAACACAACGATATATAATTACATAATGCCAACCCTGTATATTGCAGATGAACTCCTTATCTATTCTTATTCGAATAATTATATTACTTTGTTACATTCTGATGAGACATCATTTTGATCACGCCACGTGTGTGGGTGTATATTTGTCCCATTGTTCGATACTGATTGTCGTAATTAACTTGAGATAAGAAATGTTATAAATACGTCTCAAGACGAATGTATCATTCAATTAATTCAGTGCATTTCTTCCTAGCTTATTGTTAGAATAGGATAATCTTCCGTTGTAAATTAATAAATCTTTTTAAAAGATCGGCTTTCGCTCCAAAAACGTAATTGGCGACGAGTTATGGGATTGTGCCGGTTTTCGTGAAGAACTGTGTTTCGAAACTTCGAGCGTGAAATCGTAGTTATCGCCGCGCTAAGAACTTCCAAAAACTTTCAGTTTCAACTGTTAAGGTGCCAAATCCAGCAACAACGAGGAGAAAAGTCGTTTGGAGCCCTGATTGTGTGGGTAGCGTCTACAACGACTCCAGAAAAACAACGTGGTGAGAATCCTATCTAGAAACACTTTTTTAATTCCCAGTCACTGACCCTGGTCCAAAGTCTTCAATCTTTTCCCACGGTTTTGAGCGTAAAACTTGTGTGAGTTTTCTCTAGGTTTCTTATAAAAAAACCGATTACCGAGTTTTTCCTAGGTTTCTTAATACAAAAAACCGATTACCAGAGTTTTTCCTAGGTTTCTTATAAAATAAAAAAACCGAATATAATTATTTTCTAAGTACAATACAATTTTTCAAGATTACTTCCGTAAAGCATTTCAAAGGCCGGAAGAATACGAATAAAATGGCAGTCGCACCAGAACCAAATATGTTCGATAGATTAAAATTAATTGATTTATTTTCAAAGTCAATTGTACCATTTGATGGTAATTCCGCGAATCTCGCAAGATTTTTAAATCACTGCGAAAGATTTTATAATAGGTTTCAATCTGCCGACGCGTTATTAAATGAAGCAATTATCGATATAATAAAGAGTAAATTGGTAGGAAATGCCAGTGAAATCGTAAGTTCCAATGAGAGAATTACAGATAACTGGTTTAACTTGAAGGAATTTTTAAAGTTAAGATTTGAGGAAAAAATAAGCCTCACAGTTTTGTTTTGGGATCTCCAGAATGCCCAAAGAATACGTAATGAGAATGATTTAGATTTTCTCGAAAGAATAGTAGATTTAAAAAATAAATACGATTCGCAAGTCGAATTGTCTAATTTACCGATTCTTGAAAAGGATCAAGAAAAAAATATTGCGTCACGAGTAGCAACTAGAGTTCTGCTCTATAATATTAACCCCGAATTAAGAACAGCCCTTAGAGGTCATGGAATTATGAACTATGACGATATAGTAAATTTTATTCGTCAAGATTATTATTTTTATCAACAACCCTATATGCACTATAAAAATCAAAATAATCAGAGGAATTTTCCTCAACAAAATCAAAGAAATTTTTATCCAAATAATCCCCAACCGAGATTCCCATCTCAACCGATTAATTTCCAACAAAAACAAGTAAAAACTTATTTCCCGACAAATCGTCAAGTCTTTGGAAATAACCCAAATACCTCTAATAATGAACGTAAAAATGAGAATGTTTTCAAACATCATCCAAATCAAAGAATACAATCTCCCCCTGAAAAAATGTCGATTCAGACGAGGAATTATCCCCAAAAGAGATCAAATTATTCTACTCAATATCACCAAAGTCCCCAGAGACAATTTTTTAATAATCAACCCAATCCAAATATAAGGATTGAAGAATTAACTAATATTGCGTCTACTTCGAAAGACCCGAGATTCAAAAAACGTGATTTTAACGAACGTTTATATCCAGAACGTAATAATTCCAGTAAATATTTAAATGAAAATTTTCGAGATCGTGCCATGAACGACTCATTGACTTAAATAATACGTTAGATAACACAAACCAACTTCCCTATATTCAATTCCAAAATCCTAAATGTAAACTTTTAATTGATAGTGGATGCTCTGTTTGTCTTATTGATCCAAAATTCGCGTATAATAATTTCCCTAAAAATATTTTTAATGAATCTACGACACTAACTGCATGTTTCAAAAAGCAAACTGCAAATGAAAAAGTTTTAATACCTTTATTCCCTGAATTTCAAATTGATGATTTTCATCCCTTTGTCGTATACAAGTTCCATAAAAATTATGATGGTCTTATAGGAGCAGATTTTTTGAATAAATATGGACTTAATTTAGATTTTAAAAATCAATTATTAACTAACGAATATTGTCAAATCCCTTTTTATTATCAGCAAGTATGTCAGAAACTCCAAAATATCCCAATGGATCCTGAGTTTTCAAATATAATAAAACATAAAATTGATACGATCAACCAACACTTAGCAGATATCCAAAATATTTTAGAAGCATTTAAAGCGGATAATCTGAAAATTCAATCAGATGAATGTTCTCTTAAAACTAAAATTAAAACGAGTGATAATAATATTCCTGAAGGAATCGTACCTAATCCAAAAATATTGAAAGCAATTGCTGAATTTCCAATTCCTAAAACTCCTAAAGAAATAAAATCATTTCTTAGACTCATAGGATATTATAAAAAATGTATCCCTAATTTCGCAAAGATAACGAAACCCTTAACTTCATGTTTGAAGAAAGATTTTGAAATTAATATTGATGATCCGAAATATATCGAAGTGTTCGAAATATGTAAAAGAAATTTATTGAAACACCCTGTATTGAGATACCCCGATTGCGATAAGCCATTCGTTCTTACAACTGATGCGTCAGGTTTCGCGATAGGCTCTGTTTTATCTCAAGGTGAAGTTCCGAACGACCTTCCTATAGCATTTGCGAGTAGAACCCTTAACCCAGCTGAGACTCGTTATTCCACAATAGAGAAGGAGTTACTGGCTGTGATCTGGTCGTGCAAAAATTTCCGCCCCTATCTCTATGGGAAGAGATTTACTATTTATACGGATCACAAACCCTTAATATGGTTATTTTCATTAAAAGAACCGAATTCCCGCCTTATGCGCTGGCGGATAAAACTAGAAGAATTTGATTATGAAATTCGTTATAAAAAAGGTTCAACAAATAATGCTGATGCTCTCAGTCGAATTATAATAGAGTCAGATAATAAATTGACTTATAAAGAATTTGTAACAAATTATGAATTGAAAAATATTAAAGATTCCCCTAAGATAATTGAAAAAACAGGTGATTTATTTAAAGCCCCAAAGAATTATGCGTTAGCACATTGCGTTTCCCGTGACTTATACATGGATGGAGGAATAGCACTCCAATTTAAAAATAAATTTGGTCAAATAGATAATTTAAAATCTCAAAATAAGCTACTAGGCGAAGTAGCAATGATCCAAATAAATGATCGAAACATTTATTATTTAATCACGAAAGATTCGTATTTTCATAAACCGAAATATGAAACCGTTTTTCAATCAATATTATATCTCAGAGAATTGTGTCAATATAATAATGACAAATACTTAGCTTTACCCAGAATTGCATGCGGTCTAGATAAATTAGACTGGCATATTATTTCAAATATGATAAAATATATTTTTGCGGAATCTAATATAAAGATAATTGTATATTCCTTACCGAATCGGAATATCGGAGGAAATACTAATGAATCTGAAAATGATCGAATGTTAAAAATGAATGAATTCGATACGAACAGGATCGATAATGATCCAATGTTAAAAATAAATAAATTCGCAATGACGAATAGGATCGATAATGATCGAATGTTAAAAATAAATGAATTCGTAAATACGAATAGAATCAAAAATGATTCAATGGCGACAAATGCCAGTAATGCCACAGATGCAAATTATTCCGAAAATACGGAAATGAATCGAATCGAAAAAGATTCATCGTCGATTAAAAATCGAATAAATAAAGAAAAATATTAGGCCTGTTTGAAATGGTTAAATTCAAACGATGAAATAAGAATAAATTTAAATGAGACAGATTGTTACACTGTCCAGCGTAATGTTAAGAATCCTATATTTAAAATTCCATATACGAAGAAAAGGTTAAAGTCACCATCTTCGAAAATAATTTCCAAAACTATCCCCTATTATAAAGTACGGAAAAAAGGCATAAATGTTTAATTATGTTATACATTCAAAAATAAATCGTTATATCAGGTACATAAATAATTTCCATTTAGATATGTGATATCAGTTTTACGAAATATAATTTCGAATTTTATTCAAAGAATTCCATATAAACTATATAACCTTAAAAATATTATTTGAGATAAATCTCATTTTCATTTGCTTGTTAGTAGCAAAAAAAAAAAAACATTAAAAGGATTAATGTATTCTCCTTCAGACATTCTTTGAACAACGGTGTTTGAAACCCTTGTTTCATATTACTGATAATCATCATTATTATTCGCTTCGCAATAACGAAAGTATTAGAAAGATTATGGTGTTTTCCTTGAGACATGTTTTAAACAATGTTACTTCATACACTATATTCCTCAAATATGGAAAATGAATTTAAAACCCCCTGATTGAACTGATACGAGACAAACTCGATTGATTACGAGAGAATCAGTTTAAAACGAAAATATTATTGACGGAACTCCGAAACAGTTCCAAGTTTTGTAATATTCATATTTCAAGAATTGACTCTTCAATTCTCAATTTCAATCCCCTGATTATAATGTCACTAGAGCCAGCCCTGCTCAGTAACGCGATTATTTGAGAATGTATTACGAATCAAGAAAGGAAAGGCTTACGTCTCAAATAACAATCGAAAGTAATGTATTATGAGTTACGATAGGAAAACCTACGTCATACATACCTATTGCTCTTCAAATTGAAAATGTAGATAAATTATTGATGTATTTTAGCCATTACGGCATTCCCAATAAAATAACTTGTGACAATGGATTGGAATTTAAAAATGGCGTAATCCAAGATTTTTGTAAAATCCATAAAATTGAAATTCATTATTTTACGAATTATAATCCCATCTCAAATGCAAAGGACCCTTAAAAATAATTATCATGTTATGATTGGATGTTATTCCAATAAAGGACGATATGTACCAATATGTACCAGTTGAATTAAATAAAATATGAGAATTAATTTCGAATTATCAAAGAGAAATAAATAAAGTCAAAATCTAATTTTGCTCGCACATTAAATTTTAAGTAGCACACAAATGATATAAAATATTAATACCATGGAAGAATTGTTGAATGAAAAATATTAATTACTAATTAACTAAGGAAGAAAAATATCAAAGATTTTATTCAGAACGTTAGATTCTGACAACGAGAACAATATAAAAAACTCTTTCGTTTTTCTGATGAAAAGTTTGATAAAAAATCAAAAACAGATCGCAACAGTCGTAAATGACCTTAAAAATAAGTATATTGAAAAATTTCAGAAAATGTCAGAAAACCTTAAATTGCTTCAAGTTATACCAGCAATACAAGAAATTCAATACATGCATCTCCTGACATTTGAACTTAAAGATATCAAGAATATTTTAGATGAAATTGCAACTGCAGTGAGTTTTGCAAGATTACATCTTTTACATGAATCCATTTTACCTTATTCAAAATTCCTTGAATTAATAAAAAATGTGACGATAATACCTTTACATCATCTGAAAGATTATTATCAGATATGTCATACGAAAGTAATTTTCAAAAAGAAAGCATTACTATTTTTAATATCAATCCCAACGGTATACGAAGAAAGTTATGATTTATACAAGTTTTACTATCTACCGCAAAACAATTTATCCCTTCCATATACCGATCCTTATTTACTCTCACAAGAAGAAACCCTGAAATGGTCAACGAAATTTTGCCATCCAGTGGAGGATGATTATCTCTGCGATCAAGACACCTTAGCTGAATCACCAGCATGCCTTCAAAATATTTTGAAAAACCACACCGAAAACTGTCCAAGAACGACAACTGTACTTTCACCAGATTTAAAATTATTAGAAGATGGAAATATCCTATCCATCGAAAACAAAAATGTTTTAGAAAAATGTCTTCAGCAAACAAGACATTATTTTGTGCCTCCTATAACAATTCTACGAACCAAATGTGCTGTGAGCAACACGAGAAAAGAAATTATCCCAACTACTACGTTTAATGAAGAAAAATACGTGATTTTACCCAAGATAACTTTATTCAACCCAAATTCCACAAATGAAGAATCCCGGAAAGATGAAGACATCCCGGATATCAAGATAGAAGACCTGGACCAATGGAATCTCCAGCCTTCAAGATTTTTATTTTTGCTTATTGTTATAATAATCATTTTATTGATAATTACTTATTTTATTTTGAAATACTTAAGAAAAGGTATTTTTTGTAAAGCTACACCTACTACAGGTGATACCTTTATTCAAGGTGGGGAGGAATTACATAATGCCATCCCTGTATATTGCAGATGAACTCCTTATCTATTCTTATTCGAATAATTATATTACTTTGTTACATTCTGATGAGACATCATTTTGATCACGCCACGTGTGTGGGTGTATATTTGTCCCATTGTTCGATACTGATTGTCGTAATTAACTTGAGATAAGAAATGTTATAAATACGTCTCAAGACGAATGTATCATTCAATTAATTCAGTGCATTTCTTCCTAGCTTATTGTTAGAATAGGATAATCTTCCGTTGTAAATTAATAAATCTTTTTAAAAGATCGGCTTTCGCTCCAAAAACGTAATTATATATATCAAACACAGTGATAAACTTCTGAGCAATTTCTAGAAACACGATAAACTTCACTCACACAAGTGTCAAAATTCTCATGAAATATAAGTAATCTATGATTGTTCGCCTGGTCGAAGGAAAAAAAAAGCCTTTTTTTCTTTTTTCGGGAATATTTCGTTGTATAAAGTTTGTGGTGATAATGATGAACACAACTAAAGAAGAATTATCGAATTTGGTGCAGTCGTTTGAACGTGATGCTTTTACATACATAAACCATAGATCCTCTTTTATTAATATTGATGAATGATAATGTTTATATCCGGAGATGATAGATAGCATGATCGTAGATTGCGAATTTCTATTTTTGATATGCAATCTAGTTTGAAACCATTAGGGTTGATTGAAGTTTAAACAGATGAATATTGCTTCTTTCTCATGTTTTTTATTGATATCGATTATTTATGCCCCCAAACCGACGATACTGCGCCTAGATTTAAAAATTATGGTTATAATCTTATGATTCAATTCAATTATATCCTAAGATTCCTAAGCGAATATACCCTTCGTCGAAAACTAATGTTTTTTATGTACTCCCCACTACAAGTTTATCGGATTTCTATTCTAAAACTATAGATTCAGCCGTACAGATAACACTGGTGTGGAACATAGCTTTTGACGTGTAGAATTATCTTCAATATCCTCGGAAGCAAATTAGGTAGTCCAACAAACCAGCTGATCGCCTTCAGAGATGGCTTTCTTCTTGGTTTTTGAGTTTGAATACGATCATTTTCTCTCCTGTTGAGTTTTGTGATTTTTTCCTCAGTAAATTGTGAAATCTAAAGAATAGAAAAAATGAGTTGAATTACTAACTGAAGATGCAGAAGTAGCAGAAAGATATCGCCAAAAGCTTTCAGTAATAAATAATGTGGATCCATTTGCTATCGACGATTCGAAATATTTACAGTGAAACCATGTGATTTTCCTCCTCAAGCAACTATAGACATAATCGGTTACTTGGTTACTTGGTTACTTGGTTACTTGGTTACTTGGTGTTAACTACTAGTTATTATACAAGAGGACAAATGAAAGCTTATTGGGCGCTGGTCTCCCCGAACCGCTGATTTACGCGGAGCCACCGCCGTAAACTTCCGAATGATGTGTTCGGGAAACTACGAGCACGGTTCTGAACGTCGCTCGCGACGGTTCAGAGAGACCGTGCTCGTGGTTTCCCGAACATATAATTCGGAAATGGACGGGGGCGGCTCTGTGTAGGTCGTCCGTCGCGTTCCGGGGATACCAGCGCCTAAGAGCTTGAATACATTCAAGTACATACTTTGAGGCTGGTTTTGTAAGCAGTTGTGGTGCTTTGAAAATTAATGATAGAATTATTGTTGTTGGAAAGATTTGTTAATTCGCAGAAATGTATTAAAAGTAAAATTTGCTTTTCTGTTGGCAAAATAATTCATGAACATGAACTTACAACTACCTCAAAAACTTTATATTTTGACAGTCCGGTATAATATTTTGTCAAGTTGTCGTCATATTTCAGATTTTTGCAACAGAGACTTGTCTTTTGAAGCTCTAAAATTTTTGCAGAACTTGCCGAAAATTTGGGAAAAAGCAAACTCAATTCAGGAAGATCCAAGTCTGTTTGGGATTCTCTATTCAAATTGGTGTCAAGATCTGTCTCTTGTAAGACACTTTTAAAAATACGTTATAATTTCCCTGCCGATTCATTGAAGAGATTTGATGAACTATCGGTAAAACTTCAAACTTTATTATGAACTTGACCATTCTCTAAAAAATTAATATTGACACTTTTCAAATTGTCGTGTCTCTCGATTTTCAATCTGGGTCAGGATTTTCAATATTCTTCCCCGACAAAACATCAATTTCTGATGGGAAAATAAGTTGAATCGGCCTTCTCAAGTGGACGCCATCGGCTGTCTTCAATTCACAAGCTCAAATTCGATCATCTTTACCGGGAAATACGTCAACTATCCTTACAAGCTTCCACAGTAACCTAGGGACGTTTTGATCATGTAGAAGTCCTACATCGCCGATTTTTAAATTCCTGGATGTTACTATTCTACTATGATGAAATGATCGCAGCTTTTGTAGATAATCAGATTTCCAAGTTACCCACAATTTATTTATCCACTGCTCCCTTGATTTCCACAATTTCAATTTAACGCTTCTCAGGATACCCACACTGGTAATATCTGAACTAAATTCCATCATACAGGTGTCGATCAAAAAACGAGATGAAGACAAAATGATTGAATTATCTGGATCATCATCTAAATATGTCAGCGGCCTAGAATTCACAATTGCTTCTACTTTTACTAGAACTGTAAATAGTTCATCGTACTCCAAACAAGCTTTTCCAATAATAGATTTCAATGCAGTTTCAATAGTTTATATGAGTCTTTCCCATCAGCCTCCCCACCATGAGGCTCGTTTAACAATGAAATGCCATTCTATTCTCATATTTCTCGCAAAATTCTGAATGTGTGGGCTTTGTAAAATTTGGGAAAGTTCTTGTAGTCCCAAACATACTCTTTTGAATGTTTTCGCGTTATCAGAATAAACAGTGTTGGGTACACCTCTTCTTCCGATGAATCGTCTCAGACCCCCCCATACAACTCTCAGTCGTGAGATCTGGTACAGGCTCCAAATGAACAGCACGTATAACTGCACATGTAAAAATAAGTAGTAATAAACTTCGAAAGGGCAAATGAGTTCGAGCCGAAACCAGGGAAGGTTTGATACAACTGAGTAACGTGTAGAAAAATGGATTTGGCTCTCAGGAAAACATATCGAACTGAACTATCGAAGCTGATAAATAATGCGAACGACTTATTGAAGGAAAATACTACAGACCAGGCGAAACTGAAACTTTTAATTTGTAGAATAAAAGAGACGAGCGAAAAGTTGTCTGAGGTAAACGAAAAATTACTTCCTAGTTTTAACGATGATCAGATTGAAGTAGAATATGGCGACATACACGGCGCATTATCTGTCATATACGTGGCGTGATAAGTGGCGAGCCAAATTCGTACATATATCAGTGCGTGTATGGTATCAAATCCGTCCGTTTTTGGTGTAAAATCTCACATCTGGATCTGTCAAATCGAATCTCTACGTATCAGAACTGTACGGATAATCCGTCTGTGTATTGTGCCCTAATGCGAAAAGGTAGTCGAGTATGATGATTCTGCTGTAACGATTATCGTGAGAATTGAATTGTGGAAACATGGACCAGACTGGTTGATTGTAAATATAACGCCCTGGTCAAATGATGATATTCAAGTGAGCCCAAAAGAAGTATCCGTTTCTCTAATGAATGTGAAAGAAAGCTGTTCAGAGATCAGTCAATATTTTCATTAGAAAGATTTGGTAGTTCGGAAAAAGATCAAAAATATTTGAAAAAAAATTAAATTATCGAACCAAAAACGAAGTCTTTATTAAGAAACGTGGATGATGCTATGAATATGCAAGATAATCGCTTGAAAGAATCCAATATGAAAATTTATGTCCATAAACACTCCATATTTCATCATTCAAATTTTAAAAATACTTTATAATTGCCGTTTCGTTGAAGAGATTCGATAAACTATCGTTAAAACGTTAAACTTTATTATGAATTTGACAATTCTCTGAAAAATTAATATTGACACTTTTCAAATTGTTGTTTCTCTTGATTTTCAATCTGGGTCAGGATTGTCAACAGACACTTATACCATTGTTGATTTCCAGAATTCTCAGAAACCTAAATCAGTACCAAATTCTTAAATGAAAAGTTACTTGCACTAATAACTGCCCAATTACTCTGAAAAAAGGGCTACGGACAGGAGTAGCATTATGAATTGATATTCGGTTTTCCTTGACTTACCAAACTATAACCTAGATGCACTATTGAAATAATAAGACTACAGAAAAGCACAGCTTATTATTTCGATCGCTTCTTGGTTTTGATGATAATAAAATACATAATCAATAATTGCAAATCAGAACTACTAACATAACTTAATCACACATGGGTATTAAGCTATGTATCGACTTGGCGCAGCAGCCCACGAGGCATACTCGCGAGGCTGCCTCGATGGTTAGTTTTGGACGGATGAGGCAAGTACGCGACGCAGAGCGAGCCATCCGTCAGTGCGAGGCAGTCCACCATGGCACCGCAGTTTTCACGTACAGCTGTTGCGGCATTTTCTTCTATTGTGATACATCGAATTTTGGCAGATAGGTGCCCATCAAAGACTTCATTTTTGTTTTTAGGTAATTTTCAGAAATCTCTAATTGCAAACCTATTTCCTTCCAGGCATCTTCTCTGAGGGTGTTATTGTGGTACTCTTTATTCTTTGGATCCCACAGCAAAGGATGTTCTTTGTACAAATCAATCAATATCAATAACAGGGTGAGGCAGCCTCAGGGTGAGGCAAAATCGAGCGCGCGGCAGGTATCGACTTTGCGAAGCATGCCTCGCGAGGCTGCCGCGCGAAGTCGATACATAGCTTTATATTCACTATACTTCACCTCCTCAGGAATTCGACGTTCCAACCTTGTTTTTAATCTTCTGAACCTGCAAATATCTGACGTCTTTTTTCATAACCCATTTCAATAGTGAGTACCCAGTCAGGATTGAGGTCATCTTCTAAACCTGTCGGTTTTCCTAAGAGAATTAATGATTATTGAATTACTAAACTCACAAAAATTAGATGCCTTTACCTGTTATGAAATGTTTGGAACACACGACTGCATTTTCGCTTTATTCTCAATTAAATCAGCCCTTTTAATACCCGATAACCATTTCTCTCCTTTCTTGGAGAACTCATTCAAATGTTTTTTATGGGTAAAATTGCGAATCGCAGGAATTCTATGTAATTTCACATCCTCACGGGATTCTATACTTCCACAATTAATAACACGACAGAATGATGGCTCATTTAGATGAGCTAAAAATGAAAAAATTACAAGAAAATACTTCGAATGGCGTACTGACCTCGGTTTGTTTATACCACAGCAGCCATTAAACAGCTGATCGTGAGATCGTTGGACTACCTAATTCAATATGGAACTAACAATCTCTCCCATGAACACGAACTTGGCGGTGTTTATTCTGAAAAGTCCGAAGATCGTTAAAACACTTTTCTTTTTTGTCGGCGCCCAATAACAATTCCATTACATCACGCCATGTAACTTAGAGCAATAACAGCTGATAAAGACGAATATTTCCTCAATAAACGGTGTAGATCATGTATAGATCTCGTTAGAGGTTAGGCCGTGAGCAAAAAGCTCGTGCCATTTAATGTATAATTCATGGATGTGTCATTTAATACATGTGTATTGGTGGTACGGTCTGGTCTGGTCTCACATAACTCATTCAGAGATATTGTTATTACACCATACGGCATCTATGAACGCTCAGCGAGCTTGATGCAGGATGGTGCCCGTTACATAAATCAGACATTGACAGCAAACCCACGCACCTACTTTATTCTAGACCACGGATCGTGTCCCTATCGATTGGAATCGATTCCAGATTTTTCGACCGATTTGGAAATACGCTTCCCGGTTGGGCGTGGACAGGGATATGATATTATGAATGATTGGCGAAGTAGCAAGATCTGCTAGTCTATAAGGGCATGTAAAAAGTTAAGTATATGCAAAGTCTAGTCAAAGACACCGACAGGGTATAATGTACCTGAGTGACCTTCCGTTATAAAAGAAAAATCGTCTATTGATGTTTCCACGTAGTAAAACAAATCGTTTTTTAATGAGGTCTAGATAACCTCGTATAGGAGTGATAAGAATCGAAGAAATAACTGTGTTGATTCCAGGTTTAGATCGAGGTTCCACAGATTATTTCACATCGAAGAGACAAAAGTAAATTTAGTGAAAAGTGAAATGAGTGTTCAAGTGTTGTTTACTGAGTCACTCTGACAAAATGCAAATGAAAACAGAGAATCCGACGAAGAAAACTCATCGGATGAAGGAATATTCGATATGGATATAGAAGTAGAAGAAGTAAATGATGAATCCGACAAAGATAGGATTATAAAAGAACAGAAGGACTATATCAACAGCCTCATGGGTCAACTGAAAGTTATGACGGAGAGTATTAAAACTTCATCCGATGAGGTGAAGGTGAGGAAACAGTATCAATCCCCACAATCCAAAAAGAAGACCCAAAAAAACCTACCAAAACCAATGATGTTTGCAGGCTGCAGGAGGGCCACCTACGAAGAAGTCGTATATTGCAGCATTGCAAAAAGGTGAACGCCCAGAAGTAGCTACTTCTGCTGCAGAAGAAATTGAAGTCCCTGCTCCAATCGAGCAGAAAAAAGGGAGCCCATCCAGTGAAATTGAGAGGCACAGCCGACTAGATCCAAATCTCGAGAGAGATGCAAGTGAGGGATATTGAATACCTGAGAGCGACTACAGTAAGAGACGGCATTCGTGTTGTTCCCCAATCCCCCGACGACCACAGGAAGATGACAAAATTCCTCGAGTCGAGAAATAAAGAGTTTTACACCCTCCAAAGAGAAGAGGAGAAGAGAATCTACGCGGTGGTACGTTATCTGCCACTAGACGCAGATATTAACATCATCACAGATGATCTCGCCGAGCAAGGCATTACCGACGCGGATGTCATAAGGATGACATCCAACAAAACCAAAATGGCAATACCCTTATTCTTGGTGAAAACCCAAAATAAGAAGGTATTCGAAATAAAACAGCTCTACGGTATAAATTGTGTAGTAGAGCCGAAGAAAAAGAGCATTGGACCTGGCCAATGTCATAGATGTCAACGTTACGGACATGCGCAAAGTAAATGCACATTCCCATGGAGATGTGTTAAATGCTCTGGAGCGCACAATAGTAAAGATTGTACGCTAACAAGAGAAAACGAGGAGAGAAATGCTACCTGTGCGCTCTGCGGAAAAGCAGGTCACCCAGCCAGCTACAAAGGATGTAGCGAGTGGATACTGCAATAATATTAGGACCTGAAATTCCGATCTACCTGCTCAGAAGTAATGGCCTACCGGACGTATTAGATATCGTCATAATGAAAGATATTACCCAAGAATTCACACTTGATACTATGGAAGAGGGCACATCAGACCACAACCCAATGGAACTCAGATTGGGACGCAGACCGATAACAGAAGAACTTCACACGAAAGACTTCACAGACTGGCAAAAGTACAGTGAAATACTCCAGGAGAAAATAACTGAAATTCCACAGATAAGAACCCCTGAAGATCTAGAAGATGAAGTTGAAAAATTAGAAACCCGAATAAAAGAAGCCTACGAGGAAAGTACCAGAAGAATGGAAAGGCCAGCCCCGAAACATTCACATGGTGAAACCCCAGAAGCAATAAAAGAGCTTATGAAGAGGAATAGAAAACTAAGGAAGAACTACAGAACTTCACATCGAGAAGAAGACAAGAAAGAGCTGAATAAACACAGTCAAGTGCTGAAAAATGCACTGGGAGAACTGAGAACAGACAGATGGAACCAAAGAGTTAGAGAGCTAAACACCATAGACCAATCAGCATGGAAGATGCAAAAGTGCTTACGACGCGAGAAAATCGAAATTCCCCCTCTACACGGAGCTAATAAGATGGCCTTCTCAAAGCTTGAAAAAGCCGAAGCACTAGTCGACGTAATAGAACAAGAATCCAGAATCAACTCCAGAGAAGACGATGACGATGAACACTTAGAAGAAGAAGTCGAAGGAAATGAAGAATTGACGTTGGAACCTCCGGAAGGCGATACCATCCCAAACCCAACAACACCAAAGGAAATTGAAGAAATCACCAAGAAATTGAAAAAAAATTACGAAAAGCACTGCCGTGAAGTGCTTTAGGTGACCAATTTTTTTTCGATAATTCGCTAGACTTTTCTACGGTATCTATGGTCTTGGTGGTGCGATCTGGACATAATTTGGCACGTAGTTTGAATACATTATTCATAAGTAGGTGCAAAATTTCATACCAATCCAATCAGTAGTTTTGAAAAAATCAGGAAAAAAATATTTTGAACAGCCATATTTACGGAACCCCTAGTCTAATTTTGCTCATTGATGAACGTGACCGCGACATTCGCGATCCAAACCCACCCTGGAAATTTCAAGTTCCTAGGCCTTTCCGTTCAAAAGTTACAATTTTCTATGGTTTCTATGGTTCTGGTCATGCGATCTGGACAAAATATTGTTTTAATATGTCATTCTCGATTAAAATACAAAATTTCATCTCGATCGAATCCGTAGTTTCGAAATTATCGAGAAACCAAAATTTCAAACGACCGTATTTACGGAAACCCTAGTATAATTCTGCTCATTGATGAACGTGAACGCGACATTTCAGATCCACACCTATCCTGAAAATTTCAAGTCCCTAGGCCTTTCCGTTCGAAAATTATGATTTTCTATGGTTTCTATGGTTCTGGTCATGTGATCTGGAGAAATGTAGCTTGAATATATCATTCTCCATTAGTATACAAAATTTCGTCACGATCGAATCTGTAGTTTTGAAATTATCAAGAAAACTAAATTTCAAACGACCATATTTACGGAACCCCTAGTATAATTTTGCTCATAGATGAACATGATCACGACATTCGAGATCCGCACCTATCCTGAAAATTTCAAGTCCCTAGGCGTTTCCGTTCGAAAGTTACAATTTTTTATGGTTCCTATGGTTTCGGTCATGCGATCTGGACAAAATTTCACATGTAGCTTAAACACCTCATTCTCCATATTAGTGCTAAATTTCATCTCAATCGAATCTGTAGTTTTCAAGTAATCAGGGGAACAAAACTTTGAAGGGCCATATTTACGGAACCCTTGGTGGAATCTGGCCCATTAACGAGGCATTCGGAAACTAAACCTACACTGAAAATTTCAAGTCTCTAGGTTGTTATGTTCAAGAGTTATCGTGCTTACGGCCGGACGGACAGACTCAAACTTTCCGACGGATTCGTCATCAGTGAGTCGAACATAGTCGATTGAGACCATTTTCGGCTCAAAATTCGAAAAATACAGACATCGTGACGAAATGATAATATAGCCCTCGTGTAAATAGTACGAGCGCTCAAAAAAGGATAGCTCCAGGGAAAAACAGAATGACAAACTTTATGTTTCGTAAATTGCCCAGAAAAGGAATAGCAGCGCTAACCAATATAGCAAACGCAGTGATGAAAACAGTATACTATCCAGAAAGATGGAAAACAGCAGAAGTAATTGTGTTCAATAAGCCAGTAAAAGAAAGAGAATTCCCACAAAACTACAGGCCGATAACTCTACTGTCAGCACTTGGAAGAATTGTCGAAAGAGTCATTGCAAAAATACTCAACGATGAAACAGAAGCGCTGAATCTGATACCACTGGAACAATTTGGATTCAGAAGAAATTACTCGACAACTGTTAAGGATCACTGAATTTGTCACTGAAGGATTTCAGAATAAACAAGCCACAGGATTAGTGCTATTAGATGTCGAGAGAGCCTTCGACCGAGTTTGGCACGAAGAACTTGCCTACAAGATGATGATGGCAGGCTACACCACCAAAACCTGCAAGATAATAAGAAACTACCTGAGGAACAGGAATTTTTATGTCAAAATAGACGACACATTATGTTCCACCAGACAAGTAGAAGCAGGAGTGCCCAAAGGATCAGTTCTAGGACCTCTGTTCTACAACATATATATCTATGGAATATCTACGATATTCCTAAGAACCCAAGAAATCTGCTAGCCCTTTATGAAGACGACACAGGAATAGCCTTCAGACATCGACGACCAGATGTCATACACAGAAGAAGCACTAGAAGATTTAGAAGAATGGTTCATTAAATGGAAAATTCAAATAAATAGCAAAAAGAGTCAAGCTATTCTACAACAGAAGCGGAGACTTGAAATTAATTCCAACCTACAGATAGATGGAGAACAGATAAAATGGGAAAATGAAGTCGAATATCTAGGAGTAAAACTAGATAAAGGGCTCACATGGAAAAACCATATAAAATATGCAGTGGATAAAACAAACTCAGTAATGAGTAGTCTTTACCCACTGCTAGGAAGAAGAAGCCAAATGAACCAAAGCACAAAGCTACGAATGATCAAGTCAATTGCAAGACCCCAACTAACATATGGCTCGGCAGCATGGGGCCATGCAGCCAATAGCCATATAAAGAAGATTCAAGCAACATATAATAAACTGCTCAGAGCAGCAATGAATATGCCGTAGTTCGTAAGAAACCAACAAATCCACAGAGACACAGAATGGGAAACTGTCACCGATTTCCTGAAAAAGAAGGCCGAGAAGATAGTTGAAAAAGGAAGTCAACACGCAAATGATGAGTTAAGAAGACTAGTTGACTACAACCCCGCAGAAGATGTGGTTAGGATACCCACCTATCACAAAACACCCAGAGATCAACTACGTAGAAACAGAAATTGAGGAATCTCAATTTAAATTACCCACAAGAAGAAACTCCTATGAAATTCAAACTCATAGGTAACACAATTATCATCCGACAAAGATCGTGATAGAGATACGAACAAGAAGAGTCAAAAGGGTAATAGGTAATACATGCCCGGAATCTAAAACAGCAGGTTAGGTTTAGGGAGCAGGTCGTGCTTCACATGACCTGCTAGCATGAAAATGCTAAATATCGACAGATTTACTGAGCGTGTGAGGAAAATACTGACTACTGAAGAGTAACCCATCTGTGTTATGAATATACATATTTATATTCCTTCAAAAACATTTTCTGCAACATCTGTATCTTTTATTGGTGTCTCTATATAACATGTATTTTCTATTCATCAGGAATTGCGAAATGCAACAAGCCGATTAGTTTTTGCTAGAGTCGCTATGGAAACTACCCGACTAAATATCGTTACATAAGGTAATTCAAACGAATGAAGCGTCTCGGAAATATTCGGATTGCGAATCTCTTCAGGTAATTTTATTCAACCAGCAACTATGCGACGAATGCCTTCTCGAATAAAGTATTGGTTAGAAGTTTTTACGTAAGTGTTGATAATAATTCAACCTGACAGCCCAACAGTGATGAATTCATCAAAGGCATTCTTCAGAAAGGAATCCTATATTTTTCAGGCTGCTTCTTCCGAAGACTCAATACCCCCGTTAAGCAGCTATCTACAGGCCGACAGTAATACAGTGTTACGTAATAAATACGCAGAAAGGGCAGAGAACATCCAGGAACAAACGGATGAATAGTGCGCACGAAGTTGCAGGCATAATTCACTTTCAACAGTCTCTACGGAAAGCTGGGCTTGACAACTTCGAGCGGTTTACTGATTGATGAACACGAGAGAAATTATCTGCTTCAGTTGCAGTTTCACGTCGTTTATACGGGTTATCATGAGCTCCATTCACACCGGGTCGAAACGGCGATTAATTGTTCTCTCCGCACTCCGATTCTTTCAAGCATCTGGTGTATCCATTTCTACTGGTTCGGTAAAGCAGTTCGGCCGCCCTTGTCGGATTTTTCCATTCTCCATCTGGAATCGGAGTGGTATGAACGGAATAGGTGGAAATTTCGTTGATATTCACTTCTAATAATAATAATGAATATTATGAATTTACAATATACAAACCACATTATAAATACATACCGTCAAAATAATTACAAGGTTTTCAGAGTGAAAAATAAATATTTCAGTCATATCATAATTAGAGAAAGACAAACATTTGAACACAAAACAAAATTACTTGAGGCTGTATTATAATAATAGTAATAATCTTCATTTTCAGTATAACCATACTGGAAAACGTCGGAGATAAAAAACATAGCACAGTATATAATAAACGACGATTCAACAAACACTATCACCAACAACAAATTCAATTCAACAAAAAATATCACATTGAAAAAATTCATTCAAGTTATAGATTGCGAACTACAAGAGTGTCCTCTTCATCACAACACCGAATCGTGTTCCATTGAGCATTCTGATATTATCAGGAATTTTGTAGAAAGCAGAAACCCAGTGGTCTATGAACCGCCGCGAAGACGTCAAGCGCTGAAACGGAGTCTCCAAAGCTGTTTTGTATATGGTGTTGTAGGAATGCCTGCATGAGTTTTTGAGTCAAGCAAGAATACAGGGTCTTTCACGAGGAACCTCACCCATATTTATACGGGAAACTACTGAACGTATTTTCATGAAATTCAGCACTTATAAGTATTTCACGATGCTGATGAAATCTAAAATATTTTCAAGGCATGAGCATCTCCGGTTTTTCCGGAAATGACGTCAACTTCCGTTTTTCAAATTAGAACACCATTTTTTTATTGCAGAAATAGATTCCTTAGAAAATTTCAAGTTATTTTGATGTAACATTTTTCAGTTTTGGTTGGAAAATTCTCTCTGAGCGGGAAAATTCGAAAAAAAAATCGAAAATAGAGCTCCGCTGAAACAAGAATAACTTCGAGGTTTTATGATGGAAAATTTTAATTTTTGGGATTTTTCAAGATGTAAGATTGATGTATCCACTTTAAAAATCGAAATCGCGATTCATGATACAGGGGGTGAAAAAATCGCTTTCAAAGTTAGGGATGACAAAATCGTGAAAAATCAATTTTTTCAAATTAGAACCTCATTTTTTTATGGCAGATATTGAATCTACGTTTAAAAATAATGTGAGTGTATGCATCACACCCTTGCCCTAAAATGGATATTTTCTGAGTTATTCACAAAAAACTGTTTTTCGTCTTGAATTTTCAGCTATTTCTTTTCCCTTCACGCCAAAAAGATGAAATTTTCAGGAACTGTTACTTAAACCATGTTTTAGATTTTACTACCCTAATATGCGAGAGAAAAAAGTTACAGGTTGTTCCTAAATAGATGGCGAATTTGGATTCGAATTTGTATCGGAAACCTCTTTATTTCAACTAATCGGCCATTGGTTTTCTCTCCAGTGATAAATAAATAATTCCTTATGAACCATATGCAAAAACTTACCATGTTTTACATTCTTTTTTTTTAATGATAGATATCATTAATTACATCTGCCAAATTCCTCTTTATTCAGTAGCACTTTGTGCTTACTATTAATTTGGTGATAATTCGTATTAAGTTATAAAATCGATCACTATGCCTAATTTTACCAATGAAGATTATTTAAATCTCATTCTACTTCATGGAGAATGTAATAAAGTTGTAGATATAACGATTCGACTGTTCATTGAGAGGTTTCCTGACCGACCCAGACCAAGATAGAACACTACACATGTTTGCATTATTTAAAGAATGTTCTCCCTTAGGAGATAGATATTCTGACATATTGACTCAAATAATTGAGCCGCTAGTACAGAACCATAATGACTTATGGTATCAACAAGATGGCGCGCCTCCACACAATTCACTCAATGTGTCAAATATCCTCTACAGGCTATTTGAAGATCGATGGTTGGCGAACAATGGTCCACATCTTTGGCCACCACGTTCTCCCGATTTAACTCCTTTAGACTATTATGTTTGGGGTAGGATAAAAAATATTGTCTACTCAACTCCCCTGACTGATAAAGAGGACTGCATAGAACGAGTCAGAAATGCGTTCAGGTTTGTTTAGATTTTTAGATTCATAGTTTTGAAACTCAATTTGGTTTTTAAACACTTTTGCAGATCTCTTCCTCCCGATGAAATAAGAAGAGCAACGCACGAAGCATTCCTGAGACGTTTAAATAAATGTCTAGAAATTAACGGTCAAAACTTTGAGCATCTTCTCTAGTTATAACTGCGAGAGTTTGCCATGGTTCTCCTAATAGTAACTTGAAGTCGGTTTCAAGAAGGGGTGAAAAATCTACAGCATGGTTCAAATAACAGTTCCTGAAAATTTCATCTTTTTGGCGTGAAGGGAAAAGAAATAGCTGAAAATTCAAGACGAAAAACAGTTTTTTGTGAATAACTCAGAAAATATCCATTTTAGGGCAAGGGTGTGATGCATACACTCACATTATTTTTTAACGTAGATTCAATATCTGCCATAAAAAAATGGGGTTCTAATTTGAAAAAATTGATTTTTCACGATTTTGTCATCCCTAACTTTGAAAGCGATTTTTTCACCCCCTGTATCATGAATCGCGATTTCGATTTTCAAAGTGGATACATCAATCTTACATCTTGAAAAATCCCAAAAATGAAAATTTTCCATCCAAAAACCTCGAAGTTATTCTTGTTTCAGCGGAGCTCTATTTTCGATTTTTTTTTCGAATTTTCCCGCTCAGAGAGAATTTTTCAACCAAAACTGAAAAATGTTACATCAAAATAACTTGAAATTTTCTAAGGAATCTATTTCTGCAATAAAAAAATGGTGTTCTAATTTGAAAAACGGAAGTTGACGTCATTTCCGGAAAAACCGGAGGTGCTCATGCCTTTAAAATATTTTAGATTTCATCAGCATCGTGAAATACTTATAAGTGCTGAATTTCATGAAAATACGTTCAGTAGTTTCCCGTATAAATATGGGTGAGGTTCCTCGTGAAAGACCCTGTATATATTCAGGTTATAGCGAGGAGTTTCTTGTTTACGAATACCTCCCTGCAACTATCTTTAGCTGTAAGAACATATAGAGCCCTCACTGCCCTTTTCTGAAGAAGCAGCAACCTCGACGATACTTGAGTGGCGTCAGAGCAAAAATTTGAGAAATATGTCTTCCGAGCAACTTCGAAAGAGGCACACATTTCGATTCTTCGAATGGAGAACACTGCAACCGAAAATTTCGATGTAACCTTAGACAAGCATGTAATATAATGAGTAACAAAAACAAAGGAAATACTTCTTACAAACTAAAATGAAAGATGAACACATACAATTCAGATCTCAGCGAGAAAATTAAACCTAAAACACCTCTTGAATTGAGCAAGAGATATAGTGAAGGGATCAACATGAAAATATTCTGAATTGAATGTAGCCAGGATTCTACAAATCGGAGTGATTTGGGTAACATTGAACACTGAAGGATCTCGGAATGAACAAACCACAGGATTAGTGCTATCAGATGTCGAGAGAGACATCTACCTTCTTCCGAGTTTGGCACGAAGGACTTGCCTACAAGATGATGATAGAAGGTGTTATACGTTCACATCCAGGAGTTCCCAACACCAATTATGCTGACAGAGACATTCCAACTATGCTGAGTGTTATGTTACATGATACATAAAAGGGGAACACTGGAGACCTTTAGTTAGTCTTGACATAATCGGGATCGTGAATTTATGTACGAATCGTTCGACATTTTCCATCCTTGTAAATCTTAAATGAACTCATTTTTAAAAATTACGAAAAGCACTGCCGTGAGGTCAGGAGCTTTTGAGCGCTCGTACATCCACCTTTTAGGTAGATTCGCATTTTCCAGTTTTAGAAATATTTTGAAGGAATTTTCGCCAGCTGTCAAAAAAATACTGAAACTTAGGCGAAACTCCAGACTTCATGTCAGTGCTTCAGCTGACCAATTTTTTTTCGATAATTCTACGGTATCTAAGGTCTTGTTGATGCGATCTGAACAAAATTTTGCACGTAGTTTGATTTGAATACATTATATCATTCTCGATTGAAATACAAAATTTTATCTCGATCGAATCCGTAGTTTCGGAATTATCGAGAAAACAAAATTTCAAACAACCGTATTTACGGAACCCCTAGTCTAATTTTGCTCATTAATGAACATGCCTGCGAAATTCGCGATCCGAACCTACCCTGGAAATTTCAAGTCCCTTTGCCTTTTCGTTCGAAAGTTATGATTTTATATGGTTTCTACGGTTCTGGTCATGCGATCTGGAGGAATGTAGCTTGAATATATCATTCTCCATTAGTATACAAAATTTCGTCACGATTTGAATTCGAAGATGACTCTGCTGAACAAAATTTTCAGAATATTCAAACAGAAATTGATTTCGAAATATTTCGAATAGATACAAATTTCAATGAAGCTTTTTCAAAGTCAAACTTAAATGACGATAGTGAATCTATGATTGTGAACTTAGATAGATCAGATTATCAAAACAATAAAACCGAAGGACAATTATTATTTGAACAATTTTCAGAACTTCATGAATCGAATAATATAAAATATTGTTCTCACATTACTGAACGGGAAGGTGATCTATTTGAATCTCCAGAATTTTACTCTATAGCTCATTGTGTTTCAGAAGATCTCTATATGACTAAAGGAATTGCTTTAACATTTAAAAAAAGATTTGGTCAGGTTCATAATTTGAAATCCCAAAATAAGAAAGACGGAGAAATTGCTTCAATCAATGTTGAAAACCGTAGAATTTATTATCTCATAACGAAGGAATTCAGTTATGAGAAAACTGAATACGGAACGGTCTTCCAAACACTTGTTAATCTTAGAAAATCTTGTGAACAGAATGGAGACAGATATCTAGCGTTACCAAGAATTTCAAGCGGACTTGATAAACTCACTTGGCAAAAAATATTTGAGATAATAAAGTTCGTATTCGCGGAGAGTAACGTGAATATCGCAATTTATTCGTTACCACAACAAAACCAAGAAATATTCGTAGAAGTCATCAACAAGGAAATATCGGATGACAATACTATTCATTCCACTCGTGAGAACCCAATTCAGGAGATCCCCATTACAGAAAAAGGGTTAAACGTTTTCGACAACCTATTAATTTTTGATTTCGTGTTTCATTCTTCAGCTGAAGCTAGAGTAGAAAATTTTTTTCCAAACAAACAAAGAATTTTCGCTCGATTATCAATCAATAATTAAGAGAAAGAGATAATAGAATTTTTCAAAACCTATATTCGCCAAAAAATTTTATACGCTCTACATTTGAAGGAAGATAAACACTACCTCGATATTTGCGAAATTTTGAGGAAAACTTTCAAACAATCTGCTTTCAATTTAGTTAAGTGCAATGATATATTAGAAGATGTAACAAATGAGGATTTACGAATTCAAACCATTCTATTCATGCACGAAGCCAAAACCAATCATAGAGGAATCATTGAAACCATCGCTAGAATCAGAAGAACATCTTGTTGCCCTAGTACCCATAATGACGTCACTGAATATATCAATAATTGTGAAATGAAACTGAAGAAATCTTCAAAAAGTTGAATGAAGAAATGAGGAACAGAAAAATACATTTGATTGAAAAACATAATGAAAAAGGGCTTGAACCTCTTGATTATAAGTCAAATTCTGTAGCATATCGTAAAGTTAAGTCAAACATTAGAAATAAGCTCACTCCAAAATTTGCGGACGTGAATGTTTTAGCTGATGCAAAAATTAAAATACATAGTGACACTAAAATAATTCATAAGCAAAATTTGAAAAACCCAAAATTTAAATCCAAAATACCTTTACAGGATGCTCCTAGTGCATCTAGTAGCAGCCTAGGAAATAGATATAACGAATCTTCAAGAGAATCCAGGAATCCTCTCGATTTACCTGGACAAAGCCAAAATTAAAATAAAATCCCACGATTCCATACATTTTTACGATGTCGTTGAACTGAATTATCTCCAAAATCAATATTTGACTGTAAAAGAATTCCTTCTAAATAAACCGAAAAGTATATTTTATGAAGAACTGGAAAATCATGGAAACATTTTCGAGTATCACTTTAATGTCGCGAAACAAAAATTGAATAGTTCAATTCCGAAAGGGAGAACAAGAAGAGGTTTTGTTGATGGCTTGGGTACAATTATCGAAAGTATCTCAGGAAATTTAGACGCTGACGATGCAGTTTATTATGGAAAAGCTCTGAGAAACCTCCAAGACAACCAAAAAGAAGTAATTTCCAAATTAAATTCTGAAATTTCGCTAACAGAAGAAGTTATCGATAATTTTAATAATACCATTTCTACACTTCAACAGAATCAAAAAACAATAATTTCCCAGTTCGAAAGAATCTATGGAAAATTCAATAATCTTGAGGATAATTTTTATTATTTCATGAGAATTTAAAATATTATGGATCAAATTGAAATGTCAGTCAATATTGTTCTGACAATGATCGATGAAATCGAAAATGCTATCAATTTCGCAAAATTAGGAGTTTTACATCACAGCATAATCCAAATTTCCGAATTAAAATCAATAATCACGAAAATACCAGAAAAATATACCCAGGGTAATTTAATGTTCGCGAATGAAGAAGATTTTGATGATTTTTATGAATTAATAGTAGATGCATACAAAATTCAATTCAGAATTGTTTTCATTTTACATTTTCCAATTATGAATTCCCAATTATTTTCTCATTATAACCACTATTCCATTCCAACGATCAATAACACCGTAATCTTACCCAAAAACACCTATCTGACATTAAATGAAAAACTGTATCAGTATACCTCGTCCTCTTGTGTTGTGAATAGGGAGTGATTTTCGCGCGCGACTGGAGCGTGTACATTTTTTTTTGCAACGTTTTTTCGCGCAGTCCTGGAGTGTGCTTTGGAGCGCCCAAAATGGAATCACTCAATAAACGCGAGAGGTTGGCTACATACTTACTGACGAATACCTAGGGTAATAAGTACAGTTGTTGGCACTCTTTTAGTGATTGACATGGAGCTTTAAAATAGAAATAAAAATTTCAATTATTCTAGTTTGGACTGTTAGTGTTAATTTGGGTTAGGTTTGCCTTCCTATATCACCATATAATTATCAATGTGCAGCGTGCTGACGATCATTGCAATCAGAAAAATACTGCCATTTTTTTTAAGGTACTTAACTCAAGTTCATAAAATTTTTGTAATAGTTATAATTTTTGTCTGCAGCATGATTTTTGTTTGAATTATTGAAAACCTTCAATAAAGACTGTTTAATAACTTCAAATCTATTTGCTTGAAGGTTTCGCGGTTTTTTGCGGGTGTCAATAATTGCCTTTGAAAATATGTGGATGAATAGTGATTGACATACTATGTCAATTACTTTCGTAGTCAAATTTTGCAAAATTAATCCGTATTGCCTACTATTCAGGCCTCAATTTCTCAATGAATACCGAAAAATGATTAAACTTTATCTAATTTTGTTCTAGATAGTTGTTGACACCAGTGTCAATCTCTGTGAATTTCCACGTGTCAATAACTATATTGCAAGTCGAACTAGTCCATACTTCTTGTCCCTACCCCCTGAATCGATTTTCCACGCTTCATTCTCAACAACATGGCAAGAGAAAAAGAAGGAACAATTATGAGAAAAATTACACGGAGGATGCTATTATGTCTGCCTTATCAGCAGTAAAATCAGAAGGAATGTCCAGAAAACTTGCCTTCCAAACCTATGGCGTTCCTCGTTCTACAATAATTTTTCGGTTGAGTGGCAAACTTGTTGAAAAAATGTAAAGCACTGACGTGTAGTCAGGAGCTTTTTAGTGCTCGTTCATCTACCTAGTAGGTAGAATCTTCCAAAAAAAAAATGTTTTGAACGGCCATTTTTGGTCATTAATAATTTTGTTCATTGACAAACGTGACCGCGATATTCGAGATCCACACCTATCCTGAAAATTTCTAGTCCCTAGGCCTTTCTGTTCGAAAGTTATTATTTTCTATAGTTCTCGTCATGCGATTTGGACAAATTTTGCATGTAACTTGAACACGTCATTCGCACCATCTGGGTGCGAAATTTCATCTCGATCGAATCAGTAGTTTGGAAGAAATTTCAAACGTCCATATTTACGGAACCCCTGACGGATACCTGCTCATTAACCAACTCAACTACGACAGTCGGAAACTGAACCCACAATGAAAATTTAAAGTCTCTAGGTCGTTCCGTTCGAAAGTTTTCGTGCTTACGGCAAGATTCGAAAAATACAGATATCTTGACGAAATTATATAGCCCTGGTGTAAGTACAACGAGCGCTCAACAAATCACAGACCTTGCCCTGTATTAACCTATGAAGAATATCTCAAATTATGTGATAGAATAGACGGGTGTGACAAAAAAAATGAAAAAAAAAATATTTCAAACATAAAGCTTGATGACGAAAGTCATGAAGAATCCTTTATACAGTCATGAAAGAGTCCAATGGATTGTACATCTGAAGCCACAATCTGTGATAACAATGAAAACCAAGTTGCTATAAACGGCTACTGGAGAACCAACTGCCAGGGCTTGTGTCCTATTTGCAGAAAGAATTTGGATTTAAATGGTATTGAATAATTGAATGCATTTCCTGTGCATGAAAATTCCATGTTTAATGTTTATTGAAATATGACTTCATAGAGAAGGTTTCCATTTCGAATATTTTCCAATGCAAAACTTAAAATTAATCTTATAGTGAACGATCGATTATTATTAATTATATCTATTCACATCCTTGTCCGGCTGATTGAAAATATGAGAGACAACAGTATAGACCAGGCAATAGAGCAGAAAAAGGGTCATTCTGTGACAAAAATAGTAGAAGAAAACCGCGAGTGGGGAGTTACGTGGGGTGGTCCGTGGATGTTCAGTGATATGTTTTCGACTCGCAAATATCATTACTTTTCTTGTTATTGCGAAGAAACACCAAAAAAAACGATGTTTTTTTAGTTTTTTGCTTGTAAAATCTGAACGAATGGAGCGGTGCTAATACTTTCAACAGACGAATTGTAGAGAATGAAAAGATGAAGGAAATGAGTGCTAGTGCAACTCAATCGGGTCATCATTACCGGAGGAAAGCCGGAAAAACCGTGAGAATCAGCGTTTTTCCAGATCCTCATAACTCGGCCAATTTCTAAGTTGTAGCGCTGGCTTTCCAAATGAGAGTAGTGGTTAATAGATACTTCAAGTGTGCATAACGCAGACGTTGTTCGATAAATAGTTTTTGCGTTATTGCGATTTGAATTATTTAAGGCACTATTTTCCGGAAGAGCTGGATGCGTCGGAAGTAGTCCGATTTCAATTTACAAAACGGATTTTGAAAGAAGAAGTATAGTACTACAAAACGGCAAACTTGATTTTTCGTAAAAATGTTGCAAAATAGGTGAAAAATACATGGAAACATGACCAAAACCGGCTCAGTGCCCCATCTGGGTCGGATAGTGGGGGTAGCCGGCAGACGCGGGGAACCAAAATCGCGCTGAGGCCGGGCGCGAATATTTACGTATATACCCCCACTACTTGACTGCAATCAAGCATTCGGCTGATTTTGGTCATGTTTGCATGCTTTTTTCACCTATTTTGAAGCATTTTAACGGAAAATCAAGATTGCCTTTTTGTAGTACTATACTTCTTCTTTCAAAATCCGTTTTGCAAATTGAAATCGGACTACTTCCGACGCATCCAGCTCTTCCGGAAAATAGTGCCTCAAATAATTCAAATCGCAATTACGCAAAAACTATTTATCGGACTACGTCCGGGTTATGCACACTCAAAGTATCTATTGACCACTACTTTCATTTGGAAGGCCAGCGCTACAACTTCGAAATTGGCCGAGTTATGAGGATTTGAAAAAACGCTGATTTTCACGGTTTTTCCGGCTTTCCTCCGGTAATGATGACCCGATTGAGTTGCACTAGCACTCATTTTTTTCATCTTTTCATTCTCTACAATTCGTCTGTTGGGAGTATTAGCACCGCTCCATTGGTTCAGATTTTACAAGTAAAAAACTAATAAAACATCGTTTTTTTTGGTGTTTCTTCGCAATTACAAGAAAAGTAATGATATTTGCGAGTCGAAAACATATTACTGAAAATCCACGGACCACCCCACGTAACTCCCCACTCGCCGTTTTCTTCTACTATTTTTGTCACGAAAAAATCTCTATTGCCTGGTCTAGTATGTCAATAAGTGTATCAGGTAGTGTCAACAATAGATTTTACAGTGTCAATCACTGAAAATGGACACATGATTATAAATTTGTGTTTTAAGCTTCTTCTGAACAGGTTTTTCCACATTCGGTTGTTAATTTGAATCGAGTAAAAACGAATACATAGCCTGGAAAAAGAAATATTTTCATTTCATACCCGAATAGAAAATTATTCATATTCCATTGGGACAGTTGCTTCAAGGTGTCAATAACTGTAGTGTTTACCCTACCTCACCTTCAAAATCCCGCGCGAAAACATAAACTCCCTTTATAGAAACGACACAGGCTAATCGCTGGCGAAAGGATGTGCGAATTTTTATACGCTCCAGTCGCGAGCGAAAAATTGCCTTTACACTACGCCGTTGCGTGCGAATTTGGTCGAGCCGTTCCAGTCGCGCGCGACTGGAGCGTTAGTATAAAGGTCCCTTATCTTCTAACATATTTCAATACAATTGCTATTCGATATTCCATGATGAAGTCTCAACTAGCGATCAAACACGAAATAGATAGTGGTAAATAAACTGCTCCACATGAGTTAGGGATATTGGCTTAAAGTGCAAAAAAATATAGTTAAAATAAGATTTTTGTGATGAAAATTCATATTAATATGATTTCAAGTTGCAAATTAATTTTAGCCTGTAGGTCTGCAGCGTATACAGGGTGGTTAAGTAAAATCGAGTAAAATAACGTAATTTTATTCCCACAGAATTCAAGCATTTTAAGAGTATCAATACAATGTATGGCCTGCACGGGCATCAATAACAGCTTGACATCTTCTTTGCATACTACGCACGAGGTTGTTGAACATTTCATCAGGAATTTGGTTCCATAAACGGGGCAGAAGCTCTCTCAGATCATTTAAGGATTCTGGAGTAGGTTGAAGATTATCTAATCTTCTTTGGAGCATATCCCATGCATGTTCTATGCAATTCAAATCTGGTGAGTGCGGAGGTATTGGTAAATGTGGAATACCAAGCTCCTCGCGCGCATTCTCAACTATGGGCACTATGGCTGCACGGTGCGGTCTAGCATAATCGTCTAGAAATTGAAAAGTTTCACCAATAGCAGCGTGAAAATTTGGCTCAACATTGTCAATGACATGCTCCCTATAGTGTAAGGCGGTCATATTCCCAGGACAAATGTGTAGATCTGTGCGCCCGTTGGAACATATCCCGGCCCATACCATAACACTACCCTCTCGGAATGGATGGACTTCTTGGACATAGCGACGATTACGGGGTATGCGTGGGATTGTTCATACCCTTATTCTTCGAGAATCTGAAAATCGTCAATATCTGGATTCATCAGTGAAAAGACACTACGCCATTGATCGTTCCAATTGATATGTTGCCTTGCCCATTCCATTCTTTGACGCCTATGGTCACGTGTTAATGGAACTCCTCTTAATAGACGTCTAGAACCTAGATTTACCTCTCTAAAACGTCGTCTGATGGTTTCGATGGAAACTTGGACCCCATCTGCATTTTGAAGAGTATTCCGTAGCATTCTACACGTAGATGTAGGGTTTCTTCTCGCCGAAACAGCGATGAAAACAATCCTGAGCAGGTGTTGTTTTTCGTCGCCTACCAAGCCTTGGTCTTCCCAACACGGAACCTGTCTCCTTGAACCTATTCCAAAGTCGAGATATCACACTTTGGCTGACTTGGAGCCTTTCCGCTACAACAACCTGAGTTAGGCCACCCTGTAGCATTCCGATAGCCCTATTAGCCTCAGCGTTTGTTAATTTACGTCTTGGCATTTTCAGAAAACTCGTTTCAAATCGAAGCCGTTGATAAACTGACTTCATTTCAAAATAAGAACATTCATGAAGCATAAGCGAAAAACCAAACTTCAGAAAAAAGGCGACCAGATTGACGAAATGTCTCATACTGGTTTTTATTGGATCGATTCAAGTTGTTATTGAGTTTTAAATGATTTTACAGAGATTTTCTCGAAGATTACATACTTTTAAAAACGATTGAATACGATATCCCTAACTCTTGTGGAGCTGTATATTTGAAGTTACGCGCGTTTTTGAGAAAATCGAATGAAGGATATCATGCAAAGAAATCAAGAGTTTTTCGAAGGAGCAGTTCGAAAGTTTTCTATTCGACTGCTAGTAGAATATTGAACGTCAAAGAATTTCCTGGCACCAGCAACCCACATGACCCCATTGAGTCATCAGCTTCTGAACAAAATCCTTCCCGTATTTTACAACATGGTTTCAATTTTCGAAATGCATCATTGACCAATTGACATTCAATGTAACTTAAGTGAATAAAAATGACGTTTGATTTAGAATTTTTTAGGTTGTTCATGGTACCTAATTCATCGTTTACATAGCGACACTTTTCCCTCCGGCGTACGGAAATGTGATTAATTGTTTACATAGCAACACATTTCCTTACGGCGGAGGAGAAGTAGAACTTTTCGATGATCCTGTCAGTCGAAAAATGACGTTGTTTCTGTACGTTTGAAAAAAAACATGATTTAAGAGAAATGTTCTGAATCCAAAAGTGAATCTTGATGATAATATTCAACTTGAAATATATAGAATTAATGTATATGGTCTTCATTTGTTTGAGTGATCAGCTCAATCTTTCCACATAGGCACAAAGAAAAATTTACGAAAATCAATTCTAATTATCATCATAACACTAAAACATTAAATTTCAATTATCCGATTCGCAGATTGATATTAAGTGTGAAAAGCCCAGCATACAATAATTGAATTAGAGTATTTGATCGTTTGCCTAATAGATTGTTTGAAACAATTCTAAGCTAAGGTGGAACAGTTGTGAATGAGAATGAAACCATATAATCAGCATGAATATATTGAAATATGTGTTGCTGATGATTATATTCTTGGAAATGAAGATTATTATTATTATTAGCATTATTTCAACATAAATATCAAGCATCAAACGCGGAAAATCGCCATTTCCCAAATCCAAGAAAACGAATCTGAAAGCCAATTCAATAATTATTTAAAATAATACAAATCTGCCCAACGGAGATAAATAATTATTATAAGGTAAGGAAAGTTTTGTGTAGGAGTATCTAGGAGCTATTCATTTCAAATTAACAGTCAGCTTCGATGATGCTATCGCTGTATAAACCTACAGGTAGTGAGCGTATAACAGTGACCTCTGATGGTACCACCCTCTACTATTGTTACCAGAATGCCGGGCATTGTTTCGAAGATCTAATCGAAATAAAAATGATAGTTCCATAGTTTGTACCTGCATATAGTCCGAAGTCTTTAAGGTGATTGAAATTGATGATAATGATACCGGTATGGTAATGCTGCGGAGAAGTTCGAATGAATTTGTATGCTGTAGTATTAAATAGAAGCTCCATCTGCACTATGGGAGAATAGGGCTCAGTAAAGGTTATTTTAGGACCGGTACCATTCATGAGTAAATTTCGATTAAACACCGTCAAAACGCATCGATCATTTGCAGTTCTTCCTTCATACAATTATACCTCATCCCTCTACTGACTTCCTACAAAAAAATCATTTTGGAGAAAGGAAAAACAGCCAATTCGATTAACATGAACATCAATCAAGGAATCACCTGTTCAACAGAAACAATATAATAACCGACAGACCGTCATATCGAAAATACGCGGTTTTCGGATATTAACGTGTTGAATTCCATATTCGATGTCAATTGAGAAAACATTTCCAGAGATTCTGTGGAACAACTAGTAGATAATTATTATCACCTGACTTTAGAAACTGATTCAATTCGTTTATCAAGCGAATTCACTACACCGATAAGTTTGAAAATGCAGAATAATAAAATACATATGTGGTCAAAGAATTAATAGGTTCTGTTCTTCCCTTGTCCGTTGAAACACCAATTTTTTTCTCGGTGGAAAATCAATTTGTTTATTTTTCATTTTGTAGCGACGTTCGCAATCTACTTTTATCAATAATCAAGGCGATTTACATATTAATACTTCGTTATTTCACTAGGAATCAATTTCCATATAAAAATAATAGTTAAGGGAGAGCGGGGCATTGTGGGGTACTTAAGATTCACCTGCAATTGATGCGGTACCCTATCAAAAAAAAAATGTTTAGATGATTCACATAGTTTACTTGACGTTCCTTATGTGCTACGATGTTTCATTGCTACATAATCAAATAATCGACTGAACGAAACATTTTCGTTAGAACTCGTTCACCCCGCTATGCCTCGGCATAGGGGGCAAAATGGGGTACTTAGTGGGCAATGTGGGATATCAGTTATTGAATGAAAAAAAGTATACATATTGAAAAAAAAATATTTTTCTTGATCAACTCAACAAATGAACAGAAACATAAAACGCAAACAATATTCTAATAAACAATTATATTAATTTATATAATAATAATAACTTAAGTACCTACACATAACACAAAGATGCTTAGCTTAGCGTCTTCGGCGGCACACGAGCAATATTCCCAATGACTACACTTTCTGCATCTAATCCAACCTTCATTGGACTGAGACCATACTGACCATAGGTACCCACAATGCAGACTTTTAGCATCTACCCCGCTTTGCCTCATATGACGTTACTAAACAAACTTGGCTGTTACTCTTACCTGTCGTTCTGTCATATATGAAAACAATCCTAAAACACACTTCAATCCTTAGGATCACTAGTTTGAATTGTGGCACATATACTTATCACTTGATGTCAATACGAATGTTTACTAAATAGTTAAGACAACTGCGTTTTTTGTCATAAAGTTTGTCATTCTGTCTTTCCCTGGAGCGTTCCTTTTTTGAGCGCTCGTACTACTTACACGAGGGATATATCATTTCGTTACGATGTCTGTTTTTTTCGAATTTTGAGCCGAAAATGGTCTCAATCAACTATCTTCGACCCACTGAAGACGAATCCGTCGAAAAATTCGAGTCTGTCCGTCCGGCCGTCCGTAAGCACAATAACTCTCGAACGGAACAACTTAGAGACTTGATATTTTCAGTGAAGGTTCAGATCCCAAATGCCTCGGTTGAGTTCGTTAATGGGCAGAATTCCACGAGGGGTTCCGTAAGTATGGCCGTTCAAAGTTTTGTTCCCCTGATTACTTGAAAACTACAGATTTGATCGAGATGAAACTTGGCACTCGAATGGAGTGTTCAAAGTACATATGAAATTTTGTCCAGATCGCATGACCAGAACCATAGAAACCATAGAAAATTGTAACTTTTGAACGGAAACGCCTAGGGACTTGAAATTTTCAGGATCGGTGTGGATCTCGAATGTCGTGATCACGTTCATCTATGAGCAAGACTATACTTGGCGTTCCGTAAATATGGTCGATTGAAATTTGGTTTTCTTGATAATTTCAAAACTACAGATTAGATCGTGACGAAATTTTGTATACTTATGGAGAATGATATATTCAAGCTACATTTCTCCAGATTACATGACCAGAACCATAGAAACCATAGAAAATCATAACTTTCGAACGGAAAGGCCTAGGAAATTTTCAGGATAGGTGTGGATCTGAAATGTCGCGTTCACGTTTATCAATGAGCAGAATTATACAAGGGGTTCCGTAAATACGGTCGTTTGAAATTTTGTTTTCTCGATAATTTCGAAACTACGGATTCGATCGAGATAAAATTTTTTATTTCAATCGAGAATGATATATTGAAGCAACATATATTGAAGCAATATTCATAAAACTGGAGAATGCGAATCTACCTACAAGGTGAGTGAATGAGCGCTTAAAAGCTCCTGACTTCCCGGCAGTGCTTTCCAAATTTTTTTCAATATATATTCGATACTAGCAGACCTGGCCACGCGTTGCTGTGGCTAAGGTATACGTTGGATTATTATTCATAACCCTCAACCCTTACCCTTACCCTTACCCTTTCCCTTTCCCTTCCCCTTCCCCTTCCCCTTTCCCTTTCCCTTTCCCTTTCCCTTTCCCTTTCCCTTTCCCTTTCCCTTTCCCTTTCCCTTTCCCTTTCCCTTTCCCTTTCCCTTTCCCTTTCCCTTTCCCTTTCCCTTTCCCTTTCCCTTTTCCTTTCCCTTTCCCTTTCCCTTTCCCTTTCCCTTTCCCTTTCCCTTTCCCTTTCCCTTTCCCTTTCCCTTTCCCTTTCCCTTTCCCTTTCCCTTTCCCTTTCCCTTTCCCTTTCCCTTTCCCTTTCCCTTTCCCTTTCCCTTTCCCTTTCCCTTTCCCTTTCCCTTTCCCTTTCCCTTTCCCTTTCCCTTTCCCTTTCCCTTTCCCTTTCCCTTTCCCTTTCCCTTTCCCTTTCCCTTTCCCTTTCCCTTTCCCTTTCCCTTTCCCTTTCCCTTTCTCTTTCCCTTACCCTTACCCCTACCCTGACGATATTATCATCTCTCACATGATGCCTAATAGATCAGCTCCACGCTCGGGATATCTGCCTGTTTTTCTGAAGAAGACATATTCCAGAAACATTCTCTGAATTCGTTCGATAGGTAGGATGGGCGGCATATATTGGGAACCACATCAAATTCGCGTACTCTAATTTACTCACAACAAGCGAAAAGTAAACCCTCCTGAGAGCGGACAAATCATCGAACTCCCTGAAGCTTCTAAACATGAATCCCAGTGACCTACAACATGTGGAACGAAACTCAATTCGCTGTCGGAAAGGACTCCCAGGTCACGAAAACGGTCTCCGGCTGAAATCAGTCAATCACCAATATGATAATCGAAGATGAGCGGCTGTGTTTTCCTCGTGTGTGTTACCATATACCATTTCTTTAAATTTAATATGGGACCGTTCCGGGAGCACCAATTATTGACGTACGGTAGGTACGCCGCCAGTCTTGAGCTAATACTGAATGCCCTGCAAGAAATGTTTAGATAGAGGTTCTTGTCCTGAAAGTAACGAATTGAAAGGTTCAGGTCAGTTGTGGTAGTTCGATTTTTCCATTCAAACAACGTAATTCTGGGGGTTCGTTTCGATATCTCCGAGCATTGCAGTATTGACGATTAGTGCTCATATTTACAAAAGACACCAATATATTGCTAGCTTAATCGACTTTGGGATCATATCCAAATGCCAAACGCTCGTAGTTGTTCATTTCATTGGAAAATATATTTGGTTGTATCTTATCTGAGATCGATAATATCGATTCTTCCGGAGCTTGGGCAGGTCCTGATTAAGGACCTCTCATTCTGTTTGCCTAGACTCGCTGTCTACGCTCTTCTTCAGACTGATTGTGTCGATCATTACAAACTCGTCTTGAGTCACGCGTCCGCCAACCAATATTTGGACGTCTCACTGATGGCATTTTTATTTATCACAATAACTATGCCACAACACAACGATTTATTTCAAACACATTGATAAACTTCTAAGCATTTTATAGAAACACGATAAACTTCACTTTTTATAAAAGTGTCAAAATGAAATATAAGTAATCTATGATTGTTCGCTTGGTCGAAAAAAAAACGAAAGCCTTTTTCGTACGGTTTTCTCGCAAATATTTCATTGTAAAAACTTTGTCACAACTATAAAAGAATTGTTGAATTTGGTGCAGTCGTTTGAACGTGATGCCTGCACATTATCAGTAAACCATAGATCCTCTTTTATTGATACAGATGAGTACTCCATTTCAAGAATTCATCAATTATTATTCCTAGGAATTTGGTGTCCTGTGTTGTCTTTATACTCTGGTTGTTAATAGTTATCTATGGTGGTTTATCCTTCGTGGTACTTGCTCGGAATTCAATTATACTTGTTTTGCTCTCATTTATTTTTGAGTCGTTTTGGGAACAATTTTCAGCAGATTGATACAATTGGCAGCACTTCAACTTGAAGTTATCAATATCCCTGTCCGCAGGTTACTAAATTTATTTGTCATTGCTGATTCCTCCACGTCGTCAGGTAGGTATATCATCCTGATCTTTACTCATTACCAAAAATAGTATTACACCCAATATACTTCCTTAGGGAACGCCAAACTCACTAAGGATCTACAATGAAAACGATGTTTGGTTTCCTTTTGTTATTAACACATTCCCATCTATCAGAAGTAAGATGTAAGCCACCTCATTAAATTTCGAGTATTTGAGTGATCTGGAAATATTCCATATTTGAAATAGTTGTTTAAATTATGACAGATGATATGACTTATAACACCCATACATAACTCGACAAAACTAACAGGAATTTCATCGATATCATTACTGAATTTATTCTTCAATTTCTGAGATAATTCCAAGATTTCTGCTGGAGTGAATGGCCTAAGATACACTGAAATAGTCTTTATATTACAAGAAAAACTTGAGTTGCCTTGTGGCAATATTTTTGGAACTCGGTTAATCAGAAACTCATTGAATGTGTCTGCAATATCTCTAGATGACCCAAATATTAGACAGTTAGTATTTTGATGGTTTTTCTTTTCCTGTATATGCTTACAAATATTCCACATGGCCTTATTTTTGTTATCAGATAACATAATTTGGTTGTCATAGTACACGTACACACTGTATTGTACACACGCGTTCCGAAATTCCCGACCAGTACTGGTGAGATGGTCAGTAATTACGGAACGCGTATCACTAAATTTTGAAACGTCAAAAAACGTTTAGTAGCGGCAATTTGAATGAGCGTCCATCTTTATAATATTGACGAGCTGAAAGTTAAGCGAGACTAGCGAGAGTTTCGAAGGAAATATGGAGAATTGAATAGGTGCGTTGGTGGACGATTTATTTGATTCTTCAACTGAGGAATCGAGTAGCAGTAGTAGCAGTGAGGAAGATCCAGATTTCGTAATTTGTTTAGCAGAAATTTATTTCTACTATGAAAACATGCGAAGTCAGATTATCCCTCTTCCAAGGTTTCAAAATCATCTAGGTTTAGTGCAAAATTATTCACCTAGTTTATTTGAATTTCATTTTCAGTTAGTATTGCATGAAGTTTATTTATATCTGTCCTGTCCTATATGAATACCAATGAACCTTTTCGAGTATAAATTATGAATAACCTTTTAGACACATTCTAACATTTGTAGTGTCTTACCTGATAGGTACATTTAATTATGTATTTGGTAACAATTTTGAAAACTGTGCTACACGAGGAAGTAGATTCAGCTGGTAGAGCAGAATATCCTTTAGATTACCAATTGCTTATTGCCCTGTGGTATATGGCAACACCCAATTCATATAGGTGAAACTCTCTATCTTTTCCCACTCAGAAGAGTTGTGACTGATATTTGTCGATTGGCTCCACAAATTATTGAATGGCCGGAAGGTGAGGAATCAATTCAATCTGTAATGGCTTCAGAAGTAAATGGCCAATAAGCCAAATTCTAGGTGCGATAGACGGATGTCACATTGAAATAAGAGAACCTTCTGAAGATGGCGATTCATTCATGAATAGACATCATAAGTATTCTATACAATTACAGTTAAAATCATTAGGTACCTCGAAAGGTTATGCATATTTCATTCTAATTGTAGGGCGTCTGTGACCACCTTTGTCGATTCAATCATGTGTATTTTGGGTAATTGTGGATCAGTGAAAACTCTTTGAGCATCAAAGAGTTTTCAGACTTTCTGAAGTAAATGGCTCTTTATTGAATACAGAGAGATATTTTCCACAGAATTTTATAGGAAACAGTGCCTACAATATTCATGAACACGTAATGGTTCCCTACAGGGATAATGGGCATTTAACTTCACAGCAAATCTACTTCAACAAACATCTTTCGTCTATTAGAACCATCATTGAAAGAACTCTCGGATTGTTGAAAAATAGATTTCAGAGTTTACTCTATTGCTGTCCACTAACAGATATCCAATTTATTCCAAAATTTATAATGGCTTGTTTTGTTACTTACAATATTTGTGAAATGAGAGATGATTTTATAGATCTAGAACTGAATAATCCAGAACATCATACAGATGAAAGTAATCCTACGGTGGAACAAAATATTATATACATAATAACCCACATACAACTAATGGGATAAACAAAAGGCTTCAAATAACCCGTGATATCTGGCCAGGTGAAATATAAAGATTGTATTGATTTATTAACTGGTTGTTTTTCCAAAAATTCTTCTATGAAAATTATTCAAATCAAAATATTTACGTAACCTCACTTTTTATGACGTAGGTACTGGCGGTCACACATCCTTTTGCTGGCAGTAGCCAACAGTAGATTTTCAGCCTCGCAGAAGGTACATTGACAGATGGCGGGAAAAAGATGCCAGAAAAAATCTTTAATTTCGGAACGCGAAGTAACCAATAGTAGATTTTTAGCCTCGCACAGGGTACATTGACCGATGGCGGGGAAACGAACGAGAGGATAGTTATCCCAAGAATCCAACGTTGCCACACTTTATGACAGACGTTTTGGAGCAGAGAATTTGTAATCGTGATGTAGGGAAACAATTATTTTAACTCAACTTAACCTAACCTAATAATTAATGAGCGAGAGTTAATCATTAATAATTTTTTATGTGATTACAAATTCTCTGCTCCAAAACGTCTGGCATAACGTGTGGCAACGTTGGATTCTTGGGATAACTATCCTCTCATGGGAAACGATGCCAGTAAAAATCAGTAATTTCGGAACGGGTCGGATTACTGGCCAGTACTGGTTGGGAATTTCGGAACGCGACTTAGATCTTCTCCGATATTTCAAGTAATTTTGTGTCATTGAAAAGTGAAATTTTGTCACAGAAAACGGACGATCTTCAGAACAGGAACAAAAAATTGAGAAAAGCACTGCCTTGAAGGCAGGAACTTTTGAGCGCTCGTACATGCACCTTGTAGATTCGCATTCTTCAGTTTTAGAAACCAATTAGAAAGATTTTGACAGCTGTCAAAAAAAATTCAAACTAAGGCGAAAATCCAGACCTCAAGTCAGTGCTTTAGGTGACCAATTTTTTTTTTCGATAATTCGCTAGAATTTTCTACGGTATCTATGGTCTTGGTAATGCGATCTGGACACAATTTTTCACGTAGTTTGAATATATTATTCTTCATCTATGTGCGAAGTTTCATTCCAATCCAATAAGTAGTTTCGAAATTATCAGGAAAAAAATAGTTTGAACGGCTATATTTACGGAACCCCTAGTCTAATTTCGCTCATTGATGAACGTGAACGCAACTTTCGAGATCCACACCTATCCTGAAAATTTCAAGCTTCTAGGCCTTACCGTTTGAAAGTTATAATTTTTATGGTTTCTATGGTTCTGGTCATGCGAGCTCGCATGTAGCTTGAACACGTTATTCTCCATCTGAGTACAAAATTTCACCTCGATGGAACCTGTAGTTTAGAAATAATCAGGAGAACAAAATTTCGAACGGCCATATTTACGGAACCCCTCGGCGAATATTGCCCGATAACGAACTCAACCGCGGCATTCGAGATTCGAACCTACCCTGAAAATTTCAAGTTTCTAGGACATTACGTTCGAGAGTTATCGTGTATACGGCCGGCCGGCTGGACGGACAGACACGAATTTTTTGACGAATTTGTCATCAGTGAGTCAAACCTTGTCGATTGAGACCGTTTTCGGCTCAAAATTCGCAAAATACAGACATTGTGACGAAATGATATAGCCCTCGTGTAAGTTGTACGAGCGCTCAAAAACACTCTAACCTGATAAGAAGTGAACATATTAAAATAAACACTTTACATTACTGAATACATATTCATCAGACTCAGATTACTACTTTATACCAGGTAAATTCTTTTACACAAATAAGGGTACCATACACTTCGACTTCTGTGCAAAATGAACAATAGTGAACTTCTAGTAACAAACAATGAGATATTTGATGAAATTATCAAGTCCAGAAATGAACTGAAAAATTTAATTGATGCAACTGAAACAAGACTCTTGTTGAAAATAGGGGAGGAGAAACAGCGAGCCAACAAACTAAAACAGGAAAACGAAAGTTTGAAGGGAAAATAGAATGTAAATTATAATTTTTGAAATAAATGTTTGTTATTATTATTATCTAGTTTCACTACATATTCGACTAAATTTTCCCATTTTATATCTTCTCCATATATCATGACGTTGGAATTCATTTCAAGTCTCCCCTTCTGTATTAGAATAGCTCGGCTCTATTTATTTGAATTTTTCATATAATGAACCATTCTTCTCGACCTTCTAGTGCTTTTTGCAATCTTCTGTATATGACGTCTGGTTTTCGATGTCTGAGGGCTATTCCAGTGTCGTCTGCATATAGGGCTACCAGATTCCTTGGGTTTTTAGGAATATCGTAGATATAGATGTTGTAGAGTTAAAGTCCTAGAACTGAACCTTGGGGCATTCCTGCTTCCACTTGCCTGGAGGAAGATAATGTGTCATCTATTTTGACATCTATTTTGACATCTTGAAGGTTTTGGTAGTGTAGCCTACCATCACCATCTTGTAGGCAAGTCCTTCGTGCCAAACTCGGACGAAGGCTGTCTCGTCATCAAATAGTGCTTATCCTGTGATTTGTTTATTCTGGAATCCTTCAGTGACATACTCAGTGATCCTTAACAGTGTAAATTAATTTGACATAATTTTTTCAAATGTAAAGGATGCTGTATTTGTTTTCCTTTTGGATAAAATTCATGTAGATGAAACATTGATTATATTTTCGTGGTTAAACCTTATTTATATTGGACAGTTTTTGAATAAAAACGTGCGGACTGTCAATCCGCGCGCCAGCTCTGGTGTCCAAGCTATGAGCGCCAGCCCCGAAAGGTTAACTACCTATTATAATGGAAAAAAATGTCTTGGTCTTAATTTTTTCAATGTTTGAAATATACCATGAATTAGTACTCTTTCATACAGGGTCTCCCAGAATGACTGGATAATCCTCAAATACTGTGAAGAAGAGTTATCGGGTGCTCTGAAAAAAATACAAAAAAAATCTATCCCCGGTAGAAATATCTTTTTTTTTCAGAATAATGGTTTTTACTACACCACGTTGCGTTTCTGTGTAACACGCTCACAAATAAATCAAATCCATCAGTGCCTTCATAGTAAAATATTCTTCATGAAAATACCAATACAGAGAACCGTATGAATAACTTTTGTCATTTTTTTGGAAAAAAATATCCAACTTCGAATTTCATCATAAAAAATCATACTTTCACATAATGAAATACTGGTCATATTTTATGATGAAATTTGAAGTTATTCATACGGTTTTATGTACTTATAACTAGATATCTAGTATTTTAATGAAGAATTTGTTATTTTGAAGGAACTTTTGATTTATTTGTGAGCGCAACGTGGTGTAGCAGAAATCACTATTTCGAAAAAAAAAAAAATGTTACCAGGGATACCTTTTTGTTGTACTTTTTTCAGAGCGCCCAATAGTCATCTGAGAGTTATTCTCTACAGTATTTCAGGATTATCCCTTATTTCTTCCCAGAGGGAGGGGAGTACATCTAGTCTAGAGACTAGAGAGCCAGTTGATTCACGAATGTCCACGATAGAATACATATGTGACCATCCCAGGCGCAGGAGCCTGTCGGTGGCTCATTGTATGACTTAAGTCATTTTTTCGCTCGACGATTTTTCCGTCCGGTTTGAAATATTCGTATTTTCGCGACGAACTGGTGACGTCACGCACCAAATAGTTCGAAATAATTGAGTCCGGTTTGAAAAAAGATTTGGGATAGTTCGAACTGCGGTTTGTACTTTCATGACATGGATAAACTAGTTTCTGACCGCTTTTGGAAGCAGCTTTTTGAAGAATATTGGTTATGTTTTCATCATTATTATTATGAAATTGAAAAGAGTCGAGTTATAACCTATATGAGAAAAATACGAATTCTAGATGCACATCCTAATCAGAAAACATTTCCAAATGATAGAAGAATAAAATAAACAAAAAGGAGAAAAAAAACACCGACGAATACACCGACGCGACCCACCGATCAAACCCATTCTTGAAACGGTTCACATTTGTTGCCTCAATGACGTCACTCGGTAATCTGTCCACACATCGAACACTCTGTTGCTCAAAAAATATTGTCTCTGCACCGTCCTGATGGATTTGTTCATTTGTGCGTTCTGTGAAAATTTGAGTGGTAGGGTGTCACCGTTTTGAAAATATGGCATTTTAGCGATACACGAACTGGTGACGTCAACTACAAAATGTTTTCGGAATAGTGAACCGGGATCCACGCGAAAAGATGACTTCACTTGAAAATAACAATACCAAATCAAAAATAAAATAAATACGAATAAAAACCGGCCCGGACGTTCCCCGGATGCCCTTAAAACTAGGACAAATCCGGGGAAACCCGGACGGATGGCAGCCTTACCTAGAACTGATCCTTGGGGCACTCCTGCTTCTTCTTGTCTGGTGGAAGATAATGCGTGGTCTATTTTGACATAAAGATTCCTATTCCCGAGGTAATTTCTTATTATTTTGCAGGTTTTGGTGGTGTAGCCTGCCATCATCATCTTGTAGGCAAGTCTTTCCTGCCAAACTGGGCCGAAGGCTCTCTCGACTTCTAATAGCACTTATTCTGAATCCAAATTGTTCCGGTGGTATCATATTACGCGCTTCTGTTTCTGCATTGAGTTTTTTTGCAATGACCCTCTCGACAAGTGCTGACAGTAGACTTATCGGCCTGTAGTTTTGTGGAAATTTTCTATCTTTTCCTGGCTTATTGAACACAATTACTTCAGCTGTTTTCCATCTTTGCGGATAGTATTCTGTTCTCATCACTGCGTTTGCTGTATTGGTTAGCGCTGATATTCCTCTTCTGGGCAATTTCCGTAACATGAAGTTTGTTACTTTGTCTTTCCCTGGAGCTTTTCTGTATTTCAATTTCTTGATGAGTTCTTTAATTTCCGTTGGTGTTGTTGGATTTGGGATGGTATCGCAATACGGAGCTTCCAATATCAATTCTTCATTTCCTTCGACTTCTTCTTCTGAGTCTTCATTGTCCTCGTCTTCTCTGTAGTTGATTCAGGCTTCTCGTTCTATTGCGTCGATCAGTGCTTTGGCTTTTTCGAACTTTGAGTAGGCCATCCCATTTGCTCCGTATAAAGGAGGAATTTTGGTTTTCTCGCGTCGTAAGCACTTTTGCACCTTCCATGCAGAGTGGTCTATGGTGTTCTGCTCTCTAACCCTTTGGTTCCATCGTCTGTTCTCAGTTCTCTCAATGCATTTTTCAGCACTTGACTGTGTTTATTCAGCGTTTTCTTGTCTTCTTCTTTATGTGAAGTTCTGCAGTTCTTCCTAGGTTTTCTATTCCTCTTTATAAGCCCTTTTATTGCTTTGGGGTTTTCACCATTGTGGATGCTCCGAAACTGGCCTTTCGATTCTTCTGGTACTTTTCTCGTAGCCGTCTCTTATTCAGGTTTCTAATTTTTCAACTTCATTTTTCTGATCTTCAGGAGGTTTTATCTGTGGAATTTCAGTAATTTTCTTATTGAGTATGTCACTGTACTTTCGCCAGTCTGTGAAGTCTTTCGTTTGAAATTATTCTGTTATCGGTCCGCGTCCCAGTCTGAGTTCTATTCGGTGGGTCTGATTTGTTCCCTTCTATAGTATCGAGTGTGAAATCTTGGGTAATATCTTCCATTATGACGATATCTAATACGTCTGGTGAGCCATGCCGCCGAGCCATATGTTAATAGTTAATAGTTAAGAAGGGAATAGACCTCAAGGTCTATTGTACCCCCCATCAGAGCCGTATTCGCAAATGCGCTACCTACAGCTCGCCCTCAAGCTCCAGAGCTCCAATGAACTCCAGTATCTGAGAGGGCTTCAAGGAGGTTAGATCCTCATTCCTCCTGTAATTCTCTTGTCCAAGACATTCTTTGCACTGGTTTGCAATGGCGAGGCATTCTTTAACCAGGTGAACATGAGTCTCCTCCTCTGCACCACAGAATCTACCCTCGTCTGTTTCTCAGTCTCATCATATGCTTCCTAAGGCGACAATGTCCTGTGAGGAAGTCAGTGAGTAGGCGTAATTTGTTCTTACTGAGATCCAAATACTTTTTGGATCTTGAACTTTCAAAGTTCCGAATGAAATTTTTAGAGTGATCCATTCCTGGAAGGTTCCTCCAGAGTGCTTCTCTTTCAGTCTCTTCCTTCTCCAGAAACTCTTTCTTATAGGTGCGTTTACCTATGCCACAGAAAGGTTCTAGGCCAGTAAGTGGCGTTTGTGCTCCCTTTCTGGCAAGTGTATTGGCCTCTTCGTTTCCTTTGATTCCTGAGTGACCAGGAACCCAGACTAAAGAGACCTTATTTTTCTTGCCTACTTCATAAAGTTTCCTCCGGCACTCCCATATCAGCTTTGAGTCGATGATATAGGAATTCAGTGCTTTGATAGCAGCTTGACTATCCGAGTGGATCACAATGTCGCACCCTTGATATTTTCTTTCCAGGTTTATATCTATGCATCTTTCGATTGCAAGTATTTCTGCCTGAAAGGCACTCGAGTAGGAGCCTAACGATAGTGTACACTTGGTTCCTGCCCCGTATACTCCAGCGCCGGCCCCCATCGTGGTTTTAGAACCATCTGTATACCATTTAATGGTATTCACTTCGAAGTTTTGGGTAGTGTATTCCTTTTCCCATTCTTCCTTCTTACATAGCATAGTGTTGAAGTTATCCTCAATGCTTACTTTTTCAATCATAACATCACTAGGCAGGTTCGCTGATGAGATGTACTTGTTCAGAGAGGACCAGGCTCCATGACTTTTAATTCTCTCATTCCCTGTACCTTCCCTAGATATTCGAAGGATAGCCTCATGGGCTACCCTGTTGATCACTAGATGTAATGGAGTGAGATCTGTGATGACCCCAAGTGCTCTTGTCCGGCACGTTCTCATAGCTACAGTGATGCAAACGCAGGCAAGCCTTTGTATCTTGTCGAGTATTTTCCTCGTGCTTGTTTGCCCTGTCTTAGCAGAACAGACTACTGCCCCATAAGTTATTATTGGTCTCACAATCATGACATACATCCATCGCAATATTTAAGGGGTTACAGCCCCAGGTTTTACCTGGGGCTGTAACGTTATTAGACCTCTTATCGCTTTACTAGGAGTGTTTTTAACATGCTTGTTCCATAGAAGCTTATTGTCTAGGGTAATTCCCAGATATTTACTTCATAATTCCATTCTACGTTATCCCCATTCACCGAGATGGGCTTCATGGCTGGAAGGTTTCTTTTCCGGCTAAAGGGAACCACTGTGGTCTTGGCTGGGTTGATGTTGAGCCCCACTGACAAGCACCACTGCTCGATAATTTTGAGGCCCCTCTGCAACAAATCACAGAGGGAACCCTCAAATTTACCTCTTACTATTAGGACTATGTCATCGGAATAGCCTATACATTCGAAGCCAAGCTCCGTTAGCCTGTGTAGTAGTTCATCCACTACCAGACTCCAAAGGAGGGAAGATATTACTCATCCTTGAGGTGTTCCACGAGTGGTTTTGACAGAGATGGTCTGATCGACCGCCAGTGTCTCAGCTGTCCTCGTTGTCAACACCTCATACATCCATTTTATGATGGTACAGTTCACTCCTCGCCTTACAAGTGCCTCTCTGACCGGCACGTGTGTCGTGTTGACAAAGGCCCCAGATATGTCTAGGAAAGCGCACAGTGCGGTTTCTTTGTTGTTCAGCGTCTTCTGGATGCCTTCAGTCAGCTGATACAGAGCAGTCTCCGTGGAGCGTCCTACCCTGTACGCATGCTGACATTTGTGAAGTGGTGTTTTCTCCAGGTTCTCCGTTCTTATGTAGTTATCTACTACCTTCTCCATCGTTTTAAGCAAAAACGAGGTGAGACAAATGAGTCTAAAAGTTCGGGGATCAGTCCCGCCTTTCTTCCCTGTTGTTGGAATGAAGATCACTTTTGCCCTTCTCCATATGTCAGGTATTTGACCCAATGCTAAGCTGCTTCTTGTGATCTTCAGCGGATAGGGAAGAATCTCTTCTGCTCCCCTCTGCAGGAGTACAGGAAACACCCCATCCACTCCTGGTGATTTATACGGCTGAAAGGTACTAATTGCCCATTCGAGTCGTTGTCTGAGAGAGCTTCTGAGGGTTCTCACAGAGACCTAGTAGAGTCGGGATATAAACAATATACAATCAATATATGTTGTAGAGAAGTATTGTATATTGTTCATATCCCGACTCTCCTAGGTCTCTGTGAGACCCCTCAGTAGAGAAGAGTTTCTAGAACTGATCCTTGTGGCACTCCTGCTTCTTATTGTTTGATGTAAGATAATGTGTCGTCTATTTTGACATAAAGATTCCTGTTCCTTGGGTAGTTTCTTATTATCCTGCCGGTTTTGGTAGTGCAGCCTTCCATTAACATCTTTTAGGCATGTTTATCGTGCCAATCTCGGTCGAGGGCTCCCTCGAACATCTAATAGCACTAATCCTGTGGCTTTTTTATTCTGGAATCCTTCATTGAAATATTCAATGACCCTTAACAGTTAAAGTTCTGTGAAATGTTCTCTTCTGAATCCAAACAGTTCCGGTGGTAACAGATTCAGCGCTTCTGTTTCTTCATTGAGTCTTTTTGCATTGACTCTCTCGACAAGTGCTGACAGTGGACTTATCGGCCTGTAGTTTTGTGGGAATTTTTTATCTTCTTTCCATCTTTTTCGGTAACTCGTCTTCGTCTTTTCCTGAAACTTTCCTGTTTTTCAATTTCTTGGTGATTTCTTCAATTTCCGTTGGTGTTGTTGGGCTTGGGATGGTATCCGAAGGTTTTAACGTCAATTCTTCATTTGATTCTACTTCTTTCTCATCATCATCTTCTCTGTAGTTGATTCTGGCTTCTCTTCCTTTTGCGTCGACAAGTTCTTCGGCTTTTTCGAGCTTTGAGTAGGCCATCCCATTTGCTTCCTGTAGAGGAAAGATCACGGTTTTCTTGCGCCGTTGACATTCTTGCATCTTCCATGCAAGGTGGTCTATGGTGTTCGGCTCTCTAACCTTCTGGTTTCAACTTTCTGTTCTCAGTTCTCTCAATGCATTTTTCAGCACTTGACTGTGTTTATTCGGCTCTTTCTTGTCTTTTTTTCTATGTGAAGTTCTGTAGCTCTTTCTGAGTTATCTATTCCTTTTTATAAGCTCTTTTATTGCTTTTGGGGTTTTACCATGTTGATGCTTTGGGGCTGGCCTATCGATTCTTCTGGTACTTTCCTCGTAGGCTTCTTTTATTCGGGTTTCTATTTCCCAACTTCATCTTCTAGATCTTCAGGAGTGCTTATCACTGGAATTTCAGTAATTAAAAAGCGCGAAGTGGACAGAAGACCAGATAACACAATGTATAAGACCACTTACCACTTCCTAATAATAGGAATAATTTTCAAGCGCACAAAAGCTCCCGAATTCACGACAGTGCTTTCCTCGATTTCTTCAACATTATTGCCGACGGACGTCCGTACGTTTAATGAAAATATATGTACTCTCCTCAAAGTAGGTTTGTACTGCTGTTGGAGTTGATGGTGCACTGTTTGGTTTAACATAACGAGGAGGTGATATTTTGGATCTATTTCATTCATTGCAGCATAATCAAAGCTATTTAATTGGTCTACCGGGTGAATCTCGTTGTTCACTATTATATTCCGACCACGTATCTTGGCGGGGTAGTTTTTGAATCTTGCGATGTTAGGGTGTTTTTTGAATATTTTCCGCTTATGGTTTTCTCCATAATATTCTTCAAGCAAGATATGAATTCAATTTTAATTACGTTTCTGTTCAACTCGTATGTACCTAGAACATATTTTTTATTTCACCTAGTCCGACTATCATTATTTATTTTTTTCCGAAATTGGTATGTCGGAATATCTGGTCCTAAATCGATAGCCTCTCGCTTTTAATTTTCATCCATTAGCATCTTCGCTTCTGCTGTTTCATTCAGGTGATTCACAATTCATGTCTGCAATGGTAATTGTAGGGCATTGTTCTTTTAGTAACTCATTCACACCTTCACGTCGAATGTTTTGGAGTACATCGATGTTATTTCAAACTGCCCTCGATAAGAATTGACAATTATTGAAAAAGAATTGTCGAATCTTGTCAGTTCACATTCTTGAATGCTTTGCGGTCCTGAGCATTTCACACACCTCCATGGAAAGCTGCAATTGCTCGGAGCGTGACCATTTTTTTGGTATCGGTGACATCGACCAGGTCCTTGGACAGAAACCGGTCTACGACTGCAAATGATGGATTCGTTGGTATCTTGGATACATAAATTGTTTTGTTGGCTTGCTTATTAGTTTATCTAGTATAATTTTTCAATTTTCATTCTTGAATTCGATAAATTCAGATAAACAGCCGTATATTATTCTTCAGTCAATTATTCAGATGAATAAGGTTCAAGCTTGAATCCGTTAAATTCTTCGTGTGACTATGTATGCTTGTAATGTTCACAGCGTGGTCATACATGTGTATTTTGTTATTGAGTAGCCGATAAAGCAGTTTATGATCTACAGATATTTGAGACAATTGCTCTTGGAACGGACAAGTGGCGTGATTTGGGAAATTTTCTCAGGACCACGTTGCCTTATGTTCTAAGGTCTTCTGTTTCTCACATCGAATTTATCATTTTGCTAATCGTACTGATGAGATCTGATATTGATCGAAACTGGTCTACGACTGCAAATGATAGATTCGTTTGTATCTGGGATACATTAATTGTTTTGTTGGCTTGCTTATTAGTTTATCTAGAATAATTTTTCAATTTTTATTCTTGAATTCGATAAATTCAGATAAACAGCCGTATATTATTCTGCGGTGGATTTATCGACCACGTTTTTTTCCTGCTTGCTCCTTTGCAGATATAATATCCGTTTCGAGTTTTTTTGGGGGGGCTTCTTTCGATTTGAGAGGTATTCTTTTGCTCTTCAAATAAGAAATTCAAATATTAGTACAAAATCAAAGTTCCTTATATAATTCAAGTAGTGGCTGAGATCAAATGGCAATAATCTGGGCATGCGGCCAAGCTTCATATACACTGGACAAACTAAACGGAGACACGGAAGCCCACAGAAACGTTAGGTGGTCGACATTTGTTAAATGTAACCCAGAACAGGGAGGTAAAAGGATGGATGAGATCTATGTCCAGAGGTGGATGAATGCAGGTTGGAAAGGAGAATGAACCAGTCACCGACAAACATATCGTGCTATATCTGTTAGATGTGAACGTACTTTTCGGAGACTTCACATAGAATGTTCAAAATTTCATTTTGTCGTATAACTTGCCGCCACCTCGAAAGAAAAAAATAAATTATTATGCCATGAAAACAATATTATTGAACACTTTCTGAAGGGAATTTCATTTTTTATAGTATTCTCTAGGTTTTATTGACTTAAATTAAAAAATCAAATAGTTTATACTATTACTGCTCCGACAACTTTATGTGTTCATAATTATGAGCTATAACTAATTCTGGAGAGCTTTCAGTTGGCACATTTTCGTGGATTAATTATAACAGTTGTAGGTATGTCAGAACACCGTGCATACTTCAATAGATAATCCAATATTATTCCTGATAAATGAAACTTTTGAAGGTATTCTACTTATTCATGATATATTTCTATCAATTTACTTCCTAATAATTTAAAATCGCATACTACTTTCAATGTTAAGTTCTCAAGAAAATACTCATTTCATTTGATCTTGATTTCTTTTGGTAGCTCGGGTTCATTTCTATCACCTTTATTTGCATCCTTATTTTTTATAGATTTCAGGAAATTCGAAGCCTCATTTTCAATCTCGTTCAATCGTTTCTTTAAATGTTCGAATGTTGGTTTGTTTTCCTGAAAATAAATTGTTTATATTTCTCTCAATTCTGTATACCTGAATATTTCCTACGTCTGTAAACGGCATCCTGCACAAAAATTTTGAATGTTTCTCAACTCAGAATGCAACTTCTAATTTTGAGAATAATTTTCCTTGACTTATCCGACAGAGTTGTCATTATAGGTATGATGATTTTTGGTTCCGATTTCGTGACCATTTTGTATTTTATTCTCTGATTTATGTAAGAAGGTTGGTACCATAGTGGAACATGACTTGATCTACAACTATCATAATAAGCTCACAGTAAAACAATATATGATATTATATCATTTCAGATGTCTGCCGTGGGTTTCATTCAAAGGCCCCCATTTCCCCCACTATTAGGTTACAGTGTCAATACTTCACCCAGAAACGATACATTCTTTGAAAAGTTTGATACATTGCTCGATAAATGTCTTCGGGAAAATGTTAACCTAGTTACATCTGGCGATTTTAATGTTGATTTATTTACCCCATCGAATGACTGTAGGACATTTTTTGGGATTTTAGATTCATACAACATGAAGACTACAACGAAAGCACCCACTAGAAGTACAACTACTACCTCAACATGCCTTGAAAATGTCATCACTAATATTGAGGAAAAGACCATAGTCATAGGGGAATACTTGTCCGATCACTCAGAGCAGAAGTCCATTTTTGAGGTGACTTCTCTTTCATAGAATTTCGGAAAAAACGTTTAAGACAGTATACACAGGGAAATCGTCTTGTTTTAAAGAGTTTCTTAGTGAGTATTGACTGGTCTGATTTGTATTTGCTGCCAGAAAAAATAGTAAATGAAATGTGGGATTTTTTTTTATCGATTTAAGAATGAATTTGATAATGCTTTTCCACTCAAGATGGTAATGTAAGAAACATTGGTGATTTGTGATGACTAATGAAATACAATCAGCTGAAGCTGAACTAGACTTTTTTTTGTTCTCTCTAGATACATTAACGATTTTTTAGATAATTATAAAAAGCTGAAGCGATCTTATGATTTGGCATTGAGTTCCCAAAAAAGAGAGATCTATGCCCATCTACTGCTATTTGTATTCGATCAACTTAATTTTTGCTTGTTTCACAAAAGGGAACTAAGTGATCAATATGCCTGTACAAAGGGGTTCCTCCGCTTTAGGTATAGTATGAAGGTAACCTTCTTTTTTACCATATTGACTTTTGTCATACTCACAATTGATACATATGCATTGACATATTTTTTTTTATAAATCGCGTCCTTTTCGGGAACCAAAATTTACTTTTCATCAAAGTTTCGCATCGTTTTGGGGCTATATGACCTATTTCGTCGTGATATTCTCTCATTATATTGAATCTACATATTTTCGGAATTACAAGTCTTGATTCATTGATCAACATTTTTCTGTAAACCCTCTCGTTTTTAAGACAATATGTGCATTTGTTTTTGAGCGCTCGTACTACTTACACGAAGGCTCATTTCGTCACGATGTCTGTATTTTTCGAATTTTGGGCCGAAAATGGTCTAAATCGACAAAATTCGACGAATGCGTCGAAAAATTTGAGTCTGTCCGTCCGGCCGTCCGTTAGTCCGTCCGTATACACGATAACTCTCGAACGGAATGACCTAGAAACTTGAAAATTTCAGCGTAGGTTCGAATCTCGGATGCCGCGATTAAGTTCGTTATTGGGCAAAATCCGACCAGATGTTCCGTGAATACAGCCGTCCGAAATTTTGTTCTCCTGATTACTTTGAAACTACAAATTTGATCGAGGTAAAATTCTGCACTCAGATGGAGAATGACGTGTTCAAGCCACAAATTTTGTCGAGATCGCATGACAAGAACAATTGAAACCACAGAAAATTATAACTTTGTAATGGAAAGGCCTAGAGACTTGAAATTTTCAGGATAGGTGTGGATCTCGAATGTCGCGGTCACGTTCATCAATAAGCAAAATTAGACTACGGGTTCCGTCAATATGGTCGTTTGAGATTTAGTTTTCCTGATAATTTCAAAAGAACGGATTTGATCGTGACGAGAGTTTGTATATTAATGAAGAATGATATATTCGAGCTACATTTTTTCCAGATCGCATGACTAGAACCATAGAAACCATAGAAAATTTCAACTTCCGAACGGAAAGGCCTAGGGACTTGAAATTTGCAAGGTAGGTTCGGATCGCGAATTTTGCGGTCACGTTCATCAATGAGCAAATTTAAACTAGAGGTTCCGTGAATATTACCGTTCAAAATATTTTTTTCCTGATAATTTCGAAACTACTTATCGGATTGCAATGAAATTCCGTACATAGATTAAGACCAATGTATTCAAACTACGTGGGAAATTTTCTCCAGATCGCATTACCAAGACCATAGATACCGTAGAAAATTCTAGCGAATTATCGAAAAAAAAAAATCACCTTCAGCAATGAAGTGAAGTTTGAAGTTTCGCCTTAGTTTGATAATTTTTTTTATTTGTTTCTAAAACTGGAAAATGCGAATTTACCTACAAGGGTGATGAACGAGCGCTCAAAAGCTCCTGACTTCACGGGATTCCTTTTTATACCTTTTTGAGCGCTCGTACTACTTACACGAGGGCTATATCATTTCGTCACGATGTCTGTATTTTTCGAATTTTGAGCCGAAAATGGTCTCAATCGACTATGTTCGACTCACTGATGACGAATCCGTCGGAAAATTCGAGTCTGTCCGTCCGGCCGTCCGTCCGTCCGTCCGGCCGGCCGGCCGTCAGCACGATAACTCTCGAACGGAACAACCTAAAAACTTGAAATTTTCAGTGTGGGTTCAGTTCCCGCATGGCTCGGTTAAGTTCGTTAATGGGCCAAATCCCACCAGGGGTTCCGTAAATATGGCCGTTCAAAGTTTTGTTTCCCTGATTACTTGAAAACTACAGATTTGATCGAGATGAAATTTTGCAATCAAATGGATTATGAGGTGTTCAAGCTACATGTGAAATTTTGTCCAGATCGCATGACCAGAAACCATAGAAACCATAGAAAATTCTAACTTTTGAACGGAAAAGCCTAGGAACTTGAAATTTCCAGGGTGGGTTTGGATCGCAAATTTCACGGTCACGTTCATCAATGAGCAAAATTAGACTAGGGGTTCCGTAAATATGGCCTTTTAAAATATTTTTTTCCTGATAGTTTGGAAACTACTGATCGGATTGGAATGAAATTATGCACCTAGCTCAGGAATAATGTATTCAAACTACGTGCAAAATTTTGTCCAGATCGCATCACCAAGACCATAGATACCGTGGAAACTTCTAGCGAATTATCGGAAAAAAATTGATCAGCTGAAGCACTGACATGAAGTCTGGAGTTTTGCCTAAGTTTCAGAATTTTTTTGACAGCAGTCAAAAATTCCTTCAATTTATTTCTAAAACTGGAAAATGCGAATCTACCTACAAGGTGCATGTACGAGCGCTCAAAAGCTCCTGCCTTCACGGCAGTGCTTTTCGTATTTTTTTTTCATAGCTGATGTTGAAATGTTGTTATGGTTACTCTTTTGAGTAGATTAAGTAACACTTCAATAGCAAGGGTTGATAAAATGTTTAAACTTTTTTTTTCGATTAAAATTACAAATCCAACACATTAATTCGAAGGATACCCAACACGTGTAATTTTACAATTAACATTATTAGAAACATCTATTTTTGGAACACCACAACTTGTACTCGTTTGCTTAGGCACTTGAACCGAATTACCGGATTGATTGCCAGGTTCACCAAGCCACCAAGTAGGTATATACGTGGATAGAGCAATCTAATTGCATACTGAATGTTCAATGTAAGATTTTGCAACGGATAACGATTTCCATCCACCTAAGCGTTCAACTCTTACTAGATCAGCTCCAGAATTTGCCATCATGGTAGCTGAAGAAAGACGGAAACAATGCCCCGTGTACATTTCTGAATTTGGTGGCTTCAAAAAATCCACAATCCTTTTGAGGATCATATATATTGTGTTAATCCCCACGGGTGGAGTAGGTAGTGGACTTTTGCTGTCGGTAATTCACAAAAAACTTACTCGTACGTTTTAAGGGCGCAAGGCAATTCACTTTCTTACGATTTCTGAGAAGTCACCCCACTTTTCTTGTCAGTAATACAGAACGACCTATCCTGCTTGGTTTAAGTATCAGATAATGAAACGACCATCACTGATTTTCTGTCGTTCACATTAAACACTTCGAACTTGTGCAATTCATCGGACCTAGTCGCTCCATGCACACAAAAAATAGAATTAACCTTCATAAATGAATAGACGTTATCAAGAACTTCTGTCAGAAATTTGATAATGTCATCTAACTCCAGGATTTCGGACTTTTTAGCTTTGTATCCTCCACAAAGGTTTTTCAGTAAGGTGGTTAACTTGCTGAATTTAGGAACGTCACAATTTTCATTCACCTACAACGTACGCTTCGGCATCGAATAATACGACCATAATGACGATGGCTTCGCTTTCTTAGACGTTTCAGAAAAATGTGCCATGAGAACTTTTTGACTCCCGCTATTGATATTCTTGATGCTTTTCCACTTTTCACAGAGCTGCATCTTCTAAATCTGATGGCAGGTTTTCTTCTTCTTGTGTTTATTCTTTTCCATACATTTCGTATTCGCTTCGTACACAAAACGCAAAACTACTGAACACTCCGCAGAAACCAGAATGTAAAATTTGTTTCACATTTTTTTGTTGACAGAGTTATTCATATCCCCAGTAACGGAGACACATAATTGCCATTTTTGTGCCAAACATTACAATTTTCACTAGTAATACCACTAGAGGTCAAATTATTGCCGGAAATTTTTTCGAGCTCATGAATATTTTGAAAATTATCCCGAGTCGAAGACGAGGGATAATTTTCTAAAAATATTCATGAGTGAGAAAAAAATTCCGGATTCAATTTGACCTCGTGTGGTATTCGGTAAGAAAATTCCACACCAAATGCGTTTATTTCCAACAACATCAATTTTCGTCTTCATCAAGTATAATATTCTGTCATTATAAACGTCAACAAAATTTCCAGTATAATTCGCTGTTGGGTACCGTGAAAAAATTTCCACTAGAATTCATCCGTTGCGATGGTGATCTGTCAGAAATACACGTTCTGATTGGTTAAAAATCATATGTGTGGAATTTTCACTAGTAATACCACTAGAGGTCAAATTATTTCCGGAAATTTTTTCGAGCTGTGAATATGTGAATATTTTGAAAATTATGCCGAGTCGCAGACGAGGGATAATTTTCTGAAAATCTTGTAGTAGTCGTCCATATTTGAAGAAGCTGAACTTGTTTTCCTTTCTGAGCGCTCGTACTACCTACACGAGGGCTATATCATTTCGTCACGATGTCTGTATTTTTCGAATTTTGGGCCGAAAATAGTCTCAAACGACTATGTTCGACTCATTGTCGGAAAATTCGAGTCTGTCCGTCCGTCCGTCCGGCCGTCCGTATACACGATTACTCTCGAACGTAATGTCCTAGAAACTTGAAAATTTCAGGGTAGGTTCCAATCTCGAATGCCGAGGTTGAGTTCGTTATTGGGCATAATCCGGTAATTAAGGCCGCTCAAAATTTTGTTTCGCTGATTTCTTTGAAACTACAGATTCGATCGAGACGAAATTCTGCACTCAAATGGAGAAGGAGGTGTTCAAGCTACATGCAAAATTTTCTTCAGCTCGCATCACCAGAACCATAGAAAATTGTAACTTTTGAACGGAAACGCCTAGGGACTTGAAAATTTCAGGATAGGTGTGGATCTCGATTGTCGTGATCACTTTCATCTGTGAGCAAAATTATACTAGGGGTTCCGTAAATATGGTCGTTTGAAATTTAGTTTTCTTGATAATTTCAAAACTACAGATTCGATCGTAACGAAATTTTGTATACTTATGGAGAATGATATATTCAAGCTACATTTCTCTAGATCGCATGACCAGAACCATAGAAAATTGTAACTTTTGAACGGAAACGCCTAGGGACTTGAAAATTTCAGGATAGGTGTGGATCTCGATTGTCGTGATCACTTTCATCTGTGAGCAAAATTCCACCAGGGGTTCCGTAAATATGGCCGTTCAAAGTTTTGTTCCCCTTATTACTTCGAAACCACTGATTTGCCGTGATGAAAATTTGCACTCAGATGAAGAATGAGGTGTTCAAGCTACATGTGAAATTTTGTCCAGATCGCATAACCAGAACCCTAGAAACCATAGAAAATTGTAACTTTTGAACGGAAACGCCTAAGGACTTGAAATTTTCAGGATAGTTGTAGATCTCGAATGTCGTGATCACTTTCATCTATGAGCAAAATTATACCAGGGGTTCCGTAAATATGGTCGTTTGAAATTTAGTTTTCTTGATAATTTTCAAACTACAGATTCGATCGTAACGAAATTTTGTATACTTATGGAGATTGATATATTCAAGCTACATTTCTCTAGATCGCATGACCAGAACCATAGAAACCATAGAAAATCATAACTTCCGAACGGAAAGGCATAGGGACTTGAAATTTTCAGGATAGGTGTAGATCTGAAATGTGACGTTCACGTTTATCAATGAGCAGAATTATACTAGGGGACTTGAAATTTTCAGGGTGGGTTTGGATCGCGAATTTCACGATCACCTTCATCAATGAGCAAAATTAGACTAGGGGTTCCGTAAATATGGCCGTTCAAAATATTCTGTTCCTGATCATTTCGAAACTACCGATTTGATGGAATGAAATTTTGCGCCTAGCTGAGGAATAATGTATTCAAACTACGTGCGAAATTTTGTCCAGATCGCATCACCAAGACCATGGATACCGTATAAAATTTTAGCGAATTATCAAAAAAAAATTGGTCACCTAAAGCACTGACTTGAAGTCTGGATTATCGCCTTAGTTTGAACATTTGTTTGACAGCTGTCAAAAATTTCCTCAATTGGTTCACAAAACTGGAAAATGCGAATCTACCTACAAGGTGCATGTACGAGCGCTCAAAAGCTCCTGCCTTCACGGCAGTGCTTTTCGTAATTTTTTTTCTTCATGTTTCTGGAGACTTTTCCTTTTCGCATTTCGAGCGTCTCTAGCTGCCTTAAAGGTAATGTCGTGGAATGGGTCGAACACGATATTAAATTCTTGAAAATATTTTTCCTGCAGTTTTTTGGCAGCGATATTCCACATTACTTTCACACACAGTTCTTCGTAGTCTTTCCTATTAGCTTTACGCATGTTCCATGCCCAGTCCTGAAGGATTAAATTTAGCTCGCCTGTAGTTGTTGTCAGGAGTAATTGGTAATTTTTTGCTTGACAAAATTACATAAATTGCTTCCAGATCGATGTGGAGTTTTCTGAGTATTTAGTGGAACACTATTTTCAACAGCCGCATTAATTTTACTTTCGGAAACATTTCCAAACCGATTCATTTCGAGTTTCAGTTGAAAAATTAATAAATTCGTAAGCGTTGTTTGTGATATTTGTTGTTGGTAACAGTACATAGCAACACAGCATAGAAACCATCAAGTTTGTTTTTACAAGGCAACTTGTCAAACTTGCATGAAATTTTTTAAATTTTTTTGGAACAACTGCTGACAGCTAAGTTGACAGTTGTTGAGTAATTTTTCCACTTAAAATTTATATTTGACATACCAATTCTTGATAGGAATTGGTCAAAATTAATAGGAAGGAAATAATCTTTGACATTATATTTTTCACCTGAATTCTTAGTCTTGCTATAGAAAAAGAGGTTGTATTGCACACGACGATAAAATCGCATTATCGAGCGTAATTAGTGCTCGACTGACGCCTCGACGCTGAAAGACACTCTCGAAGATAAAGTACAAATTTATTGTCTTGTACAATAAATTACTATTTTCGGCAGTGCCCGATTTAAATTTTTCACGAATAACTCGAATATGTTCGTCTTGCATGTCTGGAGCCTAGTCGTCAATATCTATTCTTGAAATATTTTCCGCATTTCTACTTAGAGCATCGACATGAGACATTTTACACCCTGGGCGATGTTCAATTTCAAAATCGTTATCTTGAATAGCTAACCAGTGTTATTCTGGGTACGAATCAAATTTACTTCGAACTGCGCTACAATCCGTTACTACTTCAAAATGGGTACCATGAAGGTAACTTCTAAATCGTTTTAAAGATTCGACTACAGCTAAGGTTTCGAATGCCTATTAATGGTAAAAAAATCTGAAAAGCATTGACGTGAAGTCAGGAGCTTTTGAGCGCTCGTTCATCTACCCACTCGGCAGGAACTTCCAACTGGTTATTTTGCTATACAAACTGAATTCCAACCCGATCGTATCTGTTGTTGCAGAAATATTGTAAATTTTTTTTCAATAATTCGTTGGAATTTAAAATGGTTATGGTTATGCGATCTGAAAATTTTTCTACATGTAGCCTGAATATATCATTCTCCATTACAATAAAAAATTACTACACGATCGAATCCGTAGTTTTGAAATTATCAAGAGAACAAAATTTCAAACGGAACCCCTGGTCGAATTTTGCCGAAAAACGAACTTAACCGCGGCATTCGAGATTCAAACCTATCCTGTTGCGTTATGGTTTAATTAATATTTTGCATGTACCTCATCACCTTGTGCATGTCAAAACAATTTGTAATAGAGGACAGTCGATTGATAAAACGGGACTTCTGTCAAGACGAAATTTAGAGAAAGCAATAAAGTTGATTTTGCACAGTTGTTCTAATCTGGTTTTTCATTCACTGGGAAATTCAACATTTCGCGACCGTGACAGGACTTATGTGGTACCAGTGTGGAAGATGGATAAGGCTAAGAAAGCAAGAACTGTTCATCGAGGATATTTCACAAAGCAGTACACTAACATCATTGATATGATGAGTAATGAAAAAATGTGAACAAATGCAGAACTGAAAAAAGCTTTCCGAGTTTTCGAAAACAAACACGATGAGATAATCTCGTTAGACAAAGAAGTGTTCGACTTTATGTTGGAAGGCACAGCTAGTGAAGCTGAATTACTTGCTGATTGTAAAAGTGCCAATGAGTATCCCATGAAGTTCAACGTGTTGAAAGAAAAGCTTGCGTCTATATTCGTAGTGCCACCTCAAGACAAGTGCTCAATCGGAGGCGCTCCTGCTCTTTTGAGGAATTTCAAATTGCCTCGAATTGAATTAAAGAAATAAGGAAGTGACCTCCGAGATTGGCTCAATTTCTGGGGTCTATACAAGAAACTAGATGAAGATCCCACGATATATAATGAGGAGAAGTTTTAGTACCTCATTCAGTCAACTTTGATTGAACCTAAAGCAAGAAGTGTTGTAAATAGTTTGTAAGACCGTCCATTTGCCCATGTTACTGTCCATTGCTGGTATTAGCCGTAGATTTTGCTTGCACTAGTTTATGCCTGTACTTTTGCTTCATTCCGACTTCAATCGTTTCATTTCCGCAATTTATCCTACCCGCTTTGCCATATTACACTCATCCCGTAGATTGTTAGATCTTCACATACTCGATCTGTATTATTTCAAAGCATCGCTTATTCGCTGTATATCCTGCACGACATTATCCTGTATACATATAGTAGATGCTGAATAGAAGTTTCACGCTCATCATGTGGTTTATTTTCCTCGAAGAGAGTCTTGACATTTTCAAAGACAGAGAACGATTCCGAATTTTACGAACATCTGACCCCTAGACATATCCTTCTCTGACTGTAAGCTCCTGGACCCCTGTAGGATACTGCCTACAGGTTCCGAGTCTGTGCAACACTTTAAACTATAGGTGGCGCCCGAGTTTTTGTCTTGGGAGGAGAAGATGGCAACAGATAGAGACAAGGGAGGTCGTCTCAGGTCATCCTCCACTACCGACAAAACCTAGTTTAGCTCTACACCGATCAGAATCTACAATTCGTAAATTGAGACTGGATGGATGTTATTCCAGATATGATATGAATATTTTCAAAGAATGGATGGCTGAAGGTATAATTGAGGGGGTCCCACCTAATGAATCTCTTCTCTGCGGACATTATTTACCTCATATGTGCTGAAACCTAACAGTACAAAACACACCATGTATCCTTTCACCATTGACCATGTATAGAATGTAGTCGTGAACTGTCCATGAGAAGCGTCTCTGTGATATTGCAGCTATGTATCTGCGGTCTTCTTGAGATACAGAGCTGTGACATATCAAGGTTCACAGGATGTCTGCTCTGTAATGATGGTCCCTTGTGCATGTAACGTAAAAAAAAATCAGTACACATGGTCGTGTGGGATATCGTTGGATAGGTAATTGAAAATGACATGAAAGTTTCGATAGGAGGTGAGATATGTGCTAGCTACCCATCTGATTTGTGAGCGCTCGTTCTACTTACACGAGGGCTGTATATCAATTCGGCACGATGTCTGTATTTTTCGAATTTTGAGCCGAAATTGGTCTCAATCGACATAGTTCGACTCACTGATGACGAATTCGTCGGAAAATTCAAGTCAGATCGAATGACAAAAAATGAATAAAAACCATAGAAGCTCCTGACTTAACGGCAGTGCTTCTTATGATTCTTTCAAAAAATTCTGAAAAACTTCGAGGTTGAATAAGATGTGTTGAGTAGTTCTTGAGTTATATTTTCTGTTACAATTTTTCACTACGCAACCCTTCACTGTGCGTGGTGCTACTTGCCCGTATTATTTAGTTTGCGGCGGCTCTCCGCACATCCGGAAAATGGCGTTGTCGGCTATGTCACACAGCGTTCCCATTTGGGAGTGTCTACATCAACAGTTGCTGGTTCTGCCCTACTAATGAGTCACACATCCGTTTACCCATCAGGGAGCGCGATCCAATGTTGTGAGAACGCTTAAATCTTCTTGATATATATATATATAAGAGAAAGTCGGGTTTGTTCCAACACTCATAACTTGAGAACGGCTTGACCGATGTGTCAAAGTGTCAAACATCTAATGTTTATCCCATACGAACTCTTAAAGTACTGAACCGATTTTGATCAAATTTTGCGAACTGTATGCAATATGATTCAACTTGAGACATACACTTGGGAGCAATGAAATCGGCCCACCTTAAATTTGACACAATTTCAAACATGGATATCTCGCGAGCCGCTTGTCGGATATTGATGTTTTTTTTTTTAATTTTAGGTTAAACCTTCGATAATAATGTTATCCTAAGATATTTTTGTCTACAACTTAATTTCGGTATATACGAGGTGCAAGATTGATAAGAAGATTTTTCCTTCAACTTTGACACACCCTGTGGATACAAGGAGCCGCAGCAACAAATGGCAAAAGGAATAAAACTGAAGTCCCATCTTTTCTGGTTATTTTGTTTTTTTAATCATGTGTTTATTTTTATTATTTCTGCCTGGGGGGAAACCTTGCAAACAAACTTACAAAAATACACATTCTTCGAGAATTGTCAGAGACTACATTGCAGCAGTGGACTTTCGATATATAGTATGGCCACCGTACTGTCCTGACCTAAACCCCATTGAGAATTTGTGGAATTAACTAAAACGAAGAGTACTACGAGCCTTTTCCAGCGTCGATCCTGGAGCTTTGTGTTGCAGTAGAGAAAGAGTGGCGAAACATCCTACAAGAAACAATAGTGAATTTAATTAGAAGTATGCCTAACCGTATGCAGGATGTTATTAGGGCGAGAGGAGGTCATACCAGCTATAAAAATCATTTAGTTTTAGGAAAAACCTGTTGTTTTCAATGTTTTTTTCACTGGGCTTCCAAGGTATCAGCTCAGTTTGGAAACACTGTAATTTCCGTAATAATAGAGATGAATACATGATTAAAAGAACAAAACGAACAGAAGAGATGGTATTTCAGTCCGATTCCATTTGGCATTCGTTGCTGCTGTGTCAAAGTTGAGGAATAAATCTTTTTTTCAATCTTGCCCCCGTATATGCTGAAATTCAATTGCGAACAGAAATATCTTAACACAACATTATCACCGAATGTTGACATACAATTTAAAAAAAAAATTATCAAAATCCGACTAGCTGATTCCGAGAAATAATTTTTTGAAATTGGGTTGAATTTTAGTTGAGCCGATTTCATTGCACCCAAGTGTAGGATAGTTTATATCCCAATAATAATATATCGGATACTGTGTGCTGTCAGGCATGGTCAGCTACTGTATGAGGCGCCAGTATAGAGGTAGGCGCTGAAAGTGCTATGTTATGTCTCTCGAATGAATTCAGCACAGAGACTGGGACTTTTAAGGGTAGCTTTGGAATACAGAACTGTGTTCGCGGAGGCTGTCCAAGTGATTGCTGGATTCCCACCAATCGACCTAATGCTAACGGAAATATGCTTTCTTTATAACATAGAAGGAGTACTACTGAGCAATCGACGTATGGCAGCATAAAACGACCAGGTACTATTTTACTCAATTTCAGACAGAGATGGATCTTATGATACCTTTACTAAAAGGATAAGACGGACACGGGATGATCTGTGTCATGCGTGCCACGTTGAAGATGACCCAAAGCACATATTCTGTCACTGCCTTAGATGGACGGAAGAAAGGAACGCACAGGTTGGAAAGATAGGCCGCTTACCACCAGTTTGAGTATATAATAGAGAAAATGATATAGCGTTTACGGCTTTGTAAAAGCAGTCATGATGATAAATGAGAGAGAGGCTATTCATGGAGTATTATTGATGTACGGATATGGATGTCTTTTCCGGTGGTCTTCGCACCGGTTGTGGTTTTTTTTTCAGTCGGCCTTCAACAACATCAAGCCGAACCGACAGATTTTGTTCCACAACCCGAAAAAAAAATTTGGGTTAGGGTTTTCATTGGGTTGGGTTAGGTTTAGGTTAGGGTCACGATAGTGTTAGGTTGGTCCATAACATCAACCCAGCGCAGCTTAACATACATCTATATTAATAAAAGAGGATCTATGGTTTATGTTTGTAAAAGCATCACGTTCAAACGACTGCACCAAATTTGATAATTCTTTTTCAGTTGTGTTCGTTATTATCACGAAAAACTGTATACAACGAAATATTCCCGAAAAAAACCGTACGGAAAAGAAAAAAAGGCTTTCTTTTTTCCTCCGACCAATGCGAACAATCACAGATTACTTATATTTCATGAAAATTTTGACACTTGTGTGAGTGAAGTTTATCGTGTTTCTAGAAATTGCTCAGAAGTTTATCACTTTGTTTGATATATATCGTTGTGTTTTGGCGAGTTCGTAATGATCGAGACAATGAGCAAAGAGAATGAGAGGTTCTCAATCAAGATCTGCCCCAGCTCCGGAAGAATCGATATTATTGATCTCAGGCAAGATACAACAAAATATAGAATCCAATGAAATGATCAGCTTTGAGAGTTTGGCATTTAGATATGATCCCACATTCTATTATGCAAGCAATATATTGGTGGCTTTTGGAAATACTGCAATGCTCTGAGATATCAAAACGAACCCCCAAGATTATGTTGTTTGAATGGAAAAATCAAATTGCAACAACTGACAACGCCACCCGAACCTTTGAATTCGTTACTTTCAGGACAAGAAACTCTATCTAAACATTCTAGGACATCATTTGGTTCAAACATAATTGAGGGAGGAGGTTTCAATCCAACTTTTGAGGTATTTTTTTTCTATATCGAACATCTCACACATTGATCATAACATATACCTACCTACAAATATGAAAATTCTTTTTGAGAAATTAGGCTGAGAATAAGGGTAAGGGTGAGGGTTGGGTTAGGTTAAGGTTAGGTTAGGGTTAATAATAATCCAACGTATACTTTAGCCACAGCAACGCGTGGCCGGGCCTGCTAGTATTGAATAAAATGCTCCTGGCTAACAGACAAAATGTCTGGTTTCAGCTGGATGTCTGCCCAGCCCATAATAGCCCGGAATGTACAGGACTCAAATAATGAATATTTTGGGGTGCGATGGATTGGAAGGTATGTTCCGGTAAGATGGACACTAAGGAGCCCCGACCATACGACCAAAGCATACATTTGTGTTGTGCAGAAATACGTCAGAAACGTTGTGAACATCGCAGGTTTGTAGATTCAGTGCAAAAAAGATGTGTAAAGTGTATTGAATTTGGCAGTGGACATTTCGAACAATTTTTATAAGTAGTAGTATTCTGTCTTCTTCACATGTTTTCATAAAATCGGTATCATCGTGATTTTGTAGATTTTATAAAATTTTTTTGAATCAACAGATAAATTCATGATTTACATGAGAATTACTTCAATATTCAATCATGAAGAGCTTCAAATAGAGCAAATTTAGGCTTGACATATTTCGACTTTTTCGTGGTTATTTTGCTAGCCATGATATTAGGGCAAAAGACAATCAGCACGTCCATAATCAATGATTTTTCATCGATCAAAGCATTGGAAAGAAATTACTAGTTTTCTTCACTTCAGAATCGTGACCACGCCCGCACTAAAAATTTTTTTTGCCACACAGAAATTCTTATCTTGTAGCAAATTTAATGTTGTTTCCAGATATGTGGACGAATTTGATGAGGCTACAAAAATAACTGAAATATAATCGATTTTATGGTAAAACTTGAAATATTCCGTGAAATCAAGAAATGTCAAATTGAAGAATAACCGTCAATATTTCGACCATGTGTTATATGACACTTTTTGTTGCAAATCTTATGTTTGATCTCGCCCTGAAGTTTGGCCCCATTAAAAATTAGACACCCTGTATATATAATCGAAAGCGTTTATCTAGCGTTATCTTGCTTTCATGGTCAGTTGATAGCTCTATTTTATGGATCGTGTGAAGAGTTTCGAGACAGTCGATAAATATGAAAAATCTTTCTGTTCGGTGATCTATTGAAGTATCAACTTCGGACCAAATCAAAAATCAACATTTTTTGAATGTTGCTTCTCCTGATTAGGTATCATAAAATATTGTGAACAGTAATCAATGGATCGAAATCTTCATTTCCATCAGTGACTGCCAATTATATCTGACAAGAATTCTAGCTAACAAACAAGATATTCATATTATCGAACGCACGTCACTGCACTGACAGTTTCAGAAGTTTGCATTTTCCCCAAGTACCCAAGAGAATACATTCCATGAATAACAAACTAGAGAAGCAGAGGTACGGATTAATTCAGGATTCAGGTATTCGGTTATTTTGAATAATGTGACGTCCGATTTTAAATAAACTGCTCCACTTGAGTAAGGGATATTGACTTAAAGTGCAAAAAAATATAGTTAAAATAAAATTTTTGTGATGAAAATTCATATTAATATGATTTCAAGTTGCAAATTTATTTTAGCCTGTAGGTCTGCAGCGTATACAGGGTGGTTAAGTAAAATCGAGTAAAATAACGAAATTTTATTCCCAGAGAATTCAAGCATTTTAAGACTATAAATACAATGTATGGCCTCTACGGGCATCAATAACAGCTTGATATCTTCTTTGCATACTACACACGAGGTTGTTGAACATTTCTTGAGGAATTTGGTTCCATAAACAGGGCAGAAGCTCTCTCAGATCATTTAAGGATTCTGGAGTAGGTTAATGATTATCTAATCTTCTTTGGAGCATATCCCATGCATGTTCTATGCCATTCAAATCTAGTGAGTGGGGAGATATTGGTAAATGTGGAATACCAAGCTCCTCGCGCGCATTCTCAACTATGGCTGCACGGTCTAGCGTTATCGTCTAGAAATTGAAAAGTTTTACCAATAGCAGCGTGAAAATTTGGCACAACATTGTCAATGACATGCTCCTTATAGTGTAAGGCGGTCATATTCCCAGGACAAATGTGTAGATCTGTGCGCCCGTTGAAACATATCCCGGCCCATACCATAACACTACCACCTCGGAATGGATGGACTTCTTGGACATAGCAACGATTATGGGTTATGCGTGGGATTGTCCATACCCTTATTCTTCGAGAATCTGAAAATCGGTCATATCTGGATTCATCAGTGAAAAGGACCCTACGCCATTGATCGTTCCAATTGATATGTTGCCTTGCCCATTCCAATCTTTGACGCTTATGGTCACTTGTTAATGGCCTCTTAATGGACATCTAGAACCTAGATTCACCTCTCTCAAACGTCGTCTGATGGTTTCGTTTCAATTCTGTGCAAGCTTCTTCTATCCTCTGTCTCAAATGGCCTCGTAAAATTATTTCAACGGCATATACATTTCCTTTCAGATAACCGGACAGAAAATAATTCTTAGCAGTTAGATCTGGGGACCTTGGGGTCCATGTTACAGGGCCATCATTCCCTATCCATTCATTTGGATAGTTGTCATTCAGATGTTGTGTAACTTCTCTGAATCTAAAATATTCACAATTGCTTTACATAATTTTCTAATTTTGAATGAAAATTGGAGTCCCTTTGAATTTGACAGATATTTTGGAGGCAAAGAGCATCATTCCTTGAATTCATGTAACACAAATATTCAATGTGTAAAGAAAGCGATATCTAGCGAATTTTCTGAAGAATACAAGTCAATATTTTGTTGTAAAGCATATGCACTCATGTTCAAAGAGGTTTTACGCCATTTGTACCTAAATTCAATATGTTTTTTCAAAAGAATTCAGAGCTTGATCATGCATACTTTTGATTACTTCTTCACGCAGCTTGTTAATGTTACAACACCAAGTGGGTGCTGGGAGTTAAGAAAACAAAGCAGTTGCAAGGAAGTTATAGAATTCAAAATTTCAGCAAAAGGCAAGAAAAATTATCACGAAAGGGCCGAAAATCAGAACCGCATTTCAAAAAAATTACATAAAATATGAATTCTTTCGTTCGCTACTCCCTTGTAACAAGTGTACCATCCAAAGTGAAAATTGAATTCTTTATTTATTGAATTATGTATTTTTGAGCGCTCGTACTACTTACACGAGGGCTATATCATTTCGTCACGATGTCTGTATTTTTCGAATTTTGAGCCGAAAATGGTCTCAATCGACTATGTTCGACTCACTGATGACGAATTCGTCGGAAAATTCGAGTCTGTCCGTCCGGCCGTCCGTCCGTCCGGCCGTATAAACAATAACTCTCGAACGGAATGTCCTAGAAACTTGAAATTTTCAGGGTAGGTTCCAATCTCGAATGCCGCGGTTGAGTTCGTTATTGGGCAAAATTCGCCGAGGGGTTCCGTAAATATGGCCGCTCGAAATTTTGTTTTCCTGATTACTTTGAAACTACAGAATCGATCGAGATGAAATTTTGCACTCTAATGGAAAATGAGCTGTTCAAGCTACATGCAAAATTTTGTTCAGCTCGCATCACCAGAACCATAGAAACCATAGAAAATTGTAACTTTTGAACGGAAACGCCTAGGGACTTGAAATTTTCAGGATAGGTGTGGATCTCGATTGTCCAGATCCCTTTCATCTATGAGAAAAATTATACTAGGGGTTCCGTAAATATGGTCGTTTGAAATTTAGTTTTCTTGATAATTTCCAAACTACAGATTCGATCGTGACGAAATTCTGTATACTAATGGAGAATGATATATTCAAGCTACATTTCTCTAGATCGCATGACCAGAACCATAGAAACCATAGAAAATCATAACTTTCGAACGGAAAGGCCTAGGGACTTGAATTTTTCAGGATAGGTGTAGATCTGAAATGTGGCGTTCACGTTCATCATGAGCAGAATTATACTAGGGGTTCCGTAAATACGGTCGTTTGAAATTTTGTTTTCTCTATAATTTCGAAACTATGGATTCGATCGAGATAAAATTTTGTATTTTAATCGAGAATGATATATTAAAGCAATATTTTGTCCACATCGCATGACCAGAACCATAGAAACCATAGAAAATTGTAACTTTCGAACGGAAAGGCCTAGGAACTCGAAATTTTCAGGGAGGGTTTGGATCGCGAATATCGCGGTCAAGTTCATCAATGAGCAAAATTAGACTAGGGCTTCCGTAACTATGGCCGTTCAAAACATTTTTTTCCTGATAGTTTTGAAACAACTGATCGGATTGGAATGAAATTTTGCACCTAGATGAGGAATAATGTTTTCAAACTACGTACAAAATTTTGTCCAGATCGCATCACCAAGACTATAGATACCGTAGAAAATTCTAGCGAATTATTGGAAAAAAAATTGGTCACCTAAAGCACTGACGTGAAGTCTGGATTTTCGCCTCAGTTTGAATTTTTTTTTACAGCTGTCAAAATCTTTTCAATTGGTTTCTAAAACTGAATAATGTGAATCTACTCACAAGGTGCATGTACGAGCGCTCAAAAGCTCCTGCCTTCACGGCAGTGCTTTTCGTAATTTTTTCATGGCAATAACGACATTTCTCTACGTGATATAAAAAATAAACATTTTTAGGCTTAAAAGATAAATCCCGATATTTTGAGTACAGCCCTCAAAATATGGATATTTTGTGGGCCTCGTAAGAACATTCTGAAGTGAACAAACCCATGAAATTTGATCGAAATCGGATCACAGATTCCAAATCCAAATGTATCTCCTAAACTAAGAGCCCTAGGATACAAAAAAAGCAATTTTTCTGAAAGGCCTGGATGACCTGCATTCACCACTAGAGTATGGCCAACCACTCAGGAAACACCCTGTAGATTGAGATTCATTAGGCTGAATTATATTCAAATTTATACACAGTGTTTAGCTGGCCCATTATATTCAGCCCAACCAAAATTGAAATTTCAATCATTTTAATTTTTTTCCACATTTCCACTGGAGTTTTTTGAATCGTTGTCACTTCTAGAAATTAACCCCCCTCCAAAATTTTCCGGAAATAAAAATATATATTTTCATGTTTTGCTGCATTAGAATGAAGAATGGATAAATTGCTATCTGTGAATAAAGTATTGCATTATTCAATCGCGATTCTAGACGATTTTATAGATCAGCTCAATGCAGATTCGGCGACCAAAAGAGCTTCTAGGTAAACTTCAGTGCTTGTACCAACCTCAACAATTGAGACAATAGATGTTGAACCTTTCAGACTGAATGAGAATATGATTGAGCTAGGGCTAGTGTCTGGCGAGTATTAGTTGTGAAAATTATTTTGAGAGGAAAATGGAACAGGACAAGCCTTCTTGTGCCATTGAGACCTTAAGTGAATGTAGAAGGGAACTTCTCCCCAATATATTCATACTACTCAAAATAATTGCTTAATTCCCATTGACCACTGCGACTGCTGAGAGGACATTCTCAATTCTTAGGCGATTGACGATGTACCTGGACAAGAAAGACTAAGTGGTCTGGCTCTATTTCTGTTCACAGAAGCCATCAGATTCCAACGGATAAAGTGATAGATTAATTTGCAAGAAGAAAGAACATACGTACGGATTTTGTGATATTTTTCTGTTTTATAGAGATACAATCAAACGTAATAGGCTCACAGTTTTAGAATTCTTCTGTGCTGAAGGGTTAAGATATGATGTTAATGCAAGAACATTTTGATGTCTCAAAAATCCTTGTAATGTTTAGTAGGCATTCTCGAGTCAAATCACCGTTTGTTACCCTCCAAACTCTTGATAATTCAGAGTAAAAAATGGCCGAAGAATGCCTCATTTGACGAATAAATTAAGAAAACCTTTGGATCTTAAAAATTTTACGGCCTTAAAGGTGAAAGTATCGCATCCATCAATTCGGTGTGAGTAATTTGTCATTTTCATTTTGCATTTCTTCTCAGGGCTTCTCAAGGCTGTCCGAGTAATTAGACAGATATGTTGGAACATAGACGGTAGAAATAGGCGAATAATTTTGAAATGAAAATACAATCGCCAATAACATCCGCAAAATACTGAGAACTAATTTATTATTAGACTGTGTGAAAATTATGTTCATACTGTAATTAGTTGAGTTATTCATAGGAAATTTCAGTTTGTATATTATTTTATGGTTGCTAGTCTTATCACCCCAAAATGTAACTATGTAGTTTGAAGTTTGACGTCTAATTATGTATTAACATATATCTAAGGTATAAAAACCTAAGGTATAAAAACACAATAATGTACTGGTATGACATAAAATCAATTATGTCATACCAGTACATTAATGTGTTTTTATACCTTAGATACAATCTACATAATGGATTACTTTATGCCCGTGCGGGCATAAAGTACAGATTATGGCCCGCGCGGGCAATAAACAGTTTTCGATTAACTTATTCTTCATTAACAAAATATGAATTTACATTTTATATTATTTGGTTGTATTTACATAGAATTGGTAATTCTGGAAGGTTCCACTGATAGCCAAATTTCCTGCAGCAAAGGTTGACTCTTGATTCATTGTCTGGGTCTCTAGTTTCTGTGAGGGAATGCGAGATCCAGATGGTACGCCTGGCAACATCCTTGAAACCTCATTTTTTGAGGATATGTTGTCTTCTCTTCAGCAACAGTGGTACTCTTCCATCCGCCATCCACCTTCAACGTAGTCAAACTTGCTTCGGCTTCTGCTAAAAGAGTTGCCGACGTTCGAACAATGACCAGTGTACTTCTCGGGGTTGTTCAGACCCAAATATTTTGCAATAATACAGGGAATTTTCCCAAATGTATTTTTTCCAACAGGTTGTAGAATACAGCGGCCTTGTCTGTAGTTTAAAAATAGTCTATTTTCTGAGAAGCCATGTGGCCTCAATGAAATATAATCTCTTATAAGTTTCAAACTGTTCATTTTATCTTCAGCAACAATGGTGGACACTCGTTTTTTGTCAGTTTCGGTTTCGGGGACCGTTACAACAAAGACTGATTTTCTATTTTCTACATGTGTGACTAACATATTCACAAGCTCTTGCCGCCGACATCCACCAAATACACCAGATGGTAATGCGACCTTGTTCATTAAAAACGTTTCATTTGGTGCCTCATGAATAAATTTTAGGACATTTTCTCTAGATAATACACTGGATTTTTTTGATTGGTACCCTTTTGACTTTTGCTTTAAATACTCGCATAATTTGTGAAAATTACAAATATTAATATTCTTATTTACCATCAAAGTCTTTTTCATCATCGAGTATTTAGCCCACAGAGAGTCTCTGGATTTTCTCGGTAACAAATTTTGCGTTGCCTTCTCAGCCTTTCTTGCAATTTCGTCGGGAATTTCAAATTTTGTTCCATTTTTGATTTTTGACTTTGACACATTAAAAATTTTAATACTTATCTTCCTAACAACAAAAACGGAGACAATAATGATGTCAAGGTAGTGTCGCAGGTAAAAATTGGCAAATCAAATTCATGGCATAAAAAATTACGAAAAGTACTGCCGTGAAGGCAGGAGCTTTTGAGCGCTCGTACATGCACCTTGTAGGTAGATTCGCATTTTCCAGTTTTAGAAATCAATTGAAGGAATTTTTGACTGCTGTCAAAAAAATTCTGAAACTTAGGCGAAACTCCAGACTTCATGTCGGTGCTTCAGCTGATCAATTTTTTTCTGATAATTCGCTAGAATTTTCCACGGTATCTATGGTCTTGGTGATGCGATCTGGACAAAATTTTGCACGTAGTTTGAATACATTATTCCTGAGCTAGGTGCATAATTTCATTCCAATCCGATTGGTAGTTTCGAAACTATCAGGAAAAAAATATTTTGAACGGCCATATTTACGGAACCCCTTGTCTAATTTTGCTCATTGATGAACGTGACCGTGAAATTTGCGATCCAAACCCACCCTGAAAATTTCAAGTTCCTAGGCCTTTCCGTTCAAAAGTTAGAATTTTCTATGGTTTCTATGGTTCTGGTCATGCGATCTGGACAAAATATTGCTTCAATATATCATTCTCGGTTAAATTACAAAATTTCATCTCGATCGAATCCGCAGTTTCGAATTTATCGAGAAAACAAAATTTCAAACGACCGTATTTACGGAACCCCTTGTATAATGTTGCTCATAGATGAACGTGAGCACGACATTCGAGATCCACACCTATCCTGAAAATTTCAAGTTCCTAGGCGTTTCCGTTCAAAAGTTACAATTTTCTATGGTTTCTATAGTTCTGGTCATGCGATCTGGACAAAATTTCACATGTAGCTTGAACACCTCATTTTCTATTCGAGTGCAAAATTTCATTGCGATCAAATCTGTAGTTTTCAAGTAATCAGGGAAACAAAACTTTGAACGGACAGACTTGAATTTTCCGACGGATTCGTCATCAGGGAGTCGAACATAGTCGATTGAGACCATTTTCGGCTCAAAATTCGAAAAATACAGACATCGTGACGAAATGATATAGCCCTCGTGTAAGTAGTACGAGCGCTCAAAAATTACGAAAAGCACTGCCGTGAAGGCAGGAGCTTTTGAGCGCTCGTACATGCACCTTGTAGGTATATTCGCATTTTCCAGGTTCAGAAATCAATTGAAGCAATTTTCGACAGCTGTCAAAAAAATTCTGGAACTTAGGCGAAACTCCAGACTTTATGTCAGTGCTTCAGCTGATCAATTTTTTTTCGACATTTCGCTAGAATTTTCTACGGTATCTATGGTCTTGGTGTTGCGATCTGGACAAAATTTTGCACGTAGTTTGAATTCCTCAGCTATGTGAAAAAATTTCATTCCAATCCGCTCAGTATTTTCGGGACTATCAGGAAGAAAAAAATCTAATTTTGCTCATTGATGAACGTGACCGCGATATTCGCGAATCAAACCCACCCTGAAAATTTCAAGTTCCTAGGCCTTTCCGTTCAAAAGTTAGAATTTTCTATGGTTTCTATGGTTCTGGTCATGCGATCTGGACAAAATATTGCTTCAATATATCATTCTCGGTTAAATTACAAAATTTCATCTCGATCGAATCCGCAGTTTCGAATTTATCGAGAAAACAAAATTTCAAACGACCGTATTTACGGAACCCCTTGTATAATGTTGCTCATAGATGAACGTGAGCACGACATTCGAGATCCACACCTATCCTGAAAATTTCAAGTTCCTAGGCGTTTCTGTTCAAAAGTTACAATTTTCTATGGTTTCTATAGTTCTGGTCATGCGATCTGGACAAAATTTCACATGTAGCTTGAACACCTCATTTTCTATTCGAGTGCAAAATTTCATTGCGATCAAATCTGTAGTTTTCAAGTAATCAGGGAAACAAAACTTTGAACGGCCATATTTACGGAACCCCTGGTGAAATTTGGCCCATTAACGAACTTAACCGAGCCATTCGGGAACTGAACCCACACTGAAAATTTCAAGTCTCTAGGTTGTTTTGTTCGAGAGTTATCGTGCTTACGGCCGGACGGCCGGACGGACAGACTTGAATTTTCCGACGGATTCGTCATCATGGAGTCGAACATAGTCGATTGAGACCATTTTCGGCTCAAAATTCGAAAAATACAGACATCGTGACGAAATGATATAGCCCTCGTGTAAGTAGTACGAGCGCTCAAAAATTACGAAAAGCACTGCCGTGAAGGCAGGAGCTTTTGAGCGCTCGTACATGCACCTTGTAGGTATATTCGCATTTTCCAGGTTCAGAAATCAATTGAAGCAATTTTCGACAGCTGTCAAAAAAATTCTGAAACTTAGGCGAAACTCCAGACTTTATGTCAGTGCTTCAGCTGATCAATTTTTTTTCGACATTTCGCTAGAATTTTCTACGGTATCTATGGTCTTGGTGTTGCGATCTGGACAAAATTTTGCACGTAGTTTGAATTCCTCAGCTAAGTGAAAAAATTTCATTCCAATCCGCTCAGTATTTTCGGGACTATCAGGAAGAAAAAAATCTAATTTTGCTCATTGATGAACGTGACCGCGATATTCGCGAATCAAACCCACCCTGAAAATTTCAAGTTCCTAGGCCTTTCCGTTCAAAAGTTACAATTTTCTTTGTTTTCGGGACTATCAGGAAAAACATATTTTGAACGGCCATATTTACGGAACCCTTAGTCTTATTTTGCTCATTGATGAACGTGACCGCGATATTCGCGAATCAAACCCACCCTGAAAATTTCAAGTTCCTAGGCCTCTCCGTTCGAAAGTTACAATTTTCTTTGTTTTCTATGGTTCTGGTCATGCGATCTGGACAAAATATTGTTTTAATATATCATTCTCGATCAAAATACAAAATTTCATCTCGATCGAATCCGTAGTTTCGAAATTATCGAGAAACTCAAATTTCAAACGACCGTATTTACGGAACGCCTAGTATAATTCTGCTCATTGATAAACGTGAACGCGAAATTTCAGATCCACACTTATCCTGAAAATTTCAAGTCCCTAGGCCGTTCCGTTCGAAAGTTATATTTTTCTATGGTTTCTATGGTTCTGGTCATGTGACCTGGAGAAATGTAGCTTGAATATATCATTCTCCATTGGTATACAAAAGTTCGTCACGATCGAGTCTGTAGTTTTGAAATTATCAAGAAAACTAAATTTCAAACGACCATATTTACGGAACCCCTAGTATAATTTTGCTCATAGATGAAAGTGATCACGACTATAGAGATCCTCACCTATCCTGAAAATTTCAAGTCTTTAGGCGTTTCCGTTCAAAAGTTACAATTTTCTATGGTTTCTATGGTTCTGGTCATGCGATCTGGACAAAATTTCACATTTTGCTTGAACACCTCATTCTCCATTTAAGTGCCAAATTTCATCTCAATAAAATTCGTAGTTTTCAAGTAATCAGGGAAACAAAACTTTGAACGGCCATATTTACAGAACCCCTGGTGGAGTTCGGCCCATTAACGAACTCAACCGAGGCATTCGGGAACTGAACCCACACTGAAAATTTCAAGCCTCTAGGTTGTTCCGTTCGAGAGTTATCGTGCTTACGGACGGACGGACGGACATACTCGAATTTTCCGACGGATTCGTCATCAGTGAGTCGAACATAGTAGATTGAGACCATTTTCGGCTCAAAATTCGAAAAACACAGACATCGTGACGAAATGATATAGCCCTCGTGTAAGTAGTACGAGCGCTCAAAAATATTAATTATTCAAAACGAACTGGTATGACATAAAAGTTTGTATGCACCACGGGTACTAGTAGATATTGTCATGGAAATCCAAGAGTGAAAATAATTATAGTAAAATGATTTTTTTTTTAGATGGTTCTGAATAATTTAATTGTTACCATAGAGATTGTTGTTAAATTATTAGAATTAAGCAAGCGGGGTTTGGGACAAAAAAGAAACGTCAGAGAGTGGATTTGCATTTTGTCAGAAAGTAAAAAAATTCGATAATTTTCAAAAAGTTGGCAGAAAGATTGGATCTGTAAGAAGAAAGATATAATGAATGGTATTTGGAAGCTGGTCAAGAGTGGATTTTCGTAGATTGAGTTGTTGGAATTGATTTGGCAAGTAGAGGAGAGAAGGAGAAATTGAAACGTTGTGCTGCTTGGAAGAAGAAAAATTTAAAATTGCATATAGTGAGTCCACTCACCAATCGAACGTTATTTTTGAGTTTAGATATTATATTAGTTTTTAGGTTATTTTGAAAGTTGGGGTATTTTTTATAGAATTAGATTATAAGTTGTTGTAAACAAAATATTCTTTTATTTGTGCACCTTGAGAACCCCCTTAAAAAGAGTCACGGGAAAAATAGAAGAAAAATTGAAAAACAAAATTATAAGAATATTGTTAGTGGTTCTTTCACAAAATTTAATAATTATTAATATAAAAAAATTGAACCATAACAATATATACCCTCGGGCGCCTTACGAACCCTCGGGCCAGAGGCCCCCGGCATCGTAAGAATGTCGCCCTCAGGGCATAATCATCTACTTAGTACCCTTGATACATAAATAACTATTAGAATTAAATAGTATGAAGCCTTCATTCTCTTTGAGCGTTCCTTATTATATTTTCTAATCATAGGCCTTAGTTATGGTGCCAACTGTGCCTTATGGATAATCCGGCGTTATTTACACGAACAGTCTCAGGCAAAACATGGTTAATTTGTAAAGTAACATTGAAGAAAGGACAAAGCTTCCAGGAGGAAGATAATTATACAGTGTGTTTCATTCAAAAACCATTTACATAGCGGACTTCACGTCGTGATACAAGAAGCGCATCGCAGGTACTTGAATCAATCGAATTGAGGAACGTCCCGCATCCACAAATATCACTACTCTCAGTTCTCTAAACCGATTACGATCTGCATAAATTTCACTAAAATCTCGGCAGCTCGAGCAATCTCCGTGCAGTCCGTATATTATGCAAATTGAACTTCAAAAGAGCATCCTTCACGTATCGATATTATAATTAGCTAGCATAACTAAGGAGTGTGTACATTGATACGGTAGTACCCGTGGAACACCTGCACGGTCTCCCATAAAAAGAGCGCTGCCAGGCTATCTCGTCGATACTGATTTCGTCCGCGAGCCACAATGGCAAACGTGTGGGCGAGATAGCGATCTAAAATTCTTGTGATACTTGTAGTACCAACCGGAACCCACTCTCCGACCCATCACGCAAAAATCACGCCGTTGAATATTACATACCTTCAGTCCGAAAGTTATTGTGTCGTTTATTTCGCTGTTGTTTCGGGGTACTCTATACGAATTTTTCATCGATACGATCTTTCTCTTTCTCCGCGTTTCCTGAAGTACTTCTTGATTTAACACCTCGTTGGGTATCTACTGATCTAGGATCTGCGTGTTCCAACGTATATGATTGATGTTCCAAAGGTCTTTAGTCATTATAAAAGTAGTTGTAGTGCCCATTGAACGATTTACACATATGGAAAAACTTAGGGATATTGAAAAAAAATCAGAATGCCATTGATTTCGCGAACGAAATATATTTTTCATGGGTTAAATTTATCTTGCAGAACTAAAAATGTAATTTCAACTACTCAATCAAGATGAAAAGAACGCATTCAACCAAATCTGAACAATATGAATATTCGAATTCAAGAATGAAAATTGAAAAACTATACTAGATAAACTAATAAGCAAGCCAACAAAACAATTCATGTATCCAAGATACCAACGAATCCATCATTTGCAGTCATAGACCGGTTTCGATCGATATCAGATCTCATCAGTACGATTAGCAAAATGATAAATCCGATGTGAAAAATATTGAATATGATTGTGTAATATGATCGTACATGTCTAGAAACTATAGATATACCTACTCGTTATACAGTTATCCATTGCCTCCTGTAATATCTGATCCCATTAAACATGTAAAGTGGACTAAAATCTGCGAGGTTTTTTCGGTGGCGGATTTTGGGATTGAACAACTCCTTCGAACAAATCCCAAATAATTTCGATTTTATTGAGGCCCGGTGGTCTAACATGATCAATTTCGATTACATCATTTATCAGCATACAGGTTCTTAAATTGGAGGCACAAACGAAGATGGGAGATTCCTTAAGTAATTTTAAGAAAAAAAAGTTGCATAAACATGGGATCGAAAACGTTTCGTTTTCGATATACGGGGTGTTACAGTTTGTTTCTTGTAGTAATACATTGTAATTATTATACGAGTTTATCGAATCTTCATGAATAATTGCAACAGATCGCTAAAATAACCATGAAATGTAATAATGAATTAATTCACTACAGCTTACTTACTGAATTTTTATGACAATTTGAATTTTTCTGAGGATTTCGAGAGAATAGTTCAAATATTTTTTCTTGAAATCAGTAGCAGATACGACAAAACTACAGTGCACCGTTAAGTTTAGTATAACAACGAAGCTGCTTTTCACATTTTTTCGAATTAACAGAAGCTCAACAAAAAAAATTTCTGGAGGAAATCAGGAAATATTATCCTGTAGATTTGCTCAAGAATGGGATAAATGATTTCGGTATGTCTGACGATTCACAGAATCGTTACACTGATGATCAATGAAGTCGAATGATTTGCGAATGATCTGACATAGTTACTCTAGTCGAGTTGATAAGCTAACGCATCATTATAATTTTTGATTGTACATGAATAATGTAAGAATATTTCTAAAAACACGAATAATCCAAGAAGACAAATTGATATACGTTTATTCGTGCGCTCAAATACTAAATCTAAGAATTATTTATATCACTTGTTGAACGTTACAAAATATTTCCATTTCTCAATATAAACAATGTTTTAGTCTCAATATGAAAATTTAATATTCTGCTTATCATCTTTAGATCATTCAACATTCAATTATACAATTGTTCAAATATATAGACAATCGATCGAACAATCTAGTAAAACTATAAATTTTTCAACATCCAGAAGAAACTTGCTCATTAAATCACATTATATGTGTGGATGATTTAATTTATCGAAATAATTTTTTTGTAATATTAATAATGCCTAAATTCCGTATATGGGTGTATTGTGTTAGTCAATTCGATGCAATGTGTTAAACTACGACATATTTTGTCCGTTAACCGATTTGAAATCTATGATAAATCGTTGTACAACATCATAAACTCATATTTTTCTTCTTTCCATAATATGTGAAACCCTCTGAAACTATGACAATACATCATTCGATATTGGAGAATCATTTTCAATCAATCGACTAAAAATCTAGCATAAACATAAACTCATTCAACCTGTAACCAGATTTTATGGATAATTTTTTACTAACTATAGTAATTAAATCAAATTAGTTAATTTAGAGTCATGTGTCAAATTTCATCCAATCACCTATGGATTACAGCGATAATACCCAACATGTGGTGTTTTCAGTTTGGTGTTTTCGACAAAGAGGATCAATAAATATTAAAAGTCAGATTGACAATCAATTTTTCGAAATCTACAAAGTAAAAAATTATCTTATCGAAAACTCCTCGGGCCTTGATAAATCCTCAAAATTTTGTCATAGAGAATCCTTTAAGCGTGTTGCTTAAGGATAATATCCCTCGGCCTTCGGCCTCGGGCTATTATCAAGCAACACGCTTTCAGCATTCTCTATGACAAAATTATCTCGGTATTATCAAGGCTCTAGGGGTATTACTACTGATAATTCAATTTTATGGTTGAATCGCTAAGATTGTTAGGAAATATCCCAAAACTCTTGTATTTTGGTGATGTATTTGAATTTCATTTCAATTTTCAAAGCTTTTTTTCTATTTCCATAACAATTCCAGAAATTCACTATATAAAATTTTTTTTTTCTTCAAAACAAAAATTTAAAATTCTGGAATTTCTTAATTGTATTGTATTTTACTTCCTGCATGGCCATTTTCTCAATGCAACACTTTTTTGAAATTCCTCTTGCCATTCCTTCACTAACAATATGTAACTTTTTCTCTCCTTTTCTCTTTATGTACATATCATCTACTTGTTTACATTTTTGTATCTCCCCTTGAATGACATATTTTGTTGCTCTTCCAATATTATTTGTTTTGAGAAAATTCCTCCTTTTATTTCAATATATTTGCACCTATACGTAATTTTCTCTTCTCCTTGTCTGCTTTTTCTTAATTTCTGGATAATGTATCAGCCACAATATTATCTTTTCCTTTTGTTTTTTATTTCAATTGTCGTTCATGTGATGGTTCTCGTCCCCTAATTGAAGAAAATACTGAAACTCATCTCTTTGTTATATAATTGGTTTCCTCTTCCATATCAGCAATATCCCTTTTCATTTTGATTTTAATCATGAAAAAATTCGCAAGAATCTCACCTAAGAAATCAATTGCATCGCATAATTATCTAAACATCCGATTTTTCGAGATGCTCGGAGTTCATCATCTGTACCTGTACATAAGGCTCGTAAAATCTGCTTTCGCCTGCTATTTCAACTAGTGGTATTGGAAACTGAACTCTATATCCCGATTATTGAAACATCCGATTTTTTGAGATGCTCGGAGTTCATCATCTGTACCTGTACATAAGGCTCGTAATATCTGCTTTCGCCTGCTATTTCAACTAGTGGTATTGGAAACTGAACTCTATATCCCGATTATTGAAAACATGCGATTTTTCGAGATGCTCGGAGTTCACCATCTGTACCCGTATATAAGGCTGGTAAAATCTGCTTTCGCCTGCTATTTCAACTAGTGGTATTGGAAACTGAACTCTATATCCCGATTATTTAAACATCCGATTTTTTCGAGATGCTCGGGCATCATAATCTATACCTGCACATAAGGCTCCTAAAATCTGCTTTCGTCTGCTATTTCAACTAGTGGTATTGGAAACTGAACTCTATATCCCGATTATTGAAAACATCCGATTTTTCGAGATGCTCGGAGTTCACCATCTGTACCTGTACATAAGGCTGGTAAAATCTGCTTTCGCCTGCTAGTTCAACTAGTGGTGTTGGAAACTGAACTCTATATCCCGATTATTTTGAACATCCGATTTTTTCGAGATGCTCGGGCATCATAATCTATACCTGCACATAAGGCTCGTAAAATCTGCTTTCGCCTGCTATTTCAACTAGTGGTATTGGAAACTGAACTCTATATCCCGATTATTTAAACATCCCATTTCTTCGAGATGCTCGGGCATCATAATCTATACCTGCACATAAGGCTCCTAAAATCTGCTTTCGTCTGCTATTTCAACTAGTGGTATTGGAAACTGAACTCTATATCCCGATTATTCAAACATCCGATTTTTTCGAGATGCTCGGGCATCATTATCTATACTTGCACATAAGGCTCGTAAAATCTGCTTTCGCCTGCTATTTGAACTAGTGATATTGGAAACTGAACTCTATATCCCGATTATTGAAAACATCCGATTTTTCGAGATGCTCGGAGTTCACCATCTGTACCTGTACATAAGGCTGGTAAAATCTGCTTTCGCCTGCTATTTCAACTAGTGGTATTGGAAACTGAACTCTATATCCCGATTATTTTAACATCCGATTTTTTCGAGATGCTCGGGCATCATAATCTATACCTGCACATAAGGCGCCTAAAATCTGCTTTCGTCTGCTATTTCAACTAGTGGTATTGGAAACTGAACTCTATATCCCGTTTATTGAAAACATCCGATTTTTCGAGATGCTCGGAGTTCACCATCTTTACCTGTATATAAGGCTGGTAAAATTTGCTTTCGCCTTCTATTTCAACTAGTGGTATTGGAAACTGAACTCTATATCCCGATTATTCAAACATCCGATTTTTTCGAGATGCTCGGGCATCATTATCTATACTTGCACATAAGGCTCGTAAAATCTGCTTTCGCCTGCTATTTGAACTAGTGATATTGGAAACTGAACTCTATATCCCGATTATTGAAAACATCCGATTTTTCGAGATGCTCGGAGTTCACCATCTGTACCTGTACATAAGGCTGGTAAAATCTGCTTTCGCCTGCTAGTTCAACTAGTGGTGTTGGAAACTGAACTCTATATCCCGATTATTTTGAACATCCGATTTTTTCGAGATGCTCGGGCATCATAATCTATACCTGCACATAAGGCTCGTAAAATCTGCTTTCGCCTGCTATTTCAACTAGTGGTATTGGAAACTGAACTCTATATCCCGATTATTCAAACATCCGATTTTTTCGAGATGCTCGGGCATCATTATCTATACTTGCACATAAGGCTCGTAAAATCTGCTTTCGCCTGCTATTTGAACTAGTGATATTGGAAACTGAACTCTATATCCCGATTATTTTGAACATCCGATTTTTTCGAGATGCTCGGGCATCATAATCTATACCTGCACATAAGGCTCGTAAAATCTGCTTTCGCCTGCTATTTCAACTAGTGGTATTGGAAACTGAACTCTATATCCCGATTATTTAAACATCCGATTTTTTCGAGATGCTCGGGCGTCATAATCTATACCTGCACATAAGGCTCCTAAAATCTGCTTTCGTCTGCTATTTCAACTAGTGGTATTGGAAACTGAACTCTATATCCCGATTATTCAAACATCCGATTTTTTCGAGATGCTCGGGCATCATTATCTATACTTGCACATAAGGCTCGTAAAATCTGCTTTCGCCTGCTATTTGAACTAGTGATATTTGAAACTGAACTCTATATCCCGATTATTGAAAACATCCGATTTTTCGAGATGCTCGGAGTTCACCATCTGTACCTGTACATAAGGCTGGTAAAATCTGCTTTCGCCTGCTATTTCAACTAGTGGTATTGGAAACTGAACTCTATATCCCGATTATTTTGAACATCCGATTTTTTCGAGATGCTCGGGCATCATAATCTATACCTGCACATAAGGCTCGTAAAATCTGCTTTCGTCTGCTATTTCAACTAGTGGTATTGGAAACTGAACTCTATATCCCGTTTATTGAAAACATCCGATTTTTCGAGATGCTCGGAGTTCACCATCTTTACCTGTATATAAGGCTGGTAAAATTTGCTTTCGCCTTCTATTTCAACTAGTGGTATTGGAAACTGAACTCTATATCCCGATTATTCAAACATCCGATTTTTTCGAGATGCTCGGGCATCATTATCTATACTTGCACATAAGGCTCGTAAAATCTGCTTTCGCCTGCTATTTGAACTAGTGATATTGGAAACTGAACTCTATATCCCGATTATTGAAAACATCCGATTTTTCGAGATGCTCGGAGTTCACTATCTGTACCTGTACATAAGGCTGGTAAAATCTGCTTTCGCCTGCTAGTTCAACTAGTGGTGTTGGAAACTGAACTCTATATCCCGATTATTTTGAACATCCGATTTTTTCGAGATGCTCGGGCATCATAATCTATACCTGCACATAAGGCTCGTAAAATCTGCTTTCGCCTGCTATTTCAACTAGTGGTATTGGAAACTGAATTCTATATCCCGATTATTTAAACATCCGATTTTTTCGAGATGCTCGGACATCATAATCTATACCTGCACATAAGGCTCCTAAAATCTGCTTTCGTCTGCTATTTCAACTAGTGGTATTGGAAACTGAACTCTATATCCCGATTATTCAAACATCCGATTTTTTCGAGATGCTCGGGCATCATTATCTATACTTGCACATAAGGCTCGTAAAATCTGCTTTCGCCTGCTATTTGAACTAGTGATATTGGAAACTGAACTCTATATCCCGATTATTGAAAACATCCGATTTTTCGAGATGCTCGGAGTTCACCATCTGTACTTGTACATAAGGCTGGTAAAATCTGCTTTCGCCTGCTAGTTCAACTAGTGGTGTTGGAAACTGAACTCTATATCCCGATTATTTTGAACATCCGATTTTTTCGAGATGCTCGGGCATCATAATCTATACCTGCACATAAGGCGCCTAAAATCTGCTTTCGTCTGCTATTTCAACTAGTGGTATTGGAAACTGAACTCTATATCCCGTTTATTGAAAACATCCGATTTTTCGAGATGCTCGGAGTTCACCATCTTTACCTGTATATAAGGCTGGTAAAATTTGCTTTCGCCTTCTATTTCAACTAGTGGTATTGGAAACTGAACTCTATATCCCGATTATTCAAACATCCGATTTTTTCGAGATGCTCGGGCATCATTATCTATACTTGCACATAAGGCTCGTAAAATCTGCTTTCGCCTGCTATTTGAACTAGTGATATTGGAAACTGAACTCTATATCCCGATTATTGAAAACATCCGATTTTTCGAGATGCTCGGAGTTCACCATCTGTACCTGTACATAAGGCTGGTAAAATCTGCTTTCGCCTGCTAGTTCAACTAGTGGTGTTGGAAACTGAACTCTATATCCCGATTATTTTGAACATCCGATTTTTTCGAGATGCTCGGGCATCATAATCTATACCTGCACATAAGGCTCGTAAAATCTGCTTTCGCCTGCTATTTCAACTAGTGGTATTGGAAACTGAACTCTATATCCCGATTATTCAAACATCCGATTTTTTCGAGATGCTCGGGCATCATTATCTATACTTGCACATAAGGCTCGTAAAATCTGCTTTCGCCTGCTATTTGAACTAGTGATATTGGAAACTGAACTCTATATCCCGATTATTTTGAACATCCGATTTTTTCGAGATGCTCGGGCATCATAATCTATACCTGCACATAAGGCTCGTAAAATCTGCTTTCGCCTGCTATTTCAACTAGTGGTATTGGAAACTGAACTCTATATCCCGATTATTTAAACATCCGATTTTTTCGAGATGCTCGGGCGTCATAATCTATACCTGCACATAAGGCTCCTAAAATCTGCTTTCGTCTGCTATTTCAACTAGTGGTATTGGAAACTGAACTCTATATCCCGATTATTCAAACATCCGATTTTTTCGAGATGCTCGGGCATCATTATCTATACTTGCACATAAGGCTCGTAAAATCTGCTTTCGCCTGCTATTTGAACTAGTGATATTTGAAACTGAACTCTATATCCCGATTATTGAAAACATCCGATTTTTCGAGATGCTCGGAGTTCACCATCTGTACCTGTACATAAGGCTGGTAAAATCTGCTTTCGCCTGCTATTTCAACTAGTGGTATTGGAAACTGAACTCTATATCCCGATTATTTTGAACATCCGATTTTTTCGAGATGCTCGGGCATCATAATCTATACCTGCACATAAGGCTCGTAAAATCTGCTTTCGTCTGCTATTTCAACTAGTGGTATTGGAAACTGAACTCTATATCCCGTTTATTGAAAACATCCGATTTTTCGAGATGCTCGGAGTTCACCATCTTTACCTGTATATAAGGCTGGTAAAATTTGCTTTCGCCTTCTATTTCAACTAGTGGTATTGGAAACTGAACTCTATATCCCGATTATTCAAACATCCGATTTTTTCGAGATGCTCGGGCATCATTATCTATACTTGCACATAAGGCTCGTAAAATCTGCTTTCGCCTGCTATTTGAACTAGTGATATTGGAAACTGAACTCTATATCCCGATTATTGAAAACATCCGATTTTTCGAGATGCTCGGAGTTCACTATCTGTACCTGTACATAAGGCTGGTAAAATCTGCTTTCGCCTGCTAGTTCAACTAGTGGTGTTGGAAACTGAACTCTATATCCCGATTATTTTGAACATCCGATTTTTTCGAGATGCTCGGGCATCATAATCTATACCTGCACATAAGGCTCGTAAAATCTGCTTTCGCCTGCTATTTCAACTAGTGGTATTGGAAACTGAATTCTATATCCCGATTATTTAAACATCCGATTTTTTCGAGATGCTCGGACATCATAATCTATACCTGCACATAAGGCTCCTAAAATCTGCTTTCGTCTGCTATTTCAACTAGTGGTATTGGAAACTGAACTCTATATCCCGATTATTCAAACATCCGATTTTTTCGAGATGCTCGGGCATCATTATCTATACTTGCACATAAGGCTCGTAAAATCTGCTTTCGCCTGCTATTTGAACTAGTGATATTGGAAACTGAACTCTATATCCCGATTATTGAAAACATCCGATTTTTCGAGATGCTCGGAGTTCACCATCTGTACTTGTACATAAGGCTGGTAAAATCTGCTTTCGCCTGCTAGTTCAACTAGTGGTGTTGGAAACTGAACTCTATATCCCGATTATTTTGAACATCCGATTTTTTCGAGATGCTCGGGCATCATAATCTATACCTGCACATAAGGCTCGTAAAATCTGCTTTCGCCTGCTATTTCAACTAGTGGTATTGGAAACTAAACTCAATATCCCGATTATTGAAAACATCCGATTTTTCGAGATGCTCGGAGTTCACCATCTGTACCTGTACATAAGGCTCGTAAAATCTGCTTTCGCTTGCTAATTCAACTAGTGGTATTGGAAACTGAACTCTATATCCCGATTATTTGACGATTCGATTATTTTCATAATCGAATGTTGCCGATTATATCAAAAATCGGATTAACGATTATTTCTCATCCGATTATGTCCAACACTAGTCAGTAGCGATTGACCTCTCGTGGAGTTCAGACGTATTGTGAAGTGCGCATGTGTGCCAAATGAGTTGAAGCTAAAGAATTTCAGTACATTGTGTTGAGGCCAGGTCAAACGATCGTTGGTTCCGCAATGGAGAAATATATGGAACAAATGTGGTCAATGACCCAAGTTTTAGCCGAGAACAATTACGATATCGATGAATTCTTCCTCAGAATTTCAAAGAGCCCGAAAGAAGCGAAGATAGTAGAGACGACGAAGAAAATTGTACGCAAACAGGACGAAGAAGAAGATCAATTTGAAGATGGCCAACCAGCATCAAAAAAGGTAAAGAAAACAAAAACGACAAGCGAAAATAAGAAGGTAACCGAAAATGAAATATTGATATCAAATCGCTATGAAATTCTGAGCGACGATGAAATAATGGACACCGATGATGTTGAAAAACCCAAAGATAAAGAAATTGAAGCAATGAACAAGACTGTAACTGCAAATAACTGGACTGAGCCTTAGAAGAAGAAGAAAGAAGCCCCTATTCAACGGCCAAACCAGAAAAGCGAAAGGATTGCAAACCTTGTTCTGAGGAACAAATCTAGGTGGAACGCAGTCAACATTATGATGATAAACCAAAATATAAAATGTAAAAAAGTGAAGTTAGTTTCGCGAGGGGTACAAATCGAACCAAGTACCGAAAATTATTATCGCACTCTCTATAAAACCCTTAGAGAACAAAATGAGGAATTTCATACCTACGGCTTGAAGAGTGAGAAGAAACTGAAGGTTGTACTCCGAGGAGTACTTATTGAACCAAGCGAATAAGAAATTGAAAAAGACAAAGCAAGGTTACCCGGTGACGAAAATTACCAGAATGAAAGGAAAAAAGGGATTTCCCATCCCTCTCGTACTAGTGGAGATTGACAAAGCCTACAAGGCGATCTCCACAAAATTGGAATTTTGCTGTGGGATATCCATCACAGTTGAAAGCTGAAGACTAAGGACAGAAATAATCCAATGTTACCGTTGCCAACTCTACGGACACTCGCAGAAATTCTGCCATGCCGTCTACAAATGTATGAAGTGTGGTGAAGAACACGTGACCGCAGAATGCCCGAAATCTGTGACGACAGTACCCAAATGTGCCAATTGTGGAGGCGATCCGAACAACCCGGATGTGAAGAAACCCAAATTCATAGAAGCCCCGCTGCCTAAAGAAAATGTATGTCAAAAACGGACCGAAGAAAGAAAAAAAGAAATGGCCAAGAAAGAAGATATTGAGGTCAAAGCCCCAGAAAGAATTCCAGAGAAGAAGGGAGAGAAAAAAGCACCAAAAAAACAAAATGATGCACCAAAACAAGAAGTGAAAGATGGAGATGAATTAGCTGTCATCCTAGGAAGAATGACGCTGACGTTATGTTCAACAAATGCTACCATTAAACAAAAAATCTCCTTCATAGAAGAGCAGGACAAACTGATCAAATTATTCACGAAGAAATGAACTATACAACCAACAAAAGTTCAAATATTGCGTTCTGGAACGCAAATTCGGTAATTCCAAAAAAACAGGAATTGACACTCTTTTTGGAAAATAATAAAATCGATATTCTTCTCTTGGGAGAAACTCATTTGAAACCAACAAAGACTATGAAAGTGAGAAATTATGAAGTGTATAGAAGAGACAGACAAACGGGCAGAGGAGGCGGAACAGCTGTTCTAGTGAAGAGAGGTATTAGTAATCTCGAATTGCCAGATGTCCCAAGAAACAACATTGAGGAAAAGGGGGTAAGTGTAAAAACACGCGAAGGTGAAATTAAAATTTATTCTGCTTACAGGCCCCCGCAAAGCAACCTAGAAGAAAAGGATATCACAGCCTTTTTCCAGAACAGAAGACCAACCATAGTAGTAGGAGACGAAACACCCAGACTGGAACAGCAGAAAAGTTAATAGTCAAGGAAACAAACTCAAACAAATCACCGACAAACATAATTTACTAGTTGTCGGATGATGACCCCACACACATCCATGAAGCAACAGGAACGATGGATGTATTGGATATAGCCATAATGAAGAACGTAAGAACAAATTATGTGATTGAAACCAAGATGGATCTATCATCGGATCACTGCCCCGTGATCCTGACATTAGAATTAGAAACAGACAGATTACCTACCAACAGGAAAACAATAAACTGGAAGAAGTTCAAAGAAGTTTTCAAATCCAGAAGTGTGAAGATAAAAAACAAAGGAGAAATAGATGAAGCAATGGAAGATCTAGAGAGAAGAATTATCGAAGCACAATCACAGTCGAGTAAAGTCAAAAATACCGAAGAAAAGTCCTCTACCTGTTGACGTGCGAATTTTACTAGAGGAAAAAAGAAAAGCCAAGAAACAGTATAGACGGACCCTACACCCAAGTGACAAAACTATACTGAATAAACTAACGAACGAGGTGAAAGCCAGAGTCCGAGAACTATTTACGGACGAATGGGATAGAAAGCTAGAGAATTTAGACACAGAGAACCGATCGTTATGGCAAATGGCGTCAGCTTTAACCGGGAAGAAAACGAAAACCAAGATTCCAAGACTAGAAAAAGGATGCCAGACCGCAATAACAAGTGAGGAAAAAGCAGAAATGTTCGCTGACTCACTAGAACAACAGTTTAAGCCTAATCCGAAGAACAACGACGACATGTTCAACAAGTCAGTAGAAACAATAGGAAATACACCGGCCACCGATCTCGATGGGACAGAAGAAGAAAAGGATGAACTCATTAAAGATGAAATAAGACAAATTATTGCAAAACTCAAAAATAGAAAAGCCCCCGGAATCGACGGAATCCAAAATCAGGATCTCAAGAATATACCAGACGAAGCACTAGAAGAAATTGCAGAAATAGCCGGAGGGCTATTCTACGAACAGGATACTACCCTAACAAATGGAAGACATCGGACACGATACTGATATGGAAAAAAGGAAAAAAGGACAAAAGCGACCCAACTAACTACAGACCAATAAGCTTACTTCCGGCACTGAGCAAAGTGATAGAGAAGCTGGTATACAGAAGACTAGCAGAATTCGTTAATGCCAAAAAGAAAATTCCTGACCACTAGTTTGGTTTCCGGACTGAACATTCGACGGTACACCAACTCATCAGAATAACAGAAGACATAAAAGAAAAATTAAACCTATCTACAGACACCGGAGCTGTTTTCCTGGATATTGAAAAAGCATTTGATAAAATGTGGCACCAAGGTCTGATATACAAGATGAAGATGTGGAAGTTTCCAGCCAAATTGACGCGATTGATACAATCATATCTGAACAAAAGAAAATTCGAAGTTAACATAGATGGTACGAGGTCTACAACCAGAAAAATTGAAGCCGGCGTACCGCAGGGATCGGTCCTAGGACCGTTGTTGTTCAACATATATATGTCGGACATACCAAAAATGACAAGATGCAAGATTGCCCAGTTCGCAGATGACACTGCTGTCTATTACTCCAGCAGAATGAGGAAATCCATAACGAAGCTACTCCAGATAGACTTAGACAAACTAATGAGCTATTTCAAGAAATGGAGGTTCAAGATGAATACGAAGAAAACCTTTGCCATATACTTCGGCGGCACAAATATGAAGAAGGAAAAAGCAGGAAACGTCACGATAGAAAACCAAAAAATTGACTGGAAAGATGAAGTGAAATATCTGGGCGTAATTCTAGATGAAAAACTCAAATTCAATAAACAGATGGCAGAAACCAGAATGAAGACCAGGCAACTGTACAGGCATTTATACCCCCTGCTTAATCCAAACAGCAAACTGTCTCTGGAAAACAAAATGAAGATGATCAAGACAGTGCTAATACCAAGCATAACGTACGCAGGAGTAGTTTGGTTCAATGTTGAAAGTTGCAAAAAGAAAGATCTACAAAGTACTTTACATAAAATAATAAGGATAGCTATAGGCGCCTCATGGTACGTCAGCAACAAACAAATTAGAGAATAATTGAAAATACCAACTATCGAGGAAATAATAGACAAACAAACCAAGGAGACAATCGAAACGATGAAAAAACACGAAAAAAAGAGATAAGAAGGATGGTGAAGATACCAGTCAGAACCACAGGCAAGAGGAAATACCTCTTGCAAAGAAGCCAATAGACGAATAGGAAAAAACCATGCAAAAGAGAGGAGGACCTCCCTGAATAATCAAAAGAAGAAGAAAGGAAAAATTATATTCAAGGCGAAGGGAAGTAAATTCCAGTCCTTTTCAAAAACCAGGACCTATGATGATGTCCCAGAGTAAACAGAGTACCTAGCATCTAGTATCTAGGTATTTATGTCGATCAATTTATCGTCGGTAAATTGACAAAGGGGCATATCTGAAAATTTTGATTTTTGAGCGCTCGTTCTACTTACACGAGGGCTATATCGTTTCGTCACGATGTCTGTATCTTTCGAATTTTGAGCCGAAAATGATCTCAATCGACAGAGTTCGACCCACTGATGACGAATTCGTCGAAATATTCGCGTCTGTCCGTCCGTCCGTCCGTTCTAGAAATTTTAAGGGTAGGTTCGAATCTCAAATGCCGCGGATAAGTTCGTTATTGAGCAAAATTCGCCCAGGAGTTCCGTGAATATGACCTCTCGAAATTTTGTTCTCCTTATTACTTCGAAAGTACTGATTCGATCAAAATGAATTTTTGCAGATGGAGAATGACGTGTTCAAGCTACATGCGAAATTGTATCCAGCTCGCATGACCAGAACTATAGAAACTATAGAAAATTATAATTTTGTAATGGAAAGGCCTAGGGAATTGAAATTTTCAAGATAGGTGTGGATTTTGAATGACGCGGTCAAGTTTATCAATAAGAAATATTAGAATAGGGGTTGCGTTAATATGGTCGTTTGAAATTCAGTTTTCTTGATTATTTCAAAACTATGGATTTGATCGTGACGAAATTTTGTATTTAAATTGAGAATGATATATTCGAGCTACATTTTTTCCAAATCGCATGATCAGAACCATAGAAACCATAGAAAATTAAAACTTTCGAATGGAAAGGCCTAGGAACTTGAAGTTTTCAGGACATGTTCGGATCGCGAATTTCGCGATAATGTTCATGAATGAGCGGAATTAGACTAGGGGTTCCGTAAATATGGCCGTTCAAACTATTTTTTCCTGATAATTTCGATACTATTTATTGGATTGGAACGAAATTTCGCACATAGATGAAGAATAATGTATTCAAATCACGTAGGAAATTCCATCCAGATCGCTAAGACTATAGATATCGTAGAAAATTATAGCGAATTATTGAAAAAAAAATTGGTCACCCAAAGCACTGACGTGAAGTCTGGATTTTCGCCTCAGTTTGAAATTTTCTTTGACAGCTGTCAAAATCTTTCCAATTGGTTTCTAAAACTGGAGAATGCGAATCTACCTAGAAGGTGGATCAACGAGCGCTCAAAAGCTCCTGACTTCACGGCATTGCTTTTCGTAATTTTTTTTTTGTATTCCTAGTCCTTTTTTTTCCGGTTTTAGGAGAGAGTGATGTTCTCAAGCGCGCACTTTCATGTGAGATCTCTAACAAATGGTTTCGATCTTTTTCGGGATCATGTAATTGACTGTAAGTATGATTTGGTTGGCGAGTCATGGTTGCATGAGGGTGTTGCTGATCATGTTGTGGATCTTCAGGGTTATAATCTTGTACGTCAGGATAGACAGAGCAGAGGAGGTGGGGTTGCTGTGTACATTGAAACTGATATTGTGATTTCCTTGTAGTACTCAAAGAGACCTGCCCTCTTCTTGAGCATATTTGGGTTGAAGTAAGTGTTGTCAACTCGAGGATATTAATTGTCAATATATATCGCCCTCCTAGGGGTGACTTAAACTTGTTTTACTCTCGTCTGGATGGTGCTCTTAATGACTTTTATGCTGCCTTTGATTCGACGGTGCTGCTTGGAGATTTCATATAGATTTTTTGGCCTCTGGTGGGAAGGCATCTCTGTGTGCCGTAACCGAGGTCTATGGCTTAGAGCAACATATAACGGAGCCTACTTGAGTATCGAACACAACCATGATTGATTTGCTCTTTTCGAATTTCGATTTCATCAGCGAGTGCGGAACAAGGGATATTGCGATGTTAGATCATATGCTAATTTTTTGCAATATAAATGTGCAGATACCTAGATCTGAGACTTATAATTTCACGTACAGAAATTTAGATGGTGTCGATCTGGAAAAACTCTGATCTGATATCAACTTAATACCTTGGCACAGAATGTATCGCATGTCAGACATTGACAGCAGAGTGGTGTTTTTGACAAATTCATTGTTGGACATCTTTGATCTGCATGCACCCCTCAAAAACGTCAGAGGTAAAAATAGGCCCTACAGTCCATGGATAACTCCTAATATTAGATTGATGCAAAAATTCTGTAATAAAGCCTTAAATAAGTTTAGACGCTCTAAAGAACGGAATGACTGGGATGTTAACAAGCAATATAGAAATCTTACAACCAGTTCAATAAGAGCTGAGAAAAAAGCTTACCTTGCATGAAGATTTCAACATTGCAATAGTAGAGATGCATGGAAAGAATTGGAAAAAATTAATGTCTCAAATAAAAATAACAACTTCCCATAAAACTGCAAAATGTGCATGAACTCAACCATTTTTTCAGTAGTGTCCTCAGATCCAATATCCTGCCTGATGCGGAATTTATTAGTTACTTAAGGAATCATAAAATCAACACGAACGAATTTGAATTCAAACTTGTAACACAAGATATCATAACTTCTACTTTGAAATCTATAAAAAGTAGAGCTTTCGGGGCTGATAATTTGAATATAACATTAATTTTGCTTTGTTGTCTCTCAATTGTTGATCCATTCACTCATGTCATAAATGTTTGCTTGGAAAAAAATCAGTTTCCTGATCAATGGAAAGAAGCAAATGTTATAACCTTGCCTAAAGTTGAAAATCCCGCTCGATTTGAACAGGTTCGTGCGATATCAATTTTCCCGGTTCTCTCTAAATTGTTAGAAAAAATGATGCAAAGCGCTGAAGGCAGGAGCTTTCGAGCGCTCGTTCATTCACCTTGTAGGTAGATTCGCATTCTCCAGTTTTAGAAACCAATTGGAAAAATTTCAAACTTAGGCAAAAATCCAGACTTCACGTCAGTGCTTCAAGTGACCAATTTTTTTTTCGATAATTCGCTAGAATTTTCTACGTAATCTTGGTCTTCATCTATGTGCAAAATTTCAATTCCAATGAGTAGTTTCGAAAAGATCAGGATAAAAATATTTTGAAAGGCCATTTTCACGGAACCCTTAGTCTAATTTTGCTCATTGATGAACGTGAACGCGAAATTCGCGATACGAACTTACCCTGAAAATTTCAAGACCCTTGGCCTTTCCGTTCGAAAGTTATAATTTCCTATGGTTTCTATGGTTCTGGTCATGCGATCTAGACAAAGTTTTGTGAGTATCTTGAACACGACATTTTCCATCTGAGTGCGAAATTTCATCTTGGTCGAATGTGTAGTTTCGGAGTAATCAGAAAAACAAAACTTCGAACGGCCATATTCACGGAACCTCTGGTGGAATTCTGCCCATTAACAAACTGAACCCGCACTGAAAATTTCAAATGTCTAGGACGTTCCGTTCGAGAGTTATCGTGTATACGGCACATTTTCAGCTCAAAATTCGATAAATACAGACATCGTGACGAAATGATATAGCCCTCGTGTAAGTAGTACGAGCGCTCAAAAATCATGGAACAGCAGATTGTGAGTTATCTGAATGCAAATAATTTGATCCCGGAATATCAGTCTGGGTTTCGTAAAAATTATAGTTGTGCCACCGCATTGACTCAGGTAACTGATGACATATTTGAGGCCCTTGATGATAATTCTGCTACGTTTTGGTTCTTTTGGACTTGACCCGGGCGTTCGACATGGTGAATCATGAGATACTGTTGGCGATGTTGCATTGATTGGGTTTTGCTGAGTCTGCCTTGTCGTTGGTGTCTTCATTTTTGTCGGGCAGGAAGCAGAGAGTTGTTCTCAATGATGCTGCATTGGAGTTTCTTGATGTGAGCTCTGGTGTTCCTCAGGGTTGGTCCTATTTTTTATGCTTTGTACATCACAATTGGGGAAATATTTTTTATTTTGTAAACATCACTGCTACGCAGATGACACAAAACTGTATTTCTCGTTCAAAATTACCGATGTGATGGAGGCCAGTCAGCGTATTAACGCGAATTTGAATTATCTGTATGATAGGAAACAGAAACTGCTACTTAAGATCAACCAAACTAAGTCTGCAGCTATTCTTTTTTGTGGTGATAGAAATCGGGAATATGTTTTGAATAACTCACATATACATATTAATGGCGAACGCATTGCTTTTCAGGACTCTGCAAAAAATTTGGGACTGCTGATGGATTACAGGTTGAGATTTAGGGAACATGTGACGCTCAAACTTAGGAGTGGATACTCTGCCTTGAAAACTATATTTTCGCAAAGACATTGCTTGGGTTTTGGCATTAAGAAAATGCTTTGTGATAAGCTTGTGTTGTCACCATTAAATTTTTGTGATACCTTTTATGGCCCTTGTCTTGACAGTTCCGATGCTGGTCGGAATCAGAGACTCCAGAATTCCTGCCTGAGACTCATTTTCGGTATAAGAAAACGAGACCACATTTCCCATAAGTTGAAGTTGGTTGGTTGGTTGAACATGCATGATAGACGAACTTTGCATTCTCTTGTTTTTTTTTTACAAAATTCTCAAACTTAAGACGCCACCATATTTGCATGAGAGACTAAGTTTCCGAACCGATGTGCATAATTTGAACATAAGACGAAGAAATCTTCTATCCATACCATCACACAGTAAGGAGTTGTACAAAAGGTCGCTTCCATACTCGATTGCACATTTGATCAACGAATTCAGGATTAATGAATTTACTGTCTCCATAAAAACTCTTAAAAGAAACGCAAAACTTCTCCTGCTGAATAAATAGGAAATAATAATTTTTAATACTAAAGAAATGGGTTCGAGGATAATCCTATGATTATCCTCGAACCCATTTCTCACCTCCTTTTTTTTTTTAGGGTGTGCTTCTTCCTTTCTTTTTTTTTTCTGATTTCTATAGTGTGGATTCTTAATGTTTAGTGAATACTTAATTTTTGATTTTTTGGCCTCAACAGAATCCAGAACCTTCTCTGGAAATCTGAATACAAGGCCCGTTAGTTACCTCAATCATTTGAATTTATTGGTAGTTATTTCTTTGTACACATTTGATGGTGACTAATAAACGTCTTATTATTATGTATTATTATTATTATTATGTTGAGAAGTGCAAAGATCTTAAAGGCTTTTATTCGCCCTTCCGTTTGTTGTGCTACTGAGGTGTTGCACTTGGAGCTTGCTTCGGATTTAAGCCCAGCAGCATTTCGACGGTTCATTACGAGACGGGGTCGACTTGCTCGTTTTCATAGCGATGGTGTTACAAATTTCGTCAGAGCTATCAATTATTTGAATAAAATAATGAAATCTGTAGTTGAAAGGAAAAAAATGGTCTTCGAATACCCCTGCTACACAACATTCTGGCGGTCTTCTTGAAAGCAGAATCAAATCTGTAAAGGAACGCATAACCGGGTCGTTGGCGAACAAATATTGACCTACGAAGAATTCAATACCCTTCTGATTCAGGTGGAAGCTGTGTTGAATTATAGACCACTGACGGAGCTTAGTTCAGATCCTAACTATCTTTCTGTTTTGACTCCTTGTCATTTTTTGACTTAAGAACCCCTTTTGACTATACCCGATCCTGATTTGTCGCATTTGAATTTGAGACGTCTTGATAGATGGAAATTACTGAATGGATTACGCCAAGAATTCTGGAAACGTTGGCGTAACGCATAACGCACTCATTGAATCAAAGATTAAAGTGGAGCGACAAAATTGCTCGCGTTCAAATTGGTTATTTGGTTCTTGTCAATGACGAGAGAATACACCCATTGAAGTGGAGGATGTGTAGAATTGTTGAACTCTTTCCGGGTAAAGATAGAATAGTACGTGTTGCATCAGTAAAAACTGCTGATAGTATTTATAGGCGTGGACCAAGAAAATTGAGTACACCTCCTAAATCTTATAATTAATTACCCCTTTTCATTGAATTTTATCCTTTTGTTTTCATTTATATTAGGTTGGGAAAAAAATAATTTCGTATTTGTCGCTTTATTTCAATGCTTCATAAAAAGTGTTACAATCATCCGACTTGATGCCAACAAGTATCTAACTGTAAAATGGCCCTTCCTTAGAAGCCCTTGTGCCTATTCGCAAAAAACTCAGACAACCAATTTTTACAGGCCCCTATTGAGGCCAAATTTTTACCTCTAAGCGCGTTGGCCATGGATAGGAATAGGTGGTAGACACTTGGTGCCAGGTCCGGACTATAGGGTGGATGCAAAAGAACTTTCCATCCTAGCTCCCGAAGCTACTGGCGCGTCATCAAGATGTGTGCGGCCTGGCGTTGTCCTGATTGAACACATTCTGTCCCTATCCACCAATGCTGGCCGCTTCTGTTCGATCACCAGCTTCAAACAGTTGAGTTATTCACAGTAGAGGGCAGTATTGAGCGTTTGATCATAGGGGAGCAGTTTATAGTAAAGCACTCTCTGCCTATCCACCAAACACCTTCCTGGCCGTCAATGTTGGCTTAGTCACGGTCTGGGCCACTCCATTGGATTTCGACCACGATGTGTGTCGCTTGACATTGTTATAAGTAACCCATTTTTCAACACCAGTCACCATCCGCTTCAGAAATAGGTCGATTTTGTTGCGATTCAGCAGCGATAGGCAGGTGGAAATTCGGTCTATGATTTTTTTTTGCGTCAGCTCGTGTAGCACCCAAACATCGAGCTTTTTTTTAATCCAGTGTTCTGCAAATGGTTCAAAACGGATTTATGATCGATGTTCAGCTCCTGGGCAATGCTACGACGACTAACATGACGGTCGATCTCGATATTTGCCATGATTTTTTCTACATTTTCGACGATAGGCCTGCCAGTGCGTGGTGCATCTTTCACATCCACTACACCAGCACGGAATCGCTTGAACCAATGTTTTGCTACAAGAACCGAAAGAGTATCGGCCCCGTATACATGGCAAATTTTTTTTGGTCGCTTTCGACGCGTTTTTCCCTCTCAGGTAGTAAAAATTTTAAATATGGCGAATTTCTTGCTTTGAAACCTTCATATTCGACACACGATCGTTCGCGATTGAACCGATCAAGCGCAAAACTGTAAGAGAAGCATTTGTAGTATAAAACCACACCTTTAAAACGCCGTATCGTTAGACGTGTTGAGACCAAAAACGAACGAGATATACTTAGTTGAGTAAAAAGGGCGCAAAATACGAAATTACTTTTTCCCCAACCTAATATTTGGTTCAGGTTGAAGAGAAAAATATAAATATATCTTCATATTTTGGCGGGCGGTATGTTAGTTACATTGTTCGTTTGTTTTTTTGTTTTGTTTCGTATTTGTTGAATTCTAAACCAGGGTGGTCATTTGGCAACACCGGTACCTCGGGCGACAAGGAAAGCATTCATTCAGAGAATCGATCGTTAGAGTGTCGCTGAGTTAGAGCACGTTCAGATGAAAAGCGCTCAACGCGCGTTTCGATAACGCAAGTTTACAACTATAGTCCATTCAAGAATTATTGACATCGAAGCAGGCCATGAACGTCCAGTCGAGGCTTTATTTCTAGTTACTAAAAAGTAACTAAATTTCATCATAGAACATAAATATAACCTAGAAAAGTGTTGAGTATACGAATAATTAAGCCGGAATATTTCGATTGCAGTTCAAACATGGAAATTCAGGTTCGAAAGCGCAAAAATATCGTGGAATGCTTTCATATGAAATTATCTGAACTTATCGTTCATATAAAAGTCAACCATGGAAATTTGAAGATCATTTAAATAAATATTTATTTTCACTCAGGACCATGCAATATTTATTGGTATTGGAATTCTTGCAAAATTCTAACCATATAACTATAAGAGTACCATTTTATGTCAGGATTCAAGAAGGATAATTAATGGAATTCTAGCAGGTAGCTAGTGCTGCAACAGAAAAAAATGTTTGGATACTTCGCAAGCACAGGCCCAAAAGAATGGATTGAAAAAAAGGTTATAATGTATCAAGAAATAAGAGAGAAACAAAAATTAAGAATCTATGTAGTACATGAAGAATTTTGACATTAATTTTGTACCGAACTATCAATATATGAACCAATTTGTGAATTATTTATTGCTCGGTGTTGAATACTTTCAGAAAGTCAATTTTTATTTTCATTCATTAAAACTGTCCATGAATTATTGAATATATTATAATTGATCAGCAATTTTACAATTATTCAGTATACTTTTGAATTGGGAACAATATAGCTTGTGAACAGGGTACCATACAGTATAAGTATAATAAATAAACTTAAAATATCTATGAATGATACAAGAGCAAAGATAAAAATATCTTTGAAAACTTTGTTTCCTCGTAGTGTAGTGATTTGGATGTGTTTATTGAATAAGCTGACATAATCCTATTGATGAGCATCCTTTTGCAGGGAAGGTTTCAATAACCCATTTATGAAATAATTCACCATTCATAGTAATCCTTATCATTAATACCACTGTCAAGAATCGGATCAAATCCAGGTAAAAATCCATCAATTGTTCCAGCATTCAAAATAGTGCACCTTCTGCCTTTACCCTTGAACATACTCGGCATACCTTTTGGATTATTTTCTAGTGTCCACTGCCGAATTTGAATAGCCAAATTTCATCTAGATAAATGAATTTTACGTTTTGTTCCATGTATTCTCGGTATTTATCACAATATCGTACTTTTTTTATTATACTTTTCTGTTTATCAGTAAGAATTTTCCTTCGATCAACTTTTTTGTATTTGTATCCAATTTTTTTTATGATATACATAATATAATGTTGACTTCGATCAATTGAAATCTAGGTGCTCTTTGGCCAGTTCGAAAAGGATATCTGAACTGATATATTCATTGTTTTTAATTCTAGCAAAAACAAAGTCATTCAATGTCTCTTTGAAGGAATAATCATATCGCACAGGTTTTCTTCCACTGCTAACTCCAGGCTGTAATAACATGCTAATATTCTACGGACAGTGCTTGGTGAAATCTGAAAATTTAAGAGACATTGATCAATAAGAGTACACTTTGAGTAGGTGAATAACAGTTTACCTGAAACACTAGCGAAACTCGATTAATGCAAGCGGAAATATATGCCAAATCTTTGAAAAACTCGAAGTAACACCGCCAAACTGCCTGGCGTTTTCTTGTTAGGCGCGATGTATCCTGGTCAATTCCAGCCATTTTAATAGCATAAGACAAAAAATACTCAAATTCAGAGCACATTTTTATAATTAGATATTCACCAATATCTTCGATAAAATCATCAAAGCAAGATTTCTATGGGTAAGGGTAATGTTAGTGTTATTCCTATACCAACCTGAATTCAGCAACCCAAAATTTTACTGAATAGTCTATTACCAACTTAAATTCGATTTTTCACAGCCAACCGAGATGTCAATAATTCTTAAACGGACTATAAAAACATTTTATTCAGACCATACACATGCAACGCGCGTTTGAAGAAAGCGCGCGTTGAAAGCTGCGATAGAGCTCGACGGTTGTCGGCGCGCGAGATCATTGGTTTTATATGTTTCCGTTCAGTTGAGGGCGCGCTTTCGACGCGAAAAGACGTGATCAGTCCGTCCAGAAATCGTCCCAAATGGAAGCCGAAGCTTTTAATACGGAATTATCAATAGATGGAACACACTCCATCACCAGCATCAACTAACGCCAGCAATGAATCGGTTATTCGTACCAAAATTATAATTTTCGTTTAAAAATTTCTTTCCTAACAAGTTGATTTTATTTTCTTTTATTTATAGATAGGTTGATTAATAAAAACTTTCCTCAATGTAATTATGAGTTTCTCTTCTGGTGAAATGCTATATCGCACAGCGTTTCGATCTGCTACGAGTTCATCGTTTATGAGAGCCAGTAAGTCATCAAATTACTTGATGGACATTCTGAAGTTGTTGGAAAATTTGGGTCCGAATTGCCTTCATTTAGGATACAAAATTATGTACTGGCTTTCAGTCAGCCTGTGTAACAAAATTTGGTGGACCCAATATCTCCGTCTTCTGTCGCGTCGTTTCTGACGTCGGTATAAAATCACCGTTAAAACTGTCTCCACTTCCATCTTCGAGAAATGTAAGAATTCTACTGAACCTTGTAGCTTGTAGCGACAACGCGCGTTCAACACCAGACTAGCGCGTATCATGTGAACACTATACAAAAATTTAGCGCCCGTTCAACGCGCGTTGAGCGCTTGTCATCTGAACGTACCCTTAGATATTTGAAATTGTATGGCTTGTGCATCGATCAAGTTAGAGGTAAGTCGAATTGCTGTTTTGGTGCATTTTGTCTTTATCTCAATTTCTTCAATTGGATTTTCTTCTATCAAAATTTACAGTCCATTTATATCGAAGTATTCGCGTACGTAACAGAAGATAATCAATAAAAACAATATTTTCACAAATTACGGGATTTCATAACGATGGTACCAATTATTTTCGTCATAACTCAGTCGAGTTACGAATCGTAGAAACTCGATGAAATCAACAAGGAGGCAAAAACCTCCATAAGTTTTCTATCCAATATAGCGTTATCCCCATCTCTGCGCAATTATCCAAAGCCAACAACTATAATCCTTCGTGCCGTCCCACAAAAACCAGACGACCTGTTAATAAACTCAATGCGACTGAAAAAATTCCATATCTTCACGATATGATTCTATATGGGGAGTCGACTCGTACATTTCACCAGCATAATCGGTTCTTTTTATCACAATTATGGGAAGGAAATGAGTCCAATTAGAAATCTCTCTATCTGTACACCCGAGGCCGTCATTTTAATAACTCCAAGTCATATTTACGATATCTGGAAGACCTAAATCTTCCAGATTCCGATATACACTCCAGGCGCTATGTCGAAAACTAAAAGAAACGCATTTAAGCGAGGGCAAAATAGAGTGGAAGACAGTTTCTTCAGATAATTGAGGGGATTTGGTTAATCCTAATTTGAATAGAGCCCGATGAGTGGCGATAACGAGCAGAATTATTCATACTTAAAATATAAGCATTGAATAAAACACTGATGAGATCCTTTAATGAGGCTTAGGAGAGGGCTTATTATTATCGACATCTTTCTTCAAAAGTTAACATCAATATATAAACCCATCATTATTAGCTTTATTCAGCCAACGAGAGGATTATTTTTAATTGCTGTTGAATAAATGAATTGATTTACTTCTGAAACATCGATGAAATGTTTGACAAACGTAATTGATTGAAAAATATCGTCACGATTTGTGAAAGTTCGCGGTACAGGATGGGCTAGTAAGATAAGAATACAATAATAATTTTTAAGAGAACAAGTGTGGGAAGATGGTGTTTTCCACCAATACAAAGTAACCATTAGTGAAAAAATGACACAATATGCAAATTCAATTCAATATATTTTCTACAGTTTGTAATAGTAATAAAAACTAGTATCGATCGATAATCGACCCATTTTATAATCTTAGTATACAGGGTCTTTCACGAGGAACCTCACCCATATTTATACGGGAAACTACTGAACGTATTTTCATGAAATTCAGCACTTATAAGTATTTCACGATGCTGATGAAATCTAAAATATTTTCAAGGCATGAGCACCTCCGGTTTTTCCGGAAATCACGTCAACTTTCGTTTTTCAAATTAGAACACCATTTTTTTATTGCAGAAATAGATTCCTTAGAAAATTTCAAGTTATTTTGATGTAACATTTTTCAGTTTTGGTTGGAAAATTCTCTCTGAGCGGGAAAATTCGAAAAAAAAATCGAAAATAGAGCTCCGCTGAAACAAGAATAACTTCGAGGTTTTTGGATGGAAAATTTTCATTTTTGGGATTTTTCAAGATGTAAGATTGATGTATCCACTTTGAAAATCGAAATCGCGATTCATGATACAGGGGGTGAAAAAATCGCTTTCAAAGTTAGGGATGACAAAATCGTGAAAAATCAATTTTTTCAAATTTGAACCCCATTTTTTTATGGCAGATATTGAATCTACGTTAAAAAATAATGTGAGTGTATGCATCACACCCTTGCCCTAAAATGGAAATTTTCTGAGTTATTCACAAAAAACTTTTTTTCGTCTTGAATTTTCAGCTATTTCTTTTCCCTTCACGCCAAAAAGATGAAATTTTCAGGAACTGTTATTTGAACCATGCTGTAGATTTTTCACCCCTTCTTGAAACCGACTTCAAGTTACTATTAGGAGAACCATGGCAAACTCTCGCAGTTATAACTAGAGAAGATGCTCAAAGTTTTGACCGTTAATTTCTAGACATTTATTTATACGTCTCAGGAATGCTTCGTGCGTTGCTCTTCTTATTTCATCGGGAGGAAGAGATCTGCAAAAGTGTTTAAAAACCAAATTGAGTTTCAAAACTATGAATCTAAAAATCTAAACAAACCTGAACGCATTTCTGACTCGTTCTATGCAGTCCTCTTTATCAGTCAGGGGAGTTGAGTAGACAATATTTTTTATCCTACCCCAAACATAATAGTCTAAAGGAGTTAAATCGGGAGAACGTAGTGGCCAAAGATGTGGACCATTGTTCGCCAACCATCGATCTTCAAATAGCCTGTAGAGGATATTTGACACATTGAGTGAATTGTGTGGAGGCGCGCCATCTTGTTGATACCATAAGTCATTATGGTTCTGTACTAGCGGCTCAATTATTTGAGTCAATATGTCAGAATATCTATCTCCTAAGGGAGAACATTCTTTAAATAATGCAAACATGTGTAGTGTTCTATCTTACCAGTTAAAGTCTCATCATAAATGTGAACATCGAGAATTGCATTATTTTTGATGGCGCAAAAAACATTGAAACTCCAGGTCTCTTGAAAGTTCCATTGTCTGAAGTGGTGGTTGTTCTCTTCATCCCAATAATGACTGTTATGCCTATTGAAAGAACCATTCTTCCTGAATTTAGATTCATCTGTCCAAATTATACAGTCCAAAAAGTTTTCATTCTCTTGAAATCGAATCATCATAGCTTCGCAAAACTCTGTTCTCCTGACGAAATCATTTTCCTTCAAATGCTGTACCCTATTGAATTTATATGGGTGCATTTTATGTTTTTTTAATATTCTCCAAACACTCGATTGAGATAATCCCAGATCAATCTCGGCATCTTTGAGAGAATTTTGAGGATTCACACGAAAATATGCAAGAACTGTAATTTCGTTGTTCTCATCTTCTACTACACTTTTTTCTCTGTGTATAGTTTTCTTAACGAAAGATCCGACATTTCTCAAGTTTGTCATGGTTCTGTTAATGGTATCTCTCGTTGGTCTGGGTCGGTCAGGAAACCTCTCAATGAACAGTCGAATCGTTCTATCTACAACTTTATTACATTCTCCATGAAGTAGAATGAGATTTAAATAATCTTCATTGGTAAAATTAGGCATAGTGATCGATTTTATAACTTAATACGAATTATCACCAAATTAATAGTAAACACAAAAAGCTACTGAATAAAGAGGAATTTGGCAGATGTAATTAATGATATCTATCATTAAAAAAAAGAATGTAAAACATGGTAAGTTTTTGCATATGGTTCATAAGGAATTATTTATTCATCACTGGAGAGAAAACCGATGGCCGATTAGTTGAAATAAAGAGGTTTCCGATACAAATTCGAATCCAAATTCGCCATCTATTTAGGAACAACCTGTAACTTTTTTCTCTCGCATATTAGGGTACTAAAATCTAAAACATGGTTTAAGTAACAGTTCCTGAAAATTTCATCTTTTTGGCGTGAAGGGAAAAGAAATAGCTGAAAATTCAAGACGAAAAACAGTTTTTTGTGAATAACTAAGAAAATATCCATTTTAGGGCAAGGGTGTGATGCATACACTCACATTATTTTTTAACGTAGATTCAATATCTGCCATAAAAAAATTGGGTTCTAATTTGAAAAAATTGATTTTTCACGATTTTGTCATCCCTAACTTTGAAAGCGATTTTTTCACCCCCTGTATCATGAATCGCGATTTCCATTTTTAAAGTGGATACATCAATCTTACATCTTGAAAAATACCAAAAATGAAAATTTTCCATCCAAAAACCTCGAAGTTATTCTTGTTTCAGCGGAGCTCTATTTTCGATTTTTTTTTCGAATTTTCCCGCTCAGAGAGAATTTTCCAACCAAAACTGAAAAATGTTACATCAAAATAACTTGAAATTTTCTAAGGAATCTATTTCTGCAATAAAAAAATGGTGTTCTAATTTGAAAAACGGAAGTTGACGTGATTTCCGGAAAAACCGGAGGTGCTCATGCCTTGAAAATATTTTAGATTTCATCAGCATCGTGAAATACTTATAAGTGCTGAATTTCATGAAAATACGTTCAGTAGTTTCCCGTATAAATATGGGTGAGGTTCCTCGAGAAAGACCCTGTATATACATATATCAATAAGACTATCAAGTGTTCAAATTCGTGGGCGAATAATTCTCGCGTTGTGCAGTAGAGGTTGAATAGCAAATTTTTCTTTTATATTATATTTTGTTAGTATTAGGTACAATTTTCCTCTCTTCAATACATTTCGAGCGATTTCGAAAATATTTTTACCTTCATCACAGGCTCCGTATCATTAGTATTGAGTGTGATTTTTCCAAGAACAATTATTTGCCACTATATCTTTATTTCCATAGAAGAAACATACACGCTTCTTCTACACTAGAAAGGTTCTAAAAAACTCATGTTTTTACTCCTTAAAAAAAGGAGATCACAGCAAGCCGTGAACTTGTGAACGTATGGCTTAGCTTTCATCATGTGATGCCATTCTATGTATCTTCAAGAATGATTAACACGAATTGTCACCCAGGTAGCCATTCATGGAAAAAGTCGGGCACAAGTTTCATGTGCCCTTGTGTGAATCGTGTTGGCTTTTTTTGGAGCACTTATGCCTCTGTGTAAATTGTGTTCAACATTTGTGTTTGTCGACACATTTTCAACTTATTGTGTTGATAGAACATGCGTATGTAAATAGCACATGTGTTTTAAATGTCTTCACTTTGTGTCAGTTTGGATTCAAATATATTCAGACACAAGGGGGTCGTCATAAATAGACTCAATTTTGTCCGATTTGTTCCGTCAAAAGATGTGTGTATAGTTTAACCGAAAAATGAGAAAAGAGTTGAGATAAAACAATTATTTTCATTTGTGTACATTTTGAACCTGAAATTTCTCTTTTTTTGAGCGCTCTTACACGAGGGCTTCATCATTTCGTCACGATGTCTGTATTTTTCGAATTTTGAGCCGAAAATGGTCTCAAACGACTATGTTCGACTCACTGATGACGAATCCGTCGAAAAATTCGAGTCTCTTTTGAACGGAAACGCCTAGGGACTTGACATTTTCAGGATAGGTGTGGATCTCGATTGTCGTGATCTCTTTCATTTATGAGCAAAATTATACTAGGGGTTCCGGAGATACGGTCGTTTGAAATTTAGTTTTCTTGATAATTTCCAAACTACAGATTCAATCGTGACGAAATTTTGTATACTAATGGAGAATGATATATTCAAGCTACATTTCTCTAGATCGCATGACCAGAACCATAGAAACCATAGAAAATCATAACTTTCGAAAGGAAAGGCCTAGGGACTTGAAATTTTCAGGATAGGTGAAGATCTGAAATGTGGCGTTCACGTTCATCAATGAGCAGAATTCCACCAGGGATTCCGTAAATATGGCCGTCCGAAATTTTATTCTTCTGATTACTTCGAAACTACAGTTTCGAACGAGATGAAATTTTGCACTCAAATGGAGAATGACGTGTTCAAGCTACATGCGTAATTTTGTCCAGATCGCATGACGAGAACCATAGAAAATTGTAACTTTCGAACGGAAAGGCCTAGGAATTTTCGGGGTAGGTTTGGATCGCAAATGTCGCTGTCACGTTCATCAATGAGCAAAATTAGTTTAGGGGTTCCGCAAATATGGCAGTTCAACAAGGGCGGTCCTAGGCTGAATTTCTGGGGGGGTAATTGAATGAACAATTCAAAAAAAATTTTCCGGGAGAGTGCAACCCCCCTCCCCGCTCATCCGTCGGGAATATTTTGACGGTGTAAACTTCTTTATACTAATATTTTGCTGTTTTTTTAATGTTGTTATTTTTGAGTGCTTGTTCTACTTATACGAGGGCTATATCATTTCGTCATGGTAGTTTGAAATTTAGTTTTCTTGATAATTTCAAAAATATGGATTCGATCGTGACGAAATTTTTTATTCCAATGGAGAATTATATATTCAAGCTACAATTTTCCAGATTGCATGACCAGAACTATAGAAACCATAGAAAATTATAACTCTCGAACGGAAAGGCCTAGGGACTTGAAATTTTCAGGATAAGTCTGGATCTCGAATTTCGCGGTCACGTTCATCAATGAGCCGAATTAGACTAGGGGTTCCTTAAATATGGTCGTTTGAAATTTAGTTTTCTTGATAATTTCAAAACTACGGATTTGATTGTGACGAAATTTTGTATTTTAATGGAGAATGACATATTTAAGCTACATTTTATCCAGATCGCCTTACCAGAACCATAGAAAATTATAACTTCCGAACGGAAAGGCCTAGGGAGTTGAAATTTTCAGGTTTGGATCGCCAATGTCGGGGTCATGTTTATCGATGAGCGAAATTAAATAAGGGGTTGCGTAAATATGACCATTCAAAAATTTTGTTTTCTTATACCGAATGGATTGGAATGAAATTTTGCACATAGACAATAATGTACTCAAACTACGTGCGAAATTTGTCCAGATCGCATTGCCAAAACCATAGATATCTCATAAAATTCTAGCGCATAATCGGAAAAAAAAATTTGAAACCTAAAGCACTGACGTGAAGTCTGGAGTTCTGCTCAGTTTTTAATTTTTTTGACAGCTGTTAAAAAATTTTCAATCGGTTTTTAAAACTTGAAAATCCACCTAAAAGGTGGATGAAAGAGCAGTCAAAAGCTCCTGACTTCACGGCAGTACTTTTTATACATTTTTTTACTGACTTTCCAATTCTAATTGCCACGTTCTTACGAATCCAACACCTTCTTAATCAGAAAATCGTTCGGAAAACAAATGTTCTCTTCTTCAGGCTGAACAACACAAGGGCGTAGATATGGAAGGGTACTGGGGTAATTAATTACCTCCCTAAGGCTTCCAAAATATGAAGTTTCAGAATTATCGCCAAGGCTTGATGTATACCTGACGAGATTTTTTATCGATAACCCCCTCAAGAAACAACATGAGCAGTTTAGGTATCAATCTTATCAAACAACAGACTCACCTCTTAAACATTTTATGCAATATGATCTTCAAAAATAAAACGTACCACTGAAAGTAAAACTTCAGAATTTTTTATTTATTTTACTGATTTTTCTGTTTTGATTTTTTTTTTCTGTTAATTTTATTGCATTATTATATTATTTTCTTGTTGGTCATCTTTTCCTTAATAAAATTTTCCAGTGCTCTGGGGGGGGGGTAATTACCCCCGTTACCCCCCCCTGTAGGACCGCCCTTGCAGTTCAAAATATTTTGTTCCAGATAATTCCGATACTACTGATTGGATTGTGTTGTTATAAAAGGGCTTCATTTTATGATGAAATCAGTAAAAGTTTAGGGAACCTTTTTATGACGTTTTATTTTCATTTCATAACAGAAGTCATTATTTAATATTATGATAATCAACATATCTACAAATCATTCCTGAGGTAACCTGAACAAACATAAATGAATTGATGAATTATATTTTCAACATCCTCCCCTAATTTATCAATTCATAATTAAATCAACAGATTAACATTCATCAACACAAAGCATTCGTTTGCATGGTTTGGTCAATACATCAGCCAACTGATCAGTAGTTGGACAATATTCATCAATTATAAGACCTTTCTTGAAGTTTTCGCATATGAATGAATATTTCACAGCCATGTGTTTCGTGCGTCCAGTGAAATATCCATTCTTTAAAAGACTTATAGCGCTTGTGATGTCTATCATTGATTTTGGCTAAACAAAAATTCCAATTTCCTCTAAAGTTGCTTTTATATATAATCCCAGTTTTGCGCCTTCATTAGCTGCAATGAATTCTGCTTCTGTTGAAGATAATCTAACTATAGGTTGCTTCTTCGACATCCAATTTATTATTTTGTTGCCTAGCATACAAGCTACAGTACTATGCCTAGTATTTGTATCTCCTGCGAAATCACTGCCTGTGAATATAATATTTTAGGAAATAATAATTCAAAATAACGTGTCTTTTCTTCAAATACCTCAGTGTTCTCTTCATATAAATCATATCATTGTCTGTTGGATTCTCCATAGCTCCAGATTCATATTCAACAGAAAAGCTTATGTCTGCCGTCAGGTCTAATTTTTGTCGCTAGATATAATAAACTCCCTATTACTTCCCCATATTATGGGTATGTATGTGTGAAATTCCTTGACTCCTTTACTTTATCATTGATTCAACAGGTGTGTCTGCAGTTTTCCAATTCACCATTCCATATTTTTCAATACATTTTTGCAATATTCGAATTGATCTAAATAAATTCCATCAAATTTTCAAGTAATATTCATACCTTAATTATTGCCGCCTTATTGACTTATGTCTTGAAGATTTCTCGAATTTTGGAGAGTATTATATCAGTATTCTTTTTGAGCGCTCGTACTACTTACACGAGGGCTATATCATTTCGTCACGATGTCTGTATTTTTCGAATTTTGAGCCGAAAATGGTCTGAAACGACTCACTGATGACGAATCCGTCGAAAAATTCGAGTCTGTCCGTCCGTCTGTATACACGATAACTCTCGAACGGAATGTCCTAGAAACTTGAAATTTTCAGGGTGGGTTCGAATCTAGAATGCCGAGGTTGAAAAATCCGCCTTAGGGTTCCGTAAATATGGCCGCTCGAAATTTTGTTTTCCTGATTACTTTGAAACTACAAATTCGATCAAGATGAAATTTTGCACTCTAATGGAAAATGGGGTGTTCAAGCTACATGCAAAATTTTGTTCAGCTCGCATCACCAGAACCATAGAAACCATAGAAAATTGTAACTTTTGAACGGAAACGCCTAGGGACTTGAAATTTTCAGGATAGGTGTGGATCTCGATTGTCGTGATCACTTTCATCTGTGAGCAAAATTATACAGGGGGTTCCGTAAATATGGTCGTTTGAAATTTAGTTTTCTTGATAATTTTCAAACTACAGATTCGATCGTGTCGAAATTTTACTTAAACTTTAAACTTATGGAGAATGATATATTCAAGCTACATTTCTCTAGATCGCATGACCAGAACCATAAAAAGCATAGAAAATCATAACTTCCGAACGGAAAGGCCTATGGACTTGAAATTTTCAGGATAGGTGTAGATCTGAAATGTAACGTTCACGTTCATCAATGAGCAGAATTATACTAGGGGTTCCGTAAATACGGTCGTTTGAAATTTTGTTTTCTCGATAATTTCGAAACAACGGATTCGATCGAGATGAAATTTTGTAATCTAAACGAGAATGACATATTAAAGCAACATTTTGTCCAGATCGCATGACCAGAACCATAGAAACCATATAAAATTATAACTTCCGAAGGAAAAGGCCTAGGAACTTGAAATTTTCAGGGTGGGTTTGGATCGCGAATTTCACGGTCACGTTCATCAATGAGCAAAATTAGACAAGGGGTTCCGTAAAGATGGCCGTTCAAAATATTCGGTTCCCGATAATTTCGAAACTACCGATTTGATTGGAATGAAATTTTGCACCTAGCTTGGGAATGATGTATTCAAACTACGTGCGAAATTTTGTCCAGATCGCATCACCAAGATCATAGATAACGTAGAAAATTTTAGCGAATTAACGAAAAAAAAAAATTTGCCTAAAGCACTGACTTGAAGTCTGGATTATCGCCTCAGTTCGAAAATTTGTTTGACAGCTGTCAAAAATTTCCTCAATTGGTTTCCAAAACTGGAAAATGCAAATCTACCTACAAGGTGCATGTACGAGCGCTCAAAAGCTCCTGCCTTCACGGCAGTGCTTTTCGTAATTTTTTATATTTTTCAAATACAATTCCATCATCGACATATAAAGGGTGTCTACTTTCAAAAGGGTCAAACTTCAAGGGGAGATCATACATGTGTTTTACAACAAAAAATGTCGTATAATACGATTTCTCGAAATATTTCAAATTTTTCCATAAAATCAATTATAATTACTTCAGTTATCCTTGTGACCTCATCAAATTTGACCACATATCTGGAAACGGCATGTTACGTCGTGTACGTTATCGACCTCCTGTATATGCTTGTGATCTTGCGGACTTTCTCCAGGTCTTGTCATCTGTCTGACGACAAGTCAGTTATCAATCAATCACAAGCCTAGAGAAAATCATTGTCGTGGAAAACCGAGAAATCTTCTAAATTAACGCCGAATTATTCTTCTTCTGATACCTATCGACGTGTTCATGGCGTCATTGTGTCTTCTGTTAATGTGAAATTGAACAAGTTTGAGTTAGGAGCCCTTAGCATCTTCAACAAGCAGGTGAAAAATCCCCGGAACTGCGCATGAAAAAGAGGGGGTTTTTCGGCAACCGTCCGTGAAGTACTCACTTCCCAGGCGCATTTCCTTTGAGGAAGTAGCATTTCCCGGCCTAGTCCGGAAAGTACGTACTTTCCGGACTAGGCCGGAAAGAATCCCATCGTTACTATGGAAATAACGACTGACACCTATTCGACATGAAATTACACAGTTGCCATTCGGATTTTCGAAAGTTCGAAATTCTCCTACAAAGAAATATAATAAAGAATTATGTCTCATTTAGTTGTTATTCTACACAAATATAACTCGTTTCAGTCAGCATTCCATCTGAATGCAATGAGTATGACAAGAAAAGTTTATAAGGTTTTCCTAAGGTGCGCAAGATGGCGACAAGTGAAAGCGATTCGGAGTATCGGTCTGAAAAATCAAAGAAATTTAATGAACAAAAATGCGCTTATTGCGCCAAAAAAATGGGTTGATTATGTTATGTGTGGAAAATGTGAAGAATATTTTCATCCATCCTGCATAACAACGGCGGCCAATGTCAAGAACACTTTGTGTAAGCATATTCCCATTGATAAGAGGATGGGAATGGGGAAACCAAATACAGATCAGGACACGATCCTCACTCAAAATAAGTTATGATCTATGAAGAATGAATATTTGAAAAAACTACTGAAGGAATGTCAGGGGTCAAATCAGTTGTTAAAAGAAAAGAACAACTCTTTAATTGATGAGGTTAGTTTCTTGGAAAATAAACAACAGAAAAAAAGTTACTCTCAAGTAGTTAACTTATGGAAAAAAAACATAAAACAGATGGAGCTAAGAAAGCAAACACAAATTCAAATTTGAATTATGACAACTCAAATGTCGAAGCAACTACCAGTAAAGGAAATGTCAACTCAACCTAGAATGACAACTATGCAGGTTTTGGTAGTGTAGCCTGCCATCATCATCTTGAAGGCAAGTCCTTTGTGCCAAACTCTGTCGAAGGCTCTCTCGTCATCTTATAGCACTAATCCTGTGGCTTGTTTATTCTGAAATCCTTCAGTCACATATTCATTGATCCTTAACAGTTGAAGTTCTGCGGAATAATTTATTCTGAATCTAGATCGTTCCGGTGGTATCAGATTCAGCGCGTCTGTTTCTTCATTGAGTCTTTTTGCAATGAATATCTCAAAAAAATTTTCAAAAGCTGACAGAATATATATTTTATAGTTTATAGTTAGGAAGGGGTTACGTTCCACTGCGACCTCAAGGTCTATTGTGCCCCCTATCAGAGCCGTATTCGCAAATGCGCTACCTACAGCTCGCCCTCCAGCTCCAGAGCTCCAATGAACTCCAGTATCTGAGAGGGCTTCAAGGAGGTAAGATCCTCATTCCTCCTGTAATTCTCTTGTCCAAGACATTCTTTGCGCTGGTTTGCAATGGCGAGGCATTCTGTAACCAGGTGAACAGGAGTCTCCTCCTCTTCACCACAGAATCTACACTCGTCTGTTTCTGTCAAGCTCATTCTCATCATATGCTTCATAAGGCGACAATGTCCTGTGAGGAAGCCAGTGAGTAGGCGTAACTTGTTCTTACTGAGATCAAGTTACAGAATATATATTGGCCTGTAGTATTGGAAGAATTTTCTATCTTTTCCTGGCTTATTGAACACAATTACTCTTCCATCTTTTTGGGGAGTATTCTGTTCCCATCACTGCGTTGGCTATATTAATTAGCGCTGCTATTCCTTGTCTGGGCATTTTCCGTAACATGAAGTTTGTTAGTTTGCCTTTTCCTGCATATTTCCGGTTCTTAAATATCTTCATGATTTCATTAATCTCCGTTGGTGTTGTTGGGTTTGGGATGGTATCGCCTTCCGGAGGTTCCAACATCAATTCTTCATTTCCTTCGACTTCTTCTTCCAAGTCTTTATTGTCATCGTCTTCTCTGTAATTGATTCTGGCTCCTCTTTCTATTGCGTCAACCAGTGTTTCGGTTTTTTCAAGCTTCGAGTTAGCCATCCCATTTGCTCCGTGTAGAGAAGGAATTTCGCTTTTCTCGCGTCGTAAGCACTTTTGCATCTTCCAAGCTGAGTGGTATATACTGTTCAGCTCTCTAACCCTTTGGTTCCATCTTCAGCACTTGACTGTGTTTATTCAGCTCTTTCTTGTCTTCTTTTCTATGTGAATTCGGTAGTTCTTACTTCGTTTTCTATTTCTCCCAATAAGCTTTTTTTTTGCTTTTGGGGTTTCACCATGTAGGCTGACGTAATTTTCATTTGACCTCGATTTGTATCAACTTTAATCGAGACAGCTTCTATTTGTCCATTATTCAGTACATCATCAGAAAAGTGGTCGATGTTCCTTTTGACTATTAGGGCTACAGAAATTATACAGGAGGGGGCCTGTATGATTTCTGTCATTTCTGTATATTTCATGGTTGAGAAATGAAATTCTATTTGTCGTAGAAAGTCTCGTTTCTTGAGTGGCTATAATATCTGGTTGTTTCTCGGATATTATTTCTTCTTTTTGTGGGTTGTTTTTATTTCCGTTATGCACCAGCTCTATTTATCGTGTTTAATTGAGTTTACGGAGGTTTTTGTCCATCTCTATTTCCAGGAATTTCATGTGCTCGCTCATGATTTTCTTGGTGGAGGTATCTAGGTCCTCAGTGGCTTCGGTCCTTTCTTGTTTGCTCTTTTTCAGGTGGTGGCGTCTTCTTCCTTCTGTTCTTGTTGAACAGTGGGCATCTTTTTATTTTCTTCTTCTTTTCTTGTTTAGTCATTGTCTTTTTTTTTGGTCACCAGTTTCCACTCGCTTCATCGTTTGTAGCTGGCTGGATGACCAGCTTTTCCGCAGAGCGCACATGTAGCATTTCTCTCGTCGTTTTCTCTGTTTAGCGTACAATCTTTACTATTGTGCGTTCCAGAACATTTAACACACTTCCATGGGAATGTGCATTTATTTTGCGGATGTCCGTAGCGTTGATATCTATAGCATTGGCCAGGTCCAATTCTTTTGTTCTTCGGCTCCACTACACAATTCATGCCTTAAAGCTGTTCAACTTCGAATACCTTCTTATTTTGGGTTTTTACCAAAAATAAGGGTATTTTGGTTTTGTTGGATATCATCCTTGAGACATCCGCGTCAGTAATGCCTTGCTCGGCCAGGTCTTCTGTGATTATGTTCATATCTGCGTCTAGTGGCAGGTAACGTACCACCGCGTAGATTCTCTTCTCTCCTCCTCTTTGGAGGGTGTAGAATTCTTTATTTCTCGATTCGAGTAATTTTGTCATATTCCCGTGGTTGTCGGGGGATCGAGGTACAAGACGAATGATGTGCCTTACTGTGGTCTCGGGTATAATTGAATGAACAATTTCTGTCCTGGGAGAGAATATTTTCTACGTGTAAACTACTTCACGTATTCTTAGTATAGATTCCTTTACATAAATATTTAGAATTTATTTTTGTTGTTGATTTTATTTCATTTTTGAGCGCTCGTACTACTTACACGAGGGCTATATCATTTCGTCACGATGTCTGTATTTTTCGAATTTTGAGCCGAAAATGGTCTCAATCGACTATGTTCGACTCACTGATGATGAATCCGTCGGAAAATTCTAGTCTGTCCGTCCGGCCGTAAGCACGATAACTCTCAAACGGATCAACCTAGGGACTTGAAATTTTCAGTGTAGGTTCAAATCGCAAATGCCTCGGTTAAGTTCGTTAATGGGCCGAATTCCACCAGGGGTTCCGTAAATATGGCCGTTCAAAGTTTTGTTCAACTGATTACTTGAAAACTACAGATTCGATCGAGATGAAATTTTGCACTCAAATGGAAAATGAGGTGTTTTAGCTACATGCGAAATTTTGTCCAGATCGCATGACCAGAACCATAGAAACCATAGAAAATTGTAACTTTTGAACGGAAATGCCTAGGGACTTGAAATTTTCGGGATAGGTGTGGATCTCGAATGTCGTGATCACGTTCATCTATGAGCAACATTATACAAGGGGTTCCGTAAATACGGTCGTTTGAAATTTTGTTTTCTCGATAAATTCGAAACTACGGATTCGATCGAGATTAAATTTTGTATTTTAATCGAGAATGATATATTGAAGCAATATTTTGTCCAGATCGCATGACCAGAACCATAGAAACCATAGAAAAGTGTAACTTTTGAACAGAAAGGCCTAGGAACTTGAAATTTTCAGGGTGGGTTTGGATCGCGAATATCGCGGTCACGTTCATCAATGAGCAAAATGAGACTAGGGATTCCGTAAATATGGCCGTTCAAAATATTTTTTTCCAGATAGTTTCGGAACTACTGATCGGATTAGAATGAAATTATGCACCTAGCCGAGGAATAATGTATTCAAACTACGTGCAAAATTTTGTCCAGACCGCATCACCAAGACCATAGATACCGTAGAAAATTCTAACGAATTATCGAAACATAATTGATCAGCTGAAGCACTGACATGAAGTCTGGAGTTTCGCCTAAGTTTCAGAATTTTTTTGACAGCTGTCAAAAATTCCTTCAATTGGTTTCTAAAACTGGAAAATGCGAATCTACCTACAAGGTGCATGTACGAGCGCTCAAAAGCTCCTGCCTTCACGGCAGTGCTTTTCGTAATTTTTTATATTATTCCAAATCATAACTCTGAGATTTGACACAAACGAGTGCTCAAAAACTCACGTCAGTGCTTTTCAAATTTTCATAAATCAACTAAGTTCTTTGTGTTCATTCTGTGAAAAATACATTGCGAAATACGTCGAGTGAAGAGGTTGATAATCGAAAAATATTGTCTATGCTCGAGTTGATATTCGTTACGATTATATAACCAATAAAATTCTAAAGTTTTTCATTGATTCATATTAATATTGAAGGTAGAATTATTATAATAAATATTTGAGGTATTGTTGTTTTCGGAATTTGTAGTGTTGCTACTGTTGGTGACGTTGGAGGTGGATGGATTAGGTATTGTTCTCATTTTTTCAATTATTTTTCTATGGTGTTCCTCAGTAAGTTTCAAATACGGTTTCAGAGATTCAGATAAAGAGTGGCCTGTTATTTTAGTAATTTCTTGTAAGTTTGCTCCTGAGTGTGACAAGATACTCACAGCAGAGGAACGATTTAAATGATTCGTTATTTTTCGTTTTTTCGTATCTATTCCGATTCTTTCGGCTGCTGTACGTGTCCATTTACTCAATTGATTTAAACCTACAGGGCAATTTTTGTACATTTTTTCTGAATCAATAAATATTTCAATACTTTGCTACTGAAAACCATGTTATCGAACACTGAAATCTTTCTCTCTTATTGAAACACCCTTTAGTTTAATCGTTCTCTTTCTCTTCAGTTTACGACCCCTCCAACTTCTGAAACTTCCAACAATGTTTTCTGAATAACCTGATTAAACTGAGCAAATCTCGTAATTGTGATCGAGTAATTCATGTGAACTGTTGGGAAGAATACTCTTACTTATTGAGGGTGAAATCAGAAGTCCATTGGAACTATGGAGATATCGATTATTCAGTTGAATGCATCGAAAATTGTTTTGAGCCTCGATTTAAATATTTGTTGACCAAACTTACCATGTTTTAAACGGGTCTTCTCTGTAACCTGTAACAAAAATTACGTTATTGCTTCGAAATGAAATAATAAGTCATGCTCAAGATCGAGGTAATGCTTTGAAGATGAAGCGTGAGCATCCTTCAGGTAGGTACTCAAACATAAGGGACAATTCAAAACATCATTAGAATAGACAGTTGTATGGATTTCCATGACATTAGTGTATCATACAACTAATGCCAGTATTACATTGTTCCACCCTCACGACATTTCACTCCTCTGAATGATATAGGGTTGAGCATATTTAAAATCAAATGAAAATTCCAGTGAAAGACATTGTGCATTTTTTGAGCGCTCGTTCTACTTACACAAGGGCTATACCATTTCGTCACGATGACTGAATTTTTCGAATTTCGAGCCGAAAATGATCACGATAACTCTCAAACGGAAAGACCTAGAAACTCGAAATTTTCAGGGTAGGTTTGAATCTGGAATGCCGTGATTAAGTTAGTTATTGGGCAAATTCGACTATGGGTTCCGTAAATATGGCCGTTCGAAAATTTGTTCTGATTAATTCGAAACTACTGATTCGATCGAAGTGAAATAGAAACCATAGAAAATTATAGGTTTCGAACGGAAAGGCCTAAGGTTTTGAAATTTTTAAGGTGGGTTTAGATCTTGAATTTCGCGGTCACGTTCATCAATAAGCAAAATGGGAGTAGGGGTTTCTTGATAATTTCAAAACTACCGATTCGATCATGACGAAATTTTGTATTTTAATGGATATTTTTTTCCTGATAATTCCGAAACTACCGGAAACTACTGATTGGATTGGAATGAAATTTTGAATAAAGATGAAGAATTATGTATCTAAACTACGTGCGGAATTTTGTTCAGTTCGCAACACCAAGACCATAGATACCATAGAAAATTCAAGCGAATTATCGAAAACAAAATTGATCACTTAGCACTGACGTGAAGTCTGGAGTTTCGCCTTAGTTTGAAATTTTTTTCGACAGCTGTCAGAAATTTCTTCAATTGGTTTCCAAAACTGACAAATGCGAATATACCTACAAGGTGCATGAACGAGCGCTCAAAAGCACAAAACTTCACGGCAGTGCTTTTATTTTTTTGCACATATTATTGATAGGTAGTAAATCATATATTGTATTTTTCCATATGTTCACAGGTTTTTTTTTAAGAAGAGGTTTTGCGATTAAAATTTCTCTAGAATGATATCTTGGAATCTCATTTGTGTTCTCGAAGTGGATGCTGTATAATCAAGACCTTCAGTTATTGCTTCGTTACTATAACTCAACTGAAAATGTAGAATGATTAGCCTTCAAATCTTCGATTATTATTGAAATCAAACAAAACTTTCTGTGAGAGCGTGAATGAATACATTAGAATAACAACCTCATAATATTTGTATCAATTCCTTCAACTCGGCTCAAAACTGCGAAGACACTGAATTGTGTTCCGCCAAATAATGTGAACAATATTTCATACCTTTCTCATGAAAGAAACTTAAAATTAATAAGCTGATTCATTCATGTGAAGAAAGTAGGATTCCGAAAATATCGAAGTATTTCACTCGCTATCATAACTCCTAAAATCACCATTATTCATTGAGGGAGGAGGCCAAAATTTAGGTTATATATTGAAACGACAATACAGAAGGATGAATAAATTCAATTTGGAGTTAAAAATAATCGAGAAAAATGTTGAATATTTACTTTCTTGAATAATGTTTGCCTTAATTATATGGAGAATTGTTCTTGATTCCATTAGGGCAGATTGAAAATATCGAAAGACCTTTTAATTTAGAAGTATAGTCGATTAATGAATTGAATATCAAGGGTCAATAAATATTCCGGTGACACCAACAACGGACCAAATATCATATTATTCTCGGAATTTCTTTTGAACGCGGCCGCCACCAAGTGGGTTTGGCTGTGACTGGGTGAAATAATATATAAATCTAATATATAAAATTCTCGTGTCCACAGTGTTCGTTGCCATACTCCTCCGAAACGGCTTAACCGATTTTGATGAAATTTTTTGTGCTTATCCGGTATCTATGAGAATCGGCCAACATTTATTTTTCATCCCCCTAAATGTTAGGGGTAGTCCACCCCTAAATTTTTTTTTTTATTTTTTAGACAAAATTTCTAATTTCTATTTTTTTATGATACAACATACAAAAATACATACAATCCCCAATTTTCACCCTTCTACGATCAACCCTTATTTTTTAATAGCCAGAACAACGAGAGGCCGAAGGCCTCGAGCAATTTTGAAATTGCGAAAAAGGGAGAGATATGGCAAAACAACGTTTGCCGGGTCAGCTAGGTTAGGTTAGGTTAGGTTTAGGTTAGGTTATTTTGAGACGAGAGGCCGAAGGCCTCGAGCAATTTTGAAATTGCGAAAAAAGGGAGAGATATGGCAAAACAACGTTTGCCGGGTCAGCTAGTAAATATATATATACTAGCTGACCCGGCAAACGTTGTTTTGCCATATAAATATTTTCCTAGTGAGAAAGAAAGGAGACCGGCTTTGTTCTCATCCCTACTCCGTGCTATTTACTGGGTCAGAAGTGACACCTGTAGACATCTGGCGGGGATAACTAATTAAATGACGATTGATCGATTTTCGACCGGAGAGGAAAAATGATTAAATTACTAAAATGGCTATTAAAAAATAAGGGTTGATCGTAGAAGGGTGAAAATTGGGGATTGTATGTATTTTTGTATGTTGTATCATAAAAAAATAGAAATTAGAAATTTTGTCTGAAAAATAAAAAAAAAAATTTAGGGGTGGACTACCCCTAACATTTAGGGGGATGAAAAATAGATGTTGGCTGATTCTCATAGATACCGGATAAGCACAAAAAATTTCATCAAAATCGGTTAAGCAGTTTCGGAGGAGTCTGGCAACGAAAACTGTGACACGAGAATTTTATATATTAGAAGATATGGTTAATTGGTAATTGTCGAGCATTTGTACAGTGGATTGATAAATCATAAAAGTGATATCAACCAAATTGATGTATATTCTCAATATAATGAAAGATGGAATCAGTCCTTGTCATTATATCTTGATCTGAAGATGAGGTTTCTGTTCATAAATGCTGAATAAATATTCAAATAAAAATTTTCAGCCAGTTTTTGAGATTCGAAATATTTTAATTTCAGAAATTCGACAAAGAAAAAAACATAAAATAAAAATCTAGCTCTCATCGAAATTAATCATAATTGTGGAAATAAACTTCAAGGAAAAAACCTCTGCAATCAATTTGCTGGCAATGGGTTTTGAGTAGTTCACATTGGATTATTTGTTATTATATTAGTTCATCTTGAATATTCACCAATTAACTCCAATTCTTGAGATGAACTGATATCTGTCATTGAATGCGTTATAGAAAAAAAGAAAGTTTGTTAGAATGATTCTGATGGACATACACCAAAATATTGTTTCAGACTATTTTCGCCGCGAAATTCGGAAGTAGGAAAAAAATCGAAAAACACTGCCGTGAAGTCAGGAGCTTTTGAGCACTCGTTCATCTAGCTTGTAGATAGATTCGCATTTTCCAGTTTTAGAAACCAATTAAAGAAATTTTTGAAAGCTATCAAAAAAAATTTCACTAAGGCGAAACTCCAGACTTCACGTCAGTGCTTTGGGTGACAAATTTTTTTCGATAATTCTCTAGAATTTGGTACATTATCTATGGTCTCGGTAATGCGATCTGGACAAAACATCGCACGTAGTTTGAATACATTATTCTTTATCTACATGCAAAATTTCATTCCAATCCAATCATTAGTTTCGAAATTATCAGGAAAAAAATATTTTGAATGGCCATATTCACGGAACCCCTAGTCTCATTTTGCTCATAGATAAACTCAACCGCGACATTCGAGATCAACACCTATCCTGAAAATTTGAAATCCCTAGACCTTTCCGTTCAAAAGTTATAATTTCATTTGATTTCTATGATTCTGGTCATGAGATCTGGACAAAATTTTGCATGAAGCTTGAACACGTCATTCTCCATCTGAGTGCAAAAATTGATTCCACGATAATCGAATCAGTAGTTTCGAAGGAATCAGGGGAACAAAATTTCGAAGCGCCATATTTACGGAACACCTGCTCGAATCTTCCCCCATAATTAAGATGGTTGTACGTCGGCAGAATTGCAGGTGAGGATTTTGCGGAAGGGGATATCAAGAACTTCATGTCTGACTTACCCAACTATGAAATGATCGAAGTCATAAAACTTCCAACCGATAGAGTGGGAGGACACCTGGAGGGAAACCGTAGAATGGCCCGCGAAAGGACCTATAAAAAGGAGAGATAGGACCAGGACACCAAAGCAAGAAAAGAAGAAGAAAAGAAAAAGATGCCTACTGTCTAACAAGAACAGAAGGAAGAAGCCCCAAAAAAAAGAAAATCCAAGAAGAGCAGCCAAAAGAAGAAAGAAGAGCAGCCAAAAGAAGAAAGAAGAGACCAACAAGAAAGGACCCGAAACCACCGAGGATCTAGATAACTTCACCAAGAATATCATGAGTAAGCTCATGAAATTCCTGGAAATAGAAATGGACAAAAAGTTCCGTAAACTCACTAAACCCAATTAATGGAGCTAGTGACTAACGGAAATAAAAACAACCTAAAGATTGTCTCATAGAACACGAACGGTCTACGAGCCCGTAGATCTGAAATAGAAGCAATAATATCCCAGACACAACCGGATATTATAGCCATTCAGGAGACGAGACTATCTACAAGAAATAGAGTTTCATTTCCCGACCATCAAATATACAGAAATGACAGAAATTGTACAGGAGGGGGCGTAGCCCTAATAGTCAAGGGAAACATCGACCACTATTATGACGATGTACTGAATAATGGACAAATAGAAGCCGTCTCGATTATAGTTAATACGAATCGAGGACAAATGAAAATTACGTCAGCCTACAAACCACCCCAAAATGACTTAATAGAGGAAGATCCGAAGAAGATGCTTGAAGGAAACTACCCGAACATCATTATTGGTGATATGAACTGCAAATCAAGAGAATGGAATAGCAGAACTGAAAACCAAAATGGAAAGAAGCTCAAGAAGTACGCCGAAAAACTAAATGCCATAGTATTAGGACCTGAAATTCCGACCTACCTGCCCAAAAGTAATGACCTACCGGACGTATTAGATATCGTCATAATGAAAGATATTATCCAAGATTTCACACCTGATACTTTAGAAGAGGGCACATCAGACCACAACCCAATAGAACTCAGATTGGGACGCAGACCGATAACAGAAGAACTCCAAACGAAATACTTCACAGACTGGCAAAAGTACAGTGGAATACTCCAGGAGAAAATTACAGAAATTCCACAGATAAGAACCCCTGAAGAACTAGAGGATGAAGTTGAAAAATTAGAAACCCGAATAAAAGAAGCCTACGAGGAAAGTACCAGAAGAATCGAAAGGCCAGCCCCGAAACATTCACATGGTGAAACCCCAAAAGCAGTAAAAGAGCTTATAACGAGGAATAGACAACTCAGGAGGAACTACAGAACTTCACATCGAGAAGAAGACAAGAAAGAGCTGAATGAACACAGTCAAGTGCTGAAAAATGCACTGAGGGGACTGAGAATAGACAGATGAAACCAAAGAGTTAGAGAGCTAAACACCATAGACTACTCAGCATGGAAGATGCAAAAGTGCTTACGACGCGAGAAAACCGAAATTTCCCCTCTACACGGAGCTAATGGGATGGCCTACTCAAAACTTGAAAAAGCCGAAGCACTGGTCGACGCAATAGAACGAGAAGCCAGAATCAACTACAGAGAAGACGATAACAATGAAGACTTAGAAGAAGAAGTCGAAGGAAATGAAGAATTGATGTTGGAACTGCCGGAAAGCGATCGTGATAGAGATACGAACAAGAAGAGTCAAAAGGTTAATAGGTAATAAATGCCCGGAATCTAAAACAGCAGTTTAGGTTTAGTTAGAGTAGGTCGTGCTTCACACGAAGTCTCACACTGTTCTATCTATCGGAGATAGTTCGTCCATGAGGATTCCCCCTGACTAAACAAAAAAAAAAAGGACACAGGAAAGGCGGTCTGGACGAAGCGTTTAAAGTCAATATAAAGCTGTGGATGACCTGCAAACATAGGACGACCTGCTAATTCTTTACCGAATTCCTTACGGGACACAGCTCCTTCGGGACAGACCGCAACGAATTTGTGCGCGAGATGCGGAATAACAGACAGTCCGGAGCACGTGTTCCTAGAATGCGCCAGATGGGAGGAAGAAAGGCGAACGATGACAGAAGAACTCGGGTTTTTACCCAATAGGCGAGTTGATTCCGAGGATGCTAGAGGACGAGTGAATCTGGTAGGGCGTATATAAGTTTATTATAAATGTAATGTCGAAAAAGGAAACACAAGACCGAGAGGCACAAAACAGCTGAAAGCAAATGGAGTGACGTTGAAGTATGGATCTACTTTCTCCCAACGTTACCCCACAGGAATCAAGAGGTGAGGGTTTAGTGGGTGAGAGCCTAACACAACTCCCGGCAGCATTGCACAGCCCAGGTTAGGGTTAGGTTGGAGTTAGGTAAGGGATAGGTTAGGGTTAGTTTTGCTTTAGTTAATAGGGCACAAAACACGGACGGATTATTCGTACAGTTCTGATACGTAGAGATTCGATTTGACAGATCCAGATATGAGATTTTACACCCAAAACGGACGGATTTGATACCATACACTGTAACGGCGTTTTTTCCTCCGGTTGAGAAAAATCGCCTTCAACTTGATTTAATAATGAACTCGGGCGCCAATTGCGATGGGTTTTATAAGGTCGCAATGCCTTATGACACTTACTGAGTCCAAACTCGGGTAGCTTTTACACAGTTGGAGACAGAGTTCGATCCAATCTGAGGTGGTAGCGATTGACAAGTATCGATTTCTTTTGCCGGCGAGAGGGAGGAGGCGATGGAGGTAGTAAATGAAATTCACCCTGATGATATGTCCAATTATGTATACTATAATGTCTAGTTGGTCAAATTGTTACACCTAAATGTCGCAAACAGTACGAAGGACAATAATAATAATCTGTTCGACGCAGTCGTATGATCAACAAAACAAATAATTCTCAGTCTTAAGATCGACAAAAAAAATAACTCTCAATATCAAAATATATACAATGGGTTGGCGGCAAGCGGACGAGGTACGAGTGAGGCGAGCAATCAGCAGGTATTATATTAGAAAGCAATAAGCAGAGCAAATGTAGAAAGCGATGGTAAGCGTGGTCAAAATGCGAACAAGTGTGCAAGCATACAAAATGGTAATCAAACAACAGTTTACAGTCCAGAGTTTCGGCGAGGTGACACCCTAACCTGTGTTCCGCGAAATCGGGATTACTGATGTTCAGCGACAGCACGGCGCTGCCTAAACAGTATCTAAACAAACCGGTGATGAAGTAAGTCAAGACTGAAACCAAGTCAAGACGAAGTATACTATCGGGTAACCAATAAGTAAACTCGCAGTTTAAATGACGCATCCACCAAAACAATTTTGGTCAGCGACAACACGGCGCTGCCTAAACAGTATCTAAACCAACCGGTGGTGATGTAAGTCAAGACTGAAACCAAGTCCAGACGGAGTATATTATCATATAATTAATAAGCAAACTCGGAGTTTAAATGGCGCATCCACCAAACAATTTTGGTCGGGGGAATTTATACAAAGGGGTGGAGAAGCTGCAATAAGCAAGGGACGCATCCACCAAAATATTACTGTGGGGTGGGATATTGACAAAACTGAAACCTTGGTCGGGGGAATATGAGCCAGGCCACCAACGGTGGAAAAAAAAAGGACTTGAAAGATGGTTGTCACTGCTCGGAGACTCGGAGTTGGGACAACTTAACAACTCCTCGAAGTATAAAGTTCATCAGGCATAACTCATAAGACCTAGCCGCAATCAGCAATGGACGTCTGAACTTCACTCGAGGGGCATTGAAGCACCGACGCGATACTTCACACTGCCAGGGTATACTAATTATTCGGTGGGGCTAAGATTTCAGTTACTGGACGTATGCCACCTATCGTGGATCGGTCCGGACATGTGGTGAAATATTCACCCAAAAGAAACTTTAATCGGAGAAAGAAAAAAAAAATAGGCAAGACCACCAATGGTGGAAGAATTAGAACTTGGACGATGGTTGCCACTGAAATGAGTCTCGGGCTTGTGGCAACTTACTAAAGGATATTGACCCCTTTCCTCGAAGTATAAAGTTCATCAGGCATTACTCATAAGACCTAGCCGCAATCAGCAATGGACGTCTGAACTTCACTCGAGGGGCATTGAAGCACCGACGCGATACTTCACACTGCCAGGGTATACTAATTATTCGGTGGGGCTAAGATTTCAATTACTCAAATCAAGGCCAGAATTAATGCGAACGATATCGACCAAGGGGCTTGATTAGCTGCGAAGATTGCAACAGCTTCGAATTGCAAGTCGGACCAAATCTCGGATAATCTAAGGCGGCACTGACTTAGCTGGATTGTCTCTTGGGACTGATGATAAAAAATAGAAGCTACAGAATTTACAAGTAACGATCACGGAACACAGGAAGAATAATCTACCGCCATAAATGAACTCAGGTAACTACGGAAATACAGCTCACCAGCTCTAGGACTTTCCTGTACGGGCAGCACACACTGCACAAGCGTTGAAACACTTCGAACAGCACAAAACGGCTTAGAGTCAATTTCTCGATTTTACGATAACCCCGAACGAAAGTCGGTAATTATCACAAGCGCGACACGATCTCGAGCGGCTTGTCAGTCGGGAAAATTATTCTCTCGTTCGATCAGTAATTTATAACGACGTTTTTCACGAAGAATAATTCTGAATGTTCTAACAACGCTTTTACCAATCTTAGACACACCGGCTAAATTGGAATTGCCTCAATTCCTTCCCATTCCTCCTTTTATAAGGTCGTTTTGATGGGGGTAATTCGGACACTCGAAAACGGCGTCGTTTTCCAAAAAAAACTCCCAGTCAACATACAAAAACTCGCTCCTGCAAGCGTTATCTCTTCCGCGACGAAATCCTAGAGTTTTTCTACATAGGCTCGGATTTTAAATGATCGCGTTAAATTCGCCTCATATGCGATATGAAAATTATTTCGACAAATTTTCTCAAAATCCAGGCCGATTATACCGATGAAACTTCCCGACGGGGAATGAGGATTTATCCGAGTAAAATCTCCGGAAATCGACGTAAAACATACAGGGTGGCCCATATATCCTCGTAGTCAGAAATATTGAATAATTTCCACAAATTTTTTGCAAAAATTTACGTGAATGATACCGGATGACCTAGTAACGAAATTCACTTCGTTACAACACGCACTGATATATGTACGAATTTGGCTCGCCACGTATCAGATATGACAGATAATGCGCCAGTGTTTGTCGCCCTATTTAGTTTCTAAAACTAAATCTACCTACAAGGTGCATGAACGAGCTCTCAAAAGCTCCTGACTTCACGACAGTGCTTTTTATAATTTGTTATACTTGCCACAATTTTTCAAATGAAGGACATTTTCTAACTGGATGATTACTATCATAACGTTCACAGTTATTTATGAAGCCTTTCTTACCCTTATCACGAATAGAGGCATTACTTGAATTTCTTTCTTCTGGAGTCCGAAAACGTAACTTCTGATACCTGAAACGGCCAGGTCTTCAGCGGGTCTCGATCGACGGGGTTGCTGGAGCTTGTCTTGTGTGTGGTCCATGTTCATTGCTTGAAATTTGTATTCTTCGATTATCGAACATAATTTGATAGCCTTTTCTAAATCTGCTTCGTCGTAGTCATGGCGTAGTCTTCGTCGGATTTCATTGTTCTTTATTCCACAGATCAACATTAATTCTATAAGTTCGTCAGTCAGAGTATCGAATCTGGAACTTTTTGCTGTATTTCTCAAGTGGGGTAATAGGTACAGTTGTTGACACTCTATCAGTGATTGACACCCTCATTTCCATATTTGAATTATGAGAATTGGATGGCTGCCTTAAGAATATGGAGCTTTGAATTATTGAAACTCTTCAATAAATACTTTTTCATAACTTAAAATCTATTTGGTTGAAGGTTTCGAGGTTTTCTGGGGGTGTCAATAATTGCCCTTGAAAATATGTGGATGAATAGTGATTGACATACTATGTCAATAACTGTCGTAGTCAAATTTTGCAGAATTAGTCCGTATTGCCTACTATTCAGGCCTCAATTTCTCAATGAATACTGAAAAATTACGAAAAGCACTGCCGTGAAGGCAGGAGCTTTTGAGCGCTCGTACATGCACCTTGTAGGTAGATTTGCATTTTCCAGTTTAAGAAATCAATTGAAGGAATTTTCGACAGCTGTCACAAAAATTCTGAAACTTAGGCGAAACTCCAGACTTCATGTCAGTGCTTTAGGTGACCAATTTTTTTTCAATAATTCGCTAGAACTTTCTACGGTATCTATGGTCTTGGAGGTGCGATCTGGACAAAATTTGGCACGTAGTTTGAATTCATTATTCCTAAGCCAGGTGCAAAATTTCATCCCGATCCGCTTAGTATTTTCGGAATCATCAGCAAAAAAATATTTTGAACGGCCATATTTACGGAACCCCTAGTCTAATTTTGCTCATTGATGAACGTGACCGCGATATTCGCCATCCAAACCCACCCTGAGAATTTCAAGTTTTTAGGCCTTTCCGTTCAAAAGTTACAATTTTCTATGGTTTCTATGGTTCTGGTCATGAGATTTGGACAAAATATTGTTTATTATATCATTCTCGATCAAAATACAAAATTTCATCTCGATCGAATCCGTAGTTTCGAAATTATCGAGAAACCAAAATTTCAAACGACCATATTTACGGAACCCCCAGTATAATTTTGCTCAAAAATGAACGTGATCACGACATCCGAGATCTTCACCTATCCTGAATATTTCAAGTCCCTAGTCGTTTCCGTTCAAAAGTTACAATTTTCTATGGTTCCTATGGTTCGGGTTATGCGATCTGGACATTTTACATGTAGCTTGATTACCTCAATCTCCATTTGACTGCAAAATTTCATCTCAATCAAATCTGTAGTTTTCAAGTAATCAGGGGAACCAAACTTTGAACAGCCATATTTACGGAACCTCTGGTGGAATTTGGCCCATTAACGAACTTGACCGAGGCATTCGGGAACTGAACCCATGCTGAAAATTTCAAGTCTTTAGGTTTTTCCGTTCGAGAGTTATCGTGCTTAAGGCCGGACGGCTAGACGGACGGACAGACTCGAATTTTCCGACGGATTCGTCATCAGTGAGTCGAACATAGTCGATTGAGACCATTTTCGGCTCGAAATTCGAAAAATACAGACATCGTGACGAAATGATATAGCCCTCGTGTAAGTAGTACGAGCGCTCAACAAATCACGTACCTTGCCCTGTATTAACCTATGAAGAAGTGCTCAAATTATGTGATTGAATAGAAGGGTGTGCCAAAAAAAAAATGAAAAAAAAAAATATTTCAAACATAAAGCTTGATGATGAAATTCATAAAGAATCCTTTATACAGTCATGAAAGAGTCCAATATGGACATGGATTGTACATCTGAAGCCACAATCTGTGATAAAGATGAAAACCAAGTTGCTACAAACGGCTACTAGAGAACCAACTGCCAGGGCTGTCCCATTTTCAAGAAAGAATCTGGATTTGAATGGTATTATAAATAATTAAATGCATTTCTTGTGCACGAAAATTCCATATTTCATGTTTATTGAAATATGGCTTCATAGAGAAGGTTTCCATTTCGAATATTTTTCAATGCAAAACTCGGAAATATATCTAATAGTGAACGATCCATTATTATATATTATACCTATTCTCATCCTTGTCCAACATTCACACAGTAGCGATTGAACCCTCGAGGAGTGCAGACGTATTGAGAAATGCGCATGTGTGCCAAGTGAATTAACGAATTTTATTACGCAGGTAGTCTAGTCAAAGACACCGACAGGGTATATTATACCTAAGTGACCCTCCGTTATAAAAGAAGAATCGTTTATTGATGTTTCCCCGTGAGGAAAACAAATCGTTTCTTGATGAGTTCTAGATAACCTCGTATAGAAAAGATAAGAATCGAACAAATAACTGTGTTGGGTCCAGATTTAGATCCATAGATTATTTTACATTGAAGAGACAAAAGTGAAATGAGTGGTCAAGTGTTGTTTGCTGAGTCACTCTGACAAAATGTCGGAATACGACTCTGCAAATGAAGACAGAGAATCCGACGCAGAAAACTTGTCGGATGAGGAAATATCCGACATGGATATTGGAATAGAAGATGCCAATGATGAATCCGATGAAGATCGGATTATACAAGAACAGAAGGAGTATATCAACAGCCTCATGATTCAGATGAAAGTTTTGACGGAGAGTCTTGAAATTTTATCAGATGAGGTGAAATCCTTGAGAGCAGAAATGTCTCAGTCCTCGAAGCCGCGGAAACGGGCTAAGAGAAAAGAAAATGGCTTCTCCTCTGGGACAGAGTAGAAAGAATCCAAAAAGAAGGCCCGAAAACACCTACCGATACTAATGATGCAGCTGCAGGAGGGCCACCTACGAAGAAGTCGTTTATCGCAGCATTGCAAAAAGGAAAACGCCCAGAAGAAGCTACTTCTGCACCTGCAGAAGAAATTGGAGGCCCTGCTCCAATCGAGCAGAAAAAAGGGGAAGTCCCTCCAGTGACATTAAGAGGCACGGCCGACTGGACGCAAATCTCGAGAGAGATGCAAATGAAGGATATTAAATACCTGAGAGCGACCACAGTAAGAGACGACATTCGTGTGGTTCGCCAATCCCCCGACGACCACAGGAAGATGACAAAATTCCTCGAGTCGAGAAATAAAGAATTTTACACCCTCCAAAGAGAAGAAGAGAAGAGAATCTACGCGGTGCTACGTTATCTGCCACTAGACGCAGATATTAACATTATCACAGAAGACCTCGCTGAGCAAGGTATTACCGACGCGGATGCCAGAAGGATGAAATCTAACAAAACCAAAAAGGCAATACCCTTATTTTTGGTGAAATCCCAAAATAAGAAGGTATTCGAAGTAAAACAGCTCTACGGTATAAATTGTGTAGTAGAGCCGAAGAAAAAGAGCATTGGACCTGGCCAATGTCATAGATGTCAACGTTACGGACATGCGCAAAGTAAATGCACATTCCCATGGAGATGTGTTAAATGCTCTGGAGCGCACAATAGTAAAGATTGAACGCTAACAAGAGGAAACGAGGAGAGAAATGCTACCTGTGCGCTCTGCGGAAAAGCACTTCACCCAGCCAGCTACATAAGATGTAGCGAGTGGAAACATAAAAATATTAAAAATCCAAAGGCGTAAGGTCGGGGCACCTTTTGGGGCCATCTTACCTGACCGTACCTCCCCATCAAGTGCACCCCAAAATATTCAATCATGAAGTTCCGCACATTCTGGGTATTATGACCAGACATTTTTTCTGTTAACCAGGGGTATTTCATCCAATATGTCTGTTAAGCTGACTTGGATTAATGTAATGAATTATCCTTCAATATTTCGACAAGTAAGGAAGTCGATGCGAAACTCTTTCTACAAGTTAATATCCCTCACTGTGGATACTGTAGAAGATCTATTGTGAAAAGTAGTGCGAAGTGCCATATTTGCCACAAGTCTTTCTACCCCGGTGGAATTATCGAACCCAGTTCCGAGTGATAAAACGAGTGGCAGCTCATCACCAATTTGTGAGACGGCTGACAAGTACATAAGTATTGAGTCTACTCAACCTGATCTACTCAGAATAATCTCTGAGCTAGAGTCGAAGAACAGTCTTCTGATGGAAAATAATTCCCTAGGTTCAAAATCGAATCCCTTGAATATCAACTCAAAAACAAAGAACACGAAATAAATGACCTGAACAAAAAGTTTTTCAACGTTATGCCTGATAAGAGATGACAAACATATTTCGGGTGTCGTGGGTGTCGGTAATCCCGAGGTTTTTTCTATACAATAATATCATATGTCGCAAAAGACGCACCTCAGACTTCTTCTTCCAACATGGACAGATCTGTTGCGGGATCCTCAACTGTCGCTCCTCTCAATATAAAATCCAAGACTCAAAAGAAGTTCACTTTTTCGGAGGTAACTCAGGCGATCAGGACAACAAACTCGCTGAATAGTGCGAATGGAATAAATGAAACTGTTTCTAGAGAGAATAAATCGGATTTCGAATAAAAAGTTGTGAAAAATAAAGGACGCAAGCCTAGAAAAACCCTAGTTGTCGAAATCTATTCCGGAGCAGCAGACGTTGAGGGCAAATTCAAGGCTTCCATGTTTCGAATTGGGAACTCGATACAAGTGTTGAGAAGTTACAGAATTTTCTCAAAAAGAAGTTTTCCAATGTCATGTGTGAAAAATTGTCTTCTCGCTATCCCGATTCCTATTCATCGTTTAAAGTACTCATTCCCAGTTCCGAATGTGATAAAGTACTTGATGGTTCAAATTGGCCTTATAAAGTCAATGTACATCATTTTTTTTCACCGAAGAAGGGCAACTCAAGATCAAGTACGTTAGTTCCTACTGAAAATACTGCGTGTCTGAAAATCATAATAATAATAATAAATTTATTCACCAAAAGGTATACATTTCAAACATATTTATAGTGGTCTTAAGTTCAATCATACACAACAAGGGGCAAATAAAAGATATACCCCACAAAGTCAAAGACTGTCCGTAGGAAAAAACTTCAACATGTATGCTCCCCAAAAATAAAAATATCACGAAAAAACCACAAAATTACTAATTCTTACTTTCAATTAACCTATGTACAATAAATCTATCAGTCTCAAGCAGAAACATTTTCAATTTTTTCCTGAAGTGTCTTAAAGTAGGAAGATTTCGTATTTTAGCTGGAATTACGTTAAAAAAAACGGGGTACCAAATATGAATATCCTGAGGTGTTTATCGAAAGAGAGACCGAGGTATTTAACCGTTTGACTTTCCTTCACATCATAATTATCCACATTGATCACCTTGAAGACTGGGCCATCACTTCTGTTACATAAGAAGGGTATATATACGTTCTTGTCGAAATTCATAGTGAGCATTTTACTATCAAACCACTGCTTCAGAACTTTCAATTCCTTTTCCACAATATGTTTGATTTCGCTCCAGTCCTTGAATATTATAGCTGTGTCATCTGCATAACTAAATATATCACCAGAGATATCCACATTGAAGATGTCGTTGATGAACAATATGAACAGCAAGGGACCCAGTACTGAACCCTGTGGAACACCATGTTCAAATGTTCGCTCTGGACTGATCGAATTATTTATTTTCACTTGCTGTTTTCTATCCCTCAAGTAACTCCTCAGAAGGTCACCAGATATACCTCTGAACCCCAAGCTCTCCAAAACTTCAATTATTTGAGGATGTGCAATAGTATCGAAAGCTCTGGAAGATCGAGAAATATAAAAACAATTTTCTTTCCCCCATCCAGATGCTCTGTTATTTTAGATGTTAGGTGAGCTATAGCATCCTCTGTGCATTTATTCTTCTGGAACCCAAATTGCCGAGGATTTATAAGTTCTAATTTGGCAATATATTTCTCTATTCTTTCCTTGAGCTTTTTTTCAAATATTTTGGCTATATTTGATATCATAGAAACAGGTCTATAGTTCTTCAGGTTATTCCTTGGCCCTGATTTATGAATTGGTTTTAAATAGATCTCTTGAACTGTGGTGGGCATATGCCAGATGTAAAGGAATTATTGATCAAATGCGACAAAGGTTGCGAAATCTCATCTACAAGGTTTTTCAAATTCTCCGCTTTTACACCATCGAACCCTGGCGATTTGTTATCCTTCAGCTCTCCAATGATCCTTGATATTTCGTGAGAATCAGTAGGCACTGTTCCTACATGATTTTGGCAGAGGTGGTTTTAATCCTTCCTGCCATTTCTGCTCCTATATTTGTGAAATAGTCCACAAAAGCCATTGAGATATCGGAGTCCTCAGTTATTACTCTCGTAGCACTTACTTCGATTTCTTTTATAGATTGATTACGCCCAGAGTTGGTAATCTCCCTCACAACATTCCAGATATGTTTATTGTCTTTTGGGTTCTCTGATATTTTGTCCCTGAAAAATCTTCTCTCAGCCAATTTTATTACGGTGTTCAGTATATTTCTATAGTCCAAGAATCTTTTTTTACCCGACTCACTCGCATTCTTCCTCGAATATCTATACATTTTGTCTCTCATCGCGATAGAAACCATTATTGCTGAGGTTATCCAAGACTTTCTCTTTACCTGTTTACGGTTTCTCTTCAGCTGCCTTGTGCTGTTCTTTATAGCATTCAAAATTTTTTCATACAAAAATTCAGAGTTCCTAATTGGATCAGAAGATGAATAGAAATCTGACCAATCTATTTCTGCAAAGAGTTCTTTCAGCTTGAGATACTCAACTTTGTGAATGAAACTTTGTTTGATTGTCTGTGAGCTAGTAGAATGGTCTAAGTTCAGGTTGAGTACTATAGGAAAATGGTCCGTTATAGCGGCCTCCAGAATAAAAGCTTCCTCGTCTTTCCGTGATCTTCCTGACTTAATCCTCATGAAACAGTGATCTAGACAACTTTTGCTCGTATCATGAACCCTTGTGTAGTTATTAATGAGTGATCTAAAATTATGTTCATACATGATATTGAGATAGCTTTCACTGAACGAAGTTGCTGCTTTGATATCTATATTTATATCGCCCATGAATATGTCATAATCGTGAGTATTTCCTGCATTGTCAACTAGATATGGCGCAAGGCAACTTAGGAACGCATCAATATCATTCGATGGTGGTCTGTACAATGCTGTGAGATGAAAAAACAAGCCTCTGTATCAAAATTGAACCGAAAGAGCCCTGACCGTGTCTATAACCTCAATAGAATCCCTGTATGCTATAGCATCTTTTAGATATACAACCACCCCATCGTTTTTATTTGATACACCCTCATTATAAATCATATTGTAACCCTGCATGTGGAATATACCCATGTCAGGAATTGAAAACGTCTCAGAAAGAACAATAACATCAAACCTGGTATCCAACGTTTGAAGAAAAGCTTCAAGTTGATCAAAATTTTTACATATACTGCGTATGTAAGCCTGGAAAAAATTTAGCTGAGATTTGCTTCTGCTGAGACCAACATTGAAATCCTCCACATTGACGGTTCTTGTAGCATACGAAGAATATTCGCATTCACGAATATATCTATCCAGATTTAATTATAAAATACAAAAAAAATGAAGAGGTATTATAAATCAATAAAACAAAAATTCAACACAAAACTTATGAAAAAATATTAAATACACTCAAATGGTGGGATTCGCACTTGGAAGCTTTCCTGGGCCTCAGCTCCTGCCGACGTGGTATTGGTTTATTCTGGGGCAAGCCTAAAACTGGCGTGCCGACGACCTTGCCACCAGTGGCGGCTCGTCAGGGACGGCAGGGTCGGCACTGCCGACCCTAAAAATCTCGATCAGCAAAAATGCAAATTTTCACTTTTGTCAAATTACCGCTATATACATGACTCCCAATAGTCCCAATCCATTTTATAAAAATTAAAAAAAATCAGGTACGTGATACCTGTGCAACTTCTTGAAAATATCACGCTCTTCCAAGTCCAATCCCGCATCGTATACTCGGTCCGTAGACAAAATAGGCCCATCTCGAATACACGAAGAACGTCGTTCGATGAGGTACATCTTCAACAATGAATCGAATTAGTTCAAAGTTGAATTATTCCTGTTGGAATTTTATTCAGAAAATGATGAATATTAAGGTTTATTTTTATCGAATATCCGATATTTTCTGTTTCACATAACAAATGACATAATAATTACAAGAGATTATTGTTGCTTACAATGAATATTTGTCGTATTTAATATTTTTCATAGACGTGCATGATACACATATATGTAATACTTATAAATTTCCGACAAGTTTCATACATTTTTTGAAGGAAAAAAAAAGTTGAGCGACCAAAATTAAACTCATATTGTTGGCCCTATATATCCTGGGTACGGCAATCGTCAATTTGCCGACCCGGTACCGCTGTATCTCGATTCACGAGGATGGTTCGGAAAACCTCGTTCTGCTCCCTATCGTTTAAGGCTCGAGAGCCGAGGTTCGAAATTTGCGTTTGTTTCTCGCCCTTAAATGAGTCGCAATATTTTTTGTTATTGATAAACCGTTAAGTTTTTCCGTTTGTTTGGCTCATAAAGGGTAAGTGATTTTTACGTGAGCAAAATGGCGATAAATCCGGTTAGAGAATATGTTGCTTCTTGTGAAACTCCCACAAAGTGAAATTTTTGTTTGATGCGATTGAAAATTTATCATACGAGAATAGGCTTCTTTTGAAAAACATGCCATTTTTTTCACCATTATACCTATATATGAATATATTTTTTCATACGTGTGTTCGGATAGGCTTCCGCGGTTTATATATATGTATATATATATCTGCCGACCCACGATAAATGTCCACCAGCCGCCACTGCTTGCCACCCCCATTTGCCTCTTTTCTCACTACATCATCTTCCCGCTGTATTGCCGGAGTACAGGGATCGCTATTCCTTCTACGGTCCAGTTTCCCCATTTCCAACTGCTCCACTCTATAGGCCTCACGACCGACGATCAATCGACCGTTTTTAATATAGCAATTTGCTTTCTTTTTTTGTCTAGCAATCATCAGATGTGACCGCAGAATCTTATTATTATATCTCTGCCTTAGCGTGAGATCATTAACAACAGACACATTGCGCCCCTTCAACCTCCCACAGTTTTTGAGTACCTTTTGTTTACACATATTGGATACAAACTTGATCTTAAGAGGACTACCAGCATCTCTTCCCAGTTTATAAAAATCATCAATGTCATACGGTCTTAGGTCGACTCCTGAAAGGTCATTCAGCTCAGATATGACCTCATCAGCGCGGGAATTATGTTGTACGCCATCCAGTCCATATATGATAACATTATTTTTATTCAGTTCCTGTTTCTCTCAAAATTGAGTTCTCTTTTTGTAGCTCGTTATTCATACTCTTTACTGACTCCATCTCCATAAGCACCCTTGCTTCGGTTGCCTCTATCTGATTTTTGATCTCATTACGAGTCCTTTACATTTCCTGCTGGAGCTTTTTGATCTCTTCCATAACCTGATGCAATTCAGTAACCTCACTAGAGTTTCCCATTTTTCCACGATGGGCAGACCTGCCAGAAAACAAAACCAGAGACGCCACTGGTACGCAATATTGAAGAATGATATCTGATACTGCAGATAGCATCCAGGTGTTAATATGTTTTTGTGCACTTTGTTGATTTCCTGAGGAAAACTGCAGAAAACAGGAACAGGCCCAAATATATACTTATATCCAATAAAAAAAACTCTCCAAGTAATAAAAGTTCACAGTCTCGAAAAGATAATTTTGATTTAAAGTTCTTGAAGTTGAAAAAATCTCAATAAAATCGATAAAAATAATCAGAGAGCATACAGGAACATCTGCACTGCACGAATTCTCGAACGTCATGCAGCTGAATACCTGGCTATGTTCGGGCAAAATGTTTTTTCCGTACCTCTAGGGAACATGGTGGATCTGCTATATATACGAAGCAGAGTTTACAAGTGAGAAAGTTGACGGTTTGCAGAATTTCCGAGGAAATGCACGTTGAGATTTGGTGTCGTAGTTTCGAATCGAGGCATTCGTTTGGGCATCATCAGTGTTTATCGGCCCTGTTCTGGTAACCCAGAATTGTTTTTCGATAGACTATTTTGCGCATTGCAGTCATTTTTTGATGTTATTGATCACATTTTCCTCTGTGGAGATCTGAACATGAATTTCTTGAAGAAAGACTGTAATAACTTCAAATTATTGAGTGATTGATTGAGTTGCTTCAGATTGAATGTGACGTCACAGTGTTCCACTAGAGAATTCACGAACATAAACGGTTATACTAGTATTTCCAAAGAAGATTGCATCATTACAAATGTTGATCCACATCTCAATAGGGTCGTAGTGTTCGACCCTCATATTGGTAATCCTTAAGCTACATTACTCGAGGTGAATTTCCACAAGGTGAACACAAGCAGAGCTACGAAACATATTCATTTTGGAATGTTTAAGTCAAAGTAATGTAGATAATTTCTTGGTCTCGTTCTCAAGCACGGTTTTTGAAGCGGCCACCCAACACAATCAGCTGAAGTTAATTTTTTTGTGTCAGTCTATGAATGTTTGGATAAAAACTTATTTGTAGCGGGATTATTTTTTGATCTTACCTCAGCTTTTGATTAACTATCTTTTCAGTTTATACTTGAAAAATGCTACAATTTGGGTTTCAACGAAAGAACGATGTCAGTTGAAATAGGCGAAAGTTGTTCCGGGAGTCATCACAGTGGCCTTGGAGTTCCTTAGGGTTTCGAGCTGGAACCCCTTCTATTCATATTATTCATAAACGATTTGCCTGTGTGGTTAGCCAATTTTGTATTAACACTATTCGCAGATGATGCATCTGTGGTTGTTTCTGCGAGGAGTCTTGAGGAGCTCCAGAGAGCCTGCGAATGTATCGTGGGGGGATTTGTAAATTGGGGTCGTATGAACAAGCTTATGGTGAACATAGAAAAGACTGTTTGCGTTACATTCTGTTTAATGAATAATGAAATAGGAGCATTCAGCAGGGAGTATGGGAATAACACTATCACTACATCAGAGTGGACCAAATTTCTTGGTAACCATATCGATAAAAATTTAAGATGGATGACGTCTTATGTGATATATTGAACAGCTCATATTTTGCAATTTGCAGAATTAAGGACATTCTGCCTAGGAACTGTTTGATGAATGTTTATTTTAGCCTGGTTTATAGTCATCTATCGTATAACATCTTGCTCTGGGGAAGTTCTTCTGACTTCTACAGAGTATTCGTAGCACAGAAACGAATCATACGCGCAATATTCAACCTATATCCGATGGATTCTTGCAGACCAATTCTCATTGAAAATAAAATTTCAACTTTGCCATGTTTATGTATTTTCAAATGTGTGCTATATGCCAAAAAAAATTAATGTAAATGGATGAAATTGTCAGATCATCATGGTTATGAAACGAGAAATTTACAAACTTTATTATTACCAAGACATAGGACTTATAGATTCGAATGCTTTCCCTTGTATCGAAGTATCAAATTGTTCACTCATCTATCATCTGCTATGAAGTCCCTGAATTTGGAAGTGGTAAAAAAAAATCAAGACCTTTATTTTAGGTAAAGGTTACTATTCTGTACAAGAATATTTGTGCGACTTTTTGGTTCTTCAATGCTCATTGTATTTGAGCGCTCGTACTACCTACACGAGGGCTATATCATTTCGTCACGATGTCTGTATTTTTCGAATTTTGGGCCGAAAATTGTCTCAAACGACTATGTTCGACTCACTGATGACGAATCCGTCGAAAAATTCGAGGCTGTTCGTCCGTCGGGCCGGCCGGCCGTCCGTATACACGATAACTCTCGAACGGAATGTCCTAGAAACTCGAAATTTTCAGGGTATGTTTGAATCTCGAATGCCGCGGTTGAGTTCGTTATTGGGAAAAATTCGCCGAGGGGTTCCGTGAATATGGCTGCTCGAAATTTTGTTTTTCTGATTACTTTCAAACAACAGATTCGATCGAGATGAAATTTTGCACTCTAATGGAAAATGAAGTGATCAAGCTACATGTGAAATTTTGTCCAGATCGCATGACCAGAACCATAGAAACCATAGGAAATTGTAACTTTTGAACGGAAACGCGTAGGGACTTGAAATTTTCAGGATAGGTGTGGATCTCGATTGTCGTGATCACGTTCATCTATGAGCAAAATTATACTAGGGGTTCCGTCAATATGGTCGTTTGAAATTTAGTTTTCTTGATAATTTCAAAACTACAGATTCGATCGTGACGAAATTCTGTATACTAATGGAGAAGGATATATTCAAGCTACATTCCTCCAGATCAACTGACCAGAACCATAGAAACCATGTAAAATCATAACTTTCGAACGGAAAGGCCTAGGGACTTGAAATTTTCAGGATAGGTGTAGGTGTTTATCAATGAGCAAAATTATACTAGGGGTTCCGTAAATACGGTCGTTTGAAATTTTGTTTTCTCGATAATTTCGAAACTACGAATTCGATCGAGATAAAATTTTGTATTTTAAACGAGAATGATATATTAAAGCAACAATTTGTCCAGATTGCATGACCAGAACCATAGAAACTATAGAAAATTATAACTTCCGAAGAGTCTTGTTCATCAATGAGCAAAATTAGACTAGGGGTTCCGTAAATATGGCCGTTCAAGATATTCTGTTCCTGATAATTTCGAAACTACCGATTTGATTGGAATGAAATTTTGCACCTAGCTGAAAAATAATGTATTCAAACTACGTGCAAAATTTTGTCCAGATCGCATCACCAAGACCATAGATACCGTAAAAAATTCTAGCGAATTATCGAAAAAAAATTGGTCAGCTGAAGACATGAAGTCTGGAGTTTCGCCTAAGTTTCAGAATTTTTTTGATACCTGTCAAAAATTCCTTCAATTGATTTCTTGAACTGGAAAATGCGAATCTACCTACAAGGTGGATGTACGAGCGCTCAAAAGCTCCTGACTTCACGGCAGTGCTTTTCGTAATTTTTGAGCGCTCGTACAACTTACACGAGGGCTATATCATTTCGTCACGATGTCTGTATTTTTCGAATTTTGAGCCGAAAATGGTCTCAATCGACTATGTTCGACTCACTGATGATGAATCCGTTGGAAAATTCGAGTCTGTCCGTCCGTAAGCACGATAACTCTCGAACGGAACAACCTAGAGACTTGAAATTTTCAGTATGGGTTCAGTTCCCGAATGCCTCGGTTAAGTTCGTTAATGGGCCAAATTCCACCTGGGGTTCCGTGAATATTGCCGTTCAAAGTTTTGTTCCCCTGATTACTTGAAAACTACAGATTTGATTAAAATGAAATTTTGCATTCTAATGGAGAATGAGGTGTTCAAGCTACATGTAAAATTTTGTCCAGATCGCATGACCAGAACCATAGAAACCATAGAAAATTGTAACTTTCGAACGAAAACGCCTAGGGACTTGAAATTGTCAGGATAGGTGTGGATTTCGATTGTCGTGATCACGTTCATCTATGAGCAAAATTATACTAGGGGTTCCGTAAATATGGTCGTTTGAAATTTAGTTTTCTTGATAATTTCAAAACTACAGATTCGATCGTGACGAAATTTTTCATACTAATGGAGAATGATATATTCAAGCTACATTCCTCCAGATCAACTGACCAGAACCATAGAAACCATAGAAAATCATAACTTTCGAACAGAAAGGCCTAGAGGCTTGTAATTTTCAGGATAGGTGTGGATCTGAAATGTCGCATTCACGTTCATCAATGAGCAGAATTTTACTAGGGGTTCCTTAAATACGGTCGTTTGAAATTTTGGTTTCTCGATAATTTCGAAACTACTGATTCGATCGAGATGAAATTTTGTATTTTAGTCGAGAATGATATATTAAAACAATAATTTGTCCAGAACCATAGAAACCATAGAAAATTGTAACTTTTGAACGGAAAGGCCTAAAAACTTGAAATTCTCAGGGTGGGTTTGGATCGCGAATATCGCGGTCACGTTCCTCAATGAGCGGAATTGGACTAGGGGTTCCGTAAGTATGGCGGTTCAAAATATTTTTTTGCTGATAGTTCCGAAAATACTAAGCGGATTGGGATGAAATTTCGCACCTAGCTGAGTAATAATGTATTCAAACTACGTGCAAAATTTTATTCAGATCGCACTACCAAGACCATAGATACCGTTGAAAATTCTAGCGAATTATCGAAAGAAAATTGATCAGCTGAAGCACTGACACGAAGTCTGGAGTTTCGCCTAAGTTTCAGAATTTTTGTGACAGCTGTCGAAAATTCCTTCAATTGATTTCTGGAACTAGAAAATGCGAATCTTTCTACAAGGTGCATGTACGAGCGCTCAAAAGCTCCTGCCTTCACGCCAGTGCTTTTCGTATTTTTTTATCATTGTTTTATTGCTCTTATTCCTTATTGTTTTCTTTATCATTATTGTATTACTTTTATTCTGACATGCCCTATACACCATGTTGTGTCTCAAAGGATCAAATAAAATTTATTTATTATTCAGCGTTGAAACGATCGGGAAGTATTAGTGGTCCGAAAAGTTCACCTTTAATAACTCCCACTCTCATGTTGACCCTTATCGAATTAGAAACAATAGTCGCAAGGGGGTTTTCTCTTTTCCATACATGGCTATTTCGCAAATTTATCAAACCCGATTTCGTGGAAGTGGCCTCATCAGTCCATAATATTCTATTGCCCTCCCACTCAAACGATATGGATGTAACTTTTTGTGTGACCCTTCCGGACAGCTTGAAGTATAGCAGGTGCATGTTGGCCTTGCTGACTATTCCGATCACCTTATCTGATTCGGAGACCACCAAATGAGCCTGTTTCATCTAATCGCTTCAACACTTGTCCAAATGTCTTTCTATTTGATTTTCATCTGTTGGGACAACGCAAACCGTACTCTCGAACCGCTGCGTGAGCATTTCCATTCGCAAATCCACAAATGAACAACATATCGCGATATTCGATGTTTGAAAAACAGGCATCATTTTCTAGATTACTTTGATTCGTCGGATAAATTCATGATTTCTATTAGAATTACTTTAATATTCAATCATAAAAACTTCAAGATAGAGCAAATTTGGGTTTGGAATATTTCGACTTTTTGGTTGTTAGCTTGTTACCCATGATATTATGGCAGAAGACAAGCAGAAAGCACAAAAGTTGATAAGAAAATATATTCATAATGAATCATTTTTTTTCAAACGTACAAAAACAACGTCATATTTCGACTTACAGGATCATCGAAAAGTTCTACTTTTCCTCCGCCGGAGGAAAAAGTGTTGTTATGTCAACGATGAATTACTTTTCAGTCCGCTGGAGAAAAAAATGTTGCTATGTAACGGGTGAATTAGTTACTATAAAGAATTATTATACTCACGCCTGTCATCATCAAAATTAATTTTGCATGACAACCGTAACTAGGCAAATTTCTTATTGATTACTCAATTATAACGATTGTAAATATAATTCTAATTCAAAGGTGGGTCTCTAGATTTCTATGAATTTCAAAAAAAAAATAACATTCATTCGGAGGAGAAGTGACTTTTCATGGCTCGCCTTAAATTAACCGCCTCACTGCGTTCGGCGGGTAAACCCAAGCTAAACCCATGAAAAGTGTCACTTTTCCTCCTTATAAAATAATATACTATTTTTTTCGAACGTACAAAAACAACGTCATATTTCGACTGACTGGATCATCGAAAAGTTCTAATTTTCCACCGCCGGAGAGAAAAGTGTTGCTATGTCAACGATGAATTACTTTTACGTCCGCCGGAAGGAAAAGTGTTGCTATGTCAACGATGAATTACTTTTCCGACCGCCGGAGGGAAAAGTGTTGCTAAATAAACGAAGAATTAGTTACTTTGAACAATTATTATACTCCATGCCTGTCAAAATAAAAACTAATTTTGCATGACAATCGTAACTAGGCAAATTTTTCATTGATCACTCAATTCTGAAGATCGTAAATATAGGTCTAATCTTAAGGTGGATCTCCAGATTTTTATGAATTCCCAAATGTTCGAAGAAAAAATAACATATTCCATTTGGAGTAAAAGTCACTTTTCATGGCTTGCCTTCAATTACCCGCCTCACTGCGGGTGTAGCAAATTTAATGTCGTTTCTAGTGGTCAAATTTGTTGAGGTTATTCGGAAAACTGAACTATAATTGATTTTCAGGCACGCTATTCTACTTAACCTCTTAAAATAGGTCTGAGACGAAAAATTTCTGAAACAAAACAAAGAAAAATAAAGAAAAAAATCAAATAACATGCCATCAGATACTCCACAAAAATAAACCTGTCAATTACTGACAAAGCAGTAAGTGTATCATCAGATGTTCCCTCAAACAATTTACGGAATAACTTTCGAAGAAACATTGAAAACTATCATATACATTGACAACATTAGAAGTGAAATAGAAGTAAATTGTTTGCAAAATTGTTTCTATAAATAGAAGAGTCTGCAATTTTCTAATTTCGGACTCACATATCACAATTTTTTTGCGTCCGTACCTCCGTAAACAAGAACTGAAAAGTATGGAAAGCGGGTTGATGATAACCCGATATTTTAGAAACACTAGCTCAGTGTCTCAAAAGATTCCTAGATCAAAAATTTGTTCTGGTTCAATCATATTGTTGTGCGCTTGTTTCTATGAACAAGAGCGTAATCATTTTGCCCCAATATCTGCAACTTTCGAATTTTGAGCTGATAATGGTCTCGAAGGATTTTGTTGGCCTCAAAAATGAGTCGGTGGTCAAATTCAATTCTGCCTCTCTGGCCGTCCGTGAACAGAAAAACTTTTGAAAGAAGAGATTTCCAAATTGTCAGGTGACGTTCGAGAACAGAATGCGTCGGTCAAGTCTGCTGAAGGGATCCGTAGATATAACGGTTTTAATTTTTATTATTATTATATAGCCTTCTGATATTTTTTTTTTCAATAATTCCGAATTCGAGGAAAACCGATGAGATGTGATTGAAATTCTGTAGTTAGTAAGATTATGACACGAAAGTTCATGAAAACTTTCGTAAGCATCGCATCAATAGAACATCTTTTAAAACTATTCGCAGCAAACTCATGGATAAAATGGGTTATATAGAAATTCAGCTTTTTAGCTGCAGCATGTGAAAACAAAAAGGAGTTTTTGTGCTATATTCAATGTAGTTGCGTAGACAGAAACAAGCGCGTCTGTATACTCCTGGCTTCACGTCAGTGCTTTTTCCGAAGTTTCTTGAACACAACCAATTTCAATCGTCATTACTCGTACAGAAAATAATTCAAAAATACAAATGTAGCGATAAAAGTTGTCCGTTTTGAGGTTTCTAGCTTTGTTTGAATTCTTGATGATGGTAAGATCGTGGATCTAACTTTCCTATGGGGATATATGGAGTCTAGGTCCGGAACCTACTTGGTGAAATATAAATAGGTATTGGAGTGTAAAATAACGACAACCAAGTGATGTAGACGAAATAAATTTTCTGAAAAACATTATATTGATAATTATTCAATTCAGTTACTCAATTCTGAAGACAACAAAAGTTTTTCCAATCGAATTTATTTCATCTTCTATATACATGCATCTCAGAATGAAATTCATTTCAATATCATAATCGAAATCATGACTTCTTGATGACTCAAATCGGATGAGATATCCCTCGAGGTATCGTGGTGGTCTGAACACTATAAACCTGAATTATAATAATATCTATAAGTAAACGTAGCTCCAATAAAAATCATTCTAATCTCGAAGCTTCATTGTTAATCATCTTATTTTGAATACTTTTCTGCAATCGACATTTTCTTTTTGAAGGGTTCTTTGTGAAGGCGCGTTGTTTCAAAGAAAAAATTTATAATTTACAGTTCGCAGTCGACAAAATTAATCTCGAGACATCGATAAGTAATAAAATACCGCCACCTAATGTATGAGCCTAAAGGCGCAGTTACACGGCTCGTGGTTTGTCGAACCAAGAGCTTGGTTCTTTGTTCGCCGTTTTACATGCCAAGGGTGTAACACAGTATGTGGTTCGTTGTGTTACGTCAAGAGGTTTGCTTTAAGATCTCGAAACCTGAAGGCGCAGTGACTAGTTTATTTAGATGTCATGGATTGAAGGTAGAACATTATTGCTTCTGTTTCCATATGCATAAGTTTTGGCGGTCATATACAACAGAAAAATAATAAAAAGCACTGCCGTGATGTCAGGAGCTTTTGGGCGCTCGTTAATGCACCTTGTAGGTAGATTTGCATTTTCAATTTTGAGGAACCAATTGAACATATTTTTGACATCTATCAACAAAATTTCAAACTAAGGTGAAATTCCAGACTAAACGCCAGTGCTGATGATGATTCGCTAGAATTTTCTGCGGTATCTATGGTGTTGGTGAAGCCATTGGGACAAAATTTCGCACGTAGTCTCGAATATATTATTCCCCATCTATGTGCGAAATTTCATTCCAATCCAATCAAGAGTTTTGAAATAATGAGGAAATAATATTTTGAACGGCCTTATTTACGGAAGCCCTAGTCTAATTATGCTCATTGATGAACGCGACTGCGACATTCGAGATCCAAACCTATCCTGAAAATTTCAAGTCCCTTGGCCTTTCCGTTCTGAAGTTATAATTTTCTATGGTTTCTATGGTTCTGGTTATGCGATCTGAACATAATGTAACTTAAATATATCATTAAATATATCCATTGAAATACAAAATTTCGTCACGATCGAATCCGTAGTTTTGAAATGATCAAAAAACTGAATTACAAATGACCATATTCACGGAACCCTCAGTTTTAATATATTTTTCTCCATTAAAATTCAAAATTATCGGTAGATTTCAAATTATCGAGAAATCTAAACTTCGAACGACCATTTTCACGGAAGCCCTAGTGTAATTTTGTTCATTGATGAACGTGACCCCGACATTCGAGATCTCAACATACCCTGAAAATTTCCAGTTTTTTCTATGGTTTCTATGGTTCTGGTCGTCTGAGCTAGTTTTAAAAATAAAATAATGAATTGCATATTTTTCATCGGCAGCAGATATTTCTATCCTTGTGATCTAAGTGCATAGGGTTCCATATAACACCCCTCTAATTGAAGAGCTTCAATAAACTCTAAATTTTTTTCTTCAGTCGAAGACATGCTTTTTTACTTCTGAATGATACAGAACAACTGAACTAGCGTAAAATCCTGTTTTGTTTAGCATGGATCGGTTCGAGAAAGACTAAGTCTGAACGAACCTACACGAACCTTGCACAAACCGATCGGTTCGCCTCCTTTGACCCGCGCAAATTTACCGACAACCGATGGAACCTTGGAAACCACGCACCACAAACCGTGAGCTATAACAAACCATAGACGGTCTGTGGCACGTGGTTTGTCCAACCACGCGCCGTATAACCGCCGCTTAATCTTGACGAAGAGGCTCGACAACATACGAAATGAGGAATGAATCCCTAGCTAGAAGATACAGTAGCAAAAAACTTATCTCACTGTTTAAATACTAATGGTGCGTCATTAAATCCAGTTTCTCCATCAAGTGGACATGGGCAGATTATGCAAAAAAAGAGTGAGGTATTGTGAGGCAGCATTTTTAAAGCTTTCCACACATGTTCAATCAGATTGAATATGAAATATCGGTTTATTATTTCTAATGAAAAACCTTCAGAATTATTCGAGGTGATAATTTCATTATTCACACCTTACGTTGTTTCAATTATGCCATAAGGTCATTCAAATATCTATTTACCTCTGATAGAAGGTGTTGTTTACTTGAGGTTCGTTTGTTTCCGAATAACATTCGGGAGCATCAACTAGGAGTATAGATTTTCGGTAATCTATATTCGATTCAGAAGTAACAAACTTTTCGAATTTCATTCTTCAAAATTTTTACATTTCGAATTTTATGGTTTCGTGATAGCCTTCCACCTTCCCACTTAAATAACTTATGGAGGATTGAAAAAATTAAACTTCTTGGGTGCTCAGTAAATGCCATGAAGCATCGAGTCAGGTTCGACTCATTGTAAGGTTGGAAGCCAAAAACTAAAAGTCGAGTGAATGCGTTAAAGGGTGCATTGTTCCTTGCTTGAAGGATAAGAAATGCACTTTTCGAAAGAAAGAAAAGTAAAGAATATTGACAACGATCAAATTCAGAAAGGTTTGAAAAAATTGGGGAGTACTATGTTCGATTCATACAGGTATTAAAATAAGAAATGAAAGGAAAATCTTGATGATCTGTATAACCGATCCAACCAATTGTTTTTGAGCGCTAGTACTACTTACACGAGGGCTATATCATTTCGTCACGATGTCTGTATTTTTCGAATTTTGAGCCGAAAATGATCTCAATCGACTATGTTCTGCTCTGAGCTTCTGAGAGGTCTCACAGAGACCTAGGAGAGTCGGGATATAAACAATATACAATACAATACAATGTTCGACTCACTGATGACGAATCCGTCGGAAAATTCGAGTCTATCCGTCAGGCCGTCCGGCCGTTAACACGATAACTCTCGAATGGAACAACCTAGGGACTTGAAATTTTCAGTGTGTGTTCAGTTCCCGAATGACTCGGTTAAGTTTCGGGGTTCCGTAAATATGGCCATTCAAAGTTTTGTTCTCCTGATTACTTGGACACTTCAGATTTGATCGAGATGAAATTCTGTACTCAAATGGAAAATGAGGTGTACAAGCTACATGTGAAATTTTGTCCAGATCGCATGACTAGAACAATAGAAACCATAGAAAATTGTAACTTTTGGACGGAAATTTCAAGGATAGGTGCTGATCTCGAATGTCGTGATCACGTTCATCTATGAGCAAAATTATACTAGGGGTTCCGTAAAAATGGTCGCTTGAAATTTAGTTTTCTTGATAATTTCAAAACTACAGTTTCGATCGTGACGAAATTTTGTAGACTAATGGAGAATGATATATTCGAGCTACATTTCTCCAGATCGCATAACCAGAACCATAGAAACCATAGAAAATCATAACTTTCTAACGGAAAGGCATAGGGACTTGAAATTTTCAGGGTAGGTTCGGATCGCGAATTTCGTGAGCACGTTCCTCGCTGAGCACAATTAGAAAAAGGGTTCCGTAAATACGGTCGTTTGAGATCTTGTTTTCTCGATAATTTCGAAACTACGGATTCGATCGAGATAAAATTCTGTATCTCAATCGACAATGATATATTAAAGCAACATCTTGTCCAGATCGCATGATCAGAACCGTTGAAGCCATAGAAAATTATAACTTCCGAAGGGAAAGGCCTAGCAACTTGAAATTTTCAAGGTAGGTTTGTATCTTGAATGTCGCGCGGTCACGTTCATCAATGAGCAAAATTAGACTAGGCGTTCCGTAAACATGACCGTTCAAAATATTTCCTGATGATTTCGAAACTACTGATTGGATTAAAAATGAAATTTCACACCTAGCTGAATAATATCGTATTGAAACTTTGTGCGAAATTTTGTCCACTGACATGAAGTCTGGAGTTTCGCCTAAGTTCGAGAATTTTTTTGACAGCTGTCGAAAATTCCTTCAATTGATTTCTAAAACTGGAAAATGCGAATCTCCCTACAAGGTGAATGAGCGAGCGCTCAAAAGCTCCTGCCTTTACGGCAGTGCTTTTCATAATTTTTTTGTTGGATGTAGCTATGCCTACATAAGTTTCGAAGGAATTCTTCGATATTGTAATGGACATATTTGAGGCAAGCCAGTATATACACTCAAGGTCTAGTGACAGGCAATTTTAGTCCAGAAGAGAACTAACATAATGGATTGAATTTGTATGAATACCTATTATCGGCTTATTCAAAACATTCAGAACGTTACACTCCTGTCGACTACCTGAAATAAGATGAGGCCAGACACATCATGTGTATAACGTAGAAAAACTTAATCAAAAAGAACAGACTTCTTGAATATGCATATTCAAGAAACTGAATTAAATATTCGGCATAAACAGCCCGATAATAAGTCTCTCCGAGCGAAAAAGGTACTTTGCGAACGTGATAAAACGAAATTTTCTCAATAATTTTCGAGTGAACCAGGTAAAAAACCAAAAAATAACAAAATTCAAAATAAAAAATTACGAAAAGCACTGCCGTGAAGGCAGGAGCTTTTGAGCGCTCGTACATGCACCTTGTAGGCAGATTCGCATTTTTCAGTTTTGGAAACCAATTGAGGAAATTTTTGACAGCTGTCAAACAAATTTTCAAACTAAGGCGATAATCCAGACTTCAAGACAGTGCTTTAGGTGACCAATTTTTTTTTCGATAGTTCGCTAAAATTTTCTACGGTATCTATGGTCTTGGTGATGCGATCTGGACAAAATTTCGCACGTAGTTTGAATACATTATTCCTCAGCTAGGTGCAAAATTTCATTCCAATCAAATCGGTAGTTCCGAAATTATCAGGAACAGAATATTTTGAACGGCCATATTTACGGAACTCCTAGTCTAATTTTGCTCATTGATGAACGTGACCGTGAAATTCGCGATCCAAACCCACCCTGAAAATTTCAAGTTCCTAGGCCTTTTCCTTCGGAAGTTATGATTTTCTATGGTTTCTATGGTTCTGGTCATGCGATCTAAACAAAATGTTGCTTTAATATGTCATTCTCGTTTAAAATACAAATTTTTATCTCGATCGGATCCGTAGTTTCGAAATTATCGAGAAAACAAAATTTCGAACGACCGTATTTACGGAACCCCTAGTATAATTCTGCTCATTGATAAACGTGAACGCGACATTTCAGATCTACACCTATCCTGAAAATTTCAAGTCCCTAGGCCTTTCTGTTCGAAAGTTATGATTGTCTATGGTTTCTATGGTTCTGGTCATGCGATCTAGAGAAATATTGCTTGAATATATCATTCTCCATAAGTATACAAAATTTCGTCACGATCGAATCTGTATTTTGGAAATTATCAAGAAAACTGAATTTCAAACGACCATATTTACGGAACCCCTAGTATAATTCTGCTCATAGATGAAAGTGATCACGACAATCGAGATCCACACCTATCCTGAAAAGTCCCTAGGCGTTTTCGTTCGAAAGTTACAATTTTTTATGGTTCTGGTGATGCGATCTGGACGAAATTGCATGTAGCTTGAACACCTCATTTTCCATTAGAGTGAAAAATTTCATCTCGATCGAATCTGTAGTTTCGAAGTAATCAGGAAAACAAAATTTCGAGCGGCCATATATACGGAACCCCTCGACGAATTTCGCCCAATAACGAACTTAACCGCGGCATTCGAGATTAGAACCTACCCTGAAAATTTCAAGTTTCTAGGACATTCTGTTCGAGAGTTATCGTGTAGACGGACGGACGGCCGGCCGGCCGGACGGAGAGACTCGAATTTTTCGACGAATTTGTCATCAGAGAGTTGAACCTTGTCGTTTGAGAACATTTTCGGCTCAAAATTCGAAAAATACAGGCATCGTGACGAAATGATATAGCCCTCGTGTAAGTAGTAAGAGCGCTCAAAAATATCGTGGATTACAAAGTAAATAATAATACACTCGCAACGGCATGATTTAGTCTACATCGACTGAAATGAATATTAATTTTCCAATAAGATTTTTGGGTACCTAGTTTTATCTTCCCGCACAAATTTCATCCGCACGGCGTGCGAAAAGTAATAGCTTGCGCACGCCAATGAATCCGTTCTGAAATTTGTATACAATTTCTGTAGGTACCTACTCCCGATTTCAACCGACCTCGATAGAAAGGTAACCTAATTAATCGCGGGGTCAGTGTCGTTCCTTGGAAACGACTGAAGACCATTACAAGAGTTTATGGATCGGATTCCCGAGCTTGTACAAAGATCGATGCCGCATCCTTCATCTAACTGATTTTTGTATACAGGGTGTCTAATTGGGAAACGGAAATACATAAAAGGTGGAGAGAGGGCCCCGAGGTGGTTCTAGATATACCACATTTTTTGGAGCTGACTGTCTTCGTAACCGACATACAGGATGTTTTATGTATTCTGCTCATTTCTTCTTGAGGTCATAACAAACGAATCACCTGGTATATTTTCTTTATATTTGGCACACATGTTCCTTATTTGAAGCTCAAATGATTCACTCAATAACCACAAGAAAAATCCAGGTCCTGGTTAATAAAAAATCATGAAGCAATTGTATCCTTGAAACAACACCCTGTATATCGAGATTTTGAAAATTCGTTTACATATTCGAAAAGAGCATGAAAAACTAAACTGAAACATCTGCTTTACATTTTTGCACAGAAAGTTTTACTCCACAAATCTTCAACTCAAAAGTCTAGTTTCCAAGAACGTGATACCAAAGAGTGGTTTTAAGTTCTGTAGAGTTTATCTTGAAAATTTTTACACCAACCTTTTTGTTTCTCGGATGAAAAATTCAGTGAATATTTTTTTCCCCTTTTCGGTCCCTTGTGTTCCTCAATTCAAAGAAATGATTTATTCAGATTAGCGATTGAGCTTTCATTCCTTCATAATGATTTAGGGATTTGGTCAAACCTTTTGTAGAGTAGGTCAAATTTTCACCTCAACCTTTTTGTTTTTCAGATGTAAAATTCGTTGGATATTTTTTATATTTTCCCCTCTTCAATTCTTTATGTTCATGCCATGAATTCTCAGCTGCAAAAAAACAAGGAGCTAACGTGCGGAAAGGCCCTTACTTCAACAATCTTCCGTAACAGATCGACATCATTATTTATATATTATGATGGAAACCAATTTATGGATTAATTGAATATTCGAGTAGTGGTATCAGTTTAATTATACAGTGTACGATTATTATTATCAATTTATGCAATATCAATTAATTATTTTTTCAAATTCAGTTCATGTTCAAATGCCGTCGAGTTAATAATGACTCTTGGATGATGAATCAATTTCTGCTTGGTTTTCTTCTTCGGTACCAATAATGGAGAATTATTTGCATAAATTGAATGGCTCGATTCAAGATAATAGGGGGAGTCAGCAGACTAGGTGGTTCAATTTGAATCGGTCAATCTTAACAGGCTACAGTATATTTTGATCTGGAATTTATGATATTGAGATTTATAGGTGCTTGCCGTAAGATTAAAATGAATTGAACACAATGTTTTGAAACTCTGATCAGCACTAGGATTACAATGATGATAATCGTTTTCTATACTGATTTCAAGTTTTGGAGATTTAAACTTGTGAATAACTCCGCGGTTAAAGTGAAAGGTTGGAATTGCGCTTTGGCCAGAGTTTTGTGGTGCACAGTTTTCTTCAACTTGCCTAAGTTAGTTCACAATAGTCGATGAGTAAGTAAGTAACCATTTTCTAAATTTTTTATGCTTCTTATATTCCACAGAGTCGGATGCTATTTATAAATTTCAATAAATTCCGCTAGAAATTTTTCGGTAAAAATTGCACCTTTCGCCGAAATGTTGATAATAATGTGGTGATGAACACTTTCAGAAATGGTTCATGAGAGAACACTGCTTATTAGTGGACACTGACTGTTACCTGTGTTGCAAACTGACAGTCAAGTCCGTACTAGTCCAATGAGGCGCATGCAGGGGGAATCCTCATGGACGAATTACCTCTGACGGATAAAACAGTATGAGACTTCGTGTTTGAAGAACACGACTTACTCCAACTAAACATAAACCTGCTGTATTCAAGTTCCAGTTATCCATTTGCCTATTTACCTTTGGACTCTTTTTGTTTGTATCTCTTTCACGGTCTTTGTCGTCTGATTTTTCTGTTAACTATGTCGGTAGCTCAGAATATCATATCCTAATACAGTGAAAGCCGTTTATTACGACACCGGTTATAACGAAAATCCGTATTTAACGACGAAATTATCGACAATTGTTTGGAAATCTAAGTAATTGAATATTCAACCATTCGGTTTTGTAACGACTTCGTTTATAACGACGAAGTCGCTTATAGCGACCAAAATTGTCCAAGCTTGTTGTCTATTTCTTCCGTTTATAACGACATACCACTAAGAATCCGTCGCTGCAGGCACGTGATCTTTCGGAAATACCCGTGCGATGCAGGGGAATCCCCGTTTTATGTTACGCTGTGGAGACATAAGCGGTTGCAGTTCTTGATTAAGTGACTTTAGTTTATTCTTCGAGCTAGTGACTACACTAAAATGGCTTAAACGTCTAAATTAAAAATTACGAAAAGCACTGCCGTGAAGACAGGAGCTTTTGAGCGCTCGTACATACACCTGGTAGGTAGATTTGCATATTCCAGTTTTAGAAATCAATTCAAAAGGAATTTTCGACAGCTGTCAAAAAAATTCTGAAACAGCGAAACTGCAGACTTCATGTCAGTGCTTCAGCTGATCAATTTTGTTTCGATAATTCGCTAGAATTTTCTACGGTATCTATGGTCTTGGTTATGCGATCTGGACAAAATTTCGCACGTAGGTTGAATACTTTATTCCCCAGCTAGGTGCAAAATTTCATTTCAATCAAATCGGTAGTTTCGAAATTATCAGGAAGAGAATATTTTGAACGGCCATATTCACGGAACCCCTAGTCTAATTTTGCTCATTGATAAACGTGACCGTGAAATTCGCGATCCATACCCACCCTGAAAATTTCAAGTTCCTAGGCCTTTCCGTTCAAAAGTTACAATTTTCTATGGTTTCTATAGTTCTGGTCATGCGATCTGGACGAAATATTGCTTTAATATATCATTCTCGATTAAAATGTGAAATTTTATCTCGATCGAATCCGTAGTTTCGAAATTATCGAGAAAACAAAATTTCAAACGACCGTATTTACGGAACCCCTAGTATAATTCTGCTCATTGATAAACGTGAACGCCACATTTCAGATCTACACCTATCCTGAAAATTTCAAGTCCCTAGGCCTTTCTGTTCGAAAGTTATGATTTTCTATGGTTTCTATGGTCTCCATTCGTATACAAAATTTCGTCACGATCGAATCTGTAGTTTGAAAATTATCAAGAAAACTAAAAATCAGACGACCCTAGTATAATTTTGCTTATAGATGAAAGTGATCGCGACAATCGAGATCCACACCTATCCTGAAAATTTCAAGTCCCTAGGCGTTTCCGTTCAGAAGTTGCAATTTTCTATGGTTTCTTTGGTTCTGGTGATGCGAGATGAACTAAATTTTGCATGTAGCTTGAACACCTCATTTTCCACTAAAGTGGAACGACCGTATTTACGGAACCCCTAGTATAATTCTGATCATTGATAAACGTGAACGCCACATTTCAGATATACAGCTATCCTGAAAATTTCGAGTCCCTAGGCCTTTCCGTTCGAAAGTTTTGATTTTCTATGGTTCTGGTCATGCGATCTAGAGAAATGTAGCTCGAATATATCATTCTCCATTAGTATACAGAATTTTGTCACGATCGAATCTGTAGTTTGGAAATTATCAAGAAAACTAAATTTCAAACGACCATATTTACGGAACCCCTAGTATAATTTTGCTCATAGATGAAAGTGATCACGACAATCGAGATCCACACCTATCCTAAAAATTTCAAGTCCCTAGTCGTTTCCGTTCAAAAGTTACAATTTTCCATGGTTTCTATGGTTCTGGTGGTGCGAGCTGAACAAAATTTTGCATGTTACTGGAACACCTCATTTTCCATTAGGGTGCAAAATTTCATCTCGATCGAATCTGTAGTTTCAAAGTAATCAGGAAAACAAAATTTCGAGCGGCCGTATTTACGGATCCCCTCGGCGAATTCTGCCCAATAACGAACTCAACCGCGGCAATCGAGATTCGAACCTACCCTGAAAATTTCAAGTTTCTAGGACATTCCGTTCGAGAGTTATCGTGTATACGGACGGACGGACGGACCGGCAGACTCGAATTTTTCGATGGATTCGTCATCAGTGAGTCGAACATAGTCGTTTGAGACCATTTTCGGCTCAAAATTCGAAAAATACAGACATCGTGACAGAATGATATAGCCCACGTGTAATTAGTACGAGCGCTCAAAAAGAAAATCTTCTTCAATTGAAGAGAAGGGGATAAATCCTATTTCTGCGTTCTCCAAAAAAAATTTTGGATATAACGACCATCGGATATAACGACCTAATATTCACGGTCCCCTCAACATCGTTATAACCGGATTTCACTGTACTATGCAATTCGGCAAACCTCTTAAGCTTCTTCCCATTTTGGTTTTGTGTTCTTCTGTTCTATTCTCTTGATTTGCAATTCATATCGCCAATAACGATGTTTGGGTGGTTTCCTTCAAGCATCTTTTTCGGATCTTCTTCATTTAGATCCTCTTGAGGTGGTTTGTATGTTGAAGTAATTTTCATTTGTATCAATTATAATAGAAACGTCTTCTATGGATCGAGTATTTATTTTTGTTTGTTTAAGCCGGGGGAATCCTCATGAACGAATCATCTCTGATAGATAGAACAGTGTGAGACTTCGTCTGAATCGCGATTTGCTCGAACTGAACCTAAACTGCTGTTTTAGATTCCGGGCATTTATTGCCTATTAACCTTTTGACCCTTTTTGTGCGTGTTTCTTTCACTATCTTTGTCGTGTTATTATTGTGTTACCTATGACTTCCATAGCAGAGTCTCTTCTTCTTGATATTTGAAATTGAGTTCACTCAAATTCTGTTTCTACGTAGTTGGTCTCAGGGTCTTTTGTAATGGGTGGGTAACCTAATCACATCTGCAGGATTGTAGTCAACTAGTCTTTTTAACTCGCCATTTGGATGTTGACCTGCCTTTTCAAATATCTTCTCACCCTTCTATTGAGGAAATCTATGATAGTTTTCCATTTTTAGTCACTGTGGATTTGTTGGTTTCTTTCGAACCACGGCATCTTCATTGCTGCTCTAAGCAGTTTATTTTCTGTTGCTTGGATCTTCTTTATATGGTTTTTGGTAGCATTGCCCTATGCCGCTCAACCATATGTTAGTTGCGGTCTTGCAATTAACTTGTTCTTTCGTAATTTCGTGCTTCTGTTCGTTCAGCTCTGTCTTCCTAGCAGTGGGTTAAGTCTACTCATTGCTGAGTTTGTTTTAATCACTGCGTGTTTTATCTGATTTTTTCCATGTTAGCCTTTTATCTTATGGTACTTCTAGATATTTGACTTCATTTTCCCATTTTATCTCTTCTCCATCTATATTTAGGTGCGTGTTTATTTCAAGTCTCCGCTACTATAGTAGAGGTTGCGACAGGAAAACTTTCTGATTTGAATATTCGATAAAAGAGAACGAATGCCGTTCCTTAGGGTGGTCGCTCTTTCATATTTCATGATCTTCACGTGCATATCTCCCTATATTTGTGTCCAGTCGGCAGTGCCTTTCAAGGTCACCGATGAGACCTTCTCTTCGGGGCTTCTTTCTTCTATAATTGCAGAAGTAGCTCCTACTTGGCGCTTTCCATTTTGCACCGCTGCAGTATACGTCTTCTTCGTAGCTATAATACCCCTTTCGGGTGTTCCTTTAGGGGCTTTTTTTTAGGAGTGCGGGCGGTTAACTCCTTCTGTCGCAGAGGAGATGGCACTTCCTCGGCTCTTAGTGCTTTTCCACGGCTTCAGGGGCAGGGAAAATTTCTCACTTCCCCGCGTATGGATTCCACCTCATCGGACAATAAATTAAGGCTCACTGTCAACATTGTTTGCCCATTCCTCAGTAGTCTAATCTCCTCCTTCTGCTCCTTCATTAATCAATCTTCCTAGGATTCTTCGGGAACTTTTCCTTCTACTTCTATATCCATATCGAAGTTTTCTTTTTCCGGCGAGTTATTTGCGTCGGATTATCCGTCATCATTAGCAGAGTTGTATTCCAACATTGTGTCAGAATGAATCAACAAACAACATCTTTTTCACTTCTGCCACTTCAATGTGAAATAATCTGTGGAACCAACGATCCGAGATCTGGACTCTATACAGTAAAAACATCGATTCTAATCACTAGTTCTGTTCTATGCGAGACTATATAAAACACACTAAGAAACGATTCACTACGGGGCGACATTAACAAACGATTAGTCTTCGGATAGTCACACAGGTATAACCCACCCGTACGATGTCTTTGACTAGAGTGGAAGTATGCGCGTACATATACGTTAACGGACAGATGAATACGCAACCGACAGATCAACCTCTTTGTGCGTTGCCGGCTATTGTTGAGGAAAACAACACGGTATAGTTCTAAACTATCAGAATATTGAACAAAACTGTTTTGTGATTGCAAAACTCTAAAAATTGAAGTATCATAACTTTCTGAGCGCTCGTACTACTTGCACGAGGGCTATATCATTTCGTCACGATGTCTGTATTTTTCGAATTTTGTGCCGAAAATGGTCTCAATCGACTATGTTCGACTCACTGATGACGAATCCGTCGAAAAATTCGAGTCTATCCGTCCGTCCGTCCGGCCGTAAGCACGATAACGGAACAACCTAGAGACTTGAAGTTTTCAGTGTGGGTTCAGTTCCCGAATGCCTCGGTTGAGTTCGTAAATGGGCCAAATTCCACTAGGGGTTCCGTAAATATGGCCGTTCAAAATTTTTTTTCCCTGATTACTTGAAAACTACAGATTTGATCGCGATGAAATTTTGCACTCAAATGGAAAATGACGTGTTCAAGCTACATGTGGAATTTTGTTCAGATCGCATGACCAGAACCATAGAAACCATAGAAAATTGTAACTTTTGAACGGAAACGCCTAGGGAAATTTTCAGGATAGGTGTGGATCTCGAATGTCGTGATAACGTTCATCTATGAGCAACATTATTCTAGGGTTCCGTAAATATGGTCGTTTGAAATTTAGTTTTCTTGATAATTTCAAAACTACAGATTCGATCGTGACGAAATTTTGTATACTAATGGAGAAATTTATATTCAAGCCACATTCATCCAGATCACATGACCAGAACCATAGATACCATAGAAAATCATAACTTTCGAAAGGAAAGGCCTAGGGACTTGAAATTTTTAGGATAGGTGTGGATCTGAAATGTCGCGTTCACGTTTATCAATGAGCAGAATTATACTAGAGGTTCCGTAAATAAGGTCGTTTGAAATTTTGTTTTCTCGATAATTTCGAAACTACAGATTCGATTTTGTATTTTAATCGAGGATGATATATTGAAGCAATATTTTGTCCAGATCGCATGACCAGAACCATAAAAACCATAGAAAATCGTAACTTTTGGACGGAAAGGTCTAGGAACTTGAAATTTTCAGGGTGGGTTTGGATCGAGAATATTGCGGGCACGATCATCGATGAGCAGAATTAGACTAGGGGTTCCGTACATATGGCGGTTCAAAATATTATTTTCCTGATAGTTTCGAAACTACTGATCGGATTGGAATGAAATTAGGCACCTAGCTGAGGAATAATGTATTCAAACTACGTGGGACATTTTGTCTAGATCGCATCACCAACACCATAGATACTGTAGAAAATTCTAGCGGATTATCGAAAAAAAATTGGTCAGCTGAAGCATTGACATGAAGTCTGGAGTTTCGCCTATGTTTCAGAATTTTTTTGACAGCTGTCGAAAATTCCTTCAATTGATTTCTAAAACTGGAATATGCAAATCTACCTACCAGGTGTATGTACGAGCGCTCAGAAGCTCCTATCTTCACGGCAGTGCTTGCAGACATGAAGTCTGGAGTTTCGCCTAAGTTTCAGAATTTTTGTGATAGCTGTCGAAAATTCCTTCAATTGATTTCTTAAACTGGAAAATGCGAATCTTCCTACAAGGTGCATGTACGAGCGCTCAAAAGTTCCTGCCTTCACGGCAGTGCTTTTCGTAATTTTATGTATATAACAGTTGTTCAAGCCATTAATACGTCGTAGTTGAGACTAACCATTTTTCAACAGCTGCTTATCCCTTACTTAAAGAATACCACGGATTGGACAACTGGCCTGGTTTCTTCTTGAATATTCTTGTCCAGGGAACCTAACCTAACCTAACGATAAGTAAATAACAAAATATCTGGGACAACTGCCCATATCGGCTAACTGCATCCCACCAAACAAAATGTTGTGACCTCAATATTGTTTTCATATGACATTGTGATGATGTGACATCAGTTGATATATGGTGGTGATGTTGATGTAATATGTATGTGACAGATTATGTCCCGAGTTACAATATCACAGGATGTTGCAGTCATATTGCAGCAATGTACCTACTCTATCATTTTTGTTACATCTTATAAATGTTATTTTGTGAATATCACAGCCAATCAATGGGCTACATATATGTAATATTTTCTTTGTGATAATTTTTTTACAGAATATCGCCCCTACATTATAGTGACATTTTCTTTAGACAAATTATAGGAATATTGAAAGCTTATTGCTTTTGTTATATAAGGGAAATATGGTATTCAAGAAAACCATATAGCAAATGATGCATGCTCGTACACAATAGAGAAAAGACTACATTTGAAAGGGTTATTCATTCAAAAAAGATTGAATAAAATAATATTCTTTTGCTTCCTACTACAATAATTACATACATGCTGATAATACACCTGAGGTTTAATATAAAACTATCCATTCATATAGAGTTGGGATACAAACAAACAAAATGTACTGAATAAAATATTTATTTACACCACAATCAATATTCTTTTTTACTTATTCTCTCTTCCTTTTTTTTGTTTGGAGTATCTCAGACATTCGCCAATTGCCAATTTTGCGAACTGCCTGTTTGTGGCTGTGTATCCCTTCTTAAATGCTTCTGCAAATTATCAATCAATTGTATTATAATGTTGAAATGTCAATAAAGCTTTCACAGAAGGATATCTTAGGTGAAACCACCTATACTCCGTTTAAGAATTATTGACATCTCGGTAGGCTTTGAAAAATCGAATTTAAGTTGGTAATAAACTCTTCAGTAATATTTTGGGTTGCTGAATTCAGGTTTGGTATAAAAATAACCCTAACATAACCCATAGAGATCTTGCTTTGATGATTTTATCGAAGATATTGGTGAATAATTATGAAAATTAGCTTTGAATTTGAGTATTTTTTGTCTTATGCTATGAAAATGGCTGGAATTCACCAGGATACATCGCGCCTAACAAGAGAACACCAGGCAGTTTGTCGGTGTTACTTCGAGTTTTTCGAAGATTTGGCATATATTTCCGCTAGCATTAATCGAGTTTCGCTAGTGTTCCAGGTGAACTGTTATTCACCTACTCAAAGTGTATTCTGATTGATCAATGTCTCTTAAATTTTCAGATTTCACCAAGCACTGTCCGTAGTATATTAGCATTTTATTACAGGCTAGAATTAGAAGTGGAAGAAAACCTGTGCAATATGATTATTCCTTCGAAGAGACATTGAATGACTTTGTTTTTGCCAGAATTAAAAACGATCCTTTTCGAACTGACCAAAGAGCACCTAGATTTCAATCGATCAAAGTCAACATTATATTACTATATCATAAAAAAAATTTGATACAATACAAAACAGTTGATCGAAGGAAAATTCTTATTGATAAACAGAAAAATATAATAAAAATAGTACGATATTGTGATAAATACCGAGAATACTTGGAACAAAACGTAAAATTCATTTATCTAGATGAAACTTGGATATCAGAAAACGGTATTCAAATTCGTCAGTGGACACTAGAAAATAATCCAAAAGGTATGCCGAGTATATTCAAGGGTAAAGGCAGAAGGTGCACTATTTTGAAAGCTGGAACAATGGATGGATGTTTACCTGGATGTGATCTGATTCTTGACAGTGGTATTAATGATAAGGATTACTATGAATAGTGAATCATTTCATAAATGGGTTATCAAAAAATTGAAACCTTCCCTGCAAAAGGATGCCCATCAATAGGATTATGTCAGCTTATTCAATAAACACATCCAAATTACTACACTTATACTTGGAAACAAAGTTTTCAATGAGATTTTCATCTTTGTTCTTGTATCATTCGTAGATATTTTGAGTTTATTAATTATACTTATACTGTTTGGTACCCTGTACACATTTCCTCTGCTTGTACTGAAATTGAACACATGCTATGTTGTTCAAAATTCAAAGGTATACTGAATATTTGTAAAATTGCTCATCAATTATAATATTTTCAATAATTCATGGACAGTTTTAATGAATGAAAATAAAAATTGACTTTCTTAAAGTATTCAACACCGAGCAATAAATAATTCACAAATTGGTTCATATATTGGTAGTTACGGTACAAATTTCATGTCAAAATTCTTCATGTACTACATAGAATCTTAATTTTTGTTTCTCTCTTATTTCAATAATAATATATATCTCACCCGTCGTAGACTAAGGAGACAACTCAAAAAAGGTCCATTTTGTGTTAGTGACGGTATTGAACTCGGGAAGTATCCCTTTTCTCACGTGCAATATCAGAATAACTCTAGTTGGCCTCTCCGCCACATAAGAGACTGTTCGTGAAAAAAGGGTAACATTTCAAATTTTTTGGAAAAACAGTATTCTACCACGATGGGAAAAATTGCATTAATTGAATATTGGGTGTTAGAGTTATAATGTTCAAATGGATTGCTGCAGTTACTACGAATGTTCAGCGTATTAAATTGAGTAAGTACACAAAAGTATAGAACGAAAACTTCGGTAAACCAAAACTTCAAATACCAAAACAACAAAATCAATTTTTGAGTTGTCTCCTTATTCTACGACGGGTGCGATATTATATCGAATGAAACTGTTTGGGTAACGCATCGTAGATCTTCATGCACATGTATTTCACATTATTCTGTGCTAGTGTCAATTGTTGCCTCGGGTATATATAAGGATCAGTTTTTCTAGTTGGGTTGTTGTTCAGAAACGGTTCAAATAGTTCACTGTGGCTTTGTAGGAAGATAACATACTTCAGCACATATATTGCTGTTAACGTCAGGATTTTATTGCTTTTGAAAACACTTCAACACGTCTCTCTTTATTTCATTCTATACATAGCTCGGATTGCTTGCTTTTGTGTTTTAAATATTTTTTTTCCGATTTACTGTTTCCCCAGTTAACAATGCCATATGAAAGGGTTGAATGAAAATTTGCTATCTATGGGCTATGGCTTCAATGTATCTTGTTGGATATGGTATTTCATACTATTGAGGTTGTAGATTATGGTGGTGAGTTTCCTGTTCAAGTTTTCTATTTGGGGGTTCCATTACTTAATATATATAACGTTGAACCTGAATTCCCATTTTTAAACTGCAGTCGAAATATTCCGGCTTAATTAATGATTATTCGATAATTCGTATACTGAACATTTTTCTAGGTAAAATTTGTTTTATTTCTATGATTAAAACAGTAACTTTTTTGTAACCAGAAATAAAGCCTCGACTGGACGTTCATGGCCTGCTTCGATGTCAATAATTCTTAAATGGACTATAAGTATATATCCTTATGGTTAAAATCAAGTGTCACTTTTGGTGATAAACTAGATAAAAATACAATACAGTAAAAAGCAGTATATCTTTTTGAAAATAATCGTAAATCTTTTCGAAGATACTCAAAAATACTCTAGATGAGTTCATTTCAACAAGTATATGGCGAACGACCAAACAAAAGGTTATGCCGAATCCTTTTCATTTTCACTTACCTGCGTATTCTTTGCGATAGCCTGCAGAACACTTCGATCACTTGTTTAAACTGATTATAATACTTTACAACTAAATAAAAGCCGACTCTGCCGTTTGAAGTTTCGCCACAAACATCAATTATATACGTAAAAGTTCAAGTTCGGAGTACTCCTCTGAGTACTGTAGAATAGTCTCTGTGGTGTGATGAGTGAGTGATGACTGATGAGGACCTTCCGTGATGTCATGCCGCACCGAATAGGGCGTAAATAACAGATATTGAAATTTTGTTTTCATCCAATGCCGTTATGCGCCAATTCAAATTTTGGCGGTTTTCGGTCATATGCAAACTCGGTTTGAATTTAATTATTAAGTCTTTTATATAAGACCAGGATGCTTTTTGATGGTTTTATTCACAGTTTATAAGCGGTATAAATAATATAAATATATGAATATGGTCGTTTCTCAGAAAGACTTTTATATTTGCGATGAAAAACATACATTTGCAAAAAGAAGTCGTAATAAGTATGGATACGTAGTTTTGCGGTTACGCAAATATGTACTTATATACATATTATGCTATATTTCGACTTGATTATCATCCATCCGTTATTTTTTGAGCGCTCGTACTACTTACACGAGGGCTATATCATTTCGTCACGATGTCTGTATTTTTCGAATTTTGAGCCGAAAATGATCTCAATCGACTATGTTCGACTCACTGATGACGAATCCGTCGAAAAATTCGAGTCTGTCCGTCCGTCCGTCCAACCGTCCGTCCGTCCGGCCGTAAGCACGATAACTCTCGAACGGAACAACCTAGAGACTTGAAATTTTCAGTGTGGGTTCAGTTCCCGAATGCCTCGGTTGAGTTCGTTAGTGGGCCAAATTCGACCAGGGGTTCCGTAAATATGGCCGTTCAAAGTTTTGTTTCCCTGTTTACTTGAAAACTACAGGTTTGATGGCGATGAAATTTTGCACTCAAATGGAAAATGAGGTGTTCAAGCTACATGTGGCATTTTGTCCAGATCGCATGGCCAGAACCATAGAAACTATAGAAAATTGTAACTTTTGAACGGAAACGCCTAGGGACTTGAAATTTTCAGGATAGGTGTGGATCTCGAATGTCGTGATCACGTTCATCTATGAGCAACATTATTTTAGGGGTTCCGTAAATATGGTCGTTTGAAATTTAGTTTTCTGGATAATTTCAAAACTACAGATTCGATCGTGACGAAATTTGGTATACTAATGGAGAAATTTATATTCAAGCCACATTCATCCAGATCACATGACCAGAACTATAGAAACCATAGAAAATCATAACTTACGAACAGAAAGACCTAGGGACTTGAAATTTTCAGGATAGGTGTGGATCTGAAATGTCGCGTTCACGTTTATCAATGAGCAGAATTATACTAGAGGTTCCGCAAATACGGTCGTTTGAAATTTTGGTTTCTCGATAATTTCGAAACTACGGATTCGATCGAGATGAAATTTTGTATTTTAATCGAGAATGATATATTAAAATAATATTTTGTCCAGATCGCATGACCAGAACCATAGAAACCATAGAAAATTATAACTTTTGAACGGAAAGGCCTAGGAACTTGAAATTTTCCGGGTGAGTTTGGATCGCGAATTTCACGGCCACGTTCATCAATGAGCAAAATTAGACTAGGGGTTCCGTAAATATGGCGGTTCAAAATATTGTTTTCCTGATAGTTTCGAAACTACTGATCGGATTGGAATAAATCATGCACCTAGCTGAGGAATAATGTACTCAAACTACGTGGGAAATTTTTTCTAGATCGCATCACCAACACCATAGATACTGTAGAAAATTCATATCGAAAAAAAATTGGTCAGCTGAAGCACTGACATGAGTTTCGCCTAAGTTTCAGAATTTTTGTGACAGCTGTCGAAAATTCCTTCAATTGATTTCTAAAACTGGAAAATGCGAATCTACCTACAAGGTGCATGTACGAGCGCTTAATAGCTCCTGCCTTCACGGCAGTGCTTTTCGTAATTTTGTTATATGAGTTATATGAAAAAATGCCACATTTCATAGAACTAACAGAACACTAACTCTATCATATGCATGGTGCTGAAATATTGCAAAACAATATTATATTATAGTTCATGAAACATATAACACCAATATCCGTACAATGTGAATTCGTAGTGTTTTGTGATAAGGAGGTTATATGGTTTAAACGTAACAGTTATATGTAGAAGTTATGTTCAATGTTTTGTTACGTTTGTAATATTACAGGGATATAACTTCAAATATGTAACAAAAGTTACTTCGACACAATATCACGTAATGTGTTTGTAATATAACATGTTTGGTGGGATATTTAACTAGAATATAATAATAGAAATTCTTTCAATTAATTTCAAACAACTTTTGTCGTCATTCAAAATCATTTTTATTTTGTCATCATATTTTTTTAACGATATGCCAACAATAGAAAGAATGAGAATTGATAAAAAATAATCTCAACAGTCCAATGTCTGACTGTATTCATGTGCTCTAAAGCTGTCAATCCTCATTAGTCGAATTAAAAACTATCTAAGTGCTCATTGTTCCGTCTTCAGTACCTAGATAAATTTGATAGATATAAGTTCTCAAGTACCTACTGATTTATGAATCCTTCAACAGACAATCACATCTATTTATCAGCTAACTTTGAATAAACTTATCTTCATCTAATGACACTTCAAAAGCTGGTGATGACAAACAATGTGGTTATAATTTCTGCATCCGAACGTACTGCATTGTGTATAACGTTACTCTCGAGGGACGATTGTCTTCTGATTGATTGACGATTTTGGGAGTTTTTTCTCCTACAGGGGAGTAGAATGCATTTCTTTGAACGATGTGATATATAATTTTGATATATATATATATATATATATATTGATATTAAGAGGAATCGAAAGGAATGTTCCAAAAATTCCTAATATTTCCTTGTTTATCCTTCATATCCTTCTTCTTCTTCTTCTAGACTTTAAGATCTTTTCATCGTAAAGGTCCCTTCATTGGAGTGCGGCTTCCTGGGATATTGAATTCCAGCTATCCTCCCATCGTTTCGGTGGTCTTTCCACTGGACTTCTGCTTGCTGGTTTCCCGTCCTTAGCGATGTATTCCAATCTATTGTGTTCGATCCTTTCTACGTGGTCACGCCAATATCTTCTCCTCTTCCTTCCCCATCTCACTATATCTTCTACTTCACAGAGAGATCTTATATCGCTGCTTCTGTCTCTTAATGTTTTTCCTTCGATGGTTCTGAGAGTTTTCATCTCCGCTGTTCTTAGGATGTTCTTCTCCATCTATGATTCCTATCAGTTTCATATCGAGCTTTAGTGAGTGAACCGCTGGAGTCAAACGCCTCCATTATTGCCCTGCTGACCTGCTCTACCCTTGAATTCAAGTCGAAATGTTGGTGTTTTGACCCGATATTTTCGATTTGTTCTAGATTCATCTTGAAGTTTCTTTCCTAGCCCTGAGACTATGCTTCCGAATGCTTCCGAACCGGAAGTTCAGGTGGCATCCCTCTGTCCTCAGGACTTCCCCGGATTGGGGATCAATCCCAATCGTAAGGATCCTCCCTTTGCCCCCCTTTTTGGAGTTCAATACTTTCCAAGCCCCAATATTGAGGTCGGAATTCCGAACCTTCACAAGTCGGAGGTAAGTATAATAAAGAAATCAGGAAGGCCAAAAGGCTTAATTCTCAAGCTTTTTGTGGAAATATCACTCCCACCCCCACTGAAGCTTCAGAAAGTCATGGCAAAAAAAGGTAACAACCCCACAATGTCGCTTAGAAACCCAAACGGGTCATACACAGGGGGAGAAGAGGAAAGATAAATTCTTCTTCTCACAACACACTTTCCAGGTAGTGAACTCATAAGTAGTTCTAAAACAGCAATAGAATGCACCAAGAAATCCTGTGAGGAAGATTGGGATAATGCTAGGAAAATATTTACAAGACAACGACTCGAATGGGCAATTAGTACCTTTCAGCCGTATAAATTACCAGGAGTGGATGAGGTGTTTCCTGTACTCCTGCAGAAAGGAGCGGAAGAAATTCTTCCCCATCTGCTGAAGACCACAAGAATCGGCTTAGCATTGGGTCAAATAACCGATAATTGGAGAAGGGCAAAAGTAACCTTGATTCCAAAAACAGGGAAGAAGGACAGGACTAATCCCCGAACTTTTAGACTCATTTGACTTACCTAGTTTTTGCTCGAAACGTTGAAGAAGCTATTAGACAACTACATAAGATCGGAGAACCTGGAGAAAACATCACTTCACAAATGCCAGCATGCGTACAGGGCAGGACGCTCCACGGAGACTGCTCTAAATCAGCTGACTGAAGGCATACAGAAGAGACTGAACAATAAATAAATCGCATTGTGCGCGATCCTAGACATATCTGGGGCCTTTGACATTACAACACACTTGTCTGTCAGAGAGGCACTTGTAAAGAGAGGAGTGAATTATACCATTCTAAAATGGATATATGGGGTGTTGACGACGAGGACAGCTGAGACATTGGTGGTCAATCAGACTATCTCTGTCAAAACCACTCGCGGAACACCTCAAGGAAGAGTATTATCTTCCCTGGAGTCTGGTAGTGGATGAACTGCTGCACGGGCTAAAGGAACTTGGCTTCGAATGTGTAGGCTATGCCAATGACACAGTCCTAATAGTAAGAGGTAAATTTGAGGGATCCCTCTGTGATTTGTAACAGAGGGTCCTCAAAATTATTGAGCAGTGGTGTTTGTCAGTGGGTCTCGAAATCAAATAGCTAAGACCACAGTAGTTACCTTTCAGCTATGAAATCCATCTCGGTGAATGGAGATAACGTAGAATGGAATTCTGAAGTCAAATATCTAATATATTTATCTCTTGAATATTTTATAGCTTTCTATCATCTGTATTCTTTTTGGTAATTTATTGTACAGCTGAAGGCATCTGTATTCTAACTGTACCTGTGTTGTTGTTAGACTGCATTTAGGGTAGTTGTAGTTATGTGTCCTTGTTCCATATCTGTTCTTCATATTTCTATGTTTTCCAAAAAGGTGGTTGTTATTGAGGAAGAATAGTAAGCATTCTTGTATACACATCGCATAAAGTGTTAAAATATTCTTTTGTCGAAAAACTCCTCTACATGTTTGGTTGTGTTTCAAATTGCATAATATTCTAATTGCTTTTTTTCGCAAAACAGAAAGTGAAGATAAGTTACCCGAACCTTAGAAAACCAATCCATATCGCAACCTTGATTCTATCATAACCATTTTTAGTGATTTAGGATTTAAATATGATGCTGTTATTCTGAACAAATATATTGATGATGCTACTTTCCCTTCTAATTGTATAATGTGCGTGTTCCACTTCATATCTGCATCAATAAAGACGCTCAGAAATTTGGTATTCTCTGATAAGTTGAATCCCTGATTTTCGATTTTGATTTTTTCTGGCTTCTCTATATTGGGTTGAGTGGGCTGAAGCAAAATCATTCTGGTTTTTGCTTTGTTGAGTATTAAATTGTTGTTTTGGAACCAGTTCTCGGTGTCCTGCATTATGTCATCAACTAGGATTTTGAGGTCTGGCCATTAGGATTCTCTTGCCAGAAGATTTGTGTCATCGATAAAATGTGTTTTAGTAACTCTTTTGTGTCTCCATCCTGTTCCTTGTCCAAATTCATTCATATATATGAGAAAAAACAATGTTCCCGCTACGCTGCCTTGAGGTATTCACAGTAGTAGTTCTTTTATTTCCGATCTTACATCTACACCATTCATACGGATTTTCACCAACTGTGTACGCTTGTGGAAGAAAGAATTTATCTAATTCATCTATTTTAGTGCGTTACCCTGGACTCCATATTGCTCAAGCATTTCTAGCAGAATATTTGAATCCAGACAGTCATATGCCTTGGATAGGTCCAAGAACAATCCCATTGACAACAGCCTTCCTCGAAAGCCTCTATGATTTCTGTAACAAATTGGTATATTGCTGTCTGTGTGGATTTTCCTTTCAGACCACCATGTTTGTCTTGGCCAAGGGGAGTATGTAGTGTGAAATATTCCAAAATTTGTTCACAGAATTCTAGTTCAAATAGCTTGGAGAATGATGTAAGGAGGCTGATTGGTCTGTAGTTTCCAAGGTCTTCAGGATTGCCAGTTTTATATTTAGGTATTATTTTTGCTATTTTAAGTTAAGTGGGAAAGATTCCTTCTGTAAGTGAGTTGTTTATGATGTATGTGAGCGGTTGGCTTATTTCTTCTATGGTGTTCTTTATTATTCTATTAGATATCTCATCAATTCCACTTGAGGTCTTGTTTTTCAGTTTCTTCACGAGTTCCTTCAGATGTTCTTCACTAATTGAGTTTGTTGAGAATGTATGTGGCGATTTTGGAAGGGTTATTGTTGATTTTGCTTGTTTTATATTACCAGTTAATTTTTGTAGCTGCTTTAATAATATAGTCATTGAATTCATTTGCTAATTTATGTGTGTCAGCTTTACGTGGAGTATTTCTATTGCCCAGACAGTTTTGTTCTTGTCGTCAGAACTTTCAATTAGTTTTCCCTGATAATCTTTTTGAGCGCTCGTACTACTCACACGAGGGCTATATCATTTCGTCACGATGTCTGTATTTTTCGAATTTTGAGCCGATAATGGTCTAAATCGACTATGTTCGACTCACTGATGACAAATCCGTCGAAAAATTCAAGTCTGTCTGTCCGTCCGGCCAGCCGGCCGTCCGTATACACGATAACTCTCGAATGGATGTCCTAGAAACTTGAAATATTTAGGGTAGGTTAGAATCTCGAATTCCGCGGTTAAGTTCGTTATTGGGCAAAATTCGCCGAAGGGTTCCGTAAATATGGCCGCTCGAAATTTTGTTTTACTGATTACTTTGAAACTACAGATTCGATCGAGATGAAATTTTTCACTCTAATGGAAAATGAGGTGTTCAAGTTACATGCAAAATTTTGTTCAGCTCGCATCACCAGAACCATAGAAACCATGGAAAATTGTAACTTTTGAATGAAAACGCCTAGGGACTTGAAATTTTTAGGATAGGTGTGGATCTCGATTGTCGTGATCACTTTCATCTATGAGCAAAATTATACTAGGTTTTCCGTAAATATGGTCGTTTGAAATTTAGTTTTTTTGATAATTTCCAAACTACAGATTCGATCGTGACAAAATTCTGTATACTGATGGAGAATGATATATTCGAGCTACATTTCTCTAGATCGCTTGACCAGAACCATAGATAATCAAAACTTCCGAACGGAAAGGCCTAGGGACTCGAAATTTTCAGGATAGCTGTAGATCTGAAATGTGGCGTTCACGTTTATCAATGATCAGAATTATACTAGGGGTTCCGTAAATACGGTCGTTTGGAATTTTGTTTTTTCGATAATTTCGAAACTACGGATTCGATCGGGGTGAAATTTTGTATTTCAAACGAGAATGATATATTAAAGCAATATTTTGTCCAGATCGCATGACCAGAACCATAGAAACCATAGAAAATCATAACTTCCTAAGAGAAAGGCCTAGGAAATTGAAATTTTCAGGGTGGGTTTGGATCGCGAATTTCACGGTCACGTTCATCAATGAGCAAAATTAAAATAAGGGTTCCGTGAATATGGCCGTTCAAAATATTCTGTTCCTGATAATTTCGAAACTACCGATTTGATTGGGATGAAATTTTGCACCTAGCTGGGGAATAATGTATTCAAACCACGTGCGAAATTTTGTCAAGATCGCATCACCAAGACCATAGATAATGTAGAAAATTCTAGCGAATTATCGAAAAAAAATTGGTCAGCTGAAGCACGGACATGAAGTCTGGAGTTTCGCCTGAGTTTGAGAATTTCTTTGACAGCTGTCGAAAATTTCTTCAATTGATTTCTATAACTGGTAAATGCGAACCTACCTACAAGGTGGATGTACGAGCGCTCAAAAGCTCCTGGCCGTATACACGATAACTCTCGAACGGAATGTCCTAAAAACTTGAAATTTTCAGGGTAGGTTTGAATCTCGAATGCCGCGGTTGAGTTCGTTATTGGGCAAAATTCGCCGATAGGTTCCGTAAATATGGCCGTTCAAAATTTTGTTTTCCTGACTTTGAAACTTCAGATTCGATCGAAGTGAAATCCTGCACTCAGATGGAGAATTACGTGTTCAAGCTACATGCAAAATTTGGTCCTGCTCGCATGACCAGAACCATAGAAACCATATAGAATTATAACTTTTTTATGGAAAAAAAGCACTGACGCGTAGTCTTGATTTTCGCCTTTGTTTGAAATTTTCTTTGACAGCTGTCAAAATCTTTCCTATTGGTTTCTAAAACTGAAGAATGCGAATCTACCTACAAGGTGCATGTACGAGCGCTCAAACGCTCCTGGCTTCACGGCAGTGCTTTTATAATTTTTGTATTTAGGCTCTATGTTGCTCATAACAAGGAGTGCGTCTAGTTTGTTTTTTATCTTTTTGATTGATGGATCTTTTAATGCTGGTATGCGTTTTTTGGTGTAAAATGATCTTTTCCTGAGAGGACAGTTATACACTACCCAAAACTTCAAAGTGAATACCATTAAATAGTATACCGATGGTTTCAAAACCACGATAAGGTCCGGCGCTGGAGTATACGAGCCAAGAACCAAGTGTACACTATCGTTAGGCTCCGACTCGAGTGTTTTTCAGGCAGAAATACTTGCAAGCGGAAAATGCATAGATATATACCTGGAAAGAAACTATCAAGGGTGTAACATTGTTGTCCATTCTGATAGTCAAGCTGCTATCAGAGCACTGAACTCCTATATCATCGACTCAAAGCTGATACGGGAGTGCCGGAGGAAACATAATGAAGTAGGCGAGAACAACAAGGTCTCTTTAGTCTGGATTCCTGGTCACTCAGGAATCAAAGGAAACGAAGAGACCAGTACACTTGCCAGAAAGGGAGCACAAACGCCACTTACTGGCCCAAAACTTTTCTGTGGCATAGGTAATTGCACCTATAAGAAAGAGCTGGAAAAGGAAGAGACTTGAAGAGGGGTACTCTGGAGATATCTTCCTGGAATGGATGACTCCAAAAAGTTTATTGGGAACTTCGGAAGTTCAAGATCCAAAAAGTATTTGGATCTCAGTAAGAATAATTTACGCCTACGCTCTGCCTTCCTCAAGGGACATTGTCGTATATTTAAGCATTTGTTAAGAATGGGCTTAACAGAAACTGACGAGTGCAGATTCTGTGGTGAAGAGGAGGAAACTCCTGTTCACCTGGTCACAGAATGCCTCGCAATTGCAAACCAGCGCAAAGAAGGTCCTGGACAAGAGAATTACAGGCGGAACGAGGATATAACCTCCTTGAAATCCTCTCAGATACTGAAGTTCATTGAAGCTCTGGAGCTGAAGGAAGAGCTGTAGGTAGCGCTTTGCGAATCCAGCTCTAATAGAGGGCACAATAGACCTTGACGTCCCCCACATTTCGATACTGAATACTGAATGTCTACGTTTACTAATGCTGAATATGCAGATATTCTTTTTGTGTATAGATACAGCAATGGTAATGCTTCCGAGGCACTGAGAGAATACTCGTATAGATTCCCAAACAGGTGTTTTCTACACGTGAGTGTCTTTTCATCAACCTACCGCAGAATTGCGGCAACAGGTTCTGTGCAAAAGGCTGAAAACGCTTGTGCTCTAGGACATCGAAACTTCGAAACATTGTAGATGGAGCAGTATAACAGGCAGTAGAAGATGCTCCTTCAAAAAGTACACGTAAGACCGCCAGCGTCTTGGAATATCTCACAAGAAAGTGTGGTCGGTGTCGAACAAAAAAACCATTTGCATCCCTATCATTACACTTCAGTACAAGGAATAGAATATGGTGACTATGCTAGAAGTGCCGAATTATCCTGAATGTTGACAGAGGGAATGCTAGATATTTATCGAGGATCCTATGGACAGCGAAGCTATATTTATCAGGGGAGGGTTGACTAATTTCCACAACCTACATTATTGGTCGAATTTCCAAATCCGCATTTGAAAACGGAAACATCCTTCCAAAGGAAATTTAGCATTCATGTTTGGATGGGAGCATTAGCTTATCTTCTGGTACTAACTATCTACCTGATAACTTAACAAATATGGACATTTCTTTGGACGAGGTTCTCTTGCTTGATAGGCGTGCAATCATTTTCCAACAGGATGGGTGTCCCGCACACTATAGGCTAAACGTTCGTATATTTTTGAACGAATTGTTTTCTAATCAGTGTATAGGTAGGGGAGGACCTATTTCGTGGCCAGAAAGAAGTCTGGGTCTAACACCGTTAGATTTTCATGTTGGGGCAGTCCGAAAGAAATAGTATATGAAAGGGAAATAAATACACGTGCACAACTTGTGGAGAGAATAGACGAAGCAGCGACATCTGAAGAAATTAGAAAGAGGGCACGTGCTTGTATAAGGAATAGTGGAGGTCATTTCGAGCATAATTTATGAATAAATCTTCTTATGAAATTTTAAGTTTAACTTCAATAAAAAAATATTTAATTCGTTACTTTTCTTTCTATGCTTATATCCCCTTTCAAATCAAAATCGGCTGTAACGGAACTAGTGCCTGCATTCTAACAAAAACTTTTTCAGGAAATAGAAAAGGATTCTGGTAAGTTTTCAAAATTATTTTGTTATAAAAAAATGGTGGATTTCGAAAGTTGCAGAAATTGATGTTTATTTTCTTCATATTCCAAATTTCCAATCATACTAATTCTTTTTCAACATATATTATAATAGCATAGTTTTTGCTTTTTTCATACATAATATATCATTTTCGATGAAAATAATCCAAAATTATAATCAAACTTGGTCAACCTAGAAAAAATTGACGAAAAATTAAGTAAGGTAAGAAATTTTTGAAAATACAAGAAGAACTCAAATATCTCGGAAACTGTTGATTTTCGGTTTTCAATAAATATGGCTCGAACGACAGCAAATGAGTGATACTAACACCTCCTCCAAGTTTCACAACTTGGAAACACCGTGCATATTCAGAAGTGAATGAAAGTAAAAGGGAATTCTTTAATGATTCTTCAATGCCATTGTTCAAAAATGACGTTCTCACCATGCTGATAGGAAAATTCACATCGTTTCCTTATTCCTGCAAAAATTTCGAAGATTCCAAAGTATTGTCGTTGGAACTAGAAAAAAATCAGACTAAATGTCTGGTTGCAGAATAAATGAATAAATGCGATTTCTGCGACTGAATAGATATCTAGTAAAGTTTCAGGACCATGACGGATTAAATCACGGCGTTTCACCGGAATAATCAAATCATTCATTGCCAGACATGCACAGCCGCCTGGACGGTGACGCAAACAATGACATTTCTTCCGCTCGCTCTCGGAACGAAAGATGTCAACCGTGGTATCTTAGTGTTATTGTATAATGGAATTCCGTTTTTATTTCCCATACATAATTCTGATATCATCGCACAACCAATGGATGGCCGTAATGAAAAATAATGGCCATGTACAGTTTGATCTCATTTTTTCGTCAGAAATAGAATCAACATTAGCCATGCAAGTGAATTTGTGTACTACGAGACGCAAATCGGATGAAATATTGTGTCGATCAGAGGGGATCCATGGGGATGACAGATCATTGGCAATCGTGCGGTTTGTTTTCTAGTTGGAGAAGTTCAAATTATGTACCTACAAAATGTTTCTTTACCCCTGAAACTAACATTATTTTTTGAAGTAAAACTCGCAGATTTTGGGAAAGCTATGAATTGAACATTAAAAAACAAATAAAAAATTCGACTCATCGAAATTAACGACTGAAAAAATGTGGAAGATATAATAGATTTTTTGATCGTTTGATTCGATTTTTTTATTGATCGGGTAGAGTGACTTTTAACACTCAAATTTCAGAATTATTTTTATCCACACTGAGGAATAAATCTTAACACACTTTATAGTCGGATTCTTTAGAGAATTCGTCAGGATAAGACAAAGATGAAGAAAATAGTTTTTAATTCGACCGTTCCAAACTCAAATGCCCCTAATATGTATAATCACCCTCAGAGCTTCCAGCGCCTACAAAAGAGCGTTAACACTTGTCTATATACTGTAACGTACCCAGCTAGGGTAGGTTCGCTCAATCGTTATGCAGTCGAGGGATGGTGAATAATACACTAATCTCTCGTCAAAGGTTTATTGGTAACATCCAGAGACTCTGCTCTCTCTAGCAAAATGTTAGTGTTTATATATTCATAAGATATTTACATGTTTAATCGATTGTATCACAACAACCTCGAGAATTCATAACCTGATCGATATAATATCAAACAATGATTAATATCAATAGCTTTGTAGTAAACACATTAGTTTACGTTTGCGGCACGCTTTGGTGACCAAGCAAGGTAACAGATATTGCATCTCAAGATCGCTAATATACAGAGTGTTCATACTGATACATACTACAATACAATAGCTCAATATTGTGACAATAGTGGATTCAGAAATATGTTGGCTCTATCGAAGTGCGATGTCATATACCGTTCATTTCGTCAGCAGCAAAAAGCAACTGACGAAATGAACGAATTGATCGAAAATTAAAATCGAGATATATATGCTTCACTTGGTTTTGAAGAATATTCAACTCCTCTTAACCCAAAAGAAATGTCAAGTCCAGATCGTGAGAATGTTCCTCAAGATGAGACCTTCTTCTTCTTCTGCTCGGTTGGAGCAGGGACTTCAATTTCTTCTGCGGGTACAGAAGTAGCTTTCACTGGGCGTTTTCCTTGTTGCAGTATACTACATCTTCGGAGGTCGCTCTCCTGCAGCTATAATATTTATCTCGGGTTTTTATTTGGGAGTGAGAGGGTTGTCCGTTTCTTTTTTGTCCCAGAGGGCAGGCGCTTTCTCTATTCTTAGCGTAAATGGGTGGAAATTTTCTCGCGTAAGGAATTCACCTCATCAGACAATGTATTAGGGCTGTACGTCAATACTTAAGCTGATTCCTAAGTAGTTTAATCTCCTCGAGCAGCAATAAATATGCCGTGGTTCGTAAGAAACCACTAACTCCACAGAGACTAGAAACAGAAATTGAGTATACCCAATTCCAAATATTAAGAAGAAGAAACTATCCTATGAAATTCTTAGGTATCACAATTATCACATGATGAAAATCGTGAGAGGGAAACAAATAAGAATAGTCAAAAGGTTAATACGTAATAAATGCCCGAAATCTAAAACACCACGTTAGGTCTTGTTCGAGTAGGTCGTGCTTCGCACGAAGTCTCACACTGTTCTATGTATCGGAGATTTATAGAGTTTCGTCCCTGAGGATTCCCCCTGACTAAAAAAAAGATATATCCCTTTCTACTCTCTTTAACTTTGTTATTGGCTCTCCGGGAATCCAGACTGGACCACACCTTTTCCTGCGAGTTGAGAATCAATCATAGAAATGGTAGTTACTGTTATGAGAAATTGTTATTCGCAGTAAGAGGGGCGGTACGTATACTCTTTGTCTAAGAAAATATAACGGATCGGTGCAAATCTGACATCTGTTAAATATACTAGGACAAAAAATGAACCTTGCCCACGAGTCGTACGTAAAGATTTCCTGAAATGAATTCTCCTTCTCATTATAATCCATTATGCATTTATTTTCTAACATTTCACTCCGGTGGAGGAAACGGACATCCAATGTATTCAAAAATAGTAGACTTCTGAGTTCCTTTAGTTCAAAAATAATAATAAAATTTTATGTGCACAAGAGAAATAACACGTGAAGGTACAATTGATTTTCCATCGAGAATATCGTTGCACATGCATTGGCCGATGGAATATTATAAAAAATATCATTAATGGACAGAATATTGGTCTGATATAACTACCACTATCCATCCTTTGAAAATTTAAACTTTCTTTATTCCATTTTACAGTTTGATGTATTCCGAACAAATATGACCTGAATATTTCAAACGCTTTGATCTTATGCCATAATGCTTTACGCAGATCAATGCATGTTATGTTCTCCTCGTCGCAGTTGACAGATGACCTTTCCATCTGGTAATACTGGCAGGCACTATTAACATTCGTATCTAGGTCCTTATCTTTATATACAATTAAATCCGACGTCTTTTTGAGCGCTCGTACTACTTACACGAGGGCTATATCATCTCGTCAAGATGTCTGAGCCAAAAATGGTCTCAATCGACAGAGTTCGACTCACTGATGACGAATCCGTCGAAAAATTCGAGTCTGTCGGTCCGTCCGTATACACGATAACTCTCGAACGGAACGACCTAGAAACTTGAAATTTTCAGGATAGGTTTGAATCGCAAATGCCGCGGTTGAGTTCGTTATTGGGCAAATTTCGACCAGGGGTTCCGTAAATATGGCCGTTCGAAATTTTGTTTTCCTGATAGCTTTGAAACTACTGATTCGATCGATGTCAAATTTTGCACTTAGATGGTCAAGCTACATGCAAAATTTTGTCTAGATCGCATCACCAGAACCATAGAAACCATAGAAAATTATCACTTACGAACGGAAAGGCCTAGGGACTTGAAATTTTTAGGGTAGGTTCGGATCGCGAATTTCGTGGTCACGTTCATCAATAAACAAAATTAAACTAGGTTCCGTAAATATGGTCTTTCAAAATATTTTTTCCTGATAATTTCGAAACTACTGATTGGATTGGAATGAAATTTTGCACATAGATGAAGGTTAATGTATTCAAACTACGTTGAAAATTGTCTAGATCGCATAACCAAGACCATAGATGTTGTAGAAAATTTTAGTGAATTATCGAAAAAAAATTCTTTGCTGTGCTTTTCAAATTTTTTTAACGAAGGACAAACAAATCTAGGTCACGCATAAACCATCAAAGATCTTCCAATATGATCAACTTTCTCAAATTACCAATATAGGCCTTCGAACGGAACATTGCGTTCAGAATTACCCAACTCATGAAAATAAGTATTTATTATTGAATTATATTCTTATTTCCAAAAGAACGTGAGAATTTTATTGTTGAAGATAGAAGATTGTGAGGCATATATTGTTCAAAACTTTTAATTTATATATCATAACTAGCCGACTCGTCCGCACGTTGCTGTAACTGAGGTCTACGTCTAATTATATTGTAGTAAACTATTCAAGCCAGTGGAATTATTATTAACCCTAACCTTACCCTACCCTAACCCTTACCTTGATTTTTCAAAAGTTATTCCCCATTTCTCAAACAGTCCCAAATTTCTTCAGTTTTGGGAAAGACCCATGAACTTGGCATCACTCCTCGCACGATATCGCTATGGTGGACAGATCGGTGTAGTGGGGACGCGATCTCCTGTCGTCGATTTGAGGCCCGTGTTGGCGCGTGGATAATTATCAGTATTTTTCATGAATAATAATCAAATAATTTGCAATAAGAAAATATTGCAACCATAAATTGAGATGTGTATCAGGTTAACAGGGTGATAGGACTTTTTTGGTGATTGTAAACACTTTATCTAGCTTAGCCGACGTTTCGTGGATATATTTCCACTTCCTCAGGGCTGAAATTTATTCAAAAAATCAAATGGGTCAACATTACATGGGTAAACTTCACAAAAATAAATAAACAAAATGCCGACAGCACACACGACACAAATCAAATCTCACCTTTTTTTTAAAAGGAGGACGTGAAAATGTCTAGTTCATAAATTGAGATATAAACAATCCTTTTAAGTTGGATCAAACTGCACACAGGGCGCAAAATTTGATTGAAATCGGTTCAGTATTATAGGAAATCATCCCGGACAAACAACGTGACACGTAATTTTTATATATAAAGATGTTCCTTCTGTTGGTCTATTGTTTTGGTTTATGAATCTCTGGAAAATCATCCCGAGGCTATATTCAAAATTATTCTATAGTGACTGACGCTCTTTTTGAGCGCTCTTACTACCTACACGAGGGCTATATCATTTCGTCACGATGTCTGCATTTTTCGAATTTTGAGCCAATAATGGTTTTAATCGACAAGGTTCGACTCACTGATGACAAACGTTTACGTTTACGTTTATCAATGAGCAAAATTAGACTAGGGGTTCCGTGAATATGATCGTTTGAAATTTTGTTTTCTTGATCATTTCAAAACTACTGATTCGATCGTGACGAAATTTTGTATTGTAATGGAGAATGATATATTCAAGCTACATTTTTTCCAGATCGCATGGCCAAAACATGGAAACCATAGGAAATCATAATTTACGAATGGAAAGGCCTAGGGATAGGTTTGAATCGAGAATTTCGCGGTCACGTTCATCAATGAGCAAAATAAGACTAGGGGTTCCGTAAAAAGAGCCGTTCAAAATATTTTTATTCTGATAATTTCGAAACCACTCATTGGATTTGAATGAAATTCTGCACATAGATGGAGAATTCAAACTACGTGGGAAAATTTCTTCAGATCGCATTTGCAAGACCATAGATAGTGTAAAAAATTCTAGCGAATTATCGAAAAAAAATTGGTCACCTGAAGCAATGACGTGAAGTCTGGTTTTTCGCCTCAGTTTGAAATTTTTTTGACAGCTGTCAAAATTTTTTCAATTGTTTTCTAAAACTGGAAAATGTGAATCTACCTACAAGGTGGGTGAGCGAGCGCTCTAAAGCTTCTGACCTCACGGCAGTGCTTTTCAACATTTTTTTGTTCAAATGTTTGGGGATATGGAAGAAATTTTCCAAAAATTGGATCAGAAAAGTTTTATCACTCAGAATTTGGTTTTTCGGTGGTTCAGAAAAAAATGGTCATAAAAACCAATCGATCATAAAATCATATTCCATTGAAACTTCGGTGATTTTTATCAATTCCAAATATTTTTCAATCTTCCACCACTGCACTACTGGAGTTTGTTTTAAATAGTACATTATGTAATTCCATATTTTTCGATCATTAAATGGGGTTAACAGAACACTGAAATTTATTCAAGAAAATCTTTTTGAGATTGTGCCTGGCTAAAATTACATAACTTGTCAAACTGAAAATAAATAAGGTCACTATTGGTAGGTAAACAGAAATAAGTGATGAAAAGTACGCCAGTGCTTCTTAAATTCATTGTTCAGCTAATTGAACAATCTCAGAAGCGGATCTGCTTGTCGAGTGGCTCAGTTCAATAAACCAAAAATCACTCATTTTGTCGGATCAATTTGTCGTTGATTTTCAAGTTTGAAATGATGTAGGGTAAACACTACAGTTATTGACACCTTAAGCCAACTGTCCCAATAGAATATAAATAATTTGTTATTTGGGTATGAAATGAAAATATTTCTTTTTCGAGGTTATGTGTTGGTTTATACTCGATTCAAATTAACAACCGAAAGTGGAAAAACCTTTTCAGAAAAAGCTTTAAAACACATCGTTAACATCATGTGTCAATTTTCAGTGATTGACACTGTAAAATCTATTGTTGACACCACCTGATACAGTTATTGACATACTGTTGTCTCTCATATTTTCAATCAGCTGAACAAGGATGTGGATAGGTATAATATACAGGGTCTTTCACGAGGAACCTCACCCATATTTATACGGGAAACTACTGAACGTATTTTCATGAAATTCAGCACTTATAAGTATTTCACGATGCTGATGAAATCTAAAATATTTTCAAGGCATGAGCACCTCCGGTTTTTCCGGAAATGACGTCAACTTCCGTTTTTCAAATTAGAACACCATTTTTTTATTGCAGAAATAGATTCCTTAGAAAATTTCAAGTTATTTTGATGTAACATTTTTCAGTTTTGGTTGAAAAATTCTGTCTGAGCGGGAAAATTCGAAAAAAAAATCGAAAATAGAGCTCCGCTGAAACAAGAATAACTTCGAGGTTTTTGAATGGAAAATTTTCATTTTTGGGAGTTTTCAAGATGTAAGATTGATGTATCCACTTTAAAAATCGAAATCGCGATTCATGATACAGGGGGTGAAAAAATCGCTTTCAAAGTTAGGGATGACAAAATCGTGAAAAATCAATTTTTTCAAATTAGAACCCCATTTTTTTATGGCAGATATTGAATCTACGTTAAAAAATAATGTGAGTGTATGCATCACACCCTTGCCCTTAAATGGATATTTTTTGAGTTATTCACAAAAAACTGTTTTTCGTCTTGAATTTTCAGCTATTTCTTTTTCCTTCACGCCAAAAAGATGAAATTTTCAGGAACTGTTACTTAAACCATGTTTTAGATTTTACTACCCTAATATGCGAGAGAAAAAAGTTACAGGTTGTTCCTAAATAGATGGCGAATTTGGATTCGAATTTGTATCGGAAACCTCTTTATTTCAACTAATCGGCCATCGGTTTTCTCTCCAGTGATAAATGAATAATTCCTTATGAACCATATGCAAAAACTTACCATGTTTTACATTCTTTTTTTTTAATGATAGATATCATTAATTACATCTGCCAAATTCCTCTTTATTCAGTAGCATTTTGTGTTTACTATTAATTTGGTGATAATTCGTATTAAGTTATAAAATCGATCACTATGCCTAATTTTACCAATGAAGATTATTTAAATCTCATTCTACTTCATGGAGAATGTAATAAAGTTGTAGATAGAACGATTCGACTGTTCATTGAGAGGTTTCCTGACCGACCCAGACCAACGAGAGATACCATTAACAGAACCATGACAAACTTGAGAAATGTCGGATCTTTCGTTAAGAAAACTATACACAGAGAAAAAAGTGTAGTAGAAGATGAGAACAACGAAATTACAGTTCTTGCATATTTTCGTGTGAATCCTCAAAATTCTCTCAAAGATGCCGAGATTGATCTGGGATTATCTCAATCGAGTGTTTGGAGAATATTAAAAAACCATAAAATGCACCCATATAAATTCAATAGGGTACAGCATTTGAAGGAAACTGATTTCGTCAGGAGAACAGAGTTTTGCGAAGCTATGATGATTCGATTTCAAGAGACTGAAAACTTTTTGGACTGTATAATTTGGACAGATGAATCTAAATTCAGAAAGAATATTTCTTTCAATAGGCATAACAGTCAATATTGGGATGAAGAGAACAACCACCACTTCAGACAATGGAACTTTCAAGAGACCTGGAGTTTCAATGTTTTTTGCGCCATCAAAAATAATGCAATTCTCGATGTTCACATTTATGATGAGACTTTAACTGGTAAGATAGAACACTACACATGTTTGCATTATTTAAAGAATGTTCTTCCTTAGGAGATAGATATTCTGACATATTGACTCAAATAATTGAGTCGCGAGAGTAGTACAGAACCATAATGACTTATGGTATCAACAAGATGGCGCGCCTCCACACAATTCACTCAATGTGTCAAATATCCTCTACAGGCTATTTGAAGATCGATGGTTGGCGAACAATGGTCCACATCTTTGGCCACCACGTTCTCCCGATTTAACTCCTTTGAACTATTATGTTTGGGGTAGGATAAAAAATATTGTCTACTCAACTCCCCTGACTGATAAAGAGGACTGCATAGAACGAGTCAGAAATGCGTTCAGGTTTGTTTAGATTTTTAGATTCATAGTTTTGAAACTCAATTTGGTTTTTAAACACTTTTGCAGATCTCTTCCTCCCGATGAAATAAGAAGAGCAACGCACGAAGCATTCCTGAGACGTATAAATAAATGTCTAGAAATTAACGGTCAAAACTTTGAGCATCTTCTCTAGTTATAACTGCGAGAGTTTGCCATGGTTCTCCTAATAGTAACTTGAAGTCGGTTTCAAGAAGGGGTGAAAAATCTACAGCATGGTTCAAATAACAGTTCCTGAAAATTTCATCTTTTTGGCGTGAAGGGAAAAGAAATAGCTGAAAATTCAAGACGAAAAACAGTTTTTTGTGAATAACTCAGAAAATATCCATTTTAGGGCAAGGGTGTGATGCATACACTCACATTATTTTTCAACGTAGATTCAATATCTGCCATAAAAAAATGGGGTTCTAATTTGAAAAAATTGATTTTTCACGATTTTGTCATCCCTAACTTTGAAAGCGATTTTTTCACCCCCTGTATCATGAATCGCGATTTCGATTTTTAAAGTGGATACATCAATCTTACATCTTGAAAAATCCCAAAAATGAAAATTTTCCATCCAAAAACCTCGAAGTTATTCTTGTTTCAGCGGAGCTCTATTTTCGATTTTTTTTTCGAATTTTCCCGCTCAGAGAGAATTTTCCAACCAAAACTGAAAAATGTTACATCAAAATAACTTGAAATTTTCTAAGGAATCTATTTCTGCAATAAAAAAATGGTGTTCTAATTTGAAAAACGGAAGTTGACGTCATTTCCGGAAAAACCGGAGGTGCTCATGCCTTGAAAATATTTTAGATTTCATCAGCATCGTGAAATACTTATAAGTGCTGAATTTCATGAAAATACGTTCAGTAGTTTCCCGTATAAATATGGGTGAGGTTCCTCGTGAAAGACCCTGTATAGTAATGGATCGTTCATTATAAGATTTATTTATAAGTTTTGCATCGAAAAATAGTCGAAATGGAAACCTTCTCTATGAAGACATATTTCAATAAACATTAAACATGGAATTTTCATGCACAGGAAATGCATTTAATTATTTAATACCATTTAAATCCAAATTCTTTTTGCAAATAGGAAACAAACCCTGGCAGTTGGTTCTCCAGTAGCCGTTTATAGCAACTTGGTTTTCATTGTTATCACAGATTGTGTCTTCAGATGTACAATCCATGTCCATATTGGACTGTTTCATGACTGTATAAAGGATTCTTCATGAATTTCATCATCAAGCTTTATGTTTGAAATAATTTTTTTTAAATTTTTTTTGGCACACCCGTCTATTCTATCACATAATTTGAGATCTTCTTCATAGGTTAATACAGGGCAAGGTCCGTGATTTGTTGAGCGCTCGTTGGACTTACACCAGGGCTACATCATTTCGTCAAGATGTCTGTATTTTTCGAATCTTGCCGTAAGCACGATAACTTTCGAACGGAACGACCTAGAGACTTTAAATTTTCAGTGTGAGTTCAGTTTCCGACTGCCGTAGTTGAGTTGTTTAATGAGCAGAATTCCATCAGGGGTTCCGTAAATATGGCCGTTCGAAATTTTGATCTACTGATTCGATCGAGATGAAATTTCGCACCCAGATGGTGCGAATGACGTGTTCAAGTTACATGTAAAATTTGTCCAAATCGCATGACCAGAAGAAAATAATAACTTTCGAACGGAGGGGCCCTAGGGACTAGACATTTTCAGGATAGGTGTGGATCTCGAATATCGCGGTCACGTTTATCAATGAACAAAATTATCAATGACCAGAAGTGGATGTTCAAAGAAATTTTTTTTAGGAAGATTCTACCTACTAGGTAGATGAACGAGCGCTCAAAAGCTCCTGACTACTCGTCAGTGCTTTTCATTTTTTCAACAAGTTTTCCACTCAACCAAAAAATTATTGTAGAACGAGGAACGCCATAGGTTTGGGAGGCAAGTTTTCTGGACATTCCTTCTGATTTTACTGCTGATAAGGCAGAAATAATAGCATCCTCCGTGTAATTTTTCTTATAATTGCTACCTTCTTTTGCTTTTGCCATGTTGTTGAGAATGAAGCGAGGAAAATCGATTCAGGGGGTAGGGACAAGAAGTAGGAACTAGTTGAACTTGCAATATAGTTATTGACACGTGGAAATTCACAGAGATTGACACTGGTGTCAACAACTATCTAGAACAAAATTAGATAAAGTTCAATCATTTTTCAGTATTCATTGAGAAATTGAGGCCTGAATAGTAGGCAATACGGACTAATTTTGCAAAATTTGAATACGACAGTTATTGACATAGTATGTCAATCACTATTCATCCAACTATTTTCAAAGGCAATTATTGACATCCACAAAAAAACGCGAAACCTTCAACCAAATAGATTTTAAGTAATGAAAAAGTATTTATTGAAGAGTTTCAATAATTCAAACAAAAATTATGCTTCAGACAAAAATTAGAACAATTAAAAAAATGTTATGAACTTGAGTTAAGTACCTTGAGAAAATGGCAGTATTTTTCTAATTGCAATGATCGTCAGCACGCTGCACATTGATAAATATATGCTGAATTAGGGATGCAAACCTAACCCAAATTAATACTAACAGTCCAAACTTGAAAAATTGAAATATTTTTTTCAAAGCTCCATGTTTTTAAGGCCTCCATCCAATTCTTATAATTCAAATATGAAAATGAGGGTGTCAATCACTGATAGGGTGTCAACAACTGTACCTTTTACCCTATTCATGTTTATTTTTCTTATATATTAAGTGTTTCTGCACCCTCGTTTCTATGAACAAGAGAACATTATGCTCAATTGTCTGTTATTTTCGAACAAAAGTGGTCGATGAAGTTGGAAATGCAGATGAAGAATTCGATTCTGTCCGTCAGTCCGGCCGTAAACTTGCTTACTTTCGAGAGAAAATCCCTAGAGTAGATAGAACGAAAACACCCTGAGAGTTCCAGAACTCGAGGCCTTTTATTTCGGAAGTTGAATTTGATAACGAATTCGTCATCTGTGAGTCCAACCTTATGGTTTGAGACTATTCTCAGCTAAAAATTCGAAAATTTCAGAGATTTGGAATATATGATAGCGCTCTTGTTCATCTTTACAATCGCGCAAAAAGATACATAAATGAATTTGGATGATTTGGGCGTTGAAAATGGATTTTCATCAATATTTCTCATTTTTGAGACAAGTTGGAGAAAATCGCCTAAATTTGACGATTGATTGTGTCTAAACCACATCTTATTTGGGTGTTTCTAGGGTCATTCGGAGCGTAATTTCAATTTCTACAAAAAAGGCCTTTACGTTCGAAAGTTATAATTTTCTATGGTTTCTATGGTTCTGTTCATACGATCTTGACAAAATGTAGCTTAAATATATCATTTTTCCATTAAAATATAAAATTTCGTCACGATCGAATCCGTTGTTCTGAAATTATCAAGAAAATTGAATTTCAAACGACCATATTCACGAAACCCCTAGTCGAATTCTGCTCATTGATAAACGTGACGAGAAATTGATGGTAAAGCTTCGAGAAGGGTTGATGGTTGATGAAATAAGGGACTTGGGCGTTCTGTTCTACCACAGGCTTTCGTTCGGCCTTCGGTCCTCATATCGAAAGCATCATTTGCAGCGCCAATAGATTTTTAGGTTTTCGAGCAACTGCGGGGAGTTCTCAAATTTCAGAGCTATGTAGTCGGTTTATTTCTGTTGGGGGCGTATTGTGTACGCGAGTAGCAATACTTACGTATTGTGGTGTGGAATCCATATCACGATAAATATAGAGGGTGTTTCCAAATAATACGTGAAACTTGGATGAGATGTTAGTATTTAGCATTTGTCAATTAAGACAGATATTAGACAGAAAATTGTTTATTGCACTGTACGGTTCATTGGTTGAATCAGTTCTGGGATATGGCATTATCGTTTGAGGCGGTCTGTATGATTCAAATTTGAAGACTTTGTCAACATGTCAGAATCGAATATCAAAAATTTTATCGTCTAAGCCATCTAGATATCCAACTTTAGAACTTTATATGAAGAACTCTATATAGTGTCAACCTCAAGTTTTGTTCCAAAGATGAATGATTCCTTTGTAGCTATCGCACGAACATAGTACTAGAGCTCTTATGAATTGATGTATGCGTATACCCAAGGTCAACTAATTTTGCGGTAGATTTGTTACTTATTTTCACCGAAAGTCTATAACGAGCTTGCAGGCTAATTGAAAAAATTGATAATGAAAGGAAAAAGCCGGAAATCCATCAAATCCTTCATTGAAGAAAATAAAGTGAAATTCCTACATCTGTTTTCTGACTGAACAGCTATCTATGTTAATAGATTTATTCGACCGCCTATACAGACCCAAATCGATATACTCTACCGACTTTTCAGTCCAAAAGTGACGTTGTCAGACCCGGCTCCGGGTCTGGTAACGTTTGACCATATAATCTTGCTGAGGGACGTGAGGGGATGCCAGGGGTAAATTTTCAGCCGGGTGTGAAAAATCGGTGAAACATCATAATAAATACAGAAAACTTCAGGGTTCGACCAGTGCGAGGGCGCCTCCGTCGACATCAACACGCTGTATATAATTGATATAGTCAATCAACTCCTCCAGTCCCTAAATATGACAACGCTGTAGATTGTATATAAACCTGAAATTCATACTTCCCACAGCTTATACAAACCCGGTATATAGAACCGTCGCCAAGAGAAACGTTTTTTTAATTGTCCTCATGCAGCTCGAAAATTGGATATTTCATCTTTCTGATATATAAATCTACAAACCATACTTTACGAAGCATATACAAACCTGGTACAGGGAACCGTCGTCATGAGAAAAAATGCTTCCGAGTCTACCAAAGGTAGTGGAAGAAGCATTGTGATCCCTTTTGGTCTCCGATTCCAAAATTTTCACTCGCAAAATGCATTTCAGACGATTATGAACAACTTCGGTTTCGTGCCTGTCTGTCGGTCTGTATGTTCGTTAATGGACAGGATAACATCAGGGTTCTGTAAATATAACCATTCGTAATTTTGTTCTCCCAATTACTTCGAAACTACTGATTCGATCAAGATGAAATTTTACACGAAAATGACGTGTTCAAGCTACATGCGAAATTTTATTCAGATCGCATAACCAGAACCATAGAAACCATAGAAAATTATAACTTTCGAACGAAAGGGACGCAGTCGCGTTTATCAGTGAGTAAAATCAGACTAGGAATTCCGTAAACATGGCCGTTTGAAATTTAGTTTTCATGAAAATTTCAAAACTACGGATGCAATCGTGACGAAATTTTGTATTTCAATGGAGCATAATATATACAAGCTACATTTTTTCTAAATCGCATAACCAGAACCATTTCAAATTCCAACGAATTATTGAATGAAAAATCCTTATATTTCCGAAACTGCGGATTTGGCATAATTGACAAAGAGCTGCTGTCATATAGACCAACTGCAGTATACAGGCCCGAGCTTACGGCAAATTGAACAATAACATTCCTATAAATAATGGTATTCGACAGGGTGACTCTCTGAGTCCATTACTATTCAACATAGTAAGGGACGCAGCGGCGTAACTACACAGGTGCAAACCGGTGCAGGGGGGCCTCAAGCTCTGACCAGCACACCCCGTTTGAACTAGCTCGAAAAAACTCAATATTTTAAAATTTTTAAATAAGCTCTATGTGATCAATATAAAATATATAAACCAGCGCTGTACCAATTATAATTTGTAATATAACGTAAATAGAATGTATTCAATCGATTTTTTTCATTGGAAAATTAATCACTTTACATTGAATTATTCGAAAACTACACGCTTCCGTACCATGTCATCATTTCTTTTGTCCCTTCTCCCTTATATCAAAACAAGTATGTAGGTACTTTTTCGCCGCTCGTAGGGGTGTCATGAAAAACATCTGTTACCGCTCGCTCTCCTTGCCACCCAGCCAGATTGAAATGCAAGTTTATTTTATATTTATCTCGTTCATCCGTACGAAATCCCTATTTCGTTGAAAAAATGCGAACAGAAGTTAAAAAACACTTCGATGAATTAGCTTCTGATCACAGATTTCGAAGAAGAGATGAGATATCCAAAATAAATCAATAAATATTGTACAAAGTATTAGATAGAATAACAATTGAAAGCACGTTCCGATGATATGATTTCAGTCAGTAAAATTTTCAATATTCTATCACCATCATTTTCACTAGATGTAGATGAAAAAACTATAATTAAAAGGTGTGACCAATTTCGAAGTATATATTCTGAAATAATAGGCTCCAACTTTTACCTTCACTTCCTCAATATTTACCACCTATTTCTACCCGAATTAAATAAGGCATGGACAATTCACGAAGTTTGCATGAAAATAATTACGAAATACGGAATGCTGGAATGCGACCTAACAGAAGTATTGACAGCAATATTAGTGTTCCATACAATTTCTGTCACCTCTGCAGAAGCTGAAAGATCATTCAGCAAACAAAAAATTATAAAAAATTATTTGAGAAATAGTATGGGACAAGCCCGACTGCGACATTTACCGCTATAATATCAATCGACAACGAAGCAGCATAAAGTCTAGATAGTCATTGATTCTTTCGCGAAAAATAAGGCTAGAAAGAAGTTGTAAATAAGTTAATCTTTGTTGTGAATCAAATGTATACATTGTTTTCAATGTTTTATTTTTATCCACAATTGAATATTTTATATGAATACATACATAAATTAACCTTTCGATTCATTTCGTTTCTAGAGAAAAACAAAATTTATCTTTGGTTTAGAGTCCAACTGAATAAATTTTACGCGTAATGAATTATGTCGCAAGTCGTTTCACTTTTCACCCTTATTAACACAAAATTTCATCGACATCTGACAGATATTTTCTGTCATTTCAAATTTTTTCTAATATTTATTCTTGATCTTTTGGCGGAATAATTCATACTAAATCTGCACATTTCATCGATCTATTGCAGTGCCAGTGATTCCCAAGTTTCCATTTATTGGATTGGTAGGTTTCGAATCACTGATGAAATAAAATTTCAGCATTTTTTTTCAACTTCGAATTCACGCAATAACGACAATAACGAAATACTGCGAGATTCTCGGATTATTAAGCTACACTGGAAGTTTCAAGCTTATTCTTTTTGAAATTTATCGTGTGAAAAGGCAGAATCGACTATTACCTCAGATTCTGTAAGGATTCGAATCCACTCGTTTGAGATCATTTCGACTCGATATTCGAAAATAACGGACATTCTGGCACAAGGGCGGATTTACGGGGGGAGTATAGGGGGTAATAACCCCTCATGAGTATCAAATTTACGCAACGTGATGCACAAAAAATATTGTATGCAATAAAAATTTTTATTTACGTATGTTTTTTGTTTTATTTTGATTTTTTTATTGTATTTGAGTTTGAAAGAATGTTTATTTCGAAATTGATATAAAGTGATTGAATGTTGTGAACCTGATTTATGGGTTCCCAATCGTTATTACCCCTTCCATGAAAAAAAGTTATATCCGCCCTTGTTCTGACAAATTGTATTATTTTTATTCATCCAAAATGAGAGTTGAGATTAATTCAATGAAAATAAACACATTTCATGCAATAGCACGCTGGAAAATTAGAAAAAGCGCAATATTCTCTTTCCTTTTTCACTTCTTCACAAGACTTATACAAATATAACAATAACGCCCCTGACGAGATCGATCCCTATGATCTGACAACACCGCTGGGATCGAAAATATAGTCGAATATATAACTTTTTTGAATAGAAATTTCTGTTTCCCCTCTTTAGATGCCTGAGGAGTTATATTTTCAAACAGCTTATTTTTCATTTATATACTTGTGGAAAACACCCGGATCACATGGGTCTTAGGTAGCCTGCCAAGTATATCGGGACTGAATACGTCTGTTGGATAAATATATATATGAATATTTGATTGTCAACAGTAGAATACCTTTTCTCTTCTGTGCTCCTGCTGCCCATTATGCCCGTTGGCGTGTACATCATATTGTTTATGATGAGGGTGATTTTGGCACACAAGTCCTGTAACTTAGGCGAAATCACTTTCCTTAGCTTTAATTTTCTTTTGTAATGATTTATGGATGAATACATTCATTATTTATTATTATTATTATTATTTGCTGTCGTTTGAGCCATATTTACTGATAACCGAAAATCAACAGTAACCGAGATATTTGAGTTCTGTTTTGTAAAAAATTTCTGCCTTTACTTCATTTCGTAAAATTTTTCTACGTTGACCTAATTTGATTATAATTTTGGAACATTTTCATCATAAAAGGATATGATATGTATGAAAAGCTCAAAACTATGCTAAAATAAATGTTGAAAAAGAATTAGTATGATCTGAAAGTTTGTATATGAATATGAATAGTGAATTTCTGATACCAATTTGCCTGTAACTTTCGAATTCCAGAATTTATGTATGGAAAAATTACGAAAAGCACTGCCACTGTAAGGGCAGGAGCTTTTGAGCGCTCGTACATGCACCTTGTAGGTAGATTCGCATTTTCCAGTTTGAGAAACCAATTGGAAAAATGTTGACAGCTGTCAAATAAGATTTCAAACTAAGTTGAAAATTCAGACTTCACGTCAGTGTTTTAGGTGACCAATTTTTTTTCGATAATTCGCTAGAATTTTCTACGATATCTATGGTCTTGGTTTTGCGATCTGGACAAAATTTCCCAAGTAGTTTGAATATATTATTCTTCATCTATGTGCGGAATTTCATTCCAATCCAATGAGTAGCTCCGAAATTTTCACGAAAATAATAGTTTGAACGCTATATTTACGGAACCCCTAGTCTAATTTTGCTCATCGATGAACGTGACCGCAAAATTTGAGATCCACACCTATCCTGAAAATTTCAAATCCCTAAGCCATTACAAAGTTATAATTTTCTATGGTTTATATGGTTCTGGTCATGCGAGCTGGACAAAATTTGCACGTAGCTTGAGCACGTAATTCTCCATCCGACAAAGCCACAGGAATTCATCATGGAAAGCTTGATGATATTGGATCAAATCGTCAATTTCTAGTTTTGGAAAATAATTGCAATCAACCTCAAACTCATTTCAATAACGTGTGTTGTAACAACTCGTGTAATAATCAGCCAGAAACACAAGTTAATGTCAGGCGTCACAATGTTAAATCAACATTGATGAAGGCAACGATAGTGGTAGTATGCCTAACTTCTCTTACCGGATAGTTTTCCCAATATTTTAGGTAATCGAGTGAAAACTGCAATTTCACAGTCAATTCCTGTGACACATACAAGTGAGAACCCTTCACAAGGCTATGTTATTCCTAATTTGCAAGTGAATAACGATAATTTGTACAAAATTGTTACAGAGGTAGTGAGTAGAATACAACAAACAAATATCAATTCATCTTTGTGACCCTTGTAACCCTTCACTCGATTCTTGTAATCAAAATGCGAAAAATGTAAACCTGCTTAACACTCCGACGGTCGCGCCGTATCTGTGAGATACATGGATTGCCATTTTGGACAGAACTTTAACAGAATAGCCTTTGCGAAAGTATAATTTTGTGTATTCTTCTAGCACACGACAGTGCATGTGGTAGTTGCATTAGATCACCGAAGCTTCGCGTATTTTGCTAATAGTGAATAATTGAATTTGCGACATACCACGAAACTGATTTTATGAATATTTCTTAGTTTAATTTTTTGTTTAAATTTCATTATTATATGTTTTATCTGTTATTTATTCATTCATTTGCATCAAAATTTTTGTTAACTATAGTTTTTTTTTATAAGTTACAGGGATATGTATATGATATATACAACGCGACCACTCTTGTTAGATATTCTGTAGGCGCATATATTCATAGATATTTAACTCTCTACAGATTCAAGATAACATCTAGAGGCTAGGATAACAACTTAAACGACGAAAAACTCAAAGATTTTGATTTTGTATACATTTACAAAGTGAAAATATGAACAAGTATCTGAGAGATACAGCGACTACTTTTGTCTGATTTTGGACGCGACCGCCGGAGTGTTAGGAAGAATCCCAATTTCTGACGACACTGATAATCTGCACCCAATAGAATTTATGGAATTAATAAAATATCTGATAGTTTGCGAAAAAATTTATTATCTTTTATTCACTATGAGAAACCGTTTCAGAGGAGCAGCACAATTATGGCCGTAGGCCTATCTGCCCATGTTGAATAATTTTCACTCGGAATGGCGTTTCTTGATTAGTTTTGGTTCGAAACCAGTCATTTGTGCAGTATTTTATGAAATATGTTACCAAAGCCAGATATTTGAACCCGCAGTACAATGAACCCATTTTGATCCAAACTATTGCGCGACATTCTCCACCGCGCATTTCATCCACCTTACTAGGCTCTCAAACATTGTCAGATGCTATGAATAAACTACGCCAGGCAGACTACTATACTAATCGTAGCGATATACAGACGGCTACGAGAGCTCAATTTTCTCAAAGGGACAACTTCCTGTGGAGAATAGTTTTGAAAAAAGTAAAAATATCTCAGGCCCCTCCGTTAACTTAGTTCAAATGCATTAAATAATTGTGCAAATCGATTTCAAATCTTTAATGGAATTGGTTCAAAATCATGGAAATCTCAGCCTTCAAATTTTCAGGATCTTATGGGGGGGGGGAAAGTTGTAACAGAACAAAGAGTTTGCTGAGCAGTGTGTTCCGTTCAAGTGGGTGATCACTGCTATGTCCGTCCGGCCGGCCGTATACACGATAACTTTCGAACGGAACGACCTAGAAACTTGAAATGTTTAGGGTAGGTTCAAATCTTGAATGCCGCTTCTTAGTTCGTTATGGGTCAAAATTCGCCCAGGGGTTTCGTAAATATGGTCGTTTGAAATTTTGATTTCTAGATATAATTTCAAAGCTACGGATACGATTGTGACGGAATTTCGTAGTTTAATGGAGAATTATATTATATATTCCAGCTTCCTGCAAAATTTTGTCCACATCGCATGACCAGAACCATAGACACCATAGAAAATTATAACTTCCGAACGGAAAAGCCTAGGAATTTGAAATTTTCAGGATAGGCGTGGATCTCTCGAATGTCGCGGTCATGTTCATCAATGAGCAAAATTAGACTAGGGGTTCCGTAAATATGGCCGTTAAAATATTATTTTACTGATAATTTCGAAACTTCTGATAGGATTACAATGAAATTTTGCACATAGATGAAGAATAATGTAATCGAAAACTTTAAGTCTGTCCGTCCGTATAGAAGATAACTCCCGAACGGAACGACCCAAAAACTCGAAATTTTCAGGATAAGTTCGAATATCGAATGCTTCGATTAAGTTCGTTATTGGGCAAATTTCGATCAGGGGTTCCGTTAACATGGTCTTTTAAAATTTAGTTTTCTTGATAATTTCAAAACTACGGATTCGATCGTGAGGATATTTTGTATTTTAATAGAGAATATTGTATTCAAGCTAAATTTTCTCAATATCGTAAACCAGAACCATTTAAATAACAACGAATTATTGAATAAAAAATTCTTATATTTCTGTAACAGCTGATTCGGCATGATTGACAAAGAGCTGCTGTCATTTTGTTGACAGCTTCTTAGAATTTCTTAAATAACTGGTATCTAAAACTACAAAATGCGAATCTACCTACAAGGTGGATGAACGAGCGCTCAAAAGCTCCTGATTTCATGGCAATGCTTTCTATAATTTTCAAGAAGACGATTCATCAAATAAATGATTTATTGTTATTCTAGAGCATCGTAAATAAACATAAAGAAATAGCACAGGAAGCGTTTTTACGATGTCAGAGTTTTATAGCAGAACACCGAATGGGAATGCGGCGTACTGCAAAAAATCCAGCATAAGCTTCAATAATAACAATAATAGTTAGGCTAAAAACAGAACGATAACAATTAAGAAAGCTTTTCAATCGGCAGCTGATCTCTCAGGAATGACAAACAGGCTCTTCGCGTCACTTCTTGCACAAGAAGCGCAGATTAGCTACTAATGGCCAATATAAATGTAGAAACACAAGGATTGGAAGAAGAAGAAAAGTGCGTCCCACAACTAGTGGTCGAGTTTGAGTCCGTGTCTAGAATATGTAACTCGACTTTCCGTTTACAACGGGTCAACGTGAAAATTGACAGGATATCAAGTTCTGATCCTTGATTATTTCACTTTTTGTTGTACTATCTCGGTATTGGTTATCGATAATTATATGGTAGCTTGATGTGTTTAAACGATTTTATGGTTTATGGGAAAAGTATCACGTGATTGATCGTTACGTAATTGATTATGAACTTCTGGATTTTTCATGTATGATCAATTATATATAGGAATGTAGGAGATGTGCTGAGACTAGGGCTACTCATTTTGTTCCCACGACGGCTGAATGTCCTAAATAGCTAAATGGCTGGAATTATCACTTAGACAGTGATAATTCAGCAATTCATATTCAGCAATTTTGGAATGAGATTAACGGTTAGTTCCATGAATAACCGATATCTTCTCATGGATATACAAACACTTATTGTCTATGAATTTTGTGTGGAAAAACACAAGAACCTATTGCCGAATAAAGAAAGCTTCTTGATTTTTTTTCCTTTATTTTTAATAAAACATCGATAATCATTCCAAACCTTTTTTCAACTGGTTTTGAAAAAAATGTTACTCGAGAGCAGGTCGACAGGCAGAAGACTTACCTATATAAGAAACGCTTGAAAAAAGGGGGTTTCGCTTATCTTCGGTTTAGTTGGGGACGACCAATTTACGAGAGAAATGTTCGTTTAGTTTTTCTTTTAATTCGCACCAAGGCTGGTATATTTGTCAACATGGGTCGAGCCTAGGGCTGCCATCAGTCCGGATTTTTCCTAGTTTTTAGCGCTTCCGGGGAGCGTCCGGGCCGGTTTTTATTTGTTGTCCTGGTATTGCAACTTTCAAGTGAAGTCATTTTTTTCGATTGGATCCCGGTTCAAAACTATCTCGAAAACATTTCGTAGTTGACGTCACCAGTTTGTGTATCGCTAAAATGCCATAATTTCAGAAGGGTGGAGCCCTACCACTCAAATCTTCACAAAACGCATGAATGAACAAATCCATGAAGAAATCAACAAATATAACCAATATTCTTTAAAAAGCTGTTTCCGAACGCGGTCAGAAACCAGTCTATCCATGTCATAAAAGTACAAACTGCAGTCCGAACTATCCCAAAACTATTAGGCGCTCTGAATAAAGTACAAAAACATTTTCATGATATTTTTGGTATATACGATGCCCACTCGGTTCAAGAGTACTGGGAAAAATATCAAAAAAAATTTCAAGTGTCAAATTAAAGAAAAAAACTTCTTCTTCTTCTTCTTCCCCTTACGTTAGGACTAGGTCCTGTGTCTGCATCAATGGTTTTCCAAGGCGCTATTGGGATGATGAAGACCAGCTTTCGTACCATCTTATAGGTGGTCGTCCAGGTGGTCTACGTGTATTGGGTTTTTTTTCCTTTGCTATCTTAGCTACCCTCTCATCCGGCATTCTATCCACATGGTCTCTCCATTCTCTTCTTCGGCCTCTTGCCCATCTTACTACGTCCAGAATCTCACACATTTCCCTTATTTCCTCGTTTCTCTTCCGGTCAAATAACGTATGTCCTGTTATTGACCTTAGTGTTCGCATTTCTGTTGTCCTTAAAAGTCGTTTGGTTACTGTGTTCTCGGCTCTGGTCTCTATTGCATACGTCATAATCGGTCTCACGCATGTTTTATATATTCTGACTTTGCTCCTTGTACTCATGTGTTTATTACGCCAAATTATATCTCTAAGGTAGCCTGATATTAATGATGCCTTTGTTGTTTGGGATTTCACTTCCTCTTTCAGATTCCTGTTGCTTGTTATAGTCGCCCCTAGATATTTGAATGACATCACTTGTACTACACTCTGGTCGTAGATGGCGAGTTTACATCTCCGCGGTTCTTTAGCTACAGTTAATGATCTTGTTTTTTTCAGGGATATTTCCATGTTCAGCGCTTTTGCTATTTGTTGAAACTTATACAGAAAAAAACTGGTGTACTCAAATGGGTACACTGGGAGAATCCGAGATAAAAAAATTACGAAAAGCACTGCCGTGAAGGCAGGAGCTTTTGAGCGCTCGTACATGCACCTTGTAGGCAGATTCGCATTTTCCAGTTTTAAAAATCATTGAAGGAATTTTTGACTGCTGTCAAAAAAATTCTGAAACTTAGGCGAAACTCCAGACTTCATGTCGGTGCTTCAGCTGATCAATTTTTTTCCGATAATTCGCTAGAATTTTCCACGGTATCTATGGTCTTGGTGATGCGATCTGGACAAAATTTTGCACGTAGTTTGAATACATTATACCTGAGCTAGGTGCATAATCTCATTCCAATCCGATCGGTAGTTTCGAAACTATCAAGAAAAAAATATTTTGAACGGCCATATTTACGGAACCCCTACTCTAATTTTGCTCATTGATGAACGTGACCGTGAAATTTGCGATCCAAACCCACCCTGAAAATTTCAAGTTCCTAGGCCTTTCCGTTCGAAAGTTAGAATTTTCTATGGTTTCTATGGTTCTGGTCATGCCATCTGGACAAAATATTGCTTCAATATATCATTCTCGATTAAAATACAAAATTTCATCTCGATCGAATCCGCAGTTTCGAATTTATCGAGAAAACAAAATTTCAAACGACCGTATTTACGGAACCCCTTGTATAATGTTGCTCATAGATGAACGTGATCACGACATTCGAGATCCACACCTATCCTGAAAATTTCAAGTCCCTAGGCGTTTCCGTTCAAAAGTTACAATTTTCTATGGTTTCTATGGTTCTGGTCATGCGATCTGGACAAAATTTCACAAGTAGCTTGAACACCTCATTTTCCATTTGAGTGCAAAATTTCATCTCGATCAAATCTGTAGTTTTCAAGTAATCAGGGAAACAAAACTTTGAACGGCCATATTTACGGAACCCCTGGTGGAATTTGGCCCATTAACGAACTTAACCGAGGCATTTGGGATCTGAACCTACACTGAAAATTTCAAGTCTCTAGGTTGATCCGTTCGAGAGTTATCGTGCTGACGGCCGGACGGACGGACGGACAGACGGACAGACTCGAATTTTCCGACGGATTCGTCATCAGTGAGTCGAACATAGTCGATTGAGACCATTTTCGGCTCAAAATTCGAAAAATACAGACATCGTGACGAAATGATATAGCCCTCGTGTAAGTAGTACGAGCGCTCAAAAAACGTTAAATCAGATTCTTTAACACAAAATGTTCAAAACCAAACTTCTTCAAAAATAAAATTCCATAAAACAGTCACGCTCAATGCAAATCCATCGCTCACGTAAGTGACATTGGCGACATCTCATGCTTTTCAGATTTTTTCGGAAAATGAGCTTGGCTCTTTTTGAGCGCTCGTACTACTTACACGAGGGCTATATCATTTCGTCACGATGTCTGTATTTTTCGAATTTTGAGCCGAAAATGGTTTCAATCGACTATGTTCGACTCACTGATGACGAATCCGTCAGAAAATTTGAGTCTGTCCGTCCGGCCGTCCGGCCGTGAGCACGATAACTCTCGAACGGGACAACCTAGAGACTTGAAATTTTCAGTGTGTGGTCAGTTCCCGAATGCCACGGTTGAGTTCGTTAATGGGCCAAATTCCACCAGGGGTTCCGTAAATATGGCCGTTCAAAGTTTTGTTCCCCTGATTACTTGAAAACTACAGACTTGATCGAGATGAAATTTTGCACTCGAATGGAGAATGAGGTGTCCAAGCTACATGTGAAATTAAGTCCAGATCGCATGACCAGAACCTTAGAAACCATAGAAAATCATAACTTTCGAACGGAAAGGCCCAGGAACTTGAAATTTTCAGGGTGGGTTTGGATCGCGAATATCGCGGCCACGTTCATCAATGCGCAAAATTAGCCTAGGGGTTCCGTAAATATGGCTGTTCAAAATATTGTTTTCCTTATTTTTTCGAAACTACTGATTGGATTGGAATGAAATTTTGCACCTAGCTTAGGAATAATGAATTCAAACTATGTGCCAAATTTTGTCCAGATCGCACCACCAAGACCATAGATACCGTAGAAAATTCTAGCGAATTATCGAAAAAAAATTGGTCACCTAAAGCACTGACATTAAGTCTGGTGTTTCGCCTAAGTTTCAGAATTTTTGTGACAGCTGTCGAAAATTCCTTCAATTGATTTCTAAAACTGGAAAATGCGAATCTACCTACAAGGTGCATGTACGAGCGCTCAAAAGCTCCTGCCTTCACGGCAGTGCTTTTCGTAATTTTTTCATGATGTCGCTTTCTGCATTAAATAGTGTCAAGCCACATCTCTCAAAAACACTAGTATATCTGTCTTTGTATCATGAGTGAGCAGATGTACTCTCCATACCAGTCCATGCAACGTTGATGGAATGCGTGAAAAGAGGTCACCACCATTTATTTCCTCGAATGCAGATTCGATAGTCATATACTGCTTGGTCAAGTAAGTCAACCCCACCCATATGTAAATTATATTTTTGAAACAGGCGTGGTTGATTTACATCAGTTTTTTGATTTTCTGTTGAGGACCAACGGTTCACTTTTCCTAAGGGCTCTATGGTATCATAATTGGTTACTATAGTAACAATTTCGTTCATTGCTAGCTTCTCCCAAAGTTCTGAAACATTTTTCACAAAAGAATTCCGAAACAATCAAAATCATCCATATTATCGAATTCGATCTGAAATGAAATTTAAATTTTTATATACCTATCCTCCCACTGCACCCAAACGAGTACATCAAAGTTTTTGTCGTTCTCTCGGAAGTGAAAACATAAAGATTTGTAAAATAAGTATTTATAACTTGAATACATACCTGACAATTGAAAAAATAGGGCCAAAAGAAAAATCACACAACAAACAAATGAAATTAAAACTTCACAAAAGAGCAACGAGTTGAGACGCGTTTGGAAAGAAAGTAAACTCGATAATATATTAGTTTGTTGCATCTTCAGAAAAACCACGGAATTAGAGACTCCATGTTTATCGTAGAACACAAGAAGGTTCTCAAAACTTCGAAAAATTGCCAGTGATGTCACTAGCAGAGTAAAATTTGAAGTGTACTCAAATGAGTATTGTGGGAGGGAATGAGTTAAAAACTGTTGTCATTTTTTTGGAGAAAAATATCCAACTTCAAATTTCATCAGAAAATATGACCATTATCTCATTGTGTGAAAGTATGATATTTTATGATAAAATTTGAACTTGGATATTTTCTTCCAAAGAAATGACAATAGTTATTCATCCGGTTTTCTGTATATCTATTGGTATATTGATGAAGAATATTCTACTATGAAGGGACTGATGGATTTGATTTATTTGTGATCGTGTTACACAGAAACGCAACGTGGCGTATTCGACATCATTATTTGAAAATTACGAAAAGCACTGCCGTGAAGTCAGGAGCTTTTGAGCGCTCGTACATCCACCTTGTAGGTAGATTCGCATTTTCCAGTTTTGGAAATCAATTGAAGGAATTTTCGACAGCTGTCAAAAAAATTCTCAAACTTAGACAAAACTCCAGACTTTGTCAGTTCTTCAGCTGACCAATTTTTTTTCGATAATTCGCAAGAATTTTCTGCGGTATCTATGGTCTTGGTGCGATCTGGACAAAATTTCGCACATAGTTTGAATTCATTATTCCCCAGCTAGGTGCAAAATTTCATTCCAATGAAATCAGTTGTTTCGAAATTATCAGGAAAAAAATATTTTGAACGGCCTTATTTACGGAACCCCTAGTCTAATTTTGCTCATTGATGAAAGTGACTGTGGAATTCGCGATCCAAACCCACCCTGAAAATTTCAAGTCCCTAGGCCTTTCCGTTCAAAAGTTATGATTTTCTATGGTTGCTATGGTTCTGGTCATGCGATCTGGACAAAATGTTGCTTTAATATATCATTCTGGATTGAAATACAAAATTTTATCTCGGTCGAATCCGTAGTTTCGAAATTATCGAGAAAACAAAATTTCAAACGACCGTATTTACGGAACCCCTAGTATAATTCTGCTCATTAATAAACGTGAACGCCACATTTCAGATCTACACCTATCCTGAAAATTTCAAGTCCCTAGGCCTTTCCGTTCGAAAGTTATAATTTTCTATGGTTTCTATGGTTCTGGTCATGCTCTCTAGAGAAATGTAGCTTGAATATATCAATCTCCATTAGTATACGAAATTTCGTCACGATCGAATATGTAGTTTTGAAATTTTCGAGAAAACTAAATTTCAAACGACCATATTTACGGAACCCCTCGTATAATTTTGCTCATAGATGAAAGTAATCACGACAATCGAGATCCACACCTATCCTGAAAATTTCCAGTCCCTAGGCGTTTCCGTTCGATAGTTACAATTTTCTATGGTTTCTATGGTTCTGGTGATGCGAGCTGGACAAAATTCTGCATGTAGCTTGAACACCTCATTTTCCATTAAAGTGCAAAATTTCATTTCGATCGAATTTGAAATTTTTTGTATTTTTTTCAGAGCGTCCGATAGCTCTTCTTCACATTTTCTCAGGATTATCCAGTCATTCAGGGACACCCTGTTTAAAAGAGTAATAATTCATAATATTTCTCAAAAATTGAAAAAAAGGAGACTATACTGAAATATGAATGTTTTTTTCATTATAATAGGTAGTTAAAAAAATATTTTAACATGTCCGGGTTTTCAGATGCAATGTCCGGGGTTTTTAAGCTTCTTGTCCTAGTTTTCAGATTACAGAGATGGCAACCCTACCACACCACTGAAAATTTCAAGTCTTCAGGTCGTTCCCTTCGAGAGTTACCGTGTTTACTGCCGGCCGGACAGACAGACTTGAAATTTTTCACGGATTCGTCATAAGTGAGTCGAACCTAGTCGATTGAGACCATTTTCGGCTCAAAATTTGAGAAATACAAACACCGTGACGAAATGATACCGCCCTCGTGTAAGTAGAACGAGCGCTGAAAAAAACAAAAAAGAATTAAATAAACGGCTAACAGGCATGGTGAGCATGTCAGAACCGATAGTGAAATGCTCGTCCTTGGGGAACGATAAGGGACAAGACTCGGGGGTTGGAATCTTCCCACATAGTCAGATGACTACTGGGAAGAAAGGTCCACGACATGCCAACTGTCCGGAAGGACACGGAATAAATCGAACCCCCAGCCTGTCAGATCAGCCGCAGGTTCAAGATCGCCTAAGGGTCCGTCATGGCTTTGTCACCTATCAGTTCAGTATGTTGAAAACTCGACATTTATAAGTATCGTTACTTCTCCCATTCATTTCCCACGATATTCAATGATTTATGCACATCACATTTGAAAGAAGTAAGCTGGAGAACCTCTCAAGCAAAATCATCTATCTTTTCACCCACACACAACCTGATTATGCTTCGACCAACATAAATCAAATCCAGATTTCAAAAATGATAACACAAATGGCCAACAGTCGGTATGGCCAAAAGGATGAACAGCCTAAGTGTCCATAAATTATGAGAATGCTGAAATAAATACAAGATGTAATTGATTGCTCCAAACAGTGGCGTTCACGCTACGCTATTAGTGAGGAATTACATTGTTGATAGTTGAATGAAGGGACACAAAAACATTTCATTTGCTCATTAATTCAGGTTACCGCAAGAATATACCGGGAGAATTGTGAAATAAGGTTTGATCTTCAATACCTTATATTTCCGAGAAGATTTCATATATTTTGTGAACTTCGAAGAAATGTTGAAGAGAGTTTATTTGACTCGAACATTAGACCTATTGTTACATTCAATAGCGTGATATGGCACAGGCGGCTTCAGCGTGGCCGAAATTTTTATTTGTTTGAGAGGTGTTCTAAAAAACGTATTAGTTTTTGTAGGTACGTTGATTGATCAAGAGGGCTATATTATTTCGTCACGAGTTCGACTTACTGATGACGAATCCGTCGAAAAATTCGAGTCTGTCTGTCCGCCTGGCCAGCCGGCCTTATACTCGACAACTCTCGAACGGAACGTCCTAGACACTTGAAATTTTCAGGGTAGGTTCGACAAGGTTCGACTTACTGATGACGAATCCGTCGAAAAATTCAAGTCTGTCCGTCCGTCAGATAATCGGTCGGATATATGTGGATCTCGAATGTTGCGGTCTAGTTTATCAATGAGCAAAGTTAGACTAGGCGTTCCGTACATATGGTCGTTTGAAATTCAGTTTCTTTGATCATTTCGAAAATATGCATTCGGTCGTGATGAAGTTTTGTATACTAATGGAGAATGATATTTTATATTCAAGCTACATCATGCCAGATCGCATGACCAGAAACGTAGAGAAAGCCATAATTTTCGAACGGAAAGGCCTAGGAATTTTCAGGGTAGGTTTGGGTAGCGAATGTCGCTTTCACGTTCATCACTGAGCAACATTAGACTAGGGGTTCCTGTTCAAAATATTTTTGTGCGCTCGTACTACTTACACGAGGGCTATATCATTTCGTAACGATGTTTGTATTTTTCGAATTTTTAGCCGAAAATGGACTCAATCGACTATGTTCGACTCACTGATGACGAATCCGTAGGAAAATTCGAGTCTGTCAGTCCGGCCGTCCAGCCGTCCGTCCGTCAGGCCGTCCGTGAGCACGATCTCGAACGGATCAACCTAGAGACTTGAAATTTTCAGTGTAGGTTCAGATCCAAATGCCTCAGTTGAGTTCGGTAATGAGCAGAATTCCACCAGGGGTTTCGTAAATATGGCCGTTCAAAATTTTGTTCTCCTGATTACTTCGAAACTACAAATTCTATCGAGATGAAACTTTGCACTCAAATGGAGAATGAGGTGTTCAAGCTACATGTGAAATTTTGTCCAGATCGCATGACTAGAACCATAGAAATCATAGAAAATTGTAACTTTCGAACGGAAACTCCTAGGGACGTGAAATTTTCAGGAAAGGTGAGGTTCTGGAATGTCGGGATGACGTTCATCTATGAGCAGAATTATTTCAGGGATTCCGTAAATATGGTGGTTTCAAATTCAGTTTTCTTGATAATTTCAAAACTACAGATTCGATCGTCACGAAATTTTGTAATTAAATGGAGAATGATATATTCCAACTAGATTTCTTCAGATCACATGACTAGAACCATAGAAACCATAGAAAATTATAACTTTCGAACGGAAAGGCCTAGGGACTTGAAATTTTCAATGAGCAGAATTATACTAGGGGTTCCGTATATAGGGTCGTTTGAAATTTTGTTTTCTCGATAATTTCGAAACTACGGATTCGATCGAGATGAAATTTTGTATTTTAATCGAGAATGATATATTAAAGCAATATTTTGTCCAGATCGCATGACCAGAACCATAGAAAATTGTAACTTCTGAACGGAAAGGCCTATGAACTTGAAATTTTCAGGGTGGGTTTGGATCGCGAATATCGCAGTCACGTTCATCAATGAGCCAAATTATACTAGGGGTTCCGTAAATATGGCCGTTCAAAATATTTTTTTCCTGATAGTTTCGGAACTACTTATCGGATTGGAATGAAATTTTGCACCTAGCTGAGGAATAATGTTTTCAAACTACGTGTGAAATTTTGTCCAGATCGCATCACCAAGACCATAGAAACCCTAGAAAATTCTAGCGAATTATCGAAAAAAAATTGATCAGTTGAAGCACTGACATGAAGTCACGCAGTCACGTTCATCAATGAGCCAAATTATACTAGGGGATCGGTAAATATGGCCGTTCAAAATATTTTTTTCTGATAGTTCCGAAAATATCGAGCGGATTGGGATGAAATTTTGCACCTAGCTGAGTAATAATGTATTTAAACTACATGCAAAGTTTTGTCCAGATCACACCACCAACACCATAGATACCGTAGAAAATTCTAGCGAATCATCGAAAAAAAAAAAGGTCAGCTGAAGCACTGACATGAAGTCTGGAGTTTCGCCTAAGTTTCAGAATTTTTTTGCCAGCTGTCGAAAATTCCTTCAATTGATTTCTAAAACTTGAAAATGCGAATCCACCTAGAAGTTGAATGTACGAGCGCTCAAAAGCTCCTGCCTTCACGGCAGTGCTTTTCGTAATTTTTTCCTGTTAATTTCGGAACTACTGATTGGATTAGAATGGAATTTTGCACATAGATGAAGAATTATGCATTCAAACTACGTGCGGAATCAAGATCACCAAGATCATAGATACCGTAAAAAATTCAAGAGAATTATCGAAAAAAAATTGGTCACTTAGAGCACTAACGTGAAGTCTGGGTACTCGCCTTTAATTTTTTGAGTTAGCTTCACTTTGGAAACCTAGCTCTAGCCTCTATGAAGTGCTGCTAAGTTCATGTCGCGCACCTCATTGGAAACCGGTGGGAGAAACAAAATAAGGGGGTGGAAATTTTAATCAGGTGATGTGTGGTACACCTGAGAACTTCGATCGCGAATATCTTGAGAAACCAAAATTTGAAGATATGCCCCTTTGTCAATTTACCGACGATATAATCTCGCAGGTGGAGTCAAATTTAAAGCGAGTAGTCATATTCCGTCCATTCGTTGGTACTAAATTACCTTCCTTATATAGGGCATATAATTCGGCATGAAGAATTTGAACAAATCTAATCAATATTGGTGACAAAAATTGACGGGCAACGTGGTATCGGGAGAAAGAAGAAATCTTGGCTGAGGAACATCCGAGACTGGACGCATACATGTGGAATATGCTAATCCATAGAGCTCAAGATAGGGAAGGATATGTCATATTGATCGCCAATCTCAATAAGAGAAGGCACTCAGATGGATGGATATATAAATATGTGGATACAGTCGAACCTCGAACTTCTCTAACTCGAACACCTCTTCAACACGAACCAAATCAACCCGTCAAAGTGAAAATCTCTTTAAGTAGAACTTTCGAAAGGGATATATTCCTCTGTCTATGCTTTTGAAATTTGAAAAGTTTTGAATTTCACTGGGTTTGGAACGCATAACTTTTTTGACTCACAAGATGAAATTCCTCTAAGAATCGATAAAAATAATAATCAATAAACAGCAGAAAGCCTTCCTTGTATGTCCAAGAGTCTATTTGAAAATGCTTAAAAGATGCAGCAGATGATAAGGTTTCTTTGGAGGAATTCATTAATGTAGACGAGGATCATAAAGAGGATAAAATCTTGGAAACTGTAAGTAAAATAAAGGATGACTTGGAGGAATAGTTAGAGAACAAATCTGATGATGAAAACAACAGTGAAGGGGCTCCAAGAGAAAAACCTTCTGACGCTGAAGTTTTGAAAGCAATCGACCCCATCCTGCTTGCTTATTCAATGAATGAGACCGCAACTGATGACGATAGTTTGTTCTCTGAAATTAGCCAAAAGTATGAATTATAAAGTCAAAAAATAAAATTTTCAGGCAAATTTTGATATCTGATTATTTTTGAATAATTGTTTTCAGTTGATGTTTCAAGTGAGTTTTGACAGCAATTGACTATCCTGCTTGCCTTTTCAATGAATGAGACCGCAACTAATGAGGATTGTTTTGCTATCTCTGAAGTGAGCCGAAAGTATAGTAAGTAATCCAGTCGAAAAATAAAATTTTCAGGCAAATTTTTTTTTCACATGTAAGTGTGTGGCATTTCTTCAACTCGAATTCTACATTACACGTACGTTTTTGGATGTCCCTTCAAGTTCGAGTTATAGAGGTTCGACTGAATAATTTCGGCGAAATTCCTCCATTTATGTATTCTATCATTAATTCTGCAAAAAAGGTATACCAGTGCAACATAAAAGTAATACACCTTTTTCGAGTTACAAGCATTTTCATGATTTAGTATCAAAATATTTTTTCATCAATATTGCCAGCTATTCATTGTTGCTATGGATAATGAAACTTCCTATTTTGTGATTGTTCATTTATCTGAAACTTCCATTATATTGATGAAGAAATATGTCGATATTCAATCATGAAAATGCTTGTAACTCGAAAACGGTATATTCTTGAGCGCTCGTTACTTACACGAGGGCTATATAATTTCGTCACGATGTCTTGAATTTTGAGCCGAAAATGGTCTTAATAGACTATGTTCGACTCACTGATGACGAATCCGTCGGAAAATTCGAGTCTGTCCGTCCGTCCGTCTCGAACGGAACAACCTAGAGACTTGAAATTTTCAGTGTAGGTTCAGATCCCAAATGCCTCGGTTAAGTTCGTTAATGGGCAGAATTCCACCAGGGGTTCCGTAAATTTGGCCGTTGAAAATTTGTTCTCCTGATTACTTCGAAAGTGCAGTTTCGATCGAGATGAAATTTTGCACCCAAATGGAGAATGAGGTGTTCAATTTACATGTGAAATTTTGTCCATAACCAGAACCATAGAAATCATAGAAAATTGTAACTTTTGAACGGAAACGCCTTGGGACATGAAATTTTCAGGATAGGTGTGGATCTCGATTTTCGTGATTACTTGCATCTATGAGCAAAATTATACTAGGAGTTCCGTAAATATGGTTGTTCGAAATTTAGTTTTCTTGATAATTTCAAAACTACAGATTCGATCGTGACGAAATTTTGTATATTAATGGAGAATGATATATTCAAGTTACATTTCTCCAGATCGCATGACCAGAACCATAGGAACCATAGAAAATCATAACTTTCGAACGGAAAGGCCTAGGGACTTGAAATTTTTAGTGTAGGTTTAGATGTGGCGGTCACGTTCATCAATTAGCAAAATTAGACTAGTGGTTCCGTAAATATGACTGTTCGAAATATTTTTTTCCTGATAATTTCGAAACTACTGATTGGCTTCGAATGAACATAGGTTGCACATAGGTGAAGAATAATGTATTCAAACTACGTGCGAAATTTTGTCCAGATCGCATTACCAAGACCATTGATACCGTAGAGAATTCTAGCGAATTATCGAAAAAGAATTGTTCAGCTAAAGCACTGACGTGAAGTCTGGAATTTCACCTTAGTTTGAGAATTTTTTAGACAGCTGTCAAAACATTTTTCAATTTGTTTCTGAAACTGGAAAATGCGAATCTACCTTCAAGGTGGATGAACGAGTGCTCAAAACCTCCTGACTTCACGGCAGTGCTTTTCGTAATTTTTCAATGTTGCACCAGTTACATGTTACCTTTTTTTTTCCAGAATCAATGATAAAATGCATAAGTGGAGGAATTTCCCGATATCAACCAAAAAAAAATTTCTTACCATTAAGTGCTAAGGTCAGTCTGTTCTTGGCGATCTGGAGGACATATGGGGAAGGTGTTAGAAAAAAATCATAACTTGTATTTGTATTGACTAAAATTCAAAAATTAACAGAATCGGTTGAGTCTTTCGGACATATCTTCGCAGGGGGACGTCCTAGTGTCGTAGGAAAAAAAATTAAAGCATTGCCCCGAGACTGTACAATTCCATCCCTCGGGAGATTCAACTTGTTACTGGGTTGCCGCGGTTCAGGAAACAGTTGAGATCTTTTATTATGAGCCTACAACGTAAAGTGGTTGCTGATCTGGTGGAAATGCGGAGTTGAGGTGTGACCTGGTGTGTGCGTTTGTGAGATCGGAATAATCGATTGTTTTCGACGATGCTACTATTTTCAAGGACTGTACAATGCTGTTTGTGGGTGGGTGTCATATATTGCTCTGGGTTTTCATCATTGTTTTGGGCTGTTTCTGGCCCTGTTCAATTTATGTATGCATATTTCTTTTTTCTTCTTTAAATCTCGAAACAAGTGTTTTACACTTATCGAGTCTTCGTCGTTCATTCTTTGATGTTTTGCTGCTGTATTTGTGCGAATGAACGAATTATTATATTATTATTATTATTCCTGACTCGCCTTTATATAGTTCATTCACACCGGAAAAAGAGTCACGTAGTGCCGGGACACCCTGTATAGATAGGATAGTTTATATCTCAATTTAAAGTTGCAATATTTTTGAGCGCTCGTACTACTCACACGAGGGCTATATCATTTCGTCACGATGTCTGTATTTTGCGAATTTTGAGCCGAAAATGGTCTCAATCGACTATTCCGTAAATATGGTGGTTTCAAATTCAGTTTTCTTGATAATTTCAAAACTACAGAGCTATCGGACGCTCTGAAAAAAATACAAAAAATTTCAAATTCGATCGAAATGAAATTTTGCACTTTAATGGAAAATGAGGTGTTCAAGCTACATGCAGAATTTTGTCCAGCTCGCATCACCAGAACCATAGAAACCATAGAAAATTGTAACTATCGAACGGAAACGCCTAGGGACTGGAAATTTTCAGGATAGGTGTGGATCTCGATTGTCGTGAATACTTTCATCTATGAGCAAAATTATACTAGGGGTTCCGTAAATATGGTCGTTTGAAATTCAGTTTTCTTGATAATTCAAAAACTACAGTTTCGATCGGGACGAAATTTTGTATATTAATGGAGAATGATATATTCAAGCCACATTTCTCCAGATCGCATGACCAGAACCATAGAAAATCATAACATTCGAACGGAAAGTCCTAGGGACTTGAAATTTTCAGGATAAGTGTGGATCTGAAATGTCGCGTTCACGTTTATCAATGAGCAGAATTATATACTTGGGCTCATGGCGATTACCACTATGTAGTTCCTTCATCTTTTATTGCCCGCTTGTTACTACGAACAAGAACGTTATCATTTAAGCCTAGCAGCCAAACCGCCCTAACCACGAGCGATCGACACGACAGTACCCCCTTCTCTTCTCTACCCTCTTGCCAATCATCTAGTCGTGTCGGTTAAAATCGGTACTACGCACAATCGACTTCTAGCATTATTTACTAGCCGTTAAGGTCGAGCATGTTTAAGCATGTTTATTCTCAAATTTGTCACTTCGGTTCGGTTCGAATTTGCATGGAACATTCTTGAAGTATTAGTAGAAAAACTGATGTAGGTAAAATAAAAAGTTCAAATGAATCTGTGTTCAAATGTATGTTTATTTTCCGCAATATTATACAACTCAATATTATCAAGAAACTATTTAAAAGAAAAACATATCTAAACCTATCAATTTTCGAAAATCTCTGCAAAAGAAATAAATTCACTGATATCACAATACAATTACAAAAAATTGATGAGAAGCGCTTCCGTTCATTCACCTCATAGGCCGATTCGCACTTTCCAGTTTTAGAAACCAATTGAAAAATTGTTTGACAGTTGTCAAAGAAATTTAAAAATTAAGGCGAAACTCCAGACTTCACGTCAGTGCTCGACTCTCCTAAGTCCAACCTGTAGCGTCCACGTTGTGGGAGTCGGGCAACGTCTCTTCGGAGGCGGCCAATAGCAGGCAATGGCACCACGGCATTAAAAATGTCAATGTCGTGGGACAGGTGACGCTGTGGGCATAAGATAGAATGTTGGTCAAAGAAGGCAGCCCCTTCAAATGGCACACTCCCACCAAAGTTGGTGTCCGGCATTCAGCCTAACGGAAGGAGCATAGGGGTATGTGGGTGACCGGCGTGAAAACAGCAACGGGTTCGTCATCAACGGATTTGGTACGCTCCGTAACTGTCGATCCCAGAGGTAGGGAATTTCGCGGAATTATGTCGATGTGATTCAATGTACCTATTTGTTATGGGATATGATTATTTCAATCATGTGAATTAGATGAATTCCTTTATCGTACGGTAATGAGGCGGCCGGGGAGTGGTCGGAGGGAGAAAACCTCAGCATCAATTTTTTCGAAAAATTCCAAAATCAAAACCTGGTGATGGCTCACAATGGGACATGGTTATTTATCTTTGTTATGCCTAACTTTAGTATAAACAATCGAAAAATTTCATTATCGGGCCGTAGGGGCGGCGATATTCGGACTCAAAAATTTCATCATCGATTTCGAAGTCTAATGAAACCCAAACCAGGCGATGGCTCACGATGCGACATGGTTATTTATATTTGTCATGCCTAACTTTATTATAAACAATCGAAAAATTCCATTGTCGGGCCATAGGGGCGGCGATATTCGGACGATGAGACATGGTTATTTATTGAAAAAAATCGATGCTGAAATTTTCTCTGAGTCCGAGTACCGCCGCCCCTACGGCCCGACAATGGAAATCGTTGATTGTTTATAATAAAGTGAGGCATAACAAAAATAAATAATCATGTCTCATCGTGAGCCATTGCCTGGTTTGAATTTTATCAGACTTTGAAAAAATCGATGCTGAAATTTTCTAAGTTCGAATATCGCCGCCCTTACGGCCCGACAATGGAATTCGTTGATTGTTTATAATGGAGTTAGGCATAACAAAGATAAATAACCATGACTCATCGTGAGCCATTGCCTGGTTTGGATTTTATCACACATTAGGGAAAATCGATGGTGAAATTTTTGAGTCCGAATATCGCCGAACACCGCCGCCCATACGGCCCGACGATAGAATTCGTTGATTGTTTATAATGAAGTAAGGCATAAAAAAGATAAATAACCATGTCTCATCATGAGCTATCGCCTGGTTTGGGTTTTATCACACATTATGAAAATCGATGCTGAAATTTTCTAAGTTCAAATTTCGCCGCCTCTACGGCCCGACAATGGAATTCGTTGATTGTTTATAATAGAATTAGGCACAACAAAGATGAATAACTATGTCTCATCGTGAGCCATCGCCTGGTTTGAATTTAATCAGAGTTTGATTAAAATCGATGCTGGAATCGTCTAAGTCCGAGTACCGCCGCCCCTACGGCCCGACAATGAAATTCGTTGATTGTTTATAATAAAGTGAGGCATAACAAAGATAAATAACCATGTCTCATTGTGAGCCATCGCTTGGTTTGAATTTTATCAGACTTTGAAAAAATCGATGCTGAAATTTTCAAGTTCGAATATCGGCGCCCTTACGGCCCGACAATGGAATTCGTTGATTGTTTTCAATGAAGTTAGGCATACCAAAGATAAATAACCATGACTCATCGTGAGCCATTGCCTGGTTTGGATTTTATCACACATTAGGAAAAAATCAATGGTGGAATTTTCTCTAAGTCCGAATACCGCCGCCCCTACGACCCGACAATGGAATTTTTCGATTGTTTATAATGAAGTTAGGCATAACAAAGAAAAATAACCATGTTTCATCGTGAGCCATTGCCTGGTTTGAATTTTATCAGAGTTTGAAAACAAATCGATGCTGAAATTTTTAAATTCGAATATCGCCGCCCTTACGGCCCGACAATAGAATTCGTTGATTGTTTTTGATGAAGTTAGGCATAACAAAGATAAATAACCATGACTCATCGTGAGCCATTACCTGGTTTGGATTTTATCACACATTAGGGAAAAATCGATGGTGAAATTTTCTCTAAGTCCGAATACCGCCGAATACCGCCGCTCATACGGCCCGACGATAGAATTCGTTGATTGTTTATAATAAAATCAGGCACAACAAAGATAAATAACCATGTCTCATCTTGAGCCATCGCCTGGTTTGAATTTAATCAGAGTTTGAAGAAAATCGATGCTGAAATTTTCTAAGTCCTAATACCGCCGCCCCTACGGCCCGACAATGGAATTCGTTGATTGTTTATAACGAAGTGAGGCATAAAAAAGATGAATAACCATGTCTCATTGTGAGCCATCGCTTGGTTTGAATTTTATCAGACTTTGAAAAAATCGATGCTGAAATTTTCCAAGTTCGAATATCGCCGCCCTTACGGCCCGACAATGGAATTCGTTGATTGTTTTTGATGAAGTTAGGCATAACAAAGATGAAGAACCATGACTCATCGTGAGCCATTGCCTGGTTTGGATTTTATCACACATTAGGGAAAAATCGATGGTGAAATTTTCTCTAAGTCCGAATACCGCCGGATACCGCCGCCCATACGGCCCGACGATGGAATTTTTCGATTGTTTATAATAAAGTTAGGCATAACAAAGATAAATAACCATGTCTCATCGTGAGCCATCGCCTGGTTTGGATTTTATCACACATTAGGGAAAATCGATGCTGAAATTTTCAAGTCCGAATATCGCGCTCCTACGGCCCGACAAAAAATATGGATACTTAGTGTGCCATTAAAAAGGACTTTCTGAAGTGAACAAACTCATGAAATTTGAACAAAATCAGACCTCAGATTCCAAAGTTATGGCTTTCTTCAATTCACGGCGCCATCCATAAATCACCCTGTATCTTCTAAACTAATAGCCTTAGGATACAAAACAAGCAACTTTTCTGGAAGGCTTGGATGACCTGCATTGACCACTAAGCCATGGCCATCCACTCATGGAACACCCTAGCCTAGATTCACTGATAATCCTACTGAAATACTGTAGCGAAGAGCTCTATCTATCCCCGGTAGAAATATCTTGTTTTTCAAATAATGATGTCAACTACATATGCTCACAAATAAATCAAATTCATCAGTCCGTTCAAAGTGAGATATTAATCGGGGGTAATATCCCTAGTGCATTTAATTTTTCCGGAAAATTTCGGAAAAACAGGTTTCTAAGTAATTTGTTTTAACAAATAGCATAAGCGAGAGTGGTTTTAAAAATCCGAGTCGAAGACGAGGATATTTCCACTTTCGCGAATGCTATTTGTTAAAATAGATTACTTAGAAAGGAGTGTTCCAATTTTTCCACAGGAAAAATTAGATGCCCGAGGGATATTTGGTAAGATTATTTCCTGAGTTGAATGAACATTTCATTCTGAGTTTCAGTTGAAAAATTGATAAATTTGTAAGCGTTGTTTGTGATCTTTGTTGTTGGTAACGGTACATAGCAACACAGCATAGAAACCATCAAGTTTGTTTTTACGAATCAACATGTCAAACTTGCATGAAATTTTTCCGATTTTGTTTCCGGAAAAACTGCTGACAGCTAAGTTGACAGTTGTTGAGTAATTTTTTCGGGGGTAATATCCCTAGTGCATTTAATTTTTCCGGAAAAGTTCGGAAAAACGAGTTTCTAAGTAATTTGTTTTAACAAATAGCATGGCGAGATTTAAAAATTCGAGTCGAAGACGAGGATTTTTCCACCTTCGCGAATGCTATTTGTTAAAACAGATTACTTAAATTACCAATTTTTCCACAGGAAAAATTTAATGCCTGAAGGATATTCGGTAAGATTATTTCTGAGTTAAATGTACATTTTATCTGTGAATTTTCTGAGTATTTAGTGGAACACTATTTTCAACAGCCGCATTAATTTTACTTTCGGAAACATTTCCAAACCGATTCATTTTGATCTTCAGTTGAAAAATTAATAAATTCCTAAGCGTTGTTTGTGATCTTTGTTGTTGGTAACGGTACATAGCAACACAGCATAGAAACCATCAAGTTTGTTTTTACAAAGCAAATTGTCAAACTTGCATGAAAATTTTCCAATTTTTTTTCCGGAAAAACTGCTGACAGCTAAGTTGACAGTTGTTGAGTAATTTTTCCACTTAAAATTTATATTTGACATACCAATTCTTGATAGCGATTGGTCAAAATTAATAGGAAGGAAATAATCACTTGAAATTTATATTTGACATAACAATTCTTGATAGCGATTGGTCAAAATTAATAGGAAGGAAATAATCATTGAAATATCAATAGATATACAGAAAACAGTATGAATAACTGTTGTAATTTTTTTGGAAAAAATATCCAACTTCAAATTTCATCATAAAATATGACCAGTATTTCATTATGTGAAAGCATGATATTTTATGATGAAACTTGAAGTTGGATATTTTCTTCCAAAGAAATGACAACAGTTATTCATTCGGTTTTCTGTATTTTTATTGGTTTTTTAATGAAGAAGAATATTTTACTATGAAGGAACTTATGGATTCGATTTAATTGTGAATTGTGAGCGTGCTACACAGAAACGCAACGTGATGTAGAAAAAACCATTATATTGGAAAAAAAAAGATATTTCTATCGGGAATAGATATTTTTTAATTTTTTTCACAGCGTCCGAAAGCTCTTCTTCAAAGTATTTAAGGATTATCCAGTCATTCTGGGACACCTTGTATAAAAGAGTAATAATTCATGGTAATATTTTAACATGTCCGGGTTATCAGATGCAATGTCCGGGGTTTTTGAGCTTCTTGTCCTAGTTTTCAGATAACAGAGATGGCAACCCTATACTCAGTGGAGTGTTGCAAGGGTCGTCCACGAACTGGACCCGGTGGAACCAAATAACATCAAGGGTTCCTAGTCTCAGAGTCGGTTTCGGGTAGGGCGTTCGCGAGGGCAAATTACCCCTGGGCAACCTAAGCCCATAAGAGCTGAATTCGGTTGCAGGAAATTAAACCGTGCTCACTTCTTGTATTAGGAGTGGAAACAGAGGAGTTTTAAGTGAGTACGTCTCCCGTGAACTCGGGGGGAAGAGTCTGCACACACCGCCAAACAGCTATGGCGAAGGTACGTAAAGAGGATTTTAACCTCTCAAAAAAAAAAAAAAAAATTCTAGAATTCTTCACGGTATCTATGGTCTTGGTAATGCGAACCGAACAAAATTCCGCACGTAGTTTGATTACATTATTCTTCATCTATGTGCACAATTTCATTTCAATCCAATCAGTATTTTCGAAATTATCAGGAAGAGAATATTTTGAACTGCCTTATTTACGAAACCCCCAGTCCAATTCTGCTCATTGATAAACTTGACCGCGACACTCGAGATCCACACCTTTCCTGAAAATCATGTCCCTAGCCTTACCGTTCGAGAGTTATAATTTTCTATGAATTCAATGGTTCTGGTCATGCTATCTGAAGAAAATGTAGCTTGAATATATCATTCTCCAATAGTATACAAAATCGCGTCACGATCAAATCCGTAGTTTTGAAATTATCAAGAAAACTGAATTTCAAACGACCATATTTACGGAACCGCTAGTCTAATTTTGCTCATTGAAAAACGTGACCGCGACATTCGGAATCCACAACCTATCCTGAAAATATCAAGTCCCTAGGCATTTCCCTTCGAAAGTCATATTTTTCTATGGTTTTTATGGTTCGGGCCATGCAATCTAGACAAAATTTTGCTTGTAGCTTCAGCACATCATACTCCATTCTAGTGCGAAATTTGATACCGCTCGAATCTGTAGATTCGGCAGAACAGAACGGCCATATTAAGGAACTCCTTGTGGAATTTTGCCCATTAACGAACTCAACCGCGGCATTTGGGAATTGAACCCACACTGAAAATTTCAAGTGTCTAGGTTGTTCCGTTCGAGAGTTATCGTGCTCACGGCCAGACGGACGGACAGACTCGAATTTTCCGAAGGATTCGTCATCCGTGAGTCGAACGTTGTCGATAGAGACTATTCAAAATTCAGAAATTCAAAAATACAGACTTCGTGACGAAATAATATAGTCCTCGTGTAAGTAGAAGGAGCGCTCAAAAAATACTTCGTTAGAATAAATTAGTTAGTAACGAATCAAATATTCAATAAAAATTACAGGCAAAATTGTTTTTCACTAAAAAAACTCCTCACTTATTGACATCGAGTGATTTACTTTGAATTACTGAATAATTACCATTCTCAATAATTCAGTATAATCTCATTCAATAATATATGATATGCTATCAAATATTCGGTTTTCTGTACAAATAACCTAAGATATTGTAGATTTTTCACCATAAAGCTGCTTTAAAATCTATGTTTTTTCCCGTTTTTTTCGGGTTGGTCTATATTTCCTTGTCAATGGAGCGAACTTACCCAAACGCTTCTCGAGAATTGCATGTCGAGTGACGGTAGTGTCATAAACCATTCCAATCGACTTCCGCCCCATCGCAACGGATCCGACATCGATTCCTCGTGGTTATCCTACAGAATTCCATAGATTAGGTTGGATTCACAAATTCGTGTTCGAATTCAAATATGTCCATCCGGCCAGCCATACGTGAACACGATAATTCCCGAAAGAAGAGGCTTAGAGTTTCAAATATTTTCAGAGTCCGTTCAAGGTCTGAATGCACCAGCGGAGTTCGTTAGTGGGTTAAATATGCCGGTAGGTTCTGTAGATATAAAGATATAGAGAGAAATACCTATATGATCGAATTGAAACGTTGTGGTAAGTTGAAAGGTAATGGAACAATGATTCACCTAGAATTTCGCGAGAATCGCGTCACCAGAATATATTTTTTTTTGATGCCCAATTTTACCTGTTTCAAGAGCGCCTCAGCCTGTTTAAATCGACTTTGAAACACGCGCGTTTTTTTAAGTCACTATGGCAACAGCAACGACTCGAGAATGGTGAAGTCTAAATGACAATTCTTCGATTATAGGACAGGAGTACCTACCTTGTTACGCCAAATAAAATATCACTAAATGCAAATGCAAATGATATATCAACCGCGATTCTGCTCTATTTCTCAAAAAATCTTTATTTGAATTTATTTTCAAGCTCTGCGGTGACAACAATTCATTTTTGATGACATATCGCAAATTAGGTTCTGTTTTTCTCATTAACATGACAACGAAAGGTATACTGATCAAGAATTCAACCATTTTACATTCTTATTTCCATTTTATGTAGTAATGATACCAGTATTCATGATTTCAAAGCGCTCCAATGAAAAAAAATAGCGTAAAGTATTCGTGAATAACTTGTCTTTAAAACACGCGCGATTTTTCGATCACGACTGCGAAGCCGGAGTGCTCGAAATAGAGCAAGTCCACCTATACTTTAATATACTATTTTCTCCGATCGTGGAAAAACGACACTATTTTAACATGTTTTCTATGCGCAAAGCTCAACATTCCAGAATAGTGGGCAGTTGCTAAGCAATTAGAAAATAACAGTGCGGTAATATTCTTACCGCACTGCTGTAGCGTGCTCTAATGTTACAAATGGATTATTACAATGAAATGAAACAAAGTACACTCTCAGAAAAGGATACACTGTTGTTTTATCTGCAAAAATCGCTTCAAGTTCATACTTCTCTCTGGATTTCGCCGGAAGTAAATTAAGTGAGGCCACGTTCGCGGCTTCTACTAGTTCAGGAGGCGTGCATAGTAAAAAATAATCACTATCAGTGTTTATTTTTGAAATTTCTTTTTTAATTCCTTACAACCCTTACCAATCCGAATACAACGAATCAAACAAAACCGGCTTGAAAATCATTTTATTTTTGTCATAACAAAGTAATTTTCATGGTTACCACATATGTACATAGAGAAACCTATTTAAACTTACTTGATTACATCTTGAATGAAATATTTTTAAATTAATTTTTTGAATGTAAATCAACGATCGAAGAAAAAATAGTATGTATAATTCGTGGGAAAAGCATATTCCCAAACTTCTGTGTCGGGAGAGTCGTTTGGGAATATTATGCTTTTCTCACTAATTATACAATATACTATTATTTGAACTTCGTTATTTCAGAAAATTTTTGCCATATCTTGCTGAAATTAAGTGTGCATAATATGAAGCATGGATAAAATGAATTATGTAGAAATTCAGCTTTTTAGCAGTTTTATGTGGAAATAAAATTGAGTGTGTCTGATATATGGAACCAGCTGTTGTTGTTGGGGCCCCGTCGATTAATGCTTTCAAATCAAGATATGACCCATGATGTGCGCGTCAGTGGTTTATTATCCTTCCTTTACAGTTCATCTTTTATTGTGGCTTTTGCTGAGCTTTTATAGATTTTGTACCTGAGCTTTCATTTTTTTATAATTATGAAAATATCATATAATAATTAGGTAATTACATCTTTTGAAGTTCATGAAATAGAATAGCGGTATTTGTCATACTGACAATGAACACTGAAGGCCGTTTTAGTGCACAGAAATAAGCGCAGGAAAGCATCTTACTCCTCGTCAGTTCTTTTTCGAATTTTTCATTATTATTTTCAACTTATCCACTATCTCAGTTTTGCTGGATACAATTTACATTTCCTGTTTTCAAGAATCGAAAGTAGCAGTTCCATTGTTCGTGCATTTAGATGTATAGCTTTCTGAATTTCTTCATAGGTATTCTTAGGAAGTTATTATTATTATTTTTGTTGAATAAAAAATATTCCCTTTCAATTCGATCAAAGGAACGGAACATTCAGCTATGTTTGAGTTCAATACTTCAAATAAACTGCTCCACATGAGTTCGGGATATTGACTTAAAGTGCGAAAAAAGATAGTAAAAATAAGATTTTTGTGATGAAAATTCATATTGATATGATTTCAAGTTGCAAATTAATTTTAGCGTGTAGGTCTCCAGCGTATACAGGGTGGTTAAGTATAATCGAGTAAAATAACGAAATTTTATTCCCAGACAATTCAAGCATTTTAAGACTATCAATACAATGTATGGCCTCTACGGGCATCAATAACAGCTTGATATCTTCTTTGCATACTACACACGAGGTTGTTGAACATTTCTTGAGGAATTTGGTTACATAAACGGGGCAGAAGCTCTCTCAGATCATTTAAGGATTCTGGGCTACGTTGATGATTATCTAATATTCTTTGGAGCACATCCCATGCATTTTCTATGCAATTCAAATCTGGTGAGTGCGGAGGTATTGGTAAATGTGGAATACCAAGCTCCTCGCGCGCATTCTCAACTATGGCTGCACGGTGCGGTCTAGCGTTATCGTCTAGAAATTGAAAAGTTTCACCAATAGCAGCGTGAAAATTTGGCACAACATTGTCAATGACATGCTCCCTATAGTGTAAGGCGGTCATATTCCCAGGACAAATGTGTAGATATGTGCGCCCGTTGAAACATATCCCGGCCCATACCATAACACTACCCCGTCGGAATGGATGGACTTCTTGGACATAGCGACGATTACGGGGTATGCGTGGGATTGTCCATACCCTTTTTCTCCGATAATCTGAAAATCGTCCATATCTGGATTTATCAGTGAAAAGGACACTACGCCATTGATCGTTTCAATTGATATGTTGCCTTGCCCATTTCAGTCTTCGACGCTTATGGTCACGTGTTAATGGAACTCCTCTTAATGGACGTCTAGAACCTAGATTCACCTCTCTCGAATGTCGTCTGATGGTTTCGATGGAAACTTGGACCCCATCTGCATTTTGAAGAGTATTCCGTAGCATTCTACACGTAGATGTAGGGTTTCTTCTCGCCGAAACGGTGATGAAACGATCCTGAGCAGGTGTTGCTTTTCGTCGCCCACCAAGCCTTGGTCTTTCCAACACGGAATCTGTCTCCCTGAACCTATTCCGAAGTCGAGATATCACACTTTGGCTGAATTGGAGCCTTTCCGCTACAACAACCTGAGTTTGGCCACCCTGTAGCATTCCGATAGCCCTATTAGCCTCAGCGTTTGTTAATTTACGTCTTGGAATTTTCAGAAAACTCGTTTCAAATCGAAGCCGTTGATAAACTGACTTCATTTCAAAATGAGAACATTCATGAAGCATATTCAAAGAACCAATCTTCAGAAAAAAGGCGACCAGATTGACGAAATGTCTCATACTGATTTTTATTGGATCGATTCAAGTTGTTATTGAGTTTTAAATGATTTTACAGCGATTTTCTCGAACATTACATACTTTTAAAAACGATTGAATACGATATCCCTAACTCTTGTGGAGCAGTATATTTCATCACCTCTCTTGATTAGTCTCCTACTCTCTTCTCCGGCACATAATTAACCATCTGCATATTTGATAGGCACAGAGTGTTTCGAAACCGGAATCTTGAGTGACGTCAACTGCCCCTTGCCTCTCTAAGTACGCCCATAGTTTTCAGTGAGATATTATTCCGAATTCAGATGAAAAAATTTCGTATGTTTTCGGCTAGACATAATGAACAGAAGCACGACGATCTACGCTCAACGGTAGTAAATAACGTTTAAACATATTCTCGTCATAATCATGACCTTACGGATTACGAGACAATCGAAAGACGCATGTGAACGCATTCATACTTCTGTAATCTTCTGCTCTTACGTGTACGCCTCGGGCGCACGCTCAACATCATTTACGCCTAGCCGTGGTACCGTCGGCGGAAAAGGATAACTGGATGATGCGAAAAGCAAATGATCTGGTGCAGGCTATGAGCCGGTCCGTGGCGGAAGTGTTCGATTTATGACCGACGACGCCGCAGGCCAACTTAATAATTATTACCATGATTTAATACTTCCATCCAGTGTACCCAATAAGCGTGTGCGGGGGCATGTCTGTTGAACTACCAGATTAACTACATTGCATATATGCAATTAATTAACTATATTGCATATTTGTTCTATTTCTATAGCTTTTGAGGTTATTTCTATATCCGAGCTTAGAATTACTTTCGAACCTAAACGAAACCAAATACTGTTTGTTAGCAGTATCCTTTGTATTATGTTTTATTTTATTCAAGCAATAATTTGACACCCCCATGTAATTTTTGATGTATATCCCGACCCTCCTAGGTCTCATCCACAATCCACAAGACAATTTATTTGAATTGCGTAAAGGACATAACTGCCATCTTATCAACTCTATTTTTTTCTATCCTACTTGGGATCCCAGATTCAAATCCACAGACGTAGTCAATGAATGCAGAAAAGTAGTTTCGAGTGAATGACACCGAGTTCACTTCAACTTGTCCTACGAAATAGGTATTTTCCTAACAAGTGTGGAAAGTAATACTTTTCCGCAAGAGACTGCGGTTGACGCGGAGCGGAGTTCGGTCAAGCAGTGGAGTGCGGAAAAGGCACTTTCCACATGAGTTAGGAACAATATTTTTCCCCACTAGCTTGAATGAAACACTTTCACGGATAGTTTTCGTCTTGATACCGACTTTAGCAAAAATTTTCGTCTTAAAATTGACGTTATTAGAATAGTTATTTTCCTAATAGGGGAGTAGAGTGATACTTTTCCGCAAGAGACTGCAGTTGACCGAACGACGCAGACGCGAAATTGAGTTTACTCGATTTCTGTTTCTATGTATAGTCCATTTAAGAATTATTGACATCGAAGCAGGCCATGAACGTCCAGTCGAGGCTTTATTTCTAGTTACAAAAAAGTTACTGTTTTCATCATAGAAATAGAAATAAAACATAAATATAACCTAGAAAAGTGTTGAGTATACGAATTATCGAATAATTAAGCCGGGATATATCGATTGTAGTTTCAACATGGGAGTTCAGGTTTGAAAGCGCAAAAATATCGTGGAATGCTTTCATATGAAATTATCTCATATAAAAGTCAACCATGGAAAATTGAAGATCATTCAAATAAATATTTATCACTCAGGACCGTGCAATATTTATTGGTATTGGAAATCTTGCAAAATTCTAACCATATAACTATAAGAGTACCATTTTATGTCAGGATTCAAGAAGGATAATTAATGGAATTCTAGCAGGTAGCTAGTGGTGCAACAGAAAAAAAATTTTGGATACTTCGCAAGCACAGGGCCAAAAGAATGGATTGGAAAAAACGTTATAATGTATTAAGAAATAAGAGAGAAACAGAAATTAAGAATCTATGTAGTACATGAAGAATTTTGACATGAAAATTGAACCGAACTATCAATATATGAACCAATTTGTGAATTATTTATTGCTTAGTGTTGAATACTTCAAGAAAGTCAATTTTTATTTTCGTTCATTAAAACTTTCCATGAATTATTGAAAATATTATAATTGATGAGCAATTTTATAATTATTCAGTATACTTTTGAATTGGGAACAATATAGCATGTGTATTAGCAGAGGGAATGTGAACAGGGTACTATACAGTATAAGTATAATAAATACACTCGAAATATCTATGAATGATACAAGAGCAAAGATAAAATATTAAAAACTTTGTTTCCTCGTAGTGTAGTGATTTGGATGTGTTTATTGAATAAGCTGACATAATCCTATTGATGGGCATCCTTTTGCAGGGAAGGTTTCAATATTTCAATAACCCATTTATGAAATAATTCACCATTCATAGTAATCCTTATCATTAATACCACTGTCAAGAATCGGATCACATCCAGGTAAAAATCCATCAATTGTTCCAGCATTCAAAATAGTGCACCTTCTGCCTTTACCCTTGAATATACTCGGCATACCTTTTGGATTATTTTCTAGTGTCCACTGACAAATTTGAATATCCAAATTTTATCTAGATAAATGAATTTTACGTTTTGTTCCCGGTATTCATCACAATATCGTACTATTTTTATTATATTTTTTTGTTTATCAGAACGAATTTTCCTTCGATCAACTTTTTTGTATTTGTATCCAATTTTTTTTATGATATAATATAATGTTGACTTCGATCAATTGAAATCTTGGTGCTCTTTGGCCAGTTCGAAAAGGATATCTAAACTGATATATTCATTGTTTTTAATTCTAGCATAATCAAAGTAATTCAATATCTCTTTGAAGGAATAATCGTATCGCACAGGTTTTCTTCCACTGCTAATTCCAGGCTATAATAACATGCTAATATTCTACGGACGGGGCTTGGTGAAATCTGAAAATTTAAGAGACATTGATCAATCAGAATACACTTTGAGTCGGTGAATAACAGTTTACCTGAAGCGGAAATATATGCCAAATCTTTGAAAAACTCCAAGTAACACCGACAAACTGCCTGGCGTTCTCTTGTTAGGCGCGATGTATCCTGGTCAATTCCAGCCATTTTGATAGAATAAGACAAGAAATACTCAAATTCAGAGCAAATTTTTATAATTACATATTCACCAATATCTTCGATAAAATCATCAAAGCAAGATTTCTATGGGTAATGTTAGTGTTATTCCTATACCAACCTGAATTCAGCAACCCAAAATATTACTGAATTGTCTATTACCAACTTAAATTCGATTTTTCACAGCCAACCGAGATGTCAATAATTCTTAAACGAAGTATAGTTGATCTCTGGGTCTTTTTTGATAGGTGGGTATCCTAAACACATCTTCTGCGGGGTTGTAGTCAAGTAGTCTTCTTACCTCATCATTTGGGTGTTGACTTTTTTTTGCAAATATCTTCTCGGCCTCCTTTTCAAGGAAATCTGTGACAGTTTCCCATTCTAAGTCTCTGTGGATTTGTTGGTTTCTTTCGAACCACGGCATATTAATTGCTGCTGTCAACAGTTTATTCTCTGTCGCTTGAATCTTCTTTATATGGCTATTGGCTGCATGGCCCCATGCCGCCCAGCCATATGTTAGTTGGGGTCTTGCAATTGACTTGATCATTCGTAGCTTCGTGCTTTGGTTTATTTGGCTTCTTCTTCCTAGCAGTGAGTGAAGTCTACTCATTGCTGAGTTTGTTTTATTCACTGCACATTTTATATGGTTTTTCCATGTAAGCTCTTTATCTAGTTTCACTCCTAGATATTTGACTTCATTTTCCCATTTTGTCTCTTCTCCATCTATCCTTAGGTTGGAATTAATTTCGAGTCTCTGCTTCTGTAGTAGAGTAGCTTGGCTCTTTCTGCTATTTATTCGAATTTTCTATTTAATGAACCATTCTTTTGAATCTTCTAGACCTTCTTGAAGTCTTCTGTGTATGACATCTGGTCGTCGATGTCTGAAGGCTATTCCTGTGTCGTTTGCATAAAGGGCTAGCAGATTTCATGGGTTCTTAGAGATATCGTAGGTATACAGGGTCTTTCACGAGGAACCTCACCCATATTTATACGGGAAACTACTGAACGTTTTTTCATGAAATTCAGCACTTATAAGTATTTCACGATGCTGATGAAATCTAAAATATTTTCAAGGCATGAGCACCTCCGGTTTTTCCGGAAATGACGTCAACTTCCGTTTTTCAAATTAGAACACCATTTTTTTATTGCAGAAATAGATTCCTTAGAAAATTTCAAGTTATTTTGATGTAACATTTTTCAGTTTTGGTTGGAAAATTCTCTCTGAGCGGGAAAATTCGAAAAAAAAATCGAAAATAGAGCTCCGCTGAAACAAGAATAACTTCGAGGTTTTTGGATGGAAAATTTTCTTTTTTGGGATTTTTCAAGATGTAAGATTGATGTATCCACTTTAAAAATCGAAATCGCGATTCATGATACAAGGGGGGAAAAAATCGCTTTCGAAGTTAGGGATGACAAAATCGTGAAAAATCAATTTTTTCAAATTAGAACCCCATTTTTTTATGGCAGATATTGAATCTACGTTAAAAAATAATGTGAGTTCTTGCATATGGTTCATAAGGAATTATTTATTTATCACTGGAGAGAAAACCAATGGCCGATTAGTTGAAATAAAGAGGTTTCCGATACAAATTCGAATCCAAATTCGCCATCTATTTAGGAACAACCTGTAACTTTTTTCTCTCGCATATTAGGGTAGTAAAATCTAAAACATGGTTTAAGTAACAGTTCCTGAAAATTTCGTCTTTTTGGCGTGAAGGGAAAAGAAATAGCTGAAAATTCAAGACGAAAAACAGTTTTTTCTGAATAACTCAGAAAATATCCATTTTAGGGCAAGGGTGTGATGCATACACTCACATTATTTTTTAACGTAGATTCAATATCTGCCATAAAAAAATTACGAAAAGCACTGCCGTGAAGGCAGGAGCTTTTGAGCGCTCGTACATGCACCTTTCAGGTAGATTTGCATGCTCCAGTTTTAAAAACCAATTGGAAAGATTTTGACAGCTGTCAAATAAAATTTCAAACTAACGCGAAAATCCAGACTTCACGTCTGTGCTTTGGTGACCATTTTTTTTTTCGATAACTCGCTAGTATTTCCTACGGTATCTATGGTCTTGGTAATGCGATCTGGACAAAATTTCTCACGTAGTTTGAATACATTATTCTTCATATATGAGCAAAATTTCATTTCAATCCAATGAGTATTTTCGAAATTATCAGGAAAAATATAGTTTGAACGGCTATATTTACGGAACCCCTAGTCTAATTTTGCTCATTGATGATAGTGATCGCGAAATTCGCGATCCGAACCTATCCTGAAAATTTCAAGTCCCTAGGCCTTTCCGTTCAAAAGTTATGATTTTCTATGGTTTCTATGGTTCTGATCATGCGATCTGGAAACAATGTAGCTCGAATATATCATTCTCGATTCAAATACAAAATTTCGTCACGATCAAATCCATAGTTTCGAATTTATCGAGAAAACAAAATTTCAAACGACCGTATTTACGGAACCCCTTGTATAATGTTGCTCATAGATGAACGTGATCACGACATTCGAGATCCACACCTATCCTGAAAATTTCAAGTCCCTAGGCATTTCCGTTCAAAAGTTACAATTTTCTATGGTTTCTATGGTTCTGGTCATGCGATCTGGACAAAATTTCGCATGTAGCTAAAACACCTCATTTTCCATCTGAGTGCAAAATTTCATCTCGATCGAATCTGTAGTTTTCATGTAATCAGGGAAACAAAACTTTGAACGGCCATATTTACGGAACCCCTGGGCGAATTTTGCCCAATAACGAACTTAACCGCGGCATTCGGGATCTGAACCTACACTGAAAATTTCAAGTCTCTAGGTTGATCCGTTCGAGAGTTATCGTGCTGACGGACGGCCAGACGGACGGACGGACGGACGGACGGCCGGACGGACAGACTCGAATTTTCCGACGGATTCGTCATCAGTGAGTCGAACATAGTCGATTGAGACCATTTTCGGCTCAAAATTCGAAAAATACAGACATCGTGACGAAATGATATAGCCCTCGTGTAAGTAGTACGAGCGCTCAAAAATGGGGTTCTAATTTGAAAAAATTGATTTTTCACGATTTTGTCATCCCTAACTTTGAAAGCGATTTTTTCACCCCCTGTATCATGAATCGCGATTTCGATTTTTAAAGTGGATACATCAATCTTACATCTTGAAAAATCCCAAAAATGAAAATTTTCCATCCAAAAACCATTCTTGTTTCAGCGGAGCTCTATTTTCGTTTTTTTTTCGAATTTTCCCGCTCAGAGAGAATTTTCCAACCAAAACTGAAAAATGTTACATTAAAATAACTTGAAATTTTCTAAGGAATCTATATCTGCAATAAAAAAATGGTGTTCTAATTTGAAAAACGGAAGTTGACGTCATTTCCGGAAAAACCGGAGGTGCTCATGCCTTGAAAATATTTTAGATTTCATCAGCATCGTGAAATACTTATAAGTGCTGAATTTCATGAAAATACGTTCAGTAGTTTCCCGTATAAATATGGGTGAGGTTCCTCGTGAAAGACCCTGTATATGTTGTAGAGAAGAGGTCCTAGAACTGATCCTTGAGGAACTCCCGCTTCTACTTTTCTGGTGGAAGATAATGTGTCATCTATTTTGAAATAAAATTTCCTGTTCCTCAGGTAGTTTCTTATTATCTTGCAGGTTCTGGTGGTGTAGCCTGCCATCATCTTTTTGGCAAGTCCTCCTGTCAAACTCGCACGAAGGCTCTCTCGAAATCGAAAAGCACTAATCCTGTGGCTTGTTCATTCTGAAATCCTGCAGTGACTTATTCAGTGATCCTTAAAAGTTGAAGTTCCGTGGAATAATTTCTTCTGAGTCCAAATTGTTCCGGTGGTATCAGATTCAGCGCTTCTGTTTCTTCATTGAGTTTTTTTGCAATTTTTCTATTCCTCTTTACAAGCTCTTTTATTGATTCTGAGGGTTCACCATGTGGATGCTTCGGAACTGGCCTTTCGATCCTTCTGGTACTTTCCTCGTAGGCTTCTTTTATTCGGGTTTCTAATTTTTCAACTTCATCTTCTAGATCTTCAGGAGTTTGTATCTGTGGAAGTAATATTCCCCTGGAGTATTTTACTGTAGTTCGAAGTTTTTCTGTTATCGGTCCGCGTCCCAGTCTGAGTTCTATTGGGTTATGGTCTGATATGCCCCCTTCTATAGTATCAAATGTGAAATCTTGGGTAATATCTTCCATTATGACGATATCTAATACGTCTGGAAAGTCATTATTTCTGGGCAGGTAGGTCGAAATATCAGGTCCAAATACTATGGCATTTAGTTTTTCGGCTTACTTCTTAAGCTTCTTCCCATTTTGGTTTACAGATATGCTATTCCATTCTCTTGATTTGCAGTTCATATCGCCATTAATGATGTTCGGGTAGTTTCCTTCAAGCATCTTTTTCAGATCTTCACCTATTAAATCATTTTGAGGTGGTTTGTAGGCTGACGTTATTTTCATTCAATGTCGGTAATAGTTTTATCCCTTAAAAGTACCAATACAGTACAGTATAGTCAGAATAGTAATGCAGTATTCATAGAATATCTATGTCCCATATAGCATATCCCAGGAATATTTCGATACGAATATTCCAGGCATGTTCCTACAAGAATATGCTAAGAATATTCCAAAATGATTATTCAATAATATAGAATATTCATTGAAAATTTCCATTTGTATATTCTTCCTGGTCCTGGTACATCCGGACATACCTGGAATATTCCATATGAAATATTCTAGGAACATTCTATGAATATTCGGAATATTCCAGGAATATCTTTCACGGCATATCTGCGGAATTGCCATATGAATCATATGAATATTCTGAATTATATCAACAGAAAAACTTATACAAATAAATTGGTGAGTGCAAGCAGAAAATAATAATGTAGGTAGTCCTGAGAAAATATTATTTCGAAAACGAAAGACAACATTTATTGGCAGCGTCTCGCCTAGTATAGGATAAGTTTAGGAATATTCCTCGGAAAATGATTCAATTCCTGTCATAACTCAACCTTATTCATCTACAATGATTCTTCATTTTGCGCTGGCGATCACGAATCGTGATCGAATTCAGATAATGCCCGCATTTCTCGGAAGTTCTTGTCCTGGATATTGATTTTATAAATTGAATTGTCAATTGAATATTCAATCAACTAGAGAACAGGGTCTTGCAATAACTGAGATTTTCCAATTGGTATTAGGTGATTGAAAAGATAGCATGCTGTCTGTATGGACAGCAATAATTAATAAATACAAATTCTTTTGAGTGAGTTTTTCAACATCACGTTGGTCCTGATTTCAATACATATTGTATGGATGTCGGAATTTATTGGGAATAGTGAATGGAGTTCATGGAAAAAATTCATATTATTGCTGGGTGAATATTTGAACAGGAGATTCTTGAGGACACGAAATCAATATTACAGCATATTCAGCCTGATATTCAGTAGTGTTTCAAATTTTTGCCATTGACAAACGTGACCGCAACATTCGAGATAATAATAATAATGATGATAATAATAATGTTTATTTGTAGATACAGAAAAACAATTACACCAATAATCGGACAAATAAACAAAAGGAAACTGCAAAGCCTAAAGGCTGTCTGCAGATAGTGTATACAATTAAGATAAGTGTTTACAATCATCACAATATTACTTTAAAACATATAAAGAATGATCAGCAAAAATTCCTAAAATCACAAAGTCTAGGGGCTTTCTACGTTGGACTCTTGGGAACTGTGCGGAACATTATTCAACAATCGGCAACAAGTTTGGTGCAGCACATCATGGGCTCAACCAACAGTAAGTGTATGCCCATCAGTACAAAATTTAAGAAAGCCTGGAGGCTGTCTGCCAAACAATTTGTTTCGAGTACGGATCTCACTTAGAGTATGAACATCAAGTTCTATATTCATTTTCAATACCAACAAAGACGCGATCAATAAACATAAGCAGAAAGTCAAATATGAAATTTCAAGTGCTACTCATACGTTCAGTTTATTCTCTATTATATGGTGTATTTTTCTTCTGCCTTCCATCAAAATAAACTGCTCAAGCTTTGATTTGAACAAATTATAACTAACTATACTTTTCAGGTGCTGGGGAAGGTAATTGAATACTCTAGGGGCAAGAAAGCTGTAACATTGTTGACCAACAGTTTTCTTAGAAGTTGATAGAACAAATTTTTTGTTTGTTTTATTTCTAGTCTCATGAAAATGGGAAACAAGCAAGAACTTATTCTTGTTTCTTTGACAATATAATGCTATTTTATAAAAATAAATCTGACGTGAGTCAAGTATTCTGCTTCCTTCATAGAGAGCATCACTTGAAAAGTTACGGTCCTTTTTCAAAATAATTTTCAGAAAAAATGTTTGCAGTATATTGATCCTTTCCAGACTTGATGAAGCGAGTCCTCCTCATCCTAATATACCATAACTTATCCTAGAGTCGACAAGGGCAAAATAAACCATTTTCAACTGCGGTACTTTCATTACCCTAGTAAGACATTTGAACTTATATATCATTGTCCGAAGCGTATTACTGACTTGTTCAATGTGAACATTCCATCTCAAGTGGCGATCTATTGTGACACCTAAATATTTCATTTTATCTGTTAGTTTAATTTCAATAACTTGGTTGTCGTATGGAATATCCAGTGTATCGAAGTCAGGCAATCCATTCACGTAGCTTGAAAGTGGAAGTGCCATGGTTTTTCTGAAATTGATGGTCAACAGTTTGTGATTGAACCAGTCTTTAAATTTAGCGAAATCATTTTCAGTTTTCCGTTTCAGATCATTCCATGTGTCAGCGGTAAAAAGCACTGCAGTGTCATCAGCAAAACTAAAGATTTCTCCGTTGGTATTAATATTTAGTAAGCTATTTATGTAGATTATAAATAGTAGTGGACCTAAAACGGTACCTTGTGGTACTCCACATTCCACTTCCTTAGCACTACTGATATTGTCATCGATTTTAACAATTTGTTTGCGGTTCGAGATATAACTTTCAAAAAGTTCGTGAACCCGCCCTCTACAACCCATATTTTGCAAGGCCTCCAATATTTGTGAATGGTCTACGGTGTCAAATGCCTTAGCAAGATCAAGAAAAATAATGCAGGTTTGGTGTTATCGAGGGCTTCATACATTCTAGACGTCAATGCTAAAATTGCATCCTCCGTTGATCGGTTCTTTTGAAATCCAAATTGATTTTTGTTCAACAATCCAAATTTCATCATAAATGCCTCCAGGCGTGATTTTATGGCCTTCTCGAAAACTTTCGCAAAGCCATTAATCAAGGATAGTGGCCTGTAGTTTGATACAATTTGTTTATTACCCGATTTATGGAGTGGTTTAATGACAGAGATTTTATGTTCGGGAGGACAAATACCTTTTTCAAAACACAGGTTGATGATAAATGACATTGGGTGTGAAATTTCCCTGGCTATTTCTTTTAGGGTTTCGGATGTAATGCAGTCGACTCCAGGCGCCTTATGATCTTTTAGAGTATTTATTATGTCAAATATTTCTTCTTCCGTGGTAGGTGACAAGAACATGGAGTTGGGGTTAATTTTTACGGATGGAGGTGGTGATAATGGGGTTTTTATGTTTTTTGCGAGATCTGGTCCAACCTTGGCAAAAAAATTTTCAAATGTTTCTGCCGTTTCAAAATCTGTTACGGTGACGGTATTATCCTCTTTCAACAAACTTTTTATAACAGTATTTTTATTTTTGTGTCCTGCCATACAATTGATAACTTTCCACAGCTGTTTGGGATTATTTTTACTTTTTTCTATTTCAGCACTATAATAATTTTGTTTGGTTATTTTTATTAATGTATTGAGTTTATTCCTATGAGTTATGAATCTTTGTTTCAGCTCCAAATTGATTTTGTTCTTTTGATATTCCTTGAATAAGCGGTCTCTACTGATAATCGAATTCATAATTCCTTTTGTAATCCAATCTTTTTTTTGGTTAATTTGTTTTTTTTTTTTAAGTTATAGTACTGTCTTCTATAATTTCAGAGATTTTTGTTGAGAAAAATGAATTAGCAAGTACAGGGTCGTTCATTTCGTACAAAGTATTCCAATTTAATTGTGTTAAGTTTCTTTTTAATTTTTTATAATTAATACGTTTAGAGATGATAGTTTGGTGATGGTTTTCAGTCAGGACATTTTCATTTGCTGTTTTCAAAGACACTATAGTGGCTTTATGGTCGGATATGTGAATTTCTAAAACAAACGAAGAACATTTGTTGTCCAAATCGCCATCTTGAGCCCTTACAAACACATGGTCGATGCAGGTATTTGATTCATCTTGTGTTCTTGTACCGATATTGACTATCGATATGAAATTGAATTCACTGAGGATATCAAGGTGATCATTAGTCAGGTTATTGTCTGAAAAGAGATTTATATTTATGTCGCCTATTATTGCGAAGTAATGTTCCTCGTACCGTTGTTGACCCAGGTAGTATTGGAGTTCTAAAACGAACTCATTTTCGCTTGTAGATGGAGGTCTGTAAATACAGGAAATTTTTATAAATTCACCCATATCAATCAAAACTTCAATTAATTTGCACGGGCCCAACCGAACGATGTTTGTTTCATATTTCCTTGTGTTCCTTATATAAACCATAACGCCATCATTTTGGTTTATAGTTCCCTGATTATAGACTGACTCATATCCATCTAAATCGAAAAAATTTTTGCTCCGAATTTTCCATGTTTCCGTCAAAATAATACAGTCGAATGGTTTTTTGAATTGATTTAAAAAAACTTCTAATTTTTCGAAGTTTTTTGATATGCTTCGTACATTTTGTTGACAGACCTTCAAGTAATCATTTCCAAACCTCAACGTGTTGAAATTATCTGCACTATCCAAAAATTTTGTTGCGAATTCTTTATTACTGTAATCTCTAATGAACTGATCCATTCCTCGTTTGGAAAAAAGACAATGGTGGATTGAATTATTACTCAAATATAAATTACTAGGTCATGAATGAAACGTTCTGGCACAAGTTTGAGACAGGTACGTGATCACTGTAATTATTTCTGAGTCTTCTTTCCTTGTAATCGGGCATTGGTAGGTCTTTGCTGGTTGCTCGTAACAGAAGGTTTTATTATTTTCTGCTTTTGTCTGGATTCTGGGCGTGTTTCGGGACTTGGAGTCGATGGAGCACTAATTGATTTCGGTTCTTCTACAATTTTATTTTCAAGTGCTAGTAGATCTGGGACTCGGTATACTTCTGTATTCACATGGAGTTTGTTGTTTTTTATGTAGCAAGTATTGTTTTCTTCCTGCCTAGCCTTCAGAAGATACTTTCGGAGTAACTTACTTTCCTCTCTCTGTTTCGTTGTTTGGTCGTGCACAATGCTAATTTTTGTGCCCTTCAGGTGTTGCCTTTTTTGTAGTACTTCTTGTTTTATTAGGAATGTTTTGAATTCGACCTTCAGGGGGCTGGCATCGTTATTTCCGAGAAAATAAAAATCGTTGATATCTCCGTGGGTGAGAGAAGTGGAGAATGATGAATTTATTCACGTTATTTTTCTTTCCTGATCTCCTCAATCCTTCAATTTCTTCTTTCAGGTCTTGATTTTTTTTTCAAGATATGAAACTCTATTTTTCACTTCTTTCAAATTTAGTAATAGTCTAGCCTCACTGGCCTCGATTGAACTCTTGATTTCACTCCTGTTCCTGATAATCTCATCCATAGGTTCATCAAGTCTCAGCGTGATATCAGACATCATATTGAAACGAATCTCGAACGTGTGTGACCTCCTTTATAGCTGGTATTTCTTATATTGATAAGAGAGTTTGGCTGAATTTTTTGATACTAGCCGTTTAATGAATGAATTTCCACGAATTGTGGATCTGATACGTGAATCCTTGAAATGATCAATGATTCTCCGCTAAATGTTCCCGACTGGATTTCTGCTGATGATTGTATAAAAATGAAATTTTTGCAGATGGTACGTACCACTTTGGTTTGCAATAACGTTGGACTGATCAACTACGAGCCTGTCTACACTAAAGCTACACATACACATACACCAACTCTGAAAATTTCAAGTACCCAGGCCTTTCCGTTCGAAAGTTATAATTTTCTATGGTTTCTATGAATCTGGTCATGCGATCTGTACAAAATGTAGCTTAAATATATCATTCTCCATCAAAATACAAAATTTCGTCAAGATCGAATCCATAGTTTTGAATTATCAAGAAAATTAAATTTCGAACGACCATATTTACGCAACCCCTAGTCTAATTCCGCTCATTGATGCACGTGACCGCGACATTCGAGATCCACACCTATCATGAAAAATTTCAAGTCCTTATGCTTTTCCGTTCGTAAGTTATAATCTCCTATGGTTTCTATGGTTCTGGTCATACAATCTGAAAAAAATGTAGCTTGAATTTGTCATTTTCAATTGAGATACAAAATTTCGTCACGATCGAATCCGTAATTTTGAAATGATCAAGAAAACTGAATTTCAAACGGTCATATTCACGGAACTCCTAGTCTAATTTAGCTCATTGATAAAAGTGACTGCGACATTCGAGATCTACACTTACCCTGAAAATTTCAAGTCCATAGGCCTTTCGTAAGTTAAAATTTTCTAGGGTTTCTATAGTTCTCGTCCTGTGATCTGAGAAAAAAATTGCATGTAGCTTGAACACGTCATTCTTCATTCGAGTGCAAAATTTCATCTTGATCGAGTCTGTAGTTTCGGAGATATCAAAAGAACAAAATTTCGAACGGCCAAATTTGTGGAACCCCTGGTGGAATTCAGCCCATTAACGAACTTAACAGAGGCATTTGGGAACTGAACTTACACTGAAAATTTCAAGTCCGGACGGACGGACAGACTTGATTTTTCCGACGGATTCGTCATCAGTGAGTCGAACTCTGTCGATTGAGGCCCTTTTCGGCCCAAGATTCGAAAAATACAGACATCGTAACGAAATGATATAGCCCTCGTGTAAGTAGAACGAGCGCTCAAATATTATGGGGTTTTGGCCTTAAGATGTTGAAGTGAGGAGGAACTAACATGACTTTCATAGATTTCGTGGTAATATTTTTTAACTCTACTCTAAACAAGATGATGGAAAAATTTCCACTTGTATTCCTACCGTTTTCATGGAAAGGACAAAAAATTTCAATATTTTTCAATTGAAGATATGACAATATCATATAGAAAGTATATTTATGTGATTTCTGTGTTACATATCATTAAACAATATTTTCATTTCAAATAATAATAGGTACTGAAAAAAATTTTTTTCATTTTCATGAACTTCATCATTTATATAATTCAGTATGATCTCTGCTTTCTCGAATGATTCCTCAAGGTTTCTTTGCAGGGTTATTAACCTTCGGGAACAAGCGCCGACTTTTGCGGCATAAGTACACACTGAAGACTCTCAGTCGGCAATCCTAGGCCCTAGTTCTGTAGTTTCCCTAAATCTAATTTTCTGATTCCATCTTTTGAAGTGTCGATTTTATAAAATGACATTTTCTCGCCTACTGTCAGACGTTTTGCTCCACAGAATCTGTGGATCGCTCGATAATCTTTGGTTTAAGTCACCTCAGTTCAAATCAAAATGATCATATATTAGTTCATTCGCCACTGAACAACATTTCAGAAATTCTAATTAATTGACATCGATATGTTGCATTTTGAGGCAGTTGAACTACGGTTTGACCAGTCTTTCATAAGAGTTCAAGCCAAGCAGCGTGTGCCAGGTCATCATGTTGTTGGGTCAACGCTATGGCAATAAATTGAAATTAAATGTATGTACCGACAAGCGTGCAAAAGCTCCTTACTTCACGCCAGTGCTTGTCTCAAATTTTATTCAGTACTGGGTTTGCCGAAGCCTATTATGTGTTTTGATAAACCTTTGAACAGCGATAATTCGTTTTTGTAGAATTTCATGGAATAATATGCAAAACTCACAGTAAACCTCTTATTCAACAACATTCTGAGGTTTATAATGAAACACGATAGCTGCCAAATGTCCGCCTTGGCTGTTCTTAGGGACAAGTTATTTTTCATGAAATTTTTCATAATTTTATCGTTGCAGGAGCATTGATGATCTTATCTTGTTGGCTAAGCATTTCGAGAAAATTACTAAAATATGAATTCGATCGACCGCTACTCGCTTGTAGCAAGCGTGCCATTCAAAATAAAAATTTGAATCCCTATATTGAGTTATATATTTTTTCTTGGCAAAAACGACATTCTCTGAGTGATCTGAAAAATATAGTTTTCAGGCTTGACAGATAAACCACGATATTCTGAGGACTGGCCTGAAAATATCGATATTTCGTGATCCATTCGAAAGGGCTTTCTGAAGTGAATGAACCTATGAAATTTGATCAAAATCGGACTTCACATTATTATAACCCTGTATTTCCTAAACTAATAGCCTTAGGATACAAAAAAAACAACTTTTCTGAAAGGCCTGGATGACCTGCATTTACCACTAGGCTCTGACCAACCACTCGTGAAACAACCTGTATATTCCATAGGTTCTATTCTCAAAAGTTTTTCGAATATTTTTGATATAATCAGATATAACGTATATTGACCGTTAGTTACAAACTGCGTTTGCGTTTGCATTACCATTTTGTACTAGAATCACCTTTGAAATCTTCAATTTGGTTGAAAAATGCTCTGCTCAATACATAGATTGAAAATCTAGCATAAAATTCCAGGTATTAGGAATTTATTACATTACATTATATCCACAATTCTTTTCATTCATTTCTACCGTTTGTCTGGTAGATTGATAATGAACCCTCTGAAATAGATGATTATCGGAAGTTCCTGACTTTACTACCAGAATACTATTCCGCAATTTTTTTTATTTCCAGGCTGATTTCATAAGAAAATTTACATGCGTTTCGAACTACACACAGAATAATTATCATTTCGATATGTTAGTTAGGTCACTTAGGCCCGATTTAATAGTCAGATCTCAACTTGTGAGAATGTCTCAAGATGCGTCTTGAGACACCAGTCTAATTAACCTTTCGCGAATGGCGCTCATAGCTTGGACATGAGAACTGGCGCGCGGATTGACAGTCCGCATGTTTTTATTTATAAACTTTTCAATATAAATTAGATTCAACCACGAAAATATATTCAACGATTCATCAACATGAATTTTATCCAAAAGGAAAACAAGTACAGCATCTTTCACATTTGAAAAAATTATATCAACTTTATTTTCACATCTTTTGTGCTTCCAAAAATCGACATTATTGAAATAAAATATGGAATCCATGGAAGACGTGGTGAGCAACTACGATGAAATCGATCACTTCGACGAAGAAGTAGAAATTATTTCCCGTAGAATTCCGAAAACTTATATACGAGATGCCTCAAACCCGTTTGAAATTTTGGATTTTAAGAAGAAACTGTCGATAACCGTTTCGTGGTGATGGCGAACGGACAATCTACCGTCATACCGAAGCTCTATGTTCTCCCAATGCAGATTTCCGACTACACTCTGTCCGACTTGAAATTCTTGTTGGTTCCGAATCTACAGGTCGACATTATTCTGGGAATGGAAGTCCTGTCGAAATAAAACTTCTCCATCAAGATCATTACCGCCGAATGCTTTCTGGAGGGCCGGCTGATTTCCAATCCGTTACCGTCCGAAGATTACGTATGCCTGGCCGTGAAAACTCGTGCCGATGGTACCGCAAGAAGATGCAAGAGGTCACGCAGAAGCCACAGGACTTCCCCGATTACTCCTTGAAGGATGGAAAACTGTACCGTCGTTTCTGGGACTCCACAGACTTCACGGATATTGAAACAGGTCAACCCTGGAAACTTTGTGTGCCCACCGAACAACGTCCGAATATTCTGAGAGAAAACCATGACTCAGAATAAGCAGGTTACATGGGAACTGTCAAGACCATTTCCAGGATAGCCCGGAATTACTACTGGCCAGGAGTGTTCCGAAACATTGCGAAGTATGTGAGAAACTGTATCTCCTGCCACCGATATAAAGTTTCACAACCGAAGACCCCTCCGAATTTGCAACCCCGCCGAATGACAGTTTCACCGTTTAGAGAAGTATCCACCGACGTTGCCACGCACCAAGAAGGGAAAATCCTACCTAGCTGGGATGCAGGACCATTCCACAAAATGGACAGAGGGCCGTCTGTTGCAGAAAGCCCCCGCCAAAACCGTTTATTTCGGATTCCCCCTCCGTAAGGGAATCCACCGTTCAAATGTCCGTGGCTGTACCGCCAACCAGGGCCTCCGTAGCCCCAGAAAATTTTGTCCGTTAAACCAACTTGTTTCAGATGTCTCAGTGGATCCGCTGTTACGAACCAACACAATCGTCCGAGGAGAGAATAGATGTACAGCCTCAGAAGTATGGTGAAGCCAAGGCGCTGTCGCGTCCCTGTTGGAGGTTCCTCACCGATGGACCGGGAGGCCAACCCGACCGTCACCGACTCCGAGTACCCGGAACCACCTATGTTACCATAAGCTACATTAACATGTAGTAAGGTTAGGCCTGTGGACGGCACCGCGGTATACGTTCATTTTTTTTAGATTACATGATAGGTAGCCCATTGGTGAATGAAGGTCCACCACCCTGACACCGTCCCGGACACCGTTCCTGACACCGGAATCGGTGGAGAACCCCACCGAAGACCCACTGTACCGTAGAGGCCAAAGTCCACCTTCACCAGAATGCCGACCATCCGACGGAATAGTACGCCGCCCCTCCGAACACCTGGAGGACGAATCCGCCAGATACATAGGTTTAGAATGTGAGGGGTACTTCGAGCCTACTGTAGAGCCACGGTTGTTTGTTTTCCGCGAGTAGGGGGCCTCCGAAGTTTGATTTATCGTCAAATTTCATCTATAGGGCTATTCAGAGCGCCTGTAGATCCGCAACCGAAAATACACCGTCCGTAACATTTTCGAGTTTTTTTGTATCAGCGCACTGGGTTTCGAAAAAACAGGATCTATGTTTTCTTCTGGCCACATGCCGCCAGAAGAGAAATAATGTAGATAATCCCCCGAACTTAATTAATTGTGTAAGGAGCCGTGTATCAATCGTGTTCAGAGTGTGGAAGAAGTACGTGAGAAAACCGGGTGATAAAAGAGAAAGCATCGTGTGAATTTGAGGTGAATTTCAATTATTGTGGATACTGAAGGTAAAGAACCTAGCTTTCTGTAGCCATAATCTCGTAAATAGGCCACTGTACTCCGTCGGTTCATTCTTTTTGTTGACCGTTTAATGAAGAATTCAACAGAAGACTGAATCCCGCGGATTTCTTTTCTTGCCTTGCTGAAATATCCGTACCATCTTAACTCGAGATCACCCATTCCGATCATACCGTATTATCTGGCTATTTCACAGTTGTATATAGATAAATATAATTTTCCTGACATTCCCGACTGTATATAACCCCCATAATTAGTGTAAGCTGTATAAATCGTTTTTTTTCTTATATATGAATCAATATACATTTGGTTAATTTTCTCGTTGCAATTTTATTTCCGTTAAATGTATGTTCTCCTGTAGATAAACTCGAATCGAGAAAATTCAATATTATCGCTACCACCGCAGATGAACGGAACTCTGTCTCCGGCTTAGCAGCTGCCCTGGTGTTTCGCTATACTTTTCCATTTTCAAAAAGATATAGCTGGCGCGCGAGTGAATAAAAGTGGAATTTATTTCGTTATTTCGAAATTTTCTGAAGTGTGCCAGAATGGCGGTGAAAACCTCATTACAAAATGAGATATTGTGATTTAAATACGAATGTTTACTGAATAGTTGGGACTACTGGGTTTTTTTAAACGGTTTTCCGAACGAAAGGTGCCGGAGTTCCAGAACAATTAACTCACACACAATTGGACCGGCAACTACAAACCATCAGCCTCGTCGATAACTCGCCGTCCTGCGTTCATCTTCAGAATCTCTATTGGCGCTTCTCCACTATGCCCCAGTACCCCACAATACCCCGGGATCCCATGAACGGCCATATTTACGGAAATCCTAGTCTAATTTTGCTCATTGATGAACGTGATCGCGAAATTCGATTCGATCCAAACCTCCCTTGAAATTCCAAGTCCATAGGCCTTGCCCTTCGAAAGTTATAATTTTCTATGGTTTCTATGGTTCTGGTCATGCGATCTCGACAAAATGTAGCTTTGATATACCATTCTCCTTTAAAATGCAAAATTTTGTCTCGATCGAATCTGTAGCTTTGAAATTATCGAGAAAACTAAATTCCAAACGACCGTATTTACGAGATCCCATGTATAATTCTGCTCATTGATAAACATGACCGCGACATTCTAGGTCCACACCTATCCTGAAAATTTCAAGTCCCTAGGCCTTTTCGTCCGAAAGTTATGATTTTCTATGGTTTCTATGGTTCTAGCCATGCGATCTGGAGAAATGTAGCTTGAATATTTCATTCTCCATTAGCATGAAAAATTTCGTTCGATTGAATCTGTAGTTTTGAAATCATCAAGAAAACTAAATTTCAAACGACCATATTTACGGAACTCCTACTATAATTTTGCTCATAGGTGAACGTCATCACGACATTCGAGATCCACACCTATCTTGAATATTTCAAGTTCCTAGGCCTTTCCGCTCGAATGTTATAATTTTCTATGGTTCTGTTCCTGCAATCTGGACAAAATTCGCGTTTAGCTTGAACACCTCATTCTTCATTCGAGTGCAATATTTCATCTCGATCGAATCTGTAGTTTTGATGTTATCAGGAGAACAAAATTTCGAACGTCCACATTTACGGAACCCCTGGTGGAATTTTGCCCATTCACGAACTCAACCGCAGCATTTGGAAACTGAAACCTCGGCTGAAAATTTCGAGCCTCTCGGTTGTTTCGTTCGAGAGTTATCGTGCTTACGGTCGGACGGACGGACAGACTGCCGGGCGGAAAGACTTGAATTTTCCGACGGATTCATCATCAGTGAGTCGAACAGACCATTTTCGGCTCAAAATTCGAAAAATACAGACATCGTGACGAAATGATATACCCCTAGTGTAAGTAGTACGAGCGCTCAAAAACATAATAATATTTTCTGATTATCAACCAGCATAGTGAAGATAATATGAGATTTTTTATGCTAATCTTTGAAACAAAACAAGTACTCAGCAAGTAATACATCCCATGTAAATTGTTCCCAAGTCGCAATCAACATTATTATAAATTGAGCAATATAGAAAATGTTATTTTTGACCTTCAGAATCTACAGATGAACTAGATTTATCCTGTATAAACTAACACTACCGATGAAAAAGCTTTTTTTTTATTCGACTTGGTTTTGTAGTTTTGTTGACCTTTTATTGGAGGAGAACTACGCAAACTGTACATTATAACCAACAGATGTGTTGCCAATTGACGATCCACCTCCTAACCATGAACGCCAGCCTAGATCGTATTTATCCCTTCAAGTGACTCCCAGACGATACAATCGTTTCAGATGTACTATTTATGTGTCCGAACAGAAAGATACTAGTAAGTAACGTTAATTGCATGCAGAATAGAACTAATTTCTACTGTATTCTCACGGTCAGAAAACATGAAACCTCGCGGCTTGGAATCGTAGAAGTTAGAAGATATTTCCAGAGCGGTTCTGAATGGTTCGATAACGGTTTGGAAAAATTTTTTGGTGCCTACAAACAAAAAAATACAAATTTATATACATATTTCCTTGTGTGAGTACTTGGTAAAAAACAATAAAACTCCATTCTCTTTCCTTATCATAATTAAATTCACTCATTCCGCATCGTACGGCAGAGAAACCAGTCAAATTAAGCTAATAAAATAAAAAATATTGTTCTGTGTGAAGCTGCATTCACACCAAAACTTCACCGCGAAAAAAAAGGTCCACACACTCGATTTTTCGAAGAGATGTGCATTATCTCACATGGTTGGTAAGTCTCCACTCGCCCAGTATGAATAGACACGCCTATTCATTTCAGGGGTAATTGTCGGTTTTCTGTCTAAGTTCTGTCCACTCATCGGTTGGTCAATTTTTGTAAAATTAGAGCTATTTATAGGCTTAGCCTCAGCTTCAATTTTTCCGTGATAATAATAATATCAATGTCTTGATAAATCTGTATCAAAAACGTTTTTTTTGAGCGCTCGTACTACATGAAAGAGGGCTATATCATTTCGTCACGATGTCTGTATTTTTCGAATTTTGAGCCGAAAATGGTCTCAAACGACTATGTTCGACTCACTGATGACGAATCCGTCGGAAAATTCGAGTCTGCCCGTCCGGCCGTCCGTCCGTAAGCACGATCGAAACACGGTCGAACGAAACAACCTAGAAACTTGAAATTTTCAGTGTGAGTTCAGTTCCCGAATGCCTCGGTTGAGTTCGTTAATGGGCCAAATTCCTCTAGGGGTTCCGTAAATATGGCCGTTCAAAGTTTTGTTCCCCTGATAACTCGAAAACTACAGATTTGATCGAGATGAAATTTTGCACTCGAATGGAGAATGAGATGTTCTAGCTACATGTGAAATTTTGTCTAGATCGCATGACCAGAACCATAGAAACCATAGAAAATTGTAACTTTCGAACGGAAACGCCTAGGGACTTGAAATTTTCAGGATATGTGTGGATCTCGAATGTCGTGATCACGTTCACCTGTGAGCAAAATTATACTAGAGGTTCTGTAAATATGGTCGTTTGAAATTTAGTTTTCTTGATAATTTCAAAACTACAGATTCGATCGTGGCGAAATTTTGGATACTAATGGAGAATGATATATTCAAGCTCCATTTCTCCAGATCATATGACCAGAACCATAGAAACCATAGAAAATCATAACTTTCGAACGGAAAGGCCTAGGGACTTGAAATTTCCAGGATAGGTGTGGATCTGAAATGTCGCTTTCACGTTTATCAATGAGCAGAATTATACTAGGGGTTTCGTAAATACGGTCGTTTGAAATTCTCTTTTCTCGATAATTTCGAAACTACGGATTCGGTCGAGATGAAATTTTTGTATTTTAATTGAGAATGATATATTAAAACAATATTTTGTCCAGATCGCATGACCATCAGAACCATAGAAAACATAGAAAATTGTAACTTTTGAACGGAAAGGCCTAGGAACTTGAAATTTTCAGAGTGCATTTGGATCGCAAATATCGCGGTCACGTTCATCTATGAGCAACATTATACAAGGGGTTCCGTAAATACGGTCGTTGGAAATTTTGTTTTCTCGATAAATTCGAAACTTCGGATTCGATCGAGATGAAATTTTGTATTTTAATCGAGAATGATATATTGAAGCAATATTTTGTCCAGATCGCATGACCAGAACCATAGAAACCATAGAAAATTGTAACTTTTGAACGGAAAGGCCTAGGAACTTGAAATTTTCAGGGTGGGTTTGGATCGCGAATATCGCGGTCACGTTCATCAATAGGCAAAATGAGACTAGGGGTTCCGTAAATATGGTCGTTCAAAATATTTTTTTCCAGATAGTTTCGGAACTACTGATCGGATTGGAATGAAATTATGCATCTAGCTGAGGAATAATGTATTCAAAGAACGTGCAAAATGTTGTCCAGACCGCATCACCAAGACCATAGATACCGTAGAAAATTCTAGCGAATTATCGAAACAAAATTGATCAGCTGAAGCAGCGACATGAAGTCTGGAGTTTCGCCTAAGTTTCAGAATTTTTTTGACAGCTGTCAAAAATTCCTTCAATTGGTTTCTAAAACTGGAAAATGTGAATCTACCTACAAGGTGCATGTACGAGCGCTCAAAAGCTCCTGCCTTCACGGCAGTGCTTTTCTAAATTTTTCCTGATAGTTTCGAAACTACTGATTGGAATGAAATTTTGCACCTAGCTGAGGAATAATGTATTCAAACAACGTGCAAAATTCGCATCACCAAGACCATAGATACCGTAGAAATTTCTAGCGAATTATCGAAAAAAAAATTGGTCAGCTGAAGCACCGACATGAAGTCTGGAGTATCGCCTAAGTTTCAGAATTTTTTTGACAGCTGTCGAAAATTCCTTCAATTGATTTCTCAAACTAGAAAATGCGAATCTACCTACAAGGTGGATGTACGAGCGCTCAAAAGCTTCTGACTTCACGGCACTGCTTTTCGTAATTTTTTTTCTTACTATCCATGTAGGTAATACAAATTCCTGAGAATTATTCGAATATTATTGTGCCAATTGAATGAATAATATTTCGGATTATCAGGTATGATTTGTACGTTAAACTCTGATATAATGAATGGGACAATGTCTTAACCAATCCCTGGCAAGAAGAAAGAAGACTGTTTTATGTAATACAATGAATTATTCGATAACTCAATAAGCTCATACAACCCTACTGACTTTATCACGGAATACGTGATGTTATGTATAAGTGGGAACAAATTTTTTATTTTATGCTATGTTACATATGTTTTGAATAACTAAGAAGTCATCCATTACTTATCTGAAAAAGTGATTGATTTGGAAATAACTCAACCTTACAACATTGGAGCAGCTCTTCATCTCTCAATTCACTGCCCTTCATCTCCATAGAAAAATGATCAAGCTACAAGTTCTTCATCACTGAACGGAAACTCAAAATAATTCGAATATCTTCCGCTAAAAAGAATTTAGTCCACCTTGAAGTATCATCGACCCGTTCTCAGGCTACTCACTCGAGACGGACGTAGAAGTCTCCTTTCGGCCGTAAATAGCCGGCTTTAATGATATTATTGAAAGAAGATTGTTATCTATATACAGCAAGACTCTAGGGCTCTGTAATATTTGGAAACTGTAATTTTTTAAATTTAAATTATGTTACACTTCGAATCACCCAAGCCTCATCATCGTTATTTTCGCCTATAGAAATAAAAGTTTCGGAAAAAAAATGTGGGTATGACAGCACTTCGATGTAATGCTATCAAAAATGACGATAACATGCAGATTATAGGAGATAGGGAACTATTTCGTTTATGAAATAAAATAAAATGGAATGAACCTTTTTTCTGATTTCATAAATGAACCATATGTTACCCCAACCTTAATACCTATACATTTTGTATATAATACCTATATATTTTGAGTTATTGAACGTCGAATGATTCAGTAAGTTTTTTCGCACTGTAAACCATTTCGATAATTCAATTGAATAAATGTCACTAAGTTAATATATAGTTGTCATTTTCATCGCTACATCGCAACACCGTTACATGAAGGATGTAAACTTTTACAGTATGAACGTTTACAAGTTACTTAGTCATTAGACATTTAATAATTCAAAAACCTTATAAGATCCCTATTTAGGATATGGTTCATTTTTGAAATTAGAAATAAAAGATTTTTGAAAACAATCGATAATGTACAGGGTATTGAAGATAAATTCTTTCTGCATCACCTGAAATCGGCACGCTACTGCACTTTTCAGCGCTGGTTCTACTTATATGAGGGCTATATCATTTCGTCACATGTCTGTATTTTTCGAATATTGAGCCGAAAATAATCTCAATCGACAAGGTTCGACTCACTGATAACGAATCTGTCAAAAAATTCGAGTCTGTTCGTCCTCCGGCCTTCCGTATACACGATAACTCTCAAACGGAAGACCTATAAAATTCCAGGGTAGGTTCGAATCTCGAATGCCGCGGTTATGTTCGCTATTAAGCAAAATTCGACCAGGGGTTCCGTTTCCGAAATTTTTTTCTCCTGATTACTTCGAAACTACTCTTTCGATCGGCAACAGCAACGAACGAAACGTGAAGTCTAAATGACAATTCTTCAATTATAGATCTGACAGGAGTACCTGGTTACGCCAAATATAGTATATTGAAGTATAAGTGGATAAAAAGGTCTATAAAACACGCGCAATTTTTCGAGCACGACGGCGAAGCCGGAGAGCAAGTGTTTCAAAGACCAGTTATCCACGAATACTTTACGCTATTTTTTTTTATTGGATCGCTTTGAAATCATGAAGACTGGTATCATTACTACATAAAATGGAAATAAGAATGAGAAATGGTTGAATTCTTGATCAGTATACCTTTCGTTGTCACGGTAATGAGAAAAATAGAACTTGATTTGCGATTTGTCGGGGGTAATATCCCTAGTGCATTTAATTTTTCCGGAAAAATTTGGAAAAACGAGTTTTTAAGTCATTTGTTTCAACAAATAGCATGAGCGAGAGTGGTTCCACTTTCGCGAATGCTATTTGTTAAAACCGATTACTTAGAAACGAGTGTTCCAATTTTTCCACAGAAAAAATTAGATGCCCGAGGGATATTTGGTAAGATAATTTCCTGAGTTAAATGAACATTTTATGTGTGAATTTTCTGAGTATTTTCAACAGCCGCATTAATTTTACTTTCGGAAACATTTCCAAACCGATTTCGAGTTTCAGTTGAAAAATTAATGAATTCGTAAGCGTTGTTTGTGATCTTTGGTGTTGGTAACGGTACATAGCAACACAGCATAGAAACCATCGAGTTCGTTTTTACAAAGCAACATGTCAAACTTGCATGAAATTTTTCCAATTTTTTTTCCAGAAAAACTGCTGACAGCTAAGTTGACAGTTGTTAAGTAATTTTTCCACTTAAAATTTATATTTGACACACCAATTCTTGATAGCGATTGGTCAAAATTAATAGGAAGGAAATAATCATCAAAAATGAATTGTTGTCACCGCAGTGCTTGAAAATGAATTCTAATATAGATTTTTTGAAAAGTAAAGCAGAATCGCGGTTAATGCCGCAAAAATCTAATGCTGCGAAAGGAAAGAATATTACAAGCTCGTCAAATAACGTCCGCTACCATAATGGCAAGACAATAGATCGAATCCAAAGACAAGTAGGATGGAAATCGTCAGCTGTGACGACTGGTTACGTTGAAGAGAGCATTAGCAATAAGAAGAATGTTCCAAACATTATTAGGAGTGCCATTGATGGAAGTTAAACCTCACTGCGTTGTGAGAATGTCAAAAATATTAATTTAAACACCATTTCCACCTATTTGAAAAATCGTAATATTAATATCTAAAACAATACCGACTGCACTTTCCATTTCCACTTATAAAATTGAAATTTTTAAATAATGTTTGAATAAAGTTTTTGCATTTGGTGATATTTTGTTTGGCGTAACAAGGTTCTCCTATCAGATCTGTAATCGACTAATTGTCATTCAGACTTCACGTTTCCCGAATCGTTGCTGTTGCCATGGTGACTTCAAAAAACGCGCGTGTTTGAAAGTTCGATTTAAACACGCTAAGGCGTTCTTGAAATAGGTAAAATGGGACATCAATGAAGAAAAATATTACTATGTAAATGCAAAACCTGCACATAAGGCTCGTAAAATCTGCTTTCGCCTGCTATTTCAACTGGTGGTATTGGAAACTGAACTCTATATCCCGATTATTGAAACATCCGATTTTTCGAGATGCTCGGGCATCATAATCTATACCTGCACATAAGGCTCCTCAAAATCTGCTTTCGCCTGCTATTTCAACTGGTGGTATTGGAAACTGAACTCTATATCCCGATTATTTGAACATCCGATTTTTCCGAGATGCTCTGGGTTCATAATCTTTACCTGCACACAAGGCTCGTAAAATCTGCTTTCGCCTGCTATTTCAACTGGTGGTATTGGAAACTGAACTCTATATCCCGATTATTTGAACATCCGATTTTTCCGAGATGCTCTGGGTTCATAATCTTTACCTGCACACAAGGCTCGTAAAATCTGCTTTCGCCTGCTATTTCAACTGGTGGTATTGGATACTGAACTCTATATCCCGATTATTTGAACATCCGATTTTTTCGAGATGCTTGGGGTTCATAATATATACCTGCACATAAGGCTCGTGAAATCTGCTTTCGCCTGCTATTTCAACTGCTGGTATTGGTAACTGAACTCTATATCCCGGTTATTTGACGATTCGATTATTTTCATAATCGAATGTTGCCGATTATCTCAAAAATCGATTATTTGTCATCCGATTATGCCCAACAAACACTACTTCATATGGAAACAAAACCGACATCAGCGAGTCATAAAACCATAAAATGCTTCCCCATGTCGTTTTTAGTGATGGTAAAGAACTACAAGTGGAAGCCGTGTTTCTCGGAACGAATCGTTGATGTGAGAATGATCCCGGTTCACTCCCCTCAAAAAATTCCTCCCATCCATTAAGGCGATTCACATCTGTCGATAAGATATGGGACCAGAGTAATGCGTGTTTCGCAGTGCCTCAAATACTTATCGTTACCGACTTAATATTCACTTGTAGTTGCAATAAATATGGATCTAATCTTAATGTGATTATCTGGAGTCGGCATTTTTAAACTCAGATAAAGCCAGATTGAACTGCGGGTAAAAAGATTAACGACATGAGAGACGGAAGTACTTTACACCTCAGTACACTCAAGTGGGCTGTGTAATTATAAATGAGTTCTCAGATTTTCTGATCGAATCTGAAATTGCCTGGTTAGTAGAGATACCTTATCTATGATCTAGTTTTGGTTAATAACTAAATCAGTTCGCAGTTATAAGTCTTAAGGTGTCTTGTGGATACTTCGTGTTGTCACCGGATCAAACTTTAGTTCGTTGGGAGGAATCTGAAAAACTTGACAATTTGGCATCGAAAAAGGAAAAAAAATTGCAAAACTTCCACGTAGGATCTTTTTGTGCGCCTTTTTCTGTGAACAGTTCACTTTCCCCAAATGTCTGTAATTCTCGGATTTTGAGCAAACAATTAGGTTGGGCTTACATAGGAAGAATTCATGGTAAAATTCAATTCTGTCCGTCTGCCTGGCCGTCCGTAAACAGTACAGCTTTCAACAGAAGGTATAAGGTTTGGAAATTTTCAGGTTAGGTTCAAGGTCTGAATGAGAAGGTTGAGTTCGTTAATAGGCAGAGTGTGTCATAAATGAAGCCATCTGAAATGATGATTTCATGACGATCGCATCGTTAGAAGATTTTTCAAAAATTCTTTGGTATCTTAGAAACTATTCGCCATATCTTGCTGGCTTTGGGTGTGTTTATAATAGGCATGGGTTACTAATAAATTAATGTTATCAACTGTTTCATGTGAAAAAGATATTCAGTTTTTCTGATATATTCGGTGATTCCATCTATTGAAATTCATAAAAATAAAATGGTAGTATTTTCCATACAATCAACACAGAACAGAAGGCCGGTTTGGTACTGAGAAACAAAGGGTGAAGGCTGCTGACTTCACGTCGGTGCTTTTACCGAAGACAAGTATAGGTATCTTGTCCAAGAAGTGATATGATAAAAGAAGTTTACCATTGGAAATAATATGATGAAAAGGTTTACCCTTCGCAATGACATAATAAAAGCGATTGATTTTCGGAATTCTATAACTATTAGGGATAAGGCTCAGTGTTAAAAAAAAAGACGATTTGGTTACGTGAATTTCTGAATCAAATTTCTATATTCGACCTTTTCTTTATCATAAATCTCTTGACGGTTGATCCTGATTTAAGTACAGGATTCTATGTTATTAGAGTGCTCAGATAGAATAGAATAGAAAAGGTTTTTATTTTCCAAATCATCGATACATATTCAAATATCAACATGTCAGATTAAAAATAAACAGAATACAATTTCTAAACTAAGTTATGTGAATACACGACTTCCTTACAAGCTAATTCAATTACTTGTATTGAATAAGGCTCAATTTCAATCAACGATTTGTGAATTTCTCCCTTAAAAGTTTAATTATTGATTATTGCCTGCAAATATCTTGGGAGCATATTGAACAATTTTATTGTCATGTAGTGACAGCATTTTTCTACCGAACTTAGATGGTGATGCGGATAAAAGTAGGGAAATTTTTGCCTTGTAGTATTAGAATTTATTAAATGCGTGAGGTAAGACCTATGGTTTTGAAAAAACCATAACAACATGTAAATCCAGTTATAGTAAGTATTTTATTATGACTAAAAATGCCACGGCAAGACCGTCTGAAGCCAAGTCTGTAAATATTTCTCATAGCTCATTTTTGAGTAATGAAAATTCGCTGAACACCAGAACTAGTCCCCCAAAAAATGATACCATAACTAATAAGAGATTGAAAATTCGCATAAAAGATAGTTCTGAGAATTTCCTGTCTGAGTTATCTCTCAAAACTCGCAAGATATATATAACCGTATTTAATGTTCTAGCAAGGAACTCTTATATTTTCTTAGGAAAACTTGGGACGAGGACCGGGAACGGCTTACGGAATAAGTATTATCATTGAGAAAGAAAAAGTAAAACATTCATAAAAACCAAATGGACCTAAAGACGAGGGAAGTTCTTCTGGGGGATCCACGAGTTATGGTTGTTGGATTTTTTCGATCGAGTGGACTGTAGACTGGATTGAATATTTGCACTGGTTAATTTAAGATTACGTTGGTCAAATATAAACAATTCATTGAGGAATATAAACACAACCAAATTAGGTTATGTTGTTTATCTTACTTGTACGATGTTACGAATAGAAGGCAAAACAGAGTTGCCTCAAGGCACGTGAATAATTTACACAGAGTATCATGCATTTGGTTATTCCTCTTTTCCTGATAACGTAAATGAATTGACAATAACGAAAATAAATTGACCGTTGAAATACTTGAACTTGACTACCTAAATCATATTTTGGGCCTCATCTTATGGAATTATATTCCATTATTTTCGAGCTATGAGAATTGATATAGTCTACTGCATCGAAACCGCTAACCCATAGCTTTCATTTTTGAGCGCTCGTACTACTTTCACGAGGGCTATATCATTTCGTCACGATGTCTGTATCTTTCGAATTTTTAGCCGAAAATGGTCTCAATCGACTATGTTCGACTCACTGATGACGAATTCGTCGGAAAATTCGAGTCTGTCCGTCCGGCCGTCCGTCCGTAAGCACGGTAACTCTCGAACGGAGCAACCTAGAGACTTGAAATTTCCAGTGTGGGTTCAGTTCCCGAATGCCTCGGATAAGTTTGTTAATGGGCCAAATTCCACCAGGGGTTCCGTAAATATGGCCGTTCAAAGTTTTGTTTCCCTGATAACTTGAAAACTACAGATTTGATCGAGATGAAATTTTGCACTCAAATGGAGAATGGGGTGTTCAAGCTACATGTGAAATTTTGTCCAGATCGCATAACCAGAACCATAGAAACCATAGAAAATTGTAACTTTTTAACGGAAACGCCTAGGGACTTGAAATGTTCAGGATAGGTGTGGATCACGAATGTCGTGATCACGTTCATCTATGAGCAAAATTATACTAGTGGTTCCGTAAATATGGTCGTTTGAAATTTAGTTTTCTCGATAATTTCAAAATAACAGATTCGATCGTGACGAAATTTTGTATTCTAATGGATAATGATATATTCAAGCTACATTTCTCCAGATCACATGACCAGAACCATAGAAACCATAGAAAATCATAACTGTCGAACAGAAAAGCCTAGGGACTCGAAATTTTCAGGATAGGTGTGGATCTGAAATGTCGCGTTCACGTTTAACAATGAGCAGAATTATACTAGGGGTTCCGTAAATACGGTCGTTTGAAATTTTGTTTTCTCGATAATTTCGAAACTACGGATTCGATCGAGATGAAATTTTGTATTTTAATCGAGAATGATATATTAAAGCAATATTTTGTCCACATCGCATGACTAGAACCATAGAAACCATAGAAAATTGTAACCTTCGAACGGAAAGGCCTAGGAACTTGAAATTTTCAGGGTGGATTTGGATCGCGAATATCGCGGTCACGTTCATCAATGAGCAAAATTAGACTATGGGTTCCGTAAATATGGCCGTTCAAAATATTTTTCTCCTGATAGTTTCGAAACTACTGATCGGCACAGACGGCACGATACAGATATCGTGACGAAATGATATAGCCCTCGTGTAAGTAGTACGAGCGCTCAAAAACACAACTTTGGGAAATGCGAGGACCACCGGAAAAAACATCCCGGTCCATACTTCGATGATACCCGATGAATAGTGGTCCTGTCTCTTCTCCTCATGTCTCCTGTCACAAAGCTGTAAACGCCTTCCAGTATCCTTCATGCTGTATCATTTTTGAGCGCTCGTACTACTTACACGAGGGCTATTTCATTTCGTCACGATATCTGTATTTTTCGAATTTTGAGCCGAAAATGGTCTCAATCGACTATGTTCGACTCACTGATGACGAATCCGTCGGAAGATTCGAGTCTGTTCGTCCGTCCGGCCGTCCTTCCGTTCGTCCGTGTACACGATAACTCTCGAACGAAATGTCCTAGAAACTTGAAATTTTCAGGGTAGGTTCGAATCTCGAATTTCGCGGTTGAGTTCGTCATTGAGCAAAATTCGCCGAGGGGTTCCGTAAATATGGCCGCTAGAAATTTTGTTTTTCTGATTAATTCGAAACTTTTAATTCGATCGAGGTGTAATTTTGAACTCAGATGGAGAATTGCGTGCTTAAAATACATGCAAAATTTTGTCCAGCTAGCAAGACCAGAACCATAGAAACCATGGAAAATTATAACTTTGTAATGGAAAGGCCTAGGGACTTGAAATTTTCAGGATAGGTTCGGATCGCGAATTTCGCGGTTACGTTCATCAATGAACAAAATTAGACTAGGGGTTCCGTGAATATGGCCGTTTGAAATTTGGTTTTCTTGATAATTTCAAAACTATGGATTCGATCGTGGAGGACTTTTGTATTCAAGTTGAGAATGATATTTTCGAGCTACATTTTTTCCAGATCGCAAGATCAGAAACATATAAACCATAGAAAATCATAACTTTCGAACGGAAAGGCATAGGGACATGAAATATGCGGTTAAGTTCGTTATCGGGCAATATTCGCCTAGGCCCTAGCGGAACCCCTGGCCGCTCGAATTTTCGTTTTCCTGATTATTTCTAAACTACAGATTCGATCGAGGTGAAATTTTGTACTCAGATGGAGAATAACGTATTCAACCTACGTGCAAAATTTTGTCCAGCTCGAATGACCAGAACCATAGAAATCTTCGAAAATTATAACTTTCGAACGGAAAGGCCTAGAGAGACTTTAGAAATTTTCAGGATAGGTGTAAATCTCGAATGTTGCGGTCACGTTCATCAATGAGCAAAATTAGACCATGGGTTCCATAAATATGGTCGTTCAAAATTCAGTTTTCTTGATAATTTCGAAACTATGTATTTGATCGTGACGAAAAATTGTATTTGATTTGAGAATGATATATTCGAGCTACATTTTTTTCAGATCGCATGATCAGAACCATAGAAACCATAGAAAATCATAACTTCCGAACGGAAAGGCCTAGGGACTTGAAATTTTCAGGATAGGTTCGGATCGCGAATTGTGCGGTCACGTTCATCAATGAGCAAAATTAAGACTAGGGGTTCCGTAAATATAGCCGTTCAAACTATTTTTTTCCTTGTAATTTCGAAACCACTTATTGGATTGGAATGAAATTTCGCACATAGATGGAGATTTATATATTCAATCTACGTGGAATTTGGTCCAGATCGCATCACCAAGACAATAGATACCGTGGAAAATTCTAGCGAATTATTGAAAATAAAATTGGTCACCTAAAGCACTGACGTGAATTCTGGATTTCAGTTTGAATTTTTTTTAACAGCTGTCAAAATCTTTCCAATTGATTTCTAAAACTGAATAATGCGAATCTACCTACAAGGTGCATGTACGAGCGCTCAAAAGCTCCTGCCTTCACGGCAGTGCTTTTCGTAATTTTTTATCACTGACATTATTCTACATTCATGGCAGTTACGAATTCTATGAAAATTCTGTATTATTCAGTTCTTAAACAGTTGCAACTTTCTTCAGTTTTAGGAAAGACCCAGAAACTTGGCATCACTCCTCGCACGATATCGCTAGGGTGGACAGATCGGTGGAGTGGGGACGCGATCTCCTGTCGTCGATTTGAGCCCCATGTTGCCGCGTGGATAATTATCAGTCTTTGTTATGAATAATAAACAAATAATTTGCAATAAGAAAATATTGCAACTATAAATTGAGATATAAACTGTCCCATCTTGTAAGTTGGATCAAACTGCACACAGTGTGCAAAAATTTGATCGAAATCGGTTCTGTATTTTAGGAGACCATTCAGAACAAACAACGTGACACGTAATTTTTATATAAAAAGAAGTACTAATTACAGAAAGAAATATTTTGCAGGATCTATAGATGCTCATTTTGGTTGTGTAACTGTATTCACGCTTGCTAGTAATCTGAGAAGATAGTTCGATAGAAACACACACTATCCTCTGCTACAACCAATCTTGCGTAGTAGAGTAGCGTAAGATTATGGAAGTGGGGGTGTCGAGTGTACTATTCTACGCGTGCTATCCACTCTTCTCTCCCCTGCTGTATCTGTAGTACTCTACCGTCACTATCACAACCTGTTTACATTATTCGAGTAGGGGAGTACTCTACCACCGAACTCAACTACTATAAATACCAATGTAGACCATGCTTAAATACTTCAATGACGTCAACAATGGAACAAATATTTCATTTTACCCTTACAATTTTTGGGTAACATAAGAATCTGATATTATTGCATATTTTCTGCCTAAAATATTACCTGCTATTTTTTCTTCGATCATTTAGTCAAATTCATTAGGTTGATTCACCATTCGTTGTTTCTTTTCATTGCAAACACAAAACAGTCTTCAGATTCATCCTCCAATAGAAAACTGTCAATTTTATTATAGACGAATGAGAACCCTATGATAAACGTTCATTTATTTTGTGAAAGATAAATTTTTTTTTGTCATAGAGGTGTTTGATGTCATTCGCTTATAAAAAATTTCTTTCGATTGAGTAAGATCATCAACCATAAGAAAATACGAAAATTCCGATGAAGACTTCAACGTCTGATGAGGGGGGGAAAGAAAAACGTATCCACATATTATGATGAACTATGGTTGCACGAGCCAATTTTTTCGCAAGTACCTCAATAAAACGCCGTAAACAGGAACAGAAATCCCCACCTACTTGAATTGAGCCATTTCTGCACTTGTGTTCAACTTCGAAATGGACCATAACACAGGATTACTGTGAAGCCATCAGCAAATGTGGAGGTTGTCAAACGTTCGTTCAATCATTTAATGGTACCTATCTGTACTCTTAGGTATATAACTCGAACTGAATTAATACTTAGAGTTACTTAACCTTTGAAGAGACAGGTTCATCTCTCGCTGCTGTAAGTGTGCGGTTAACGAAATGGGAATAGAATCGTTAGTTTAAGGTATGCAGAATGCAAATAACTGGGTTTAGATGTATTTATGGAACGTTGGATAGGCCCAGTTTTGCGTGGAATAATAAGCGCTTGTCAAACTGTATATTAAATCCGAGATGTTATGACTATTGTGCAAGATCATGTTCGATTTTTACAAACTTTTTTGTTGGAGTAAGGATGATGATGATTTGCACCCACAACATTGTAATTGACAAGCATGAAATAAATCTATAAAATTTTTATTATTTTATAAATGAGAAGTTGGCTTATATTATATTTACATTGTAATCAGAGGGCATCTTAATCCAAAGATAGCTGTGATCGAAAAAATGTTGGGAATTTTACCGAAAGTTTCTTTTTTTTCAAATCAACAAACTTCTCCTAGCTTAGTATATAACACAACCTAGTTACATATGGGGATATTTCAAAAATATCTCATTTTCGAAAAATCTTAAGTCATCGCACGTAGAGGTGCGATGAATTTGATTCGCTCTCGCTGATCGCGTCGGGGTACGCGACACGGTTCGGTACGATATTCGGAGCATGTCTGTACGCACCTTTATGTTCGCATTTTGTGAAAAAGACCACATGTACAAAAACATTTATAATCGAATGGAAGTTTCATATCGAAAGTCGAGAAAGTGGTTTTAGGATAGGTAGTTGACTTATTTGCGAGTTCGTCATAATGCTCCCCATTTTATAACTTATTTTCTTCCAAGACCAGGGTTCTACTGAAAAACCTTTTATCAATTACATATAAAATATTATAAAAAGCACTGCCGTGAAGTCAGAAGCCTTTGAGCGCTCGTTCATGCACCTTGTTGGTAGATTCGCATTTTCCAGTTCTAAAAAAAAACCGATGTCGAAAAAAATTTCAACCTAAGGCGAAACTCCAGACTTGTCTAAGTGACCAATTCGGTTTTCGATCATTCGCTAGAATTTTCCACGGTATCTATGGTCTTGGTAATGCGATCTGGACAAAATTTCGCAAGTATTTTGAATACAGTAAAACCTCAATTATCCGAACTGATTGGGAACGGGACTATTTCGGATAATCAAAAGTTCGGATAATAAAAATGTCGGATTTTTTAGATAAGATCAAACAAAGAACATTATAAGAACCGGTGAGTTCATTAAAATTTTGAATATATAAATAAACATTCAAATATCCAACTGATAAAACAGTGAAATAGGTATGTACATTAAATACTTGAATCTGTTTTCACAAAATAGTCTAATATTTTCAACTGGCGAAATGCTATTGGTCGGATAATTGAATGTTCGGATAAACTGATCAGCGTTCGAATAATTGAGGGTTCGTATGATTGAGGTTCGTATAATTGAGGTTCTACTGTACATTATTCTTCATCTATGTGGAAAATTTCATCCCAATCCAGTCTGTAATTTCGAAATTACCAGGAAAAAAATATTTTGAACTCCATATTTACGGAAACTCTAGTTCAATTTTTTTTGCTCATTGATGGAAGTGACCGCGACATTCAAGATCTAAACCTACTCTGAAAATTTCAAGTCACAATGCTTTTCCGTTCAAAAGTAGTTTTCTATGGTTTCGATGGTTCTGGTCATGCGATCTAGACAAAATGTAGCTTGAATATCCCATTCTCCATTAAAATACAGAATTTCGTCAAGATCGAATCCGTAGTTTTGAAATCATCAAGAAAACTAAGCCTATCCTGAAAATTTAAAATCTCTTGGCCTTTTCGTTCGAAAGTTTTAATTTTCTTTTGTTTTTATGGTTCTGGTCATGCGATCTGGACAAAATGTAGCTTGAATATATCATTCTCCATTGAGTTACAAAATTTCGTCAAGATCGAATGCGTAGTTTGTAAATTATCAAGAAAACTAAATTTCAATTGACCATATTTACGGATCCCCTAGTCTAATTTTGCTCATTGATGAACGTGACATTCAAGATCTAAACCTACCCTGAAAATTTCCTTCTGAAAAGTCCTTAGGCCTTTCCGTTCGAAACTTATAGTTTTCTATGGTTCCTATGATTCTGGTAATGCGATCTAAACAAAATTTCGCATGTAGCTTGAACACGCCATTCTCCATCTGTTCAAAATTCCACCTCGATAGAATTAGTAGTTTCGAAGTAATCAGGAGAACAAAATATCGAACGGCCATATTTACGGAACCCCTCGTCTGGTCCGCTCATAGTCGAGAATGGCTCTGCGGATGAAGACTTTACCGGCCCCCCTACCCATCCCAACTGAACGCAAAATCGTTAACATCTGATAATCTGTGAACAGAGTACGGAATTTCACAGACAATTACACTCATTGAGGGCGGAAATTGAACACTGTTTAGGCAAGTGACCATTTTAATTAACAAAAGTCATACGTATACCTCCATGAGCTGCATACACAGGGTGTATGCTGTGTTTGATTGTTAATTTGGTTTGTTTGTTTCTTTGTTTATATTCCGACTCTACTAGTGAACCGATACATATGAAAAGGGGTTGAAGATGAGATCATTTCGAACGTATTTGACTATATACATATAGACTATCATACAAAGCGTCACGCATTCTGAAATACCGTCGTTCTTCCAAATTTTACCAAACTATGACTGTTCATTTCAATTCGAGTTATAACAAAATAATGGTCGAACCTTTGATCTGGCCGAATATTTATTATATCGATATCCAACATCTGAGGAGATCTGAATAAGAGAAAAAAATTACGAAAAGCACTGCCGTGAAGGCACGAGCTTTTGAGCGCTTGTACATGCACCTTGTAGGTAGATTCGCATTTTTCAGTTTCAGAAATCAATTGAAGGAATTTTCGACAGCTGTCAAAAAAATTCTGAAACTTAGGCGAAACTCCAGACTTCATGTCAGTGCTTCAGCTGATCTTTTTTTTTTCGATGATTCGCTAGAATTTTCTACGGTATCTATGGTATTGGTGTTGCGATCTGGACAAAATTTTGCATGTAGTTTGAATACATTATTACTCAGCTAGGTGCAAAATTTCATCCCAATCCGCTCAATATTTTCGGAACTATCAGAAAAAAATATTTTGAACGGCCATATTCACCGAACCCCTAGTCTAATTTTGCTAATTGATGAACGTGACCGCGATATTCGCGATCCAAGCCCACCCTGAGAATTTCAAGTTCCTAGGCCTTTCCGTTCAAAAGTTACAATTTTCTATGGTTTCTATGGTTCTGGTCATGCGATCTGGACAAAATATTGTTTTGATATATCATTCTCGATTAAAATACAAAACTTCATCTCGATCGAATCTTCAGTTTTGAAATTATCAAGAAATCTAAATTTCAAACGACCATATTTACGGAACCCCTTGTATAATTTTGCTCATAGATGAACGTGATCACGAAATTCGAGATCCACACCTATCCTGAAAATTTCAAGTCCCTAGGCGTTTCCGTTCAAAAGTTACAATGTTCTATGGTTTCGGTCATGCGATCTGGACAAAATTTCGCATGTAGCTGAAACACCTCATTGTCCATTTGAGTGCAAAATTTCATATCAATCAAATCTGTAGTTTTCAAGTAATCAGGGGAACAAAACATTGAACGGCCATATTTACGGAACCCCTGGTGGAATTTGGCCCATTAACGAACTTAACCGAGGCATTCGGGAACTGAACCCATACTGAAAATTTCAATACTCTAGGTTGTTCCGTTCGAGAGTTATCGTGCTTACGACCGGACGGACGGCCGGACGGAAAGACTCGAATTTTTCGACGGATTCGTTATCAGTGAGTCGAACATAGTCGATTTAGACCATTTTCGGCTCAAAATTCGAAAAATACAGACATCGTGACGAAATGATATAGCCCTCGTGTAAGTTGTACGAGCGCTCAAAAATGTGGCATTTCAAAATTTCAGAAATAAATTTGTTCATTTATTTTATTGTTAACGGTACTACCATTTTACAAAGAGAAAAAATAACACATAATCAAAAATATTTCAATAATCACAATTGTTAGGTGCAGAAATTCGAAAACATATTATCAAAATGAAACAAAAAGAGACTACAAACTAATCAAAGTAGATACATCCGGTAAGCGAGGGGAGGCGCATGTGGGAAGGGGAACAAGCCGGGGCCCCTGGGGACATACCAGTCCGATCCTCAGGGATCTACTAGTACGACGGGACAGTCGGCGGACTGAGTACGACTCCCCGGACCTTCCACCATCGGAGGAAATGGAGGAGCTTGTTAGGTTCTGCGAGCGGAATGGACCGCCCTTGCTCCTTGGTTGTGATGCGAATGCACACAACATTCTGTGGGGTGAGGCTCTAGCCGACTTCCTTTCCTCAACCAGTCTAAACCTACTCAATAGAGGTGACAAGCCGACCTTCATCACTTCAAGAAGAAGGGAGGTGCTCGACATCACTTTGTGTAGCATCCCTATCGCCGATTGTATTGAGGATTGGCGTGTAGCTACGGAGGTGATCTCATTGTTTGATCACCGGCACATCTGCTTCACCATTATAGGTAGAAGTTCTGCAAGGTATCCGGAAATTTTCAGGAACCTCAAACCTAAGACGACTAGAGGTTTGGACACTGCAGCTAGCAAGCTACAGGAGTCCATAATCTCGGCCTACCATAGCATCTGCAGTCTCCAGTTTCGTACACCGAAGGTCAGACGAGATGGTGGACATCTAAAACAAATGATGTCAGACGTAACAGCAGGCATCTCTTCAACAAGGCAATGAGATCTGGCCTTGCCAATGACTGGGACGAATATAAAGCGGCCCTGAAAATAAACAAGGGACTTCTAAGAAAGTCCAAAAGAGAATCGTGGAGGCGCTTTTGTAGCGCCTGAAGCTAACCGGCTCAGGAGGATACTCTCTGCAAGAGGCCCTCCAAGGACACAAAACATACTCAAAGGAGAAAAGCTTGAGATATCTCTCATGGGCGCACTTTCCGGGCTGGAAAAACACAAAGTCAGAGCCCTGGGTATGCCTCATGTGAGGATTTGAAGATGGCTACAAGAGTGGTTACAAACTCTCGATTACGTTGGGCTATCAGCTGGTGAGGATGCCATAATCCCGGCACAGCTTTCCAAGAGGTGGACGTACTGTCTTCCCCACTGCTCCGCATACTCCGTGCGAGCTTGGCTTTAGGAGGCATTCCACTGACCTGGGGGAAGGTGAGGGTTATTTTCATACCCAAACCTGAAAAACCATTGCACTCAAACGCGAATGAATTTGGTCCAATGAGCCTCTCTTCCTTTATAGTGAAGACGCTGGAAAGGTTGATAGAAACATACATTTGGGATGTTGCTTTAGTGGCTAGACCACTGCAACCCTCCCAGCATGCATACCAGCTAGGTAAATCAGTTTATTCTGCTCTTCATTCGTTTGTCAACTGCATTGAGGATGGACTACATAATGAAGAGTGCACTCTAGCTGCATTTCTAGATATAGAGGGTGTATTCAACTACACTGCGTTTGGAGTGATACAATCAGCGTTGACCAAGCATAGTGATACCTACTCTCTGTCAGTGCGTGGAGTCGCTGCTTAGTGCTGGGAGTAACATTGCTCAACTGGAAGGCTCGATCATTGGGGGCACACCGGGAAGGGGATGTCCACAGGGCAGAGTTCTATCGCCACTATTGTGGAATCTTATCCAGAAGGTGCTTCTGGTTGAGTGAACGAAGGCTGAATTTGTCGTGGTGGCCTATGCGGATGAGCTTGTCGTGCTGATGAGAGGTAAGGTAATCGGTGTAATTGTTATCTGATGCAGCAAGATCTGCGTTTGATTGAGCGGTGGTGCCTGAAGAACGAGGTTTCGGTAAATCCTGGTAAAACAGAGATTATTCTATTTACCAGGAGGAGAGTGCCTGGCAACATAAGAGTTCCCAGTCTGTGTGGAGTTAGGCTCATTCTATCCTAACCTATGCCTAAATGGTGTCGTGGCCTTCTATGAAGAAGACCTGCAATCGCATTATTTTGACAAAATGCCAGAGGAAAGCTTGTCTGAGTATTACAGACGATCTGAGATCTTCCCCCACGGCAGCGATGGAGTGTCTGCTATGACTTACACCATTACACCATTACATCTGGTTGTGAAGGAAATAGCCATGAAAACAGCTGTTAGAGTCTGGGAACGGGGATAATGGCGTGATGGTGGACGCGAGGGCTCTCAAAATGGTGGAGGATGTTAACGCATCCCTTCTCCATAGAGGGGACCAAGCACTAGTTTCTGCTTTGACGAGACCTGCATGGTAGTTGTTCCTGACAGTGATCTATGGTCTTCACCAAACAGGCTTCTTAAGACTAAAGCTCCCAATTGGTTTACTGATGGCTCTGTGTCATTAACAGGGTCCAGTGCTGGTATTGTTGGACCTCGCTTCAATCATGCTATCCCTCTGGGGAAGAAATACGCCATAGTGTAGGCTGAGCTGTGTGCGGTCCTTGTCTGCACGCTGAAGTGTATTCGCAGAGGATACTCTGGTGAACTCATTCACGTGTTCTGTGATAGTCAGGGAACAATGAGATCCCTTTCTGATGTAATCGTTGACTCCTTGTTAGTTGAAGAATGCAGGAAAGCTCTACGTGAGCTTGGCTCCGGCAACTTCCTGAAAGTTGTTCGGTGTCCGGCTCATGCGGAGGTATCTGGTAATGAGAAGGCAGATACACTGGCGAAGCAGGGGGCCCGATCAAAGTTTGTTGGTCCGGAACCCGCACTGCCAGTCTGTCTTACATCTGTCAGAAACTTCTTCGGAAGTTGGCTGGACAGAAAGTTCTCATCAGAGTGAAGCACAGGAGTTGGTATCAAGCAGTCTAGGACTCCCATCGAGAGACCATCCTCTGGACCTGAGGTCAGTAGACTCCTGGCAATAGAGAGAAGACAGCTTCGTCTGGTGACCGGCACTTTGACTGGTCAACAACAACAATGGGCAACATGGCCTCAGTTCAGCCCGGAGCGGGCGCCGCACAGAGAAGAAGAAAGTAGATACATCCCTTCTCAATCCCGAAAACGCGCGACTGAATATATCACCTCCGAGGGCATTCTGAACAGATCAGCTGGCCTTATCGGAATATTCGATTAGAACTGAGAAAGCAACTCCGGAGAGTAAAGAAGTCCCTCTATAAATTTTTGCGATAAAGAGCACGTCTGCCGAGAAACTTCTCGATCTTAGAAGGCAGCCTCAGACGGTCACGCGAAAACAGTCGAGAAGCAATACCAAGCTTGAATGAAACATGTCTAAGGAATTTGTTCTGGACCCTCTCGAGGAAGAGTCCATCAATCAAAGAATAGGGGGACCAGACAATAGACGAAAATTTAAGAGTTGGTCTCACAAGAAGTGCTATATGCAGGTGTCGAAGTGCCTCAACGGTCCTAAATCTCTCGTGTTTCTAATAATACAACCAAGAGTCTTCAGTGCTCTGGAAGAAATTGCCTAAAAATGCAGCTTGAACGAAAATTCATTATCATAAGATGAGCCAAGATCCCTGACAACATCTATACGCTCCAAGGGACAACCCCAATAGAAAAGTTGGAAACAATGGACTCTGAACTCTCGAATTTGACATTGACTTACACCAACTTATATTCCAAGACAAGCCGTCTTTGCGCTAGAATTTCTTACGGTATCTATGGTCTTTGTAATGCTATCTGGACAAAATTTCGCACTTAGTTTGAATACATTATTCTTCATCTATGTGAAAAATTTCATTCCAATCCAATCAGTACTGAGTTCCGAAATCATCAGGAAATAAATATTTCGAACGGCCATATTCACGGAACTCTTAGTCTTATTTTGCTCATTGATGAACGTGACGTGATCCAAACATTCAAGATTCACCTTTCCCGAAAATTTCAAGTCCCTAGGTCTTTCCGTTCGAAAGCTATAATTTTCTATGGTCTCTATGGTTCTGGTCATGCGATTTGGACAAAATGCAGTTTGAATATATCATTCTCCATGAAAATAAAGAATTTCGTCACGATCGAATCCGTAATTTTGAAATTATCAAGAAAACTAGATTTCAAACGACCATATTTTCAGGAAACCCTAGTCTTAATTTGCTTATTGATGAACGTGACCGCAACATTCGAGATCTAAACCTGAAAAGTCCCCAGACCTTTCCATTCGAAAGTTATAATTTTCTATGGTTACTATGGTTATGGTTGTGCGATCTGGACATTTTGCGTGTAGCTTGAACACGTCATTCTTCATCTGAGAGCGAAATTTCATCTCTATCGCATCAGTAGTTTCGAAGTAATCAGGAGAACAAAATTTCGAACGGCTTTATTTACGGAACCCCTAGTGGAACTTGCCTATTAACCAACTGCGGCATTCGGGAACTGGAGCCACACTGAAAATTTCACTTCTCTAGGTCGTTCCGTTCGAAGGTTATCGTGCCTACAGGCGGCCGGACGGATGGCCGAACGAACGGCTGGACGTACAGACTTGAATTTTTCGACGGATTCTTCATGAGTGAGTCGAACCTTGTCGATTTAGAGCATTTTCGGCTTATAATTAGAAAAATACAGACATCATGACGAAATGATATAGCCCTCGTGTAAGTAAAACGAGCGCTATGAAAAATATGTATATATGGCGAAGGTTGCCCCGATCTCGAATTTCCTCCTAATAAAGCAGTTCCTTCATTCTCTCCAGTTATGATAGTAAACGGGAATAAGGGCCGGGGATCTGGCGGTTCAAAATATCGGCCCATCTCGACGTATACATCTTTGAGGAAATTTTTGGTAGCTTTCACAGATGATGAATGAATAGCCATATTGAAATTAAAGCTAGCAAATCCTCATATCTGCCATTCATATTGCTACCATTATCGAATCCCTAGCCTCTACAATCATGCAAGGAAAAGTTATTTTAGGGAACACCTATAATTAAATTTGCGATTTTTGTCTGTTTTTGAGCGGTCGTTCTACGACCTAGAAAATTAAAATATTCAGGTTCGAAATTTTGTTCTCCTTATTACTTCGAAACCACTGATTTGCCGTGATGAAATTTTGCACTCAGATGAAGAATGACGTGTTCAAGCTACATGCGAAATTTTGTCCAGATCGCAGGATCCGAACCATAGAAAATTTTAACTACGGAAAGGAAAATTATAACTTTGTAATGAAAAGGCCTAGGGACTTGAAATTTTCAGGACAGATGTGGATCCCGAATGTGGCGGTCACGTTCATCAATGAGCAGAATTAGGCTGGCCGTTCAAAAAATTTTTTTTACTACTAATAATTCTCAAACTATCGAATGAATTGAAATGAAATTTTGCACGTAGATGAAGAATGATGTAAAATGTAAAAAAATTGGACACCTAAAGCACTGACGTGAAGTCTGGAGTTTCGCCTTAGTTAGAAATTTTTTTTACAGCTGTCAAAAATTTCTTCAATTGGTTTCCAAAACTGGACAATGCGAATTTTCCTACAAGGTGGTTCAACGAGCGCTCAAAAACTCCTGACTTCACGGCAGTGCTTTTTATAATTTTTTTCGATACAATCATAACCTACTTAACTGAACTGAGCCAAGTACACCACTTCTTGTCTAGCGACATGGCCGTGGTGGAAAGTGTCGCGAGTCATTCCTCATTCCTAGCTCATAGTCAGGATTGCGCTTACATCAACAGATCAACAGCGGTGCTGCGCATCCGCAACCGAGTGGTGCCATGAACCTTCCCCCTCATTGATCGACAGGGCTTATGTATAATCGAATAATACGAGATTCGCATCTTCTGTTCATAAAATCGAACATGAGAGTTGGATTATTTCTGCCAAGGTTTTTGCATAAAACTCGTTCATTGCATAAAAACCGGAACTGTGTAATAATATGAACTCCTAATCATAAAGATTATATCTTGAAATAGTCAAGAACTCAACATGATTATTTCGCTAATATATCTCACCGAACGATCTAAATTTCGCAATTATCCATAAAGAATCTTTGATTGCTCTCATATCTTCACATGTCCAGGTTTTATCAGTGGACAAAATCCTATCAGGCTAGACTTAAAAGTTCAATGCATTGGTTACAACCTTATGGCTCTTCGCTGTCCTTATTAGAAACGATAAAATAGATAATGTTAATTAAGTGAGATCCATAAAAAGGCATCTTTGATATTAGAGAACAATTATCCAACTGAAAACATGCCGCTAATAGCTACGCGAGATTAAATGAAATAGACTAGATCCCATTACTACGGCAGTATAGTGTGATATTAAACAAAATATATGAATTTGCAACTGAGTTCCTAATCAATAGTATAATGTTCTTTCGTACTGAGCGAAGTGATATATGTAAGTAAAGTAACATAGATCGGTTTAAGCGATCGTTCTTCCGTTTTCAATCAGTTCCCCCTTTCAAAATTCAAAAGTGATTGTAAGTGATCATTCTAATCGCGGAATTTCTCATTACACTCAGATCACCATGGTAAAGTCAAAATTTGAAGTTTGACGTTATAGAATTTTATATACATGGAAGTGAGCGCATTATTTCGGGCTTACAGTAGTAGTGTTCTTTCGTACTGATTCAACTGATGGAACTTATGTGATTTAAGTGAAAGCGATTTTGCAATCAGAACACATTCATTCACTTAAAGCTCGAAAGAATGCGTTCACTTCTATGTATATAAAATTCTATAACGTCAAACTTCAAATTTTGACAATGTGATCTAATTGAAATAAGAAATTTCGCGATCAGAATAATCACTTGCAATCACTTCGGAGTTGTGGGAGGGGAAACTGATTGGAGACGAAAGAACGATCGTTTAAACTGATCTATGTGATTTCACTTACATAAATCAGTTCGCTCAGTACGAAAGAACGTTACTAGTGAATGAATGTGTTCTGATTGGAAAATCGCTATCACTTAAATCACATGAGTTCCATCAGTTGAATCAGTACGAAAGAACACTACTAATACATTTCCGCGGGTTTTTCAATGGAAATAGCGTTATCGTTTGACCCAAATATCATTTCAAATTTTAAATCAAGAATGAATCTATATCATGCCAATTCAGCTCAGAAAATTTTGTGAAGTGAAAAAATATCTTATCAATAAAAATGAATTCTTTTTGCGTTAATCTGGCTGAAACTCGAAAGTCTGACTTGAATTTTTTTTCATTTGGGGGTGGTTGAGAAAAAAACAAAAGAACAGGAGAAACCCAAAGGAACAACGGAAAATAGTAATTTTTGTGAAAATTCTATTGGTTCTTGACAGACCTATCGTTTTACCATATCGTTCGACAACTACGTCATAGAATTGATGGAAACGAATTTTTAGTTGCGCCGACGTGGTGCACCAACAAACCTGGAACGAGGGACATTTCATTGCGATCCGGAAATCGTTTATGGGTTATGGTGCGGAAGATTGTAGAAATATCAGTGTTTCGTTTGCATTGTGAGGCCTTTAATATGTAGAGTTAAACTCACCACCGTCGAGGAATGTTGTACTTGAGTGGACGCCTCGTAATCGAAGCGAAAACCGGCTTTACACGTGTAAAGTAGCTAAAGCATTTTACTGAATCAAGCGAAGAAATTTAGTTACATGCATCGTATGAACCACTTGATTTAATACATGAGCAAGTGCTTCATTCAGTTGACCGTTCAGTCAAGTGTAAAAAAACAATAGTGCCCCATACACCAGCGAAATATCTGTCATATCTGATACGTGGCGTGCCAAAATCGTACATATATCAGTGCGTTGATGGTTTCAAATCCTTCCGTTATTGGTGTGAAATCCCACATCTGGATCTGTCGAATCAAATCTCTACTATTACTATTGATAAGGCTTAATAAGTCGAAACCGGTCTACTGTTGCGTATAATAGATTTGATGTTCTCTGGGGTTACATGGATCGATTTGTTTGTCTGCTTATCTGGTAACAATTTTTTTTCCAAAATTGTTTTTTTTTTTGATTAATATAGAAGAAGAAATTGTCTGTGGGATACTAAGGCTGCCATTTATAAAAATAAACAAGCCTGATAATCAGCATATAATGGGGCCCACACACACTGAAACATGTTGCGATGCAAGTATCGACTCTAATATTTCATGATGCAAGTTTCAGTGTGTGTGGTTCTGAATCACGTATCAGTTTCAGTTTCAAGCGATACAGAGTCTGGAATCCCATTCGGGTCGGCGAGCGACGAGGCAGAATCAGCGATACTGATGCAAGTTTCAGTGTGTATGGGGTTGCATCAATGCGAAGTCGTTCCATGAATCCTGGAGTCGATACAAGGTATCGCAGCATGTTTCAGCGTGTGTGGGCCATCTAAGAGATTATGGAAATGGACATTTGGAATTGAAAAAATTATAAAAAGCACTGCCGTTAAGTCAGGAGATTTAGAGCGCTCGTTCATGCACCTTGTAGGTGGATTCGCATTTTCCAGTTTCAGAAAAGAATTGAAAAAACTTTTGAAAGCTGTCAACAAAATTTGCAAACTAAGGCAAAACTCCAGAATTCACTTCAGTGCTTCAGGTGGCTAATTTTTTTCCGATAATTCGCTAGAATTTTCTACTGTATCTATGGTCTAGGTATTGCGATCTGGACATGTAGTTCGAACACATTATTATTCATCTATGTGCGAAATTTCATTTCAATCCAATCAGAAGTTTCGAACTTATCAAGAAAACTAAATTTCAAACGACCATTTTTACGGAACCCCTAGCCTTATTTTGCTCATTGACCGCGAAATTTGCGTGAATTTCAAGTCCCTAGGCCTTTCCGTTCGAAAGTTATAATTTTCTATGGTTCTGGTTACGCGATCTGAAGAAAATGTAGCTTGAATATATATTTCTCCATTAAATACAAAATTTCGTAACGATCGAATCTGAAACGAGTCTCATCATTGATACACGTGACCGCGACATTCGAGATCCACACCTATTCTGAACATTTCGAGTCCTTAGGCTTTTTCGTTCGATAGTTATGGTTCTGGTCATGTGATTTGGACAAAATGTAGATTTAATATATCATCCTCAATTAAAATAACAGAATTTCGTCACGATGGACTCCGGAAACCAAATTTCAAACGACCATATTAATGGAACCCCTAGTATAATTCTGCTTATTTGTAAACGTGACGGCATTCGAGACCCACACCTTTGCTGAAAATTTCAAGTCCCTAGACTTTTTTGTTCGAAAGTTATAATTTTCTATGGTTTCTATGGTTTTAGTAATGCGTTCTGGCATCTTGAATAAAAGAAAAAAATTGAAAAATTTTGCATTCATGCAGCTTGAACACGTCATTCTCCATTTGAGTGCAAAGTTTCATCTCGATCGAATCTGTATTTTCGAAGTATGTAATCAGAAGAACAAAATTTCGAACGGCCATATTTTCCGTACCCCTTGTGGAATTCTGCCCATTAACGAACTCAACCGCGGCATTTGGGAACTGAACCCTCGCTGAAAATTTAAAGTCTCTAGGTTGTTCCGTTCGAGAGTTATAGTGCTTACGGCCGGCCGGAAGGACAGACGTGAATTTTTCGACAGATTCGTCATCAGTGAGTCGAACCTTGTCAATTGAAACCATATTCGGCTAAAAATTCGAAAAATACAGACAACGTGACGAAATGATATAGCCCTCGTGTAAGTGAAACGAGCGCTCGATAAAATACGGGTGTTGAGATCAACGTATTCCCAAGAAGATCTTTATTTGCGAGTTTTCTCAGCAACGTGATCAAAGCGCCGTAGAGTTCTCTCCGGTACAGCCATTTTCGTACCCAACAAAACCGTTTCTTTTTGAGCGCTCGTACTACGTACACGAGACGACTCACGGATGACGAATCCGTTGAAACATTCAAGTCTGTCCATCCTTCCGTCCGGCCGTATACAAAATAACTCTTGAACGGAACGACCCAGAGACTTGAAATTTTCAGGGTAGGTTCAAATCTCGAATGCCGCGGTTGAGTTCGTTTTTCGGCAAAATTCGACTAGGGGTTCTGTAAATATGGCCGTTCGAAATTTTGTTCTCCTGATTAGTTCGAACCTACTGATTCGATCGCGTTCAAGCTACCTGCAAAATTTTGTTCAGATCGCATGACGAGAACCCTAGAAACCATAGAAAATTATAACTTTGTAATGAAAAGGCCTAGGGACTTGAAATTTCAAGGATAGGTGTGGATCTCGAATGTTGCGGTCACGTTTATCAATGAGCGAAATTAGTCAAGGGGTTCCGTAAATATGATCGTTTCAAATTTAGTTATCTTGATAATTTCAAAACTATGGATTTGATCGTGTTGAAATTTTGTTTTTGAATGGAGAGTTGAAGCTACATTTTTTCCAGATCCCAAGACCAGAACCATAGAAACCATAGAAAATTATAACTTCCGAACGGAAAGGCCTAGGGACTTGAAATTTTCAGGATAGGTGTAGATCTCGAATGTTGCGGTCACGTGTATCAATGAGCAGAATTAGACTAGGCATTCCGTAAATATGATCGTTTGCAATTTAGTTTTCTTGATAACTTCAGAACTACGGTTTCGATCGTGACGAAATTTTGTATTTCAATGGAGAATGATATATTCGGGCTAAACTTTTTTCCCAGATCGCATGACTAGAACTATGGAAACCATAGAAAATTATAGCTTCCGAACGGAAAGCCCTAGGGACTTGAGATTTTCAGGGTGGGTTCGGATCGCGAATTCCGCGCTAATGTTCATCAATCAGCAGAATTTGACTAGGGTTTGCGTTAATAGGGCCGTTCAAAATATTTTTTTCCTAAAAATTTCGAAACTCATTGGATTGGAATGAAATTTCGCACATAGATGACGAATAGTTGGAAATTTTGTCCAGATCGCATTAGCAAAATCATAGATACAGTAGAAAATTCTAGCGAAATAAAAAAAATTGGTCAGCTTAAGCACTGACGTGAAGTTTGGATTCTCACCTAGTTTGGAATTATTTTGACAGCTGTCAAAATTTTTTCAATTGGTTTCTTAAACTGGAAAATCCGAATCTACCTACAAGGTGGGTGAACGAGCACTCAAAAGCTCCTGACTTCACGGCAGTACATTTCATCATTTTTGAGCGCTCGTACTACTCACACGAGGGCTATATCATTTCGTCACGACGTCTGTATTTTTTGAATTTTGAGCCAAAAATGGTCTCAATCGACAGAGTTTGACTCACTGATGACGAATCCGTCGAGAAATTCGAGTCGGTTCGTACGTCTGTCTGGCCGTCCGTATACACGATAACTCTCGAACGGAATGTCCTAAAAACTTGAAATTTTTAGGGTAGGTTCGAATCTCGAATGCCGCGGTTGAATTCGTTATTCGGCAAAATTCGACCAGGGGTTCCGTAAATATGGCCGTTCGAAATGTTGTTCTCCTGATTACTTCGGAACTAAAGATTCCATTGAGATGAAATTTTGCACTTAGATGGAGAATGACGTGTTCAAGCTACATGCTACAGTTTGTCTAGATCGCATGATCAGAACCATAAAAAATTATAACTTTGTAATGGAGGCCTAGGGACTTGAAATTTTCGGGATAGGTGTGGATCTCGAATGTCCCGGTCACGTTTATCAATGAGCAGAATTGAACTAGGCGTTCCGTAAATATGGTCGTTTGAAATTTAGTTTTCTCGATAATTTCAAAACTACGGATTCGATCGTGACGAAATTGTATTTCAATGGAGAATTATATATTCAAGCTCATTTATCCCAGATCGCATGACTTGAACCATATAAACCATAGAAAATTATAACTTTCGAACTGAAAGGCCTAGGGACTTGAAATTTTCAGGGTAGGTTCGGATCGCGAATTTCGCGGTCACATTTAGCAATGAGCAAAATTAGTCTAGGGGTTCCGTAAATATGGCCGTTCGAAATTTTGTTCTCCTGATTGTTTCGAAACTACTGATTCGATCGAGATAAAGTTCTGCACACAGATAGATAGATATGAGTTTATTCAACATTTTACAGAATGAGATAAACTCTGAGATAAAACTGTGAGTTACATGTAACTGTTCACAGTTGTAAAAAAAAATAGAATTGATTCTAACGACTTATGCATTCAGTATAATATAATATACAAAAATTAAAATAATATTCTGTCTATATGGCATTCTTCGTTACAGTTGGCTTCTTCCAGTCTTCATCGGGCATCCAGTCGCATTCGGGAATTTTTGTCGCAATTCGGTATTTTATTTCGTCTCGGCCGGGATTTTTCGTCACAATCAGTAATTTATGTTAAATTTTTTATGAAGAGTTGATCAATCTATGAATCAGAGATCGATCTTCAGCAATCAACAATTTTTTAATTTCTCTTTTGAATTTTTTATACTTCTCAATTTTTTACTATTGGGTATTTCTGGGTAAAGTCTTGAAGCTAGATATGTGCAGCTTCTCTGGCCCAGTTTCTTTTCCGCTTTCGGTCTTTCATAGTTGTCCCTTTTTATTCTTGTCGAGTAATTGTGTCCTTTCAATACCGAGGGTATCTTCTTCTGTTTGACGCTCGTTATTATCTTACTCGCAAAAATCTGTCTTATATCTAATGCTTTCGATATCTCATAAATCTCTCGACTAGGGAATGTATACTCTTCTCCGTAAATAATTTTCAAGATGTATTTTTGCATCATATCTAACCCTTTTTTATGACAATTCAATACTCCCCCCCATCCAATGATCCCATATGAGAGTTGAAACTGAACCAATGCATCATAAATTATTAATTATTCGAATCTCGAATGCAGCGGTTAAGTTCGTTATTGGGCAAAATTCGCCGAGGGGTTCCGTAAATATGGCCGCTCGAAATTTTGTTTTTCAGATTACTTCGAAACTATTGATTCGATCGAGGTGAAATTCTGCACTCAGACGGAGAATTGCGTGCTTAAACTACATGCAGAATTTTGTCCAGCTAGCATGACCAGAACCATAGAAACCATAGAAAATTTTAACTTTGTAATGGAATGGCCTAAGGACTTGAAATTTTCAGGATAGGTGTGGATCTCGATTGTCGTGATTACTTTCATCTATGACCAAAATTATACTAGGGGTTCCGTAAATATGGTCGTTTGAAATTTAGTTTTCTCGATAATTTCCAAACTACAGATTCGATCTCGACGAAATTTTGTATACTTATGGAGAATGACATATTCAAGCTACATTTCTCCAGATCGCATGACCAGAACCATAGAAACCATTGAAAATCATAACTTTCGAACGCAAAGGCCTAGGGACTTGAAATTTCCAGGGTGGGTTTGGATCGCGAATTTCACGGTCACGTTTCTCAATGAGCAAAATTAGACTAGGGGTTCTGTAAATATGGCCGTTCAAAATATTCTGTTCCTGATCATTTCGAAACTACCGATTTGATTGGAATGAAATTTTGCACCTAGCTGAGGAATAATGTATTCAAACTACGTGCGAAATTTTGTCCAGATCGCATCACCAAGACAATAGATACCGTAGAAAATTTTAGCGAATTATCGAAAAAAAAAATTGAGAAAAGCACTGCCGTGAAGGCAGGAGCTTTTGAGCGCTCGTACATGCACCTTGTAGGTGGATTCGCATTTTCAAGTTTTAGAAATCAATTGAAGGAATTTTCGAAAGCTGTCAAAAAAAATTCTGAAACTTAGGCGAAATTCCAGACTTCAGTGCTTCAGCGGATCAATTTTTTTTCGATTATTCGCTAGAATTTTCTACGGTATCTATGGTCTTGGTGATGCGATCTGGACAAAATTTTGCACGTAGTTTGAAAACATTATTCCTCAGCTAAGTGCAAAATTTCATTCCAATCCGATCAGCAGTTTCGAAACTCAGGAAAAAAATAGTTTGAACGGCCATATTTACGGAACCCCTTGTCTTATTTTGCTCATTGATGAACGTGACCGTGAAATTCGCGATCCAAACCCATCCTGAAAATTTCAAGTCCCTGGGCCTTTCCGTTCGAAAGTTATGATTTTCTATGGTTTCTATGGTTCCGGTCATGCGATCTAGAGAAATGTAGCTTGAATATATAATTCTCCATTAGTATACAGAATTCCGTCACGATCAAATCTGTAGTTTGGAAATTATCAAGAAAACTAAATTTCAAACGACCATATTTACGGAACCCCTGGTATAATTTTGCTCATAGATGAAAGTGATCACGACAATCGAGATCCACACCTATCCTGAAAATTTCAAGTCCCTAGGCGTTTCCGTTCAAAAGTTACAATTTTCTATGGTTTCTATGGTTCTGGTAATGTGAGCTGAGCTGAGCTGAGCATGTAGCTTGAACTCCTCATTTTCCATTAGAGTGCAAAATTTCATCTCGATCGAATCTGTAGTTTCAAAGTAATCAGGAAAACAAAATTTCAAGCGGCCATATTTACGGAACCCCTCGGCGAATTTTGCCCAATAACGAACTTAACCGCGGCATTCGAGATTCGAACCTACCCTGAAAATTTCAAGTTTCTAGGACATTCCGTTCGAGAGTTATCGTGTATACGGCCGGACGGCCGGACGGACAGACTCGAATTTTTCGACGGATTCGTCATCAGTGAGTCGAACATAGTCGATTGAGACCATTTTCGGCTCAAAATTCGAAAAATACAGACATCGTGACGAAATGATATAGCCCTCGTGTAAGTTGTACGAGCGCTCAAAAATGGTCACCTAAAGCACTGACTTGAATTCTGGATTATCGCCTTAGTTTGAAAATTTGTTTGACAGCTGTCAAAAATTTCTTCAATTGGTTTCCAAAACTGGAAGTTGCGAATCTACCTTCCAGATGCATGTACGAGCGCCCAAAAGCTCCTGCCTTCACGGCAGTGCTTTTCGTAATTTTTTTCATTACATGTTTACATGCGGCATATGCCGTCATTGTCATTTCTTGAATAAACTGTGAGCCGAAAATGGTCTCAATCGACTATGTTCGACTCACTGATGACGAATCCGTCGGAAAATTCGAGTCTGTCCGCTACTTGTGTTTTTGTCTAGATCGCATGACCAGAACCATAGATAATTGTAACTTTTGAACGGAAAGGCCTAGGGACTTGACATTTTCAGGATAGGTGTGGATCTCGAATGTCGTGATCACGTTCATCTATGAGCAAAATAATACTGAGGGTTCCGTAAATATGGTCGTTTGAAATTTTGTTTCCTTGATAATTTCGAAACTACAGATTCGATCGTGACGAAATTTTGTATATGAATGGAGAATGATATAGTCAAGTTACATTTCTCCAGATCACATGACCACAACCATAGAAACCATAGAAAATCATAACTTTCGAACAGAAAGGCCTAGGGTCTTGAAATTTTCAGGATAGGTGTGGATCTGAATTGTCGGGTTCACGTTCATCAATGAGCAGAATTATACTAGGAGTTCCGTGAATACGGTCGTTTGAAATTTTGTTTTCTCGATAATTTCGAAACCACGGATTCGATCGAGATAAAATTGTGTATTTCAATCGGGAATGATATTTTAAAGCAACATTTTGTCCAGATCGCACGACCAGAACCATAGAAAATGATAACTTGAAATTTTCAGGGTGGGTTTGGATCTCAAATGTCGCGGTCACGTTCATCAATGAGCAAAATTAGACTAGGGGTTCCGTAAATATGGCCCTTCAAAATATTCTTTTCCTGATAGTTTCGAAACTACTGATTGTATTGGAATGAAATCTATCACCTAGCTGAGGAATAATGTATTCAAACTACGTGCGAAATTTTGTCCAGATCGCATCACCAAGACCAAAGAAACCGTAGAAAATTCTAGCGAATTATCGAAAAAAAATTGATCAGCTGAAGCACTGTCATGAAGTCTGGAGTTTCGCCTAAGTTTCAGTATTTTTTTGACAGCTGTCGAAAATTCCCTCAATTGATTCTAAAACTAGAAAATCTGAATCGACCTACAAGGTGGATGTAAGATCGCTCAAAAGCTCTTGACTTCACGGCAGTGCTTTTCGTAATCTTTGAGCGCTCGTGCTACTTACAAGAGGGCTATATGTATTTTGTATTTTTCGAATTTTGTGCCGAAAATTGTCTCAATCGACTATGTTCGACTCACTGATGACGAATCCGTCGGAAAATTCGAGTCTGTCCGTCCGTCCGTCCGTCCGTATTCACGATAACTCGCGAATGGAATGTCCTAGGAACTTGAAATTTTCAGAGTAGGTTCGAATCTCAAATGCCGCGGTTAAGTTCGTTATTGGGCAAAATTTGCCCAGGGGTTCCGTGAATATGGCCGCCCAAAATTTTGTTTTTCGGATTACTTCGAAACTACAGATTCGATCGAGGTGAATTTTGCACTCAGATTGAGAATTACGTGTTCAAGCTACATGCAGAATTTTGTCGAAATGAAATTTCGCGAATATATGAAGAATAATGTATTCAAACTACGTGAGAAATTTTGTCCAGATCGCATTACCAAGACCATAGGTACCGTAGAAAATTCTAGCGAATTATCGAAAAAAAAATGGTCACCAAAGCACTGACGTGAAGTCTGGATTTTCGCGTTAGTTTGAAATTTTCTTTGACAGCTGTCAAAATCATTTCAATTGGTTTCTAAAACTGGAGAATGCGAATCTACCTACAAGGTGCTCAAAAGCTCCTGCCTTCACGTCCGGCCGGCCGGCCGTCCGTAAGCACGATAACTCTCGAACGGATCAACCTAGAGACTTGAAATTTTCAGTGTAGGTTCAGATCCCAAATGTCTCGGTTGAGTTCGTTAATGGGCCAAATTCGCCTAGGGGTTCCGTAAATATGGCCGTTCAAAGTTTTGTTCCCCTGATTACTTGAAAACTACAGATTTGATTGAGATGAAATTTTGCACTCAAATGGAGAATGAGGTGTTCAAGATACATGTGAAATTTTGTACAGATCGCATGACCAGAACCATAGAAACCATAGAAAATTGTAACTTTTGAACGGAAACGCCTAGGGACTTGAAATTTTCAGGATAGGTGTGGATCTCGAATGTCGTGATCACGTTCATCTATGAGCAAAATTATACTAGGGGTTCCGTAAATATGGTCGTTTGAAATTTAGTTTTCTTGATAATTTCAAAACTACAGATTCGATCGTGACGAAATTTTGTATACTAATGGAGAATGATATATTCAAGCTACATTTCTCCAGATCACATGACCAGAACCATAGAAACCATAGAAAATGATAACTTTCGAACGGAAAGGCCTAGGGACTTGAAATTTTCAGGATAGGTGTGGATCTGAAATGTCGCGTTCACGTTCATCAATGAACAGAATTATACCAGGGGTTCCGTGAATACGGTCGTTTGAAATTTTGGTTTCTGGATAATTTCGAAACTGCGGATTCGATCGAGATGAAATTTTGTATTTTAATCGAGAATGATATATTAAAACAATATTTTGTCCAGATCGCATGACCAGAACCATAGAAACCATAGAAAATTGTAACTTTTGAACGGAAAGGCCTAGGAACTTGAAATTCTCAAGGTGGGTTTGGATCGCAAATATCGCGATCACGTTCATCTATGAGCAAAATCAGACTAGGGGTTCCGTAAATATGGCCGTTCAAAATATTTTTTTGCTGATAGTTCCGAAAATACTGAGCGGATTGGGATGAAATTTTGCACCTAGCTGAGTAATAATGTATTTAAACTACGTGCAAAATTTTGTCCAGATCGCACCACCAAGACCATAGATACCGTAGAAAATTCTAGCGAATTATCGAAAAAAAATTGATCAGCTGATGCACTGACATGAAGTCTGGATTTTCGCCTAAGTTTCAGAATTTTTTTGACAGCTGTCGAAAATTCCTTCAATTGATTTCTGAAACTGGAAAATGCGAATCTACCTACAAGGTGCATGTACGAGCGCTCAAAAGCTCCTGCCTTCACGGCAGTGCTTTTCGTAATTTTTCTGTTTTAAAGAGATACAATCAAACGTAATAGGCTCACAGTTTTTGAATTATTCTGTGCTGAAGGGTCAAGATATGATGTTAATGCAAGAACATTTTGATGTCTCAAAAATCCTTGTAATGTTGAGTGGGCATTCTCGAGTCAAACCACCGTTTGTTACCCTCCAAACTCTTGATAATTCAGAATATAAAATGGCCGAAGAATGCCTCATTTGACGAATAAATTAAGAAGAATTTTGGATCTTAAAAATTTTACGGCCTTGCCTAAACATAACGAAAGGTGAAAGTATCGCATCAATCAATTCGGTGTGACTAATTTGTCATTTTCATTTTGCATTTCTTCTCAGGGCTTCTCAAGACTGTCCGAGTAATTAGACAGATATGTTGGAACATAGACGGTAGAAATGGGCGAATAATTTTGAAATGAAAATACAATCGTCAATAACATCCGCAAAATACTGAGAACTAATTTATTATTAGACTGTGTGAAAATTATGTTCATACTGTAATTAGTTGAGTTATTCATAGGAAATTTCAGTTTGTATATTATTTTATGTCATACCAGTACATTATTGTGTTTTTATACCTTAGATACAATCTACATAAAGGATTACTTTATGCCCGTGCGGGCATAAGGTACAGATTATGGCCCGCGCGGGCAATAAACAGTTTTCGATTAACTTATTCTTCATTAACAAAATATGAATTCACATTTTATATTATTTGGTTGTATTTACATAGAATTGGTAATTCTGGAAGGTTCCACTGATAGCCAAATTTCCTGCAGCAAAGGTTGACTCTTGATTCATTGTCTGGGTCTCTAGTTTCTGTAAGGGAATGCGAGATCCAGATGGTAGGCCTGGCAACATCCTTGAAACCTCATTTTTTGAGGATATGTTGTCTTCTCTTCAGCAACAGTGGTACTCTTCCATCCACCATGGCGCTCCAACGTAGTCATACTTGCTCCGGCTTCTGCTAAAAGAGTTGCCGACGTTCGACGTAAACAATGACCAGTGTACTTTTCGGGGTTGTTCAGACCCAAATATTTTGCAATAATACAGGGAATTTTCCCAAATGTATTTTTTCCAACAGGTTGTAGAATACAGCGGCCTTGTCTGTAGTTTAAAAATAGTCTATTTTCTGAGCAGCCATGTGGCCGCAAAGAAATCTCTTATAAGTTTCAAACTGTTCATTTTATCTTCAGCAACAATAGTGGACACTCGTTTTTTGTCAGTTTCGGTTTCGGGCACCGTTACAACAAAGACTGATTTTCTATTTTCTACATGTGTGACTAACATATTCACAAGCTCTTGCCGCCGACATCCACCAAATAGTAATGCGACCTTGTTCATTAAATACGTATCATTTGGTGCCTCATGAATAAACTTTAGGACATTTTCTCTAGATAATACAATGAATTTTTTTGGTTGGTACCCTTTTGACTTTTGCTTTAAATACTCGCATAATTTGTGAAAATTACAAATATTAATATTCTTATTTACCATCTCTCTCAAGTCTTTATCATCATCGAGTATTTAGCCCTCTGGATTTTCTCGGTAACAAATTTTGCGTTGCCTTCTCAGCCTTTCTTGCAATTTCGTCGGGAATTTCAAAATTTTGTTCCATTTTTGATTTTTGACTTCGACACATTAAAAATTTTAATACTTATCTTCCTAACAACAAAAACGGAGACAATAATGATGTCAAGGTAGTGTCGCAGGTAAAAATTGGCAAATCAAATTGATGGCATAAAAAATTACGAAAAGCACTGCCGTGAAGGCAGGAGCTTTTGAGCGCTCGTACATGCACCTTGTAGGTAGATTCGCATTTTCCAGTTTCAGAAATCAATTGAAGGAATTTTCGACAGCTGTCAAAACAATTCTGAAACTCAGGCGAAACTCCAGACTTTATGTCAGTGCTTCAGCTGATCAATTTTTTTCGATAATTCGCTAGAATTTTCTACAGTATCTAAATTCTTGGTGTTGCGATCTGGACAAAATTTCCCACATAATTTGACGCACGTAGTTTGAGTACATTATTCTTCATCTATGAGCAAAATTTCATTCCAATCCGATCAATATCAGGAGAAAAATATAATAAGCACGATAACTCTCGAACGGAACAACCTAGAGGCTTGAAATTTCGAGTGTGGGTTCAGTTCCCGAATGCCTCGGTTGAGTTCGTTAATGGGCCAAGTTCCACTAGGGGTTCTGTAAATATGGCCGTTCAAAGTTTTGTTTCCCTGATAACTTGAAAACTACGAATTTTATTGAGATGAAATTTGGCACTCACATGGAGAATGAGGTGTTCAAGCTACATGTGAAATTTTGTCCAGATCGCATGACCAGAACCATAGAAACCATAGAAAATTGTAACTTTTGAACGGAAACGCCTAGAGATTTGAAATTTTCAGGATAGGTGTGGATCTCTATTGTCGTGATCACTTTCATCTATGAGCAAAATTATACTAGGGGTTCCGTGAATATGGTCGTTTGAAATTTAGTTTTCTTGATAATTTCAAAACTACAGATTCGATCGTGACGAACTTTTGTATACTAATGGAGAATGATGTATTCAAGCTTCATTTCTCCAGATCACATGACCAGAACCATAGAAACCATAGAAAATCATAACTTTTGAACGGAACGGCCTAGGGACTTGAAATTTTCAGGATAAGTGTGGATCTGAAATTTCGCGTTCACGTTTATCAATGAGCAGAATTATACTAGGGGTTCCGTAAATACGGTCGTTTGAAATTTGGGTTTTCGATCATTTCGAAACTACGGATTCGATCGGGATGAAATTTTGTATTTCGATCGAGAATGATATATTAAAACAATATTTTGTCCAGATCGCATGACCAGAACCATAGAAAACAAAGAAAATTGTAACTTTTGAACGGAAAGGCCTAGGAACTTGAAATTTTCAGGGTGGGTTTGATTCGCGAATATCGCGGTCACGTTCATCAATGAGCAAAATTAGACTAAGGGTTCCGTAAATATGGCCATTCAAAATATGTTTTTCCTGATAGTCCCGAAAATACTGAGCGGATTGGAATGAAATTTTGCACCTAGCTGAGGAATAATGTATTCAAACTACGTGCAAAATTTTGTCCAGATCGCAACACCAAGACCATAGATACCGTAGAAAATTCTAGCGAATTATTGAAAAAAAATTGATCAGCTGAAGCACTGACATAAAGTCTGGAGTTTCGCCTGAGTTTCAGAATTTTTTTGACAGCTGTCGAAAATTCCTTCAATTGATTTCTGAAACTGGAAAATGCGAATCTACCTACAAGGTGCATGTACGAGCGCTCAAAAGCTCCTGCCTTCACGGCAGTGCTTTTCGTAATTTTTTGTTAGTATTTCTGATTATTTGGAAATAGATGATTCCAAAGCTACATGTAGCGTTTTCTCACCTACAAAAGAACTCATTATAAGATCGCGGGACACCGTATACATCTTTCCTTACCTGTCAATAATTTCACATATCAGCTTAGGGCTTAGTGCTCGAAATATCGAAATACTTTCACAAAGTGCTTATTAATCACGAACCTTTTGTGGAAATTTGTGCTTAGTGCTCGCGATTCGCCCCTTTTTTCCAGTGCTCCGCACAGCTCTGGTGCAGACCGAATTTTTTTACGATATGATGAGGAGAATTTGGATCATGTCCATCGCCAATTGCACGTTATCTCTAATTGGATGATCCTGAGAAATACACGGGACATGCTTTTCGACATTCGTCCGCTACTATTATGGCCAATAGTGGCATGACAATAGATCAAAACCAACGACAAGTAGGATGGAAATCGTCAGCCGTGGCGACTGCTAACGTTGAGGAGGGTATCAGCAATAAGAGTGCCATTGATGGAAGTTCATTCCCACTAAGCTATGAGAATGTTAACAGTATTAATTTAAATACCATTTTCTTCGATTTGAAGAATCGAAATATTCATATCTCAAACAATACTAACTGTACCGACTTTCCATTTCCACTATAAAATCAAAATTGTTGAATAATATTTGAATGAAGGTTTTGCATTAAGTAATATTTTATTTGGCGAAAAGAGGTAAATACTCTTGTCAGATCAATAATCATAAAAATGTCATTTAGACTTCACGTTTCTCGAGTCGTTGATGTTGCCATGGTGACTCTAATCAACTCGCGTTTTTGAACGCTCGTAATACTTATACGAACGCTACATCATTTCGTCGTGATTTCTGTATTTTTCGAATTTTGAGCCGAAAATGGTCTCAATCGATAGAGTTTGACTCACCGATGACGAATCCGTCGGAAAATTCGAGTCTGTCTGTCCGTCCGCAAGCACGATAAGTCTCGAACGGAACAACCTCGAGACTTGAAATTTTCAGTGTGGGTTCAGTTCCCAAATGCCTCGGTTATGTTCGTTAATGGGCTATAATCCTTCAGGGTTTCCGTGAATATGGCCGTTCGAAATTTTGTTCTTTTGATTTCTCCGAAACTATAGATTCGATCGGAATGAAATTTTGCAATCGAGCAATAAATTTTAACACTGGTATGGAAATGGAGAAAGCCGATGAAAAATAGATTCCTGAGGATATCCTTACGGAAGCGGAAGAAGCATCGATGCAGATGTTGACAGAAATGTCCCGAGATGCTTACGACAAGGAGTTCAACATTTTTGAGTCTTGGATGAATTCACGAAAGATAAAAGGTAAAATGCTTCGCTCGACAATTCACCCTCATGAGAAAATCGACATTTCAAAATATGGCACACTAACGAGCTTTTTGTAAAGCAAATCACAGGGATACAAACCAAAGAAGTCCAAGACATTAGATCGACCTGAAATAGAGGAGTTTTCGAACTAAGCTCCAGATGACGAGTACTTGTTGATGAAAGTGGCTTTGATAACGGGAATCAGCAGTGCTTGAAGATGCAATGAATTGGTCAATTTGAAAATAGAAAATATTCGAGACAGGGAAATATTTTCACGTAGTTTTTCCAGTCAATGAAACCAAGAAATCGATAATTTTCACCATACTTGAAGAAGGATTTCCATCAACCCGATCAATTTGTGTGAAAAATACATGTCTTTGAAACCAAAGGATACCTACTAGTTCTGGCAGGTTTTTTGTTTTTTTTTTCAAAAATGGGAGGTGCACATGAATGAATACGTTGTTGCAGATACCTCCAAGAATTGCAAAGTGTTTGAAATTGGAGGAACAAGCTCTTTACACCGGTCTCTAACGAAGAAGTTTTTCGGCGATTCTTTTGGCCAATGAAGGTGCTAACATGTCTACTTTTAAGCATCACAGAGGATGGAGGTCCTCGACGGTCGCAGATGGATACCTATAAGAATCGGTGGAGAAAGCCGATGAAAAATAGGTTCCTGAGGATATCCTTACGGAAGCGGAAGAAGCATCGATGCAGATGTTGACAGAAATGCCCCGAGATGCCCCGATGCCCCGACAAGGAGTTCAACATTTTTGAGTCTTGGATGAATTCACGAAAGATAAAAGGTAAAATGCTTCGCTCGACAATTCACCCTCATGAGAAAATCGAATGAGAAGTTTTTCGGCGATTCTTTTGGCCTTTTGGCTTTGGTCCTCGACGGTCGCAGATGGATACCTATAAGAATCGGTGCATATCAAAATACAAATTGCAGAAAAAATACAAGGTTCTAATGTGTCGGCGTCTTCCAGCACTATCAGCAGCTGTACCGATATGGGAGCGTCTGGTTCCAATGAACCAACGAATTTTACAATGACTTCAAATTCGAATAAACCGTTAGCGTTTTCGTTTAATTACAATATTGATGTGAATTCTGCTGTTTGATAGTGAGTTATGGTTTATAACACACCAGTGTAATAGTTTACTTGTCTGAAATGACAATAATGACAGTCATAACTTTCCTGTGTTGGATAATGAAAAAATTAGGATGTGAAAAATCCATTCAGGCGAACGGAGCGAATACATCCTATTGAATCTTGAGGACATATTTCTGATTAACAAGTTCCGAAAGGAAATGAGTCAGAGAGTAAAATAGTTGTGTTTTAGGTACTTGAAAAAATACCCAGGAATTTCTTGATTTCACTCAATTCTGATTTCATGATACATGAGATGATGTTAAGAAATTAAGGTATGGAATAGATTAAAGTTGAATGTAGGGTGCAATGAACCCATTAAAAATTGAAAATCAATCAGGTATTTGCAAAATGATAACATTTAAATTTTCTAGCGACTAACCGCCTGGCACTGATTTTCCGAAAATGATTCACATAAAAAAAAATTATAAAAGCACTGCCGTGAAGTCAGGAGCTTTTGAGCGCTCGTACATCCACCTTGTAGGTAGATTCGCAATCACCAGTTTTAGAAATCAATTGAAGGAATTTTCGACAGCTGTCAAAAACATTCTGAAACATAGGCGAAACTCCAGACTTAATGTCAGTGCTTCAGCTGACCAATCCTTTTTCGATAATTCGCTAGAATTTTTAACGGTATCTATAGTCTTGTTGATACGATCTGGACAAAATTTCGCACGTAGTTTGAATACATTATTCCTCAGCTAGGTGTAAAATTTCATTCCAAACCAATCAGTAGTTTCGAAATAATCAGAAGAAGAATATTTTGAAGGGCCATATTTACGGAACCCCTAGTCTAATTTTGCTCATTGATGAACATGACCGCGACATTTGCGATCCAAACCTACCCTGAAATTTCAAGTTCCTAGGCCGTTCTTTTTGGAAGTTCTAATTTTCTATGGTTTCTATGGTTCTGGTGATGCGATCTGGACAAAATGTTGCTTCAATATATCATTCTCAAATAAAATACAAAATTTTATCTCGATCGAATCCGTAGTTTCGAAATTTTCGAGAAATCAAAATTTCGAACGACCGTATTTACGGAACCCCTAGTATAATTCTGCTCGTTGATGAAAGTGAACGCGACATTTCAAATCCACACCTATCCTGAAAATTTCAAGTCCTTAGGCCGTTCCGTTCGAAAGTTATGATTTTCCATGGTTTCTGGTTCATGGTCATGCGATCTGGAGAAATGTTGCTCGAATATATCATTTTCTATTAGTATACAAAATTTCGTCACGATCGAATCTGTAGTTCTGAAATTATCAAGCAAACTAAATTGCAAACGACCATATTTACGGAACCCCTGGTATAATTTTCCTGATAGATGAACGCGATCACGACATTCGAGATTCACACCTATCCTGAAAATTTCAAGTCCCTAGGCGTTTCCGTTCAAAAGTTACAATTTTCTATGACTTCTATGGTTCTTGGTCAAGCGATCTGGACAAAATTTCATATGTAGCTTGAACACCTCATTCTCCATTCGAGTGCAAAATTTCATCTCGATCAAATCTGTAGTTTCCAAGTAATCAGGAGAACAAAACTTTGAACGCCCATATTTACGGAACCCCTGGTGGAATTTGGCCCATTAACGAAGTTAACCGAGGCATTCGGGAACCACACTGAAAATTTCAAGTCTCTAGGTTGTTCTGTTCGAGAGTTATCGTGCTTACGGCACATTTTCAGCCCAAAATTCGATAAAAAGAGACATCGTGACGAAATGCCCTCGTGTAAGTAGTACGAGCGCTGAAAAAAGGTGCCAGAACCAGAAGCAGAAATGGTGATACAGCCTTTGAAATTTCAAGCATATATTTCTGGTTGTTCTTCATAATACTATCTATGAGTAACAGAATCTGAGGGATATTATTGAGATTCTTAAGCTAGAGAATTTTCTGCCTTTGTATCTACAAAGGAAAAAATCACTCTTCCACATATGAACGAATAGTGAATTCAAACTACCGAAGCTTCATTTCTTCGATATCTCCACTGAAGAAATCAAAAAAATTTGGAAATATTCCGTGTCAATATTCAAAGCATACTCGCTATTCGAGCAAATTTCTAGTTACAAAATCAGCATGTTGGATATCACATCCGCATATGATAGGTAACGATCCATTTGAGTGACTTCATCTAGTTAACATTACAAAGAGTATAAACAGAATAAACACAGACAATAAAACCCGATGCCATGAAGAATTCCAATATAAATAAAGAGATTTTTATTTCGATTTGAAGTCAACCTTTTCCGACATATTCTGGGTAGGTATTATCCAATTTGAATTATTATATTTGATTCGATGATATCTCTAATGACGTATTTAAACGTAATTTTAAATTTAAATTTACATGATAATGTCTTCATTCTTATTTATCATGATTGGCATCGGTTATGCTAGGAATTGAGAGGCATAAAGTAATTCCGGCCTGCTGTTATTCCTGCCTGCTGGGAGGAAAGTGCTGGGTGATAATTAGAAACACGTTGTGTTTTCTTATCGGAGAATAAGATACGTGGAAGGCATACTGAGACTAGGAGAGCGCAAACTACATAGTAGCTTCAAATTAAATTTCAATGAAGCCAGTGAATGAATCCAGAATAATTTAATTTTTCTTCCAATTCCTGGTAGATTTTTCATGGTTTTATAGTTTCTTATACAAATTTTGAATTGTTTTATAGAAATAAGGCGCTATTTTTCCCAAAAATGGTTTCTGATGATATTTTTCGATAAATTCAGAGGAGTTCCTCGTTCTTGATCATTCTTGAAAATATAAAAGTAATTGAAGAAAATCAACTCTTGTCTTTCGTGAACCATCATTTTAGCTTGAGCAATAACAAATATTTTAGTTCTGATGGGAGTTCCGAGTAGGCCTCTGCGAGTTCTATGAAATATGTTCGTCGAGTATCATCGAAAAACCAAAACTTTTTTAATTATCAGCTATATTATAAGGTTCGACACTAACAGTTCGATTGAATAAAGTAATAAACTCTAGAACGATTCATATGAGAGTTCTGAATGGCGCCTAGAGACTTATACAAAATATTCTATTTGAGTTTGATCGACAAAACAGAACTTTTTCATTCATTAACTATTTTGAGGTTTCAACTACGAAAAAGTCAACGAACGAGAAAAAACAAATCTCAAAACAGTGCCTGCAGAGTTTCACAGAATATTCTCTTCAGTTTATTCGAAATGTTGAGTTTTTCGAAGTTCGAACTTTGAAATAGCTAATATTTTTATGGAATCCACGATCCTCTGATTCCCTCTGACGGATAACTAAAAATTTTCTGTTCTCGATATACAGGGTTACAGGGAAAGCCGTACTGAATATTAAAGGACGTTATTATTCAGGTCATTCATGATGGATTTGGTTTTTGAGCGCTCGTACTACTTACACGAGGGCTATATCATTTCGTCACGATGTCTGTATTTTTCGAATTTTGAGCCGAAAATGGTCTACAACGACTATGTTCGACTCACTGATGACGAATCCGTCGGAAAATTCGAGTCTGTCCGTCCGTCCGGCCGTCCGGCCGTATACACGATAACTCTCGAACGGATTGTCCTAGAAACTTGAAATTTTCAGGGTAGGTTCGAATCTCGAATGCCGCGGTTGAGTTCGTTATTGGGCGAAATTCGCCGAGGGGTTGCGTAAATATGGCCGCTCGAAATTTTGTTTTCCTGATTACTTTGAAACTACAGATTCGATCAAGATGAAATTTTGCACTCAAATAGAAAATGAGGTGTTCAAGCTACATGTGAAATTTTGTCCAGATCGCATGACCAGAACCATAGAAACCATAGAAAATTGTAACTTTTGAACGGAAACGCCTAGGGACTTGAAATTTTCAGGATAGGTGCGGATCTCGATTGTCGTGATCACTTTCATCTATGAGCAAAATTATACCAGGGGTTCCGCAAATATGGTCGTTTGAAATTTAGTTTTCTTGATAATTTCCAAACTACAGATTCGATCGTGACGAAATTCTGTATACTAATGGAGAATGATATATTCAAGCTACATTTCTCTAGATCGCATGACCAGAACCATAGAAACCATAGAAAATTATAACTTTCGAACGGAAAGGCCTAGGGACTTGAAATTTTCAGGGTGGGTTTGGATCGCGAATTTCAAGGTCACGTTCATCAATGAGCAAAATAAGACTAGGGGTTCCGTAAAAATGGCCGTTCAAACTATTTTTTTCCTGATAGTTTCTAAACTACTGATCGGATTGGAATGAAATTTTGCACCTAGCTGAGGAATAATGTTTTCAAACCACGTGCGAAATTTTGTCCAGATCGCATAACCGAGACCATAGATACCGTAGAAAATTCTAGCGAATTATCGAAAAAAAGTTGATCCGCTGAAGCACTGACATGAAGTCTGGAATTTTGCCTAAGTTTCAGAATTTTTTTGACAGCTGTCGAAAGTTCCTTCAATTGATTTCTAAAACTGGAAAATGCGAAACCACCTACAAGGTGCATGTACGAGCGCTCAAAAGCTCCTGCCTTCACGGCAGTGCTTTTCTAATTTTTATAATATGGTGTCCGAAACTCCACCGTTATGGAGATATCGAGTTTTGAAAATTTCCCAAAAACTCCTTTTTTTTGGCTTTTTTATCGATTTTTTACGGATTTGAACGACAAGGGGGCTTTTTTTCATGTGTCTAGTTGGAGGGCATGTCAATTAATAAAAATGCTCAACAGACACCGAACTTCTTACAGCTCAATAAGACTGCTCGACAACGATTTGAATTAAAGAATTTTCAATGAGTGGTTTCAATTTTGAAGCACTTTTTTCGAAAAAAACTTCCTGAAACTTATTCTGCAAATAAGTTTAAGAACTTCTACGGCTCCTTAGTTAATCAATAAGGTATAACACTTGCTATTAACTAGACAAAACATTGATCAAATAACAGTTATGGTAGTAGACGTTACATTTTTAGTTTGAGGTTAAAGTAACTGAAATAGGCAAAATTATGGCACCACCAAGTAATTATATATTATGGCCATCCACACATATAGACTGAATATCCTCTGTGACCCTTTTGTTTTTTTTTCGGGTTACCTTGTGCTTTGGGAGCATAATTGGCGTTATGATAATTTGTGATGCCATCCCTATCAAAGTTCAACTCATCTGTTCACATGATTTTATTGAAAAAGACCGGCTCTTCAATATCGGCATTGAGATTAAATTTGCAAAAGTCTAGTTGCCCCAATAGATCCCCTTCTTCAGTTACTTGCACTGGCGTGTAATGGTAAGGGTAATGTCAAATAATCTGTGGAACCATCGTTCTAAGATTTGGACTCGACACAGTACTATCTTAAATTCTAGTCACTTCCAGACGAAACTTCTGAAACTAATCAAAAAATGATTAGTTTCGGGGCAACATTAACGGACGATTAGTCTTCTGTAACGGAGTGTCACACAGGTACAATCTACTCTATCGGTGTCTATGACTAGACTACCTGCGTAATAAAATCCGTTCCTCTATAGGCGTATTATCTGTTGATAAATTATATGCTTTCTCAAAAACCGTGAAGTTAAGCAAGACATCACAAGAGACCTTATGCGTTGAGAATGGATCAAGCTATCCAAAATCAGTTTTTTTTGATATAAAATATGAATATGGAAAAAAGTTTATTGCGAAAAAAGGTTAAGCGGTGGTTTTTTCACCCCTTTCAATCACGCTTTCTTAAGGGACTGAAACTTAGCAGTGGATGCTCGAAAAAAAAAGATTATACAGGGTGTTTCATTGGAAAACGGAAATAACTACAATGAAAATCTGGGTCCGGGTTAACAAAAAATCATGAAACGATTATATCCTTGAAACAACACCCTGTACATCAAAATTGATAATAATAATAATATATTTTCAAAGAAACTATACAATCGTAAAAAAAAGTCATAAGATCATAAAGATCTGAAAAAAAAAGACGAAAAAAAGTAGAAAAATGCGAAAATTTCGAAAACTATAAAATTCAAGCAGGTAACGAGATGATAGATTTCCAATGCATCATGGAACGGTAATTGTTGCCATCCTGTCGAACTCATCGGTGGTCAATTCTGTCAACCAAGCCTTCAAATGCTTCTTGTACAAATGAAGATTATTCATTCTCTTGGTATAATAATATTATACGTTTATTCAAAATAAACATTAAAAATTTCAGAGATATTTCCTCCGCAAAATATTTACCTGTGCGTAATTCTAAAATAAAAAGTTTTTCTATAATATGTAATTAATACAGATGGTTCAATAACTTAGGTCACAATTCTTCCTAAACACGTTACACATTACATTAAAAGTATGTACCGACAATATTCTAAAGAATTTCCTAGTTTCAAGTCACACCACTTTTCACGGGTAAACATCCTTCTCCGGGCAGGTCGAATCGGGTAGGTTTACATATTCCAATGTCTTTCTCATGTGTTTTTTTTTTACCTTTTTTTTTTGATTAAATTTTTATTGTTCCTGATTGATTATCTTGTTTATATAGTCTCTTCCATTATCTAATATCCATAGTTTCGCCTTTTTTCTGTAATATATATTATTTTTAATTTTTTTCAAATTTTCTGGTATTTTTTGATGTATCCGCGGGGCAAGGTAATAACAGGATCTTTGCCCTATCCTTTTTTTTGCTCTGGATGTTTGGTAAGCATGTTCTCTGTTTCTTGTAGAGTACAGGTGCTCAGTTTTATCCAATCTTATATTTCCTTTAAAGATGTTTGAAAGTATTTGAAGTGCATATGTCTGTCTGGTGTCGGGAACTCTTGCTAATTGGAACAATTGATCACTCGGGAATTTCAGGTTTTTGCCATAAATTATTTTCAATATCCATTTCTGGATAGTATTCAGATGTGTATCATAGACTCCTTCCCACCCTATAATTCCGTAGCTGATCTGGGACTGAATTAAGGCATTAAATAATATCATCAGATGTTTAGTATTATTGAAATAGTTTTTCATGGATCTGAACTTATATAGAAATCCTCTCAATTTTCTCACCGTATTCATTATGTGTTGATCCCATTTTAGGTTATTGTCAATGATTATTCCAAGATATTCTATTGATTTTGTTTCTGGTATCGTCACAAGTTCAATTATCTCAAGATCTCCCATCGATGGCAGATCGGAAGCATAGGAAGAAAATGGAATGTATTTTGTTTTTTTCATAGTGTGAGTTTATTTGCTTGAAACATCTATGAAAATCGTTTTCAACTTTACTTTTCAACTCATGCCATGTAGGAGCTCTGTAGTAAATAACTGTATCATCTGCAAAGCTAAGTATGTCTCCTGTCTCATGCAGCGGAACTTTGGAGAAGATTCTCGGAGCTGCATAATAAAATGATCTCTGACCCAATGCTTTTGTGGCTCTTGCCGTGATGTACTCGAAGTTCTTCCTGTGCCTGGTATCATGACCGTGTCCTATCAACGGTAATGCTAGCTTGTTTTTATATTGATGACAAAGTACCCTATAGCAATACTGCCTCTCCAAGTCAAATATTTCACTTCTTCAAAAAGTTGTTTGGTGGGATAGGTTCTTTCTTTGTTGTTCAGAATTTTGAGGAATGTTTTTTGTAATACTTTAAGATACCTTTTGTGAGACTTGCATGCTCCGCCCCAAGCTGATATTCCGTATTGCAGGTGTGATTCAACAAGTGCGTGATACAAAACCTTGAGGAAACTGTGATCTATAAGTCCTTTCAATCATCGGAAGGTAAATAGTAGGGATCTGAGTTTCTTTATCACTCCGTTTATGTGGACGTCCCATCTGAGGTGCGCATCAATTTCCACTCCAAGATAGGTTTTCGATGTTATGCATTCGATGTTCTCAGAGTGCTCACTCCCCAACGCCAAATGAGCAATCCCAGGTAACTCAGATTTCCCACCAGAAAGAACCATGCATTTAGTTTTTTTTCCACATTCAGCATCAACTCCACCTCACACAGCCAGTCTCTTATCTTTTTCATATTATTCTCTGCCGCTTACTCATAACCTCTTCCCAAGTAGAACCAGTGAAGATGACCACAGTGTCATCTGCAAAAGATGACATTTCAGCGTCCATTTCAAGAGACAGCAATTCATCTATGTAAACCAAAAACAACACAGGCCCCAAGACGGTCCCCTGAGGCATGCCGATCAAAACTTCTTGCCGCTCACTCGTGACTTCGTTAATATGCACGAATGTGATCTATTTCCAAGATATGACCGAAACAAATCACCCGATTTTTCTCTTATGCCAAGATCCTCCATGACTTCTAACAGTTTTTGGTGGTTTACAGTGTCAAAGGCCTTAGCCAAGTCAAGAAAGATCCCCACTGTACACCTTCCTCATCGACTGTTCGATATATACTATCTGTCAAATAAACGATAGTATCTTCAGTCGATTTTTCTGTCCTGAATCCAAATTGCCGCTTGGAAAGAAGTTTGTTTTTCTCCAAGAAATCAACCAGCCGCACCTTGATTACCTTTTCTACAATCTTCGCTACAGAAGATATCAGTGAGATCGGTCTGTAGTTAGAAAACTCTTTGCGATCACCTTCTTGAACAATGGCGTGACAATAGCCGCCTAGAGGTTGCTTGGAAACTTTCCCATTTCAAACGCACGATTTATGATGCAAGAGGCTGTTTTATGTGTTCGCCAATTATTTTCAAATGTTCAGCCGTTATTCCATCGATGTCAGGGCATTTATGATTTTTCAGTCCATTTATTATTTCAAGAACTTCCTTTTCGTCCGTTGGTCTTAACGTCTTATTCTTTCTACTCCGTTCTACGACAGAGTAAGGTGGTTTTTTGATTTGACTGGCCATCTCTCCTCCGACATTAGTAAAATAGAAATTGAAAATGCGAGCCATCTCATTCGTATCCGTGATGCTAGCACCACCGTGATTGATCTTCTGCACCTCATTTTGGGCTCTTTTACTTCCTGTCAGCTCTCTGATATAATCCCATAGAGCTCTTGAACTATCCCTGTTCCTTCTCATCTCTTTGGAGTAGTAGTCCTTCTTTGCCACCTTATTTATATCGGTAAGCTTATTCTTATATTTCTTATATTGAGTTAGCAACTGTGTATCATTCGGGTTCCCCAGCATCAACCTATACATCCTCTATTTCTCGTTAACAGACTTTACTAAACACCTCGTTATCCATGGTTTTCTCTTTACTTCGCAGTATTTCACACACCTGGAAGATGACTCCACGGCATTCCCCATCTTCGCAAGCAAGCATTCAGACAACCGATCCACATCATCCAACCAGAAATGGTTGGATGGTCTCATAAAGTTTTTTTTCGATCTAACACCATTCGCTCCCTAATTGGATGCTTTCTCTTGAAGGTTGTTGTTGGGCAGATTGCAAGTGTAGGAAATGGTCGGTAACATTATAACGGAGAACATACGACTTGCAGCCTGAAGGGCGCACTGAGTTTTTGATGAATATGTGGTCCAACAGAGTCTGGGACGTATGCTGAACTCTCGTATACGTATCAATCATCGAAAGAAATCCAAATTCTCCCAGTATGTTCAGATATTCACTGCAAAAATCAGAAGTTGATCTGATGTCTATGTTAACATCACAGGTAAAAAAGTAGGTATGGCTGTTGTCTGTACAGTGAGTTTTCATATAAACATTAAGATGTTCATTGAATTCGTAAGGATTGGACGAAGGAGAACGATAAAGGGCATCAACAACAATGTCTTTCTCAGTACCTTTGATTCTGAGGCGAATATTATTCATAGGACCAAGGGTTTACATATTTGAAAAGAGCATAAAAAGCTGAACTGAAACGTGTGTTTTACCTTTTTGCGCAGACAGTTTCACTGCACAAATTTTCAACTCAAAAGTGAAGTTTCCGAAAAAGTGGATACCAAAGAGTGGTTAAAAGTGACTTTCAATGATATATTTCAAAAACTATTGAATCCATAATCATTTTGAAATTACTAAATCATTATTAAATACATTGGTTTCCAAATTCCATGACGAAAATGTAAATATCGCTGGTCTGTACTTTCAGCACTATGGTGTATCACCTCATTATAGGCTTATCGTTAGAGACTTTTTAAACGACAATTTTGGTAACTTATGGATTTGTCGTGGAGGCCCTCATAGCTGGTCATCAAGATCCTCTGATTTGAATCCCGAAGATTACTATGTCTGGGGGCACCTGAAATCTCTAGTATATTCTTCTAAGATTAATACTCGGGTTAAGCTTATTACAAGACTACAAAAAGCTAGCAGGAAAATAAACAAAAATCCGAATGAGGGCCTCCACGACCAATCCATAAGTTACCAAAATTGTCGTTTAAAAAGTCTCTAACGATAAGCCTATAATGAGGCGATACACCTTTCACGCTGAAAGTAAATGCCAGCAATATTTACGTTTTCGTCATGGAGTTTGAAAATAGTTCTGAAAATATATCACTTAGTCTCTTTGAACCACTCCTTTGGTATCCACTTTTTCGAAAACTTCACTTTTGAGTTGAAAATTTGAGGAGAAAAACTGTCTGCGCAAAAAAGTAAAGCACACGTTTCAGTTTCTTATGCTCTTTTCAAATATGTAAACGAATTCTCAAAATTTCGAAGTAGGTACAGGGTGTTGTTACAAGGATACAATATTCTCATAATTTTTTGTTAATCCGGACCTGGATTTTCCTTGTGGTTATCGAATGATTCATTTGAGTTTCAAATAAGGAACAAGTGTGCCAAATATAAAGAAAATATAACGGTGGTTCGTTTGTTATGACCTGAAGAAGAAATGAGCCAAATTCATAAAACATCCTGTATTTCGGTTACAAAGACACTGAGAGCCAATAAATGTGGTATATCTAGAACCACTTCGGTGCCCTCTATCCACCTTTCCAGTATTTCCGTTTACCAATGAAACACCCTGTATGTGAAACTCAGCCTACTTTTTGAGAAGGAATTACCTCCAAAATTTTTTCGCAACCCTTAATATAAACCCTGTATATTTTGTGTTCCGATATTCTTTGAGACTCTACTATAAGTCGAGTTCAATAATATTCGATGAAACTTGAAAATTGATTAAAATATTCGCAATATATTTTCTTTCGAATTAGATTGATATAAAAATCAATAAAGTAATCAGATAAATTTGTAGAAATTGTTTCTTCAGTAGGTTTGAACTTTTATCGAAATTTTCATTCAGCCTCTACTGAACATTACCCTCGATGTTTATTCAACGGTATCTTGGTACTCCAAGAAAAATCCGCATGCAAATTTTTTTGTTTCATTCATGGATTTTTGTCTATCGATTAATCTTTGGAGTTCGAAAAAAAATGAAAAGGCTTCTCTGACAACGATTTGTCTAAGTGAATTTGTTTTATATTTGTTTTATATGAAGGAGCAATGTTTTGCTGAAAGAATCCATGAAAAAACAGGTTTACTTGGTGATGTGACATTTCGCCTCTTCGAGAGCTAGCGGATCGGATGGAGGTTGGAAATCTAAAGAACAAGAATAACAACATAGAGCCACGTAATATCTTGTATTTACGAGCAGTTAAGAACATCGCAGATCAACTAGAGTTCAGCTCAATCGATTTCTCGATGCAAATATGATATGAAATGTAGCACATTCAGCATATGTTATCGACGTATCCTGACGAAAGAAGCACGAAGCTTCACTGGAAACTCGGTATCTTCGTTCTGGATATCATTAAGATTCAAATTTATGCAGAGATATTCTATATCTAGTTCGGTCAACGCCTTCTTCTACGCTCAGATTCCATTTTTAACGCCAATCAATCTCTCGTAATTACATCAGATTAAAAATGTACGCACACCTGTTTTTGCCTGCGACTCATTTTCATCGCAGGACGTGCGCTGGATTCCGATTGCGCGATTCGTTATTCGTCCCGTTTTTCCTCGTGAATAACCGAGCTAGATTTCAGTGAAATCACCGGCTAATGAGTGGAGAATTCTGTACGTATGAGTGATTCCGATCCTGCTCATGAGGATGTAATGAATATCAATTTATGAGTATAGACGATGGAATTTTAATTCGGACTCCTAGACCAGAAATAAAGTCAACCTTTCTATCTAGTGAATGAGTCGTTTCTAGTTATGGAACATCTGTAAGACTTGTAAGCCGAATTATCCGCGTATACTTCTTGCAAACGAATACCAGAGTGTCCAGAGTCCAGAGTATGTCTTTACTCTGATCATGACGTTCATTTTCTTGAACCACTAAGTGATAATCAATTTGGATGCCTAGCTGTCAACCTTTCAACATCTTGTTGACAACAACGTGGACAACCAAGTTGATCTTGTCGGTTTCTTCTTCCTTCTTCTGACTGCTCTTTTTTGGATTTTCTATTTTTTTGGGCTTCTTTCGTTTGCTCTTGTTCGATAGGTGTTGTTTTCTTCTTCTTCCTTCCGTTCTTGTAAGGCATCTTTTTGAGCGCTCGTGCTACTTACACGAGGGCTATATCATTTCGTCACGATGTCTGTATTTTTCGAATTTTGAGCCGAAAATGGTCTCGATCGACTATGTTTGACACACTGATGACGAATCCGTCGGAAAATTCGAGTCTGTCCGTCCGGCCGGCCGTAAGCACGATAACTCCCAAAAGGAACAACCTAGAGACTTGAAATTTTCAGTGTGGGTTCAGTTCCCGAATGCCTCGGTTGAGTTAGTTAATGGGCCAAATTCCACTAGGGGTTCCGTAAATATGGCCGTTCAAAGTTTTGTTCCCCTGATAACTCGAAAACTACAGATTTGATCGAGATGAAATCTTGCAATTAAATGGAGAATGAGGTGCTCAAGCTTCATGTGATATTCCGTCCAGATCGCATGACCAGAACCAGAGAAACCATAGAAAATTGTAACTTTTGAACGGAAACGTCTAGGGACTTGAAATTCACAGGATAGGTGTGGATCTCGAATGTCGTGATCAAGTTTATCTATGAGCAAAATTATACTAGGGGTTCCGTGAATATGGTCGTTTGAAATTTAGTTCTCTCGATAATTTCAAAACTACAGATTCGATCGTGACGAAATTTCGCAGACTAATGGAGAATGATATATTCAAGCTCCAGATCACATGACCAGAACCATAGGAACCATAGAAAATCATAACTTTCGAACGGAAAGGCCTAGGGACTTAAAATTTTCAGGATAGGTGTGGATCTGAAATGTCGCGTTCACGTTCATCAATGCGCAGAATTATACTAGGGGTTTCGTAAATACGGTCGTTTGAAATTTTGTTTTCTCGATAATTTCGAAACTACGGATTCGATAGAGATAAAATTTTGTATTCTAATCGAGAATGATATATTAAAGCAACATTTTTTCCAGATCGCATGATCAGAACCATAGAAAATTATAACTTTCGAACGGAAATGCCTTGGGACTTAAAATTTTCAGGGTAGGTTCGGATCGCTAATGTCGCGGTCACGTTCATCAATGAGCAAAATTAGACTAGGCGTAAATATGGCCCTTCAAAATATTTTTTTTCTGATAGTTTCGAAACTACTGATTGGATTGAAATGAAATTTTGCACCTAGCTGAAGAATAATGTATTCAAACTACGTGCGTTGTCCAGATCGCATTACCAAGACCATAGATACCGTAGAAAATTCTAGCGAGTTATCGAAAAAAATTTGGTCAGCTGAAGCACTGACATGAAGTCTGGAGTTTCGCCTGAGTTTCAGAATTTTTTTGACAGCTGTCGCGAATTCCTTCAATTGATTTCTAAAACTGGACACTGCGAATCTACCTACAAGGTGGATGTACGAGCGCTCAAAAGCTCCTGACTTCACGGCAGTGCTTTTCGTAATTTTTTATTTAGTTTGTGATCCCCTTTGAGACATCTAGATGTAATGTATTCCTCTTGAACTCTATATCTTATGATATGAAGAGTTTTGATTGAGTATGTACAACAAATTTGAATCTTGAGCGATTTCGAAACAAAAAATTCATACAGGTTGTCTACTTCTAAAAGGGCCAAACTTCAGGGGGATATCATACATGAGATTTGCAACAAAAAATGTCCTATAACACATGGTCGAAATGTTGACGGTTATTCTGCAATTTAACATTTCTTGATTTCACGGAAAATTTCAAGTTTTTGCACAAAATCAATTATGCTTCAGTTATCCTTGTAGCCTCATTAACGTTGACAACATATCTGGAAACACCAATAAATTTGCTACATGAAGGATTTTTGTGTGCCAAGAAATTTTGTATTGGGGGCGTGGTAAGGAGATGAATATCACGATTCTGAAGTGAACAAAACCAGCCATATTTTTCCAATAGTTTTATCGATGAAAAATCATGAATTATGGACATGTTTTCTTTCCAGCAAAAAATTCCCAATTTAGTTGGTTGAAGCTCTGAAGATTGAATATTGTAGTGATTCTCATGGAAATCATGAATTTATCTGTCGATTCGGAAGAATTTGAAGAAATAAACTGAATTTTAATAATACAGATTTTATGAAAACATGTAAAGTAGACAGACTACTACTACATATAACAATTGTTCACTGCCTTGCCCAATATATTTTACACATTGTTTTTGCACTTAATCTAAAACCCTGCGAAGTTCACAACGTTTCTGACGCATTTCTGCACAACACAAATTTAACGTACCTTCTAATCCATTGCACCCCAAAATATTCATTCATTGCCTAGGTCCCGTACATTCAGGCTATTATAAGCTGGGCAGCCATCCATTTGAAACCAGATATTTTGTCTGTTAGCCAAGGACATTTTATGCTATATGTCCGTCAAGCTGCTTTGGATACATCAATCCAAAGCAGCTTGAATGAATTCTTCAGCGTTGAGGTGATCGGGAAGTATTACTGGTCCGAAAAGTTTACCTCTCATGACTCCCAACGCCAGAATTCGCGGGACTTGATGAATGAATATTCAAGTGTGCAATGCATTGGGAGGTACGGCCCGGTAAGATGGTCACCAAAGGAGCCCCAACCTTACGCCTTTGGATTTTTATGTCTGGAACACCTTGAAAGAAAAAGTATATCAAATTCGCGTTCAGACTCGAGAGGATCTGATCGAAAGAATAGATTTGTGTTGTACAGAAATGCGTCAAAAACGTTGTGAACTTCGCAGGGTTGTAGGTTCAGTGCGGAAACAATTTGTGAAAGGTATTGAGCAAGGCGGTGGACATTTTGAACAATTGTTACAAGCAGTAGAAGTCTGTCCTCTTCACATGTTCTCTCAAAATCTGTATCATTGAAATTTGGTTTATTCCTTCGAATTATTTTGAATCGGCAGATAAATTCATGATTTTCATGAAAATTATTTCAATATTCAATCATATAGAGCTTCAAAATAGAGCAAATTTAGGTTTGGAGTATTTCGACTTTTTCGTTGTTATCTTGTTAACCATGATATTAGGGAAGAAGACAAACCTCAAGCACAAAATTTGAAGTGTCATTCGAAAGCACACTAAATGGGATATTTTTTGCTGGAAAGAAAACAAGAAAACTATAATTAATGATTTTCTATAGATAAAACCATTGGAAAAATTTGACTGGTTTTGGTAACTTCGGAATCGTGATATTCATCTCATTACCACGCCCGCAATAGAAAATTTGTTAGCACACAGAAATTGTAGCAAATTCATTGCTGTTTCCAGATATGTGGTCCACTTCGATGAGGCTACAAGGATAACTGAAGTATAAATTTTTTAATGGAAAATTTGAAATATTGAAATCAAGAAATGTTAAATTGAAGAATAACCGCCAACATTTCGACCATGTGTTATATGATATTTGTTGTTGCAAATCTCATGAATGATTTCCCACTGAAGTTTGGCCCTCTTGAAAGTAGACACCCTGTATAAATATGGATCCACGAGTGCTTTAAAGCCAACATGAAGTTTGAAAAAAAAGTCATCCATATGGTATATTGAGGGATCAAAATTAAAGAGAGGCACAGGCATTGACGATTTCTGAAGCCCTGGAAAATGAGTCCCTTATTCTACAGACCGAGACACTGGCTGTCTATATCTGCGCTCAAAAGTGTTCTGAAAGGAGCCTCAAAGGGGCGCATGTCTACATAACTATAGACAGTTAGGCCACGCTGAGGCCCCTGAAATCCCACAGCCAGGGATCTCTGCGGACATGGGAATGCCATAAAGCAACTGGCCAGGGGTAATAAAGTGACTCTACTATTGGTACCGGGGCATCGTGAGATTGAAGGAAATTAAAGAGCAGATGAACTTCCGAAAAGAGCATCAAGGTTAACCTGCTGACCTGACCCCTTTTGTGGGCTCGGAAAAGGCCAATATAAGGTGTTGTACCAACAATGGGAGTTGGATAACAGAATAATTCTCTGGAGAAACACTCCTGGATTTGCTCAGGCAAAGGAATTTGCCTGACCTTTACCAGAAAGCGTCTGAAGCTGCCAGGAGCTGAGCTTCGGGTAATTGTGGGATCGCTGACGGGTCACTGTCAGTACACATACCTTTTGTACCGCACGGAGATGTCGGCAGATGAGATTTGCACTGCCGTGAAGTAAGGAGCTTTTGAACGCTCGTTCATCCACCTTGTAGGTAGATTGGCCTTTTCCAGTTTTAGAGACCAATGGAAGAAATTTTAGACAGCTGTCAAATTCTCAAACTTAGCCGAAACCCCAAACTTCACGTCAGTGCTTCAGGTGACCATTCTCTAGAATTTCCTACGTATGTATGGTCTTGGTGATGCGGTGTGGACAAAATTTCACACATAAAATACATTATTCTTCATTTATGTGCAAAATTTCATTCCAATCCTATCAGTTTCGGAATGATCTAAAAAAAAATATTTTGAACGGTCCTATTTACGGAACCTCTAGTTTAATTCTGCTCAGTGATGAACGTTACCGTGACATTCGCGATCCAAACCTATCTTGAAAATGTCAAGTCCCTAGGCCTTTTTGTACGAAAGTTATAATTTTCTATGGTTTCTATGGTTTTGGTAATGTGATCTGGACAAAATGTAGCTTTATTAAGTATATCATTCTCCATTGAAATACAAAATTTCGTCACGATCGAATCGGTAGTTTCCAAATTATCAAGGAAACTAAATTTCAAACGACCATATTTACGGAACCCCTTTTCTAATTTTGCTCATAGATAAACGTGACCGCGACATTCGAGATCCATACCTATCCTGAAAATTTCAAGTCCCTAGGCCTTTCCATTACAAAGTTATGATTTTCTATGGTTCTGGTCATTCGATCCGGACAAAATTCTGTATTTTCTTGAACACGTCATTCTCCATTTGAGTGCAAAATTTCATTTCGATCGAATCTGTAGTTTCGAAGTGATCAGAAGAACAAAATTTCGAACGGCCATATTTACAGGACCCCTGGTAGAATTCTACCCATTAACGAACTCAAACGCGGCATTTGGGAACTGAACTCACACTGAAAATTTCAAGTCTCTAGGTTGTTCCGTTCGAGAGTTATCGTGCTTACGGACGGCCGGACGGACAGACTCGAATTTTCCGACGGATTCGTGATCAGTTAGTCGAACTTTGTCGATTCAGACCATTTTCGGCTCAAAATTCGAAAAATACAGACATCGTGACGAAATGATAATATATAGCCCTGGTGTAAGTAGTACGAGCGGTCAAAAAGGATTCATCGTTTATCTGATATGCTGCAAAGAAAAACCACACTCCAAGAACGTCGGACTAATGAGACGAAGGAGCCGCCTGATTGGCATATAGGTATAAAAATAAGATGCTTGAAACGACATCCAACATTAATGCAAATAGCAGTTTTAATTAGTGAAAGATGCTACATTATACTCTCTGCGAAATTCAAATGGAATATTTATCGTAATGGTGTATGTAATTATTAACATGAAACATTTACAATGCTACAATTGCCCTTTACTGCTCATTCGTTGCAGCGTATGTATTTACTAGGAGTGTATTATTAACTAATAACTATAACCACCATGCAAAATTGAGTTACTGTAGATTCACCCGACGTGGCTTCTATTATGGGTAGCTGGCGGAAGCTGTTTTCGTTCTTCTCGAGAAGCTTGAAAGAAGTTCAGATTAGAAAATTAACAAGAGCTCATTACTATTTCAGTTCTTAGTACTAATGAAAAGTGCTATTAGTTGGTTTTGGTTAGGGCTTGATGTAACTCTTCAGTCGGTCGAAGTTGATATAAGATAGCAAATGAGAACAAATAGCATCATTAGATACATTAGATTCAAATAAAGTCCAGATTGTAGGTTATGTTTGTTCAATTCATTTGAAAAAAAAATTGAAAGTTTTTTTTTCAATAACTCAATAAGATGGAATCACTAATTCATGTTTATTCTCTACTTCTACAGGGGTACACAGTAGCGGAATTGCGATTATGCGCCTTGACTACACTCAAACAGTGAGGAATCGTTCAAACATAATAAATAGGTTGGGTATTGTCGAAAAGTTCGTTCCAAAATTTTTTTATTTCTATTTTGAACATTCTGTTGAAATGGGCCGATGTACGGGATAATCTAGGCTATTCAATGCTCAATGTATTGACTCAGGAAACTCGCGATTAATTTCTTCGCAAAAATCCTGCCTTCGGCTACTTGGATGGACTGTATCTTGAATGAAACAAACCTAGCTTGCAAATGGACTATATTCCAAGCTCAAACAATTATACAAATACTTCTCACAATCGTTGAAATAATAAATAGATATGTCAATTTAACGTCTCGGCTTACTTGGCGACAATGAATATAATTCATACGGTCTAAGCCGCGACCCTTGAGGCCCATGAGGATCGACGTTGTCAGTTCTCAATAAATCAGGCAATTCATTGCGTGATACCTACCACTCAACATAAACCTGAACATAAAATTGGGCTTATTGCTTTACTATCCACGAATGGAAATTCCTTGATATGAGAAATTTAAAAAATACTGAAAACCATCATATACTGAAGAAAAGTTAAGACAAACACATTTGACAGACATTAGCATGAATATTCACAATAGTTCGTTAGGTATTCTTACGTTAACCTTCCTCTATCAATTTCGAATTCACGAAATAACTCAATGTCAAGAAAAAATTGTGGAACTTATTTGAAAAAAAATTACGAAAAGCACTGCCGTGAAGACAGGAGCTTTTGAGCGCTCGTACATTACCTTGTAGGTAGATTCGCATTTTTCAGTTTTAGAAATCAATTGAAGGAATTTTCGACAGCTGTCACAAAAATTCTGAAACTTAGGCGAAACTCCAGACTTCATGTCAGTGCTTTAGGTGACCAATTTTTTTTTCGATAATTCGCTAGAATTTTCTACGGTATCTATGGTCTCGGTGGTGCGATCTGGACAAAATTTTGCACGTAGTTTAAATACATTATTCCTAAGCTAGGTGCAAAATTTGATCCCAATCCAATCAGTAGTTTCGAAATTATCAGGAACAAAATGTTTTGAACAGCCATATTTACGGAACCCCTAGTCTAATTTTGCTCATTGATGAACGTGGCCGTGATATTCGCGATCCAAACCCACCCTGAAAATTTCAAGTTCCTAGGCCTTTCCGTTCAGAAGTTACAATTTCTTATGGTCTCTATGGTTCTGGTCATGCGATCTGGACAAAATATAGCTTCAATATATCATTCTCGATTAAAATACAAAATTTCATTTCGATCGAATTCGTAGTTTCGAATTTATCGAGAAAACAAAATTTCAAACGACCGTATTTACGGAACCCCTGGTATAATTCTGCTCATTGATGAACGTGAACGCGATATTTCAGATCCACACCTATCCTGAAAATTTCAAGTCCCTAGGCCTTTTCGTTCGAAAGTTATGATTTTCTATGGTTTCTATGGTTCTGGTCATGTGATCTGGAAAAATGTAGCTTGAATATATCATTCTCCATTAGTATACAAAATTTCGTCACGATCGAATCTGTAGTTTTGAAATTATCAAGAAAACTAAATTTCAAACGACCATATTGTGGTTTGAACACCTCATTCTCCATTTGAGTGCAAAATTTCATCTCGATAGAATCTGTAGTTTTCAAGTAATCAGGGAAACAAAACTTCGAACGGCCATATTTATGGAACCCCTGGTGGAATTTGGCCCATTAACGAACTCAACCGAGGCGTTTGGGATCTGAACCTACACTGCAAATTTCAAGTCTCTAGGTTGATCCGTTCGAGAGTTATCGTGCTTACGGCCGGCCGGACGGACGGACAGACTCGAATTTTTCGACGGATTCGTCATCAGTGAGTCGAACATAGTCGATTGAGACCATTTTTGGCTCAAAATTCGAAAAATACAGACATCGTGACGAAATGATATAGCCCTCGTGTAAGTAGTACGAGCGCTCAAAAACATCGTTTTATCGTTATCTGGAATGTTGTTGACGAAAGGGACATCGTTTCGACCAACTAATAAATTTTGTGTAACTTCGATAAGATGGTCATTGAAATAATCAGCTAGTTTGAGTGTGTCGTCGCGAACTATTGTTCCCTGCATATTTTTATTTCCCGTCAAGTCTCTACAAATCGCCTACATCGACTTTATTTTATTGTCTGATTTTCGGATTCTATCCTCACATAATTTACATTTATTGACCTTCAGCAAATCATCATATTCTTTTTTAAACCTACCGTATCGAGTTTTATATATAGAATTACTTCTATAAAGAAACATTAATATAATATCTAATTTCTGCTTCATTCATTCTATTTCTGAATTTTTCTTTATTTTTGAGCGCTCGTACTACTTACACGAGGGCTATATCATTTCGTCACGATGTATGTATTTTTCGAATTTTGAGCCGAAAATGGTCTCAATGGATAGAGTTCGACTCACTGATGACGAATCCGTCAAAAAATTCGAGTCTATCCGTCTGTATACACGATAACTCTCGAACGGAATGTCCTAGAAACTTGGAATTTTCAGGGTAGGTTTGAATCTCGAATGCCGCATTTAAGTTCGTTATTCGGCAAAATTACTTTGAAACTACAGATTCGATCGAGGTGAAATTTTGCACTCAGATCGAGAATAACAAGCTACAAGCAATTTACACGCATTTTGTCTAGCTCGCATGACCATAGAAAATCATATCTTTGTAATGGAAAGGCCTAGGGACTTGAAATTTTCAGGATAGGTTTGGATCTTCAATGTTGCGGTCACTTTCATCAATGAGCAGAATTAGACTAGAGGTTCCGTAAATATGGCCGTTTGAAATTTAGTTTTCTTGATAATTTCAAAACTATAGATTTGATCGTGAAGACATTCTGTATTTGAATCGAGCTACATTTTTCCAGATCGCATGATCAGAACCCTAGTAACTATAGAAAATAATAACTTTCGAACAAAAAGTCCTAGGGATTTGAAATTTTCAGGATAGGTTCGGATGGTGAATTTCGTGGTTACGTTCATCAATGAGCAAAATAAGACTAGGGGTTCCGTGAATATAGCCGTTCAAACTATTCTTTTCCTGATAATTTCGAAACTACTTATTGAATTGAAATGAAATTCCGCACATAGATGAAGAATAATTCATTCAAACTACGTGGAAAATTTTGTCCAGATCGCATTACCAAAACATTAGATACTGTAGAAAATTCTAGCGAATTATCGAAAAAAAAAATGGTCACCTAAAGCACTGACGTCTGGATTTTTGCCTCAGTTTGAAATTTTCTTTGACAGCTGTCAAAATGTTTCCAATTGGTTTCTGAAACTGGAGAATGCGAATCTACCTACAAGGTGGATGAACGAGCGCTCAAAAGCTCCTGACTTCACGGCAGTGCTTTTCTAAATTTTTTGAAAATAATGATATCGGATAAATTCATATAACAACCAAATTCATTTCATACAAATGACCTACCAGTATTCTATACACCTGTTTTGTATGCAAAGTTCTGAAATTCCTTCAATCTGGAACATCATTTCACACAAGAATAATTGTTTGGTATCGAGCAAAAATTTTGTTCGAAAATTTTTCCAAAATAGTACCGGAAATCAATCCAAGAGGCAAAAAATATGTATTGATGGAATCAACAAACTCCTGAGAGATATACCAAAGAAGTATTCAATAAAATAAAAAGAAAACATCCGATTAATTCTACTTGCTCACCTGGGTGATTTCTGAAGCGTTTAAATCAATAGCTTACCTACTCTAATTATTAACATATTTTCATGAATGATTATAGGATCTAGTTTACTCTTATAATCAAGAAAATTATTGTTTCCAAGCGTATCTTAATTTGAGAGCGAAATTAGTCATCGATCCTATTCAAATCCTATTATCCCCTATTATTTGCATAGAAATATAAGAATTCATATTGTGCTAATGACAGTCGAGTTGAATGTAAGCAAATACCGACAACTGTAAAAATATGCAAGAATGTCCGCGTTATCTATTCATCAGGATTATAATTATTAATTCTCATTCACAAAATTATAAAAACGACTGCCGTGAAGTCAGCAGCTTTTGTGCGCTCGTTCATCCACCTTGTAGGTAGATTCGCAAGAATTTGACAGCTGTCAAAAACTATAGCGAAACTCCAGACTTCACGTCATTGCTTTAGGTCATCAATTTTGTTTTTGAATAATTTGCTAGAATTTTCTACGGTTTCCATGGTCTTGGTGAAAGAAAAAAAATCGCACGTAGTTTGAATACCTTATTCTTCATCTATGTGCAGAATCATTTTGGATCGGCCATATTCACGAAACCCTTGGGCTAATTTTGCTCATTGATGAATGTGACCGCGACATTCGAGATCCAAACCTACCTTGAAAATTTCAAGTCCCTGGGCCTTTCCGTTCGAATGTTATAATTTTCCATGGTTTCTATGGTTCTGGCCATGCGATCTGGACACAATGTAGCTTAAATACATATATCATTCTCCATTAAATGGCGAAATATCGTCGCGATCGAGTCCGTAGTTTTGAAATTATCAAGAAAACTAAATTTCAAGCGACCATATTCGCGGAACCCCTAGTCTCAATATGCTTATTGATAAACGTGACCGCGACATTCGAGATCCATACATATTCAGTCCCTTCCCGTTCGAAATTTATAATTTTGTTTGGTTTCTATGGTTCTAGTCATGCGATCTGGACAAAATTTTCACGTAGCTTGAACACGTCATTTCATTTGAGTGGAAAATTTCATCCCGATCAAATCAGTAGTTTCAAAGTGATCAGGGGAACAAAACTTCGAAAGGCCATATTTACGGAACCCCAGGTGGAATTCTGCTCATTAACGAACTCAACCGTGGCATTTGAGAACTGAAGTTGCCTATTTCTTTTCCACACGCATATGTGTGCGGAAAGGGAATAGCAGGGGTTCCTTCCGCAAGCAAGGTTCGCTTTGTGGAAAGTGCCTTCCCCGCACTCGACTGCTTGACGGAAAAGTATCACTTTCCACACTTGTTAGGAATAGTATTTTAAACACCGAGGTGGGAAGAGATTCATTCCTGTCGTGAGATTAGTTAGTTAACCGAGACGCAAAGCGTCGAGGTTAGCTATGATCTCGAGACAGGAATGAAACTTCCTACCGAGGTTTGTATACCATTTTATTTACAACCATCATATTTCAATTAAAATTAATACATTTCTGTTTCGTTCTGAACATACCTAAAATATTACAGTTAACGACAAATTACCAAGAACGCGGTTTTCTCAGAATAATCAAGTAGATATATTGTTACCGTGACTACGGGGTATACAATTGTCACCAATATAAATAAATGTCAGATAAAGTCGGATATTGAATTCGCGAATAATAAATTGAAAAACATGTCTTCCGACGAAGAATTTATGGATTGTACCCCACCAGAAGTACTACAGGCTGCTCACGCAGCAGTTCAGGGTTTGGTGCCAGAGAAAAGTAAGCATCGGTATCTAAAAGCCATTGAATTATATAGAAAGTGGTGCGAAGAAAAAAAGGTTAAAAATATCGGTTCCGAAAGTGTACTCTTGGCATATTTTGGAGAACATTCCGGACAAAAGAAGCCGTCTACTTTGTGGGCAATGTACAGTATGATACGAACGATGCTAGAAATTGAAGAAAAAACTGATATTTCGAAACATGGGAAACTGCTAGCCTTCCTAAAACGACAAAATGTGGGCTTTAGGCCCAAGAAATCGAACGTATTTTCGAGGAAGAATATAGAGGATTTTTTAAATAAAGCTCCAAATAATCTTCTATCGATAAAAGTTAGTTATTTGTGATTTTTTAAAAGCTCCTGACTTCACGTCAGTACTTTTCTAGTTTAATCTTTCCTTATTGTTTTAGGTAGCATTAATAATAGGCGTATCTGGAGGTTGTCGGACGGACGAATTAGTGAAAATGAAAATGTTGGATGTGGTTTTTTTTGAAGAAAAAATTTCGGTTGAGATTCCAGATTCTAAAACACATACAAATAGATCATTTCTCATTACTGATCCAGTATGGGTGAAGATTATTCGAGACTACATAAATTTAAGAAAAAACATAGAAATCGATAGATTTTTTGTTCAGCTCAGAGGAGGAATAGCAAGAAATCAACCAATTGGAAACAATACAATAGCTAATTTTCCCCAAAAAATTGCTACTTTTTTGAATTCAGAGAACTGGAAAGGCTTCACAGGACACGCACTCAGAAGAACCGCCGCTACGTTACTTGCCAACAGTGGTGCAAGTGTACTCCAATTGAAAAAGCTGGGAGGATGGAAATCTAGTACTGTGGCAGAAGGTTATGTGGATGGTTCAATAGAGAATAAAACGAAAACTGCCACTATGCTGTCTCAATGTGCCACGTCTTCTGTAGCTATTGCAAGTAGTTCACAAACTTCAGGCATTACACATGAAATTAATTTGTCGCCCAAAGAGACAACTGTTAGAGGGTCCAGCGCTGGTACAGGCCTAAATATTTCAATAAATGCTTAATTCGCGGTATTGCGCGTTGAATTATTTTAGGCACTATTTATAGTATAGTACTAGTATAGTACTACAGAACGTCAATCTTGATTTCTCGTTGAAATATTGCGAAATAGGTGGAAAATACGTGCGAACATGACCTAAACCAGCCCAACGAACGCCGTCGAGTAGAGGGGGTAGTCGGCCGATGCGGGGAAGTGGCGATACGGACATGTGGACGCTTACCTCAAGGAGACCATTCAAAAAAGTCCATTTTGTGTTAGTAAGGGTATTGAACTGAAAAGTAATCCTTTTCGTTCGTGCAATATCGGAATACCTTCAGTCGGCCACTCTGCCACATAAGGAGCGCTGTTTCTTTATCCTAAAGTTTTTTAAACAGCAGAATATTTCACCATCTACAAGGGGAATGTTGCAAAGATCGAATATTGGGTGCTAGAGTTATAATGTTCAAAGGGATTGCTGCAGTAATTACGAATGTTGAGCGTGTTGAATTGAGTAAGTAGGTACAGAAAAGTATAGAGCAAAATCATCAAATACGATTTGCTAACAAAATCAATTCTTGAATTTTACCCTCATTCTACGACGGATGTTCTGGATACAGATTACTGAATAAAAACAGTTTTTGATTAATCGATTATTGAAAACCATAAAGAAAGTCGAGAGCTATGATGATGAAATGTCTGAAAAAATTCCTAGAAAATATAATAAAGTATGTAGATATGGATAGGTTTTTAAAGTTTGAAATATCGATGCGGTTGAGTAACTGAGTTTTATGCCAAATTTCGTGATATTACCTTCTACAGCAGACATGGGCAACCTCTTTTTGCTGAGGGCCACATATAAACATTTTTGGTAGACCACAGGCCAAAAGAAAATTTCTAGCAGTAATGAAATTTATTCCACAAAAATTAAATAAACAATACAATAGAAGAAATGAAAAAAACTCAAACGGATATAATTCACTAAAAAAAATGAGGAAAAGCACTGCCGTGAAGGCAGGAGCTTTTGAGCGCTCGTACATGCACCTTGTAGGTAGATTCGCATTTTCCAGTTTTAGAAATCAATCGAAGGAATTTTCGACACCTGTCAAAAAAATTCTGAAACTTAGGCGAAACTCCAGACTTCATGTCAGTGCTTCAGCTGACCAATTTTTTTTTTGATAATTCGCTAGAATTTTCTACGATATCTATGGTCTTGGTGGTGCGATCTGAACAAAATTTCGCACGTAGTTTGAATACATTATTCCTCAGCTAGGTGCAAAATTTTCCATTCCAATCAAATCGAAATTATCAGGAACAGAATATTTTGAACGGCCATATTTACGGAACCCCTGGTCTAATTTTGCTCATTGATGAACGTGACAGTGAAATTCGCGATCGAAACCCGCCCTGAAAATTTCAAGATCCTATGCCTTTCCCTTCGAAAGTTATAATTTTCTATGGTTTCTATGGTTCTGGTCATGCGATCTGGACAAAATGTTGCTTTAATATATCATTCTCGTTTAAAATACAAAAATTTTTCTCGATCGAATCCGTAGTTTCGAAATTATCGAGAAAACAAAATTTCAAACGACCGTATTTACGGAACCCCTAGTATAATTCTGCTCATTGATAAACGTGAACGCCACATTTCAGATCTTCACCTATCCTGGAAATTTCAAGTCCCTAGGCCTTTCTGTTCGAAAGTTATGATTTTCTATGGTTCTGGTCATGCGATCTACAGAAATGTAGCTTGAATATATCGTTCTCCATTAGTATACAGAATTTCGTCACGATCGAATCTGTAGTTTGGAAATTATCAAGAAAACTAAATTTCAAACGACCATATTTATTGAACCCCTACTATAATTTCGCTCATAGATGAAAGTTATCACGACAATCGAGATCCACACCTATCCTGAGAATTTCAAGTCCCTAGGCGTTTCCGTTCAAAAGTTAAAATTTTCTATGGTTTTTATGGTTCTGGTAATGCGAGCTGAACAAAATTTTGCATATAGCTTGAACACCTCATTTTCCATCAAAGTACAAAACTTCATCTCGATCGAATCTGTAGTTTCAAAGTAATCAGGAAAACAAAATTTCGAGCGGCCATATTTACGGAACCCCTCGGCGAATTTTGCCCAATAACGAACTCAACCGCGGCATTCGAGATTCGAACCTACCCTGAAAATTTCAAGTTTCTAGGACATTCCGTTCGAGAGTTATCGTGTATACGAACGGCCGGCCGGCCGGACGGACGGACAGACTCGAATTTTTCGCCGGATTCGTCATCAGTGAGTCGAACATAGTCGATTGTGACCATTTTCGGCTCAAACTTCGAAAAATACAGACATCGTGACGAAATGATATAGCCCTCGTGTAAGTAGTACGAGCGCTCAAAAAAACAACTCCGTTACTCATCAGTCACTAGTTTTTAACTAATGAGACACCTAGGGTTGCGTTTCTTTCATAAGAGCATTGATATACGGTGGGACTGATGTGGTTGTTACACGAATATTATTTGTTGTAGTATCTTTATAGAGCAAATTTGGGGGTGCGTCATGTGTGAAAAAATTCATTGGCGGGCCAAGAGAATTCCATTCGCGGGCCGTAGGTAACCCATGCCTGTTCTACAGGGTTTTTCATGAGGTTGGTCATAGCCTAGTATTGAATGCAGGACATCTAGGCCTTTCACAAAAGTTGATTGTTTTGTTTTCTAAGGCTATTAGTTAAGGAAATACAGGGGAATTAATGGATTTCGGCCTGAATTTCCGATAGCCATAACTTTGGAATCTCAGGTCCGATTTTGATCATATTTCATGGGTTTGTTAAATTTAGAAAGTCCTTTTGAATGGCTCACGAAATATCTCTATTTTCAGGGCCGTACTCGGAATATCGTGGTTGATCTTTCATCACTTAGAGAAATGTCGTTATTGCTATGAAAAAATACATATATTAAATCTAAGAAATTCAATTTTCACTTCAGATGGCAAACTTGTTACACGCGAGTAGCGATCGAAGGAATTCATATTTTATGAAAGTTTTTTGAAATGCGTTCCTGAGTTTAGTCTTTTTGTGATAGTATTTCTTGTCTTTTGCTGAAATTTTGAATTTCATAACTTTCTGTTCAACTCCTTTGTATTCTTAATCCTCAGCACACAATGAGTGTAAAGAAGTAATTAGAAGTATGCATAATCAGATTTGAATTCTTTTGAAACTACATAATATTGAATTTGGGGACAAATGTTCGTATTTCTCCCGGATGGCTGTTCAGTAGCCAAACGGCCCCAGTTGTTGTTTTTGATAGGGACAAATGGAACAAGGAGATGTTGTCCTCCATGTCGTTGGTTACTCCATAATAGAAGAACGATTACTCGTATTCTCTTCACTGATGAGTAAATATTCACGGAATACCTATGAAGTATTCAATAACAGAAATCGCCATGTATTGGCTGAAAATGATCCACATGTGAAACCGAGTGTGAAACATTCCAAAAATTCACAATATAAATTCTTCACGAACGTTCGGTGTGCTGTTATTGATATAACACTTATATTTGAGGAAAGATTAAAAAGAGAAATTTATTCAAATTTTATTCAATTCACTTTAGCTCCATGGCTAAGGAAATTGAATATCAGAGGAATTTACTTCATGCATGTCCACACCGATTCAGAGAAGTTACACAATATCCGAATGACAACTATTCAAATAGATGGATACAAAATGGTGGCCCTATAGCATGAACCCCAACGTCCCCAGAACTTTCTCCTATGGATCATTTTCTGTTGGGTTATCGGAAAGAAAATTAATATGCCGTTGAAAAAGACAAGAAATATGATCACGAAGGGACTGATATCAGGACCGCATTCCAAAAAAACTACATGAAATATTAATTCTTAAGGACTTTCTGAAGTGAACGAACCCATGAAATTTGATCAAAATCGGACCTCAGATTCCAAAGTTATGGCTATCGCAAATCCAGTCCGAAATCCACAAATCACCATAAAATAATACCATCAGGATACAAAACAAGCAGTTTTTCTGAAGGCCTGAATTAATTGCATTCACCACTAGGCTATGGCCAACTACGCATGGTATAATAATCGAAAAAATTTTCATTCGGTTTTTGAAATCATAGAATGCTCGTAATGAAAATGTATCTACTCGATTAGAAAATCACTCGACAATAGGTCGATTATCTTCAAGTAAACAAAAAACCTTATTCAAGTGATCTGTAGGGGAGAGCGGGGTTGAAAGTGCCGATTTTTACAAATCCTCATATGATTCAGATAAAACAAGGACTATATCTAGAAGTAGTGGTTCATCCTTAGCCAAATTTAGTCCATAATACGAATTTACCTACAGATTTTGGACATTTTTAATAGTTTTTGAGAAAAAGTGATTTTTTTATACAGCGGCGACAAGGCACTACCAACCCCACTTTGGGGCAAGTTGTGCCGTAGCTGGGGTCGGTTGTGCCGTTGATAATGCTAGGTGTTTCACATGAATGGAAATCAATTTAGAATTCAAAAGACGTCGATTTTATAATAATATATTGATGCCAAGATGGTGGGATGTTTTGTGCATTGAACTTCACGGCACACTGGAACGCAAGTTGTCGTACTTCTTTCGGTAGAAGACCGAAGTCAATTGAAGCGCTTTTTGAGCGCTCGTACTACTTACACGAGGGCTATATCATTGCGTCACGATGTCTGTATTTTTCGAATTTTGAGCCGAAAATGGTCTAAAACGACTATCTTCGACTCACTGATGACGAATCCGTCGAAAAATTCGAGTCTGTCCGTCCGTCCGTCCGGCTGTCCGGCCGTCCGTCCGTATACTCGTTAACTCTCGAACGGAATGTCCTAGAAAATTAAAATTTTCAGGGTAGGTTCGAATCTCGAATGCCGCGGTTAAGTTCGTTATTGGGCAAAATTCGCTCAGGGGTTCCGTAAATATGGCCACTCGAAATTTTGTTTTCCTAATAACTTCGAAACTACGGATTCGATCGAGGTGAAATTCTGCACTCAGATGGAGAATTATGTGTTCGAGCTACATTCTATTTTGTCCAGCTCGCATGACCAGAACCATAGAAACCATAGAAAATTATAACTTTGTAATGGAAAGGCCTAGGGTTTTGAAATTTTCAGGATAGGAATGTTGCGGTCACGTTCATCAATGAGCGAAATTAGACTAGGGGTTCCGTAAATATGGCCGTTTGAAATTCAGTTTTCTTGGTAATTTCAAAACTATGGATTTGATCGTGACGAAATTTTGTATTTAAATTGAGAATGATATATTCGAGCTACATTTTTTTCCAGATCGCATGATCAGAACCATAGAAACCATAGAAAATCATAACTTTCGAACGGGAAGGCCTAGGGACTTGAAATTTTCAGGATAGATTCGGATCGCAAATTTCGCGGTTACGTTCATTAATGAGCAGAATTAGACTAGGGGTTCCGTAAATATAGCCGTTCATACTATTTTTTTCCTGATAATTTCGAAACTACTTATTGGATTGGAATGGAATTTCTCACATAGACGAAGAATGATGTATTCAAACTACGTGTCCAGATCGCATTACTAAGACCATAGATACCGTAGAAAATTCCAGCGAATTATCGAAAAAAAATTGGTCTTAGTTTGAAATTTTCTTTGACAGCTGTCAAAATCTTTCCAATTGGTTTCTAAAACTGGAAAATGTGAATCTACTTACAAGGTGCATGTACGAGGGCTCAAAAGCTCCTGCCTTCACGGCAGTGCTTTTCGTAATTTTTAAGATGTACTTCGACAGTAGTGCATTTTTCCTCATTAAACACTAGTCTTGGTTTGTATACAACCGCAGGAGTACCTCCTCTTTTTATTTTTTTGACATAGCGTTGTAGTGTTGTGCGACAAATTTACAATTCACGTGCGACTGTTTTTAATTTGAGTCCATCCTTGATGACTGCATCAGCAGCCCTTTGTAAAAGATCCTGACTTGTAGTTCCCCTTTGTGTTTTTCGCTTATACGTCCTCATTCTGCTAAACGAAAAATAATGGGACAATATAGGCTACTAAGGGGTTGGTTGTGCCGCGGCACAACCAGCCCCAAATGAACGGCACATTTTACCCCGTTTATGAGAGTGTGATATTTTGTCCGTCATATAAAAATCACTCTGCTCAAATCATTGAAATTACACTGCATAACAAACTACGATAAATAACACACATTTCACTGAAAATTTCATATTAACAGCACGAAGAATGCTAGCTTGCGACCAAAAAGTATCGAAACGGAAATATTTACTGACGTGCTGCTGGAGGAACCTCACATGAGTTACATGTAATTCTACTCGGTCCGCTTTGCTGACGCAACTGAGAGGGCAGCCACGTGTGCCCGATGGTTAGGCAATACGCGATAACATACAATCTTTTATCAATCTATTTCTGATTTCGAGATATTAGGATCGGCACAATTTACCCCCGGCACTTTCAGCCCCGCTCTCCCCTACTGCAATAAACAAAAAGTCTATCGCTTGAATTGATTGGGAATTTAAACTGATGTGAGGTCACTGAGAATAAGGCATTCATATTCCTATCAACCGTTTCTCAGCCATTACTTCCAACCTTTCAAAGTCATGAGCACGAAGAGCCAAAGAAACATAGAATTGTGGCAATAAATATATCCATAGCTCGCGTATGACTTCGTATTCTGAAAGCTCTGGGATATGTCAACATGGCCAACAGCAAGTTTGATCGTTGATATGTTTTTATGGGATATGTAGGTATAAACCGCCAAAGAAGATATTGCGACAGAAAATTACTTGTATAATTGAAGACCAACCAATCTTTGTTCTGTAACCAGATTTATGCGGCAGAGTCATGTGATTGAGGTGCCATGAGCCCCATTCTCAACTTTTAAGGGTTGCTGAAAAGATGAAAATGTTTCGGATAATCTAAAATTGAGACTTCGCCTACGTTCCGTCTGTATATTCAGACTTTATCATTGATGTAAAATAAAACAACATGAAAAATAGCTCACCTGACCTTTTTTATGTAAAATCGTAGCATATCAGAAAAACGATGAATGATATGATGAAGTAACGACTACTAACCTCACAGCTAATATATTCCAAAGTGACATAGAACTGAGATCACACATGGCCTACAAACTAAGAATGTCAACTATCATTTCGATTTCTATACATAAAGAGTAGATCCGCGTACAATGAACTCAGGTTTTGTGTATCTGTCTTGTAGTCCATAGTATTCTGCAGATTTATATAGGAATTCCATAATGTATGTTTCGGATAGTTCAGATACCGATAATTTTCATTGTGAAATACAAAATTACGAAAAGCACTGCCGTGAAGGCAGGAACTTTTGACCTTTTAGATAGATTCGCATTTTCCAGTTTTAGAAACCAATTGAAGGAATTTTCGACAGCTGTCAAACAAATTTTCAAACAAAGGCGATAATCCAGACTTCAAGTCAGTGCTTCAGCTGACCAATTTTTTTTTATAATTCGCTAGAATTTTCTACGGTATCTATGGTCTTGGTAGTGAGATCTGGGCCAAATTTTGCACGTAGTTAGAATACATTATTACTCAGCTAGGTGCGGAATTTCATCCCAATCCGCTCAGTATTTTCGGAACTATCAGCAAAGAAATATTTTGAACCGTCATATTTACGGAACCCCTAGTCTAATTTTGCTCATTGATGAACGTGATCGCGATATTCGCGATCCAAACCCACCCTGAGAGTTTCAAGTTCCTAGGCCTTTCCGTTCAAAAGTTACAATTTTCTATGGTTTCTATGGTTCTGGTCATGAGATCTGGACAAAATATTGTTTTAATATATCATTCTCGATTAAAAAACAAAATTTCATCTCGATCGAATCCGTAGTTTCGAAATCATCGAAAAACCAAAATTTCAAACGACCGTATTTACGGAACCCCTAGTATAATTCTGCTCATTGATAAACGTGAATGCGACATTTCAGATCCACACCTACCCTGAAAATTTCGAGTCCCTGAGCCTTTCCGTTCGAAAGTTATGATTTTCTATGGTTTCTATGGTTCTGGTCAGGTGATTTGGAGAAATGTAGCTTGGATATATCATTCCCCATTAGTATACAAAATTTAGTCACGATCGAATCTGTAGTTTTGAAATTATCAAGAAAACTAAATTTCAAACGACTATATTTACGGAACCTCTAGTACAATTTTGCTCATAGATGAACGTGATCACGACATTCGAGATCCACACCTATCCTAAAAATTTCAAGTCCCTAGGCGTTTCCGTTCAAAAGTTACAATTCTCTATGGGTTCTAGGGTTCTGGTCATGCGTTCTGGACAAAATTTCATATGTAGCTTGAACACCTCATTCTCCATTCGAGTGCAAAATTTCATCTCAATCAAATCTGTAGTTTTCAAGTAATCAGGGGAACAAATCTTTGAACGGCTATATTTACGGAACCCCTGGTGGAATTTAGCCCATTAACGAACTCAACCGAGGTATTCGGGAACTGAACCGGTACTGAAAATTTCAAGTCTCTAGGTTGTTCCGTTCGAGAGTTATCGTGCTTACGGCTGGACTGCCGGACGGCCGGACAGACAGATACGAATTTTCCGACGGATTCGTCATCAGTGAGTCGAACATAGTCGATTGAGACCATTTTCGGCTCAAAATTCGAAAAATACAGACATCGTGACGAAATGATATAGCCCTCGTGTAAGTTGTACGAGCGCTCAAAAAACCTTGTGTTTTTCTTCAGAATAAACAGGATTTTAAAAAGCGAAAAAAATATTCAGATTACTTTATGGCACTGATATTACAGGCTTAGAATAAAAAAAGATAATATACTCAAAAAACCAAAGAAAAAAAACCAATCTTATATAAATGAATTTTTTTTTATGCAAAGTATTCAGGCCATAATTGATATAGTTCATACAAAAACGATCCAGAAAAAAGAATTTCTGTGGAAAAACACCTACGCATTCAATATGGCCTCAAGAAAAAAATCGAAAACGATGGCCGATCTCGTTACTTTTGGTCACCTGTCACCTGTTGCTGGGTTGAAGCAGCCAAATTGCTATCCCGAATGTTGAGGTTATTAATCAATACTTTCGTTCATTGTGGTCAGTTAAACGAATGCTTCTTCTTCTCTGTGCGGCGACCACTCCGGGCTGTACTGTGGCCGTGTGGACCATTGTTTCTCCACATACTGCTTGAAAGACTCAAAACCGCAGACAAGCAGACAGAAATGCTGCAAGTTGACCAGGAGAAGTCCCTTTCGCCATAGGAATAGTGGGTGCTGGGTTTCCTATGTGTGTTTTCCTCAGATCAGTGAGGTCACTACAACTGAACAGAATGTGTTCAGCAGTTTCATCCGGGCTCCTGCACCACCGGCACAGAGAGCAACTAGTCAGTCCCATTCTCTTCAAATGTTCATTAAACAGGTGGCCAGTCAAAGTGCCGGTCACCAGACTAAGCTGTCTTCTCTCTAGTGCCAGGAGTCTACTGACCTCAGGTCTAGAGGAAGGTCTCTCGATGAGAAGCCTCGACTGCCTGAGACCAACTACCGTGCTCCACTCTGAGAAAAACTTCCTGTCCAGCCAACTTCTGAAGAAGTTTCTGACAGATGTGCGACAGACTGTTTCCGAACCAACAAACTCTGATCGGGCCCCCTGCTTCACCAGTGTAACTGCCTTTTCATTACCAGTTACCTCCGCATGAGCCGGTCACCGGGCAACTTGCAGAAAGTTGCCGAAGCCAAGCTCACGCAGAGCTTTCCTGAATTCTCCTACTAACAAGGAGTCAATTCTCACATCAGAAAGAGATTTTAGTTTTCCCTGGCTGTCACAGCACATGCAATGTGTTCACCAGAGTATCCTCTGCGAATACACTCCAGCGTGCAGACAAGAACCGCATACAGCTCAGCCTGCACTATGGAGCATTTCTTCCCCAGAGGGATAGCCATATTGAAGCTAGGTCCCACAATTCCAGCACCAGACCCTGTTAATGACATAGAGCCATCAGTAAACCAAGTGGGACCTTCAGGCATAAGAAGTCCGTTTGGTTAAGACCATAGATCTTTTTCAGGAACAACTACCCTGTAGGGCTCGTCAAAGCAGAAACTAGTGCCCGCGTGATCCCCACTATGGAGAAGGGATGCGTTGACTTCCTTCACCATTTTGAGAGCCCTTGCGTGCCCTCCAAAGAGTCCGCCATCACGCCATTGTCCTTGTTCCCAGACTCTGAGAGCTGCCTTCATAGCTACCTCCTTCACAACAAGATGTAATGGTAGAAGACCTAGCAGACACTCCATCGCTACCGTGGGGGTAGGTCTCAGATGGCCTGTAATACTCAAAAAAGTTTTCCTCTGGCATTTTGTCATCATGATGCGATTGCAGGCCATCTTCATAGAAGGCCACCACACCATTGAGGTACAGGTTAGGATAGGCCTCACCACAGCAGTATACAGCCAGTGCATAATGTGTGGTTTGAAGCCCAATCCTTTGAGTAGATCAAAATATCACATTAGCCTTATTCGTTTGGGACTCAACGTATTTGTTCCACAAAAGTTTGCGGTCCAATATAACCCCGAGATATCGAACTTGTTCGGATAGAGTGAGCCCAACTCCACACAGTCTAGTAAGTCTTATAATGCCAGGCACTCTCCTCCTGGTAAATAGAATCATCTCTGTTTTTCCAGGATTTACGGAAAGCTCGTTTTCCAGGCACCACCGCTCAATCGAAAGCAGAGCTTGCTACATCAGATCAACAATGACAACGATTACCTTACCTCTAATCAGCAGGACAAGGTCATCCGCATAGTCCACCACAACGAATCCAGCCTTCGTTAACTCAACCAGGAGCACATTCAGGACAAGATTCCACAATAGCAGCGATAGAACACCCCCTTCCTAGTATGCCCCCAATGGTCGAGCCACCCAGCCGAGCAATGATTCTACGAGCACTATGCAGCGACCTCGCCCACCGACAGAGAGTAAGTTCCACGCCATTCTTGATCAATGCTGATTGCATCACTCCAAATGCAGTGTTGTTGAATGCACCCTCTATATCAAGAAATACAGCTAGTGTGCAATCTTTATAATGTAGCCCCTCCTCAATGCAGGTGACAACCAAATGTAGAGCAGAATCAACGGATTCGAAGGAAAAAATAGGAATATTTGAATTTGAAAAGGGGGAAAGTGATGATTTTCCAGATATTTCTCAGCCACAATCTTTATATATAAAAATTACTTGTCACGTTGTTTGTCCGTAATGGTCTCTAAAGTACTGAACCGATTTCAATCAAATTTTTGCACACTGTGTGCAGTTTGATCCAACTTAGAAGATAGGATATAATATATATAGGATAGGATATCTCAATTAATAGTTGCAATATTTTCTTATTGCAAATATTCTGTTTATTATTCATGACAAAGACTGATAATTGTCCTTGCGGCAACATGGGGCTCAAATCGACGACAAGAGATCGCGTCCCTACTACATCGATCTGTCAACCCTAGCGATATCGTGCGAGGAGTGATGCCAAGTTTCTGGGTCTTTCCTAAAACTGAAGAAATTTGGAACTGTTTAAGAACTGAATAAAACAGAATGTTCATAGAATTCGTAACTGTCATGAATGTAGAATAATGTCAGTGCTAAAAAATAATTGATATATATATATTGGTTGTCAAATATTTATGTGATTGATTTTATTTTGCGAACTGTGTGCAGTTTGATCCAACTTGAGAGATGAGGGTAGCTTCGACATACAGAACTGTGTCGGCGGAGGCTGACCAAATAATTGCTGGCTTCCCACCATGAATTTGAATTTCATAGGAGTCTCTTCTTCTGGATAATTTAAATTGAGATTACTCAATTTCTGTTTCTACGTAGTGGATTTCTGGATCTTTTGTTATAGGTGGGTATCCTAATCTTCTGCGGGGTTGTAGTCAACTAGTCTTCTTAGCTCATCATTTGGGTGATGACTTGCTTTTTCAAATATCTTCTCGGCCTTCTTTTTTAGGAAATCTGTGACAGTTTCCCATTCTAAGTCTCTGTGGATTTGTTGGTTTCTTACGAACCACGGCATATTCATTGCTGCTCTGAGCAGTTTATTCTCTGTTGCTTGAATCTTCTTTATATGGCTATTGGCTGCATTGCACCATGCCGCCGAGCCATATGTTAGTTGAGGTCTTGCAATTGACTTGATCATTCGTAGCTTCGTGCTTTGGTTCATTTGGCTTCTTCTTCCTAGTAGTGGGTAAATTCTACTCATTGCTGAGTTTGTTTTATCCACTGCATATTTTATATGGTTTTTCCATGTAAGCCCTTTATCTAGTTTTATTCGTAGATATTTGACTTCATTTTCCCACTTTATCCCTTCTCCATCTATCTGTAGGTTGGAATTAATTTCAAGTCTCCGCTTCTGTAGTAGAATAGCTTGGCTCTTTTTGCTATTTATTTGAATTTTCTATTTAATGAACTTTTCTTCTAAATCTTCTAGTGCTTCTTGCAGTCTTCTGTGTATGACATCTGGTCGGCGATGTCTGAAGGCTATTCCCGTGTTGTCCGCGTAAAGAGCTAGGAGATTCCTTGGGTTCTTAGGATTATCGTAGATATATATGTTGTAGAGCAGAGGTCCTAGAACTGATCCTTGGGATACTCCTGCTTCTACTTGTCGGGTGATAGATAATGTGTCGTCTATTTTGACATAAAAATTCCGGTTCCTCAGGTAGTTTCTTATTATCTTGCTGGTTTTGGTGGTGTAGCCTGCCATCATCATCTTGTAGACAAGTCCTTCGTGCCAAACTCGGTCGAAGGCTCTCTCGACATCTAATAGCACTAATCCTGTGGCTTGTTTATTCTGAAATCCTTCAGTGACATAGTCAGTGATCCTTAGTAGTTGAAGTTCTGTGGAATGATTTCTTCTGAATCCAAATTGTTCCGGTGGTATCAGATTCAGCGCTTCTGTTTCTTCATTGAGTGTTTTTGCGATGACTCGTTCGACAATTTTTCTAAGTGCTGACAGTAGCCTCATCGGCCTGTAGTTTTGTGGGAGTTTTCTAACTTTTCCTGGCTTATTGAACACAATTAGTTCTGCTGCTTTCCATATTTCCGGATAATATTCTGTTCTCATCACTGCGTTTGCTATATTGGTAAGCGCTGCTATTCCTTTTCTGGGCAATTTCCCAGTTTGATACTTTGTCTTGCCCTGGAGCTTTCCTCTTTTTCAATTTCCTGATCATTTCTTTAATTTCCGTTGGTGTTGTTGGGTTTGGGATGGTATCGCCTTCCGGCGGTTCCAACATCAATTCTTCATTTCCTTCGACTTCTTCTTCTAAGTCTTCATTGTCATCCTCTTCTCTGTAGTTGATTCTGGCTTCTCGTTCTATTGCGTCGACCAGTGCTTCGGCTTTTTGAGCGCTCTTACTACTTACACGAGGGCTATATCATTTCGTCACGATGTCTGTATTTTTCGAATTTTGAACCGAAAATGGTCTCAATCGACTATGTTCGACTCACTGATGACGAATCCGTCGGAAAATTCGAGTCTGTCCGTCCGTCCATAAGCACGATAACTCTCGAACGGATCAACCTTTAGATTCTAAATTTTCAGTGTAGGTTCAGATCCCGAATGCCCCGGTTAAGTTCGTTAATGGGCCGAATTCCACCAGGGGTTCCGTAAATATGGCCGTTCAAAATTTTGTTCTCCTGATTACTTCGAAACTACAGATTCGATCGGGATAAACCTTCGCACTCAAATGGAGAATGAGGTGTTCAAACTACATGTGAAATTTTGTCCAGATCGCATGACCAGAACCATAGAAACCATACAAAATTGTAACTTTTGAACGGAAACGCCTAGAGACTTGAAATTTTCAGGATAGGTGTGGATCTCGAATGTTGTTATCACGTTAATCTATGAGAAAATTATACTAGGGGTTCCGTAAATATGATCGTTCGAAATTTAGTTCTCTTTATAATTTCAAAATTACAGATTTGATCGTGACGAAATTCTGTTTACTAATGGAGGAATATATATGCAAGCTACATTTCTCTAGATCACATGACCAGAACCATAGAAACCATAGAAGATCATAACTTTCGAACGGAAAGGCCTAGGGACTTGAAATTTTCAGGATAGTTGTGGTTCTCGAATGTTGTTATCACGTTTATCAATGAGCCGAATTATACTAGGTGTTCCGTAAATACGGTTTTGTTTTCTCGATAATTCCGAAACTACAGACTCGATCGAGATGAAATTTTGTATTTTAATCGAGAATGATATATCAAAGCAATATTTTGTCCAGATCGCATGACCAGAACCATAGAAACCATAGAAAATTGTAACTTTTGAACGGAAAGGCTTAGGAAGTTGAAATTTTCAGGGTGGGTTCGGATCACGAATATTGCGGTCACGTTTATCAATGAGCAAAATTAGAATAGGGGTTCCGTGAATATGGCCGTTCAAAATATTTTTTTCCTAATATATTTTGCACCTAGCTTAGGAATAATGTTTTCAAACTACGTGCAAAAATTTGTCCAGATCGCATCACGCAAGACCATAGATACCGTAGAAAATTCTAGCGAATTATCGAAAAAAAATTGATTAGCTGAAGTACTCACATGAAGTCTGAAGTTTCGCCTAAGTTTCAGAATTTTTTTGACAGCTGTCGAAAATTCATTCAATTGATTTCTTAAACTGGAAAATGCGAATCTACCTACAAGGTGCATGTACGAGCGCTCAAAAGCTCCTGCCTTCACGGCAGTGCTTTTCGTAATTTTTTTTTCAAGCTTTGAGTAGGCCATCTCATTAGCTCCGTGTAGAGGGGGAATCTTGGTTTTCTCGCGTCGTAAGCACTTTTGCATCTTCCATGCTGAGTGGTCTATGGTGTTTAGCTCTCTAACTCTTTGGTTCCATCTGCCTGTTCGCAGTTCTCTCAGTGCATTTTTCAGCACTCGACTCTGTTTATTTAGCTCTTTCTTGTCTTCTTCTCTATGTGAAGTTCTGTAGTTCTTCCTAAGTTTTCTATTCCTCTTTATAAGCTCTTTTATTGCTTCTGGGGTTCCACCATGTGGATGTTTCGGGGCTGGCCTTTCGATTCTTCTGGTACTTTCCTCGTAGGCTCCTTTTATTCGGGTTTCTAATTTTTCAACTTCATCTTCTAGATCTTCAGGGGTTCTTATCTATGGAATTTCAGTAATTTTCCCCTGGAGTATTACACTGTACTTTTGACAGTCTGTGAAGTCTTTCGTTTGAAGTTCTTCTGTTGTGCCCTCTCCTAAAGTATCAAGTGTGAAATCTTGGGTAATATTTATTTATTTATTTACGGACAAGCCATTTTACATATTAACAAATAAATCAAATGAACTATGGAAAAAAAACACACAATCAACTGGGGAAACAAAATTCAATTAAAATTATCAAGTGATCTGAAAGAATTCTTCAGTTGAAATATTGATACATTCAAAGATCAACCTCCACCGAACCAGCAGCCCTCAATTCTCTATCGAGAGGATTGTTCATTCCGTAATTGGTTCTACTAAATTTTATGTTGAATTGTTCCCAGGTTCTGAAATTCCTTTGAGGAACATTCAAATTTATCTTTTGAAGAAGGAAGGGGCTGTCGATGAAATTATGCAAAATTTTGTAAACAAGCATTTATCAAAATTATGTCTTCTGGCTTCAAGAGATATAAGGGATAATTTTTCTCGAATCTCCTCATAACGGATAGCATCATTTGTATCCTATCCACTTCAAAAATTTGTTCTGTACCCTCTCAACGGCCTGAATATGTACCGCATAATGAGGTGACCATATAACACATGAATATTCTAAGCTGCTTCTCACATAAGCTATATAAATTGTCTTTATGGAGGAGACACGAAAGTCCTGCATATGTCTTTTGATGAAGCCAAGCATTCTAAAAGCTCTCGATGTTATATTATTTATGTGCTCTGTGAAACTCAAACCAGCATCCAGCAACACTCCAAGATCCCTCACCGTGTTGACCGATTTCAATATGTAATAATAGACACAATAATAGACACGAGTCTACTGAATAATCGAACAAGATCGTCGAATTCGTCCGAAAAAATCGCATAACATGACATTTATTCACATTTATCTCCAACTGATTATCTACACACCATTTAACAACGTTTTCGATATCCCTCTGAAGTAACAAGCAATCAGTCAGGGATCTAATAAGACGAAAGAGTTTCATGTCATCTGCGAACAGTAGAAAGTAACAGAATCTTATGTTACAATTTTTATGTCACTGATGAAGCACAAGAATAGAATTGGAGACAAGGGTGATCCTTGTGGGGCTCCTGAACTAACTTCAATACCCCGGACAGAGTATCAGAAATCTTAATGAACTGTGTCAACCCAACCAAACGTTCCGAAATCTTTCATTATGACGATATCTAATACGTCCGGTAGGCCATTACTTCTGGGCAGGTAGGTCGGGATTTCAGGTCCTAATACTATTCCCACCAATTGACCTAATGGTGCTTCCTTTATACCAGAGGAGGAGAACTACCAGGCAATCGACGTATTTCAGGTAGGGTTGCCAATTGTATTCGAGGAAAAAAGCGGACAAATTTTTATTTTTCATTATTTCATATTACGGAAAATGGCGAAAAAGCTCACAGACTACATTTTTATGTACTTAACATTTGATGAAACTGATTCCAACAATGGTTCATTGGTGCTTGAGATGGCATCCTTGAATTCAGGGCAACTAGCTTATAAAGTAAACACTCAATTCACTTTTTACAGTGTTAACGGCTAGACGATTCCTTTCGTCATTCCATAGATTTCCCAAAACGCTCAAGATTGGTTCCACAAAAACGTAGGATACAAGAAAACTACAGACAAACTGCACAATTTGCAATAAATTTTGAAAAAAATGCACCACATATCAATGGAATTGCCTTCAAGTGAAAAAAAAACACTTTGAAGGACAAAGAACAGTAAAGGAGTAGGGAAGGTGAGGTGCGCGATATCAATCTACTTAACTACAAACAATATTGTTGGTTGTCACGCAAGATATTGCGCGAAATTAAAAAACCAGACAATCTTCTGTCCGGTTTACCCAAATTTTCTGGACCAGACAACATGGAAAAAACCGGACTGTCCGGTCGAAAACCGGACATCTGGCAATCCTAATGGAAGGAGGGAGGACACTGAGGAAATTGCAGGAGAGATGAGATGGTGGAGCGCAAAATGCCACTTGGACGCGCAGGCTGATCAGGAATTTGAAGCAGTGGATCCAATGTGAGAATAATACGACTGGGTACTATTTTACTCAATTTTTGACAGGGCTTGGATCTTATGGTACCTTTCCTAAAAGGATAGGACGGATGATCTGTCATGCATGCCATGTTGTAAACGACCCGAAGCACTGCCTCAGATGAGATGGACAGAGGAAAGGAACGCACTGGTTGGAAAGAAACGGGCTTTCCTAAGGTACTCGAAAAGATGCCTATTTCGAACTCCATACGAACGAAAATAACGAACGGAAAAGGTCAAAAACTCGAAAAGACGCCAAAAGTTGCCGCCGAACTTTTCATAAGGATATTAAACCGCAACATCTCGGGCTCCGCCAAGGGTCAAATTCACAGCTCAAAGGACGTAAGGTCTCGGTAAACTATGTGAGGTCCTCCACATTTCTTCAGTTTTCGCAAGAACTCGAATTGGAAAAGGTCGATATTTGACAGCTCGAGAAACCCGAATTAATTTACGAGGAGCATAGATATTACGTGACGTTTCTCCCGAAATATCTAATAAATCGTATATTGACACGACGTCGATATTCCTCCAAACACGATCAATAATAGAGAAAATGATACAGCATGAAGGATTCTGGAAGGCGTTAACGGCTTTGTGACAGGAGACATGAGGAGGTCAAACATTTTTTGAATTTGTTTTTAAAACTGGAAAATGCGAACCTACCTACAAGGTGGATGAACGAGGTCTCAAAAGATCCTGCCTTCAAGGCAACGCTTTTCAAATTTTTGAGCGCTCGTACTACTTACACGAGGGCTATATCATTTCGTCACGATGTCTGTATTTTTCGAATTTTGAGCAGAAAATGGTCACAAACAACTATGTTCGACTCACTGATAACGAATCCGTCGTAAATTCGAGTCTGTCCGTCCGGCCGTCCGTCCGTCCGTATACACGATAATGACGGAATGTCCTAGAAACTTGAAATTTTCAGGGTAGGTTTGAATCTCGAATGCCGCGGTTGAGTTTGTTAGTGGACAAAATTCGCCAAGGGGTTCCATTAATATGGCCGCTCAAAATTTTGTTCTCCTGATTACTTCGGAACTATAGATTCGATCGAAGTGAAATTTTGCACTCTGATAGAGAATTACGTGTTTAAGTTACTTGCAAAATTAAGTCCAGTTCGCATGACCAGAACCATAGAAATCATAGAAAATTGTTACTTTGTAATAAAAAGGCCTAGGGACTTGAAATTTTCAGGATAGATGTGGATTTCGAATGTTGCGGTCACGTTTATCAATGAGCAAAATTAGACTATGGGTTCCGTAAATATGGTCGATTGAAGTTCAGTTTTCTTGATAATTTCAAAACTATGGATTTGATCATGACGAAATTTTGTATTTTAATTAAGAATGATATATTCGAGCTTAATTATTTCAGATCGCATGATCAGAACCATAGAAATTTCAGGATTGGTTCGGATCGCGAATTTCGCACTCACGTTCATTAATGAGCCAAATTAGACTAGGAGTTCCGTAAATATAGCCGTTCAAACTATTTTTTTCCTGATAATTTCGAAACTACTTATTGGATTTCGCACATAGATGAAGAATAATGTTAACTACGTGGGAAATTTTGTCCAGAGCGCATTACCAAGGCCATAGATACCGTGGAAAATTCTAGCGAATTATCGAAAAATAAATTGGTCACCTAAAGCACTGACGTGAAGTATGGAGTTTCGCCTTAATTTGAACATTTTTTGACAGCTGTCAAAAGTTTTTCGAATTTGTTTCTAAAACTGGAAAATGCGAATGTACCTACAAGGTGGATGAACGAGCGCTCAGAAGCTCCTGACTTCACGGCAGTGCTTTTCGTAATTGTTTTTCTATTGGAGCGCTTTAAAATCATGAATACTGGTATTATTACTACATAAAATGGAAATAAGAATGTGAAATGGTTGAATTCTTGATGTTACATCAGTATACCTTTCGTTGTCATGGTAATGAGAAAAACAGAATTTAGTTTGCAATTTGTCATCAAAAATGAATTTTTGTCACCGCAGTTCTCGAAAATTAATTCTAATATAGTAATTTTTGAACAGTGAAGCAGAATCGTGTTTAATACCGCAAAAATCTAATGTTGCGTATAAAAAGAATATGACAAGTTCATCAAATGATGTCCGCTACCATTATGGCAAATAGTAGCATGACAATAGATCAAATCCAAAGACAAGTGGGATGGAAATCGTCAGCTGTGGCGAGTGGTTACGTTGAAAAGAGCATTTCGGCTTTAGCAAAAAGAAGAATGTTCCAAACATTATTGGGAGCGCCATTGATGGAAGTTCAACCTCACCGAGTGAGAATGTCAACAGTATTAATTTCCGCCGATTTGAAAAATCGAAATATTGATAGGGTGAATTCGCCGGACAGTACCGGTAGACGGACAAAACGGGTATTATTTCAAATAACTTGAGAAAAATCCAACAAAAATTCCCTAAAAAAATTTCGAAAAGCACTGCCGTGAAGGCAGGAGCTTTTGAGCGCTCGTACATGCACCTTGTAGGTAGATTCGCATTCTCCAGTTTTACAAACCAATTGGAAAGATTTTGACAGCTGTCAAAGAAAATTTCAAACCAACGCGAAAATCCAGACTTCACGTCAGTGCTTTGGTGTTCATTTTTTCGATAATTCGCTAGAATTTTCTACGGTATCTATGGTCTTGGTAATGCAATCTGGACAAAATTATACATTATTCTTCATATATGTGCGAAATTTCATTTCAATCCAATAAGTATTTTCGAAATTATCAAAAAAAATATTGTTTGAACGGCAATATTTACGGAACCCCTAGTCTAATTTGGCTCATTGATAAAAGTGATCGCGAAATTCGCGATCCGAACCTATCCTCAAAATTTCAAGTCACTAGGCCTTTTCGTTCGAAAGTTATGATTTTCTATGGTTTCTATGGTTCTGATCATACGATCTGGAAGAAATGTAGCTCGAATATATAATTCTCAATTCAAATACAAAATTTCGTCGAGATCGAATCCATAATTTTGAAATGATCAAGAAAACTGAATTTCAAACGGCCATATTTACGGAACCCCTAGTCTAATTTTGCTCATTGATACACGTGAACGCTACATTTACGATCCACACATATCCTGAAAATTTCAAGTCCCTAGGCCTTTCCATTACAAAGTTATAATTTTCTATGGTTTCTATGGTTCTGGTCATGCGAGTTGACAAAATTCTGCATGTAGCTTGAGTACGTAATTATCCATCTGAGTGCAAAATTTCACCTCGATCGAATCAGTAGTTTCGGAGTAATCAGAAAAACCAAATTTCGAGCGGCCATATTTACGGAACCCCTTGGCGAATTTTGCCCAATAACGAACTTAACCGCGGCATTTGAGATACGAACCTACTCTGAAAATTTCAAGTTTCTAGGACATTCCGTTCGAGAGTTATCGTGTATACGGCCGACGGATTCGTCATCAGTGAGTCGAACATAGTCGATTGAGACCATTTTCGGCTCAAAATTCGAAAAATACAGACATCGTGACGAAATGATATAGCCCTCGTGTAAGTTGTACGAGCGCTCAATAAAAACGAATCAGTAGAACCAATGTGCCTACACCTTACTGGTTAATATTTTTTTTTAGCAGTTACTACCATTGAAATATAAAGAGCGCCCGAATTTCCCCCGATGGTTTCATTTAGGTTGTACCAAGTTAACGGGGCTTTCCTATAATGACGTCTCAAATTTTGATTTCACCTGTGATTTTTGCGATGACTGATCAGTTTTTTATATTACAGAAGTCTCATTATTAATTTTTCATTAATTATTTTTATTATTGTTACCAAAGATTTTGAAACTGAGAAAGTAATGTCTTTGTTTTGGAATTTAATGTTATGGAATTTGTTTTAATTCATTGCCAAATGTTATATTTCTATATTATACTAGATGACCCGGCAAACGTTGTTTTGCCATATCTCTCCCTTTTTTCGCAATTTCAAAATTGCTCGAGGCCTTCGGCCTCTCGTCTCAAAATAACCTAACCTAAACCTAACCTAACCTAACCTAGCTGACCCGGCAAACGTTGTTTTGCCAGATGTCTCCCTTTTTTCGCAATTTCAAAATTGCTCGAGGCCTCGGCCTCTCTTACCTTAGGAAAGCCCGTTTCTCCCTCTCGAAATCGCGGGGGGCACTTCGCGCCCCCGGTCTCTCCCTTTTTCCGCAATTTCAAAATTGCTCGAGGCCTTCGGCCTCTCTTACCTTAGGAAAGCCCGTTTCTCCCTCTCGAAAACGCGGGGGGCGCTTCGCGACCCCGGTCTCTCCCTTTTTTCGCAATTTCAAAATTGCTCGAGGCCTTCGGCCTCTCGTTGTTCTGGCTATTAAAAAATAAGGGTTGATCGTAGAAGGGTGAAAATTGGGGATTGTATGTATTTTTGTATGTTTTATCATAAAAAAATAGAAATTAGAAATTTTGTCTAAAAAATAAAAAAAAAAAATTTAGGGGTGGACTACCCCTAACATTTAGGGGGATGAAAAATAGATGTTGGCCGATTCTGATAGATACCGGATAAGCACAAAAAATTTCATCAAAATCGGTTTAGCCGTTTCGGAGGAGTATGGCAACGAACAACGTGGACACGAGAATTTTATATATTAGATGTACTGTTAGAGGTAGGAATGTATATTTAATGAACAAAAGTTTCAAGTTTTTTGTTTTAGTTACTGTAGATACAAAATAAAATAAATAATAGAATGATAATGGCTGTTTATCTGAATTGATCAAATTCAAGAATGAAAATTGAAAAAATTTTCACTAGATAATCTAATTAGCAAGCCAACAAGACAATTCATGTATCTCAGATACCAACGAAATTTATCATTTGCAATCGTAGACCGGCTTCGATCCATGTCAGATCTCATCAGTACGACTATGCAATATGATAAACTCGATGAATGAAACAAAAGATCTTAAAATATAAGGTAACGTGGTACTGAGAAAACTTCCCAAATCACATCACCTGTCTGTTCCAAAGTCAACTGTCTTAAATATCTGTAAATCATAAAATGTCTTATCGGCTCTCCAAAAACGAAATACTTATGTATGACAGCGCCGTGAACATTACAAGCATAAATAGTCACACATGGAAATTCAACGGATTCAAGCTGAAGCCTTATTCGTCAGAATAATTGACTGAAGAATAATAATGGCTGTTTATCTGAATTGATCGAATTTTATGATTTACAGATATTTGAGACAGTTGACTTTGGAACAGACAGGTGGCGTGATTTGGGAAGTTTTCTCAGTAACACGTTACCTTATGTTTTAAGATCTTTTGTTTCATTCATCGAGTTTATCATATTGCATAGTCGTACTGATGAGATCTGACATGGATCGAAACCGGTCTACGATTGCAAATGATAAATTTCGTTGGTATCTGGGATACATGAATTGTCTTGTTGGCTTGCTTATTAGTTTATCTAGTGAAAAATTTTTCAATTTTCATTCTTGAATTCGATCAGTTCAGATAAACAGCGATTATTATTCTTCAGTCAATTATTCAGACGAATAAGGCTTCAGCTTGAATCCGTTGAATTTCCATGTGTGACTATTTATGCTTGTAATGTTTACGGCGTTGTCATACATGTGTATTTCGTTTTTGGAGAGTCGATAAGACATTTTATGATTTACAGATATTTGAGACAGTTGACTTTGGAACGAAACCGGTCTATGATTGCAAATGATAAATTTCGTTGGTATCTGGGATACATGAATTGTCTTGTTGGCTTGCTTATTAGTTTATCTAGTGAAAAATTCTTCAATTTTCATTCTTGAATTCGATAAATAATAGAATATGGTAATAAATTAACGGTAAGATCATAAGAAATTCATCAGATGCGGCCCTGTTGAAAATTAACCTATCGTAAGCTGTCCGACTACTAGCTATTGTGTGGACGACTACTGGCAGAAACTGTCCGACTACCGGCGAAAATGGACTTTTTTCATTATTTTATTGCGGAAAATTCATACAGAGGTGAACAAGCACATTCTCAATACCTCAGCTGGGGAAAAAATTAGTATGATTACTCTGAAACTATAGTTTCTAGACGAATTTGAAGTTCATATTTGCTTAAACTGTCCGACCACTGGCGAAAAATCACCCTATCTCAAACAATACCGAATGCACTTTCCATTTCCACTTATAAAATTGAAATTGTTGAATAATGTTTGAATAAAGGTTATGCATTTAGTAATACTTCATTTGGCGTAACAAGGTACTCCTGTCAAATTATATCATGTCCAAGAAATCTCAGGCACTATCGAACATTGAAATTGCCTACTCATAATTTTTTGTACCTTTTGAATCGAGTCATGGGCTAGCGGAGAGAACTACATCTTTCTAAAAGTAATGTCAGTGAGGACCTATCGGCCTAAATTTGAATATTTAATGGCACGAATGAGAATAAATAATGTGTTTGTGGTCGCAAGCACCTTGAATATGCATGGTCTTTCTGCACAAAGGTGGCACATTAGGAATATTCCGCATCTAGAATACATTTTAATGATTTGCATGCTGTCTAATTGTGAATACAAACAACTGAAACAACAGTTGTAAACGCAGAACCAAGCTGATTGTTTGGACGGAAGGATATTTCGTAGCCAGATAGATTTGGATTGGTTCTGTTTTAAATATTGATCATCGAATATCGATTATTCTTCGATTTTTTGTGTGGGAATGTGTTGAAACAAGAAATTTAAATACGTATTATCTACTATTTGTGGAATACTATTTTTCATAGATAGATATCGGCATTGCATGATATTTCTACCGTTACAATGTAACACATGTCATTCGGAATTACATATAATAATATATATGTCACATATTGATCACAGCTCAGATGAGCCTTTGTTGAAAAAAAAATTTTTAGGTGCCTCGCTTGTGACTTTTCGCGCAGCACTGACTAGCTTAGTGGGAATGGTGGTGGATTCTAACAGTGAAAAATAAAAGAAAATGTTATTTCATGGAGTCTATTGCACCAACACAAAAAAAAAATAAAGGAACACGATGATACAATCCTACTAATTTCTCAGTACTGCCTCAAGTCGATGAGAACAATGACAACCTTTTGTAATATATAGAAAACACTCAATTTCGTGGCCACGCTGAACTTGAATATACTTATAATATACCATATATATGTTGGATTCAATGTAACAATGGATAGAAATAAAGATCAATCAATGATGTGAACCTTTTACATTTCAAATATAGAATCATTCAGAAAATTTGGTTTTCAAGTCAAAATAATTACTCATCTGATACAAAGTGACAGTGATTCATCAGCTGGGTGGCGCAGATACATCCAATTTTGTAATTCCAGATAAGGCAACCACGATACCGAATGATGTATCTAGGGCCAATATCACCCTTTTGACGTTCTCGACGGTCCCGAAACAGTTGATTGATCGAATAGATAAACCAAAGAAATAAAGAGCCTGTAATAATAATAAAAAAATCACGAACGAGAAAAATGGCGAATGCCAATAATTTACCTCAGTTGTTGTGCGGCTCTTGATAGAAATTGAAGTAGTCGAACGCTTTTCGAATCCCTTAAAGGAACGTAGTAAGAGCTCGATCAGTATTTTGTACAAATCCCGTACTCCGCGGAAATCAGTTTGAACTATAAAATTCCCCAAATCTACTGATGAATTATTAAAATACTGCCTACGAAGAATACTCTAAATCGAATGCGCACAATGCCGACCTCCTGACCCCGCTCGACTAAACCCCTTATCCCTTCCTTCATACCACGTGACACAAATTGAACAAAAAGAAACAACAATTGCAAACGGCGCACTGCATTTCGACGCAGGTTACCGGTTTTCGACACAAATAACACGATGATTCCATCAAAATGAATAAAGAACTAAAACGAAGCAATAAAGTTCAAATTTTCCCGTAACAACAAGTGACGTCTTTGCAATCGACATAAGCCGTTTTGTTCTAGTAGAAGATTACCAAAGACAGTTATGCAACAAGTCTCGTATTTAAGCCCAACAAAATTTGTTGACGATTTATTGAAAAAGATGCCTACTGTCCAACAAAAACAGAAGGAAGAAGATAAGAAGAAGAAAACGTCACCACTCAAACAAGAGCAGACGAAAAAAGCCCCAAAAAATGAAAAATTCAAGAAGAGCAGCCAAAAGAAGAAAGAAGAGACCAACAAGAAAGGACCCGAAACTACCGAGGATCTAGATAACTTCACCAAGAATATCATGAGTAAGCTCATGAAATTCCTGGAAATAGACATGGACAAATAGTTCCGTAACTGAGTCACTAAGAGCTAGTGACTAACGGAAATAAAAACAACCTAAAGATTGTCTCATGGAACACAAACGGTCTACGAGCCCGTAGATCTGAAATAGAAGAAATGATATCCGAAAAACAACCGGATATTATAGCCATTCAGGAGTCGAGACTATCTACAAGAAATAGAATTTCATTTCCCGACCATGATATAAACAGACATGACCGAAATTCAGGGGGCGTAGCCCTAATAGTCAAGAGGAACATCGACCACTATTTTGAAGATGTACTGAATAATGGGCAAATAGAAGCCGTCTCGATTATAGTAAACACGAATCGAGGACAAATGAAAATTACGTCAGCCTACAAACCACCCCAAAATGACTTAATTGGGGAAGATTTAAAGAAGATGATTGAAGGAAACTACCCGTACATCATTATTGGCGCTATGAACTGCAAATCAAGAGAATGGAATAGCAGAACTGAAAACCAAAATGGGAGGAAGCTTAAGAAGAACGCCGAAAAACTAAATGCCATGGTATTAGGACCTGAAATCCTGACCTACCTGCCCAGATGTAATGGCCTACCGAACGTATTAGATATCGTCATAATGAAAGATATTACCCAAGATTTCGAACTTGATACTTCAGAAGAGGGAATATCAGACCACAACCCAATAGAACTCAGATTGGGACGCAGACCGATAACAGAAGAACTTCAAACCAAAGACTTCACAGACTGGCAAAAGTAGAGTGAAATACTCCAGGAGAAAATTACTGAAATTCCACAGATAAGAACCCCTGAAGATCTAGAAGATGAAGTTGAAAAATTAGAAACCCGAATAAAAGAAGCCTACGAGGAAAGTACTAGAATAATCGAAAGGCCAGCCCCGAAACATTCACATGGCAAAACCCCAAAAGCAATAAAAGAGCTTATAAAGAGGAATAGAAAACTCAGGAAGAACTACAGAACTTCACATCGAGAAGAAGACAAGAATGAGCTGAATAAACACAGTCAAGTGCTGAAAAATGCACCGAGAGAACTGAGAACAGACAGATGGAACCAAAGAGTTAGAGAGCTAAACACCATAGACCACTCAGCATGGAAGATGCAAAAGTGCTTACGACGCGAGAAAACCGAAATTCCCCCTCCACACGGAGCTAATGGGATGGCCTACTCAAAGCTTAAAAAAGCCGAAGCACTGGTCGACGCAATAGAACGAGAAGCCAGAATCAACTACAGAGAAGACGATGACAATGAAGATTTAGAAGAAGAAGTCGAAGGAAATGAAGAATTGATGTTGGAACCGCCGGAAGGCGATACCATCCCAAACCCAACAACACCAACGGAAATTAAAGAAATCATCAAGAAATTGAAAAACAGAAAAGCTCCAGGAAAAGATAAAGTAACAAACTTTATGTTACGAAAATTGCCCAGAAAAGGAATAGCAGCGCTAACCAATAAAGCAAACGCAGTGATACGCAGAATACTATCCGGGAAGATGGAAAACAGCAGAAGTAATTGTTTTCAGTAAGCCAGGAAATGATAGAAAATTCCCACAACACTACAGGCCGATAAGTCTACTTTCAGCACTTGGAAAAATTGTCGAAAGAGTCATTGCAAAAAGACTCAATGAAGAAACAGAAGCGCTGAATCTGATACCACCGGAACAATTTGGATTCAGAAGAAATCATTCCACAGAACTTCCACTGTTGAGGATCACTGAATATGTCACTGAAGGATTTCGGAATGAACAAGCCACAGGATTAGTGCTATTAGATGTCGAGAGAGCCTTCGACCGAGTTTGGCACGAAGGACTTGCCTACAAGATGATGATGGCAGGCTACACCACCAAAACCTGCAAGATAATAAGAAACTTCCTGAGGAACCGGAATTTTTATGTCAAAATAGACGACACATTATCTACCACCAGACGAGTAGAAGCAGGAGTGTCCCAAGGATCAGTACTGGGACCTATGCTCTACAACATTTATATCTACGATATTCCTAAGAACCCAAGGAATCTGCTAGCCCTTTATGCAGACGACACGGGAATAGCCTTCAGACATCGACTACCACATGTCATACACAGAAGACTGCAAGAAGAACTAGAAGATTCAGAAGAATTGTTCATTAAATGGAAAATTCAAATAAATAGCAAAAAGAGCCAAGCTATTCTACTACAGAAGCGGAGACTTGAAATTAATACCAACCTACAGATAGACGGAGAAGAGATAAAATGGGAAATTGAAGTCAAATATCTAGGAGTAAAACTAGATAAAAGGCTTACATGGAAAAACCATATAAAATATGCAGTGGATAAAACAAACTCAGCAATGGGTAGACTTTACCCACTGCTAGGAAGAAGAAGCCAAATGAACCAAAGCACGAAACTACGAATGATCAAGTCCATTGCAAGACCCCAACTAACATATGGCTCGGCGGCATGGGGCCATGCAGCCAATAGCCATATAAAGAAGATTCAAGCAACAGAGAATAAACTGCTCAGAGCAGCAATTAATATGCCGTGGTTCGTAAGAAACCAACAAATCCACAGAGACTTAGAATGGGAAACTGTCACAGATTTCCTGAAAATGAAGGCCGAGAAGATATTTGAAAAAGCAAGTCAACACCCAAATAATGAGCTAAGAAGACTTGTTGACTACAACCCCGCAGAAGATGTGGTTAGGATACCCACCTATCACAAAAGACTCAACTACGTAGAAACAGAAATTGAGTAATCTCAATTTAAATTATCCAGAAGAAGAGACTCCTATGAAATTCAAATTTATAGGTAACACAATTATCACACGACAAAGATTGTGATAGAGATACGACCAAGAAGAGTCAAAAGGTTAATAGTTAATAAATGCCCGGAATCTAAAATAGCAGGTTAGGTTTAGTTAGAGTAGGTCGTGCTTCACACGAAGTCTCACACTGTTCTATCTATCGGAGATAGTTCCATGAGGATTCCCCCTGACTAAAAAAAAAAACAAAAATGACAATTTATTCCTTGAAAGAACTTTGTAAAGAAAAACCGATTGGTGGCTAGGATGATCTCAACCCTGAGGTTGGACAGATGAATAATTCGAGGTCAAATTCAATTCTGTCCATTCGTCCATCCGTCCGTCGCTCTGTAAGCACGATAACTCTCACATTTGAGGCTTGGAGTTTCAAAATTTTCTAGATAACTTCGAATTCTGAATGCGCCGATCAAGTTCTTAAATGTCCAGAATCCAAGGTTTCTGTAGATATTGTCATGGAAATCGAAAAATGAAAAATAAATTCAAATAATATCACCCAAGGTCAAGAACCTTCGAACATCTTCAGTAAATTTGATTGTAATATGAATTTTAAAGAGGGTTCAATTTATTTGAATGTTACCATAGAAATTATATAAAAATTATAATCAAGCAAGCGAATTTTTGGACAATTGAGAAATGTCAGAGTAGAAATCCTTCTTTCAGAAAGGTTTGTTTGAATTGAGATAGCAAAACGAAAAAATTACGAAAAGCACTGCCGTGAAGGCAAGAGCTTTTGAGCGCTCGTACATGCACCTTGTAGGTAGATTCGCATTCTCCAGTTTTAGAAACCAATTGGAAAGATTTTGACAGCTGTCAAAGAAAATTCCAAACCAACGCGAAAATCCAGATTTCACGTCAGTGCCTTGGTGACCATTTTCTTATTCGATAATTCGCTAGAATTTTCTACGATATCTATAGTCTTGGTAATGCGATCTGGACAAGATTATACATTATTCTTCATATATGTGCGAAATTTCATTTCAATCCAATAGGTATTTTCGAAATTTACAGAAAAAATATAGTTTGAACGGCAATATTTACGGAACCCCTAGTCTTATTTGGCTCATTGATGAAAGTGATCGCGAAATTCGCGATCCGAACTCTCCTGAAAATTTCGAGTCCCTAGGCCTTTTCGTTCGAAAGTTATGATTTTCTATGGTTTCTATGGTTCAGATCATACGATCTGCAAAAAATGTAGCTCGAATATATCATTCTCAATTTAAATACAAAATTTCGTCAGGATCGAATCCATAGTTTTGAAATTATCAAGAAAACCGAATTTCAAACGGCCATATTCACGGAACCCCTAGTCTAATTTTGCTCATTTATGAACGTGAGCGCAAAATTCGCGATCCGAACCTATCCTGGAAATTTCGAGTCCCTAGGCCTTTCCGTTCGAATGTTATAATTTTCTATGGTTTCTATGGTCCTGATCATGCGATCTGAAAAAAATGTAGCTCGAATATACCATTCTCAATTTAAATACAAACTTTCGTCACGATCAAATCCATAATTTTGAAATTATCAAGAAAACTGAATTTCAAACGGCCCTATTTACGGAACCCCTAGTCTAATTCTGCTCATTGATACACGTGAATGCTACATCCACACCTATCCTGAAAATTTCAAGTCCCTAGGCCTTTCTATTACAAAGTTATGATTTTCTATGGTTCTGGTCATGCGAGCTGGACAAAATTCTGCATGTAGCTTGAGTACGTAATTATCCATCTGAGAGCAAAATTTCACCTGGATCGAATCAGTAGTTTCGTAGTAATCAGAAAAACAAAATTTCGAGCGGCCATATTTACGGAACCCCTGTGCGAATTTTGCCCAATAAAGAACCTAACCGCGGCATTTGAGATTCGAACCTACCCTGAAAATTTCAAGTTTCTAGGACATTTCGTTCGAGAGTTATCGTGTATACGGACGGACGGACGGCCGGACGAACGGACAGACTCGAATTTTTCGACGGATTCGTCATCAGTGAGTCGAACTTAGTCGTTTGAGACCATTTTCGGCTAAAAATTCGAAAAATACAGACATCGTGACGGAATGATATAGCCCTCGTGTAAGTTGTACGAGCGCTCAAAAACATCGAGATATTTGTATATAACGAATTGAATGGAACCTCAAAGAATGGAAACTGATTAACATGTAAAGAGAAACATACTTTGATGGAAGTATCAACTTAATTGGAGGAAAAGAGGAAGCTGAAAGAAACTAGATCAACATAATATTGGCATTTTATCATCAACTACAGACAAGGCAGGGAAGTTGAGGAACTTTATTTAGACTAAGCTGTTCTCTGTGAGTTCTTATTTATATCTTGTTCAAAAGGAGTTATAATTTAGAATTTTCATTTTTATTGGAATTAGTTTATTGAATTTAGATTATAAGTTGTTAACAAAAATTATTTTTATTTGTGCACCTCAAGAACCCTCCTTAAGAAATAACGAAAAGCACTGTCGTGAATTCAGGAGCTTTTGAGCGCTCGTACATCCACCTTGTAGGCAGATTCGCCACAGCTGTAAAAAAAAATCTGAAACTTAGGCGAAACCCCAGATTCAATGTCAGTGCTTCAGCTAACCAATTTTTTTTTTGATAATTCGCTAGAATTTTCTAAGGTATCTATGGTCTTGGTGATGCGATCTGGACAAAATTTCGCACGCATACATCATTTTTCAGCTAGGTGCGAAATTTCGTTCCAATCCAATCAGTTGTTTCGAAACTATCAGGAAAAAAATATTTTGAAGGGCCATATTTACGGAATCCCTAGTCTTATTTTGCTCATTGATGAACGTGACCGCGTCATTCGCGATCCGAACCAACCCTGAAAATTTCAAGTTCCTAGGCCTCTCCCTTCGGAAGTTATAATTTTCCATGGTTTCTATGGTTCTGGTCATGCGATGTGGACAGAATGTTGCTTCAATATATCATTCTCGATTAAAATACAAAACTTTATCTCGATCGAATCCGTGGTTTCGAAATGATCGAGAAAACAAAATTTCAAACGACCGTATTTACGGAACCCCTATTATAATTCTGCTCATTGATGAACGTGAACGCGACATTTCAGATCCAAACCTATCCTGAAAATTTCAAATCCCTAGACCTTTCCGTTCGAAAGTTAGGATTTTCTATGGTTTCTATTGTTCTGGTCATGTGATGTGAAGAAATGTAGCTTGAAAATGTCATTCTCCATTAGTATACAAAATTTCGTCACGATCGAATCTGTAGTTTTGAAATTATCAAGACAACTTAATTTCAAACGACCATATTTACGGAACCCCTAGTATAATTTTGCTCATAGATGAACGTGATCACGACATTTGAAATCCACACCTATCCTGATAATTTCAAGTCCCTAGGCGTTTCTGTTCAAAAGTTACAATTTTCTATGTTTTTTATGGTTCTGGTCATGCAATCTGGACAAAATTTTACATGTAGCTTGAACACCTCATGCTCCATATGAGTGCAGAATTTCATCTCGATCAAATCTGAAGTTTCGAAGTAATCAAGAGAGTGCACTCAAATGCAGAATGAGGTGTTCAAGCTACATGTGAAATTTTGTCCAGATCGCATGACCAGAACCATAGAAAATTGTAACTTTCGAACGGAAACGCCTAGGGACTTGAAATTTTCAGGATAGGTGTGGATCTCGAATGTCGTGATCACGTTCATCTATGAGCAAAATTATACTAGGGGTTCCGTAAATATAGTCGTTTGAAATTTAGTTTTCTTGATAATTTCAAAACTACAGATTCGATCGTGACGAAATTTTGTATAGTAATGGAGAATGATATATTCAAGCTACATTTCTCCAGATCACATGACCATAAAAGAAACCATAAAAAATCATAACTTTTGAACGGAAAGGCCGAGGGACTTGAAATTTTCAGGATAGGTGTTGATCTGAAATGTCGCGTTCACGTTCATAAATGAGCAGAAATATACTAGGGGTTCCGTAAATACGGTCGTTTAAAATTTTGTTTTCTCGATAATTTCGAAACTACGGATTCGATCGGGATGAAATTCTGTATTTTAATCGAGAATGATATATTAAAGCAATATTTTATCCAAATCGCATGACCAGAACCATAGAAATCATAGAAAATTGTAACTTTTGAACAGAGAGGCCTAGTATTTTGAAATTTTCAGGGTGGGTTTGGATCGCGAATATCGCGTTCACGTTCATTAATGAGCAAAATTAGACTAGGGGTTCCGTAAATATGGCTGTTCAAACTATTTTTTTCCTGATAGTTTCGAAACTACTGATCGGATTGGAATGAAACTTTGCATGCTAGCTGAGGAATAATGTTTTCAAACTACATGCAGAATTTTGTCCAGATCGCAGCACCAAGACCATAGATACCGTAGAAAATTCTAGCGAATTAACGAAAAAAAATTGATCAGCTGAAGCACTGACATGAAATCTGGAGTTTCGCCTAAGTTTCAGAATTTTTTTGACAGCTGTCGAAAATTCCTTCAATTGATTTATAAAACTTGAAAATGCGAATCCACCTACAAGGTGCATGTACGAGCGCCCAAAAGCTCCTGCCTTCACGGCAGTGCTTTTCGTAATTTTTCAGTGTTACGTTATCTAAGAATCCATATCATGCTTTTGTGTTCACATATAATGAAGGATAACGTATAGAATTAGTTATGTAGGTGACTTCATATTTTAAGCTTATGGCAATGTGGTATCCACACGTCAAATGATGGAATATTAGTTATGGCAGTGATTTTCTCGAATTCCCACTATATTTTAAAAATCAAAACAATATAAAAGCGTTCAAGTGGATATATTCCATGAAAGTACTCCGTACACATACAATAGGAAAAATATTCAGGTGAAAATTGCTGAATTTCGATATTCAACTGTTGTTCAACTGGGCGTTACTAAGATTCGCGATTATTGAATGATTTCTCTGGAATGAAAAAAAATCTTCGCCTCGAAAACAAAAAGATTGAGTTAATTCTTTTTTATGATCGATCAGGATGGAAACTCATCTCGCCAATTAAGGATTTTGTAGATGGTATTTCTTTTGTGTTGTGTTATATGGTGAATAATTTTCTGAGGTTTGGTCTATTCCCTGAGCCGCTCAAATCATCAGTTATAATAACAATATTTGAAGCTGGAGATTCGGAGAACTGTAAAAATTATGGACCCATAAGCCTGTGGAAGAGTTTTTCTGATATATTTGCATAAGCAATAGCGACCAGACTCATTTTCATAGTTGGGAACTATTTCATCCTTCGCAACACGGGTATTTACAGGGTCGGTCAACACAAAGAGATATATTTAAATTTACCTATAACACCTTGAAATCTTTAGAAGAAAGTAAGCTGGTCTTATGGATCTTACTAACGCATCTGGTATTCTGAATAATTAATATAATGGCTCGCTTCTTATTCACATGATCGTTGGCATTGTATCAAGATAACCATTGATGGTCAAACTTTTGTTCCAACATGGTTGAACGAATTTGGTGTATCACTGTGTAGCTTAATTTGAAATGGTATTGTTCTTAATTAATAATGACTAATATGGCCAATGACATGTATGAAGTATTAGGTTCGTTCCAAGATGCAGAGTTCACCAATTAGCTTGATGATACCAATTTCTTTATAGCGGAACGTAAAATGAATAAACTTCGGATTTTCATGTCTGGAACACCTTGGAAGAAAAAGTATATCAAATTCGTGTTCAGATCTGATCGAAAGAATAAATTTGTGTTGTACAGAAATGCGTCAGAAACGTTGTAAACTTCGCAAAGTAGATCCAGTGCAAAAACGATGTGTAAAATGTATTGAATAAGGCAGTCGACATTTCGAACAATTTTTATGAGTAGTAGTAGTAGTCTGTCTTCTTTACCTGTTTTCATAAAATCTGTATCATTAAAATTTAGTCTATTCCTTCAAATACTTTCATGAAAAGAAATTTCATGATTTCCATGAGAATTACTTCAATATTCAATCATAAAGAGCTTCAAAATAGAGCAAATTTAGGTTAGACTTCTTCGTTGTTATCTTGTTAGCCATGATATTAGAGCACAAGACAAGCAGAAGGCACAAAAGTTGATATATCATTCGAAAGCCAACTAGATGGGGTATTTTTTGCTGGAAAGAAAACATGTCCATAAAATATGATTTTTCATCGATTATTTCCTTCCTATTAATTTTGACCAGTCGCTATCAAGAATTGGTATGTCAAATATTAATTTCAAGTGGAAAAATTACTCAACAACTGTCAACTTAGCTGTCAGCAGTTTTTCCGGAAAAAAAAGTTGGAAAAAGTTCATGCAAGTTTGACAAGTTGCTTTGTAAAAACAAACTTGATGGTTTCTATGCTGTGTTGCTATGTATCGTTACCAACAACAAAGATCACAAACAACGCTTACGAATTTATTAATTTTTCAACTGAAACTCAAAATGAATCGGTTTGGAAATGTTTCCGAAAGTAAAATTAATGCGGCTGTTGAAAATAGTGTTCCACTAAATACTCAGAAAATTCACACATAAAATGTTCATTTAACTCAGGAAATAATCTTACCAAATATCCCTAGTGCATTTAATTTTTCCTGTGGAAAAACTAAAACACTCGTTTCTAAGTAATCTGTTTTAACAAATAGCATTCGCAAAAGTGGAAAAATCCTCGTCTTCGACTCGGATTTTCAAAACCACTCTCGCTCATGCTATTTGTTAAAACAAATTACTTAGAAACTCGTTTTTCCGAATTTTTCCGGAAAAATTGAATGCACTATGGATATTACCCCCGATAAAACTATTGGAAAAATATGACTGGTTCTGTTTACTTCAGAGTCGTGATATTCATCTCCTTACCACGCCCGTAATGAAATTTTTTTTGGCGAACAGAAATCTTTTTCTTGTAGCAAATTTAATGCTGTTTCCAGATATGTGGTCAACTTTGATGAGGCTATAAGGATAACTGACGTATAATTGATTTCATAGAAAAACTTGAAATATTCCGTGAAATCAAGAAATGTTAAATTGAAGAATAACCGTCAACATTTCGGCCATGTGTTATATGACATTTTTTGTTGAAAATCTCATGTATAATCTCCCACTGAAGTTTAGCCCTTTCAAAAGTAGACACCCTGTATGAAAAAGTTCGAGAGTGGCTAATAAGAAATAGCTTCATTTCAAATAGGGGCAAAAAAGATGTAATGTGTTTTCGTGCGAACATATTGAGAGAGGAAAAGTTTATGATGAATTTGGGGGAGAGCAAAGTCAGCATATCGAAGTATATTAGATTTCTCGTGGTTGTCATTGAGTTTTTACAGTGGACAAAGCATATGGAGTAATAAGTGAGTAAATGAAACAAGGTATGTTATGCGATGTGAGTAATGATAGATTTATTGACTAACATACAACGAAGACATTGAACTATTATATGTAAACTTTGAATTTATGATTGTATGGGCTATGATATTTTGTGATGCGGTCTCGGCAGTGGAGTCTATATCAATTGAATAGACGAGAATTCTAAAATTACCATTGAATATGGGCTTCAGAGAATCATGCATAGGAAAATTTAGACAGCTTTTACTCACATGAATGCCTTATGTATCTAAAAAGAAACAGAACTGATTTTCTGAGGAGATATTCGAATGTATCTCATGATACGAGAACAGCAAATATAAACTTGCCATATCATAGACGGTCTCTTCCAGAAAAAAATCCATCCTTTGTGTGTGTCAAAATTTTTCATATATTATCCTGTAATATCAAAATTATTGATAATTATATCAAAAACCCAGTTTTTTTTAGACAAAAGAACTACATTTGATCAGCAAATGGTTCAATAAAGTCGCCAACCTGTTGTATAGTCATATCATTGAAAATTCGATATTCGCATTGATACTTGGGAACGTAGTCGTCGTGAACTATTAATAATATCTGTTCTACAAATACGCAACTGTAATTGCGCATACTGTCAGAATTACAACAGTTGCAAATAATTACGTCGATGTCGAAATACAAACCTAAAACCTACATTGTCATTTAGAAAGCAGGCCTGCCGCTCACCCTTACCACAAACAATGCCCGAAAAATTTTCTATTCACAAACTGGTAACATTTCTTATCTTTAATATCACCATATTGAATTTTATGTTCTCAGATAAGATATTCAGTGGTACATGTCCTCGATATTATCCCTAAACGCCTGGCTACACTTCTTCCAATGATTAAGATATTTTATAGGTCTGACTCGCGAAGAAACAAGCATCTACACACGACAGAATAATAAAAACGTCGCATTCGGACATATTCGAAATCGATGAGTTCATCTTTAAAGCCTGAACTCCTTTAAAAATCCGAGATGTCTCGATACCCTACCGTTTTAGTATAGGTGTCGTCCAACTGTAATTCAGTGTCTTCCCGATTACTGAATTATTGGCCAATAAAATGCATTTATTGCTTTTTATTCGCCTATATATTTTGTAGGTTGACGGCGGAACCAGCAACCATAAATTAAATATTCGTCTGGAAGCATGTTTGGTATGATATCCATACTTTTCGTATTATATTTTGCTGAGATTGTAATATTTATAATTGTGATGAGTTGTTGATTTCAGACGTTTGTATTGAATGACCTTGACCTACGTAGAAAGCTTATCGTGGAAAATGAAGAAGCAGATTTCAATAAATATCAACGTCGCTTTTTGATCTAACAACACCCATAGAAAATTATTCACAAGGATAAATAATTCAACTCCAAAAGAATTGTTGTAGTAGAATCTACGAGATTAGTGGCCTACAATATATAGGACGAACAGGTCGATAAATTCAAGACAGAGTCTCCGAACATAAAAAAGATACCCTCAACATACTCAACTCTCTGAAAAGAAAACCGCTCTAGCGGAATATGTAGAAAAAAATTGATGAAAAGCACTTCCGTGAAGTCAGGAGCTTTTGAGTGCTCGTTTATCCACCTTGCAGGTAGATTCGCATTTTCCACTTTAAGAAAACAATTGAAAAAATTCTTGCCAGCTGTTGAAACAATTTTCAAACTAAGGCGAAACTCCAGACCTCACGTCTGTGCCTTAGGTAGCCATTTTTTTTTTCGAGAATTCGCTAGAATTTTTTATGGTATCTATGGTCTTGGCAATGCGATCCGGACAAAATTTCGCAGTAGTTTGAATACATTATTCTTCATCTATGTGCAAGATTTCAGTCCAATCCAATGAGTAGTTTTGAAATTATCAGGATAAAAATATTTCGAGGGTGCATCTTTACGGAACCCCTAGTCTAATTTTGCTCATTGATGAACGTGACCGCGATATTCTATATCCACACCTATCCTAAAAATTTCAAGTCCGTAGGCCTTTCTGTTCGAAAGTTATAATTTTCTGTGGTTTTATGGCTCTGGTCATGCGATCTGGACAGAATGTAGCTCGAATATATCATTCTCCGTAGTTCTGACATTATCATTGAAAAATATTTCAAACGTGCGAACGGATCCCCTACTCTAATTCTGCTCATTGATAAACATTAATAAAAAAATTACGAAAAGCACTGCCGTGAAGTCAGGAGCTTTTGAGCGCTCGTACATCCACCTTGTAGGTAGATTCGCATTTTCCAGTTTTAGAAATGAATTGAAGGAATTTTCGACAGCTGTCAAAAAAATTCTGAAACTTAGGCGAAACTTCAGCCTTCATGTAAGTGCTTCAGCTGACCAATTCTTTTCGATTTTTCGCTAGAAATTTCTACAGTATCTATGGTCAAGGTGATGCGATCTAAACAAAATTTCGAACGTAGTTTGAATTCATTAATCCTCAGCTAGGTGAAAAATTACATTCCAATCCAATCAGTAGTTTCGAAACTGTCAGAAAAAAAATATTTTGAACGGCCATATTCACGGAACCCCTAGTCTAACCTTGCTCATTGATGAACGTGACTACGACATTCGCGATCCAAACCCACCCTGAAAATTTCAAGTTCTTAGGCCTTTCTGTTCGAAAGTTATGATTTTCTATGGTTTCTATGGTTCTGGTCATGTGATCTGGAGAAATGTAGCGTGAATATATCATTCTCCATTAGTATACAAAATTTCGTCACGATCGAATCTGTAGTTTTGAAATAATCAAGAAAACTGAATTTCAAACGACCATATTTACGGAACCCCTAGTATAATTTTGCTCATAGATGAACGTGATCACGACATTCGAGATCCACACCTATCCTGAAAATTTCCTAGGCGTTTCCGCTCAAAAGTTACAATTTTCTATGGTTTCTATGGTTCTGGTCATGCTATCTGGACAAAATGTCACATGTAGCTTGAACACCTCATTCTCCATTTGAGTGCAAAATTTCATCTCAATCAAATCTGTAGTTTTCAAGTAATCAGGGGAACAAAACTTTGAACGGCCATATTTACGGAACCCCTGGTGGAATTCGGCCCATTAACGAACTCAACCGAGGCATTTGGGATCTGAACCTACACTGAAAATTTCAAGTCTCTAGGTTGATCCGTTCGAGAGTTTTCGTGCTTACGGACGGCCGGACGGACGGACAGACTCGAATTTTTCGACGGATTCGTCATCAGTGAGTCGAACATAGTCGATTGAGACCATTTTCGGCTCAAAATTCGAAAAATACAGACATCGTGACGAAATGATATAGCCCTTCGCTGAACGGTAAGTGATTCACTTACTGTTCTGTTAATCTTAGCAATCAGTAAAAATAATCTACCGATCTTGCATCAAACGCGGTAACTAACAAAAGTCGCTCTATCGTGCAAAATATTATTTTTGTTCAGCTCATTATATTCCATTCTCCTGTACTTATATCATATGATTAAGCCAACTTCTTCACATCCAGACTGAGAGGCATCAAAACCGAAGTTGTCTCTGATGTATTTGGGTATTTGATCTTTCATAATCATTTCCACTTTTTTAGAAAATGAACTGGTGATGATTCTATACTCAAAAACTGGAATCATATTCTTCTTCTTCTTCTTCCTTATTTTTGAGCAAATTGCTTGTTTTTCTTCGTTTCTTTGCCTGTCATCATTCAATATGGAGGTTATCACTCCAACGTTTGCGTGGTCTTCCGATGCTTCTTCGTCCAACCGGAGATCTGTCCTTCGTCATTCTTACCAGCCTGTTCTCGTCCATGCGGTTGATGTGTTCGTTCCATTCTTTCTTCCTCTTTAGCACCCAATCATTGATGTTATCGACTCCGCATGTTCTTCTTATGTTCTCGCTTCTGACGCGATCCATTAATGATTTCTCTGCTATCTTGCGCAGTACTCTCATTTCAGTTGTTTCCAGTATTTGAGCCGTTCTAGAGGTTTCCGGTCTGGTTTCCGCTGTGTATGTAAGAATGGGTCTAATTGTCGATTTGTATATCCTAGATTTTACTTCTGTGTCTATATGTTTATTGCTCCAAATGATATTGCTGAGACATCCGGCTGTTCGTGCTGCCCTCGTAGCTTGTCCTCTTCCCTGCGCTTCGACATCCCCATACTCAGATATCTCTACGGCGAGATATCTGAACTTCATCTCTTGCTGTATTATATGACTGTCAATTTCCAGCTTGCATCTGAGTGGTGTTTTTGATGTTGTCATGCATTTTGTCTTGGATGTTGATATAACCATCTTAAATTTCTTCGCTGTTAGGTTAAGCTGATGTAATAGCCTCTGAAGATCATCTTCGCATTCCGCTATCAATACTATATCATCGGCGAAGCACAGTATTCGAATTTCTTTATTTCCAAATTTATACCCCTTCAGTTTAACCACCTGTTTAATCAGCTCGTCCATGATGATATTGAATAGCAAGGGGCTGAGGGTGTCACCTCGTCGAATGCCGCTGTTAACATCTATTTCCTCGGTTAGTTCGCCATTTATCTCAGCTTGGATCTTGTTGGCTTCGTAAATATTTTCAATCGTTTTGATAATGTTGTCAGGTATCTGCTTATCGTGGAGTAGATGTATCACGTCTTCTATCTGTACGCGATCGAATGCCTTTTCTAGGTCTATGAAGCACATAAAAGCTGGTCGATTGTATTCTAAGGATTTTTCGGTTACTTGTCTAATGATGAATACGGCATCTGTGCAAGACCTTCCTGATCGAAACCCCTGTTGTTCGTCCTTCAAGGAGATGTGTTCATTGATTTTGTTTGCTAGAATTCTTGTGGTCAGTTTGAGCGAGGTCGAAAGAAGATTGATTCCTCTATAGTTGGCTGGCATTTCTTTGTCGCCTTTTTTGAATAGAAATAGTGTCTTGCTCACCCTCCATTCATCAGGTATTCTCTGGCAGTGTAGAATCTTATTGATTAGGATCGTCAGTTGTTCTGTGATGTCTTCACCCCCGTATTTGAGCATTTCATTGGTTACTCCGTCAAGTCCAGGACTTTTTCTATTCTTTAGCTTCCTTAGGGCCAGTTCCACATCGTTCTTTTCGATAACTATGTTATTGTCTGTTATGATTTGGGGAGTGTTGTTATACCTTTGGGTTTGCTCTTTCTTATATAAATCCTGCAAGATATCTAATATATTATTATATATAAATCCTGCAAGTAAGTCACCCAAGTTTCCTTGGATATGCGGTTGCTACTAATCAATTCATGAGTCTCCTGTCTCTGGTTTCTTATTAGCCTCCATATCTGTTTTTGAAGTCCATAAAAGTCGTTTTCCATCTTTTTTGAAAAAGTTTCCCAGTATCTGTTCTTTATTTGTCTGACTAAGTTGTTGGTATCATCTCTAACTCTTTTGTACTCCTGATAGTCTTCCGTGGCTTGGGTCGTCCTGTATTTCAAATAAGCTGTCTTTTTCCTCTCGCATTGTTGCTTAACTTCCACGCAGAACCATGGCGTTTTATTGATCACTTTGTTCCTCCGTTTTTCCTTTCTTGTTCCGAGTGCTTCAGTGGCTGCTTCGATAATGTTTCGCTTCAGTTTATCCCAGCTGATGTTAATTTCCTTATTGTCATTCAAGGGGTTGTTCTCAATTTTCTATTTCAATCGCCTCTCGTATAAGTCCCATATAGTTTCATCCCATAAAGATTCTACATTTATTCTTTCCTCTGATCCAACAGGTGCCTTGGTTCTATTTGGTCTCAATTTCAGCCTGATTTTACCGAAAAAAGTAGCTTATGGTCGCTACCAATGTTCGCAGAGTTAAGGATTCTTATGTCCAGTATTTGTGAGGGATGGAAATATCTGTTGGTTATTATATAGTCGATAATTGATTGTTGTCCTCGTGTGTTTTGGAAGGTGTATTTGAATTGCGGTTTGTGGTCGAAAAAGGTGTTCTTAATCCTGAGTTCATTAATCGCACACATGCTGATTAACAGTTCTCCATTGTTGTTTAATACATCTTCGTTAAAGCGCTGTTTGATTCCTGGCACCGTCTCGATGCCGATGCGGGCATTAAGGTCTCCAAGCAATATCATTGGCTTGCTCTGTGGGATTGACTCGACTACAGTTTGGAGTTGGTCGTAAAACTGTTCTCTGACTTGCCTTATTCTATTGTCTTCAGGTGCATACGCGGATATTATGTACAATTCTTGTGCTTCTGTCTGTACTTTGATAACAAGTTTCCTTGAAGATATAAACTGGCAATCCCTCAGGCAGTCCTCGTATTTTTTGTGTAGTGCAATTGCCACACCTTCCTTTGCACGTTGTTCGGTGTTCACTCCACTGTATACTAGAATATAATCGCCATATAGTTTCTGACCCTTTCCCTTCTTCTTCGTTTTCTTGTTCTCTTCCGTTGAACGATTTTATGTTCCAAGTGCCACAACGCAAAATGTCCAGTTTTTTCCAATCTCTAATCCTTTTTCTCGCATGGGTCGTCATGTTTAAATCAATCCTGTTCCGAGGCAAAATTACGGTTCTATGAGCCATATTTTTTTTTACATATGGCAGGAAGCTAACCTGACCCTAAAACCCTCCTCCTTTATCCGGGCTTGGGACCGGCTGAGGCAGTTGGTGGGCTACTCGATCCACCCAACAACTGACCCCAGGAATCATATTATATTAGTTATTCATTGTACAAGACGATAAAATTGTACTTTATCTTTGAGAGTGTCTTTTAACGTCGAGACGTCAGTCGAGACGCCAATTACGCTCGAGAAGATTATGCGATTTTATCGTCGTGTGCAATAGAACATTTTTTTCCATAGCAAAACTTCAAATTCAGGTGTAAAATAATTTGTAATTTTTGCCACAAAAATCGTAACTGCGTTGCACCGTTACTATAGAGATATGAATTACTTTGTCAACAAATAATGTGAAACAAATTTTACATTGTGGTTTTTGCGGAGTGTTCAGTATTTTTGCGTTTTGTGTACGGAGCGAATACGAAATGTACGGAAAAGAATTAACACAAGAAGAAGAAAACCTGCCATCAGATGTAGAAGATGCAGCGTTGTAAGCAGAAAATTTAAGGTCGTCCCAAGAATTTAGAATGATTCATGAGAAGTTATACCAGTCCTTTAAAAAGTTGAAAAGCATCAAGAATATCAATGACGTGAGTGAAAAAGTGCTTATGGCGTATTTTTCTGAAAAGTAGAAGAAAGCGAAGCCATCTTCATTATGCTCGTATTATTCGGTACGTTGTTGGTGAATGAAAATTGTGACATTTCTGAATTCAGCAAGCTGACCACCTTACTGAAAAACCTGAGAGGATGATACAGAGCTAAGAGTCCAAAACCCTGGAGTTAAATGACATTATCTAATTTCTGACAGAAGCTCCTGATGACTTCTATTTGTTTATGAAGGTTATTGCTATTTTTGGTGTGCATGGAGCGACTAGGTCCGATGAATTGCGCAAGTTAGAAGTGTTTAATGTGGACGACAAAAAAATCGGTGATAGTTGTTTCATTATCGGATACTAAAACCAATCACGATAGGTAGTTTTGTATTACTGACAAGAAAAGTGGAGTGAGTTTCTTGGAAATTGTGAGAAAGTACAATGTATTGCGCCCCAGAGACATTACTCACAGTATCTGTTTTGTGAATTACCGACAGCAAAAGTGCACTATTCAACCGGTGGGGATTAACACTAAGATCCCCAAAAATATGGCGGATTTGTTGAAGCTACAAAATTCAGAAATGTACACGTTGCATTGTTTTCGTCGTTTTTCAGTTACTATGTTGGCAAATTCTGGTGCTGATCTAGTACGACGTCGGCCTAATTCGTTAACCTGCCAAGTCCATTTTTTGGTCAATTTCACTTTTTGAGCTAGTCATAAAGTTAAGTCGATTACCTACCCTATGGGATAAGGTAAAAGGTCGATATCGATATTCAATGTGGTAGAAAAGCCGTGCACGAAAAACTGCTTTGTACCCAACAGCAAATCTACACAATGAAAACCTGCTAAATCCCATTGGGGCCTCAGTTTTGTACTGATTATGGTCCACCGTATACGTGGTTTTTTGGTCGCACGGAGTTATAGGCAATGTTTTGATCGAGTTTTTAATTGCATAGTGTCAGTGAAGGCCAAAATTATAAACAAGGTAAGTCTCCTTTGTTCCATAGTTGAGATATAGACTCACGTGCAAAAAAAACGCAACAAGTTGATATTTGTGAAATTTGGGGTCTTGTAGTTTCTTTATTTTTAGTACAATTTTCGAATTTTTGTCAGCAAACTGTAGATAAAATTATTATTTTGAACTTGCCTATTCGGACTTTCAATAAATGCTGGCTTATAAGTCATTACACAAGGTTAATTAGAAGTTTGTTGTTGAACCCAAATTTTGAAACATCCTGTGGAATAATTTCGTGATCAAATTCTTTCAAAATACCAATTTTTGTCGAAAACTTTTCTTTTCTAACATTTTGTTTTTGGATTCATATGCCTTTGAGTGCTCTAGTCTAATTCATTTTCAAGAACGAAATGAATGAAGTCAACAACGGTTTACTGTAAGAATTGTAATTTTGTGAAGAGGTGGATTGAGGAAGGAAATTTGCACAATAGCTGTTGCTCTTGTTGAAGATGAACGTAATTATGAATATGTTGCAAGAATTCTTCATGTTTATCGCTCTACCGTCAAAAGAGTGGTCGAAGCTTGCAGACCAGTAGCTGGACCAAACTTACACCGAGTAGCTAAACTGCAATTTGCTACTGAACATTTACATTGTAACTCAGAGCAATGAAACAATGTTTTTTTCACTGACGAATCCAGATTCTCCTCACATTCTCCAGACGGATGGAAAAGAGTATGGAGAAGGAACAAAGAAAATTTTTTTTCTTTAGAGTTCATTCCCCTCTTAAAAATTAACTGGTGCACCTGAAGATATGAACCAAAAACAAAATGTTGAGAACTAATGGTTCTTAACCTAAATTGGTATTTTGAAAGAATTTGACCACGAAATTGTACCACAGGATGTTTTGAAATTAGGGTTTAACACAAACTCCTTATTAACCTTGTATAAACACTAATAAGCTAGCATTTGACGAAAGAACGAATGAGCAAGTTAAAATTAGTAATTTTATCTACAGTTTACTGCAAAAATGGAACTAAAAATAAAGAAACTACGAGACCTCAAATGTTGCCAAGTATTAGCTTGTTGCGTTTTTTTTGCACGTGAGTGTATTTTCATTCAGTGTTACGTTATGGAAGCAATGGATCCAGTCTCTATAAAACGTTTTATAAGGATAACTAGCAATTTTTACCGCAGAAAAGGTCTTCTCGATTTCATCCTTGTGAGATTAGTAATCTTAAGGCGGGTTTAAACCAAACGAACAAAGAGCAAGAGCTAGAACAAAAACATTCTTTGTTGATCTTTTAGTGTGAACGAAAGCTCGTTTTCAGCGTTTACGTCTATTTAAACTAGAAGAAGATGATAGAGTGGGGTTAGAATGAGCATTCGCTCGTCTGATGTAAATCGGCCTTTACGCAATTGCCCCAAAATCGACGTGAAATCACTCATTGGAAGTTTGAGCACTTGTAGTAAATCAGAAGGACTCTTTCACCCGACTATCATTCATATTACGATGGGTTATTTTTGTGATTTTGAATTAAGGGTCGCTAGAAGATTATTTTTGGTTCAGAATTCTATTTTCACTAGTAATACCACTAGAGGTCAAATTATTTCTGGAAATTTTGTCGAGCTCATGAATATTTTGAAAATTATCCCGAGTCGAAGACGAGGGATAATTTTCTAAAAATATTCATGAGCGAGAAAAAATTTCCGGATTTAATTTGACCTCGTGTGGTATTCGGTAAGAAAATTCCACTCATGTGAACAAAATAAAATTTGATTGTCAAATAGAATATTCTGTCATTATAAACGCCAAAAAAATTTCCAGTATAATTCGCTGTTGGGTACGTACCCACGAGGAAAAAATTTCCACTAAAATTCATCCGTTGCGATAGTGATCTGTCAGAAATACACGTTCTGATTGGTTAAAAATCACATGTGTGGAATTTTCTTCAGAATTTTAGTTTTTGTTTGAAAAATATGATTGTTTTTTCAGTATTTTCTTAATTTACTTGGCTCTCAAGTTTTATCTCTGATTAACTCATATGACTGTGACTTATATGGAAGTGTAACTAGTAAATAACACTGAAAACATTTGAAATTATGTTGATTAATTACATAGTGTTTATAAAATACTAAAATAGTTAATACGGTTCCTTGTTTGAATACTGATTGTATTGTTAAAATTTTGATAATAAATATTTTGATTGAAACTGATTGAATTGATTTGATTATAATATAATCCTCGATTGAAAATTACAAGCAAATAATGTTACTTCATGCTCATTTAAATGGAAAAACTGCTATGTCCTCAATCAAATTTAAACTTCATAACGAAAAGCTGCTAAGTGATTATTTTCCAAATTTTTTCGAACTGTGCTTAAGATATTCTATTTTCAAAACTCACAACATATGTAGAATCATTATAGCAACCAAATGTATATTCAGAATCTTTATATGTAAAATAGAAAAGATATCTTTCAGTTTTTTCTCTCTCCTGTAAACTATGCAAAAATGGACTTAGCAGGTTAACGAATTAGGCCGACGAAGAGTTAAACGCTTAGGTGAATGAAAATCGTCATTCGTTGTCTACATCTGTATTACATTGAACAGTTATAATGCAATAAGAATGCTGTATCGAAGTGTATACTTGGTGGACCTGAAAATAAATCCAGTTCCTCCATTCAAGTGTCTAAGCAAACTAGAAAAAGTTGTGGTGTTCCAAATATAGATGTTTCTCATAATGTTAATTATGAAATTACATTTGTTTGTAATCCTTCGAATTGATGTGTTTGGATTTGTAAATTTAATTGAATAAAAAGAAGTTAAAACATTTTATCTACCCTTGCTGTTGAATTGCTACTTTGTCTTCCCTATGCAGTTAAAGCGATCTGGGCTAAAGTGTTTTCATGATGATGAGGATGAGGATGAGGATGAGGATGATAAAGAGGATAAGGGTGTGGCTAAGGGTGTGGGCAAGGGCGAGGTTGAGGGTGACGGTGAGGGTGAGTTTGAGGATCATGGTAATGGTAAGAGTAAGGTTAGGGCAGGATTAGGGTAAGGGTTGGGTTGGGGTAGGTTAAGGTCATGTTGGGGTTAATAATAATAATCTAACCTATACCTTAGCCACAGCAACGCGTGGCCGGTTCTGCTAGTTTGAATATAATGACGAAAGAATAAGAATTGAGCCGATTGTGAACTATCTTATAAAGGAAGACCAAATCATCAATTTCGCGGACCGTTCTAAGCGGAATTAAATCGAACTCATCCAAGAGAGGGTTGTAACTGTATCCTCTATCGGGATAAAGCCATGTTTTCTCAGAAAACCGAATTTGAGAAACCTCCTCTGTACACCCTCAATTGCCTCAATGAAAGATTCATATTTTGCGTAGCAAGGATCCCACTAAACTGGAGTATGTCAATTCACTCCTCACCTAATCATGGTACAAAGAAGAAATTGCTCCAAAGGAGGAAAATTACTTTCAATTACGAAACCCATCATCATTAAAAAACGACACCCAGGTCCCTCGACTCATCTACTTTTCGTAGAACCGTGTTGGTGGTTATCATAAACAATAGGGGATTGTTTTCTCGTAAACGTCATAGTTTTACATTTACCTATGTTTGGAAATAACTTATTCTCCAAACACCATGCATGCAATCTTTTGAGGTCACCTTGTAAAAAAAGACAATCTACGTAATCCTTAATCTCCCTGAAAATCTTCGAATCATCCGCGAAAAGTAATTTCCGAGAACAAGAAATATCTGAAATGAAACAAAAGTGGTCCCAAATTAAATAACCATAATGATACCTCTCACTTTAATTCGCGCTATATCACATCCAACAGGTGGATTTGGGCTAGTTATGGGTTCATAATGTAACCCCTGTTGTGATATATAATGCTAAAAATCCTCCACGATTATTTCTGCAGCTATGAACGGCATGTTTTATTACTCAATCAAGAAAATAAGTGAATGAAAGTAAAACATATTTTTTTTTCCTAGCGGCCCTCCCTACGGAGATACGGCCTCCTAAATGACGCCACTGGAAATTCATTTTACTGGAATAAAAAAAACTACTCAATATAATTCGATGAAAATTTGATATGATAAACAGTAGTAAGGGCCTCTCGAAATACTGCCCTTAAATTCAAATTAGCTCTTTAAGTTTACCAGGGGCGGACTAGGTTGTACATCTTGATGCTTACATTTTTAACACCCTGTATGATAAGGAGTTCAAAAAAAAAACAAATTTGGATACCTTGAACATTAAGCTAAAGAAAAGGTACTCTTGTTCATTGTCGATAAAATGAACCGTTTTCGAAAAACAAAATAATAAAAGAAGTTATTTTTTTATTTCTAGTGAAATGAACCATAAATTCTAATTTTTTTTGTCTGCAACAAAGTGTGATACGAAAGTTATTCAAGGAACAAAAAATGTTGAGTTTACGTTCTTCTTAGATTCTTAACAATACAGCCTTAACAAAAATAATACTAATAATAATTAGAATTCATGGTTCTTTTCAATAGAAATAAAAAAGTTAGTTCTTTTATTATTTTGTTTTTCGGAAACGGCTCATTTTATCGACAATGAACGAGAGTACCTTTTCTTAAGCTTAATGTTCAAGGAAATTTGTTTTTTGAACTCCCTATCATACAGGGTGGTAAAACTATAAGCATTAAGATGTACAACCTAGTCCGCCCCTGGTAACCTCAACGAGCTAATTTGAATTTAAGGGCAGTATTTCAAGAGTCCCTTACTTTTGTTTCTCATTTCAAATTTTCATTGAATTATCTCGAGTAGTTTTAAATTTATTCCAGTAAAATGAATTTCCAGTGGCGTCATTTAGGAGGCCGTATCTCCGTAGGGAGGGCCGCTAGGAAAAAAAATTATGGGAACTTGTCATCTTATTTTTCTATGTTTTATCTGAATCCGAGAGATTTACCACATTTTCGCGGACACCCTGTATATAAAAAACTTATATTTTATTCTCGAATCATATTCAGCACTCAATTGGTAGTCAACAAACTCGTTTTGTCCGAACAAAAATTGAAAAATCAAGGACCATCCGCTAAGTACTTCAGGTAATCTCATCTAGTGATATAAATTATACTGCCGGCACATAAGCTCACTGGTTTCCATACGGCTTCTGTTCGTAGACTCGCCGAAGCCCGAAAGACCCAACAAGTCGGCGATAATTACTAAATAATTAAATAAATTGCAAAAAGCGATAAGCAAAGTGAACATAGAAATATCATTGAATCACTTCTTTACAATTGAAGTTGAACCGCCTCCGCCTAGTGGACTTAATATAGAAATCTCGAGAGCAGGGCATATCGCCCAGCGCTTAGATGGTATTTATTGAAATCCATTTACATAAAACACACTTCTTCACTATATGCGGCGCTGATTTGGGCTCGGTTTTCCTCTATTTATATCAATTATGGCACGATATATCAAATGGGGTACTTATACTTATATAGTGGAGTGTGTTCTGTGATAATGATGGTCCAGACAATATCAGTAAACATATTGACGATAAATGATTTATAAATCTTTCAATACCTCTTTCTATGAAAGATTTGATGTGGCAGCTTCATTGCCTATATGTGTGCTCGCGACAACCTATGTCACAGCAGAATGAACAATTTATAATTTTGGTAGAATGAGCTTGTAACTTCAGTGCCGTATGTAGGGCGTGGGAAAGGTGGCACTTGCCACAGGCGCAAAGTCCAGAGGGGCGCCAAAAAATATCGAAAAAAAATATAGAAGCTCCAAGCAAAATAATTCGAAAGATTACAACACTGTTCTCAAAGAGCGATGCCAAGGAATGGACGAGTAGATTCGATGCGCCTTGCGGAGTTTTGATGAGAAATCAAAAACAGATCGCAACTGTTGTAAATGATGTAAAAAATAAGTGAATTAAGAAAATTCAGAAAATGTCAAAAAACCTTGCATTGCTTCAAATTATACTAGCAACAACAAAAATACATCATACACTTGGGAGCAATGAAATCGGCCCACCTTAAATTTGACACAATTTCAAACATGAATATCTCGCGAGCCGCTAGTCAGATATGGATGTTTTTTCATTAATTCTAGGTTAAACCTTCGATTATAATGATATCCTAAGTTATTTTTGTCAATATTTCAATTTCAGTATATACGAGGTGCAAGATTGATAAGAAGATTTTTCCTTCAACTTTGACACACCCTGTGGATAAGAAGAACAGCAGCAATGAATAGCAGAAGGAGTCAAACTGAAGTCTCATCTTTTCTGGTTATTTTGTTTTTTTAATCATGTGTTTATCTCCATTATTTCTGCCTGGGGAGAAACTTTCAAACAAACTTACAAAAAGTACCCATTCTTCAAGAATTGTCAGAGACTACATTGCAGCAGTCGACTTTCGAGTTATGGTGTGGCCACCGTGCAGTCCTGACCTAAACCCCATTGAGAATTTGTGGAATGAACTAAAACGAAGGGTACAACGAGCCTTTTCCAGAGTCGATCCCGGAGCTTTATGTTGCAGTAGAGAAAGAGTGGCGAAACTTCCCACAAGAAACAATAGTGAATTTAATTAGAAGTAGGGTAAAAGGTACAGTTGTTGACACCCTATCAAGGATTGACACCCTCATTTTCATATTTGAATTATAAGAATTGGATGGAGGCCTTAAAAACATGGAGCTTTGAAAAAAATATTTCAATTTTTCAAGTTTGGACTGTTAGTATTAATTTGGGTTAGGTTTGCATTCCTAATTCACCATATTCATTCACCAACTATATTTATCAATGTGCAGCGGGCTGACGATAATTGCAATTAGAAAAATACTGCCATTTTCTCAAGGTACTTAACTCAAGTTCATAACATTTTTTTAATTGTTCTAATTTTTGTCTGAAGCATAATTTTTGTTTGAATTATTGAAACTATTCAATAAATACTTTTTCATAACTTGAAATCTATTTGGTTGAAGGTTTCGCGGTTTTCTGTGGGTGTTAATAATTGCCTTTGAAAATATGTGGATGAATAGTGATTGACATACTATGTCAATAACTGTCGTATTCAAATTTTGCAGAATTAGTCCGTATTGCCTACTATTCAGGCCTCAATTTCTCAATGAATACTGAAAAATGATTGAACTTTATCTAATTTTGTTCTAGATAGTTGTTGACACCAGTGTCAATCTCTGTGAATTTGCACGTGTCAATAACTATATTGCAAGTTCAACTAGTTCCTACTTCTTGTCCCTACCCCCTGAATCGATTTTCCACGCTTCATTCTAAACAACATGGCAAAAGCAAAAGAAGGAAGCAATTATAAGAAAAATTACACGGAGGATGCTATTATTTCTGCCTTATCAGCAGTAAAATCAGAAGGAATGTCCAGAAAACTTGCCTCCCAAACCTATGGCGTTCCTCGTTCTACAATAATTTTTTGGTTGAGTGGAAAACTTGTTGAAAAAATGAAAAGCACTGACGTGTAGTCAGGAGCTTTCGAGCGCTCGTTCATCTACCTAGTAGGTAGAATCTTCCTAAAAAAAATTTCTTTGAACATCCACTTTTGGTCATTGATAATTTTGTTCATTGATAAACGTGTCCGCGATATTCGAGATCCACACCTATCCTGAAAATGTCTAGTCCCTAGGCCCCTCCGTTCGAAAGTTATTATTTTCTTCTGGTCATGCGATTTGGACAAATTTTGCATGTAACTTGCATGTAACATTCGCACCATCTGGGTGCGAAATTTCATCTCGATCGAATCAGTAGTTTAGAAGTAATCAGGAGATCAAAATTTCGAACGGCCATATTTACGGAACCCCTGATGGAATTCTGCTCATTAACCAACTCAACTACGGCAGTCGGAAACTGAACCCACACTGAAAATTTAAAGTCTCTAGGTCGTTCCGTTCGAAAGTTATCGTGCTTAGGGCAAGATTCGAAAAATACAGACATCTTGACGAAATGATGTAGCCCTGGTGTAAGTCCAACGAGCGCTCAAAAAATCACGGACCTTGCCCTGTATTAACCTATGAAGAAGATCTCAAATTATGTGATAGAATAGAAGGGTGTGCCAAAAAAAATAAAAAAAAAATTATTTCAAACATAAAGCTTGATGATGAAATTCATGAAGAATCCTTTATACAGTCATGAAACAGTCCAATATGGACATGGATTGTACATCTGAAGACACAATCTGTGATAACAATGAAAACCAAGTTGCTATAAACGGCTACTGGAGAACCAACTGCCAGGGCTTGTGTCCTATTTGCAAAAAGAATTTGGATTTAAATGGTATTAAAAAATTAAATGCATCTCCTGTGCATGAAAATTCCATGTTAAATGTTTATTGAAATATGTCTTCATAGAGAAGGTTTCCATTTCGAATATTTTTCAATGCAAAACTTATAAATAAATCTTATAATGAACGATCCATTACTATATATTACACCTATCCACATCCTTGTTCAGCTGATTGAAAATATTAGAGACAACAGTATGTCAATAACTGTATCAGGTGGTGTCAACAATAGATTTTACAGTGTCAATCACTGAAAATTGACACATGATGTTAACGATGTGTTTTAAAGCTTCTTCTGAAAAGGTTTTTCCACTTTCGGTTGTTAATTTGAATCGAGTATAAACCAACACATAACCTCGAAAAAGAAATATTTTCATTTCATACCCAAATAACAAATTATTTATATTCTATTGGGACAGTTGGCTTAAGGTGTCAATAACTGTAGTGTTTACCCTATGCCTAATCGTATGCGGGATGTTATCAGGTCGAGGGGAGGTCATACCCGCTATTGAAATAATTTAGTTCTAGGAAAAACCTGTTGTTTTCAATGTTTTTTTTCACTGGGCTTCCAAGGTATCAGCTCAGTTTCGGAACACTGTAATTTCCGTAATAATAGAGATAAAAACATGATTAAAGGAACAAAATGACCAGGAGAGATAGTACTTCAGTCTGATTTCAGTTGGCATTCGTTGCTGCTGTTCCTTTTATCCACAGGGTGTGTCAAAGTTGAGGAATAAATCTTTTTTTCAATCTTGCACCCTGTATATGCTGAAATTCAATTGCAAACGAAAGTATCACAACACAAAATTATCACCGACTGTTGACCTTCAATAAAAAAAAAATTATCAAAATCCGACTTGCGGATTCCGAGAAATAATTATATGAAATTGGGTCGAATTTTGGGTGGGCCGATTTCATTGCACCCAAGTGTATGCAACTCTTGATATTTGAACTGAAAGATATCAAGAATATTCTAGATGAAATTCAAAACAATTAATCCCTTCCATATGCCGATCCATATTTACTCTCACAAGAAGAAATACTGAAATGGTCAACATGCCTAAAGTACATTTTGAAAAACCACACCGAAAACTGTCCCAGAATCAAGGGGAAAAGAACTTTACACGCTCCAAAGAGAAGAAGAAAAGAGAATCTACGTGGTGGTACGATATCTAACACAAGATGCAGATATTACCATTATCACCGATGACCTAGCCAAGCTAGGCATTATTGACGCGGATGTCATAAGGATGACATCCAACAAAACAAAACAACCGATACCCTTAATTTTGGTGAAAACCCAAAACAAGAACATATTTCAAGTGAAACATCTCTACGGCATAAATTGTGTAATGGAGCCGAAGAACAAAAGCATTGGCCCTGGCCAATGCTATAGATGTCAGCGCTATGGACATGCGCAAATTAAATGCAAATTCCCATAGAGATGTGTTGAATGCTCTGGAGCGCACAATAGAAAAGATTGTACGCTAACCAGAAAAAAAGACGAGAGAAATGCTACATTTGCGCTTAGCGGAAAAGCAGGTCACCCAGCCAGCTACAAAGGATTTAGCGAGTGGAAACTGGTGACCAAAAAGAAGACTGCGACCAAAACAAGAAAAGAAGAAGACAAAAAAAAACCTACTGTCCAACAAAAACAGAAGGAAGAAGATAAGAAGTCACCACTCAAACAAGAGCAGAAGAAAGAAGCCCCAAAAAAATGGACAATCCAAGAAGAGCAGCCAAAAGGAGAATGAAGAGACCAACAAGAAAGGACCCGAAACCACCGAGGATCTAGAATCTAGATATCTTCACCAAGAATATCATGAGTAAGCTCATGGAATTGCTGGAAATAAAAATGGACAAAAGGCTTCGTAAACTCACTAAACCCAATTTATGGAGCTAGTGACTAACGGAAATAAAAACAACCTAAAGATAGTCTCATGGAACACAAACGGTCTACTAGCCCGTAGATCTGAAATAGAAGAAATAATATCCGAGAAACAACCGGATATTAGAGCCATTCAGGAGACGAGACTATCTACAAGAAATAGATTTCAATTTCCCGACCATGAAATTATACAGAAATGACAGAAATTGTACAGGAGGGGGCGGAGCCCTAATAGTCGATAAGAATATCGACCACTATTTCGACGATGTCCTGAATAATAGGCAAATAGAAGCCGTCTCGATTATAGTTAATACAAATCGAGGACACATGGAAATTACGTCAGCCTACAAACCACCTCAAAATGACCTAATAGAAGAAGATCTGAATAAGATGCTTGGAGGAAACTACCCCAACATCATTATTGACGATATGAACTGCAAATCAAAAGAATGGAATAACAGAACTGAAAACCAAAATGTGAAGAAGCTCAAGAAGTACGAAAAACAAAATGCCATAGTATTAGGACCTGAAATTCCGACCTACCTGCCCAGAAGTAAGGGCCTACCAGACGTATCAGATATCGTCATAATGAAAGATATTACCCAAGATTCCGCACTCGATACTATAGAAGTAGGAACATCAGACCACAACCCAATAGAACTCAGATTGGGATGCTGACCGATAACAGAAGAACTTCTAACGAAAGACTTCACAGACTGGCAAAAGTACAGTGAAATACTCCAGGAGAAAATTACTGAAATTCCACAGATAAGAACCCCCGAAGATCTAGAAGATGAAGTTGACAAATTAGAAACCCGAATAAGAGAAGCCTACGAGGAAAGTACTAGAAGAATCGAAAGGCCTGCTCCGAAACATTCAGATGGTGAAACCCCAAAAGCAATAAAAGAGCTTATGAAGAGAAATAGAAAACTTAGGAAGAACTACAGAACTTCACATGGAGAAGAAGACAAGGAAGAGCTGAATAAACACAGTCAAGTGCTGGAAAATGCATTGAGAGAACTGAGAACAGACAGATGGAACCATGAGTTAGAGAGCTAAACACCAGAGACCACTCAGCATGGAAGATGCAAAAGTGCTACCGACGCGAGAAAACAGAATTTCCCCCTCCACACGGTGCTTATGAGATGGCCCACTCAAAGCTTGAAAAAGCCGAAGCACTATCCGACGTAATAGAACGAGAAGCCAGAATCAACTACAGAGAAGACGATGACAATGAATACTAAGAAGAAGAATTCGAAGGAAATGAAGAATTTATGTTGAAACCTCCGGGAGGCCGCAACAACACCAACGGAAATTAAAGAAATCATCAAGAAATTGAAAAACATCAAAACTCCAGGGAAAGACAAAGTAACAAACTATATGTTACAGAAATTGCCCAGAAAAGGAACAGCAGCGCTAACCAATATAGCAGTCGCAGTGATGAGAGAAGAATACTATCCCGAAAGATGGAAAACAGCAGAAGTAAAAGTTTTCAATAGGCCAGGAAAAGATAGAAAATTCCCACAAAACTACAGGCCGATAAGTCAACGGTCAGCACTTGAAAAATGGTCGAGAGAGTCATCGCAAAAACACTCAATGATGAAACAGAAGCGCTGAATGATGAAACAGAAGCACCGGAACCATTTGGATTCAGAAGAAATCATTCCACAGAACTTCCACTGTTAAGGATCACTGAATATGTCACTGAAGAATTTCAGAATGAACAAGCCACGGGATTAGTGCTATTAGATGTCGATTGAGCTTTCGACCGAGTTTGGCACGAAGGACTTGCCTACAAGATGATGATGGCAGGCTACACCACCAAAACCTGCAGGATAATAAGAAACTACCTGAGGAACCGGAATTTTTATGTCAAAATATCTTCCACCAGACAAGTAGAAGCAGGAGTTCCCCAAGGATCAGTTCTAGGACCTCTGCTCTACAACATATATATCTACGATATTCCTAAGAACCTAAGGAATCTGCCTTTATGCAGACGTCACGGGAATAGCCCTCAGACATCGACGACCAGATGTCATACACAGAGGACTGCAAGAAGCACTAGAAGATTTAGAAGAATGGTTTATTAAATGGAAAATTCGAATAAATAGCAATAAGAGCCAAGCTATTCTACTACAGAAACGGAGACTTGAGATTAATTCCAACCTACAGATAGATGGAGAAGAGATGAAATGGAAAATGAAGTCAAATATCTAGTAGTGAAACTAGATAAAGGGCTTACATGGAAAACCCATATAAAATATGCAGTGAATAAAACAAACTCAGCAATGAGTAGTCTTTACGCACTGCTAGGAAGAAGAAGCCAAATGAACCAAAGCACGAAGCTACGAATGATCGAGTCAATTGCAAGACCTCAACTAACATATGGCTCGGCGGCATGGGGCCATGCAGCCAATAGTCATATAAAGAAGATTCAAGTAACAGAGAATAAACTGCTCAGAGCAGCAATGAATATGCCGTGGTTCGTAAGGAACCAACAAATCCACAGAGACTTAGAATAGATGTGATTAGGATACCCACCTGTTACAAAAGACCCAGAGGTCAACTACGTAGATACAGAAATTGAGTAAACTCAATTCCAATCATCAAGAAGAAAAGACTCCTATGAAATTCAAATTCATGGGTAACACAATAATTATCACACGACAAAGAGCGTTAAGGAGATACGAACAAGGAGAGTCGAAAGTTTGATAGGTAATAAATGCCCGGAATCTAAAACAGCAGGTTAGGTTTAGTTAGAGAAGGTCGTGCTTCACACGAAGTCTCACACTGTTCTATCTATCGGAGATAGTTCGTCCATGAGGATTTCCCCTGACTAAAAAAAAATGTATGTCCGAATATACGTATAATTATGACTCAATTAACAGATACTCAGGAGCGGGGGTTAACTGTATAAGATATAGGAAAAATAAGAATCTCCACGAGATCTAACAATCACCATGAGATAACTTTGTCCAAAAGACACCCAGTGATGTCAGGTTGTGTAAAGATTTCTATTGACTAAAAAGACCCCTTGAGATTGAAAGGTTCTAGGAATAAGCCTATAAACTAGTTTTGTATATTGTTTATATCCCGACTCTCCTAGGTTTCTGTGAGACCCCAGCTTGGGCGAGTTAGGAGACCCGATTGTGTTCTATGTAGGCTTTGTTACTGTGTCCTTACGCCACCTGAGGCACATCACTGTTAATTGTTTACCCAATAGTGAATGGTGGAACCGTACTCGATGTCAGAAAATTTCTTTCCCGACCGGCGGATTAAAACCCGGGACCGATCAAAGGAGACCGGCCCCGAGGCACCTGCGCTAACCACTACGCCACGGCCCCGTATATTGCCCGGTTATTTGTGCTGTGTGCGGTGGAGCATTGTGGTGGATGAAATTTTATCCCATAAGAGGCATGTTAGGTACCACATGATCTTCTAAGCACTCTCTTATACATATCCCTGCCAAAAATACCTCATGAAACAATATAGACAATTTATGGGAATCAATAAGGATCTATGGGGAGAGTCTGTAATCTATGCGGACGTTATCCGTGACACATAAACTTTTTATAAGGTTTTATGAAAATTGATAAGTAGATGTTATTTATAAACATATCCGAATACATGGTATACAGGTTTGTATCAGGCAGTGGCGCTTAAAGTAGTCTAAGAGATTCGATGAGGTTTTCCACTTTCAATTATAACGATATTGTATGCTCAGTCATAAGCTTGAGGACGTATCTGAATTGAGGTGGAATCCACAATTAAAATCTTATTGGGTATTTTGGGGAGACAGTGGGTTCAGGATTTGATGGTTTTGATCAGGGATACCGTATCTAATTTTATGCGGTTTCTATAAGCGTTTATATGGTTGAGAATAGCTGAAAATTTATGAGTTTCGATAGGAAAACATGAAAACGAAGTATAAGTGTTTAAATTAGGCAGTGGTAGCAAGAGCGTAAATCTTATTTTTTTCTTGAGGGGGGTAATCGATGAAAAATTTCGCCAGGTTCATTTTAATGAAAAAATTCCGTTCTTCTTGGCGATAATTCTGAAACTTTATATTTTGGATGTCTTGGGGGGGGTGGTGGTAATTACCCCCAGTACCCACCCCTATATCTACTTTATCACGTGGAAGTTCGAAGATACTATAAGATTCGATCGAGGGCGGATCCAAGGGAGGGGTGGGTGGTCAATGGGCATTTCTGGTGAACAAATTGGTTTTTCTAATATTAATTATATCGAAATTAATAATAATTCAACAGTAAAAATGGAGCACTATTTGAGTTTGATGACAGTGTTCAATTATTTGGAAGCTACACTTTATATTCGATCATTTTGTGAGGAAAACAAGTGCTAAATGCTAACACAACTTATTTGAGTCTGACATTAAATAGAAAATTATATTTTTGAATATATTTTTCCATTCAGTTGATTCCACAAATAATGCAATAAGTATTCGATCTGACGTAACAATATATTTTCTTAGGGACAAAGTCAAGTAGTGTGAACGCGTCGGAGGACCAAATATCAGAGGAAGGATGCAGCAATCCAAAAGAGAGGGAAATACCCGAATTATTATTATATTATTGTATGAATCAGATATCAGCAATTAAAAGACACTGTAGGGATTTTAAACTTAAACTTTTAAGTTTATACTTTTCAAGATCCTTTTAATTGTTTCTAAATAATAGATATATCAAACTCTTAAAACTGCTTCATTTTGATAAAAATCACTGATTAGTTTTGGTGAATTTTCATGTAGAAAATACTTATTTCTTATATTCTTCACATTTTCATTTGTATGTGTTTAAACACATACAAACCATAGAGTTATCATTCTGGGAATTTCCAGCAGGAACAGATAGGTGTTATATGTGAGAACCACAATTGAAAACCAAAGACCCTTATAAGTAACTACTATGGAATCTCATACATTCTCATTTATTTTCAAACTGCATTTCCTCATAGAAACATAAAGCATTCATCCCAGGAATCGCTGATAGAAACGGATAGGAATCACGTTAGGGAATGCCATTACAAACTGAAGCATAAATATCTGTAATCTCCATTAAATACTTATGAATATCGCATACGGTTCTATACGGGTTTGCGATTTCACTATCCAATTTGGATCTCATACATTCTCATTTATTTTCAAACTGCATGCCCTTATAGAAACATAAAGCATTCATCCCAGGAATCGCTGATAGAAACGGATAGGAATCACGTTAGGGAATGCCATTAGAAACTGAAGCAATATGCATCTTTAATCTCCATTAAATACTTATGAATATCGTATACGGTTCTATGCGGATTTGCGGTTTCACTATCCAATTTGGATCTTATACATTCTCATTTATTTTCAAACTGCATGTCCTTAAAGAAACATAAAGCATTCATCCCAGGAATCGCTGATAGAAACGGATAGGAATCACATTAGGGAATGCCATTAGAAACTGAAGCAATATGTATCTGTAATCCCCATTAAATACTGTAACGAAGTGAATTTCGTTACTAGATCGGCCGGTATCCTTCACGTAAATTTTTGTAGAAAATTTGGGGAAATTGTTCAATATTTCTGAATACGAGGACATATGGGCCACCCTGTATGTTTTACGTCGATTTCTGGAGATTTTACTCAGATAAATCCTCATTCCCCGTCAGGAAGTTTCATAAGTCACCCGGTATAATCGGCCGGGATTTTGAGAAAATTTGTCGGAATAATTTTCATGTCGCATATGAGGCGAATTTAACGCGATCATTTAAAATCCGAGCCTATGTAGAAAAACTATAGGATTTCGTCGCGGAAGAGATAACGCTTGCAGAAGCGAGTTTTCGTATGTTGATTGGGAGTTTTTTTGGAAAACGACGCCGTTTTCGAAGGTCCGAATTACCCCCATCAAACCGACCTTATAAAAGGAGGAATGGGACGGAATTGAGGGCAATTCCAATTTAGCCGGCGAGACTAATATTGGTGAAAAGCGTTATTATCAGAATTATTCGTCGTGAGAAACTTCGTTATAAATTGCTGATAGAACAAGTGAATAATTTTCTCGACTAGAAAAGCCGCTCGAGATCGTGTTGCGCTTGGGATAATTACCGACTTTCGTTCGGGGTTATCGTAAAATCGAGAAATTGACTCTAAGCCGTTTTGTGCTGTTGGAAGTGTGTCAACGCTTGTGCAGTGTGTGCTGCCCGTACAGGAAAGTCCTAGAGCTGGTGAGCTGTATTTCCGTATTAACCTGAGTTCATTTTTAACCGTAGATTATTCTTCCTGTGTTCCGTGATCGTTACTTGTAAATTCTGTAACTTTTATTTTTTTTTATCATCAGTCCCAAGAGACAATTTAGCTAAGTCATTATCACCTTAGATTATCCGAGATTTGGTCCGACGGGGAATTCGGAGCTGTTACAATTTTTGTAGATAATCAAGCCCCTTGATAGACTTCGTTTGCATTCATTCTGGCTTTAGTTCCAGTAAGTGGAATCTTAACCCCACCGAATAAGTAGTATACCCTGGCAGCGTGAAGTACCGCGTCGGTGCTTCAATGCCCCTCGAGTGAAGTTCTGACGTCCATTGCTCATTGCGGTGTTATCTTATGAGTAATGCCTGAGGAACTTTATACTTCGAGGAAAGGGGTCGATATCCTTCAGTAAGTCACCACAAGTCCAAGTTTCATTGCGGTGGCAACCCTCGTCCAAGTTTTAAATTTTTCCACCATCGGTGGTCTGGCCTTTTTCTTTCTCTGATTAAAGTTTCTTTTGGGTGAATATTTCACCACACGTCAGGACCGACCCACGATAGGTGGCATACGTCCAGTAATTGAAATCTCAACTCCATCGAATAACTAGTATACCCTGGCAGCGTGAAGTACCGCGTCGGTGCTTCAATGCCCCTCGAGTGAAGTTCTGACGTCCATTGCTCATTGCGGTGTTATCTTATGAGTAATGCCTGAGGAACTTTATACTTCGAGGAAAGGGGTTTATATCCCTTGTTAAGTTGTCCCAACTCCGAATCTCCGAGAAGTGACAACCATATTTCAAGTTTCTTTTTCTCCACCGTTGGTGGCCTTGCTTATAGTTCCCCGAACAAGGTTTAAGTTTTGTCAATATCCCACTCCACAGTAATATTGTGGTGGATACGCCCCTTGCTTGTTTCAGCTTCTCCTCCGTGGACCCCTTTGTATAAAATTCCCCGACCAAAAATTGTTTTGGTGGATGCGCTATTTAAACTCCGAGTTTACTTATTAATTACATGATAATATACTTCGTCTGGACTTGGTTTCAGTCTTGACTTACATCAACCCCGGTTGGTTCAGCTACTATTTAGGCAGCGCCGTGCTGTCGCTGATCCAAGTTGTTTTGGGGGATGCGCCAATTAAGCTCCGAGTTTACTGATTGATTACACGACAGTATACGTTGTCTTGACTTGGTTTCAGTCTTGACTTACTTCATCACCGATTTGTTTAGATGTTGTTGGGGCAGCGCCGTGCTGTCACTGAACTTAAGTAATCCCGATTTCGCGGAACACAGGTTAGGGTGTCACCTCGCCGAAACTCTGGACTGTAAACTGTTGTTTTATTACCATTTTGTATGCTTTCACACTTGTTCGCATTTGGACCACGCTTATCATCGCTTTCCACATTTGCTCTGCTTATTTCTTTCTAATATAATAACTGCTGATCGCTCGCCTCACTCATACCTCGTCCGCTTGCCGCCAACCCAGTGTATATATTTAGATATTGAGAGTTACTTTTTTTTGATCTTTAGACTGAGAATTATTTGTTTTGTTGATCATACGACTGCGTCGAAACGATTATTATTGTTGTCTTTCGTACTGGTTGCGACATTTGGGGTGTAACAATTTGACTAATTAGATATTATAGTGTCCATAATCGGACATACTATCAGAGTGAATTTCATTTATTACCTCAATAGCCTCCTCCTTCTCGCCGGCCAAAGAAATCGACACTTGCCAATCGCTACCACCTCAGATTGGGTCGAACTCTGTCTCCAACTGTATCAAAGCTACCCGAGTTTGGACTCAGTAAGTGTCATAAGGTATTGCGACCTTATAAAACCTATCGCAATTGGCGCCCGAGTTTATTCGTAAATCAGGTTGAAGGCGATTTTTCTCAACCGGAGAAAAACGCCGTTACAAATTGGCGCCCGAGCAGGGACCGATTTTCCCGTAAAGAATATAGGTCAAAAAGGCCTTCCGGTATTATAGATTATTGAGAGAGAGGAGTATGGAGGTTAACCGATTGAGAGCGGACGAGCTGATATGGGAGTTGGAAGCTCGCGGCCGTCCGGCCGGCAGGACCGTCCAGGAGAACCGTATGGAGCTGCGGAAGGTTTTAGCGCAGAACGTGCGATTCTGTCCGAGAGAGAGGGACATGGAAGAGGAGTTAGGTGAGGCTGGTCGAATCCTGAGGAGTTTGGTGGAACAGGTCCAGGATTTCGATGAGGATAGCGCCATAAACGAGGAATCGCGTATCAGGAGCCGACTCACCCACCTCAAGCACCGTCTCGGTCAAATGCGACCAACTACCGTGGAAGAACAGGATAAAGCCGACGAACTGTCCGAATTATGGAAGCAGACAGAAGAGATGCTGAAGGACGCCGTGATCCTGGCCGGAGCGAAGTCGGAGTTGAACGCTCCGTTGGAGGATGTTGCCGAAGACGCAGGACGCCTTCAGAGGAGGGAAACCTCCCAACCCGAGGGAGATTGGCCGTTGATCTCTTTTGAGGATTCTTCACCGGGGAGCCAACAAGTCTCGCATCCCGAAGGGACCCACACCGTCGCAGGCGATATGGAAGGAACTCCTAACGTCTCCAGGGAGCCAATAATGTCCAGGAGCCGCACACTACTGAACCAGACACACCTTAACCGAACCCAGCGGAACCAAACCCGGGTTCTGCAACCAGAGATCCCTGCAGGAGGTTTTACCTTAAGTTTCTTCCAGAGGTTGCATAACCGGGTCTGTGAAGCCGTCCGCCAACGACTGAACTTCACAGTTCCGTGGGGTACAAGTAGGAATGGAACATACGAGTCTCCTACACCAAGAAGTCGTCCGGCAGTGGCAGAGTCCACTCGGAGAATTTCGTTCCCATTTTTAGAACCGGGAGAGTCAAGAGCGACCAGGGAGAATACGATTTTCACCGGTGACCAAGCTGGCTCAAATGGATTGAGCGAGGTTGATCGGGGTCAAACTGGACCAGTCAACTGGACCCGGACCGATAGATCGTTCAACCATCCGCCGTCCGTACCAGTATACAAATGGAACGTTTGTTTCGACGGAGCGACCAGCGTCAATGCTTTCTTGCAAGAGGTGGAACAACTAGCAGACACTCGGAGGATTACTCGTCAGTACCTCTTCGATTCTATCTTCGAATTGTTGCGAAAGGACGCTAGAGATTGGTACATCCCTAGAAGAGGTTCGTTCAGGGATTGGGAGGACTTCAAAGAACAGCTTCGTGAAGCTTTCCTTCCCCTGGATTACGAGGAAACCCTCCTAGAAGAAATAAGGAAACGAACTCAAGGAGAAGGCGAAAAGCTGCTGCTCTTCGTCACCAGGATGCAAAACCTCTTCCTGAAGCTGACCACCAAAAGACCTCCTGAGGAAGAGCAGGTGAACATGATCAGGAAGCGACTGTTACCAGCCCTGCAGAAAGCTCTGGCGTTCCAGGAGACCAGATGTTACACCGAGCTTTTGGCCCGAGGAAAGAGGTTTGAGTTGGTCCAGTGGCACGTGGACCAATACACTCCACCTCCAACAAACAAAGGTTTGATCGACGACCCTCATTTGGTGTACGAAAATTCCCGCCGGAAAACCCAGACTATGACCGTCCAGTATTCGCCACCAAAGGTGCCGGAAGTCATCAAACCGACCGTGAATATGCCGAGACCGCCGCCCCCGGTTCAGACCGGTACGACAAACCGAAAACCGAACCCAACGCCGGCTAAAGTGGAGGAGTCACCACCGCGCGATACGAGGGCCGTTCGTTTTGAGGATACCAGGTTGGGCGGCATCCAGTGCTGGCGTTGTGGGAAGACCGGACACTTCAGGAGAGAGTGCCCATCAGCGCCGAGGTTGTTTTGCTCTCGATGCGGGAGACAAGACGTGATGTCCCGAGATTGTCGTTGTTCGGAAAACTAGAAAGGAGCCGTCTCATGGGGAAGAGACAGTTCCGCTCAACCGCATCCCCAATTAAACAACCAGCCTGCACACAGGATAACCGGCCAATCATCACCGTCTGGATTGGAGAACGACCCACAAAAGCCCTGCTGGATACCGGAGCATCGAAGTCATTTCTGAGCAACAACGCAGCCGAGGTTTGCCGGAGAATGAAAGTGTATCCGTCCGAAATAGCTGACATGACGGCCACAGTGGCCGATGGAAGTTCAGTCACCGTTGGAGAGGTGTACGAGCCCATGATACAGTTCGGGAGGGAGAAGATCAGGCCCCGACTGTACCTGGTACCCCGTTTACCGGTCGATTTGATCCTGGGAATGGACCTGTTGGCTTCCCACGATTTCAGGATTGACCTCCGTACCTCTCAATGTTTCCTGAGAGGAGAGTTGTTGGAGAGATCCGTGTCACCACCCGTTACGCCGCACAACTCATCAATCAGTTCCTCGGACCGAGAGAAAGAACGAGTACTCCAAAGGTTTCTGAAGGAGGAACTGGCAGACTTTGAAGAGGTAAGAGGTCTGACCGATATGACTCAGCACGAGATCAGGGTCAAACCTGGAACCATACCGATCAAGCAAAGATACCGTCCGTGTAACCCGAAGATGCAGGAAATTATGGATCAAGAGGTGGACCGAATGCTGAAAGAGGGTATTATCGAACCTTCGAGGTCACCGTGGAGTTCTTGCGTCGTAATTGTGAAGAAGGCGAACGGAAAACCCCGGTTTTGCATCGATTTCCGGGCGGTTAATGAAGTCTCAGTGAAAGATGCATACCCTTTGCCGTATATTGCCGGAATATTGGACAAGTTGAGACGAGCAAAATATATTTCTACGTTGGACTTAAGGCAAGGATATTGGCAGATTCCCCTCACCGAAGAGAGTAAACCGGTTACCGCTTTTGCCGTGTCTGGAAGGGGTTTGTTCCAGTTTAAAGTTATGCCGTTTGGCCTTCATTCCGCCGGGGCCACATTCCAGAGGCTCTTGGACCGTGTCATAGGTCCTGAGTTGGACCCAATCGCCTTTGCCTATCTAGATGACATAGTGGTCCTGGGAGAAACTTTCGAGGAACATCTGGAAAACCTAAGGGTAGTATTCCGTCGACTCCGGGAGGCGAACCTGAAGATCAATCCGGATAAATGCGAGTTCGTCCGGAGTTCCCTCAAATATTTGGGTCATGTGATCACCAAAGACGGGATTGCGACCGACCCAGACAAAATTGAGGCCGTCAATTCCATGCAACCGCCAAAGAACGTCCGCGAAGTTCGCCGATTCTTAGGAGTAGCAAGCTGGTACCGTAGATTTGTCGAAGATTTTACGAAGATAGTCACCCCACTCACAGGACTGTTGAAGAAGAAGCAAAGGTGGAAATGGGAAAGGGAACAGCAACAGGCGTTTGAGGCACTGAAGAGGAAACTCACCGAGTCACCAGTGCTGGCCTGTCCGGACTTTTCCCAACCGTTTACCCTCCAGACCGACGCCTCCGAGCACGGCCTCGGAGCAGCCCTGACGCAGGCCCTGGATGGACGCGAAAGAGTAATCGCTTACGCCAGTCGTACCTTGAATGGTGCCGAGAAGAATTACTCGGTGACCGAGAAGGAGTGTTTGGCGATCGTATGGGCCATCAATAAGATGAGACCGTATCTGGAAGGGTACCGTTTTACCGTGATAACCGACCACATGAGCTTGCGCTGGTTGCAATCCATTAAATCCCCATCGGGACGGATTGCAAGATGGAGCGTCTTCCTGCAGCAGTATGATTTCGAGATCAAATACAGGAAGGGCGCTTTGAACCGAGTGGCAGACGCCTTGTCCCGGGATCCGCTACCGTCCGAAGAACAGGTCTGTGTGACCGAAAATCCGATCCGATGCCCGTGGTACGCCAAGAAATACCAGGAAGTCTCGAAGGAACCCGTTGACTTCCCTGATTACCGAATACAGGAGGGAAGGCTGTACAGGCACTTCTGGAGCGCTGACGACTTCACCGAACCCGAGATGGGAACACCGTGGAAATTGTGCGTTCCAGCCGAGGATCGACAGTCAATTCTGCGAGAAAACCACGACGAGCCGTTGGCTGGTCACTTAGGAGTCGCAAAGACCATATCCCGAGTGGCCCAAAGCTACTACTGGCCAGGGATGTTTCGTGAAGCGGCTCAATATGTACGCAGGTGCCCGCGATGTCAGAGGTATAAAGTTTCCCAGCAGAAGCCTCCGGGAAAGATGCAACCGTACCAGATCAGTGAACCGTGGAATACCGTCAGCACAGACCTGATCGGCCCGTTACCCCGTTCGAAGAAAGGTAATACGTTCCTGGTGATGTTTCAAGATCGCTTTTCGAAATGGATCGAGTGTAAACCCCTTCGTACCGCAACGGGTAAGGGAGTGTTCCAGGCATTCTACGATTTAGTAGTGCTGAAGTTTGGATGTCCGAAGACCGTGATCAGTGACAATGGTTCACAATATGATGGCCGTCTGTTTAAAGGAAACCTGAAGAGTTTGGGTATCCGTCATAGATTTGCTCCGGTCTACTCACCGCAGTGTAATCCAGTAGAAAGAGCCAACAGAACTATAAAGACAATGATCGCGCAGTTTTGCGAGCAAGACCATCGCTCCTGGGATGAGCGCATAGGAGAATTGGCTTTCGCGGCGAACTCAGCCAAACATGAATCTACTGGGTTCACACCGGCATTCCTGAATTTCGGCCGGGAGGTTCACTCCCCAGAAACTAGCAGTCGGCTGACAGGCACAGAAGAGGGCTCAGAAGAGCAAACCGAAGAACCGCCCGTCCAAGAGGTAGACCACTACGCAAACCGTATTCAGCGACTCAAGGAGACGCGGGAGTTTGTGAGACTCCAGTTGGCCCGAGCTTTCAACCAACAGAGTCGGTATTATAACCTCCGTAGGAGAGCATGGTCATGCCGGATAGGGGATAAAGTCTTGCGCCGGGAACATCCGCTGTCGTCGGCGGCAGACGGTTTCGCGTCTAAGTTAGCGCCCAAATATTCAGGACCTTATACCATTACCAAGGTAATATCTCCCGTGGTGTATGATTTGCGAGACGCGTCGGGTAAATACCTTCGCCATATCCACGTGAAAGATTTGAAACCCTTTCACGAGAGTGAATCGAGCAATGAGCAGCCCACAGTCGCGGAAAATTCGCGAGGGTCAGGTGAAAAGCATACATAATCCGTTGGTATATCCGTATTAACCGTCCGTGTTACCCCGTGGATAAGGCCGTCCGTCCGCCAGTTTGCTCCCGGAGCAGGTCATCGTTGGTCTCAGAAAAGTCAATGCGAACGATTACTAATTCGGTTGATTTCAGAGTAGGAATGTCTAGAGAAGAATGGGATCTCATCGATGCCGGGCTGATAGAGTCCATACCGGCCAGCTTCGACGAGTTGGTGGAAGAAGAGTTCGACTACTGGAAGGAAGGACGTCGAGAAGTAGCAGCCAAGGAACCGTCTACCTCCACACCGAACCGTACCGAACCAGCCGAGAGACCCATACCGAAGGAAGTGCCTAGCAACCCTACTAGGAAGCGCCCACGACATGGAGAACCCTCACGCGTAGGGAGAACCGGGACCAGCGAACCCCAAGGACCGAGTGGAACTCAGACTCCGCCCTCAGTACGACCCGAACAACTCAGGAGGACGAAGAATACCCAACGGAAGCGGACCCGGAAGGGAACTACCGGGATGCCGAAGAGGAAGGCCCCTCAATACATCCAATTGGTAGAAGGAGCCTGCTGGAGATGTAGCCTGTCAGGCCACCCCAGGAAAGACTGCAAGAACGTCGCCCGCTTGTTCTGTTCACGTTGCGGCCGCTTGGGCGTCATGTCTAGAGAATGCCCATGTCCGAAAAGGACCCCCCATGGGACCAGAATAGGAACCAGTTTATCGCAAGGAGCCTCACCAGACGGGATAACCACCGTCCAGGAAATCCGGAGCAACCGACCCAAGGTCAGATCACTGGGAATCCAATGCGAGCTTCTGCGGCCGGGGGCGAATGCCCAACCTTGGCCATTCGAACTCCGTCAGGGAATGATCCTGGCGGTGTGCCCATAGAAATGTTGTAAATAACGCGGCGGCAGGCGGAGGTGAGAGGAAAAAAAAAACTTTCGTTTTTTTTTTGGAAAGTAGAGGGGGTGTGTAACGAAGTGAATTTCGTTACTAGATCGGCCGGTATCATTCACGTAAATTTTTGTAGAAAATTTGGGGAAATTGTTCAATATTTCTGAATACGAGGACATATGGGCCACCCTGTATGTTTTACGTCGATTTCTGGAGATTTTACTCAGATAAATCCTCATTCCCCGTCAGGAAGTTTCATAAGTCACCCGGTATAATCGGCCGGGATTTTGAGAAAATTTGTCGGAATAATTTTCATGTCGCATATGAGGCGAATTTAACGCGATCATTTAAAATCCGAGCCTATGTAGAAAAACTATAGGATTTCGTCGCGGAAGAGATAACGCTTGCAGAAGCGAGTTTTCGTATGTTGATTGGGAGTTTTTTTGGAAAACGACGCCGTTTTCGAAGGTCCGAATTACCCCCATCAAACCGACCTTATAAAAGGAGGAATGGGACGGAATTGAGGGCAATTCCAATTTAGCCGGCGAGACTAATATTGGTGAAAAGCGTTATTATCAGAATTATTCGTCGTGAGAAACTTCGTTATAAATTGCTGATAGAACAAGTGAATAATTTTCTCGACTAGAAAAGCCGCTCGAGATCGTGTTGCGCTTGGGATAATTACCGACTTTCGTTCGGGGTTATCGTAAAATCGAGAAATTGACTCTAAGCCGTTTTGTGCTGTTGGAAGTGTGTCAACGCTTGTGCAGTGTGTGCTGCCCGTACAGGAAAGTCCTAGAGCTGGTGAGCTGTATTTCCGTATTAACCTGAGTTCATTTTTAACCGTAGATTATTCTTCCTGTGTTCCGTGATCGTTACTTGTAAATTCTGTAACTTTTATTTTTTTTTATCATCAGTCCCAAGAGACAATTTAGCTAAGTCATTATCACCTTAGATTATCCGAGATTTGGTCCGACGGGGAATTCGGAGCTGTTACAATTTTTGTAGATAATCAAGCCCCTTGATAGACTTCGTTTGCATTCATTCTGGCTTTAGTTCCAGTAAGTGGAATCTTAACCCCACCGAATAAGTAGTATACCCTGGCAGCGTGAAGTACCGCGTCGGTGCTTCAATGCCCCTCGAGTGAAGTTCTGACGTCCATTGCTCATTGCGGTGTTATCTTATGAGTAATGCCTGAGGAACTTTATACTTCGAGGAAAGGGGTCGATATCCTTCAGTAAGTCACCACAAGTCCAAGTTTCATTGCGGTGGCAACCCTCGTCCAAGTTTTAAATTTTTCCACCATCGGTGGTCTGGCCTTTTTCTTTCTCTGATTAAAGTTTCTTTTGGGTGAATATTTCACCACACGTCAGGACCGACCCACGATAGGTGGCATACGTCCAGTAATTGAAATCTCAACTCCATCGAATAACTAGTATACCCTGGCAGCGTGAAGTACCGCGTCGGTGCTTCAATGCCCCTCGAGTGAAGTTCTGACGTCCATTGCTCATTGCGGTGTTATCTTATGAGTAATGCCTGAGGAACTTTATACTTCGAGGAAAGGGGTTTATATCCCTTGTTAAGTTGTCCCAACTCCGAATCTCCGAGAAGTGACAACCATATTTCAAGTTTCTTTTTCTCCACCGTTGGTGGCCTTGCTTATAGTTCCCCGAACAAGGTTTAAGTTTTGTCAATATCCCACTCCACAGTAATATTGTGGTGGATACGCCCCTTGCTTGTTTCAGCTTCTCCTCCGTGGACCCCTTTGTATAAAATTCCCCGACCAAAAATTGTTTTGGTGGATGCGCTATTTAAACTCCGAGTTTACTTATTAATTACATGATAATATACTTCGTCTGGACTTGGTTTCAGTCTTGACTTACATCAACCCCGGTTGGTTCAGCTACTATTTAGGCAGCGCCGTGCTGTCGCTGATCCAAGTTGTTTTGGGGGATGCGCCAATTAAGCTCCGAGTTTACTGATTGATTACACGACAGTATACGTTGTCTTGACTTGGTTTCAGTCTTGACTTACTTCATCACCGATTTGTTTAGATGTTGTTGGGGCAGCGCCGTGCTGTCACTGAACTTAAGTAATCCCGATTTCGCGGAACACAGGTTAGGGTGTCACCTCGCCGAAACTCTGGACTGTAAACTGTTGTTTTATTACCATTTTGTATGCTTTCACACTTGTTCGCATTTGGACCACGCTTATCATCGCTTTCCACATTTGCTCTGCTTATTTCTTTCTAATATAATAACTGCTGATCGCTCGCCTCACTCATACCTCGTCCGCTTGCCGCCAACCCAGTGTATATATTTAGATATTGAGAGTTACTTTTTTTTGATCTTTAGACTGAGAATTATTTGTTTTGTTGATCATACGACTGCGTCGAAACGATTATTATTGTTGTCTTTCGTACTGGTTGCGACATTTGGGGTGTAACAATTTGACTAATTAGATATTATAGTGTCCATAATCGGACATACTATCAGAGTGAATTTCATTTATTACCTCAATAGCCTCCTCCTTCTCGCCGGCCAAAGAAATCGACACTTGCCAATCGCTACCACCTCAGATTGGGTCGAACTCTGTCTCCAACTGTATCAAAGCTACCCGAGTTTGGACTCAGTAAGTGTCATAAGGTATTGCGACCTTATAAAACCTATCGCAATTGGCGCCCGAGTTTATTCGTAAATCAGGTTGAAGGCGATTTTTCTCAACCGGAGAAAAACGCCGTTACAATACTTATGAATATCGTATACGGTTCTATACGGATTTGCGGTTTCACTATCCAATTTGGATCTCATAAGTTCTCTTAGACCATTTTCTATCAGTTTCTATGAGACATTTTTGGTAGGGATATCAGCGTTAAAACCTCCCTGGAGTGTAACAAGGTCTGTTCTGGCTTCCAAAGAAAAACCCCCCTTCATTACCCGTTGTAGCTAATGAAGGATTATTTCCTTCAAACCTGTGTTTTTTCTTCAGGAATAGAGATATGGGTATGAATAATAAAAAAATATGTTCGGAAAAGATGGGACTCGAAAATGCTGTACTCAGAAATTTTTCTACAGGATGTTCAGAAATTAAGCGTAAAATGCATTTTTTGTGCTCCCATGTATCTCTACGAATCCATTGATCCTGTTCATAAAATCGATATCAGCAAGCATCAGTAACCTGTCCTAAAATTATGGGAATTAGCTGAAAAACTTGAAAGTAATTCAAGATTGAATTCAGGCGAATTTTTTCCGTCCGATTAATTTTTCGGTCCAGTGTATTCAGCATTTATAGAACATACGCAGCATGTAAATAGTAAACCTTTTTGTGACGTTTCGTCTTTTTCGTATTATTCGTCCCTGAAGAGTATCATACGGAATTACACATGAGGAAGAATCATGAAGACGTTTTCTGTCGGTTAACATTTCCATTATTTCGAACAGGGAGCGTTAGTTACGTCTTGCGGATTCAACCTTTCCCGATTAAAGCACATTAGTATTCTACGTGCGCTCACAGAATATGTAAGTATGGATCAGTCCAGCATGAGTGATATCTTCCCTTTGACGCACTGAAAACGTCTAAAAGTCATTGATTGGGTCCCACAGAGTGGTGTAGCCATTTGTTCTGTGGATTTATGCCATAGAGTCTCCGTGGCAGAGTTATTTATGCAGGCGTTGCGGCCGTTTTGAATCGGCCAGTTAATTCTTCGTAGGCGAAATACAATTGCTCCATTTTCAATCAGGTTTCATTCATTCGAAAAAGCTTTGTTAGTTCTATGGTTCTCATGTCAATTCGAGGAAATCTAGTGGAGTAGTTGAATACACGTTAATGTTATTTCTGAGCAGGTAGTATCATGGCAACACATATTTTATGCTGTTCTAGAGCCTATTAGTTGGAGGCTATTGTTGAATACTCAAGTTGGGAAGGTGTTCATTCCAAGATGATCGAATATGCAGCAAAATTTTTCATAAGGTCGGAACAATTATGCTATGGATTAGATAAGAAGCCGAATAATGACACAAAAATAATAGAAGAGAGATCCCTCGAATTCGAAGATATCAAGATAATGAATATTCCCTAGCCTCTCTAGGTATGAATTTCATATGAGAACATCTGTGATTGTAGAAGCGCTACTGAGCCTCTTCCTTAATAATGTTTTTTGAAAAATTGTCTAGATATATTTGTGAATTCACAGTTACACATACAGCGAAGACCTTCACTCTGATATTTTAAAGCAAGCTTTATCTAGAAAATTCATACTGAAATCACCACTGCTAATGTATTCGGCATTTTCTGTATAAATAATTGACTAAGTCACTATAAGACGGAGTGCTAGGTCTATGATAATTATCTTCATTTCTCCTTAGTTACACTCGCAAGCTTCATACTCAAACACTCAATTATTGTCAGGCAAGTTAAATCTATTCTTAATTCAGCTGGAATATTCCGGTCACAACATAGCACTACCCCCATGTTGATTTATATCTCTGCGAAAGCTGGGAACAACAACCAAATACACCAAATGAAAATGCGTCCTTGTTCATTTTGTGCCTCATGAATAAATTTGAGGACATATTCCCCAGATAACACACTGGATTGTTTTGTTGGTTGTTGGTACCCTTTTCACCTTTGCATAATTTGTGAAAATTACAAATTACTAATATTCTCATTTACCATTAAAGTCTTCTTCATTATCGAATATTCAGCCCACAGAGAGCTCGGAGAAATTTTTTCGGATAGATCAATGAAGTACAGTTTCGTTAATGTTTTTTTCTACAATCGATTTCCAAAGTAGGCATTTGCGCTCTTATTTGACTGCTGTTACTCAGAAGCGACAAAATGAAAAATTACGAAAAGCACTGCCGTGAAGGCAGGAGCTTTTGAGCGCTCGTACATGCACCTTGTAGGTAGATTCGCATTTTCCAGTTTTAGAAACCAATTGGAGGAATTTTTGACAGCTGTCAAAAAAATTCTGAAACTTAGGCGAAACTCCAGACTTCATGTCAGTGCTTCAGCTGATCAATTTTGTTTCGATAATTCGCTAGAATTTTCTACGGTATCTATGGTGTTGGTGATGCGATCTGGACAAAATTTTGCACGTAGTTTGAATACATTATTCCTCAGCTAGGTGCATAATTTCATTCCAACCCGATCAGAAGTTCCGAAACTATCTGGGAAAAAAAAATTTTGAACGGCCATATTTACGGAACCCCTAGTCTCATTTTGCTCATTGATGAACGTGACCGCGATATTCGCGATCCAAACCCACCCTGAAAATTTCAAGTTCCTAGGCCTTTCCATTCAAAAGTTACAATTTTCTATGGTTTCTATAGTTCTGGTCATGCGATCTGGACAAAATATTGCTCCAATATATTATAGTATAATGTTTCTCATAGATGAACGTGATCACGACATTCGAGATCCACACCTATCCTGAAAATTTCAAGTCCCTAGGCATTTCCGTTCAAAAGTTACAATTTTCTATGGTTTATATGGTTCTGGTCATGCGATCTGGACAAAATTTCGCATGTAGCTAAAACACCTCATTTTCCATTTGAGTGCAAAATTTCATCTCGATCGAATCTGTAGTTTTCAAGTAATCAGGGAAACAAAACTTTGAACGGCCATATTCACGGAACCCCTGGTGGAATTTGGCCCATTAACGAACTTAACCGAGGCATTTGGGATCTGAACCTACACTGAAAATTTCAAGTCTCTAGGTTGATCCGTTCGAGAGTTATCGTGCTTACGGACGGACGGACAGACTCGAATTTTCCGACGGATTCGTCGTGAGTGAGTCGAACATAGTCGATTGATACCATTTTCGGCTCAAAATTCGAAAAATACAGACATCGTGACGAAATGATATAGCCCTCGTGTAAGTAGTACGAGCGCTCAAAAACGAGCTCGATTTCCCAATTATCAACTTTAAATCGAATTTGCATTGCTCGGAGTATCCAATGACAACGAGTAAATGACATCATTCTATTGAGTGAAAAATGTCCTAGATAATAACTACTATATTTTGTAAGCCTGAAGCAGCAAAAATGGAAGAAGAAAATGATTGTAGTGATTTTTCATATACATCACCTGAAATTGCAAGCGCCGCTTAAAGCTTAAAGTCGCGATATTAAACCTATTGCCAGAAAAGCCGCAGGGGAAGTATGAAAAGCAGTACGAACTTTTCATCACATGGTATAATTCAAGGAAAGTTATAGGTACACTGAAAACGTTATGATGGCTAACTTTAGTGAAAAAGCTTGAACAACTCTGCTACACTTCGGTGCACTCAATGCTACGATCTGTGTTATCTGTAAGAAATTAAATTTTTGGAAATATGTGAACTGCTTGATTGTAGAAAAAATCTTGTGTGTAATTCGAGCGCAAATTCATTGTCGATTTCAAGAAATTTGTCTTTCAATACTCTTAATACACAAATAGCTATTATCTTACTAAGTTTCGAAAAGTCAGATTTTACATTACGTTTCGAAGATTATTTTATTTAAAGTTTTTGTAATTATTGTTTTTTTTACACTATTTCATTTTATGTTATTTCTTGTATGAGCATTATCTGAAATGAAGATATCTATCTATATATCCATCTATCAATGAAACGTCAGTTTTTTCGAAGCTGTCACTTGAAACAGGTGAAAAAGAGTTGTGTAATATTCATTACGCAATTAGCTGTGTAATGATAGAACAAGAAATTTATGTTTATGTTCATGTTCATGTTCATGTTCGTGTTTATGTTTATGTTATTATGAAAATAGTATTAGATTTCAGCTGATTCGAGAGATGGGATAGTTTATAACTCAATTTATAGTTGCAAAATTTTTTTTATCGTGTATGAAAGTTATGAGTATGGAAGTCATGAACTAAACATCCTATATAAATATGATAACATTAATTCTCTTCTTGACGTAGAAAAAATGAAAGATACGTTCATTCTTCATTGTGAAGCAGAAATCAATATATTTTTTCATCATTTCACAAATTGACAATAGATATTTAGCAATTAGGCCACCACCATAATCAGAAAACCGTATACATATATATTTGTTCATAGCGGTAGCCCAAAATTGGGTGTTCAAACTAGCCCACACAGGATGTGATTCATATGTATAAGACTATGTGAAAATATAAATTCCTATCGGAAAGCAACATCTTGAAATGAGGAACTTTCGTCCGAGCTACCATGAAATTAATCTTAGTTTTGTAAGGCAATCTGGTGATTATCCATAGAGATGAAGTCTCCTTTGCAACTATCAATTAATTAATTGATAAAGATTATGATTATACCATTATGCCGATTCTCATTGTTCGCTCTGGTGTGGAACCACTAAACACGTATTAATGTTCATCTTACAGGATGAAAGATTGTCCGTACTTGTCATATAAAGAATGTTACCATCTATATGGGACATATATCCGAAGTCTTATGGAATTAGTGCAAGTAGGAATGGATGCTGAGTGTCGGAACAACGTACAAATCATGGGTTATTTCAGTTGACAAACTAATGATATTCGGTATTATCGGATATTTTCAGAAAGCATGATGAAAATCACCCTGAATGTAGAAAAGTTGAAAATTTGAAATACAGGTTGTTTCATGAGTGGTTGGTCATAGCTTAGTGGTGAATGCAGGTCATCCAGACCTTTCAGAAAAGTTGCTTGTTTTGTATCCTCAGGCTATTAGTTTAGGAGATACAGGGTGATTTATGTATTTTGGCCTGAATTTACGATAGCCATAACTTTGGAATCTGAGGTCCGATTTCGATCAAATTTCATGGATTTGTTCACTTCACATAGATCCTTCGCATGGCTTACGAAATATCAATAATTTCAAGGCAGTTCTCAGAATATCGTGGTTTGTCTTCCTCAGAATCTTTATTTTTTTACATTAGTTGGAGAGTGTACATAGTTCGAATTTTGAATGGAAATTTGAGTGACATTGAATTTGACAACTTAGTTTGAAGGCAAAAGATATCGTTCCTTGAATTCAAGTAACAAAAATATTCACTGTGTAAAGAAAGCGATAACTAGCGAATTTCCTGAGGACTACAAGTCAATATTTTTTTGTTTTGAAGCGAATATACTCGTTGATTACATGTTTCATGAGGGTTTACGCCATTTGTATCTGAATTGAATATGCAGTTTCCAAAAGCTCGATTGAGCATACTTTTAATTACTTCTTTACGCAGCGTGTTACAACACTAAGTGGGTGCTAAAGGTTCAAAATACAAAAGAGTTGAACAGAAAGTTATAAAATTCAAAATTTCAGCGGAAGGCAATAAATATTACCACGAAAAGACTAAAATCAGGATCGGATTTCGAAAAAATTACATCAAATATTAATTCGTTCGATCACTACTGGCTTATAACAAGTGTGCCATTCAAAGTGAAAATTGAATTCTTAAGATTAAATAATGTATTTTTTCATGGCATTAACGACATTTCTTCAAGTGGTGTAAGAAATATAGATTTTGAGGCTTGAAAGATAAACCACGGTATTCTGAGTACTGCCCTGAAAATATTAATATTTCATAGGCCATTCAAAGAGACTTTTTATAGTGAACAAACCCATGATATTCGATCAAAATCAGACCTCAGATTCCAAATTTAAGGATATCGAAAATCTAGGCCGAAAGCTATGTCGAACTTCCTGACTGCGAACAGGTGTGAATTTGCTGCACCTTTGTTTGCGCTATATTTTGGATGGTTCGAAAGTTTAGTGGTTTCCTCGTGAGTAATTGTTCATACCTTTATTATACGAGATCATTGAGCTGGCGGTTTTGTATTTTGAGTGTATTTTACTTCACTCATTGTCATAGTGATTTCAGAGTTATTTTGGTTTTGCGAATTTTCATAGCTATCTACATATAATAATATGTTGTTCCGTTTGGTGATAACATAAATACTTGTTTTTCTTTGTCGAACATCGCGTCGTGAATTCATGTGCCTACACTTGTACCTGGCTGACACCAGTGACGGCGCGTTTTGTTGGAACCTGTTTTCATTTCAGTAGATATCCTTTTGTGAGTCATTCCTGTCCTTTTCTGTTTTTTTTTTTCCGTGGCCTTCCTGTTCTGTGTAAGTCTTGCTCACGGGTCCAAGGAAGTGAAGTGTGTTCTCACCTAAACCTAATCCTAATTTTTTTTTTTTTTGAATATGCTAGGACACTTTTGCACTATTTGTTTCAAAAAAGTTACAAGTAACGACTTGTCCGTTTCCTGTTCTATATGTAGTTAACTATTTCATGCTGTGCTAATCTTACTAGAAAAGAGATTGAGTTCTTCAAATCAGGCAACGACGTTTGGAATTGTATACTTTGTGTCTCAACTGCACGCAAACTCTGTAGCAATTCGTCAACCACTGTCTACAGCTCAGTCCGGTGCAATATCTGAGGAGGGGTCATGTCAAGATGACCAGATTACCATAAAACATTTTGAGCTCCTTATGGACAATATTCGTGGGATAACAGCTACCATGGAACGCATCGAGAGGAGACAGGATGACCTGATTACTCAAGAAGCGTGTTGTTCTGTCAAGATCCAAGAACACTCAGCAATTCTGGTTGAACATGAGCTCAGTATAAGTGGTCATTCTTCCACGTCTGTGAAGATTTCGTCCATAGCTAGTGGTGTTGCCGACTAGCAGAGTATCAGACTTTCTGAGCATGTAGGTGTTGGAATCTCTGAAGTTCTGGATAGAGTCGAGAAATCGCAGAATATCATTTTAACCAATCTCCCCGAGAGTCCAGACGTTGCTTCAGATGCTAGTTTGGTAAATGGCGTTGTTAATCACGTCCGCTCATCATCCAGCAATTCCCTAACAGGTATTACTAGCCTTTCTGGTAAGGATAAGGCTCGTCCACGTTAGGTAAAATTTTCTCTCTCCAGCTCTGTTGTTGCCAAGGCTCTGATCAGGAACAAATCCCTGCTTCTTGGATATCGGGAGTATCTATACACTCCCCTACACGTCTTGGAATTGATGCCATAAAATGGTCTATTTCTTCTCGAAGGATACTATCCCAAGCTACCTGTAGTTCATGTCTTAGAGCCGCCAAAGTGCGTGGGGCTGGGCTAAATTTTCAAGCCTTCTACCCATGATGTCCCAAACATGCTCTATGAGCGAAAGATCGGGGGATCTGGGCGGCCATGGCAAGAGATTCACATGGGTCGCTTCAAAAAAGTTCAAACTAACTCTGGCAACATGAGATCGAGCATTATCTTGCTGAAATATTGGATTCTCGAGCCGGTTAAGGTAAGGGAGAACATATGGCTCCACTATTTTTTGAAGGTAACGCAGCGCTGTCATGTTACCTCGAATAAACACTAAAGGTGACCTACCCTAACCACTCATCAGCCAAAGATCGAGTTGTCGCAAATAGGTCTCTAATAGCCATAAGTCTTAGACTTCGATCTTGAACTTCATTTGTGCCCCTTCGACATCCGGTGCCTACTCTTCTTCGATTTTGGGCATTATCAAACCACGCTTGACAACATCTATCTCATAACAGCAGTTCGTACGGTTAGCGATTTATCGAAATGACAACCCCGCCTCCCATAGACCAATAATTCGACCTCTTTCCAATTCACTTAGCTGGCGATAAATTCCGCGTACACGTGCTCTAGGTATTTTAACAACCACTGAACATCGACTTTGGATCTCTTCGAACAGCTGGTTTGAGGTAAAATTTAAAAAAATTGCAAAAAACGTCTACAATATTCAAGTAACAAAAAATGTTTACATGAAGAAACCTTCACGATTTTTTTCTCCAAATTTCAATCATTTACTCCTTGCTATACTATCTATGTTTTACCAAAGAAAATTTGAAATTTGAACAGCTCCTTCTGGGTGTTGCAGTTTCATTGTCAGTTAGTTAGTTAGTTAGTTTGGTTGTAAAAAAACATGATGTCTCTTGAGTCTAAATAGCTCCATCGCCAATAGCTTCAAGAATGGATTAGACAGACTGAGGCGACTCTGACGATTAAGAAACGTTTGCTGCGACTGGTGCTGATTTGTGTTACCTGTATCATTGAAATAATTTCTTTTTTTTTTCTTTGAGTTCATTCATTTGTTTATCTTTATTTTGGGGCAGGGTACATTGAATACTTCATTTTGTTTTTTTTTGTCCAGCTTTTATGAGTTTATAGGTATTAATTCACCTCAACTCTTATTGTAATTTTGATAATAATAATAAAAATCCATAAATCACCCTGTATCTCCTGAACTAATAGCCTTAGGAAACAAAACAAGCTACTTTTCTGATGACCTGCATTCACCACTAGGCCATGGCCAACCACTCATGAAACACCCTGTATATCCTTGTCCAAACTACACTTTATAACCTTCAATGAACTCATGAAATCCACAAATTTCGAGGAAAAAAGATCGAGTACCTACACATTTTTTTTGATGACCTTTTGAAGAACGTGAAATATTGTAGGAAATTTGCAATTTTCAGGTCCAAACTCTCATTTGAGATTGGTTTCATCAAATAGCTCATAAAACCATTAAACCATTAAATTATCACACAGTAAAAGGTTTTCGGAATAATCATAGAATATTTCATTCGAAAAAATTGAATACAATTCAGAAAACACAATAATACTCTGAACTGAGTATCAGATTCTATTCATTTTCATTCATTTATCAACAATTGTTCGTCATAATACTTTATCTATAAGTTTTGATTCAAGAAATTATCAAGAAATTGAAAACAGGACAGCTCCAGGGAAGGACAAAGTAACCAAATTTTTTTTACGGAAAATGCCCAGAGAAAGATTAGTAGCGCTTACCGATATAGAAAAGGCTGTGATGAGAACAGAATAATACCCAGAAAGAGGAAGAAGAGCAGAAAACTAGTTGAAAGTCATTGCAAAAAAACTAAATCAAGAATAAGAAGCATGTAGTCTGATTCTACCGGAACAATCATTTCCGTCCGTCCGTGAACACGATTTTTTTCGAGAGAAAAGGCCTATAGTTTCGGAATGAAACTACGTCGGTTAATTTCATAAACGGACGAAATTCGCCCTTGGGTTTCGTAGATATATCCATCTGTTTTTATTGCTCGACAATTAAAAGAAAAACCGATTCAATCGATTAAACTATTCATTCAACACTAAGGTTCATGGGAAAATTCGTTTTTATGCGGAAAAGTGAGGTTCATAATTGAACAATGAAACTGAAATCAGGTCAACAATGGAACAATGCCTTAATGATCACTAAAAAGAATCAAATGGGTATCTAAATTCGAATACTTACCGCACCTGCATTTTACGGATATTGCAATCTTCTTCATGGTCCTGAAACAAAATTATCAACTCTCAGTTATTTATTCAACGAAACCCAGCAAGACACCTCCAAGTTTTTCTCTTGGAACCGATATTATAACTGAAAAAAAATACGAGAAGCACTGCCGTGAAGTCAGGAGCTTTTGAGCGCTCGTACCACCTTGTAGGTAGATTCGCATTTTCCAGTTTCAGAAATCAATTCAAGGAATTTTCGACAGCTGTCAAAAAAATTCGAAAACTTAGGCGAAACTCCAGACTAAATATCAGCGCTTCAGCTGACCAATTTTCTTTCGATAATTTGCTAGAATTTTTTACGGTATCTATGTTCTCGGTTATGCGATCTGGACAAAATTTCACGTAGTTTGAATACATTATTCCCCAGCTAGGAGCGAAATTTCATTCCAATCCATTCAGTAGTTTCGAAACTAACAGAAAAAAAATATTTTGAAGGGCCTTATTTACGGAACCCCTGGTCTAATTTGGCTCATTGATGAACGTGACCGCGACATTCGCGATCCAAACCCACCCTGAAAATTTCTAGTCCCTAGGCGTTTCCGTTCAAAAGTAACAATTTTCTATGTTTTCTATGGTTCTGGTGATGCGACCCATACAAAATTTCACATGTAGCTTGAACACATTCTTCATTCAAGTGCAAAATTTTATCTCGATCAAATCTATAGTTTTCAAGTTATCAGAGGAACAAAACTTTGAACGCCCATATTCACGGAACCCCTGGTGGAATTTGGCCCATTAACGAACTCAACCGAGGACTCCGGAAACTGAACCCACACTGATAATTTCAAATCTCTAGCTTGTTCCGTTCGAGAGTTATTGTGCTTACGGCCGGACGGACAGACTCGAATTTTCTGACGGATTCGTCATCAGTGAGTCGAACATAGTCGATTGAGACCATTTTCGTCTCAAAATTCGAAAAATACAGACATCGTGACGAAATGATATAGCCCTCGGATAAGTAGTACGAGCGCTCAATAAGTGATTTCGAATTCTTGATTATAAATTGAAATGTTCGGTTATATTAATATTATTATATAATTCAGTAATGAAATACGAAAAATTATTGTGGATGAACTGATAGCCAGCCAAAAAATCAATTGAGATAAACAGACATTTTTGAGCGCTCGTTCTACTTACACGAGGGCTACTATATCATTTCGTCACGATATCTCTATTTATCGAATTTTGAGCTGAAAATGTGCCATATGCACGATAATTCTCGAACGGAACAACCTAGAGACTTTGACATTTTCAGTGTGGGTTCAGTTCCCGAATGCCTCGGTTCGTTAATGGGGCAAATTCCACCAGGAGTTCCGTAAATATGGCCGTTCGAAGTTTTGTTCTCCTGATAACTTGGAAACTACAGATTTGATCGAGATGAACTTTTGCACTCAAATGGAGAATGAGGTGTTCAAGCTACATGTGAAATTTTGTCCAGATCGCATCACCAAAACCAAAGAAACCATGGAAAATTGTAATTTTTGGATGGAAACGCCTAGGGACTTGAAATTTTCAGGATAGGTGTGGGTCTCGAATGTTGTGATCATGTTTATCTATGAGCAAAATTATACTAGGGGTTCCGTAAATATGGTTGTTTGAAATTTAGCTTTCTTGATAATTTCAAAACTACAGATTCGATCGTGACGAAATTTTGTATACTAATGGAGAATGATATATTCAAGCTATATTTCTCCAGATCGCATGACCAGAACCATAGAAAATTGTAACTTTTGAACGGAAACGCCTAGGGACTTGAAATTCTCAGGGTGGTTTTGGATCGCGAATGTCGCGGTCAAGTTCATCAATGAGCAAAATTAGACTAGGGGTTCCGTAAATATGGCCTTCAAAATATTTTTTTCCTGATTAGTTTTGAAACTACTGATTGGATTGGAATAATTTTTTGCACCTAGCTGAGGAGTAATGTATTTCAACTATCTTTATCTTCTCAAAAATGAAAATACTATACAGGGTGTTTCATGAGTGGTTGGCCATAGCCTAGTGGTAAATACAGGACATCCAGGCTTTTCAGATAAGTTGATTGTTTTGTATCCTAACGGCTCACTCACACCAAAACCGTCATCGGCCGAAGTTTGCTCGGGCGACGACGGCCGAACTCGGACGATGATTGGTGTGCGCACTCTCTTTCTTTTAGAGCCGTTTCACATGGAACCGATCATCAGTAATGATTGTCGGTCGAGCTGATCATTGGTCGACCACCACCGAAGTAGTCGTATATTGCAGCATTGCAAAAAGGGAAACGCCCAGAAGAAGCTACTTCTGCACCTGCAGAACAAATCGAAATCCCTGCTCCAATCGAGAAGAAAAAAGAGAAAGTACCTCCAGTGACATTAAGAGGCACGGCTGACTGAACACATCTCGAGAGAGATGCAAATGAAGGGTATTAAATACCTGAGAGCGACCACAGTAAGAGATGGCATTCGTGTTGTACCTCAATCCCCCGATGACCACAGGAAGATGACAAAATTCCTTGAGTCGAGAAATAAAGAATTCTACACCCTCCAAAGAGAAGAAGAGAAGATAATCTACGCGGTGGTACGTTATCTGCCACTAGACGCAGATATTAACACATCATCACAGAAGACCTCGCCGAGCAAGGCATTAACGACGCGGATGTCATAAGGATGACATCCAACAAAACCAAAAAGGCAATACCCTTATTTTTGGTGAAAACCCAAATTAAGAAGGTATTCGAAGTAAAACAGATTTACGGTATAAATTGTGTAGTAGAGCCGAAGAAAAAGAACATTGGACCTGGCCAATGTCATAGATGTCAACGTTGCGGACATCCGCAAAGTAAATGCACATTCCCATGGAGATGTGTTAAATGCTCTGGAGCGCACAATAGTAAAGATTGTACGCTAACAAGAGAAAACGAGGAAAGAAATGCTACCTGTGCGCTCTGCGGAAAAGCAGGACACCCAGCCAGCTACAAAGGATGTAGCGAGTGGAAACTAGTGACCAAAAAGAAGACTGCGACAGAAGCAAGAAAAGAAAAAGATGCCTACTGTCCAACAAGAACAGAAGGAAGAAGATAAGAAGAAGAAAACGCTACCACTCAAACAAGAGCAGAAGAAAGAAGCCTCAAAAAATGAAAAATCCAAGAAGAGCAGCCAGAAGAAGAAAGAAGAGACCAACAAGAAAGGACCCGAAACCACCGAGGATCTAGATACCTTCACCAAGAATATCATGAGCAAGCTCATGAAATTCCTGGAAATAGAGATGGACAAAAAGTTCCGTAAACTCACTAAACCCAATTAATGGAGCTAGTGACTAACGGAAATAAAAACAACCTAAAGATAGTCTCATGGAACACAAACGGTCTACGAGCCCGTAGATCTGAAATAGAAGAAATTATATCCGAGAAACAACCGGATATTATAGCCATTCAAAAGACCAGACTATCTACAAGAAATAAAATTTCATTTCCCGACCATGAAATATACAGAAATGACAGAAATTGTACAGGAGGGGTCGTAGCCCTAATAGTCAAGAGGAACATCGACCACTATTTTGACGACATACTGAATAATGGGCAAATAGAAGCCTTCTCGATTATAGTTAATACGAATCGAGGACAAATGAAAATTAAGTCAGCCTACAAACCACCCCAAAATGACTTAATAGAGGAAGATCTGAAGAAGATGCTTGAAGGAAACTACCCGAACATCATTATTGGCGATATGAACTGCAAATCAAGAGAATGGAATAGCAGAACTGAAAACCAAAATGGGAAAAAGCTTAAGAAGTACGCCGAAAAACTGAATGCCATAGTATTAGGACCGGAAATTCCGACCTACCTGCCCAGAAGTAATGGCCTACCGGACGTATTTGATATCGTCATAATGAAAGATATTACCCAAGATTTCACACTTGATACTATAGAAGAGGGAACATCAGACCACAACCCAATAGAACTCAGATTGGGACGAAGACCGATAACAGAAGAACTTCAAACGAAAGAATTCACAAACTGGAAAAAGAACAGTGAAATACTCCAGGAGAAAATTACTGAAATTCCACAGATAAGAACCCCTGAAGATCTAGAAGATGAAGTTGAAAAATTAGAAACCCGAATAAAAGAAGCCTACGAGGAAAGTACCAGAAGAATCGAAAGGCCTGCACAGAAACATTCCCAAAAGCAATAAAAGATCTTATAAAGAGGAATAGAAAACTTTGGAAGAACTACAGAACTTCACATCGAGAAGAAGACAAGAAAGAGCTGAATAAACACAGTCAAGTGCTGAAAAATGCACTGAGAGAACTGAGAACCGACAGATGGAACCAAAGAGTAAGATAGCTAAACACCATAAACCACTAAGCAAAAGTGCTTACGACGCGAGAAAACCGAAATTCCCCCTCTATACTGAGCTAATGGGATGGCCTACTCAAAGCTTGAAAAAGCCGAAGGGCTGGTCGACGCAATAGAACAGAGAAGACGATGCCAATGAAGACTTAGAAGAAGAAGTCGGAGGAAATGAAGAATTGATGTTGGAACCACCGGAAGGCGATACCATCCCAAACCCAACAACACCAACAGAAATTAAAGAAATCATCAAGAAATTGAAAAACAGAAAAGCTCCAGGGAAAGACAAAATAACAAACTTTATGTTACGGAAATTGCCCAGAAAAGGAATAGCAGCGCTAACCAATATAGCAAACGCTGTGATGAGAACAGAATACTATCCGGAAATATGGAAAACAGCAGAAGTAATTGTGTTCAATAAGCCAGGAAAAGACAGAAAATTCCCACATAACTACAGGCCGATAAGTCTACTGTCAGCACTTGAAAAAATTGTCGAGAGAGTCATCGCAAAAACACTCAATGAAGAAACAGATGCGCTGAATCTGATACCACCGGAACAATTTGGATGAGAAGAAATCATTCCACAGAACTTCCACTGTTAAGGATCACTGAATATGTCACTGAAGGATTTCAGAATGAACAAGCCACGGGATTAGTGCTATTAGATGTCGAGAGAGCCTTCGACCGAGTTTGGCACGAAGGACTTGCCTACAAGATGATAATGGCAGGCTACACCACAAAAACCTGCAGGATAATAAGAAACAACCTGAGGAACAGCAATTTTTATGTCAAAATAGACTACACATTATCTACCACCAGACAAGTAGAAGCAGAAGTGCCCCAAGGATCAGTTCTAGGACCTCTGCTCTACAACATATAATTACGTTTTTGGAGCGAAAGCCGATCTTTTAAAAAAGAATTTATTTACGACGGAAGATTATCCTATTCTAACAATAAGCTAGGAAGACATACACTTAATTATTGAATTCTTCATTCGTCTGGAGAGGTATTTATAACATATCTTATCTGTAAATGAATAACACGCGACAAACAACACCCACGTCACAGTGGTATGATCTTAATGCTTAGTAATCAAAATGTAACATGTTCATATTCAAATGGAATGCAATACAGATAAGCAATTCATCTAAGGTATACAGGGTTGGCATTATGTAATTCCTCCCCACCTTGAATAAAGGTATCACCTGTAGTAGGTGTAGCTTTACAAAAAATATCTTTTCTTAAATATTTCAAAATAAAATAAGTAATTATCAATAAAATGATTATTATAACAATAAGCAAAAATATAAATCTTGAAGGCTGGAGATTCCATTGGTCCAGGTCTTCTATCTTGATATCCGGGATGTCTTCATCTTTCCGGGATTCTTCATTCGTGGAATTTGGGTTGAATAAAGTTATCTTGGGTAAAATCACGTATTTTTCTTCATTGAATGTAGTAGTTGGGACGATTTCTTTTCTCGTGTTGCTTACAGCACATTTGGTTCGTAGAATTGTTATAGGAGGCACAAAATAATGTCTTGTTTGCTGAAGACATTTTTCTAAAACATTTTTGTTTTCGATGGATAGGATATTTCCATCTTCTAGTAATTTTAAATCTGGGGAAAGTACCGTTGTCGTTCTTGGACAGTTTTCGGTGTGGTTTTTCAAAATATTTCGAAGGCATGCTGGTGATTCAGCTAAGGTGTCTTGATCGCATAGATAATCATCTTCCACTGGATGGCAAAATTTCGTTGACCATTTCAGGGTTTCTTCTTGTGAGAGTAAATAAGGATCGGTATATGGAAGGGATAAATTGTTTTGTGGTAGATAGTAAAACTTGTATAAATCATAACTTTCTTCGTATACCGTTGGGATTGATATTAAAAATAGTAATGCTTTCTTTTTGAAAATTACTTTCATATGACATATCTGATAATAATCTTTCAGATGATGTAAAGGTATTATCGTCACATTTTTTATTAATTCAAGGAATTTTGAATAAGGTAAAATGGATTCATGTAAAAGATGTAATCTTGCAAAACTCACTGCGGTTGCAATTTCATCTAGAATATTTTTGATATCTTTGAGTTCAAATGTCAGGAGATGCATGTATTGAATTTCTTGTATTGCTGGTATAACTTGAAGCAATTTAAGGTTTTCTGACATTTTCTGAAATTTTTCAATATACTTATTTTTAAGGTCATTTACGACTGTTGCGATCTGTTTTTGATTTCTTATCAAAACTTTTTCATTTTTCTGAATACTATCAAAATAGTTTTTTATATAATTCCTCTCTATTCCGATGATGAGGAACTATTCTGAATAAAAGTTAATTAATCCTCCTTTAATAATATTAATTGACTATGTTCATTCAAAACTTCTCCCATTTTTTTATATCATTTGTGTGCTATTTAAAATTTAAGGTGTGAGCAAAATTAGATTTTGACTTCATTTATTTCTTTTCAATAATTCGAAATTAATTCTCATATTTATTTAATTCAATTGGTACATATTGGTACATATCGTCCTTCATTGGAATAACATCCAATCATAACATGATAATTATTTTTAAGAGTTCTTTGCATTTGAGTTGGGATTATAATTCGTAAAATAATGAATTTCAATTTTATGGATTTTACAAAAATCTTGGATTACGCCATTTTTAAATTATAATCCATTGTCACACGTTATTTTATTAGGAATGCCGTAATGGCTAAAATACATCAATAATTTATCTACAATTTCAATTCCTGTCTTTTGTAGAAGTGGGTAACATTGACCTAATCTTGAAAAAGAATCTATTATACTCAGACAATACGTTTGATTGAATCTTATTGTATCACAATAAATGTGAGTGAAAGGTTTCGATCCAATTGGGTTTGGTCTAAATTGTAACTCAATGGGAGTTCGTTCATATTTGCTTTTTTGACATATTTCACAAGAATTTATAAAGCTTTGAACATCTTTGTTCATGTTCGGCCAATAATATTTTCGTTTTAAACTAATTATATTTTCTCGTAAACCACGATGAATAGACTTTGTCTCGTGATACTGTTGAATTCGAAAAAGTTGTTCTTCCTTATCTTCGACATCTTCTACGTATGTTCTAGAAATTTTTAAATTTAACGTTTTATAATCAAATTTATTCTGTAAAATATTTATTAGAGGTTTCTCTAATTCGGGCGAAGCAAAATATAAAGTATACGACTTTTTTGGTTGAATATACTCTTTGACAAATTTGAATAAGTCAGTATATATTGAGTTTATCATTACTCGAAATCTGAGTTTTTCTCCGAAATGTTTTTTTTTCGTAACACTATAATTCGGGGATGATTTTAATATTATCTGCAAAGGGGCTGCATTTAAACTTCTTTCTGTATAGGGAAGTTCTAAAATAGGATTCTCAATGTTACTATGGACAGTAATATCGTCTGTCTCTAAATCAATAAAATCTTCGTTTTCATTATTATCATTATCATCATTATCATTATTATCATCGTCTGGATCCAATAGGGCCAAACATTCATCTAATTCTTCCGTAGTGATTTGATTTGCAATCGATAACAAATCATCTTCAATTCCGTTTATTTCAATATTTTCGTAATAATCTATGTCTGTGGCATTTGCCATTGAATCATTATCGATTCTGTTCGTTTCTTCGAACGTTTTGATCTCTATCATTGGATCATTTTCAAATTCATTAGTATTTCCTCCGATATTCCGATTCGGTAAGGAATATACAATTATCTTTATATTAGATTCCGCAAAAATATATTTCATCATATTTGAAATAATATGCCAGTCTAATTTATCTAGACCGCATGCAATTCTGGGTAAAGCTAAGTATTTGTCATTATTATATTGACACAATTCTCTGAGATATAATATTGATTGAAAAACGGTTTCATATTTCGGTTTATGAAAATACGAATCTTTCGTGATTAAATAATAAATGTTTCGATCATTTATTTGGATCATTGCTACTTCTCCTAGTAGCTTATTTTGAGATTTCAAATTATCTATTTGACCAAATTTATTTTTAAATTGGAGTGCTATTCCTCCATCCATGTGAAAGTCACGGGAAACGCAATGTGCTAACGCATAATTCTTTGGGGCTTTAAATAAATCACCTGTTTTTTCAATTATCTTAGGGGAATCTTTAATATTTTTCAATTCATAATTTTTTTCAAAATCCTTATAAGTCAATTTATTATCTGACTCTATTATAATTCGGCTGAGAGCATCAGCATTATTAGTTGAACCTTTTTTATAACGAATTTCATAATCAAATTCTTCTAGTTTTATCCGCCAGCGCATAAGGCGGGAATTCGGTTCTTTTAATGAAAATAACCATATTAAGGGTTTGTGATCCGTATAAATAGTAAATCTCTTCCCATAGAGATAGGGGCGGAAATTTTTGCACGACCAGATCACAGCCAGTAACTCCTTCTCTATTGTGGAATAACGAGTCTCAGCTGGGTTAAGGGTTCTACTTGCAAATGCTATAGGAAGGTCGTTCGGAACTTCACCTTGAGATAAAACAGAGCCTATCGCGAAACCTGACGCATCAGTTGTGAGAACGAATGGCTTATCGAAATCGGGGTATCTCAATACAGGGTGATTCAATAAATTTCTTTTACATATTTCGAACGCTTCGATATATTTCGGATCATCAATATTAATTTTGGAATCTTTCTTCAAACATGAAGTTAATGGTTTCGTTATCTTTGCGAAATTAGGGATAAACTTTCTATAATATCCTACGAGTCCAAGAAATGATTTTATTTCTTTAGGAGTTTTAGGAATTGGAAATTTAGCAATTGCTTTCAATACTTTTGAATTAGGTACGATTCCTTCAGGAATATTATTATCATTTGTTTTAATTTCAGTTTTAAGAACATTCATCTAATTGAATTTTCAGATTATCCGCTTTAAATGCTTCTAAAATATTTTGGATATCTGCTAAGTGTTGGTTGATCGTATCAATTTTATGTTTTATTATATTTGAAAACTCAGGATCCATTGGGATATTTCGGGGTTTCTGACATACTTGCTGATAATAAAAAGGGATTTGACAATAATTATTAGTCAATAATTGATTTTTAAAATCTAAATTAAGTCCATATTTATTCAAAAAATCTGCTCCTATAAGACCATCATAATTCTTATGGAACTTGTATACGACAAAGGGATGAAGATCATCTATTTGAAATTCAGGGAATAAAGGTATTAAAACTTTTTCATTTGCAGTTTGCTTTTTGAAACATGCAGTTAGTGTCGTAGATTCATTAAAAATATTTTTAGGGAAATTATTATACGCGAATTTTGGATCAATAAGACAAACTGAACATCCACTATCAATTAAAAGTTTACATTTAGGATTTTGGAATTGGATATAGGGGAGTTGGTTTGTGTTATCTAACGTATTATTTAAGTCAATGAGTCGTTCATGGCACGATCTCGAAAATTTTCATTTAAATATTTACTGGAATTATTACGTTCTGGATATGAACGTTCGTTAAAATCACGTTTTTTGAATCTCGGGTCTTTCGAAGTAGACGCCATATTAGTTAATTCTTCAATCCTTATATTTGGATTGGGTTGATTATTAAAAAATTGTCTCTGGGGACTTTGGTGATATTGAGTAGAATAATTTGATCTCTTCTGGGGATAATTCCTTGTCTGAATCGACATTTTTTCAGGGGGAGATTGTATTCTTTGATTAGGATGAGGTTTAAAAACATTTTCATTTTTACGTTCATTATTAGAGGTATTTGGATTATTTCCAAAAACTTGACGATTTGTCGGAAAATAAGTTTTTACTTGTTTTTGTTGGAAATTAATCGGTTGAGATGGAAATCTCGGTTGGGGATTATTTGGATAAAAATTTCTTTGATTATTTTGACTAGATTGGGGAAAATTTGATTGATTATTATGAGGAAAACTTCTATAATTATCAGTTGAGAAGTTTGCTCGATTATTATTTGGGAAATTATTTTTATTAGTTTGAGGGACATTCCTTTGATTTTGTTGAGGAAAATTCCTCTGATTATTTTGATTTTTATAGTGCATATAGGGTTGTTGATAAAAATAATAATCTTGACGAATAAAATTTACTATATCGTCATAGTTCATAATTCCATGACCTCTAAGGGCTGTTCTTAATTCGGGGTTAATATTATAGAGCAGAACTCTAGTTGCTACTCGTGACGCAATATTCTTTTCTTGATCCTTTTCAAGAATCGGTAAATTCGACAATTCGACTTGCGAATCGTATTTATTTTTAAATCTACTATTCTTTCGAGAAAATCTAAATCATTCTCATTACGTATTCTTTGGGCATTTTGGAGATCCCAAAACAAAACTGTGAGGCTTATTTTTTCCTCAAATCTTAACTTTAAAAATTCCTTCAAGTTAAACCAGTTATCTGTAATTCTCTCATTAGAACTTACTATTTCACTGGCATTTCCTACCAATTTACTCTTTATTATATCGATAATTGCTTCATTTAATAACGCGTCGGCAGATTGGAACCTATTATAAAATCTTTCGCAATGATTCAAAAATCTTGCGAGATTCGCGGAATTACCATCAAATGGTACTATTGATTTCGAAAATAAATCAAGTAATTTTAATCTATCAAACATATTTGGTTCTGGTGCGACTGCCATCTTATTCGTATTCGTATTCTTCCGGCCTTTAAAATGCTTTACGGAAGTAATCTTGAAAAATTATATTGTACTTAGAAAATAATTGTATTCGGTTTTTTATTTTATAAGAAACCTAGGAAAAACTCTGGTAATCGGTTTTTTGTATTAAGAAACCTAGGAAAAACTCTGGTAATCGGTTTTTTATGAGAAACCTAGAGAAAACTCACACAAGTTTTACGCTCAAAACCGTGGGAAAAGATTGAAGACTTTGGACCAGGGTCAGTGACTGGGAATTAAAAAAGTGTTTCTAGATAGGATTCTCACCACGTTGTTTTTCTGGAGTCGTTGTAGACGCTACCCAAACAATCAGGGCTCCAAAACGGCTTTTCTCCTCGTTGTTGCTGGATTTGGCACCTTAACAGTTGAAACTGAAAGTTTTTGGAAGTTCTTAGCGCGGCGATAACTACGATTTCACGCTCGAAGTTTCGAAACACAGTTCTTCACGAAAACCGGCACAATCCCATACCTTCGTCGCCAATTACGTTTTTGGAGCGAAAGCCGATCTTTTAAAAAAGAATTTATTTACGACGGAAGTTTATCCTATTCTAACAATAAGCTAGGAAGACATACACTTAATTATTGAATTCTTCATTCGTCTGGAGAGGTATTTATAACATATCTTATCTGTAAATGAATAACACGCGACAAACAACACCCACGTCACAGTGGTATGATCTTAATGCTTAGTAATCAAAATGTAACATGTTCATATTCAAATGGAATGCAATACAGATAAGCAATTCATCTAAGGTATACAGGGTTGGCATTATGTAATTATATATATCTACGATATTCCTAAGAACCCAAGGAATCTGCTAGCCCTTTATGCAGACGACACGGGAATAGCCTTCAGATATCGACGACCAGATGTCATACACAGAGGACTGCAAGAAGCACTAGAAGATTTAGAAGAATGGTTTATTAAATTGAATATTCAAATAAATAGCAATAAGAGCCAAGCCATTCTACTACAGAAGCGGAGACTGAAATTAATTCCAACCTACAGATAGATGGAGAAGAGATAAAGTGGAAAAATGAAGTCAAATATCTAGGAGTGAAACTAGATGAAGGGCTTACATGGAAAACCCATATAAAATATGCAGTGAATAAAACAAACTCAGCAATGAGTAGTCTTTACGCACTGATAGGTAGAAGAAGCCAGATGAAACAAAGCAAGAAGCTACGAATGATCGAGTCAATTGCAAGACCCCAACTAACATATGGCTCGCGGCATGTGGCCATGCAGCCAATAGCCATATAAAGAAGATTCAAGCAACAGAAACTAAACTGCTCAGAGCAGCAATGAATATGCCGTGGTTCGTAAGAAACCAACAAATCCACAGAGACTTAGAATGGGAAAAATGGGACTTAGAAAAGAAGGCCGAGAAGATATTTGAAAAAGCAAGTCATCACCCAAATGATGAGCTGAGAAGACTTGTTGACTACAACCCCGTAGAACATGTGGCTGGGATACCCACCTATCACAAAAGACCCTGAGATTAACTACGTAGAAACAGAAATTGAGTTATCTCAATTCGAATTATCCAGAAGAAGAGACCCCTGTGAAATTAAAATTCATAGGTAACACAATTATCACACGACAAAGATCGTGATAGAGATACGAACAAGAAGAGTCAAAAGGTTGATAGGTAATAAATACCCGGAATCTAAAACAGCAGGTTAGGTTTAGTTAGAGTAGGTCGTGCTTCACACGAAGTCTCACACTGTTCTATCTATCGGAGATTGTTCGTCCATGAGGATTCCACCTGACTAAAAAAAAAAAAAACATTGGTCGACTGCATTTGCTTTAACATGAGATATGTATTGTCAGCCTGCAGTGTCTGCACTATGTTTTTGAAGAGGAAGGAACCTGAAATTGTTGTCGCTTTGTGCGTGAAACGTTTAATACAAAGACGGAAAAAGGAACGGCGCTGTAGGAAGCTTTGGGTAAATCCTTTATGTTTAGAAAGGTCAATAAAAGGTGCTTTTGTCACCCCTCCCCTCTACTCCGATTTACGAGAATGTCCGCGCAAATTCTCAATGTATTTCCGGATGTCAATTTCTTCCTTTGATGGGTTACACCAAAAGGTAGAAAATGATTTGAAATTTTCGGACTATATTAGAGCTTCAATATCATCAGATCTGTGGAACGATTGAGTGTTGCTTTACGGTTAGAATCTTCGAAATACTAAAATACCGAAGATTTATTTTTTAGTCTTCGGAGGTTTTATCCCAGATCGCAGTTATTTTCTATTATGACATTGATGAGCATTTCAGTATCGAAATGCAATTTTTCTTTGCCATTTTCAACTGATACTGAAATAAAAAAAAACAATTCCGTAATCCCCTACGATATCTTCTGAAAATCAATGATATGTGCACCACCGCAATAGAATCAAGACGGAAGGATACATTAATTTACGCACCGTGCCCAGCCAATGAGATGGATGCAGGGTTTTCGTGTGAAATCGACAAATTCGTTTGTTCGGTTCGAATCCGAAAGTCAACGGTCAACCCGATTTTGGCGCGATCCTCAATCCTTACTCTTAATACAACCTTGTAACTGAAAACTTTGCTGCTTTTTTGTCAGAAATTTCATTGCAAATTGATAATGAGAGTTCTGAAAAAGCAGTATTTATTGCTATTTTTCAACCCGATATTGGCGCGATCGTCACTTTTCATAGAACCTTTTTACTGAAAACTTGGTTATGATTTTGTGAGGAATTTCATTGCAAATTGTTAACGAGAGGTCTGAAAAATCAATTTTTATTGCTATTTTAACTATAGTAAAGTGGGGTGAGATGGCCACCGTTTTGCAAAGTATGCCCCTGCAAGTTTTTTTTAATGTTTAGGATTATATCCTATTTTTATTTGAACAGCTCATGTATCATCTAGACAGGTAGATAAATAAATAGGGTCAAAATACTTTTAGAATTTTCATTTAATAATTTATAAAAAATAATGAAATTTAGAAAAGCACTGCCGTGAAGGCAGGAGCTTTTGAGCGCTCGTACATGCACCTTGTAGGTGGATTCGCATTTTCCAGTTTTAGAAATCAATTGAAGGAATTTTCGACAGCTGTCAAAAAAATTCTGAAACTTAGGCGAAATTCCAGACTTCATGTCAGTGCTTCAGCGGATCAATTTTTTTCGATAATTCGCTAGAATTTTCTACGGTATCTATGGTCTTGGTGATGAGATCTGGACAAAATTTTGCACGTAGTTTGAAAACATTATTCCTCAGCTAGGTGCAAAATTTCATTCCAATCCGATCAGTAGTTTCGAAACTATCAGGAAAAAAATAGTTTGAACGGCCATATTTACGGAACCCCTAGTCTTATTTTGCTCATTGATGAACGTGACCGTGAAATTTGCGATCCAAACCAACCCTGGAAATTTCAAGTCCCTAGGCCTTTCCGTTCGAAAGTTATGATTTTCTATGGTTTCTATGGTTCTGGTCATGCGATCTAGAGAAATGTACCTTGAATATATCATTCTCTATTAGTATACTGAATTTCGGCACGATCGAATCTGTAGTTTGGACATTATCAAGAAAACTAAATTTCAAACGACCATATTTACGGAACCCCTGGTATAATTTTGCTCATAGATGAAAGTGATCACGACAATCGAGATCCACACCCATCCTGAAAATTTCAAATTCCTAGGCGTTTCCGTTCAAAAGTTACAATTTTCTATGTTTTCTATGGTTTTGGTGATGCGAGCTGAACAAAATTTTGCATGTAGCTTGAACACCTCATTTTCCATTAGAGTGCAAAATTTCATCTCGATCGAATCTGTAGTTTCAAAGTAATCAGGAAAACAAAATTTCGAGCGGCCATATTTACGGAACCCCTCGGCGAATTTTGCCCAATAACGAACTTAACCGCGGCATTCGAGATTCAAACCTACCCTGAAAGTTTCAAGTTTCTAGGACATTTCGTTCGAGAGTTATCGTGTATACGGCCGGCCGGCCGGCCGGACGGCTGGACGGACGGCTGGACGGACGGACGGATAGACTCGAATTTCTCGACGGATTCGTCATCAGTGAGTCGAACATAGTCGATTGAGACCATTTTCGGCTCAAAATTCGAAAAATACAGACATCGTGACGAAATGATATAGCCCTCGTGTAATTAGTACGAGCGCTCAAAAAGTATTATGTGGCTATATACCCGTTCAGTGGGGTTAGTTGGCCATATGGTTGGAGCGCCTTTTTTCCTTGTTTGGTTTTCTTTACAGATCTTTTTTCCACCTTCCTCCCTAGGGTCTTTCTAGGAATACCATAAGTTTTTGAGTCTCCGGTTACAGAAGATCCGTTTCTGACAGCTTCTATTGCTAGCCTTCGATTTTCATTTGAATTATAGTTTCCATGATTTGAGTTCTTTCTGTTATACTTCGTTGACATTTTTGCTCAGTAAACAAGAAGAAACGACAAACTATAAAGAAATAGACATAAAACTAAAGGGCCATCTATCCCTACAGTTTGGTGGCCATCTCTCCCAAATGCTAGGGAGAAATGGCCACGTAAAAAAAATAACACTGCAATCTTTCAACAAGTTTTGGAGGTAAAACTCATAGAATGAACATCTTACTCACCCAATACATTGAAATCACCGATAAATATACTTAAGCACAATCACAGTAGTAGAAAGTAAGAAACCATTAAATAATTTCACAAGGACGCGTTAGTATTTTTATTTTCTGATTGCTCTAATATCACCTTGACGTATTCGAAAACACAAGGGTCCTGCTCATACATGAAAGAAGATCGCTGGAGAGGAAAGCAGCGACATAGAATTACCAGTTCTGGAGATTTTAGCTGTTGGCCATCTCTCCCGGCTGGCCATCTCACCCCACTTTACCCTATTATTTTCAGTCAACGATAGCGAACTATCTATCTTCTATTTCTTCTATTCTATTTGAATTTGCGGTGAAATATGCAATCTCATATGTAAGTATTTAATAGCAGTCAGTTTATAAAAATTCATTTTGATATTATGTATCTAGTATCAGTTTTTAGTAAAAGCTGAAATTTTTTGAAGAATGAAGTCTCCAATTTGTGAAATATGCCAAAAAGGGGTTCATCAGTGTGTCAGTAAAGAATAAGCACCTTCGGAAAATCCATAGTGAGAATATTCAAAAGGACAAGAATCAACATATCGCACCCGTCCTCGAATGAGGAGACAACTCAAAAATTGATCTTGTTGGGAAATCGTATTTGAAGTTTTGGTTTACCGAAGTTTTCGTTCTATACTTTTGTGCACTAAGTCAATTTAACACGCTGAAAATTTGTAATAACTGCAGCAATCTATTTGAACATTGTAACTCTAGCACCCAATATTCAATTAATGCAATTTTTTCCGTCGGGTTGGAATATTCAACTGTTTTTCCAAAAAAATTGAAATGTTACCTTTTTTTCACGAACAGTTTCTTATGTTTCGGAAAGGCCCACTAGAGTTATTCTGACGTAAGAAGAGGGTTACTTTCTGAGTTCAATACCGTCACTTACAGAAAATCGACCTTTTTTGAGTTGTCTCCTTATTCTACGACGCGTGCGATATATTGCGTTGTCTTTGTCCTGCTGAAATTTTCAGGGTAGGTTCGGATCGCGACTTTCGCGGTCACGTTAATCAATCAGCAAAATTAGAATGGGGGTTCCGTAAATATGGCCGTTCAAAATATTTTTCCCTGATTATTCAAAAACTACAAATTGGATTGGAATGAAATTCTGCACATAGATGAAGAATGATGTATTTCAACTAAAGCACTGACGTGAAGTCTGGATTTTCGCCTCAGTTTGAAATTTTTTCGATAGCTGTCAATATTTTTTCCATTGGTTTCTTCAACTAAAGAATGCGAATCTAATTCATTCATAATTTTGACGAAGTGATGGTTCACATTTCGCTTAACAACCAGAGCTCCTTTGCTATTTGGGCTATCATTTCTATAAATCTCATAGTTATTGAAAGAATTTTTAACTATTTTTGGATGGTTTGCTGTAGGTTCATTTTGAGCACTCTTTCTACTTACACGAGGGCTATATCATTTCGTCACAGTGTCCGAATTTTGAAGAAAATGGACTCAATCGATAGGGTTCGACGCACTGATGACGAATCCGTCGAAAAACAATCGAACCGATCTACCTAGAAATTTGAAATTTTCAGGGTAGTTTCGAATCTTGAATGTTGCGGATGAGTTCGTTGTTGGGTAAAATTCGATCAGGGGTTCCGTAAATATAGCAGTTCAAAATTTTGTTCTCCTGATTATTTCGAAACTACAGATCCTGCGAAACGAAATTTGGCACTCAAATGGAAAATGACGTGATCAAGCTACACGCGAAATTTTGTCGAGATCGCATGACCACAACCATAGAAATCATAGAAAACTATAATTTTCGGACCGGATTTTCGGACAGAAAGACCTAGGGACTTGAAATTTTCAGGGTAGGTTTAGATCTTGACTTTCACGGTCACGTTCATCAATGAGCAAAATTAGACCAGGGGTTCCGAAAAAATGGTCGTTTGAAATTTAGTTTGCTTGATAATTTACAAACAATGGATCCGATCGTGACGAAATTTTGTATTTGAATGGAGGATGATATATTCAAGCTACATTTTGTCTAGATCGCATGACCAAAGCCATAGAAACCATAGAAAATTATAATTTTCGAACGGAAAGGCCTAGGGACTTGAAATTTTCAGGGTAGGTTTAGATCTTGAATGTCGCGGTCACATTCATCAATGAGCAAAATTAGACTATGAGTTCCGTAAATATAGTCGTTCAAAATATTTTTTTCCTGATAATTTCGATACTATCGATTGGATTGAAATGAAATTTCGAACATAGATGTAGAAAAATGTATTCAAACTACGTGCGAAATTTTGTCCAGATCGCATAACCGAGACCATAGATACCGTAGAAAATTCTAGCGGATTATCGAAAACAAAATTGGTCACTTAGCACTGACGTGAAGTCGGGAGTTTCGCCTTAGTTTGCAATTTTTCTGGACAGCAAAATTTCTCCAAGATACCGTAGAAAATTCTAGCGAATTATCGAAAAAAAATTGGTCTTCCAAAGCACTGACGTGAAGTCTGGATTTTCGCCTTAGTTTGAAATTTTCTTTGACAGCTGTCAAAATCTTTCCAATTGGTTTCTAAAACTGGAAAATGCGAATCTACCTACAAGGTGCATGAACGAGCGCTCAAAAGCTCGTGACTTTACGGCAGTGCTTTTTATAATTTTTATACATCAATTCATATTTCCTATAAGATTTTGAACTTTCTTCTATTCCGAAAATTCAGCATTATTTCACCAAATTTCTTTTCAGTGAATTTGTCAAGGCTTTTCACTATTTCGGTCTGTTTTGGGTCAATCTCTTGTTTCATTTGTGTTTCCTTATTCTTCTTTTCTCCCTGTTTGGTCTTTGGCTCTTCCTGGATATTGGTATCCTAATTTTTCATGAACAGGTATAATACTGAGATTTCTTTCATTTATTTTTTATAGATTTTGGTATTTTTTTTCTGTGGACGAGCTTGTATTCACTACATTCCTTATAGCTAGCTGGATAGCGCTTCTCTCCAAAGAACGCACGTTGACTAATGCTCCGTCGGCTGTTAGTTTATAGTCTTGACTTGATTTGTGGCGCTGAGTATTCCACCACAGCCGTCTAGTAAAGACGGCTGTGATTCCACACACCTCCAAGGAAAGATGAAATTGCTCTGAGCGTTTCCATATCTCTGGCATTGGTGACATCGACCAGGTCCCTCTACCTTTTTTAGGTTTTATTACAATACAGAGATTTTACAGTCTTTTGATGTCAAACAACTCCTTGTTCTGCGTTTTAACCAAATATATTTTAGTTCTGTTCGAAGTCATTCTAATGACTTCAACGTTTCTTATGTTCTGTTTTACTAGATCTTCCTTCATCATTTTGCTATCTACATCTAGGGGCGGATACCTTATAACTGCGTTTATCTTTGTCAATTCTGGAAATTGAAAGGTGAGAATAATTCCTTTTTATACTTCTTGAGGAATTTGTTAAATCCGATAATCCTCGGAACTCTCAGGAAAACCTTTTTTTTTCAAATGTACAGAAACAACGTCATATTTCGACTGACAGGATCATAGAAAAGTTCTACTTTTCCTCCGCCGTAGGGAAATGTGTTGCTATGTCAACGATGAATTACATTTTCGTACGCCGTAGGGAAAAATGTAATTAACTTTCTAAATTAATTTTGCGAGACAACCGTAACTAGGTAAACTTTCTATTGATCAATCAATTATAACTATCCTAAATATAAATCTAATCTCCAGATTTTAATGAATTTTAAAGAGTTTGAGAAGAAAATAACATATTCCATTCGGAGGAGAAGTAACTTTTCATGGCTCGCTTTCAATTACACAAGCTCGCCATAAGAAGTGACACTTTTCCTCCTTATGAAATAATATACTATTATTTCATCACTTTTCTCGAGGCTTCGGCATAATTAAGTTCTCTCGGAAATGCGGTTTCAAACACATTGAGCGCTCGTACTAATTACACGAGGACTATATCATCTCGTCACGATCTCTGTATTTTTCGAATTTGGAGCCGAAAATGGTCTCAAACGATAAAATTCGACTCACGAATATGTCGGAAAATTCAAGTCTGTCCGTCCGGCCATAAGCACGATAACTTTCGAACGGAACAACCTAGAGACTTGAAATTTTCAAGGTAGGTTCAATTCTCGAATGCCTCGGTTAGGTTGTTGATGGGCCGAATTCCACCAGGCGTTCCGTGAATATGGCTGTTCAAAGTTTTGTCCTCCTGATTACTTGAAAACTAAAGATTTGATCGAGATGAAATTTCACTCCACATGGAGAATGAAGTGTTCAAGCTACATGTGAAATTTTGTCCAGATCGCATGACCAGAACCATAGAAACCATAGAAAATTGAAACTTTAGAACGGGAACGCCTAGGGACTTGAAATTTTCAGGATAGGTGTAGATCTCGAATGTCGCGGTTACGTTTACCAATGACAAGAATTAGAATTGGGGTTTCCGCAAATATGATCGTTCGAAATTTAGTTTTCTCGATTATTTCAAAACTACGGATTGGATTTTTACGAAATTTCGTATTTCAATGGAGAATGATATATTCGAGCTACATTTTTTCCAGATCGCATGACCAGAAACATAGAGACAATAGAAAATTGTAACTTGCGAACGGAAACGCCTAGGGACTTGAAATTTTCAGGAAAGGTGTGGATCTCGAATGTCATGATCACGTTTATCTTTGAGCGAAATTATACTAGGGGTTCCGTAAATATGGTCGTTTGAAATTTAGTTTTCTTGATAATTTCGAAACTACGGATTCGATCGAGATAAAATTTTGTATTTCAATAGAGAATGATATATCAAAGCAACATTTTGTTCATATCACATGACCAGAACCATAGAAACCATAGAAAATCATAACTTCCGAAGGAGAAGGCCTAGAAACTTGAGATTTTCATGGTAGGTTTGAATCGCGAATGTCGCGGTCACGTTCATCAATGAGCGAAATTGGACTAGGGGTTCCGTGAATATGGTCGTTCAAAAGACTGATTGGATTGGAATGAAATTTTACACATAGCTGAAGAATAATGTATTCAAACTACGTGCGAAATTTTGTCCAGATCGCATCACCGAGTCCATAGATACCGTAGAAAATTCTAGCGAATTATCGAAAAAAAATTGGTCAGCTGAAGCACTGACATGAAGTCTGGAGTTTCGCCAAAGTTTGAGAATTTTTTTGACAGTTGTCGAAAATTCCATCAATTTATTTCTAGAACTGGAAAATGCGAATCTACCTACAAGGTGGATGTACGAGAGCTCAAAAGCTCCTGCCTTCACGGCAGTGCTTTTATAATTTTTTTTGTTGGATCTTCTGCAGCCATAATATTCTTTTCGGGTTTTACTTTTGGGGCTTCTTTTGGGTGTGCGGGAGTTGTCTCTTTCTATTCCGTCTCAGAGTCGAAGGCACTATTTTGCGTTCAAGGGTTTGGAAATTTCCTTGCGTAAGGGTTTTACCGTATCAGCCAATATGTTAATGCTGGCCATCAACACTCAATGCTGATTCCTAAGGAGTTTAATGTCCTCTTTCTACATCCATATCGGAGTTTCAGTTTTCGACGAGTTTACTGAGTCGGATTCTCCGTCATCAGTTGCAGAGTCGTATTCCGACAATGTGTCAGAATGCCTCAACAAACTACAGCAATACACCTATAACCTATACTTCGCTTTTCACCAGTTTCACTTTTGTTAACTCAATTTGAAAAAATCTCTGAAACCAACGATCTAAGATCTGAACTCAACACAGGAGTAGGTAGTGTTCAAACACGGAGTTTCAGACTAGTTGTTCGTCCATGGGGATTTCCCCATCATGAAATAAAAAAATTTGAAATTTGCTGGCCCAACCTTCTTATGAGTCCACCAGCTACTGTGCGATGGAGCACACATCCGTTTTTCCATCAAGCTCGTTTCGAAATTGCGAGAACTAGTTTTAATGGTAGAGCCCAAGTTGCAGGACAATTTATTCAGTATTCATTTACGGGTTACGCTTTCGGACGTTCAATTCAGACATTGCAGCTTATATGGAAAATAAGTAGAGCAAAATTCATGTAACTGATGAGTTTCCGGTATTGCAGTGAATTTCGTGTAACCAGAGCAAACGATTATCAACTAAATATAATAACTCACGAAAACCCTGCGGTGTCGAACTCAGCAGTCAAATGCTCACAAGTTTTGACTTTGGAATCAAGCAATAATACCGAGATTGAACATTATTTATGCGAAGATATGACGTTGGGTTCATTGTGGACGATCAACATTGACGTAAGATTTCAAGGAGCCAACATTCCCTTGAGCAGATTCTGATTCAGGAAATCGTTCTGACGAGTAGTGCCTTGAAGTCATCAAAGTGAACCACATGCACGAGTCCGAAGTTACGATCAAAATTAAAACCCAAATAGACATAATTCCAGACAATATCGCATAAACCGATTGCGGTATAGTCGCGTGATAAGAAATTACGTCTGCGAGAGGCCGTCCATATCTCTCCTACGTACCGCCAGTCATATTTATTTCGGTTGTATACACGGTGTAGAGCATGCCTTATGGCATTACAAATACTAATATGGACGTTCCTGTTCAAGATTTACCATGCAAATAAAAGTAAATGTTCAGATTTGCATAATCGGGGTTGTTCCGATTGTTTATTGGCGATTAAACATGTTGATGGCATTCCTTTATTAGTGTGTTTAATAGAATTAGATATTGCGGCCTTAATGCCCATTCAAAAGTTTTCTTATTTCTTTTGTGAGTGCGCTGAGTGCGTGTATTCACTAGATATTCTAGATTAAAACACCCACCATTCCCTTCAACGTGAACTGATTGGTGGTCTGTGTTTGTTTCATGGAATGGTAAGACTCGACATGGATGGAGTGACGATTCATCGTTATCGTTATTGTTATAATTAAAAACATTACCCAAAAGTCCACAGTTGATACTATACAGGGTATCCGAGAAGTCGACGTCGAGCCGAAATGAGGTAACGGGCTAAGTCATAATAGTCATCAGAAAAAAATAAAAACATATCTAAGTCGTGTTTTTTGAGCGCTCGTTCTACTTACACGGTGGCTGTATCATTTCATCACGATGTCTGTATTTTTCGAATTTTGAGCCGATAATGGTCTCAATCGACAAGGTTCGACTGACTGATGACGAATCCGTCGAAAAATTCGAGTCTGTCCGTCCTGATGGCCGTCCATATACACGATAACTCTCGAACGGAACGACCTAGAAACTCGAAATTTTCAGGGTAGGTTCGAATCTCGAATGCCCGGTTGAGTTCGCTATTGGACAAAATTCGAGCAGGGGTTCCGTAAATATGGCAGTTCGAAATTTTGTTCTCCTGATTACTTCGAAACAACTGATTCGATCGGGGTGAAATTTTGCACTCAGATGTAGAATGAGGAGTTTAATCTACATGTGAAATTTTGTCTAGATGGCATAACCAGAACCATAGAAACCATAGGAAATTATAACTTACGAACAGAAAGGCCTAGGGACTTCAAATTTTCAGGGGAGATTGAGATCTCGAATGTCGCGGTCACGTTCATCAATGAAGAAAATTAGACCAGGGGTTCCATGAACATTATGATGGTTTTTTTGACAGCTGCCAATTTTTTTTTAATTGGTTTCTTAAACTTTTTCGAATTATATTGCATTTTCTTTCATTCGAGAAAATGCCCATCATGTGATTATTCTTGAAATCCTGTTGCTACAAATCTTCACTAGCTATTGTCCAATTTTATTTTTCCCATCTTTTCCTGAATAGTGCTTTCATAACCTGTTACCTTTTATACTAAGTCAACTGCTTTAGCTTAGAAGATTATGTCACTTTTTGCTAAACCAAGAATTCAAAAGCAATATTTCGCTCAACTTCAACTCACTGTACTTACTGAAAAAAATTTGAAAAACACTGCCGTGAAATGAGGAGCTTCTGAGCGCTCGTCCACCCACCTTGTAGGTAGAGTCGCATTCTCCAGTTTCAAAAACCAATCGATAAAAATTTTGACAGCTGTCGAAAAAAATTTCGAACTAAGGCGAAACTCCAGACTTCACGTCAGTGCTTTAGGTAACCATTTTTTTTTTAGTAATTCACTAGAATTGTTTACGTGAGATTTTTGTGATCTGGACAAAATTTCCAGGAAGTTTGAATACATTACTCTTCATCTATGTGCAAAATCTAATTTCGGAATTATCAGGAGAAAAATATTTCAAACGGACATATTTACAGAACCCGTAGTCTAATTCTGCTCATTGATGAACGTGACCGCGAAATTCGCGATCCGAACCTACCCTTGAAATTTCAAGTCTCTCGGTCTTTCCGTTCGAAAGTTATTATTTTTTATGGTCTATGTTTCTGGTCATGCGATCTGGAAAAAATGTAGCTCGAATATATCATTCTCCATTGAAATACAAAATTTCGTAAAAATCCAATTCGTAGTTTTGAAATAATCGAGAAAACTAAATTTCGAACGATCATATTTGCGGAACCCCAATTCTAATTCTGGTCATTGGTAAACGTGACCGCGACATTCGAGATCTACACCTATCCTGAAAATTTCAAGTCCATAGGCTTTTCCGTTCGAAAGTTATAATTTTCTATGGTTTTCATGGTTCTGGTCATGCGATCTAGACAAAATACCGCATGCAGCTTGAACACTTCATTCTCCATGTGAGTGTGAAATTTCACCCCGATCGAATCGGTAGTTTCGAAGTAATCAGGAGAACAAAATTTCGAACGGCCATATTTACGGAACACATGGTCGAATTTTGCCTTTTGACCGCGGCATTCGCGATTCAAACCTACCCTGAAAATTTGAAAGTTTTTAGGTCATTCCGTTCGAGAGTTATTTTGTTTACGGACGGAGGGCCGGCCGGACGGACGAAAAGACTCGAATTTTTTGAAGGATTCGTCATCAGTGGGTCGAACCCTGTCGATTGAGACCATTTTAAACTCAAAATTCGGAAAATACAGACATCGTGACGAAATGATAGAGCCCTCGTGGAGGTAGTACGAACACTCCAAAAATTGTACTACATCAGTTTGGCGAGTGAGTTTTAAGGATTCTAAAATGGTATAACACTTACTACATTATTTCTTAGAAACTCAGTTTCGAACAATTCCAAGACACCAATATATTGCTAGCATCATCGACTGTGGGATCATATCTAAATGCCGAACGCTCAACGTTCATCATTTCATTAAATTCTATGTTTTGTTGTATCTCGCCTGAGATCGATCATATCGATTCTTCCGGAGCTGGGGCAGATCTTGATTGAAAACCTCTCATTCTGTTTGTTCATTGTCTTGATCATTTCGAACTCGCCTTACGAGTTTTTCGGAAATATTTCGTTGTATAAACCGTGTCCTAATAATAATGAACACAACTGAAAAAGGAATTATCGAATTTGGTGCGTTTGGACGTGATGCTTGCACATACGTAAACCATAGATCCTCTTTTATTAATATAGATTATATATATCTGAGATATAACGATGCAGAAAGGAGAAGTTAAAGAACTTTTTTTGAAAATCAGGCTTTAAAACTTTTCTGGCAGAATTAAGAGATCCTTCAGGCCCTATTATGAGAGCAATGAGACCTGCTTCTTTAGCTCAGGCTCTACAATTTATAAGACGATGATATTAAGCATATTCGAAAGAGCATTGATTTTCAAATATTCAGAAAAATTTTCAACACGAAACAAATTCAAAATCACGCGAACTATGAACTATTCCATAGTAGAAATCCTATCTTTTAATCACCCAATTTTTCAGGTAATAATAAATCGTCAAACTTTTCATACTAATCATCAATAATTTCCAAGTAAACCAATAACTTTACTACAGAGAAATCTTAATCAGCTAATTCCAAGATTTCCTTTACATTCCTATTAGTCTAAGATCCCGATATAAAACCATGTTCACCGAGATGTTTATTTGATGAAACGTATTTTATATTCAATTTAATATGTCAATAAAAATATCGCATATGGGTTGTCTATCAAATTTCAGTCCATGATATGATCAATTAAAAATTGAAAACAAATTTTTTTTAAAACATTTCACCGGTTTGATTATTAGACAAATTCTATACCAATCGAAAGTATGAAGCCCATAGAATATGCAAACGTTAGGTTGCCTATTCTTTTCCGGTCACAACTCTCGGGTAGCCAGGTATAAACAGGTAAATCGATAATAGCATTCTGCACCGGTCTGATTATTTAATTGAAATTGAATGAGAATGAAGATTATTTCATTATGAACACGATGGTATAGGGTTGCCTGCGAAAAATCCGTCCCGAATTCCGGTTGTCGAATTTAGAAAAGTGAAATATTGCTGCGAGTGAATATGTGCGACTGAGAGGTACCAACCAATCATTCCATGCGATAGAAGAGGAAACAGCATAGCAGCTGTTTAAATCTCGCCCATTTGAAGAAAGCGAGTGCGCATGCTATTTCTTCTTGAAAATGAAAAGGATAGCGATAGACTCGTATATACTGTGTATCATTTTGGAGTACCTAGTTTATTGTTAAAATAGAGGAATAGTTATTTAATTTTTTTTTTAAACAATTAATTATTTGTGTGTATATATTTTATGTGACACTAAAGTATATATACATTTTTTGTAAAAAAAGTTATGGTAAGACATATATAATACTAATCTTGCAAATTTTATCTTTATTATCAGAAGACAGAATAAAAAACAACATTTAAAAAAGAACTTCTGTTAATTGTAAAAAATTATAAATACAAAAATTTTTCAATTATTCAGGTTCCGAGTCATCGGACATATAACTATGATCTCCAACTTCTGAACCTTCTTCGTCATCACTCTCCGTTTCAGTTCTTTCGACAATGTCTTCTATTTTCGAAGGTGTATGATCCTCAATGAATCCTACTGGTTTTGAATATTCATCTAAGAACCAACCGCAGTTCTCAGGCTGAAGTTTCACGCATAATGGATCCATTGCTTTAACTCATAGGGAATTTACGAAAATAGTTCGTGAAATTTTGATGAGTTTATGATATCCAGCATGGTGGTATGGAGTTGGAGTCAAAGCCTTTTATTTTTTTTTTGAAAACTGCTCGCTGTCTTCTTCAGCAGAGCAACTTTTCATTTTTAAATCAATCATTCATTATTAAAATCAATTAAACCATCATCCGAATCACACAAAAAACACTTTTTTGCCATTTTTCTCAACAATAAATAGTAGCACGTTTTTCCAATTGTAACTATAGCAACAATCTAGTCCAAAACGATACACAGTATATACGAGTCTATCGCCATCATTTTCATTTTCAAGAAGAAATAGCATGCGCACTCGCTTTCTTTAAATGGGCGAGCTTTAAACAGCTGCTATACTGTTTCCTCTTCTATCGCATGGAATGATTGGTTGGGACCTCTCAGTCGCACATATTCACTCGCAGCAATATTTCACTTCTCAAAATTCGACAACCGGAATTCGGGACTGATTTTTCGCAGGCAACTCTATACCATCGTGTTCATAATGAAATAATCTTTATTTTCATTTAATTTTAATTCAATAATCAGACCGGTGCAAAATGCTTTTATCGATTTACCTGTTTATACATGGCTACCCGAGAGTTGTAACCGGAAAAGAATAGGCAACCTAACGTTTGCATATTCTATGGGCTTCATACTTTCGATTGGTATAGAATTTGTCTAATAATCAAACCGGTGAAATGTTTGAAAAAAAAATTTTTTTTAATTATTAATTAATCATATCATGGACTGAAATTTGATAGACAACCCATATGCGATATATTTATTGACATATTAAATTAAATATGAAATACGTTTCATCAAATAAACATCTCGGTGAAGGTCGTTTTATATCGGGATCCTATACTACAAAATTATACAACTCCAATTAGTATTTCTACAAATAAAACTGTCCCAAAATTCGGACGAAAAATTAGGAGGAACCTAAAAATATATTTAATCAAAAAACATAATGAAAAAGCGAGGGGTATTTCACCCTGGAATTTTTGTGTATAAAGAAATGAAATTATTTGAAATTTTTGGAATTATTTAGAATTTTTGGAATTATTCAGAATTTTTTGAATTATTTGGAATTATCGGAATTATTCGGAATTATTTGGAATTATTCGGAATTATTTACGTGTGCTCTTGCGCCTTAGTGCTAATCTAACCTTATCATATTGCACGACGCATGTTGTCGCAATTTTGAGAGGCATAACCCGGACGTTGTACGATAAATAGTTTTTGCGTAATTGTGATTTGAATTATTTTAGGCACTATTTTCCGGAAGGGCTGGATGCGTCGGAAGTTGTCCGATTTTAATTTACAAACGGATTTTGAATGTAGAAGTATAGTACCTACTAAAATACGTCTATCTTAATTTTTCGCTGAAATGTTACAAAATAGATGAAAAATATGTGGGAACATGACCAAAACCGGCCCTGCGAACGAATAGTGGGGGTAGCCGGCCGACGCGAGTAAGTGCGTATTATAATGAAAGGGCGCTGCGCACGGGCGCGAATCTTCACATTTACCTACTACTCGACCGCAATCGAGCATTCGGCTGTTTTTGGTCATGTTTGCACGTTTTTTTCACCGATTCTGCAACATTTTAACGAATAATCAAGACGTTTTGAAGTACTATATCGGACAACTTCCTACGCATCCAGCCCTTCCAAAATTAGAGCCTAAAATAATTCAAATCGCAATTACGCAAGAACTGTTCATCCGACATGCAAAGTCCGGGTTGTGCACACTCAAAGAACCTTTTAATCACTACTTTCTTCCAGAAAACCAGCGCTACAATTCTGAAGATGGCCGAGTTATGAATTTTTGAAAAATCTCTGATTTTTACGGTTTTCCGGCTTTTCCACGGTAATAATGGCCAGATTGAGTTGCACCAACACTCATTTATTTTGTGTCTTTGTTCTCTACAATTATGTTGTTGAAATGGTCAGCATCATTGGTTCAGATTTTACGAGCAAATTTCAAGAAAAGTAATCATATTTGCGAGTCGAAAATATATCACTGAATATCTACGGACCACTCCATGCACCCCCCCACTCGCGGTTTTCTTCTACGATTTTTGTCATGAAAAAATCTCTATTGCTGGGTCTGATATTGAAATCTTTCATGAGACTAAAAATAAAGAGAATTTCTCCAGCCAGACCAGATTTGAGAAGAAATCTCGGAAGGAACTGAAGATGAAGATAATTATTGCTCGGATAATGTTTTCGACAAAGACTTGGACTTGCAGGAATATAGCCTGATCGATGAAGATTGCTCCGGGAGTTGACCTTCCTTGTAAATTACTCTTCTAGGAGATAGAAAAATTGTAATACAAAAATCGTCTTGTTGCTGGTTATAAGAAGAAGGAGGGGGTCGAGTCAGTACCGATAGAATGAGGAGGTTTTATGAGAATCCCAAAACAAGGAATATATATGAAAAGTACAAGAAAAACAAAAGAGGAACTGCATCTGAAACAGTTAAGATACAAAAAGATGAACGATTTGGAGAAAACTGCGACCGAGACTGCGACTGAAGAATTTAGTGAAAATGATGCTGAAAGTGAACTTCATGACGATTCAAGTGACAATTATCTCAATGACCAGCTCGGTATTGGAAGAGGAAGAAAGCGATAAATTCACATCCATAACGAAAGGAAGATATAACGCTGTCTTCTATGATGAAAATCATTTCATTAGATGTGTCTTATCTAAATAAAATAATAAAATAATTATAAAATCTTCAAATCAAAATATGAATGAATTTTACGGGCCTGAACGAGAAGATATTCAAACTCTCGATAAACAATTTATATTTTATGAAATTTTTGAAGTGACTCATCCTTTCACAATAAAAAGAAGTGATAGAATGAATATTATGAAAAAATACGAAGAAATGAAGGACATAGAAAAGGAATTTTAGTTAGTTATTTTTCAACATTTTGGTTCCTGGAAAATAATAGTACTATTTTATTTGTATAGAATATTTATGTTTCTTCTTATATATATTTTATTTCTAGAAAATATCGCTATATATGAAATATTCAAAGATGAATGATGCTTTTCGTTTTGCTTCATCGTTGAATTCATATACAGGGTGCTTTTTAAGGTAATTTTTTTTTTATAGGTTCTAGAACTCATCAAAAGAGATCGTTTCGCCGAAAGTTGATCATATAAAATATTCAATCTGAAAAAAGTACAAAAAATTTTGGGTATAAAGATCCTAAGACCACTCTGGATCGTGTCATCTGTCTGTGAGAAGGTCTGCCATGAATCACGGTCACATATGCAGTCCAGTAAGTAAATAAATGGCTGGGTTTTATCGCAAATAGATCTGGGGAGCGTGCATTTCCACTAACTTTGCGAAATTCGGAAGTTACAAAAATCATACGCTCTGTCATATGAGTTCCCGTAAACTGACCATTCAATCAACACATTCAGATCTGAAACGGTACCTAAGACAGAACCGTGTTGGAAATGTCTAGGATAACTTTGATTTCGAAATACTCGGCCCTGGTGAATATTCTATATAAAGGATTTTTGGAATTTTGACTTAATTTTATGAGTTCTAGCACCTGTTGAAAAAAAGCCTAACCTTTGAATTATATATTTTATATGGTTGGATCAAAATTTTCACTAAATATCAACAGTCGAATATGAAAATCATACTAGTTATTTCTCTATCACCTGAAAATTATTAAACGATGAATAAGTCGGAAAGTGTTATCATGTCTGAAAACTGTGTGTAATAAAAGCTTCCTTTTTCCATGTCATCATTCATTTGGCCACGAAAATATCAGGTTGGGGAAATAGTAATTTACGTAACAAGTCCGGAAAATACTGTTTTTTTGGACGAGCAGACAAAATTCTAGGACGAGCGTTATCGAGTCCTGGAAGTCGGCGAGTCCAAAAAACTGTTTTTGGACGTGTTGCGTACACTATTTTTTCGGCAACTGTGTAGAATCGATGAGACACATTTCTTTATTGCGATAAATGCGACTAAAAACACTCCAAACTTTCAAAAATCAAAATGGCAACTTATTTCATGTTGGTATTTCGTTGCTATGGTAATGATCGAAATCAGACCCACCAAATTTTTCATATAGCCAATGATACCAAACTAATAGGTGTCAGTCGTAATTTCGTTGCTACGGGAAACGTACTTTCCGGCCTAGTCCGGAAAGTACGTACTTTCCGGACTAGGCCGGGAAATGGTACCTTCGCAAAGGAAAAGCGTCTGGAAAGTGACTACTTCCCGGACGGTTGCCGAAAAAATTAATGTCGTATTTTGCGCCTTTTTTACTCAACTAAGTAGGTATATCTCGTTCATTATTGGTCTCATCACATCATATAATACGGCGTTGTGAAGGTGTGGTTGTATACTACAAATGTTTCTCATACAGTTTTGCGCTTGATCGGTGTTAAGTGATGATCAGAGAGCGCCGCATTTATTATATTTTTGTTGTTGTCATGACGATGCAGTCTGTCATCAAAAATTATATAGATTGATCAATCAAGTTCAAAATGCTAGTCGGTAATTTTAATATATTTCGTGAACTGATTCAAAGTTTCTATCGAATGTTCTGTAAAACTTCTGTTGAAAGTGTGTAAAGCAGTATGTATAGACTTTAATGAAAATTTTGGAAACTCTTACGGTCCTTCGAAAACAACCCTGTACCAGATTGTGGTCCTAATTTATGCTGGAGATAGCAACATAAAGTGGTCCTTCGAGCCGGATCTGAATTGGAGATATCCCTGGAGAAATTTTCACCCTCATTGACAATTCTTCAATTGAAAATTGAAGTACCAGAGAACCCACGTGACTTAAGCGGAAATTTTGGAAAACGCCGATCACGTGCCCAAAGCTGCAAGGGGAGGCCGCTGTCGACTGATGAGTTAACTTCGAAAATTTATTTTTCATTTATTTTTTAATTCTTTTGTTGTCAAAATGACTGAAATTGATAAATTGGTCAAACATAGAGCTGAAGTCGAAGGTAAATTAACTAGAATGATAAATTGGTTCCGTCAAGATGACCTCAAAGATAGGGAATCATCTAAAATTCGTAAAGATCAATTAGTGCAAATCTTCAAAGATTATGATGAATTTCAAACTAAGTTGGAGTTAATTGATTCTGAATCATATGGAGAGGATAGAGATATTGTTGAGATCAAATATTATAATGTAATGTCGGTTGCAACTAAAATTATGAATCAGTTCGAAGACGAACAAAAACAAAAAGTCCTCAATATCTCATTCTAGCATCAAGGTACCGAAAATTTCAATTGTGACATCAAACAATGGTCAAGTTTCTTTAAATTATTCAATGCCCTCATAACAGATAATGAAAAATTGTCTAATATTGATTTAACTATTTGAAATCAGCTGTATCCAAAGAACCGTTACACCTAATTGAAAATTTGGAAGTTATCGGTTTAAACTTTCCCATTGCAATCAAAACTTTAACAGACAGATATCATAATCCATATCTTATTGTCAATGCTTATATAAGCAAACTATCGAGTGTCCCCTCTGACGAAAAGCAACGAACTCGCGTTAAGAGATTTCATTACTCAAATAAAAACCAATATTGCAGCTTTAAATGCATCGGAGAAATTAACTGATTTAATTCTCATACAAATTTTCACCCAGAAATTGGATTTTGCTCTTCAAAAAGATTTTGCAGAAAAGAGGAATACTTCAAATTTTCCAATGCTCCTAGACTTTATTGATTTTTTAGAAAATAAATATAATTTGGGTTCAACCGAACCAACCGGACAGTCAAAACTCACAACTTCCCCAAAATATGCTCATACTAGTTCTCATCATGCTAACACTTCGAACAGAAGTACATTCTTCAAATGTTCTATGTGTAATACTGATGAACATGAGAAATTGTTCTGGTTCAATTGTTTAATTAATTTTTTTATTTAAATTTTGGAAGTAATTGAAACCAAATAACAATTTTGAAATAATTACATTTAATTTCTAATTAATTTTGCCCTAAACTCTTTCTCAAAGAGGGTTCTAAAGTGAACAAACAAAAGAAATTATCTCACAAAATTATATAACCAGCAATCTTATTCTGAAAACCAACCCCAACCATCAAAAGAACCTATAACCAATATTTCTAAACTCTTAAATAACGTTCGATTGGTGAGTGGACTCACTATATGCAATTTTCAATTTTTCTCCTTCCAAGCAGCACGACGTTTCAATTTCTCCTTCTCTCCTTTACTCGCCAAATCAATTCCAACAACTCAATCTACGAAAATCCACTTTTGACCAGCTTCCAAATACCATTCATTATATCTTTCTTCTTACAAAACCAATCTTTCCGCCAACTTTTTGAAAAAATGCAACTCCACTCTCTGACGTTTCTCTTAATTGTCCCAACCGGCTTGCTTGATTCCAATTCTATAATTTCTATGGTAACATTCAAACAAAATGAACCCTCTTTAAAAAAATTCATATTTTAATCAAATTTACTGAATTTACTATGATGTTCGAAGGTTCTTGAATTCGGTGATATAATTAGAATTTATCTTTCTTTTTGAATTTTTTCGAACTTTTGAGAAATATATGTTCATTTTTGATTTCTATAACAATATATTCGTGCAGAAAATTCTCGAATTTATCTCCAAACAATCGCCACATTGTAGTGAAAGAAAAGAATGCTTGTTTAAATTTCCTCAGTTTGGGTTATAATATACAATCGTGTTCTAGTCAACACACATGTTCCGATTGCCATAGAATGCATCATAGCTTGCTTCATTTCAAAAAGAGTTCAATTCGAAATTATTCTAATTCAGCTCCTAATTCAAGATCTAATAATGACTCATCCAGATTAAAAAAATCATTCACAATTTCAGAATCAATCGCAAGCAGCTACTCATTTGTCCCTTAGTGCTCAACCATTCATTCCAAATCATAATGAAAATATTAGTCCAGTTCTAAACATATAACGAAGTCCTTCTAGCTACTGCTTGTGTGAAATTGTATGATTCGCACAACAAGCAAGTCATAGTTAGTTGTTTGACGGACTCCGCCAGTCAAACATATTTTATTACCGAAGATCTGGCCAACAGACTCAATCTCGAACCTTACAATCAAACTATACAGATTTCTGGCATCTCACAAAGTTGTTCTAGGTCAAATAGAATGATTGATCTAACAATTCATTCGTTAATATACCATGATCGAAAGTGTATGGTTTGCTGTGCTATCCTCAGAATTATAACTTGCAAACAACATCAGTCACATATCAACTTGTGTTCTCTTCCAATTCCTATTGAATTAGCAGATATTAAATTCAATACTCCTTCAACATTGATATTCTTTTAGGTGCAGATATTTATTTTGGAATAAATATCGATGGCATTATCAAATTAGGTCCTGGACTACCCGTACTTCAAAATTCACACTAAGGATATCTAATTGCAAGAAAAATCCCACAGTCATCTTACATGTCCCGCGCTTCTCACTTAGCGATTGCCCAATCTTAAAATTCCATCGTAAAACAAGAAGATACATTAAATAATATTCTAACTAAGTTCTGGGAGATTGAAGAGATACCAAATCAATCTGAACCCATTTTATCTTCAGCAGAAGAAAAAGCTGAACAAATATTCAAAAACACAACCATTCGGTTACCATCTGGTAGATTTCAAGTTGACCTACCGTTCAAAACTCCAAACGAACCATGGAAATTAGGTGATTCGTATTCACAAGCAAAGAAAAGATTCTTGAATCTCGAAAAAAGACTTCAAAATACTCAGGAACTGAAACATCAGTATTCGGATTTTAGAAAGAAGTATATATCCCAAGGCCATGCAAAATATGTACCTTTAGCATTAAAAAATGAATTATTCCAAAACAAATATTTCTTTCCTCATCATTGTTTAATGCGCGAGCAAAGCCTAAACTGAACTCCGAGTAGTTTTCGATGAAATTTTCATCGGGTTTTTCTATCAATGACATTATGCTCAAAGGTTATAAAGTACAACCTGACTTGTTCGACATTTTAATTCGGTTTCGTACATTTAAAGACATAAAAACCATCATAATATTATACAATGCCTTGGTCAGACCCAAGCTGCAGGAGAGCCACCTACGAAGATGTCTTATACTGGAGCGTTACAAAAAGAAAAGCGCCCAGTATAAGCTATTTCTACACCCGCAGAAGAAAATGATGCCCCTGTTTCAACCGAGCAGAAGAAGGTCCCACCAGTGTCCTTGAAAGGCACTGCCGACTGGACCCACATCTCGAGAGTGATGCATTTGAAAGAGCGACAAAAGTGAGAGACGGCGTTCGTGTTGTACCTATATCCCCCGACGACCACAGAAAGATGCCAAAATTCCTCCAAAGAGGAGAAGAAAAATAAATCTACGTGCTGGTACGATATCTGCCACAGGACGCAGATTTGAACATAATCACAGATGACCTAGACGAGCAAGGCATTACTGACGCGGATGTCATAAAAATAACATCCAACAAACAAAAAGGCAATACCCTTATTTTTGGTGAAAACCCAAAATAAGAACATATTCCCAGTAAAACATCTCTACAGTATGGAAGTGTGTTAAATGCTCTGGAGCGCACAATATTAAAGAATGAACGCAAACCAGAGAAAACGACGAGCGAAATGCTACATGTGCACTCTGCGGAGAAGCTGGTCACCCAGCCAGCTACAAAGGATGTATCGAGTGGAAACTGGTGACCAAAAAGAGACAGCGACCAAAACAAGAAAAGAAGAAGAAAAGAAAAAGATGCCTACTGTTCATCAAGAACAGAAGAAAGAAGAAGACATCACCACCCAAACAATAGCAGAATAAAGAAGCTCCAAAGAATGGAAAATCCAAGAAGTGTGTCCAAATGGGAAAGGAGGTACTAACAAGGAAGGACCCGAAACCAATGAGGATATAGATACCTTCACCAAGAATATTATGAACCAGCCCATAAAATTTCTGGAAATAGAAATGGACCAAAAGTTCCGTAAACTCACTAAACCCGATTAATGAAGTTGGTGACTGACGGAAAAAAAATTGATGAAAAGCACTGCCGTGAATTCAGGAGCTTGTGAGCGCTCGTTCATACACCCTGTAGGTAAAATCTCCTTTTTTTTTCGATAATTCGCTAGTATAATCTACTGGTCTTGGTGATGCGATCTGGACAAAATTCCGCGCGTTGTTTGAATGCGAAATTCGAGATTCATACCTTTCTTGAAAATTTCAAGTCCCTAGGCATCTCCGTTCAATAAAAACAATTTTCTATAATCAAGAATTTTAACGTCTGTGAATATATAATTACAAATATTTTCATGGCATGGCAAAGAGAAAGATGTTGAATGAACTCCGGAAAATATTTCTTCCCTAGGCGGGATTTGAACCCACGTCTCCAAATTACCGGTCTGGCGCTTGCTTTTATAGTCTTTATTAATCTTAAAGTATACATCTTATAATAGTTTATATCATTTGTTGTTTCATATTTCAGTCTGGCGCTTTTCCATCTAAGCCACCAGGGAACCGAGTTTTCAACCGCATATTGTGAAAGTCTTTCTCCCGGAATCCAATGTTAGTGATTGAGGAAGGTTAAGGGATGAGGGAAACTCATAACAATGTCCGCGATCGCAACGATCTCACTTTTTACCTTTCACCCTGCGTTGTTGTTATTAGTTCCCTTTGTCCCTTAACTTTCCCCAATGACTAACATTGAATTCCGGGAGAAAGACTTTCACAATATGCGGTTGAAAACTCGGTTCCCTGTTGATGGAAAAGCGCCAGACCGGTTTTCAAACAGGTTTTTCATTTTATTTTTCCTGTAATTCACTACCCTGAACTAAATGCACACCACACTTTAGCAAATAAACCAAACAATTCAATAATTAATTACTGTACTTTTTTTGTAAAAAAACACACTTTAATGTAAATAACAGTTTAAGCATACATATGCAGGAACTGTGTAAACAAATTGTTAAACTAGATGAAACTTTCCTATACCCTTGTAAACATTGTACATAATATTCTAAATAAACATTTTTGAGCGCTCGTACACACGAGGGCTATATCATTTCGTCACGATGTCTGTATTTTTCGAATTTTGAGCCGAAAATGGTCTCAATCGACTATGTTCGACTCACTGATGACAAATCCGTCGAAAAATTCGAGTCTGTCCGACCGTCCGTCCGGCCGGCCGTATACACGATAACTGTCGAACGGAATGTCCTAGAAACTTGAAATTTTCAGGGTAGGTTCAAATCTCAAATGCCGCGGTTGAGTTCGTTATTGGGCAAAATTCGCCAAGGGGTTCCGTAAATATGGCCGCTCGAAATTTTGTTTTTCTGATTACTCCGAAACTACTGATTCGATCGAGGTGAAATTTTGCACTCAGATGGATAATTACGTACTCAAGCTACATGCAGAATTTTGTCCAGCTCGCATGACCAGAACCATAGAAACCATAGAAAATTATAACTTTGTAATGGAAAGGCCTAGAGACTTGAAATTTTCAGGATAGGTGTGGATCGTAAATGTAGCGTTCACGTGCATCAATGAGCAAAATAAGACTAGGGGTTCCGTGAATATGGCCGTTTGAAATTCAGTTTTCTTGATCATTTCAAAATTATGGATTCGATCTCGACGAAATTTTGAATTTAAATTGAGAATTATATATTCGAGCTACATTTCTTCCAGATCGTATGATCAGAATCATAGAAACCATAGAAAATCATAACTTTCGAACAAAAAGGCCTAGTGACTTGAAATTTTTAGGATAGGTTCGGATCGCGAATTTCGCGATCCTTTTTATCAATGAGCCAAATTAGACTAGGGGTTCCGTAAATATTGCCGTTCAAACTATATTTTTTCTGATAATTTCGAAAATACTTATTGAATTGAAATGAAATTTCGCACATATATGAAGAATAATGTATAATTTTGTCCAGATTGCATTACCAAGACCATAGATACCGTAGAAAATTCTAGCGAATTATCGAAAAAATGGACCCAAAGCACTGACGTGAAGTCTGGATTTTCGCGTTGGTTTGAAATTTTCTTTGACAGCTGTCAAAATCTTTCCAATTGGTTTGTAAAACTGGAGAATGCGAATCTACCTACAAGGTGCATGTACGAGCGCTCAAAAGCTCCTGCCTTCACGGCAGTGCTTTTCGAAATTTTTGACTTTGACTTTGACTTGACTTGACCGGTAATTTGGAGACGTGGGTTCAAATCCCACCTGGGAAAGACATTTTTTCCGGAGTTCATTCCACATCTTTCTGTCTGCCATGAAAATACTTGTAATGATTTTCTATGGTATGCGACCTGCAAAATGTATCTTGAATATATAATTCTCGTAGTTTTGAAATTATCAAGAAAACTAAATTCCAAACGACCATATTTACGGAACCCCTAGACTAATTTTTTCCATTGACCGCGACATTCGAGATCAACACCTATCCTGAAAATTCCAAATCCCTGGGCCTGTCTGTGGAATGGGGATCGGAATAAATTAAAATAAAACCAAATTTTTGTTCTGTAGGCGTAACTCTCACCCAGATGCGAAACTGGAATTGAATGGAGCTGAGGTTGAAAGGATCCACAAACTTAAATACTTAGGAACTATCATAAAAGACCAACTCGATCCATACAAAGAAATAACACGCAGAAAAACAACCTTCCTGAAAATGAAATCTTTTCTCTGCAACCACTATCTAAATTTAGAAATTAGACAAAGAATGGTCAAGTGCTATGTTTGGCCTGTACTGTTGTATGGATTGGAGGCGTGGACGCTAAAGTTATCAACAACTTATCGCATAGAGGCGCTGGAAATGTGCATACATAGGCGAATGTTAAAATACTGTGGACAGCACATATTACAAGCGAAGAAGTGCTGAGAAAAGTCAACAAACACAGGACCCTATTCAGGAATATCAAAAGAAATATTGCTTATTTGGGTCATACTATATTGAGAGATGATCGATATCGTATTTCACAACTGATGCTCGAGGGAAAAATAGAGGGTCGACGAGGTGTAAACCGAAAACAGATGTCTTGGCTGAGAAACACCCGAGCCTGGACAGACATTCTAAATGCAAGTCAACTTTTTCACATAGCAGGAGATCGAGAAGACTTTGTTATGATGATCGCCATCGTCGGATAACTCTGATATGGCACATAAAGAAGAAGAAGGCCTTTCTGATAGGAAGTTATAATTTCTATGGTTTTCATGGTCTGGTCATGCGATCTGGACGTCATTTTTCATTTAAGTGCAAAATTTCATCTCGATCGAATCTGTAGTTTCGAATTAATCAGGAGAACCAAATTTTGAACGGGATGGAAAATCACCCCCTGTATCCCTTTGCGAGTCGATGATTTTTTTTGTGGTTAATCACATCGGTATAACGATTCTACATACCAAATATGGTTATGCTCCGGCGAACGGTTTTCGTGTTATGAATTTTTCTAATATAAGGGATGAAAAATCACCCCCTGTATCCCTTTGCGAGTCGATGATTTTTTTAGTGGTTAATCACATCGGTATATAGATTCTACATACCAAATATGGTTATGCTCTGGCGAACGGTTTTCGTGTTATGAATTTTTCTGATTCAAGGGATGGAAAATCACCCCCTGTATCCCTTTTCTTGTGGTTAATCACATCGGTATAAAGATTCTACATACCAAATATGGTTATGCTCCGGCGAACGGTTTTCGTGTTATGAATTTTTCTAATATAAGGGATGGAAAATCACCCCATGCATCCCTTGGCGAGTCAATGATTTTTTTAGTGGTTGATCACATCGGTATATAGATTCTACATATCAAATATGGTTATGCTCCGGCGAACGGTTTTCGTGTTATGAATTTTTTTAATATAAGGGATGAAAAATCACCTTCGGTATCCCTTTGCGAGTCGATGATTCTTTTAGTAGTTAATCACATCGGTATATAGATTCTACATACCAAATATGGTTATGCTCCGGCGGACGGTTTTCGTGTTATGATTTTTTTTAATATAAGGGATGGAAAATAACCCCCTGTATCCCTTTGCGAGTCGATGATTTTTTCAGAAGTTAATCACATCGGTATATAGATTCTACATACCAAATATGGTTATGCTCAGGCGAACGGTTTTCGTGTTATGAATTTTTCTAATATAAGGGATGGAAAATCACCGCCTGTATCCCTTTGCGAGTCGATGATTTTTCCAGTAGTTAATCACATCGGTATATAGATTCTACATACCAAATATGGTTATGCTCCGGCGAACGGTTTTCGTGTTATGAATTTTTCTAATATAAGGGATGAAAAATTCCCCCCTTGTATCCCTTTGCGAGTCGATGATTTTTTTAGTGGTTAATCGCATCGGTATATAGATTCTACATACCATATATGGTTATGCTCCGGCGAACGGTTTTCGTGTTATGAGTTTTTTTTATATAAGGGATGAAAAATCACCCCGTGTATCCCTTTGCGAGTCGATGATTTTTTTTTTGGGTCATCATATGGGTATAACAATTCTAATACCAAATATGGTTATGCTCCGGCTAATAGTTTCTGAAATAGTCGAACACATATATTCGTGAATTGAAAAACTTCATCAATTCTCTGAAATAACTTGGATAATTAATTTTCTTGTTTTCCATTCCATTGTTCTACCCTAATTTCATCAACTCTGAGATCCCCATGTTTCATATTGGATGCTGTAACGTAATTCCAATATGATATTCAGCTTCCGCCCGTGCGCTAGCGCGTTCGGGTGTTTCCGTCAAACAGTCTTTTAACTTCACGTCGGTCTTTAGTAAGGTTTGAAAATACTAATATATTCAAGGTTAGGACCTTCACTGTTGAAAATAACTACCTCAACTATATCGAGCTCATTGTGTACAACTTTGCTTCCGCCATTTTTTCCCGGGGCTTTATTGTAAAAAACTGGTTATACATTCATGATTCAAAGAATTGTCCATCGCTGGCCACTACTTTCTCCCATCTTTCGGGCAGCATATGAATCCCGCGTTGAAAAAACTGGGCATCTTTTGAATCGATCCACGAATCGATCAAATTTTTTACTTCTTCATAAGACCGGAAGTGCTGGTCAGCCAGGCCGTGTGCCATCGATCGAAACAAGTGATAGCCCGAGGGAGCAACGTCTGGAGAATACGGCGGTGGGGTAGGACTTTCCATTTCAAAGTTTTCAAGCATGTCTTGACCACTTTCGCAACATGGGGTCGAGCATTGTCATGTTGTTAAATCACTTTATCATGTCTCTCGTTGAATTGCGACCGTTTGTCTTTCAATGCTTGGCTCAAACGCATTAATTGCGTACGATAACGATCGCCTGTGATTGTTTCAGTCGGTTTTAACAACTCATAATGCACTACGCCGAGGTGGTCTCACCAAATACTGAGCATGAGCTTGGAACCATGAATATTCGGTTTGACCGTCGACGTGGTTGCATGGCAGGGATATCGCCATGACTTTCTGCGCTTGGGATTATTGTAATGAATCCATTTTTCGTCCCCAGTCACTGCGATGCAGAAATCGCTTCCGCCTTTGCCTTGCAAGCAGCTCTTCACAAACACACAAACGTTTATGTTTATGTTTATGTTGATCAGACAGGACATTATTTGAAGGATAGACTGACACAACATGAAAATAATTTAATAATGACATCACAACATGTCTTCAAAGAAGGAAATAAGTCCAAACGGGTTGATACTATCATGTAGGACACAGAAAACAAAACATACTGTAAACATTTTAATGAAATGATACCCGTTTCCTCAAAGAGAATAGTGAATTTTAGGGAGGATACAATAATAATAATTGACGTGTTTGTGTGCCAACATTACATGAGTGTGGTTTAACTTGTCAAGTATGCCCAAATTTTACAGTACTCCACAAATTATCAAGTCAACTGTGAGTTATTTCGTGTTCCCATCCTTTTCATTCAGGTTCAGTTTTGTTTGGGGACATTTAAAAAGAATATAAATCGAGAAAGAATATTTTTCTGGAGTTTCTAATTTTTTTGAGCGCTCGTACAACTTACACGAGGGCTATATCATTTCGTCACGATGTCTGTATTTTTCAAATTTTGAGCCGAAAATGGTCTCAATCGACTATGTTCGACTCACTGATGACGAATCCGTCGGAAAATTCGAGTCTATTTGTCCGTCCGGCCGTCCGTCCATAAGCACGATAACTCTCGAACGGATCAACCTAGAGACCTGAAATTTTCAGTGTAGGTTCAGATCTCAAATGCCTCGGTTGAGTTCGTTAATGGGCCAAATTCGCCCAGGGGTTCCATAAATATGGCCGTTCAAAGTTTTGTTCCCCTGATTACTTGAAAACTACAGATTTGATTGAGATGAAATTTTGCACTCAAATGGAGAATGAGGTGTTCAAGCTACATGTGAAATTTTGTCCAGATCGCATGACCAGAACCATAGAAAGCATAGAAAATTGTAACTTTTGAACGGAAAGGCCTAGGGACTTGAAATTTTCAGTATAGGTGTGGATATCGAATGTCGTGATCACGTTTATCTATGAGCAACATTATTCTAGGGGTTCCGTAAAAATGGTCGTTTGAAATTTAGTTTTCTTGATAAATTGCGAATATATTTTTTCCTGAAAATAAGTCTGTGTTGTGTGATTTTTTAATTTTTTTATGATTTCGATGAATAAATTCTTATATATTTCTTTTTCCATGGATAACATTATTCGAATGAGAAGAGTTATTTCTTCATCTGTATGAGATATTTATATGGTTAATATCTAATAATCCATCATATAACGATATTCACTACTTAGAGGTTTCCTAAATCACGACAAGTGTTTCCCTTCACAGATACAGGTTGGTGAGATAAGCCGAATGAATATTCATTTAATTTATATACAAGCATGTTTCAACTTTACATTCAGTTTATCTGAACACACTGAAGTACACAAAATATCATTATATTTCGACTGTGACTTATTCAAATTGTCCAATTTTTCATCTCATAGGATGTTCACAATACAAAATATCAGGCAATAGTTGATGATTGATGATTGGTGAAATAAGAATTCTAAAATGCAATCATATTTTTGCATCAGTATTATCAGAACATGCATTTATAAAAATGAAAATAATATATTTTGATATCTAATATATAGATGATAATGTAAGTGTTTTTGAAATGATACTCGACAAAGATCGTCCATAGTGTCGTATGTATTAGTAGATTTTTCTAATAACGTTTCATTTATGGTGAGCCGTCGCATTGGAACTGCTTATGTAGTTATCTGGTATTGATCCTTCTCGTTCCTTATATTCTGTTTATTTTTATGTTTATAAACATTAACATAAGCAGGTTTGTCAGCACGTGAATCGCGAATCTACTGTGAAAAATAAAAATATACTTATTTTGTTAATGAGTTGAGATATTTCGTGGCTTTTAAATGGAAAAGACGAAGTATTGTGGAAATAATGAACAGTTGAATTTTCAGTGTTTGATATCTGTATTTCAGTCGGAAATATAACGATGATCCATAAATAGAGTGAGTTTGAATACTTCGGAGTTATGAAAAATCAATGCTTAGATAAGTACAACTATTATCACAAACTGATTTTATTTCGATTCCATTTCAGTTAATTCAGTTGACATAATATTTCACATACTCGTACATCCTATCTCCAACAGCCAGATCGCTTCGCCTTCAAGTAATGCAATTTCAATTAAATGTGTATGTGTGTACTTATGACTATGTACCTGCAGTGCAGTTGCCTTCGTTTATGGGGAATCTGGAAAACCACAATAAAATTACATACGAATACTATTCGCAGCTTCGGATGTCGAATCTAGAAATTAATCGGTGTATCAACATGGATAAACATCGATGAAGACATACATCTTATATAAAGTATCGATATACAGAACGCATTTTCGTCGAAAAAACGGTCCTTGGGAGTAGTTTTTGTTTTCCCATCAAATGCTGAAGGTTTAATGTTCAATGTATTCATACCGGCTTTGTAAGAACAAAGCCGACACAGCATCTGAACACTACTCGAATCACAGCATTGTTAGTGGTTCACCCAACAGCGAATAGTTGATCAGTACTTCCAGTCAAAAAATGTCCTCTATGACCAGATGATTTGAACCAGAGTGTCAGTCGAGTCGCAAGTCGAACGCACTCTAACTCTATACATCTCTGACTACACTCTAGGAGAAGACCCCATAATCTTCTACTTTCAATATATTTCTTGGAGCATGCCCTTAAACCCACTCATATTTCGACATTTGGACTCATTCATTGATAGGCGAAAACGTCTCACCCCATAAAAGGTCTTTTTTCACTGAAAAAGATTGTCTATACATACCTACATACATATTAGTAGATATTTTTCTTGCACTGAATATTTATAATATATTAATGGTATTTCTTGAGTTCTGAGTGCCAAAAATTGAAGGTTGAATTCGTTCAAATTAAACACGTGTTTCGGTCGTCAATTTGACCTTTTTCAATGTCTGAAAAATTCCTTACAATTAGTTTTCGTTTTTAAATATAATTTATGTTCAGCTACCTCTAAGTTATTAGGAGTGGATATTTTCAAATCGTAAATCATTAATTCAAATATAAATGTTGTTATTTCTGTTTCCAAAGATGTTCGGCTGGAAACATATGATTGAATGAGATGATACGTAGCAAGCTGAGAAGGATGAACAGTGCCACTTCATGTTTTGTGGCATTGGAATGAACTAATTGATTACTCGTTTCGAAGTGCTCTACTTATTTCGTTATTTTCTTTCAGTTTTATACATTGTATATTGTACACAAAATTTATTTAAATTTGGGTGTTAAATAGTAATATCAGTTACTAGTAAGCCAGAAGATCCACATAATAGGTAGATTCGACTTTTCCGATAGATTCACCTTTTCGGGTAGATCCACATTTTCGAATAGTTCGGTGAAGAAAACAAAAAAAAATAATTTTTATTATTGCCAGAAGGGCCAAGAACGGTCCTGTCCTAAAATTTCAGTCGAAGGGGGCGGGGCTTAGCTTATCCACGAAATACGTTTCGAAATTTCCTCGAAACCACCGAAAATTCACGAAAATTGATTTTGAAATATCGAAAGGAAAGTTATTCAATTATATTCACCGAATATTTTCCTCAAAATCGGTTTATTTCATAATATTTCCATTAAAAATTCATAATAATTCTCCAACGTCGAATATTTCATTCGAAATTTCACATTCCTTCATTAATCATTCATCAAAAAGGCTCAGATTCCATGTTTCATGTCTGACTGATCAAAATATCTCTCTCTGGAAAGTGACCAAAGATGTTTGAAAACCTACAAAGCAGGTGTGAGGAAGGGTTGCCAGAGATGATTTTCGTTCCTACCTATGCCTTCTCTTTCCTTGAATTCGTCAAAAAGGCTCAGATTCCATGTTTCATGTCTGACCGATCAAAATATCTCTCTCTTGAAAATAACCAAAGATGTTTGAAAACCTACAAAACAGGTGTGAGGAAGGGTTGCCCGAGATGATTTTCGTTCCTACCTATGCCATCTCTTTCCTTAAATTCGTCAAAAAGGCTCAGATTCCATGTTTCATGTCTGACCGATCAAAATATTTTTCTCTTGAAAGTAACCAAAGATGTTTGAAAACCTACAAAACAGGTGTTAGGAAGGGTTGCCATAGATGATTTTCGTTCCTACCTATGCCATCTCTTTCCTTAAATTCGTCAAAAAGGCTCAGATTCCATGTTTCATGTCTGACCGATCAAAATATCTCTCTCTTGAAAGTAACCAAAGATGTTTGAAAACCTACAAAACAGGTGTGAGGAAGGGTTGCCAGAGATGATTTTCGTTCCTACCTATGCCATCTCTTTCCTTAAATTCGTCAAAAAGGCTCAGATTCCATGTTTCATGTCTGACCGATCATAATATCTCTCTCTTGAAAGTAACCAAAAATGTTTGAAAACCTACGAAACAGGTGTGAGGAAGGGTTGCCATAGATGATTTTCGTTCCTACCTATGCCATCTCTTTCCTTAAATTCGTCAAAAAGGCTCAGATTCCATGTTTCATGTCTGACCGATCATAATATCTCTCTCTTGAAAGTAACCAAAAATGTTTGAAAACCTACAAAACAGGTGTGAGGAAGGGTTGCCAGAGATGATTTTCGTTCCTAACTATGCCATCTCTTTCCTTAAATTCGTCAAAAAGGCTCAGATTCCATGTTTCATGTCTGACCGATCAAAATATCTCTCTCTTGAAAGTAACCAAAAATTTTTTATAACCTACAAAATAGGTGTGAGGAAGGGTTGCCAGAGATGATTTTCGTTCCTACCTATGCCACCTCTTTCCTTAAATTCGTCAAAAAGTCTCGAGGTGTCAAAAATCGGTCTTTTTCAAATCGAGTTCTTGCGTGAACCGGGAGAAGGAATTTGGCCGAAATAACTTTAAAAAGATCTCGTGTCCTTTGGGATGATAATTCGACCGCTTTCGATCCCCGAGACGTCGCGGATCAAAAGCCTACACAATATCTTGGAGGTAACTGTTCGCGTTTTCTTCGATTTTCGATCATTTTCGAACGTTATTTTCGTACGTTTGGAATTCGAAATAGGCAACTTTTCGAGTACCTTAGGAAAGACCGTTTCTTCCTCTCGAAAACGCGGGGGCGCTTCGCGCCCCCGGTTTCTTTTTTTTTTCGAAATTTCAAAATTGCTCGAGGCCTTCGGCCTCTCGTTTTAAATAGTTTTGTCGTAACATTTCTGTGGTTTCGAAAAAATAATTTTAGTATATGGATAATATTTTTCTATAGATCTTTGCTGAATTATTGCTATCTGTTTTATCATTGATTGAATTTCTATTTCTTTGAATTTGGTACATTTCTAGGAACAAACGTCTCTTCAAATTAGTTTCTTTTCCTAGGATTTGTGTGTTTTCAGAATCAAATTCGTGGCCTAAGGTTTGTTCATGTTTCTTTAATGCTGTACTGTTTTTTTTGGTATTTATGTCCTTTTAATCTTTCTGCAATATATTGAGATGTTTGACCTATATATACACCCTCACAATTATTACAATTTATCTTATATACTAAATTTGAGGTTTTTTGAGCGCTCGTACTACTTACACGAGGGCTATATCATTTCGTCACGATATCTGTATTTTTCGAATTTTGAGCCGAAAATGGTCTCAATCGACTATGCCCGACTCACTGATGACGAATCCGTCGAAAAATTCGAGTCTGTCCGCCCGGCCGTCCGTCCGTCCGGCCGTATACACGATAACTCTCGAACAGAATGTCCTAGAAACTTGAAATTTTCAGGCTAGGTTCGAATCTCGAATGCCGCGGTTGAGTTTTTTATTGGGCAAAATTCGCCGTGGGGTTCCGAAAATATGGCCGCTCGAAATTTCGTTTTCCTGATTACTTCGAGACTACAGGTTCGATCGAGATGAAATTGGGCATTCTAATGGAAAATGAGGTGTTCAAGCTTCATGCGAAATTTTGTCCAGCTCGAATCACCAGAACCATAGAAACCATAGAAAATTGTAACTTTGAACGGAAACGCCTAGGGACTTGAAATTTTCAGGATAGGTGTGGATCTCGATTGTCGTGATCACTTCCATCTATGGGCAGAATTATACTAGGGGTTCCGTGAATATGGTCGTTTGAAATTTAGTTTTCTTGATAATTTCAAAACTACAGATTCGATCGCGACGAAATTTCGTATACTAATGGAGAATGATATATTCAATCTACGTTTCTCTAGATCGCATGACCAGAACCATAGAAACCATAGAAAATTATAACTTTCGAATGGAAAGGCCTAGGGACTTGAAATCTTCAGGATAGGTGTAGATATGAAATATGGCGTTCACGTTCATCAATGAGCAGAACTATACTGGGGGTTCCGTAAATACGGTCGTTTGAAATTTTGTTTTCTCGATAATTTCCAAACTACGGATTCGATCGAGATAAAATTTTGTATTTCAAACGAGAATGATATATTGAAGCAACATTTTGACCCGATCGCATGACCAGAAACATAGAAACCATAGAAACTTATAACTTCCGGAGGGAAAGGCCCAGGAATTTTAAATTTTCAGGGTGGGTTTGGATCGCAAATTTCACGGTCACGTTCATCAATGAGCAAAATTAGACTGGGGGTTCCGTGAATATGGCCATTCAAAATATTTTTTTCTTGATAACTTCTATACTGCTGATTTGATTGGAATGACATTTTGCACCTAGCTGAAGAATAATGTATTCAAACTACGTGCAAAATTTTGTCCAGATCGCATTACAAAGACCATAGATAGCGTAGAAAATTCTAGCGAATTATCGAAAAAAAATTGATCAGCTGAAGCACTGACATGAAGTCTGGAGTTTTGCCTAAGTTTCAGAATTTTGTTGAGAGCTGTCAAAAATTCCTTCAATTGATTTCTAAAACTGGAAAATGCAAATCTACCTTCAAGGTGCATGTACGAGCGCTCAAAAGCTCCTGCCTTCAAGGCAGTTCTTTTCGTAATTTTTTTCATTACAATTTTCACATTTTTTCTGAGAAAAGGCGTATTCAAATGGAGCAAATGAACTGATCAGTAAGTTGGTAGTACAGTTCAAACGATAAAAATTACGAAAAGCACTGCCGTGAAGGCAGGAGCTTTTGAGCGCTCGTACATGCACCTTGTAGGTAGATTTGCATTTTCCAGTTTTAGAAATCAATTGAAGAAATTTTCGACAGCTGTCAAAAAAATTTCTGAAACTTAGGCGAAAAACCAGACTTCATGTCAGTGCTTCAGCTGACCAATTTTTTTTCGATAATTCGCTAGAATTTTCTACGGTATCTATGGTCTTGGTGATGCGATCTGGACAAAATTTCACGTAGTTGTATACATTATTCCTCAGCTAGGTGCATAATTTCATTCCAATCCGCTCAGTATTTTCGAAAATATCAGGAAAAAAATATTTTGAACGGCCATATTTACGGAACCCCTAGTCTAATTTTGCTCATTGATGAACGTGACCGCGGTATTCGCGATCCAAACCCACACTGAAAATTTCAAGTTCCTAGGCCGTTCCGTTCAAAAGTTACAATTTTCTATGGTTTCTATGGTTCTGGTTATGCGATCTGGACAAAATATTGTTTTAATATATCATTCTCGATTAAAATACAAAATTTCATCTCGATCGAATCCGTAGTTTCAATATTATCGAGAAACCAAAATTTCAAACGACCGTATTTACGGAACCCCTAGTATAATTCTGCTCATTGATGAACGTGAACGCGACATTTCCGATCCACACCTTCGAAAGTTATCATTTTCTATGGTCTCTATGGTTCTGGTTATGTGATCTGGAGAAATATAGCTTGAATATATCATTCTCCATTAGTATACAAAATTTCGTCACGATCGAATCTGTAGTTTTGAAATTATCAAGAAAACTAAATTTCAAACGATCATATTTACGGAACATGTGGTATAATTTTGCTCATAGATGAACGTGATCACGACATTCGAGATCCACACCTATCCTGAAAATTTCAAGTCCCTAGGCGTTTCCGTTCAAAAGTTACAATTTTCTATGGTTTCTATGGTTCTAATCATGCGATCTGGACAAAATTTCACATGTAGCTTGAACACCTCATTCTCCATTCAAGTGCAAAATTTTATCTCGATCAAATCTGTAGTTTTCAAGTTATCAGGAAAACAAAACTTCGAACGGCCATATTTACGGATTCCCTGGTGGAATTTGGCCCATTAACCGAGGCTTTCGGGAACTGAACCCACACTGTAAATTTCAAGTCTCTAGGTTGATCCGTTCGAGAGTTATCGTGCTTACAGACGGACGGACGGACAGACTCGAATTTTCTGACGGATTCGTCATTAGTGAGTCGAACATGGTCGATTGAGACCATTTTCGGCTCAAAATTCGAAAAATACAGACATCGTGACGAAAGGATATAGCCCTCGTGTAAGTAGTACGAGCGCTCAACAAAGTTTCTTTCGACGCCTGTATGACTTTGTACGAATATCCCTAGACTTTTCCGATGTGTGTACATCAGCCACGACTTATGTGAATAGGACTTCCGAAATAATAAACCACTTTGGGATAACAAAAACTTGCTAAAAGCCACAACATTGAAAGCAAAATAAAAAAATTACGAAAAGCACTGCCGTGAAGTCAGGAGCTTTTGAGCGCTCGTTCATCCACCTTGTAGGTAGATTCGCATTCTCCAGTTTCAAATACCAATCGGAAAGATTTTGACAGCTGTCACAGAAAATTTCAAACTAAGGCAAAACTCCAGACTTCAGGTCAGTGCTTGAGGTGACCAATTTTTTTGATAATTCTACGGTATCTACGGTCTTATCAATGCGATCTGGACAAAATTTCCCACGTAGTTTGAATACATTATTCTTCATATATGTGCGAAATTTCATTCCAATCCAATAGGTAGTTTCGAAATTATCAGGAAAAAAATAGTTTGAACGGCTATATTTACCGAACTCCATGTCTAATTTTGCTCATTGATGAACGTGACAGCAACATTCAAAATCCACACCTATCCTGAAAATTCCAAGTTCTTAGGCCATTCCAAAGTTATAATTCTCCATGGTTTATATGGTTCTGGTCATGCGAGCTGAACAAAATTTTGCATGTAGCTTGAACACGTGGTTCTCCATCTGAGTGCAAAATTTCACCTCGATCGAATCGGTAGTTTCGAAATAATCAGGAAAACGAAATTTCGAGCGGCCACATTAACGGAGCACCTGGGCGAATTTTGACCAATAACGAACTTAACCGCGGCATTCGAGATTAGAATCTACCCTAAAAATTTCAAGTTCCTATGATATTCCGTTCGAAAGTTATCGTGTATACGGACGACCGGACGGACAGACTCGAATTTTTCGACGGATTCGTCATCAGTGAGTCGAACATAGTCGTTTGAGATCATTTTCGGCTCAAAATTCGAAAAATACAGACATCGTGACGAAATGATATAGCCCTCGTGTAAGTAATACGAGCGCTCAAAAAGGTAAACTTTTTGCAAACAGTATTGAATACACCCCTGAAGAGATTAAATCTGACCCACTTCTAGTAGCTACTGTTGAAAGTGAAAGTGACCCAAAGAACATTTTAGCGGAAAGAATAACTAGACAGAGAAATGGGAAGAAATGGGAGAAGACCAAACTGCATATTCTCAAGTTAAAAACAGAATTAACTCTGGAAAGTGAAAAAAACCAAACTCTTTAGTTGACAAGTACTAGTGTGTGAGTTGGAGTAATTTCTGTGTACGCAAAAAGTTGCTTTTGAACTAGGTGAGTAACCTATAACAATCTCAATAATCATGGATCAATATATACGGGATTTCACTATAGATAAACTGGAAACATTTGAACTCAGAAATGCATCAGAAACGAAACAAATATGATACAACTTAGTACCGTTTTAGATGAAAAAGAAATCATAATAAATGCTTTTTATAAATCACCAAGTACCAGAACTGATATATTCGTAAATAAACTCAATACACTCTTGAAAGAAAGCCAAAAGAACTTAATGAAGAAGACATGAATATAGACCTATTGGTCAATAATGATGATTCCCAAAACTACCTAGACACTCTTTGTGAAAACGGCTTCATTTCAGCATAAATTCTGTTACGCGATGTCAAAAACTATCAAATACTGGCCTAGATCATATTTTCATACACGCAAAAAACAACTGTTATGACACAATTCTGCCAATGACAATACAAACATGCGTCACCGATCACTTCACAATTTTGCTTCAGATACTTTCTTCGAATCTAAAAAAAAACTTCAAACTCAAACAGCATTCCAGATACCATACAATTTTGGATGACAAGAAATTGCTGGAAAATATAGAGAAAGTGAATTGGAACGAGGTCCTTCAAACAAAAAATCTTCAAGAAGCCACTGATGAATTTATAGGTCTCGTAAAGAACACAGTAGAAAAGTCCACGAAGTATATCAAAATAAAAAGTTGTGAGAGACAACGAAGGAATTGGAAATCAAAATCGTTGGTAGGAGCTACAAATAAAAAAAATCAAATATATCATGAATTAAAAAAAGATCCGAATAATTAAATCCCACAAAAAGAGTTTAGAAATTACAAAAAAGTTTTCGAAAAATTAATTGGAAACGCAAAATCGGATCATTACAGAAAAAAAATTGAAATAAATAAAAAAGATTCAGAGCAATTATGGCAAACAGTAAACGAAATACTCACAAACCCTAGCTTTACTGAAATTAACAGCATAAACTCAAAAGATGAGTATGTGTCAACACAACGAACAGAAATAGCAAATAACTTCAATGACTTCATAAATGTAGGTTCAGAATTGGCAAAAAAGATTTATGAAGAAGATGGCTATAGAGAAATCAAAAAAATTAATGAAAATTCACTTTTTCGGCAACCTTCCGGGAAGTACTCACTTCCCAGACGCTTTTCCTTTGAGAAAGTAACATTTTCCGGCCTAGTCCGGAAAGTACGTAATTTCCGGACTAGGCCGGAAAGTACGCTTCCCGTAGCAACGAAATTACGACTGACACCAATTACGTTGTTATCATATAACATAAAAATCTTGGTGGGTCTGATTTCGATAAATACAATTGATCATTACCATGGCAACGAAATACCAACATGAAATCAGTTGCCATTTTGATATTTGAAAGTTCGGAGTGTTTTATCGCAATAAAGAAATGGGTCTCATTGATTTGTTATTCTACACGGTTGCCGAAAAAATAGTGTACGCAACACGCCCAAAAACAGTTTTTTGGACTCGCAGACTTCCAGGATTCGCTAACGCTCCTCCTAGAATTTTGTCTACGCGTCGAAAAAAACAGTATTTTCCGGACTTGTTACGTAAATTACTATTTCCGTCGAACATAGAATAAAAGCTCATTTTAACGCACTCGAAATCATCCATTAAGGACCCCTATGAATGCATGATTTCTTGTATTAATGCATGATTATCATGGCAACCGATTATAAAATATTCAGTCGGAATCATAGATGCATTTATGTCGGAGCACGATCGAGCTTTCAAAATTTATTTATTCGCTTTCGATCAGAATCTGATTTTATCCCTTACGCTACTACATAATGAATAACGAAGAAAATATCCCTTTGTCACCGACAGATGTGATAAAAACTGCTGAAGCAGCAACTTTGAGTCTGCTTCCTGAAAAGAGCCGCCATTTATATGAGAAAACCTATGCTGAATTCAGATCTTGGTGCAAGGACAAGAAGGTTCGGAACTTTACGGATTTTGTTTTGTTGGCAATCTTTATGGCCAAAAATATTCGATACTGTTGATCATTCCATTCCCTTGCAAACCTTAGAGGATATGGGTATAAAAGGTACAGTATACAATCTTATGAAATCATATTTAACTGGAAGAAAACAGCAAGTGCGAATTCAAAACCACATTAGTAAGGAACAAATTATTACATGTGGTGTACCGCAAGGTACCGTGTTAGGGCGCTCACTCTCTACTGTTTATCTAAACAATCTATTCTTCACATGAGCTGAATGTGAGATAATAAGTTTTTCGGATGATACAGTCCTGTTCTATGAAAGTGACACCTGGCAGGAGTTAAAACATAAAATCGAAAATGACTTTCCCAATATAATAAAATGGCTGAATTATAGATTGCTGTCAATTAATTTCGGAAAAACCATTTATTTACCTTTCAGCAGCAATAAAACTTGTTCAGCTGACGTCAATCAAATTTCTATCGGTAATAACTTCACCATTATGTCGGCAGATAAAGCTAAGTATCTTGGTATAGTTATTGATAAGCACCTCAAATGGAACTCGCAAATAGATCATCTAATAAAAAAGCTACGATGTATTCTATATAGATTCAGGAGAATAGCAGACATATTTGGAACCAGACAGTCCAAAATTCTTTACCAAAGTTTGATAGATCACACCTTAAATAGGGAATAGTTGGATGGGAAGGGATTTCTGAAACCTTTTCAAAGCCATTTGAAGTAACGCAGAAAGTATGATACTTTTCAAAAACAACAGATACGCCAGTGATGCTCTCTATGAAAAGTCTGAGATGTTTGAGATCAGACAAAAATTCTTCAACCACATCGCTACAACTCAGTTCTCTAATAAGACAGAACTTATTAAACCTTCTTATACCTATACTACAAGACAAAAAAATGATTATTTAGTACCCTTTCGCTTCGAAATCAATAGGCCAAAAATGCTATCATTTTAGCACCGAAAGTATTCAATCTCCTTCATTGCAAAACGAAACGTCAGCATTCAGATTCAAAAAAGATTTAAAACTATTTATAAAACAATCGCCTCGTCATTATATACGGTCAATATTTGAAAATTGAAAGTAATTTTAGATATTCATAATGTTATCCTAAATGCGCCTAGTACTTGTATATTTTAGTATTCTAAAATTTTGACCTTCTTCATATTTATATTTTATATTTCGATATTTATTATTTTACATTTTACATGTCTCTACTTTTGAATTTCAAAACAAAGAAAAAGAACAAAAAGGAATATACATATAATTATGTGTTTGAAATCGAAAGCCAACTTTTGAAAAAAAGTTATTTATTTACAACGGACGATTGTCCGACCTATTCTAACATTCAGCTAGTAAGAAATGCACCTAATTATTGACGACAAATTTGTCTTCAGAGGTATTTATAATATTATCTTATCTGCAACTGAAAATGCGACAAACATACACCCACACAATGTAGTGTGGTCGAAAATGATGAGTAATCTTAACAATAGAGAGTTATATTCAATATTAAATAGAAGCAGATGAGGACTTCATCTCAAGTTTAAAGGGATGGCATTATGTAATTCCTCCCCACCTTGAATGAAGGTATCACCTGTAGTAGGTGTAGCTTTACTTCAAAATGAAATAGGTTATTATCAATAAAATGATTATTATAAGGAAAACAGTAAGTTAAATCTTGAATGCTGGAGATTCCATTGGTCCAGGTCTTCTATCTTGATATCCGGGATTTCTTCTTCTTTCCGGGATTCTTCATTTGTGGAATTTGGGTTGAATAAAGTCATCTTGGGTAAAATCACGTATTTTTCTTCATTAAACGTTAGAACGATTTCTCTTCTTGTATTGCTCATAGCACATTTGGTTCGTAGGATTGTCATGGGAGGCACGAAATAATGTCTGGTTTGCTGAGGACATTTTTCTAAAATGTTTTTGTTTTCGATGGACAGGATATTTCCATCTTCTAATAACTTTAAATCTGGAGAAAGTGCCGTTGTCGTTCTTGGACAGTTTTCGGTGTGGTTTTTCAAAATATGTCGGAGGCATGCTGGTGATTCAGCTAAAGTGTCTTGATCGCATAAATAATCATCTTCCGCTGGATGGCAATATTTCGTTGACCATTTCAGGGTTTCTTCTTGTGAGAGTAAATAAGGATCGGTATATGGAAGAGATACATTGTTTTGTGGTAGATAGTAAAACTTGTATAAATCATAATTTTCTTCGTATACCGTTGGGATTGATATTAAAAATAGTAAAGCTTTCTTTTCGAAAATTAGTTTCGTATGACATATCTGATAATAATCTTTCAGATTATGTAAAGGTATTATCGTTACATTTTTTATTAATTCAAGGAATTTTGAATAGGGTAATATTGATTCATTTAACAGATGTAATCTCGCAAAACTCACTTCGGTTGCAATTTCATATAGAATATTTTTGATATTTTCAAGTTCAAATGTCAGGAGATGCCTGTATTGAATTTCCTGTATTGCTGGTATAACTTCAAGGTTTTCTGACATTTTTTGGAATTTCTCAATATACTATTTTTGAGGTCATTTACGACTGTTGCGATCTGTTTTGGATTTCTTATCAGAACTTATTTCAATCAGAAAAACGAAAGAGTTTTTTTGAATACTTATCAAAATAATTTTTATATAGTTCTCGTTATCGGAATCTAACGTTCCGAATGAAATGTTCGATATTTTAGTTAATGAGTCCTTTTTCAATATTATTGATTGAATATGTTTATTCAAAACTTCTCCCATTTTTGAATCATTTGTGTGCTATTTAAAATTTGCTGTTCGAGCAAAATGCAATTTTGACTTCCTTTATTTCTCTTCGATAATTCGAAATTAATTCTTTTATTTATTTGAATGCAATAAGTGACATATTGTCCTTTATTGAAATTGTATCCAATCATGACATGATAATTATTATCAAGGAAATGAAAAAGTAATTCAACTTGGGACTTGAAATTTTTTTAATTGAAGCTTTTTCTATTAAAGAATTTTCATGTGACGCGATATATTACTTTCTATTTAAGAGTAATGTGACACTATAATCAGGGGGCATTTCAATTCTTGAAATATGAATATTACAGAACTTAGAACATCTTATTCGGCCAATAATATTTTCGTTTTAAACTAATTAAATTCTCTCGTAATCAATCGAGTCTGTCTCGTATCATTTCAATCAGGGGCTTATTAATTCTTGAAATATTCATGTCACGGAGTTCTGGAAAAACTCCATTTTTAAATTCGAGTTTCACTTCTAATATTTAAATCAAATGATTTTTGATTCTTGAAATACGGAATATAGTGTATAAAGCTTAGTTATTCAAAACATGCTTAAAAGAAAACACCATAATCTTTCTAATTCTTTATGTAATGGCTAAGCGAGGGATATTGATGATTATTAATAATATAAACTAAGGGATTTAATTATAGTTGCTCAAAGAATGTCTGAAGGAAAATACAATAATCCTCCTAATGTTTTCTGTTACTAACAATCTAATGAAAATGAGGTTTATCTCAAATAATATTTCAAGGGTTATGCTATATAAGCTGCAATTCTTTGGATAAAATTAAAATTATAATTTGTAAATATCGTTTTATCGATTAACTATGTTGGTAGAGGTGTGATATGAAAATTGATCTTTGAATATATTGCGTAATCAATTATTTATGACTTTTTCCTCACTCTATAATTCGGGATTATTTTAGGAATTATTCTCGAAGATCAACCTTCAACCTTTTCTTCGTATATGGGATTTTTATTATAGGATTCTTTGTATTACGCTGGACAGTTAAAAAACATTCTGTCTCATTTAAATTAAAATCTGTTTCATTGTTGGAATTTAACCATTTCAAACATGATTCGTATTTTTTCTTATTTATTCGATTTTTAATTAACGATGAATCATTTTCGATTCTATTTATTTCATTATTTTCATGATTATTTATATTTGAATCATTTTCGATTCAATACATTTCAGTATTTCCATAATAATATGCACACAATTTTTACATGGTTCAAAATCAGGGGCGAAAATACACAAAAAAAAATTTCCCGAATTGTAAGACATAACCCTCCAAATAGATTGCCATTTGTGGCATTCAGGCCTATTCAGTGAAAGGGGTAGTGTGCTATTGCGCTTCTGCTGTAAGAATTATCCTTTTTTCAGTATCAGGTATAACTTGGTTCAACTGAATGAGTCTTCCATTCCTTTTTTTATGAGTTAAAATCATTTCATCTGAACAATAGGAAAGCGCAATCAATTGATTATTTAAATCAGATGATAGCTGCCAGAGTGAAAAATCATACTAGTTTTACTGTCTCTCAAAAATTCACATTTAAAGCAGCTATTTTTGGGTTCATTTGATATTGAAGCAAAGCCACTCAGCATTCGTTCATTATTGAAATAAATTTCATCTTTCAGTTCTGATTGATTTTTCAATACCACGAGTTGAGGCACCAAAACCACGATTCCAAGCATAAACATAGTCATCGTGGCAAAGATACTCACTACAAGCCATTTGAGTCTGTCTTCGAGTGTAAATTTAACGGCCCCCTTAGAATTCTCACTCAAGTAAAACACATTAACCGTAAATGATAGCAGTCAGTTTAATAAGCTGATATATTTGTGATAATAAATTCATCCTTTCAGGTCTAAGCGTTCACATACGCACGACGCTGTTGAGATGATAAAATGTTTAATGGTTTTTTCGACCGGTGCTATCCGATCGGAATCATCTGAATGCGATTGTATTGGTGAGAAGTCGGCAAGAAATAGTATAGTTTAGATTTTCGCCGATTGGATTAATAGGCCCTTTCAAACTGTTTAATCTTCTTTGTTTCCGAATACCAAGTCTTAGTGAGAGAATGAAGATGAAAAATTTAACTCGAATCTTCTTGTGTGGATTTATGTAGGTAGCCCAAAAAACGAATATCACATAACAAGGTTCATATATTTGAACGAGCAATTCTTGTACGAATATGGATAAACAGTGTGGAAGAGCCAAATATAATGATTTCAATATCATGGTTACGGTACATATTTATGGAAAATCCCAAAACATATCAAATTTCAATTTTAAATTGTCATTCTTCTCCGTAAAAATGCGAACCCTACCTTCAGCCTCCTGCGAAAGACTGGTACAACCTCCAATTTTTCAAATAAGAAGCATGGGCTTGTGATATGTTTGGAAGGTCTCTGGAAACATCCTAACCTCAAATTAATAACATAACCTAACCTAACCTAACCTCAAATAAATATCTAACCTAACTTAACCTCAAATACAAAGTTCTTCCACCATTATTCAACATATTATCACGAGGGATCGACCTAATCGCAAGCGTTATTCGATCTTTTGGTTCATTTGAATAGGGGGGGTTCAGTTTTGTGTTTATATTCTTCACATATCCCCATAAAAAGCAATATAATGGGTTAAGATCAGGGATCGCGCTGGCCATTCGATCGTGCCTCGCCTTCCTATCCACCGATTTGAAATTATTTCGTCAAGGTGCTGTCGAACATTGCGTTGGTAATGTGGTGGTGCTCACTGCTTTCTTTATCTGCCTCACATGCCAAACTCCGCGAATCTACTTCTCTATTTCACTTATTTTCCCTTGGGATAAAGGCGGCATATCCCAACATTACTCATAAATTAAGCGACTTGCTTCTTTTTGCGTTCGGACGTAACGTCATTTGAAAAATTTGTAACTTGTTCATTTCCGTTAATCGAATCATTATATAAAATTTATGTCAATCAAATTCAAACACAAATGAGACAATTTATGAACTACAGCTTAGCAGCAGCACACAACACTTCCCGAAGGCGTTCTAAAGAAACTAACATTGTCACAGAAAGTTTTTCACGTAGTTTTAATAGTACCATCTGGCAAATACAAGGTTATGGTTTTTTTTTTAAATTTTTTTCTTTCACATCTTGAAGGCAAATAAGTTTTTTAGTATTACTGTAATAAAATTTGGAAATATTCGAGGGGATATTATAATGAATTAAGGTAATCACATGATTTTATTTCTTTTTTATTGATTTTCGCAATAATATTGAAAGCAATAACATTCCTGAATGGAGAAGGACGAGACCTTCCACGAAATGTATCACAAGCGCACACTTCCCATTCGAAATTTTTTTGGTTGTACCTGTCTTTCGAAGAGGGTTGACGGTAGTGTTCGCATCTTCACGTAGAGGAATGACACTTTAAAATTTAAGTTCGACGTGTTTCATGATATTTCATGAATATTTGAGGTGATCGTTGTGATGAATTTATTCCATTTGGCTTTTCCTCATTGTGAACGACCCACATGTGCTGCGAAAAAACGATGCATAGAAATTAAATAATACAAAAAATACCGTGCGAAGATCGGTCGCCTAGATCAATAAAAAAAAATCGCTCAATCAACTTAGATAATTGTTATTCGTTAATCTTGGCTGCATAAAAACTTTCACTAAATAATTACGCTTTGTTGAAGAAATTCAGATGAGAATTTACAATCTTCTTATGAATTTTTATGTTTTTTAATACCGGATCACAAATACCAAAGATTATATGTCATAATTATGGTTACTCCCACATTATAATATGACACATATGGAACCAGAGTTGCATATAGGGGAGGCAAGTGACATATATCGCACTCTTAGCAATATAAAGGCACAAAACGAAAAGCAGCTAGTTGGGAACACGTGTAAAGATCCTAAATTGTTACATTCCAGTTCATTTTTCCAATGAAACTCTTGGTATTCAATTATAGTTCGCATTTGCGAATACGGCTCTGATGGGGGCCACGATAGACCTTGAGGTCGCAGTGGAACGTAGCCTCCTTCCTAACTATCGACTAATAACTAGTATTCTAGTTAAAAATTTGATTTTTTTCAGATTTATAACCAAAATACTAAGAATTTTATTAAAAAGATAGGCTGGAATGAACACACAACTACTTTTCGTTTTGTGCCTTTATATTACTAAGGCCCGGTTTCTTCACATCCGAATAAATAAATTCATCCTATAGTTAAGTTTTATTCTCAGAATAAGAGAAATCTCCATCTCTTCACTTTCAGTTAGCGCTATTCTTGGAATAAAAAATCCTTATTGAGAAAATAACTTATTCGGTACCAAAAGTCGTAGTTAACGGTTTATTCGACTGATTCGGCAGAATAAATACGTCAGCACAAATTTATGTCAGGACTGTCGCGTTAGGTAAGTAAGGTTAGGTTGTTTTGTTTTTCAACGAGTAATACGTTTTGTGATTTCGATTGTTGTTTTCGAGGTATATTTCTCCATACTTGAATATGTAATTTTGGAACGAGAGTACCTATGTATTGAGGACAAGATTTGATGATTTTTCATAAATGGAATGATAATGAATTCGTATTTCAAAACGTACAGCTCAGTTCATTCAAATTCAAATCTTCAGAATCGGACTACTTGGTAAGTATCCAAACCACATGTGCCTAGAATAATTCTAGTTTCAAATTTAGTATTCACTTTATTATAGTATTTTTCGATTTTAGGAATTCAAGTCGTGCTGTAGTCCAATGGATAAACTCTGAGGTTTCTGGCAACTGGAGATTTTTATGTCAATTGGAGACTTTTGAGGAATTAATAAAAGTACTGTAGGGCGTATTATCAAACAAATGATAGATGATTACTGAACTATTCGATACTTATGTTCATCTTCCACAAACAGATGATGAACAGGTAGAGGCAGAGGGAAAATTCTATCATAAAACTTGTTTTCCCAGAGAAATAAGAGCCATAGATTGTACACATATAAAGATTCAATCACCTGGAGGAGAAAATGGAGAAGCTTTTCGTAATCGCAAAAGTTTTTTCTCTTTGAATTGCCAAGTCGCTTCTAACGCTGGCTTGAAAATTATATATTTGGTATGTCGTTGGCCTGGTTCTGCAAATGACAGCCACATATTTGAAAATTCGTCTCAGAAAATAAGACTTGTTAACAGGCAAATGGGCAATGGTTTCTTAATTGCTGATCGAGGCTATGCATGTAAACAGTACATCATTACTTCATTAGAAAACCCAGAAAATTAAGTCCAAGTCCTTTTTAATGAAGCGCATATCCGAACAAGGAATATCATCAAACGTTTGTTCGGAATATGAAAAAGGAGTTTCCAATACTCAGGAAAATAAACTTGATTCGGTTACGTGATAATTTTTTTATTCCTCAATCAACTACATGCGCTACAGTTTCGAGGACAATTCTTCTCTTCTTCATGCTACAACGAAAATGCACAATTACATCAGGGAAGAAAGAGTTATGAGAACACTAAAATATTCCTCCTCTACTTTTTGGTAAACTTATATTTCTTATATTTAACTCTTTCAAAAAGGAATATTTGAGTGTTCTCATTGTTACATTAGGGAAGAAAGGTTTATGAAAACACTAAAATATTCTTTTTTCCTTTTTGAATGAGTGAATATAAGAAATATAAGTTTCCCAAAAAGGAAAGTTTTAGTGTTCTCATAACTCTTTCTGCCCTAATGTAATTGTGCATTTTCGTTGTAGCCTGAAGAAGAGGAGAATTGTCCTCGAAACTGTAGCGCATGTAGTTGATTGAGGAATGAAAAATTGCCACGTAACCGAACCAAGTTTTTTTTCCTGATTCTGATTTTTTGGCAACTTATATAATTTGAATTTCCAATATTAATTATATATTTTGCAATAAAATGTCAGCTTGCATTTGCTCAGAAACTTAAGGTGGCTTTTGCATAACATAGCAATAGATTTCAATTAAGAAATTTTTAAGGGAGACGATACCATTGGGGAATTTCCAGGAGATCGAAATAATGAAGATATGAGTGAAGATGGTGACCCTCGTAGTTTTTTTCTTGATTATTTTGCAAATTTATTCATTAATGGAAACATAAGTTTGTATAATCAATAAATATTCTTCCACATAATGTAATTTTTATTTCCCCTTGTGTGTTTATAGGCTCTGCCTCAACTCAGATCAATTTTATGATAATAATAATATTAAAGGAATGAAAGTTTGTTGTCTAAAACCAGATAAACATCAAATGGTCGAAAATAAATTGTATATACACCATACCATCATATGTGAAAAAAAGGAGCAGCTCTTTCATAGTGCAAGAGCTAGCTATCTATCCCACTATAAAATTCGAATATGCAAAAAACCATACGTCACATCTAATAAGAATATCTTTCTGTTATCTTGGTATTCAACTTTAAAAAATTTGTCGAATGGATATTATTTTCATAATTCAATAATTCTTTCAGTTTTCTCAAATGATCAACTTTTATTGTCACTTTTTTTATATAAACAAATAAAAATTTCTGTATTTAAAATTGAGTCTGAGGATCGTAAATAGCAATAGATATAATTCAAAGTTCAATGAGAAGAATGGTACATACAATTTAAAAAATGAGTGAATAAAAACCCTAATTACGGATTATCAATTTGTTTTTTTTTACATCATAATTGATATTCTCTAATTGTTTTCTTTTGATTTCCTGTTCATATAGGAGAATTCCGATTTCTACCTCATCTTTTCCTTTTGGGCACACATATAAGTTGTGCCTCTTGTACAATTACTTAGAACCTAACTGAAAATACATGAAATCTCAAATGTAAAATTTTCTAAGGTTAATGTCGATGATAATTAAGGTTAACAATGGTTCGCCGACTAGAGAATAGAGTAAAAGTTTTCTTTCCATGTATATTATTCCTCTATTACTTCCAGTTTCAATATTAAATGGTTGGCAAAACTGACGAATCTGGCTAATACCAAAGATTAGACTGTTACTCTTTGCGAATAGTTATCTATCAGCTAACTGGAAGTGAAAAGACGCTAATAGGCTATTCTGGGAATAGGAAGTATATCTTCATTTATGAGACCGATAGTTATTCTCCTGGTAGTGTTTATTTATTCGGATGTGAAGAAACCGGCCCTAAGGGTGCGATATGCCCTGGGCGGTCAAATGTGGGTAAGTATCTCGGAATGAGAGATAGTCAGCTATAAACTTGTATGAACCTTCATTTTGATACATATCCTAAATCTTGCCACAAAACCTACTTATCGTAGGGTGTCCGCGACTACAGATATTCCAAGGTCGAAGGTCATAAAATCGATTTTTTTTCCACATTTATTGCAAATATCTCGTTTCCCATGGGTTTTATGCTATTTGTATTCATTATAAACATTGTAAAAGATTAAATTCTCTATAACTTTTGTTCGCAATTTTTTTTTATATCTTGAACCATGTTTCAGATATGGGGCGGAGCGCGCGCAGTTCTTAACTATTTAAATATAATTCGAGGCCAACCTGTAGTCCCGAATAATAGTTATTCATTGTACAAGACGATAAGAATACCAGCTCTTTGAAAAGTGGAAAAGCATTAAAAATATCAATGGCGTGAATGGAAAAGTGCTTACGGCGTATTTTTCTGAAAAGACAAAGAAAGCGGAGCCATCGTCATTATGGCCGTATTGTTCGATGCCGAAGCGTACGCTGTTGGTGAATTAAAATTGGGACATTTCTGAATTCAGTGCGTCGATACTTGGTGGACCTGAAAATCAGTCCAGTACCTCGGTTCAAGTGTCTAAGCAAACGAGTACAAGTTGTGGTGTTCCAAAAATAGATGTTTCTTATAATGTGAAATGTAAAATTACACTTGTTGTTAATATTACAAATTGATGTGTTCGAATTGGAAAATTTGATCGAATGGAAAAAGTTGAAACGGTTTATCTACCCTTGCTGTTAAAGCAACTTTACTTCATGTACTCAAAAGAGTTGCTATTACTACATTTTGACATTAGCTACAGAAAAAAAAATTTATAAACTACTGGCAGACCCGGCCACGCGTTATATTGTAGTAAAATATTCAAACCAGTGGAATTATTATTATTAACCCCAACCTAATCGAACCCTTCTCTAATCCTAACCTAACCCGAACCCCAATCTTGATTTTTAAGAAGTTATTCCCCAGTTCTCAGATCTCAAATTTCTTCAGTTTCAGGGAAGACCTAGAAACTTGGCATCACGTTATCGCTTATGTTGAGTGATCGTATGAAGTGGGGATGCGATGTACTGCCGTCGATTCGAGACCCGCGTTGCCTCCTAGATGATTATCACTCTTTGTCATATATAATAAACAAAAATTTGCAATAAAAAAAATATTGCAACTATAAATTGAGATATAAACCTTCTATCTTTCAAGTTAGATCAAACTGCACACAGTGTGCCAAATTTGATTGAAATTGGCTGAGTATTTTAGGAGTTCATCCCGGAAAAACAAAGTGACACGAAATTTTTATATATATAAACATTGATGAATATATAATTCTAAATAATTTGCATTTTTGAACGCTCGTTCTACTTACACGAGAGCTTTATCATCTCGTCACGATGTCTGTATTTTCAGAATTGTGAGCTGAAAATGGTCTCAATCGACAGGATTTGACTTACTGATTACGAATCCGTCAAAAAAATCTAGTCTGTCCGGCCGTATACACGATAACTCTCGAATAGAATGACCTAGAAACTTGAAATTTTCATGGAAGGCTCGAATCTCGAATGCCGCTTTTAAGTTCATTTTTGCTCATTGGTAAACGTGACCGCGACATTCAAAATCCAATCCTATCCCTAGGCTTTTCCGTTCGAAAGCTAAACTTATCTATGGTTCTGGTCATGCGATCTAGACATTTTGCATGTACCTTGAACACGTCATTCTTCATCAGAGTGCAAAATTTCATCCCGACCGAATCAGTTGTTTCGAAGTAATCAGGAGAACCAAATTTCGAACGGCCATATTTACGGAACGCTGGTCTGATTTTGTCCAATAATGAACTCAATCGCGGCTTTCGACAACTGAACACACACAACAAAATTTCAAGTCTCTAGGTCGTTCCGTTCGAAAGTTATCGTGCTTACGGCCAGATGGACGGACAGACGGACAGACTCGAATGTTCCGACGGATTCGTCATCAGTGAGTCGAACCTTGTCGATTTAGACCATTTTGGGCTCAAAATTGGAAAAATACAGACATCGTGACGAAATGAAAATAGCCCTCGTGCAAGTAGAATGAACGCTCAAAAACGTCAACACTCAAGGTCACCGTATTGAGCTTTCTAATTCCACAACATCGAACAAATCAGGCAAATCGGCAACGATTAATAATGAATAATTGAAAACTCTCTACACATCTGTCCCGAAAAGCACTTCTACGATGAGAAGCTGTTCCACGATTTGAGTGGCCGTTTCTATGACTCCTTATTGGATTAACTTATGGCGGTATTATTGAATTCACGTTGTGCTGTAGTATTGGATAGACAATGTGTGCATTTCCAATAATCGTTAGTCTCGATTATGATTTTTCAGACATCTTACATTCTTTTTGGATTATGTTTATTTAGAAATCAACAGAATAAGGCTGATTCACAGGTATGTAAAATTTATTCTTATGCTATCAACCTATAACTTATAGATTCTCACTTTGGCATAGTAAGGTGGTTTTGGAAATATTAAACCTATAAATCTGCAGTATTTTTCTGTTTTCAGAGTAAGATGTAGGTAGACTGGGTGGTATAGTAAAGAAGACGATATTGATTGTTGAATAGTTTAATGAGAAATATAATACATTTTACGATAAATAATTATAATCTCATGAAGAATTAGAGGATATACTTGCTTAAATGTATATAATTGCTTGAAATTACTTTCGAAATCAGCGCTCCTATTAGCAGTTTCTGAAAATGTCGGTTTTTTGAATTTATCTCATTTATTTTATTTTTTTTTCTAGGTTTAAAAGAATCTTTTTTGATTTACAATTTTTTTTATTTGCAAGTTCGTTAATGTGAACAGGGAACAAATGATTCGCGATTTGTAGTAGGTAAATCAATCAATTTGTTGATTACGTGCAAATGAGCTTGAGTTTGCAAAATAACCTCATCATCTAGAGTATCTTTCACATTTTGTAGTTTAGTCACTGTACGTAGAACGTATTATTGTTCTGGGGAATTGTTATCTCATTTATTTTGGTTTGAAACTGGTTTTTCTGAATCTGACAATTTGGTATCTTCTTCACAAGACATTTCTACAAGATGAATGTGTTTGCAGGTGCATTTTCTATATGAAAAAATCAATGCAGATGCAAGAATACATGTTTTAATATCTTGTGCAGGTTTTACAATTCAAATCACAGCAGCTTTCATTCGTCAATTTCTCTACACAATAAATTTCCTTATCACAAAGTACTGACTAAATATCTAGTCTCATGTTCTTTGTCAAAATCAACAATGAAATCGTCTGTTAGAGCAGCTCTTTGTCTTAGAAGAATATTTTTTGTGTGTATCGTGATATTTTCCACACTTCCATCAACAGATTTATCCTTTACACATTTCAAGAGCACATGCAAAATTTTGTATAGCATTTTAATTTTTTTGCCGTCCGAATAAGAATTCTTTATCACCTAATGCATGGACTCTGAACGCATATTTGTATTGATACCAAATTGTGTCCTAGAACAATATACCCACTTTTCATAATTTAGGGAATAGTTATTTTGAAAATAAACTCCAAAATCATAGATTTCAATATCTTGAAGCAGGTGTGTTTTGAATACATTCAGTAAATATTTCTGAATTGGTATACTGCTGCAAACATTTATACTCCGTTTAAGAATTATTGACATCTCGGTAGGCTGTGAAAAATCGAATTTAAGTTGGTAATAGACTATTCAGTAGTAATACTCCTAGGGCCTTGATAATACCGAAATAATTTTGTCATAGAGAATGCTGAAACAAGAGATAATAGCCCGAGGCCGAAGGCCGAGGGCTATTATCCTTAAGCAACGCGCTTGAAGGATTCTCTATGACAAAATTTTGAGGATTTATCAAAGCCCGAGGGGTATTCGATAAGATAATTTTTACTTTGTAGATTTCAAAAAATTGATTGTCAATCTGACGTTTAATAACTTGATGATCCTCTTTGTCGAAAACACCAAACTGAAAACACCACATGTTGGGTATTATCGCTGTAATCCATAGGTGATTGGATGAAATTTGACACATGACTCTAAATTGAGTAATTTGATTGGTTACTATAGTTAGTAAAAAATTATCAGTAATATTTTGGGTTGCTGAATTCAGGTTGGTATAGGAATAACACTAACATAACCCATAGAGATCTTGCTTTGATGATTTTATCGAAGATAATAGGGACCTTTACACTTACGCTCTAGTCGCGCGCGAAAGTCGCGAGTGATTTTCGCGCGCGACTGGAGCGTTAGTGTAAATGTCCCTATTGGTGAATAATTATAAAAATTGGCTCTGAATTTAAGTATTTTTTATCTTATGCTATTAAAATATCTGGAATTGACCAGGATACACCGCGCCCAACAAGAGAACGCCAGGCAGTTTGTCGGTATTACTTCGATTTTTCCAAAAATTTGGCATATATTTCCGCTAGCATTTATCGAGTTTCGCTAGTGTTTCAGGTAAACTGTTATTCACCTACTCAAAGTGTATTCTGGTTGATCAATGTTAGCATGTTATTACAGCCTGGAATTAGCAGTGGAAGAAAACCTGTGCGATACGATTATTCCTTCAAAGAGACATTGAATGACTTTGTTTTTGCTAGAATTTAAAACAATGAATATATCAGTTTAGATATTCTTTTTGAACTGGACAAAAAGCACCTAGATTTCAATCGATCGACATTATATTATATCATAAAAAAATTGGATACCAATACAAAAAAGTTGATCGAAGGGAAATTCTTAGTGATAAACAGAAAAATAGTACGATATTGTGATAAATACTGAGAATACATGGAACAAAACGTAAAATTCATTTATCTAGAGGAAACTTGGATATTCAAACACGGTATTCAAATTCGTAAGGGGACACTAGAAAGTAATCCAAAAGGTATGCCGAGTAAGGGTAAAGGCAGAAGGTACACTATTTTGAATGCTGGAACAATTGATGGATTTTCACCTGGATGTGATCTGATTCTTGACAGTGGTATTAATGATAAGGATTACCATAAAACTATGAATGGTGAATTATTTCATCAAAGGGTTATTGAAAAATAGAAACCTTCCCTGCAAAAGGATGCCCATCAATAGGATTATGTCAGCTTATTCAATAAACACATCCAAATCACTACACTACGTGAAAACAAAGTTTTCAATTAGATTTTCATCTTTGCTCTTGTATCATTCATAGATATTTAAAGTTTATTTATTATACTTATACTGTATGGTACCCTTTTCACATTCCCTTATATTGAAATTGAACACATGCTGTATTGTTTCTGTGGAAACTAGCTTCTACGAACGATGACTAAGGCTGCGGCGATAACAGATTAGCGCTCGTGATTCAGAGTTAGTTACGTATAGACGCCGATCAGCGTGGACGATTATCATTGTTACTATTATTAATATTGAATTATAGCAAATAAACATTATTAACGTATCGTTGGTTTATTGTTGTATAGAGGGTTCCCTACAGGGTATTGAGGTTACCACATTGACGACGAGGATTTCGAAAGAAATAATATAGATATCATACAAATGTCTACTTAAAAAGGCAGAGAACCTATAAAATGAAACAAATGAAGAAAAATAAAAATCAAAAACGGCAGAGAACCTATAAAATGTATAGGAAAAAGAAATATACATTAGAAAGGGCATATATCCTACAAAAGATAGTATAGATCTTATGAATTAAACAGAAATCAAAGACTTCTATTTCTGAAAGAATTGCATAAAGTACTTCTCAGAAAGGCAGAAGCGAACGTTACACCTTAATAATAGGAGTAATTATGTACCTACTTTACTTTAATTCCTCTGAGCATCACAAGTATATATATATACTCCGTTCAAGAATTATTGACATCTCGGGAGGCTGTGGAAAATCGAATTTAAGTTGGTAATAGACTATTCAGTAATATTTTGGGTTGCTGAATTCAGGTTGGTATAGGACTAACCCTGACATAACCCATGAAGACCTAGCTTTGAAAATTTTAACGAAGATATTGGTGAATAATTATAATTAGCTCTCAAATTGAGTACTTTTTTGTCTTGTGCTATTGAAATGGCTGGAATTGACCAGAATAACAAGAGAACGCCATGCAGTTTTTCAGTGTTACTTCGAGTTTTTCGAAGATTCGTCATATATTTCCGCTAGCATTAATCGAGTTTCGCTAGTGTCATTATTGCCTGGAATTAACAGTGGAAGAAAACCTGTGCAATAGAATGATTTTGTTTTTGCTAAAATTGAAAACAATGAATATATCAGCTTGGATATCCTCCTTGAATTGGCCGAAGAGTCAACATTTACAAATACAAAAAAGTTGATCGAAGGAATATTCTTATTGATGAACAAAAAAATCTAATAAATACAATACAATTCTGTGGTAAATACCGAGAATACATGGAACAAACCGTAAACTTCATTTATCTAGATGAAACTTGGATATTTGAAAACGGTGTTCAAATTTGTCAGTGGAAACTAGAAAGTAATCAAGAAGGTATGCTGAGTATATTCAAGGGTAAACGCAGAAGGTACACTATTTTGAATGCTGGAACAATTGATGGATTTTTACCTGGATGTGATCTGATTCTTGACAGTGGTATCAATGATGAGGGTTACCATTGTAACGAAGTGAATTTCGTTACTAGGTCATCCGGTATCATTCACTTAAATTTTTGCAAGAATTTGTGGAAATTATTCAATATTTCTGACCACGAGGACATATGGGCCACCCTGTATGTTTTACGTCGATTTTTGGAGATTTTACTCGGATAAATCCTTATTCCCCGTCGGGAGATATCATAAGTCACCCGGTATAATCGGCCTGGATTTTGAGAAATCTTGCGGAATAATTTTCATATCGCATATGAAGCGAATTTAACGCGATCATTTAAAATCCGAGCCTATGTAGAAAAACTCTAGGAATTCGTCGTCGCAGAGATAACGCTTGCAGATGTGAGTTTTTGTATGTTGACTGGGAGTTTTTTGGAAAAACGACGCCGTTTTCGAATGTCCGAATTACCCCCATCAAACCGACCTTATAAAAGGGGAAATGGGATGGAATTTAGGGAATTCCGATCAAGCCGCCGTGTTTGAGACTGTTAAAAAGTTGTATTAGAAAATTCCGATTTAGCCGCCGTGTCTAAGATTGTTGAAAGTGTTATTAGAAAATTCAGAATTATTCGTCGTGAAAAACGTCGTTATAGATTACTGATCGAACGAGAGATTTTTTTTCCCGACCAGCAAGCCGCTCGAGATCGTGTCGCGCTTGTGATAATTACCGACTTTCGTTCGGGGTTATCGTAAAATCGAGAAATTGACTCTGAGCCGTTTTGTGCTGTTCGAAGTGTTTCAACGATTGTGCAGTGTGTGCTGCCCGTACAGGAAAGTCCTAGAGCTGGTGAGCTGTATTTCCGTATTTACATGAGTTCATTTATGACCGTAGATTATTCTTCCTGTGTTCCGTGATCGTTACTTGTAAATTCTGTAGTTTTTTTTTATCATCAGTCCCAAGAGACAATTCAGCTAAGTCAGTACCGCCTTAGATTATCCGAGATTTAGTCCGACTTGCAATTCGAAGCTTTTGTAATCCTTGCAGCCAGTGAAGCCCCTTGGTCGAATTCGTTCATATTCATTCTAGCCTTAATCTGAATAACTGAAATCTTAGCCCCACCGAATAATTAGTATACCCTGGCAGTATGAAGTATCGCGTCGGTGCTTCAATGCCCCTCGAGTGAAGTTCAGACGTCCATTGCTGATTGCGGCTAGGTCTTATGAGTAATGCCTGATGAACTTTATACGTTGAGGGAAGGGGTCAATATCCTCTAGTAAGTTGCCACAAGTCCGAGACTCAGTTCAGTGGCAACCATCGTCCAAGTTCTGATTCTTCCACCGTTGGTGGTCTTGCCTATTTTTCTCCGATTAAAGTTTCTTTTGGGTGAATATTTCACCACATGTCCGGACCGATCCACGATAGGTGGCATACGTCCAGTAATTGAAATCTTAGCCCCACCGAATAATTAGTATACCCTGGCAGTGTGAAGTATCGCGTCGGTGCTTCAATGCCCCTCGAGTGAAGTTCAGACGCCCATTGCTGATTGCGGCTAGGTCTTATGAGTAATGCCTGATGAACTTAATACGTCGAGGAGAGGGGTCCATATCCTTTGTTAAGTTGTCACAACTCCGAGTCTCAGAGAAGTGACAACCATATTTCAAGTCCCTTTTGCTCCACCGTTGGTGGCCTTGCTCCTATTTCCCCGACCAAGGTTTCAGTTTTGTCAATATCCCACCCCACAGTAATATTTTGGTGGATGCGCCCCTTGCTTATTTCAGCTTCTCCACCATAGACCCCTTTGTATAAATTACCCCGACCAAAATTGTTTTTGGTGGATGCGCCATTCAAAGTCCGAGTTGACTTATTACTTACACAATAGTATACTTCTTCTTGACTTGGTTTCAGCCTTGACTTACATCACCGCCGGTTTGTTTAGATATTGTTTAGGCAGCGCCGTGCTGTCGCTGACCAAGATTGTTTTTGGTGGATGCGCCATTTAAACTCCGGGTTTACTTATTGATTACACGATAGTATACTTCGTCTTGACTTGGTTTCAGTCTTGACTTACTTCACCACCGGTTTGTTTAGATACTGTTTAGGCAGCGCCGTGCTGTCGCTGAACATCAGTAATCCCGATTTCGCGGAACACAGGTTAGGGTGTCACCTCGCCGAAACTCTGGACTGTAAACTGTTGTTTGATTACCATTTTGTATGCTTTCACACTTGTTCGCATTTTGACCACGCTTATCATCGCTTTCTACATTTGCCCTGCTTATCGCTTTCTAATATAGTACCTGCTGATTGCTCGCCACACTCGTCCCTCGTCCGCTTGCCGCCAACCCATTGTATATATTTTGATATTGAGAGTTATTTTTTTTGTCGATCTTAAGACTGAGAATTATTTGTTTTGTTGATCATACGACTGTGTCAGACAGATCTTTATTATTGTCTTTCGTACTGTTTGCGACATTTAGGTGTAAAATTTGAGCAACTAGACATTATAGTGTACATAATTGGACATATCATCAGAGTGAATTTCATTTACTACCTCCATAGCCTCCTCCTTCTCGCCGGCAAAAGAAATCGATACTTGTCAATCGCTTCCACCTCAGATTGGATCGAACTCTGTCTCCAACTGTGTAAAAGCTACCCGAGTTTGGACTCAGTAAGTGTCATAAGGTATTGCGACCTTATAAAACCCATCGCAATTGGCGCCCGAGTTCATTCTTAAATCAAGTTAAAGGCGATTATTCTCAACCGGAGAAAAAACGCCGGTACACTATTGAACTATGAATGGTGAATTATTTCATAAATAGGTTATTGAAAAATTGAAACCTTCTCTGCAAAAGGATGCCCATCAATAGGATTATGTCAGCTTATTCAATAAACACACCCAAATGAGTACACTTATACGTGGAAACAAAGTTTTCAATGAAATTTTTATCTTTGCTCTTGTATCATTCGTAGATATTTCAAGTTCATTTATTATACTCATACTGGTTATAAATGGTACCCTGTTTACATTTCCTCTGCTAATACTGACATTGAACACATTTTATATGGTTCCAATTCAAAAGTATACTGAATAATTGTAAAATTCCTCATCAATTATAATATTTTCAATAAATCATGGACAGTTTTAATACATGAAAATAAAAATTGACTTTCTTAAAGTATTCAACACCGAGCATTCAATAATTCACAAATTGGATTATATATTGATAATTACAGTACAAATTGCATGTCAAAATTCTTCATGTACTACATAGATTCTTAATTTTTGTTTCTCTCTTATTATAATAATTATCTTACATAAATATATAGAGGTAGGACGCATAGAGTCAAAAGAATCAAACCACAGATTAGATTCACGCCTACCGTTTTAAATCGTAAATGGCACGTTAGGATACTGAAAAATGAGACCGCCCAGCGATCGTTCAGTGACCCATAATCCCCGTGTTTTTTACAAGAAGAAACGAGCTTTCCGTCGATTTCCAAACGATCCCTCTAGCCCGTCTTGAAGTATTTTAAAAAAATTTTCGGAAATGGCCAAAATCGATGAAAACCATATGAGAAGTCTTTAAGAAATGTTATGCAAATTTTTCCAGTCCCATCTGGAGGAATGAATAAAGTTGGAATCGAATCTTGAAGAACCATAGGTTTACATAGGCTATGTGGCTTTTTCACACTTTTCACTATCTTTGCAAGATATGCTTTTGAATATGGTACTTTCCGTAAATAAAGGTAGAAATGTCAAATTTTTATGATAGGACCGCCCAGTAGGCGGCAACCTTAGAATCAGCTGTTATCTGTCAATAATCTTCCGTCAGTTTTCAATGTTTATCTTTTCATTTGCAATAACATTAACATTCAGATCAATTGCAGATACTTAAAGTACATAAAGTAGAAATCAAAGGTAAGTAACGATTTCAATTGAATTCCCAACCTCACGAAAATATTTCAGGAAGAAATGACGGTTATTTGTGAAATTGACATATTATGTTGACTTACCGTTCGTGAAGAGATATCCCATCTATGTTAGAAATGAGATGAATACGGAAGAATAGGTCTCAGCACCCCTTTCATATGGATTCGATGATATTTCAAACAAAATACCAATGACACATAACTGGTAGAATTCGATTCTTTCGAAGAACTCATCGCAATCACATGGAACATTGGTTTCATCAACCAAGCTAAAAGAATATTGGAAACTATCTCAACAGACATTAGTGGGCCAATAAAACCTCTCACACATGATGGTAGGTCATATTTCATGACTATAATCGATAATAATTATTCTCATTTCTGTATTACTCATTTGCTGAGAAATAAGTGTGAAGCTCTTGGAAAATTCAATGTGGTAATGTAGGAAGCTAAATTTGGTACAATAATAGAAAAATTGAGATGAGATAACGGGGGATAATATGTATCGAACGATATATACAGTGGGAAGGATTGAAATTGCAGTATTCAGTGGCAACCTATGGACTGCTAGAATTCGATTCTTTCGAAGAACTCTAAGCCTATGAAAAAACGGTTCCTTATACTGAGGAAAAACCTTTTGCAAGACTGATATGAAAGAAATACAATTGTATCTAATTGAACGATTAATTTTCTCCGCTTGTGCCCCTTGTGCAAACCTATTTTATCGAAGGAGTGACATTGGATCAATTTTCTTTCAAAATCATTGGAATCGATTGATAATAGGCCAATTCATCAACTTTATCTAGATTGACATTGGTTTCATCAAAAAAATTTATTCAGAGGTTAATTATAATATTTGCAAAGTAAAGGCAGGACTTATTGTTCAATGTACATATTATCCTAGAAGAATATTCAGAAGTAAGTTCAACAGAGCAACGAATCACTTGATTACGGGAGATTTGAGTAAATATTTACTGATTTCCAGTATTATCGAACAGAATATAAGTATTGAAAAAAAAGTAAAACCAGTTATGACAATAAGCAGGGAAATATGGAATTACAGACAGACGGGGAAGAATATGTCTCGAACGAATTTAAACAAGGAATAAAATTGCACTATACAGTGGCAACCTAGAAAAAATAAAGTAGCCGAGCGATTCAATAGAGCCATTATGGAAAATACAAGATGCCCAATTTTTGATGCAGAATTATAAAAGGAAATGTGAGCAAAAGCTGTCGGAACAAAAGACCCCAGGAGAAGTTTAGTATAAGGAGTATAAGTGTCAAAGTCCTATTCAGAAGCAATTGAACAAGATCATGGATTGAAAAGTGCGATTGAGGAAGAGATAAGTGCTCTGGAAGTTAGTATCACCACCAAGAAATGCAGGAATATAGAAGGCAAGATTAGTGGCAAGAGGATTTAAGCAATGTATAATAAATGAAGATGTGTAGGTATATACCTGCAGCTAGAATGGCAAGAATAAGAATGTTTTTATCATTGTATGTTGAATAAGAATTATAGGTATGTCAGTTTTCTTAATGGAACCTTAAAATATAATAATATAATATATAATAATAATAATAATATGTTGTTTTTGAGTATCTTCCTGAAGGACTTCATGTCGAAAATCAATGAAAATCAAAATTTAGTTTGTTAATTGGAGAAAGCTCTCTATCGTTTTCGCCGTGGTTCGAAATTTGAAAATTCCCTTTACATTAAGCAGTCTGATTCGTTTGGGAAGTTTTTTTTTACAAGTTTGACATGTAATAGTTTGAACCTGACGATTTGCCAATGCAAACAAAGTTTCAATTGAGGCCAATGAAAAATTATCGTTTTTGACCTAACAAATACTAGGGATAACTTATATCAGGCAACGTCGGCCAAATATGACAAATGTGATTCAGAAAAAATTCCATTCAGTATAAAAAAGTGACTGATTCATTTTTTTTTCAAAGATACATAAGAGCGAAATGATATCAATATAATCACGATTGTGGGAGATTATTTCATATTCAGGTAAGGTGAGGTTAGCTAAACTTTGGTTAGGTTGGGTTAAGTTGAAATAGTAATAAAAAAATTCATAAAATGAATTTATATTCACGTTAGGTAAGGTAAGGTTAGGTAAGGTTGAGTTAGGATAGTATTGAAACAATTCTTAAAATGAATCAATATTTAAGTTAGGTTTGCTTGAATTACGACAGTGTTGAAATAATTCTCAAAATGAATTCATATTTAGGTTAGGTTAGGTTGGCTTAAGTTGGGACAGTGTTGAAACAATTCTTAAAATCAATTAATATTTAGGTTAGGTAAGGTTGAGTTAGGATAGTATTGAAACAATTCTTAAAATGAATTAATATTTAAATCAGGTTTGCTTGAATTAGGACAGTGTCGAAAGAATCCTCAAAATGAATTCATATTTAGCTTAGGTTAGGTTGGCTTGAGTTGGGACAGTGTTGAAACAATTCTTAAAATCAATTAATGTTTAGGTTAGGTTAGGTTGAGTTAGAATAGTATTGAAACAATTCTTAAAATGAATTAATATTTAAGTAGGGTTTGCTTGAATTAGGACAGTGTTGAAATAATTCTCAAAATGAATTCATATTTAGGTTAGGTTAGGTTAGGTTGGCTTGAGTTGGGACAGTGTTGAAACAATTCTTAAAATGAATTAATATTTGAGTTAGGTTTGCTTGAATTAGGACAGTGTTGAAATAATTCTCAAAATTAATTCATATTTAGGTTAGGTTAGGTTGGCTTAAGTTGGGACAGTGTTGAAACAATTCTTAAAATCAATTAATATTTGGGTCAGTTTAGGTAAGGTTAGGTTGAGTTAGGATAGTATTGAAACAATTCTTGTAATGAATTAATATTTAAGTAAGGTTTGCAAAATGAATTCTTATTTAGGTTAGGTTAGGTTGGCTTGAGTTGGGACAGTGTTGAAACAATTCTTAAAAATCAATTAATATTTAGGTTAGGTCTGCCTGAATTGGGACAGTGTTGAGACAATTCTTGAATTGAATTAATATTTAGGTTAGGTTTGCTTGAATTGGGACAGTGTTGAGACAATTCTTGAAATGAATCAATATTTAGGTTAGATTTGCTTGAATTGGGACAGTGTTGGGACAATTCTTGAAATGAATTAATATTTAGGTTAGGTTTGGGACAGTGTTGAGATAATTCTTCAAATGAATCAATATTTAGGTTAGGTTTGCTTGAATTGGGACAGTGTTGAAATAATTCTCAAAATGAATTGATATTCAGGTCAGGTTAGGTTGGCTCAAGTTAGGACAGTGTTGAAATATTTCTTGAAATGAATTAATATTTAGGTTAGGTTGCTTGAATTGGGACAGTGTTGAGACAATTCTTGAAATGAATTGATATTCAGGTTAGGTTGAATTAAGACAGTGCTGAAAGAATTTTCAAAGTGAATTGATATTTAGGTTAGGTTGAATTAAGACAGTGCTGAACCAATTCTTATTCCTAAGAATTAATATTCAGGTAAGGTAAGCTTAAGTTGGGGCAGTGTTGACACAATTCGTAAAATGAATCAATATTTATGTCAGGTTAGGTTAGGTTAAGTAATGACAGTGTTGAAACTATTTCTAGAAATGATTTAATAATTAGGCTATGTTAGCATGAGTAAAGACAGTGTTGAAAAAGTTCTTGAAATGAATCGATAATCAGTATGGGTTAGGTTAGATTGAGTTAGGATAGTGTCGAATACAATTTTCATAATGAATTCATAACCACACAGGTGTTGAAAAAATTCTTATAATGAATCAATATTTAGGGTGGGTTATTTTGAGTTAGGACAGTGTTGAAATAATTCTCGAAATGAATCAATATTTAGGTGAGGTTGGGTAAGCTTAAGTTAGGGCAGTGTCGAAATAATTCTTAAAATGAATTATTATTTAGGTTAGGTCAGATCTGACAGTGTTGAAAGAATTGTTGAAATTATTAATCATTTATGTTAGGTTAGCTTAAGTTATGACAGTGTTGAAAATAATTCTTGAAATGAATTAATGATTAGGTGGGGTTGAGTGAGTTTGAGTTAGGACCATGTTAAATACAATTCTCATATTGAATTCATGAACACACTATTGCGTGAACCACGCGAATGCGGATATAGAAAAAGAACGGAATAGCGATTGGGACCGTTAAAATACGATGGTCTTCTTTCCCTCAAAATCACATAAAAACAAATCTTTCTTCAATTGTTTCAAAATAACCGATCAATCTGCCAACCTTTCATTTTTTCTCAAATCTTGAAACAATTAATATAATTTCCCCATGTTTAATTTCATTGTTTTCGTTAACAAAATATACATCTTCAAGATATGAGTGTATATGTATCAACATCACAAAATGAAAGTACACCTATTCCAATTTTCCTCATTATGCCATCTTCATAATAATTTCTCTTCAAATAAAATATAACAATATCCCAACAAATATGATCAACTTCCATAATAGAAATGGAAAAATAATAATACTTTCAATGTGATCCTATTATTACCCTTTCTGTGGATTTATTTATTATTTCGAAGATCTACTCATTATGTGGATATGCCTATTTGTGGATCTACTTTTTATCTGGATCTACCTGTTTGTGGATCTATTTATCATGTGGATCTACCTAATATGTTGATCCACTGGTTTACTAGTATTGATTATAATAGTAATATTTATTCAGTTCCTACAATGATTGTAATACAATGATTACAAGTTCATGTAGTTTTAGCTCGAAAATATTCTAGCAAGTTGTATGGTTCAATATTCAGCAAAAATTCAACTTATTCTTTTTTCAATATATTAACATTTCTCATCGAATGAGACTGTTTGGGTAACGCATTGTAGATCTTCATGCACATGTATTTTGCATCATTTCTGTGCTAGTGTCAATTGTTGTCTCGGGTATATACAAGCATAAATTTTCCTAGTTAAGTTGTTGTTCAGGAACGGTTCAAATAGTTCACTGTGGCTTTGTAGGAAGATAACATACTACATAACTACATTTCATTTTGAAAACACTTCTACAAGTCTCTCTATATTTCATTCTATACATAGCTCGAATTGCTTGCTTTTGTGTCTTGAATATAATGTTTCGTTATGTACTGTTTCCCCAGTTAACAATGCCATATGCTAGGCTTGACTGAAAATTGGCTGTGCATAGGAGCTTCAATGTATCTTGTTGGATATGGTATTTCATAACATTGAGGGTGTAGATTATAGTGTTGAGTTTCCTGTTCAAGTTTTCTATTTGGGGGTTCCATTTCTCAATATACATATCGTTTTTTCCAATGCATTCATCACTTGGCCCTGTGCTTGCGAAGTATCAAAAATTTCACGATATTTTTGCGCTTTCAAACCTGAATTCCCATGTTTAAACTGCAGTCTGAATATTCCGGCTTAATTATTCGATAATTCGTATACTGAATATTTTTCTAGGTTAATATTAGGTTTTATTTAAAAGATTAAATTTAGTTACTTTTTGTAACCAGAAATAAAGCCTCTATTGAACGTTCATGGCCTGCTTCGATGTCAATAATTCTCAAATGGACTATATATATATTGTTATGGTTCAATTTTTGATATAAATAATAATAAATTTTTGTTAAAGAACCACTAACAATATTAAAATAATTTTGTGTTTCAATTTTTCATTTATTTTTCCCGCGACTCTTTTTAAGAGGGTTCTCAAGGTGCACAAATAAAATAATTTTTTTGACAACAACTTATTATTTAAATTCAATAAACTAATTCTAATAATTTAACAACAATTTCTATGGTAACATTTCAAATAATCTGAGCCCTCTTAAAAAAAAGAAAATTCATATTTTAATCATTCATCGAATTTTGTTTGGTGATATATTTTGAATTTATTTTTCATTCTTGGATTTTCATGACAATTCCCGAAATTAAATATTTAATAATTAAAAAAAAAAAAATTAATTTTAAATATTGAAATTTTATGATTAATTTGTAATTCATAACTCGAATAATGATAATTCTTGATAAGCATTGTTTGTTTCTTGATTGGATTTCAATATGAACATCATTTATGTCGAAAATTTTTTTTTTATAATATTTCTCTCCACTCCTCTTTTACTTTTTTCCTTTTTTTTTTAATGAAAGTCTTCTTTGCGCAGGTTTATGACATCTTTTATTAATTTTTTTCTTTTTATAGTTCATATTATAAGCTCGTTTTTGCTTCTGGGAATCATCATCGATTTCATCATACATTAGGGAACTCTCATCTTCTTCGCTGTCATCAAATTTTGCCTTCTTACGTTTGTCACCTCTTTGTCTTAATTTTGTATAATAAAATGTATCAAATTTCTGAATTTCTGTTTGTATCAGCTCAATTTTGCCTGATTTTTTGTATATCGCCTTGATATCCCCTTTCTTGAATCTGTATATAGAATTTTCTATTCTATGAATATTTCCAAAACAATATTTTCCTATTTCTGTTTCAGAACTATTCTCTTTAGTTCCTTTCTTGTCATCATTAGATTTAATAGTAATTTACGTAACAAGTCCGGAAAATACTGTTTTTTTTGACGAGTAGACCAAATTCCAGGACAAGCGTTAGCGAGTCCTGGAAGTCTGCGAGTCCGAAAAAACTGTTTTTGGACGTGTTGCGTACACTATTTTTTCGGCAACATTGTAGAATAACAAATCAATGAGACACATTTCTTTATTTCGATAAATGCGACCACAAACACTCCAAACTTTCAAAAATCAAAATGACAACTCATTTCGTGTTGGTATTTCGTTGCTATGGTAATGATCAATTGTATTTATCAAAATCAGACCCACCTAGCCAATGATAACAACGTAATAGGTGTCAGTCGTAATTTCGTTGCTACGGGAAACGTACTTTCCGGCCTAGTCCGGAAAGTACGTACTTTCCGGACTAGGCCGGGAAATGTTACTTTCTCAAAGGAAAAGCGTCTGGGAAGTGAGTACTTCCCGGACGGTTGCCGAAAAAAGCATTTTTTTCTTTTTTCTTATATGATGAGTCTTGTAATTTCTGCATATTAACTTCATTCAATCTCATATTTTCTTCTGCATTTTCTATTTTTACTGTAAGTTCTTTGTCTTTCTCAAAATCAATTATTTGTTCTTCAATTTTATTCTCAAGTCTGCTTTCCTATAAATCAATTCTTTCTCTGGTTTTCTTCAGTTCCCTTGAATTTTCTTCTATTTTAGTCTCTAATCTCCCTGAAATTTCTTCCATTTTCTCAAATTTTTTATTCATGTCCAGTTTCAATCTTTCTGTATTATCTTTCATTTCTTTCATCTTTTGATTCAAACTTCCTGAATTATCTTTCATTTCTTCCATCTTTTGATTCAATCTTTCTGAAATATCTTTCATTTCTTCCTTCATTTCTTCCATCTCTTGTTTCATCTCCATTAATGAATTAATTAATACATTTGATATTGTTTTAACTTTTTCCCCCAACAGAATTTTACCCCTCGTTTCCATTTCAAAAAAAAATTGCTCATTTATTTGAAAAATATTATTCAAAAAAAAATTATTATGAATCCGAAAAATAAATTCAAATCATTCACCTTCTTTGAACCAATAATCACCTTGTTCAAGCCATGCGTTGGGCGCCAAAATTGTTATGGTTCAATTTTTGATATTAATAATAATAAATTTTTGTGAAAGAACCACTAACAATATTAAAATAATTTTGTGTTTCAATTTTTCATTTATTTTTCCCGCGACTCTTTTTAAGAGGGTTCTCAAGGTGCACAAATAAAATAATTTTTGTTTACAACAACTTATTATTTAAATTCAATAAACTAATTCTAATAATTTAACAACAATTTTTATGGTAACATTTCAAATAATCTGAGCCCTCTTAAAAAAAAGAAAATTCATATTTTAATCATTCATCGAATTTTGTTTGGTGATATATTTTGAATTTATTTTTCATTCTTGGATTTCCATGACAATATATTTCTTAAATTCTTCCTTTCTCTGCCTCCTGTTTTTCTCGCAATCTCTCTAATGTTAACACAATAAGTATCATTTTGGTTTAATCCTATTCTGTCTTTTACTTACAGAAAATGTCAGACAGTGGGATTAAACCAGTTCTATGTGATAATATAGAAAAATCGTTGCTCAGAGCCGAATGGGAGAAATGGCTGCGTTCACTCAGACTCTACTTAGCAACCGAAGAAATTACAGATCACTCGAAAATGAGGAACAAACTTCTTCACCTAGGGGTAGTTCAATTGCAAGAAGTTGCTTACAATATTCCGGAAGCAATCGTTACTTCTGAGGAAGGAGGTGTTGTATTCGAAATACTTGTTGAAAAATTAACACAATATTTTTAGCCAACTCAAAACTCGACTTTTGAAAGACACATTTTCCGAAATCTCAAAACAGAGAATGGCGATAATTTCAACAAATTTTTATTGAAAATTCGGAATCAAGCATCTAAATGTTCATTCGGCAATAGCTCTCAGGAGTCCACAGAAATTAATATCAAAGATAAAATTATAGATACTTGGGCTCCCTTGGAACTGAAAAAGAAAATAAGAGAAAGAGAAAAGACGCTTAAGGAAGTTATTGAGCTATGCCTCATACATGAACAAATTCGCGACCAATCTAGTGTCATGAATACATCGACGGAAATTGCAGGTCATTCAGGAATAAATAAAATCACCTCCCAACAAAAAGGATATCCATGTTCCAGGTGTGGCAAGAAAGATCATTTGAGTAATGACTGGAAATGCCCAGGCAGAACAGAAACTTGTTTCAAATGCGGATATCGAGGTCATTTCGCGACTTTCTGTAAGTCTAGGACCCATAACAAGAGAAATTCCTCATTCAATAACAGTTCTAATCCTAGAAATAAGCGATTCAAGCATGTGAACCATATCGAAAGCGAAGAAATGGAATATTCAAATTTTCCATCTGAGCTAAATCATTTCGACTGCTTCGAAATACATTCAAACCTACCTAGATTCAAGGAAGAATACAATGACGACACTATCGAATGTTTTATAAGTGGCATCAAAATAAAAATATTAATTGACTCTGGATCAAAAGTGAACATAATATCAGGTAGAGATTGGGATCACATCTCACGTTGTATTTCAATTTTCAATATTTCTTACGGTACCCATGATATATTAAGACCTTATGGATCGGGTAAATCCCTTGAAATTGAAAAAAAGTTCCAATCAACCATAAATCTGCCAAATGCTAAGGAAATTATAGCTGGGTTCTTTGTTGTAAAGCAAGTTGATATTTCGTTGTTGGGAAAAGATACAGCAATACAATTAGGGGTTTTCGAGCTTGGTCTCCATATAAACCAAATAACCAGAAAAATCCTTTTCCCAAAATGAAGGATACAACTATTAATTAACAATTGACGAAACCGTCACCCCAGTACAGCAACCAGCTAGAAGAATACCTGTATCAGTAGAAACTCTTGTGGAAGCTAAATTGGAAGAAGCATTAGACAGAGATATAATAGAGAGAGTAGAAGGCCCTAGCTCCTAGATATCTCCCATCGTTGTAATTTTCAAGCCGAATGGAGATATCAGAATTTGCGTTGACATGCGTCGCGCGAACGAAGCGATCTTGAGGGAAAATTACCCTCTTCCAACGTTTAAGTCATTTATGACCAAACTTCGAAACGCAAAGTATTTTTCAAGATTAGATGGATATGGAGAATACATATCATCAGTTGGAGCTAGATGAGGAAAGTCGACCAATAACAACTTTCATTACTCACACAGGCATGTTTCGATATAAACGATTGATGTTTGGAGTAAATTCAGCCCCTGAAATATTTCAGAGAGTGTTTGAAAGGTTACTTTCACCTTGTAAAAATTGCTTGAATTACCTAGATGATATTATAGTGTTTGGATGCAACGAAGAAGAACACGACCGCAGTTTACAATCCGTCCTGAAAATTTTCGAACGAAATACCCTCCTACTCAACAAAGAGAAAACTGTTAAAACAGCTGAAGAAATAGAATTCCTAGGTCATAAATTATCGAGAAATGGAATATACGCGAATCACGTGAAAGTGAAAACCGTGTTGGAATTTCGGCCACCCAACTCCAAAGAGGAATTAAGAAGCTTTCTAGGCTTAGCCACATACTTGGGAAAATTTTTACCAGATTTAGGAACAGTCACTGAACCACTACGACTATTAACGAAATCGGATGCCAAGTTTGAATGGCAAGAAAAACAACAGAAAAGTTTCGAACTAATCAAAACCATATTAGCAAGACTCCCTACGCTTGCTTACTTCGATCCTAAACGTAGAACACGTGTGGTGGCAGATGCTAGTCCTGTCGCCCTGGGGGCAGTTCTAATACAATTCGAAGATAATTAGAATCCTAGAGTTATATCCTTTGCAAGTAAGAGTTTATCAAACGTCGAACGTAGATACTCGCAGACAGAAAAAGAAAGCTTGGCTTTAGTATGGTCATGTGAAAGATTCTACTCCTATTTAGCAGGGCTTGAATTTGAACTAGTGACTGATCATAAACCACTAGAGGCTATTTTTGAACCATCCTCAAAACCACCTGCTCGAATAGAGAGATGGGTGCTGAGACTACAATCTTTCAAATTCAAGGTAATTTACCAAATGGGAAAACAGAACATAGCTGATGCAGTTTCCAGACTCTGTCGACTTTCAGAGGTAGCAACATTTGATAAGGAAAATGAGCACCATGTATTTTCAATCGTAGAACGATGTACCTACGCCTAATGCAATACGCATTTCACAAATAATAGCGGAAAGCAAAGCAGATATGGAAAGAAGCAAACTAATTAAAATAATACAGGACAACGAATGATCATCAAACAACCAGAATAGGTATTTTCCGTTCAATCTTGAATTGTGAAATATCGGACCTATCGTACTTCGAGGAAATAAAATAGTTATCCCGAATAGTCTAAGAAATCAGATTCTTGAATTGGCCCACGAAGGACACCCCGGAGAAACACTAATGAAAAGACGCCTGAGAGCAAAAGTATGGTGGCCGCCAATCGACAAAGAGGCTGAGAGATACGTGAAATCTTGCCAAGATTGTTTACTCGTGTCACAGCCTAATAAACCACCTTCTATGTGGAGACACAAGTTTCCGGAAGGTCCTTGGCAGTGTTTAGCATTAGACTTAATGGGACCATTACCTAATAAGGATATGCTGCTTGTGGTGATTGACTATTAGTCAAGATATCAAGAAATACGATTTCTCAGATCTACAACGTCCAATATTATAATCCAATGTCTTATGAAATTATTTTTTCGATTGGGCTATCCCAAAAGTTTACGAGCCGATAATGGAACACAATTTAGCAGCAATGAGTTCACCGATTTTTATCAAGCGAACAATATAAAACTGGTTAAGACACCTCCATACTGGCCACAGGCAAATGGCGAAGTAGAGAAAATGAATAAGAGCATATTGAAGAGGCTACAAATTCCTTATGCAAACAACATAGACCTGAAATCCGAATTACAGAAATTTATTTTGATGCATAACGTTACCCCTCACGGTACTACACTACTATAGGAAAATCGCCATCAGAGTTAATGTTTGGAAGAACTATTAGGGATAAAATACCCTCAATCAATGACTAAGTGGGCGAGGAGAACGATGAAGAAACAAGAGGTACAGATCTGATAAATAAACATAAAGGAAAAGTAAGAGAAGATGCATCCAGGAAAGCAGCAGAAACAGAGGTCAGAAAAGTGTTTTGGTGCAAAATATGATAATACCTAACAAACTTGTAAGTCGATTTGGTCAGGAACAATACGAAGTTTTGGACAAGAAGGGTAATGAATCACTTCTATTTGGCAAAGGCAAAAAATATAGGCGTCATATTTCACAAGTAAAAAAAATGCCTTCCAAATGCGGAGGTACCTAATTCTGTTTCAGATGAACTAATTGTAAGTGATGACAACGTAAATGAATGTGATCAGACAGGTGATTCCGAGGAGCAGAAAGATGAACGACAACCATTAGTTTCGCCACTAAAATTGAAAAAGATGGAGGGAATGTGGAAACTAGCATCTACGAACGATGACCAAGGTTGCGGCGATAACAGATTAGCGCTCGTGATTCAGAGTTAGTTAAGTATAGACGCTGATCGGAGGTGGACGATTATCATTGTTACTATTATTAATATTGAATTGAAGCAAAAAAAAATTTATAACGTATCTTTGGTTTATTGTTGTATGGAGTGTTCCCTACAGGGTATTGGGGTTACCGGTTCTCAATTCAAAAGTATACTGAATAATTGTAAAATTGCTCATCAATTATAATATTTTCAATAATTCATGGACAGTTTTAATGAATGAAAATAAAAATTGACTTTCTCAAAGTATTCAACACCGAGCACTGAATAATTCACAAATTGGTTCATATATTGATAGTTACGGTACAAATTTCATGTCAAAATTCTTCATGTACTACATAGATTCCTAGTTTTTGTTTCTCTCTTATTTATCAATACATATAACGTTTTTTTCAATCTACTCTCTTGGCCCTGTGCTTGCGAAGTATCAAAAATTTTTTTCTGTTGCACCACTAGCTACCTGCTAGAATTCCATTAATTATCCTTCTTGAAACCTGACATTAAATGGTACTCTTATAGTTACATGTTTAGAATTTTGGAAGATTTCCAATACCAATAAAAATTGCATGGTCCTGAGTACCTGAGTGAAATAAATATTCATTTGAATGATCTTCAATTTTCCATGGTTGACTTTTTTTATGAACGATGAAGTTCAAATAATTTCATGTGAAAGAATTCCACGATATTTTTGCGCTTTCAAACCTGAATTTCCATGTTTAAACTGCAGTCGAAATATTCCGGCAATTGTTCGATAATTTGTATACTCAACACTTTTCTAGGTTATATTTATGTTTCATTTCTATGATGAACAGTTACTTTTTGCAACCAGAAATTAAGCCTCGACTAGACGTTCAAGGCCTGCTTCGATGTCAATAATTCTTAAATGAACTATAGTAATATTTTGAGTAGCTGAATTCAGGTGGGTATTGGGAAAACACTAACCTAACTAACTGAATGGTTCGATGATTTTATCAAACGAATGGCAAAATGATAATAATTTCAAGAGCTTATCGATAAGTTCTGAATTATTATAATTTCTTCAGTATTGTGCTATTTAAATGGCTGGAATTGATCAGGATATCTCGCGCCTAACAGCAAGTGGATGCGAAGCAGGGTTTATATAGATTCAGCAGACATTTCCGCCAGTGTTATAGTTGAATTATTATTTACGTACTCAAAGTGTATTCTTATGATGAATGGAATACATTTCAGATTTCTGCCAGCACTATTCGAAGAATTTGGTGAAAAAAGAAGGCAAGTCATTACAGCCTGGAATAAGCAGTGACAGAAAACCTGTACAATACGATTTTTCCTTCAAAGACACATTATATTACTTTATTCCGCTATATTTAAAAACAATGAATATTTAAGTTTGGATTTCCCTTTTGAACTGATCAAAGAGCGCCTGGATTTCAATAAATCAAAGTGAACATTATGTTAAAATGTTTACAGTACAGTGCAGTTGATTCTGAATATGTTTTGTCACGAGGTTGTCTATGAGGCATGATCCCCCAACATAAGGGCCATGTAGCATTTTTCGAACACCTGAGGTTTCGAAGAATCATCGCTTGTATCACCAGTTCTGGGGTAAATGACCCTCCAGATCAAAGAGCAAGCAGAATACTAATATTTCAGAATTTTTTTCTTCATTAATCGGAATAAAAAGGAAGAATAACTATTATTGCAATGAAAAGAGTTGTCTTTCAATGGTATTTATTTATTTATTCATTTATGTTAGCTTATTGCAGAAACAAATTCAAATCAATACTTTTACACGGCGAGTTTCTGCTGAGGTTTTTATATATGCTCTTGAATCATACGTAGATGTATGGAACATCATTCCCTCTGCTACTCCTGAGATTGGACATGTGTTATATTGTTCACTATTCAAAGTTATTATGAATAATTGTAATATTTCTCATTAGGTAATCATTAAACTTTCATATAAGGTTATTAAATAATGACATGGACTGTTTCGATAGATAAAAATAAAAAGTTAGTCGTATGTCATAGTATAAGACTTTGTAGCGCCTTCATTGAATAATTCAAAAATTGGTTCATATATTGAGAGCTACAGTAAAATTGTCATGTCAAAATTTTTCATATACTAGATAGATCCTTCAATTTCTGTTTCTGTCTTATTATATTATATTACGTTTTTCCTAATCCATTGTGGCCACGCTTCAACAGGAAGCCTGTTGAAAACCTTTATACCCGAAAAGCTCGAAATATTTTGAGTGTTCTTCTTCTTGTGGAGTGAAGTGAGAAGATCGTTCCTGTTTCTAGTGTTGAAGCTGTGGTGCGTTCCATACTTTTTTCCGTGTGATAAATATATTTCAAACATTCACTTTTGGATAGACATGGGAAAGTTAATATTTTATGATTTGCGAAATATGTTCTACATGAAATTCTACTTGCCACTCCATACATAATACGTACTGTTTTTTTTTGCAGGATGAAAATTCTCGATTCATCTGAAGCATTTACCCCCAGAAGTATACCATATAGAACTATGCTCTGGAAATTCGCAAAATACGTTGTTCTGATCATATCTTCAGTACCACATTTCTTCAGCATCCTCAAAAGATAGAGACTTCTAGACAATTTACCTCAAACATAATCAATATGCGCAGCCCAATTCAATTTATTGTCCATTATAACTCCCAGGAACTTCACACAAGCTCGATTCTCTCTGCCTCCAAACTCCAACAAAAACCATTTCTCAACCTCTTTCACAGCTAGTTTGACCCCCTCGTTTAATTTTTCCTTGTACCTTGAGTGCACAATGATATATGAATCATGACAGAACAAACACAAGAATTCAGTGAATGAATTGAGATGACCAGGTCACTGTCTTGATGTAAACAAGGAAAAGAATGACCCCCTGTACGGATCCTTGAGGAAACCCATATTCAATTCCCTGCTCTGCTGAAAGAGAACTATTCCACTCGACTCTCTCTCCTTCTGCTCAAATACGACTCCAGCAATGTGAGCACATTTCCCCTGAAACCATTAACATGTAATTTTTTCAGTAAGAGTCCATGAGAAACTGTATCAGCTTTGCTCAGGTCAGAGTTGAGCATCTCCACATATTCGCCCCCGCCCATAGTTTCTACAATCTCAGCTAACGCCTCCATGAGTGCAGAAGTGGTACTTCTGCCATTTCCATAACCATATTGAGTTTGGTTGAAATACTTTTTCTTTTCCATTCAATTTAACATCCTATTCTTCATTATCGTTTTGAAAATTTTTGATGATCATGGTAGAATTGCAATTGGTATATAATTGTCGCAGTTATTTTTGTCCTCTTTTCCCTTATAAATGGGAACTATTGATATTAATATTTCAGCAAGTTTTAGATCACGAGGAAAATAATCCTGCCGAAAACATTCATTTATAATCAAAGAAATCGGTTTGGCTGCCGCTTCTCTGAGATCCCCCAAGATACCAACAAATAAATTATAAATATCAGAAACTTTCTTTCAGTTTGATGGATTTTATTACTTTTTCAACTCCACTTTCAGTACATTCGAATTAGATGCATGATTTTTCATCATTTGTACTCTGAATTTTCGCTATATAATTTGTGTTATGAGCTTTAGTTTTTAGTTCTTCGAATATTTTATTGCCAGTAGTAGTAAAATGATCATTTAATTCTTCAGCTTTTAGTTTAGTAGATGGATTTCTTTCTCTTTTTTTCGAGTTATGATTACGTTGTATCAATTCCCATAATGCTTTTTGTTTATTTTCAGCCCTTCTTAAATACTCCTCATTGTTTTCTTTCATTACTATATATCTATCTCTGCTGTGTATTTACTTTTGTGAGCTTTGTATGCTCTTAGGGATAAAAAATCTGCTTTAACTAGAGGAACTGCATGAAGAGCTGCTAGTGTGTCCTTCATATCCTCCATTTTTTGAGTTTTCCATCGTGGTTTTTTATAATTGCTTTCTTTGATCTATTGCCCTCGAGAGATATCCATGGAACCAAGAAAAGCATCTTCTGACCCAAAACCTCATTGGAAGATATATCAGATAAGTCCTTTTTGAGCTGATTTATACTTTTCCCTGTTATTCTTCTCTTCTTGGTAGTTATTTTTGTGTGATTTTCAGGTCCATTGATAAAAGCTGGGAAGTTAAGTACTTGTGCCAGGTGATTAGATATATGGAGCTCTATAGTTGTGCACCATTGGTAAACCGAATTTGGTAATACATTATCAATACAAGCTTTTGTTTTATTTTTTATCCTTGATCCTTCACTGAAATTCCTCTCTTACCCGAAAGCCTCGAATACATTTTCCGTTAATTTTTGCTTTTTACTACCACCAAAAAATGTATGTCAAATCCCTACAATCATTTTCCTTTTTCCATGAAAGTTTTCAGTTATATAATTGAATTATTTTGACAAGTGTACATCTACCGAACCAGTTGGTGATGACAAAATCAAAAATTTTCTGGAAATGGAAATATGTATTTCAAAACATATGTTTTGCTGAATTAGAATGAAGAATGTAATTTACTCGATAATTTGCTATCTGTAGCTAAAGTAGCTGATTGAGTGAAAGAGGGAAACTTCAACAGCCATGTGTGAACCCAGATGGGTGGAGAATTGGAGAATCACAACTTACAGTTTGCTTGAGAGAGATCTTTGAGGCTATTTTTGAAACTCTAGAAAGTCTAAGCTAAAGTATGGATATTGAGACATCTTCTAAAGCATCGTCATTCATGGATAAGAAGGATAAGAAGAAACTTTTTAAGTATCTACGTTCCTCTTTGAATTCCAAAGTGGGAATACCTTTCGTACGTGACTCTTCTGGACAGTCTTGCGAGGATTTTACTCGGGTGGCTGATGTGATGGCCGAAACGTTTGCGTCCGCTGTTGTTCCAGAGCCTGACAGTTTGATTCCGGGACCTGATTTTTCGCGTACTGTCGACGGAATAGAGATGATCGACATAGACCGGGAACTGGTCCTTGATTATCTTTACAGGTTGAAGAAGCATCCCTCCCCTGGTCGCGACGGAATTTCTTCACAACTGCTACCATTCCTGCGCCGATGCTTTGGCTGAGCCAGTCTCCATTATATTCTCATATTCTTTTCGCTCTTCTTCGCTCCACCAATTTTGGTTATAGGCTTCTGTCACACCCATCTTCAAGAAGGGCGACAAACTTTCTGCCCAAAACTACAGGCCAATAAGCTTAACTTCTAATGTTTGCAAAGTTCTCGAGAGAATTATTAGCGATCGGTTAATTGAATTTGCACTCCAAAATAACATAATTCCTAAGGAACAACATGGGTTTCTTCCAGGTAGATCCACCATCACAAACTTACTCTCCGGTATTGACGATTGGACTAGGCGGGCTGATTCTGGTAATGCGGTGGATATTGTTTACCTCGATTTTGCACGGGCATTTGATCGCGTCCATCACCGCCGACTCCTGAGGAAGCTTGAGTGTTTGGGGGTGAGAGGTCTTCTGCTTTCTTGGATTCAATCATTTTTATCCCACCGTACTTTTCGAGTTAGGGTCGGTGATTGCTTTTCCTCTTCAGATCTGAGGGTTTTCAGTGGGGTCCCCCAGGGTTCGGTACTTGGTCCTATCCTGTTCGTATTGTATACTTCTGATCTTCCTCGTCTTTTTCTGTCCAATTGTGCAATGTTTGCGGATGACACAAAACTCTATAGCTGTCCATTAGTCAACACAGGGCTCCTTCAGGAAGACCTCAACAGGCCCTTAAGTGGTCTGAGGAGTGGTTGTTGCCCCTTAATATACAGAAATGTTGTGTCCTACACATCGGCGAAAGAAACCCCAAGTTTCCCTACTTCATCGACCAGCAGAGGCTAGCCAGTGTCTCTCAGCATTGTGACCTGTGTGTCACCGTCACTGATAACTTGAGTTGGTCCACTCACATTTCTACTGCTGTGTCTAGGGCGAGACAATTTACCTACCAACTGTCTAAAACTTTCGCTTGATGTGATATAGCAACAAGCAGAACTCTCTAGACAACCTACGTGCGTCCTATTCTAGAGTATCCCTCTGGGGATGGACTGCTCCATAGTGCAGGCTGAGCTGTATGCGGTTCTTGTCTGCGCGCTGGAGTGTATTCGCAGGGGATACTCTAGGGAACACATTCATATGTGCTGTGACAGTCAGGGAACACTGAAATCCCTTTCTGATGTAAGAATTGACTCCTTGCTAGTAGGAGAATGCAGGGAAGCTCTGCGTGAGCTTGGCTCAGGCAATTTTGTGAAAGTTGTTTGGTGTCCGGCTCATGCGGGGATACCTGGAAATGAGAAGGCAGATACACTGGCGAAGCAGGGGGGCCGATCAGAGTTTGTTGGTCCAGAACCCGCACTGCCAGTCTGTCAGAAATCTGTCAGGAACTTCTTCAGAAGTTGGCTGGACAGGAAGTTTTCCTCGGAGTGGAGCACTGGAGTTGGTCTCAGGCAGTCGGGGCTTCTCATTGAGAGACCTTCATTTGGACCTGAGGTCAGGAGACTCCTGGCACTAGAAAGAGGACAGCTCAGTCTGGTGACCGGTACTTTGACTGGCCACCTACTGAACAAACATTTGAAGAGAATGGGACTGACTAGCTGCTCTTTGTGCCGGTGGTGCAGGAGCACAGATGAAACTACTGAACACATTTTGTTCAGTTGTAGAGACCTCACTAATCTGAGGAAAACAAACCTAGGAAACCCAACACCCACTATTCCTATGGAAGAAGGGACTCCTCCTGGTCGACTTGCGGCATTTATGTCTGCGGGACTGAGTCTTTCAAGCAGTATGCAGAGGAACAATGGGTCACATAGCCTCAGTTCAGCCCGGAGCGGGCACCGCACTGAGGAGAAGGAGAAGAAGATTCTAGAGTATGCTGGAACTGTTTGGTGGGCTAACCTCAAGGGTGATCAAGAACTTCTGGAATCTGTGCAGCGTTGGAATACCCGTCTCCCGTTTGGTAGGAATCGACCTGACTATCAGACGAGGCTGCGGTTGTTTGGGTTGCCTTCCTTTTCTGAACGCAGAAGAAGGGGTGATTTAATTATCACCTACAGAGCCCTTCACTCTTTCTTCAGAACAGACTTGGCTTATCTCTTTCCACTCAATCAGAACAGGTTGTTGAGGGGACACCAGTACAAGCTTGCCAAGGAGAACTTCAGGACCACACCGAAGAGCAATTTTCTCCCAAATAGGGTGTTCGAGACGTGGAATCGGCTTCCCGCTGAAGTTGTGTCTTCACCATCGATGAATTCGTTCAAGAACTCCCTGGATAGATGGTCCAGCCTTCAGCATTGCCTGATTCCAGAAGGATTCAATTAAATTTAGCAGTCATCTATTGTTTATCAATTCTCGAAAATCTCTTCATTTTATATTTTAATTCTTAGTTTATAGGTTGTTAACCTTTATTCTTACCATTTTTGTAATAATAATAATAATAATAATGATGCCTTTGTGCAAGTGATAGATGAATTTGCAAGAAGAAATAACAGACGTACGGATTTTGTAATTCTGTACTGTTTATCAAAGATACAATTGAACGTTATAATCTTACAGTTTCTAAATTCTTTTTTGCTGAAGGGTCAAGTATAATATAAAAATCCTAATTTTTTATTGAACATTCTAGAGTCAAGCCATTGGTTTTTGGTCTCTAAAATCTTGTTAACCCATTATCTCCCACGGAATTTTTTTCTTATTTTCATGATATTTTCGATATATTCGATGCAATCTTGGTACAAGAGTATTGGGAAAAATATGAAAAAAAATTTTTCGTGTCAAATTAAAGTGTACTCAAATGGGTACACTGGGAGAATCCGGGATAAAAACGTGAAATCAAATTATTTTTTACAAAATGTTCAAAAACAGCATTTTTCAATTATTAGAATGAAATTGCATAAAACAGTCACGCTCAATGCACAGGGTAACTCCACACTTCTGGAAATCCATCGCGCATCTCAGTTGCTTTTCAATTTTTTTCAGAAAATGACCCTGGCCATCTTGTGTAATACCGAGGGGTAAACCGCTGGGGATGTCCGGTGTACAAGATTGGGGATGTCCAAGGGATGTCCGGGGATGTCCGAGGGATGTCCGGGGATGTCCGGGGATGTCCAGGGATGTCCGGGGATGTCCCGGGGATGTCCGGGGATGTCCGGGGATGTCTCGGGGATGTCCAGAAGTATCCAAGCATATTATATTCAATTTCTGAGTTATCGGAGGTGATTCCCCCCAATTTTTTTATCAAAGTAACATCAGCTGTAAGGTATACCCTTCATTTTGAATCAGCGTATATGGTTTATTGTGCCATGTAATAAAATCTGTGTTTCCCAATTCGCCCATTTATGATACAGTTTATAGTGAAATAACTGAAAGACATTATTGTTTCCATTCACGTTATCAAACGGTAGAAGAATTCTATCGACACTTTTTCAAATCAATTCAATCTCAATATCTCAAACCGATGAAGAGCTGCAGCGCTATGGATAGACAGGTAGGGCGACTGAAATTAGGAATCATAATTTTCGACATCGATCTATGGATCTATGGATCATGAAACTTATTAAAATACAGCAGGGTTCACTTTTAACAAGCAAGACTTTGAAAGTGGATAGAAAAATGTATTTCAAGATGAAAATTTCATATCAACATGGGTATGCCCATAAACGCTTCATTTCAAAGAGGGGCATTGAAGTGCAGAAAAAGATCGAATTTTTCCTCGAATTTTTCGCATAATACCTGGAGCCCTGAAGATCACTAGCATATTTAGTGAGAATATGACGGCCAGAGAGAAATCAGTGCCGGAATTGTGAGGTTTCACTTCCATAAAAATAGAAAAATGTTTGTTTCGACTCTGTCCAAAAACAAGTTTTGTATTTTTGCCTGAAATCCCATTTCTCGGATCAATTCATTCTCTACAAAAAACATCTTCTGACATGTTTTCGTAACTTCCCCAGTTGGGTCACAAAACCGACAAACTGATAAATTTGTATTTTTTGATCGGATAGCACATTATTTTAATCCTCGTTCCAATCGAAAACATTCCTCGCATAATTGAAATGTGAAGTTCATCATTATTTAATACAGACAAACTACAGACGTCGCAGATGTTGAGAGGGAGTTTCTATTTTCTGGACCTTCTACTCTGAAAGCCTCTAAACAACCAAACCAGTCCTCAAACTCAGAAAGCTACCAGTTGGAGGAAGCTGTTTAAAAAACATTAAAGATAAATATTTTAAATTGAAATCCCAACGAATTGGACTATGAACTAATTAAAAGACTGAAAGAATTCCAAAGATTAATTTTAATTTGAGTACCACTATGTGTTATTATTATTAAGAGATTATTGAAGAGCATTTATTTTTGTGTTTTTAGTTAATTTATGTGTTTGGAAGATGAGAATTATTTTTTGAGCGCTCGTACTACTTACACGAGGGCTATATCATTTCGTCACGATGTCTGTATTTTTCGAATTTTGAGCCGAAAATGGTCTCAATCGGCTATGTTCGACTCACTGATGCCGAATCCGTCGGAAAATTCGAGTCTGTCCGTCCGGCCGTCCGTCCGGCCGGCCGGCCGTAAGCACGATAACTCTCGAACGGAACAACCTAGAGACTTGAAATTTTCAGTGTGGGTTCAGTTCCCGAATGGCTCGGTTAAGTTCGTTTATGAGCCGTAAATATGGCCGTTCAAAGTTTTGTTTCCCTGATTACTTGAAAACTACAGATTTGATCGAGATGAAATTTTGCACTTAAATGGAAAATGAGGTGTTCAAGCTACATGTGAAATTTTGTCCAGATCGCATGACCAGAACCATAGAAACCATAGAAAATTGTAACTTTTGAACGGAAACGCCTAGGGACTTGAAATTTTCAGGATAGGTGTGGATCTTGAATGTCGTGATCACGTTTATCTATGAGCAACATTATACAAGGGGTTCCGTAAATACGGTCGTTTGAAATTTTGTTTTCTCGATAAATTCGAAACTACGGATTCGATCGAGATGAAATTTTGTATTTTAATCGAGAATGATATATTGAAGCTATATTTTGTCTAGATCGCATGACCAGAACCATAGAAACCATAGAAAATTCTAACTTTTGAACGGAAAGGCCTAGGAACTTGGAATTTTCAGGGTGGATTAGGATCGCAAATTTCACGGTCACGTTCATCAATGAGCAAAATTAGACTAGGGGTTCCGTAAATGTGGCCGTTCAAAATATTTTTTTCCTGATAGTTTCGAAACTACTGATCGGATTGGAATGAAATTATGCACCTAGCTCAGGAATAATGTATTCAAACTACGTGCAAAATTTTGTCCAGATCGCATCACCAAGACCATAGATACCGTGGAAAATTCTAGCGAATTATCGGAAAAAAATTGATCAGCTGAAGCACCGACATGAAGTCTGGAGTTTTGCCTAAGTTTCAGAATTTTTTTGACAGCAGTCAAAAATTCCTTCAATTGATTTCTAAAACTGGAAAATGCGAATCTACCTACAAGGTGCATGTACGAGCGCTCAAAAGCTCCTGCCTTCACGGCAGTGCTTTTCGTAATTTTTTTTATATTATTTCTTTATATATTTTCTATGTATTTTCTTCATATATTTTTATCGAGATTCTTATATATTTCTCCATATATTTATCATTTGAAAATAATTGCCAATGTTTTTTCTGTTACTCGTTTTATGAAATGTTTATTTTCATGCTTTATGCTTTTATAAGTTTGTTTGAATAATGTGATTATTAAATTTGACTACTCAATTCTTCCTCATTTTGTTTGTCTTAGTCAATTTCATCCTAATTTACTCGAAAGTTTGGATAGGAATTTGGAAAATATAAGCGTTGTCATGACCCAATGACGTACGCATAACTAAAATGAACGAATTTTTATTTTTGAAGGAATTGAAAAAAGATTTTTTTCTAAGTATCATGATATATTTCATACGAAAGCTTCCATTGTGTAGACAAAAAATATTTTTTTTTAGACTTTCAACATGCATATTTTATGAAATATTCAGAAAAAAAATTTGAAGACCACTGCCGTGAAGTCAGGAGCTTTTGAGCGCTCGTTTCTCCACCTTGTAGGTAGATTCGCATTATCCAGTTTCAGGAACAAATCCAAAACATTTCTGACAGCTGTCAAAAAAATTTCTATTTCTATTTCTAACTAAGGCGAAACTCCAGACTTCACGTCAGTGCTTTAGGTGATTTTTGTTCGATAATTGGCTAGAATTTTACGGTATCTATGGTTTTGGTGATGTGATCTGGAAATTTTCCAGGTAGTTTGAATACATTATTCGTCATTCATGTGCAGAATTTCACTTCAATCCAATGAGTGGTTTCGAAATTATCATGAAAAAAATATTTTGAACGGCCATGTTTACGGAAACCCTGGTCTTATTTCGATCATTGATGAACTTGACCGCCAAATTAGCGATCCAAACCTACCCTGAAAATTTCAAGTCCCTAGGCTTTTCCGTTCGAAAGTTATAATTTTCTATGGTTCTAGTCATGCGATCTGGAAAAATGTAGTTTAAATATATCATTTTCCATTAAAATACAGAATTTCGTCTCGATCAAATCCGTAGTTTTGAAATGATCAAGAAAACTAGATTTCAAACGACCATATTTACGGAACCCCTAGTCTAATTTTGCTCATTGATAAACGTGACCACGACAGTCGAGATCCACACCTATTTTGAGAATTTCAAGTCTAGGCCTTTCCATTACAAAGTTATAATTTTCTATGGTTTCTATAGTTCTGATCATGCGACAAGATTTTGCATGTAGATTGAACACATCATTTTTCACCTGAGTACAAGATTTCACTTCGATCGAATCAGTAGTTTCGAAGTAATCAGGAGAACAAAATTTCGAACGGCCATATTCACGGAACCCCTAGTCGAATTTTGCCCAATAACGAACTTAATCGCGGCATTTGAGATTCGAATTTAACCTGAAAATTTCAAGTTTCTAAGTCGTTCCGTTCGAGAGTTATCGTGTATACACTCGACTCGAATTTTCCAACGGTTTCGTCATCAGTGAGTCGAATCTAGTCGATTGAGACCCTTTTCGGCTCAAAATTCGAAAAATACAGACATCGTGACGAAATGATATAGCCCTCGTGTAAGTAGTACGAGCGCTCAAAAATAGGCGAAAATTGGGTATGCCCTAATATTTTGAAAAAAATCTTGAATGTAGAGGTCTACACATAGAGTACAGGAAAACTATAACGAAAATCCAAAGTATAAAAATTTCTACAGAAAAAATTATACTACCCATCCTACGCGCGTTCTACAAACTTGTTCTTTAATTTCTGTCTTGATATTTGTACATTCGAGAATATTCAGTCTCTATAAGTTGAAATATTTGTTTTATAATGGGAAAAAGGATGTCCTGGTATTGGCGGGGATGTCCTGGGGATGTCCAGGGATGTCCGGGGATGTCCCGGGGATGTCCGGGGATGTCCGTGGATGTCCGTGGATGTCCGGGGATGTCCGGGGATGTCCGGGGATGTCCCGGGGATGTCCGGTGATGTGCGGGGATGTCCGGGGATGTCCCGGGGATGTCCGGGGATGTACTTAGACAGGGGGATGTCCGGTGTACAGTTTTTGCCCAGCGGTTTACCCCTCGTGTAATACTTTTTCGGAATTGAAGAAATCTTATTTTTTGATGATGTCGCTTTCTTATATGACATTAAATAGTGTCGAGCCACATCTCTCAAAAACACAAGTAAATCTGTCTTTTTATCATGAGTGAGTAGATATACTTTCCATGACTTTACCACTGAAACGTTGATGGAATATGTGAAAAGAGGCCACCAACATTTCTCTCCTCGAATGAAGATCAGATAGTTATTTACTGTCAACCCCACCCATAATGTGAATTATATTTTTGAAACAAGCGTGGTTGAGGCACGTCAGTTCTTCGTTTTTCTGCTGAGGACCAACGTTTCACTTTTCCCAAGGGCTCTATGGTATCATAATTGGTCAACATAGTAACAATTTCGTTCACTGTTTCTCCCAAAGTTCTAAAACATTTTCCGTGAAAAAATTCCGAAGCAATCGGCTCAAAATCATCAATATTATCGAATTCGATCTTAAATGAAATTCAAATTTTTATATACCTATTCTCCCACTGTACCCAAACGAGTACATCAAAGTTTTTTCCGTTCTCTCGAAAGTGAATAGATAAAGATTTTTGAAATAAATATTTATAACTTGAATACATACCTGACAATAGGAAAAATAGGGCCAAATGAAAATTTTCACAGTAAATAAATGAAATTAACACTTCTAAAAAGAGCAACGAGTTGCGACGCGTTTTGAAAGAAAGTACACTCAATAATTTAGTATTCTGTCGTATCTTTAGAAAAACCTCGGAATTACAGGCTCCAGGTTCATCGTATAACACAAGAAGGTTCTCAAAACTTTGAAAAATTGCAAGAGGTTTCACTAGCAGTGTGAAATTTGAAGTGTACTCAAATGAGTACGGTGGGAGAGAATGGGTTAATTAAGAGTCAAAAACTACCTAAAACTGCGTCATTTGATTTTTCCTGGGTATGATCTTGATTGTAACCCTGGATTCTACATCTATAACCTGGCGTCGACTGAGTATATTCCAAGTTTCTGTTAAGATTATGACATCCACCTTCAGTTGAAATGTGGATATGACTATTTTAAACTCCTCTAAATTTTTAGCAATACTCTTGATACAAGAACCCAAAAGCTGGTTTGTTTTGGTCCAGAGTTTGCTCAAAATATCTCACATCTCCACCTCTAATGTTTTTTATTGTTCAATGATGAAATGATTCAGGGAAATATTTGAGAATATTTTCTGAGGTTATTTTTTGCTCGAGAGACATGCTCAATATTACTTTTTGATAGCTTCAAATACTGAGCTATCCCAATGTAGGCTATGATAAAAAATGCATCAATTGCAGAAGAATTTATAGGTTATCAATACTATTAATGGAAGATAAGCATTTATGTTAATGAAAATTCCACACATGTGATTTTTAACCAATCAGAACGTCTATTTCTGACAGATCACCATCGCAACGGATGAATTTTAGTGGAAATTTTTTCCTCGTGGGTAGGTACCCAACAGCGAATTATACAGGAAATTTTTTTGACGTTTATAATGACAGAATATTATACTTGATGAAGACGAAAATTGATGTTGTTGGAAATAAACGCATTTGGTTTGGAATTTGCTTACCGAATACCACACGAGGTTAAATTAAATCCGGAAATTTTTTGACCTCTAGTGGTATCACTAGTGAAAATTTTGTTGTAAGAGAATATTGACGGAATCATTGAATGGGTAACTTCAAATTCATTATAAATATTTTTTTACTTGTTGCTGAGTGAATTAGTTATTTCACAATAAATAATATATGGAAATATATTCCGTTCAATATTATTACAACATTATTTGTGGCTTGGCGGTAGAAAAAAAAAAAAACATAAAGTTTGTGCCATAACATGACAAACGTTCATTGGAAAATTGTTGAGAATTGCCGCATTATTTCTATAAAAGCGGTTCTAGGTACATTGCAATAATATTATATTACCAGTTCATTCGAATGTAGAGTGAGATTATTCACTATCAACGAAATTCCCAAAGAAGAGGCAATATCCTAAACTAATTTATCTTCTTCCACCTGCTATAGGTACGAGTAGAGCGATACACGTGTAGTGTTATTTTTGTAACTCTTTTCAGTGGAAACTATGTAATTCAGTATACAGGGTGTTTTATGGTTGAATCTTCATAATTTAACCTGATGTAGAGCTATCCTAGACGAGCCAAAAAAACCTTTATATGATAGGTCTAAACAACTTCATAGCCGAGATTTATGTATTCGCCAATATTTTCAATTGCTCATAACTTTTGAACCAATCAAATCAATAGATATTTGAAACGTAAAACACACTTCCATGGGTGGCACGAGTCTTTTTTATACTGCTCAAAAAATCCAAGTCCGTATCAGAAAAATATGGAACTTTTCGCAAGCTTAGATTCAACACCCTATATGAAGGGATATTTGAATTTGGTTAGAATATTCGAAAAAAGCAGAGAATTTTCGATGGGATCAGAAGATTTCAGTCACCCGCACGATATTTGACCCATCAAAATTTTTGTCGCAAAATTAAATTCCATAGTGAAATTTCATAGCTTCACAAAAATGTCGTACATTGAGATTGAATTCGAAAAATTGTGCGTCGGACTGATCAAAAATTAGTATTTTTTTTTCATTCGAATAATTTCCAGAATATCTCAGGAAAATATGAATTTCGAATAATTCATTAAAAATGATCAACAGTGAGAAAATAAATAAACAATAGTGTAAACTAGTAAAAGATTTGAAAGATACATTAAAGTTGCGCAAAAGTGCCACCGTTTTGATTCACATTCTTGCTCTATTCAAATTATGTCTAATAGACTTTTTGATCATTTCTGGATCATTAAGGATCTTATTGAAGGCATTTTTGATGACGTTGTAGGACAACATCGCAACTTCCAATCTCAGACGCATATAATGAAGATTTCGAATATCCCCAAACGAAATAATCCATAGGATTGAAATCTGGTGATCTAGGGGGCTATGCATGCGGTCCACCTCTGCCTATTCACATGGTAAGTTCTGATCCATAAAGTTCTGCTTCTACTACTCGACGGTACGAACATTGCAGGAATGTATTTTCAGCATGATGGGGCTCCACCTCATTTTAGAGTTATTGTCAGGAACTTTTTGGATCAGAACTTACCTTAGATTGGAAGTGAGGATATTCTCCTACAACGTATCCAAGTTGCCTGCAATCTGTAATGCTCCAGAAATTATCAAAAAGAGTATTGGACATGATTTGAGAAGAGCCGGAATGTGCATGCAGCAAAACGGTGGCACTTTAAAACAACTTTCAGGATTTTTTTCAGATGTATTACTTGTTTACTCATTTGTTAATTTATTTTGATACTGTTGATCATTTTGAATTAATTATTTAAAATCCATATTTTTCTAAGAAATTGTTTGACATTATTTATTAGAATATAAAAAAAAACAAATTCTCCATCAGTCCAACAGACAATTTTTCGGATTCGAGAATTTTCCCTTTGTTGTTCTTCCCGAATATTATAATCAAATTCCAATATTCCCCCATACAAGGTGTTCAATCTCAGATTGCGAGAAGTCCCTTATTTTCTTATTACAGACCTGCGTTGTAATTTCCAGATATCAATTGATTACACTAGATGGTTCAAAAGTTATAAGCAATTGAAAATCTTGGCAAATACATTAATCACCTTGTATCTCGACTATGAAGTTGATTAGACCTATCATATATAATAATATTAATTTATTTATCACCTAAGACACTACAGAATGTGTGAAGGACATGTCAAAGTCTCGTCTAGGGTAGCTCTACCTCAGGTTAATGTATGTACATTTACCAATGAAAAACCCTGTTCAAATGATTGTTCTTTCTGATTGACACCCTAAAATATTACTGAGAATATTACGATAGCAAATTATATGTCGATCGATTATCATGATGTTTCGAGAGTTTTGTTGACTTTTATCAACATAGCTTATGAGATGATAGCGAAAGGACATAGATCAAAAATATATTCCCATAAAAAGACCTTTTCACCACTTGTAAAATTATGAGCAAGAATCTTGATTTGGCTCTGATTTCAGAATGTAAATTCCATTGAAGGGTTCATGATCGATTCAGTTACTAAAATAAAGAGCTCACAATGTCGATTAAAACTAAAATATCTTGATTGCCAAATCGAATTTATCACTATACTTTGTGTAACTTCTGATGATTTCTTCACTGTAACAAACATTTAGACGAATTTATCAGGCCCAATGGATCCATATGAATATCCCAGAAGAATGGAAATCACCTCATTATTTCACTTCTTGATTAATCTGCCTCCACCAGCAGCTTCTTACAATTACAATCTTTGTGATCCCCACGCAACATCCGGATCGTTCTAAACTTTTAACATCCATCGTACTTGCACATGTCTTGGACTTATCTCTGTTGATATCTATCTGATAGCACCTTAATTAGCACGAAACGACAAAGTGATACCCATACATAGCTCTCGGAATCAAAATGGGCGCACCCGGCGCACCCTGAGACCAACACCTCGGAGAAGAAGGAACAATTTTATGGTGGCTTTCTTCCAGAGTCGATTTATTGAAATGTTGAAGGGGCACGGGTAACTATGTTACCGGTGTAGGACTCTTTATAAATTGAACCCAAGTTAGCATTAAGTTGTTGGTTTGGACAGCTACTATCTGGAAATTTGTTAGCCCCGGTAAAACTAGCTTGAAGGAATAATATTATTTCATATTGGATCTCGAATGGAGGTTTTATTGAACAAGTTTCAAACAGGTAGGAAATATTGAAGACTGTGGGCATAACACTGAATCGAAGTCGAATTTCAGAAAGATACTCAACAATTTTCTTCCGGAAAAATACGCGTGGGCCCTACTGTTTGTTTGTGGTTGATTAGTAAATTTTTATACTTCATCTTCTGATGATAAGAATTCAATTTAAATTGTGTGAATGCTCAGTTATTGCGAAAAATGTGTCTTTCAGGAAAAATTCAGAAAATGTAGTTATACAGAATACACTTGAGTTATTACAAAGATGAAAAACTAAGAGCAAGAAATACTGTATTCATTTCCTACTGCCCATTATACAACATAGATTGTGAAGTAACTTAGTTGCTTGTATTCTAAAATTTATAGCAGGAGCTAAAACTATCTTGGGAATTGTTATTTTGCTGAATATACATGTGGTATATCATCATCACTCTTCAATTTCTTCTGTAGCTACGTTTGAATTGAGATAGCTAATCGCAGCCATCGATGTTAGGTGCTCAAACAATGCTAAGGGCAAACGCGTCATAATTTTCAGGCCTGAATACTATATCTTCAAAAATTGAATAATAAATAGCCGAGTAAATAGCAGAATCATTAATTCTGGCATCTCAGTAGATTCTTTCGAATATTATTTCACGGGATTATTTCAATGCACGAAACAATGAAAATTTCGGCCTAACAAGAAAAAATTACGAAAAGCACTGACGTGAAGGCAGGAGCTTTTGAGCGCTCGTACATGCACCTTGTAGGTAGATTCGCATTTTCCGTTTGACAGCTGTCAAACAAATTCTGAAACTTAGGCGAAACTCCAGACTTCATGTCAGTGCTTCAACTGATCAATTTTTTTTCGATGATTCGCTAGATCTTTCTACGGTATCTATGGTCTTGGTGATGCGATCTGGACAACATTTTTCACGTAGTTTGAATACATTATTCCTCAGCTAGGTGCATAATTTCATTTAATCCGGTCAGTAGTTTCGAAACTACCAGGAAAAAAATATTTTGAACGGCCATATTTACGGAACCCCTAGTCTTATTTTGCTCATTGATGAACGTGACTGCGATATTCGCGATCCAAACCCACCCTGAAAATTTCAAGTTCCTAGGCCTTTCCGTTTAAAAGTTACGATTTTTTATGGTTTCTATGGTTCTGGTCATGCGATCTGGACAAAATATTGCTTCAATATATCATTCTCGATTAAAATACAAAATTTCATCTCGATCGAATCCGTAGTTTCGAATTTATCGGGAAAACAAAATTTCAAACGACCGTATTTACGGAACCCCTTGTATAATGTTGCTCATAGATGAACGTGATCACGACATTCGAGATCCACACCTAACCTGAAAATTTCAAGTCCCTAGGCGTTTCTGTTCAAAAGTTACAATTTTCTATGGTTTCTATGGTTCTGGTCATGCGATCTGGACAAAATTTCACATGTAGCTTGAACACCTCAATTTCCACCTGAGTGCAAAATTTCATCTCGATCAAATTTGTAGTTTTCAAGTAATTAGGGAAACAAAACTTTGAACGGCCATATTTACAGAACCCGTAGTGGAATTTGGCCCATTAACGAACTTAATCGAGGCATTCGGGAACTGAACCTACACTGAAAATTTCAAGTCTTTAGGTTGTTCCGTTCGAGAGTAATCGGGCTTACGGACGGACAGACTCGAATTTTCCGACGGATTCGTCATCAGTGAGTCGAACATAGTCGATTGAGACCATTTTCGGCTCAAAATTCGAAAAATACAAACATCGTGACGAAATGATATAGCCCTCGTGTAAGTAGTACGAGCGCTCAAAAATGATGAAAATCACTGCCGTGGAGTCAGCTTTTGAGCGCTCGTTCATTCACCTTGTAGGTAGATTCGCATTCTCCAGTTTTAGAAACTCATTGAAAAATGTTGACACCTGCCAAAAAAAATTTCAAACTTAGGCGAAAATCCAGACTTCACGTCAGTGCTTTAGGTGACCAATTTTTTTTTTTTCGATAATTCGCTAGAATTCTCTACGGTATCTATAGTCTTGGTAATGCGATCTGGACAAAATTTTCCACGTAGTTTGAATAAATTATTCTTCATCTATGTGCGGAATTTCATTCCAATCCAATAAGTAGTTTCGAAATGATCAGGATAAAAATATTTTTAACGGCCATTTTTACGGAACCCCTAGTCTAGTTTTGCTCATTCATGAACGTGAACGCGAAATTCGCGATCCGAACCTACCCTGAAAATTTCAAAACCCTAGGCCTTGCCGTTCGAAAGTCATACTTTTTTATGGTTTCTATGGTCCTTGTCCTGCGATCTGAAAAAAATGCCGCTTGAATATATCATTCTGCATCAAAATGACAAATTTCGAATCGGTAGTTTTCAAATTATCATAAAATCTAAATTTCAAACGACCATATTTTCGGAACCCCTAGTCTAGTTTTGCTCATTGATGAACGTGACCGCGACATTCGGGATCAACACCTATCCTGAAAATTTCAAGTCCCTAGGCCTTTCCATTACAAAGTTATAATTTTCTATGGTTTTTATGGTTCTGGTCATGCGATCTGGACAAAATTTTGTGAGGGTCTTGAATACGAAATTTTCCATCTGAGTGCAAAATTTCATCTCGGTCGAATGTGTAGTTTCGGAGTAATCAGAAAAACAAAACTTCGAACTTCGCACTGAAAATTTCAAGTCTCTAGGACGTTCCGTTCAAGAGTTATCGTGTATACGGCACATTTTCAGCTCAAAATTCGATAAATACAGACATCGTGAGGAAATGATATAGCCCTCGTGTAAGTAGTACGAGCGCTCAAAAAACACAGTTTTATTGCACTAAATTTTTTAGGTGCAAATGTTTCAGTTCTATCCCTAGTGAGAATTGCAGACTGTATATTTTCTTTTATTTTTCTTGTCATATAATTTTTCATTAAAAAAAAATTGGGAATATTCAAAAATTCAAACCATCGAATTGAATCATTTGCACCAATAAAATTTCTGTGAAAAAAAATTGTCTTCCGAAATCATGCCCCATTTTCTTCGGAATATCGTATGCTCTTAGGACGGGTGTAGAAAAAATATTCATTCGAGAAAACTATTTATACTTAGTTTATCTTTAGATGGGCCTGAAAGATTTTCGATCAATATTCTCGAAGTTCAAATTCTTTTCAGAAAATTAGATATAACCCCAAGGCAATATCCTCAAAACATATCTGAACGATTATCTCCTCAAGATTTCGATAAATGGAAATAGCATTCTGTCATAATATATGGACGATGGACCATTCGATTGACCGTCATCAAATTTTATCGATTTGCTAATAAAATTTTTACGACTTCTTTGATTTTTCGATACGCATTCAACCAATATCTTCGTCCTGCATGCTCCTTACCTTCGAAAAAACAAGATAACAGGTGAGGCAAATTTGATAAATAGAGTTGAGAAGATAAAAAAAAAGTAAAATTCTTGCGTATTTTCGACAATATAAAGAGAAATTCGAATGAAAAGTAATTCACCGAAACAGCAGATTTATCCAATAAAAGAGTTGTAATGTTATTTCCAGAAACAGAATATCAGAACAGAGTGCTAGAGTGTCTGACTAAATGAAATGAGTCTTTAATTCACGAATGGAAATATTGTCCCATCAAATAATTTCATTTGTGGAAAGAAGGAATTAACACGCGCGTTGAAAACGATAGTTTTTCCATAACCAGGGAATTAATGGAGGACTTAAATAAGAACTCGGAAAATGAAGTTATCTCGCATAAATAATCATTCATATATTCAAAATTAAACGAAGCCATGATCAACAAAAATGGTAAGAAATTCAATTGTCGGTTAGAAACAGGAGGAGTTTCTTCGAAATTAATCAGTTAAGCGCAAATAAAAAAGGAAATTGTTTTGGGGACAATCACTATCAACTGAAATACTTTTTCAAGGGAAATTTTGGATGAAATTGGTCTTAGACGCTTTGTTCAAATCCACTCATCAGATCGGTATATAAACTAAATGAATTCATCGTTTACTGTTATACATTGTCATCCATTGATGACATCATTATGTAGATTGAAGAATTGATTCGATATTTAACTTGTGAGAAAAATATTATCAAACATTAAAGATCGAACATTTTAGGGATATTCATCGAATATTATGTTGAGATTGAAAAAGTTCTGTCAAATCCGTGCTCAAAAAACTACTTGTTTATAAAATCTCCATAGCAGTTAGGTTTATCATTTTAATTGAGAAAGCTCATTTGAAATGAGTGAAATAACATTATGAAAAAAATTGCATATTCAGTTTATGTTTTCGAACTGAATTGAAATATTCATATGTTAAACGATTGTTACTCCCTCAATTCCAAATGCAAGGTTTTCAAAACCGTAATGATTGAAAACAAAAAATTGTCTTTCAATACCAATTATCCAAGGAAGACTTGAAATTTATATAATTATTAAAAATACCTTCTTCATTCCACTATAATTCCACTCATCTCACAATTTCGACCGTTCACTTGGTCACAAACTTATGAAACTGCAGTAAACAAAACTCCCAAATAACTATATTTTTCAATTTCATGAACCTTCGTTTGAATCCTCATGCTTGTTCGAAAGATCAATTAATTATCTATTAAAGAGGTCTTTATTACCAAATGCAATAAATTTCCACTGGAGCATTTTTCGAAAAATCAAGCTGTTACCAAATCACCATATATATCATCATCGCGATCACATAATCCATCGTTTCTACCACAGAGTACCAATCTAGTCCACTACGTATCTTGTTCGCGACAAAAGAACCCAGCTAAGCTCCGTAAAGTCATCGAGATCGCGGTTAGCTCAAGAGTGCTCTTCGAAGATCAGACCCATTCTGTTTGTTGAACATCATAACATAACTGGTTGCTCCCGCCACTAAGCTGGACCTTATACCGAATGCTCTCACCCTGTTGGGTTCAATCAGATTGGAGGAAGACAAGTTATTCAGACAAGAAAAAGGGTTGATACTTCTCATGTCAACTTGTCAACGTATTAATCATCGCATTTTTTTTTAGAATAGTATCCCAGTGAACTGAATCTCTTGATCAAACTCTGGGTTCGGTTTTGAGCTGACTGATTCGAATCTGGACAGAATCTGTTTCCGCAAAAATTGAATAGGTACATCAGTAGATTGTTTAGAAATCAGAAATGGAATTCAAACGTTTGAAAATCGATCTTCATTTTTAAATTCATCAAATACTATAAGCGGCTCATCAAGATACTCGAAAGATATGATGAGATTAACTAATTTTGGTTATGTAACGATGTGTAAAGTTCTCATTATTGAACTTTTTCTCGTTCGAAGCATTGCAATAAATTTCAAAAAAAAAATTTTTATGAATTGGAAATGTATGTATTGAGTCGGTAAACTAGTAGTTCTTCACAAGGAGGATATGTTGACAAAATCTTCGACCGGATATCACATACAATTTTGATTTTCATCGGACTTCTATTCATTCTTTCAGTGCTTGAAAGTGGAAATAAAGCATTGAAAGCAATAAACATATTTATTCATTATGGATTTTGAAAGTGCAATCATGTGAATTGAAGTAAGTGCAATTAAGTACTGATCGGCTCCCTAGGTGTATTTTCATTCCGATCTGTCCTTTCCCCAAGTCGAAATAAAAAATAAAGAAAAAATAAATTTTTATTGGATATTGTAAAATAATATATGGTTCGAGGAAATAGTATATTGAAGTATAAGTGGATAAAAAGGTCTTAAAAACAGGCGCGATTTTTCGAGCACGACGGTGAAGCCGGAGTGCTCGAAATAGAGCAAGTTATCCACGAATACTTTACGCAATTTTTTTTGTTGGAGCGCTTTGGCCGCTTCGAAATCATGAATTCTGGTATTATTACTACATAAAATGAAAATAAGAATGTGAAATGGATGAATTCTTGATCAGTATACCCTTCGTTGTCATGGGAATGAGGAAAACAGAACACAATTTGCGATTTGTTATCAGAAATGAATTGTTGTCACCACAGTGCTTGAAAATAAATTCTAATATGGCTAGATTTTTTGAAAAATGAAGCAAAATCCGCAAAAATCTAATGTCTGAACCTACCCTGAAAATTTCAAGTCTCTAGGCCATTTCGTTCGAAAGTTATGATTTTTTTTGGTTCTGGTCATGCGATCTGGAAAAAATTGCGAAAAGCACTGCCGTGAAGGCAGGAGCTTTTGAGCGCTCGTAAATCCACCTTGTAGGTAGATTCGCATTTTCCAGTTTTAGAAATCAATTGAAGGAATTTTTGACAGCTGTCAAAAAAATTCTGAAAATTAGGCGAAACTCCAGACCTCATGTCTTCAGCTGACAAATTTTTTTTCGATAATTCGCTAGAATTTTCTACGGTATCTATGGTCTTGGTGATGCGATCTGGACAAAATTTTGCACGTAGTTTGAATACATTAATCCTCAGCTAGGTGCAAAATTTCATTCCAATCCGAGCAGTAGTTTCGAAACTATCAGGAAAAAAATATTTCGAACGGCCATATTTACGGAACCCCTAGTCTAATTCTGCTCATTGATGAACGTGACCGCGATATTTGCGATCCGAATCCACCCTGGAAATTTCAAGTTTCTAGGCCTTTCCGTTCAAAAGTTACAATTCTCTATGGTCCCTATGGTTCTGGTCATGCGATCTGAACAAAATATTGCTTTAATATATCATTCTCGATCAAAATACAAAATTTCACCTCGATCGAACCGTAGTTTCGAAATTGTCGAGAAAACAAACTTTCAAACGACCGTATTTACGGAACCCCTAGTATAATTCTGCTCATTGATGAACGCGAACGCGACATTCGAGATCCACACCTATCCTGAAAATTTCAAGTCCCTAGGCCTTTCCGTTCGAATGTTATGATTTTCTATGGTTTCTATAGTTCTGGTCATGTGATCTGGAGAAATGTAGCTTGAATATATCATTCTACACTAGTATACAAAATTTCGTCACGATCGAATCTGTAGTTTTAAAATTATCAAGAAAACTAAATTTCAAACAACCATATTTACGGAACACCTAGCATAATTTTGCTCATAGATGAACGTCATCACGACATTCCAGAACCTCACCTATCCTGAAAATTTCAAGTCCCTAGGCGTTTCCGTTCAAAAGTTACAATTTTCTATGGTTTTTATGGTTCTGGTCATGCGATCTGGACAAAATTTCCCATGTAGCTTAAACACTTCATTCTCCATTTGAGTGCGAAGTTTCATCTCGATCGAATCTGTAGTTTCGAAGTAATCAGGAAAACAAAACTTTGAACGGCCATATTTACGGAACCCTCGGAGGAATTTGGCCCATTAACGAACTCAACCGAGGCATTCGGGAACTGAACCCACACTGCAAATTTCAAGTCTCTAGGTTGTTCCGTTCGAGAGTAATCGTGCTTACGGACGGCCGGACGGACAGACTCGAATTTTCCGACGGATTCGTCATCAGTGAGTCGAACATAGTCGATTGAGACCATTTTCGGCTCAAAATTCGAAAAATACAGACATCGTGACGAAATGATATAGCCCTTGTGTAAGTATTACGAGCGCTCAAAAAAGTAGCTTGAACTCATGATTCTTCATTAAAATACAAAATTTCGTCACGATCGAATCCGTAGTTTTGAAATGATAAACAAAACTAAATTTCAAACGACCATATTTACGAAACCCCCAGTCTAATTTTGATCAAAGATGAACCTGACCACGACATCTGAGATCCACACCTATCCTGAAAATTTCAATTCCGTAGGCCTTTTCGTTCTAAAGTTATGATTTTCTATGATTTCTATGGTTCAGGTCATGCGATCTGCAAAAAATGTAGCTGAATATATCATTTTCCATTATATTAGTATACAAAATTTCGTCACGATCGAATCTGTAGTTTTAAAATTATCAAGAAAACTAAATTTCAAACGACCATATCTACGGAATCCCTAGTCTAATTTCGCTCATAGATAAACGTGACCACGACATCCGAGATCCACACCTATCCTGAAAATTTCAAGTCCCTTGGCGTTTCCGTTCAAAAGTTACAATTTTCTCTGGTTTCTATGGTTCTGGTCATGCGATCTGGAAAATTTCACATTTAGCTTGAACACCTCATTCTCCATTTGAGTGCAAAGTCTCATCTCGATCGATTCTGTAGTTTCGAAGTAATCAGGAGAACAAAATTTTGAACGGCCATATTTACGGAACCCCTAGTGGAATTCTGCCCATTAACGAACTTAACCGAGGCATTTGGGATCTGAACCTACACTGAAAATTTCAAGTCTCTAGGTTGATCCGTTCGAGAGTTATCGTGCTCACGGCTGGACGGACAGACGGACGATCTGTAATACGATTGAATAGATACTCTAGAAAGTTTTCTACACTTCTTTCATAGGATTTCAAGAAATTTATCAGTCAAATTGTACCTCAATAGAGGTTATACAGGTGAAATAATATCGATGAAAAGACCCTTTCAGGGTCTGAAATACGATTGCACTACAATTCTGAAATGGAACCGAAAATCTCACGACTATAATATGTCATATTTCAATTCAACCTTTCTGAGACGATATGGACTAATTCCATTGGGAAAATCTGAAACTCCTTCGAAAACTGTTGAATCTATCGATCCGAAGGTGAGTAATTTGATGGAATTATATTTGTGAATGAGAGAAGCATATTCAAATAACAGTTCGTTACAGATTTATACCAGGATCTGTTTTTTTTCGAAGAGTTTAGTAAGTTTTCTAATATTCGATCTCTGCAATACATCATGCAAGTATTTTATAGTGGCATAAGGTTTATTTCACTTGCGTGATAAAACAGATAATAGGTAAGTATAAAACTTTATAAAAAATTCAATTACTCAAAATTGTTCTCACGTAGATTTGAAATGATAAAAGGCATAAAATCAAACCACAGGCAATACCGCGCAAACCTTTTAAAATCAAAGAGTTAGACCGAACAAATTGGAAAATACGATATGACCGCGTAGCGTTCGTTGGAAGCGCAGAGCTGTTATGCATTTTCTACTGAAAACAAACGAGCTCTCCGACGGTATCTATACTGTCCTTCTAGCCTTTTTGGGAGGATTTTAACAAAATGTTCGGGAATGGCCTAAATCTGAAGGTGTCCGCTAAGACATGTGGCGTTTCAACCTATTCTACCATTTTCGCAAATCTCGAAAATCGTACATTTTTGTAAATGAAAGACTTGGAACTTCAAACTTCATGGTAGGCTCCACTTTGAACCCGGCTCCTTAAGTCATCTATCTATCATCTTTCGTTTCGACCGCCAATATAATTAGAATGAAAGATTCGGAAAAATCATCGAAAAAGAAGCGATTCAAGTAAAAATCATAGGTAACGATTTCTATCGAATTCCCAACCTCGCGATAACATTTGTTTACACTTTTAGCAATTTCAGAAGATTTAAGGGATATTTGTGGAATTGACAGAAACTGGTAAAGTTCGATTGTTTCGTTCGTATTATGAAGAAAAACACCCAAATGAGGTGAATACGACGAAATAGATCCCCTTGCTACTAACCCACGTCGTTCTTATAGGATTTCGACACATCAAAATAGTATATAGAGATGGCGGTTATACAGGGTGTTTCAGTGGGAAACGGAAATACTTAAAACATAGATAGTGGGCACCGAGGTGGTTCTAGAAATACCACATTTTTTGGCTCAGACTGTCTTTTGACCGAGATACAGGATGTTTTATGAATTTTGCTGATTTCTTTATTTTTGGCACACATGTTCCTTATTTGAAGCTCAAATGAATCACTCTATAACCACAAGGAAAATCAGGGTCCGGGTCAACGAAAAATTATGAAGCAATTGTATCCTTGAAACAACACCTTGTATATCGAGATTTTGAAAATTCGTTCACAGTTTTACTCCACAAATCTTTAACTCAAAAGTCTAGTTTTTGAGAACTTGGATACCAAAGCGTGCATTTAAGTGACTTACTATAACATATTATCAAAAGTTGAATCCATAATTATTTTCAAAACCACTACATTATCATTCAATATATTGGTTATCCTTTTTATAGCGACATAACAACCCTCTGTGTATTTTCCAGGTAGGTAAAAAGTAACGCCCTGTATGTTCATATCTAATTATCGAAATTGCTTGAATATTGTTATTTAATGTTTCAGTGAATTAATTGAGATGAATGAGTGCGTTTTCATAAACTGCTCGAAATGCCCTCCATTTTGGTCTATAAATTTCCGTTCTCGTTTGAGAAAATCTCGAACTTATTTGTGAATTACATTCGTATTGTTCATTTTTGTCCTGCTAGCTTCTTGTATTTTTATAATAAGCTGATCCCGAGTATTGATCTCAGAAGAATATACTAGAGATTTTAGGCGACCCCAGACATAATAATCTACAGGATTCAAATCAGGGGATCTTGATGGCTAGTTATGAGGTCCTCTACTACCAATCCATAAGTTAACAAAATTGTCCTTCAAAAGTTTCTAACGATAAGCCTATAATGAGGCGATGCACCATCGTGCTGAAAGTACATGCCAGCAATATTTCATTTTTGACATGGAGTAAAAAATGAAACCAATGTATTTTGATGATTTAGTAAATCTAAAATAATTATGGATTCAATAGTTTTGATGATATATCATTTGGAGTAACTTTTAACCACTCTTTGGTATCTACGTTTCCAAAAACTTCTCTTTTGAATTAAAAATTTGTGGAGTAAAACTTTCTGCGCAAAAAAGTGAAGCACACGTTTCATTTCAGTTTTTGAGCGCTCGTACAACTTACACGAGGGCTATATCATTTCGTCACGATGTCTGTATTTTTCGAATTTTGAGCCGAAAATGGTCTCAATCGACTATGTTCGACTCACTGATGACGAATCCGTCGGAAAATTCGAGTCTGTCCGTCCGGCCGTCCGTCCGTAAGCACGATAACTCTCGAACGGATCAACCTAGAGACTTGAAATTTTCAGTGTAGGTTTAGATCCCAAATGCCTCGGTTGATTTCGTTAATGGGCCAAAATCGCCCAGGGGTTCCGTAAATATGGCCATTCAAAGTTTTGTTTCCCTGATTACTTCAAAACTACGGATTTGATTGAGATGAAATTTTGCACTCAAATGAAGAATGAGGTGTTCAAGCTACATGTGGAATTTTGTTCAGATCAGATGACCAGAACCATAGAAACCATAGAAAATTGTAACTTTTGAACGGAAACGCCTAGGGACTTGAAATTTTCAGGATAGTTGTGGATCTCGAAAGTCGTGATCACGTTCATCTATGAGCAAAATCATACTAGGGGTTCCGTAAATATGGTCGTTTGAAATTTAGTTTTCTTGATAATTTCAAAACTACAGATTCGATCGTGACGAAGTTTTGTATAGTAATGGAGAATGATATATTCGAGCTACATTTCTCCAGATCACATGACCAGAACCATAGAAACCATAGAAAATCATTACTTTCGAACGGAAAGGCCTAGGGACTCGAAATTTTCAGGATAGGTGTGGATCTAAAATGTCGCGTTCACGTTTATCAATGAACAGAATTATACTAGGGGTTCCGTAAATACGGTCGTTTGAAATTTTGGTTTCTCGATAATTTCGGAACTGCGGATTCGATCGAGATGAAATTTTGTATTTCAATCGAGAATGATATATTAAAACATCATTTTGTCCAGATCGCATGACCAGAACCATAGAAACCATAGAAAATTGTAACTTTTGAACAGAAAGGCCTAGGATCTTGAAATTCTCAGGGTGGGTTTGGATGGCAAATATCGCGGTCACGTTCATCTATGTGCAAAATTAGACTAGGGGTTCCGTAAATATGGCCGTTCTAAATATTTTTTTGCTGATAGTTCCGAAAATACTGAGCGGATTGGGATGAAATTTTGCACCTAGCTGAGTAATAATGTATTCAAACTACGTGCAAAATTTTGTCCAGATCGCACCACCAAGACCATAGATACCGTAGAAAATTCTAGCGAATTATCGAAGAAAAATAGATCAGCTGAAGCACTGACATGAAGTCTGGAGTTTCGCTTAAGTTTCAGAATTTTTTTGACAGCTGTCGAAAATACCTTCAATTGATTTCTGAAAATGGAAAATGCCAATCTACCTACAAGGTGCATGTACGAGCGCTCAAAAGCTCCTGCCTTCACGGCAGTGCTTTTCGTAATTTTTATGCTCTTTTCAAATATGTAAACGAATTTTCAAAATTTCGATATACAGGTTGTTGTTTCAAGGATACAATCGTTTCATAATTTTTTGTTAACACGTTGAGCCCCGCGTGCCATCTACGTCGTACCTCACTTGCTCAGTGGCTTTGGACAGCGTGCGATCAACCTGATGCCTCACAGCTGTCCGTAAGTTTAGACCCTGTGATTTTAAAACGATGCCTCACTGCTATGCATTTCACAAGATAATCGTGAAACGGCGGTCCAAGGAGTCCGACTGCCTATCCTGACTGGTGTTCCATTGGGAATTCTGATCTGAATGAACGTGTATTCATAGAAAAATATATTTTCGTTATAATAAATGAAAAATAATAATCAAAGCAGTTTTTATACTCTTTTGAATCTCTAAAAAACAAGAAATACAGTAATTTTTTTCAAAAGTATTACATCTATACTTCGACCGATGACATCTATTATGTGCTCCCTTCCTCCCCAATTGCTCCTTTATACAGGGTGTTTCATTGGTAACTGTACATACGTTAACCTGAGGTGGAGCTACCCTAGACGAGTCCAAAAAACCTATATGTGATAGGTCTAAACAACTTCATAGCCGAGATACAGGGTGATTTATGTATTCATCAATATTTTCAATTGCTTATAACTTTTGAACTATCCAGTATAATCGATTGATATTTGGAACGTACAACACACTTCCATGAATGAATCGATTCACCTTTGAGTTGATGAGAAAGTCCATATCCGTATCAGAAAAATTTGGCCCTTTTCGCAGGCTGAGATTCAACACCCTGTATGAAGGAATATTGGAATTTGATTAGAATATTCGGAAAGAGCAGAAATTTTTCGATGGGGGTCAGTAGATTTCAATGTCCCGCACGTAGATTGACCCATCAAACATTTTGGCTGAAGATTCAATTCGATAGTAAAATTTCACTTACTTCAGAATAATGTCGTACATTGAGATTGAATTCGAGAAATTTTGGGTTGGACCGATGAAATATTTGTATTTTTTTTCATATTCTAATGAATGATTTCAAGAATTTTCAGAAAGATATGGATTTTGATTGAGTCATGCAAAATGATCAACAGTCAGTTAATAAATAAACAAATGAGTAAACAAGTGAAACATTTGAAAGAAATCATAAAAGTTGCTCAAAAGTGCCTCTGTTTTGCTCGATGTACATTCTTGCTCTTTTCAAATTACTTCTTATAGCCTTTTCGATCATTTCTGGATCACTACGGATCTTATTGCAGGCAACTTCGGTTCGTTGTAGGAGAATATCCTCACTTTCAATCTCAGACGCATATACTGAAGATTTCAAATAACCCTGAACGAAATAATCTATAGGATTGAAATCTGGTGATCTAGGGGGTCATGCATGCGGTCCACCTCTGCCTATCCACATATTCGGAAAGTTCTGATCGAGAAAGTTCCTAACAAAAGCTCTAAAATGGAGGAAGCCCCATCATGGAAATACATTTTTGCAATGTTCGTACCGTCGAGTAGTACAGGCAAGTGATTTCGAAGGAAATCCAAATAAATATCACCAGTAAGACGTCTTGGCAGAATGTGAGACCAAATCAATCGATCATTATAAACTCCACACCATACATTAATTGAAAATTTGGGATTTCATGTGTCTGACTGTGTGTGGATTTCCTTCCGCCCATGAAGAGCCATATTTCCGAGGTGAGGAGTCTTCAATTTGAGGAATTTGCTTCGATTGGCTAAATGAAATCCACATGCCGTCTTGTTTACTCATTTGTTTAGTTATTTTTTCACCATTGATCATTTTGAATGAATTATTCAAAACCAATATTTTTCTGAGAAATTCTTAAAATCATTCATCAGAATATGAAAAAAATACAAATATTCCATCAGTCTCACACACAATTTTTCGGATTCAATCCCAATGTACGACATTATTGTGAAGTAGGTGGAATTTTACTATCGAATTAAATCTTTAGAAAAAAATTTTGATGGGTCAAACGTCGTGCGGGACACTGAAATCTACTGATGCCCATCGAAAATTTTCTGTTCTTTCCGAATATTTTAATAAAATTCCAATATTCCTTCATACAGGGTGTTGAATCTCAGCCTGCGAAAAGGGCCAAATTTTTCTGATACGGACCTGGATTTTCTGATCAATTCAAAGATGAATCGATTCACCCATGGAAGTTTGTTTCATGTTCCAAATATCAATCGATTATACTGGATAGTTCAAAAGTTATAAGCAATTGAAAATATTGATGAATACATACATCACCCTGTATCTCGGCTATGAAGTAAATAAGACCTATCACATATAGGTTTTTTGGACTCGTCTTGGGTAGCTATACCCCAGGTTAACGTATGTACATTTACCAATGAAACACCCTGTATGTGGATAGCAAAAAGCCCCTCTATTTTTCTTACCCACTATGAGGATATGGATACGTGAAATGGGCTTATTGGTTCTCAAACGTCGTTTTTCGCGGTAAAATGTACAAAATCAACAAGATTGATGAGGTATACCTCGGGGTCCGAGGACATTGTGGATTGCGTGGTATGTAAGTGATGCCTCATTTTTTTCGTTAGAAAAACTGACTTTTAAGATTATATTTTTCGAAATTTGGAATAGGTATGGGATCAGTTGATAAAATGAAGCATTTCTAATGAAAAAAATTTCGAAAAGCACTGCCGTGAAGGCAGGAGCTTTTGAGCGCTCGTACATGCACCTTGTAGGTAGATTCGCATTCTCCAGTTTTACAAACCAATTGGAAAGATTTTGACAGCTGTCAAAGAAAATTTCAAACCAACGCGAAAATCCAGACTTCACGTCAGTGCTTTGGGTATATTTTTTCGATAATTCGCTAGAATTTTCTACGGTATCTATGGTCTTGGTAATGCAATCTGGACAATATTATACATTATTCTTCATATATGTGCGAAATTTCATTTCAATCCAATAAGTATTTTCGAAATTATCAGAAAAAATATAGTTTGAACGGCAATATTTACGGAACCCCTAGTCTAATTTGGCTCATTGATAAAAAGGATCGCGAAATTCGCGATCCGAACCTATCCTGAAAATTTCAAGTCACTAGGCCTTTTTGTTCGAAAGTTATGATTTTCTATGGTTTCTATGATTCTGATCATACGATCTGGAAGAAATGTAGCTCGAATATATAATTCTCAATTTAAATTCAAAATTTCGTCGAGATCGAATCCATAATTTTGAAATGATCAAGAAAACTGAATTTCAAACGGCCATATTTACGGAACCCCTAGTCTTATTTTGCTCATTGATACACGTGAACGCTACATTTACGATCCACATCTATCCTGAAAATTTCAAGTCTCTAGGGCATTCCATTACAAAGTTATAATTTTCTATGGTTTCTATGGTTCTGGTCATGCGAGCTGGAGAAAATTCTGCATGTAGCTTAAGTACGTAATTATCCATCTGAGTGCAAAATTTCACCTCGATCGAATCAGTAGTTTCGGAGTAATCAAAAAAACAAAATTTCGAGCGGCCATATTTACGGAACCCCTCGGCAAATTTTGCCCAATAACGAACTCAACCGCGGCATTTGAGATTCGAACCTACCCTGAAAATTTCAAGTTTTTAGGACATTCCGTTCGAGAGTTATCGTGTATACGGACGGCCGGATGGACGGACGGACAGACTCGAATTTTTCGACGGATTCGTCATCAGTGAGTCGAACATAGTCGATTGAGACCATTTTCGGCTCAAAATTCGAAAAATACAGACATCGTGACGAAATGATATAGCCCTCGTGTAAGTTGTACGAGCGCTCAAAAAAAGTCTGGTCTATGGTACCGAAAAAAAATTTTATACAGCGGGGCTCAACGTGTTAACCCGGACCTGGATTTTCCTTATGGTTATTGGGTGATTTATTTGAGTTCAAATAAGGAACATGTGTGCCAATTATAAAGGAAATATACCAGGTGGTTCGTTCGTTATGAATTCAAGAAGAAATGAGCAAAATTCATAAAACATCCTGTATCTCGGTTAAAAAGACAGCCAGAGCCAAAAAATGTGGTATTTCTATAACCACCTCGGTGCCATCTATCCACCTTTTGAGTATTTCTTTTTCCCAATGAAACACCCTGTATTATCTTTATTTTGTACGAAAATCGAAGAAGAGGCCATTTAAAGATCAAAACGGAGGTAAATACGATATCAGTTCCGAGTTTTCAATAGGGATAACATCTGATGCTCGAATTCTAGAGCCCGGGTATAAACAAACATACTTCGGATTATGGGTATTATAGTTTTTGAATATAAGAGGATTTCTGAAGGAAAGAGGACAAAGCGAAGAAATTGAGTGAGGTGTTCCCAAGGGGTCAGTTTTGGGACCCCATACTACTTTTGATATACAGGGTGTTTCATTGGTGAATGTACATACGTTAACCTGAGGTAGAGCTAACCAAAGCCGAGTCAAAAAACCTATATGTGATAGGTCTAATTAACTTCATAGCCGAGATACAGGGTGATTTATGTATTCATCAATATTTTCATTTGCTTATAACTTCTGAACCAGCCAGTATAATCGATTGATATGTGGAACGTAAAACACACTTCCATGATTGAATCGATTCATCTACGAATTGATCAGAAATTTCAGGCCCGTATCCGAAAAATTTGGCCCTTTTCGCAGGCTTAGATTCAACACCCTGTATGAAGGAATATCGGAATTTTATTAAAATATTCGGAATTTCATTTAAATATTCGGAGAGAGCAGAAAATTTTCGATGGGCATAGATTTCAGTGTCCCGCACGACGTTTGACCCATCAAAATTTGTGTCTAAAGATTCAATTCGATAGTAAAATTCCACTCACTTCACAATAATGTCGTACATTGAGATTTAATCCGAAAAATTGTTTGTTAGACTGATGGAATATTTGTATTTTTTTCATATTCTGATGAATAATTTCAAGAATTTTTCAGAAAAATATTGATTTTGAATAATTTATTCAAAATGATCAATGCTGAAAAAATAACTAAACGAATGAGTAAACAAGACTGCATGTGGATTTTATTTAGCCCATCGATGCAAATTCCTCAAATTGAACACTCCATCCCTCGGAAATATGGCTCTTTATGGGCGGAAGAAAATCCACACACAGTCAGACACATGAAATCCCAAATTTTCAATAAATGAATGGTGTGGAGTTCATAATGATCGATTGATTTGGCCTCACATTCTGCCAAGACGTCTTACTGGTGATATTTATTTGGATTTCCTACGAAATAATCTGCCTGTACTACTCGACGGTACGAACATTGCAAGAATGTATTTCCATGATGGGGCTCCCTCCATTTTAGAGCTTTTGTTAGGAACTTTCTGGATCAGAACTTTCCAAATATGTGGATAGGCAGAGGTGGACCGCATGCATGGCCCCCTAGTGAAAGTGAGGATATTCTACTACAACGAACCGAAGTTGCCTGCAATAAGATCCGTAGTAATCCAGAAATGATCGAAAAGGCTATAAGAAGTGATTTGAAAAAAGCAAGAATGTACATCGAGCAAAGCAGTGGCACTTTCGAGCAACTTTTATGATTTCTTTCAAATGTTTCACTTGTTTACTCATTTGTTTATACATTAACTGACTGTTGATCATCTTGCATTATTCAATAAAAATCCACATTTTTCTGATACATTCTTGAAATTATTCATTACAATATGAAAAAAAAACAAATATTTCATCAGTCCAACCCAAAATTTTTCGAATTCAATCTCAATGTACCACATTACTCTGAAGTAATTGAAATTTCACTATCGAATTGAATCTTCAGCCAAAATGTTTGATGGGTCAAACGTCGTGCTGGACACTGAAATCTACGAAATCGAAAATTTTCTACTTTTTCCGAATATTTCAATCAAATTCCAATATTCCTTCATACAGGGTGTTGAATCTCAGCCTGCGAAAATTTTTCTGATACGGACCTGGATTTTCTGATCAATTCAAAAATGAATTGATTAACCCATGGAAGTGTGTTTTACGTTCAAAGTATCAATCGATTAAACTGGCTGGTTCAAAAGTTATAAGCAATTGAAAATATTGATGAATAGATAAATCACCCTGTATCTCGGCTATGAAGTTGATTAGACCTATCACATATAGGTTTTTTGGACTCGTCTAGGCTAGCTCTACCTCAGGTTAACGTATGTACAGTTACTAATTAAACACTCTGTATAAATGATAGGGGCTTTTAGAATTGCGACTGTTTGTGTATTTATTGTGATGATATTTCTATTGTCCTTATATCAAAATATAAGAAGGACCTTCTTGGAAAAAAATAACTTGTTTTGAAAGAGGTTGAAGAATGGTTCCGGAAAAACCTTTTGAAATCAAATAAAGCAAGAAAAACCTGTTTGGGTTTTGGTAGAAGACAAATTCGTGAGTAGGTATACAGTTTTCCAGCGTTGGTTCTACTCACACGAGGGCTATATCATTTCGTCACGATGTCTGTATTTTTAAAATTTTGAGCCGATAACTTTCGAACGTGGGTTGAGTTCCCAAATGCCGCAGTTGAGTTTGCTAATGGGCAGAATTCCACCAGGGGTTCCGTAAATATGGCCGTTCGAAATTTTGTTCTCCTGATTACTTCGAAACTTCTGATTCGATCGAAATGAAAGTTAGCACTCAGTTGGAGGATGACATGAACTACATGCGATAATTTTCCCAGATCGCATGACTAAAACCATAGAAATCATAGAAAATTGAAGATTTCGAACAGAATATAAAATATGCAGGATAGGTGAGGATCTCGAATGTCGCAGTCACGTTTATCAATGAGGAAAATTAGAATAGGGGTTCCGTAAATATTGCCGTTTGAAATTTAGTTTTCTTGATAATTTCAAAACTATGGATTTGATCGTGATGAAATTCTGTATTTATATTGAGAATGATATATTGTTGCTGAGTTTTTTCAGATCGCATGATCAGAACCATAGAAACCATAGAAAATCATAACTTTCGAACGAAAAGGCCTAAGGACTTGAAATTTTCAGGATAGGTTCGGATCGCGAATTTCGGGGTCACGTTCATCGATGAGCAAAATTAGACAAGGGGTTCCGTAAAACTAGCCTTTCAAAACAACTTATTCTATTGCAATGAAATTTCGCACATAGATGAAGCATAATGTATTCAAACTACGTGGGAATTTTGTCCAGATCGCATTACCGAGACCATAGATACCGTAAAAAATTCTAGCGAATTATAGAAAAAAAATTGGTCACCTAAAGCACTGACGTGAATTCTTGATTTTCGCCTTTGTTTGAAATTTTCTTGGACAGCTCTCAAAATCTTTCCAATTGTTTTCTAAAACTAGAGAATGCGAATCTACCTAAAAGGTGGATGTACGAGCGCTCCAAAGCTCCTGACTTCACGGCAGTGCTTTTCGTAATTTTTTTGAAACACGATATTCAAACTGGCAACAGTTTCAAAAAAACGTGGAATAAAAAGTTTCCCACTCAAAATGGATAGGTATTCAGTTTCACATTAATCTGATCATACTGACGGACTGGACTGATGTCAGACTGATTATATAACACCACTCTTAAGGATCACTGAATATGTCACTGATGGATTTCAGAATGAACAATTCACTGCTATCAGATGTTGAGAGAGCCTACGACTGAGTTTGGCAAAAAAGGACTTGTCTACAAGATGATGATGGCAGGCTACACTACCAAAACCTGCAAGATAATAAGAAACTACCTGGAAACAGGAATTTTTATGACAAAATAGACGACACATTATTTTCCACAAGACAAGTACAAGCAGGTGTGCCCCAAGGTTCAGTTTTTGGACCTCTACTCTGCAAAATCTATATCTACGATATTCCTGAAAACCCTCGAAATCTGCTATCACTATATGCAGATGACACGGGACTAGCGGTCAGACATCGACGACTAGCCATCATGAATAGATGATTGCAAGAAGCACTAGAAGATTCAGACGATAGGTTCATTGGATGGAAAATTCAAAGAAATAGAAAAAGAGCCAAGTTATCCTATAATATAAGCAGAGAATTGAAATGAATTTCAACCTAAGGAAAGATGGAGAAAAAATAAAAGGGGAAAATTATCTCGGAGAAAAACTAGATAAGAGACTCAAATAAAAAATTACGAAGAGTACTGCCGTGAAGGCAGGAGCTTTTGAGCGCTCGTACATGCACCTTGTAGGTAGATTCGCATTTTCCAGTTTCAGAAATCAATTGAAGGAATTTTCGACGACTGTCAAAAAAATTGTCAAACTTAGACGAAACTCCAGACTTTGTCTGTGCTTCAGCTGACCAATTTTTTTTCGATAATTCGCTAGAATTTTTACGGTATCCATGGTCTTGGTGGTGCGATCTGGACAAAATGCACGTAGTTTGAATACCTTATTACTCAGCTAGGTGCAAAATTTCATCCCAATCCGCTCAGTATTTTCGGAACTATCAGAAAAAAAATATTGTGAACGGCCATATTTACGGAACCCCTAGTCTAATTTTGCTCATTGATGAACGTGACCGCGATATTCGCGATCCAAACCCACCCTTAGAATTTCAAGTTCCTAGGCCTTTCCGTTCAAAAGTAACCAATTTTCTATGGTTTCTATGGTTCTGGTCATGCAATCTGGACAAAATATTGTTTTAATATATCATTCTCGATTAAAAAACAAAATTTCATCTCGATCGAATCCATAGTTTCGAAATGATCGAGAAACCAAAATTTCAAACGACCGTATTTACGGAACCCCTAGTATAATTCTGCTCATTGATGAACGTGAACGGAACATTTCAGATCCACACCTATCCTGAATATTTCAAGTCTCTCGGCCTATCCGTTCGAAAGTTATGATTTTTTATGGTTTCTATGATTCTGGTCATATGATCTGGAGAAATATAGCTTGAATATATCATTCTCCATTAGTATACAGAATTTCGTCACGATCGAATCTGTAGTATTGAAATTATCAAGAAAACTAAATTTCAAATGGCCATATTTACGGAACCCCTAGTCCAATTTTGCTCATAGATGAACGTGATCACGACATTAGAGATCCACACCTATCCTGAAAATTTCAAGTCCCTTGGCGTTTCCGTTCAAAAGTTACAATTTTCTATGGTTTCTATGGTTCTGGTCATGCGATCTGGAAAATTTCACATTTAGCTTGAACACCTCATTCTCCATTTGAGTGCAAAGTTTCATCTCGATCGAATCTGTAGTTTCGAAGTAATCAGGAGAACAAAATTTTGAACGGCCATATTTACGGAACCCCTAGTTGAATTCCGCCCATTAACGAACTCAACCGAGGCATTTGGGATCTGAACCTACACTGAAAATTTCAAGTCTCTAGGTTGATCCGTTCGAGAGTTATCGTGCTTACGGATGGCCGGACGGACGGAAGGACAGACTCGTATTTTTCGACGGATTCGTCATCAGTGAGTCGAACATAGTTGATTGAGACCATTTTCGGCTCAAAATTCGAAAAATACAGACATCGTGACGAAATGATATAGCCCTCGTGTAAGTAGTACGAGCGCTCAAAAATCATACCTTATAAAATTTTCAGTGAATAAAACGATCTCAGCAATGAGTAGAATTTACCCACTGCTAGGAAAAAAGAACCAAATGAACCATAGCACGAAAATACTAATGATCAAGTCAATTACAAAACCTTAACTAACATATGGTTCGGCGGGAAAGGGCCATGTAACAAATAACAGAAAATAAACTGCTATGAGCACTGAGCAGCAATGAACATGTCGCGGTTCGTAAGAAACCCACAAATCCAGACAGACTCAGAAAAAGAAACTGTCATAGATTTCTTTAAAAAGAAGGCCGAGATGAAATTTGAAAAAGCAATTCAACACCCAAATGATGAGCTGAAAAGACTAGTTCAATACAACCCTGCAGAAGATGTGCTCAGGATAGCCACCTATCACAAAAGACCCAGAGATCAAAAGTAGAAATTGAGTAAACTGAATTTCAAATATCAAGAAGAAGAGACTCTCCTATGAAAGACATATGTAACACAATAATAACACAACCAAGATGGTGAAAGAGAAACGAACAAAAATTATGAAGAGCACTGCCGTGAAGTCAGGTGCATTTGAGCGCTCTTTCTTCGTGGGACGGACAGACTTGAATTAGTTTGAATACATTATTCTATAATTTTCTATGGTTTCTATGGTTGTGGTCATGCGATCTGGACAAAATTTCGCAAGTAGCTGGGACACGCCATTCTTCATAAGAGTTCGAAATCTCATCTCGATCGAATCGGTAGTTTCGAAATAATCGGGAAACAAAATTTCGAACGGTCATATAAACGGAACCTCTAATTCAATTCTGCCCATTAACGAACTCAATTGCGGCATTCGGAAACTAAATCCACACCGAAAATTTCAAGTCTCTAGGTCATTCCGTTCGACAGTTAACGTGCTTACGGTCGGCCAGACAGACGGATAGAAAGACTAGAATTTTTTGACGGATTTGTCATCAGTGAGTCGAACTTTGTCGATTTGAGACCATTTTCTGCTCAAAATTCGAAAGTGACGAAATGATATAGCTCTCGTGTAAGTTGAACGAGCGCTCAAAAAATACAGACATCGTGAACAAATGAACTTGAACGAGTAAAAAGAGAAAATAGAAGCTCGAAATCTAAAATAGCTGGTTAGATTTAGTTCGGCCAAGCGCGCTCCTACGGGGGAGGGGGAGTACTGGTGTTATTTCCCCCCCCCCAGGACAGAGTGGACATTCAATGTTTATTAATTATTATTAATAATTGAAATTATGCACCTAGCTCTTCCTCGATAAATTTATCACACAATATACTTAACTTATTTCTAAATTCCAAAATATGGTCACTACCCCCAGACTCAATCTCTGGGAGCGCCACTGAGTTCGAGAAGGTCGTGCTTCGGATTCCCCCTGATCAAGAAAAAAAACTAATAACATTGTGGAAATTATCTCCGCTGGTCACCAGAAGTTGATTGTCATACACTATGCAACAAAATAATTACTGTTCATTACTTTCATCAACAATAAAGGTAAGAATGGTTTATCCTTTGGCAGAATGACCAGTACTGTACAAAACAGAGCTGTTCCGAGCACTGAATATAAGGGCTTCCGAGTCGCGAGCACCAAGCACCAATTTCCACAAAAGGCTCGCGATTACTAAGCTTTTTGTGAAAGTAATTTGATATTTGGAGCACTAAGCCCTAAGCACCTTCTTGAGATCCATCGAGGTGATGTTATTTTAATCGGAAGAAAAATTGTACCTATTTAGTTAAGCTGTTATATGATAATATGTGAGATTATTGACAGGTCAGAAAAGATGTATAGGATGTCCCGAATTCGATGCTCACTTTGAGCATGTTGGAACTATGTGTGTTGGAAAATAATGTTCAAGGATTCCGGATCTCTTTGGTTGAAATAATATGTATTCATAAATGAATTCATTTCCATTGGACTGAATATCAATACTAGATCTGAAGGTATCAAGGTGTTGGCGTCGGTTGCATATATTCGTGTTACAACAAGATTGGGAAAGTGCTTGGTGCTTAGTAAACCGCAGAAGTGCTCGGGAGCACTTTGGGGATTACTAAGCACTAAGCCTTTCGCTGAAGTGCTTCAATTACTAAGCACTAAGCACTGCTTTTGAGGAGTGCTCGAGAGCACAATGCTTGGGAGCAAAAAAGGGCTTCAAGTGCTTTCACAATTACCAAGCACAATGCTTTGGCACAGCTCTGGTACAAAATTTAAATTTGAATATCTCGCAGACGAATGGATCAAATGAAAAAAAAAATATTCTGAACTTAATAAAGGAAGGCCTTTCAAATGAGGTATTACTTATCCCATCATCCCTATTCAAAATTAAGGGGTTGGTGTTCTAACACTAAGGGTTGAAGCGATATTATTACTTTTTTTTCGTTTTCACAAGCCCACGCTGTATATACAGGGTGTCTTCTTTCAAAAGGGCCAAACTTCAGGGGGAGATCATACATAAGATTTGCAACAAAAAATGTCATATAACACATGGTCGAAATGTTGACGGTTTTTCTTCAATTTTACATTTTTTGATTTCACGAAATATTTCAAGTTTTTCCATAAAATCAATTATACTTCAGTTATCCTTAGAGCCACTTCAGATTTGACCACATATTTGGAAACAACATTGAATTTTCTACATGATGAAAATTTCTGTCTGCCAAAAAAATTCTTAGTGCGGGCGTGGTAAGGAGATGAATGTCACGATTCTGAAGTGAACAAAACCAGTCATATTTTTCCAATGGTTTTATCGATGAAAAATCATTAATTATGGACATGTCTTCTTTTCAGTAAAAACTACCCCATTTAGTGTTCTCTCGAATGACATATCAACTTTTGTGCTTGCTGCTTGTTTTCTGCCCTAATATCATGGCTAACAAGATAACAACGAATAGGTCGAAATATTCCAAACCTGAATTTGCTCTATTTTGAAGCTCTTTATAATTGAATATTAAAATTATTTTCATGGAAATCATGAATTTATCTGTCGAATCAAAATAATTTGAAGAAATAAACTAAATTTCAATAATACAGATTCTATGAAAATATGTGAAGAAGGCAGACTAATACTACATATAACAATTGTTTGAAATGTCCACTGCCTTATTCAATAGTCACACATCGTTTTTGCATCGAATCTACAAACCTGCGAAGTCCACAACGTTTCTGACGCATTTCTGCACAACACAAGTCACAAATGTATTTTTTCGATCAGATCCTATCGAGCCTGAACGCGAATTCGATATACTTTTTCTTCCAGACATTAAAATCCAAAGGCCTATGGTCGGGGCACTTTGGTGGCAATCTTACCGGATCGTACCTTATAATCCATTGCTCTCCAAAATATTGATTCATCAAGTCCCGTATATTCCGGCTATTATGAGCTGGGCAGCCATCTATTTGAAACCAGACATTCTGTCTGTTAGCCAGGGGCATTTCCTCCAATATGTCCGTTGGATTGATGTAATGAATTCTTCAGCGTAGAGCCGATCGGGAAGTATTACTGGTCAGAAAAGTTCACCTCTCATGCCTTCCAAAGCCGGAATTTGCGGGTCTTAATGAATGAATATTTAGGGGTGCAATGGATTAGGAGGTACGACCCGGTGAGATGGCCACCAAGCTCAATCAGCCCCGACCTTACGACTTTGGATTGTTATGCCTGGAACACCTTGAAAGAAAAAGTATATCAAATTCGCGTTCAGACTCGGGAGGATCTGATCGAAAGAATAAATTTGTGTTGTGCAGAAATGCAACAAAAACGTTGTGAACTACGAAGGTTTGTAGATTCAGTGCGAAAACGATGTGTAAAAGGTATTGAACAAGAAGGTGGACAATTAGAACAACTGTTATATGTAGTAGTAGTCGTCATTCTTCACATGTTTTCATACAATTTGTTTCATTAAAATTTAGTTTATTCCTTCAAATTATTCTGATTCGAAAGATAAATTCATGGTTTCCATGAAAATAACTACAATATTCAATCATATAGAGCTTCAAAATAGAGCAAATTTAGGTTTGGAATATTTCGACTTATTCGCTGTTATCTTGTTAGCTATGATATTAGGGCAGAAGACAAGCAGCAAGCACAAAAATTGATATGTCATTCGAAAGCATACTGAATGGGGAAGTTTTCGCTGAAAAGAAAACATGTCCATAAATAATGATTTTTCAACCATTGGAAAAATATGACTGGTTTTGTTCACTTCAAAATCGTTACATTCATCTCCTTACCACGCCCGCAATAAGAATTTTTTTGTCAGACAGAATTCCTTAACCTGGAGCAAATTTAATGCTGTTTCCAAATATGTGGTCAAATTTGATGAGGCTCTAAGGATGACTGAAGTATAATTGATTTTATGGAAAAACTTGAAATATTTCGTGAAATCAAGAATATTGAATTGAAGAAAAACCGTCAACATTTCGACCATGTGTTATATGACATTTTTTGTTGCAAATCTTATGTATGATCTCTCCTTGAAGTTGGGCCCTTTCAAAAGTAGACACCCTGTATAGGCCTTATTTGAACAATAACCATTTGGAATTTCAAAAAACAAAACGAGTGGCGAGCTACTGGTAGCTCGCGAGCAATAGGTTGGTGACCACTGTATCCAAACAATTTCCCAGGGACTTGAGTAAGGTAATTCGGAAAGCTAAGTAGATGATGAGAGGTCTCCAGGATAATCTTCAAAGTTATATTATTCGTATTTTTCACTGGTATGCATCCATCTTTTCATGAAGTTTTTCATCTTTATCTCGATTTTATTCTATCTTTATTTCATACCATATAAGTTTGTCAGTTATTTAATTAATGAAAAAAATTTTTTTTCAGAACCGCGGAACATAGGCCTAGAAATGTTGATGTACAGTAACCCATATATCTTGTAATGAAGTTCGATTTCTAACAATCGAAATTCATCTAAGAATCACTTCAAAACGCCGCAACCGAACATACACCCTCCAAGATCTTTCGTAGTATACTCTGAAGGCAGCGCACTGGGTTTCAAAATGCGACGTTATGTTTTTTTTGAATCGCATATGCCTCGAGAGTCGAGGAAATCGTGTGAGAGGAATTCATTATTCAGGCCGCCGTGGGTAGTGAAAATAAGTCTAGAAAACGTGTGTTAAGGGGAAGATTTAGAAAGAAACCGTGGGGTGGACCGTAACACTTTCCGTAAGACGAAAAGTCACCGCGAACCGGTGATAAAAAGTTTTGGTTTTCGAGATATACGAGTGCATTGGAGAAAACGTGAAGACCGCAAGGTAAAGTATATAACCTCCTATCTTATGTTAGCTGCAGAAATGGCCTTTTAGTTTGTTTTTCTGGTGTATTAACCAATATATATCTTTAGTTTATTTTCTATTAGTGATTTTATTGCCCTTTAATCTGTGCTTCTCCTATGATAAGCCTCGAATTTGAAAACATCATTTTTATCGCTAACAGCCTAGATAAGCCTGACCCTTTCCTGAGCTTCAGTAGCTACCTGGTGGTTTACTATAATTTTCCACATTACAAATATAGTTGGCGCCCGAGAAAGAATAAAAGGAGTGAATTTATTGTATTTTAAAAGAATTGTCAAAGGTTCTCAAAATGGCGGAGAAAACCCCGTTACAATTTTTTTTATTGATGCCCCATTTTATCTATTTCAAGAACACCTCAGCGTGTTTGAATCGAACTTTCAAAAACGCGCGTTTTTCAAAGTCACCATGGCAACAGCAAGATTCGAGAAACGTGAAGTCTAAATGACAATTTTTCGATTATAGATCTGACAGGAGTACCTTGTTACGCCAAATGAAATATTATTAAATGCCTAACATTCAAACATTATTTAACAATTTCAATTTTATAAGTGGAAATGGAAAGTGCAGTCGGTATTGTTTGAGATATCAATCTTTCGATTTTTCAAATCAGCGGAAATGGTGTTCAAATCAAAACTGTTGACATTCTCACAACTCAGTGAGGTTGAACTTTCATCAATCAATAAAGTAAATTAGTTTCGTCATCAGCGTCTTGAATGAATTTATCGATATCATCCCTTGATAACACTCCAGATTTCTTTCCTTGGTATCCGACGCATTTGTTCTTAATGAGCGGGAACAATTTTGAAAACTTTCTCATATCAATATTTTCCTTAACATTCAATGTACTTTTCAACATTGAATGGACACTCCATAACGTGAAAGGTTTTGAAATTTTCGATTTTTCCTCAAAATAGCATATGAGCACATTTTCAGAAACCTCTTTTACATGGTTCTTGTTGCACCATTCACGAAATTGGTCATATAATGTTTTCTCATAAATTAGCTTTGATTTGGCCGGTAACATATTAGATACAATTGTATTTGCTTCTTCAGCCATATCTGATGGGGGATCACTACCACTATCATAACCAACATCCATCTTCTTCGAAATAATTCGAAATTGAAGCAACTACGAGCAAAATAAAGTCAAAGATTCAATCACGCGGCGTGTCAACAAACCGTTTCTATAGTAACGACACAGAAAGATCACTGGTAGCATAGAAATATTGTATTGGAAGCATTAGGGACCTTTACTCTTTCGCTCCAGTAGGGCGCGACTAGAACGCCTCGACCAAATTCGCGCGCGACAGGACTGCGCGAAAAACCGTTGCAAAATAGTATATTATTTTATAAGGAGGAGAAGTGTCACTTTTCATGGCGAGCCTGGGTTTACCCGCCGAAAGTAGTGATGCGGGTAATTGAAGGCAAGCCATGAAAAGTCACTTTTTCTCCGAATGGAATATGTAATTTTTTTTGAAATCTGGAGATACAGCTTTAGATTAGACCTATATTTATGATCTTTATAATTGGGTGATCCATGCAAAATTTGCCTAGTTACGGTTGTCGTGCAAAATTAATTTTTATTTTGACGGACATGAAGTATAATTATTGTTCGTAGTAACTAATTCATCGATTCATAGCGACTCATTTACCTCCGGCGTACGGAAATGTAATTCATCGTCGACATAGCAACACATTTCCCTACGGCGGAGGAGAAGTAGAACTTTTCGATGATCCTGTCAGTCGAAATATGACGTTGTTTCTGTATGTTTGAAGAAAAATAGTATATTATTTCATAAGGAGGAGAAGTGTTTTCATGGCGAGCCTGGGTTTAACCGCCGAACGTAGTGAGTTGGAATGGGCTGCCACATGGTGCTGTTGGTGCAAATTCAGTGAATGCCTTCAAAACCCGACTCGACCAGCTCATCCGAGATCAGAATTAGGGTACCATACACGGACGGATTATCCGTACAGTTCTGATACGTGGAGATTTGATTCGACAGATCCAGATGTGGGATTTTACGCCAATACCGGACGGATTTGATACCATTAACGCAATGATATATGTACGAATTAGGCTCGCCACGTATCGGATTTGACAGATATTCCGCTGGTGTATGGTGCCCTAATGACTCCTGAGTGACTATGAATATGTGCCTCTTATTTCTAGTAGTTTATGAATTCCATTTCATCTTGTCATTTTGAGTTTATGGTTGAGAACCTCTACTATTTTTGTTCATCAATAATAATAATATGAATTTTGAATGTCAATATGAACGGGAGATGATTGAACATCTCATTGCACTGAGGAAACAGTTGTCCAAAAATCTCTGACATTTTAAAACCATCATTTTCGAAATCTTTTTCAACACAAGGGCATAGAAATAGCCCCATATTTATACAGCTCTGATGGGAGGCACAATAGACCTTGAACAGTGAAATGTAACCCCCTTACCTAACTATAACTATAACTATAACCACCCCTCAAAGACTTCCGAAATATGAAGTTTCAATATTCTACTATGAAGGGACTGATGGATTTGATTTATTTGTGAGCGTGTTACACAGAAACGCAACGTGGTGTATTCGACATCATTATTTAAGAATTACGAAAAGCACTGCCGTGAAGTCAGGAGCTTTTGAGCGCTCGTCCATCCACCTTGAAGGTAGATTCGCTTTTTTTAGTTTTGAAAACAAATTGAAGAAATTTTTTACAGCTGTCGAAAAAATGACAGCAGCTATTCGTCAACTATGCCGAATCAGCTCTTACAGAAATAAAAGGATTTTTAATACAATAATTCGTTGGAATTTGAAATGGTTCTGGTTATGCGATCTGGAGAAAATGTAGCATGAATCATTCTCCATTAAAATACAAAATTTCGTCACGATCGAATCCGTAATTTTGAAATTATCAAGAAAACTAAATTTCAAACGACCATATTAACGGAACCCCTAGTATAATTTTGCTCATAAATAAACGCGACCGCGACATTCTAGATCCACACCTATCCTGACAATGTCGAATTTCTAAGCCTTATGGTTTCCATGGTTCTGGTCATGCGATCTGAACAAAACAGTAGTTTCGAAAAAATCAGGAAAACAAAATTTCGAACGGCCATATTTACGGAACCCCTAGTGGAATTCTGCCTATTAACGAACTTAACTGCGTCATTCGGGAACTATAATTTTTTATGGTTTCTGTGGTTCTGGTCCTGCAATCTGGAAAAAATGTAGCTTGAATAAATCATTCTCCATGAAAATACAAAATTTTGTCACGATCAAATCCGTATTTTCGAAATTGTCAAGAAAACTATATCTCAAACGACCATATTTACGGAACCCCTAATCTAACTTTGCTCATTGATGAACGTGACCGCGACATTCGAGATCCACACCTATCCTGAAAATTTCCCTAGGCCTTCACATTATGAAGTTATAATTTTCTATGGTTTCTATGGTTCTAGTCATGCGATCTAAACAAGATTTTGAGAATAGCTTGAACAATTTCATCTCGATCGAATGTGTAGTTTCGGAGTAATCAGAAAGAAAAAATTTCGAAAGACCATATTCACGGAACCCCTGTTAGAATTCTGTCCATTAACGAACTCAACCTCGGCATTCTGCAACTGAAACCACACTGAAAACTTCAAGTCTCTAGGTTGTTCCGTTCGAAAGTTATCGAAAGATGACGGACGGACAGACTTGAATTTTTAGACGGATTCGTCGTCAGTGAGTCGAACCTTGTCGATTATGAACATTTTTGGCTCAAAATTCAAAAAATACAGAGATCGTGACGAAATGCTGGGACGTAGATACAGGGGGATACAGGTGCCGCGGGCCAAGTTCCTGGGCCCGGCTTGACTTTTAGAGCATGGAGGAATATGAAAAATATCATAGCGATCATAATTATTTATCAGTACCTATTTCTCGCCAAGACGAAGAACGAAAATTTTTCAATAAACATGAACCAATAATCTCATTTTATTTTTCTTCAAAATTGGCACGCAGTAAAAATCGGCCCTTTTTGAGCGCTCGTACTACTTACACTAGGGCTATATCATTTCGTCACGATGTCTGTATTTTTCGAATTTTGAGCCGAAAATGGTCTCAATCGACTTTGTTCGACTTACTGATGACGAATCCGTCGGAAAATTCGAGTCTGTCCGTCCGGCCGTCCGTCCGTCCAGCCGTAAGCACGATAACTCTCGAACGGAACAACCTAGAGGCTTGAAATTTTCAGTGTCGGTTCAGATCCCCAATGCCTCGGTTAAGTCCGTTAATGGGCCAAATTCCACTAGGAGTTCCGTAAATATGGACGTTCAAAATTCTCTTGTTCTCCTGATTACTTGGAAACTACAGATTCTATCGAGATGAAAATTTCACTCAAATGTAGAATGAGGTGTTCAAGCTACATGCGAAATTTTGTCCAGATCGCATGAGCAGAACCATAGAAACCATAGAAAATTGTAACTTTTGAACGGAAAGGCCTAGTGCATCTCAAATGTCGTGATCACGTTCATCTATGAGCAAAATTAGACTAGGGGTTCTGTGAATGCGGTCGTTTGAAATTTTGTTTTCTCGATAATTTCTAAACTGCGGATTCGATCAAGATAAAATTTTGTAATTTAATCGAGAATGATATATTAAAGCAACATTTTGTCCAGATCGCATGACCAGAAACATAGAAACCATAGAAAATTATAACTCTCGAAGGAAAAGGCCTAGAAACTTGAAATTTTCAGGGTAGGTTTGTATCGCGAATTTCGCGGCCACGTTCATCAATGAGCAATTTTAGACTAGGGGTTCCGTAAATATGGCCGTTCAAAATATTATGTTCCTGATAAATTCGAAACTACTCGTTGGATTGGAATGAAATTTCACATCTGGCTGAAGAATAATGTATTCAAACTAAGTGCGAAAATTTGTCCAAATCGCATCACCAAGACCATAGATAACGTAGAAAATTCTAGCGAATTATCGAAAAAAAATTGATCAGTTGAAGCACTGACATGAAGTCTGGAGTTTTGTCTAAGTTTGAGAATTTTTTTGACAGCTGTCGAAAATCCCTTCAATTGATTCCTAAAACTGGAATATGCGAATCTACCTACAAGGTGGATGTACGAGCGCTCAAAAGCTCCTGACCTCACGGCAGTGCTTTTTGTAATTTTAAGGCTAATTTTTGTGAATTGAATATTGTCTTATACACAGTCTATGTCTATTTTGATTCACTTGAATATTTTGTGAGAGAACTTGTAAATTTAATGGTGAAATAAAAAATATGATATGATATGATAATATCATATCATATCATATTTTTTATTTTATGATATGATGATATGAGTTTATTATCGCCGCCAGTCCGATTTTGTTTATTATATTTTTCAATAAAGATGAACCAATAATCTCATTTTATTTTTGTTTGAAATTGGCACGCAGTAAAAATCGGCTTATTTTTGTGAATTTAGTATTTTCTTATACACAGTCTATGTCTATTGTGATTCACTTGAATGATATGGTATGATAATATCATATCATATCATATCATATTTTTTATTTTATGATATGATGATTTGAGTTTATTATCGCCGCCAGTCCGATTTTGTTTATTTATTATTTTCCCTCATCTATCCGCTTTGCTGCCCTGGGTTTGCCATATGTGGTTTTTGTATTCGTCATCGGTATATTACACTTACCCCATGTTTTCGGTTTTTTGTATCATTCTCGTCACGCAAAGTTGCCGTTTTGGCATTTTTCAGGCTAAATCTAGCATATTTACTTCACAGTTAGCATGTAAAATTCGTATTTAGGATATTGCATGTTTTCGTCATTTTTTGGCCTCCTACATAGAATTGAATATTTTCGTTTCACGATTGATACACAGGCATGCTCAATTAGTTGGAAATTATGTCAGCGCATCTCAACCTTAATTTTAATTTTCAATAATTGTAACAATAACTACTTTCAAGTTATTTGGCATTTTTTTAGCATTTCAATTATTGTTATTGTTTTTATAATTGTAATAATGAAAAATAAACTAGGCATTTTGTTAGCATACCTATTCCAAAGAGAATTAAGCATATTTGTCACAAACGAAAACGGCAACACAGCACGCAATTTCGATAGTGCAGTTCAAATTATTCTCAAAGAACTCTGAGATATTCGCATCGAGAAGTAGTCCGTGCTGTGTTGTATAATTTAATGTGTATCATTCAAACTGCAATTTAAATGTGAGGACATCAGTTATGAATTTACTATAAGTATAAAGTAGGAACAATGGAGGCATAAAAAAAAATTGCATGTAACAAAAGTTATGATTTTTGATTTTTCACCATATTTCAAATTTCCTTGTCCTCTGTTTCTTGACCTGCCTCATTGAGAACTCAAAAATGTTTGAGATCAAGAGCCCGGTGATATGGTTTGCACCAGAGCCCGGATAAAACTACGCCCCTCATGAAATGATATAGGGTAAACACTACAGTTATTGACACCTTAAGCCAACTGTCCCAATAGAATATAAATAATTTGTTATTTGGGTATGAAATGAAAATATTTCTTTTTCGAGGTTATGTGTTGGTTTATACCCGATTCAAATTAACAACCGAAAGTGGAAAAACCTTTTCAGAAGAAGCTTTAAAACACATCGTTAACATCATGTGTCAATTTCCAGTGATTGACACTGTAAAATCTATTGTTGACACCACCGTATACAGTTATTGACACACTGTTGTCTCTCATATTTTCAATCAGCTGAACAAGGATGTGGATAGGTATAATATATAGTAATGGATCGTTCATTATAAGATTTAGGTATTTATAAGTTTTGCATTGAAAAATATTCGAAATGGAAACCTTCTCTATGAAGACATATTTCAATAAACATTAAACATGGAATTTTCATGCACAGGAAATGCATTTAATTATTTAATACCATTTAAATCCAAATTCTTTTTGCAAATAGGACACAAGCCCTGGCAGTTGGTTCTCCAGTAGCCGTTTATAGCAACTTGGTTTTCATTGTTATCACAGATTATGTCTTCAGATGTACAATCCATGTCCATATTGGACTGTTTCATGACTGTATAAAGGATTCTTCATGAATTTCATCATCAAGCTTTATGTTTGAAATAATTTTTTTTAAATTTTTTTTGCACACCCGTCTATTCTATCACATAATTTGAGATCTTCTTCATAGGTTAATACAGGGCAAGGTCCGTGATTTGTTGAGCGCTCGTTGGACTTACACCAGGGCTACATCATTTCGTCAAGATGTCTGTATTTTTCGAATCTTGCCGTAAGCACGATAACTTTCGAACGGAACGACCTAGAGACTTTAAATTTTCAGTGTGGGTTCAGTTTCCAACTGCCGTAGTTGAGTTGGTTAATGAGCAGAATTCCATCAGGGGTTCCGTCAATATGGCCGTTCGAAATTTTGATCTCCTGATTACTTCTAAACTACTGATTCGATCAAGATGAAATTTCGCACCCAGGTGGTGCGAATGACGTGTTCAAGTTACATGCAAAATTTGTCCAAATCGCATGACCAGAAGAAAATAATAACTTTCGAACGGAGGGGCCTAGGGACTAGACATTTTCAGGATAGGTGTGGATCTCGAATATCGCGGTCACGTTTATCAATGAACAAAATTATCAATGACCAAAAGTGGATGTTCAAAAAAAATTTTTTTAGGAAGATTCTACCTACTAGGCAGATGAACGAGCGCTCAAAAGCTCCTGACTACACGTCAGTGCTTTTCATTTTTTCAACAAGTTTTCCACTCAACCAAAAAATTATTGTAGAACGAGGAACACCATAGGTTTGGGAGGCAAGTTTTCTGGACATTCCTTCTGATTTTACTGCTGATAAGGCAGAAATAATAGCATCCTCCGTGTAATTTTTCTTATAATTGCTTCCTTCTTTTGCTTTTGCCATGTTATTGAGAATGAAGCGTGGAAAATCGATTCAGGGGGTAGGGACAAGAAGTAGGAACTAGTTGAACTTGCAATATAGTTATTGACACGTGGAAATTCACAGAGATTGACACTGGTGTCAACAACTATCTAGAACAAAATTAGATGAAGTTCAATCATTTTTCAGTATTCATTGAGAAATTGAGGCCTGAATAGTAGGCAATACGGACTAATTTTTCAAAATTTGAATACGACAGTTATTGACATAGTATGTCAATCACTATTCATCCGCATATTTTCGAAGGCAATTATTGACACCCACAAAAAAACGCGAAACCTTCAACCAAATAGATTTTAAGTTATGAAAAAGTATTTATTGAAGAGTTTCAATAATTCAAACAAAAATTATGCTTCAGACAAAAATTAGAACAATTGAAAAAATGTTATGAACTTGAGTTAAGTACCTTGAGAAAATGGCAGTATTTTTCTAATTGCAATGATCGTCAGCACGCTGCACATTGATAAATATATGGTGAATTAGGAATGCAAACCGAACCCAAATTAATACTAACAGTCCAAACTTGAAAAATTGAAATTTTTTTTTCAAAGCTCCATGTTTTTAAGGCCTCCATCCAATTCTTATAATTCAAATATGAAAATGAGGGTGTCAATCACTGATAGGGTGTCAACAACTGTACCTTTTACCCTAGCCCTCGTGTGAGTAGAACTCAAAAATAATTCGAACGGCCATATTTACGGATCTCCTAGTCTAATTTTGCTCATTGATGAACGTAACCGCGACATTCGAGATCCACACCTATCCTGGGAATTTCAAGACCCTAGGCCTTTCTGTTGGAAAGTAATAATTTTCTATGGTTTTTGTCATGCGATCTGGACAAAATTTTGCATGTCGCTTGAACACTTCATTCTCCATTTGACTGCGAAATTTCATCTCGACAAATCATTAGTTTCTGAGTAATCAAGAGAAAAAACATTCGAACAACCATATTCACGGAACCCCTGGGGGAAGTCTGCCCATTAACTGCTGCATTCGGGAACTGAACCAACAATGAAAATTTTGAGTCCCTAGGTCGTTCCGTTCGAAAGTTATCGTGCTTACGGACGGCCGGACGGATGGACAGACTAGAATTTCTGGATGCATTCGTCATCAGTGAGCCCATCCATGTCGATTAAGACTATATTCGGCTTGAAATTCGAAAAATACAGACATCGTGACGAAATGATATAGCCCTCGTGTAATTAGAACGAGCGCTCAAAAAGGGAGATATGAAACGGCTAATATGCTTATCGTACAAGCTCTGAGCTTCTCAGGGGTCTCACAGAGACCTAGGAGAGTCGGGATATAAAACAAATAAATAAAAAAATAAATAAATATTATATTTTTGCTATAATATCGCACTTGAGTTATGCCTTCCATAAATATGATTCATCTCGAATAGCCGTCTGTAACGACCCGTTGAACCATAAAGAATCGTTACCAATGATCTCCATAACTCGTAATCAGAATAGTAGTAGATTCGCATACCTTATAAATAGTAATAAATGGTTCCAACTATAAGTCCGTGGGACTGAGGAGTGAGGAATATGTAATAATTATAGCCGTTCTTCTTCTGTTTCTCTCGTGATGTTATGGGAGACCGCACCGGGTACTATTACATCTGGACCAAGCGTAAAACATCGCTTATTAGGTAGCTGAGTGACTGTTTGTATCCTACGAATTTGGACTATTTTATGTGCTCCAATGTGTTATTTATGTGAAGACTCGGTTTTAATATGGGAGTTTTGAGTACATATATTTTTCATCGTTGGAAGTATATGAATAGTATTCAATTCATGATTCATCACATGAAACTTCTTCGTAGCCCAACGCTTCGTTTTAATAAATTCGTTATGTCATGGGTGCATTATTTATCATTTCTTATACATAATTAGGGCCGTATCTAGGGCGTGGCAAGAGTGGCACTTGCACGGGCGCAAGGTCCGAAGGGGCGCCAAAAAATATCAAAAATAAAAACATAGAAGCGCCAAACAAGAAAAATTATTCGAAAGATGACGACACGGTTACGTAAGTAAGTAGGGTAAACACTTCAGTTATTGACACCTTAAGCCAACTGTCCCAATGGAATATGAATAATTTTTTATTCGGGTATGAAATGAAAATATTTCTTTCTCGAGGGTATGTATTGGTTTATATTCGATTCAAATCAACAACCGAAAGTGGAAAAACCTGTTCAGAAGAACCTTAAAACACAAATTTAAAATCATGTGTCCATTTTCAGTGATTGACACTGTAAAATCTATTGTTGACACTACCTGATACACTTATTGACATACTGTTGTCTCTCATATTTTCAATCAGCTGGACAAGGATGTGAATAGATATAATATATAATAATGGATCGTTCACTATAAGATTAATTTCCAAGTTTTGCATTGAAAAATATTCGAAATGGAAACCTTCTCTATGAAGCCATAATTCAATAAACATTAAACATGAAATTTTCATGCACAGGAAATGCATTCAATTATATAATACCATTTAAATTCAAATTCTTTTTGTAAATGGGACACAAGCCCTGGCAGTTGGTTCTCTAGTAGCCGTTTATAGCAACTCGGTTTTCATTGTTTTCACAGATTGTGGCTTCAGATGTACAATCCATGTCCATATTGGACTCTTTCATGACTGTATAAAGGATTCTTCATGAATTTCATCATCAAGCTTTATGTTTGAAATAATTTTTTTTTTATTTTTTTTTTGCACAACCGTCTATTTTATCACACAGTTTGAGATCTGCTTCATTGGTTTAGTTAGGTTAATACAGGGCAAGGTCCGTGATTTGTTGAGCGCTCGTTGTACTTACACCAGGGCTATATCATTTCGTCAAGATGTCTGTATTTTTCGAATCTTGCCATAAGCACTTTCGAACGGAACGACCTAGAGACTTTAAATTTTCAGTGTGGGTTCAGTTTCCGACTGCCGTAGTTGAGTTGGTTAATGGACAGAATTCCACCAGGGGTTCCGAAAATATGGCCGTTTGAAGTTTTGATCTCCTGATTACTTCTAAACTACTGATTCGATCGAGATGAAATTTCGCACCCAGATGGTGCGAATGACGTGTTCAAGTAACATGCAAAATTTGTCCAAATCGCATGAACAGAACTATAGAAAATGATAACTTTCGATCGGAGAGGCCTAGGGACTAGAAATTTTCACGATAGGTAAGGATCTCGAATATCACGGTCACGTTTATCAATGAACCAAAATCAATTATCAATGACCAAAAATGGCCGTAGATGAATGTAGGTAGATTCTACCTACTAGGTGGATGAACGAGCGCTCAAAAGCTCCTGAATACACGTCAGTGCTTTTCATTTTTTCAACAAGTTTGCCACTGAACCGAAAAATTATTGTAGAACGAGGAATGCCATAGGTTTGGGAGGCAAGTTTTCTGGACATTCCTTCTGATTTTACTGCTGATAAGGCAGAAATAATAGCATCCTCCGTGTAATTTTTCTCATAATTGCTTCCTTCTTTTGCTTTTGCCATGTTGTTGAGAATGAAGCGTGGAAAATCGATTCAGATGGTAGGGACAAGAAGTAGGGACTAGTTCGACTTGCAATATAGTTATTGACACGTGGAAATTCACAGAGATTGACACTGGTGTCAACAACTATCTAGAATAAAATTAGAAAGAGTTTAATCATTTTTCAGTATTCATTGAGAAATTGAGGCCTGAATAGTAGGCAATACGGACTAATTTTGCAAAATTTGACTACGACAGTTATTGACATAGTATGTCAATCACTATTCATCCACATATTTTCAAAGGCAATTATTGACACCCACAGAAAACCGCGAAACCTTCAACCAAATACATTTTAAGTTATGAAAAAGTATTTATTGAAGGGTTTCAATAATTCAAACAAAAATCATGCTGCAGACAAAATTATAACTATTAAAAAAAGTTTATAAACTTGAGTTAAGTACCTCGATAAAATGGCAGTATTTTTCTAATTGCAATGATCGTCAGCACGCTGCACATTGATAATTAGGTATATGGTGGATTAGGAAGGCAAACCTAACCCAAATTAACACTAACAGTTCAAACTAGAAAAATTTTTTTTTCAAAGCTCCATGTTTTTAAGGCAACCATCCAATTCTTATAATTAAAATTCGGAAATGAGGGTGTCACTGATAGAGTGTCAACAACTGTAACTATTATCCTTATTCGATCATAACATTTCGAAACATTGATATTCAAAGTGAAGAATGGAAATGCAATAGGGTCAGAAATTCGAGAAATATAGTCCAATTGTTATAAAAAATTTTCAAAGATGCCGCACTCTGATCATAAATATTATAATCGGCAATATCATCATGCGATTCCAAGCACAGCCCTTTTATTAGTTGTTTACACTACATCCCTTATCGCATCCAGCTTGTTTTGAAGGGCGGCTTCTTCGATGATGATGGTTCATAATGATCGATTTGTTCAGATTTTTGGGCCACATCTGTGGTATTTTGAAAACGATTCGTATTGCCAAAAATTCACTAATCAGAGTTTTGAGCTCAAGAAGTGGGAGAAAAATGGGGAGTCTCATTCTATTCTACATAATTATTGATTTCTTTCAATTGTGAAGAGAAGAGCAAAAAATTTAAATCTTAATGTTCGTTGTGCTATTGAAGGTGAGTTTTACTAAGTATTTGTTATTTTCTATGACATTATTCTGGAATCGGATATAACCAATTATTCGTTAATTATTTAACATAATTATATTGTTCCTTTCAATTCAAGAAGAAATATGTATGGTTCATTGCGGAAAATATTGATTTTCAAACTTAAGTTCTCACTTCTCAGAGCGTCTTTTTTTGAATGAAATAAAAATAAAACCCGAATTTCAGTGTTATTTTTCATAGTTTTCATTGAAACTTAAATCTCATCCGGCAAAGATTATTCTAGTGTTTTTTTTTATACTTAACGTATGTACTTGAATTTTGTAACATCGGGCCCTTACGGAAATATATAACTAGCATTATGAAAAAAAAATACTATAAGAAAATACGATGGATGAAAAAAAAATCGACGCAAATGGGGGGGCGCTGTCTAATATATTGCCACAGGCGCAATAGTACCTAGATACGGCCCTGAACATTATCATTATCATTATCAGCTAACAAGCTCGGTATTAATATGTTTCAATAGTTGTATGAAGGATTTTTTTATTTTTTGTAATTTTGCTATTTTTTGGTTTGTGAATATATTTGTTTATTTTTACCCTGTAATTGGGAATTTTCCTGTTGGGTATAATAAAGTATTATTATTATTATTATTATCAGCGACATACACCAGTGTTTGCATCAAACAGTTTTACGTGACTTAACCTGCCGAAACATGCATTCTTGTTGTTATTGTCCAATAATTTTGTGGTATTGATTGGAAGAATTCGTTATGTAGAGGTTATCAGTTGAAAAAAATTACGAGAGGCACTGCCGTGAAGGCAGGAACTTTTGAGCGCTCGTACATGCACCTTGTAGGTAGATTCACATTTTCCAGTTTAAGAAATCAATTGAAGGAATTTTCGACAGCTGTCAAAAAAATTCAGAAAGGCGAAACTCCAGACTTCATGTCAGTGCTTCAGCTGATCAATTTTTTTTCGATAATTCGCTAGAATTTTCTACGGAATCTATGGTCTTGGTGATGCGATCTAGACAAAATTTTGCACGTAGTTTGAATACATTATTCCTCAGGTAGCTGCATAATTTCATTCCAATCCGATCAGTAGTTTTGAAACTATCAGGAAAATAATATTTTGAACGGCCATATTCACGGAACCTCTAGTCTAATTTCGCTCATTGATGAACGTGACCGCGATATTCGCGATCTAAATCCACCCTGAAAATTTCAAGTTCCTAGGCCTTTCCGACCCAAAGTTACAATGGTTCCTATGGTTCTGGTCATGCGATCTGGACAAAATTCCACATGTATCTTGAACACCTCATTTTCCATTCGAGTGCAAAATTTCATCCCGATCAAATCGGTTGTTTTCAAGTAATCAGGGAAACAAAACTTTGAACGGCCATATTTACGGAACCCCTATTGGAATTTGGCCCGTTAACGAACTCAACCGAGGCATTCAGGAACTGAACCCACACTGAAAATTTCAAGCCTCTAGGTTGTTCCGTTCGAGAGTTATCGGGCTTACGGCCGGACGGATGGACGGACAGACTCGAATTTTCCGACGGATTCGTCATCATTGAGTCGAACATAGTCGATTGAGACCATTTTCGGCTCAAAATTCGAAAAATACAGACAACGTGACGAAATGATATAGCCCTCGTGTAAGTAGTACGAGCGCTCAAAAATTCGTAAAATGGAGGTAACTCACACTTTCTCTACAGGGTATTCAATTGGTAAATGTACATACGTTAGGTAGAGCTACTCTAGACGAGTCCAAAAAACCTATATGTGATAGGTCATAGGTCTAATCAACTTCATAGCCGAGATACAGGGTGATTTGTGTATTCGCCAATATTTTAAATTGCTCATGACTTATGGACCATTCAGTATAATCAATTGAAATTTGAAACATAAAGCACACTTCTATGGGTGAATCGATTCATCATTGAATTGATACAAAAACCCAGGTCCGTATTAAAAAAATATGGGACTTTTTGCAAGCTGAGATTCCACACTAACTAATAAATTTTTGTAACGAAAAACGAGTCAACTATATAATCGAATTTGGAATTCACCAGAGAAAATAAAGCAGCCATAAGAGATTTCTTCAAGGAAACCGTTATGGCTTTGCTGGATGATGATAAACTAGCGAGAGGAGATGGAAATAATCAAGACTAAATTTGAAGACGAAATCGAAGTCATCAAAACAAAACTGGAAGATGCCGAGTTCAAAATAGAACAAGCAAAAGGATAAAAAGGCAAACTTGGTGGTATTCGGGATTCCCGAAACAGAAAATACGGATCCGAGTGAAAATTTCATCTCCTTGTGCAGTGATGAGAATATAACCATCATATCAAAGAAAATGGAATAAAAATCTGTTATCGACTGGGAAGAAGAAGTTTAAATAAAACACGACCAATATTGATTGAATTCAAGGTTGAATACCAGCGAAATGCAGTTTACCTTTCTCGAAAACAATTTTCAGGAACTAAGATCGTAATAAAGAATGATTTAACAAGAAGTCGAATAGAATTGCCAAGTTTTCCTACTGCGTACTTACGCAGTATGAAAACTTGGATATAAAAATGTTTGGACCAATGGCGGTGTTATAAAGTCCAAAACCGAAAACGAAGTAATATCACTGAAGAATAAATATCCCATTGACAATATAGCGCCAATTAACCCTGAAATACTATCAAGAAACCAGGAGATGGCACCAACAGGCCGGAGGTCATCATAGGTCCTGGTTTTTAAAAAGGACTGGAATTTACTTCCCTTCGCCTTTAATATAATTTTTCCTTTCTTCTTCTATTGATTATTTAGAGAGGTCCTCCTCTCTTTTGCATGGTTTTTTGCTATTCGTCTATTGGCTGGAGGTGACCACAGAAGACTAAATACATTGAACCTACTATTTTTTCTTTTTCATTTGGTTAGATTTAGATTATACGGGAGGGGGTGATAGTAGATAAGATATTAGTCTCATATTGATAATATATTCAAATCTGTTCATATTTCGGGTTTAGTTTTTGCTATTACCTTTCAATACTCTGTTTTCTTGTTTTTTTTTGTTCTTTGGGATGGAGATTTTTGAGCCGGAGGCCGATGAGAGAACGAAAGTTTACAGTAATCAAGAGGACGTGATGAAAGAACTTGAATGTAATAAACTCTTGAATATCATACATTTCAACATACGAAGTGTACGAAAGAACTATGATGACTTGATTTTGTACCTTAATGCATTAAATTTTGATAACTCAGATGTAATTGTGTTGTCGGAGTGTTGGGAAATATGTAATGGATCGGCTTTTGGAATTCCTGGTTATAATGTTTTTCATAATGAATCTGAATATAATGAAAACGATGGGCTATTGGTTTATGTTAGACAGTCTGTGAATGTGGAAGCTCAGGTTGTGAAATATAGGGAAACTAATGTTCTACGACTAACTCTTGAAATTAATAAGAAAACGTATGGCATAAAAGCATCATATAGGTCACCTTCTACTAATATGGGTTTTTATATCGAAAGCGACTATCTGGTGAGTCTGCGTGGATCGGACCTGAAAATTTTTTTGAGAGATGTGAATATTAACATCGGAAACTCCACCTGTCCTAAAAGCTTGTCATACCAGACATGTTTGGGACTAAATGGATATGTGTCCCAGATTATGAATAGGTTTGAGCTGTTGAGCAATCGTCAGTTTGGGTTCAGGGATAATATAACTACCACAGATGCTATCTGGGAACTCACGGAGAAGATCTTGAACAGTGCTGGGCCTGGCTGCTTCGCGTTTCAGAATTGGAAATGATATTATGCCGACGACTCTGTTGTGGCGTTCAGCGGTAGATACCTATGAAAAGGCCATCATTGGTTTGAAGAAACTATCCAACCTGTTGTCTTACTGCTTGCTGATCCTTAATCCAGAAATGACAAAATTCATCACATTCTCCATCACAGCGCGTGGACAACCAGGATTTCGGGAGATTTACATACATGGAACATTGTGTAACCCATCTTCGGGCACCTGTCCTACCATCGAGACGACAGAATCAGTCAAATATCTCGGAGTCTATATCGATTAACATATGAAGTTGACCGAACACGCTGAATTTCTCATTGAGAGGATGAAACGTCTCTTACATGTATTTTATGGTCTCTGGAATATCCTCCCCAGAAAGACGTGTCTTCGCGTCTATGAATCATTGGTATTGTCGATATTGAGGTATGCGATTGTTATGTGGAGGTATGTGTAATAAGCCAGGTTTAAATATAAAAGTTATACAAAATTATAGTATAGTCCATTTAAGAATTATTGACATCGAAGCAGGCCATGAACGTCCAGTCGAGGCTTTATTTCTAGTTACAAAAAAGTTACTAAATTTCATCATAGAAATAAAACATCAAAGAATGTCAAACATAAATGTAACCTAGAAAAGTGTTTAGTATACAAATTATCGAAATCGAATAATTACGCCGGAATGCAATTTGAACATGGGAATTCAGGTTTGGAAGCGCAAAAGTGGAATGCTTTAACATGAAATTATTATAACTTCCAAGCAAGCAATGCTGAGATATCATCCATATAAAAGTAACCCATGGAAAATTGAAGATCAATAAAACAAGACCATGCAATCTTCATTGGTATTCGAAATTTTGCAAAATTCTAACAGAGACGGGATATAAATAAAATATAACTCCATTTATAGTACCATTTTATGCCAGTATTCAAGAAGGATAATTAGTGAAATTTTAACAGGCACCTATAAAGAGGTGCAACAGAAAATATTTTTTTATATTTTGCAAGCACTGGGCCACGTGGATAGATTGGAAAAAAATTATTATTAAGAAATAAGACAGAAACAAAAATTGAGAATCTATGTAGTATTAGGTGTACAACTTTGCTTCCGCCGTTTTTTCCCGAAATTCGAGGCTTTATTGTAAAAAACTGGTTAAACATCTATGATTCTAAGTATTGTCCATCGCTGGCCACTACTTTCTCCCTTCTTTCAGGCAGCATACGAATCCCGCTCTGAAAAAACTGGTCATCTTTTGAATAGATCCACGAATTGATCCAATTTTTTACTTCTTCATAAGACCGGAAGTGCTTGTCAGCCAGGCCGTGTGCCATCGATCGAAACAAGTGATAATCCGAGGCGGAAGCAAAGTTGTACACCTAATACATGTAGAATTTCGATATGAAATTTTGTACTGTAACTAACAATATATAAACCAATTTGTGAATTATTTAGTGGAAGGTGTTGAATACTTCAAGAAGGTCAATTTTTATTTGTATTTATTGAAACTGTCCATGCATTATTGAAAATATAATCGATGAGCAATTTTACAATTATTCAGAATTCTTTTGAATTGGGAACAATATAGCTTGTGTTCAATGTCAGTATTAGCAGAGGGAATTTGAACGGGGTACTATACACCTACGTTATATACATAAATATATATTATATTCTTTTGATTAAGAGCAAATACAAATCAAACAAACACAATTAGCTGAGGTTGGTGCAACAGGGAACCATACAATTCTAAGTATGATACAAGAGCTCAGGGAAAAACCTCAGCTGAAAAAACCCTGCCTCCCTGAAAGTATAATAAATCAACTTAAAATTTAAAATATCTACAAATTATACAAGAGCACAGATAAAATTCTAAGTGAAAACTTTGTTTGCACGTATAAGTGTAGTGATTTTGATGTGTTTATTGAATAAGCTGACATAATCCTATTGATGGGCTTCCTTTTCCTTCAAACAATCGTTTTTCTTCTATTCCGTTTCTATTGACGAGGTATCTTGAAAAGAGTACTGAGATCTGAAACAAAACCAGAAAAAAGCATTAAATAATATATCATTGACAGAATTGTTTGGAAGATCACTACAGTAATTGGAACACTCAAAAGTTAATCAATACATAACTTGTATGTCAGTTAAAATCCCTTCAATTTCCAAAATAATAGTATTCTGCTTCCTCTTGCATCTGGGGGCTGGTTTTCCATTTCAGGCAATCTTAGCTAATCTCTCATTGCCCATTCTGGACACATATTCATTCCATTGTCTTCTTCTTGCACATGTTCACAGGTTCCAAGGCCTTTGTGATTGCTCTATGAGCCCTCTTTTTTTTACAAAAGGCAAGTAGCTGGCCTTACCTTTAAACCCTCCTCCTCAATCCGGGCTTGGGACCGGCAGAGTTATGTTTGAGCTACTCAATCCACCCCTCCACAACTCAGGCAGAGTCAGAATCAATAACCATAACTGTTATTATTTCCTCATCTGACCATAACTCTTCGCAATCATCATCAGAATCATCAGGACTTGTATTTATGATGAAAAGTGATATATCTGAAACATCATGATATCCCATATATTTTGTCCAATCTTCTCTTATTTTTTTCTCAACGTGCTCTACATAAGCTTTCCATTTATCAGCTGTACACTCTTGAAGTGCCTCTTTCCAAAGACATTTCACTCGTTCCTTATCTCCTAACTTTCCCTGTATTCTTCGATTATAATACATTTTACAAAAACTCCAAGCCAATTCAATAGGGTTATACTGACAATTGTATGGAGGCAATCTGAGGACTTCGTGTCCAGCATTTTCTAGTACTTGATCAATATGGTACTTTTTAAAGTTTGGATCGTCAGAAAATGGTTTTATCAAACTCAGAAGTTTAGTTTTAGTGAAACTCGCTTCAAATGTAATATTATGTTCTTGTAACCATTGTTGAATTACTTCTTTACGAGCAGCAGTTGTTGGTAATTTATCAACTTTAATCGAATGATATGGTGCATTATCCATGATAACAACCACACTGTAATCGCAGAGAAGGTATCAATTTTTCAATGACCCATTTATGAAATAATTCACCATTCATAGTTTTATGGTAATCCTTATCATTAATACCACTGTCAAGAATCAGATCACATCCAGGTAAAAATCCATCAATAGTTCCAGCGTTCAACCTTCACCCTTGAATATACTCGGCGTACCTTCTGGATTACTTTCTAGTGTCCACTGACGAATTTGACTACCGTTTTCGAATATCCAAGTTTCATCTAGATAAATGAATTTTACATTTTGTTCCATGTATTCTCGGTATTTACCACAAAATCGTACTCTATTTATTATATTTTTCTGTTTATCAATAAGAATTTTCCTTCGATCAACTTTTTTGTATTTATATCCAATTTTTTTTATCATATGATATAATGTTGACTTTGATTGATTGAAATCTAGGTGCTCTTTAGCCAGTTCAAAAAGGATATCCAAGCTGATATATTCATTGTTTTTAATTTTAGCAAAAACAAAATCATTCAATGTTTCTTTGAAGGAATAATCATATTGCACAGGTTTTCTTCCACTGCTAATTCCAGGAAGTAATGACATGCCTTCTTCTTTTTTCGCTAATATTCTTCGAACAGTGCTTGGAGAAATCTGAAGATTTAAGACACATTGGTCAATCAGAATACACTTCGAGTAGATAAATAACATTTTACCTGAAACACTAGCGAAACTCGATTAATGCTAGCGGAAATATCTGCCGAATCTTTGAAAAACTCGAAGTAACACCGATAAACTGCCTGGCGTTCTCTTGTTGTTAGGCGCGATGTGTCCTGGTCCATTCCAGCCATTTCAATAGCACAAGACAAAAAAATACTCAAATTCACAGCTAATTTTTATAATTATTCACCAATATCTTCGATAAAATCATCAAAGCAGGTCTCTAACCTCTATGGGTTATGTTAGGGATATTCCTATACCAACCCGAATTCAGCAAACCAAAATATTACTGAATGGTCTATTACCAAATTAAATTCGATTTTTCACAGCCTCCCGAGATGTCAATAATTCTTAAACGGAGTATACCAATCAATTTATTATACTTTTCATCTGTTCATTTACACTGTCATATTCCTCGTTCTACAAGTCGGAACTGACATATGTTGGCTCATTTGCCACATTGCAACTAACACACATTTGAACTACCTACAGTGTTGCCATATTCTATTTTAAGTACACACTTATTACACGCTATTTTTTTTTTTTTTTTTTAATAATAGCTTGAAGGATTCCTAACTTTAATCACTGAATCCATATCTTACAGGCGGACGTACCTGTCGACCACTTCTTGTGGTATAAGAAGTATTATTGTTATTTTCGTTATTTTCTAAAATCTCCACTTCTTCGAATCTTGTTCCAGAATCTTCACAAACAGTCGCTTCTGCGTTAGAGCTACGTTCAGAAGAAATTGTTTGCTCTGGATTAGAATTATTACAAAAATTTGATCCCTTATTCATTTCAGTTTCGACAATATTATGTGGTTCCACGGAAGGTGGTACAATAATAATTTCACTTAAGTTAGGTTCGTTACAGTCTATATTACACCATATATTTTCGTCTAAAATGTCATGCATATCAAATCCTTCATTTTTTGTTTTCGCAATGAGTCTACGATTTCTTCTAAAATTCTTTTCCCTATTATATCTAATGATATATGAACGATCATTAACAATGCCAACTATTTTACCATAACTCCATTCATTGCCATTCCGTTTAAAAATCACTAAGTCGTTAATTTTAAGAATAGATAGGTTTCTTGCATTCCGATCATGATAAAGTTTTTGCTTTTCCTGTTTCAATTTCATTCGAGACTGAACTAGCTTTTCTTCAATGACACAACGATGCAACAGTTGGCTGCAAATTGGAATTTTTGTTTTAACACGACGTCCAAAAAATAACTGCGCCGGGGTCATTTGTAAGTTGGCTACGGGCGTTGTATTGTATTCCAAGATTTTGTAATCGAATTTATCAACTTCTCCTGAAGCGTAGCAGCGTTTGAGTATGTTTTTAGCTATTCCCACTCCCTTTTCTGCGAGCCCATTACTTTGGGGGTAGCGAGGACTTGAAAATTTAAAATCAATGTTGCAATCATTAGCAAAGTTTTTAAATGCCGTTGAACCGAAGGGGCTATTATCGCATTTGATTGACGAAGGATAGCCAAATTGATTAAATATATTTGATAGAACTTTAATAAGATGCTCTGAAGTTTTGCTTTTGAGTTGACGAACTATTACAAAAATTGAGTAAGCATCAATGAGAGCTACATAATCCTTTCCAGCATACTCAAATATGTCCATTGAAAGCCTTTGAAATGGATATTCTGGCGGAAGCTCCTGCCGGAGCGGTTCTTTTTGATTGTTACGTGTAAATTTTTCACATACGGAACACCCCGTCACTTCATTCTTAACTTGAGAACTCATATTGGGCCAGTAGTAGTGTTCCCGAGCTCTTGCTAACGTTTTCTCAATTCCAAGGTGTGGTCCGTGTAACCACTTAGTTATTGTAGCATGCAATTTTGAAGGTACGACTAATCTATGGTCCCTAAATAACAAACCTTTTTCAAAATGTAACTCCGCTTTGAACTTATAAAATTGCTGAGTGAAATGGTCTAATTGGTGATAACTAGGCCATTGAGTTTGGACATAATCACAAATTTTTTTATATTGCTCATCAGTTTCAAGGGTTTCACGATACATATTATAGTTATCTTTAGATAAACAAGCAGATTCTACCACAGAATGAATTACACAAGAAAGTTCCTTGATTTCCTCGGTATCAGGCAGCTGTGCCCTTGAAAGACAGTCCGCCACAAGCATATCTTTGCCTGGTTTGTATATGATTTTTAGTGAAGGGTATTTTAACAAAAACATAAACATTCTTTGAAGTCTCGCTGATACCTTTTCCAAATCTTTCCCCATAAGTGACTCCAGAGGTTTGTGATCACTCTCGACAACGAACTGGCGCCCGTATATGAAAAAATGAAAGCGCTGACATGCAAAAACAATCGCTAAAAGCTCTTTTTCTATCTGCGCCCATTTTTGTTCATTCTTGGCCAGTGTGCGAGATGCATACGATACTGGCTGACCATTTTGAAGTAAGACACAACCCAGCCCATCCTTTGATGCATCTGTTTGGATGACAACCGGTTTTTTAGCATCAAAAACCGATAAGACTGGGTTTGTCGTAATTATGTCCAATAAATTTTTAAATTCTGTATCATGCTCATTCTTCCACTCAAATGGTTCATTCAAGTGTGTTAAGGCTCTTAATGAGGCGGATTTCTTATATAAGTTAGGGATAAATTTCGCTAGATATTTAAATAAACCTAGCAGACGTAGTACATCGTTTTTACTCTCAGGTTTTTTCATTTTAATTATGACTTCTCGGTATTTATCTGTGGCCCTAATTGTCCCATTTTCAATAATGTGGCCCATAAACTCCATACACCTCAGTCGGTATTGAATTTTATCTTTATTAAAACTAACGCCATGAAGCCGTGCGCGGTTACAAACCTCACTAAGGATTCTATCATGTTCTCCTTCATTTCCTGCTAGAATTGCAAGGTCATCGAAGTAAATGATGATTCCTGGTATATCGCCAAAAATTTCAATCATTTTCTTTTGAAACATTTCTGGCGCACAACTCAGACCAAATGGCACCCGATTAAACTTAAACCTGCCAAAGGGGGTCATAAATGTAGTAAGCTCGGAGCTTTTTTCCTCTAGCTCCATATGCCAAAACCCACTCATCAGGTCTAAAACAGTAAATACCGTGTTTCCAACAATTTGCGTCGCAAAATCATCTAGAGTAGGAATTAAATAGTGTTCCCGTTGAATGCACTCATTAAGTGGTTTAGGATCGAGGCATATACGAAGTTTACCATTTGGCTTTTCAACGATTTGTAAGTTATTAACCCACTCAGTTGGGTGAAAAACTTCACTAATTATTCCATCTTTTACCATATTTTCCAACTCAACTTTCAATTTTTCTTTCAAGCCCAATGGCACACGTTTCTTATAGTGTAATCTTGGAATGTAATTATATTTTAGTCTGATAACAAACTTACCCGGAAACTTTCCTAAACCTTCAAAAATATCCTGATTCTTTGATACAAAATCATCTTTACGTAAAGGTCCCTCGAGAATTCTACTCACATCTAAACGCTCTACTATACCAGCCTTAATACAAGAATCCAATCCAAGCAATGGTTCCAATGAATCATTTACGACGAGAAAAATAAAATTATGCTTATAATTTGTGATAGGGTCAACACAAACAAGTTCTATCGTACCAAAAATTTTAATTCTGTTGTTATTATAATCAAAAACTGAGTAATTATTATTTTTATTCTTTAATTCGAGATTTAGTTTTTTAATAAATTTGATCGGAATGCAATTAACGTCTGATCCTGTGTCAATTTTGAAGCTTATATTCTCGGAGCCAACATTGTACATTTTACACCACCGACTCTTTTCGGATGCAACATGATTAATATTTAGTCTAAAATTATTGGAGAAATTATAAGCGAATCTTAAAGAACTGATAGTTTTCAAGTTACCTGTATCTGTATACCAGTTTATTGAATGATTCGATAAGCCTGGACTTTGAAAATTGTTGGCATTGTTAGAAATATTAGGCCTAGGTTCAGACGCCTTTCTTGGACCACGACAGTAATTCGGAAAATGGCCTCGTTTGCCACAACGCCTGCAAGTAAAATTTTTGCTTTACACTCACTTAGGTGACTTGGCTTCCATAGTTTTCCACAATTGTAGCATGAACGATTCAATGCAATAGCCGCTACTTCCATGTGTTCTTCCACAACTGCTACGGACTGCTTGTGCGAGTCTAACAGAATTTTATTGGCACTTGCCGCTTCATGAAGTTTACATTTATCTAAGACTTTACCCAGTTCTTCATCACACCCATCTAGCAATTTAACTTGGAGTTTCTTATCGTGGACCCCCACAATGATCCTGTCTCTTAACATCCTGTCTTCATATGGTAATCCGCACTCACATTTATAATTGCAGAACGGTAACTGCTTCCTGAGATCTGTCTCAAATTCATGAAACGGTTGGTTTTCTTTCTGGCAGATTGTATTGAATTTATAAGATTCCATCGCCACATTCTTCTTTGGTAAGCAATATTCGTCAAACTTTTTGATTACGTCATCTAATTTTCGCTGTGTAGTGGCACCATCGGCACCAGTGATTTCTCCCGAAATATATTTTTCCGACCCATCATTTGGGAATAATGTATTATATACTGACATACCTTGTTCTCCAATTAACCAAACAAAGGTAGCGATTTTGTTTTTTCATCCTCTGCCGTTTTCCCGTTTGCGATCATCCAAACTGTAAAATTTTGCTTCCATTTCGGCCATTCCGATGAAATATTGGAACACTCCAGGGCTGCTGGTATTCTTTGATTAGACATTCTTTTTACTACTCAAAAAAATGCCGCCCACTTCTGACACCATGTAATAAGCCAGGTTTAAATATAAAAGTTATACAAAATTATAGTACCAATCAATTTATTATAATTTTCATCTGTTCATTTACACTGTCATATTTCTCGTTCTACAAGTCGGAACTGACATATGTTGGCTCATTTGCCACATTGCAACTAACACACATTTGAACTACCTACAGTGTTGCCATATTCTATTTTAAGTACACACTTATTACAGTATGTGCGACACTCATTTGAAGGGGATTGAAATACTACAGAAAACCATACTAAAGATCATCTTGAATGTAGGGAAAATGTATGACTCTGATAAACTATTTGTTGAATGTGAACAACTTTATATTAAACATTTTTACGTGTTCGAGACAACATTAAATCAGATTGAAAATAACGGGACACTAGTTCATAATTCTATTTTCACTAGACAGATCAGAAAAAAAAATCTTGTGTTTCCGCTTTTCCGTAAGACTGGTTTACAACATTAGTTCCTATACCACGGTCCAAAATTTTATAATTTACTTTCAGTAGACATAAGATCAAGATTCAACTTGAAAAGTAAGATGCAGAAAAACCTTCTCAAAAATTACATAGTCAATAACTTTCGACACTTTCAGGGAGTCCTTTCGAGATAATAAGAATATATTAAATAAAAATAATAATAATAATAATAATTAATATTTTACAATTTTTTTTTCCTGCTCTCGCTTCGTTCTTTCATTCTGTTTGGGACTGTTCATTCTGGCAAGGAATTGGGGCTTATTATGTCTGATTGCAGTTACTAGGAATGGTTCATCAATTTAAATTGCGGGATATGTCAGTATACAAGCGTGCTTAGACTGCATATCTCCGCTACTCTCATTGTTATTTTTATTTTATTGTAAAATTTGTGATGAATAAATTGAATTGAATAAATTGAACACCCTGTATGACGGAATATTAGAATTTGATTGAAATATTCGGAAGAAGCAGAAAACTTTCGATGTGAATCAGTACATTTCATTGTTCCGCACGAGATTTGACCCATCAAAATTTTTGTCAAGAGATTTCATTCGATAGTGAAATTCCACCTACTTCTCAAAAATGTCGTACATTGAATCCGAAAAATTGTCTTCTGGTCTGATGGCCAATTTGTATTTTTTTTTCTATATTTTGATAAATAATTCCAAGAATTTCACAGGAAAATATGGATGTTGAATAATTAATTCAAAATGCTCAACGGTGAGGAAATGAAATAAACTGTATTTTTGGAATTTTGAGCCGATTATGATCTAAATCGACAAAGTTTGACTTACTGATGACGAATCCGTCGAAAAATTCGAGTCTGTTTTTGTTTTTGTCGAAAGATTTGAGATCTATAGTGAAATTCCACTTACTTCACGAAAATGTTGTAATTTAAGATTGATTCCGGAAAATTTTCTGTTGCACTAATGGAAATTTCGTATTTTTGAGCGCTCGTACTACTTACACGAGGGCTATATCATTTCGTCACGATGTCTGTATTTTTCGAATTTTGAGCCGAAAATGGTCTCAATCGACTATGTTCGACTCACTGATGACAAATCCGTCGGAAAATTCGAGTCTGTCCGTCCGGCCGTCCGTCCATCCGGCCGTCCGTCAGCACGATAACTCTCGAACGGATCAACCTAGAGACTTGAAATTTTCAGTGTAGGTTCAGATCCCAAATGCCTCGGTTAAGTTCGTCAATGGGCCAAATTCCACCAGGGGTTCCGTAAATATGGCCGTTCAAAGTTTTGTTTCCCTGATTACTTGAAAACTACAGATTTGATCAAGATGAAATTTTGCACTCAAATGGAAAATGAGGTGTTCAAGCTACATGTGGATTTTTGTCCAGATCGCATAACCAGAACCATAGAAACCATAGAAAATTGTAACTTTTGAACGGAAATGCCTAGGGACTTGAAATTTTCAGGATAGGTGTGGATCTCGAATGTCGTGATCACGTTCATCTATGAGCAACATTATACAAGGGGTTCCGTAAATACGGTCGTTTGAAATTTTGTTTTCTCGATAAATTCGAAACTACGGATTCGATCGAGATGAAATTTTGTATTTCAATCGAAAATGATATATTGAAGCAATATTTTGTCCAGATCGCATGACCAGAACCATAGAAACCATAGAAAATTCTAACTTTTGAACGGAAAGGCCTAGGAACTTGAAATTTTCAGGGTGGGTTTGGATCGCAAATTTCACGGTGTAACGAAGTGAATTTCGTTACTAGATCGGCCGGTATCATTCACGTAAATTTTTGTAGAAAATTTGGGGAAATTGTTCAATATTTCTGAATACGAGGACATATGGGCCACCCTGTATGTTTTGCGTCGATTTCTGGAGATTTTACTCAGATAAATCCTCATTCCCCGTCAGGAAGTTTCATAAGTCACCCGGTATAATCGGCCGGGATTTGGAGAAAATTTGTCGGAATAATTTTCATGTCGCATATGAGGCGAATTTAACGCGATCAATTAAAATCCGAGCCTATGTAGAAAAACTCTAGTATTTCATCGCGGAAGAGATAACGCTTGCAGAAGCGAGTTTTCGTATGTTGACTGGGAGTTTTTTGGAAAACGACGCCGTTTTCGAAGGTACGAATTATCCCCCATCAAACCGACCTTATAAAAGGAGGAATGGGACGGAATTGAGGGAATTCCGAATTAGCCGCCGTGTTTGACTATTAGAGATTTGTATTGAAAGGCCGATTTATCCGCCGTGTTTAACACTGTTAAAAAGTTGTGTTAGAAAATTCCGATTAAGTCGCCGTGTTTGAGACTGTTAGAAAGTCGTAGTAGAAAATTCCAATTTAGCCGGCGTGACTAATATTGGTGAAAAGCGTTATTATCAGAATTATTCGTCGTGAGAAACTTCGTTATAAATTGCTGATAGAACAAGTGAATAATTTTCTCGACTAGAAAAGCCGCTCGAGATCGTGTTGCGCTTGGGATAATTACCGACTTTCGTTCGGGGTTATCGTAAAATCGAGAAATTGACTCTAAGCCGTTTTGTGCTGTTGGAAGTGTGTCAACGCTTGTGCAGTGTGTGCTGCCCGTACAGGAAAGTCCTAGAGCTGGTGAGCTGTATTTCCGTATTAACCTGAGTTCATTTTTAACCGTAGATTATTCTTCCTGTGTTCCGTGATCGTTACTTGTAAATTCTGTAACTTTTATTTTTTTTTATCCTCAGTCCCAAGGGACAATTTAGCTAAGTCATTATCACCTTAGAGTATCCGAGATTTGGTCCGACGGGGAATTCGAAGCTGTTACAATTTTTGTAGATAATCAAGCCCCTTGATAGACTTCGTTTGCATTCATTCTGGCTTTAGTTCCAGTAAGTGGAATCTTAACCCCACCGAGTAAGTAGTATACCCTGGCAGCGTGAAGTACCGCGTCGGTGCTTCAATGCCCCTCGAGTGAAGTTCTGACGTCCATTGCTCATTGCGGTGTTATCTTATGAGTAATGCCTGAGGAACTTTATACTTCGAGGAAAGGGGTCGATATCCTTCAGTAAGTCACCACAAGTCCAAGTTTCATTGCGGTGGCAACCCTCGTCCAAGTTTTAAATTTTTCCACCATCGGTGGTCTGGCCTTTTTCTTTCTCTGATTAAAGTTTCTTGTGGGTGAATATTTCACCACATGTCAGGACCGACCCACGATAGGTGGCATACGTCCAGTAATTGAAATCTCAACTCCATCGAATAACTAGTATACCCTGGCAGCGTGAAGTACCGCGTCGGTGCTTCAATGCCCCTCGAGTGAAGTTCTGACGTCCATTGCTCATTGCGGTGTTATCTTATGAGTAATGCCTGAGGAACTTTATACTTCGAGGAAAGGGGTTTATATCCCTTGTTAAGTTGTCCCAACTCCGAATCTCCGAGAAGTGACAACCATATTTCAAGTTTCTTTTTCTCCACCGTTGGTGGCCTTGCTTATAGTTCCCCGAACAAGGTTTAAGTTTTGTCAATATCCCACTCCACAGTAATATTGTGGTGGATACGCCCCTTGCTTGTTTCAGCTTCTCCTCCGTGGACCCCTTTGTATAAAATTCCCCGACCAAAAATTGTTTTGGTGGATGCGCTATTTAAACTCCGAGTTTACTTATTAATTACATGATAATATACTTCGTCTGGACTTGGTTTCAGTCTTGACTTACATCAACCCCGGTTGGTTCAGCTACTATTTAGGCAGCGCCGTGCTGTCGCTGATCCAAGTTGTTTTGGGGGATGCGCCAATTAAGCTCCGAGTTTACTGATTGATTACACGACAGTATACGTTGTCTTGACTTGGTTTCAGTCTTGACTTACTTCATCACCGATTTGTTTAGATGTTGTTGGGGCAGCGCCGTGCTGTCACTGAACTTAAGTAATCCCGATTTCGCGGAACACAGGTTAGGGTGTCACCTCGCCGAAACTCTGGACTGTAAACTGTTGTTTTATTACCATTTTGTATGCTTTCACACTTGTTCGCGTTTTGACCACGCTTATCATCGCTTTCCACATTTGCTCTGCTTATTTCTTTCTAATATAATAACTGCTGATCGCTCGCCTCACTCATACCTCGTCCGCTTGCCGCCAACCCATTGTATATATTTTAATATTGAGAGTTATTTTTTTTGATCTTTAGACTGAGAATTATTTGTTTTGTTGATCATACGACTGCGTCGAAACTATTATTATTGTTGTCTTTCGTACTGGTTGCGACATTTGGGGTGTAACAATTTGACCAATTAGATATTATAGTGTCCATAATCGGACATACTATCAGAGTGAATTTCATTTATTACCTCAATAGCCTCCTCCTTCTCGCCGGCCAAAGAAATCGACACTTGCCAATCGCTACCACCTCAGATTGGGTCGAACTCTGTCTCCAACTGTATCAAAGCTACCCGAGTTTGGACTCAGTAAGTGTCATAAGGTATTGCGACCTTATAAAACCTATCGCAATTGGCGCCCGAGTTTATTCGTAAATCAGGTTGAAGGCGATTTTTCTCAACCGGAGAAAAACGCCGTTACAAATTGGCGCCCGAGCAGGGACCGATTTTCTTGTGAAGAATACAGGTCAAAGAGGCCTTTCCGGTATTGTAGATTATTGAGAGAGAGGAGTATGGAGGTTAACCGATTGAGAGCGGACGAGCTGATATGGGAGTTGGAAGCTCGCGGCCGTCCGGCCGGCAGGACCGTCCAGGAGAACCGTATGGAGCTGCGGAAGGTTTTAGCGCAGAACGTGCGGTTCTGTCCGAGAGAGAGGGACATGGAAGAGGAATTAGGTGAGGCTGGTCGAATCCTGAGGAGTTTGGTGGAACAGGTCCAGGATTTCGATGAGGATAACGCCATAAACGAAGAATCGCGTATCAGGAGCCGACTCACCCACCTCAAGCACCGTCTCGGTCAAATGCGACCAACTACCGTGGAAGAACAGGATAAAACCGACGAACTGTCCGAATTATGGAAGCAGACAGAAGAGATGCTGAAGGACGCCGTGATCCTGGCCGGAGCGAAGTCGGAGTTGAACGCTCCGTTGGAGGATGTTGCCGAAGACGCAGGACGCCTTCAGAGGAGGGAAACCTCCCAACCCGAGGGAGATTGGCCGTTGATCTCTTTTGAGGATTCTTCACCGGGGAGCCAACAAGTCTCGCATCCCGAAGGGACCCACACCGTCGCAGGCGATATGGAAGGAACTCCTAACGTCTCCAGGGAGCCAATAATGTCCAGGAGCCGCACACTACTGAACCAGACACACCTCAACCGAACCCAGCGGAACCAAACCCGGGTTCTGCAACCAGAGATCCCTGCAGGAGGTTTTACTTTAAGTTTCTTCCAGAGGTTGCATAACCGGGTCTGTGAAGCCGTCCGCCAACGACTAAACTTCACAGTGCCGTGGGGTACAAGTAGAAATGGATCATACGAGTCTCCTACACCAAGAAGTCGTCCGGCAGTGGCAGAGTCCACTCGAAGAATCGCGTTCCCACTTTTAGAACCAAAGGAGTCAAGAGCGAACAGGCAGAGTACGATTTTCACAGGTGACCAAGCTGGCTCCAGTGGATTGAGTGAGGTCGATCAGGGTCAAACTGGACCAGTCAACTGGACCCGGACCGATAGATCGTTCAACCATCCGCCGTCCGTACCAGTATACAAATGGAACGTTTGTTTCGACGGAGCGACCAGCGTCGATGCTTTCCTGCAGGAGGTGGAACAACTAGCAGACACTCGGAGGATTACTCGTCAGTACCTCTTCGAGTCGATCTTCGAATTGTTGCGAAAGGACGCTAGGGATTGGTACATCCCTAGAAGAGGTTCGTTCAGGGATTGGGAGGACTTCAAAGAACAGCTTCGTGAAGCTTTCCTTCCCCTGGATTACGAGGAAACCCTCCTAGAAGAGATAAGGAAACGAACTCAAGGAGAAGGCGAAAAGCTGCTGCTCTTCGTCACCAGGATGCAAAACCTCTTCCTGAAGCTGACCACTAAAAGACCTCCTGAGGAAGAGCAGGTGAACATGATCAGGAAGCGACTGTTACCAGCCCTGCAGAAAGCTCTGGCGTTCCAGGAGACCAGATGTTACACCGAGCTTTTGGCCCGAGGGAAGAGGTTTGAGTTGGTCCAGTGGCACGTGGACCAATACACTCCACCTCCAACAAACAAAGGTTTGATCGACGACCCTCATTTGGTGTACGAAAATTCCCGACGGAAAACCCAGACTATGACCGTCCAGTATTCGCCACCAAAGGTGCCGGAAGTCATCAAACCGACCGTGAATATGCCGAGACCGCCGCCTCCGGTTCAGACCGGTACGACAAACCGAAAACCGAACCCAGCGCCAGCTAAAGTGGAGGAGTCACCACCACGCGATACGAGGGCCGTTCGTTTCGAGGATACCAGGTTGGGCGGCATCCAGTGCTGGCGTTGTGGGAAGACCGGACACTTCAGGAGAGAGTGCCCATCAGCGCCGAGGTTGTTTTGCTCTCGATGCGGGAGACAAGACGTGATGTCCCGAGATTGTCGTTGTTCGGAAAACTAGAAAGGAGCCGTCTCGCGGGGAAGAGACAGTTCCGCTCAACCGCATCCCCAATTAAACAACCAGCCTGTACCCAGGATAACCGGCCAATCATCACCGTCTGGATTGGAGAACGACCCATAAAAGCCCTGCTGGATACCGGAGCGTCGAAGTCATTTCTGAGCAACAACGCAGCCGAGGCTTGCCGGAGAATGAAAGTATATCCGTCCGAAATAGCTGACATGACGGCCACAGTGGCCGATGGAAGTTCAGTCACCGTAGGAGAGGTGTACGAGCCCATGATACAGTTCGGGAAGGAGAAGATCAGACCCCGACTGTACCTGGTACCCCGTTTACCGGTCGATTTGATCCTGGGAATGGACCTGTTGGCTTCCCACGATTTCACGATTGACCTCCGTACCTCTCAATGTTTCCTGAGAGGAGAGTTGTTGGAGAGATCCGTGTCACCACCCGGTACGCCGCACAACTCATCAATCAGTTCCTCGGACCGAGAGAAAGAACGAGTACTCCAAAGGTTTCTGAAGGAGGAACTGGCAGACTTTGAAGAGGTAAGAGGTCTGACCGATATGACTCAGCACGAGATCAGGGTCAAACCTGGAACCATACCGATCAAGCAAAGATACCGTCCGTGTAACCCGAAGATGCAGGAAATTATGGATCAAGAGGTGGACCGAATGCTGAAAGAAGGTATTATCGAACCTTCGAGGTCACCGTGGAGTTCTTGCGTCGTAATTGTGAAGAAGGCGAACGGAAAACCCCGGTTTTGCATCGATTTCCGGGCGGTTAATGAAGTCTCTGTGAAAGATGCGTATCCTTTGCCGTATATTGCCGGAATATTGGACAAGTTGAGACGAGCAAAATATATTTCTACGTTGGACTTAAGGCAAGGATATTGGCAGATTCCCCTCACCGAAGAGAGTAAACCGGTTACCGCTTTTGCCGTGTCTGGAAGGGGTTTGTTCCAGTTTAAAGTTATGCCGTTTGGCCTTCATTCCGCCGGGGCCACATTCCAGAGGCTCTTGGACCGTGTCATAGGTCCTGAGTTGGACCCAATTGCCTTTGCATATCTAGATGACATAGTGGTCCTGGGAGAAACTTTCGAGGAACATCTGGAAAACCTAAGGGTAGTGTTCCGTCGACTCCGGGAGGCGAACCTGAAGATCAATCCGGATAAATGCGAGTTCGTCCGGAGTTCCCTCAAATATTTGGGTCATGTGATCACCAAAGACGGGATTGCGACCGACCCAGACAAAATTGAGGCCGTCAATTCCATGCAACCGCCAAAGAACGTCCGCGAAGTTCGCCGATTCTTAGGAGTAGCAAGTTGGTACCGTAGATTTGTGGAAGATTTTACAAAGATAGTCACCCCACTCACAGGACTGTTGAAGAAGAAGCAGAGGTGGAAATGGGAAGGGGAACAGCAACAGGCGTTTGAGGCACTGAAGAGGAAACTCACTGAGTCACCAGTGCTGGCCTGTCCGGACTTTTCCCAGCCGTTTACCCTCCAGACCGACGCCTCCGAGCACGGCCTCGGAGCAGCCCTGACGCAGGCCCTGGATGGACGCGAAAGAGTAATCGCTTACGCCAGTCGTACCTTGAATGGTGCCGAGAAGAATTACTCGGTGACCGAGAAGGAGTGTTTGGCGATCGTATGGGCCATCAATAAGATGAGACCGTATCTGGAAGGGTACCGTTTTACCGTGATAACCGACCACATGAGCTTGCGCTGGTTGCAATCCATTAAATCCCCATCGGGACGGATTGCAAGATGGAGCGTCTTCCTGCAGCAGTATGATTTCGAGATCAAATACAGGAAGGGCGCTTTGAACCGAGTGGCAGACGCCTTGTCCCGAGATCCGCTACCGTCCGAAGAACAGGTCTGTGTGACCGAAAATCCGATCCGATGTCCGTGGTACGTCAAGAAATACCAGGAAGTCTCGAAGGAACCCGTTGACTTCCCTGATTACCGAATACAGGAGGGAAGGCTGTACAGGCACTTCTGGAGCGCTGACGACTTCACCGAACCCGAGATGGGAACACCGTGGAAATTGTGCGTTCCAGCCGAGGATCGACAGTCAATTCTACGAGAAAACCACGACGAGCCGTTGGCTGGTCACTTAGGAGTCGCAAAGACCATATCCCGAGTGGCCCAAAGCTATTACTGGCCAGGGATGTTTCGTGAAGCGGCTCAATATGTACGCAGGTGCCCGCGATGTCAGAGGTATAAAGTTTCCCAGCAGAAGCCTCCGGGAAAGATGCAACCGTACCAGATCAGTGAACCGTGGAATACCGTCAGCACAGACCTAATCGGCCCGTTACCCCGTTCGAAGAAAGGTAATACGTTCCTGGTGATGTTTCAAGATCGCTTTTCGAAATGGATCGAGTGTAAACCCCTTCGTACCGCAACGGGTAAGGGAGTGTTCCAGGCATTTTACGATTTAGTAGTGCTGAAGTTTGGATGTCCGAAGACCGTGATCAGTGACAATGGTTCACAATATGATGGCCGTCTGTTTAAAGGAAACCTGAAGAGTTTGGGTATCCGTCATAGATTTGCTCCGGTCTACTCACCGCAGTGCAATCCAGTAGAAAGAGCCAACAGAACTATAAAGACAATGATCGCGCAGTTTTGCGAGCAAGATCATCGCTCCTGGGATGAGCGCATAGGAGAATTGGCTTTCGCGGCGAACTCAGCCAAACATGAATCTACCGGGTTCACACCGGCATTCCTGAATTTCGGCCGGGAGGTCCACTCCCCAGAAACTAGCAGTCGGCTGACAGGCACAGAAGAGGGCCCAGAAGAGCAAACCGAAGAACCACCCGTCCAAGAGGTAGACCACTACGCAAACCGTATTCAGCGACTCAAAGAGACGCGGGAGTTTGTAAGACTCCAGTTGGCCCGAGCTTTCAACCAACAGAGTCGGTATTATAACCTCCGTAGGAGAGCATGGTCATGCCGGATAGGGGATAAAGTCTTGCGCCGGGAACATCCGCTGTCATCGGCGGCAGATGGTTTCGCGTCTAAGTTAGCGCCCAAATATTCAGGACCTTATATCATTACCAAGGTTATATCTCCCGTGGTGTATGATTTGCGAGACGCGTCGGGTAAATACCTTCGCCATATCCACGTGAAAGATTTGAAACCTTTTCACGAGAGTGAATCGAGCAATGAGCAGCCCACAGTCGCGGAAAATTCGCGAGGGTCAGGTGAAAAGCATACATAATCCGTTGGTATATCCGTATTAACCGTCCGTGTTACCCCGTGGATAAGGCCGTCCGTCCGCCAGTTTGCTCCCGGAGCAGGTCATCGTTGGTCTCAGAAAAGTCAATGCGAACGATTACTAATTCGGTTGATTTCAGAGTAGGAATGTCTAGAGAAGAATGGGATCACATCGATGCCGGGCTGATAGAGTCCATACCGGCCAGCTTCGACGAGTTGGTGGAAGAAGAGTTCGACTGCTGGAAGGAAGGACGTCGAGAAGTAGCAGCCAAGGAACCGTCTACATCCACACCGAACCGTACCGAACCAACCGAGAGACCCATACCAAAGGAGGTGCCTAGCAACCCTACTAGGAAACGCCCACGACGTGGAGGACCCTCACGGGAGAACCGGGACCAGCCAACCCCAAGGACCAAGTGGAACTCCGCCCTCAGTACGACCCGAACCACTCAAGAGGACGAAGAACACCCAACGGAAGCGGACCCGGAAGGGAACTACCGGGATGCCGAAGAGGAAGGCCCCTCAATACATACAATTGGTAGAAGGAGCCTGCTGGAGATGCGGCCTGTCAGGCCACCCCAGGAAAGACTGCAAGAACGTCGCCCGCTTGTTCTGTTCACGTTGCGGTCGCTTGGGCGTCATGTCTAGAGAATGCCCGTGTCCGAAAAGGGCCCCCCATGGGACCAGAATAGGAACCAGTTTATCGCAAGGAGCCTCACCAGACGGGATAGCCACCGTCCAGGAAATCCGGAGCAACCGACCCAAGGTCAGATCACTGGGGATCCAATGCGAGCTTCTGCGGCCGGGGGCGAATGCCCAACCTTGGCCATTCGAACTCCGTCAGGGAATGATCCTGGCGGTCTGCCCATAGAAATGTTGTAAATAACGCGGCGGCAGGCGGAGGTGAGAGAAAAAAAAACTGTCGTTTTTTTTTTGGGAAAGTAGAGGGGGTGTGTAACGAAGTGAATTTCGTTACTAGATCGGCCGGTATCATTCACGTAAATTTTTGTAGAAAATTTGGGGAAATTGTTCAATATTTCTGAATACGAGGACATATGGGCCACCCTGTATGTTTTGCGTCGATTTCTGGAGATTTTACTCAGATAAATCCTCATTCCCCGTCAGGAAGTTTCATAAGTCACCCGGTATAATCGGCCGGGATTTGGAGAAAATTTGTCGGAATAATTTTCATGTCGCATATGAGGCGAATTTAACGCGATCAATTAAAATCCGAGCCTATGTAGAAAAACTCTAGTATTTCATCGCGGAAGAGATAACGCTTGCAGAAGCGAGTTTTCGTATGTTGACTGGGAGTTTTTTGGAAAACGACGCCGTTTTCGAAGGTACGAATTATCCCCCATCAAACCGACCTTATAAAAGGAGGAATGGGACGGAATTGAGGGAATTCCGAATTAGCCGCCGTGTTTGACTATTAGAGATTTGTATTGAAAGGCCGATTTATCCGCCGTGTTTAACACTGTTAAAAAGTTGTGTTAGAAAATTCCGATTAAGTCGCCGTGTTTGAGACTGTTAGAAAGTCGTAGTAGAAAATTCCAATTTAGCCGGCGTGACTAATATTGGTGAAAAGCGTTATTATCAGAATTATTCGTCGTGAGAAACTTCGTTATAAATTGCTGATAGAACAAGTGAATAATTTTCTCGACTAGAAAAGCCGCTCGAGATCGTGTTGCGCTTGGGATAATTACCGACTTTCGTTCGGGGTTATCGTAAAATCGAGAAATTGACTCTAAGCCGTTTTGTGCTGTTGGAAGTGTGTCAACGCTTGTGCAGTGTGTGCTGCCCGTACAGGAAAGTCCTAGAGCTGGTGAGCTGTATTTCCGTATTAACCTGAGTTCATTTTTAACCGTAGATTATTCTTCCTGTGTTCCGTGATCGTTACTTGTAAATTCTGTAACTTTTATTTTTTTTTATCCTCAGTCCCAAGGGACAATTTAGCTAAGTCATTATCACCTTAGAGTATCCGAGATTTGGTCCGACGGGGAATTCGAAGCTGTTACAATTTTTGTAGATAATCAAGCCCCTTGATAGACTTCGTTTGCATTCATTCTGGCTTTAGTTCCAGTAAGTGGAATCTTAACCCCACCGAGTAAGTAGTATACCCTGGCAGCGTGAAGTACCGCGTCGGTGCTTCAATGCCCCTCGAGTGAAGTTCTGACGTCCATTGCTCATTGCGGTGTTATCTTATGAGTAATGCCTGAGGAACTTTATACTTCGAGGAAAGGGGTCGATATCCTTCAGTAAGTCACCACAAGTCCAAGTTTCATTGCGGTGGCAACCCTCGTCCAAGTTTTAAATTTTTCCACCATCGGTGGTCTGGCCTTTTTCTTTCTCTGATTAAAGTTTCTTGTGGGTGAATATTTCACCACATGTCAGGACCGACCCACGATAGGTGGCATACGTCCAGTAATTGAAATCTCAACTCCATCGAATAACTAGTATACCCTGGCAGCGTGAAGTACCGCGTCGGTGCTTCAATGCCCCTCGAGTGAAGTTCTGACGTCCATTGCTCATTGCGGTGTTATCTTATGAGTAATGCCTGAGGAACTTTATACTTCGAGGAAAGGGGTTTATATCCCTTGTTAAGTTGTCCCAACTCCGAATCTCCGAGAAGTGACAACCATATTTCAAGTTTCTTTTTCTCCACCGTTGGTGGCCTTGCTTATAGTTCCCCGAACAAGGTTTAAGTTTTGTCAATATCCCACTCCACAGTAATATTGTGGTGGATACGCCCCTTGCTTGTTTCAGCTTCTCCTCCGTGGACCCCTTTGTATAAAATTCCCCGACCAAAAATTGTTTTGGTGGATGCGCTATTTAAACTCCGAGTTTACTTATTAATTACATGATAATATACTTCGTCTGGACTTGGTTTCAGTCTTGACTTACATCAACCCCGGTTGGTTCAGCTACTATTTAGGCAGCGCCGTGCTGTCGCTGATCCAAGTTGTTTTGGGGGATGCGCCAATTAAGCTCCGAGTTTACTGATTGATTACACGACAGTATACGTTGTCTTGACTTGGTTTCAGTCTTGACTTACTTCATCACCGATTTGTTTAGATGTTGTTGGGGCAGCGCCGTGCTGTCACTGAACTTAAGTAATCCCGATTTCGCGGAACACAGGTTAGGGTGTCACCTCGCCGAAACTCTGGACTGTAAACTGTTGTTTTATTACCATTTTGTATGCTTTCACACTTGTTCGCGTTTTGACCACGCTTATCATCGCTTTCCACATTTGCTCTGCTTATTTCTTTCTAATATAATAACTGCTGATCGCTCGCCTCACTCATACCTCGTCCGCTTGCCGCCAACCCATTGTATATATTTTAATATTGAGAGTTATTTTTTTTGATCTTTAGACTGAGAATTATTTGTTTTGTTGATCATACGACTGCGTCGAAACTATTATTATTGTTGTCTTTCGTACTGGTTGCGACATTTGGGGTGTAACAATTTGACCAATTAGATATTATAGTGTCCATAATCGGACATACTATCAGAGTGAATTTCATTTATTACCTCAATAGCCTCCTCCTTCTCGCCGGCCAAAGAAATCGACACTTGCCAATCGCTACCACCTCAGATTGGGTCGAACTCTGTCTCCAACTGTATCAAAGCTACCCGAGTTTGGACTCAGTAAGTGTCATAAGGTATTGCGACCTTATAAAACCTATCGCAATTGGCGCCCGAGTTTATTCGTAAATCAGGTTGAAGGCGATTTTTCTCAACCGGAGAAAAACGCCGTTACAACGGTCATGTTCATCAATGAGCAAAATTAGACTAGGGGTTCCGTAAATATGGCCGTTCAAAATATTTTTTTCCTGATAGTTTCGAAACTACTGATCGGATTGGAATGAAATTATGCACCTAGCTCAGGAATAATGTATTCAAACTACGTTCAAAATTTTGTCCATATCGCATCACCAAGACCATAGATACCGTGGAAAATTCTAGCGAATTATCGGAAAAAAATTGATCAGCTGAAGCACCGACATGAAGTCTGGAGTTTTGCCTAAGTTTCAGAATTCTTTTGACAGCAGTCAAAAATTCCTTCAATTGATTTCTGAAACTGGAAAATGCAAATCTACCTACAATGTGCATGTACGAGCGCTCAAAAGCTCCTGCCTTCACGGCAGTGCTTTTCGTAATTTTTTTTTATATTCTGATAAATAATTTCAAGAATGTTTCAGAACAAATATGGATTTTGAGTAAATTATTCAAAATGACCAACAGTGAGAAAATGAATAAAGAAATGAGTAAACAAGTGAAACATTTGAGAGAAATCATAAAATTTGGTCAAAAGTGCCACCGTTTCGCCCGATGCATATTCTTACTCTTTGCAAATTATGTCTTAAAGCCTTTTTGATCATTTTTGGATCATTACGGATCTCATTGCGGGTAACTTAGATACGTTGTAAGAGAATATTCTCACTTCCAATCTCAGACACATACTGAAGATTTCCATAATATCCTCACACGAAATAACCGATAGGGATTGAAATATGGTGATTTAGGGGGCCATGCATGCGGTCCACCTCTGCCTTTCCACATATTTCGAAAATTCTTATCCAAAGAGTTTCCCACAATAACTCTGAAATGAGCATGATGGTGCTCCACACCATCATGCTGGAAATACATTCCTGCAAAATGTATGTCATAATATTGTTGTAGCCTACTTGAATAAAACTAGTAGGATGCAACAAAAATTAATATGTTGATATGTTGTTCGACTGTTCGTGTTTGGTTTCTGTGACGATGAGTCATATTTATGAGGGATGGAGTCTTCAATTTGAGAAATCTCTATCGATGGGCCAAATAAAATCCACATGTTCATTTATTTTTTCACTGTTGATCATTTTGAATAAATTATTGAAAATCCATATTAAGGGGCCAATCTATTCAAGTGGACGCCCCTTGGTTTCCCTCGAGGTGGCTTGTGGATTCGGAAGATAAGATTATTTATCCTTTTCATGATTTTATACGGGCCTTCCCAAGAGTTCTGCAACTTTGGCGATAGTACACGTCCAAGTTTGGGAGTTGTGCAGCCAAACCAGGTCATCATCCTGAAACCCTCGAGCCTCAGCCTTGATGTCATATGTCTGCTTCATTCTATCGCTGGCGCTCTGGATGTTTAACCGAACTCTTTCGTGGATATCGTCCATTCTATGCCTCAAGTTGCTGACCTCTCCTCTCCCGCAGTGTCTTGTCCCGGTGGTATCCCAAATCACAGGTCACATGGGAGTCGCAGTTCTCGAGCCATTACGATACTAACAGAGGTTTGGCCCGTTGATTCATGTACTGTTTGTCGAAGACAACCTTGTGTGCTTCACATAAAAAAATTTTTATTATAATTATTTTTTGAATAGAAACCCAAGTTTTATGTTTACTCTTTTATTGACATACATCGACTCGTTCTGATATACATATTTCGTATTAACATGGTACATATGTAAGATGCGCACACAGTTCAACGCATAAGGCACAATAAACAGCTGTTCTATACAGGGTCTTTCACGAGGAACCTCACCCATATTTATACGGGAAACTACTGAACGTATTTTCATGAAATTCAGCACTTATAAGTATTTCACGATGCTGATGAAATCTAAATATTTTCAAGCCATGAGCACCTCCGGTTTTTCCGGAAATGACGTCAACTTCCGTTTTTCGAATTAGAAGACCATTTTTTTATTGCAGAAATAGATTCCTTAGAAAATTTCAAGTTATTTTGATGTAACATTTTTCAGTTTTGGTTGGAAAATTCTCTCTGAGCGGGAAAATTCGAAAAAAAAATCGAAAATGGAGCTCTGCTGAAACAAGAATAACTTCGAGGTTTTCGGATGGAAAATTTTCATTCTTGGGATTTTTCAAGATGTAAGATTGATGTTTCCACTTTAGAAATCGAAATCGCGATTCATGATACAGGGGGTGAAAAAATTGCTTTCAAAGTTAGGGATGACAAAATCGTGAAAAATCAATTTTTTCAAATTAGAACCCCATTTTTTTATGGCAGATATTGAATCTACGTTAAAAAATAATGTGAGTGTATGCATCACACCCTTGCCCTAAAATGGATATTTTCTGAGTTATTCACAAAAAACTGTTTTTCGTCTTGAATTTTCAGCTATTTCTTTTCCTTTCACGCCAAAAAGATGAAATTTTCAGGAACTGTTATTTGAACCATGCTGTAGATTTTTCACCCCTTCTTGAAACCGACTTCAAGTTACTATTAGGAGAACCATGGCAAACTCTCGCAGTTATAACTAGAGAAGATGCTCAAAGTTTTGACCGTTAATTTCTAGACATTTATTTATACGTCTCAGGAATGCTTCGTGCGTTGCTCTTCTTATTTCATCGGGAGGAAGAGATCTGCAAAAGTGTTTAAAAACCAAATTGAGTTTCAAAACTATGAATCTAAAAATCTGAACAAACCTGAACGCATTTCTGACTCGTTCTATGCAGTCCTCTTTATCAGTCAGGGGAGTTGAGTAGACAATATTTTTTATCCTACCCCAAACATAATAGTCTAAAGGAGTTAAATCGGGAGAACGTGGTGGCCAAAGATGTGGACCATTGTTCGCCAACCATCGATCTTCAAATAGCCTGTAGAGGATATTTGACACATTGAGTGAATTGTGTGGAGGCGCGCCATCTTGTTGATACCATAAGTCATTATGGTTCTGTACTAGCGGCTCAATTATTTGAGTCAATATGTCAGAATATCTATCTCCTAAAGGAGAACATTCTTTAAATAATGCAAACATGTGTAGTGTTCTATCTTACCAGTTAAAGTCTCATCATAAATGTGAACATCGAGAATTGCATTATTTTTGATGGCGCAAAAAACATTGAAACTCCAGGTCTCTTGAAAGTTCCATTGTCTGAAGTGGTGGTTGTTCTCTTCATCCCAATAATGACTGTTATGCCTATTGAAAGAACCATTCTTTCTGCAATAATGCAAACATGTGTAGTGTTCTATCTTACCAGTTAAAGTCTCATCATAAATGTGAACATCGAGAATTGCATTATTTTTGATGGCGCAAAAAACATTGAAACTCCAGGTCTCTTGAAAGTTCCATTTTCTGAAGTGGTGGTTGTTCTCTTCATCCCAATAATGACTGTTATGCCTATTGAAAGAACCTTTCTTTGTGAATTTAGATTCATCGGTCCAAATTATACAGTCCAAAAAGTTTTCATTCTCTTGAAATCGAATCATCATAGCTTCGCAAAACTCTGTTCTCCTGACGAAATCAGTTTCCTTCAAATGCTGTACCCTATTGAATTTATATGGGTGCATTTTATGTTTTTTTTATATTCTCCAAACACTCGATTGAGATAATCCCAGATCAATCTCGGCATCTTTGAGAGAATTTTGAGGATTCACACGAAAATATGCAAGAACTGTAATTTCGTTGTTCTCATCTTCTACTACACTTTTTTCTCTGTGTATAGTTTTCTTAACGAAAGATCCGACATTTCTCAAGTTTGTCATGGTTCTGTTAATGGTATCTCTCGTTGGTCTGGGTCGGTCAGGAAACCTCTCAGTGAACAGTCGAATCGTTCTATCTACAACTTTATTACATTCTCCAGGAAGTAGAATGAGATTTAAATAATCTTCATTGGTAAAAGTAGGCATGGTGATCGATTTTATAACTTAATACTAATTATCACCAAATTAATAGTAAACACAAAATGCTACTGAATAAAGAGGAATTTGGCAGATGTAATTAATGATATCTATCATTAAAAAAAAAGAATGTAAAACATGGTTAGTTTTTGCATATGGTTCATAAGGAATTATTTATTTATCACTGGAGAGAAAACCGATTGCCGATTAGTTGAAATAAAGAGGTTTCCGATACAAATTCGAATCCAAATTCGCCATCTATTTAGGAACAACCTGTAACTTTTTTCTCTCGCATATTAGGGTAGTAAAATCTAAAACATGGTTTAAGTAACAGTTCCTGAAAATTTCATCTTTTTGGCGTGAAGGGAAAAGAAATAGCTGAAAATTCAAGACGAAAAACAGTTTTTTGTGAATAACTCAGAAAATATCCATTTTAGGGCAAGGGTGTGATGCATACACTCACATTATTTTTCAACGTAGATTCAATATCTGCCATAAAAAAATGGGATTCTAATTTGAAAAAATTGATTTTTCACGATTTTGTCATCCCTAACTTTGAAAGCGATTTTTTCACCCCCTGTATCATGAATCGCGATATCGATTTTCAAAGTGGATACATCAATCTTACATCTTGAAAAATTCCAAAAATGAAAATTTTCCATTCAAAAACCTCGAAGTTATTCTTGTTTCAGCGGAGCTCTATTTTCGATTTTTTTTTCGAATTTTCCCGCTCAGAGAGAATTTTTCAACCAAAACTGAAAAATGTTACATCAAAATAACTTGAAATTTACTAAGGAATCTATTTCTGCAATAAAAAAATGGTGTTCTAATTTGAAAAACGGAAGTTGACGTCATTTCCGGAAAAACCGGAGGTGCTCATGCCTTGAAAATATTTTAGATTTCATCAGCATCGTGAAATACTTATAAGTGCTGAATTTCATGAAAATACGTTCAGTAGTTTCCCGTATAAATATGGGTGAGGTTCCTCGTGAAAGACCCTGTAAATGTATGTATAGAGGATCTATACATAACTGGCAACTACAGGAAGAAGTTATGTAAGCAACAGATATCGTATGAAATTCGAATCTAAATAGAAAATATACAAATTACTATTAATAACCCAAATAAATTCGCACAATTCTTATTGCCTATTTCCATTTTCTACAAACAAGTTGAACAATCAAAATTTTTTACAGTTTCCAATTCAATTCATTCAATGTAAATCATATGAAACAATAGCAAAATCATAATATCATCAATTCGATATAATATAACACATCTTCGTCGATCCTACCAGTCTCCTGGTCTCAAATCCCTCTCTGACATGGCTTTTTCAATTCCCTGCAACCAAGTTGTTTTCAGTCTGCCTCTTTTCAGCCTCTCAGGAGGTATCCAGTTGAGCAGTTGTTTGGGAATACGTTCGTCTGGCATCCTCCGTATATGTCCGTGCCAGATAAGTTGAGCCTTCTTTATATCGTCTATTATTGTTGTCTCCCCGCCCATCATTTCTCTAATTCGTTCGTTTCTGATTTTTTGTATTCTCGAGAGTCCTGCCGATCTCCGCCAGAAATCCATTTCTAGTGCTAGAAGACGACTCTGCTGAACTTTGCTCAAGAGGAGGCAGAGGAGGCTGGGCCTCCCAAAATTTTACTGCATTATATTTAATTCTGAGTTCAAGTTCAACTATATTATGTTGAGCTAAATCAATAGAATATTCAAATTTCTGTATATTTTTTACCCCAATCTTTCATCACTTCATTCATTTTTCGCAACATACTTCAAAACTGAGAAGATTGCGCATCGCAATCAGTACTACGTGCGCTAAAGAATACAGCAGAGTCCAGACCCAGACTCGGACGCCGAGCTCCTCGAGTTGGGATTCGCTGGCATGTAAAATTTCAAATATCTTCCGATATAATTGCAACGGCCACTCTGAATTCGAGCTGTAAAGCACGTGACGGAGGTCCGGTCTCCAGTATATTCGTTTAGCCCGATCGGCTCGAATATGACTTCGGCGTCACTCGGTGATGAACGATCGGTCACTATTCTATACCTACATAATAATATATGCATAATATTATATTAAACGTATGTACAGACTATCAGTTCGGCGAAGTTTGTAGGTGAGGAAGGATAACTATTTAGATGCATATATTTCATCGAGAAAAATGGGAAAGGAAACCAGAAATAAAAATTATAATTTCAGCGGGGAACTTAGAATAACTGAAGATATTGTTCTATTGTTGATTTTATTCTGAAGGAAAAGTTCAGTCAAATGCCAGTACGATAAAAGGTTCTGGTGATATTCGCAAAAACCGTTTTTTTTTTTAATTTCAACTCGAAAATGGTGCATTTTAGAGGGTAAGTTAATAGAAATTTTTTTTCATATTTTTGGACAAGCTATCACATCCTGAAATCTTGCGCATATATTATGAAACACCCTGTATTTCTTACTTGGCCTCATCTGATTGAGATCTCACGAGCCGCCACTGATATAACAACATAATTACAATATAATCAAGGAATACCATTTAACTAAATTAAACCCAATAATTTGAGAATATAATCTTTATATATGAAATTTGAGAAAAGCACTGCCGTGAAGGCAGGAGCTTTTGAACGCTCGTACATGCACCTTGTAGGTAGATTCACAGTTTCCAGTTTTAGAAACCAATTGGAAAGATTTTGACAGCTGTCAAAGAAAATTTCAAACTAAGGCGAAAATCCAGACTTCACGTCAGTGCTTTGGAAGACCAATTTTTTTTCGATAATTCGCTAGAATTTTCTACGGTATCTATGGTCTTGGTGGAGCGATCTGAAAAAAATTTTCCACGTAGTTTGAATACATAATTCTTCATCTATATGCGGAATTTCATTCCAATCCAATGAGTAGTTTCGAAATTTTCAGAAAAAAATAGTTTGAACGGCTATATTTACGGAACCCCTAGTCGAATTTCGCGCATTGATGAACATGACAGCGAAATTCGCGATGCGAACCTATCCTGAAAATTTTAAGTCCCTAGGCCTCTGAGTTCAAAACTTATGATTTTCTATGGTTTCTATGGTTCTGATCATGCGATCTGAAAAATATAGCTCGAATATATCATTCTCAATTTGAATACAAAATTTCGTCACGATCAAATCCATATTTTCGAAATGATCAAGAAAACTGAATTTTAAACTACCATATTTACGGAACCCTGAGTCTAATTTGGCTCATTGATGAACGTGACCACGACATTCGAGATCCACACCTATCCTGAACATTTCAAGTCCCTAGGCCTTTTTATTACAAAGTTATAATTTTCTATGGTTTCTATGGTTCTGGTCATGCGAGCTGGACAAAATTCTGCATGTAGCTTGAACACGAAATTCTCCATCTGAGTGCAAAATTTCACCTCGATCGAATCTGTAGTTTCGAAGAAATCAGAAAAACAAAATTTCGAGCGGCCATATTCACGGATACCCTAGGCAAATTTTGCCCAATAACGAACTTAACCGCAGCATTCGAAATTCGAAAACCCTGAAAATTTCAAGTCTCTAGGACATTCTGTTCGACAGTTATCGTGTAGACGGACGGCCGGCCGGACAGACAGACTCGAATTTTTCGACGGATTCGTCATCAGTGAGTCTAACATAGTCGTTTGGGACTATTTTTGGCTCAAAATTCGAAAAATACAGACATCGTGACGAAATAATATAGCCCTCGTGTAAGTTGTACGAGCGCTCAAAAATACGTGTCACGTTGTTTGTCCGGGATGGTCTCCTAAAATACTGAATCAATTTCAATCAAATTTTTGCACAGTGTGTGGATTTTGATCCAACTTACAAGATAGAGTAGTTTATATCCCAATTTATAGTTGCAATATTTTCTTATTGCAAATTATTTGTTTATTATTCATGACAAAGACTGATAATTATCCACGCGACAACATAGGGCTCAAATCGTCGACAGGAGATCGCGTCCCCACTACTCCGATCTGTTGACCCTAGCCGATATCGTGCGAAAAATGATGCCAAGTTCCTGGGTCTTTCCTAAAACTGAAGAAATTTGAAACTGTTTCAGAACTGGGGAACAATACAGAAGGTTCATAGAATTCGTAACTGTCAAGAAGGTAGAATAATGTCAGTGATTAAGAATTACGGAAAGCACTGCCGTGAAGTCAGGAGCTTTTGAGCGCTCGTACATCCACCTTGTAGGTAGATTCGCATTTTCCAGTTTTGAAATCAATTGAAGGAATTTTCGACAGCTGTCGAAAAAATTCTTAAACTTAGGCGAAACTCCAGACTTCATGTCATGAATTTCAAACGACCGTATTTACGGAACCCCTAGAATAATTCTGCTCATTGATAAACGTGAACGCGACATTCGAGATCCACACCTATCCTGAAAATTTCAAGTCCCTAGGCCTTTCCGTTCGAAAGTTATGATTTTCTATGGTTTCTATAGTTCTGGTCATGTGATCTGGAGAAATGTAGCTTAAATATATCATTCTCCATTAGTATAAAACATTTCGTCACGATCGAATCTGTAGTTTTGAAATTATCAAGAAAACTAAATTTCAAACGACCATATATACGGAACCCCTAGTATAACTTTGCTCACAGATGAACTTGATCACGACATTCGAGATCTACACCTATCCTGAAAATTTCAAGTCCCTAGGCGTTTCCGTTCAAAAGTTACAATTTTCTATGGTTTCTATGGTTCTGGTCATGCGATCAGGACAAAATTTCACATGTAGCTTGAAAACCTCATTCACCATTTGAGTGCAAAGTTTCATCTCGATCAAATCTGTAGTTTTCAAGTGATCAAATGAACGGCCATATTCACGGAACCCCTGGTGGAATTTGGCCCATTAACGAACTCAACCGAGGCATTCGGGAACTGAACCCACACTGAAAATATCAAGTCTCTAGGTTGTTCCGTTCGAGAGTAATCGTGCTTACGTATGGACGGCCGGCTGGCTGGACGGACAAACTCGAATATTCCGACGGATTCGTCATCAGTGAGTCGAACATAGTCGTTTGAGACCATTTTCGGCTAAAAATTCTAAAAATATAGACATCGTGACGAAATGATATAGCCCTCGTGTAAGTAGTATGAGCGCTCAAAAAAAGCCGGAAAAACCGTAAACATCAGTATTTTTTCAAAAATTCAATACTCGACCATTTTCAATGTTGTAGTGCTGTTTTTTTTGGATAAAAGTAGTGGTTGATAGGCACTTTGAGTGTGCACAACATGGACGTTGTCGAATTTTTTGCGTAATTGCGATTTGGATTATTTCAGGCACTATTTGCCGGAAGTTCTGGATGCGTAGAAAGTCGTGCAATTTCAATCAACAAATCGGATTTTGGGAGTAAAAGTATAGTTATACAAAACTTCATTCATGATTTTTCGTTTAAATGTTGCAGAATAGGTGAAAAATTACGAAAAGCACTGCCGTGAAGTCAGGAGCTTTTGAGCGCTCGTACATCCACCTTGTAGGTAGATTCGCATTTTCCAGTTCTGAAATCAAATGAAGGAATTTTCGACAGCTGTCAAAAAAATTCTCAAACTTAGGCGAAACTCCAGACTTCATGTCAGTGCTTCAGCTGACCACTCACATGGATAATGAAAAAAAAAGCTACATGAAAAATTTTATCCTGATCGCATGACCATAACCATAGAAAATTATAACTTTGTTTTGGAAAGGCTTAGGGATTTGAAATTTTCAGGATAGGTGTGGATCTCGAATGTCGCAGTCGCGTTCATCAATGACCAGAATTAGACAAGGGGTTCCGTGAATATGGCCGTTTGAAATTCAGTTTTCGTGATAATTTCAAAACTATGGATTTGATTGTGACGAAATTTTGTATTTGAATTGAGAAAGATATATCCGAGCTACATTTTTTCCAGATCGCATGATCAGGACCATAGAAACTATAGAAAATCATAACTTTCGAACGGAAAGGCCTAGGGACTTGAAATTTTCTGGATAGGTTTGGATCGCGTATTTCGCGGTTACGTTCATCAATGAGCAAAATAAGACTAGGGGTTCTTCGAATATGGCCATTTGATATTCGGTTTCCTCAATAATTTCAAAACAGGAGATTTGATCGTGACGAAATTCTGTATTTGAATTGAGAATAATATATTATATTTTTTCTAGATCGCATCATCAAAACCATAGAAACCTCCTCAAATATAGCCGTTCAAACAATTTTTTTCCTGATAATTTCGGAACTCATTGGATTGAAATGAACATATCGCACATAGAATAATATATTCAAACTACATGGTAAATTGTGTCCAGATCGCATTACGAAGACCATAAATACCGTAGCAAATTCTAGCGAATTATCAAAAAAAAAATTGGTCACCTGAAGCACTTACTTGAAGTCTGGATTTTTGCCTCAGTTTGAAAATTTGTTTGAAAGCTGTCAAAAATTTCCTCAATTGGTTTCCAGAACTGAAAAATGCGAATCTACCTACAAGGTGCATGTACGAGCGCTCAAAAGCTCCTGCCTTCACGGCAGTGCCTTTCGTAATTTTTTTTTATGGCAATAAACACTGAAAAACTTAAAAACTGTGTTTGTACAGAGATGAAAAGACTCGAATGTTAGTGATTTGAGCAACAAGAATTGATGTAATTGAGGGTTATTTGATTCATGATAAATATTTGGGTTTTTCTGAATATTTTTGGATGGGACAGATGATAGAATCCACCCCTCATTTGAATTTTGAAGACAAGCAGTCCAGGTAATATCTCCGTCTTGAATATTTGTCATTATAACAATATTGCTTGCAAAACCGTATTTTTTTTTCGCCGAGAAACCCTCCCCTTCTAAGGGGTCTTGCAGACGAGCAATGACCCTTTAATGAATTAAACTATTTCTAGGGATTACTTGAATAGCGAATTAATCTTCTCAATTGCCAGCTTGGGATTATTCCAGCCATGAATGGTCAGAAACGATGGTTTTTGAGTGTTTAATGAAGATTATACATACGAATAAACTTATGAGGGTAATCCCTTATTTCTACACAACAAACTATTATTCCCACCCCCTTCATACAAATGTTCTATTCCGAAGGTTCTCTTATAAAATTTGAAAACGAATGAACTTGATATATTTGAGTGATCGAACCAAAAAATAATATCGAATTTTCTTCTTGTTTAAAACAGACTTAAAATTCAGTTGCATCTAGACTTGTTGAAACATTGGTCGATCATTGAGTTCTTTAGGGGGCGGGGGGGGGTGCATGGGGGCCATGCACCCCCCCCTCAGGTCCACCACTGCCATAAGGCTCAATGCTTCATCGCCTATAAAAACAGAAGACACATGACTTCAACTATTCGTGTACTCTGTTTGCAGAGTCTACTGTTTGAAGAGATCAGATAAGTCGTGGACAGAGTTTCGTTTTCGGGGTTTGATCATATACTTCATTCATTCATTCAAAGTTCTACTGTACAGTTCTGGTATCAAAAATTACGAAAAGCACTGCCGTGAAGGCAGGAGCTTTTGAGCACTCGTACATGCACCTTGTAGGTAGATTCGCATTTTCCAGTTTTAGAAATCAATTGAAGGAATTTTCGACAGCTGTCAAAAAATTCTGAAACTTAGGCGAAACTCCAGACTTCATGTCAGCTGACCAATTTTTTTTCTATAATTCGCCAGAATTTTTTACGGTATCTATGGTCTTGGTAATGCGATCTGGACAAAATTTTGCACATTACATTATTCCTCACCTAGGTGCAAAATTTCATTCCAATCCGATCAGTAGTTTCGAAACTATCAGGAAAAAAAATATTTTGAACGGCCCTATTCACGGAACCCCTAATCTCATTTTGCTCATTGATGAACGTGACCGCGATATTCGCGATCCAAACCCACCCTGAAAATTTGAAGTTCCTAGGCCTTTCCGTTCGAAAGTTACAATTTTCTATGGTTTCTATGGTTCTGGTCATACGATCTGGACAAAATATTGCTTCAATATATCAATCTCGATTAAAATACAAAATTTCATCTCGATCGAATCCGTAGTTTCGAAATTATCGAGAAAACAAAATTTCAAACGACCGTATTTACGGAACCCCTAGTATAACTGATCATTGATGAACGTGACCGCAACATTCGAGATCCACACCTATCCTGAAAATTTCAAGTCCCTAGGCCTTTCCGTTCGAAAGTTATGATTTTCTACGGTTTCTATGGTTCTGGTCATGTGATCTGGTGAAATGTAGCTTGAATATATCATTCTCCATTTAAATACAAAATTTCGTGACGATCGAATCTGTAGTTTTGAAATTATCAAGAAAACTATATTTCAAACGACCATATTTAAAGAACCCCTAAAATAATTTTGCTCATAGATGAACGTCATCATGACATTCCAGAACCTCACCTATCCTGAAAATTTCAAGTCCCTAGGCGTTTCCGTTCAAAAGTTACAATTTTCTATAGTTTCTATGGTTCTGGTTATGCGATCTGGACAACATTTCACATGTAGCTTGAACACCTCATTCTCCATTTAAGTGCAAAGTTTCATCTCGATCGGATCTGTAGTTTCGAAGTAATCAGGAGAACAAAATTTTGAACGGCCATATTTACGGAACCCCTGGTGGAATTCTGCCCATTAACGAACTTAACCGAGGCAATTGGGATCTGAACCTACACTGAAAGTCTCGAGTCTCTAGCTTGATCCGTTCGAGGGTTATCGTGCTTACGGCCGGACGGCCGGACGGACGGACGGACATACTCGAATTTTCCGACGAATTCGTCATCAGTGAGTCGAACATAGTCGATTGAGACCATTTTCGGCTCAAAATTCTAAAAATACAGACATCGTGACGAAATGATATAGCCCTCGTGTAAGTAGTACGAGCGCTCAAAAATTGAAAGTTAGATATTCGCGAATAGCAGAAATTTGATAAAAATTATAACGCTCTTGTTCATAGAAACAAGCGCTCAAAATTGTTGATATCATCATGAAAAAGTCAATAAACAGATACATATTTATCGACTCCAATAACCTCTAATGATAAGATTTGGAGAAGTCATTAAAAATAACAGATACATATTTATCGACTTCAATGACCTCTAATGATAAGATGTTGTACGAGTTAAAAAGGATTTCTTTGTGTTCAATTACATAGTATATATGATACAAATGTTTGGGAAAGTTATATTTACGCATTTATGTTTCTTATTCTCATAATGATTCTTTATGATAATCGAAAAACTTTTATTACAATAGTGAATCTTTCATCATTGGGATGAGCAATTAAGTCACACACGAAACAACTTGAAACAACAAATCATCTACGTAGTCTTTTATGGGGTGCAGTTGGAGAAGCTATATTTTCATTATGTTCTAGTCGCCGTTTTGCTGCTAGTATACAATTTTTTTTCAAACGTACGAAAACAACGAATTATCAACTGTCACTATAACTGCGACATAAATCGGAAAGAATTTAAATCAAGAATAAAATAAAAGTATTGAAATTTATCATATCGTGAATAAAATCATAAATTGTTGTTTCTTTGATTCACAAGTATGATTTACTTTTTGTTAATAATATTCTTGTAATATTATATTTCTTGTTCATATTGTGAATAAAAATCTATGGTTCACAGATCAACACAAAAAAGTTTTTATTGAAACTATTAAAACTCCCAATATAACCTCTGGAAGTGAATATCATTTATATAAATCATTACAAAACAACAATTTATTTTGAATTATTTTTTAAAATTATCAATAATAATAATAATATTGGTAACTTGAACTGCGCCCGCCATTTTCATTATCCGTACAGAAATACACAATAGGTAACAATATTTTATAATCACAACTTTATTTAGATATTCTCCTAATTTGCTACACTTGTCTTCAACAGGGACCATTATTAACCCCATGTGTTTATCTCATATCATTTATCCTCAATTCACAAGAGGCAATTTGCTCCTACTCAACGTATTTTTACCATGTTGGTTTGCTCCTTGTGTATTGTTTTGTATCCATTTTTCATACTTCATTATCAAGTCTATTCCATATTATTTGATGATTCTAACTGACCATATGTATTAAATTCATAAGTGCTTAGCACAAAAATCTGTCTTGTATAAACGAATACTTAATAATCACCTTAATTATAAGGTTTTGCAATATTCTTCAAATGATACTATATGTAATCGTTGTAGTTTGCAGCAAATAGCAAGGATATTCATAAGCACCATTGTCGGCATTATGTTTCATCACCTTATATTGATTGAGAATTTTAAAAAGCTACTCTCCACGCATTATTATCCGTTATGACTCCTCGTTTATTGTTTATATGATTGACTGCTTATATCGTTTACTATCTATATCATCCACTGCTTATATCGTTTACTATCTATATCATCCTCTGCATATATCGTTTATTGTTTATTTCGTTTACTCTCTATAACATTTACTGGTTATATCGTTTACTGCTTATATGTTTTATCTAATACTTGATGGGATTATTGAACAGGGAGACAACTATCGGACGACGCAACCTAAAAATTGATTCAGGCTTCGCCCAACGTTTGGAAATATATATAACAAGGACACTGTCGCATTCCCGTCTCCTTGCAACGTGGGAGATCATCAATCGTCAAATGATAGTTTGACCCCTGCGAAGTAAAACTCCCAATTTATCGCCTTTAATCTACTCAATCATTTTAAACACCATCCGAGAGAATTCTCACCGGTCAACCTGTTTATGAATATTCTTTTACTTGTGAGTTAATGGTATATGAACGAGAAAAGGAGGGAGGTTTTTTTTTAGCATCCCCTTCTGGGTTGTGTTTTTTTTTTCCTCCCTACCTTTTGGCACTCTGAAATAAACTTAATATTTTCTTGTTTCGAGTGCTAAAAATATGTGTTTTAAATTTCCTATTTTCCCGTCAATCTCTTCTATTGAATCGAGCGTAATTTGGGTTACATACTTACATACAATACAGTAATATTTTCAAGTTAAAAAGAACGCCTGTAAGGTAGAGTTCTAGTTCTTTACGGTTTTCAATAGAAAACTGTAATGTCGATAAGAGTTTATCATTTCAAAAGTACCAGTACAGTACAGAATGGAACCGTTAAACCAGGATGTTTGATGAGAATAGAAGGTGGAAAATAGGAAATTAAATATGCATTTTAGTCGGTGTTATAGTTTTGTTGATTTAATGATCATTGTTGTCTTCTGCGTGTTTGTGTTTTGAACAGTTAATCTGCCCGTTACTCCTGTTTCAGATAGAATGAAAGAGACTATGTGTAATGAGCACCAGAACAAACAAGAGGCTAGGGGCGAAGTCTCAGACATAGGAGCGAAGTGCTACTGTGACAACATGATCCAGGACCAGCAGACTAGTCACCTCACAACATGGACCCTTCGTTACGTTCAGCTTAGGATCAGATACACCTGACTTGTATCGATGACAGTCAAGCTTACCCTTTTTTAAGTACAGAGCACTGTATCACTCAGATAAGATAAAACAAGGTTTATGTCAGATTACAGGTACATTGTTATAACATAAGTAGTCTGTGAAATGAAATAACATCAAAAATAAGACAGGAAAAGGTTGAGAGCAAAGGTTCGGTTTTCTCTCAGTCTCGTCAGTACACTTCCAGAATAGCCGACTGAGGTCGAGCTGTCTCCCATTTTCTGAAATACATATGTTCTTTCCATTTAAGTGTATCATCCAGACCAATGGCTTATAACTTCATAAACGGAGTAAGTTCTTGAGAGAGAGAAACTAACTTTATTGATTCCATCAAATGAATATCGACCAAAGTCTTCCTGTCGGTTAAATACCTGGATGTGTATCATAAGTATATGAGCATTTTATAGCAAGAAATTAAATAAGGATCCTATTCCAAAGACATCAGGGGTTCATAAAGTGGTAGTGGTGGTGTTTTGGCCTTTGGTCTACTTTCTGTTTCGGAGAGATGTATCAGTGGTTCCATTACATTTTTGTCAATTTGCTTCCTAATGAATTTCTGGCCCAGTCTTTGTATTCTTGTCAATATTGGTTCTACCCCAGTTAACTCATATAATAACTGGTTAGGAGGGTTGTGCAACAACTTATTGGGGTGTCTATTTTTTAAAAATTTCCCTCAAGCTTATTCTTTCTGCTATTTCCGGAATGTTAAATGTTGATTTGAAAGAGTTCAAGAAAATTGTGTTTCCATATTCTAGCAAGGGCCTGCATATCATTTTGTATATTCACATTAATACCCAAGTTTTTGTAGTTTGTGTTCGTTTAGTTTATTTGTCCGGCTCTCGTGATCGCTGCTGTTTGTTTTTGAGCTTTCATGTGTGCTTTGAAGCTGAGCTTATTGTCATCTTTTTTGATATGTGGGAAATTTATCTTGATTTATTGTTTAAACATAAGAAGCTTCGATTCTGATAGATTTGGCTGCATGCCCCAACAACGCATCCACGCCACTCTTACGGCTGTAAGTTTTTACAGTTTTCCCATCCATTGTGATGTTGTGTTGGTATGGGTAATAAGTGCTGTATCATCGACAAATGGTAACATATATGCTTGCTTGTTCATTTGTTGGTCTGCTGAATCTCCGTTATTGTATATGTCATAACAAAATAGATTGTTAACAATTGGGGAAAGGGGTGATCCTTGTGAGAGGTCTTTCTGTGGAGTGAATGTGGATGAGTAAGTTCTTGTACTCTTGCTGATATCAGAACTTCCTTTGGACTCTCAAATGTCATTTATGCAGATCTGAATAGTATTGTATTAGTTTTCTCCATCCATAGGCAGTTTGTTTTTCAATAATTATTCTTTGGTATTTTCCAACACTGCCGATGTACTCCATAACAATTCATTGTTTCCTTTTGCTTTAAAAAGATTGTTTGTGTCGTCTGCAGAATTTGTTGAGGATGTAAAGTTTTTATTTTTGATAAAACTTTCAAATGTCATTTATTTTGACCATGAATAACAGTAGTGCCACAATACTTCCTTATGGTTGAAGTCCATCAGCACTTGACCATTCTTCGGGTTCCCCTATTCAGATATACTGTTTTTTGTTGTGTAAATATGATTTCATCAAGATCAGGTAACTCCTCCCGCACTTTCATTTGTTCCATTTCATGCAGATAGATGTTTATAGGATAGGCGATCAATGGCTTTTGTTAGGTCTCGGAAAATGCCCATAGTCAGATCTTTTTCCTTCAAACGCCTCCACCATTTCTATTGTGAAATCATAAATGGTAGAACGATTTGATCTCCTTTTGGCATATCCATGTTGCAAGGATGCTTATATATTCTGTTCTGAGATAAATTTCGTTAGTTGATCTCTTTTATCAATGCAGTCTATAATAAGACGTCTCATTTGTCCCCTTTCTTTTTAAATTGGTATTATCCTTGTTTGTTTAATCGCTTTGGGAATATTTCATACGTTAGCATATTGTTGATAGTATATGTAACTGTTTTGAACTATAAAGTCTAGGGAGCTCACGGATTTTATTAGGGATACCATCTAAACCACGATTAGCTTTATTCTTTAATTTTGTTTGTGTGTGTTGTTTGTGTATCAAGCCGATAGTACATCTTTCTCAGTCACTTGTCTAAACTCTATAAATAATTTGGGGAAGTACTTTGTGCTAACCCCTACCCCTGAACGAGTACAGCTATATAACAAGGACACTGTCGCATTCCCGTCTCCTTGCAACGTGGGAGATCATCAATCGTCAAATGATAGTTTGACCCCTGCGAAGTAAAACTCCCAATTTATCGCCTTTAATCTACTCAGTCATTTTAAACACCATCTGAGAGAATTCTCACCGGTCAACCTGTTTATGAATATTCTTTTACTTGTGAGTTAATGGTAAATGAGCGAGAAAAGGAGGGAGGTTTTTTTTTTAGCACCCCCTTCTGGGTTGTGTTTTTTTTTCTCCCTACCTTTTGGCACTCTGAAATAAACTTAATATTTTCTTGTTTTGAGTGCTTAAAATATGTGTTTTAAATTTTCTATTTTCCCGTCAAGCTCTTCTATTGAATCAAGCGTAATTTGGGTTACATACTTACATACACAACGTAGAGTCCTTTCAAAACCACTCCTATACGATCACGATCTTGGCCAAAGATTATCTAGAGTAATATTTTCAAGTTGAAAAGAACGCCTGTAAGGTAGAGTTCTAGTTCTTCACGGTTTTCAATAGAAAACTGAAATGTCGATAACAGTTTATCATTTCAAAAGTACCAGTACAGTACAAACTAAATGCTTGTTTTGTATTTTTCTGTCATCCATTTCATCTGGAATCTTGACAGTTTTATTTTTTCTTCTTGTGATATAGGTTTGTCTACTTTTAATTCGATTCTGGTCTACCATAGTGTCTCTTAGCTTGGTGAGACTCCTCCAGACATCCTCATAAGACGGTTTAGCAATGGAGTACTTCTTGGTAACTAATTAGCTGGCACCTTGAAAAGGTCTCGTGGCTCCTCTCTAGTTACACCATGTCGCACTTTCTGTCCGTTTGAATACAAGGACATAAACTTTTGGTATGTCATCTCATCCTCTGGTGGTTTGAGGGTGCGAACTTGGTCGTGATTTCCATCGTGAGGGGCCAATCGATTGTAGTGAATGACCCTTGGTTTCCCTCGTGGTAGCTTCTGAATTCGGTAGATAAGGTCGTTTATCCTTTTCATGATTTTAAACGGACCTTCCCAAGAGTTCTGCAACTTCGGAGATAGTCCACGACTACGTTTGGGGTTGTGCAACCAAACCACGCCACCATCCTGAAACCCTCTAGCCTCGGCCTTGATGTCGTACGTCTGCTTCATTTTATCGCTGGCGCTCTGGATGTTTAACCGGACTCGTTCTTGGATATCGTCCATTCTCTGTCTCAAGTTGCTGACATAGTCCTCTCCGGCAGTGTCTTGTCTCGGTGGTATCCCAAATCGCAGGTCACATGGGAGTCGTAGTTCTCGGCCCATTACGATACTAGCAAGGGTTTGACCAGTTGATTCATGTACTGCAGATCGATAGGCCATCAGGAACAAAAGGAGGTATTGGTCCCAGTCTCTTTGATGGTCAGAGACAACCTTGGGCAAGTAGCGGTTGATTGTACTGTTCATTCGCTCCACCATTTCATCGGACTGCGGATGAAGCGCCGTGGACCTTGTCTTGTTGATGTTCAGTAATTGACACATTTCTTGAAATACTCGGGATTCGAAGTTCCTGCCTTGGTCTGAGTGTAGCTCCAATGGAATACCGAATCGACATATCCACTCTTTCATCAAAACGTCGGCGACGGTGATAGCTTCCTAGTTGGGTAGGGCACTTACTGAAATAATCCATTGCCACCTGGATGTATTTATTTCCACGATCTGATTCGGGAAACGGGCCGGCAATGTCGATGGCGATTCTCTCGAAAGGGCTGCACTGACGCATAGGAGCCTTTGGTCGTACTCTTGGAGTCTCTTGATCCATCTTGCCACTTGACCCTCAGGATTTTTGAATTGCAAGAGCCATTTGAGAGCTGCATGGTCAGTTCTTAACAAGAATCTTCTCCCATAAACATACTTGTAGAAGTGTCCCACTCCCTTAACGACGGCTAAAAGCTCCCGCCTGGTCACGCAGTTTTTGCGTTCTGGTTTGCTGAGTGTCTTGCTAAAATAACCAATGACTCTCTTCTGTCCCTCCTGCATCTGGGATAGAACAGCTCCTAGTCCTACGTTGCTAGCGTCCGTGTCCAGAATAAATTTTCCGTTGGGTAGGGGATAGCTCAGAACAGGTGCGTTTATCAAAGCTCCTCTCAGCTTATTGAACGAGTCTTGGCATTCCTCAGACCACTGGAACATTGTTTGACCTGCCGTGAGCTTGGTCAGTGGTTTAGCGATGTTGGCGAACCCCAGCACATATCTACGATTATATGTGCACAAACCAAGGAAACTTCGGAGCTGGTGAAGGTCTTTTGATGTGCGCTTTTCCTTAACATCCACTGCTACTCCCTTTCCAGAAACAACGTGACCAAGGTATCGTACTTCTTTTTGAAACAGATGACATTTCTTAGGGCTCAGTTTCAGTCCAGAGTTTCTTAGTCTCTGGAAGACTAAGGTTTTTCACGTGGTCTGAACTGCCGACCACAATTATATCATCGAGATATACCAAACATGTCCTCCAAGAAGTCCCCTCAACACCGTCTCCATCAATCAATCTAATGTGGCCGGGGCGTTACACAGTCCGAACGGCATGACGGTGAACTGCCAGAATCCTGACCCAATGGTGAAAGCTGTCTTTTCTCGTTCCCTATTAGCCAGTTCTACCTGCCAATATCCACTCTTCTTTCTGGTAACGATTTTTTAGCTGAGAATGGTAAACGTGTTCAAAATGAGCCTGGCCAAACCGTAGTTCCAAATGTTTGATCAGCTGATCACAGTCCTCCTGTTCTTGAGCGGTGAGGGTCTGCAGAATATCTGTCGCTGCTCCTCGCAATGCCAGTGTGAGTGCTACAGCTCTTTCTTCTGCATTCCATTCGTTTGCCTCCGCCGCAGCTTCAAATTGATGGCGGTAATTTGCCCATGGGGTTTTTCCGTCGAACTGGGGAGGTTCCATGGAAAGCTTCTTGATTCCAGAATGAACCTTGCAATTCTGCATCTCCTTCTTCAGGTCCAGCATTGAATTTTCATTGGCCATGTCTGTGGTTTGCGCAGCATAACCTCGTTTTCCAGCTTGCTAATGGTTTTCTTCATTTTGTTTATTTCTTCCTCGAATTTATCTATGTCTGCGTTCATTTGCTCCCTAATGTTGTCCATCTCTGTGTTGATTTGTTCCCTAATGTTATCCATTCCTGTCTCTATTCTTTCTTCTACACTACATAGCTCTTGTTTTAGGCCTTCCGAGCTTTCCAGAAGATTCTCTTCCAGGTATCTAGAATTTTCTTGGAGCTTCTCTTCCAGATTTTTAGAATTTTCTAGAAACTTTTCTTCAAGAGTTTCTACCAACTTTTCTTCTAGGTTTCTGGAATTTTCTTCCAGAGTGGTTGTTTCTTGAAACTTGTCTTCCAACTTTCTAGAATTTTCTTTCAGGGATTTGATTGTCTCTTGAAACTTGTCTTCAAAATTTCTAGAACTTTCTCGCAGAGTTTCCTCGAGTTTATTCATTATCGAACTCAAATCAACTCCGCGAACTTCGAATGAAATGTCTCGGGGTCCTCACCTTCTTGTATGAGTCCTTCTGCAAGTCGTTTTTGAAGAACTACCTTTTTACCCGTGGTTTCTAGCTCTCTTTCCTTCAGTTCCTGTTTCAACTCCGCGACTTTCAAATCCACAAGAGACGCACTTTTCTCATCATTTTGTCTTTGAACTAGAAACCAATCTGTTTTACGTTGAATTTCCAGTCAGTTCATTTTCCGCGAACCAGCAATTAACTACGCGAGAACTCGTTTATTTAAAAATCGCACTTCTGACACCACTGTAATGAATATTGTCCGAGTACTTCCAAAATAATTTTTTTGCAATTCACTAATACTACACCACTAATTTATTTTCAACACTTAAATCATTCATCTGTACGCGAGTCCAATTCTGTACTCTTAGGATCGATGTCGACTTATATTGTGGGAGGAAACAGTCCAGAAGGCTGTCGAGGCGTCTCGTCGTTTCTTCTTTATTCTCGAAGAGTCGCGGCCATTCCATTTAGTTCTAAAAAGCGACAGGTCCGGCATAAGTTCGTTACATCAGATTCAAAAAGCAATAAATTTTTTGTTTTGATTTTTTTATTCTAGTTACTCTGATGCTCTCATTTTTCTTCTGAAGTTCATCTTCTTTGAAAACATAGCTTGTTATGAACTGCAACATAAAGGTTTAATATTAGATTCAAAATGAAATAAATTTTTTGTTTTAACTTTTTCAATCTAGTTACTCTAATGCTTTCATTTTTCTTATGCAGTTTATCTTCTTCGAAAAGATAGCTAGTAATGATCTGCAACATAAAGGTTTAATATCAGATTCAAAATGAAATAAATTTTTTGTTTTAATTTTTTCAATCTAGTTACTCTGATGCTCTCATTTTTCTTATGGAGTTTATCTTCTTTGAAAAGATAGCTAGTAATGATCTGCAACATGAAGGTTTAATATTAGATTCAAAATGAAAAAAATTCTTTGTTTTAATCATTTTAATTTAGTTAATCTGATGCTCTCATTTTTCTTATGGAGTTTATCTTCTTTTGAAAGATAGCTAGTTATGATCTGCAACATAAAGGTTCAATATTAGATTCAAAATGAAATAAATTTTTTGTTTTAATTTTTTCAATCTAGTTTCTCTGATGCTCTCATTTTTCTTATGAAGTTTATCTTCTTTGAAAAGATAGCTAGTAATGATCTGCAACATGAAGGTTTAATATGTTTTTCCAGCTTGCTGATGGTTTTCTTCATTTTGTTTATTTCTTCCTCGAATTTATCTATGTCTGTGTTCATTTGTTCCCTAATGTTGTCCATCTCTGTGTTGATTTGTTCCCTAATGTTATCCATTCCTGTCTCTATTCTTTCTTCTACACTACATAGCTCTTGTTTTAGGCCTTCCGAGCTTTCCAGAAGATTCTCTTCCAGGTATCTAGAATTTTCTTGGAGCTCCTCTTCCAGATTTTTAGAATTTTCTAGAAACTTTTCTTCAAGAGTTTCTACCAACTTTTCTTCTAGGTTTCTGGAATTTTCTTCCAGAGTGGTTGTTTCTTGAAACTTGTCTTCCAACTTTCTAGAATTTTCTTTCAGGGATTTGATTGTCTCTTGAAACTTGTCTTCAAAATTTCTAGAACTTTCTCGCAGAGTTTCCTCGAGTTTATTCATTATCGAACTCAAATCAACTCCGCGAACTTCGAATGAAATGTCTCGGGGTCCTCACCTTCTTGTATGAGTCCTTCTGCAAGTCGTTTTTGAAGAACTACCTTTTTACCCGTGGTTTCTAGCTCTCTTTCCTTCAGTTCCTGTTTCAACTCCGCGACTTTCAAATCCACAAGAGACGCACTTTTCTCATCATTTTGTCTTTGAACTAGAAACCAATCTGTTTTACGTTGAATTTCCAGTCAGTTCATTTTCCGCGAACCAGCAATTAACTACGCGAGAACTCGTTTATTTAAAAATCGCACTTCTGACACCACTGTAATGAATATTGTCCGAGTACTTCCAAAATAATTTTTTTGCAATTCACTAATACTACACCACTAATTTATTTTCAACACTTAAATCATTCATCTGTACGCGAGTCCAATTCTGTACTCTTAGGATCGATGTCGACTTATATTGTGGGAGGAAACAGTCCAGAAGGCTGTCGAGGCGTCTCGTCGTTTCTTCTTTATTCTCGAAGAGTCGCGGCCATTCCATTTAGTTCTAAAAAGCGACAGGTCCGGCATAAGTTCGTTACATCAGATTCAAAAAGCAATAAATTTTTTGTTTTGATTTTTTTATTCTAGTTACTCTGATGCTCTCATTTTTCTTCTGAAGTTCATCTTCTTTGAAAACATAGCTTGTTATGAACTGCAACATAAAGGTTTAATATTAGATTCAAAATGAAATAAATTTTTTGTTTTAACTTTTTCAATCTAGTTACTCTAATGCTTTCATTTTTCTTATGCAGTTTATCTTCTTCGAAAAGATAGCTAGTAATGATCTGCAACATAAAGGTTTAATATCAGATTCAAAATGAAATAAATTTTTTGTTTTAATTTTTTCAATCTAGTTACTCTGATGCTCTCATTTTTCTTATGGAGTTTATCTTCTTTGAAAAGATAGCTAGTAATGATCTGCAACATGAAGGTTTAATATTAGATTCAAAATGAAAAAAATTCTTTGTTTTAATCATTTTAATTTAGTTAATCTGATGCTCTCATTTTTCTTATGGAGTTTATCTTCTTTTGAAAGATAGCTAGTTATGATCTGCATCATAAAGGTTCAATATTAGATTCAAAATGAAATAAATTTTTTGTTTTAATTTTTTCAATCTAGTTTCTCTGATGCTCTCATTTTTCTTATGAAGTTTATCTTCTTTGAAAAGATAGCTAGTAATGATCTGCAACATGAAGGTTTAATATGTTTTTCCAGCTTGCTGATGGTTTTCTTCATTTTGTTTATTTCTTCCTCGAATTTATCTATGTCTGTGTTCATTTGTTCCCTAATGTTGTCCATCTCTGTGTTGATTTGTTCCCTAATGTTATCCATTCCTGTCTCTATTCTTTCTTCTACACTACATAGCTCTTGTTTTAGGCCTTCCGCGCTTTCCAGAAGATTCTCTTCCAGGTATCTAGAATTTTCTTGGAGCTTCTCTTCCAGATTTTTCGAATTTTCTAGACACTTTTCTTCAAGAGTTTCTACCAACTTTTCTTCTAGGTTTCTGGAATTTTCTTCCAATGTTCTTGAATTTTCTTCCAGAGTTTTCAAAGATTTGGTAGTCTCTTGAAACTATTCTTCCAGATCTTTTTTCAAGGATTTGGTTGTTTCTTGAAACTTGTCTTTCAACTTTCTAGAATTTTCTTTCAGGGATTTGATTGTCTCTTGAAACTTGTCTTCAAAATTTCTAGAACTTTCCCGCATAGTTTCCTCGAGTTTATTCATTATCGAACTCAAATCAACTCTGCGAACTTCGAATAAAATGTCTCGGGGTCCTCAGCTTCTTGTATAAGTCCTTCTGCAAGTCGTTTTTGAAGAACTACCTTTTTACCCGTGGTTTCTAGTTCTCTTTCCTTCAGTTCCAGTTTCAACTCCGCGACTTTCAAATCCACAAGAGACGCACTTTTCTCATCATTTTGCCTTTGAACGAGAAACCAATCTGTTTTACGTTGAAATTCCAGTCAGTTCATTTTCCGCGAACCAGCAATTAACTACGCGAGAACTCATTTATTTAAAAATCGCACTTCTGACACCACTGTAATGAATATTGTCCGAGTACTTCCTAAATAATTTTTTCACAATTCACTTATACTACACCACTAATTTATTTTCAACACTTAAATCATTCATCTGTACGCGAGTCCAATTCTGTACTCTTAGGATCGATGTCGACTTATATAGTGGGAGGAAACAGTCCAGAAGGCTGTCGAGGCGTCTCGTCGTTTCTTTTATATTCTCGAAGAGTCGCGGCCATTCTATTCAGTTCTAGAAAGCGACAGGTCCGGCATACGTTCGTTACATCGGATTCAAAAAGAAATAAATTTTTTGTTTTGATTTTTTTATTCTAGTTACTCTGATGCTCTCATTTTTCTTCTGAAGTTCATCTTCTTCGAAAACATAGCTAGTAATGATCTGCAACATAAAGGTCTAATTTAAGATTCAAAATGAAATACATTTTTGTTTTAACTTTTTCAATCTAGTTACTCTAATGCTCTCATTTCTTAGCGTTCGTACTACTTACACGAGGGCTATATCATTTCGTCACGATGTCTGTATTTTTCGAATTTTGAGCCGAAAATGGTCTCAATCGACTATGTTCGACTCACTGATGACGAATCCGTCGGAAAATTCGAGTCTGTCCGTCCGTCCGGCCGTCCGGCCGTCCGTAAGCACGATAACTCTCGAACGGATCAACCTAGAGACTTGAAATTTTCAGTGTAGGTTCAGATCGCAAATGCCTCGGTTAAGTTCGTTAATGGGCCAAATTCCACCAGGGGTTCCGTGAATATGGCCGTTCAAAGTTTTGTTTCCCTGATTACTTGAAAACTACAGATTCGATCGAGATGAAATTTTGCACTCGAATGGAAAATGAGGTGTTTTAGCTACATGCTAAATTTTGTCCAGATCGCATGACCAGAACCATAGAAACCATAGAAAATTGTAACTTTTGAACGGAAACGCTTAGGGACTTGAAATTTTCGGGATAGGTGTGGATCTTGAATGTCGTGATCACGTTCATCTATGAGCAACATTATACAAGGGATTCCGTAAATACGGTCGTTTGAAATTTTGTTTTCTCGATAAATTCGAAACTACGGATTCGATCGAGATGAAATTTTGTATTTTAATCGAGAATGATATATTGAAGCAATATTTTGTCCAGATCGCATCACCAGAACCATAGAAACCATAGAAAATTGTAACTTTTTAACGGAAAGGCCTAGGAACTTGAAATTTTCAGGGTGGGTTTGGATCGCGAATATCGCGGTCACGTTCATCAATGAGCAAAATGAGACTAGGGGTTCCGTAAATATGGCCGTTCAAAATATTTTTTTCCAGATAGTTTCGGAACTACTGATCAGATTGGAATGAAATTATGCACCTAGCTGAGGAATAATGTATTCAAACTACGTGCAAAATTTTGTCCAGACCGCATCACCAAGACCATAGATACCGTAGAAAATTCTAGCGGATTATCGAAACAAAATTGATCAGCTGAAGCACTGACATGAAGTCTGGAGTTTCGCCTGAGTTTCAGAATTTTTTTTTACAGCTGTTAAAAATTCCTTCAATTGGTTTCCAAAACTGGAAAATGCGAATCTACCTACAAGGTGCATGTACGAGCGCTCAAAAGCTCCTGCCTTCACGGCAGTGGTTTTCGTATTTTTCTTATGCAGTTTATCTTCTTTGAAAAGATAGCTAGTAATGATCTGCAACATAAAGGTTTAATATCAGATTCAAAATGAAATAAATTTTTTGTTTTAATTTTTTCAATCTAGTTACTCTGATGCTCTCATTTTTCTTATGGAGTTTATCTTCTTTGAAAAGATGGCTAGTAATGATATGCAACATAAAGTTTTAATATTAGATTCAAAATGAAAAAAAATCTTTGTTTTAATCGTTTTAATCTAGTTACTCTGATGCTCTCATTTTTCTTATGGAGTTTATCTTCTTTTGAAAGATAGCTAGTTATGATCTGCAACATAAAGGTATAATATTAGATTCAAAATGAAATAAATTTTTTGTTTTAATATTTTAATCTAGTTACTCTGATGCTCTCATTTTTCTTATGGAGTTTATCTTCTTTGAAAAGATAGCTAGCAATGATGTGCAACATAAAGGTTTATTAGCAGATTCAAAATGAAATAAGTTTTTTGTTTTAATTTTTTTATTCTAGTTACTCTGATGCTCTAATTTTTGAGCGCTCGTACTACTTACACGAGGGCTATATCATTTCGTCACGATGTCTGTATTTTTTGAATTTTGAGCCGAAAATGGTCTCAATCGACTATGTTCGACTAACTGATGCCGAATCCGTCGGAAAATTCGAGTCTGTCCGTCCGTCCGTCCGGCCGTAAGCACGATAACTCTCGAACGGATCAACCTAGAGACTTGAAATTTTCAGTGTAGGTTCAGATCCCAAATGCCTCGGTTAAGTTCGTTAATGGGCCGAATTCCACCAGGGGTTCCGTAAATATGGCCATTCGTAGAAAATTCTAGCGAATTATCGAAAAAAAATTGATCAGCTGATGCACTGACATGAAGTCTGGAGTCTCGCCTAAGTTTCAGAATTTTTCTGACAGCTGTCGAAAATTCCTTAAATTGATTCCTGAAACTGGAAAATGCGAATCTACCTACAAGGTGCATGTACGAGCGCTCAAAAGCTCCTGCCTTCACGGCAGTGCTTTTCGTAATTTTTCTTATGGAGTTTATCTTGTTTGAAAAGATAGCTAGTAATGATCTGCAACATAAAGGTTTAATATAAGATTCAAAATGAAATAAATTTTTTGTTTTAATTTTTTAATCTAGTTACTCTGATGCTCTCATTTTTCTTATGGAGTTTATCTTCTTTTGAAAGATAGCCAGTTATGATCTGCAACATAAAGGTTTAATATTAGATTCAGAATGAAATAAATTTTTTGTCTTACTTTCTTCAATCTAGTTACTCTGATTAGGGAATCCCATCCCGCAAATGCTGGATCCCGCAAATGCGGGATCCCTCGTTAATTCTGCGGGATCAAAATTGCGGGATTTTCTTTGCGGGATTTGCGGGATCTGCGGGATTCAATATTGAAATTCCGTATTCGAATAAAAGCACAAAAGTCTTTGAAACGCCCCAGAACGCAATAAACCACTCATAAATTACGGACTTCTATCAGGCCCTACCGACATCTGTTATATTATTACTGATGGGTCCAAATCCGAATGGAATCCCAGAGTGATTATTCTCACAGCTGGGCTATTGAAAATAGTTAAAGCTTCAGGTAAACAACTAACAAGTTTGGTTTTTGTACGATTTATGTGCGTGCGGAAGTGCAAAGCGTTCAACTAGTGCCTGAAAACAATTTCGTTAAATAGATTTCGTATTAAGTCGAATATACACCAATAATCACTAAAATGTGTGTCAGTGTAGTTTATAAAGAGAATAAAGGCTCACGTTCAGTGCGGAATCATTTTTTGAAATCTGAAGATGGTTTTACAGCTAAACGTAAGTTATGCCCTAGCATTATTAAAATCTCTGTTCGTTCTACCGAAGGTCTTTACATCCACTTCCAAACGAAACATGACATGAATTTGAAAACCGTTTTCAGCCGCAGGGTATATTTGCGATGAGCTTAGATCGAATTCAAAAGATGGGACATTAGATATCTCATCTTTTCTCCATATTTCCAAAATCAGTGTGACCTTACCTGACCTGTATATGAAATAAATTTTTATTCTACCACTATATTATGTTTTTAATTGCATAAGACCTTTTTAATAGCATGTTTAATAGGTTGAGTATATATTGTCAACAATCCCGCATTCTTGCGGATCCGCGGGATTGATTATTTCAATCCCGCGAATTTTTTGCTTAAATTTTTTGAATCTAGTTACTCTGGTGCTCTCATTTTTCTTATTGAGTTTATTTTCTTTGAAAAGATAGCTAGTAATGATCTGCAACATAAAGGATAAATATCAGATTCAAAATGAAATAAATTTTTTGTTTCAATTTTTATATTCTAGTTACTCTGATGCTCTCATTTTCCTTCTGGAGTTTATCTTCTTTGAAAAGATAGTTAGTAATGATCTGCAACATGAAGGCTTGATATTAGATTCAAAATGAAATACATTTTTTGTTTCAATTCTTTTTTTCTAGTAACTCTGATGGTCTCATTTTTCTTATGGAGTTTATCTTCTATGGAGAGATAGCTAGTAATGATCTCCAACAGAAAGGTTGAATATTAGATTCAAAATGAAATAAATTTTTCGTTTTAACTTTTTTATTCTAGTTACTCTGATGCTCTCATTTTTCTTATAGAGTTTATCTTCTTTGAAAAGATAACTAGTAATGATCTGCAACATGAAGGTTTACTATTAGATTCAAATTGAAATCAATTTTTTGTTCTAATTTTTTTATTCTATTTACTCTGATGCTCTCATTTTTCATATGTAGTTTATCTTCTTTGAGAAGATAGCTAGTCATGATATGCAACTCAAAGGTTTAATATTGGATTCAAAATGAAATGAATTTTTTGTTTTAATTTTTTTATTCTAGTTACTCTCATGCTATTATTTTTCTTATGGAGTTCATCTCCTTCGTAAAGATAGCTAGTAATGATCTGCAACATAAAGGTTTAATATTAGAATCAAAATGAAATGAATTTTTTGTTATAATTCTTTTATTCTAGTTACTCTGATGCTCTCATTTTTCTTATGGAGTTTATCTTCTTTTGAAAGATAGCTAGTTATGACCTGCAACATAAAGGTATAATATTAGATTCAAAATGAAATAAATTTTTTGTTTTAATTTTTTTGATCTAGTTACTCTGATGCTCTCATTTTTCTTATGGAGTTTATCTTCTTTGAAAAGATAGCTAGCAATGATGTGCAACATAAAGGTTTATTAGCAGATTCAAAATGAAATAAGTTTTTTGTTTTAATTTTTTTATTCTAGTTACTCTGATGCTCTCATTTTTGAGCGCTCGTACTACTTACACGAGGGCTATATCATTTCGTCACGATGTCTGTATTTTTCGAATTTTGAGCCGAAAATGGTCTCAATCGACTATGTTCGACTCACTGATGCCGAATCCGTCGGAAAATTCGAGTCTGTCCGTCCGTCCGTCCGGCCGTAAGCACGATAACTCTCGAACGGATCAACCTAGAGACTTGAAATTTTCAGTGTAGGTTCAGATCCCAAATGCCTCGGTTAAGTTCGTTAATGGGCCGAATTCCACCAGGGGTTCCGTAAATATGGCCATTCGTAGAAAATTCTAGCGAATTATCGAAAAACAAATTGATCAGCTGATGCACTGACATGAAGTCTGGAGTTTCGCCTAAGTTTCAGAATTTTTTTGACAGCTGTCGAAAATTCCTTCAATTGATTCCTGAAACTGGAAAATGCGAATCTACCTACAAGGTGCATGTACGATCGCTCAAAAGCTCCTGCCTTCACGGCAGTGCTTTTCGTAATTTTTCTTATGGAGTTTATCTTGTTTGAAAAGATAGCTAGTAATGATCTGCAACATAAAGGTTTAATATAAGATTCAAAATGAAATAAATTTTTTGTTTTAATTTTTTAATTTAGTTACTCTGATGCTCTCATTTTTCTTATGGAGTTTATCTTCTTTTGAAAGATAGCCAGTTATGATCTGCAACATAAAGGTTTAATATTAGATTCAGAATGAAATAAATTTTTTGTCTTACTTTCTTCAATCTAGTTACTCTGATTAGGGAATCCCATCCCGCAAATGCTGGATCCCGCAAATGCGGGATCCCTCGTTAATTCTGCGGGATCAAAATTGCGGGATTTGCGGGATCTGCGGGATTCAATATTAAAATTCCGTATTCGAATAAAAGCACAAAAGTCTTTGAAACGCCCCAGAACGCAATAAACCACTCATAAATTACGGACTTCTATCAGGCCCTACCGACATCTGTTATATTATTACTGATGGGTCCAAATCCGAATGGAATCCCAGAGTGATTATTCTCACAGCTGGGCTATTGAAAAGAGTTAAAGCTTCAGGTAAACAACTAACAAGTTTGGTTTTTGTACGATTTATGTGCGTGCGGAAGTGCAAAGCGTTCAACTAGTGCCTGAAAACAATTTCGTTAAATAGATTTCGTATTAAGTCGAATATACACCAATAATCACTAAAATGTGTGTGCAGTGTAGTTTATAAAGAGAATAAAGGCTCACGTTCAGTGCGGAATCATTTTTTGAAATCTGAAGATGGTTTTACAGCTAAACGTAAGTTATGCCCTAGCATTATTAAAATCTCTGTTCGTTCTACCGAAGGTCTTTACATCCACTTCCAAACGAAACATGACATGAATTTGAAAACCGTTTTCACCCGCAGGGTATATTTGCGATAAGCTTAGATCGAATTCAAAAGATGGGACATTAGATATCTCATCTTTTCTCCATATTTCCAAAATCAGTGTGACCTTACCTGACCTGTATATGAAATAAATTTTTATTCTACCACTATATTATGTTTTTAATTGCATAAGACCTTTTTATTAGCATGTTTAATAGGTTGAGTATATATTGTCAACAATCCCGCATTCTTGCGGATCCGCGGGATTGATTATTTCAATCCCGCGAATTTTTTGCTTAAATTTTTTGAATCAAGTTACTCTGGTGCTCTCATTTTTTCTTATTGAGTTTATTTTCTTTGAAAAGATAGCTAGTAATGATCTGCAACATAAAGGATAAATATCAGATTCAAAATGAAATAAATTTTTTGTTTCAATTTTTATATTCTAGTTACTCTGATGCTCTCATTTTCCTTCTGGAGTTTATCTTCTTTGAAAAGATAGTTAGTAATGATCTGCAACATGAAGGCTTAATATTAGATTCAAAATGAAATACATTTTTTGTTTCAATTCTTTTTTTCTAGTAACTCTGATGGTCTCATTTTTCTTCTGGAGTTTATCTTCTATGGAGAGGTAGCTAGTAATGATCTCCAACAGAAAGGTTGAATATTAGATTCAAAATGAAATAAATTTTTCGTTTTAACTTTTTTATTCTAGTTACTCTGATGCTCTCATTTTTGAGCGCTCGTACTACTTACACGAGGGCTATATCATTTCGTCACGATGTCTGTATTTTTCGAATTTTGAGCCGAAAATGGTCTCAATCGACTATGTTCGACTCACTGATGCCGAATCCGTCGGAAAATTCGAGTCTGTCCGTCCGTCCGTCCGGCCGTAAGCACGATAACTCTCGAACGGATCAACCTAGAGACTTGAAATTTTCAGTGTAGGTTCAGATCCCAAATGCCTCGGTTAAGTTCGTTAATGGGCCGAATTCCACCAGGGGTTCCGTAAATATGGCCATTCGTAGAAAATTCTAGCGAATTATCGAAAAAAAATTGATCAGCTGATGCACTGACATGAAGTCTGGAGTTTCGCCTAAGTTTCAGAATTTTTCTGACAGCTGTCGAAAATTCCTTAAATTGATTCCTGAAACTGGAAAATGCGAATCTACCTACAAGGTGCATGTACGAGCGCTCAAAAGCTCCTGCCTTCACGGCAGTGCTTTTCGTAATTTTTCTTATAGAGTTTATCTTCTTTGAAACGATAACTAGTAATGATCTGCAACATGGAGGTTTACTATTAGATTCAAATTGAAATCAATTTTTTGTTCTAATTTTTTTATTCTATTTACTCTGATGCTCTCATTTTTCATATGTAGTTTATCTTCTTTGAGAATATAGCTAGTCATGATATGCAACTTAAAGGTTTAATATTGGATTCAAAATGAAATGAATTTTTTGTTTTAATTTTATTATTCTAGTTACTGCTCTTATTTTTCTTATGGAGTTCATCTCCTTCGTAAAGATAGCTAGTAATGATCTGCAACATAAAGGTTTAATATTAGATTCAAAATGAAATGAGTTTTTTGTTTTAATTCTTTTATTCTTGTTACTCCTTTGCTCTCATTTTTCTTATGTAGTTTATCTTCTTTGAAAAGATAGCTAGTAGTGATCTGCAACATAAAGGTTTAATATTAGATTCAAAATGAAATAAATTTTTTGTTTTGATTTTTATTCTAGTTACTCTGATTCTCTCAATTTGCTTATGGAGTTTATCTTCTTTGTAAAGATATCTAGTAATGATCTGCAACATAAAGGTTTGATATTAGATTCAAAATAAAATAAATTTTTTGTTTTGATTTTTTATTCTAGTTACTCTGATTCTCTCAATTCTCTTATCAAGTTTATCTTCTTTGAAAAGATAGCTAGTAATGATCTGCAACATAAAGGTTCAAAAGCAGATTCAAAATGAAATAAATTTTTAGTTTAATTTTTCTAGTTAATCTGATGCTCTCATTTTTCTTAAGGAGTTTATCTTCTTCAAAAGGTAGCTAGTAATGATCTGCATTATAGAAGATTAATATTAGATTCAAAATGAAATAAATTTTTTGTTTCAATTTTTTCTATCTAGTTACTCTGATGCTTTCATTTTTCTTATGGAGTTTATCTTGTTTGAAAAGATAGCCAGTTATGATCTGCAACATAAAGGTTCAATATCAGATTCAAAATGAAATGAATTTTTTGTTTAAATTTTTTCAATCTAGTAACTCTGATGCTCTCATTTTTCTTATGGAGTTTATCTTGTTCGAAAAGATAGCTAGTAATGATCTGCTACATAAAAGTTTGAAATATTCAAAATGAAATAAGATTTGATTTTTTTATATATATTTTTTTTTTAATGAACACCCGACTTTAGCCTATCAGCGCAGGAGGGAAACACCCCTCTCGCAGTCGGCTTTTTCACTCCTCGCTGAGGGGAACATTCACTAATCCTGGATAATTCAAATAGCTTCAGGATTGAGCTCGGTTGTGTTATCTTCTACAACGAGATAGCTAGAAATGACCTGCAACAAAAAGGTTTGATATAAGATTCAAAATGAAATAAATTATTTTGTTTTGATTTTTTATTCTAGTTACTCTGATGCTCTAATTTTTCTTATGGAGTTTATCTTCTTTGAAAAGATAGCTAGTAATGATCTGCAACATAAAGGTTTAATATTAGATTCGAAATGAAATAAATTTTTTGTTCTAATTTTTTTAATCTAGTTACTATGATGCTCTCATTTTTCTTATGGAGTTTATCTTCTTTGAAAAGAAAGCTTGTAATGATCTGCAACATAAAGGTTTAATATTAGATTCAAAATGAAATGAATTTTTTGTTATAATTCTTTTATTCTAGTTACTCTGATGCTCTCATTTTTCTTATGGAGTTTATCTTCTTTTGAAAGATAGCTAGTTATGATCTGCAACATGAAGGTATAATATTAGATTCAAAATGAAATAAATTTTTTGTTTTAATTTTTTTGATCTAGTTACTCTGATGCTCTCATTTTTCTTATGGAGTTTATCTTCTTTGAAAAGATAGCTAGCAATGATGTGCAACATAAAGGTTTATTAGCAGATCAAAATGAAATAAGTTTTTTGTCTTACTTTCTTCAATCTAGTTACTCTGATTAGGGAATCCCATCCCGCAAATGCTGGATCCCGCAAATGCGGGATCCCTCGTTAATTCTGCGGGATCAAAATTGCGGGATTTTCTTTGCGGGATTTGCGGGATCTGCGGGATTCAATATTGAAATTCCGTATTCGAATAAAAGCACAAAAGTCTTTGAAACGCCCCAGAACGCAATAAACCACTCATAAATTACGGACTTCTATCAGGCCCTACCGACATCTGTTATATTATTACTGATGGGTCCAAATCCGAATGGAATCCCAGAGTGATTATTCTCACAGCTGGGCTATTGAAAATAGTTAAAGCTTCAGGTAAACAACTAACAAGTTTGGTTTTTGTACGATTTATGTGCGTGCGGAAGTGCAAAGCGTTCAACTAGTGCCTGAAAACAATTTCGTTAAATAGATTTCGTATTAAGTCGAATATACACCAATAATCACTAAAATGTGTGTCAGTGTAGTTTATAAAGAGAATAAAGGCTCACGTTCAGTGCGGAATCATTTTTTGAAATCTGAAGATGGTTTTACAGCTAAACGTAAGTTATGCCCTAGCATTATTAAAATCTCTGTTCGTTCTACCGAAGGTCTTTACATCCACTTCCAAACGAAACATGACATGAATTTGAAAACCGTTTTCAGCCGCAGGGTATATTTGCGATAAGCTTAGATCGAATTCAAAAGATGGGACATTAGATATCTCATCTTTTCTCCATATTTCCAAAATCAGTGTGACCTTACCTGACCTGTATATGAAATAAATTTTTATTCTACCACTATATTATGTTTTTAATTGCATAAGACCTTTTTATTAGCATGTTTAATAGGTTGAGTATATATTGTCAACAATCCCGCATTCTTGCGGATCCGCGGGATTGATTATTTCAATCCCGCGAATTTTTTGCTTAAATTTTTTGAATCTAGTTACTCTGGTGCTCTCATTTTTCTTATTGAGTTTATTTTCTTTGAAAAGATAGCTAGTAATGATCTGCAACATAAAGGATAAATATCAGATTCAAAATGAAATAAATTTTTTGTTTCAATTTTTATATTCTAGTTACTCTGATGCTCTCATTTTCCTTCTGGAGTTTATCTTCTTTGAAAAGATAGTTAGTAATGATCTGCAACATGAAGGCTTAATATTAGATTCAAAATGAAATACATTTTTTGTTTCAATTCTTTTTTTCTAGTAACTCTGATGGTCTCATTTTTCTTATGGAGTTTACTTCTATGGAGAGATAGCTAGTTATGATCTCCAACAGAAAGGTTGAATATTAGATTCAAAATGAAATAAATTTTTCGTTTTAACTTTTTCATTCTAGTTACTCTGATGCTCTCATTTTTCTTATAGAGTTTATCTTCTTTGAAAAGATAACTAGTAATGATCTGCAACATGAAGGTTTACTATTAGATTCAAATTGAAATCAATTTTTTGTTCTAATTTTTTTATTCTATTTACTCTGATGCTCTCATTTTTCATATGTAGTTTATCTTCTTTGAGAAGATAGCTAGTCATGATATGCAACTTAAAGGTTTAATATTGGATTCAAAATGAAATGAATTTTTTGTTTTAATTTTTTTATTCTAGTTACTCTCATGCTCTTATTTTTCTTATGGAGTTCATCTCCTTCGTAAAGATAGCTAGTAATGATCTGCAACATAAAGGTTTAATATTAGATTCAAAATGAAATGAGTTTTTTGTTTTAATTCTTTTATTCTTGTTACTCCTTTGCTCTCATTTTTCTTATGTAGTTTATCTTCTTTGAAAAGATAGCTAGTAATGATCTGCAACATAAAGGTTTAATATTAGATTCAAAATGAAATAAATTTTTTGTTTTGATTTTTATTCTAGTTACTCTGATTCTCTCAATTTTCTTATGGAGTTTATCTTCTTTGTAAAGATATCTAGTAATGATCTGCAACATAAAGGTTTGATATTAGATTCAAAATAAAATAAGTTTTTTGTTTTAATTCTTTTATTCTTGTTACTCCTTTGCTCTAATTTTTCTTATGTAGTTTATCTTCTTTGAAAAGATAGCTAGTAATGATCTGCAACATAAAGGTTTAATATTAGATTCAAAATGAAATACATTTTTTGTTTTGATTTTTTATTCTCGTTACTCTGATTCTCTCAATTCTCTTATCAAGTTTATCTTCTTTGAAAAGATAGCTAGTAATGATTTGCAACATAAAGGTTCAATAGCAGATTCAAAATGAAATAAATTTTTGGTTTAATTTTTCTAGTTAATCTGATGCTCTCATTTTTCTTATGGAGTTTATCTTCTTTAAAGGGTAGCTAGTAATGATCTGCATTATAAAAGATTAATATTAGATTCAAAATGAAATAAATTTTTTGTTTCAATTTTTTCTATCTAGTTACTCTGATGCTTTTATTTTTCTTATGGAGTTTATCTTGTTTGAAAAGATAGCCAGTTATGATCTGCAACATAAAGGTTCAATATCAGATTCAAAATGAAATGAATATTTTGTTTCAATTTTTTCAATCTAGTAACTCTGATGCTCTCATTTTTCTTATGGAGTTTATCTTGTTCGAAAAGATAGCTAGTAATGATCTGCTACATAAAAGTTTGAAATATTCAAAATGAAATAAGATTTGATTTTTTTATATATATTTTTTTTTTAATGAACACCCGACTTTAGCCTATCAGCGCAGGAGGGAAACACCCCTCTCGCAGTCGGCTTTTTCACTCCTCGCTGAGGGGAACATTCACTAATCCTGGATAATTCAAATAGCTTCAGGATTGAGCTCGGTTGTGTTATCTTCTACAACGAGATAGCTAGAAATGACCCGCAACAAAAAGGTTTGATATAAGATTCAAAATGAAATAAATTATTTTGTTTTAATTTTTTATTCTAGTTACTCTGATGTTTTAATTTTTCTTATGGAGTTTATCTTCTTTGAAAAGATAGCTAGTAATGATCTGCAACATAAAGGTTTAATATTAGATTCGAAATGAAATAAATTTTTTGTTCTAATTTTTTTAATCTAGTTACTATGATGCTCTCATTTTTCTTATGGAGTTTATCTTCTTTGAAAAGAAAGCTTGTAATGATCTGCAACATAAAGGTTTAATATTAGATTCAAAATGAAATGAATTTTTTGTTATAATTCTTTTATTCTAGTTACTCTGATGCTCTCATTTTTCTTATGTTGTTTATCTTATTCGAAAAGATAGCTAGTAATGATCTGCAACATAAAGGTTCAATATTAGATTAAAAATGAAATAAATTTTTTGTTTGAGTTTTTTCAATCTTATTACTCTGATGCTCTCATTTTCCTTATGGAGTTTATCTTCTTTGAAAAGAAAGCTAGTAATGATCTGCAACATAAAGGTTTAATATTAGATTCAAAATGAAATGAATTTTTTGTTATAATTCTTTTATTCTAGTTACTCTGATGCTCTCATTTTTCTTATGGAGTTTATCTTCTTTTGAAAGATAGCTAGTTATGATCTGCAACATAAAGGTATAATATTAGATTCAAAATGAAATAAATTTTTTGTTTTAATTTTTTTGATCTAGTTACTCTGATGCTCTCATTTTTCTTATGGAGTTTATCTTCTTTGAAAAGATAGCTAGCAATGATGTGCAACATGAAGGTTTATTAGCAGATTCAAAATGAAATAAGTTTTTTGTTTTAATTTTTTTATTCTAGTTACTCTGATGCTCTCATTTTTGAGCGCTCGTACTACTTACACGAGGGCTATATCATTTCGTCACGATGTCTGTATTTTTCGAATTTTGAGCCGAAAATGGTCTCAATCGACTATGTTCGACTCACTGATGCCGAATCCATCGGAAAATTCGAGTCTGTCCGTCCGTCCGTCCGGCCGTAAGCACGATAACTCTCGAACGGATCAACCTAGAGACTTGAAATTTTCAGTGTAGGTTCAGATCCCAAATGCCTCGATTAAGTTCGTTAATGGGCCGAATTCCACCAGGGGTTCCGTAAATATGGCCATTCGTAGAAAATTCTAGCGAATTATCGAAAAACAAATTGATCAGCTGATGCACTGACATGAAGTCTGGAGTTTCGCCTAAGTTTCAGAATTTTTTTGACAGCTGTCGAAAATTCCTTCAATTGATTCCTGAAACTGGAAAATGCGAATCTACCTACAAGGTGCATGTACGATCGCTCAAAAGCTCCTGCCTTCACGGCAGTGCTTTTCGTAATTTTTCTTATGGAGTTTATCTTGTTTGAAAAGATAGCTAGTAATGATCTGCAACATAAAGGTTTAATATAAGATTCAAAATGAAATAAATTTTTTGTTTTAATTTTTTAATCTAGTTACTCTGATGCTCTCATTTTTCTTATGGAGTTTATCTTCTTTTGAAAGATAGCCAGTTATGATCTGCAACATAAAGGTTTAATATTAGATTCAGAATGAAATAAATTTTTTGTCTTACTTTCTTCAATCTAGTTACTCTGATTAGGGAATCCCATCCCGCAAATGCTGGATCCCGCAAATGCGGGATCCCTCGTTGATTCTGCGGGATCAAAATTGCGGGATTTTCTTTGCGGGATTTGCGGGATCTGCGGGATTCAATTTTGAAATTCCGTATTCGAATAAAAGCACAAAAGTCTTTGAAACGCCCCAGAACGCAATAAACCACTCATAAATTACGGACTTCTATCAGGCCCTACCGACATCTGTTATATTATTACTGATGGGTCCAAATCCGAATGGAATCCCAGAGTGATTATTCTCACAGCTGGGCTATTGAAAATAGTTAAAGCTTCAGGTAAACAACTAACAAGTTTGGTTTTTGTACGATTTATGTGCGTGCGGAAGTGCAAAGCGTTCAACTAGTGCCTGAAAACAATTTCGTTAAATAGATTTCGTATTAAGTCGAATATACACCAATAATACCTAAAATGTGTGTCAGTGTAGTTTATAAAGAGAATAAAGGCTCACGTTCAGTGCGGAATCATTTTTTGAAATCTGAAGATGGTTTTACAGCTAAACGTAAGTTATGCCCTAGCATTATTAGAATCTCTGTTCGTTCTACCGAAGGTCTTTACATCCACTTCCAAACGAAACATGACATGAATTTGAAAACCGTTTTCAGCCGCAGGGTATATTTGCGATAAGCTTAGATCGAATTCAAAAGATGGGACATTAGATATCTCATCTTTTCTCCATATTTCAAAAATCAGTGTGACCTTACCTGACCTGTATATGAAATAAATTTTTATTCTACCACTATATTATGTTTTTAATTGCATAAGACCTTTTTATTAGCATGTTTAATAGGTTGAGTATATATTGTCAACAATCCCGCATTCTTGCGGATCCGCGGGATTGATTATTTCAATCCCGCGAATTTTTTGCTTAAATTTTTTGAATCTAGTTACTCTGGTGCTCTCATTTTTCTTATTGAGTTTATTTTCTTTGAAAAGATAGCTAGTAATGATCTGCAACATAAAGGATAAATATCAGATTCAAAATGAAATAAATTTTTTGTTTCAATTTTTATATTCTAGTTACTCTGATGCTCTCATTTTCCTTCTGGAGTTTATCTTCTTTGAAAAGATAGTTAGTAATGATCTGCAACATGAAGGCTTAATATAAGATTCAAAATGAAATACATTTTTTGTTTCAATTCTTTTTTTCTAGTAACTCTGATGGTCTCATTTTTCTTATGGAGTTTACTTCTATGGAGAGATAGCTAGTAATGATCTCCAACAGAAAGGTTGAATATTAGATTCAAAATGAAATAAATTTTTCGTTTTAACTTTTTCATTCTAGTTACTCTGATGCTCTCATTTTTCTTATAGAGTTTATCTTCTTTGAAAAGATAACTAGTAATGATCTGCAACATGAAGGTTTACTATTAGATTCAAATTGAAATCAATTTTTTGTTCTAATTTTTTTATTCTATTTACTCTGATGCTCTCATTTTTCATATGTTGTTTATCTTCTTTGAGAAGATAGCTAGTCATGATATGCAACTTAAAGGTTTAATATTGGATTCAAAATGAAATGAATTTTTTGTTTTAATTTTTTTATTCTAGTTACTCTCATGCTCTTATTTTTCTTATGGAGTTCATCTCCTTCGTAAAGATAGCTAGTAATGATCTGCAACATAAAGGTTTAATATTAGATTCAAAATGAAATGAGTTTTTTGTTTTAATTCTTTTATTCTTGTTACTCCTTTGCTCTCATTTTTCTTATGTAGTTTATCTTCTTTGAAAAGATAGCTAGTAATGATCTGCAACATAAAGGTTTAATATTAGATTCAAAATGAAATAATTTTTTTTATTTGATTTTTATTCTAGTTACTCTGATTCTCTCAATTTTCTTATGGAGTTTATCTTCTTTGTAAAGATATCTAGTAATGATCTGCAACATAAAGGTTTGATATTAGATTCAAAATAAAATAAGTTTTTTGTTTTAATTCTTTTATTCTTGTTACTCCTTTGCTCTAATTTTTCTTATGTAGTTTATCTTCTTTGAAAAGATAGCTAGTAATGATCTGCAACATAAAGGTTTAATATTAGATTCAAAATGAAATAAATTTTTTGTTTTGATTTTTTATTCTCGTTACTCTGATTCTCTCAATTCTCTTATCAAGTTTATCTTCTTTGAAAAGATAGCTAGTAATGATTTGCAACATAAAGGTTCGATAGCAGATTCAAAATGAAATAAATTTTTGGTTTAATTTTTCTAGTTAATCTGATGCTCTCATTTTTCTTATGGAGTTTATCTTCTTTAAAGGGTAGCTAGTAATGATCTGCATTATAAAAGATTAATATTAGATTCAAAATGAAATAAATTTTTGTTTCAATTTTTTCTATCTAGTTACTCTGATGCTTTTATTTTTCTTATGGAGTTTATCTTGTTTGAAAAGATAGCCAGTTATGATCTGCAACATAAAGGTTCAATATCAGATTCAAAATGAAATGAATATTTTGTTTCAATTTTTTCAATCTAGTAACTCTGATGCTCTCATTTTTCTTATGGAGTTTATCTTGTTCGAAAAGATAGCTAGTAATGATCTGCTACATAAAAGTTTGAAATATTCAAAATGAAATAAGATTTGATTTTTTTATATATATTTTTTTTTTAATGAACACCCGACTTTAGCCTATCAGCGCAGGAGGGAAACACCCCTCTCGCAGTCGGCTTTTTCACTCCTCGCTGAGGGGAACATTCACTAATCCTGGATAATTCAAATAGCTTCAGGATTGAGCTCGGTTGTGTTATCTTCTACAACGAGATAGCTAGAAATGACCCGCAACAAAAAGGTTTGATATAAGATTCAAAATGAAATAAATTATTTTGTTTTAATTTTTTATTCTAGTTACTCTGATGCTCTAATTTTTCTTATGGAGTTTATCTTCTTTGAAAAGATAGCTAGTAATGATCTGCAACATAAAGGTTTAATATTAGATTCGAAATGAAATAAATTTTTTTTTCTAATTTTTTTAATCTAGTTACTATGATGCTCTCATTTTTCTTATGGAGTTTATCTTCTTTGAAAAGAAAGCTTGTAATGATATGCAACATAAAGGTTTAATATTAGATTCAGAATGAAATGAATTTTTTGTTATAATTCTTTTATTCTAGTTACTCTGATGCTCTCATTTTTCTTATGTTGTTTATCTTATTCGAAAAGATAGCTAGTAATGATCTGCAACATAAAGGTTCAATATTAGATTAAAAATGAAATAAATTTTTTGTTTGAGTTTTTTCAATCTTATTACTCTGATGCTCTCATTTTCCTTATGGAGTTTATCTTCTTTGAAAAGAAAGCTAGTAATGATCTGCAACATAAAGGTTTAATATTAGATTCAAAATGAAATGAATTTTTTGTTATAATTCTTTTATTCTAGTTACTCTGATGCTCTCATTTTTCTTATGGAGTTTATCTTCTTTTGAAAGATAGCTAGTTATGATCTGCAACATAAAGGTATAATATTAGATTCAAAATGAAATAAATTTTTTGTTTTGATTTTTTTGATCTAGTTACTCTGATGCTCTCATTTTTCTTATGGAGTTTATCTTCTTTGAAAAGATAGCTAGCAATGATGTGCAACATGAAGGTTTATTAGCAGATTCAAAATGAAATAAGTTTTTTGTTTTAATTTTTTTATTCTAGTTACTCTGATGCTCTCATTTTTGAGCGCTCGTACTACTTACACGAGGGCTATATCATTTCGTCACGATGTCTGTATTTTTCGAATTTTGAGCCGAAAATGGTCTCAATCGACTATGTTCGACTCACTGATGCCGAATCCATCGGAAAATTCGAGTCTGTCCGTCCGTCCGTCCGGCCGTAAGCACGATAACTCTCGAACGGATCAACCTAGAGACTTGAAATTTTCAGTGTAGGTTCGGATCCCAAATGCCTCGGTTAAGTTCATTAATGGGCCGAATTCCACCAGGGGTTCCGTAAATATGGCCATTCGTAGAAAATTCTAGCGAATTATCGAAAAACAAATTGATCAGCTGATGCACTGACATGAAGTCTGGAGTTTCGCCTAAGTTCCAGAATTTTTTTGACAGCTGTCGAAAATTCCTTCAATTGATTCCTGAAACTGGAAAATGCGAATCTACCTACAAGGTGCATGTACGATCGCTCAAAAGCTCCTGCCTTCACGGCAGTGCTTTTCGTAATTTTTCTTATGGAGTTTATCTTGTTTGAAAAGATAGCTAGTAATGATCTGCAACATAAAGGTTTAATATAAGATTCAAAATGAAATAAATTTTTTGTTTCAATTTTTTAATCTAGTTACTCTGATGCTCTCATTTTTCTTATGGAGTTTATCTTCTTTTGAAAGATAGCCAGTTATGATCTGCAACATAAAGGTTTGATATTAGATTCAGAATGAAATAAATTTTTTGTCTTACTTTCTTCAATCTAGTTACTCTGATTAGGGAATCCCATCCCGCAAATGCGGGATCCCTCGTTAATTCTGCGGGATCAAAATTGCGGGATTTTCTTTGCGGGATTTGCGGGATCTGCGGGATTCAATATTGAAATTCCGTATTCGAATAAAAGCACAAAAGTCTTTGAAACGCCCCAGAACGCAATTAACCACTCATAAATTACGGACTTCTATCAGGCCCTACCGACATCTGTTATATTATTACTGATGGGTCCAAATCCGAATGGAATCCCAGAGTGATTATTCTCACAGCTGGGCTATTGAAAATAGTTAAAGCTTCAGGTAAACAACTAACAAGTTTGGTTTTTGTACGATTTATGTGCGTGCGGAAGTGCAAAGCGTTCAACTAGTGCCTGAAAACAATTTCGTTAAATAGATTTCGTATTAAGTCGAATATACACCAATAATCACTAAAATGTGTGTCAGTGTAGTTTATAAAGAGAATAAAGGCTCACGTTCAGTGCGGAATCATTTTTTGAAATCTGAAGATGGTTTTACAGCTAAACGTAAGTTATGCCCTAGCATTATTAAAATCTCTGTTCGTTCTACCGAAGGTCTTTACATCCACTTCCAAACGAAACATGACATGAATTTGAAAACCGTTTTCAGCCGCAGGGTATATTTGCGATAAGCTTAGATCGAATTCAAAAGATGGGACATTAGATATCTCATCTTTTCTCCATATTTCCAAAATCAGTGTGACCTTACCTGACCTGTATATGAAATAAATTTTTATTCTACCACTATATTATGTTTTTAATTGCATAAGACCTTTTTATCAGCATGTTTAATAGGTTGAGTATATATTGTCAACAATCCCGCATTCTTGCGGATCCGCGGGATTGATTATTTCAATCCCGCGAATTTTTTGCTTAAATATTTTGAATCTCGTTACTCTGGTGCTCTCATTTTTCTTATTGAGTTTATTTTCTTTGGAAAGATAGCTAGTAATGATCTGCAACATAAAGGATAAATATCAGATTCAAAATGAAATAAATTTTTTGTTTCAATTTTTTTATTCTAGTTACTCTGATGCTCTCATTTTCCTTCTGGAGTTTATCTTCTTTGAAAAGATAGCTAGTAATGATCTGCAACATGAAGGCTCAATATTAGATTCAAAATGAAATACATTTTTTGTTTCAATTCTTTTTTTCTAGTAACTCTGATGGTCTCATTTTTCTTATGGAGTTTTCACTTCTATGGAGAGATAGCTAGTAATGATCTCCAACAGAAAGGTTGAATATTAGATTCAAAATGAAATAAATTTTTCGTTTTAACTTTTTCATTCTAGTTACTCTGATGCTCTCATTTTTCTTATAGAGTTTATCTTCTTCGAAAAGATAACTAGTAATGATCTGCAACATGAAGTTTTACTATTAGATTCAAATTGAATTCAATTTTTTGTTCTAATTTTTTTATTCTATTTACTCTGATGCTCTCATTTTTCATATGTAGTTTATCTTCTTTGAGAAGATAGCTAGTCATGATATGCAACTTAAAGGTTTGATATTGGATTCAAAATGAAATGAATTTTTTGTTTTAATTTTTTCATTCTAGTTACTCTCATGCTCTTATTTTTCTTATGGAGTTCATCTCCTTCGTAAAGATAGCTAGTAATGATCTGCAACATAAAGGTTTAATATTAGATTCAAAATGAAATGAGTTTTTTGTTTTAATTCTTTTATTCTTGTTACTCCTTTGCTCTCATTTTTCTTATGTAGTTTATCTTCTTTGAAAAGATAGCAACATAAAGGTTTAATATTAGATTCAAAATGAAATAAATTTTTTGTTTTGATTTTCATTCTAGTTACTCTGATTCTCTCAATTTTCTTATGGAGTTTATCTTCTTTGTAAAGATATCTAGTAATGATCTGCAACATAAAGGTTTGATATTAGATTCAAAATAAAATAAGTTTTTTGTTTTAATTCTTTCATTCTTGTTACTCCTTTGCTCTAATTTTTCTTATGTAGTTTATCTTCTTTGAAAAGATAGCTAGTAATGATCTGCAACATAAAGGTTTAATATTAGATTCAAAATGAAATAAATTTTTTGTTTTGATTTTTTATTCTCGTTACTCTGATTCTCTCAATTCTCTTATCAAGTTTATCTTCTTTGAAAAGATAGCTAGTAATGATCTGCAACATAAAGGTTCAATAGCAGATTCAAAATGAAATAAATTTTTGGTTTAATTTTTCTAGTTAATCTGATGCTCTCATTTTTCTTATGGAGTTTATCTTCTTTAAAGGGTAGCTAGTAATGATCTGCATTATAAAAGATTAATATTAGATTCAAAATGAAATAAATTTTTTGTTTCAATTTTTTCTATCTAGTTACTCTGATGCTTTTATTTTTCTTATGGAGTTTATCTTGTTTGAAAAGATAGCCAGTTATGATCTGCAACATAAAGGTTCAATATCAGATTCAAAATGAAATGAATATTTTGTTTCAATTTTTTCAATCTAGTAACTCTGATGCTCTCATTTTTCTTATGGAGTTTATCTTGTTCGAAAAGATAGCTAGTAATGATCTGCTACATAAAAGTTTGAAATATTCAAAATGAAATAAGATTTGATTTTTTTATATATATTTTTTTTTTAATGAACACCCGACTTTAGCCTATCAGCGCAGGAGGGAAACACCCCTCTCGCAGTCGGCTTTTTCACTCCTCGCTGAGGGGAACATTCACTAATCCTGGATAATTCAAATAGCTTCAGGATTGAGCTCGGTTGTGTTATCTTCTACAACGAGATAGCTAGAAATGACCCGCAACAAAAAGGTTTGATATAAGATTCAAAATGAAATAAATTATTTTGTTTTAATTTTTTATTCTAGTTACTCTGATGCTCTAATTTTTCTTATGGAGTTTATCTTCTTTGAAAAGATAGCTAGTAATGATCTGCAACATGAAGGTTTAATATTAGATTCGAAATGAAATAAATTTTTTGTTCTAATTTTTTTAATCTAGTTACTATGATGCTCTCATTTTTCTTATGGAGTTTATCTTCTTTGAAAAGAAAGCTTGTAATGATCTGCAACATAAAGGTTTAATATTAGATTCAAAATGAAATGAATTTTTTGTTATAATTCTTTTATTCTAGTTACTCTGATGCTCTCATTTTTCTTATGTTGTTTATCTTATTCGAAAAGATAGCTAGTAATGATCTGCAACATAAAGGTTCAATATTAGATTAAAAATGAAATAAATTTTTTGTTTGAGTTTTTTCAATCTTATTACTCTGATGCTCTCATTTTCCTTATGGAGTTTATCTTCTTTGAAAAGAAAGCTAGTAATGATCTGCAACATAAAGGTTTAATATTAGATTCAAAATGAAATGAATTTTTTGTTATAATTTTTTTATTCTAGTTACTCTGATGCTCTCATTTTTATTCTGGAGTTTAACTTTTTTGAAAAGATAGCTAGTAATGATCTGCAACATAAATGTTCAATATTAGATTCAAAATGAAATAAATTATTTTGTTTTAATTTTTTATTCTAGTTACTCTGATGCTCTAATTTTCCTTATGGAGTTTATCTTTTTTGAAAAGATAGCTAGTAATGATGTGCAACATAAAGGTTTAATATTAGATTCAAAATGAAATAAATTTTTTGTTCTAATTTTTTTAATCTAGTTACTATGATGCTCTCATTTTTCTTATGGAGTTTATCTTCTTTGAAAAGAAAGCTTGTAATGATCTGCAACATAAAGGTTTGATATTAGATTCAAAATGAAATGAATTTTTTGTTATAATTCTTTTATTCTAGTTACTCTGATGCTCTCATTTTTCTTATGTAGTTTATCTTATTCGAAAAGATAGCTAGTAACGATCTGCAACATAAAGGTTCAATATAAGATTCAAAATGAAATAAATTTTTTGTTTGAGTTTTTTCAATCTAATTACTCTGATGCTCTCATTTTCCTTATGGAGTTTATCTTCTTTGAAAAGAAAGCTAGTAATGATCTGCAACATAAAGGTTTAATATTAGATTCAAAATGAAATGAATTTTTTGTTATAAATTTTTATTCTAGTTACTCTGATGCTCTCATTTTTATTCTGGAGTTTAACTTCTTTGAAAAGATAGCTAGTAATGATCTGCAACATAAATGTTCAATATTAGATTCAAAATGAAGTAAATTTTTTGTTTGAGTTTTTTCAATCTAATTACTCTGATGCTCTCATTTTCCTTATGGAGTTTATCTTCTTTGGAAAGATAGCTAGTAATGATCTGCAACATAAAGGTTCAATAGTAGATTCAAAATGAAATAAATTTTTTGTTTTAATTTTTTTATTCTAGTTAATCTGATGCTCTCATTTTCCTTCTGGAGTTTATCATCTTCGAAAAGATAGCTTGTAATGATCTGCATTATAAAAGTTTGATATTAGATTCAAAATGAAATAAATTTTTTGTTTTAATTTTTTCTATCTAGTTACTCTGATGTTCTCATTCTTTTTATGGAGTCTTTCTTGTTCAAAAAGATAGCTAGTAATGATCTGCTACATAAAAGTTCAATATTAGATTCAAAATGAAATAAATTCTTGGTTTTAATTTTTTTATTCTAGTTACTCTGATGCTCTCATTTTTCTTCTGGATTTAAGCTTCTTTGAAAATATAGCTAGTTATGATCTGCAACATGCAGATTTAATATTAGATTCAAAATGACATAAATTTTTTGTATACATTTTTTCAATCTAGTTACTCTTATGCTCTCATTTTTCTTATGTAGTTTATCTTCTTTGAAAAGATAGCTAGTAATGATCAGCAACATAAAGGTTAAATATCAGATTCAAATAAAAATAAATTTTTTGTTTCAATTCTTTCATCCTAGTTACTCTGATGCTCTCATTTTTCTTATGGAGTTTTTCTTCTTTGAAAATATAGCTAGTAATGATCTGCAACATGAAGGTTCAATAATAGATTCAAAATGAAATAAATTTTCTGTTTTGATTTTTTTAATCTAGTAACTCTTATGCTCTCATTTTTCTCATGGAGTTTATCTTCTTTGAAAAGATAGCTTGTAATGATCTGCAACATTCTGAGAATAATGGAATATTCAGAATGAAATAAAGATTGATTTTTTTATATATTTTTTTTTCAATGAACACCCGACTTTAGCCTATCAGCGCAGAAGGGAAACACCCCTCTCGCAGTCGGATTTTTCACTCCCCGCTAAGGGGTACATTCACTCATCCTGGATTTTTCAAATATCTTCAGGATTGAGCTCGGTTGTGGTATCTTCTACAACGACATAGCTAGTAATTATCTGTAAAATAAAGGTTAATATAAGATTCAAAATGAAATGAATTTTTTGTTTTAATTTTTTAATCTAGTTACCCTGATGCTCTCATTTTTCTCATGGAGTTCATCTTCTTTGGAAAGATTGCTAGTTATGTTCTGCAACATGAAGGTTTTATATAAGATTCAAAATGAAATGAATTTTTTGTTTTAATTTCTTCAATCTAGTTACTCTGATGCTCTCATTTTTCTTATGGAGTTTATCTTCTTTGAAAAGATAGCTGGTAATGATCTGCAACATAAAGGTTCGATATTTAATTCAAAATGAAATAAATTTTTTGATTCAATTTTTTTGATCTAGTTACTCTGATGCTCTCATTTTGCTTATGTAGTTTATCATCTTTGAAAAAACAGGTAGTAATGATCTGCAACATAAAGGTTTAACATCAGATTCAAAATGAAATGAATTTTTTGCTTTGATTTTTTATTCTAGTTACTCTGATGCTCTCATTTCTCTTATATAGTTTATCTTCTTTGAAAGAATAGCTAGTTATGATCTGCAACATGAAGGTTCAATATTAGATTCAAAATGAAATGAATTTTTTGTTTTGATTTTTTCAATCTAGTTACTCTGATGCTCTCATTTTTCTTATGGAGTTTATCTTCTTTGAAAAGATAGCTAGTAATGATCTGCATTATAAAAGTTTGATATTAGATTCAAAATGAAATAAATTTTTTGTTTTAATTTTTCTATCTAGTTACTCTGATGTTCTCATTCTTTTTATGGAGTCTTTCTTGTTCAAAAAGATAGATAGTAATGATCTGCTACATAAAAGTTCAATATTAGATTCAAAATGAAATAAATTCTTGGTTTTAATTTTTTTATTCTAGTTACTCTGATGCTCTCATTTTTCTTCTGGATTTAAGCTTCTTTGAAAATATAGCTAGTTATGATCTGCAACATGCAGATTTAATATTAGATTCGAAATGAAATAAATTTTTTGTTCTAATTTTTTTAATCTAGTTACTATGATGCTCTCATTTTTCTTATGGAGTTTATCTTCTTTGAAAAGAAAGCTTGTAATGATCTGCAACATAAAGGTTTAATATTAGATTCAAAATGAAATGAATTTTTTGTTATAATTCTTTTATTCTAGTTACTCTGATGCTCTCATTTTTCTTATGTTGTTTATCTTATTCGAAAAGATAGCTAGTAATGATTTGCAACATAAAGGTTCAATATTAGATTAAAAATGAAATAAATTTTTTGTTTGAGTTTTTTCAATCTTATTACTCTGATGCTCTCATTTTCCTTATGGAGTTTATCTTCTTTGAAAAGAAAGCTAGTAATGATCTGCAACATAAAGGTTTAATATTAGATTCAAAATGAAATGAATTTTTTGTTATAATTTTTTTATTCTAGTTACTCTGATGCTCTCATTTTTATTCTGGAGTTTAACTTTTTTGAAAAGATAGCTAGTAATGATCTGCAACATAAATGTTCAATATTAGATTCAAAATGAAATAAATTATTTTGTTTTAATTTTTTAATCTAGTTACTCTGATGCTCTAATTTTTCTTATGGAGTTTATCTTTTTTGAAAAGATAGCTAGTAATGATCTGCAACATAAAGGTTTAATATTAGATTCAAAATGAAATAAATTTTTTGTTCTAATTTTTTTGATCTAGTTACTATGATGCTCTCATTTTTCTTATGGAATTTATCTTCTTTGAAAAGAAAGCTTGTAATGATCTGCAACATAAAGGTTTGATATTAGATTCAAAATGAAATGAATTTTTTGTTATAATTCTTTTATTCTAGTTACTCTGATGCTCTCATTTTTCTTATGTAGTTTATCTTATTCGAAAAGATAGCTAGTAACGATCTGCAACATAAAGGTTCAATATTAGATTCAAAATGAAATAAACTTTTTGTTTGAGTTTTTTCAATCTAATTACTCTGATGCTCTCATTTTCCTTATGAGGTTTATCTTCTTTGAAAAGAAAGCTAGTAATGATCTGCAACATAAAGGTTTAATATTAGATTCAAAATGAAATGAATTTTTTGTTATAAATTTTTATTCTAGTCACTCTGATGCTCTCATTTTTATTCTGGAGTTTAACTTCTTTGAAAAGATAGCTAGTAATGATCTGCAACATAAATGTTCAATATTAGATTCAAAATGAAGTAAATTTTCTGTTTGAGTTTTTTCAATCTAATTACTCTGATGCTCTCATTTTCCTTATGGAGTTTATCTTCTTTGGAAAGATAGCTAGTAATGATCTGCAACATAAAGGTTCAATAGTAGATTCAAAATGAAATAAATTTTTTGTTTTAATTTTTTTATTCTAGTTAATCTGATGCTCTCATTTTCCTTCTGGAGTTTATCGTCTTCGAAAAGATAGCTTGTAATGATCTGCATTATAAAAGTTCGATATTAGATTCAAAATGAAATAAATTTTTTGTTTTAATTTTTTCTATCTAGTTACTCTGATGTTCTCATTCTTTTTATGGAGTCTTTCTTGTTCAAAAAGATAGCTAGTAATGATCTGCTACATAAAAGTTCAATATTAGATTCAAAATGAAATAAATTCTTGGTTTTAATTTTTTTATTCTAGTTACTCTGATGCTCTCATTTTTCTTCTGGATTTAAGCTTCTTTGAAAATATAGCTAGTTATGATCTGCAACATGCAGATTTAATATTAGATTCAAAATGACATAAATTTTTTGTATAAATTTTTTCAATCTAGTTACTCTTATGCTCTCATTTTTCTTATGTAGTTTATCTTCTTTGAAAAGATAGCTAGTAATGATCAGCAACATAAAGGTTAAATATCAGATTAAAATAAAAATAAATTTTTTGTTTCAATTCTTTCATCCTAGTTACTCTGATGCTCTCATTTTTCTTATGGAGTTTTTCTTCTTTGAAAATATAGCTAGTAATGATCTGCAACATGAAGGTTTAATAATAGATTCAAAATGAAATAAATTTTCTGTTTTGATTTTTTTAATCTAGTAACTCTTATGCTCTCATTTTTCTCATGGAGTTTATCTTCTTTGAAAAGATAGCTTGTAATGATCTGCAACATTCTGAGAATAATGGAATATTCAGAATGAAATAAAGATTGATTTTTTTATATATTTTTTGTCAATGAACACCCGACCTTAGCCCATCAGCGCAGAAGGGAAACACCCCTCTCGTAGTCGGCTTTTTCACTCCTCGCTAAGGGAACATTCACTCATCCTGGATATTTCAAATAGCTTCAGGATCGAGCTCGGTTGTTATCTTCTACAACGAGATAGCTAGAAATGACCTACAATATAAAGGTTTGATATAAGATTCGAAATGAAATAAATTATTTTGTTTTAATTTTTTAATTCTACTTACTCTGATGCTCTCATTTTTCTTATGGAGTTTATCTTCTTTGAAAAGATAGCTAGTAATGATCTGCAACATGAAGGTTTAATAATAGATTCAAAATGAAATAAATTTTCTGTTTTGAATTTTTTAATCTAGTAACTCTTATGCTCTCATTTTTCCCATGGAGTTTATCTTCTTTGAAAAGATAGCTTGTAATGATCTGCAACATTCTGAGAATAATGAAATATTCAAATTGAACTAAAGATTGATTTTTTTATATATTTTTTTTTCAATGAACACCCGACTTTAGCCTATCAGCGCAGAAGGAAAACACCCCTCTCGCAGTCGGATTTTTCACTCCCCGCTAAGGGGTACATTCACTCATCCTGGATTTTTCAAATATCTTCAGGATTGAGCTCGGTTGTGGTATCTTCTACAACGACATAGCTAGTAATGATCTGTAAAATAAAGGTTTAATATAAGATTCAAAATGAAATGAATTCTTTGTTTTAATTTTTTAATCTAGTTACCCTGATGCTCTCATTTTTCTCATGGAGTTCATCTTCTTTGGAAAGATTGCTAGTTATGTTCTGCAACATGAAGGTTTTATATAAGATTCAAAATGAAATGAATTTTTTGTTTTAATTTTTTCAATCTAGTTACTCTGATGCTCTCATTTTTCTTATGGAGTTTATCTTCTTTGAAAAGATAGCTGGTAATGATCTGCAACATAAAGGTTCGATATTTAATTCAAAATGAAATGAATTTTTTGATTCAATTTTTTTGATCTAGTTACTCTGATGCTCTCATTTTGCTTATGTAGTTTATCATCTTTGAAAAAACAGGTAGTAATGATCTGCAACATAAAGGTTTAACATCAGATTCAAAATGAAATGAATTTTTTGCTTTGATTTTTTATTCTAGTTACTCTGATGCTCTCATTTCTCTTATGTAGTTTATCTTCTTTGAAAGAATAGCTAGTTATGATCTGCAACATAAAGGTTCAATATTAGATTCAAAATGAAATGAATTTTTTGTTTTGATTTTTTCATCCTAGTTACTCTGATGTTCTCATTCTTTTTATGGAGTCTTTCTTGTTCAAAAAGATAGATAGTAATGATCTGCTACATAAAAGTTCAATATTAGATTCAAAATGAAATAAATTCTTGGTTTTAATTTTTTTATTCTAGTTACTCTGATGCTCTCATTTTTCTTCTGGATTTAAGCTTCTTTGAAAATATAGCTAGTTATGATCTGCAACATGCAGATTTAATATTAGATTCAAAATGACATAAATTTTTTGTATACATTTTTTCAATCTAGTTACTCTTATGCTCTCATTTTTCTTATGTAGTTTATCTTCTTTGAAAAGATAGCTAGTAATGATCAGCAACATAAAGGTTAAATATCAGATTCAAATAAAAATAAATTTTTTGTTTCAATTCTTTCATCCTAGTTACTCTGATGTTCTCATTCTTTTTATGGAGTCTTTCTTGTTCAAAAAGATAGATAGTAATGATCTGCTACATAAAAGTTCAATATTAGATTCAAAATGAAATAAATTCTTGGTTTGAATTTTTTTATTCTAGTTACTCTGATGCTCTCATTTTTCTTCTGGATTTAAGCTTCTTTGAAAATATAGCTAGTTATGATCTGCAACATGCAGATTTAATATTAGATTCAAAATGACATAAATTTTTTGTATAAATTTTTTCAATCTAGTTACTCTTATGCTCTCATTTTTCTTATGTAGTTTATCTTCTTTGAAAAGATAGCTAGTAATGATCTGCTACATAAAAGTTTGAAATATTCAAAATGAAATAAGATTTGATTTTTTTATATATATTTTTTTTTTAATGAACACCCGACTTTAGCCTATCAGCGCAGGAGGGAAACACCCCTCTCGCAGTCGGCTTTTTCACTCCTCGCTGAGGGGAACATTCACTAATCCTGGATAATTCAAATAGCTTCAGGATTGAGCTCGGTTGTGTTATCTTCTACAACGAGATAGCTAGAAATGACCCGCAACAAAAAGGTTTGATATAAGATTCAAAATGAAATAAATTATTTTGTTTTAATTTTTTATTCTAGTAACTCTGATGCTCTCATTTTTCTTATGGAGTTTATCTTGTTCGAAAAGATAGCTAGTAATGATCTGCTACATAAAAGTTTGAAATATTCAAAATGAAATAAGATTTGATTTTTTTATATATATTTTTTTTTTAATGAACACCCGACTTTAGCCTATCAGCGCAGGAGGGAAACATCCCTCTCGCAGTCGGCTTTTTCACTCCTCGCTGAGGGGAACATTCACTAATCCTGGATAATTCAAATAGCTTCAGGATTGAGCTCGGTTGTGTTATCTTCTACAACGAGATAGCTAGAAATGACCCGCAACAAAAAGGTTTGATATAAGATTCAAAATGAAATAAATTATTTTGTTTTAATTTTTTATTCTAGTTACTCTGATGCTCTAATTTTTCTTATGGAGTTTATCTTCTTTGAAAAGATAGCTAGTAATGATCTGCAACATAAAGGTTTAATATTAGATTCGAAATGAAATAAATTTTTTGTTCTAATTTTTTTAATCTAGTTACTATGATGCTCTCATTTTTCTTATGGAGTTTATCTTCTTTGAAAAGAAAGCTTGTAATGATCTGCAACATAAAGGTTTAATATTAGATTCAAAATGAAATGAATTTTTTGTTATAATTCTTTTATTCTAGTTACTCTGATGCTCTCATTTTTCTTATGTTGTTTATCTTATTCGAAAAGATAGCTAGTAATGATCTGCAACATAAAGGTTCAATATTAGATTAAAAATGAAATAAATTTTTTGTTTGAGTTTTTTCGATCTTATTACTCTGATGCTCTCATTTTCCTTATGGAGTTTATCTTCTTTGAAAAGAAAGCTAGTAATGATCTGCAACATAAAGGTTTAATATTAGATTCAAAATGAAATGAATTTTTTGTTATAATTTTTTTATTCTAGTTACTCTGATGCTCTCATTTTTATTCTGGAGTTTAACTTTTTTGAAAAGATAGCTAGTAATGATCTGCAACATAAATGTTCAATATTAGATTCAAAATGAAATAAATTATTTTGTTTTAATTTTTTATTCTAGTTACTCTGATGCTCTAATTTTTCTTATGGAGTTTATCTTTTTTGAAAAGATAGCTAGTAATGATCTGCAACATAAAGGTTTAATATTAGATTCAAAATGAAATAAATTTTTTGTTCTGATTTTTTTAATCTAGTTACTATGATGCTCTCATTTTTCTCATGGAGTTTATCTTCTTTGAAAAGAAAGCTTGTAATGATCTGCAACATAAAGGTTTGATATTAGATTCAAAATGAAATGAATTTTTTGTTATAATTCTTTTATTCTAGTTACTCTGATGCTCTCATTTTTCTTATGTAGTTTATCTTATTCGAAAAGATAGCTAGTAACGATCTGCAACATAAAGGTTCAATATTAGATTCAAAATGAAATAAATTTTTTGTTTGAGTTTTTTCAATCTAATAACTCTGATGCTCTCATTTTCCTTATGGAGTTTATCTTCTTTGAAAAGAAAGCTAGTAATGATCTGCAACATAAAGGTTTAATATTAGATTCAAAATGAAATGAATTTTTTGTTATAAATTTTTATTCTAGTTACTCTGATGCTCTCATTTTTATTCTGGAGTTTAACTTCTTTGAAAAGATAGCAAGTAATGATCTGCAACATAAATGTTCAATATTAGATTCAAAATGAAGTAAATTTTTTGTTTGAGTTTTTTCAATCTAATTACTCTGATGCTCTCATTTTCCTTATGGAGTTTATCTTCTTTGGAAAGATAGCTAGTAATGATCTGCAACATAAAGGTTCAATAGTAGATTCAAAATGAAATAAATTTTTTGTTTTAATTTTTTTATTCTAGTTAATCTGATGCTCTCATTTTCCTTCTGGAGTTTATCATCTTCGAAAAGATAGCTTGTAATGATCTGCATTATAAAAGTTTGATATTAGATTCAAAATGAAATAAATTTTTTGTTTTAATTTTTTCTATCTAGTTACTCTGATGTTCTCATTCTTTTTATGGAGTCTTTCTTGTTCAAAAAGATAGCTAGTAATGATCTGCTACATAAAAGTTCAATATTAGATTCAAAATGAAATAAATTCTTGGTTTTAATTTTTTTATTCTAGTTACTCTGATGCTCTCATTTTTCTTCTGGATTTAAGCTTCTTTGAAAATATAGCTAGTTATGATCTGCAACATGCAGATTTAATATTAGATTCAAAATGACATAAATTTTTTGTATAAATTTTTTCAATCTAGTTACTCTTATGCTCTCATTTTTCTTATGTAGTTTATCTTCTTCGAAAAGATAGCTAGTAATGATCAGCAACATAAAGGTTAAATATCAGATTCAAATGAAAATAAATTTTTTGTTTCAATTCTTTCATCCTAGTTACTCTGATGCTCTCATTTTTCTTATGGAGTTTTTCTTCTTTGAAAATATAGCTAGTAATGATCTGCAACATGAAGGTTTAATAATAGATTCAAAATGAAATAAATTTTCTGTTTTGATTTTTTTAATCTAGTAACTCTTATGCTCTCATTTTTCTCATGGAGTTTATCTTCTTTGAAAAGATAGCTTGTAATGATCTGCAACATTCTGAGAATAATGAAATATTCAAAATGAAATAAGATTTGATTTTTTTATATATATTTTTTTTTTAATGAACACCCGACTTTAGCCTATCAGCGCAGGAGGGAAACATCCCTCTCGCAGTCGGCTTTTTCACTCCTCGCTGAGGGGAACATTCACTAATCCTGGATAATTCAAATAGCTTCAGGATTGAGCTCGGTTGTGTTATCTTCTACAACGAGATAGCTAGAAATGACCCGCAACAAAAAGGTTTGATATAAGATTCAAAATGAAATGAATTATTTTGTTTTAATTTTTTATTCTAGTTACTCTGATGCTCTAATTTTTCTTATGGAGTTTATCTTCTTTGAAAAGATAGCTAGTAATGATCTGCAACATAAAGGTTTAATATTAGATTCGAAATGAAATAAATTTTTTGTTCTAATTTTTTTAATCTAGTTACTATGATGCTCTCATTTTTCTTATGGAGTTTATCTTCTTTGAAAAGAAAGCTTGTAATGATCTGCAACATAAAGGTTTAATATTAGATTCAAAATGAAATGAATTTTTTGTTATAATTCTTTTATTCTAGTTACTCTGATGCTCTCATTTTTCTTATGTTGTTTATCTTATTCGAAAAGATAGCTAGTAATGATCTGCAACATAAAGGTTCAATATTAGATTAAAAATGAAATAAATTTTTTGTTTGAGTTTTTTCAATCTTATTACTCTGATGCTCTCATTTTCCTTATGGAGTTTATCTTCTTTGAAAAGAAAGCTAGTAATGATCTGCAACATAAAGGTTTAATATTAGATTCAAAATGAAATGAATTTTTTGTTATAATTTTTTTATTCTAGTTACTCTGATGCTCTCATTTTTATTCTGGAGTTTAACTTTTTTGAAAAGATAGCTAGTAATGATCTGCAACATAAATGTTCAATATTAGATTCAAAATGAAATAAATTATTTTCTTTTAATTTTTTATTCTAGTTACTCTGATGCTCTAATTTTTCTTATGGAGTTTATCTTTTTTGAAAAGATAGCTAGTAATGATCTGCAACATAAAGGTTTAATATTAGATTCAAAATGAAATAAATTTTTTGTTCTAATTTTTTTAATCTAGTTACTATGATGCTCTCATTTTTCTTATGGAGTTTATCTTCTTTGAAAAGAAAGCTTGTAATGATCTGCAACATAAAGGTTTGATATTAGATTCAAAATGAAATGAATTTTTTGTTATAATTCTTTTATTCTAGTTACTCTGATGCTCTCATTTTTCTTATGTAGTTTATCTTATTCGAAAAGATAGCTAGTAACGATCTGCAACATAAAGGTTCAATATTAGATTCAAAATGAAATAAATTTTTTGTTTGAGTTTTTTCAATCTAATTACTCTGATGCTCTCATTTTCCTTATGGAGTTTATCTTCTTTGAAAAGAAAGCTAGTAATGATATGCAACATAAAGGTTTAATATTAGATTCAAAATGAAATGAATTTTTTGTTATAAATTTTTATTCTAGTTACTCTGATGCTCTCATTTTTATTCTGGAGTTTAACTTCTTTGAAAAGATAGCTAGTAATGATCTGCAACATAAATGTTCAATATTAGATTCAAAATGGAGTAAATTTTTTGTTTGAGTTTTTTCAATCTAATTACTCTGATGCTCTCATTTTCCTTATGGAGTTTATCTTCTTTGGAAAGATAGCTAGTAATGATCTGCAACATAAAGGTTCAATAGTAGATTCAAAATGAAATAAATTTTTTGTTTTAATTTTTTTATTCTAGTTAATCTGATGCTCTCATTTTCCTTCTGGAGTTTATCATCTTCGAAAAGATAGCTTGTAATGATCTGCATTATAAAAGTTTGATATTAGATTCAAAATGAAATAAATTTTTTGTTTTAATTTTTTCTATCTAGTTACTCTGATGTTCTCATTCTTTTTATGGAGTCTTTCTTGTTCAAAAAGATAGCTAGTAATGATCTGCTACATAAAAGTTCAATATTAGATTCAAAATGAAATAAATTCTTGGTTTTAATTTTTTTATTCTAGTTACTCTGATGCTCTCATTTTTCTTCTGGATTTAAGCTTCTTTGAAAATATAATGATCTGCAACATGCAGATTTAATATTAGATTCAAAATGACATAAATTTTTTGTATAAATTTTTTCAATCTAGTTACTCTTATGCTCTCATTTTTCTTATGTAGTTTATCTTCTTTGAAAAGATAGCTAGTAATGATCAGCAACATAAAGGTTAAATATCAGATTCAAATAAAAATAAATTTTTTGTTTCAATTCTTTCATCCTAGTTACTCTGATGCTCTCATTCTTCTTATGGAGTTTTTCTTCTTTGAAAATATAGCTAGTAATGATCTGCAACATGAAGGTTTAATAATAGATTCAAAATGAAATAAATTTTCTGTTTTGATTTTTTTAATCTAGTAACTCTTATGCTCTCATTTTTCTCATGGAGTTTATCTTCTTTGAAAAGATAGCTTGTAATGATCTGCAACATTCTGAGAATAATGGAATATTCAGAATGAAATAAAGATTGATTTTTTTATATATTTTTTGTCAATGAACACCCGACCTTAGCCCATCAGCGCAGAAGGGAAACACCCCTCTCGCAGTCGGCTTTTTCACTCCTCGCTAAGGGAACATTCACTCATCCTGGATATTTCAAATAGCTTCAGGATCGAGCTCGGTTGTGTTATCTTCTACAACGAGATAGCTAGAAATGACCTACAATATAAAGGTTTGATATAAGATTCGAAATGAAATAAATTATTTTGTTTTCATTTTTTAATTCTACTTACTCTGAATAGCTCTCATTTTTCTTATGGAGTTTATCTTCTTTGAAAAGATAGCTAGTAATGATCTGCAACATGAAGGTTTAATAATAGATTCAAAATGAAATAAATTTTCTGTTTTGAATTTTTTAATCTAGTAACTCTTATGCTCTCATTTTTCCCATGGAGTTTATCTTCTTTGAAAAGATAGCTTGTAATGATCTGCAACATTCTGAGAATAATGAAATATTCAAAATGAACTAAAGATTGATTTTTTTATAAATTTTTTTTTCAATGAACACCCGACTCTAGCCTATCAGCGCAGAAGGGAAACACCCCTCTCGCAGTCGGATTTTTCACTCCCCGCTAAGGGGTACATTCACTCATCCTGGATTTTTCAAATATCTTCAGGATTGAGCTCGGTTGTGGTATCTTCTACAACGACATAGCTAGTAATGATCTGTAAAATAAAGGTTTAATATAAGATTCAAAATGAAATGAATTTTTTGTTTTAATTTTTCAATCTAGTTACCCTGATGCTCTCATTTTTCTCATGGAGTTCATCTTCTTTGGAAAGATTGCTAGTTATGTTCTGCAACATGAAGGTTTTATATAAGATTCAAAATGAAATGAATTTTTTGTTTCAATTTTTTCAATCTAGTTACTCTGATGCTCTCATTTTTCTTATGGAGTTTATCTTCTTTGAAAAGATAGCTGGTAATGATCTGCAACATAAAGGTTCGATATTTAATTCAAAATGAAATAAATTTTTTGATTCAATTTTTTTGATCTAGTTACTCTGATGCTCTCATTTTGCTTATGTAGTTTATCATCTTTGAAAAAACAGGTCGTAATGATCTGCAACATAAAGGTTTAACATCAGATTCAAAATGAAATGAATTTTTTGCTTTGATTTTTTATTCTAGTTACTCTGATGCTCTCATTTCTCTTATGTAGTTTATCTTCTTTGAAAGAATAGCTAGTTATGATCTGCAACATAAAGGTTCAATATTAGATTCAAAATGAAATGAATTTCTTGTTCTGATTTTTTCAATCTAGTTACTCTGGTGCTCTCATTTTTCTTATGGAGTTATCTTCTTTGAAAAGATAGCTAGTAATGTTCTGCAACATAAAGTTTCAATATCAGATTCAAAATGAAATAAATTTTTCGTTTTAATTATTCTATTCTAGTAACACTGATGCTCCCATTTTTCTTATGTAGTTTATCTTCTTTGTAAAGATAGCTAGTAATGATCTGCAACATAAAGGTTCAACATTAGATCCAAAATGAAATAAATTTTCTGTAATGATTTTTTATTCTAGTTACTCTGATGCTCTCATTTTTCTTCTGGATTTAAGCTCCTTTGAAAATATAGCTAGTTATGATCTGCAACATGCAGATTTAATATTAGATTCAAAATGACATAAATTTTTTGTATAAATTTTTTCAATCTAGTTACTCTTATGCTCTCATTTTTCTCATGTAGTTTATCTTCTTTGAAAAGATAGCTAGTAATGATCAGCAACATAAAGGTTAAATATCAGATTCAAATAAAAATAAATTTTTTGTTTCAATTCTTTCATCCTAGTTACTCTGATGCTCTCATTTTTCTTATGGAGTTTTTCTTCTTTGAAAATATAGCTAGTAATGATCTGCAACATGAAGGTTTTATAATAGATTCAAAATGAAATAAATTTTCTGTTTTGATTTTTTTAATCTAGTAACTCTTATGCTCTCATTTTTCTCATGGAGTTTATCTTCTTTGGAAAGATTGCTAGTTATGTTCTGCAACATGAAGGTTTTATATAAGATTCAAAATGAAATGAATTTTTTGTTTTAATTTTTTCAATCTAGTTACTCTGATGCTCTCATTTTTCTTATGGAGTTTATCTTCTTTGAAAAGATAGCTGGTAATGATCTGCAACATAAAGGTTCGATATTTAATTCAAAATGAAATAAATTTTTTGATTCAATTTTTTTGATCTAGTTACTCTGATGCTCTCATTTTGCTTATGTAGTTTATCATCTTTGAAAAAACAGGTAGTAATGATCTGCAACATAAAGGTTTAACATCAGATTCAAAATGAAATGAATTTTCTGTTTTAATTTTTTAATCTAGTTACCCTGATGCTCTCATTTTTCTCATGGAGTTCATCTTCTTTGGAAAGATTGCTAGTTATGTTCTGCAACATGAAGGTTTTATATAAGATTCAAAATGAAATGAATTTTTTGTTTTAATTTTTTCAATCTAGTTACTCTGATGCTCTCATTTTTCTTATGGAGTTTATCTTCTTTGAAAAGATAGCTGGTAATGATCTGCAACATAAAGGTTCGATATTTAATTCAAAATGAAATAAATTTTTTGATTCAATTTTTTTGATCTAGTTACTCTGATGCTCTCATTTTGCTTATGTAGTTTATCATCTTTGAAAAAACAGGTAGTAATGATCTGCAACATAAAGGTTTAACATCAGATTCAAAATGAAATGAATTTTTTCTTTGATTTTTTATTCTAGTTACTCTGATGCTCTCATTTCTCTTATGTAGTTTATCTTCTTTGAAAGAATAGCTAGTTATGATCTGCAACATAAAGGTTCAATATTAGATTCAAAATGAAATGAATTTTTTGTTTTGATTTTTTCAATCTAGTTACTCTGATGCTCTCATTTTTCTTATGGAGTTTATCTTCTTTGAAAAGATAGCTAGTAATGATCTGCATTATAAAAGTTTGATATTAGATTCAAAATGAAATAAATTTTTTGTTTTAATTTTTCTATCTAGTTACTCTGATGTTCTCATTCTTTTTATGGAGTCTTTCTTGTTCAAAAAGATAGATAGTAATGATCTGCTACATAAAAGTTCAATATTAGATTCAAAATGAAGTAAATTCTTGGTTTTAATTTTTTTATTCTAGTTACTCTGATGCTCTCATTTTTCTTCTGGATTTAAGCTTCTTTGAAAATATAGCTAGTTATGATCTGCAACATGCAGATTTAATATTAGATTCGAAATGAAATAAATTTTTTGTTCTAATTTTTTTAATCTGGTTACTATGATGCTCTCATTTTTCTTATGGAGTTTATCTTCTTTGAAAAGAAAGCTTGTAATGATCTGCAACATAAAGGTTTAATATTAGATTCAAAATGAAATGAATTTTTTGTTATAATTCTTTTATTCTAGTTACTCTGATGCTCTCATTTTTCTTATGTTGTTTATCTTATTCGAAAAGATAGCTAGTAATGATCTGCAACATAAAGGTTCAATATTAGATTAAAAATGAAATAAATTTTTTGTTTGAGTTTTTTCAATCTTATTACTCTGATGCTCTCATTTTCCTTATGGAGTTTATCTTCTTTGAAAAGAAAGCTAGTAATGATCTGCAACATAAAGGTTTAATATTAGATTCAAAATGAAATGAATTTTTTGTTATAATTTTTTTATTCTAGTTACTCTGATGCTCTCATTTTTATTCTGGAGTTTAACTTTTTTGAAAAGAAAGCTAGTAATGATCTGCAACATAAATGTTCAATATTAGATTCAAAATGAAATAAATTATTTTGTTTTAATTTTTTATTCTAGTTACTCTGATGCTCTAATTTTTCTTATGGAGTTTATCTTTTTTGAAAAGATAGCTAGTAATGATCTGCAACATAAAGGTTTAATATTAGATTCAAAATGAAATAAATTTTTTGTTCTAATTTTTTTAATCTAGTTACTATGATGCTCTCATTTTTCTTATGGAGTTTATCTTCTTTGAAAAGAAAGCTTGTAATGATCTGCAACATAAAGGTTTGATATTAGATTCAAAATGAAATGAATTTTTTGTTATAATTCTTTTATTCTAGTTACTCTGATGCTCTCATTTTTCTTATGTAGTTTATCTTATTCGAAAAGATAGCTAGTAACGATCTGCAACATAAAGGTTCAATATTAGATTCAAAATGAAATAAATTTTTTGTTTGAGTTTTTTCAATCTAATTACTCTGATGCTCTCATTTTCCTTATGGAGTTTATCTTCTTTGAAAAGAAAGCTAGTAATGATCTGCAACATAAAGGTTTAATATTAGATTCAAAATGAAATGAATTTTTTGTTATAAATTTTTATTCTAGTTACTCTGATGCTCTCATTTTTATTCTGGAGTTTAACTTCTTTGAAAAGATAGCTAGTAATGATCTGCAACATAAATGTTCAATATTAGATTCAAAATGAAGTAAATTTTTTGTTTGAGTTTTTTCAATCTAATTACTCTGATGCTCTCATTTTCCTTATGGAGTTTATCTTCTTTGGAAAGATAGCTAGTAATGATCTGCAACATAAAGGTTCAATAGTAGATTCAAAATGAAATAAATTTTTTGTTTTAATTTTTTTATTCTAGTTAATCTGATGCTCTCATTTTCCTTCTGGAGTTTATCATCTTCGAAAAGATAGCTTGTAATGATCTGCATTATAAAAGTTTGATATTAGATTCAAAATGAAATAAATTTTTTGTTTTAATTTTTTCTATCTAGTTACTCTGATGTTCTCATTCTTTTTATGGAGTCTTTCTTGTTCAAAAAGATAGCTAGTAATGATCTGCTACATAAAAGTTCAATATTAGATTCAAAATGAAATAAATTCTTGGTTTTAATTTTTTTATTCTAGTTACTCTGATGCTCTCATTTTTCTTCTGGATTTAAGCTTCTTTGAAAATATAGCTAGTTATGATCTGCAACATGCAGATTTAATATTAGATTCAAAATGACATAAATTTTTTGTATACATTTTTTCAATCTAGTTACTCTTATGCTCTCATTTTTCTTATGTAGTTTATCTTCTTTGAAAAGATAGCTAGTAATGATCAGCAACATAAAGGTTAAATATCAGATTCAAATAAAAATAAATTTTTTGTTTCAATTCTTTCATCCTAGTTACTCTGATGCTCTCATTTTTCTTATGGAGTTTTTCTTCTTTGAAAATATAGCTAGTAATGATCTGCAACATGAAGGTTTAATAATAGATTCAAAATGAAATAAATTTTCTGTTTTGATTTTTTTAATCTAGTAACTCTTATGCTCTCATTTTTCTCATGGAGTTTATCTTCTTTGAAAAGATAGCTTGTAATGATCTGCAACATTCTGAGAATAATGGAATATTCAGAATGAAATAAAGATTGATTTTTTTATATATTTTTTTTTCAATGAACACCCGACTTTAGCCTATCAGCGCAGAAGGGAAACACCCCTCTCGCAGTCGGATTTTTCACTCCCCGCTAAGGGGTACATTCACTCATCCTGGATTTTTCAAATATCTTCAGGATTGAGCTCGGTTGTGGTATCTTCTACAACGACATAGCTAGTAATGATCTGTAAAATAAAGGTTAATATAAGATTCAAAATGAAATGAATTTTTTGTTTTAATTTTTTAATCTAGTTACCCTGATGCTCTCATTTTTCTCATGGAGTTCATCTTCTTTGGAAAGATTGCTAGTTATGTTCTGCAACATGAAGGTTTTATATAAGATTCAAAATGAAATGAATTTTTTGTTTTAATTTTTTCAATCTAGTTACTCTGATGCTCTCATTTTTCTTATGGAGTTTATCTTCTTTGAAAAGATAGCTGGTAATGATCTGCAACATAAAGGTTCGATATTTAATTCAAAATGAAATAAATTTTTTGATTCAATTTTTTTGATCTAGTTACTCTGATGCTCTCATTTTGCTTATGTAGTTTATCATCTTTGAAAAAACAGGTAGTAATGATCTGCAACATAAAGGTTTAACATCAGATTCAAAATGAAATGAATTTTTTGCTTTGATTTTTTATTCTAGTTACTCTGATGCTCTCATTTCTCTTATATAGTTTATCTTCTTTGAAAGAATAGCTAGTTATGATCTGCAACATAAAGGTTCAATATTAGATTCAAAATGAAATGAATTTTTTGTTTTGATTTTTTCAATCTAGTTACTCTGATGCTCTCATTTTTCTTATGGAGTTTATCTTCTTTGAAAAGATAGCTAGTAATGATCTGCATTATAAAAGTTTGATATTAGATTCAAAATGAAATAAATTTTTTGTTTTAATTTTTCTATCTAGTTACTCTGATGTTCTCATTCTTTTTATGGAGTCTTTCTTGTTCAAAAAGATAGATAGTAATGATCTGCTACATAAAAGTTCAATATTAGATTCAAAATGAAATAAATTCTTGGTTTTAATTTTTTTATTCTAGTTACTCTGATGCTCTCATTTTTCTTCTGGATTTAAGCTTCTTTGAAAATATAGCTAGTTATGATCTGCAACATGCAGATTTAATATTAGATTCGAAATGAAATAAATTTTTTGTTCTAATTTTTTTAATCTAGTTACTATGATGCTCTCATTTTTCTTATGGAGTTTATCTTCTTTGAAAAGAAAGCTTGTAATGATCTGCAACATAAAGGTTTAATATTAGATTCAAAATGAAATGAATTTTTTGTTATAATTCTTTTATTCTAGTTACTCTGATGCTCTCATTTTTCTTATGTTGTTTATCTTATTCGAAAAGATAGCTAGTAATGATTTGCAACATAAAGGTTCAATATTAGATTAAAAATGAAATAAATTTTTTGTTTGAGTTTTTTCAATCTTATTACTCTGATGCTCTCATTTTCCTTATGGAGTTTATCTTCTTTGAAAAGAAAGCTAGTAATGATCTGCAACATAAAGGTTTAATATTAGATTCAAAATGAAATGAATTTTTTGTTATAATTTTTTTATTCTAGTTACTCTGATGCTCTCATTTTTATTCTGGAGTTTAACTTTTTTGAAAAGATAGCTAGTAATGATCTGCAACATAAATGTTCAATATTAGATTCAAAATGAAATAAATTATTTTGTTTTAATTTTTTATTCTAGTTACTCTGATGCTCTAATTTTTCTTATGGAGTTTATCTTTTTTGAAAAGATAGCTAGTAATGATCTGCAACATAAAGGTTTAATATTAGATTCAAAATGAAATAAATTTTTTGTTCTAATTTTTTTGATCTAGTTACTATGATGCTCTCATTTTTCTTATGGAATTTATCTTCTTTGAAAAGAAAGCTTGTAATGATCTGCAACATAAAGGTTTGATATTAGATTCAAAATGAAATGAATTTTTTGTTATAATTCTTTCATTCTAGTTACTCTGATGCTCTCATTTTTCTTATGTAGTTTATCTTATTCGAAAAGATAGCTAGTAACGATCTGCAACATAAAGGTTCAATATTAGATTCAAAATGAAATAAATTTTTTGTTTGAGTTTTTTCAATCTAATTACTCTGATGCTCTCATTTTCCTTATGGAGTTTATCTTCTTTGAAAAGAAAGCTAGTAATGATCTGCAACATAAAGGTTCAATATTAGATTCAAAATGAAATGAATTTTTTGTTATAAATTTTTATTCTAGTTACTCTGATGCTCTCATTTTTATTCTGGAGTTTAACTTCTTTGAAAAGATAGCTAGTAATGATCTGCAACATAAATGTTCAATATTAGATTCAAAATGAAGTAAATTTTTTGTTTGAGTTTTTTCAATCTAATTACTCTGATGCTCTCATTTTCCTTATGGAGTTTATCTTCTTTGGAAAGATAGCTAGTAATGATCTGCAACATAAAGGTTCAATAGTAGATTCAAAATGAAATAAATTTTTTGTTTTAATTTTTTTATTCTAGTTAATCTGATGCTCTCATTTTCCTTCTGGAGTTTATCATCTTCGAAAAGATAGCTTGTAATGATCTGCATTATAAAAGTTTGATATCAGATTCAAAATGAAATAAATTTTTTGTTTTAATTTTTTCTATCTAGTTACTCTGATGTTCTCATTCTTTTTATGGAGTCTTTCTTGTTCAAAAAGATAGCTAGTAATGATCTGCTACATAAAAGTTCAATATTAGATTCAAAATGAAATAAATTCTTGGTTTTAATTTTTTTATTCTAGTTACTCTGATGCTCTCATTTATCTTCTGGATTTAAGCTTCTTTGAAAATATAGCTAGTTATGATCTGCAACATGCAGATTTAATATTAGATTCAAAATGACATAAATTTTTTGTTTCAATTCTTTCATCCTAGTTACTCTGATGCTCTCATTTTTCTTATGGAGTTTTTCTTCTTTGAAAATATAGCTAGTAATGATCTGCAACATGAAGGTTTAATAATAGATTCAAAATGAAATAAATTTTCTGTTTTGATTCTTTTAATCTAGTAACTCTTATGCTCTCATTTTTCTCATGGAGTTTATCTTCTTTGAAAAGATAGCTTGTAATGATCTGCAACATTCTGAGAATAATGGAATATTCAGAATGAAATAAAGATTGATTTTTTTATATATTTTTTGTCAATGAACACCCGACCTTAGCCCATCAGCGCAGAAGGGAAACACCCCTCTCGTAGTCGGCTTTTTCACTCCTCGCTAAGGGAACATTCCTCATCCTGGATATTTCAAATAGCTTCAGGATCGAGCTCGGTTGTGTTATCTTCTACAACGAGATAGCTAGAAATGACCTACAATATAAAGGTTTGATATAAGATTCGAAATGAAATAAATTATTTTGTTTTAATTTTTTAATTCTACTTACTCTGATGCTCTCATTTTTCTTATGGAGTTTATCTTCTTTGAAAAGATAGCTAGTAATGATCTGCAACATGAAGGTTTAATAATAGATTCAAAATGAAATAAATTTTCTGTTTTGAATTTTTTAATCTAGTAACTCTTATGCTCTCATTTTTCCCATGGAGTTTATGTTCTTTGAAAAGATAGCTTGTAATGATCTGCAACATTCTGAGAATAATGAAATATTCAAAATGAACTAAAGATTGATTCTTTTATATATTTTTTTTTCAATGAACACCCGACTTTAGCCTATCAGCGCAGAAGGGAAACACCCCTCTCGCAGTCGGATTTTTCACTCCCCGCTAAGGGGTACATTCACTCATCCTGGATTTTTCAAATATCTTCAGGATTGAGCTCGGTTGTGGTATCTTCTACAACGACATAGCTAGTAATGATCTGTAAAATAAAGGTTTAATATAAGATTCAAAATGAAATGAATTTTTTGTTTTAATTTTTCAATCTAGTTACCCTGATGCTCTCATTTTTCTCATGGAGTTCATCTTCTTTGGAAAGATTGCTAGTTATGTTCTGCAACATGAAGGTTTTATATAAGATTCAAAATGAAATGAATTTTTTGTTTCAATTTTTTCAATCTAGTTACTCTGATGCTCTCATTTTTCTTATGGAGTTTATCTTCTTTGAAAAGATAGCTGGTAATGATCTGCAACATAAAGGTTCGATATTTAATTCAAAATGAAATAAATTTTTTGATTCAATTTTTTTGATCTAGTTACTCTGATGCTCTCATTTTGCTTATGTAGTTTATCATCTTTGAAAAAACAGGTCGTAATGATCTGCAACATAAAGGTTTAACATCAGATTCAAAATGAAATGAATTTTTTGCTTTGATTTTTTATTCTAGTTACTCTGATGCTCTCATTTCTCTTATGTAGTTTATCTTCTTTGAAAGAATAGCTAGTTATGATCTGCAACATAAAGGTTCAATATTAGATTCAAAATGAAATGAATTTCTTGTTCTGATTTTTTCAATCTAGTTACTCTGGTGCTCTCATTTTTCTTATGGAGTTATCTTCTTTAAAAAGATAGCTAGTAATGTTCTGCAACATAAAGTTTCAATATCAGATTCAAAATGAAATAAATTTTTTGTTTTAATTATTCTATTCTAGTAACACTGATGCTCCCATTTTTCTTATGTAGTTTATCTTCTTTGTAAAGATAGCTAGTAATGATCTGCAACATAAAGGTTTAACATTAGATCCAAAATGAAATAAATTTTCTGTAATGATTTTTTATTCTAGTTACTCTGATGCTCTCATTTTTCTTCTGGATTTAAGCTTCTTTGAAAATATAGCTAGTTATGATCTGCAACATGCAGATTTAATATTAGATTCAAAATGACATAAATTTTTTGTATAAATTTTTTCAATCTAGTAACTCTTATGCTCTCATTTTTCTCATGTAGTTTATCTTCTTTGAAAAGATAGCTAGTAATGATCAGCAACATAAAGGTTGAATATCAGATTCAAATAAAAATAAATTTTTTGTTTCAATTCTTTCATCCTAGTTACTCTGATGCTCTCATTTTTCTTATGGAGTTTTTCTTCTTTGAAAATATAGCTAGTAATGATCTGCAACATGAAGGTTTAATAATAGATTCAAAATGAAATAAATTTTCTGTTTTGATTTTTTTAATCTAGTAACTCTTATGCTCTCATTTTTCTCATGGAGTTTATCTTCTTTGAAAAGATAGCTTGTAATGATCTGCAACATTCTGAGAATAATGGAATATTCAGAATGAAATAAAGATTGATTTTTTTATATATTTTTTGTCAATGAACACCCGACCTTAGCCCATCAGCGCAGAAGGGAAACACCCCTCTCGCAGTCGGCTTTTTCACTCCTCGCTAAGGGAACATTCACTCATCCTGGATATTTCAAATAGCTTCAGGATCGAGCTCGGTTGTGTTATCTTCTACAACGAGATAGCTAGAAATGACCTACAATATAAAGGTTTGATATAAGATTCGAAATGAAATAAATTATTTTGTTTTAATTTTTTAATTCTACTTACTCTGATGCTCTCATTTTTCTTATGGAGTTTATCTTCTTTGAAAAGATAGCTAGTAATGATCTGCAACATGAAGGTTTAATAGTAGATTCAAAATGAAATAAATTTTCTGTTTTGAATTTTTTAATCTAGTAACTCTTATGCTCTCATTTTTCCCATGGAGTTTATCTTCTTTGAAAAGATAGCTTGTAATGATCTGCAACATTCTGAGAATAATGAAATATTCAAAATGAACTAAAGATTGATTTTTTTATATATTTTTTTTTCAATGAACACCCGACTTTAGCCTATCAGCGCAGAAGGGAAACACCCCTCTCGCAGTCGGATTTTTCACTCCCCGCTAAGGGGTACATTCACTCATCCTGGATTTTTCAAATATCTTCAGGATTGAGCTCGGTTGTGGTATCTTCTACAACGACATAGCTAGTAATGATCTGTAAAATAAAGGTTTAATATAAGATTCAAAATGAAATGAATTTTTTGTTTTAATTTTTTAATCTAGTTACCCTGATGCTCTCATTTTTCTCATGGAGTTCATCTTCTTTGAAAAGATTGCTAGTTATGTTCTGCAACATGAAGGTTTTATATAAGATTCAAAATGAAATGAATTTTTTGTTTTAATTTTTTCAATCTAGTTACTCTGATGCTCTCATTTTTCTTATGGAGTTTATCTTCTTTGAAAAGATAGCTGGTAATGATCTGCAACATAAAGGTTCGATATTTAATTCAAAATGAAATAAATTTTTTGATTCAATTTTTTTGATCTAGTTACTCTGATGCTCTCATTTTGCTTATGTAGTTTATCATCTTTGAAAAAACAGGTAGTAATGATCTGCAACATAAAGGTTTAACATCAGATTCAAAATGAAATGAATTTTTTGCTTTGATTTTTTATTCTAGTTACTCTGATGCTCTCATTTCTCTTATGTAGTTTATCTTCTTTGAAAGAATAGCTAGTTATGATCTGCAACATAAAGGTTCAATATTAGATTCAAAATGAAATGAATTTCTTGTTCTGATTTTTTCAATCTAGTTACTCTGGTGCTCTCATTTTTCTTATGGAGTTATCTTCTTTAAAAAGATAGCTAGTAATGTTCTGCAACATAAAGTTTCAATATCAGATTCAAAATGAAATAAATTTTTTGTTTTAATTATTCTATTCTAGTTACACTGATGCTCTCATTTTTCTTATGTAGTTTATCTTCTTTGTAAAGATAGCTAGTAATGATCTGCAACATAAAGGTTTAATATCAGATCCAAAATGAAATAAATTTTCTGTAATGATTTTTTATTCTAGTTACTCTGATGCTCTCATTTTTCTCATGGAGTTTATCTTCTTTGAAAGGATAGCTAGAAATGATCTGCAAAATAAAGGTTTAATATTAGATTCAAAATAAAATGAATTTTTTGTTCAAATTTTTTTATTCAAGTTACTCTGATTCTCTCTTTTTCCTTCTGGAGTTCAGCTTCTTTGAAAATATGGCTAGTTATGATCTGCAATATGCAGATTCAATATTAGGTTCAAAACGAAATACATTTTTTGTTTTAATTCTTTTTATCTAGTTACTCTGATGGTCTCATTTTTCTTATGAAGTTTATCTTCTTCGAAGAGATAGCAAGTAATGATCTCCAACAGAAAGGTTGAATATTAGATTCAAAATGAAATAAATTTTTCGTTTTAATTTTTTTATTCTAGTTACACTGACGCTTTCATTTTTCTTATGGAGTTTATCTTCTTTGGAAAGAAAGCAAGTGATGATATGCAACATAGAGGTTTGATATTTAATTCAAAATGAAATGAATTTTTTGGTTCAATTTTTTTGATCCTGTTACTCTGATGCTCTCATTTTGCTTATAAAGTTTATCTTCTTTGAAAAAATAGGTAGTATTGATCTGCAACATGAAGGTTCAACATCAGATTCAAAATGAAATAAATTTGTTGCTTTGATTTTTTATTCTAGTTACTCTGATGCTCTCATTTTTCTTATGTAGTTCATCTTCTTCTAAAGAATAGCTAGTTATGATCTGCAACATAAAGGTTCAATATTAGATTCATAATGAAATGAATTTTTTGTTTTAATTTTTTCAATCTAATTACTCTGGTGCTCTCGTTTTTCTTATGTAGTTCATCTTCTTCTGAAGAATAGCTAGTATAGAACTGCAACATGAAGGCTCAATATTAGATTCAAAATGAAATACACTTTTTGTTTCAATTCTTTTTTTCTAGTAACTCTGATGGTCTCATTTTTCTTATGGAGTTTATCTTCCTCGAAGAGATAGCTTGTAATGATCTCCAACAGAAAGGTTTAATATTAGATTCAAAATGAAATAAATTTTTCGTTTTAACTTTTTTATTCTAGTTACTCTGATGCTCTCATTTTTCTTATAGAGTTTATCTGCTCCGAAAAGATAACTAGTAATGATCTGCAACATGAACGTTTACTATTAGATTCAAATTGAAATCAATTTTTTGTTCTAATTTTTTTATTCTTTTTACTCTGATGCTCTCATTTTTCATATGTAGTTTATCTTCTTTGAAAAGATAGCTAGTAATGATCTGCAACATAAAGGTTCAATATTAGATTCAAAATGAAATAAATTTTTTATTTTTATTTTATTATTCTAGTTACTCTGATGCTCTCATTTTTCTTCTGGAGTTTATCTTCCTTGAGAAGATAGCTAGTCATGATCTGCAACATGAAGGTTTAATATTAGATTCAAAATGAAATGAGTTTTTTGTTTTAATTCTTTTATTCTTGTTACTCCTTTGCTCTCATTTTTCTTATGTAGTTTATCTTCTTCGAAAAGATAGCTAGTAATGATCTGCAACATAAAGGTTTAATATCAGATTCAAAATGAAATAGATTTTTTGTTTTGATTTTTATTCTAGTTACTCTGATTCTCTCAATTTTCTTATAGAGTTTATCTTCTTTGTGGAGATATCTAGTAATGATCTGCAACATAAAGGTTTGATATTAGATTCAAAATGAAATAAGTTTTTTGTTTTAATCCTTTCATTCTTGTTACTCCTTTGCTCTTATTTTTCTTATGTAGTTTATATTCTTTGAAAAGATAGCTAGTAATGATCTGCAACATAAAGGTTCAATAGCAGATTCAAAATGAAATAAATTTTTGGTTTAATTTTTCTAGTTACTCTGATGCTTTCTTTTTTCTTCTGGAGTTTATCTTCTTTAAAAGGTAGCTAGTAATGATCTGCATTATAAAAGATTAATATAAGATTCAAAATGAAATAAATTTTTTGTTTCAATTTTTTCTATCTAGTTACTCTGATGCTCTCATTTTTCTTATGGAGTTTATCTTGTTTGAAAAGATAGCCAGTTATGATCTGCAACATAAGGGTTTAATATCAGATTCAAAATGAAATGAATTTTTTGTTTAAATTTTTTCAATCTAGTTACTCTGATGCTCTCATTTTTCTTATGGATTTTATCTTGTTCGAAAAGATAGCTAGTAATGATCTGCTTCATAAAAGTTTGAAATATTCAAAATGAAATAAAATTTGATTTTTTTATATATTTTTTTTTTAAATGAACACCCGACTTTAGCCCATCAGCGCAGGAGGGAAACACCCCTCTCGCATTCGGCTTTTTCACATCCGCTGAGGGGAACATTCACTCATCCTGGATAATTGAAATAGCTTCAGGATTGAGCTCGGTTGTGTTATCTTCTACAACGAGATAGCTAGAAATGACCTGCAACATAAAGGTTTAATATAAGATTCGAAATGAAATAAATTATTTTGTTTTAATTTTCTGATTCTAGTTACTCTGATGCTCTAATTTTTCTTATGGAGTTTATCTTCTTTGAAAAGATAGCAAGTAATGATCTGCAACATAAAGGTTTAATATTAGATTCAAAATGAAATAAATTTTTTGTTCTAATTTTTTTAATCTAGTTACTATGATGCTCTCATTTTTCTTATGGAGTTCATCTTCTTTGAGAAGAAAGCTAGTAATGATCTAAATTATAAAGGTTTAATATAAGATTCGAAATGAAATAAATTTTTTGTTTTAATTTTTTCAATCTAGTAACTCTGATGCTCTCATTCATCTTATGGAGTTTATCTTGTTCGAAAAGATAGCTAGTAATGATCTGCATTATAAAAGTTTAATATTAGAATCAAAATGAAATGAATTATTTGTTTTAATTTTTTCATTATAGTTACTCTGATGCTCTCATTTTTCTTATGGAGTTCATCTTCTTTGAAAAGATAGCTAGTTATGATCTGCAACAAAAAAGTTCAATATTAGATTCGAAATGAAATAAATTTTTGGTTTTAATTTTTTTATTCTAGTTACTCTGATGCTCTCATTTTTCTTATGGAGTTCATCTTCTTTGGGAAGATAGCCAGTAATGATCTGCAACATGAAAGTTCAATATTAGATTCAAAATGAAATAGGTTTTTTGTTTTAATTCTTTTATTTTAGTTACCCTTTTGCTCTTATTTTTCTTCTGAAGTTCAACTTCTTCGAAAAGATAGCTATTAATGATCTGCAACATGAAGGTTTAATATTAGATTCAAAATGAAATAAAGTTTTTGTTTTAATTTTTCAATCAAGTTACTCTGATGCTCTCAATTTTCTTATGGAGTTTATCTTCTTCGAAAAGATAGCTACTGATGATCTGCAACATAAAGGTTCAGAAGCAGATTCAGAATGAAATAAATTCTTTGTTTTAATTTATTCATTCTAGTTAATCTGATGCTCTCTTTTTTCTTTTGGAGTTTAACTTCTTTGAAAAGATAGCTAGTAATGATCTGCATTATAGAAGTTCAATATTAGATTCAAAATGAAATAAATTTTTTGTTTTGATTTTTTCTTTCTAGTTACTCTGATGCTCTCATTTTTCTTCTGGAGTTTATCTTCCTTGAGAATATAGCTAGTCATGATCTGCAACATGAAGGTTTAATATTAGATTCAAAATGAAATGAGTTTTTTGTTTTAATTCTTTTATTCTTGTTACTCCTTTGCTCTCATTTTTCTCATGTAGTTTATCTTCTTCGAAAAGATAGCTAGTAATGATCTGCAACATAAAGGTTTAATATCAGATTCAAAATGAAATAGATTTTTTGTTTTGATTTTTATTCTAGTTACTCTGATTCTCTCAATTTTCTTATAGAGTTTATCTTCTTTGTGGAGATATCTAGTAATGATCTGCAACATAAAGGTTTGATATTAGATTCAAAATGAAATAAGTTTTTTGTTTTAATCCTTTCATTCTTGTTACTCCTTTGCTCTTATTTTTCTTATGTAGTTTATATTCTTTGAAAATATAGCTAGTAATGATCTGCAACATAAAGGTTCAATAGCAGATTCAAAATGAAATAAATTTTTGGTTTAATTTTTCTAGTTACTCTGATGCTTTCTTTTTTCTTCTGGAGTTTATCTTCTTTAAAAGGTAGCTAGTAATGATCTGCATTATAAAAGATTAATATAAGATTCAAAATGAAATAAATTTTTTGTTTCAATTTTTTCTATCTAGTTACTCTGATGCTCTCATTTTTCTTATGGAGTTTATCTTGTTTGAAAAGATAGCCAGTTATGATCTGCAACATAAGGGTTTAATATCAGATTCAAAATGAAATGAATTTTTTGTTTAAATTTTTTCAATCTAGTTACTCTGATGCTCTCATTTTTCTTATGGATTTTATTTCGTTCGAAAAGATAGCTAGTAATGATCTGCTTCATAAAAGTTTGAAATATTCAAAATGAAATAAAATTTGATTTTTTTATATATTTTTTTTTAAATGAACACCCGACTTTAGCCCATCAGCGCAGGAGGGAAACACCCCTCTCGCATTCGGCTTTTTCACATCCGCTGAGGGGAACATTCACTCATCCTGGATAATTCAAATAGCTTCAGGATTGAGCTCGGTTGTGTTATCTTCTACAACGAGATAGCTGGAAATGACCTGCAACATAAAGGTTTAATATAAGATTCGAAATGAAATAAATTATTTTGTTTTAATTTTCTGATTCTAGTTACTCTGATGCTCTAATTTTTCTTATGGAGTTTATCTTCTTTGAAAAGATAGCAAGTAATGATCTGCAACATAAAGGTTTAATATTAGATTCAAAATGAAATAAATTTTTTGTTCTAATTTTTTTAATCTAGTTACTATGATGCTCTCATTTTTCTTATGGAGTTCATCTTCTTTGAGAAGAAAGCTAGTAATGATCTAAATTATAAAGGTTTAATATAAGATTCGAAATGAAATAAATTTTTTGTTTTAATTTTTTCAATCTAGTAACTCTGATGCTCTCATTCATCTTATGGAGTTTATCTTGTTCGAAAAGATAGCTAGTAATGATCTGCATTATAAAAGTTTAATATTAGAATCAAAATGAAATGAATTATTTGTTTTAATTTTTTCATTATAGTTACTCTGATGCTCTCATTTTTCTTATGGAGTTCATCTTCTTTGAAAAGATAGCTAGTTATGATCTGCAACAAAAAAGTTCAATATTAGATTCGAAATGAAATAAATTTTTGGTTTTAATTTTTTTATTCTAGTTACTCTGATGCTCTCATTTTTCTTATGGAGTTCATCTTCTTTGGGAAGATAGCCAGTAATGATCTGCAACATGAAAGTTCAATATTAGATTCAAAATGAAATAGGTTTTTTGTTTTAATTCTTTTATTTTAGTTACCCTTTTGCTCTTATTTTTCTTCTGAAGTTCAACTTCTTCGAAAAGATAGCTATTAATGATCTGCAACATGAAGGTTTAATATTAGATTCAAAATGAAATAAAGTTTTTGTTTTAATTTTTCAATCAAGTTACTCTGATGCTCTCAATTTTCTTATGGAGTTTATCTTCTTCGAAAAGATAGCTACTGATGATCTGCAACATAAAGGTTCAGAAGCAGATTCAGAATGAAATAAATTCTTTGTTTTAATTTATTCATTCTAGTTAATCTGATGCTCTCTTTTTTCTTTTGGAGTTTAACTTCTTTGAAAAGATAGCTAGTAATGATCTGCATTATAGAAGTTCAATATTAGATTCAAAATGAAATAAATTTTTTGTTTTGATTTTTTCTTTCTAGTTACTCTGATGCTCTCATTTTTCTTCTGGAGTTTATCTTCCTTGAGAATATAGCTAGTCATGATCTGCAACATGAAGGTTTAATATTAGATTCAAAATGAAATGAGTTTTTTGTTTTAATTCTTTTATTCTTGTTACTCCTTTGCTCTCATTTTTCTTATGTAGTTTATCTTCTTCGAAAAGATAGCTAGTAATGATCTGCAACATAAAGGTTTAATATCAGATTCAAAATGAAATAGATTTTTTGTTTTGATTTTTATTCTAGTTACTCTGATTCTCTCAATTTTCTTATAGAGTTTATCTTCTTTGTGGAGATATCTAGTAATGATCTGCAACATAAAGGTTTGATATTAGATTCAAAATGAAATAAGTTTTTTGTTTTAATCCTTTCATTCTTGTTACTCCTTTGCTCTTATTTTTCTTATGTAGTTTATATTCTTTGAAAAGATAGCTAGTAATGATCTGCAACATAAAGGTTCAATAGCAGATTCAAAATGAAATAAATTTTTGGTTTAATTTTTCTAGTTACTCTGATGCTTTCTTTTTTCTTCTGGAGTTTATCTTCTTTAAAAGGTAGCTAGTAATGATCTGCATTATAAAAGATTAATATAAGATTCAAAATGAAATAAATTTTTTGTTTCAATTTTTTCTATCCAGTTACTCTGATGCTCTCATTTTTCTTATGGAGTTTATCTTGTTTGAAAAGATAGCCAGTTATGATCTGCAACATAAGGGTTTAATATCAGATTCAAAATGAAATGAATTTTTTCTTTAAATTTTTTCAATCTAGTTACTCTGATGCTCTCATTTTTCTTATGGATTTTATCTTGTTCGAAAAGATAGCTAGTAATGATCTGCTTCATAAAAGTTTGAAATATTCAAAATGAAATAAAATTTGATTTTTTTATATATTTTTTTTTAAATGAACACCCGACTTTAGCCCATCAGCGCAGGAGGGAAACACCCCTCTCGCATTCGGCTTTTTCACATCCGCTGAGGGCAACATTCACTCATCCTGGATAATTCAAATAGCTTCAGGATTGAGCTCGGTTGTGTTATCTTCTACAACGAGATAGCTAGAAATGACCTGCAACATAAAGGTTTAATATAAGATTCGAAATGAAATAAATTATTTTGTTTTAATTTTCTGATTCTAGTTACTCTGATGCTCTAATTTTTCTTATGGAGTTTATCTTCTTTGAAAAGATAGCAAGTAATGATCTGCAACATAAAGGTTTAATATTAGATTCAAAATGAAATAAATTTTTTGTTCTAATTTTTTTAATCTAGTTACTATGATGCTCTCATTTTTCTTATGGAGTTCATCTTCTTTGAGAAGAAAGCTAGTAATGATCTAAATTATAAAGGTTTAATATAAGATTCGAAATGAAATAAATTTTTTGTTTTAATTTTTTCAATCTAGTAACTCTGATGCTCTCATTCATCTTATGGAGTTTATCTTGTTCGAAAAGATAGCTAGTAATGATCTGCATTATAAAAGTTTAATATTAGAATCAAAATGAAATGAATTATTTGTTTTAATTTTTTCATTATAGTTACTCTGATGCTCTCATTTTTCTTATGGAGTTCATCTTCTTTGAAAAGATAGCTAGTTATGATCTGCAACAAAAAAGTTCAATATTAGATTCGAAATGAAATAAATTTTTGGTTTTAATTTTTTTATTCTAGTTACTCTGATGCTCTCATTTTTCTTATGGAGTTCATCTTCTTTGGGAAGATAGCCAGTAATGATCTGCAACATTGAAGTTCAATATTAGATTCAAAATGAAATAGGTTTTTTGTTTTAATTCTTTTATTTTAGTTACCCTTTTGCTCTTATTTTTCTTCTGAAGTTCAACTTCTTCGAAAAGATAGCTATTAATGATCTGCAACATGAAGGTTTAATATTAGATTCAAAATGAAATAAAGTTTTTGTTTTAATTTTTCAATCAAGTTACTCTGATGCTCTCAATTTTCTTATGGAGTTTATCTTCTTCGAAAAGATAGCTACTGATGATCTGCAACATAAAGGTTCAGAAGCAGATTCAGAATGAAATAAATTCATTGTTTTAATTTATTCATTCTAGTTAATCTGATGCTCTCTTTTTTCTTTTGGAGTTTAACTTCTTTGAAAAGATAGCTAGTAATGATCTGCATTATAGAAGTTCAATATTAGATTCAAAATGAAATAAATTTTTTGTTTTGATTTTTTCTTTCTAGTTACTCTGATGCTCTCATTTTTCTTATGGGGTTTATCTTGTTTGAAAAGATAGCCAGTAATGATCTGCAACATAAAGGTTCAATATCAGATTCAGAATGAAATAAATTTTTTGTTTTGATTTTTTCTATCTATCTTTCTATTTCCTATCTATCTTACTCTGATGCTCTCATTTCTCTCCTGGAGTTTAACTTCTTTGAAAAGATAGCTAGTAATGATCTGCATTATAGAAGTTCAATATTAGATTCAAAATGAAATAAATTTTTTGTTTTAATTTTTCAATCTAGTTACTCTGATGCTCTCATTCTTCTTATGGAGTTCATCTTGTTCGAAAAGATAGCTAGTAATGATCTGCAACATAAAAGTTCAATATTAGATTAAGAAAAAATGAAATAAATTATTTGTTTTAATTTTTTTATTCCAGTTACTCTGATGCTCTCATTTTTCTTCTGGAGTTTATCTTCTTTGAAAATATAGCTAGTAATGATCTGCAAAATAGAAGTTGAATAATAGATTCGAAATGAAATAAATTTTTGGTTTTAATTTTTGTATTCCAGTTACTCTGATGCTCTCATTTTTCTTCTGGGGTATAACTTCTTTGAAAATTTAGCTAGTAATGATCTGCAACATGAAGGTTCAATATTAGATTCAAATGAAAGGAATTTTTTGTTTTGATTTTTCCAATCTAGTTACCCTGATGCTCTCATTTTCCTTACGGAGTTTATCTTCTTTGAAAAGATAGCTAGTAATGATCTGCAACATAAAGGTACAATATCAGATTCAAAATTAAATAAATTTTTCGTTCTAATTTTTCAATCTATTTTCTCTGATGCTCTAGTTTTTCTCATGGAGTTTATCTTCTTCGAAAAGAAAGCTAGTAATGGTCTGCAACATAAAGGTTTAGTATTAGATTGTAAATGAAATAATTTTTTGGTTCAAAATTTTTATTCTGGTTACTCTGATGCTCTCATTTTTCTTATGGAGTTTATCTTCTTTGAAAAGATGGCTAGTAATGATCTGCAACATTAAGGTTCAATATTAGATTCAAAATGAAATAATTTTTTTGTTTTGATTTTTTTATTCTGGTTACTCTGACGCTCTCATTTTTCTCATGGAGTTTATCTCCTTTGAAAATATAGCTTGTTATGATCTAGACCAGGCAATAGAGCAGAAAAAGGGTCATTCTGTGACAAAAATAGTAGAAGAAAACCGCGAGTGGAGAGTTACGTGGGGTGGTCCGTGGATGTTCAGTGATATGTTTTCGACTCCCAAATATCATTACTTTTCATGTAATTGCGAAGAAACACCAAAAAAAACGGTGTTTTTTTAGTTTTTTGCTTGTAAAATCTGAACCAATGAAGCGGTGCTAATACTTTCAACAGACGAATTGTAGAGAATGAAAAGATGAAAAAAATGAGTGTTAGTGCAACTCAATCGGGTCATCATTACCGGAGGAAAGCCGGAAAAACCGTGAAAATTAGCGTTTTTTCAAATCTTCATAACTCGGCCAATTTCGAAGTTGTAGCGCTGGCTTTCCAAATGAAAGTAGTGGTTAATAGATACTTTAAGTGTGCAAAACCCAGACGTTGTCCAATAAATAGTTTTTGCGTAATTGCGATTTGAATTATTTAAGGCACTATTTTCCGGAAGAGCTGGATGCGTCGGAAGTAGTCCGATTTCAATTTACAAAACGGATTTTGGAAGAAGAAGTATAGTACTACAAAACGGCAAACTTGATTTTTCGTTAAAATGTTGCGAAATAGGTGAAAAATACGTGGAAACATGACCAAAACCGGCTCAGTGCCCCATCTGGGACGGATAGTGAGGGTAGCCGGAAGACGCGGGGAACGAAAATCGCGCTGAGGTCTGGCGCGAATATTTACGTATATACCCCCACTACTTGACTGCAATCGAGCATTCGGCTTATTTTGGTCATGTTTGCATGCTTTTTTCACCTATTTTGAAGCATTTTAACGAAAAATCAATATTGCTTTTTTGTAGTACTATACTTCTTCTTTCAAAATCCGTTTTGCAAATTGAAATCGGACTACTTCCGACGCATCCAGCTCTTCCGGAAAATAGTGCCTTAAATAATTCACATCGCAATTACGCAAAAACTATTTATCGGACAACGTCCGGGTTATGCACACTCAAAGTATCTATTGACCACTACTTTCATTCGGAAAGCCAGCGCTACATCTTCGAAATTGGCAGAGTTATGAGGATTTGAAAAAACGCCGATTTTCACGGTTTTTCCGGCTTTCCTCCGGTAATGATGACCCGATTGAGTTGCACTAGACCTCATTTTTTTTATCTTTTTATTCTCTACAATTCGTCTGTTGAAAGTATTAGCACCGCTCCATTGGTTCAGATTTTACAAGCAAAAAACTAAAAAATCACCGTTTTTTTTGGTGTTTATTCGCAATTACAAGAAAAGTAATGATATTTGCGAGTCGAAAACATATCACTGAACATCCACGGACCACCTCACGTAACCCCCCACTCGCGGTTCTCTTCTATTATTTTTGTCACGAAAAAATCTCTATTGCCTGGTCTAATCTGCAACATTCTAAGATTAATGGAACATTCGAAATGAAATAAATTTTAATTATTTTATAAATTTTTTTTTTCAATGAACACCCGACTTTATCCTATCAGCGCAGAACGGAAACACCCCTTCTCGCAGTCGGCTTTTTCACTCCCCGCTAAGGGGAACATTCACTCATCCTGGATATCAAATATCTTCAGGATTGAGCTCGGTTGTGTTATCTCCTACGACGACATAGCTAGTAATGACCTGCAACATAAAGGTTTAATATAAGATTCAAAATGAAATAAATTATTTTGTTTTGATTTTTTTATTCTAGTTACTCTGATGCTCTCATTTTGCTTCTGAAGTTCATCTTCTTTGAAAAGATAGCTAGTAATGATCTGCAACATAAGGGTTTAATATAAGATTCAAAATGAAATAAATTATTTTGTTTTGATTTTTTTATTCTAGTTACTCTGATGCTCTCATTTTTCTTCTGGAGTTCATCTTCTTTGAAAAGATAGCTAGTAATGATCTGCAACATAAAAGTTTGATATTAGATTCAAAATGAAATAAATTTTTTATTTCAATTTTTGTAATCTAGTAACTATGATGCTCTCATTTTTCTTATGGAGTTTATCTTCTTTGGAAAGAAAGCTAGTAATGATCTGCAACATAAAAGTTCAATATTAGATTCAAAATGAAATAAATTTTTTGTTTTAATTCTTTTATTCTAGTTACTCTGATGCTCTCATTTTTCTTATGTAGTTTATCTTCTTTGAAAAGATAGCTAGTAATGATCTGCAACAAAAAGGTTCAATATTAGATTCAAAATGAAATACATTTTTTGTTTTAATTCTTTTATTCTAGTTACTTTGATGCTCTCATTTTTCTTATATAGTTTATCTTCTCTGGAAAGATAGCTAGTAATGATCTGCAACATGAAGGTTAAATATTAGATTCAATTCGAAATAATTTTTTGTTTTAATTCTTTTATTCTAGTTACTCTGGTGCTCCCATTTTTCTTATGGAGTTTATCTTCTTTGAAAAGATGATGGCTAGTAATGATCTGCAACATGAAGGTTCAATATTAGATTCAAAATGAAATAAATTTTTTGTTTTAATTTTTTTTTATTCTAGTTACTCTGACGCTCTCATTCTTCTCATGGAGTTTATCTTTTTTGAAAAGATAGCTTGTAATGATCTGAAACATTCTGAGATTAATGAAACATTCAAAATAAAATAAAATTTGATTATTTTATATATTTTTTTCAATGAACACCCGAGTTTAGCCTATCAGCGAAGAACGGAAACACCCCTTCTCGCAGTCGGCTTTTTCACTTCCCGCTAGGGGGAACATTCACTCATCCTGGATATTTCAAATATCTTCAGGATTGAGTTCGGTTGTGTTATCTTCTACGACGAGATAGCTAGTAATGACCTGCAACATAAAGGTTTAATATAAGATTCAAAATGAAATAAATTATTTTGTTTTGATTTTTTTATTCTAGTTACTCTGATGCTCTCATTTTTCTTCTGGAGTTCATCTTCTTTGGAAAGATAGCTAGTAATTATCTGCAACATAAGGGTTTGATATTAGATTCAAAATGAAATAAATTTTTTATTTTAATTTTTGTAATCTAGTAACTATGATGCTCTCATTTTTCTTATTGAGTTTATCTTCTTTGAAAAGAAAGCTAGTAATGATCTGCAACATAAAAGTTCAATATTAGATTCAAAATGAAATAAATTTTTTGTTTTAATTATTTTATTCTAGTTACTCTGATGCTCTCATTTTTCTTATGTAGTTTATCTTCTTTGAAAAGATAGCTAGTAATGATCTGCAACATAAAGGTTCAATATTTGATTCAAAATGAAATAAATTTTTGGTTTTAATTCTTTTATTCTAGTTACTTTGATGCCCATATTTTTCTTATATAGTTTATCCTCTCTGGAAAGACAGCTAGTAATGATCTGCTACATGAAGGTTAAATATTAGATTCAATTAGAAATAATTTTTTGTTTTAATTCTTTTATTCCAGTTACTCTGGTGCTCCAATTTTTCTTATGGAGTTTATCTTCTTTGAAAAGATGATGGATAGTAATGATCTGCAACATAAAGGTTTAATATTAGATTCAAAATGAAATAAATTTTTTGTTTTAATTTTTTTTATTCTAGTTACTCTGACGCTCCCATTCTTCTCATGGAGTTCATCTTCTTTGAAAAGATAGCTTGTAATGATCTGCAACATTCTGAGATTGATGAAACATTCAAAATGAAATAAAATTTGATTATTTTATATATTTTTTCTTCCAATGAACACCCGACTTTAGCCTATCAGCGCAGAACGGAAACACCCCTTCTCGCAGTCGGCTTTTTCACTCCCCGCTAAGGGAAACATTCACTCATCCTGGTTATTTCAAATATTTTCAGGATTGAGCTCAGTTGTGTTATCTTCTACGACGAGATAGCTAGTAATGACCTGCAACATAAAGTTATAATATAAGATTCAGAATGAAATAAATTATTTTGTTTTAATTTTTTTATTCTAGTTACTCTGATGCTCCCATTTTTCTTATGGAGTTTATCTTCTTTGAAAAGAAAGCTAGTAATGATCTGCAACATAAAGGTTCAATATTAGATTCAAAATGAAATTTGATTTTTTTATTCTAGTTACTCTGATGCTCTCATTCTTCTTATGGAGTTTATCTTCTTCGAAAAAGAAGCTAGTAATGAATTGCAACATAAAGGTTCAATATTAGATTCAAAATGTAATAAATTTTCTGTTTTAATTTTTTTAATCTTGTCACCTACTCTGATGCTCTCATTTTTCCCATGGAGTTATCTTCTTTGAAAAGATAGCTAGTAATGATCTGCAACATAAAGGTTCAATATTCTATTCAAAATGAAATAAATTTTTTGTTTTAATTTTTTCAATCTAGTTACTATGATGTTCTCATTTTTCTCATGGAGTTTATCTTTCTCGAAAAGATAGCTAGAAATGATCTGCAACATTCTGAGATTAATGAAACATTCAGAATAAAATAAAATTTGATTATTTTATATATTTTTTTCAATGAACACCCGACTTTAGCCTATCAGCGAAGAACGGAAACACCCCTTCTCGCAGTCGGCTTTTTCACTCCCCGCTAAGGGGAACATTCACTCATCCTGGATATTTCAAATATCTTCAGGATTGAGCTCGGTTGTGTTATTTTCTACGACGAGATAGCTAGAAATGACCTGCAACATAAAGGTTTAATATAAGATTCAAAATGAAATAAATTATTTTGTTTTAATTTTTTTATTCTAGTTACTCTGATGCTCTCATTTTTCTTCGGAGTTTATCTTCTTTGAAAAGATAGCTAGTATTGATCTGCAACATAAAGGTTTAATATTAGATTCAAAATGAAATAAATTTTTTGTTTTAATTCTTTTATTCCAGATACTCTGATGCTCTCATTTTTCTTATGTAGTTTATCTTCTTCGAAAAGATTACTTGTAATGATCAGCAACATAAAGTTCAAATATCAGATAGAAATAAATTTTTTGTTTTGATTTTTTTATTCTAGTTACTCTGATGCTCTCGTTTTTCTTATGGAGTTTATCTTCTTTGAAAAGGTAGCTAGTATTGATCTGCAACATAAAGGTTTAATATTAGATTCAAAATGAAATAAATTTTCTGTTTTGATTTCTTTAATCTAGTTACCTACTCTGATGCTCTCATTTTTCTCATGGAGTTTATATTCTTTGAAAAGATGGCTAGTAATGATCTGCAACATAAAGGTTTAATATTAGATTCAAAATGAAATAAATTTTTGTTTTAATTTTTTTAATCTTGTTACTATGATGCCCTCATTTTTCTTCTGGAGTTCATCTTCTTTGAAAAGAAAGCTAGCACTGATCGGCAACATAAAGGTTCAATATTAGATTAAAAATGAAATGAATTTTCTGTTTAAATTTTTTTATTCTAGTTACTTTGATGCTCTCATTTTTTTTCTGGAGTTTATCTTCTTTGAAAAGAAGCTAGTAATGATCCGCAACATGAAGGCTTAATATAAGATTCAAAATGAAATACATTTTTTGTTTTTATTCTTTAATTCTAGTTACTATGATGGTCTCATTCTTCTTATGGAGTTTATCTTCTTCGAAGAGATAGCTACTAATGATCTGCAAGAGAAAGGTTTAATATTTGATTCAAAATTAAATGAACTTTTTTTTTAATTTTTTTATTCTAGTTTCTCTGACGCTCTCATTTTTCTTATGGAGTTTATCTTCTTCGAAAAGATAGCTGGTAATGATCTGCAACATGAAGGTTTACTATTTGATTCAAAATCGAATAAATTTTTTGTTTTAATTTTTTTATTCTAGTTACTCTGATGTTCTCATTTTTCATATGTAGTTTATCGTCTTTGAAAAGATAGCTAGTAATGAACTGCAACATAAAGGTTTAATATTAGATTCAAAATGAAATAAATTTTTTGTTTAAATTATTTTATTCTAGTTACTCTGATGCTCTAATTTTTCTTCGACTTTTGGGTGAAAAATATTTTCAAAAAGAGGATATGCGAACTATTTGATATTAATTCAAACTATTCGATATTGATTTAAAATTACATTGCCCGACGTAATTGCATCGATTCATTCAAAATACGTGATAAACAATCAGAGAATTTATCGGATATTTCGAAAAATCGACTTTTGGTTGAAAAATATATTCGAAAAAAGAGTAAATGGACATGCGAACTATTCCATATTGAATTAAAATTACATTGCTCGACGTTATTATATCGATTTATCCAAAATACATGAAAAACAATTCGAGAATCGATCGAATATTTCGAAAAATCGACTTTTGGTTAGAAAATATTTTCAAAAAAAGAGTGAAAGGACCCGCGAACTATTCGATATTGATTTCAAATAACATTGCCTGACGTTATTGAATCGATTTATTCAACATATCTGATAAACAATTCGAATATTCATCGGATATTTCGGAACATCGACTTTTGGGTAAAAAATTTTCTCGAAAAAAGAATATTGAGGACAAGCGAACTATTCGCTATTGATTTAAAATAACATTGCCCGACGTTATTGTATCGATTTATCCAAAATACGTCAAAACAATTCGAGAATTAATCGGATATTTCGAAAAATCGACTTTCGGGTAAAAAATATTTCCTGAGAAATTGTATAAGGACCCGCGAACTATCCGACAATGATTTGAAATAACATTGCCTGACGTTATTGCATCGATTTATTCAACATAGCTGATAAACAATTCGAGAATTCATCGGATAATTCGGAAAATCGACTTTTGAGTAAAAAATTTTCTCAAAAAAAGAATATGAGGACACGCGAACTATTCGCTATTGATTTAAAATAACATTGCCCGACGTAATTGCATCGATTTATGCAAAATACGTGATAAACAATTAGAGAATTAATCGGATATTTCGAAAACATCGACTTTCGGGTGAAAAATATTTTCTGAAAAATTGTATAAGGACCAGCGTACTATTCGGTAATAATTTGAAATTACAAACAATTCGAGAATACATCGGATATTTCGAGAATTCGACTTTTGGTTGAAAAATGTTTTCCTAAATAGAGTAAAAGGACCCGCGAACTATTCAATATTGATTTGAAATTACATTGCCTGACGTTATTGCATCGATTTATTCGAAATACGTGATAAACAATTCGATAATTCATCGGATATTTCGAAAATATCGACTTTCGGGTGAAAAATATTTTCTGAAAAATTGTATAAGGACCAGCGTACTATTCGGTAATAATTTGAAATTACAAACAATCCGAGAATCAGTCGGATATTTCGAAAAATCGACTTTTGGTTAGAAAATATATTCAAAAGAAAAGTATAAGGACCCGCGAACTATTCGATATTGATTTGAAATTACATTGCCCGACGTTATTATATCGATTTATCCAAAATACATGAAAAACAATTCGAGAATTAATCGGATATTTCGAAAAATCGACTTTTGGTTAAAAAATATTTTCAAAAAAAGAGAGAAAGGACCCGCGAACTATTCAATATTGATTCGAAATTACATTGCCGACGTTATTGCATCGATTTATTCAAAAAACGTGATAAACAATTCGAGAATTAATTGGATATTTCGAGAAAACGACTTTTGGTTGAAAAATATTTTCAAAAAAAGAGTAGAAGGACCCGCGAACTATTCAATATGGATTCAAAATTACATTGCCCGACGTTATTTTATCCATTTTTTCAAAATACATGACAATCAATTCGAGAATTAATCGGATATTTCGAAAAATCGAATTTTGGTTGAAAAATATTTTCAAAAAGAGTAAAAGGACCCGCGAACTAATCAATATTGATTCGAAATTACATTGCCGGACGTTATTGCATTGATTCATTCAGAATACGTGATAACAATTCGAGAATTAATCGGATATTTCGAAAAATCGACTTTTGGTAAAAACATATTTTCGAAAAAAGAGTGATAGGACCCGCGAACTATTCAATATTGATTTGAAATAAGATTGCCCGACCTTATTGCATCGATTTATTCAAAAAACGTGATAAACACTTCGAGAATTCATCGGATATTTCGAAAAGTCGACTTTTGGTTGAAAAATATTATCAAATAAAGGATATAAGGACCCGCGAACTATTCGATATTGATTTGAAATTGAACTGCCTGACGTTATTATATCGAATTATTCAAAAAACGTGATAAACAATTCGAGAATTCATCGGATATTTCGAAAAATCGACTTTTGTTTAAAAAATATTTTCGAATAAAGGATATAAGGACCCGCGAACTATTCGATATTGATTTGAAATAACACTGCCCGACGTTATTGCATCGATTTATTTCAAATACGAGATAAACAATTAGAGAATTAATCGGATATTTCAAAAAATCGACTTTTGGTTGAAAAATATTTTCAAAAAAAAAGTAAGAGGACCTGCGAACTATTTAATGTTGATTTAAAATAACATTGCCCGACGTATTTATATCGATTCATCTAAAATACGTGATGAAAAATCCGAGAATTAATCGATATTTCGAAATATCGACTTTTGGTTGAAAAATATATTCAAAACAAGAGTATAAGGACCCGTGAACTATTCGATATTGATTTGAAATTACATTGCTCGACGTTATTATATCGATTTATCCAAAATACGTGCTATACAATTCGAGAATTAATCGATATTTCGAAAAATCGACTTTTGGTTACAAAATATTTTCAAAAAAAGAATAAAAGGATCCGCAAACTATTCAATTTTGATTTGAAATTACATTGACCGACGTTCTTGCATCGATTCATTCAAAAAACGTGATAAACAATTCGAGAATTATTCGGATATTCCGAAAAATCAACTTTCGGGTAAAATATATTCCCAAAAAATTTAGAAAAGCACTGCCGTGAAGGCAGGAGCTTTTGAGCGCTCGTACAAGCACCTTGTAGGTAGATCCGCATTTTCCAGTTTTAGAAATCAATTGAAGGAATTTTCGACAGCTGTCACAAAAATTCTGGAACTTAGGCCAAACTCCAAACTTCATGTCAGTGCTTTAGGTGACCAATGTTTTTTTCGATAATTCGCTAGAATTGTCTACGGTATCTATGGTCTTGGTGATGCGGTCTGGACAAAATTTTGCACGTACTTTGAATACATTATTCCTCAGCTAGATGCATAATTTCATTCCAATCCGATCAGTAGTTCCGAAACTATCTGGAAAAAAATATTTTGAACGGCCATATTTACGGAACCCCTAGTCTCATTTTGCTTATTGATGAACGTGACCGCGATATTCGCGATCCAAACCCACCTTGAAAATTTCAAGTTCCTAGGCCTTTCCGTTCAAAAGTTACAATTTTCTATGGTTTCTATGGTTCTGGTCATGCGATCTGGACAAAATATTGCTTCAATATATCATTCTCGATTAAAATACAAAATTTCATCTCGATCGAATCCGAAGTTTCGAATTTATCGAGAAAACAAAATTTCAAACGACCGTATTTACGGAACCCCTTGTATAATGTTGCTCATAGATGAACGTGATCACGACATTCGAGATCCACACCTATCCTAAAAATTTCAAGTCCCTAGGCATTTCCGTTCGAAAGTTACAATTTTCTATGGTTTCTTTGGTTCTGGTCATGCGATCTGGACAAAATTTCGCATGTAGCTAAAACACCTCATTTTCCATCTGAGTGCAAAATTTCATTTTGATCGAATCTGTAGTTTTCAAGTAATCAGAGAAACAAAACTTTGAACGGTCATATTTACGGAACCCCTGGTGGAATTTGGCCCATTAACGAACTTAACCGCGGCATTCGGGATCTGAACCTACACTGAAAATTTCAAGTCTCTAGGTTGATCCGTTCGAGAGTTATCGTGCTGACGGCCGGACGGACGGACGGACGGACAGACTCGAATTTTCCGACGGATTTTTCATCAGTGAGTCGAACATAGTCGATTGAGACCATTTTCGGCTCAAAATTCGAAAAATACAGACATCGTGACGAAATGATATAGCCCTCGTGTAAGTTGCTGTAGCTCGAATATATAATTCTCAATTTAAATTCAAATTTCGGATTTATGGATAGAATCCATAATTTTGAAATGATCAAGAAAACTGAATTTCAAACGGCCATATTTATGGAACCCCTAGTCTTATTTTGCTCATTGATACACGTGAACGCTACATTTACGATCCACACCTATCCTGAAAATTTCAAGTCTCTAGGCCTTTCCATTACAAAGTTATAATTTTCTATGGTTTCTATGGTTCTGGTCATGCGAGCTGAACAAAATTCTGCATGTAGCTTGAGTACGTAATTATACATCTGATTGCATAATTTCACCTCGATCGAATCAGTAGTTTCGGAGTAATCAGAAAAACAAAATTTCGAGCGGCCATATTTACGGAACCCCTTGACGAATTTTGCCCAATAACGAACTTAACCGCAGCATTTGAGATTCGAACCTTCCCTGAAAATTTCAAGTTTCTAGTACATTCCGTTCGAGAGTTATCGTGTATACGGCCGGACGGCCGGACGGACAGACACGAATTTTTCGACGGATTCGTCATCAGTGAGTCGAACATAGTCGATTGAGACCATTTTCGGCTCAAAATTCTAAAAATACAGACATCGTGACGAAATGATATAGCCCTCGTGTAAGTAGTACGAGCGCTCAAAAATTGAAAGTTAGATATTCGCGAATAGCAGAAATTTGAAAAAAATTATAACGCTCTTGTTCATAGGAACAAGCGCTCAAAATTGTTGATATCATCATGGAAAAGTCAATAAACAGATACATATTTATCGACTTCAATAACCTCTAATGATAAGATTTGGAGAAGTCATTAAAAATAACAGATACATATTTATCGACTTCAATGACCTCTAATGATAAGATGTTGTACGAGTTAAAAAGGATTTCTTTGTGTTCAATTACATAGTATATATGATACAAATGTTTGGGAAAGTTATATTTACGCATTTATGTTTCTTATTCTCATAATGATTCTTTATGATAATCGAAAAACTTTTATTACAATAGTGAATCTTTCATCATTGGGATGAGCAATTAAGTCACACACGAAACAACTTGAAACAACAAATCATCTACGTAGTCTTTTATGGGGTGCAGTTGGAGAAGCTATATTTTCATTATGTTCTAGTCGCCGTTTTGCTGCTAGTATACAATTTTTTTTCAAACGTACGAAAACAACGAATTATCAACTGTCGCTATAACTGCGACATAAATCGGAAAGAATTTAAATCAAGAATAAAATAAAAGTATTGAAATTTATCATATCGTGAATAAAATCATAAATTGTTGTTTCTTTGATTCACAAGTATGATTTACTTTTTGTTAATAATATTCTTGTAATATTATATTTCTTGTTCATATTGTGAATAAAAATCTATGGTTCACAGATCAACACAAAAAAGTTTTTATTGAAACTATTAAAACTCCCAATATAACCTCTGGAAGTGAATATCATTTATATAAATCATTACAAAACAACAATTTATTTTGAATTATTTTTTAAAATTATCAATAATAATAATAATATTGGTAACTTGAACTGCGCCCGCCATTTTCATTATCCGTACAGAAATACACAATAGGTAACAATATTTTATAATCACAACTTTATTCAGATATTCTCCTAATTTGCTACACTTGTCTTCAACAGGGACCATTATTAACTCCATGTGTTTATCTCATATCATTTATCCTCAATTCACAAGAGGCAATTTGCTCCTACTCAACTTATTTTTACCATGTTGGTTTGCTCCTTGTGTATTGTTTTGTATCCATTTTTCATACTTCATTATCAAGTCTATTCCATATTATTTGATGATTCTAACTGACCTTATGTATTAAATTCATAAGTGCTTAGCACAAAAATCTGTCTTGTATAAACGAATACTTAATAATCACCTTAATTATAAGGTTTTGCAATATTCTTCAAATGATACTATATGTAATCGTTGTAGTTTGCAGCAAATAGCAAGGAGATTCATAAGCACCATTGTCGGCATTATGTTTCATCACCTTATATTGATTGAGAATTTTAAAAAGCTACTCTCCACGCATTATTATCCGATATGACTCCTCGATTATTGTTTATATGATTGACTCATCACTCCCGCACTCACTCCACACGCCGAAAACCGATTTCCACTATAATTTATTAGCGCTCCGAATATCGACTATCTCGTATCGCTTCCCGATTAGAACTGATTCATAGTCAATCCTTTGTTCGAAAATATGAATAATCGCTTACATCACCATGAATCATCGGGTGCGCGCATATCGCATTTAGTATCGTTTCTATGGAAACCAATGTGTTATTCCATATACGGGGTTTGTAGAAAAATTTCGGGGGCGAGTCGGGACCAGTTCGATGAACGGTGGCATCTACTTGTGGATTTCGCCAACCGCATAGAAAAATGAGTATAACTCCGCCGCTGTGAGTCCTAGCGACGTGGCGTTCGTGCCATCGGGGTGCTTAGGGCATAAGGAGTTTACCGGTGCATTTTCGCAACTGCGCATGCTCAGATGGAAACTCGAATAACTCCGCTGTTGTCGTTCCTATCGAGGTGGCATCTGTGCCATTTGGGTGCTGAGGGTATAAGGAATCTTCCGGTGCATTTTCGCAACTGCGCATGCGCAGATGAAAAAGCGTATAACTCCGCTGTTTTTAGTCCTATCGAGGTGGCGTTTGGGCCATTGAGGTGCTGAGAGAATGAGGCGTCAGTGTGCCCCTATATTTTGCGCATGCGCGAACTCTAGTTATGTCAATTCTCACCTATTCGGCCTAGAGAGGGGCGATTTTTGGTAGGGGCGTACTCTCGGGTTGTAGTTCCTTAGGCTTGGCGAATGCTCCTGCGCAGTTGTGGATGCGCCCTTGGCAGGGAGTTAATGCGATGAATGGAAAAATTGTTCCGTTTATCGTTTTTGAATTGTTCGGTTTGTCCACATCTTTCGATGCGCTTGTTTCTATAAACTACCAATGCCTGAGCGGCCCCGTCTGCTCACTCAGCTCGTTCGAATAACCAAATACAGCCAAATCTCAGTCAGACTGAGCCGCTCAGGCATTTCGAACGCGCCCATTTTCGAAGACCAGAACACAAACTATAACGAGTCGTTGCAAATATTGAAAAGTGGCGCCACCAAGCAGATTTTTTCGGGCCTAAGCTTCATGAGTTTTATAATTGAGGAAATATTGGCATGTTTTCAGGGTGAATCAAGGACGTAGTTTTCGAATCTCGAGAGCTGTTTCATGAAAAGAGAAATATGAGTTGCTCTGATATTCTGAATATATTTCGGTGATATTATCTTCATTAAAATAAAATGACATTATTTGTCATCACTGAACGCCGTCTTGGCCATATGAATGATATGACAAAAGCTTTTTTTAAGAAAGTATACAGGGTGATTCCAAATTCGACGTGAACCTTGAAGGACATGTTAGTATGACTCGTTTGCTGTCATTTAAGCCATATTTATTGATATCCAAAAATCAACAGTTTACGAGTTATTTTTTTGTGTTTTTTGAAAAATTACTCACCTCCATTTTTCGTCAATTTTTTTGACGTTGAGCAAGTTTGATTATAATTTCGGATTATTTTCATCAGAAAAGGATATGAAATGTATGAAAAAAGCGAAAATATGCTGTAATAGATGTTGAAAAAGAATATGAATTTCGAGTCTGTCCGTCCGGCCGTCCGTATACACGATAACTCTCGTTATGAATTATACTTATTCAAGTTGTTTCAAATAAGTTCATCTTCGTTCAACCTGAATAGGTCGGCAAAAAATGTAATTAACAGAACTTGAACTATTCACATTGCAAATAGCATCGTTTCATTTTGGAGCGCTCGTTCTACTTACACGGGGGCTATATTATATCGTCACGATCACGATGTCTGTATTTTTCGAATTTGGAGCCGAAAATGGTCTCACAGGGTTCGACTCACTGATGACCAATCCGTCGAAAAATTCGAGTCTGTCATTTGAGTCTACATTTTGTCCAGATCGCATGACCAGAACCATAAAAACCATAGAGAATTATTACTTTCGAACGGAAAGGCCTAGGGACTTGAAATTTTCAGGATAGGTGTGGATCACGGCAGTGCTTTTTATGATTTTTTTTCATTGTTTCATATCGAGAAAAATCCTCATGGAGGTCGATGTTTATTCTCACTTGATAACCAAACAATTCCATCGATAGTTAAAGAGCAGATTATCGAGGATCAAAATAGTAACGAATGTGTAGGAAAGTCATGAATATTTCGCAAAATAGATACCTCTACCGTAAATATGTTTATTTATTTATGAGTGAATGAATATACATCTTTGTTACAGAATCTTCAAAGTGCTGGATCATTCCAATTCTTTTTGAAAGAACCCCAGGAAGATAAAGATTCGGCATTGAAAGCAGCTATAATGAATGGAGATGAAAGTGAAACTTTGAGTATGGCGAGGAGCGGATGTCCGGAAGAAAAATGCTTTAGGATATACTTCCCTTCATCATGCCCATATATGGACATTGTGAACTCATTAAACACCTAGTAAGATTCGGTGCTGACGTGGAAAATGAAGGAATATTATTTGGATATAAACCCATTCATTGGATTGTCCATTCTGTTAACAGAGACAGCTGCTTGGAACTGCTATTGCAATATAAAGTTGATGTTAACAACAGGGATTGCATGATGAATACCATTCTTCTTTCGATGGTGAAATTAGATCCAAATAATATCCGTTTGATAAAAAAACTCCTCTCCCTCGGTTTGGATCCTAATGCTCTGAATATTGTAGGAAATAATTGTCTCCATATTTTGGCGGCTTCCCATTCCGTGAAGGAACCTTTGTCTCTTGCAGGTTATCTTCTCTGAAAAGATAGCTAGTAATGATCTGCAACATAAAGGTTTGATATTAGATTCAAAATGAAATAAATTTTTTGTTTTAATTTTCTTATTTAATGATTCATTTTATTTCTGATGCTCTCATTTTTCTCCTGGTGTTTATCTCCTTCGAGAAGATAGCTAGTAATGATCTGAAACTTAATGGTTTGATATTAGATTCAAAATGAAATAAATTTTCTGTTTTAATTTTTTTATTCTAGTTACTCTTATGCTCTCATTTTTCTTCTGCAATTTATGTTCTTTCGAAAGATAGCTAGTTATGATCTGCGAAATAAAGGTTTAACATTAGATTCAAATAGAAATGAATTTTTTGTTTTAATTTTTTTATTCTAGTTACTCTGATGCTCTCATTTTTCTTATGGAGTTTGTCTTCTTTGAAAAGATAGCAAGTAATGATCTGCAACATGAAGGTTTAATATTAGATTCAAAATGAAATAAATTTTCTGTTTGAATTTTTCTAATCTAGTTACTCTGATGCTCTCATTTTTCTCATTCTAAGAATAATGAAATATTCAAAATGAAATAAAATTTGATTTTTTTATATATTTTTTTTTCAATGAACACCCGACTTTAGCCTTTCAGCGCAGAAGGGAAACACCCCTCTCGCAGTCGGCTTTTTCAATCGCCGCTAAGGGAAACATTCATTCATCCTGGATATTTCAAATATCTTCAGGATTAAGCTCGGTTGTGTTATCTTCTACAACGAGATAGCTTGTAATGACCTGCAACATAAAGGTTCAATATAAGATTCAAAATGAAATAAATTTCTTTGTTTCAATTTTCTTATTCTAGGTACTCTGATGCTCTCATTTTTCTTCTGGAGTTCATCTTCTTTGAAAAGATAGCTAGTAATGATATGCAATATTTTAAGATCAATGAAATATTCAAAATGAAATAAAATTTGATTTTTTTATAAATTTTTTTTTTCAATGAACACTCGACTTTAGCCTATCAGCGTAGAAGGGAAACACCCCTCTCGCAGTCGGCTTTTTCACTCCCCGCTAAGGGGAGAATTCACTCATCCTGGATATTTCAAATATCTTCAGGATTGAGCTCGGTTGTGTTATCTTCTACGAGATAGCTAGAAATGACCTGCAACAAAAAGGTTCAATATTAGATTCAAAATGAAATAAATTATTTTGTTTCTATTTTTTTATTCTAGTTACTCTGATGCTCTCATTTTTCTTCTGGGGTTTATCTTCTTTGGAAAGATAGCTGGTAATGATATGCAACATAAAGGTTTAATATTAGATTCAAAATGAAATAAATTTTTTGGTTTAAATTTTTTATTCTAGTAACTCTGAAGCTCTCATTTTTCTTCTGGAGTTTATCTTCTTTGAAAAGATAGCTAGTAATGATCTGCAACATAAAGGTTTAAAATAAAATTCAGAATGAAATAAATTTTTTGTTTCAATCATTTTAATGTAGTTACTCTGATGCTCTGATTTTTCTTATGGGGTTTTTCTTCTTTGAGAAGATAACTAGTAATGATCTGCAACATGAAGGTTTGATATAAGATTCAAATAAAAATGAATTTTTTGTTTTAATTATTTTATTCTAGTTACTCTTATGCTCTCATTTCTCCTATGGAGTTTATCTTCTTTGAAAAGATAGCTAGTAATGATCTGCAACATAAAGGTTTAATATGAGATTCAAACTGAAATAAATTTCTTGTTTTAATTTTTCTATTCTTGTTACTCTGATGCTCTCATTTTTCTCATGAAGTTTATCTCCTATGAAAAGATAGACAGTAATGATCTGCAACATGAAGGTTTAATATAAGATTCGAAATGAAATAAGTTTTTTGTTTTAATTCTTTTATTCTTGTCACTCTGATGCTCTCATTCTTCTTATGTAGTTTATCTTCTTTGAGAAGACAGCTAGTAATGATCTGCAACATGAAGGTTTAATATTAGATTAAACATGAATTGAATTTTTTGTTTCGATTCTTTATTCTAGTTACTCTGATGCTCTATAAATCTTCTTATGGAGTTTATCTTCTTTGAAAAGATAGCTATTAATGATATGCAACATGAAGGTTTAATATTAGATTCAAAATGAAATAAATTTTTGTTTTAATTTTTTCAATAGAATTACTCTGATGCTCTCATTTTTCTTATGAAGTTCATCTTCTTTGAAAAGATAGCTAGTGATGATCTGCAACATGAAGGTTCAATAGCAGATTCAAAATGAAATAAATTTTTTGTTTTAATTTTTTTATTCTATTTAATCTGATGCTCTCATTTTTCTCATGGAGTTTATCTTCAATGATCTGTAACATGAAGGTTCAATATAAGATTCAAAATGAAATGAATTTTTGTTTTAATTTTTCCAATCGAATTACTCTGATGCTCTAATTTTTCTTATGGAGTTTATCTTGTTCGAAAAGATAGCTAGTAATGATCTGCAACATAAAAGTTTAATATAAGATTCAAAATGAAATATATTATTTGTTTCAATTTTTTTATTCTAGTTACTCTGATGCTCTCATTTTTCTTCTGGAGTTTATCTTCTTTGAAAAGATAGCTTGATATGATCTGCAACATGAAAGTTCAATATTAGATTCGAAATGAAATAAATTTTTGGTTTTAATTTTGTTATTCTAATTACTCTGATGCTCTCATTATTCTTCTGGAATTTAACTTCTTTGAATATATAGCTTTTAATGATCTGCAACATGGAGGTTTAATATTAGATTCAAAATGAAATAAATTTTTTGTTTTAGTTCTTTTATTCCAGTTACTCTGATGCTCTCATTTTTCTTATGAAGTTTATCTTGTTCGAAAAGATAGCTAGTAATGATCTGCAACATAGAAGTTTGATATTAGAATCAGAATGAAATAAATCATTTGTTTTAATTTTTTTATTCTAGTTACTCAGATGCTCTCATTTTTCTTATGGGGATCATCTTCTTTGAAAAGATAGCTAGTTATGATCTGCAACAGAAAAGTTCAATATTAGATTCGAAATGAAATAATTTTTTGGTTTTAATTTTTTATTCTAGTAACTCTGATGCTCTCATTTTCCTCCTGGAGTTCATCTTCTTTCGAAAGATAGTTAGTAATGATCTGCAACATAAGAGTTCAAAATTAGATTCAGAATGAAATAAATATTCAGTTTTAATTCTTTTATTCTTGTTACTCTGATGCTCTCATTTTTCTTCTGGAGTTCAACTTCCTTGGAAAGATAGCTAGTAATGATCTGCAACATAAAAGTTTAATATTAGATTAAAAAAAAATGAAATAAATTATTTGTTTTAATTTTTTTATTCTAGTTCCTCTGATGCTCTCATTTTTCTTCTGGAGTTTATCTTCTTTGAAAAGATAGCTAGTTATGGTCTGCAACATAAAAGTTCAATATTAGATCCGAAATGAAATAAATTTTTGGTTTCAATTTTTTTATTCTAGTTACTCTGATGCCCTCATTTTCCTTATGGAGTTTATCTTCTTCGAAAAGATAGCTAGTAATGATCTGCAACATAAAGGTTTAATATCAGATTCGAAATGAAATGAATTTTTTGTTCTAATTTTTCAATCTAGTTTCTCTGATGCTCTCATTTTCCTCATGGAGTTTATCTTCTTCGAAAAGATAGCTAGTAATCGCATTATGAAAGTTTAATATTAGAATCAAAATGAAATGAATTATTTGTTTTAATTTTTTTATTCTAATTACTCTGATGCTCTCATTTTTCTTATGGAGTTCATCTTCTTTGAAAAGATAGCTAGTTATTATCTGCAACAAAAAAGTTCAATATTAGATTTGGAATGAAATAAATTTGTTATTTTAATTTTTCTATTCTTGTTACTCTGATGCTCTCATTTTTTTCATGTAATTTATCTTCTACGAAAAGATAGATAGTAATGATCTGCAACATGAAGGTTTAATATCAGATTCAAAATGAAATAAATGTTTTGTTCTTATTTTTCAATCTAGTTACACTGATTCTCTCATTTTTCTCATGGAGTTAATCTTCTTCGAAAAGATAGCTAGTAATGATCTGCATTATGAAAGTTCAATATAAGAATCAAAATGAAATAAATTTTTTGTTCTAATTTTTCAATCTAGTTAATCTGATGCTCTCATTTTTCTCATGGAGTTTATCTTCTTCGGAAAAAGAGCTAGTAATGATCTGCAAAATAAAGGTTTGATATTAGATTCGAAATGAAATAAGTTTTTTGGTTCAAAATTTTTTATTCTAGTTACTCTGATGCTCTCATTTTTCTTATGGGGTTTATCTTCTTTGAAAAGATGGCTAGTAATGATCTGCAACATAAAGGTTTAATATTAGATTCAAAATGAAATAAATTTGTTATTTTAATTTTTCTATTCTTGTTACTCTGATGCTCTCATTTATCTAATGTAGTTTATCTTCTTTGAAAAGATAGCTAGTAATGATCTGCAACATAAAGGTTCAATATAAGATTCGAAATGAAATAAGTTTTTTGTTTTAATTCTTTCATTCTTGTTACTCTGATGCTCTCATTTTTCTTATGTAGTTTATCTTCTTTGAGAAGATAGCTAGTAATGATCTGCAACATAAAGGTTTAATATAAGATTCAAAATGAATCGAATTTTTTGTTTCGATTCTTTATTCTAGTTACTCTGATGCTCTCAATTTTCTTATGGAGTTTATCTTCTTCGAAAAGATAGCTATTAATGATCTGCAACATGAAGGTTCAATAGCAGATTCAAAATGAAATAAATTTTTCGTTTTAATTTTTTTATTCTAGTTAATCTGATGCTCTCATTTTTCTCATGGAGTTTATCTTCTTTGAATAAATAGCCAGTAATGATCTGCAACATAAAGGTTTAATATTGGATTCAAAATGAAATAATTTTTTTTTTTCAGTTTTTTCAATCTAATTAATCTGATGCTATCATTTTTCCTATGGAGTTTATCTTGTTCGAAAAGATAGCTAGTAATGATCTGCAACATAAAAGTTTAATATAAGATTCGAAATGAAATATATTATTTGTTTAAATTTTTTTATTCTTTTTACTCTTATGCTCTCATTTTTCTTCTGGAGTTTATCTTCTTTGAAAAGATAGCTGGTTATGATCTGCATCATAAAAGTTCAATATTAGATTCGAAAAGAAATAAATTTTTGGTTTTAATTTTTTTATTCTAGTTACTCTGATGCTCTCATTATTCTTCTGGAATTTAAATTCTTTGAATAGATAGCTATTAATGATCTGCAACATGGAGGTTTGATATAAGATTCAAAATGAAATAAATTTTTTGTTTCAATTCTTTTATTCTAGTTACGCTGATGCTCTCATTTTTCTTATGAAGTTTATCTTGTTCGAAAATATAGCTTGTAATGATCTGCAACATAGAAGTTTAATATTAGAATCAAAATGAAATAAATTATTTGTTTTAATTTTTTTATTCTAGTTACTCTGATGCTCTCATTTTCCTCTTGGAGTTTATCTTCTTTGGAAAGATAGCTAGTGATGATCTGCAACATAAGAGTTCAATATTAGATTCAAAATGAAATAAGTTTTTCGTATCGATTTTCTGAATCTTGTCACTCTGATGCTCTCATTTTTCTTATGTGGTTTATCTTCTTCGGAAAGATAGCCAGTAATGATCTGCAACATAAAGGTTTAATATAAGATTCAAAATGAAATAAATATTTTGTTTCAATTCTTTTATTCTTGTTACTCTGATGCTCTCATTTTTCTCCTGGAGTTTATCTTCTTTGAAAAGATAGCTACTAATAATATGCAACATAAAGGTTTAATAATAGATTCGAAATGAATTGAATTTTTTGATTTGATTCTGTATTCTAGTTACTCTGATGCTCTCATTTTTCTTCTGGAGTTCAACTTCTTTGAAAAGATAGCTGGTAATGGTCTGCAACATAAAAGTTTAATATTAGATTGAAAAAAAATGAAATAAATTATTTGTTTTAATTTTTTTATTCTAGTTTCTCTGATGCTCTCATTTATCTTCTGGAGTTTATCTTCTTTGAAAAGATAGCTGGTTATGATCTGCAACATAAAAGTTCAATATTAGATTCGAAATGAAATAAATTTTTGGTTTTAATTTTTTTATTCTAGTTACTCTGATTCTCTCATTTTTCTTCTGGGGTTTAACTTCTTCGAAAATATAGCTAGTAATGATCTGCAACATAAAGGTTCAATATCAAATTCAAATGAAATGAATTTTTTGTTTTAATTTTTCCAATCTAGTTACTCTGATGCTCTCATTTTCCTTATGGAGTTTATCTTCTTCGAAAAGATAGCTAGTAATGATCTGCAACATAAAGGTTCAATATCAGATTCAAAATGAAATAAATTTTTTGTTCTAATTTTTTAATCTAGTTACTCTGATGCTCTCATTTTTCTTATAGAGTTTATCTTCTTTGAAAAGATGGCTAGTAATGATCTGCAACATAAAGGTTTAATATAAGATTCAAAATGAATCGAATTTTTTGTTTCAATTCTTTCATTCTTGTTACTCTGATGCTCTCATTTTTCTTATGTAGTTTATCTTCTTCGAGAAGATAGCTAGTAATGATCTGCAACATAAAGGTTTAATATAAGATTCAAAATGAATCGAATTTTTTGTTTCGATTCTTTGTTCTAGTTACTCTGATGCTCTCAATTTTCTTATGGAGTTTATCTTCTTCGAAAAGATAGCTATTAATGATCTGCAACATGAAGGTTTAATATTAGATTCAAAATGAAATAAATTTTTGTTTAAATTTTTTCAATCGAATTACTCTGATGCTCTCATTTTCCTTATGGAGTTTATCTTCTTTGAAAAGATAGCTAGTGATGATCTGCAACATGAAGGTTCAATAGCAGATTCAAAATGAAATAAATTTTTTGTTTCAGTTTTTTCAATCTAGTTATTCTGATGCTATCATTTTTCTTATGGAGTTTATCTTGTTCGAAAAGATAGCTAGTAATGATCTGCAACATAAAAGTCTAATATATGATTCGAAATGAAATATATTATTTGTTTTAATTTTTTTATTCTAGTTACTCTTATGCTCTCATTTTTCTTCTGGAATTTATCTTCTTTGAAAAGATAGCTTGTTATGATCTGCATCATGAAAGTTCAATATTAGATTCGAAATGAAATAAATTTTTGGTTTTAATTTTTTTATTCTAGTTACTCTTATGCTCTCATTTTTCTTCTGGAATTTATCTTCTTTGAAAAGATAGCTTGTTATGATCTGCATCATGAAAGTTCAATATTAGATTCGAAATGAAATAAATTTTTGGTTTTAATTTTTTTATTCTAGTTAATCTGATGCTCTCATTTTTCTCATGGAGTTTATCTTCTTTGAATTAATAGCCAGTAATGATCTGCAGCATAAAGGTTTAATATTGGATTCAAAATGAAATAAATTTTTTTTTTCAGTTTTTTCAATCTAATTATTCTGATGCTATCATTTTTCCTATGGAGTTTATCTTGTTCGAAAAGATAGCTAGTAATGATCTGCAACATAAAAGTTTAATATAAGATTCGAAATGAAATATATTATTTGTTTAAATTTTTTTATTCTTTTTACTCTTATGCTCTCATTTTTCCTATGGAGTTTATCTTGTTCGAAAAGATAGCTAGTAATGATCTGCAACATAAAAGTTTAATATAAGATTCGAAATGAAATATATTATTTGTTTAAATTTTTTTATTCTTTTTACTCTTATGCTCTCATTTTTCTTCTGGAGTTTATCTTCTTTGAAAAGATAGCTAGTGATGATCTGCAACATAAAGGTTTAATATTAGATTCAAAATGAAATAAATTTTTTGTTTTGATTCTTTATTCTAGTTACTCTGATGCTCTCATTCCTCTTATGGAGTTTATCTTCTTTGAAAAGATAGCTAGAAATGATCTGCAACATGAAGGTTCAATATAAGATTCAAAATAAAATAAATTTCTTGTTTTAATCTTTTTATTCTAGTTACTCTGATGCTCTCATTTTTCTTCTGGAGTTTATCTTCTTTGGAAGGATAGCTAGAAATGATCTGCAACATGAAAGTTTAATATCAGATCCAAAATGAAATAAGTTTTTTGGTTTAATTCTTTTATTCTTGTCACTCTGATGCTCTCATATTTCTTATGTAGTTTATCTTCTTTGAAAAGATAGCTAGTAATGATCTGCAACATAAAAGTTCAATATTATATTCGAAATGGAATAAATTTTTTGTTTAAATTCTTTTATTCTTGTCACTCTGATGCTCTCATTTTTCTTATGTAGTTTATCTTCTTTGAGAAGATAGCTAGTAATGATCTGCATTATAAAGGTTTAATATTAGATTCGAAATGAATTGAATTTTTTGTTTCGATTCTTTATTCTAGTTTCTCTGATGCTCTCAATTTTCTTATGGAGTTTATCTTCTATGAAAAGATAGCTATTAATGATCTGCAACATGAAGGTTTAATAGAAGATTCGAAATGAAATAAGTTTTTTGTTTTTATTCTTTTATTCTTGTCACTCTGATGCTCTCATTTTTCTTATGTAGTTTATCTTCTTTGAGAAGATGGCTAGTAATGATCTGCAACATAAAGGTTTAATATTAGATTCAAAATGAAATAAATTTGTAATTTAATTTTTCTATTCTAGTTACTCTGATGCTCCCATTCTTCTTATGGAGTTTATCTTCTTTGAAGTGATAGCTAGAAATGATCTGCAAAATGAAGGTTCAATATTAGATTCGAAATGAAATAAATTTTTGGTTTTAATTTTTTTATTCTAGTTCCTCTGATGCTCTCATTTTTCTTCTGGAGTTTATCTTCTTTGAAAAGATAGCTAGTTATGATCTGCAACATAAAAGTTCAATATTAGATTCGAAATGAAATAAATTTTTGGTTTTAATTTTTTTATTCTAGTTACTCTGATGCTCTCATTTTCCTTATGGAGTTTATCTTCTTCGAAAAGATAGCTAGTAATGATCTGCAACATAAAGGTTTAATATCAGATTCAAAATGAAATGAATTTTTTGTTCTAATTTTTCAATCTAGTTACTCTGATGCTCTCATTTTTCTCATGGAGTTTATCTTCTTCGAAAAGATAGCTAGTAATGATCTGCATTATGAAAGTTTAATATTAGAATCAAAATGAAATGAATTATTTGTTTTAATTTTTTTATTATGATTACTCTGATGCTCCCATTTTTCTTATGTAGTTTATCTTCTTTGAGAAGATAGCTAGTTATGATCTGCAACATAAAAGTTCAATATTAGATTCGAAATGAAATAAATTTTTGGTTTTAATTTTTTTATTCTAGTTACTCTGATGCTCTCATTTTCCTTATGGAGTTTATCTTCTTCGAAAAAAGAGCTAGTAATGATCTGCAAAATAAAGGTTTGATATAAGATTCGAAATGAAATAAGTTTTTTGGTTCAAAATTTTTTATTCTAGTTACTCTGATGCTCTCATTTTTCTTATGTAGTTTATCTTCTTTGAAAAGATAGCTAGTAATGATCTGCAACATAAAGTTTCAATATAAGATTCGAAATGAAATAAGTTTTTTGTTTTAATCCTTTCATTCTTGTTACTCTGATGCTCTCATTTTTCTTATGTAGTTTATCTTCTTTTGGAAGATAGCTTGTAATGATCTGCAACATAAAGGTTTAATATAAGATTCAAAATGAATCGAATTTTTTGTTTCGATTCTTTATTCTAGTTACTCTGATGCTCTCAATTTTCTTATGGAGTTTATCTTCTTCGAAAAGATAGCTATTAATGATCTGCAACATGAAGGTTTAATATTAGATTCAAAATGAAATAAATTTTAGTTTAAATTTTTTCAATCGAATTACTCTGATGCTCTCATTTTTCTTATGGAGTTTATCTTCTTTGACAAGATAGCTAGTGATGATCTGCAACATGAAGGTTAAATAGCAGATTCAAAATGAAATAAATTTTTCGTTTTAATTTTTTTATTCTTGTTAATCTGATGCTCTCATTTTTCTCATGGAGTTTATCTTCTTTGAATAAATAGCCAGTAATGATCTGCAACATGAAGGTTTAATATTGGATTCAAAATGAAATAAATTTTTTGTTTCAGTTTTTTCAATCTAGTTATTCTGATGCTATCATTTTTCCTATGGAGTTTATCTTGTTCGAAAAGATAGCTAGTAATGATCTGCAACATAAAAGTTTAATATAAGATTCGAAATGAAATATATTATTCGTTTTAATTTTTTTATTCTTGTTACTCTTATGCTCTCATTTTTCTTCTGGAGTTCATCTTCTTTGGAAAGATAGCTTGTTATGATCTGCATCATAAAAGTTCAATATTAGATTCGAAATGAAATAAATTTTTGGTTTTAATTTTTTTATTCTAGTTACTCTAATGCTCTCATTATTCTTCTGGAATTTTACTTCTTTGAATAGATAGCTATTAATGATCTGCAACATGAAGGTTTAATATTAGATTCAAAATGAAATAAATTTTTTGTTTCAATTCTTTTATTCTAGTTACTCTGATGCTCTCATTTTTCTTATGAAGTTTATCTTGTTCGAAAATATAGCTAGTAATGATCTGCAACATAGAAGTTTAATATGAGAATCAAAATGAAAAAAATTATTTGTTTTAATTTTTTTATTCTAGTTACTCTGATGCTCTCATTTTCCTCTTGGAGTTTATCTCCTTTGGAAAGATAGCTAGTAATGATCTGCAACATAAGAGTTCAATATTAGATTCAAAATGAAATAAGTTTTTCGTTACAATTTTCTTAATCTTGTCACTCTGATGCTCTCATTTTTCTTATGTAGTTTATCTTCTTCGGAAAGATAGCCAGTAATGATCTGCAACATAAAGGTTTAATATAAGATTCAAAATGAAATAAATATTTTATTTCAATTCTTTTATTCTTGTTACTCTGATGCTCTCATTTTTCTTCTGGAGTTTATCTTCTTCGAAAAGATAGCTAATAATAATATGCAACATAAAGGTTTGATATTAGATTCAAAATGAATTGAATTTTTTGTTTTGATTCTTTATTCTAGTTACTCTGATGCTCTTATTTTTCTTCTGGAGTTCAACTTCTTTGAAAAGTTAGCTGGTAATGATCTGCAACATAAAAGTTCAATATTAGATTGAAAAAAAATGAAATAAATTATTTGTTTTAATTTTTTTATTCTAGTTTCTCTGATGCTCTCATTTATCTTCTGGAGTTTATCTTCTTTGAAAAGATAGCTAGTTATGATCTGCAACATGAAAGTTCAATATTAGATTCGAAATGAAATGAATTTTTGGTTTTAATTTTTTTATTCTAATTACTCTGATTCTCTCATTTTTCTTCTGGGGTTTAACTTCTTCGAAAATATAGCTAGTAATGATCTGCAACATAAAGGTTCAATATCAGATTCAAATGAAATGAATTTTTTGTTTCAATTTTCCAATCTAGTTACTCTGATGCTCTCATTTTCCTTATGGAGTTTATCTTCTTCGAAAAGATAGCTAGTAATGATCTGCAACATAAAGGTTCAATATCAGATTCAAAATGAAATAAATTTTTTGTTCTAATTTTTTAATCTAGTTACTCTGATGCTCTCATTTTTCTTATAGAGTTTATCTTCTTTGAAAAGATGGCTAGTAATGATCTGCAACATAAAGGTTTAATATTAGATTCAAAATGAAATAAATTTGTTATTTTAATTTTTCTATTCTTGTTACTCTGATGCTCTCATTTTTCTTATGTAGTTTATCTTCTTTGAAAAGATAGCTAGTAATGATCTGCAACATAAAGGTTCAATATTAGATTCAAAATGAAATACATTTTTTGTTTTGATTCTTTTCTCTAGTTACTCTGATGCTCTTATTCTTCTTATGGAGTTTATCTTCTTTGAAAAGATAGCTAGAAATGATCTGCGAAAGGAAGGTTCAATATTAGATTCGAAATGAAATAAATTTTGGGTTTTGATTTTTTATTCTAGTAACTCTGATGCTCTCATTTACCTCCTGGAGTTTATCTTCTTTGGAAAGATAGCAAGTAATGATCCGCAACATAAAGGTTCAATATTAGATTCAAAATGAAATAAATTTGTTATTTTAATTCTTCTATTCTTGTTACTCTGATGCTCTCATTCTTCTTATGTAGTTTATCTTCTTTGAAAAGATGGCTAGTAATGATCTGCAACATAAAGGTTTAATATAAGATTCAAAATGAAATAAATTTGTTATTTTAATTTTTCTATTCTTGTTACTCTGATGCTCTCATTTTTCTTATGTAGTTTATCTTCTTTGAAAAGATAGCTAGTAATGATCTGCAACATAAAGGTTTAATATTAGATTCAAAATGAAATAAATTTTTTGTTTTGATTCTTTATTCTAGTTACTCTGATGCTCTCATTCCTCTTATGGAGTTTATCTTCTTTGAAAAGATAGCTAGAAATGATCTGCAACATGAAAGTTTAATATCAGATTCAAAATGAAATAAGTTTTTCGGTTTAATTCTTTTATTCTTGCCACTCTGATGCTCTCATATTTCTTATGTAGTTTATCTTCTTTGAAAAGATAGCTAGTAATGATCTGCAACATAAAAGTTCAATATTAGATTCGAAATGGAATAAATATTTTGTTTCAATTCTTTTATTCTTGTTACTTTGATGCTCTCATTTTTCTTCTGGAGTATATCTTCTTCGAAAAGATAGCTAATAATAATATGCAACATAAAGGTTTAATATTAGATTCAAAATGAATTGAATTTTTTGTTTTGATTCTTTATTCTAGTTACTCTGATGCTCTTATTTTTCTTCTGGAGTTCAACTTCTTTGAAAAGATAGCTGGTAATGATCTGCAACATAAAAGTTTAATATTAGATTGAAAAAAAATGAAATAAATTATTTGTTTTAATTTTTTTATTCTAGTTTCTCTGATGCTCTCATTTTTCTTCTGGAGTTTATCTTCTTTGAAAAGATAGCTAGTAATGATCTGCAACATAAAGGTTTAATATCAGATTCAAATGAAATGAATTTTTTGTTTTAATTTTTCCAATCTAGTTACTCTGATGCTCTCATTTTCCTTATGGAGTTTATCTTCTTCGAAAAGATAGCTAGTAATGATCTGCAACATAAAGGTTCAATATCAGATTCAAAATGAAATAAATTTTTTGTTCTAATTTTTTAATCTAGTTACTCTGATGCTCTCATTTTTCTTATAGAGTTTATCTTCTTTGAAAAGATGGCTAGTAATGATCTGCAACATAAAGGTTTAATATTAGATTCAAAATGAAATAAATTTGTTATTTTAATTTTTCTATTCTTGTTACTCTGATGCTCTCATTTTTCTTATGTAGTTTATCTTCTTTGAAAAGATAGCTAGTAATGATCTGCAACATAAAGGTTCAATATTAGATTCAAAATGAAATACATTTTTTGTTTTGATTCTTTATTCTAGTTACTCTGATGCTCTTATTCTTCTTATGGAGTTTATCTTCTTTGAAAAGATAGCTAGAAATGATCTGCAACATGAAGGTTCAATATAAGATTCAAAATAAAATAAATTTCTTGTTTTAATCTTTTTATTCTAGTTACTCTGATGCTCTCATTTTTGAGCGCTCGTACTACTTACACGAGGGCTATATCATTTCGTCACGATGTCTGTATTTTTCGAATTTTGAGCCGAAAATGGTCTCAATCGACTATGTTCGACTCACTGATGACGAATCCGTCGGAAAATTCGAGTCTGTCCGTCCGTCCGTCCGTCCGGCCGGCCGGCCGTCAGCACGATAACTCTCGAACGGAACAACCTAGAAACTTGAAATTTTCAGTGTGGGTTCAGTTCCCGAATGGCTCGGTTAAGTTCGTCAATGGGCCAAATCCCACCAGGGGTTTCGTAAATATGGCCGTTCGAAGTTTTGTTTCCCTGATTACTTGAGAACTACAGATTTGATCGAGATGAAATTTTGCAATCAAATGGATTATGAGGTGTTCAAGCTACATGTGAAATTTTGTCCAGATCGCATGACCAGAACCATAGAAACCATAGAAAATTGTAACTTCTGAACGGAAACGCCTAGGGACTTGAAATTTTCAGGATAGGTGTGGATCTTGAATGTCGTGATCACGTTCATCTATGAGCAACATTATACAAGGGGTTCCGTAAATACGATCGTTTGAAATTTTGTTATCTCGATAAATTCGAAACTACGGAGTCGATCGGGATGAAATTTTGTATTTTAATCGAGAATGATATATTGAAGCAATATTTTGTCCAGATCGCATGACCAAAACCATAGAAACCATAGAAAATTCTAACTTTTGAACGGAAAAGCCTAGGAACTTGAAATTTCCAGGGTGGGTTTGGATCGCAAATTTCACGGTCACGTTCATCAATGAGCAAAATTAGACTAGGGGTTCCGTAAATATGGCCTTTTGAAATATTTTTTTCCTGATAGTTTGGAAACTACTGATCGGATTGGAATGAAATTATGCACCTAGCTCAGGAATAATGTATTCAAACTACGTGCAAAATTTTGTCCAGATCGCATCACCAAGACCATAGATACCGTGGAAACTTCTAGCGAATTATCGGAAAAAAATTGATCAGCTGAAGCACTGACATGAAGTCTGGAGTTTTGCCTAAGTTTCAGAATTTTTTTGACAGCAGTCAAAAATTCCTTCAATTTATTTCTAAAACTGGAAAATGCGAATCTACCTACAAGGTGCATGTACGAGCGCTCAAAAGCTCCTGCCTTCACGGCAGTGCTTTTCGTAATTTTTTTTCTGGAGTTTATCTTCTTTGGAAGGATAGCTAGAAATGATCTGCAACATGAAAGTTTAATATCAGATTCAAAATGAAATAAGTTTTTTGGTTTAATTCTTTTATTCTTGTCACTCTGATGCTCTCATATTTCTTATGTAGTTTATCTTCTTTGAGAAGATAGCTAGTAATGATCTGCATTAAAAAGGTTTAATATTAGATTCGAAATGAATTGAATTTTTTGTTTCGATTCTTTATTCTAGTTTCTCTGATGCTCTCAATTTTCTTATGGAGTTTATCTTCTATGAAAAGATAGCTATTAATGATCTGCAACATGAAGGTTTGATAGAAGATTCGAAATGAAATAAGTTTTTTGTTTTTATTCTTTTATTCTTGTCACTCTGATGCTCTCATTTTTCTTATGTAGTTTATCTTCTTTGAGAAGATAGCTAGTAATGATCTGCAACATAAATGTTTAATATTAGATTCAAAATGAATTGAATTTTTTGTTTTGATTCTTATTTGTAGTTACTATGATGCTCTCAATTTTCTTATGGAGTTTATCTTCTTTGAAAAGATAGCTATTGATGATCTGCAACATGAAGGTTTAATTTTAGATTCAAAATGAAATAAATTTTTGTTTTAATTTTTCAATCGAATTACTCTGATGCTCTCATTTTTCTTATGGAGTTCATCTTCTTTGAAAAGATAGCTGGTGATAATCTGCAACATAAAGGTTCAATAGCAGTTTCAAAATGAAATAAATTTTTGTTTTATTTTTTCAATCGAATTACTCTGATGCTCTCATTTTTCTTATGGAGTTTATCTTGTTCGAAAAGATAGCTAGTAATGATCTGCAACATAAAAGTTTAATATAAGATTCAAAATGAAATATATTATTTGTTTTAATTTTTTTATTTCAGTTACTCTGATGCTCTCATTTTTCTTCTGGAGTTTATCTTCTTTGAAAAGATAGCTTGTTATGATCTGCAACATAAAAGTTCAATATCAGATTCGAAATGAAATAAATTTTTGGTTTTAATTTTTTTATTCTAGTTACTCTGATGCTCTCATTATTTTTCTGGAATTTAACTCCTTTGAGAAGATAGCTATTAATGATCTGCAACATGAAGGTTTAATATTAGATTCAAAATGAAATAAATTTTTTGTTTTAGTTCTTTTATTCTAGTTACTCTGATGCTCTCATTTTTCTTATAAAGTATATCTTGTTCGAAAAGATAGCTAGTAATGATCTGCAACATAGAAGTTTAATATTAGAATCAGAATGAAATAAATTATTTGTTTTAATTTTTTTATTCTAGTAACTCTGATGCTCTCATTTTTCTTATGGAGATCATCTTCTTTGAAAAGATAGCTAGTTATGATCTGCAACAAAAGAGTTCAATATTAGATTCGAAATGAAATAAATTTTTGGTTTTAATTTTTTATTCTAGTAACTCTGATGCTCTCATTTTCCTCCTGGAGTTGATCTTCTTTGGAAAGATAGCTAGTAATGATCTGCAACATAAAGGTTCAATATAAGATTCAAAATGAAATAAATTATTTTGTTTTGATTTTTTTATTCTAGTTACTCTGATGCTCTCATTCTTCTTATGGGGTTTATCTTCTTCGAAAAGGAAGCTAGTAATGAATTGCAACATAAAGGTTTAATATTAAATTCAAAATGTAATAAATTTTCTGTTTTAATTTTTTTAATCTTGTTACCTACTCTGATGCTCTCATTTTTCCCATGGAGTTATCTTCTTTGAAAAGATAGCTAGTAATGATCTGCAACATAGGGGTTTAATATTCGATTCAAAATGAAATAAATTTTTTGTTTTAATTTTTTCAATCTAGTTTCTCTGATGCTCTCATTTTTCTTATGAAGTTTATCTTCTTTGAAAAGATAGCTAGTAATGATCTGCAACATGAAGGTTTAATATGTTTTTCCAGCTTGCTGATGGTTTTCTTCATTTTGATTATTTCTTCCTCGAATTTATCTATGTCTGTGTTCATTTGTTCCCTAATGTTGTCCATCTCTGTGTTGAATATTCAAGATTCAAAATGAAATACATTTTTTGTTTTTGTTCTTTTATATTAGTTATTCTGATGGTCTTATTCTTTCTTATGGAGATTATTTTCTTCGAAGAGATAGCTAGTAATGATCTGCAACAGAAAGGTTCAATATAAGATTAAAATGAAATAAATTTTTTGTTTCAATTTTTTTATTCTAGTTACTCTGACGCTCTCATTTTTCTCATGGAGTTTATCTTCCTTGAAAAGATAGCTAGTAATGATCTGCAACATTCTGAGATTAATGAAACATTCAAAATAATAATAAAATTTGATTATTTTATATATTTTTTTTCAATGAACACCCGACTTTAGCCTATCAGCGAAGAACGGAAACACCCCTTCTCGCAGTCGGCTTTTTCACTCCCCGCTAAGGGGAACATTCACTCATCCTGGATATTTCAAATATCTTCAGGATTGAGCTCGGTTGTGTTATTTTCTACGACGAGATAGCTAGTAATGACCTGCAACTTAAAGGTTTAATATAAGATTCAAAATGAAATTAATTATTTTGTTTTAATTTTTTTATTCTAGTTACTCTGATGCTCTCATTTTTCTTCGGAGTTTATCTTCTTTGAAAAGAAAGCTAGTATTGATCTGCAACATAAAGGTTTAATATTAGATTCAAAATGAAATAAATTTTTTGTTTTAATTCTTTTATTCCAACATAATGTTCAAATATTAGATAGAAATGAATTTTTTGTTTTAATTTTTTTATTCTATATACTCTGATGCTCTCGTTTTTCTTATGGAGTTTATCTTCTTTGAAAAGGTAGCTAGTAATGATCTGCAACATAAAGGTTTAATATTAGATTCAAAATGGAATAAATTTTCTGTTTTGATTTCTTTAATCTAGTTACCTACTCTGATGCTCTCATTTTTCTTATGGAGTTTATATTCTTTGAAAAGATGGCTAGTAATGATCTGCAACATAAAGGTTCAATATTAGATTCAAAATGAAATAAATTTTTTGTTTTAATTTTTTTAATCTAGTTACTATGATGCCCTCATTTTTCTTCTGGAGTTTATCTTCTTTGAAAAGAAAGCTAGTACTGATCTGCAACATAGAGGTTCAATATTAGATTAAAAATGAAATGAATTTTCTGTTTTAATTTTTTTATTCTAGTTACTTTGATGCTCTCATTTTCCTTCTGGAGTTTATCTTCTTTGAAAAGAAGCTAGTAATGATCCGCAACATGAAGGCTTAATATAAGATTCAAAATGAAATACATTTTTTGTTTTTATTCTTTAATTCTAGTTACTCTGATGGTCTCATTCTTCTTATGGAGTTTATCTTCTTCGAAGAGATAGCTAGTAATGATCTGCAAGAGAAAGGTTTAATATTTGATTCAAAATGAAATGAATTTTTTTTTTAACTTTTTTATTCTAGTTTCTCTGACGCTCTCATTTTTCTTATGGAGTTTATCTTCTTTGAAAAGATAGCTAGTAATGAACTGCAACATAGAGGTTTGATATTAGATTCAAAATGAAATAAATTTTTTGTTTTAATTTTTTTATTCTAGTTACTCTGATGCTCTCATTTTTCTTCTGGACTGTATCTTCTTTGAAAAGATAGCTAGTAATGAAATAAATATAAATTTTTTGTTTTAATTCTCTGATGCTCTAATTTTTCTTCGACTTTTGGGTGATAACTATTTTCAAAAAAAGGATATGCGAACTATTCGATATTGATTTAAACTATTCGATATTGATTTAAAATTACATTGCCCGACGTAATTGCATCGATTTATTCAAAATACGTGATAAACAATCAGAGAATTAATCGGATATTTCGAAAAATCGACTTTTGGTTGAAAAATATTTTCAAAAATAGAGTAAATGGACATGCGGACTATTCCATATTGATTTAAAATTACATTGCCTGACGTTATTATATCGATTTATCCAAAATACATGAAAAACAATTCGAGAATTGATCGAATATTTCGAAAAATCGACTTTTGGTTAGAAAATATTTTCAAAAAAAGAGTAAAAGGTCCCGCGAACTATTCGATATTGATTTTCAATAATATGCCTGACGTTATTGAATCGATATATTCAACATATCTGATAAACAATTCGAGAATTCATCGGATATTTCGGAAAATCGACTTTTGGGTAAAAAATTTTCTCGAAAAAAAAATATTGAGGACAAGCGAACTATTCGCTATTGATTTAAAATAACATTGCCCGACGTTATTGTATCGATTTATCCAAAATACGTCAAAACAATTCGATAATTAATCGGATATTTCGAAAAATCGACTTTTGGTTAGAAAATATTTTCGAATAAAGGATATAAGGACCCGCAAACTATTCAATTTTGATTTGAAATTACATTGACCGACGTTTTTGCATCGATTCATTCAAAAAACGTGATAAACAATTCGAGAATTATTCGGATATTCCGAAAAATCAACTTTCGGGTAAAATATATTCTCAAAAAATGAGTATTATGTCCAGACAATTATTCAATATTGATTTAAAATGACATTGCCCGACGTTATTGTATGGATTCATCCGAAATACGTAAAAATGGACTTATTTCAAAAGTTTTCTATGTGTACTTAAGATTTTTCCTGATTTATCACTTCAAAACACTGAAAAAAACACGTATTCTTAACTGCCGTGTGCCGTCAATGACTCATCACTCCCCCACTCACTCCACACGCCGAAAACCGATTTCCACTATAATTTATTAGCGCTCCGAATATCGACTATCTCGTATCGCTTCCCGATTAGAACTGATTCATAGTCAATCCTTTGTTCGAAAATATGAATAATCGCTTACATCACCATGAATCATCGGGTGCGCGCATATCGCATTTAGTATCGTTTCTATGGAAACCAATGTGTTATTCCATATACGGGGTTTGTAGAAAAATTTCGGGGCGAGTCGGGACCAGTTCGATGAACGGTGGCATCTACTTGTGGATTTCGCCAACCGCATAGAAAAATGAGTATAACTCCGCCGCTGTGAGTCCTAGCGACGTGGCGTTCGTGCCATCGGGGTGCTTAGGGCATAAGGAGTTTACCGGTGCATTTTCGCAACTGCGCATGCTCAGATGGAAACTCGAATAACTCCGCTGTTGTCGTTCCTATCGAGGTGGCATCTGTGCCATTTGGGTGCTGAGGGTATAAGGAATCTTCCGGTGCATTTTCGCAACTGCGCATGCGCAGATGGAAAAGCGTATAACTCCGCTGTTTTTAGTCCTATCGAGGTGGCGTTTGTGCCATTGAGGTGCTGAGAGAATGAGGCGTCAGTGTGCCCCTATATTTTGCGCATGCGCGAACTCTAGTTATGTTAATTCTCACCTATTCGGCCTAGAGAGGGGCGATTTTTGGTAGGGGCGTACTCTCGGGTTGTAGTTCCTTAGGCTTGGCGAATGCTGCTGCGCAGTTGTGGATGCGCCCTTGGCAGGGAGTTAATGCGATGAATGGAAAAATTGTTCCGTTCATCGTTTTTGAATTGTTCGGTTTGTCCACATCTTTCGGTGCCCTTGTTTCTATAAACTACCAATGCCTGAGCGGCCCCGTCTGCTCACTCAGCTCGTTCGAATAACCAAATACAGCCAAATCTCAGTCAGACTGAGCCGCTCAGGCATTTCGAACGCGCCCATTTTCGAAGACCAGAACACAAACTATAACGAGTCGTTGCAAATATTGAAAAGTGGCGCCACCAAGCAGATTTTTGCGGGCCTAAGCTTCATGAGTTTTATAATTGAGGAAATATTGGCATGTTTTCAGGGTGAATCAAGGACGTAGTTTTCGAATCTCGAGAGCTGTTTCATGAAAAGAGAAATATGAGTTGCTCTGATATTCTGAATATATTTCGGTGATATTATCTTCATAAAAATAAAATGACATTATTTGTCATCACTGAACGCCGTCTTGGCCATATGAATGATATGACAAAAGCTTTTTTTAAGAAAGTATACAGGGTGATTCCAAATTCGACGTGAACCTTGAAGGACATGTTAGTATGACTCGTTTGCTGTCATTTAAGCCATATTTATTGATATCCAAAAATCAACAGTTTACGAGTTATTTTTTTGTGTTTTTTGAAAAATTACTCACCTCCATTTTTCGTCAATTTTTTTGACGTTGAGCAAGTTTGATTATAATTTCGGATTATTTTCATCAGAAAAGGATATGAAATGTATGAAAAAAGCGAAAATATGCTGTAATAGATGTTGAAAAAGAATATGAATTTCGAGTCTGTCCGTCCGGCCGTCCGTATACACGATAACTCTCGTTATGAATTATACTTATTCAAGTTGTTTCAAATGAGTTCATCTTCGTTTAACCTGAATAGGTCGGCAAAAAATGTAATTAACAGAACTTGAACTATTCAAATTGCAAATAGCATCGTTTTATTTTGGAGCGCTCGTTCTACTTACACGGGGGCTATATTATATCGTCACGATCACGATGTCTGTATTTTTCGAATTTGCAGCCGAAAATGGTCTCACAGGGTTCTACTCACTGATGACGAATCCGTCGAAAAATTCGAGTCTGTCATTTGAGTCTACATTTTGTTTTTCAGGATAGGTGTGGATCACGGCAGTGCTTTTTATGATTTTTTTTCATTGTTTCATATCGAGAAAAATCCTCATGGAGGTCGATGTTTATTCTCACTTGATAACCAAACAATTCCATCGATAGTTAAAGAGCAGATTATCGAGGATCAAAATAGTAACGAATGTGTAGGAAAGTCATGAATATTTCGCAAAATAGATACCTCTACCGTAAATATGTTTATGTATTTATGAGTGAATGAATATACATCTTTGTTACAGAATCTTCAAAGTGCTGGATCATTCCAATTCTTTTTGAAATAATCCCGGGTGATAAAGATTGTAACGAAGTGAATTTCGTTACTAGATCGGCCGGTATCATTCACGTAAATTTTTGTAGAAAATTTGGGGAAATTGTTCAATATTTCTGAATACGAGGACATATGGGCCACCCTGTATGTTTTACGTCGATTTCTGGAGATTTTACTCAGATAAATCCTCATTCCCCGTCAGGAAGTTTCATAAGTCACCCGGTATAATCGGCCGGGATTTGGAGAAAATTTGTCGGAATAATTTTCATGTCGCATATGAGGCGAATTTAACGCGATCAATTAAAATCCGAGCCTATGTAGAAAAACTCTAGTATTTCATCGCGGAAGAGATAACGCTTGCAGAAGCGAGTTTTCGTATGTTGACTGGGAGTTTTTTTGGAAAACGACGCCGTTTTCGAAGGTACGAATTACCCCCATCAAACCGACCTTATAAAAGGAGGAATGGGACGGAATTGAGGCAATTCCGAATTAGCCGCCGTGTTTGACTATTAGAGATTTGTATTGAAAGGCCGATTTATCCGCCGTGTTTAACACTGTTAAAAAGTTGTGTTAGAAAATTCCGATTAAGTCGCCGTGTTTGAGACTGTTAGAAAGTCGTAGTAGAAAATTCCAATTTAGCCGGCGAGACTAATATTGGTGAAAAGCGTTATTATCAGAATTATTCGTCGTGAGAAACTTCGTTATAAATTGCTGATAGAACAAGTGAATAATTTTTCTCGACTAGAAAAGCCGCTCGAGATCGTGTTGCGCTTGGGATAATTACCGACTTTCGTTCGGGGTTATCGTAAAATCGAGAAATTGACTCTAAGCCGTTTTGTGCTGTTGGAAGTGTGTCAACGCTTGTGCAGTGTGTGCTGCCCGTACAGGAAAGTCCTAGAGCTGGTGAGCTGTATTTCCGTATTAACCTGAGTTCATTTTTAACCGTAGATTATTCTTCCTGTGTTCCGTGATCGTTACTTGTAAATTCTGTAACTTTTATTTTTTTTTTATCCTCAGTCCCAAGGGACAATTTAGCTAAGTCATTATCACCTTAGAGTATCCGAGATTTGGTCCGACGGGGAATTCGAAGCTGTTACAATTTTTGTAGATAATCAAGCCCCTTGATAGACTTCGTTTGCATTCATTCTGGCTTTAGTTCCAGTAAGTGGAATCTTAACCCCACCGAGTAAGTAGTATACCCTGGCAGCGTGAAGTACCGCGTCGGTGCTTCAATGCCCCTCGAGTGAAGTTCTGACGTCCATTGCTCATTGCGGTGTTATCTTATGAGTAATGCCTGAGGAACTTTATACTTCGAGGAAAGGGGTCGATATCCTTCAGTAAGTCACCACAAGTCCAAGTTTCATTGCGGTGGCAACCCTCGTCCAAGTTTTAAATTTTTCCACCATCGGTGGTCTGGCCTTTTTCTTTCTCTGATTAAAGTTTCTTGTGGGTGAATATTTCACCACATGTCAGGACCGACCCACGATAGGTGGCATACGTCCAGTAATTGAAATCTCAACTCCATCGAATAACTAGTATACCCTGGCAGCGTGAAGTACCGCGTCGGTGCTTCAATGCCCCTCGAGTGAAGTTCTGACGTCCATTGCTCATTGCGGTGTTATCTTATGAGTAATGCCTGAGGAACTTTATACTTCGAGGAAAGGGGTTTATATCCCTTGTTAAGTTGTCCCAACTCCGAATCTCCGAGAAGTGACAACCATATTTCAAGTTTCTTTTTCTCCACCGTTGGTGGCCTTGCTTATAGTTCCCCGAACAAGGTTTAAGTTTTGTCAATATCCCACTCCACAGTAATATTGTGGTGGATACGCCCCTTGCTTGTTTCAGCTTCTCCTCCGTGGACCCCTTTGTATAAAATTCCCCGACCAAAAATTGTTTTGGTGGATGCGCTATTTAAACTCCGAGTTTACTTATTAATTACATGATAATATACTTCGTCTGGACTTGGTTTCAGTCTTGACTTACATCAACCCCGGTTGGTTCAGCTACTATTTAGGCAGCGCCGTGCTGTCGCTGATCCAAGTTGTTTTGGGGGATGCGCCAATTAAGCTCCGAGTTTACTGATTGATTACACGACAGTATACGTTGTCTTGACTTGGTTTCAGTCTTGACTTACTTCAACACCGGTTTGTTTAGCCGTTGTTTAGGCAGCGCCGTGCTGTCACTGAACTTAAGTAATCCCGATTTCGCGGAACACAGGTTAGGGTATCATCTCGCCGAAACTCTGGACTGTAAACTGTTGTTTTATTACCATTTTGTATGCTTTCACACTTGTTCGCATTTTGACCACGCTTATCATCGCTTTCCACATTTGCTCTGCTTATTTCTTTCTAATATAATAACTGCTGATCGCTCGCCTCACTCATACCTCGTCCGCTTGCCGCCAACCCATTGTATATATTTTAATATTGAGAGTTATTTTTTTTGATCTTTAGACTGAGAATTATTTGTTTTGTTGATCATACGACTGCGTCGAAACTATTATTATTGTTGTCTTTCGTACTGGTTGCGACATTTGGGGTGTAACAATTTGACCAATTAGATATTATAGTGTCCATAATCGGACATACTATCAGAGTGAATTTCATTTATTACCTCAATAGCCTCCTCCTTCTCGCCGGCCAAAGAAATCGACACTTGCCAATCGCTACCACCTCAGATTGGGTCGAACTCTGTCTCCAACTGTATCAAAGCTACCCGAGTTTGGACTCAGTAAGTGTCATAAGGTATTGCGACCTTATAAAACCTATCGCAATTGGCGCCCGAGTTTATTCGTAAATCAGGTTGAAGGCGATTTTTCTCAACCGGAGAAAAACGCCGTTACAAATTGGCGCCCGAGCAGGGACCGATTTTCTTGTGAAGAATACAGGTCAAAGAGGCCTTTCCGGTATTGTAGATTATTGAGAGAGAGGAGTATGGAGGTTAACCGATTGAGAGCGGACGAGCTGATATGGGAGTTGGAAGCTCGCGGCCGTCCGGCCGGCAGGACCGTCCAGGAGAACCGTATGGAGCTGCGGAAGGTTTTAGCGCAGAACGTGCGGTTCTGTCCGAGAGAGAGGGACATGGAAGAGGAATTAGGTGAGGCTGGTCGAATCCTGAGGAGTTTGGTGGAACAGGTCCAGGATTTCGATGAGGATAACGCCATAAACGAAGAATCGCGTATCAGGAGCCGACTCACCCACCTCAAGCACCGTCTCGGTCAAATGCGACCAACTACCGTGGAAGAACAGGATAAAACCGACGAACTGTCCGAATTATGGAAGCAGACAGAAGAGATGCTGAAGGACGCCGTGATCCTGGCCGGAGCGAAGTCGGAGTTGAACGCTCCGTTGGAGGATGTTGCCGAAGACGCAGGACGCCTTCAGAGGAGGGAAACCTCCCAACCCGAGGGAGATTGGCCGTTGATCTCTTTTGAGGATTCTTCACCGGGGAGCCAACAAGTCTCGCATCCCGAAGGGACCCACACCGTCGCAGGCGATATGGAAGGAACTCCTAACGTCTCCAGGGAGCCAATAATGTCCAGGAGCCGCACACTACTGAACCAGACACACCTCAACCGAACCCAGCGGAACCAAACCCGGGTTCTGCAACCAGAGATCCCTGCAGGAGGTTTTACTTTAAGTTTCTTCCAGAGGTTGCATAACCGGGTCTGTGAAGCCGTCCGCCAACGACTAAACTTCACAGTGCCGTGGGGTACAAGTAGAAATGGATCATACGAGTCTCCTACACCAAGAAGTCGTCCGGCAGTGGCAGAGTCCACTCGAAGAATCGCGTTCCCGCTTTTAGAACCAAAGGAGTCAAGAGCGAACAGGCAGAATACGATTTTCACAGGTGACCAAGCTGGCTCAAGTGGATTGAGTGAGGTCGATCAGGGTCAAACTGGACCAGTCAACTGGACCCGGACCGATAGATCGTTCAACCATCCGCCGTCCGTACCAGTATACAAATGGAACGTTTGTTTCGACGGAGCGACCAGCTTCGATGCTTTCCTGCAAGAGGTGGAACAACTAGCAGACACTCGGAGGATTACTCGTCAGTACCTCTTCGATTCGATCTTCGAATTGTTGCGAAAGGACGCTAGAGATTGGTACATCCCTAGAAGAGGTTCGTTCAGGGATTGGGAGGACTTCAAAGAACAGCTTCGTGAAGCTTTCCTTCCCCTGGATTACGAGGAAACCCTCCTAGAAGAAATAAGGAAACGAACTCAAGGAGAAGGCGAAAAGCTGCTGCTCTTCGTCACCAGGATGCAAAACCTCTTCCTGAAGCTGACCACCAAAAGACCTCCTGAGGAAGAGCAGGTGAACATGATCAGGAAGCGACTGTTACCAGCCCTGCAGAAAGCTCTGGCGTTCCAGGAGACCAGATGTTACACCGAGCTTTTGGCCCGAGGAAAGAGGTTTGAGTTGGTCCAGTGGCACGTGGACCAATACACTCCACCTCCAACAAACAAAGGTTTGATCGACGACCCTCATTTGGTGTACGAAAATTCCCGCCGGAAAACCCAGACTATGACCGTCCAGTATTCGCCACCAAAGGTGCCGGAAGTCATCAAACCGACCGTGAATATGCCGAGACCGCCGCCCCCGGTTCAGACCGGTACGACAAACCGAAAACCGAACCCAACGCCGGCTAAAGTGGAGGAGTCACCACCGCGCGATACGAGGGCCGTTCGTTTTGAGGATACCAGGTTGGGCGGCATCCAGTGCTGGCGTTGTGGGAAGACCGGACACTTCAGGAGAGAGTGCCCATCAGCGCCGAGGTTGTTTTGCTCTCGATGCGGGAGACAAGACGTGATGTCCCGAGATTGTCGTTGTTCGGAAAACTAGAAAGGAGCCGTCTCATGGGGAAGAGACAGTTCCGCTCACCCGCATCCCCAATTAAACAACCAGCCTGCACACAGGATAACCGGCCAATCATCACCGTCTGGATTGGAGAACGACCCATAAAAGCCCTGCTGGATACCGGAGCGTCGAAGTCATTTCTGAGCAACAACGCAGCCGAGGTTTGCCGGAGAATGAAAGTGTATCCGTCCGAAATAGCTGACATGACGGCCACAGTGGCCGATGGAAGTTCAGTCACCGTTGGAGAGGTGTACGAGCCCATGATACAGTTCGGGAGGGAGAAGATCAAGCCCCGACTGTACCTGGTACCCCGTTTACCGGTCGATTTAATCCTGGGAATGGACCTGTTGGCTTCCCACGATTTCAGGATTGACCTCCGTACCTCTCAATGTTTCCTGAGAGGAGAGTTGTTGGGGAGATCCGTGTCACCACCCGGTACGCCGCACAACTCATCAATCAGTTCCTCGGACCGAGAGAAAGAACGAGTACTCCAAAGGTTTCTGAAGGAGGAACTGGCAGACTTTGAAGAGGTAAGAGGTCTGACCGATATGACTCAGCACGAGATCAGGGTCAAACCTGGAACCATACCGATCAAGCAAAGATACCGTCCGTGTAACCCAAAGATGCAGGAAATTATGGATCAAGAGGTGGACCGAATGCTGAAAGAGGGTATTATCGAACCTTCGAGGTCACCGTGGAGTTCTTGCGTCGTAATTGTGAAGAAGGCGAACGGAAAACCCCGGTTTTGCATCGATTTCCGGGCGGTTAATGAAGTCTCAGTGAAAGATGCATACCCTTTGCCGTATATTGCCGGAATATTGGACAAGTTGAGACGAGCAAAATATATTTCTACGTTGGACTTAAGGCAAGGATATTGGCAGATTCCCCTCACCGAAGAGAGTAAACCGGTTACCGCTTTTGCCGTGTCTGGAAGGGGTTTGTTCCAGTTTAAAGTTATGCCGTTTGGCCTTCATTCCGCCGGGGCCACATTCCAGAGGCTCTTGGACCGTGTCATAGGTCCTGAGTTGGACCCAATCGCCTTTGCCTACCTAGATGACATAGTGGTCCTGGGAGAAACTTTCGAGGAACATCTGGAAAACCTAAGGGTAGTATTCCGTCGACTCCGGAAGGCGAACCTGAAGATCAATCCGGATAAATGCGAGTTCGTCCGGAGTTCCCTCAAATATTTGGGTCACGTGATCACCCAAGACGGGATTGCGACCGACCCAGACAAAATTGAGGCCGTCAATTCCATGCAACCGCCGAAGAACGTCCGCGAAGTTCGCCGATTCTTAGGAGTAGCAAGTTGGTACCGTAGATTTGTGGAAGATTTTACAAAGATAGTCACCCCACTCACAGGACTGTTGAAGAATAAGCAAAGGTGGAAATGGGAAGGGGAACAGCAACAGGCGTTTGAGGCACTGAAGAGGAAACTCACTGAGTCACCAGTGCTGGCCTGTCCGGACTTTTCCCAGCCGTTTACCCTCCAGACCGACGCCTCCGAGCACGGCCTCGGAGCAGCCCTGACGCAGGCCCTGGATGGACGCGAAAGAGTAATCGCTTACGCCAGTCGTACCTTGAATGGTGCCGAGAAGAATTACTCGGTGACCGAGAAGGAGTGTTTGGCGATCGTATGGGCCATCAATAAGATGAGACCGTATCTGGAAGGGTACCGTTTTACCGTGATAACCGACCACATGAGCTTGCGCTGGTTGCAATCCATTAAATCCCCATCGGGACGGATTGCAAGATGGAGCGTCTTCCTGCAGCAGTATGATTTCGAGATCAAATACAGGAAGGGCGCTTTGAACCGAGTGGCAGACGCCTTGTCCCGGGATCCGCTACCGTCCGAAGAACAGGTCTGTGTGACCGAAAATCCGATCCGATGCCCGTGGTACGTCAAGAAATACCAGGAAGTCTCGAAGGAACCCGTTGACTTCCCTGATTACCGAATACAGGAGGGAAGGCTGTACAGGCACTTCTGGAGCGCTGACGACTTCACCGAACCCGAGATGGGAACACCGTGGAAATTGTGCGTTCCAGCCGAGGATCGACAGTCAATTCTACGAGAAAACCACGACGAGCCGTTGGCTGGTCACTTAGGAGTCGCAAAGACCATATCCCGAGTGGCCCAAAGCTATTACTGGCCAGGGATGTTTCGTGAAGCGGCTCCATATGTACGCAGGTGCCCGCGATGTCAGAGGTATAAAGTTTCCCAGCAGAAGCCCCCGGGAAAGATGCAACCGTACCAGATCAGTGAACCGTGGAATACCGTCAGCACAGACCTAATCGGCCCGTTACCCCGTTCGAAGAAAGGTAATACGTTCCTGGTGATGTTTCAAGATCGCTTTTCGAAATGGATCGAGTGTAAACCCCTTCGTACCGCAACAGGGAAGGGAGTGTTCCAGGCATTTTACGATTTAGTAGTGCTGAAGTTTGGATGTCCGAAGACCGTGATCAGTGACAATGGTTCACAATATGATGGCCGTCTGTTTAAAGGAAACCTGAAGAGTTTGGGTATCCGTCATAGATTTGCTCCGGTCTACTCACCGCAGTGTAATCCAGTAGAAAGAGCCAACAGAACTATAAAGACAATGATCGCGCAGTTTTGCGAGCAAGATCATCGCTCCTGGGATGAGCGCATAGGAGAATTGGCTTTCGCGGCGAACTCAGCCAAACATGAATCTACCGGGTTCACACCGGCATTCCTGAATTTCGGCCGGGAGGTCCACTCCCCAGAAACTAGCAGTCGGCTGACAGGCACAGAAGAGGGCCCAGAAGAGCAAACCGAAGAACCACCCGTCCAAGAGGTAGACCACTACGCAAACCGTATTCAGCGACTCAAAGAGACGCGGGAGTTTGTAAGACTCCAGTTGGCCCGAGCTTTCAACCAACAGAGTCGGTATTATAACCTCCGTAGGAGAGCATGGTCATGCCGGATAGGGGATAAAGTCTTGCGCCGGGAACATCCGCTGTCATCGGCGGCAGATGGTTTCGCGTCTAAGTTAGCGCCCAAATATTCAGGACCTTATATCATTACCAAGGTTATATCTCCCGTGGTGTATGATTTGCGAGACGCGTCGGGTAAATACCTTCGCCATATCCACGTGAAAGATTTGAAACCTTTTCACGAGAGTGAATCGAGCAATGAGCAGCCCACAGTCGCGGAAAATTCGCGAGGGTCAGGTGAAAAGCATACATAATCCGTTGGTATATCCGTATTAACCGTCCGTGTTACCCCGTGGATAAGGCCGTCCGTCCGCCAGTTTGCTCCCGGAGCAGGTCATCGTTGGTCTCAGAAAAGTCAATGCGAACGATTACTAATTCGGTTGATTTCAGAGTAGGAATGTCTAGAGAAGAATGGGATCACATCGATGCCGGGCTGATAGAGTCCATACCGGCCAGCTTCGACGAGTTGGTGGAAGAAGAGTTCGACTGCTGGAAGGAAGGACGTCGAGAAGTAGCAGCCAAGGAACCGTCTACATCCACACCGAACCGTACCGAACCAACCGAGAGACCCATACCAAAGGAGGTGCCTAGCAACCCTACTAGGAAACGCCCACGACGTGGAGGACCCTCACGGGAGAACCGGGACCAGCCAACCCCAAGGACCAAGTGGAACTCCGCCCTCAGTACGACCCGAACCACTCAAGAGGACGAAGAACACCCAACGGAAGCGGACCCGGAAGGGAACTACCGGGATGCCGAAGAGGAAGGCCCCTCAATACATACAATTGGTAGAAGGAGCCTGCTGGAGATGCGGCCTGTCAGGCCACCCCAGGAAAGACTGCAAGAACGTCGCCCGCTTGTTCTGTTCACGTTGCGGTCGCTTGGGCGTCATGTCTAGAGAATGCCCGTGTCCGAAAAGGGCCCCCCATGGGACCAGAATAGGAACCAGTTTATCGCAAGGAGCCTCACCAGACGGGATAGCCACCGTCCAGGAAATCCGGAGCAACCGACCCAAGGTCAGATCACTGGGGATCCAATGCGAGCTTCTGCGGCCGGGGGCGAATGCCCAACCTTGGCCATTCGAACTCCGTCAGGGAATGATCCTGGCGGTGTGCCCATAGAAATGTTGTAAATAACGCGGCGGCAGGCGGAGGTGAGAAAAAAAAAAAAAAAAAAAAAAAAAAAAAAAAAAAAAAAAAAAAAAAAAAAAAAAAACTTTCGTTTTTTTTTGGGAAAGTAGAGGGGGTGTGTAACGAAGTGAATTTCGTTACTAGATCGGCCGGTATCATTCACGTAAATTTTTGTAGAAAATTTGGGGAAATTGTTCAATATTTCTGAATACGAGGACATATGGGCCACCCTGTATGTTTTACGTCGATTTCTGGAGATTTTACTCAGATAAATCCTCATTCCCCGTCAGGAAGTTTCATAAGTCACCCGGTATAATCGGCCGGGATTTGGAGAAAATTTGTCGGAATAATTTTCATGTCGCATATGAGGCGAATTTAACGCGATCAATTAAAATCCGAGCCTATGTAGAAAAACTCTAGTATTTCATCGCGGAAGAGATAACGCTTGCAGAAGCGAGTTTTCGTATGTTGACTGGGAGTTTTTTTGGAAAACGACGCCGTTTTCGAAGGTACGAATTACCCCCATCAAACCGACCTTATAAAAGGAGGAATGGGACGGAATTGAGGCAATTCCGAATTAGCCGCCGTGTTTGACTATTAGAGATTTGTATTGAAAGGCCGATTTATCCGCCGTGTTTAACACTGTTAAAAAGTTGTGTTAGAAAATTCCGATTAAGTCGCCGTGTTTGAGACTGTTAGAAAGTCGTAGTAGAAAATTCCAATTTAGCCGGCGAGACTAATATTGGTGAAAAGCGTTATTATCAGAATTATTCGTCGTGAGAAACTTCGTTATAAATTGCTGATAGAACAAGTGAATAATTTTCTCGACTAGAAAAGCCGCTCGAGATCGTGTTGCGCTTGGGATAATTACCGACTTTCGTTCGGGGTTATCGTAAAATCGAGAAATTGACTCTAAGCCGTTTTGTGCTGTTGGAAGTGTGTCAACGCTTGTGCAGTGTGTGCTGCCCGTACAGGAAAGTCCTAGAGCTGGTGAGCTGTATTTCCGTATTAACCTGAGTTCATTTTTAACCGTAGATTATTCTTCCTGTGTTCCGTGATCGTTACTTGTAAATTCTGTAACTTTTATTTTTTTTTATCCTCAGTCCCAAGGGACAATTTAGCTAAGTCATTATCACCTTAGAGTATCCGAGATTTGGTCCGACGGGGAATTCGAAGCTGTTACAATTTTTGTAGATAATCAAGCCCCTTGATAGACTTCGTTTGCATTCATTCTGGCTTTAGTTCCAGTAAGTGGAATCTTAACCCCACCGAGTAAGTAGTATACCCTGGCAGCGTGAAGTACCGCGTCGGTGCTTCAATGCCCCTCGAGTGAAGTTCTGACGTCCATTGCTCATTGCGGTGTTATCTTATGAGTAATGCCTGAGGAACTTTATACTTCGAGGAAAGGGGTCGATATCCTTCAGTAAGTCACCACAAGTCCAAGTTTCATTGCGGTGGCAACCCTCGTCCAAGTTTTAAATTTTTCCACCATCGGTGGTCTGGCCTTTTTCTTTCTCTGATTAAAGTTTCTTGTGGGTGAATATTTCACCACATGTCAGGACCGACCCACGATAGGTGGCATACGTCCAGTAATTGAAATCTCAACTCCATCGAATAACTAGTATACCCTGGCAGCGTGAAGTACCGCGTCGGTGCTTCAATGCCCCTCGAGTGAAGTTCTGACGTCCATTGCTCATTGCGGTGTTATCTTATGAGTAATGCCTGAGGAACTTTATACTTCGAGGAAAGGGGTTTATATCCCTTGTTAAGTTGTCCCAACTCCGAATCTCCGAGAAGTGACAACCATATTTCAAGTTTCTTTTTCTCCACCGTTGGTGGCCTTGCTTATAGTTCCCCGAACAAGGTTTAAGTTTTGTCAATATCCCACTCCACAGTAATATTGTGGTGGATACGCCCCTTGCTTGTTTCAGCTTCTCCTCCGTGGACCCCTTTGTATAAAATTCCCCGACCAAAAATTGTTTTGGTGGATGCGCTATTTAAACTCCGAGTTTACTTATTAATTACATGATAATATACTTCGTCTGGACTTGGTTTCAGTCTTGACTTACATCAACCCCGGTTGGTTCAGCTACTATTTAGGCAGCGCCGTGCTGTCGCTGATCCAAGTTGTTTTGGGGGATGCGCCAATTAAGCTCCGAGTTTACTGATTGATTACACGACAGTATACGTTGTCTTGACTTGGTTTCAGTCTTGACTTACTTCAACACCGGTTTGTTTAGCCGTTGTTTAGGCAGCGCCGTGCTGTCACTGAACTTAAGTAATCCCGATTTCGCGGAACACAGGTTAGGGTATCATCTCGCCGAAACTCTGGACTGTAAACTGTTGTTTTATTACCATTTTGTATGCTTTCACACTTGTTCGCATTTTGACCACGCTTATCATCGCTTTCCACATTTGCTCTGCTTATTTCTTTCTAATATAATAACTGCTGATCGCTCGCCTCACTCATACCTCGTCCGCTTGCCGCCAACCCATTGTATATATTTTAATATTGAGAGTTATTTTTTTTGATCTTTAGACTGAGAATTATTTGTTTTGTTGATCATACGACTGCGTCGAAACTATTATTATTGTTGTCTTTCGTACTGGTTGCGACATTTGGGGTGTAACAATTTGACCAATTAGATATTATAGTGTCCATAATCGGACATACTATCAGAGTGAATTTCATTTATTACCTCAATAGCCTCCTCCTTCTCGCCGGCCAAAGAAATCGACACTTGCCAATCGCTACCACCTCAGATTGGGTCGAACTCTGTCTCCAACTGTATCAAAGCTACCCGAGTTTGGACTCAGTAAGTGTCATAAGGTATTGCGACCTTATAAAACCTATCGCAATTGGCGCCCGAGTTTATTCGTAAATCAGGTTGAAGGCGATTTTTCTCAACCGGAGAAAAACGCCGTTACAAATTGGCGCCCGAGCAGGGACCGATTTTCTTGTGAAGAATACAGGTCAAAGAGGCCTTTCCGGTATTGTAGATTATTGAGAGAGAGGAGTATGGAGGTTAACCGATTGAGAGCGGACGAGCTGATATGGGAGTTGGAAGCTCGCGGCCGTCCGGCCGGCAGGACCGTCCAGGAGAACCGTATGGAGCTGCGGAAGGTTTTAGCGCAGAACGTGCGGTTCTGTCCGAGAGAGAGGGACATGGAAGAGGAATTAGGTGAGGCTGGTCGAATCCTGAGGAGTTTGGTGGAACAGGTCCAGGATTTCGATGAGGATAACGCCATAAACGAAGAATCGCGTATCAGGAGCCGACTCACCCACCTCAAGCACCGTCTCGGTCAAATGCGACCAACTACCGTGGAAGAACAGGATAAAACCGACGAACTGTCCGAATTATGGAAGCAGACAGAAGAGATGCTGAAGGACGCCGTGATCCTGGCCGGAGCGAAGTCGGAGTTGAACGCTCCGTTGGAGGATGTTGCCGAAGACGCAGGACGCCTTCAGAGGAGGGAAACCTCCCAACCCGAGGGAGATTGGCCGTTGATCTCTTTTGAGGATTCTTCACCGGGGAGCCAACAAGTCTCGCATCCCGAAGGGACCCACACCGTCGCAGGCGATATGGAAGGAACTCCTAACGTCTCCAGGGAGCCAATAATGTCCAGGAGCCGCACACTACTGAACCAGACACACCTCAACCGAACCCAGCGGAACCAAACCCGGGTTCTGCAACCAGAGATCCCTGCAGGAGGTTTTACTTTAAGTTTCTTCCAGAGGTTGCATAACCGGGTCTGTGAAGCCGTCCGCCAACGACTAAACTTCACAGTGCCGTGGGGTACAAGTAGAAATGGATCATACGAGTCTCCTACACCAAGAAGTCGTCCGGCAGTGGCAGAGTCCACTCGAAGAATCGCGTTCCCGCTTTTAGAACCAAAGGAGTCAAGAGCGAACAGGCAGAATACGATTTTCACAGGTGACCAAGCTGGCTCAAGTGGATTGAGTGAGGTCGATCAGGGTCAAACTGGACCAGTCAACTGGACCCGGACCGATAGATCGTTCAACCATCCGCCGTCCGTACCAGTATACAAATGGAACGTTTGTTTCGACGGAGCGACCAGCTTCGATGCTTTCCTGCAAGAGGTGGAACAACTAGCAGACACTCGGAGGATTACTCGTCAGTACCTCTTCGATTCGATCTTCGAATTGTTGCGAAAGGACGCTAGAGATTGGTACATCCCTAGAAGAGGTTCGTTCAGGGATTGGGAGGACTTCAAAGAACAGCTTCGTGAAGCTTTCCTTCCCCTGGATTACGAGGAAACCCTCCTAGAAGAAATAAGGAAACGAACTCAAGGAGAAGGCGAAAAGCTGCTGCTCTTCGTCACCAGGATGCAAAACCTCTTCCTGAAGCTGACCACCAAAAGACCTCCTGAGGAAGAGCAGGTGAACATGATCAGGAAGCGACTGTTACCAGCCCTGCAGAAAGCTCTGGCGTTCCAGGAGACCAGATGTTACACCGAGCTTTTGGCCCGAGGAAAGAGGTTTGAGTTGGTCCAGTGGCACGTGGACCAATACACTCCACCTCCAACAAACAAAGGTTTGATCGACGACCCTCATTTGGTGTACGAAAATTCCCGCCGGAAAACCCAGACTATGACCGTCCAGTATTCGCCACCAAAGGTGCCGGAAGTCATCAAACCGACCGTGAATATGCCGAGACCGCCGCCCCCGGTTCAGACCGGTACGACAAACCGAAAACCGAACCCAACGCCGGCTAAAGTGGAGGAGTCACCACCGCGCGATACGAGGGCCGTTCGTTTTGAGGATACCAGGTTGGGCGGCATCCAGTGCTGGCGTTGTGGGAAGACCGGACACTTCAGGAGAGAGTGCCCATCAGCGCCGAGGTTGTTTTGCTCTCGATGCGGGAGACAAGACGTGATGTCCCGAGATTGTCGTTGTTCGGAAAACTAGAAAGGAGCCGTCTCATGGGGAAGAGACAGTTCCGCTCACCCGCATCCCCAATTAAACAACCAGCCTGCACACAGGATAACCGGCCAATCATCACCGTCTGGATTGGAGAACGACCCATAAAAGCCCTGCTGGATACCGGAGCGTCGAAGTCATTTCTGAGCAACAACGCAGCCGAGGTTTGCCGGAGAATGAAAGTGTATCCGTCCGAAATAGCTGACATGACGGCCACAGTGGCCGATGGAAGTTCAGTCACCGTTGGAGAGGTGTACGAGCCCATGATACAGTTCGGGAGGGAGAAGATCAAGCCCCGACTGTACCTGGTACCCCGTTTACCGGTCGATTTAATCCTGGGAATGGACCTGTTGGCTTCCCACGATTTCAGGATTGACCTCCGTACCTCTCAATGTTTCCTGAGAGGAGAGTTGTTGGGGAGATCCGTGTCACCACCCGGTACGCCGCACAACTCATCAATCAGTTCCTCGGACCGAGAGAAAGAACGAGTACTCCAAAGGTTTCTGAAGGAGGAACTGGCAGACTTTGAAGAGGTAAGAGGTCTGACCGATATGACTCAGCACGAGATCAGGGTCAAACCTGGAACCATACCGATCAAGCAAAGATACCGTCCGTGTAACCCAAAGATGCAGGAAATTATGGATCAAGAGGTGGACCGAATGCTGAAAGAGGGTATTATCGAACCTTCGAGGTCACCGTGGAGTTCTTGCGTCGTAATTGTGAAGAAGGCGAACGGAAAACCCCGGTTTTGCATCGATTTCCGGGCGGTTAATGAAGTCTCAGTGAAAGATGCATACCCTTTGCCGTATATTGCCGGAATATTGGACAAGTTGAGACGAGCAAAATATATTTCTACGTTGGACTTAAGGCAAGGATATTGGCAGATTCCCCTCACCGAAGAGAGTAAACCGGTTACCGCTTTTGCCGTGTCTGGAAGGGGTTTGTTCCAGTTTAAAGTTATGCCGTTTGGCCTTCATTCCGCCGGGGCCACATTCCAGAGGCTCTTGGACCGTGTCATAGGTCCTGAGTTGGACCCAATCGCCTTTGCCTACCTAGATGACATAGTGGTCCTGGGAGAAACTTTCGAGGAACATCTGGAAAACCTAAGGGTAGTATTCCGTCGACTCCGGAAGGCGAACCTGAAGATCAATCCGGATAAATGCGAGTTCGTCCGGAGTTCCCTCAAATATTTGGGTCACGTGATCACCCAAGACGGGATTGCGACCGACCCAGACAAAATTGAGGCCGTCAATTCCATGCAACCGCCGAAGAACGTCCGCGAAGTTCGCCGATTCTTAGGAGTAGCAAGTTGGTACCGTAGATTTGTGGAAGATTTTACAAAGATAGTCACCCCACTCACAGGACTGTTGAAGAATAAGCAAAGGTGGAAATGGGAAGGGGAACAGCAACAGGCGTTTGAGGCACTGAAGAGGAAACTCACTGAGTCACCAGTGCTGGCCTGTCCGGACTTTTCCCAGCCGTTTACCCTCCAGACCGACGCCTCCGAGCACGGCCTCGGAGCAGCCCTGACGCAGGCCCTGGATGGACGCGAAAGAGTAATCGCTTACGCCAGTCGTACCTTGAATGGTGCCGAGAAGAATTACTCGGTGACCGAGAAGGAGTGTTTGGCGATCGTATGGGCCATCAATAAGATGAGACCGTATCTGGAAGGGTACCGTTTTACCGTGATAACCGACCACATGAGCTTGCGCTGGTTGCAATCCATTAAATCCCCATCGGGACGGATTGCAAGATGGAGCGTCTTCCTGCAGCAGTATGATTTCGAGATCAAATACAGGAAGGGCGCTTTGAACCGAGTGGCAGACGCCTTGTCCCGGGATCCGCTACCGTCCGAAGAACAGGTCTGTGTGACCGAAAATCCGATCCGATGCCCGTGGTACGTCAAGAAATACCAGGAAGTCTCGAAGGAACCCGTTGACTTCCCTGATTACCGAATACAGGAGGGAAGGCTGTACAGGCACTTCTGGAGCGCTGACGACTTCACCGAACCCGAGATGGGAACACCGTGGAAATTGTGCGTTCCAGCCGAGGATCGACAGTCAATTCTACGAGAAAACCACGACGAGCCGTTGGCTGGTCACTTAGGAGTCGCAAAGACCATATCCCGAGTGGCCCAAAGCTATTACTGGCCAGGGATGTTTCGTGAAGCGGCTCCATATGTACGCAGGTGCCCGCGATGTCAGAGGTATAAAGTTTCCCAGCAGAAGCCCCCGGGAAAGATGCAACCGTACCAGATCAGTGAACCGTGGAATACCGTCAGCACAGACCTAATCGGCCCGTTACCCCGTTCGAAGAAAGGTAATACGTTCCTGGTGATGTTTCAAGATCGCTTTTCGAAATGGATCGAGTGTAAACCCCTTCGTACCGCAACAGGGAAGGGAGTGTTCCAGGCATTTTACGATTTAGTAGTGCTGAAGTTTGGATGTCCGAAGACCGTGATCAGTGACAATGGTTCACAATATGATGGCCGTCTGTTTAAAGGAAACCTGAAGAGTTTGGGTATCCGTCATAGATTTGCTCCGGTCTACTCACCGCAGTGTAATCCAGTAGAAAGAGCCAACAGAACTATAAAGACAATGATCGCGCAGTTTTGCGAGCAAGATCATCGCTCCTGGGATGAGCGCATAGGAGAATTGGCTTTCGCGGCGAACTCAGCCAAACATGAATCTACCGGGTTCACACCGGCATTCCTGAATTTCGGCCGGGAGGTCCACTCCCCAGAAACTAGCAGTCGGCTGACAGGCACAGAAGAGGGCCCAGAAGAGCAAACCGAAGAACCACCCGTCCAAGAGGTAGACCACTACGCAAACCGTATTCAGCGACTCAAAGAGACGCGGGAGTTTGTAAGACTCCAGTTGGCCCGAGCTTTCAACCAACAGAGTCGGTATTATAACCTCCGTAGGAGAGCATGGTCATGCCGGATAGGGGATAAAGTCTTGCGCCGGGAACATCCGCTGTCATCGGCGGCAGATGGTTTCGCGTCTAAGTTAGCGCCCAAATATTCAGGACCTTATATCATTACCAAGGTTATATCTCCCGTGGTGTATGATTTGCGAGACGCGTCGGGTAAATACCTTCGCCATATCCACGTGAAAGATTTGAAACCTTTTCACGAGAGTGAATCGAGCAATGAGCAGCCCACAGTCGCGGAAAATTCGCGAGGGTCAGGTGAAAAGCATACATAATCCGTTGGTATATCCGTATTAACCGTCCGTGTTACCCCGTGGATAAGGCCGTCCGTCCGCCAGTTTGCTCCCGGAGCAGGTCATCGTTGGTCTCAGAAAAGTCAATGCGAACGATTACTAATTCGGTTGATTTCAGAGTAGGAATGTCTAGAGAAGAATGGGATCACATCGATGCCGGGCTGATAGAGTCCATACCGGCCAGCTTCGACGAGTTGGTGGAAGAAGAGTTCGACTGCTGGAAGGAAGGACGTCGAGAAGTAGCAGCCAAGGAACCGTCTACATCCACACCGAACCGTACCGAACCAACCGAGAGACCCATACCAAAGGAGGTGCCTAGCAACCCTACTAGGAAACGCCCACGACGTGGAGGACCCTCACGGGAGAACCGGGACCAGCCAACCCCAAGGACCAAGTGGAACTCCGCCCTCAGTACGACCCGAACCACTCAAGAGGACGAAGAACACCCAACGGAAGCGGACCCGGAAGGGAACTACCGGGATGCCGAAGAGGAAGGCCCCTCAATACATACAATTGGTAGAAGGAGCCTGCTGGAGATGCGGCCTGTCAGGCCACCCCAGGAAAGACTGCAAGAACGTCGCCCGCTTGTTCTGTTCACGTTGCGGTCGCTTGGGCGTCATGTCTAGAGAATGCCCGTGTCCGAAAAGGGCCCCCCATGGGACCAGAATAGGAACCAGTTTATCGCAAGGAGCCTCACCAGACGGGATAGCCACCGTCCAGGAAATCCGGAGCAACCGACCCAAGGTCAGATCACTGGGGATCCAATGCGAGCTTCTGCGGCCGGGGGCGAATGCCCAACCTTGGCCATTCGAACTCCGTCAGGGAATGATCCTGGCGGTGTGCCCATAGAAATGTTGTAAATAACGCGGCGGCAGGCGGAGGTGAGAAAAAAAAAAAAAAAAAAAAAAAAAAAAAAAAAAAAAAAAAAAAAAAAAAAAAAAAACTTTCGTTTTTTTTTGGGAAAGTAGAGGGGGTGTGTAACGAAGTGAATTTCGTTACTAGATCGGCCGGTATCATTCACGTAAATTTTTGTAGAAAATTTGGGGAAATTGTTCAATATTTCTGAATACGAGGACATATGGGCCACCCTGTATGTTTTACGTCGATTTCTGGAGATTTTACTCAGATAAATCCTCATTCCCCGTCAGGAAGTTTCATAAGTCACCCGGTATAATCGGCCGGGATTTGGAGAAAATTTGTCGGAATAATTTTCATGTCGCATATGAGGCGAATTTAACGCGATCAATTAAAATCCGAGCCTATGTAGAAAAACTCTAGTATTTCATCGCGGAAGAGATAACGCTTGCAGAAGCGAGTTTTCGTATGTTGACTGGGAGTTTTTTTGGAAAACGACGCCGTTTTCGAAGGTACGAATTACCCCCATCAAACCGACCTTATAAAAGGAGGAATGGGACGGAATTGAGGCAATTCCGAATTAGCCGCCGTGTTTGACTATTAGAGATTTGTATTGAAAGGCCGATTTATCCGCCGTGTTTAACACTGTTAAAAAGTTGTGTTAGAAAATTCCGATTAAGTCGCCGTGTTTGAGACTGTTAGAAAGTCGTAGTAGAAAATTCCAATTTAGCCGGCGAGACTAATATTGGTGAAAAGCGTTATTATCAGAATTATTCGTCGTGAGAAACTTCGTTATAAATTGCTGATAGAACAAGTGAATAATTTTTCTCGACTAGAAAAGCCGCTCGAGATCGTGTTGCGCTTGGGATAATTACCGACTTTCGTTCGGGGTTATCGTAAAATCGAGAAATTGACTCTAAGCCGTTTTGTGCTGTTGGAAGTGTGTCAACGCTTGTGCAGTGTGTGCTGCCCGTACAGGAAAGTCCTAGAGCTGGTGAGCTGTATTTCCGTATTAACCTGAGTTCATTTTTAACCGTAGATTATTCTTCCTGTGTTCCGTGATCGTTACTTGTAAATTCTGTAACTTTTATTTTTTTTTTATCCTCAGTCCCAAGGGACAATTTAGCTAAGTCATTATCACCTTAGAGTATCCGAGATTTGGTCCGACGGGGAATTCGAAGCTGTTACAATTTTTGTAGATAATCAAGCCCCTTGATAGACTTCGTTTGCATTCATTCTGGCTTTAGTTCCAGTAAGTGGAATCTTAACCCCACCGAGTAAGTAGTATACCCTGGCAGCGTGAAGTACCGCGTCGGTGCTTCAATGCCCCTCGAGTGAAGTTCTGACGTCCATTGCTCATTGCGGTGTTATCTTATGAGTAATGCCTGAGGAACTTTATACTTCGAGGAAAGGGGTCGATATCCTTCAGTAAGTCACCACAAGTCCAAGTTTCATTGCGGTGGCAACCCTCGTCCAAGTTTTAAATTTTTCCACCATCGGTGGTCTGGCCTTTTTCTTTCTCTGATTAAAGTTTCTTGTGGGTGAATATTTCACCACATGTCAGGACCGACCCACGATAGGTGGCATACGTCCAGTAATTGAAATCTCAACTCCATCGAATAACTAGTATACCCTGGCAGCGTGAAGTACCGCGTCGGTGCTTCAATGCCCCTCGAGTGAAGTTCTGACGTCCATTGCTCATTGCGGTGTTATCTTATGAGTAATGCCTGAGGAACTTTATACTTCGAGGAAAGGGGTTTATATCCCTTGTTAAGTTGTCCCAACTCCGAATCTCCGAGAAGTGACAACCATATTTCAAGTTTCTTTTTCTCCACCGTTGGTGGCCTTGCTTATAGTTCCCCGAACAAGGTTTAAGTTTTGTCAATATCCCACTCCACAGTAATATTGTGGTGGATACGCCCCTTGCTTGTTTCAGCTTCTCCTCCGTGGACCCCTTTGTATAAAATTCCCCGACCAAAAATTGTTTTGGTGGATGCGCTATTTAAACTCCGAGTTTACTTATTAATTACATGATAATATACTTCGTCTGGACTTGGTTTCAGTCTTGACTTACATCAACCCCGGTTGGTTCAGCTACTATTTAGGCAGCGCCGTGCTGTCGCTGATCCAAGTTGTTTTGGGGGATGCGCCAATTAAGCTCCGAGTTTACTGATTGATTACACGACAGTATACGTTGTCTTGACTTGGTTTCAGTCTTGACTTACTTCAACACCGGTTTGTTTAGCCGTTGTTTAGGCAGCGCCGTGCTGTCACTGAACTTAAGTAATCCCGATTTCGCGGAACACAGGTTAGGGTATCATCTCGCCGAAACTCTGGACTGTAAACTGTTGTTTTATTACCATTTTGTATGCTTTCACACTTGTTCGCATTTTGACCACGCTTATCATCGCTTTCCACATTTGCTCTGCTTATTTCTTTCTAATATAATAACTGCTGATCGCTCGCCTCACTCATACCTCGTCCGCTTGCCGCCAACCCATTGTATATATTTTAATATTGAGAGTTATTTTTTTTGATCTTTAGACTGAGAATTATTTGTTTTGTTGATCATACGACTGCGTCGAAACTATTATTATTGTTGTCTTTCGTACTGGTTGCGACATTTGGGGTGTAACAATTTGACCAATTAGATATTATAGTGTCCATAATCGGACATACTATCAGAGTGAATTTCATTTATTACCTCAATAGCCTCCTCCTTCTCGCCGGCCAAAGAAATCGACACTTGCCAATCGCTACCACCTCAGATTGGGTCGAACTCTGTCTCCAACTGTATCAAAGCTACCCGAGTTTGGACTCAGTAAGTGTCATAAGGTATTGCGACCTTATAAAACCTATCGCAATTGGCGCCCGAGTTTATTCGTAAATCAGGTTGAAGGCGATTTTTCTCAACCGGAGAAAAACGCCGTTACAAGATTCGGCATTGAAAGCAGCTATAATGGATGGAGATGAAAGTGAAACTTTGAGTATGGCGAGGAGCGGATGTCCGGAAGAAAAATGCTTTAGGATATACTTCCCTTCATCATGCCGTTATATATGGACATTGTGAACTCATTAATTACCTAGTAAGATTCGGTGCTGACGTGGAAAATGAAGGAATATTATTTGGATATAAACCCATTCATTGGATTGTCCATTCTGTTAACAGAGACAGCTGCTTGGAACTGCTATTGCAATATAAAGTTGATGTTAACAGCAGGGATTGCATGATGAATACCATTCTTCTTTCGATGGTGAAATTAGATCCAAATAATATCCGTTGGATAAAAAAACTCCTCTCCCTCGGTTTGGATCCTAATGCTCTGAATATTGTAGGAAATAATTGTCTCCATATTTTGGCGGCTTCCCATTCCGTGAAGGAACCTTTGTCTCTTGCAGGTTATCTTCTCTAAAAAGATAGCTAGTAATGATCTGCAACATAAAGGTTTGATATTAGATTCAAAATGAAATAAATTTTTTGTTTAAATTTTTTTATTTCAGTTACTTTGATGCTCTCATTCTTCTTCTGGAGTTTATCTCCTTTGAGAAGATAGCTAGTAATGATCTGCAACTTAATGGTTTGATATTAGATTCAAAATGAAATAAATTTTCTGTTTTAATTTTTTTATTTTAGTTACTCTTATGCTCTCATTTTTCTTCTGCAGTTTATCTTCTTTCGAAAGATAGCTAGTTATGATCTGCGAAATAAAGGTTTAATATTAGATTCAAATAGAAATGAATTTTTTGTTTTAATTTTTTTATTCTAGTCACTCTGATGCTCGCATTTTTCTTATGGAGTTTATCTTCTTTGAAAAGATAGCAAGTAATGATCTGCAACATGAAGGTTTAATATTAGATTCAAAATGAAATGAATTTTCTGTTTGAATTTTTCTAATCTAGTAACTCTGATGCTCTCATTTTTCTCATGGAATTTATCTTCTCTGAAAGTTAGCTAGTAATGATCTGCAACATTCTAAGAATAATGAAATATTCAAAATGAAATAAAATTTGATTTTTTTATATATTTTTTTTTCAATGAACACCCGACTTTAGCCTTTCAGCGCAGAAGGGAAACACCCCTCTCGCAGTCGGCTTTTTCAATCCCCGCTAAGGGAAACATTCATTCATCCTGGATATTTCAAATATCTTCAGGATTAAGCTCGGTTGTGTTATCTTCTACAACGAGATAGCTTCTACAACGAGATAGTAGTAAAGGTTTAATATAAGATTCAAAATGAAATAAATTTCTTTGTATCAATTTTCTTATTCTAGGTACTCTGATGCTCTCATTTTTCTTCTGGAGTTTATCTTCTTTGAAAAGATAGCTTGTAATGATATGCAATATTTTAAGATCAATGAAATATTCAAAATGAAATAAAATTTGAGTTTTTTATAAATTTTTTTTTTCAATGAACACTCGTCTTTAGCCTATCAGCGTAGAAGGGAAACACCCCTCTCGCAGTCGGCTTTTTCACTCCCCGCTAAGGGGAGAATTCACTCATTCTGGATATTTCAAATATCTTCAGGATTGAGCTCGGTTGTGTTATCTTCTACGAGATAGCTAGAAATGACCTGCAACAAAAAGGTTCAATATTAGATTCAAAATGAAATAAATTATTTTGTTTCTATTTTTTTATTCTAGTTACTCTGATGCTCTCATTTTTCTTCTGGGGTTTACCTTCTTTGGAAAGATAGCTGGTAATGATATGCAACATAAAGGTTTAATATTAGATTCAAAATGAAATAAATTTTTTGGTTTAAATTTTTTATTCTAGTAACTCTGAAGCTCTCATTTTTCTTCTGGAGTTTATCTTCTTTGAAAAGATAGCTAGTAATGATCTGCAACATAAAGATTTAAAATAAGATTCAGAATGAAATAAATTTTTTGTTTTAATTATTTTAATGTAGTTACTCTGATGCTCTGATTTTTATTTTGGGGTTTTCCTTCTTTGAAAAGTTAGCTAGTAATGATCTGCAACATGAAGGTTTGATATAAGGTTCAAATAAAAATGAATTTTTTGTTTCAATTATTTCATTCTAGTTACTCTTATGCTCTCATTTTTCCTATGGAGTTTATCTTCTTTGAAAAGATAGCTAGTAATGATCTGCAACATAAAGGTTTAATATGAGATTCAAACTGGAATAAATTTTTTGTTTTAATTTTTCTATTCTTGTTACTCTGATGCTCTCATTTTTCTCATGAGGTTTATCTCCTTTGAAAAGATAGACAGTAATGATCTGCAACATGAAGGTTTAATATAAGATTCGAGATGAAATGAGTTTTTTGTTTTAATTCTTTTATTCTTGTCACTCTGATGCTCTCATTCTCCTTATGTAGTTTATCTTATTTGAGAAGATAGCTTGTAATGATCTGCAACATAAAGATTTAATATTAGATTCAACATGAATTGAATTTTTTGTTTCGATTCTTTATTCTAGTTACTCTGATGCTCTCAATTTTCTTATGGAGTTTATCTTCTTTGAAAAGATAGCTATTAATGATCTGCAACATGAAGGTTTAATATTAGATTCAAAATGAAATAAATTTTTGTTTTAATTTTTTCAATCGAATTACTCTGATGCTCTCGTTTTTCTTATGAAGTTCATCTTCTTTGAAAAGATAGCTAGTGATGATCTGCAACATGAAGGTTCAATAGCAGATTCAAAATGAAATAAATTTTTTGTTTTAATTTTTTTATTCTAGTTAATCTGATGCTCTCATTTTTCTCAAGGAGTTTATCTTTTTTGAAAAGATAGCTATTAATGATCTGCAACATGAAGGTTCAATATTAGATTAAAAATGAAATGAATTTTTGTTTAAATTTTTTCGATCGAATTACTCTGATGCTCTCATTTTCCTTATGGAGTTTATCTTGTTCGAAAAGATAGCTAGTAATGATCTGCAACATAAAAGTTTAATATAAGATTCAAAATGAAATATTTTATTTGTTTTAATTTTTTTATTCTAGTTACTCTGATGCTCTCATTTTTCTTCTGGAGTTTATATTCTTTGAAAAGATAGCTTGTTATGATCTGCAACATGAAAGTTCAATATTAGATTCGAAATGAAATAAATTTTTGGTTTTGATTTTATTATTCTAGTTACTCTGATGCTCTCATTATTCTTCTGGAATTTAACTTCTTTGAATAGATAGCTATTAATGATCTGCAACATGAAGGTTCAATATTAGATTCAAAATGAAATAAATTTTTTGTTTTAGTTCTTTTATTCCAGTTACTCTGATGCTCTCATTTTTCTTATGAAGTTAATCTTGTTCGAAAAGATAGCTAGTAATGCTCTGCAACATAGAAGTTCAATATTAGAATCAGAATGAAATAAATTATTTGTTTTAATTTTTTTATTCTAGTTACTCTGATGCTCTCATTTTTCTTATGGAGATCATCTTCTTTAAAAAGATAGCTAGTTATGATCTGCAACAAAAAAGTTCAATATAAGATTCGAAATGAAATACTTTTTTGGTTTTAATTTTTTATTCTAGTAACTCTAATGCTCTCATTTTCCTCCTGGAGTTTATCTTCTTTCGAAAGATAGCTAGTAATGATCTGCAACATAAGAGTTCAATATTAGATTCAAAATGAAATAAGTTTTTCGTTTGAATTCTTTCAATCTTGTCACTCTGATGCTCTCATTTTTCTTATGTAGTTTATCTTCTTCGGAAAGATAGCCAATAATGATCTGCAACATGAAGGTTTAATATTAGATTCAGAATGAAATGAATATTTAGTTTCAATTCTTTTATTCTTGTTACTCTGATGCTCTCATTTTTCTTCTGGAGTTTATCATCTTTGAAGAGATAGCTAGTAATGATCTGCAACATAAAGGTTTAATATGAGATTCAAACTGGAATAAATTTTTTGTTTTAATTTTTCTATTCTTGTTACTCTGATGCTCTCATTTTTCTCATGAGGTTTATCTCCTTTGAAAAGATAGACAGTAATGATCTGCAACATGAAGGTTTAATATAAGATTCGAGATGAAATGAGTTTTTTGTTTTAATTCTTTTATTCTTGTCACTCTGATGCTCTCATTCTCCTTATGTAGTTTATCTTATTTGAGAAGATAGCTTGTAATGATCTGCAACATAAAGATTTAATATTAGATTCAACATGAATTGAATTTTTTGTTTCGATTCTTTATTCTAGTTACTCTGATGCTCTCAATTTTCTTATGGAGTTTATCTTCTTTGAAAAGATAGCTATTAATGATCTGCAACATGAAGGTTTAATATTAGATTCAAAATGAAATAAATTTTTGTTTTAATTTTTTCAATCGAATTACTCTGATGCTCTCGTTTTTCTTATGAAGTTCATCTTCTTTGAAAAGATAGCTAGTGATGATCTGCAACATGAAGGTTCAATAGCAGATTCAAAATGAAATAAATTTTTTGTTTTAATTTTTTTATTCTAGTTAATCTGATGCTCTCATTTTTCTCAAGGAGTTTATCTTTTTTGAAAAGATAGCTATTAATGATCTGCAACATGAAGGTTCAATATTAGATTAAAAATGAAATGAATTTTTGTTTAAATTTTTTCGATCGAATTACTCTGATGCTCTCATTTTCCTTATGGAGTTTATCTTGTTCGAAAAGATAGCTAGTAATGATCTGCAACATAAAAGTTTAATATAAGATTCAAAATGAAATATTTTATTTGTTTTAATTTTTTTATTCTAGTTACTCTGATGCTCTCATTTTTCTTCTGGAGTTTATATTCTTTGAAAAGATAGCTTGTTATGATCTGCAACATGAAAGTTCAATATTAGATTCGAAATGAAATAAATTTTTGGTTTTGATTTTATTATTCTAGCTACTCTGATGCTCTCATTATTCTTCTGGAATTTAACTTCTTTGAATAGATAGCTATTAATGATCTGCAACATGAAGGTTCAATATTAGATTCAAAATGAAATAAATTTTTTGTTTTAGTTCTTTTATTCCAGTTTCTCTGATGCTCTCATTTTTCTTATGAAGTTAATCTTGTTCGAAAAGATAGCTAGTAATGCTCTGCAACATAGAAGTTCAATATTAGAATCAGAATGAAATAAATTATTTGTTTTAATTTTTTTATTCTAGTTACTCTGATGCTCTCATTTTTCTTATGGAGATCATCTTCTTTAAAAAGATAGCTAGTTATGATCTGCAACAAAAAAGTTCAATATAAGATTCGAAATGAAATACTTTTTTGGTTTTAATTTTTTATTCTAGTAACTCTAATGCTCTCATTTTCCTCCTGGAGTTTATCTTCTTTCGAAAGATAGCTAGTAATGATCTGCAACATAAGAGTTCAATATTAGATTCAAAATGAAATAAGTTTTTCGTTTGAATTCTTTCAATCTTGTCACTCTGATGCTCTCATTTTTCTTATGTAGTTTATCTTCTTCGGAAAGATAGCCAATAATGATCTGCAACATGAAGGTTTAATATTAGATTCAGAATGAAATGAATATTTAGTTTCAATTCTTTTATTCTTGTTACTCTGATGCTCTCATTTTTCTTCTGGAGTTTATCATCTTTGAAGAGATAGCTAATAATGATCTGCAACATAAAGGTTTAATATTAGATTCAAAATGAATTGAATTTTTTGTTTTGATTCTTTATTCTAGTTACTCTGATGCTCTTATTCTTCTTCTGGAGTTCAACTTCTTTGAAAAGATAGCTAGTAATGATCTGCAACATAAAAGTTTAATATAAGATTGAAAAAAAATGAAATAAATTATTTGTTTTAATTTTTTTATTCTAGTTTCTCTGATGCTCTCATTTTTTTTCTGGAGTTTATCTTCTTTGAAAAGATAGCTAGTTATGATCTGCAACATAAAAGTTCAATATTAGATTCGAAATGAAATAAATTTTTGGTTTTAATTTTTTTATTCTAGTTACTCTGATGCTCTCATTTTCCTTATGGAGTTTATCTACTTCGAAAAGATAGCTAGTAATGATCTGCAACATAGAGGTTTGATATCAGATTCAAAATGAAATAAATTTTTTGTTCTAATTTTTCAATCTAGTTACTCTGATGCTCTCATTTTTCTCATGGAGTTTATCTTCTTCGAAAAGATAGCTAGTAATGATCTGCATTATGGAAGTTTGATATTAGAATCAAAATGAAATGAATTATTTGTTTCAATTTTTTTATTCTAATTACTCTTATGCTCTCATTTTCCTTATGGAGTTCATCTTCTTTGAAAAGATAGCTAGTTATGATCTGCAACAAAAAAGTTCAATATTAGATTTGGAATGAAATAAATTTGTTATTTTAATTTTTCTATTCTTGTTACTCTGATGCTCTCATTTTAATTATGTAGTTTATCTTCTTTGAAAAGAAAGCTAGTAATGATCTGCAACATAAAGGTTTAATATCAGATTCAAAATGAAATAAATTTTTTGTTCTTATTTTTCAATCTAGTTACTCTGATGCTCTCATTTTTCTCATGGAGTTTATCTTCTTCGAAAAGATAGCTAGTAATGATCTGCATTATGAAAGTTTAATATTAGAATCAAAATGAAATAAATTTTTTGTTCTAATTTTTCAATCTAGTTACTCTGATGCTCTCATTTTTCTCATGGAGTTCATCTTCTTCGAAAAGTGAACAAGTGATGATCTGCAAAATAAAGGTTTGATATTAGATTCGAAATGAAATAAGTTTTTTGGTTCAAAATTTTTTATTCTAGTTACTCTGATGCTCTCATTTTTCTTATGGAGTTTATCTTCTTTGAAAAGATGGCTAGTAATGATCTGCAACATAAAGGTTTAATATTAGATTCAAAATGAAATAAATTTGTTAATTTAATTTTTCTATTCTTGTTACTCTGATGCTCTCATTTTTCTTATGTAGTTTATCTTCTTTGAAAAGATAGCTAGTAATGATCTGCAACATAAAGGTTCAATATAAGATTCGAAATGAAATAAGTTTTTTGTTTTAATTCTTTCATTCTTGTTACTCTGATGCTCTCATTTTTCTAGTAATGTAATCTGTAATGATCTGCAACATAAAGGTTCAATATTGGATTCAAAATGAAATGAATTTTTTGTTTCAGTTTTTTCAATCTAGTTATTCTGATGCTATCATTTTTCTTATGGAGTTTATCTTGTTCGAAAAGATAGCTAGTAATGATCTGCAACATAAAAGTTTAATATATGATTCGAAATGAAATATATTATTTGTTTTAATTTTTTTATTCTAGTTACTCTTATGCTCTCATTTTTCTTCTGGAATTTATCTTCTTTGAAAAGATAGCTTGTAATGATCTGCATCATATAAGTTCAATATTAGATTCGAAATGAAATAAATTTTTGGTTTTAATTTTTTCAATCGAATTACTCTGCTGCTCTCGTTTTTCTTATGAAGTTCATCTTCTTTGAAAAGATAGCTAGTGATGATCTGCAACATGAAGGTTCAATAGCAGATTCAAAATGAAATAAATTTTTTGTTTTAATTTTTTTATTCTAGTTAATCTGATGCTCTCATTTTTCTCAAGGAGTTTATCTTTTTTGAAAAGATAGCTATTAATGATCTGCAACATGAAGGTTCAATATTAGATTAAAAATGAAATGAATTTTTGTTTAAATTTTTTCGATCGAATTACTCTGATGCTCTCATTTTCCTTATGGAGTTTATCTTGTTCGAAAAGATAGCTAGTAATGATCTGCAACATAAAAGTTTAATATAAGATTCAAAATGAAATATTTTATTTGTTTTAATTTTTTTATTCTAGTTACTCTGATGCTCTCATTTTTCTTCTGGAGTTTATATTCTTTGAAAAGATAGCTTGTTATGATCTGCAACATGAAAGTTCAATATTAGATTCGAAATGAAATAAATTTTTGGTTTTGATTTTATTATTCTAGTTACTCTGATGCTCTCATTATTCTTCTGGAATTTAACTTCTTTGAATAGATAGCTATTAATGATCTGCAACATGAAGGTTCAATATTAGATTCAAAATGAAATAAATTTTTTGTTTTAGTTCTTTTATTCCAGTTACTCTGATGCTCTCATTTTTCTTATGAAGTTAATCTTGTTCGAAAAGATAGCTAGTAATGCTCTGCAACATAGAAGTTCAATATTAGAATCAGAATGAAATAAATTATTTGTTTTAATTTTTTTATTCTAGTTACTCTGATGCTCTCATTTTTCTTATGGAGATCATCTTCTTTAAAAAGATAGCTAGTTATGATCTGCAACAAAAAAGTTCAATATAAGATTCGAAATGAAATACTTTTTTGGTTTTAATTTTTTATTCTAGTAACTCTAATGCTCTCATTTTCCTCCTGGAGTTTATCTTCTTTCGAAAGATAGCTAGTAATGATCTGCAACATAAGAGTTCAATATTAGATTCAAAATGAAATAAGTTTTTCGTTTGAATTCTTTCAATCTTGTCACTCTGATGCTCTCATTTTTCTTATGTAGTTTATCTTCTTCGGAAAGATAGCCAATAATGATCTGCAACATGAAGGTTTAATATTAGATTCAGAATGAAATGAATATTTAGTTTCAATTCTTTTATTCTTGTTACTCTGATGCTCTCATTTTTCTTCTGGAGTTTATCATCTTTGAAGAGATAGCTAATAATGATCTGCAACATAAAGGTTTAATATTAGATTCAAAATGAATTGAATTTTTTGTTTTGATTCTTTATTCTAGTTACTCTGATGCTCTTATTCTTCTTCTGGAGTTCAACTTCTTTGAAAAGATAGCTAGTAATGATCTGCAACATAAAAGTTTAATATAAGATTGAAAAAAAATGAAATAAATTATTTGTTTTAATTTTTTTATTCTAGTTTCTCTGATGCTCTCATTTTTTTTCTGGAGTTTATCTTCTTTGAAAAGATAGCTAGTTATGATCTGCAACATAAAAGTTCAATATTAGATTCGAAATGAAATAAATTTTTGGTTTTAATTTTTTTATTCTAGTTACTCTGATGCTCTCATTTTCCTTATGGAGTTTATCTACTTCGAAAAGATAGCTAGTAATGATCTGCAACATAGAGGTTTGATATCAGATTCAAAATGAAATAAATTTTTTGTTCTAATTTTTCAATCTAGTTACTCTGATGCTCTCATTTTTCTCATGGAGTTTATCTTCTTCGAAAAGATAGCTAGTAATGATCTGCATTATGGAAGTTTGATATTAGAATCAAAATGAAATGAATTATTTGTTTCAATTTTTTTATTCTAATTACTCTGATGCTCTCATTTTCCTTATGGAGTTCATCTTCTTTGAAAAGATAGCTAGTTATGATCTGCAACAAAAAAGTTCAATATTAGATTTGGAATGAAATAAATTTGTTATTTTAATTTTTCTATTCTTGTTACTCTGATGCTCTCATTTTAATTATGTAGTTTATCTTCTTTGAAAAGAAAGCTAGTAATGATCTGCAACATAAAGGTTTAATATCAGATTCAAAATGAAATAAATTTTTTGTTCTTATTTTTCAATCTAGTTACTCTGATGCTCTCATTTTTCTCATGGAGTTTATCTTCTTCGAAAAGATAGCTAGTAATGATCTGCATTATGAAAGTTTAATATTAGAATCAAAATGAAATAAATTTTTTGTTCTAATTTTTCAATCTAGTTACTCTGATGCTCTCATTTTTCTCATGGAGTTCATCTTCTTCGAAAAGTGAACAAGTGATGATCTGCAAAATAAAGGTTTGATATTAGATTCGAAATGAAATAAGTTTTTTGGTTCAAAATTTTTTATTCTAGTTACTCTGATGCTCTCATTTTTCTTATGGAGTTTATCTTCTTTGAAAAGATGGCTAGTAATGATCTGCAACATAAAGGTTTAATATTAGATTCATAATGAAATAAATTTGTTAATTTAATTTTTCTATTCTTGTTACTCTGATGCTCTCATTTTTCTTATGTAGTTTATCTTCTTTGAAAAGATAGCTAGTAATGATCTGCAACATAAAGGTTCAATATAAGATTCGAAATGAAATAAGTTTTTTGTTTTAATTCTTTCATTCTTGTTACTCTGATGCTCTCATTTTTCTTATGTAGTTTATCTTCTTTGAGAAGATAGCTGGTAATGATCTGCAACATAAAGGTTTAATATTAGATTCAAAATGAAATAAATTTTTGTTTTAATTTTTTCAATCGAATTACCGTGATGCTCTCATTTTTCTTATGGAGTTTATCTTCTTTGAAAAGATAGCTAGTGATGATCTGCAACATGAAGGTTCAATAGCAGATTCAAAATGAAATAAATTTTTTGTTTTAATTTTTTTATTCTAGTTATTCTGATGCTCTCATTTTTCTCATGGAGTTTATCTTCTTTGAATAAATAGCCAGTAATGATCTGCAACATAAAGGTTCAATATTGGATTCAAAATGAAATGAATTTTTTGTTTCAGTTTTTTCAATCTAGTTATTCTGATGCTATCATTTTTCTTATGGAGTTTATCTTGTTCGAAAAGATAGCTAGTAATGATCTGCAACATAAAAGTTTAATATATGATTCGAAATGAAATATATTATTTGTTTTAATTTTTTTATTCTAGTTACTCTTATGCTCTCATTTTTCTTCTGGAATTTATCTTCTTTGAAAAGATAGCTTGTAATGATCTGCATCATATAAGTTCAATATTAGATTCGAAATGAAATAAATTTTTGGTTTTAATTTTTTCAATCGAATTACTCTGATGCTCTCGTTTTTCTTATGAAGTTCATCTTCTTTGAAAAGATAGCTAGTGATGATCTGCAACATGAAGGTTCAATAGCAGATTCAAAATGAAATAAATTTTTTGTTTTAATTTTTTTATTCTAGTTAATCTGATGCTCTCATTTTTCTCAAGGAGTTTATCTTTTTTGAAAAGATAGCTATTAATGATCTGCAACATGAAGGTTCAATATTAGATTGAAAATGAAATGAATTTTTGTTTAAATTTTTTCGATCGAATTACTCTGATGCTCTCATTTTCCTTATGGAGTTTATCTTGTTCGAAAAGATAGCTAGTAATGATCTGCAACATAAAAGTTTAATATAAGATTCAAAATGAAATATTTTATTTGTTTTAATTTTTTTATTCTAGTTACTCTGATGCTCTCATTTTTCTTCTGGAGTTTATATTCTTTGAAAAGATAGCTTGTTATGATCTGCAACATGAAAGTTCAATATTAGATTCGAAATGAAATAAATTTTTGGTTTTGATTTTATTATTCTAGTTACTCTGATGCTCTCATTATTCTTCTGGAATTTAACTTCTTTGACTAGATAGCTATTAATGATCTGCAACATGAAGGTTCAATATTAGATTCAAAATGAAATAAATTTTTTGTTTTAGTTCTTTTATTCCAGTTACTCTGATGCTCTCATTTTTCTTATGAAGTTAATCTTGTTCGAAAAGATAGCTAGTAATGCTCTGCAACATAGAAGTTCAATATTAGAATCAGAATGAAATAAATTATTTGTTTTAATTTTTTTATTCTAGTTACTCTGATGCTCTCATTTTTCTTATGGAGATCATCTTCTTTAAAAAGATAGCTAGTTATGATCTGCAACAAAAAAGTTCAATATAAGATTCGAAATGAAATACTTTTTTGGTTTTAATTTTTTATTCTAGTAACTCTAATGCTCTCATTTTCCTCCTGGAGTTTATCTTCTTTCGAAAGATAGCTAGTAATGATCTGCAACATAAGAGTTCAATATTAGATTCAAAATGAAATAAGTTTTTCGTTTGAATTCTTTCAATCTTGTCACTCTGATGCTCTCATTTTTCTTATGTAGTTTATCTTCTTCGGAAAGATAGCCAATAATGATCTGCAACATGAAGGTTTAATATTAGATTCAGAATGAAATGAATATTTAGTTTCAATTCTTTTATTCTTGTTACTCTGATGCTCTCATTTTTCTTCTGGAGTTTATCATCTTTGAAGAGATAGCTAATAATGATCTGCAACATAAAGGTTTAATATTAGATTCAAAATGAATTGAATTTTTTGTTTTGATTCTTTATTCTAGTTACTCTGATGCTCTTATTCTTCTTCTGGAGTTCAACTTCTTTGAAAAGATAGCTAGTAATGATCTGCAACATAAAAGTTTAATATAAGATTGAAAAAAAATGAAATAAATTATTTGTTTTAATTTTTTTATTCTAGTTTCTCTGATGCTCTCATTTTTTTTCTGGAGTTTATCTTCTTTGAAAAGATAGCTAGTTATGATCTGCAACATAAAAGTTCAATATTAGATTCGAAATGAAATAAATTTTTGGTTTTAATTTTTTTATTCTAGTTACTCTGATGCTCTCATTTTCCTTATGGAGTTTATCTACTTCGAAAAGATAGCTAGTAATGATCTGCAACATAGAGGTTTGATATCAGATTCAAAATGAAATAAATTTTTTGTTCTAATTTTTCAATCTAGTTACTCTGATGCTCTCATTTTTCTCATGGAGTTTATCTTCTTCGAAAAGATAGCTAGTAATGATCTGCATTATGGAAGTTTGATATTAGAATCAAAATGAAATGAATTATTTGTTTCAATTTTTTTATTCTAATTACTCTGATGCTCTCATTTTCCTTATGGAGTTCATCTTCTTTGAAAAGATAGCTAGTTATGATCTGCAACAAAAAAGTTCAATATTAGATTTGGAATGAAATAAATTTGTTATTTTAATTTTTCTATTCTTGTTACTCTGATGCTCTCATTTTAATTATGTAGTTTATCTTCTTTGAAAAGAAAGCTAGTAATGATCTGCAACATAAAGGTTTAATATCAGATTCAAAATGAAATAAATTTTTTGTTCTTATTTTTCAATCTAGTTACTCTGATGCTCTCATTTTTCTCATGGAGTTTATCTTCTTCGAAAAGATAGCTAGTAATGATCTGCATTATGAAAGTTTAATATTAGAATCAAAATGAAATAAATTTTTTGTTCTAATTTTTCAATCTAGTTACTCTGATGCTCTCATTTTTCTCATGGAGTTCATCTTCTTCGAAAAGTGAACAAGTGATGATCTGCAAAATAAAGGTTTGATATTAGATTCGAAATGAAATAAGTTTTTTGGTTCAAAATTTTTTATTCTAGTTACTCTGATGCTCTCATTTTTCTTATGGAGTTTATCTTCTTTGAAAAGATGGCTAGTAATGATCTGCAACATAAAGGTTTAATATTAGATTCAAAATGAAATAAATTTGTTAATTTAATTTTTCTATTCTTGTTACTCTGATGCTCTCATTTTTCTTATGGAGTTTATCTTCTTTGAAAAGATGGCTAGTAATGATCTGCAACATAAAGGTTTAATATTAGATTCAAAATGAAATAAATTTGTTAATTTAATTTTTCTATTCTTGTTACTCTGATGCTCTCATTTTTCTTATGTAGTTTATCTTCTTTGAAAAGATAGCTAGTAATGATCTGCAACATAAAGGTTTAATATTAGATTCAAAATGAAATAAATTTTTGTTTTAATTTTTTCAATCGAATTACCGTGATGCTCTCATTTTTCTTATGGAGTTCATCTTCCTTGAAAAGATAGCTAGTGATGATCTGCAACATGAAGGTTCAATAGCAGATTCAAAATGAAATAAATTTTTTGTTTTAATTTTTTTATTCTAGTTATTCTGATGCTCTCATTTTTCTCATGGAGTTTATCTTCTTTGAATAAATAGCCAGTAATGATCTGCAACATAAAGGTTCAATATTGGATTCAAAATGAAATGAATTTTTTGTTTCAGTTTTTTCAATCTAGTTATTCTGATGCTATCATTTTTCTTATGGAGTTTATCTTGTTCGAAAAGATAGCTAGTAATGATCTGCAACATAAAAGTTTAATATATGATTCGAAATGAAATATATTATTTGTTTTAATTTTTTTATTCTAGTTACTCTTATGCTCTCATTTTTCTTCTGGAATTTATCTTCTTTGAAAAGATAGCTTGTAATGATCTGCATCATATAAGTTCAATATTAGATTCGAAATGAAATAAATTTTTGGTTTTAATTTTTTTATTCTAGTTACGCTAATGCTCTCATTATTCTTCTGGAATTTAACTTCTTTGAATAGATAGCTATTAATGATCTACAACATGAAGGTTTAATATAAGATTCAAAATGAAATGAATTTTTTGTTTTGATTCTTTATTCTAGTTACTCTGATGCTCTTATTCTTCTTCTGGAGTTCAACTTCTTTGAAAAGATAGCTGGTAATGATATGCAACATAAAGGTTTAATATTAATTTCAAAATGAAATAAATTTTTTGGTTCAAATTTTTTATTCTAGTAACTCTGAAGCTCTCATTATTCTTCTGGAATTTAACTCCTTTGAAAAGATAGCTAGTTATGATCTGCAACATAAAAGTTCAATATTAGATTCGAAATGAAATAAATTTTTGGTTTTAATTTTTTTATTCTAGTTACTCTGATTCTCTCATTTTTCTTCTGGGGTTTAACTTCTTCGAAAATATAGCTGGTAATGATCTGCAACATAAAGGTTCAATTTCAGATTCAAATGAAATGAATTTTTTGTTTTAATTTTTCCAATCTAGTTACTCTGATGCTCTCATTTTCCTTATGGAATTTATCTTCTTCGAAAAGATAGCTAGTAATGATCTGCAACATAAAGGTTCAATATCAGGTTCAAAATGAAATAAATTTTTTGTTCTTATTTTTTAATCTAGTTACTCTGATGCTCTCATTTTTCTTATATAGTTTATCTTCTTTGAAAAGATGGCTAGTAATGATCTGCAACATAAAGGTTTGATATTAGATCCAAAATGAAATAAATTTGTTATTTTAATTTTTCTATTCTTGTTACTTTGATGCTCTCATTTTTCTAATGTAGTTTATCTTCTTTGAAAAGATAGCTAGTAATGATCTGCAACATAAAGGTTTAATATTAGATTCAAAATGAAATGAATTTTTTGTTTTAATTTTTTTATTCTAGTTACTCTGATGCTCTCATTTTTATTCTGGAGTTTATCTTATTCGGAAGGATAGCTAGAAATGATCTGCGACATGAAGGTTTAAAATTAGATTCAAAATGAAATAAGTTTTTTGGTTTAATTCTTTTATTCTTGTCACTCTGATGCTCTCATATTTCTTATGTAGTTTATCTTCTTTGAAAAGATAGCTAGTAATGATCTGCAACATAAAAGTTCAATATTAGATTCGAAATGGAATAAATTTTTTGTTTAAATTCTTTTATTCTTGTCACTCTGATGCTCTCATTTTTCTTATGTAGTTTATCTTCTTTGAGAAGATAGCATTATAAAGGTTTAATATTAGATTCGAAATGAATTGAATTTTTTGTTTCGATTCTTTATTCTAGTTACTCTGATGCTCCCAATTTTCTTTTGGAGTTTATCTTCTTTGAAAAGATAGCTATTAATGATCTGCAACATGAAGGTTTAATATAAGATTCAAAATGAAATAAATTTTTTGTTCTAATTTTTCAATCTAGTTACTCTGATGCTCTCATTTTTCTCATGGAGTTTATCTTCTTCGAAAAGATAGCTAGATTCAAAATGAAATAAATTTTTTGTTCTTATTTTTCAATCTAGTTACTCTGATGCTCTCATTTTTCTCATGGAGTTTATCTTCTTCGAAAAGATAGCTAGTAATGATCTGCATTATGGAAGTTTAATATTAGAATCAAAATGAAATAAATTTTTTGTTCTAATTTTTCAATCTAGTTACTCTGATGCTCTCATTTTTCTCATGGAGTTTATCTTCTTCGAAAAGAGAGCTAGTAAGGATCTGCAAAATAAAGGTTTGATATTAGATTCGAAATGAAATAAGTTTTTTGGTTCAAAATTTTTTATTCTAGTTACTCTGATGCTCTCATTTTTCTTATGGAGTTTATCTTCTTTGAAAAGATGGCTAGTAATGATCTGCAACATAAAGGTTTAATATTAGATTCAAAATTAAATGAATTTGTTAATTTAATTTTTCTATTCTTGTTACTCTGATGCTCTCATTTTCCTTATGTAGTTTATCTTCATTGTAGAGATAGCTAGTAATGATCTGCAACATAAAGGTTTAATATAAGATTCGAAATGAAATAAGTTTTTGTTTTAATTCTTTCATTCTTGTTACTCTGGTGCTCTCATTTTTCTTATGTAGTTTATCTTCTTTGAGAAGATAGCTAGTAATGATCTGCAACATGAAGGTTTAATATTAGATTCAAAATGAAATAAATTTTTGTTTTAATTTTTTCAATCGAATTACTCTGATGCTCTCATTTTTCTTATGGAGTTTATCTTCTTTGAAAAGATAGGTAGTGATGATCTGCAACATGAAGGTTCAATAGCAGATTCAAAATGAAATAAATTTTTTGTTTTGATTTTTTTATTCTATTTAATCTGATGCTCTCATTTTTCTCATGGAGTTTATCTTCTTTGAATAAATAGCCAGTTATGATCTGCAACATAAAGGTTCAATATTGGATTCAAAATGAAATAAATTTTTTGTTTCAGTTTTTTCAATCTAGTTATTCTGATGCTATCATTTTTCTTATGGAGTTTATCTTGTTCGAAAAGATAGCTAGTAATGATCTGCAACATAAAAGTCTAATATATGATTCAAAATGAAATATATTATTTGTTTTAATTTTTTTATTCTAGTTACTCTTATGCTCTCATTTTTCTTCTGGAATTTATCTTCTTTGAAAAGATAGCTTGTTATGATCTGCATCATGAAAGTTCAATATTAGATTCGAAATGAAATAAATTTTTGGTTTTAATTTTTTTATTCTAGTTACTCTAATGCTCTCATTATTCTTCTGGAATTTAACTTCTTTGAATAGATAGCTATTAATGCTCTGCAACATGAAGGTTTAATTTTAGATTCAAAATGAAATAAATTTTTTGTTTTGATTCTTTATTCTAGTTACTCTGATGCTCTTATTCTTCTTCTGGAGTTCAACTTCTTTGAAAAGATAGCTAGTAATGATCTGCAACATAAAAGTTTAATATTAGATTAAAAAAAAATGAAATAAATTATTTGTTTAAATTTTTTTATTCTAGTTTCTCTGATGCTCTCATTTTTCTTCTGGAGTTTATCTTCTTTGAAAAGATAGCTAATTATGATCTGCAACATAAAAGTTCAATATTAGATTCGAAATGAAATAAATTTTTGATTTTAATTTTTTTATTCTAGTTACTCTGATTCTCTCATTTTTCTTCTGGGGTTTAACTTCTTCGAAAATATAGCTATTAATGATCTGCAACATGAAGGTTTAATATAAGATTCAAAATGAAATAAATTTTTTGTTCTAATTTTTCAATCTAGTTACTCTGATGCTCTCATTTTCCTTATGTAGTTTATCTTCATTGTAGAGATAGCTAGTAATGATCTGCAACATAAAGGTTTAATATAAGATTCGAAATGAAATAAGTTTTTGTTTTAATTCTTTCATTCTTGTTACTCTGGTGCTCTCATTTTTCTTATGTAGTTTATCTTCTTTGAGAAGATAGCTAGTAATGATCTGCAACATGAAGGTTTAATATTAGATTCAAAATGAAATAAATTTTTGTTTTAATTTTTTCAATCGAATTACTCTGATGCTCTCATTTTTCTTATGGAGTTTATCTTCTTTGAAAAGATAGGTAGTGATGATCTGCAACATGAAGGTTCAATAGCAGATTCAAAATGAAATAAATTTTTTGTTTTGATTTTTTTATTCTAGTTAATCTGATGCTCTCATTTTTCTCATGGAGTTTATCTTCTTTGAATAAATAGCCAGTTATGATCTGCAACATAAAGGTTCAATATTGGATTCAAAATGAAATAAATTTCTTGTTTCAGTTTTTTCAATCTAGTTATTCTGATGCTATCATTTTTCTTATGGAGTTTATCTTGTTCGAAAAGATAGCTAGTAATGATCTGCAACATAAAAGTCTAATATATGATTCGAAATGAAATATATTATTTGTTTTAATTTTTTTATTCTAGTTACTCTTATGCTCTCATTTTTCTTCTGGAATTTATCTTCTTTGAAAAGATAGCTTGTTATGATCTGCATCATGAAAGTTCAATATTAGATTCGAAATGAAATAAATTTTTGGTTTTAATTTTTTTATTCTAGTTACTCTAATGCTCTCATTATTCTTCTGGAATTTAACTTCTTTGAATAGATAGCTATTAATGCTCTGCAACATGAAGGTTTAATTTTAGATTCAAAATGAAATAAATTTTTTGTTTTGATTCTTTATTCTAGTTACTCTGATGCTCTTATTATTCTTCTGGAGTTCAACTTTTATGAAAAGATAGCTAGTAATGATCTGCAACATAAAAGTTTAATATTAGATTAAAAAAAAATGAAATAAATTATTTGTTTAAATTTTTTTATTCTAGTTTTTCTGATGCTCTCATTTTTCTTCTGGAGTTTATCTTCTTTGAAAAGATAGCTAGTTATGATCTGCAACATAAAAGTTCAATATTAGATTCGAAATGAAATAAATTTTTGATTTTAATTTTTTTATTCTAGTTACTCTGATTCTCTCATTTTTCTTCTGGGGTTTAACTTCTTCGAAAATATAGCTAGTAATGATCTGCAACATAAAGGTTTAATATCAGATTCAAATGAAATGAATTTTTTGTTTTAATTTTTCCAATCTAGTTACTCTGATGCTCTCATTTTCCTTATGGAGTTTATCTTCTTCGAAAAGATAGCTAGTAATGATCTGCAACATAAAGGTTCAATATCAGATTCAAAATGAAATAAATTTTTTGTTCTAATTTTTCAATCTAGTTACTCTGATGCTCTCATTTTTCTTATAGAGTTTATCTTCTCTGAAAAGATGGCTAGTAATGATCTGCAACATAAAGGTTTAATATTAGATCCAAAATGAAATAAATTTGTTATTTTAATTTTTCTATTCTTGTTACTCTGATGCTCTCATTTTTCTTATGTAGTTTATATTCTTTGAAAAGATAGCTAGTAATGATCTGCAACATAAAGGTTTAATATTAGATTCAAAATGAAATAAATTTTTTGTTTTGATTCTTTATTCTAGTTACTCTGATGCTCTCATTCTCCTTATGGAGTTTATCTTCTTTGAAAAGATAGCTAGAAATGATCTGCAAAATGAAGGTTCAATATAAGATTCAAAATAAAATGAATTTTTTGGTTTAATTCTTTTATTCTTGTCACTCTGATGCTCTCATATTTCTTATGTAGTTTATCTTATTTGAAAAGATAGCTAGTAATGATCTGCAACATAAAAGTTCAATATTAGATTCGAAATGGAATAAATTTTTTGTTTAAATTCTTTTATTCTTGTCACTCTGATGCTCTCATTTTTCTTATGTAGTTTATCTTCTTTGAGAAGATAGCTAGTAATGATCTGCAACATAAAGGTTTAATATTAGATTCAAAATGAATTGAATTTTTTGTTTCGATTCTTTATTCTAGTCACTCTGATGCTCTCAATTTTCTTATGGAGTTTATCTTCTTTGAAAAGATAGCTATTAATGATCTGCAACATGAAGGTTTAATATTAGATTCAAAATGAAATAAATTTTTGTTTTAATTTTTCAATCGAATTACTCTGATGCTCTCATTTTTCTTATGGAGTTCATCTTCTTTGAAAAGATAGCTAGTGATGATCTGCAACATAAAGGTTCAATAGCAGATTCAAAATGAAATAAATTTTTTGTTTAAATTTTTTTTATTCTAGTTAATCTGATGCTCTCATTTTTCTCATGGAGTTTATCTTGTTTGAAAAGATAGCTTTTAATGATCAGCAACATGAAAGTTCAATATAAGATTCAAAATGAAATGAATTTTTGTTTTAATTTTTTCAATCGAAGTACTCTGATGCTCTCATTTTTCTTATGGAGTTTATCTTGTTCGTAAAGATAGCTAGTAATGATCTGCAACATAAAAGTTTAATATAAGATTCAAAATGAAATATATTATTTGTTTTAATTTTTTTATTCTAGTAACTCTGATGCTCTCATTTTTCTTCTGGAGTTTATCTTCTTTGAAAAGATAGCTTGTTATGATCATAAAAGTTCAATTTTAGATTCGAAATGAAATAAATTTTTGGTTTTAATTTTTTTATTCTAGTTACTCTGATGCTCTCATTATTCTTCTGGAATTTAACTCCTTTGAATAGATAGCTATTAATGATCTGCAACATGAAGGTTTAATATTAGATTCAAAATGAAATAAATTTTTTGTTTTAGTTCTTTTATTTTAGTTACTCTGATGCTCTCATTTTTCTTATGAAGTATATCTTGTTCGAAAGGATAGCTAGTAATGATCTGCAACATAGAAGTTTAATATTAGAATCAGAATGAAATAAATTATTTGTTTTAATTTTTTTATTCTACTTACTCTGATGCTCTCATTTTTCTTATGGAGATCATCTTCTTCGAAAAGATAGCTAGTTATGATCTGCAACAAAAAAGTTCAATATTAGATTCGAAATGAAATAAATTTTTGGTTTTAATTTTTTATTCTAGTAACTCTGATGCTCTCATTTTCCTCCTGGAGTTTATCTTCTTTGGAAAGATAGCTAGTAATGATCTGCAACATAAGAGTTCAATATTAGATTCAAAATGAAATAAGTTTTTCGTTTCAATTCTTTCAATCTTGTCACTCTGATGCTCTCATTTTCCTTATGTAGTTTATCTTCTTCGGAAAGATAGCTAATAATGATCTGCAACATAAAGGTTCATTATAAGATTCAGAATGGAATAAATATTTAGTTTTAATTCCTTTATTCTTGTTACTCTGATGCTCTCATTTTTCTTATGTAGTTTATCTTCTTTGAGAAGATAGCTAGTAATGATCTGCAACATAAAGGTTTAATATAAGATTCAAAATGAATCGATTTTTTTGTTTCGATTCTTTATTTTAGTTACTCTGATGCTCTCAATTTTCTTATGGAGTTTATCTTCTTTGAAAAGATAGCTATTAATGATCTGCAACATGAAGGTTTAATATTAGATTGAAATAAATTTTTGTTTTAATTTTTTCAATCGAATTACTTTGATGCTCTCATTTTTCTCATGGAGTTCATCTTCTTTGAAAAGATAGCTAGTGATGATCTGCAACATGAAGGTTCAATAGCAGATTCAAAATGAAATAAATTTTTTGTTTTAATTTTTTTATTCTAGTTTATCTGATGCTCTCATTTTTCTCATGGAGCTTATCTTCTTTGAATAAATAGCCAGTAATGATCTGCAACATAGAGGTTCAATATTGGATTCAAAATGAAATAAATTTTTTTTTTCAGTTTTTTCAATCTAGTTACTCTGATGCTCTCATTTTTCTTATGAAGTATATCTTGTTCGAAAGGATAGCTAGTAATGATCTGCAACATAGAAGTTTAATATTAGAATCAGAATGAAATAAATTTTTTGTTTTAATTTTTTTATTCTACTTACTCTGATGCTCTCATTTTTCTTATGGAGATCATCTTCTTTGAAAAGATAGCTAGTTATGATCTGCAACAAAAAAGTTCAATATTAGATTCGAAATGAAATAAATTTTTGGTTTTAATTTTTTATTCTAGTAACTCTGATGCTCTCATTTTCCTCCTGGAGTTTATCTTCTTTGGAAAGATAGCTAGTAATGATCTGCAACATAAGAGTTCAATATTAGATTCAATATGAAATAAGTTTTTCGTTTCAATTCTTTCAATCTTGTCACTCTGATGCACTCATTTTCCTTATGTAGTTTATCTTCTTCGGAAAGATAGCTAATAATGATCTGCAACATGAAGGTTTAATATAAGATTCGAAATGAAATAACTTTTTTGTTTTAATTCTTTTATTCTTGTTACTCTGATGCTCTCATTTTTCTTATGTAGTTTATCTTCTTTGAGAAGATAGCTAGTAATGATCTGCAACATAAAGGTTTAATATAAGATTCAAAATGAATCGATTTTTTTGTTTCGATTCTTTATTTTAGTTACTCTGATGCTCTCAATTTTCTTATGGAGTTTATCTTCTTTGAAAAGATAGCTATTAATGATCTGCAACATGAAGGTTTAATATTAGATTGAAATAAATTTTTGTTTTAATTTTTTCAATCGAATTACTTTGATGCTCTCATTTTTCTCATGGAGTTCATCTTCTTTGAAAAGATAGCTAGTGATGATCTGCAACATGAAGGTTCAATAGCAGATTCAAAATGAAATAAATTTTTTGTTTTAATTTTTTCATTCTAGTTAATCTGATGCTCTCATTTTTCTCATGGAGTTTATCTTCTTTGAATAAATAGCCAGTAATGATCTGCAACATGAAGGTTTAATATTAGATTCAAAATGAAATAAATTTTTTTTTTCAGTTTTTTCAATCTAGTTACTCTGATGCTCTCATTTTTCTTATGAAGTATATCTTGTTCGAAAGGGTAGCTAGTAATGATCTGCAACATAGAAGTTTAATATTAGAATCAGAATGAAATAAATTATTTGTTTTAATTTTTTTATTCTACTTACTCTGATGCTCTCATTTTTCTTATGGAGATCATCTTCTTTGAAAAGATAGCTAGTTATGATCTGCAACAAAAAAGTTCAATATTAGATTCGAAATGAAATAAATTTTTGGTTTTAATTTTTTATTCTAGTAACTCTGATGCTCTCATTTTCCTCCTGGAGTTTATCTTCTTTGGAAAGATAGCTAGTAATGATCTGCAACATAAGAGTTCAATATTAGATTCAAAATGAAATAAGTTTTTCGTTTTAATTCTTTCAATCTTGTCACTCTGATGCTCTCATTTTCCTTATGTAGTTTATCTTCTTCGGAAAGATAGCTAATAATGATCTGCAACATAAAGGTTCATTATAAGATTCAGAATGGAATAAATATTTAGTTTTAATTCCTTTATTCTTGTTACTCTGATGCTCTCATTTTTCTTATGTAGTTTATCTTCTTTGAGAAGATAGCTAGTAATGATCTGCAACATAAAGGTTTAATATAAGATTCAAAATGAATCGATTTTTTTGTTTCGATTCTTTATTTTAGTTACTCTGATGCTCTCAATTTTCTTATGGAGTTTATCTTCTTTGAAAAGATAGCTATTAATGATCTGCAACATGAAGGTTCAATATTAGATTGAAATAAATTTTTGTTTTAATTTTTTCAATCGAATTACTTTGATGCTCTCATTTTTCTCATGGAGTTCATCTTCTTTGAAAAGATAGCTAGTGATGATCTGCAACATGAAGGTTCAATAGCAGATTCAAAATGAAATAAATTTTTTGTTTTAATTTTTTTATTCTAGTTAATCTGATGCTCTCATTTTTCTCATGGAGCTTATCTTCTTTGAATAAATAGCCAGTAATGATCTGCAACATAGAGGTTCAATATTGGATTCAAAATGAAATAAATTTTTTTTTTCAGTTTTTTCAATCTAGTTACTCTGATGCTCTCATTTTTCTTATGAAGTATATCTTGTTCGAAAGGATAGCTAGTAATGATCTGCAACATAGAAGTTTAATATTAGAATCAGAATGAAATAAATTATTTGTTTTAATTTTTTTATTCTACTTACTCTGATGCTCTCATTTTTCTTATGGAGATCATCTTCTTTGAAAAGATAGCTAGTTATGATCTGCAACAAAAAAGTTCAATATTAGATTCGAAATGAAATAAATTTTTGGTTTTAATTTTTTATTCTAGTAACTCTGATGCTCTCATTTTCCTCCTGGAGTTTATCTTCTTTGGAAAGATAGCTAGTAATGATCTGCAACATGAGAGTTCAATATTAGATTCAAAATGAAATAAGTTTTTCGTTTCAATTCTTTCAATCTTGTCACTCTGATGCACTCATTTTCCTTATGTAGTTTATCTTCTTCGGAAAGATAGCTAATAATGATCTGCAACATGAAGGTTTAATATAAGATTCGAAATGAAATAACTTTTTTGTTTTAATTCTTTTATTCTTGTTACTCTGATGCTCTCATTTTTCTTATGTAGTTTATCTTCTTTGAGAAGATAGCTAGTAATGATCTGCAACATAAAGGTTTAATATAAGATTCAAAATGAATCGATTTTTTTGTTTCGATTCTTTATTTTAGTTACTCTGATGCTCTCAATTTTCTTATGGAGTTTATCTTCTTTGAAAAGATAGCTATTAATGATCTGCAACATGAAGGTTTAATATTAGATTGAAATAAATTTTTGTTTAAATTTTTTCAATCGAATTACTTTGATGCTCTCATTTTTCTCATGGAGTTCATCTTCTTTGAAAAGATAGCTAGTGATGATCTGCAACATGAAGGTTCAATAGCAGATTCAAAATGAAATAAATTTTTTGTTTTAATTTTTTTATTCTAGTTAATCTGATGCTCTCATTTTTCTCATGGAGTTTATCTTCTTTGAATAAATAGCCAGTAATGATCTGCAACATAGAGGTTCAATATTGGATTCAAAATGAAATAAATTTTTTTTTTCAGTTTTTTCAATCTAGTTACTCTGATGCTCTCATTTTTCTTATGAAGTATATCTTGTTCGAAAGGATAGCTAGTAATGATCTGCAACATAGAAGTTTAATATTAGAATCAGAATGAAATAAATTATTTGTTTTAATTTTTTTATTCTACTTACTCTGATGCTCTCATTTTTCTTATGGAGATCATCTTCTTTGAAAAGATAGCTAGTTATGATCTGCAACAAAAAAGTTCAATATTAGATTCGAAATGAAATAAATTTTTGGTTTTAATTTTTTATTCTAGTAACTCTGATGCTCTCATTTTCCTCCTGGAGTTTATCTTCTTTGGAAAGATAGCTAGTAATGATCTGCAACATAAGAGTTCAATATTAGATTCAAAATGAAATAAGTTTTTCGTTTCAATTCTTTCAATCTTGTCACTCTGATGCTCTCATTCTCCTTATGTAGTTTATCTTCTTCGAAAAGATAGCTAGTAATGATCTGCATTATGAAAATTCAATATTAGAATCAAAATGAAATAAATTTTTTGTTCTAATTTTTCAATCTAGTTACTCTGATGCTCTCATTTTTCTCATGGAGTTCATCTTCTTCGAAAAGAGAGCTATTAATGATCTGCAACATGAAGGTTCAATAGCAGATTCAAAATGAAATAAATTTTTTGTTTTAATTTTTTTTATTCTAGTTAATCTGATGCTCTCATTTTTCTCATGGAGTTTATCTTCTTTGAAAAGATAGCTAGTAATGATCTGCATTATGAAAGTTTAATATTAGAATCAAAATGAAATAAATTTTTTGTTCTAATTTTTCAATCTAGTTACTCTGATGCTCTCATTTTCCTCATGGAGTTCATCTTCTTTGGAAAGATAGCTAGTTATGATCTGCAACAAAAAAGTTAGTTATTAGATTTGGAATGAAATAAATTTGTTATTTTAATTTTTCTATTCTTGTTACTCTGATGCTCTCATTTTTCTTATGTAGTTTATCTTCTTTGAAAAGATAGCTAGTAATGATCTGCAACATAAAGGTTCGATATCAAATTCAAAATGAAATAAATTTTTTGTTCTAATTTTACAATCTAGTTACTCTGATGCTCTCATTTTTCTCATGGAGTTTATCTTCTTCGAAAAGATAGCTAGTAATGATCTGCATTATGAAAGTTTAATATTAGAATCAAAATGAAATAAATTTTTTGTTCTCATTTTTCAATCTAGTTACTCTGATGCTCTCATTTTTCTCATGGAGTTCATCTTCTTCGAAAAGAGAGGTATTAATGATCTGCAACATAAAGGTTCAATAGCAGATTCAAAATGAAATAAATTCTTTGTTTTAATTTTTTTTATTCTAGTTAATCTGATGCTCTCATTTTTCTCATGGAGTTTATCTTCTTTGAAAAGATAGCTAGTAATGATCTGCATTATAAAAGTTTAATATTAGAATCAAAATGAAATGAATTATTTCTTTTAATTTTTTTATTCTAATAACTCTGATGCTCTCATGTTTCATATGGAGTTCATCTCCTTTGGAAAGATAGCTAGTTATGATCTGCAACAAAAAATTTCAATATTAGATTTGGAATGAAATAAATTTGTTATTTTAATTTTTCTATTCCTGTTACTCTGATGCTCTCATTTTTCTTATGTAGTTTATCTTCTTTGAAAAGATAGCTAGTAATGATCTGCAACATAAAGGTTCAATATCAAATTCAAAATGAAATAAATTTTTTGTTCTAATTTTTCAATCTAGTTACTCTGATGCTCTCATTTTTCTCATGGAATTTATCTTCTTCGAAAAGATAGCTAGTAATGATCTGCATTATGAGAGTTTAATATTAGAATCAAAATGAAATAAATTTTTTGTTCTAATTTTTCAATCTAGTTACTCTGATGCTCTCATTTTTCTCATGGAGTTCATCTTCTTCGAAAAGAGAGCTAGTAATGATCTGCAACATAAAGGTTCAATAGCAGATTCAAAATGAAATAAATTTTTTGTTTTAATTTTTTTTATTCTAGTTAATCTGATGCTCTCATTTTTCTCATGGAGTTTATCTTCTTTGAAAAGATAGCTATTAATGATCTGCAACATGAAGGTTCAATATTAGATTCAAAATGAAATAAATTTTTGTTTTAATTTTTTCAATCTAATTACTCTGATGCTCTCATTTTTCTTATGGAGTTTATCTTGTTCGAAAAGATAGCTAGTAATTATCTGCAACATAAGAGTTTAATATAAGATTCAAAATGAAATATATTATTTGTTTTAATTTTTTTATTCTAGTTACTCTGATGCTCTCATTTTTCTTCTGGAGTTTATCTCCTTTGAAAAGATAGCTAGTTATGATCTGCAACATAAAAGTTCAATATTAGATTCGAAATGAAATAAATTTTTGGTTTTAATTTTTTTATTCTAGTTACTCTGATGCTCTCATTTTTCTTATGGAGTTTATCTTCGTCGAAAAGATAGCTAGTAATGATCTGCAACATAAAGGTTTAATATCAGATCCAAAATGAAATAAATTTTTTGTTCTAATTTTTCAATCTAGTTACTCTGATGCTCTCAGTTTTCTCATGGAGTTTATCTTCTTCGAAAAGATAGCTAGTAATGATCTGCATTATGAAAGTTTAATATTAGAATCAAAATGAAATGAATTATTTGTTTTAATTTTTTTATTCTAATTACTCTGATGCTTTCATTTTTCTTATGGAGTTCATCTTCTTTGGAAAGATAGCTAGTTATGATCTGCAACAAAAAGGTTCAATATTAGATTTGGAATGAAATAAATTTGTTATTTTAATTTTTCTATTCTTGTTACTCTGATGCTCTCATTTTTCTTATGTAGTTTATCTTCTTTGAAAAGATAGCTAGTAATGATCTGCAACATAAAGGTTCAATATCAAATTCAAAATGAAATAAATTTTTTGTTCTAATTTTTCAATCTAGTTACTCTGATGCTCTCATTTTTCTCATGGAATTTATCTTCTTCGAAAAGATAGCTAGTAATGATCTGCATTATGAGAGTTTAATATTAGAATCAAAATGAAATAAATTTTTTGTTCTAATTTTTCAATCTAGTTACTCTGATGCTCTCATTTTTCTCATGGAGTTCATCTTCTTCGAAAAGAGAGCTAGTAATGATCTGCAACATAAAGGTTCAATAGCAGATTCAAAATGAAATAAATTTTTTGTTTTAATTTCTTTTATTCTAGTTAATCTGATGCTCTCATTTTTCTCATGGAGTTTATCTTCTTTGAAAAGATAGCTATTAATGATCTGCAACATGAAGGTTCAATATTAGATTCAAAATGAAATAAATTTTTGTTTTAATTTTTTCAATCGAATTACTCTGATGCTCTCATTTTTCTTATGGAGTTTATCTTGTTCGAAAAGATAGCTAGTAATTATCTGCAACATAAAAGTTTAATATAAGATTCAAAATGAAATATATTATTTGTTTTAATTTTTTTATTCTAGTTACTCTGATGCTCTCATTTTTCTTCTGGAGTTTATCTTCTTTGAAAAGATAGCTAGTTATGATCTGCAACATAAAAGTTCAATATTAGATTCGAAATGAAATAAATTTTTGGTTTTAATTTTTTTATTCTAGTTACTCTGATGCTCTCATTTTCCTTATGGAGTTTATCTTCGTCGAAAAGATAGCTAGTAATGATCTGCAACATAAAGGTTTAATATCAGATTCAAAATGAAATAAATTTTTTGTTCTAATTTTTCAATCTAGTTACTCTGATGCTCTCAGTTTTCTCATGGAGTTTATCTTCTTCGAAAAGATAGCTAGTAATGATCTGCATTATGAAAGTTTAATATTAGAATCAAAATGAAATGAATTATTTGTTTTAATTTTTTTATTCTAATTACTCTGATGCTTTCATTTTTCTCATGGAGTTCATCTTCTTTGGAAAGATAGCTAGTTATGATCTGCAACAAAAAAGTTCAATATTAGATTTGGAATGAAATAAATTTGTTATTTTAATTTTTCTATTCTTGGTACTCTGATGCTCTCATTTTTCTTATGTAGTTTATCTTCTTTGAAAAGATAGCTAGTAATGATCTGCAACATAAAGGTTCAATATCAAATTCAAAATGAAATAAATTTTTTGTTCTAATTTTTCAATCTAGTTACTCTGATGCTCTCATTTTTCTCATGGAGTTTATCTTCTTCGAAAAGATAGCTAGTAATGATCTGCATTATGAAAGTATTATATAGGAATCAAAATGAAATAAATTTTTTGTTCTAATTTTTCAATCTAGTTACTCTGATGCTCTCATTTTTCTCATGGAGTTCATCTTCTTCGAAAAGAGAGCTATTAATGATCTGCAACATAAAGGTTCAATAGCAGATTCAAAATGAAATAAATTTTTTGTTTTAATTTTTTTTATTCTAGTTAATCTGATGCTCTCATTTTTCTCATGGAGTTTATCTCCTTTGAAAAGATAGCTATTAATGATCTGCAACATGAAGGTTCAATATTAGATTCAAAATGAAATAAATTTTTGTTTTAATTTTTTCAATCGAATTACTCTGATGCTCTCATTTTTCTTATGGAGTTTATCTTGTTCGAAAAGATAGCTAGTAATGATCTGCAACATGAAAGTTTGATATAAGATTCAAAATGAAATATATTATTTGTTTTAATTTTTTTATTCTAGTTACTCTGATGCTTTCATTTTTGAGCGCTCGTACTACTTACACGAGGGCTATATCATTTCGTCACGATGTCTGTATTTTTCGAATTTTGAGCCGAAAATGGTCTCAATCGACTATGTTCGACTCACTGATGACGAATCCGTCGGAAAATTCGAGTCTGTCCGTCCGTCCGTCCGGCCGTCAGCACGATAACTCTCGAACGGAATTTCCTAGAAACTTGAAATTTTCAGGGTAGTTTCGAATCTCGAATGCCGCGGTTAAGTTCGTTTTTGGGCAAAATTCGCCGAGGGGTTCCGTAAATATGGCCGCTCGAAATTTTGTTTTCCTGATAACTTTGAAACTACAGATTCGATCGAGATGAAATTTTGCACTATAATGAAAAATGAGGTGTTCAAGCTACATGCAGAATTTTGTTCAGTTCGCATCACCAGAACCATAGAAACCATAGAAAATTGTAACTTTTGAACGGAAACGCCTAGGGACTTGAAATTTTCAGGATAGGTGTGGATCTCGAATGTCGTGATCACTTTCATTTATGAGCGAAATTATACCAGGGGTTCCGTAAATATGGTCGTTTGAAATTTAGTTTTCTTGATAATTTCCAAACTACAGATTCGATCGAGACGAAATTCTGTATACTAATGGAGAATGTTATTTTCAAGCTACATTTCTCTAGATCGCATGACCAGAACCATAGAAACCATAGAAAATCATAACTTTCGAACGAAATCGAAAAAAATTGATCCGCTGAAGCACTGACATGAAGTCTGGAATTTCGCCTAAGTTTCAGATTTTTTTCGACAGCTGTCGAAAATTCCTTCAATTGATTTCTAAAACTGGAAAATGCGAATCCACCTTCAAGGTGCATGTACGAGCGCTCAAAAGCTCCTGCCTTCACGGCAGTGCTTTTCTGAATTTTTCTTCTGGAGTTTATCTTCTTCGAAAAGATAGCTAGTAATGATCTGCATTATGAAAGTTTAATATTAGAATCAAAATGAAATGAATTATTTGTTTTAATTTTTTTATTCTAATTACTCTGATGCTCTCATTTTTCTTATGGAGTTCATCTTCTTTCGAAAGATAGCTAGTTATGATCTGCAACAAAAAGGTTCAATATTAGATTTGGAATGAAATAAATTTGTTATTTTAATTTTTCTATTCTTGTTACTCTGATGCTCTCATTTTTCTTATGTAGTTTATCTTCTTTGAAAAGATAGCTAGTAATGATCTGCAACATAGAGGTTCAATATCAAATTCAAAATGAAATAAATTTTTTGTTCTAATTTTTCAATCTAGTTACTCTGATGCTCTCATTTTTCTCATGGAGTTTATCTTCTTCGAAAAGATAGCTAGTAATGATCTGCATTATAAGAGTTCAATATTAGAATCAAAATGAAATAAATTTTTTGTTCTAATTTTTCAATCTAGTTACTCTGATGCTCTCATTTTTCTCATGGAGTTCATCTTCTTCGAAAAGAGAGCTAGTAATGATCTGCAACATAAAGGTTCAATAGCAGATTCAAAATGAAATGAATTTTTTGTTTTAATTTTTTTTATTCTAGTTAATCTGAGGCTCTCATTTTTCTCATGGAGTTTATCTTCTTTGAAAAGATAGCTATTAATGATCTGCAACATGAAGGTTCAATATTAGATTCAAAATGAAATTAATTTTTGTTTTAATTTTTTCAATCGAATTACTCTGATGCTCTCATTTTTCTTATGGAGTTTATCTTGTTCGAAAAGATAGCTAGTAATTATCTGCAACATAAAAGTTTAATATAAGATTCAAAATGAAATATATTATTTGTTTTAATTTTTTTATTCTAGTTACTCTGATGCTCTCATTTTTCTTCTGGAGTTTATCTTCTTTGAAAAGATAGCTAGTTATGATCTGCAACATAAAAGTTCAATATTAGATTCGAAATGAAATAAATTTTTGGTTTTAATTTTTTTATTCTAGTTACTCTGATGCTCTCATTTTCCTCATGGAGTTTATCTTCGTCGAAAAGATAGCTAGTAATGATCTGCAACATAAAGGTTTAATATCAAATTCAAAATGAAATAAATTTTTTGTTCTAATTTTTCAATCTAGTTACTCTGATGCTCTCAGTTTTCTCATGGAGTTTATCTTCTTCGAAAAGATAGCTAGTAATGATCTGCATTATGAGAGTTTAATATTAGAATCAAAATGAAATGAATTATTTGTTTTAATTTTTTTATTCTAATTACTCTGATGCTCTCATTTTTCTCATGGAGTTCATCTTCTTTGGAAAGATAGCTAGTTATGATCTGCAACAAAAAAGTTCAATATTAGATTTGGAATGAAATAAATTTGTTATTTTAATTTTTCTATTCTTGTTACTCTGATGCTCTCATTTTTCTCATGTAGTTTATCTTCTTTGAAAAGATAGCTAGTAATGATCTGCAACATAAAGGTTCAATATCAAATTCAAAATGAAATAAATTTTTTGTTCTAATTTTTCAATCTAGTTACTCTGATGCTCTCATTTTTCTCATGGAGTTTATCTTCTTCGAAAAGATAGCTAGTAATGATCTGCATTATGAAAGTATAATATAGGAATCAAAATGAAATAAATTTTTTGTTCTAATTTTTCAATCTAGTTACTCTGATGCTCTCATTTTTCTCATGGAGTTCATCTCCTTCGGAAAGAGAGCTAGTAATGATCTGCAAAATAAAGGTTTGATATTAGATTCGAAATGAAATAAGTTTTTTGGTTCAACATTTTTTATTCTAGTTACTCTGATGCTCTCATTTTTCTTATGGAGTTTGTCTTATTTGAAAAGATGGCTAGTAATGATCTGCAACATAAAGATTTAATATTAGATTCAAAATGAAATGAATTTGTTATTTTAATTTTTCTATTCTTGTTACTCTGATGCTCTCATTTTTCTTATGTAGTTTATCTTCTTTGAAAAGATAGCTAGTAATGATCTGCAACATGAAGGTTTAATATAAGATTCGAAATGAAATAAGTTTTTTGTTTTAATTCTTTTATTCTTGTTACTCTGATGCTCTCATTTTTCTTATGTAGTTTATCTTCTTTGAGAAGATAGCTAGTAATGATCTGCAACATAAAGGTTTAATATAAGATTCAAAATGAATCGATTTTTTTGTTTCGATTCTTTATTTTAGTTACTCTGATGCTCTCAATTTTCTTATGGAGTTTATCTTCTTTGAAAAGGTAGCTATTAATGATCTGCAACATGGAGGTTTAATATTAGATTGAAATAAATTTTTGTTTTAATTTTTTCAATCGAATTACTTTGATGCTCTCATTTTTCTCATGGAGTTCATCTTCTTTGAAAAGATAGCTAGTGATGATCTGCAACATGAAGGTTCAATAGCAGATTCAAAATGAAATAAATTTTTTGTTTTAATTTTTTTATTCTAGTTAATCTGATGCTCTCATTTTTCTCATGGAGTTTATCTTCTTTGAATAAATAGCCAGTAATGATCTGCAACATAGAGGTTCAATATTGGATTCGAAATGAAATAAATTTTTTTTTTCAGTTTTTTTAATCTAGTTATGCTGATGCTATCATTTTTCCTATGGAGTTTATCTTGTTCGAAAAGATAGCTAGTAATGATCTGCAACATAAAAGTTTAATATGAGATTCAAAATGAAATATATTATTTGTTTTAATTTTTTTATTCTAGTCACTCTTATGCTCTCATTTTTCTTCTGGAGTTCATCTTCTTTGAAAAGATAGCTTGTTATGATCTGCATCATAAAAGTTCAATATTAGATTCGAAATGAAATAAATTTTTGGTTTAAATTTTTTTATTCTAGTAACTCTAATGCTCTCATTTTTCTTATGTAGTTTATCTTCTTTGAAAATATAGCTAGTAATGATCTGCAACATAAAGGTTCAATATCAAATTCAAAATGAAATAAATTTTTTGTTCTTATTTTTCAATCTCGTTACTCTGATGCTCTCATTTTTCCCATGGAGTTCATCTTCTTTGAAAAGATAGCTAGTGATGATCTGCAACATGAAGGTTCAATAGCAGATTCAAAATGAAATAAATTTTTTGTTTTAATTTTTTTATTCTAGTTAATCTGATGCTCTCATTTTTCTCATGGAGTTTATCTTCTTTGAATAAATAGCCAGTAATGATCTGCAACATAAAGGTTTAATATTAGATTCAAAATGAAATAAATTTTTTGTTTCAGTTTTTTCAATCTAGTTATTCTGATGCTATCATTTTTCCTATGGAGTTTATCTTGTTCGAAAAGATAGCTAGTAATGATCTGCAACATAAAAGTTTAATATAAGATTCAAAATGAAATATATTATTTGTTTTAATTTTTTTATTCTAGTCACTCTTATACTCTCATTTTTCTTCTGGAGTTCATCTTCTTTGAAAAGATAGCTTGTTATGATCTGCATCATAGAAGTTCAATATTAGATTCGAAATGAAATAAATTTTTGGTTTTAATTTTTTTATTCTAGTAACTCTAATGCTCTCATTTTTCTTATGTAGTTTATCTTCTTTGAAAAGATAGCTAGTAATGATCTGCAACATAAAGGTTCAATATCAAATTCAAAATGAAATAAATTTTTTGTTCTTATTTTTCAATCTCGTTACTCTGATGCTCTCATTTTTCCCATGGAGTTCATCTTTTTTGAAAAGATAGCTAGTGATGATCTGCAACATGAAGGTTCAATAGCAGATTCAAAATGAAATAAATTTTTTGTTTTAATTTTTTTATTCTAGTTAATCTGATGCTCTCATTTTCCTCATGGAGTTTATCTTCTTTGAATAAATAGCCAGTAATGATCTGCAACATAAAGGTTTAATATTGGATTCAAAATGAAATAAATTTTTTGTTTCAGTTTTTTCAATCTAGTTATTCTGATGCTATCATTTTTCCTATGGAGATTATCTTGTTCGAAAAGATGGCTAGTAATGATCTGCAACATAAAAGTTTAATATAAGATTCAAAATGAAATATATTATTTGTTTTAATTTTTTTATTCTAGTCACTCTTATGCTCTCATTTTTCTTCTGGAGTTCATCTTCTTTGAAAAGATAGCTTGTTATGATCTGCATCATAAAAGTTCAATATTAGATTCGAAATGAAATAAATTTTTGGTTTTAATTTTTTTATTCTAGTAACTCTAATGCTCTCATTATTCTTCTGGAATTTTACTTCTTTGAATAGATAGCTATCAATGATCTGCAACATGAAGGTTTAATATTAGATTCAAAATGAAATACATTTTTTGTTTCGATTCTTTTATTCTAGTTACTCTGATGCTCTCATTTTTCTTATGAAGTTTATCTTGTTCGAAAAGATAGCTAGTAATGATCTGCAACATAGAAGTTTAATATTAGAATCAAAATGAAATAAATTATTTGTTTTAATTTTTTTATTCTAGTTACTCTGATGCTCTCATTTTTCTTATGGAGATCATCTTCTTTGAAAAGATAGCTAGTTATGATCTGCAACAAAAAAGTTCAATATTAGATTCGAAATGAAATAAATTTTTGGTTTTAATTTTTTATTCTAGTAACTCTGATGCTCTCATTTTCCTCCTGGAGTTTATCTTCTTTGGAAAGATAGCTAGTAATGATCTGCAACATAAGAGTTCATTATTAGATTCAAAATGAAATAAGTTTTTCGTTTCAATTTTCTTAATCTTGTCACTCTGATGCTCTCATTTTTTTTATGTAGTTTATCTTCTTCGGAAAGATAGCTAGTAATGATCTACAACATAAAGGTTTAATATTAGATTCAAAATGAAATAAATATTTTGAAGAAGTTTATCTTCTTTGAAAAGATAGCTAGTTATGATCTGCAACATAAAAGTTCAATATTAGATTCGAAATGAAATAAATTTTTGGTTTTAATTTTTTTATTCTTGTTACTCTGATGCTCTCATTCTCCTTATGGAGTTTATCTTCTCCGAAAAGATAGCTAGTAATGATCTGCAACATGAAGGTTTAATATCAGATTCAAAATGAAATAAATTTTTTGTTCTAATTTTTCAATCTAGTTACTCTGATGCTCTCATTTTTCTCATGGAGTTTATCTTCTTCGAAAAGATAGCTAGTAATGATCTGCATTATAAAAGTTTTATATTAGAATCAAGATGAAATGAATTATTTGTTTTAATTTTTTTATTCTAATTACTCTGATGCTCTCATTTTTCTTATGGAGTTCATCTTCTTCGAAAAGATAGCTAGTTATGATCTGCAACAAAAAAGTTCAATATTAGATTTGGAATGATATAAATTTGTTATTTTAATTTTTCTATTCTTGTTACTCTGATGCTCTCATTTTTCTTATGTAGTTTATCTTCTTTGAAAAGATAGCTAGTAATAATCTGCAACATAGAGGTTTAATATCAAATTCAAAATGAAATAAATTTTTTGTTCTAATTTTTCAATCTAGTTACTCTGATGCTCCCATTTTTCTCATGGAGTTTATCTTCTTCGAAAAGAGAGCTAGTAATGATCTGCAAAATAAAGGTTTGATAAAAGATTCGAAATGAAATAAGTTTTTTGGTTCAAAATTTTTTATTCTAGTTACTCTGATGCTCTCATTTTTCTTATGGAGTTTATCTTATTTGAAAAGATGGCTAGTAATGATCTGCAACATAAAGGTTTAATATTAGATTCAAAATGAAATAAATTTGTTATTTTAATTTTTCTATTCCTGTTACTCTGATGCTCTCATTTTTCTTATGTAGTTTATCTTCTTTGAAAAGATAGCTAGTAATGATCTGCATCATGAAAGTTTAATATTAGAATCAAAATGAAATAAATTTTTTTTTCTAATTTTTCAATCTAGTTACTCTGATGCTCTCATTTTTCTCATGGAGTTCATCTTATTCGAAAAGAGAGCTAGTAATGATCTGCAAAATAAAGGTTTGATATTAGATTCGAAATGAGATAAGTTTTTTGGTTCAACATTTTTTATTCTAGTTACTCTGATGCTCTCATTTTTCTTATGGAGTTAATCTCATTTGAAAAGATGGCTAGTAATGATCTGCAATATGAAGGTTCAATATTAGATTCAAAATGAAATAAATTTGTTATTTTAATTTTTCTATTCCTGTTACTCTGATGCTCTCATTTTTCTTATGTAGTTTATCTTCTTTGAAAAGATAGCTAGTAATGATCTGCAACATAAAGGTTTAATATAAGATTCGAAATGAAATAAGTTTTTTGTTTTAATTCTTTTATTCTTGTTACTCTGATGCTCTCATTTTTCTTATGTAGTTTATCTTCTTTGAGAAGATAGCTAGTAATGATCTGCAACATAAAGGTTTAATATAAGATTCAAAATGAATCGAATTTTTTGTTTCGATTCTTTACTCTAGTTACTCTGATGCTCTCAATTTTCTTATGGAGTTTATCTTCTTTGAAAATGATCTGCAACATGAAGGTTTAATATTAGATTCAAAATGAAATAAATTTTTTGTTTTGATTCTTTATTCTAGTTACTCTGATGCTCTTATTTTTCTTCTGGAGTTCAACTTCTTTGAAAAGATAGCTGGTAATGATCTGCAACATAAAAGTTTAATATTAGATTAAAAAAAAATGAAATGAATTATTTGTTTTAATTTTTTTATTCTAGTTTCTCTGATGCTCTCATTTTTCTTCCGGAGTTTATCTTCTTTGAAAAGATAGCTAGTTATGATCTGCAACATAAAAGTTCAATATTAGATTCGAAATGAAATAAATTTTTGGTTTTAATTTTTTTATTCTAGTTAATCTGATGCTCTCATTTTCCTCATGGAGTTTATCTTCTTTGAATAAATAGCCAGTAATGATCTGCAACATAAAGGTTTAATATTGGATTCAAAATGAAATAAATTTTTTGTTTCAGTTTTTTCAATCTAGTTATTCTGATGCTATCATTTTTCCTATGGAGATTATCTTGTTCGAAAAGATGGCTAGTAATGATCTGCAACATAAAAGTTTAATATAAGATTCAAAATGAAATATATTATTTGTTTTAATTTTTTTATTCTAGTCACTCTTATGCTCTCATTTTTCTTCTGGAGTTCATCTTCTTTGAAAAGATAGCTTGTTATGATCTGCATCATAAAAGTTCAATATTAGATTCGAAATGAAATAAATTTTTGGTTTTAATTTTTTTATTCTAGTAACTCTAATGCTCTCATTATTCTTCTGGAATTTTACTTCTTTGAATAGATAGCTATCAATGATCTGCAACATGAAGGTTTAATATTAGATTCAAAATGAAATACATTTTTTGTTTCAATTCTTTTATTCTAGTTACTCTGATGCTCTCATTTTTCTTATGAAGTTTATCTTGTTCGAAAAGATAGCTAGTAATGATCTGCAACATAGAAGTTTAATATTAGAATCAAAATGAAATAAATTATTTGTTTTAATTTTTTTATTCTAGTTACTCTGATGCTCTCATTTTTCTTATGGAGATCATCTTCTTTGAAAAGATAGCTAGTTATGATCTGCAACAAAAAAGTTCAATATTAGATTCGAAATGAAATAAATTTTTGGTTTTAATTTTTTATTCTAGTAACTCTGATGCTCTCATTTTCCTCCTGGAGTTTATCTTCTTTGGAAAGATAGCTAGTAATGATCTGCAACATAAGAGTTCATTATTAGATTCAAAATGAAATAAGTTTTTCGTTTCAATTTTCTTAATCTTGTCACTCTGATGCTCTCATTTTTTTTATGTAGTTTATCTTCTTCGGAAAGATAGCTAGTAATGATCTACAACATAAAGGTTCAATATTAGATTCGAAATGAAATAAATTTTTGGTTTTAATTTTTTTATTCTTGTTACTCTGATGCTCTCATTCTCCTTATGGAGTTTATCTTCTCCGAAAAGATAGCTAGTAATGATCTGCAACATGAAGGTTTAATATCAGATTCAAAATGAAATAAATTTTTTGTTCTAATTTTTCAATCTAGTTACTCTGATGCTCTCATTTTTCTCATGGAGTTTATCTTCTTCGAAAAGATAGCTAGTAATGATCTGCATTATGAAAGTTTTATATTAGAATCAAGATGAAATGAATTATTTGTTTTAATTTTTTTATTCTAATTACTCTGATGCTCTCATTTTTCTTATGGAGTTCATCTTCTTCGAAAAGATAGCTAGTTATGATCTGCAACAAAAAAGTTCAATATTAGATTTGGAATGATATAAATTTGTTATTTTAATTTTTCTATTCTTGTTACTCTGATGCTCTCATTTTTCTTATGTAGTTTATCTTCTTTGAAAAGATAGCTAGTAATAATCTGCAACATAGAGGTTTAATATCAAATTCAAAATGAAATAAATTTTTTGTTCTAATTTTTCAATCTAGTTACTCTGATGCTCCCATTTTTCTCATGGAGTTTATCTTCTTCGAAAAGAGAGCTAGTAATGATCTGCAAAATAAAGGTTTGATAAAAGATTCGAAATGAAATAAGTTTTTTGGTTCAAAATTTTTTATTCTAGTTACTCTGATGCTCTCATTTTTCTTATGGAGTTTATCTTATTCGAAAAGATGGCTAGTAATGATCTGCAACATAAAGGTTTAATATTAGATTCAAAATGAAATAAATTTGTTATTTTAATTTTTCTATTCCTGTTACTCTGATGCTCTCATTTTTCTTATGTAGTTTATCTTCTTTGAAAAGATAGCTAGTAATGATCTGCATTATGAAAGTTTAATATTAGAATCAAAATGAAATAAATTTTTTGTTCTAATTTTTCAATCTAGTTACTCTGATGCTCTCATTTTTCTCATGGAGTTCATCTTATTCGAAAAGAGAGCTAGTAATGATCTGCAAAATAAAGGTTTGATATTAGATTCGAAATGAGATAAGTTTTTTGGTTCAACATTTTTTATTCTAGTTACTCTGATGCTCTCATTTTTCTTATGGAGTTTATCTCATTTGAAAAGATGGCTAGTAATGATCTGCAACATAAAGGTTTAATATTAGATTCAAAATGAAATAAATTTGTTATTTTAATTTTTCTATTCCTGTTACTCTGATGCTCTCATTTTTCTTATGTAGTTTATCTTCTTTGAAAAGATAGCTAGTAATGATCTGCATCATGAAAGTTTAATATTAGAATCAAAATGAAATAAATTTTTTTTTCTAATTTTTCAATCTAGTTACTCTGATGCTCTCATTTTTCTCATGGAGTTCATCTTATTCGAAAAGAGAGCTAGTAATGATCTGCAAAATAAAGGTTTGATATTAGATTCGAAATGAGATAAGTTTTTTGGTTCAACATTTTTTATTCTAGTTACTCTGATGCTCTCATTTTTCTTATGGAGTTTATCTCATTTGAAAAGATGGCTAGTAATGATCTGCAATATAAAGGTTCAATATTAGATTCAAAATGAAATAAATTTGTTATTTTAATTTTTCTATTCCTGTTACTCTGATGCTCTCATTTTTCTTATGTAGTTTATCTTCTTTGAAAAGATAGCTAGTAATGATCTGCAACATAAAGGTTTAATATAAGATTCGAAATGAAATAAGTTTTTTGTTTTAATTCTTTTATTCTTGTTACTCTGATGCTCTCATTTTTCTTATGTAGTTTATCTTCTTTGAGAAGATAGCTAGTAATGATCTGCAACATAAAGGTTTAATATAAGATTCAAAATGAATCGAATTTTTTGTTTCGATTCTTTACTCTAGTTACTCTGATGCTCTCAATTTTCTTATGGAGTTTATCTTCTTTGAAAATGATCTGCAACATGAAGGTTTAATATTAGATTCAAAATGAAATAAATTTTTTGTTTTGATTCTTTATTCTAGTTACTCTGATGCTCTTATTTTTCTTCTGGAGTTCAACTTCTTTGAAAAGATAGCTGGTAATGATCTGCAACATAAAAGTTTAATATTAGATTAAAAAAAAATGAAATGAATTATTTGTTTTAATTTTTTTATTCTAGTTTCTCTGATGCTCTCATTTTTCTTCCGGAGTTTATCTTCTTTGAAAAGATAGCTAGTTATGATCTGCAACATAAAAGTTCAATATTAGATTCGAAATGAAATAAATTTTTGGTTTTAATTTTTTTATTCTAGTTAATCTGATGCTCTCATTTTCCTCATGGAGTTTATCTTCTTTGAATAAATAGCCAGTAATGATCTGCAACATAAAGGTTTAATATTGGATTCAAAATGAAATAAATTTTTTGTTTCAGTTTTTTCAATCTAGTTATTCTGATGCTATCATTTTTCCTATGGAGATTATCTTGTTCGAAAAGATGGCTAGTAATGATCTGCAACATAAAAGTTTAATATAAGATTCAAAATGAAATATATTATTTGTTTTAATTTTTTTATTCTAGTCACTCTTATGCTCTCATTTTTCTTCTGGAGTTCATCTTCTTTGAAAAGATAGCTTGTTATGATCTGCATCATAAAAGTTCAATATTAGATTCGAAATGAAATAAATTTTTGGTTTTAATTTTTTTATTCTAGTAACTCTAATGCTCTCATTATTCTTCTGGAATTTTACTTCTTTGAATAGATAGCTATCAATGATCTGCAACATGAAGGTTTAATATTAGATTCAAAATGAAATACATTTTTTGTTTCAATTCTTTTATTCTAGTTACTCTGATGCTCTCATTTTTCTTATGAAGTTTATCTTGTTCGAAAAGATAGCTAGTAATGATCTGCAACATAGAAGTTTAATATTAGAATCAAAATGAAATAAATTATTTGTTTTAATTTTTTTATTCTAGTTACTCTGATGCTCTCATTTTTCTTATGGAGATCATCTTCTTTGAAAAGATAGCTAGTTATGATCTGCAACAAAAAAGTTCAATATTAGATTCGAAATGAAATAAATTTTTGGTTTTAATTTTTTATTCTAGTAACTCTGATGCTCTCATTTTCCTCCTGGAGTTTATCTTCTTTGGAAAGATAGCTAGTAATGATCTGCAACATAAGAGTTCATTATTAGATTCAAAATGAAATAAGTTTTTCGTTTCAATTTTCTTAATCTTGTCACTCTGATGCTCTCATTTTTTTTATGTAGTTTATCTTCTTCGGAAAGATAGCTAGTAATGATCTACAACATAAAGGTTTAATATTAGATTCAAAATGAAATAAATATTTTGAAGAAGTTTATCTTCTTTGAAAAGATAGCTAGTTATGATCTGCAACATAAAAGTTCAATATTAGATTCGAAATGAAATAAATTTTTGGTTTTAATTTTTTTATTCTTGTTACTCTGATGCTCTCATTCTCCTTATGGAGTTTATCTTCTCCGAAAAGATAGCTAGTAATGATCTGCAACATGAAGGTTTAATATCAGATTCAAAATGAAATAAATTTTTTGTTCTAATTTTTCAATCTAGTTACTCTGATGCTCTCATTTTTCTCATGGAGTTTATCTTCTTCGAAAAGATAGCTAGTAATGATCTGCATTATGAAAGTTTTATATTAGAATCAAGATGAAATGAATTATTTGTTTTAATTTTTTTATTCTAATTACTCTGATGCTCTCATTTTTCTTATGGAGTTCATCTTCTTCGAAAAGATAGCTAGTTATGATCTGCAACAAAAAAGTTCAATATTAGATTTGGAATGATATAAATTTGTTATTTTAATTTTTCTATTCTTGTTACTCTGATGCTCTCATTTTTCTTATGTAGTTTATCTTCTTTGAAAAGATAGCTAGTAATAATCTGCAACATAGAGGTTTAATATCAAATTCAAAATGAAATAAATTTTTTTTTCTAATTTTTCAATCTAGTTACTCTGATGCTCCCATTTTTCTCATGGAGTTTATCTTCTTCGAAAAGAGAGCTAGTAATGATCTGCAAAATAAAGGTTTGATAAAAGATTCGAAATGAAATAAGTTTTTTGGTTCAAAATTTTTTATTCTAGTTACTCTGATGCTCTCATTTTTCTTATGGAGTTTATCTTATTCGAAAAGATGGCTAGTAATGATCTGCAACATAAAGGTTTAATATTAGATTCAAAATGAAATAAATTTGTTATTTTAATTTTTCTATTCCTGTTACTCTGATGCTCTCATTTTTCTTATGTAGTTTATCTTCTTTGAAAAGATAGCTAGTAATGATCTGCATTATGAAAGTTTAATATTAGAATCAAAATGAAATAAATTTTTTGTTCTAATTTTTCAATCTAGTTACTCTGATGCTCTCATTTTTCTCATGGAGTTCATCTTATTCGAAAAGAGAGCTAGTAATGATCTGCAAAATAAAGGTTTGATATTAGATTCGAAATGAGATAAGTTTTTTGGTTCAACATTTTTTATTCTAGTTACTCTGATGCTCTCATTTTTCTTATGGAGTTTATCTCATTTGAAAAGATGGCTAGTAATGATCTGCAATATAAAGGTTTAATATTAGATTCAAAATGAAATAAATTTGTTATTTTAATTTTTCTATTCCTGTTACTCTGATGCTCTCATTTTTCTTATGTAGTTTATCTTCTTTGAAAAGATAGCTAGTAATGATCTGCAACATAAAGGTTTAATATAAGATTCGAAATGAAATAAGTTTTTTGTTTTAATTCTTTTATTCTTGTTACTCTGATGCTCTCATTTTTCTTATGTAGTTTATCTTCTTTGAGAAGATAGCTAGTAATGATCTGCAACATAAGGGTTTAATATAAGATTCAAAATGAATCGAATTTTTTGTTTCGATTCTTTACTCTAGTTACTCTGATGCTCTCAATTTTCTTATGGAGTTTATCTTCTTTGAAAATGATCTGCAACATGAAGGTTTAATATTAGATTCAAAATGAAATAAATTTTTTGTTTTGATTCTTTATTCTAGTTACTCTGATGCTCTTATTTTTCTTCTGGAGTTCAACTTCTTTGAAAAGATAGCTGGTAATGATCTGCAACATAAAAGTTTAATATTAGATTAAAAAAAAATGAAATGAATTATTTGTTTTAATTTTTTTATTCTAGTTTCTCTGATGCTCTCATTTTTCTTCCGGAGTTTATCTTCTCCGAAAAGATAGCTAGTAATGATCTGCAACATGAAGGTTTAATATCAGATTCGAAATGAAATAAATTTTTGGTTTTAATTTTTTTATTCTAGTTACTCTGATTCTCCCATTTTTCTTCTGGGGTTTAACTTCTCTGAAAATATAGCTAGTAATGATCTGCAACATAAAGGTTTAATATAAGATTCAAATGAAATGAATTTTTTGTTTTAATTTTTCCAATCTAGTTACTCTGATGCTCTCATTTTCTTTATGGAGTTTATCTTCTTCGAAAAGATAGCTAGTAATGATCTGCAATATAAAGGTTTAATATCAGATTCAAAATGAAATAAATTGTTTGTTCTAATTTTTCAATCTAGTTACTCTGATGCTCTCATTTTTCTCATGGAGTTTATCTTCTTCGAAAAGAGAGCCAGTAATGATCTGCAAAATAAAGGTTTGATATTAGATTCGAAAAGAAATAAGTTTTTTGGTTCAGAATTTTTTATTCTAGTTACTCTGATGCTCTCATTTTTCTTATAGAGTTTATCTTCTTTGAAAAGATGGCTAGTAATGATCTGCAACATAAAGGTTTAATATTAGATTCAAAATGAAATAAATTTGTTATTTTAATTTTTCTATTCTTGTTACTCTGATGCTCTCATTTTTCTGATGTAGTTTATCTTGGTTGTTCACATTGCTCGCAAATTGTGTTGACCTTTTTAGCATTTTTTCTAGCATAAGCGGAATTGTGCTGCCTTGACATACTTTTGTAACACATACTACATCTCTTTCTGGTCACCCTCTTTTGTCCCTCCACTTCTTTTAATGTGTGTATTTGACTTTGGGAAACTGTAGAAGTTGTTGTTCGAGCAGGTAATGGCATATCCAATTGATTAGTAGATTCTACCAGAGACGAAACAATAAATTCCTTGAATCGAGTTATGTTCATCTTTTTGTTATTTACCTTGTTGAATAAATATAAGGCGTTCACAACTGTCTTAGCTGTTATTAGATGAAAAAGTAAACGTTTATACCATTTTACGGTACGGCGACAATATGGAGCGTATGCAGCCATTTGATCAGATAAATCTATAAATGTTTTTCCTTTGTTGTAATCTAAGACCATGTCTGGCTTGGTACATTCTCTACCTTTTTTGGAAAAATTTTGTAAGTGCATCATCATGTTTGGTACTTAGCATTAGCACATCTCGTTTATCTTTCCACTTCAGTACCACTGTTTTATTTTCATTCTGTCGTGCTACTACTTCCCCTTTTTTCAATTTCGCTTTTGTCACTTCTGGAGGATTACCCTTTCGATTTACCCTTAAAGTTCCAACGAGATGTGTCTTGTTCTCAATCATTTTATCGGCTAATGACACACTTGTATACCAGTTGTCCGTAAAAAGTGTTCTTCCTGAATTCAAGAGTCCATCCATCAACTCAGTTACAACTTTTTCCGAGACTGCTATGTTTTCTGTCCTCTCCTTGCCAATGTAAACTTTAAATGCCCAGGTATAACCTCCTGTTACACAAAGTTTGAAAACTTTTATGCCATATCTATGGCGTTTGTTTGGTATATATTGCCGAAAATGTACTCTTCCACGGAATGGAACGTTACTTTCATCAATACAAACAATATTTTCTGGTACATATGCTTCTTGAAATTTGGACTGGAGCATATTCAGGGCATCGGATATTTTATAGAGACGATCATTCAGATCTCTTGGTTTTTCATTATCACAGGTATGAAACATGCTCAATATATTTTCAAATCTATTGCGGCTCATTATAGTAGGAATTTTATTTTGATATATAAGGCTCCTTGACCAATAATCCCTTAGTTGTGGTACTTGAAACAAGCCCATCCAAATAATGATTCCCAAAAATTTACGCATTTCCGATTGATCGGTATCAACCCATTTTGAGATTCTTGTTTTACATATCTGGCTTCCGGAGTTGGCGGCGGTAATGATCTTTTGTGAAGCAAACCTGTTAGTTTCGGTAACGAACAGATTTATGATATCGTCATCTATAAAATACTTGAAAAACTCCACCGGATCTTTTCCAACCAAAGCAGCAGCTATGTCTGGATTTACTCCTGCATTTGTGGGCATTTCATTGAAGGTAAGACGGTCTCCATTAACAGGCTCCCATTTTCGACTATTTATTAGGTTTGCTAGTGGGACAATGTCTTCGAGTTCTTCTTCCGAGATATTTTCACATTCTTCAGTATCAGATTCTGAATCAGAACTGCTCTCCCCTGGCTGAAATTCTCGATCATCGGTCGAGTCATCCGAAAACCCAGTTATTTGATCCTCATCACTAAGATTATCGAGATTAGCGGCAATTTCGTGAAGTTCTTGATATGTTAAAGCCTTTTTTCTATTCATTTTGAATCAATCCCTGAAAAAAAACCGATATTGAAATTAAAAACGAGATGCCCACTGGTGGACATTTGGTGCCGAAATGTGTTTTAACATTCTGGGACTAAGTGACCACCGGTGGATCATAAAAATAAAAGAAAAAAGAAGTACAAAAACTAGATTCTATTTATCACTTATGAACACCAAAAGTACTTACTCGATGTGAAATGTTTGTTTCACTGACTTAACGATGTTGGTCCCAGCAAGTCACAACAAGAACTGCTGAACGTCAGCAAGCGGTCTACTGCGCAGAATCATGAATGACCACCGGTGAGCACGTGGCGCTCAACGTGTTAAATTCCTACACAGCATTGACATTGAAGCCACGAATGACTATTTTAATTTTTTGTATCATTTTGTAGTTTAAGTAAAAAGTGCGTCTATCGTGCAAAAAACGCTATAATTATCTCGAACGTTAAGGACTACCGATCTCAGACAATAATTGGAGTCGTCGCTGCGCTCCTCCTCCAAACTATTGTCTTCGATCGGTAAAATATCCTTACCGTTCTCAATACTTAATATACTAATTATTTCCGCAATGAAGAAAACCATAATAATAAACAATCAACGTATTTGTTGGCGATTGATAATCTTTTTGATTCGGAAGAGATTTTTGCAAATTAGAACACAATAGACTGCTTCATTGAAATTCACTAATTAAATATTTTTTTTCTAAAACTAATGTTGAAATGTTGTTCAGCAACTCTTTTGAGTTGATAAAGTATTACTTTAACCACAAGGGTAGATAAAGTAACACTTTAACAGCAAGGGTGGATAAAATATATTTTTACTCAATTAAATTCACAAATTCAAACACAATAATACGAAGGATTAACAACAAGTGTAATTTTACAATTAACTTTACTAGGAATATCAATTTTTGGAACACCACTCGTTCCTGTTTGATGAGATACTTGAACAGAGGTACTGGTTTTATTTTCAGGTCCACCAAGTATACACTTGGATACAGCAATCTTAGCAGTTGCTGAATTTGGAAATGTCAATATTCTCATTCACCAACAACGTACGCTTCAGCATCGAATAATACGACCATAATGACGATGGCTTCGCTTTCTTCGACTTCTCGGAAAAATACGCCATAAGCACTTTTACACTCATGCCATTGATATTCTTGATGCTTTTCCACTTTTGGAAGGACTGGTATTCCTTCTCATTCATCATCCTAGATTTTTGGGGCAATAATAAACTTTCTGCTTCCAACGCTGCATCTCCTACATCTGATGGCCAAAAATTACAATTTTCTTTGAAATTTTATTTTTCACCTGAATTTGAAGTCTTGCTATAGGAAAAAATGTATTGCACACGACGATAAAAGCGCATTTTTTTCTCGAGCGTAATTAGAAGACCCTCTCAAAGATAAAGTACAATTTTATCGTCTTGCAAAATAAATAACTATTGATGTAGTCCGTTGAATTACTCATATATACGTCGAAGAGTCGGAAAACATCTCAACAGATTCTAAAATGTCGTTTTCGCCAAGAACCTAATTGATCAAGGCCTGATATAATGCAATCTTCAATTTATTTTCCCGATTATCCTTCCGCGAATCAATTCACTTATAATATACTATCGCGAACGAATATACCAAGATCTTATTCAGAATTCAAAATGCAAATCATTTATTAATTCGTTTGATGTGTTTATCATTGTTATCTGTATTCCTTCCTATATAAATAGCGGATATTTTAGATATCTTGTATCATTTGATAATATACTCCGTTAAAATGACTTCAAATAAATATGCGGTGCTATTAGTCATAACAACCATCCTAAGCTCAATAACATGTGATAAGCTGGACGAGATGAATTGGGAGCCTGGAGATATAATCAAATGCAAATTGGCCGGTGCACCTGGTTTTTTTGGTTTCAAACATTACATGATAGGAGGTGATCTACCGAAACATGTGATAACAGTATTGAATGATGGAGGTACGTTAATCTTATTGAAATAATTATAGGGGTCTTAAACATATGAATGCTACTTTGTAGTTGAAATCAAAACTGTCATTCGGCTTCGGAAAATAAGGGCGGAACGTTGGTGAATATTCGCATAGGCTCAAGAAACAGAATTCCCCCCTTTTCTGAAACAATATTTGGTCATCCCTGTATATAAAAAGGATGATCCACTCGCTATTGAAAACTATAGACCAATATCCCTTTTGAGTACAATCTCTGAAATAATTGTAAAGATCGTTATAAACAGAATTGATAACTTCATAAATAGGTTCAAAATATTAAGAAAGGAACAACATGGGTTCAGAGCCGAACATTCTACTGAAACGGCTGTCACAGAATTTGTTCAACATGTTCATGATTTATTGGATAGGAAACAATATGTACTTGGTTTTTTCTTCGATCTCTCGCGCGCCTTTGACTGTCTGAATCATGAATTTATTTTAACTTAAATGCAGGCGCTTGGACTAAGGAAAAAGATAATGGAATGGATTGAATCTTATCTTCGAGGGCGTACGATGAAGGTAAAAATAAAGTATGTTTTTTCGTCGGTGTATGAAATCGATGGGAGTTATTCAGGGTAGTACTGCAGGTCCAAAGCTGTTTACACTTTATGTCAATGATCTTCCAGAGCACATATCTATTGGTCGTGTATTTCTGTACGCAGATGACACGTCCATTGTTAATTGGCTCCTACGAAGAGTTGAGTCAAAAGGCGAACACTGTAATTGGCGACTTTAGTGGTTTTGCCTTAACTTCCGTAAAAGCTTCATTCCCAAAAATGAAAATTTCACATTTGAGATAGGTAGTGAACAAGTTTTAATAGCGGAAGAAACAGTAAAATGTTAAGGGGTACGTTTAGATAGTGAGCTCAACTGGGTAGTTCATGTGGAGAAAAATTGCAAAAAATTTGATAGCGGTTACTATGCTTTATTGAATTTGAAGCGAACATTGAACAAGCATGATGGGCTCCTATTTGGCGTTAATTTATTCAAGAATAAGTTACAATATAATAGTATACAGTAATGCAACAGAAAGTAAAAGAGTATTCATCGCACGAAAGAGGATAATTCGCCTTATGTTCAATCTACAACCATTAGAATCTTGCAGAGAAACTTTCAAAAAAGGGAACATACTTACCTTCCCATGTACATATCTTCTGAAGGTGCTCTGTCGTACGTACAAACACAAGAATGAGTTCGAAAAAGTTGATGAAGACATGAATATAATACGAGAAACGGTAATCAATTGAAACTGAATATATTTAATTACCATACATATAATAAGACTCCCGAATATGCCGGATGTTATTTTTTCAATTTACTGCCTCTCGAAATAAGAAATGCCGTTAGTTCCAGTGTTTTCCGAAAAAAACTGACCCAAATACTTAGGTCAGAGGTTTTTTATGATCTCTCGGAGTTCAGAATTTCTTCACAGACATATTTTACTGAGTTTGATTGCTTTGATGTGCATATATATATATATATATATATATATATATTTCTGTATTGTGCTTTGTGTTTTGGGATTTGGGGTATTGCATTTGAATAATAATTTTCTTTATCTTCTGACAAGTCCAATTCAATGTAAATTGTGAATTGTGGATCAATCAAACTTATTATTATTATCTCGTTTGTTGGTGCTACCAAACTCAGCTCAAAGCTGGTATCATTGGCCTATCCCGGGTACGAAGTACCGAGAGATTAGACTCAATTTACATTGTGAACTTCCGTACTGTATGACAGTTGTTCAATATAACAGCCTTCTGGATGTCTGAATAGGTGTTTTTAGGTAGTCCCAGTTTAGCGATACTTTCGTGCAGAGTCTTGGGCACAACTCCGGTTGACGATATTATCACTGGAACGATTTCCACTTTCTCGCAATGCCACATTTGTTTGATTTCGATGGCGAGATCCGCATACTTAGCCATCTTCTCCTGATATTTATTGATAATGTTGTGAGTGTTCGGAACCGCTACATCAACGAGGAAGACCGAGTTGACTCTTCTATCCAATACTACAATATCTGGTCTGTTATTCGTCACCCGTCTATCGGTGATAATGGACCTATCGTAGTAAAGTCTAAAATTGTCATTCTCGAGAACCATCTGTGGCTGATACTTATAGTATGGTGTATAGGTGTTGAGAAGACCAAACTTGTTCGCCAGTTTCTGGTGGACGATGTTGCACACTTGATTATGTCTATGCAGGTAGTCAGTATTAGCCAGCGCGCTACAGCCAGATGTTATATGCTGAATAGTCTCTGATTTTTGTTGACACTTCCTGCATTTGTCGGATTGGGTATTAGGATCCTTAATGATGAACTTCTTGTAATTATTCGTATTGATGACCTGATCTTGAATAGCGATCATAAAGCCCTCAGTTTCTGGAAATAAGTTTCCGCTAGTGAGCCATCTATTTGAAGCCTCCTTATCGATGTGTTGCTGGTTGAGTTCGTGGTGGTGTCGGTCATGCAATGCCTTTTGCGACCATTGTTCTTGTTTCTCCACATCTGAAACTACTCCAAAATCTGCCTCCAGCAACGCGAGGTTCAGGGGCGTGTAACCCTTATCCGCTCTAGTTACAGTCCGATGAAGATCGGAGGTTTCGGCCTTCTTATAAAAGAACTCGCGTAATTTCTGGACCTGTCGATTGTGCAGATTGATGAGGTCAATAAACCCCCTTCCTCCTTCCTTCCGAGGTAGTGTCGTTCTTATAGTGGATGACTTTGGATGGTGGTTGTTGGTTTTTGTCATCATTGTTCTTGTCGACCTCTGAATAGCATCCAACTCAGTTTTTGTCCATTTGAGTATTCCGAAAGAGTATGTTAAAACTGGTTTGGCGTATGTGTTGATTGCCTGTACTAAGTGACCTGCATTCAGCTCAGACTTCTGCAGTGCTTTTACTCTTCTGGTGTATTGCTCCTGAATTCTTACTTCAGCCTGCTTGTGTTCCAGCAACCTGGCTTGTTGGAATCCCAGGTATTTATAAGATTCTCCGTTTTCCATTGCCTCTATGATATCTCCGTTTGGTAGTTTTATATCTCCGTCTAACAATGCCTTTTTCGATATGAAGAATTTTGCTTTTGGATAGACCAAATTCCATATGAATATAACTGGAGAATCCATGCGCTATCTCTAGAAGACGTTCAATTTGATGCTGGTTCGCCGCATATAGCTTAAGGTCATCCATGAATAGAAGGTGTGAAATTATAAAATTCATATTTCTATTAGCTTTGATGTTGAAGCCGTATTTCGTACTATTGAGCATAGTGGAGAGGGGATTCATTGCAAGGCAGAACCATAGTGGGCTCAAGGAGTCACCCTGGAAGATTCCCCCTAAGGATCGGTATTTCTTCGCTGTTAATAAAGTTTTGACCGAGATGCACATGCAAGTTGGTTCGCCAATCTTTCATTGTTGTTGAAAGAAAATCTATAATAGTCGGGTGGACTTTGTAGATTTTCAACACCTCGAGAAACCAAGAATGGGGTACACTATCAAATGCTTTCTTATAATCGACAAAAGCTGTGTGTATGTTCCGGTGACCCTTCTGGGCTTGTCGAAGTATAACAGAGTCCATAACAAGTTGTTCCCTGCACCCTTGGTGATCTCTTGTGCAGCCCTTTTGTTCTTCTGCCAATATATTATTTTCCTCAGCGTGCTTGTATATTCTGTTGGTGATGCATGCTGTTAGAATTACATACAATGTTGGTAGGCACGTGATAGGTCTGTACTGTGTATGGTCATCTGTCTTCGAACTCTTTGGCAGCATATGTGTTGAACCCAAAGTTAGAAATGATGGCATATCCTTAGGGTTGTGCAGGGTGTGGTTGAATTGTTTAGCCAGTTCTTCGTGGACACTGGAAAATTTCTTGTACCAGAAATTTTGGATGTTGTCTACTCCCGGGGAAGTCCAGTTGTTAGCATTTCGGACAGCTTCTCTGATTTCTTCTACGGAAATCTCATCGAATTGCATCGGTGCAACTCTCAACTGTTCTTTCTCAGTTTTTATCCAGCTGGCGTCTACGTTGTGCTATTTGGACCATATCGAGGACCAATAATTCTCTAAACAATGCATGGTTTGTTGATGTTAACATTTTCAGTTTTCAATTGTCTGAAGAAGGTTCTTTGATTATTTTGGAAAGTGCTGTTTTGTTGTTTCCTTTTTGTGCACTTGATGTATCTCGATAAACGCTTGGACTTTGCTTTCAATTTTTGCTTCAACAGGTCTACATGTTCACTCAGATGATGTTGATGATCTGGATCGTTGATATGTGTATTTATTTTCTTGATTATTTTTCAAGCGTTTTGAAGGTTCTCTATTGCTTTGATATTCTGTTAGTCGTCCAAGCTCAGTTCTTATATCGTTGATAGCATGCTCCAGTCGTTGCTGCCACCACGGTTTTTTGCTGGTATTTTTGGCACGTACAGTTGGTGCATATACTTCCTGGTTGTGCATTAGGAGCACTGATACGGCTCCACAGTGAATGAGCAAATGATGCTGCTCGAGAGAATTGTAGTTTTTGATGTATCTTTCCAGTGTTGAATTCACAGCTGCAATAATATTACTGGTTTCTCTGTTGGTCAGTTTTGGCTCAGTTTCGGCAGTTTTGGTCGACGTATTGGATTAGTGCCCTCAAATTCTGCTAGTGATTTGCTCAGTTCGAAGAGCACTTTATCGAGCAACACTGATTGAGCTGTTGTATCGGGGACAAGAGTTATGTGGTCTGTAGTAGCTATTTCGTCTTTGTCAGTGTGATCTTCTCTGTAAGAACTGTTTACTACTTCTCGTTCTTCAGGAGGGATATTTACTATCTGCAGCTCATGAAGAACTTCTCCACGGATTTGCTGTAAGATCGGATCAGGAAGCAATTTGTTCCTTAAAATAGCTCTTTTCTGGTCAGCTATTCGTTGCTCTGTTATGTGTTGCAATTCTGGGTACCTTTCAACAAAACTACGATGAAGAGCATGGCGGTACGTAGTCAGGTCAGTTTTCAACTTCGTAACTGTAAAATAGGAGCGCATTATGAAAGAATTCAACTCTGTGGTCCATTTAATTCGCTTTCTAGGCAGTCCGGCTTTAGTGGTCGCAGGCACATTGACATACGTCGCCGTAGAAACACCTAAAGTCGGTTGAGAACTATGGGCGTTAACGTCCTCTCCAGTGGTGGGATTCGCAGTAGCCATACTCGTCATCGCGTTGTGCCCGCCGCTATCCGAGGGAGACTGCAACTCATTTTTCGAACAGGACCCTCTACCTAAATCCTGAAAGCGACGAGAGGTGAAAGTGGTACAATGCCGATTCACCCGTTTACTCCTTAAATTGTACATCATCAAGATTTTGCATTTTATCCCTACTGCCAGGCTCAGCTAGGGTACCTCGGGTTTGCCAAGCCCGTACTCCGGAACAAGTCCCAGAGCCCCTGAGGGGTTATTATTATTATTATTATCATTATAATTATATAATATAATTATTATTATTATCATTATAATTATCCTCATCCGGCAATATTTGTTTCAATTATTTCATCAATCGAAAATAATAGCGAGAAATTGTTGCCGGCCAAATTTCACGATTGTTATATAAGAGTTTGTTGCTAGTCGAAATTGCCAATAATCAGCAAAAATCAATAATAATAAAAAAAATAATAATAATGTTAGTTAGTATTATCAAACGAGAATAAGATGAAAACAAGTCAAATACAATAGGCAATGAAAAATATTTACAGGTGGCATTCAACTAGATCGAATATGTAGTACCTACAAAAGGTTTCAAACTAATCCAAAGAATATCACTTAACAATCATCAGAAATATGCACTTCCGAAATGCTTGGAATTCAGTTACATTTTTGATTATTTGTGGCAGATAGTTCTACAATTTAATTCCCACATATAAGGTATATTGCTCGGTTAATTTGAACTTATGGGCGGGGAAAACGTATGGATATATTCTGCTAGTTCTAATTGTGTTCATGTATTTCTCCAAATAGATGGAATTCTTACTGAGAAATAATGAGACTCTATGTATATTATATAAACCTGATGGTGTCATAATATTATTGCCTCTAAATACTCCCCTACATGTCGCTCTGAATTTTATATCGAACATAGTTCTAAGTGCTAGTTTTTTTACAATAAAAACATTTTGAACTTTCGAGCTGGCTCCCCAGAAAATGATACCGTAGGTCATTTGCGATTGAAAATTGGAGAAATAAATCGTCTTTGAGGTGTCAGTGTCAATTTGGTTTCTCAAGACTTTAAGAGTGTATATCACAGAATTTAGTTTTTTTATGAGAACTTCACAGTGGAGTTGGAGTTTCGATCGATTGTGATACACAAAAATTTCCTATGAGAATTAATCTGAATCACCTGGTGGTTGAGGGTCAGGCTGTCAGGAAATTCTGAATTGCATCGAATGTTTTTTAAAAAGACTATATCTGTATTTCAGAATTGAACTTGAGATCATTGCTCAAACACGAATCTTCAATCCTTCTGAAAGTAATTTTGTGTCTTTCAGACACAACCTTAACATTGTGTCCATGTACCACAGCGTTAGTATCATCAGCGTATAAATAGGTTTCTATCTCTGATTCTACTTCTTCATCTTCTGTCCCCTCACAGAAATCGGGCAAGTCATCAACATAACCAAAAATAATATTGGTACGACGATAGTACCTTGAAGTACAACCAAAACAATTTCACATTCTGATGACTCGAACTGTGAGCTCTCATCGCTCAAGACTATACGTTGCTTCCTGTTAGATAGAAAGCTACCAATGAGGTCAAGCGTCATTCCTCTGATCCCACATATTTCGAGTTTCATAAGTAATTTTTTGTGATCAACCCGATCAAAGGCAAAGAATAGTCCAACAAGAATTTCATCTCTCTCCAGGAAATCTATAATCTTCTGCAGGAGCTCATACACCGCTGTTTCAGTACTACGACCTTTGACGAAACCGTGTTGTCTCTTTGATAACACCTCGAACTTCAGGAAGAAATTGAGTTGGCGATTAGCAACGATTTTTTCGAAGATTTTTTTTAAATGACGTTATCAAACTAATTGGACGATAATTGGAGAGCCCTTCGGTATCTCTTTTTTTGTGACAAGGTTTCACGATCGTTAGCTTGAGTGAATCAGGAAAGATGCCAGATTTGAAAGAGTAGTTTATAATGTTACAGAAATGTTCGCCAACCTTTTTGAGCGCTCGTACTAAACTTACACGAGGGCTATATCATTTCGTCACGATGTCTGTATTTTTCGAATTTTAAGCCGAAAATAGTCTCAATCGACTATGTTCTACTCACTGATGACGAATCCGTCGGAAAATTTGAGTCTGTCCGTCCGGCCGTCCGTAAGCACGATAACCCTCGAACGGAACAACCTAGAGACTTGAAATGTTCAGTGTGGGTTCAGTTCCCGAATGCCTCGGTTAAGCTCGTGGGTCAAATTCCACCAGGGGTTCCGTGAATATGGCCGTGCAAAGTTTTGTTCCCCTGATTACTTGAAAACTACAAATTTGATCGAGATGAAATTTTATATTCAAATGGAGAATGAGGTGTTCAAGCTACATGTGAAATTTTGTATAGACAGAGAAGTTATAGGTTTTCAAAATTAATCATTCTTGATTCGTTCGAAGGAGACAAGATGTCAACATTGAAGTCCCCTCCAATTATGATATCAACTTTTTCCAAAATACATCGCTCAAGATTCCAAGAAAGATGTTCAAAAAAATACAAGAAATTTAGAAAATACAGAAATATTACCGAGGGAAAGTTTCCCTGGAAAAATGTTATATGCTATTTGACATGACTATTTCATTATAAATAATATAAAGGAGAAAATGAAAAGTAGGGACTGTTGCTGTTGGAGCAGACTGGTGGCATTGTTGGAGAAATTTTCGCGTATCCACACTCCGATTCGTTTCGAAGCATTGCGCCCCTGACATCGAGTTTTATCATAGCTATTACTTGTACTGATTTAACTTAATAAATCGAAAACGGTTTACAGTTACGAATGATAGATTTGATTTTCTCTGGGGTAGTATGGATCCATTTGTTGGCCTGCTTATCAGATATCTAGTAACAATTTTTTCTGCGAAAAAATGTTTTTAGATCTGCACTGCCTGTTGCCGACACAACAGCCACAGTATAAGGACCTGAAATTCCGAACTACCTGCCCAGAAGTAATGTCCTACCAGCCGTATTAGATATCGTCATAATGAAAAAAATTACCCAAGAGTTCACACTTGATACTATGGAAGATGGCACATCAGACCAAAACCCAATTTAATTGAGATTTGGTCACGGCCCGATAAGAGAAGAATTTCAAACGAAAGATTTCACAGACTAACGAAAGTGCAGTGAAATACCTACTCCAGGAGAAAATCACTGAAATCTAGAAGATTAAGTTGAAAAATTAGAAAACCGAATAGAAGAAGCCTACGAGAAAAGTAACAGAAGAATCAAAACGCCAGCACTGAAGCATCCACACTGTGGAACCTTGAAAGTAATAAAAAAACTTATGAAGGGAAATAGAAAACTCAGAAAAAACTGAATAAACATAGCCAAGTTCTGGATAACGCAATGAGAGAACTGAGAAGAGACCAAACCAAACAGTTAGAGAGCTGATTACCAAAGACCACTCAGCATGGAAGATGAAGAGATGCCAAACCGCTCCTCCACACGGACCAAATAGGATGGAATACTCTATGTTCATATTTCACAATGAAACCATTGATTTTGGATCACTTGATCAATTGTTAACAAATGAGGTTACTGTAATCCCTTGCTTGAATTTTTTTTCAAAAGTTTTTGAGAAAAGAAATAATTCATCAACAGTTAATACGCCTGAATCGTATAGGCTGGAATTATTTTCGACCTTGAAATAATCCATTAATCGGATGTCAAGTTAACATTTTTATTGAGGACTGGTACAAATAAAATAAATGTAACAAAACGAACAATTTAAAACTTTTCACGAATTGAATATAGGTACAACCCGAAAGGCCAAATGCAATAAATCACAAATAGCAAATAGAAATATTCATCGATTGTAACCAACAAATTTGTAAATTACTATCAATCAATATATCTTTCTTGCTATTCGAGATCACATTAAATATTTAATTGAAAATTCCACACATGTGATTTTTAACCAATCAGAACGTGTATTTCTGACAGATTACCATCGCAACGGATGAATTTTAGTGGAAATTTTTTCACGGTACCCAACAGCGAATTATACTGGAAATTTTTTTGACGTTTATAATGACAGAATATTATACTTGATGAAGACGAAAATCGATGTCATTGGAAATAAACGCATTTGGTGTGGAATTTTTTCACCGAATACCACACGAGGTCAAATTAAATCCGGAAATTTTTTCTCACTCATGAATATTTTTAGAAAATTATCCCTCGTCTTCGACTCGGGATAATTTTCAAAATATTCATGAGCTCGAAAAAATTTCTGGCAATAATTTGACCTCTAGTGGTATTACTAGTGAAAATCATACTAAATAGGTACAAGCCGAAAGGCCAAATGCAATACATCACAAATAGCAAGAAAGAAATATTCATCGATTGTAACCAACAGATTTGTAGATTATTTGTCGATCAATATATCTTTCTTGCTATTCGTGATCATATTAAATGTTCAAAGTGATCACCGGCCGGCCGTTACACGAAAGTCTATACGTCGGCGAATAGATTGGGGTACCTGGGCAAAAAATCCGGAAGTAGTTTGAATAAACCTCCATGAAAGAACAATGCGATTTCTTAAGTCTTCCATATCTTAGACAGGAGTCTTGTAAACCAATGTTTTAAATGGCCCCATAAAGTGAAATCAGGAGGATTTACATCTGGTGATCGGGCAGGTCAGAACTGGGATAGACCTCGCCCTATCCATCAATTTGCGGGCATCATGCATATACCACATTCTCCTTCGGACACGCAAAGAAATTGAACGTATGTATTGTGATAACGTTTTTCTCCATATCGGGAATATTGTCCACTATTTATTTTTATAATGTCGCAATTCCTTATGACACTGACTATGGTTAACTCTGGGTAGCTTTTATACAGTTGGAAAAAGGCTTCGGTTCAACCTTAGGTTATAGCCATAAGGGCTGATTTCTTCCACTAATGAGGAGAAAACTACAGGTGAAGCAAATAAAATTCACTCTGATGAGGCACACTATATTACACACTATATTATACACTGTTGGTTCATATACAGAGTACTGGAAAAACGTAAACAAAATATCAGATACGAACCTATGACCATCGCACAAAACATAAAACATGAAACATTAAAAATGAAAAATGAAACATGAAACATGAAACCTGAAACCTGAAACCTGAAACACGAAACATGAAACATTAAACATTAAACATGAAACCTGAAACACGAAACACGAAACAAGAAACACGTAACACGAAACACGAATCACGAAATACAAAATACGAAACACGAAACATAAAACATAAAACATTAAACATAAAACTTAAAACATAAACCAGAACAAAAACAAAACAAAAACAATATAGACAATTATAAGATTCTATGAGGAAAGACTGTAACCTATACGTACGTTATCAGTGACACATAAACTTTTTATGAGGTTTTATGAGAATTCATAAACGAAATAAATAAATAAATTGCGCAATTAATATTTGATTATGTATTATTTACAGATGATGGCAAGATTGAGGATATACATCACGAAACATTCCAATTTGGTATTAACAGATCTAAATGTGAGAATATGGGTAAAGGGTCGCTGTCTAGAGAAGAGACGATAGAACGTGCGAAAAAATGGGTAGGAAGAGGTTTCACCTACAATACACTCCGTTGTAATTGTCAACATTGGACGAATTATTGGGCGAATGGTTCATCTGGGAAATGGTATAACAATCAATCACTTCAAACTTCAGCCTCTTATTGTCCAATATGATGACATAGAAAAATGACATTTGAAAAAAAAATTTCCTACCAGTTTTAGAAGTATTACTTTCCACATGCATTTCCTTTTGAAAAGTGGCACCCAAATATTAAAAAGTTGCGCACAAAAAATATATTTTTTTTCAAACGTACGAAAACAATCAAAAGTCATATTTCGATTTAGAGGATCACCAAAAAGTTCGGCTTTTCTTCCGCCGGAAGGAAATGTGTTGCTATGTCAACGATGAATTACTTTTCCGTCCGCCGGAGAGAAAAGTGTTGCTATGTAAAAGATGAATTAGTTATTATGAACAATTATTATACTTCATCTAAATTAATTTTGCATGACAACCGTAACCAGGCAATTTTTCCATTGATCACTCAATTATAACGATCGTAAATATAAATCGAATCAAAAGGTGGATCTCCAGACTTTTATGAATTTCAATAAATAATCAAAAATAACAGCTATGACTTTTCATGGCTCGCTTTCAATTACCTGCCGAACGAAGTGAGCTCGCCATAAAAAGTGACACTTCTCCTTATGAAATAATATACTATATAATAACGTCAATTTCAAGACGAACATTTTTGCTAACGTCAGTGTCAAGACGAAAACCATTCGTGAAAGTGTTTCATTTCCGCTAGTAGGAAAAATGTTATTCGTAACTCATGCGGAATGTGTATTTTCCGCATTCGACTGCTGTCGACGGCAGTCTTTTCGGAAAAGTAGCACTTTCCACAATTTTCAGGAACAAAGCTATTCAAATTTAAATAAAAAAATTACGAAAAGCACTGCCGTGAAGGCAGGAGCTTTTGAGCGCTCGTACATGCACCTTGTAGGTAGATTCGCATTTTCCAGTTTTAGAAATCAATTGAAGGAATGTTCGACTGCTTTCAAAAAAATCCTGAAACTTAGGCAAAACTCCAGACTTCATGTCGGTGCTTCAGCTGATCAATTTTTTTCCGATAATTCGATAGAATTTTCCACGGTATCTATGGTCTTAGTGATGCGATCTGGACAAAATTTTGCACGTAGTTTGAATACATTATTCCTGAGCTAGCTGCATAATTTCATTCCAATCCGATCAGTAGTTTCGAAACTATCAGGAAAAAAATATCTTGTACGGCCATATTTACGGAACCCCTTGTCTAATTTTGCTCATTGATGAACGTGACCGTGAAATTTGCGATCCAAACCCACCCTGAAAATTTCAAGTTCCTAGGCCTTTCCGTTCAAAAGTTATAATTTTCTATGGTTTCTATGGTTCTGGTCATGCGATCTGGACAAAATATTGCTTCAATATATCATTCTCGATTAAAATACAAAAATTCATCTCGATCGAATCCGTAGTTTCGAATTTATCGAAAAAACAAAATTTCAAACGACCGTATTTACGGAACCCCTTGTATAATGTTGCTCATAGATGAACGTGATCACGACATTCAAGATCCACACCTATGCTGAAAATTTCAAGTCCCTAGGCGTTTCCGTTCAAAAGTTACAATTTTCTATGGTTTCTATGGTTCTGGTCATGCGATCTGGACAAAATTCCATTCGAGTGCAAAAGTTCATCTCGATCAAATCTGTAGTTTTCAAGTAATCAGGGAAACAAAACTTTGAACGGCCATATTCACGGAACCTCTGGTGGAATTTGGCCCATTAACGAACTTAACCGAGCCATTCGGGAACTGAACCCACACTGAAAATTTCAAGTCTCTAGGTTGTTCCGTTCGAGAGTTATCGTGCTTACGGCCGGCCGGACAGACTCGAATTTTCCGACGGATTCGTCATCAGTGAGTCGAACATAGTCGATTGAGACCATTTTCGGCTCAAAATTCGAAAAATACAGACATCGTGACGAAATGATAAATATAGCCCTCGTGTAAGTAGTACGAGCGCTCAAAAAGATTGCAATCGCTTTTTTATTGTTTGCTGAAAATTATGAAATTGAGTGTTATAGAATATAAGTATTGTTTTTTTTACCTTTCTCGGATTATGATAGTTGTTCAACATTGGGACTGAAACAACCATGGAGATGGCTAAGATATTTGGAATTTGGTGGATGTTGAAAGTAATGAACTTAGCTCCGATAAGTACATTTCAATTCCAACAGTTTTGAAACAACATCTTCAAAGATTTCATTTTAAATCGTGAAATGGTTCAGTGGATTATAACCCAGAAAACAAGGGGAAGAATTTCGTATTGGTAATTTTTGTCTGAGGAACTTTTCACGGAAGCTTTTACATCGTCAATGATTCACGTATTTCCACAATACAAAATTTGTTTACCTCAACACCTCACAACTATATGAACTAGGAGCTAAAGCTCCTGAGAACCGTAGAGTGTTGCTTGGAAAATAATTGAAACGCGCTATGATAACAAAGCTCATTCTGAACCTTTCCAGTATATCGGAATAATACATAATAGACTCGTTGGTCGATTCCAACAAACACTAATGGCCATTTCGTTGGGACAGCCTTTCAGAAATGGGAATATTCCGGTGAACCACGGCGGACATTGGAGGATTTGACCACGTTTTTAGAACATCGAGCCCAAATCGAAGAAGCTCGAGAGCCTAAGTACAATATGGATTCGTTTAATGGAATCACCTTGCTGGGCTGAGGAATTCTTACCTCTTCGGCATGTGATTTGCATGTTCAGCGCGAGAGCTATCCTTGGTAACGAATAAAGAAAATACTGGATAATTTGAATATTTTTTTGGGTTGAAAGGAGGAAAATCTTTAAAAGACACCTATCGATGCCGGGTTGTGTCGAGATTTTTACTGACTAAAAACTCTTCTTGGAGATTGAAAGGGTCAGAGCAATAGCCTATAAACCAGTTGCGAATAGTGATTCGTATTTTTCCTATATATCTTGAAGTACAGATATGCTTTTATTCAAAGAATTGATGAAATTCAAGAAAATTGAAATATATTTACGTTATTTTGATTCACGGGATTTGTTCTTGGGTCGTAGTTCACTAAACTTCTGAGTTGCTCATTTGCGTGCTGGCTTGCTTTATCTGATATCTTCTCTGTTTTTTTCTCATGAAAGTTGTGAACGGTTCCCCTTTTAAGTTTCTGTGTATTTGTCTGTTTCTGACGAACCAGGGAGCGTCTATTGCCCACCAAATAAACTCGTCTTCTGTAGACAGAATCTTCTTGATATAGCTTTTTGCAGCATAGCCCCACACTGCTGGTCCTTATGTTAGTTGTGGTCTTGCGATCGTCTTGATCATCTTCAGCTTGGTATTTTTTTCCATTTTTCCTACTTATTGATGGATAAGGTTTGCGAAGTTTGTATTACAAACAGCATATTTGATATGACTTTTCCATGTCCATGTGAGTCCTTCATCTAGACTAGCCCCTAAATATTTCGCCTCATTCTGTAATGCTTTCTTTGACTCACCTATCGATAGTTTTTCATGGATTTTCAATCGTCTCTTCGGCAAGAGTATGACTTAAGTAGCTGTGATGATTCTTGAAGTGGAGTAGACGGAATATAGTTCAGGTAGGGTCTTCCATGTCGATAGGGTCCAAGCATGAGCGGTGAAAACCCTCCACTACCCAGATGTAGTATCGTGGGTGTTTCACAAGGGTAAACGATGCCAGGCACTGCAAGGCTCTGACGTATTCATGTCTGATATGGCGTCATGTGGACACTGTTATCTGTGTTCATGTCTCGCGGGAAAAGGACCCGTGTCGGCGGCTTTGGATTAACCGCCCGAACCAATTGTATGGAAGACTCCGGATACCAGTTGACCTCCGGTTTCAATAACGCCTTTCGGTGACTGTACTTCCCTAGCAACTCGAGAGACTCAAAATGGACCTAGTTGAAGCAAAATAAGGGCCTGGCATTAGCCCTGATATGCCGAATAAAGAGGCAAAACGAAGCCTTAACCACCATGGGAAAAGGGCACAAGTCCTGGCCCTATGGCTGAGAAAGAAGGTCACTGGGAAAAAGCAAAAATGATGCTGGGAAGCAGCAAAGGAGAGCTCGTTAAGGACCTCAAGAAACTGACGGTACTCTGGGTCCGCCAGGGAGAGAAAAAAAATACCATAAAGGGAAGTATGGCGCCAGAGGAATTCAGAAAAGAAGCATCCGAACCAGTTGGTCCAGGACCGCGAAAGTCCAAGTTAACAAGAGAAACAGATCGAGGATATCAAGCCTAGAGGCAGAGAGCCTAAGCCTCCTGAGCAACAGGCTTTGAAAGCCTCACAGTAATCAGTAGCTCCCATAGATCCTGCACCACATTTTCTACATACAGCCAGATCACTTCTGGGCTAAAGATGGGTATCACAGAAAAGAACTATCCAGAGGGTCCACTGGGAGTGGACCAACTAAAGGCTATAGAAGGAGTAGTTCTCGATAAGATCATTGAACTGAGAAGAAAGGCTGCAGTAAGGTCTATATTACAGCAGTTACACATCCTACCAGGTTGGTTTGGTCTGACGTGCTTGAACAAAGCCCCAGTGGAGGGGTTAGGGAGCATACAGCCAAGTCTGGAGCCCTGGGAGGAAGCTGATTTATAGATTTCGTCAACGAGAAGATTCTTACGTTCATGGAGATCCAGAATGAGAAACTCAAGTTTTTCGAAGAAGACCATTTTGACCCTAGCTTGAGGTGGTGATTTCGGCTGATGTAGAATCGGTTGAAGAAATGGGAGTTTGAAATTGGCGAATTAATTACAAATTAGGAGAGGAAGGATGCACAACAGGTCTCGATCTCTGGCTCCATGTCAGGAAAGCCGAAGGCGAAAAAATTGTATGAGATAGAAAAGCTCCTAGCACTGAAGAAGCCGGAGGTGCGGATACGCCTAAGCCGACCACCAGCTCTAGGGGGAAATTTTTTTCGCGAAGGCGTGGAAAGGGGGTTTCTGGCAGCGTAAAATATGTGGTCTCCTCCAAACAGCCTAGCGGACGGCTAACTCCGTGAAAGAGAAGCGTTTTACGTCCCTTCAAATAAACCTCTAGCATCCAAAAGCAGCATCAAGTGCCTTATGCTGGAAAACATCTAGAGGAAACATTGACCCTGGATCAATGGAGGCCAAAACAGAGTCCTTCCAAATAACATATATCAAATGATAGACTGCAGTCGGTCAATAGGTCTGTTTTGTTCGTGGTTAATGGACTGTAAATGGTTTTAAATCAAGGTTCTCACTGGTTTTTGGGGGTATAAATAATTTCTAGGAAAACACGATAAAGAGATGTTCGAATCAAAGCTTTTCAAAACAAAAGGACAATAAATTTTGACTCACCTGTAGTATGCAGAGCCGTGGTTTTCGGTTATGGGTCTTACTTGATCGAAGTAGTTATGCACTGGTTACTTAAGGCGTTGATTGCTAGTTTATGTTGTACTGCCGGCTCTTCAGTACTGCTTCGGGGGGTATCGAGTTTTTCAAACCTGGGTAGGTAGATGATCGACAATCCTTCTCACGCCACATTTGGCCTCACTTTTGTGAAGATATATAATTGTATTACATTGCTTTGTGTCGTGCATGCGCACGATGGGACAAAGCGTACATAAAATATTGCCAATTCGAAAGTGTGTAATTATTTACATATACAGGGTAAGTCGTACTGAATATTAAAGGAACTTATTATTCAGGTCATGATGGATTTGGTTCTATAATATGGTGTCCGAAACCTAACCGTTACGGAGATATTGAGTTTTTAAGATTTTTCAAAGAATCCTTTATTTTCTGGCTTTTTCATCAATTTGTTTCGGATTGGATCTCCTAGGAGCGGTTTCTTCGATGTATCTAGTTGAAGGGCATGCCAATTAATAAAAATTACGAAAAGCACTGCCGTGAAGGCAGGAGCTTTTGAGCGCTCGTACATGCACCTTGTAGGTAGATTCGCATTTTCCAGTTTTAGAAATCAATTGAAGGAATTTTTGACAGCTGTCACAAAAATTCTGAAACTTAGGCGAAACTCCTGACTTCATGTCAGAGCTTTAGGTGACCAATTTTTTTTCGTTAATTCGCTATCATTTTCTATCTACGGTCTTGGTGGTGCGATCTGGACAAAATTGGGCACGTAGTTTGAATACATTATTCCTAAGCTACGTACAAAATTTCATCCGAATCCAATCAGTAGTTTCGAAATTATCAGGAAAAAAATATTTTGAACAGCCATATTTACGGAACCCCTAGTCTAATTTTGCTCATTGATGAACGTGGCCGCGATATTTTCGTTATGCGATATGGACAAAATATTGTTTTAATATATAATTCTCGATTAAAATACAAAAGTTCATCGGGATCGAATCCGTAGTTTCGGAATAATCGAGAAACCAAAATTTCAAACGACCGTATTTACGGAACCCCTAGTATAATTCTGCCCATTGATAAACGTGAACGCGACATTTCAGATCCACACCTATCCTGAAAATTTCAAGTCCCTAGGCCTTTCCGTTCGAAAGTTATGATTTTCTATGGTTTCTATGGTTCTGGTCATGTGATCTGGAGAAATGTAGCTTGAATATATTATTCTCCATTAGTATACAAAATTTCGTCACGATCGAATCTGCAGTTTTGAAATTATCAAGAAAACTAAATTTCAAACGACCATATTCACGGAATCCCTAGTATAATTTCGCTCATAGATGAACGTGATCACGACATTCGAGATCCACACCTATCCTGAAAATTTCAAGTACCTAGGCATTTCCGTTCAAAAGTTACAATTTTCTATGGTTTATATGGTTCTGGTCATGCGATCTGGACAAAATCTCACATGTATCTTGAACACCTCATTTTCATTTAAGTGCAAAATTTCATCTCAATCAAAACTGTAGTTTTCAAGTAAAACTTTGAACAGCCATATTTACAGAACCCGTGGTGGAATTTGGCCCATTAACGAACTTAACCGAGGCTTTCGGGAACTGAACCCTCACTGAAACTTTCAAGTCTCTAGGGTGTTCCGTTCGAAAGTTATCGTGCTTACGGACAGCCGGACGGACAGACCCAAATTTTTCGACGGATTTGTCATCAGTTAGTCGATTGAGACCATTTTAGTCTCAAAATTCGAAAAATACAGACATCGTGAAGAAATGATATAGCCCTCGTGTGAGTAGTACGAGCGCTCAAAAATGATCAACAAAAACTGAACCTTCTACTAACAGCTCAATAAGATTGCTCGACAACGGTTAGAATCTAAGAATTTTCACTTTGAAGCGCTTTTTTGAAAAAACATCATGGAACTTGTTCTGCAAATAAGTTTAAAAACTTCTACTGTAATAATTGGGAAATACTTATTCAAAAGTACAGGGATTATTTAAATTCAAATGCATTGCCTGAATGGAGAGAGAATACTTCATCTACATTGTATTAATCTGCAGGATGTCGTTTGTTTTAATGATCATGATAAGTTCGACGAAAAGACCACCCAGGAGCTTGATAATTAAAGTCTAAAACGCAAAGCTGTCCATTTGCAACATTGTAGTGGCTGAAATTGTTTATGTCTACGGTAGATAGGGCCAGTTGAGATTAAAATTCATGGGAAACATTTTTGAAGTCAAGCATTTTTGCTAAGTAAGCGTCTGGACACCCACTCTTGAGCTGTAGATTCTTTTTGAAAGAGGGGTAAAGTTTACTTTTGGAGATCAAGGAAAATTAAAGTTAGTTACTCGGCGAGAGTGGAGTTACTCGGAGAAAAAGGGGGTTGCTCGGAAAACGGGGACTCATCACGATGATGGGGATAATCGGACGACGGTTTCGGTTAGAGGAAAAATAGTGTTGTATTTTTCAGTAGAGGATTTCTGTTAGATTTCGGTTTAAGGGGGTAACTGTGTTAGATCGTACAAACAAGTGTTTAACAAGTTTATTTTGAGTAGAGTTAAATAAAAAGCCGTGGGTTGTGTTTCGGGTGCGAATAAAAATAAAGGCCAATATCGCGTGTGGGTGATTTAGTTCCCAAACAGGTACGAAAGAGAAATTAGGTGGTTTGCAGACCAAGGTAGGAAAATTCAATTCAAAGCTTTAACCCCATATGAATGTGAATGGCGTTATTGTAATTCCCAATATTATTGATATCTCGATCCGAAGTTGATTTGACGTACGTTCGATTTTACGTACGAAATTTGAATATTAGTTGTAACTGATTATCTGACCCCTCGTACATTTTCGATTGGCATGTTGATGGGAAGTAACAGTTGAAGTGTTTGATTTAATTTACGATTGTGAGAAACTAAGTGAACGATAGATGCTTTATTTGGATGTTCTTTTGATGTTTGTGCAAACTACGATTTTATGTACGCATTTTACCATCATTTTTCTTTCTTAAATATAATTTGTTCTCTTAAAACTTCCGAGGTTTTCTTTCCTGAATACCTGTTCCTCAGAAAAATAAGACAAAAGACTCTCTCTTAGTGCAGAGAGCACGAATCAAGGCCTTTTCGGAAAATAGATAGATAAAAATTGGTGACAGCGAAATATGATTAATAAGGGTAGAAACCCCAGGTTTTAGTACGAATTGGTGACAGCGGAATATAGAAAATACGATTAATTAAATAAATAAAGAATAGAACAACCACCAGGTTTATTACAAATTGGCGACCAGCGGTGGGATTTGTTTAATTTTTTTTGAGGGAAAGGAGCAGGAAAGAGATAGAGAATTTCAAATTAGTCTTTCTATCGGGAAAGTTATTTTGTGTCCGAAATTTAAGGTCGAATAGAATTTTTTCGGTGTTTATAGAAGCATCAAATCAGTTGGATCGAGAGAATATCAGACAGGGGAATATTTTTGATTTGTTGAGCTAATTTTGTGTTACTAACATTTGTGTGGATAATTTTGTGTGTTTCAGGACGGCATTTCCGAGTAAAATTTTTATTGATTTTGAGGGAAGTTTATTATTTTGTGTGTTTCAGGACGGCATTTCCGAGTAAAATTTTTATTGATTTTGAGGGAAGTTTATTATTTTGTGTGTTTCAGGACGGCATTTCCGAGTAAAATTTTTATTGATTTTAGGGAAGTTTATTATTTTGTGTGTTTCAGGACGGCATTTTCGAATATAAACTTAATCAGGTTAAGGGTTGTTGGTCATTTTATATTTTTTTTTTGGACGGGAGTTCAGAATATAAATTTTATAGGACTTAGGTCAAGTGGATTTAAATAACATCAACTGTTTGAAATTTTTTTTGTGATATTAATTCGAGTCAATTGGGAGTTTGATTCCAAAATTTTTTTTTTGTTTTTGTTTTTGTTGGGATAACGTTGTGATTTTGGGTTATCAGAATATTCTCGAATAAGTTTCTTAAAAATAATAGTTATCGGTGCATTTGAGAAAAAAAAAAAAAATTTTTTTTTCAGAAAGCTGATTAAAAGGAAGTAGGATTGAAATTTTTTTGAATTTTTCATTTTTTCATTTTTTTATATAAATTTTACCTTCAAAAAATAAAGATTTGAGATGTTGCCTGCAGCTTCTTCGGCGAGTGGTATGGCTGGGGAAAATGCGAATGTGCCAACGCCAAACCTATTACGTGGGGCGGGGATGTACTCGCTAGGTATGATAGCCAGCACATTAGAAAATTTTTCAGGGAAAGAAGCGGCGAGGTACTTCGATAAATTGGAGTTACGCTCAAAATTGGACGGATGGACCGAGGAAGAAACTCAGAAATTGCTAAAATTTAAACTCGAAGGGGAGGCGTATTGTTTTTTCAAATCAGATCCAGGGTTAGATTTATTAACGTATCGCGAATTAAAGAATAGGTTCTTACAAAAATTTACGCCGTTCAGACTGCCAGGGGAAAATCAGTGGAACCTGTGCAGGTGTTTCCAAAGACATGACGAGGATGTATCGTCATTTTGCACAAGGCTGCGTACGCTAGGAGCGAGTTTATTGCGGGAGGATTTGGAAGGAGCCACCGTGGATGAGGAGGCTGGAATTAGAAAGAAAAACAAAGATCTGATTTTGAACCAGTTCAAAATGGGTCTACGGAAGGATTTAATGAAGGACACAGGAATCTTATTGTTGAAGGAGGAAGATTTAGACTTGGAAAAAGCGGAAGAGTTGGTAAAGTTACAGGAAAATATCACAAGAATGTTACAAGGACGTTTGGGCGGTACCAGGATAGCAGGAATCGACACCGAACAAGTATGTCAACTGTGTGACAAGGAGGGGCACTCAGCAAGGGAATGTAGGAGGACCAGACAGGGTCGGGAAAATCAAGAAAAGCCACTAGGGATGAGATGCTTTTCCTGTGGCCAAACAGGCCACATTTCAAGAGAATGTCGAAACACGAAGGGGGCAACGCAAGGAGCTCCAGGTTCGTGCTTCAACTGTAAACAACAAGGACATTGGTTAAGGGACTGTCCGAAAAGGGATAGAAACAGGGGACAGGACCAAAGGCAGAGGTTCAGAGAGGATGCAAGGAGAGAGGAAAGATTCCCGACCTGGAATACACGAGGGGGTGAGAATGGGAATCCTCCATATTCCAGGAATCAAGAAGGGCCCACCAGTACAGGAAACAGGGAATCTACCGGCGCGATTCCAAAACGATCACAATCGCCGCCTACGTTTCGTACAGCGAATTTAAACTCAAAGGGCCAAAGTTCATCTGCCTGGACGGAGGCCAAAGGGTGGTAGATAGGCAGGGAAAGCGGGAGTCATCAATAGAGCAAGGACACAAGGGGAATCCAATTGGATCATCGGTCATGGTAATCCCGGAAGTAAATTCATTGGGATTATATGACATACCACATATAATCAAGTTGAATATTAATGGTAAGGCGTGTTCTTGTTTGGTTGACAACGGGGCAGCGGTGACTCTCGTGAATAAAGGATTGATCCCGGACGGTAGGATCGATAAGAACGAGATCGGTGTCCGTCTAACGAGTGTAACGGGACACGATTTACGTACCTGGGGTACGACGACAATTTTTGTAAGACCAGAAGGAGAACAATTGGGAACGAATTGGACAGCGGTCCTTTGTGATGACACGACGTTAGGGAACGTCCAGGTTATATTAGGACGAGATTTTTTGTACGCCAATGAGGCGCACTTGGATTACGAGGGGGAACCCTACCTAAAAATGTGGGGGAGGAAATTCATGTTTTTGAATAAGGGAGACTTAGAGGAACAGATACTCACGGGAGGTGAGGATATGGAGGGAGTTACTGGGAGAATACAGGAGGTTCAGGGGTATAATAGTGGAGGTTATAGGAGTGGTTTTGTGGAGATTAGGCCGATGGAAATGGCGGGAACAAGGAATAACTACACACCCAAGGGTAACGGAGTCGTCAGGGACGACACGAGGGAGGATATTCCAGGGAATCTACAAGGAAATGTAGGAAATAAGGCTAAAATAGCTTGTAGGGAATTCGGTACACAGACCGACAAATATGGGGAAACGAGGGAATTAATGGGAAAGAAAGGGAGGACTGTCGAAAGTCAGGTGGAGCAAATAGAAGAAACAGACGCGATAAGGAGATCGAAAGGTAATGAGACAAATGAACCAGATGATGATGTTGTATTGTTGGAAAATATAGACATTAGGGTATGTAGAGGAGAAGAAAGAGGGAGGAGAAATGAAGAACAGCGAAATATCGAGAATAACGGGGAGGAATTCACCACCGATAAAGAAGAACGGTGGAAAACTGACGTTGTATTGATAACAGGGGTTACTATTTCCGCACGTTCAGAAGCTCTAGTAGAAGCTAGACTGAAAAAGGACGTAAAAGGGGTTTACATTGTTTGCGAACCGGTAAATTTGGGCGTCGGACAAGTATATGTCGCGAACGGTTTGATGAAAAAATAATCCAGGTTGGGTACGCGTGGTGATGAATCTCAGAACCATCAGGAGAAATGAATCGACTTCCTGCCCTTAGCGAAGATTCCAATTCGGGTACGCGTGGTAATGATAATTATCAGGACCATCAGAAGAAATGAGTCACCTTTCTGCCCGTAGCGTAGATTCCAGCGGCTCTTATCAGTTATCAGCTGAAAGGGGTCCCGTCTCGAGTTTCGTACACCGATACACAGCTGTCAGCAACTAAGGTCAAGGTCCCAATTCTTGTTTTCATTTTTCGGTTCCGTTATTGAATCTGAGTTGCTGACTAGCGACCTTCCCCAATGAACGCCTCTATCACTACCATCGTTTACGTTTCTATGTTGATAGTATCATTCTCTAGAGCTAGCCTCATTTTGTATATAATTTTTCAAGCAGTTCGTAAGACAGGAAAAGATTGTGTAACGAAAATTAAATCGTTATAATTTAACGTTTTGGTCACTGATTGGTGCATAGGTGAACACAACGTTGAGAGCGGAAAGGAAGGCGTTGTTTTTATTTAAGTTTTTCTTTATTTTCGTTCAACCACGTTAGTCTGGTGTGAATAATCTGATTGTTGAATTATGTAGGTATTCCCGGAATGACTTTGATTGTATAATTGCAATTTTTTTTTGTACTGTTATAATTCACGTGTAACAAAATAGTTAGGTCAAGAATAGGTGTTCATGTTGAGAAGTTTTTTTGATTGATAAGAATGTCAATTTTTGTTTGTTTTCAATTTGTTTTTGTTTTTGTGAAAATGAACTCTACAGGATCAGTCCGAAATGAGAAATAATCACATGTGGAGTAACCTTCATCCTTTGTCCTTTCCATTGTCGGTATTCAGACGTGACTAGACTATGATTGTACGGACAAAAGTGCGGAAATAGCTGCGGTATCAATTCAAAAATTCGCGTAGTGTTCGGCCCCCAAAACAGCGTACAAAAGTAACCCGGTTAAAGTAGGAGTTTCGTCAATTCAACCTATCGGAACACTAGGAATATAGACCCAAGGGAGATAGATAAGGCACAGAGAATGCAGAGTTTCGGAGCAGAGCGAAAAGCTGTTGAGAATATTATGGTGGAGAAAGTAGCAGGGACTGGACAGGGTTTCTTTACAGTGGAACGATTTAACCCAGAGGAGATGAAGAAACTAGCACACCACACGATGAGACAGGAGTAATATTGAATGGAGTACAATTATACCAGAACCCAGGATGTGAATTCATGATGTTAGCCGGTCTGTGGAACACACTTACAATGTGGGTCACCCACATGCACAGGGCAAAGCAGGAACGGGTAAAAACCCACACAGAAGGACGAGAGTCGGAAAACCCTGGAAGAAGTGACGATGCGAGATTGTACCCCTCTATAGACATTGGACGGAAGAACCGAAATAATGAGTACTAAACTAGGGCGTTCGTCGTATATTTGGTGCGGTGACGAGACTATCATATCCCTCGAAAAAACAATGGTGGTGTCGTTTGCGTCATTGTCAGATAATGTAGACCAATGAATGCTAGTGCGAACATGAGTGATCGAGCACGTATCATGCCAAATAGACCTGAAAATCCCTTTTCTTTCCCCTTACCCCGAAGGTTACCACCTCAATTAAGATTATTCTCTTACTACCATATGGATCGGTGTTTGCAGAAAGGAGCCCTGCCACAAGAAGTCATGCCCTAGACAAGGAGACTTCCCTACAATAAGAGGACAGATCACAGGAGAGGATTCGCCCAACCCATGGATTAGGAGTGTGTCGCGAATACCGAGATAGTGGTACGCGAAAGAGCGAATTTCAAATCGGAAAAAGGTGAACGAAAAGTCATGTGTGTGGAAGTGGGTCGTATCGTAGTGGGAAGCGCTTTACTTGAACGCTTTATTGTTTCTTATGCAAGAAATCTCTGTCATTTTTTTTGTTTTGGTTAACTTACCCTAGAGGACGTTCATTCTTGTTTTGTTATGGTTTTAGTTTGTATTATTCCTAGTTTAAGTTGTAGATGATGCACTTTATAGATAGTATCTTAGTATTAAGGCGGTAAAATTGCGTATATACGAGGGGGTTACTGTTAAGTTGTTGGGCATTAGCGAATATGTATCGCATTGTCTGGATTGAGACGAGATATGGGGTCAGCCCATTATATATGTTATGGGAATATGGGAAAAGTATTGGCCTTGTAGTGCCAAGACTTTTTCGTAGGGGAGAGTGATGTAATAATTGGGAAATACTTATTCAAAAGTACAGGGATTATTTAAATTCAAATGCATTGCCTGAATGGAGAGAGAATACTTCATCTACATTGTATTAATCTGCAGGATGTCGTTTGTTTTAATGATCATGATAAGTTCGACGAAAAGACCACCCAGGAGCTTGATAATTAAAGTCTAAAACGCAAAGCTGTCCATTTGCAACATTGTAGTGGCTGAAATTGTTTATGTCTACGGTAGATAGGGCCAGTTGAGATTAAAATTCATGGGAAACATTTTTGAAGTCAAGCATTTTTGCTAAGTAAGCGTCTGGACACCCACTCTTGAGCTGTAGATTCTTTTTGAAAGAGGGGTAAAGTTTACTTTTGGAGATCAAGGAAAATTAAAGTTAGTTACTCGGCGAGAGTGGAGTTACTCGGAGAAAAAGGGGGTTGCTCGGAAAACGGGGACTCATCACGATGATGGGGATAATCGGACGACGGTTTCGGTTAGAGGAAAAATAGTGTTGTATTTTTCAGTAGAGGATTTCTGTTAGATTTCGGTTTAAGGGGGTAACTGTGTTAGATCGTACAAACAAGTGTTTAACAAGTTTATTTTGAGTAGAGTTAAATAAAAAGCCGTGGGTTGTGTTTCGGGTGCGAATAAAAATAAAGGCCAATATCGCGTGTGGGTGATTTAGTTCCCAAACAGGTACGAAAGAGAAATTAGGTGGTTTGCAGACCAAGGTAGGAAAATTCAATTCAAAGCTTTAACCCCATATGAATGTGAATGGCGTTATTGTAATTCCCAATATTATTGATATCTCGATCCGAAGTTGATTTGACGTACGTTCGATTTTACGTACGAAATTTGAATATTAGTTGTAACTGATTATCTGACCCCTCGTACATTTTCGATTGGCATGTTGATGGGAAGTAACAGTTGAAGTGTTTGATTTAATTTACGATTGTGAGAAACTAAGTGAACGATAGATGCTTTATTTGGATGTTCTTTTGATGTTTGTGCAAACTACGATTTTATGTACGCATTTTACCATCATTTTTCTTTCTTAAATATAATTTGTTCTCTTAAAACTTCCGAGGTTTTCTTTCCTGAATACCTGTTCCTCAGAAAAATAAGACAAAAGACTCTCTCTTAGTGCAGAGAGCACGAATCAAGGCCTTTTCGGAAAATAGATAGATAAAAATTGGTGACAGCGAAATATGATTAATAAGGGTAGAAACCCCAGGTTTTAGTACGAATTGGTGACAGCGGAATATAGAAAATACGATTAATTAAATAAATAAAGAATAGAACAACCACCAGGTTTATTACACTACGTCTCCTTAGCTATTCAAAAAGGTATAACACCTGCTATTAAGTAGGCCAAACATTGACCAAATAACAGTTAAGTTATCAGAGGGTACATTTTTAGTTTAAGGTAACAGTAGCTAAAATATGCAGGAAGTATGGCCCTATCAAGTTATTTGATATTATGGCCATCCACACATTTAGACTGAATCTCCTTTTGACTCTTGTTCTTTTTATGGGTTATCTTGCGCTTTGGGAGCCCAATAATGGGCGTTATGATAATTTGTGATGCCTCTGCGAAAAGCACTTGATTGAAAAAATCGGCCTGTGTTTCTTTTAATTCGCTCAACTCAGAGATGAGGCAAATTGTTCTTGGCCTAAGGGAGGAAATAGGTCTGATCCGGCCCTGACTATGAACAAGTGTCCGAATAACTCAACCTGTTACCTTTGTATATACAGGATGTTTCATTGGTGAATGTACATACGTTAACCTTAGGTAGAGCTACTCTAGACGACCACAAAAAATTTTTATGTTATAGGTCTAATCACCTACATACAGAGCGACATTTTTGTGAAGTGAGTGGAATTTCAATATCGAATTAAATCTTTCGACGAAAATTTTGGTGGGTCAAATTCCAATATTCCGTCATACAGGTAGTTAAATCTCAGCTTGCGAAAAGTCCCATATTTTTCTCATACGGACCTGGATTTTTGGATCTTTTCAAAGATGAATCGATTCACCTATGGAAGTGTGTCTCACGTTCTGAATATGAATTGATTCTACTTGGTGGTTCAAAAGTTATAAGGAATTAAAAATATTGACAAATACATAAATCACTCTGTACCTTGGCTATGAAGTCGATGAGACCTATCACATATAGGTTTTTTGGACTCGTCTAGGGTAGCTTTACCTCAGGTTAACGTTTGTACATTTACCAATGAAACACCCTGTATAATCGAATCCTCCTGTCAGAAAATATTTCTGACCTAAAGTACGGTCCTACCATCAACTGTAGTCGGCGTAAGGACACAGTACCAACGGAGTACAGTAAGTAAAAAAGCCTACACAGATCTCTTAACTCGCACAAGATCTGAGATTATGAGGGATCTCACAGAGAACTAGGAGAGCTGGGATATAATTATTAAAACATCAAATTGATTCTTCAGCATTGTGGGTTCTTGGAAATTTTCATTAGAGGGACCGAAGGCTAGGAGGTTTATAAAAAAAAAGTTCTGTGATTACTAAACCTGCTAATTTTTCCTCTCGGATTTCAATAGGTAGGTACTTGATATATCTCAAATTATGAAAAATGAAATAAAGAGTTCGTTGAGCATCGGTGATTACTAGACCTGATGATCTTTCTTCTTGGAATTCAATAGGTGATCGATATATCTTTATTTGGTATAATAACAAAACATAACATGGTTAACGGGTTAACCATCACACACGATTCGAACTGGTCTCTCCATGTATAGAAGGTAACGTCCAGGGCAAGGAGCATCGTCTTTATGGTCTCCAAGTGCTCCCGAGGTTTTTCTTCCACTGTCTGTTGTAGCCTATATAAGACCTATATAAGACCAATCCTTGGATTTGCTGGTCCTGCCTAGTTCCCTGTCCTGAATGCCGGCTTGGAGCAGTCGGAGGCGGTTCAGCGTTGGGTTACTCGCATTCCTTATGGTCCCAACCATCCCACGTATGAGGAGAGACTCAGTATCTTCCGTTTAAATCTCATTCCAAGATCGCCGACTGAGAGGTGACTTGATATTTAGCTTTCGGGCCATTAATAATATGATTGGTGCCAACCTATCATCCCTTTTCATCCGCAACACTAATAACTTACGAGGACACATGTACAAGTTAAAAAAAGAAAACTTCCGGACTACCCCACGACAAAATTTCCTGTCCAATAGAATTTTTTCAGCCTGGAATGCATTGCCTGCGGACGTGGTTTGTGCACCCAGTGGAAACGCCCTCATGAATAAATTCGATTCACATGGATTTCGGCCACTTGATGCCCCATGAGTGCTTGGATTCTTGTATATTTTCGTTATATTTTTGAGCGCTCGTACAACTTCCACGAGGGCTATATCATTTCGTCACGATGTCTGTATTTTTCGAATTTTGAGCCGAAAATGGTCTCAATCGACTATGTTCGACTCACTGATGACGAATCCGTCGGAAAATTCGAGTCTGTCCGTCCGGCCGTCCGTCCATCCGTCCGTCCGTAAGCACGATAACTCTCGAACAAATCAACCTAGAGACTTGAAATTTTCAGTGTAGGTTCAGATCCCAAATGCCTCGGTTAAGTTCGTTAATGGGCCAAATTCCACCAGGGGTTCCGTGAATATGGCCGTTCAAAGTTTTGTTCCCTCGATTACTTGAAAACTCCAGATTTGATTGTGATGAAATTTTGCACTCAAATGGAGAATGAGGTGTTCAAGCTACATGTGAAATTTTGTCCAGATCGCATGACCAGGACCATAGAAACCATAGAAAATTGTAACTTTTGAACGGAAACGCTTAGGGACTTGAAATTTTCAGGTGTGGATCTCGAATGTCGTGATAACGTTCATCTATGGGCAAAATTATAGAAGGGGTTCCGTGAATATGGTCGTTTGAAATTTAGTTTTCTTGATAATTTCAAAACTAAAGATTCGATCAAGATGAAATTTTGTATTTTGATCGAGAATGATATATTGAAACAATATTTTGTCCAGATCGCATGACCAGAACCATAGAAACCATAGAAAATTGTAACTTTTGAACGGAAAGGCCTAGGAACTTGAAATTCTCAGGGTGCGTTTGGATCGCAAATATCGCGGTCACGTTCATATAAGCTAAATTAGACCAGGGGTTCCGTAAATATGGCCCTTCAAAATATTTTTTTGCTGATAGTTCCGAAAATACTGAGCGGATTTGGATGAAATTTTGCACCTAGCTTAGGAATAATGTATTCAAACAACGTGTCTAGATCGCACCACCAAGACCATAAACACCGTAGAAAATTCTAGCGAATTATCGAAAAAAAATTGATCAGCTGAAGCACTGACTGTCTGGAGTTTCGCCTAAGTTTCAGAATTTTTTTGACAGCTATCGAAAATTCCGTCAATTGATTTCTGAAACTGGAAAATGCGAATCTACCTACAAGGTGCATGTACGAGCGCTCAAAAGCTGCTGCCTTCACGGCAGTGCTTTTCGTAATTTTTTTAACTTATTACTTACGTACTGAATTAATTTTTTGTTTTTGAGCTTCAAAGACATAGCCTCAGCTCTTGTCATTCATTTAATAATAATAATAATAATAAGAGGGGGTACCACTTAGAAAATAAACTCGAGGTTATGCCTCGCGCTTCATTTGAAGAAGAAAATGAAGAAGTTGGGGGAGAATCAGAGACGATAGAAGATGAAGCTATAGAGGAGAGTGATCATAATATGGAGCCGGAAGAAGAAATAAATGACATAGATGAAGAACAGGGGAATTCAGATCAAGAAGCAAGTCTGTACCCAGGGGGGGTTAGAGAGGTTGAACCCGAAATTTTTAAAACAGCTTGTAAATGCGTCATTTGACGCTTAAATTCAAGAAGAATTTTCAACCCCTCACGAAATTTTCTCCTGGTTGCGATCTTGTCATTAACTAAATACTGAAATGTGACTAAGGATAATGAGAATAGTGAGACAATGAAGAAGATAGTGAAGAACATGCATTCAATAAAAGTTTATAAAACAACTCCAGCTGATTTTGAAAATATATGTATTTTTTTGTTGGCTTTTTGTGCATTTTTGGTGATGGTGTATAGAATAGCTACAAAAGGCAAATATTCAGAATGAAACGTAAGAAGCTATTAAGTTGACGGATGATAGGAATATACCAAATAATTTTTCATTACTGCTCGAATAATATGTAACTTATAATACGGATTTTGAAATAAAATTAAATAGATCACCAACCAAATTTTGGAGGAGAGCAAAATGAGAATCTATGAACAGAATAAGGAAATCTGCATACATTTTCATATTCTGTTAATTTGTTTCTGCTCTCTTCTGTTGAATGACATAAAAATTGAATCACTAATGCATGATACATGATGAAATTTCAATTCGTCACATCACATAATAATATGCAGCGAGCAACCACTGTGTTTTTCAAATCCTTTTTATGTTTGTTTCATAATGCTTTCGCATAGGTTTGATTTTAAAGAAAAGTTAATTTTTCAGTACATACATATTTGGCATTCAAGCGCCCACTTGATGTTACCTCTTCTCATAAAATAAATGACTTGAAATGAAAAAATTATAAAAAGCATTGCCGTGAAGTCAGGAGCTTTTGAGCGCTTTTTCATCCACAGATGTAGGAACAAATTGATAAATTTTTTGACAGCTGTCAAAATGAGGCGAAACTCCAGAATTCACGTCAGTGCTTTAGCTGTCTTTTTGAGCGCTCGTACTACTTACACGAGGGCTATATCATTTCGTCACGATGTCTGTATTTTTCGAATTTTGAGCCGAAAATGGTCTCAATCGACTATGTTCGACTCACTGATGACGAATCCGTCGGAAAATTCAGTCTGTCCGTCCGTCCGTCCGGCCGTCAGCACGATAACTCTCGAACGGATCAACCTAGAGACTTGAAATTTTCAGTGTAGGTTCAGATCCCAAATGCCTCGGTTAAGTTCGTTAATGGGCCAAATTCCACCAGGGGTTCCGTAAATATGGCCGTTCAAAGTTTTGTTTCCCTGATTACTTGAAAACTACAGATTTGATCGAGATGAAATTTTGCACTCAAATGTAGAATGAGGTGTTGAAGCTACATGTGAAATTTTGTCCAGATCGCATAACCAGAACCATAGAAACCATAGAAAATTGTAACTTTCGAACGGAAACGCCTAGGGACTTGAAATTTTCAGGATAGGTGTGGATCTCGAATGTCGTGATCACGTTCATCTATGAGCAACATTATACAAGGGGTTTCGTAAATACGGTCGTTTGAAATTTTGTTTTCTCGATAAATTCGAAACTGCGGATTCGATCGAGATGAAATTTTGTATTTCAATCGAGAATGATATATTGAAGCAATATTTTGTCCAGATCGCATGACCAGAACCATAGAAACCATAGAAAATTCTAACTTTTGAACGGAAAGGCCTAGGAACTTGAAATTTTCAGGGTGGGTTTGGATCGCAAATTTCACGGTCACGTTCATCAATGAGCAAAATTAGACTAGGGGTTCCGTAAATATGGCCGTTCAAAATATTTTTTTCCTGATAGTTTCGAAACAACCGATCGGATTGGAATGAAATTATGCACCTTGCTCAGGTATAATGTATTCAAACTACGTGCAAAATTTTGTCCAGATCGCATCACCAAGACCATAGATACCGTGGAAAATTCTAGCGAATTATCGGAAAAAAAATTGATCAGCTGAAGCACCGACATGAAGTCTGGAGTTTCGCCTAAGTTTCAGAATTTTTTTGACAGCAGTCAGAAATTCCTTCAATTGATTTCTAAAACTGGAAAATGCGAATCTGCCTACAAGGTGCATGTACGAGCGCTCAAAACCTCCTGCCTTCACGGCAGTGCTTTTCGTAATTTTTTTTCGATAATTCGCTAGAGCTTTCTATGGTATCTATGGTCTTGGTAATGCGATCTAGACAAAATTTCGAACGTATACTTTATTCTTTATCTATGTGCATTCCAATCCAATCAGTAGTTTCGAAATAAAAATATTTGGAACGGCCATATTTATGGAACCCCCAGTCTAATTTTGCTCATTGATGAACATGACGTCGAGATCCGGGATCCAAACCAACCCTGAAAATTTCGAGTCCCTAGGCCTTTTCTTTCGAAAGTTATAATTTTTATGGTTTCTATGGTTCTGGTCATGCGATCTGGACAAAATGTAGCCACCGAATCCGTAGATTAGAAATTATCAAGAAAACTAAATTTCAAGCAACAATATTCACGAAACCCCTAGTCTAATTCTGCTCATTGAAAAATGTGACCGTGACACAAGTCTCTAGGCCTTTCCGTTCAAAACTAATGATTTTCTATGTTTTCTATGGTTCTGTTTATGCGATATGAAAAAAATTAAGCTTGAATAAATCAGTCTCCATTCGTATACAAAATTTCGTCAAGATGGAATCAGTAGTTTTGGAATTATCTAAAAAACTAAATTTCAATCGACAATATGTATATACGGAATTCCTAGTCTTATTGTATTGTATTGTATATTGTTTATATCCCGACTCTCCTAGGTCTCTGTGAGACCCCTCAGAAGCTCAGAGCTTCAGAAGCTCAGAGCTTGTGCGAGTTAGGAGTTGTGTTCTGTGTAGGCTTTGTTACTGTGTCCTTACGCCACTTGAGGCACAGTTCTGTTAATTGTTTACCCAACCGTGAATGGTGGAACCGTGCTCCATGTCAGAAAATTTCTTTCCCGACCGGAGGATTCGAACCCGGGACCAATCAAGAAGACCGGCACCGAAGTTGAACGCACAAACCACTGCGCCACGGCCGGCCTCGTGATTATGCTCATTGATTAAGTGACCGCGACATTTGGGATCCACACCTATCCTGAACATTTCAAGTCCCTAGGCCTTTCTGTTAGAAAGCTATTATTTTCAATGGTTTCTATAGTTCTGGTCATGCGATCTGGCAAAGTGTAGCTCGAATATATCATTCTCCATGAAAATACAAAATTTCGTAACGATCGAATCCGTAGTTTTGAAATGATCAAGAAAATTAAATTTCGAACGGCCATATTCACGGAATTCTGATCATTGACAAACACAACCGCGGCATTCGAGATTCGAACCTTCCCTGAAAATTCAAAGTTTTTAGGTCCTTCCGTTCGAGAGTTATCGTAAATACGTATGGACGGACGGGCAGACTCGAATTTTTCGATGAATTCGTTATCAGTGAGTCGAACCTTGTCAATTGAGATCATTATGAAATACTGTTACACAATTCACCTGGTAGACAAATGATATTCATTGGTGTGTCTAAGGTTGCATTAGAATTAGGACAAATTCTACACTGAACACAATCGGATTCCCAAACTAACATTAACTCTTTGAGCGGCAAAGATAAAAAAAAATAAAACCCAAGTCGGGCAAAAAAAAATTTTTTTTTGCAGTTTGAAAAAAAAATTTCAGCAAAAGTTCAGCCAAAATACATAAATGATACATTAACAATAATATTTCCGAATTTTTCTCAATATTTTTCTCAAACGGGGTGATACTTTTAACGTACCACCGCCGCGCAAGGGGGTCGAAATAGGTGGTACTTATTTTGTACCACCTAGCCCCAAAGAGTTAACCATTTAATGAAATCAATGCTCTGAGATTGATATGATAAAGGTACAAAAAAATTACGAAAAGCACTGCCGTGAAGTCAGGAGCTTTTGAGCGCTCGTACATCCACCATCAATTGAAGAAATTTCCGACAGCTGTCAAAAAAAACTGAAACTTAGGCGAATCTCCAGACTTCATGTCAGTGCTTCAGCTGACCAATTTTTTTTAGATAGTTCGCCAGAATTTTCTACGATATCTATGGTCTCAGTAATGCGATCTGGACAAAATTTTGCATGTAGTTTGAATGCATTATTCCTCAGCTGGGTGCGAAATTTCATTCCAATCCAGTCACTAGTTTCGAAACTATCAGAAATAAAATATTTTGAACGGCCATATTTACGGAACTCCTAGTCTAATTTCGCTCATTGATGAACGTGTGCGCGATATTCGCCCACCCTGAAAAATTCAAGTTTCTAGGCCTTTCCGTTCGAAAGTTACAGTTTTCTATGGTTTCTATGGTTCTGGTCATGCGATATGAACAAAATATTGCTAATACATTCTCGATTAAAATACAAAATTTCATCTCGATCGAATCTGTAGTTTCGAAATTATCGAGAAAACAAAATTTCAAACGACCGTATTTACGGAACCCCAAGTATAATTCTGCTCATTGACAAACGTGAACGTGAACATTTCAGATCCACACCTATTCTGAAAATTTCAAGTCCCTAGGCCTTTCCGTTCGAAAGTTATGATTATCTATAGTTTCTATGGTTCTGGTCATGTGATCTGGAGAAATGTAGCTTGAATATATCATTCTCCATTAGTATACAAAATTTCGTCAAGATCGAATCCGTAGTTTTGAAATTATCAAGAGAACTAAATTTCAAACGACCATATTTACGGAACCTCTAGTATAATTTCGCTCATAGATGAACGTGATCACGACATCCGAGATACACACCTATCCTAAAAATTTCAAGTCCCTAGGCGTCTCCGTTCAAAAGTTACAATTTTTTATGGTTTCTATGGTTCTGGTCATGCGATCTGGACAAATCTTGAACTAGCTTGAACACCTCATTCTCCATTTGAGTGCAAAATTTCATCTCGATCAAATCTGTAGTTTTCAAGTAATCAGGGGAACAAAAGTTTGAACGGCCATATTCACGGAACCCCTGGTGGAATTTGGTCTATTAACGAACTCAACCGAGGCATTCGGGAACTGAACCCAGACTGAAAATTTCAAGTCTCTAGGTTGTTCTGTTCGAGAGTTATCGTGCTTACGGACGGCCGGACGGCCGGAAGGACAGACTCGAATTTTGCGACGGATTCGTCATCAGTCGAACATAGTCGATTGAGACCATTTTCGGCTCAAAATTCGAAAAATACAGACATCGTGACGAAATGATATAGCCCTAGTGTAAGTAGTACGAGCGCTCAAAAAACCGAGAGACGCACTGACTTGAAGTCGGGAGTCCCGTCAGTGTTCATTGTCAGTATGACTTATTCTGTCTTTTTTTTTCAACTTCAAAAGGAGGAATCACTGATTTATTATTGAATATATCTTGGCTTCCTCATCTGAGGATATAGCCAATCTTTTTGCTCAGTTTTTCAGCGGTGCTTTCGAATCAACTACGAACAGCCACGATAATTTGAATGAAGTACCTACAGAATCTTTATAATAGTGTGTATTTGTCTGAGATCACTTTGACTGAGACAGCAGAGGAAAAGGCTTTAAATGCTCTAAATCCTGCCAAGAGCCCCGGCTCTGATGATATTCCACCATTATTGTTGAAAAAATGTAGCATGCACACACCGAAGCCGCTCACAATGATTTTCAATTTGTCCTTACATTTGGTTGTTTTCCCCATAGATGGAAGCTCTCGAAAATTGTCCTTATTTACAAAGGTGGCGCTAAAAATATTATCAAGAATACCGTCCAATATCCATACTCTAGTCTTTTCCTAAGCTATTCGAGTCATCGGTGTACGATTTCGTTTCTTATCATGTAAAACACATAGATAGTAAACACATAATAGAAAATCATCATGGGTTCATCAAAGGTCGCAATCTTGAAACAAATTCATTGAATTTCCCGGAAAATCTTCATGATGGCTTTGAGACTATTCTCAGGTAGATGCTATTTGAACAGATTTCAAGAAGGATTTTGATAAAATTAATCATGGTGTTCTACTACGACGACTTGAGGAGGTGGGTATAAGTGGAAGCTTATTGAGGTGGATACAGTCCTATATTCTGAATAGATGCCAATTTGTCTGCGTGAATGGACAGAATTCAACAGTTTTTGCGAATGAATCAGGTGTTCCTCAGGGATCTCATCTGGGGCCCTGGCTCTCTATAATTTATTTGAACAATATTCCCTACTGCTTTTGTTATGCCAAGTTCGTGTACGCTGATTATCTCAAGGTATTTCTGAGGATGAAAAGTTTCGAAGACTATTAGACTACAGGAAGATTTCGACAGGCTAAATGAATACTGCTGTCAAAATTTTCTATTTTTAAAATTTGAAAAATGCTTCAAATGTCTTTCACTAGGATATGATTCTGCTTTTCAAATTACTTAACGGTATACTTTATGTTCTTGTGGTGTTGACCATTTCAGTGTTCACCTCCAACAATTGAAAACATTTCTATAATTGATAATAATAATAATGTATTTATTGAATCAAATACCATACAGGTGTTGATCCAGTCACAAAAGATCTATAAATCTCAAATTATAATGCCTCAAAATCATTTTCCTGAAGGAATTCACCTATGTCATAATGACATTTATTTATAAGAAAATATTTGAGAATTGGGTTTTTACCTGTTTGTATTCCTATTTGTCTAAATAAATAAATAAATCTTAAAAACTCAATTTTTTTCACATGGAATAGATGAATGAATGAATTTCTATATAACTCAATACATCCATGTTTTATAGGTAGACCCACAATTCGATGGGTTCGGCATTCTTCGAATTATTGAGAAAAAATTTGGCTTTATGCACAAAACCATTCGGCCAATTTCGACCATCAACGAACTCAACCGGCGCTTCCAGACCTCGAACGTACTCAAACCTTGTCGTTTGAGATCATTCTGCGAAAATTACGGACATTTTGGCGCAAAAAACATCAGACGGAAGCAGACAGTATGTTTTTAATTTTGCCTTACCATAAGCAAGTGATTGCGCATACACGAAGTTTCCTCTCTTTCACGTAGGCCCCATTCTGGCGCTGGATCTTATTGATTTTCATACGAGATATTCCTCTTATATTAACATGAACTTAACACTATCGACATCTTCAAATTGGTTTTCCATGAATTAATCTGTTATTTTCCGTTTTGCGGAAGAGTTGTGATAACTTAGTTTTTTTGATTGGCTATCATCGATGGAGAGATGACTTCATCTTGCGGATGCTTGTGTTTTACGGCGAGAATTTCGAGCATTGTTTGAATGAATTCCCGAATACAATGATCATTATTGTCTTCTGATCCAAGCTAGAGGAACTTTTGTACAAAAACGTTAAACAAACACAACGTTAAACGAACACAACACCAATCACTTGGTGATTCCCATCTTTTGTGATGTGTGATGATTCGACAGATAATTAACGAGTCTACCCGAATTGTTTGTGTTATACTAGTTAGTTGACAAAACATCATTATCCTGCCGGTGGATCATTACATCCAGGAGAGGTATTCGATTGTCTGATTCAACTTCACATTTGAAATTAACTGATCGAGTTGAACACCGTTAAACATTGATCGATTCTATGTCATGGAAATGCCATGATGTTCTCATCGACATATAGTCTCAAAAAAAAACTGAAACTAAGTTTTTTCAAACACTTACTCACTATGTAGTCCATTAACTCGGCGAGAACAGGAGAGGCTGGATTTCCCATCGCTGTGCCATCTGATTGCTTATGAACTTTACCGTTGAACTGAAAATAACTGGTATTCAATGTAAACCCAATCAATCGGAGCATCATTTTCCTAGGCAGAACTGTATATGCTGCTATAAAAGGCCAATTTCTTTGGACCACCAACTCAACCATCTCCTTCAACACATTGGTGAATAGTGAAACCACATCCAACGACACCAAGACATAACCCTCCGGCACCACAACATTCCCTATAAACTCTGCAAACTCAAACGAGTTCTTGACAATGTACGAGTAAGTTGATGTTAACTGGAAAAGAATTCTATGGAGGTATGCAGATAATTTATATGTAGAAAAGTCAACACAGCTGACCACCAGCTAGAAACTTGCATTCTGTTTGTGTGTCTTCCTCAATACCTTTCCTTTCCTTTCATACAACAAATGCCGTAAAAATTGTTAATTTTTGGGCCACCAATTCATCGATAAAGCCGTTCTTGCGTAGATTCTTTACAAATTCATTGGGCTGGGTCTGGTAACTTGTCGTAGGGCCCTGTCGTATTATTGTGTATGTTTGAGTGTCTGCCATAGTCTCATTCGTGCCATCGATGTAATAATCTATACAGGGTGTTTCATTAGTAAATGTACATACGTTAACCTGAGATAGAGCTACCCTAGACGAGTCCAAAAAACCTCAATATGATAGGTCTAATCAACTTCATAGCCGAGATACGGGGTGATTTATGTATTCGCCAATATTTTCAATTGCTTATAACTTCTGCACCATCCAGTATAATCAATTGATATTTGGAACGTAAAACACACTTCCAGTTTTGCGAAATATAATTTCAATTTTATCCAAAGTATTTCAAGCGATATTTTCTTGATAATTTCCAAACTACAGATTCGATCGTCACGAAATTCATCAATGAGCAAAATTAGACTAGGGGTTCCGTGAGTATGGCCGTTCAAAATATTCTGTTCCTGATAAGTTCGAAACTACCGATTTGATTGAAATGAAATTTTGCAACTAGCTGGGGAATAACGTATTCAAACTACGTGCGAAATTTTGTCCAGATCGCATCACCAAGACCATAGATACCGTAGAAAATTTTACCTAAAGCACTGACTTGAAGTCTGGATTATTGCCTTAGTTTGAAAATTTGTTTGACAGCTGTCAAAAATTTCCTCATTTGGTTTCCAAAACTGGAAAATGCGAATCTACCTACAAGGTGCATGTACGAGCGCTCAAAAGCTCCTGCCTTCACGGCAGTGCTTTCCGTAATTTTTTCTAGTATTATCAATGAATCTTTCACAATATGCAAAAATGCGTTTTAATTTATGGAAATTTGAAATTTTAGTTATCAACTCCGGAGAACATTTGGTCTTTAGTTAATTGAAAAATATCTGTAGTTATTTCTCTTATTTCAGGCACATCTTCCATATTCAGAATGGAATCTGTATCAAATTGATGTGGAAAATTGTTCACATCAGTATTATGTAAAAATTCCGGGTCATTCCAACACAAATTGCAATTCATTGATTCTTCGGCTGATACACCTCTGGAATTTTAATTTTGTTCTCACATTCAATGGCATCTTCAGAATATTGTGAGTAATTAGGAATATTTTAGACTTCCCAACATTTTTTTAATTGTTCATCTTCAAGTTCAATTCTTGTTGAATTACAAACCGTTGTTAATATTGATCTTTGGATGTTTCCAGATATACCTAATCTAACCGAACTGGGTATTGTGTAACACTGTTTTCCGGATTAAATTCTACCCTGTACAAGTAAGTCCCAGAAAACGCTTGCTACTAGAATAGCATCAATTTCCGATGGAACATTAAAAGAAGGGTCAGTTAAAGGCAGATTAGTAGAAATGTGTATGTCAACTGTACTGCTAACTGATGGTGTATCATCAGAAATATGGGGAATAACGTGAAAATTTACATAAAATAGTTTCGGATATTTTCATTCCTTCTATTGCTGAAATATTCTCAGAAACTGAATCAAGGAGATCTCGCAAGTGGTTTGATGATTCTTTGCCTAGTGGTTCCAATTTTAAGAGACCGTTGATATGTTTATTGATTACAATTTTCATATTATCGAAACGGATTTCCAAACAATAATATGATAATGATCTCGCACTAGTTCAACTTAATCTATAATTCGTCTAGCGTAACAACCATCTACACTTTGTTTAAGGATTTGAAATTTCTGAATATTCGGTATATTATTTTTATGAACTACAGATATAAAAGTAGACGTGAATTCCAACTAATGTTCATAATCCCCTTTGAAAGTTTAAATTCTGATTTTTGGTAATGAAATATTGTTCGAAGAATCATGAAAATCATCACTGTTAATTTGATCAACTTGATTTACTACAACTGAAGGCGTATTCTCTCAAATATTGTTTTAGAATTCCAATATACTTATATTAACTATTTTCAAATTTATCTCTGTCACTATAATGATCTTCTAATTCCTCATCGCTACATTATTCTTCCAGCATACCTTGAATTTGTTGAAATTAATCGTAAATTTCTAGATAGTTTTTGTGCGTTTCTCCAATTTCAGCAATTCCAGGTTTATTGTCTGCTAAAACATCAACATATTTACCTGAATTAGTTGAACGATGTTTCAAAGAACCTCGTTTTCTTTCAATTGGAAGCCATTTTCATATCTCAATTCAGATAAGGAACAGAATTAAAAAAAGGATTCAAGAAACGAACTCACAGCTTTTTTCGTTGTTTACGATGTTTTTCTGGTTCTACTTTGGTGGAAAATTCTTCCCCAATTTTGAAAATATACTGCTTGAATGATGTTTAATTCTCCTTAGAAGGGAACTCCACTCCAATGGTCTTGAGTTTCGATGATTTTGGTAATCTTGATGAAAGGTGATTGATTTTTCTGGTAAATCGATCCTGGCTCGAATGGTCCAAATAATATGTTGAAAATTCGATTTTACGTGATTGAGCGGACTGTAGTTGATTAATTTCAAATATTTCGAAGAACGAAAAATGAGATTCGTTCTATAAGTTTATTCGTCTACGTGAAGAATATGAATAAATTAATGAACAAAATGAACATCTTCGACAAGGAAATTCAGCGAAAGCGTGCTCTGATCTGCGACGTTGCTACTTCTTTAATTATTTCCTAACAGTGTTTCAAAATTGACCTCAGAGGGGTGCATACCTACATAATTACGGATAGCCAGGCCACGCTGAGGTCCCTGGAATCACTCAGCCAGTGAAATCTGCTGACATGGGAATGCCGTAATACCATAATGCAACTGGCCATAAAGTAACGCTTTTATGGGCACCGGGGTATTGTGGTATTGAAGAATATGAAAGAGCCGATGAACTTGCAAAAAGAGGGTTAAGGTTAGAACCTGCTGGACCTGAACCTTTCCGGGGGCTTGGAAAAGACTTAAATAAGGCAGCGGTCCAACAATGGAGATTGAATAACAGAATAACCCTCTGGAGAAACACTCCTGGATTTGCTGAGGCAGAGAAATTTGTGGTGCGTTCACCAACCTATACCAGAAAGCTCCTGAAACTGCCACGAGCTGAGCTTCGGGTAATGCTGGGACTGCTGACGGGTCACTGTCGGTAGAAATACCTTTTGTACCGCATGGGAAATTCGGCCGATGAGATTTGCAGGCTCTTTGAATTTCAAGCAGAACTGCTGAACACATGGTATGCAAATGTCCAGAGTTGGCTGGCCTAAGAACCATTCATATCTCTTATTACACAAAGTAGTCCTACAGACATCCATAGGACATCTTCTTCGGACATTATAGACATTCGTATGACGTCCTTTTCTGATACAGTGGACGTTCTATGGACGTCCAAGGGACGCACTAATGTCACAACTTTGAACTGAATTCGGACGTCTACCGTGGATATCCACTAGATATCCCCTTAAAGTCTAGTTCGCATTAGGAGAGTATTTTAGTCGAGTAGCGAGTGATTTAGTAACTAAACGTGTCTGAACGATGAAAATTTAGTCGAGTAGTAGGCAAGTAATTTAGTCGAGTCGATCCATTCCACTGTATTTTCAACGGACGAGTAGCACCCCCACCACGCGTTGGAGATCACTGGCTTGCCGGCTCGCTACTTGCTACTCGACTAAACTTACTGGACTAGACTTAAGTCTAGTTCGCATTATAGACCAGGCAATAGAGCAGAAAAAGGGTCATTCTGTGACAAAAATAGTAGAAGAAAACTGCGAGTAGGGAGTTACGTGGGGTGGTCCGTGGATGTTCAGTGATATGTTTTCGACTCGCAAATATCATTACTTTTCTTGTAATTGCGAAGAAACACCAAAAAAAACGATGTTTTTTTAGTTATTTTCTTGTAAAATCTGAACGAATGGAGCGGTGCTAATACTTTCAACAGACGAATTGTAGAGAATAAAAAGATGAAGAAAATGAGTGCTAGTGCAACTCAATCAGGTCATCATTACCGGAGGAAAGCCGGAAAAACCGTGAAAATCAGCGTTTTTTCAGATCCTCATAACTCGGCCAATTTCTAAGTTGTAGCACTGGCTTTCCAAATGAAAGTAGTGGTTAATAGATACTTCAAGTGTGCATAACCCAGACGTTGTCCGATAAATAGTTTTTCCGTAATTGCGATATGAATTATTTAAGGCACTATTTTCCGGAAGAGCTGGATGCGTCGAAAGTAGTCCGATTTCAATTTACAAAACGGATTTTGAAAGACGAAGTATAGTACTACAAAACGTCGATCTTGATTTTTCGTTAAAATGTTGCAAAATAGGTGAAAAATACGTGGAAACATGACCAAAACCGGCTCAGTGCCTCATCTGGGTCGGATAGTGGGGGTAGCCGGCAGACGCGGGGAACCAAAATCGCGCTGAGGTCTGGCGCGAATATTTACGTATATACCCCCACTACTTGACTGCAATCGAGCATTCGGCTTATTTTGGTCATGATTGCATGCTTTTTTCACCTATTTTGAAGCATTTTAACGAAAAATCAAGATTGCCTTTTTGTAGTACTATACTTCTTCTCTCAAAATCCGTTATGCAAATTTAAATCGGACTACTTCCGACGCATCCAGCTCTTCCGGAAAATAGTGCCTTGAATAATTCAAATCGCAATAACGCAAAAACTATTTATCGGACAACGTCCGGGTTATGCACACTCAAAGTATCTATTGACCACTACTTTCATTTGGAAAGCCAGCGCTACAACTTTGAAATTGGCCGAGTTATGAGGATTTGAAAAAACGCTGATTTTCACGGTTTTTCCGGCTTTCCTCCGGTAATGATGACCCGATTGAGTTGCACTAGCACTCATTTTTTTCATCCTTTCATTCTCTACAATTAGTCTTCTGGGAGTATTAGCACCGCTCCATTGGTTCAGATTTTACAAGCAAAAAACTAAAAAAACATCGTTTTTTTTGGTGTTTCTTCGCAATTATAGTAATGATATTTGCGAGTCGAAAACATATCACTGAACATCCACGGACCACCCCACGTAACTCCCCACTCGCCGTTTTCTTCTACTATTTTTGTCACGAAAAAATCTCTATTGCCTGGTCTATAAGGAGAGTATTTTAGTCGAGTAGCGAGTGATTTAGTAACTAAACGTGTCTGAACGATGAAAATTTAGTCGAGTAGTTAGGCAAGTAATTTAGTCGATCCAATCTACTGGATTTTCAACGGGCGAATAGCACCCCCACCACGCGTCCGATATCACTGGCTTGCCGGCTCAACAAGTGCGAACCCGAATATTTAGTAGAGTTCATTAGTAGCCTCTATCAGTAGCCGCTAATATGACGTCCCGCTGGAGCGAAGATACAACTTTAAAATTTATTTCGAAGTATCTAGAACATGAATGTTTGTGGAACATCAAGTCCACGCAGTATAAAAACAGGCAGTCGAAACAATCTGCATATTTGGACATCGAAAAAACAATGTACATTTCTGGATTTGGTGAAAGGGAAATAAAAATGAAAATCAAAAATATCAGGTATAAATTCCTTTAATGATTCATATATTGCTTCACAAACTTCGATGATGAATCCAGAAATAGGTGATTTTCCGGATCTAAATATATGTGTGAGTGTCCTTAAACTGCATCCAGTAGCAAGAAAGTATAGAACTACTTGTAATTTAGTAATTGCAGGAATAGCGCTCCTTAAAAGAGTATCTTTCCGCTGAATTTGAGACTGTATTTTCATTAACAGAAAATGCACACAACTTTCCGACATTCTGAAACTATCGAAGTATTCTTTGGGATCTTCCAATGCTAATTCTTTCAGAAGACAATTAGTAGCTCCTAGTTTTTTTCTTCTTTCGATCCATTTTCGTACCCATAGCTTCTTCTTATTAGTTACACAAATTTCCTCATCAACCTCTTCTAAAATAGCCGACACGATCAGCTTAATCACTTTGTTTATTTTTAGGCTGTTCATCTTGCAAATCACACTACTACCTAACCTCAATTGTGAACTGTCAACTGTACTAAAAGCAAAGTGCGAACGATTTTCGGACAGTAGCGGGTTTAGTCACTCGCTACTCGACTAAAATACTCTCCTAATGCGAACTAGAGTTTAGGGTAATTTCGCACCAAGCCGGTCCAGTTTAGTTGCATCGAATCAAGTCTTGTTAAGTCAAGTCACGTCAAAATATCTTTTCGCACTGGTCGCATCACGTCGCGTCAAGTTTCAGGGTTCTGCAGAATTTGTATCACGATGAATGCATTACTTCGGGCGATAATTTTACGGCGGTTACATAGAAGAAGGAGTATGAAGAAACGACATTTGTATTGGGTTCATCCAATACACACAAAAAGACCAGTGTTCGGTTCTTTTCATCATTTATTTCCGGACTTACTGAATAATCCAAAAAAGATTTATAATTACTTTCGTATGAGCCCGGAATTGTTTCTTCAACTGAGAAATTTGATTGCTGATGGGATCCGAAAAGATAATACAAACTATACAGGGTGTTTCATTGGTAAATGTACATACGTTAACCTGAGGTAGAGCTACCCTAAACGAGTCCAAAAAACCTATATGTGATAGGTCTAATTAACTTCATAGCCGAGATACAGGGTGATGTAAGTATTCATCAATATTTTCAATTGCTTATAACTTTTGAACTATTCAGTATAATCGATTGATATTTGGAACGTAGAACACACGTCTATCGGTGAGTCGATTCATCTTTGAATTGATCAGAAAATCCAGGTCCGTATCAGAAAAATATGGCCCTTTTCGCAAGCTGAGATTCAACACCCTGTATGAAGGAATATTGGAATTTTATTAAAATATTCGGAAAGAGCAGAAAATTTCGTTGGGCATCAGTAGATTTCAGTGTCCCGCACGACGTTTGACCCATCAAAATTTTTGTCTAAAGATTTAATTGGATAGTATACATTGAGATTGAATTCGAAAAATTGTGTGTTGGACTGATGGAATAATTGTATTTTTTTCATATTCTAATGAATAATTTCAAGAATTTTTCAGAAAAATATTGATTTTGAATAATTCTAAATGATCAATGGTGAAAAAATAACTAAACAAATGAGTAAACAAGACTGCATGTGGATTTTATTCAGCCCTTCGATGCAAATTCCTCAACTTGAAGACTCCATCCCTCGAAAATATGGCTCTTCATGGGCGGAAGAAAATCCACACAGTCAGACACATGAAATGCCAGTACAAATTTTCAATTAATGTATGGTGTGGAGTTTATAATGATCGATTGATTTGGCCTCACATTCTGCCAAGACGCCTTACTGATGATATTTATTTGGATTTCCTTCGAAATCATCTGCCTGTTCTACTCGACGGTACGAACGCAAGAATGTCCATAATGTCCATAATGTCCATAATGGGGCTCCCTTCATTTTGGAGCTTTTGTTAGGAACTTTCTGGACCAGAACTTCCAAATATGTGGATAGGCAGAGGTGGACCGCATGCATGGCCCCCTAGATCGCCAGATTTCAATCCTATCGATTATTTCGTTCAGGGTTATTTGAAATCTATAGTATATGCGTCTGAGATTGAAAGTGAGGATATACTCCTACAACGAATCGAAGTTGCCTGCAATAAGGTCCGTAGTGATCCAGAAATGATCAAAAAGGCTATGAGAAGTAATTTGAAAAGAGCAAGAATGTACATCGAGCAAAACAGTGGCACTTTTGAGCAACTTCTATGATTTCTTTCAAATGTTTTAAGTGTTTACTCATTTGTTTATTTATTAACTGACTGTTGATCATTTTGCATGACTTGATCAAAATCCATATTGTTCTGAAAAATTCTTGAAATTATTCATCAGAATATTAAAAGAAATACAAATATTTCATCAGTCCAACCCAAAATTTTTCGAATTCAATCTCAATGTACGACATTATTCTGAAGTAAGTGAAATTTCACTATCGAATTAAATCTTCAGACAAAATGTTTGATGGGTCAAACGTCGGGCGGGACACCGAAGTCTACTGATCCCCATGGAAAATTTTCTGCTCTTTCCGAATATTCTAATTAAATTCCAATATTCCTTTATACAGGTTGTTGAATCTCAGCTTGCGAAAAGTGCCATATTTTTCTGATACGGACCTGGATTTTCTGATCAATTCAAAGATGAATTGATTCATCCATGGAAGTGTGTTTTACGTTCCAAGTATCAATCGATTATACTGAATGGTTCAAAAATTATAAGCAATTGAAAATATTGATGAATACATAAATCTCTGCTATGAAGTTAATTAGACCTATCACATATAGGATTTTTAGACTCGTCTAGAGTAGCTCTACCTACGGTTAACGTATGCACAGTTACCAATGAAACACCCTGTAGAGCTGCCATTTCACCAGAATCCATCCAATTACATCCATTGTACATGCGACTGTCACGACTGGCATAAAAATTTTCGACAGGCTGAGTCGCAATCAGTCTTAACAAGTCTTGGCGCGATTGGACTTGACGCGACGCGCCTAGTGTGAAACTAGATTTCACATTGGATTCGTTTTTAACGATAAGTTAATAATTCCAATCCTGAAGCGACCGACTTGACTTGACTCGACTGGACTGGCTTAGTGCGAAACGGGGCTTAGGATCATAAATAGATATCACTATGGACGTCCCCCTCGGACATTCACTAGATATCCCCTTAGGACCATAACTTGACATCACTATGGACATTTGACAGAACATGCTATTTTGGTACTGAGGACGTGAAGGAAGTGAATTTTCGGTTATTTCTTTCAGTTCAATTGTAATTGTGAAATTTTCATTTCAACATTTCAATTTCACATGTTTTGTACATGAAATTAATAACTTTTCTCGACACTGGACTATTCATTCTTCAACAACTTATATTTGGAAAGCTGATACAAACTGCTTTGGAATAAAACTGCAGGTCAATATTTTCAAAATGGATAAAATAAATATAAAATATAAATGAATAAAAATAATCTCAAAACATTGGAAAATAGTTTTAGTATAACTATATGATAAAAAAATAATAAATCTCACCTAAAAATAATCTTAATCTGTATCTATCTTAAATCTATCTCATTTGGCTCGACCTCTTTTCCACTGCCATCAATTTTCCTTTGGCCCTCCTCAAAATTTTTTTGATTCCATCTTCTACCTCTTTTATGGAAGAGTCTTTTGTTTTTACAATAACTTGAGCAAATCCTGGAAGAAAAATAAACATAAATTTAAATTTTTGTTATGTTTATTTTGGTTGAATGAATTGTACGTTACTACTGGCAGAAATCGATTCTTATCACTTTTCACATAGAGAAAATACGTCGAACGATATTCAACTCTTGCAACCACTATACGAACAAAAATATATGGAATTGTTCTTTGCGCATCATTCCAAACAATAAATTCTATGAATTCTGATGAATCGTAATTGCTTCTTATAAGTATTTCAGCTAATATCAGAAGTTGTATAACCCTTCAGGAGTACTAATTCACAAGATGAGCTGCGTATGTATTATGTATTTATACAGGGTGTCCGGGAAAATGTGGGAAATTTTTCGGATTCAGATAAAACATAAAAGAATAAGATGACAAGTTTCCATAATTTTTTTCGTAGCGGCCCTCCCTACGGAGATACGGCCTCCTAAATGACGCCACTGGAAATTCATTTTACTGGAATAAATTTTAAAGTACTCAATATAATATAATGAAAATTTGATATGATAAACAGTAGTGGGGGCCTCTCGAAATAATGCCCTTAAGTTTAAATTTACCAGGGGCGGACTAGAGTGTACATCTTGATGCTTACATTTTTAACATCCTGTATGATAAGGAGTTAAAAAAAAACAAATTTGGATACCTTGAACTTTAAGCTGAATAAAAGGTTCTCTTTTTCATTGTTGATAAAATGAGCCGTTTCCGAAAAACAAAATAATAAAAGGAATAATTTTTTTATTTTTATTAAAAAGAACCATGAATTCTACTTATTATTATTATTATTTTTGTTAAGATGCCTTTCTGGTCCAAAACTGCAATGTTAAGAATCTTTGTAATTTTGTCGGATTCAATAACGTGAACGTAGAATTTTTTGTCCCTTGAATAACTTTCGTATCAACTTCTGTTGCAGACCAAAAAAATTAGAATTCATGGTTTTTGAGCGCTCGTACTACTCACACGAGGGCTGTATCATTTCGTCACGATGTCTGTATTTTTCGAATTTTGAGCCGAAAATGGTCTCAATCGACTATGTTCGACTCACTGATGATGAATCCGTCGGAAAATTTGAGTCTGTCCGTCCGGCCGTCCGTAAGCACGATAACTCTCGAACGGATCAACCCAGAGACTTGAAATTTTCAGTGTAGGTTCAGATCCCAAATGCCTCGGTAAAGTTCGTTAATGGGCAGAATTCCACCAGGGGTTCCTTATATGGCCGTTCAAAATTTTGTTCTCCTAATTACTGGAAAACTACAGATTTGATCGAGATGAAATTTTGTACTCAAATGGAAAATGAGGTGTTCAAGCTACATGTGGAATTTTGTCCAGATCGCATAACCAGAACCATAGAAACCATAGAAAATTTTAACTTTTGAACGGAAACGCCTAGGGACTTGAAATTTTCAGGATAGGTGAGGTTCTCGAATGTCGTGATGACGTTCATCTATGAACAAAATTATTCTAGGGGTTCCGTAAATATGGTCGTTTGAAATTTAGTTTTCTTGATAATTTCAAAACTACAAATTCGATCGTGACGAAATTTTGTATACTAATGGAGGAATATATATTAAACCTACATTTCTTCAGATCACATGACCAGAACCATAGAAACCATAGAAAATCATAACTTTAGAACGGCAAGGCCTAGCGACTTGAAATTTTCAGGATAGGTGTGGATCTGAAATGTCGCGTTCACGTTCATCAATGAGCAGAATTATACTAGGGGTCCCGTAAATACGGTCGTTTTAAATTTTGTTTTCTCGATAATTTCGAAACTACGGATTCGATCGCAATGAAATTTCATATTTTAATCGAGAATGATATATTAAAGGAATATTTTGTCCAGATAGCATGACCAGAACCATAGAAACCATAGAAAATTGTAACTTTTGAACGGAAAGGCCTAGGAACTCGAAATTTTCAGGATGGATTTGGATTGCGAATATCGCGGTCACTTTCATCAATGAGCAGAATTAAACTAAGTGTTCCGTAAATATAGCCGTTCAAAATATTTTTTTCCTGAAAGTTTCGAAACTTCTGATCGGATTGGAATGAAATTATGCACCTAGCTGAGGAATAATGTATTCAAACTACGTGCGAAATTTTGTCCAGATCGCTTCACCAAGACCATATATACCGTAGAAAATTCTAGCGAATTATCGAAAAAAAATTGATCAGCTGAATCACTGACATGAAGTCTGGAGTTTCGCCTAAGTTTCAGAATTTTTTTGACAGCTGTCTAAAATTCCTTCTTGATTTCTAAAACTGGAAAATGCGAATCTATCTACCAGGTGCATTTACGAGCGCTCAAAAGCTCCTGCCTTCACGGCAGTGCTTTTCGTAATTTTTTTCACTAGGAATAAAAAAATAACTTATTTTATTATTTTGTTTTTCGAAAACGGTTCATTTTATGGACAATGAACAAGGGTACCGTTTCTTCAGCTTATTGTTCAAGATATCCTAATTTGTTTTTTCAACTCCTTATCATACAGGGTGTTGAAGATGTAAGCATTAAAACGTACAACCTAGTCCGCCTCTGGTAAACTAAACAAGCTAATTTAAATTTAAGGGCAGTATTTAAAGGGTTCCATACTATTGTGTATCATATCAAATTTTCATTAAATTATATCAAGTAGTTTAAAATTTATTTCAGTAAAATGAATTTCCAGTGGCGTCATTTAGGAGGCCTTATCTCCGTAGGGAGGGCCGCTAGGAAAAAAAAATATGGAAACTTGTCATCTTATTCTTTTATGTTTTATCTGAATCCGAGAAATTTCCCACATTTTCCTGGACAACCTGTATAAATAAATTTACATCGTATCAACCAGATCATCAATAACCTACTAGAAACCCATATATTATTAAACCACTCTTCATTAGAGGAGAGTTACCTGCAACCTAAAATATTCAACAAGTTCGATATTGCTATGAGTTTAAAATTTTATATGATGGCCTGTCAAGTGACAATATCCGAGGCACGTGAAGAAATGGCTGAATTTGAATCGTTATTTACCATAACATTACCGATAGGTATTATCCGAGGTTTTCTTAGCAATTCTATATTGATGACGCTTGGAAACGTACCGCTTTCTTTTCAAACAATAATCGATAAGATTAATGATCACTTACCTGCTTGCTTTAATAATTCAATACAGAGAACAAACCTTTGAATATAAAATCACAATATTCTAAGAAACAAACACGTACACGCGTACATTTTTTTTTGTCAAGTGCATGTGTGAGTAATTTTTTAATTAATGATTTGAAATTCGTGTAGGAGAACAGGTTACGGATTCTGTAATAGCTTGCTTCCAAGATGGAAGTTAGTTGTTATTGCAGGGAAGCAGAGGAAGAAATTATTATGAACTATCAAATGAATATGTTAACCAAATAATGTCTTTTCAGTACTTCTACAGTATGCCCAAAAGTTTCTCAAATTTGAATGAACGTACATTATTCTAATTCATTATCAATATTGATCCGAATTGTTTAGAAGTCTTGCGAAATAATTAGGAAATCGATAAAGCTTCAATTCAGCATCATCCGTGATCTCAATAAAGAAAGTAACGTCCCAATTCCCAATTCTGAGCAACACGTTCTACGTCACCGGCTCCATGCCAATTTTCCCATTCAGTCCTGTCTGCACCCCAGAAAAAGCGGGGGTGTTGAGAGCTTTCCATTACCACGTGCTACTCTATGACGTTTGGCGCTCCGATACGCAAGCGCAAGCAGCGAGCGTACCAATTCAACTTCGCATTACTCGTTGGTCTATCGCGTGAAAAGTTCCTTAATGCGGTAATGTGAAAAAGTGGAATGCTAAACACGACAGGAACCAGGAACGTAAGTTATTTCCTGCTTTGATATCGTGTTGATGGAATCTACGAACTTTCTGGCATGTAGTAGGATTATCTCAAGAGCGTTCATCTCGATCGTTGTGGCGAAAAATTCGAATTGATATTCGTTAGTTATTATTTTTCGTGTTGTTCACTGCCTAATTTGGAAAACACGGCACGGTGAACATAATCTATGAATGGAATACTTGCTAAGTAATTCCATAATAGCTTTCCCAAAAGATGTCTGTCTGACAGGTTTTCACTTCGTTTTTTTTTGGACGACCTCATCACAAATTGGGCAAACACGTGTTATTACGAATTTGTTCATTGATATTGTGATGAAAAAGTTATATCCTGAAAAGGTCAACCCCAAGAGCACGGGAATGGTACAGAGCTTGAAGGTTTCTCTTTGCAGTAGAATATGACTTTTGTGGCTCGAATTTATTTATGAACACCATTTTTTCTATATGGCTTATATTTTCACTCTAAAATATGAATCGTGCTCGTTTCTTCTCAAATCTCAAATCAGAGTTTTTGGCTTGATATTCACTAATTACCTTAGTCTACGATTTTCACTAATTGAGAGTTTAACAAAACTATAACACGTGTTTCGCCATACCATCGCTTCATTAAGTGACAAGATGTACGTTTGAAATGGTGATTTTATATCTAGGTACACGAAAAATTTCAACCCAATTGAACTCCTTCCTCACGGAAATAAAGCAAAATTTCATTCCAATTCAATAAGTAGTTTCAAAATTATCAGGAAAAAAATAATTTTAACGGCTATATTTACGGAACCCCTAGTCTAATTTCGCTCATTGGTTCATTGATTTCAAGTCCCTAGCCCTTTCCTTCCGAAAGTTATAATTTTCTATGGTTTCTATGGTTCTGATCATGCTATCTGGAAAAAATGTAGCTCGAATATGTCATCATCAATTTAAATACAAAATTTCGTCACGGTCAAATCCATAATTTTGTGATTATCCAGAAGACTGAATTTCAAACGACCATATTACGGAACCCCTAGTCTTAGTCTTCTCATTGAAGAACGTGACCGCAACATTCGAGATCCACACCTATCCTGAAAATTTCAGGTCCCTAGGCCTTTCCATTACAAAGTTATAATTTTCTATGGTTTCTATGGTTCTGGGCATGCGAGCTGTACAACATTTTGCATATAGCTTGAACACGTAGAACCCCTGGGCCAATTTTGCCCAATAACGAACTTAACCGCGGCATTCGAGATTCGAACCTATCCTGAAAATTTCAAGTTTCTTGGTCGTTCCGTTCGAGAGTTATCGTGTATACGGATCGTCATCAAAGAGTCTTTTCGGCTCAAAATTCGAAAAATACAGACATCGTGACGAAATGATATAGCCCTCGTGTAAGTAGTACGAGCCCTCAAAAAGGGCACCCATTGGAACTGTGGATGATGAAGGAGCAGCTGTGGCGGTTTTGGGACATGTCCAACTTATACCAAACACGCAATCTGTACGACAACTTTCTGCAGGTTCCGGTATTAGCCAATCTTACGTTTTCAGAATTTTACATAAACACAAGATCCATCCGTACAATGAAATTAATTCATCATTTAAGTGATGATGATTATTTGGATCGAAGGCAAGAGTCTTGCGAAATAAAGGCCGAGCGTATCAACAATAACCCAAATTTCTTGTACAACGTCTACTTTTCTGACGAATGCCTTAATGGAGAGGTTAACCGGCATAACTGTTAATTTTGGAACGATACAAATCCTCATGTATTTCGAGAAGCTCACACTCAACATCCGGAAAAGCTAAACGTTTGGATAGGAATTTTGGAAGACCACCTTATTGGACCTCTGTTTATTCCTGGTAATTTAAATTGCGAAATATTTTCTTGAAATGCTGGAAAATGCGATTGATCCGTTAATAGCAGGAAAATTAGAAAACGATACTCTACTACTTGAACAACAATTGCATTCCAAGCAAGACGTAGCTTCTCTTCACAACGCAGCACCAGTTCGCCAATACCTCAATTTGCAATACCCTGGTCGTTTTATTGGGAGTAGAGGTCCTATGAAGTGGCCTGCCCGACCTCCTGACCTGAACCCTCTAGACTTCTTCTTGTGGGGACATCTCAAGTCCAAGATTTTTGGGACTCAGCCTGAACATTTGGACGAACTACGCCAACGAATTTAAATGAGTGTCGTCAAATAACTCCAATTATGCTGAACCATGTTAGAGACGGTTTTCAGTCAAGATTGTATTATTGTATGGAAGTCAATGAAGGATTTGATCTGAAAACGCAGATTCAATTTTTTTGATTGTTAGCATGATAAAACAATTCAATTTTTTTGGGAATGTGATTTTTTCAAGATTTTTTAAGTTTTTGAAGAGGGCTTGATAAAAATGGGCTTTTACATTTCAATAATGACTAAAATATTCAAGGCGGCCCATTTGAGCTAAAAAAATGATTTTTGGCGAAAACGGTTCATCCAAATTACGTTTTTCATACACCGTTGTGAAGAGGCTTCCAAGACCTTCTAAATGAAGTATTACTCAATCCCTCTTCCCTGTTCAATTTTGAGAGTTTGAAGCGCCCCCTCTTAGGGGGTTGCTCGTTCAAGTCTCAAATGTACGTCGAAAGATGTACCCCAAACAAAATCATTCGCTGTGTTTCGGGAAATTTTTCCAATTACTATAGTATAAGATATATACGGGGAGGCTCGTCTGAGATGGACGCCCTGTATGATTATTATGGTCTACGACGCGTCTCGTGAGGTCGGCGTTGCCAGTTCTCAATATATCAGGCGCTTCATTGCGTCATATCTTACATACGCCGGTCTTGAAATAACATTTCAATCAAACCAATAAAAAACCACAAGAAAAAAATAAAGAATCATATGACTAATGCTACAATATAAAATATACAGTTAAGCCTGTAAGGCATCATTTAAAGGGAGCAGACAAATATTTCGGACTGCCGTTTTTGTTACTGTGCCGTCATTGAAACGTACAGATGCAACTCCCAAAATCTGGTCCGAACCAGAATGGAGTTCCACTACTCTGGCTTTACGCCAAAACAGCACAGGTAATTTATCATCCTTTATAAGCATTCATGTGTCCTTTTTGAAATGGATTTCATAATTAGTTTTTCATTTCAGCCTGGTTTGAAGCTCACCAATATATTCCTTGCTTCACTTTTCCCAGAACAATTCAAATCTCCTGGCGAAGCTCATAACAATTGAGACGGTTATCAGGAACACAATTGTGGTTATTTTCAGGCAAAGCAGTTAGAAGACGTCCGATAAGGAAATGTCCAGGACATAAAGGAATGGAGTTTTCAAGATCAGTGGATAAGGGGGTAAGTTGTCTAGAGTTCAATATGGCTTATATCTGATACATCACAGTGGAAAAATCTTCATAATGTAAGTGATTGGTACCGACAACATGCTTCAAATAGTGTTTAACGGACTCTACTACCGCCTCCCATATGCCACCGAAATTAGGACTCTTTGGGGGTATAAACTTCCATTTAATGTATTCATTTATGAAACACCTCTTTATGACTTTATTATTGTCTTTCATGAAATTTAGTATTTCGTTCTTCGCTCCAACGAATTGAGTTCCATTATCAGAGAAAATTACAAAGGGCTTGCCCCTCCGTGATATGAATAGCTTGAAACATGAAATGAAGGCCTTCGTAGAAAGCTCCGTTACCACTTCTATGTGAATAGCTCTCGTGGACATACAAACGAAGTTTTTCGATCTCTCTGCTGAAAGGTACCTGCATAATCGCAACTTTGAAAAAAATAATGATTGCTGCAGCCTTTCATTTGGAAGATCACCAATAAAACATTGTTATTCTCTGGGTTTGGCCTTAAAACAAATTACACAGTCATGGGTTATTTTTGAGCGCTCGTACTACTTACACGAGGGCTATATCATTTCGCCCGATGTCTGTATTTTTCGAATTTTGAGCCGAAAATGGTCTCAATCGACTATGTTCGACTCACTGATGACGAATCCGTCGGAAAATTCGAGTCTGTCCGTCCGTCCGGCCGTAAGCACTCTCGAACGGAACAACCTAGAGACTTAAAATTTTCAGTGTGGGTTGAGTTCCCGAATGCCTCGGTTAAGTTCGTTAATGGGCCAAATTACACCAGGGGTTCCGTAAATATGACCGTTCAAAGTTTTGTTTCCCTGATTACTTGAAAACTACAGATTTGATCGAGATGAAATTATGCACTCAAATGGAAAATGAGGTGTTCAAGCTACATGTGAAATTTTGTCCTGATCGCATGACCAGAACCATAGAAACCATAGAAAATTGTAACTTTTGAACGGAATCGCCTAGGGACTTGAAATTTTCAGGATATGTGTGGATCTCGAATGTCGTGATCACGTTGATCTATGAGCTACATTATACAAGGGGTTCCGTAAATACAGTCGTTTGAAATTTTGTTTTCTCGATAAATTCGAAACTACGGATTCGATCAAGATCAAATTTTGTATTTCAATCGAGAATGACGTTTTGAAGCAATATTTTGTCCAGAACGCATGACCAGAACCATAGAAACCATAGAAAATTGTAACTTTTGAACGGAAAGGCCTAGGAACTTGAAATTTTCAGGGTGGGTTTGGATCGCAAATTTCACGGTCACGTTCATCAATGAGCAAAATTAGACTAGGGGTTCCGTAAATATGGCCGTTCAAAATATTTTTTTCCTGATAGTTTCGAAACTACTGATCGAATGGGAATGAAATTATGCACCTAGCTGAGGAATAATGTATTCAAACTACGTGCAAAATTTTGTCCAGATCGCATTACCAAGACCATAGATACCGTGGAAAATTCTAGCGAATTATCGGAAAAAAATTGATCAGCTGAAGCACCGACATGAAGTCTGGAGTTTCGCCTAAGTTTCAGAATTTTTTTGACAGCTGTAAAAAATTCCTTCAATTGATGTCTAAAACTGGAAAATGCGAATCTACCTACAAGGTGCATGTACGAGCGCTCAAAAGCTCCTGCCTTCACGGCAGTGCTCTTCGTAATTTTTTTTGCTAAACTTGAGCCGGCTGGAGGCCAGTATTTTGCGCATTGGATACAACAATTGTTGCAAAAGTCTACGATGTTCGTAGGTCATAAGCAATTTTGTAAGCGCTTGACCTTTATGCATTATGATAGGGTGGGTTTTGTCGAATGACATGGAACCCTTCGAGACTGCCTCCAACTCTGAGTATATTTTTACTAGGATGTAAAATGGGACTTTGTGCTCAAATCACCTTATTAATTTAAAGGTCTTCAATTTCACTTTACTCTACTCACTTTACTTTCAAAGTCCAAACGTTCAACATGAATTATATGAGGATATCAAAAGCTTCGCTTCAAACTTTCACATCAATGTTTTCTATAATCTTGAACAAAACGTCCTAGAGACTTGAGATTTTCAGTGCCGGTTCAGTTCCTGATTGCCGTGGTTAAGTTCGTTAATGTGCATAATTCCACCAGGGGTTCCGTAAATTTGGCCGTTCGAAATTTTGTTCTCCTGATTACTTCTAAACTACTGATTCTCTCGAAGCTACATGCGGAACAGATCGCATGTCTAGAACCATAGAAACCATAGAAAATTATAACTTTCGAACGGAAAGACTTTGAGACTTGAAATTTTTAGGTATGGATCTCGAATGTCGCAGTCACGTTTATCAATGAGCAAAGTTAGCCTACGTGTTCCGCAAATATGGTACCTAGCTTGAAATTTAGTTTTCTTGATCATTTCAAAACTACGTCTTCGATCGTGACGAAATTTTGTATTTCAATGGAGAATGATATATTCAAGCTACATTTTTTCCAGATCGCATGACCAGAACCATAAAAACCACAGAAAATTATAACTTTCGAAGGGAAAGGCCTAACGACTTGAAATTTACAGGATGGGTATGGATCTCGAAAGTCGCGATCACGTTTATCAATTAGCAAAATTAGACTACGGGTTCCGTAAATATAGTAGTATTTCTGAAATGGTGGGGAAAAGATAATTGCCCAAAGAAAAATCAAATTTTCTATTCGGTTTGGTTGAAAATAATAAGCTTTCAGAGCGCTCGTACTACTTACACGAGGGCTATATCATTTCGTCACGATGTCTGTATTTTTCGAATTTTGAGCCGAAAATGGTCTCAATCGACTATGTTCGACTCACTGATGACGAATCCGTCGGAAAATTCGAGTCTGTCCGGCCGGCCGTAAGCACGATAACTCTCGAACGGATCAACCTAGAGACTTCAAATTTTCAGTGCAGGTTCAGATCCCAAAAGCCTCGGTTATGTTCGTTAATGGGCAGAATTCCACCAGGGGTTCCGTAAATATGGCCGTTTATCCTGATTACTACGAAACTACAGATTCGATCGAGATGAAATTTTGCACTCAAATGGAGAATGAGGTGTCCAAGCTACATGTGGAATTTTGCCCAGATCGCATGACCAGAACCATAAAAACCATAGAAAATTGTAACTTTTGAACGGAAAGGCCTAGGGACTTGAAATTTGCAGGATAGGTGAGGTAACGGAATGTCGTGATGACGTTCATCTATGAGCAAAATTATACTAGGGGTTCCGTAAATATGGTCGCTTGAAATTTAGTTTTCTTGATAATTTCAAAACTACCGATTCGATCGTGACGAAATTTTGTATACTAATGGAGAATGATATATTCAAGCTACATTTCTCCAGATCACATGACCAGAACCATAGATACCATAGAAAATCATAACTTTTGAACGTAAAGGCCTAGGGACTTGAAATTTTCAGGATAGGTGTGGATCTGAAATGTCGCGTTCACGTTCATCAATGAGCAGAATTATACTAGGGGTTCCGTAAATACGGTCGTTTGAAAGTTTGTTTTCTCGATAATTTCGAAACTACGGATTCGATCGAGGTGAAATTTTGTATTTTAATCGAGAATGATATATTAAAGCAATATTTTGTTCAGATCGCATGACCAGAACCATAGAGTCCATAGGAAATTGTAACTTTTGAACAGAAAGGCCTAGGAACTTGAAACTTTCAGGGTGGGTTTGGATTGCGAATATCGCGGTCACATTCATCAATGAGCAAAATTAGACTAGGGGTTCCGTAAATATGGCCGTTCAAAATATTTTTTTCCTGATAGTTTCGAAACTGATTGGATTGGAATGAAATTATGCAACTAGCTGAGGAATAATGTATTCAAACTACGTGCAAAATTTTGTCCAGATCGCATCACCAAGACCATAGATACCGTAGGTAATTCTAGCGAATTATCGAAAAAAAATTGGTCAGCTGAAGTCATGAAGTCTGGAGTTTCGCCTAAGTTTCAGAATTTTTTTGACAGCTGTCGAAAATTCCTTCAATTGATTTCTGAAACTGGAAAATGCGAATCTACCTACAAGGTGCATGTACGAGCGCTCAAAAGCTCCCGCCTTCACGGCAGTGCTTTCCTAAAAAATTTTTTAAAAAATCGAAACTTCGAAATGGAAAAATATATCGTATCTGTGAAAATTTCAGTATCGGATCATCCAATATTCTCTTGTGGAATATTCTCCCATTCATGACGAATGGCTTCAAGGAGCTCTTGTAAATTATTGGGCGAAGGAACCATTATTCTGACTCGCCTTCCCAGTTTGTCCCATAGATGTTCGATGGTATTCAAGTCAGGACTTCGTGCTGGCCAGTTGAAGCCTGAAATTCCAACCTCATTCAAGTACGATGTCAATATTCGAGCAGTAGGTGAGCGTGCATTGTGGATTCCGTAAATATGGTCGTTTGAAATTTAGTTTTCTTTATGATTTCGAAACTACAGATTCGATCGTGACGAAATTTTGTATACTAATGGAGAATGATATATTCAAGCTACATTTCTCCAGATCGCATGGAAATCATAACTTTTGAACGGAAAGGCCTGGGGGTTTTCAGAATAGGTGTGGATCTGAAATGTCGCATCCACGTTTATCAATGAGCAGAATTATACTAGGGGTTCCGTAAATACGGTCGTTTGAAATTTAGTTTTCTCGATAATTTCGGAACTACGGATTGGATCCAGATATAATTTTGTATTTCAATAGATTTATATCAATGCTACATTTTGTCCAGATCGCATGACCAGCACCATATAAACCATAGAAAATTATAACTTTCGAAGGGAAAGGCCTAAGGAGTTGATATTTTCAGAGTAGGTTTGGATCGCCAATGTCGCGTCCACGTTTATCAATGAGCAAAATTATACTAGAGGTTCCGTAAATACGGACGTTTGAAATTTAGTTTTTTCACGGAACTACAGATTCGATCGAGACAAAATTTTGTATTTTGATGGAGATATATGTCAAAGCTACATTTTGTCGAGATCGCATGACCAGAACCATATAAACCATAAACAATTATAACTTTCTAAGGGAAAGGCCTAAGGACTTGAAATTTTCAGGGAAGGTTTGGATCGCGAATGTCGCGATCACGTTCATAAATGAGCAAAATAAGACTAGGGGCTCCGTGAATATTTTGTTCTCTTGATTACTCTGAACCTACAAGCTCGATCGAGATAAAATTTCGCACACAAATGGAGTATGAGGTGTTCAAGCTACATGTGAAATTTTGTCCAGATCGCATGACCAGAACCATAGAAATCATAGAAAATCATAACTCTCTGTCTTGGGACTTGAAATTTTCAGGATAGGTGTGGATCTCGAATGTCGTGATCACATTCATCTATGAGCAAAATTATACAAGGGGTTCCGTAAATATGGTCGTTCGAAATTTGTTTCTCTTGATAATTTCAAAACTAAAGATTCGATCCTGACGAAGGGGTTCCGTAAATACGGTCGTTTGAAATTTAGTTTTCTAGATGATTTCGAAACTACTGATTCGATCGAGACAAAATTTTGTATTTCAATGGATAATGATATATTAAAGCTAAATTTTGTCCAGATCGCATGACCAGAACCATAGAAACCATAGAAACTTATAACTTTCGGAGGGAAAGGTCTAGGGACTTGAAAATTTCAGGGTAGGTTTGAATTGCGAATGTCGTGGTCAATTTCATTGATGAGCAAAATTAGACTAGGGGTTCCGTAAATATGACCGTTCAAAATATCTTCTTCCTAATAATTTCGAAACTACCCATTGGATTGGAATGAAATTTTGCACATAGCTGAAGAATAATGTATTCAAACTACATGCCAAATTTTGTCAAGATCGCATTACCAAGACCATAGATAGAGTAGAGAATTCTAGCGAATTATCGAAAAAAAAAATTGTCCAGCACTGACGTGAAGTCTGGTGTTTCGCCTTAGTTTGAGAATTTTTTTGACAACTGTCAAACATTTTTTCTATTTGTTTCTGAAACTGGAAAATGCGGATCTACCTAGAAGGTGGATGAACGAGCTCTCTCAAGCTCCTGACTTCACGGCAGTTCTTTTCATAATTTTTTTTTGAGGTTGTGATATATTTTTTCCATAGTTCAATATTTACGACATTGAAACTATCTGTACGTATATTTTTTTCTAGGCTACAAGAACAGTGGCTATTCAGAAAAAGTTTTTCAACCTTGCTGAGGACGTTACAGAAAGTCATCGCATTCTCTACGAATCTGATTCGTATCATTTTTCGGACGATTGCGGCGAGGAGTACAACATTATATCTGATTTTAGAGAGGACCTTGAAGAAGATGGAATGCCCAACCCTGAAACCAATTCCACACCTTCTCTGAATCCAGTTCAAATTCATAATACTTTGCCAACGGATGATCTAGATTCAGATGATAATATTGAACCATTTGTAGGAATACAGCTACTGAAGACATGGCAAACATTTCACCAGTTCCTACCAAACTAAGGGGTAGAAATGGATTTATGTGGTCAGGCACCAAAGGCTTCTTTCATCGTACACCAAAAATAAATCTGGTTACGCATTTACCTGGGAATGAAAACGAAACAAAAAAGTCAAATCAGGAATCGAAGATTGGAAATTATATTTAACACAAGAAAATTTACATGAAATCAAAGTATTTACTGATAGAGAAGCTCAAATAAAACGATCAAAATATGGAAAGTGTAGAAATGCTAGCGAAGCTGACCATACGACCATTGGAAATGAACCCTCTTGTACATGAGATCTAAGCACTTTTTGGACTATTGTATTATGCTGGAGTCATGAGAATGTCATGTCTGGAGTATTTACCGAGGAACTTTTCAATAAGGACACTAGGAATACCTTCAATTCGCGCAACCATGCCTGAGGCACGTTTCAGGTTCTTGATAAACTGTCTTCACTTCGACGATGAGGAGATCAGCAGCCTTACCACGAGCAATCGACAGTATCCGACACGACAGTACCCCCTTCTCTTCACTACTCCCTCGCCTATCATATGGTCGTGTGACACAATTAGAGAAGAGGGTAGTGTCGGGTCGGATACTGTCGATCGCTCGTGGCTAGGCTGCAGGGCTCAGAGACGAGAGACCGATAGGTTATCTGCTTTTCGAGATGTATTTGAGAGGTCAATCAACAAAATGAAGGTCCTATATATTCCTTCAGAATAGATAACAATCGATGAAAAATTGGTTGGTTTTAGAGGCAGATGTCCTTTCAAAATGTATATCCCTTCGAAGCCCGATAATTATGGGATCAAGATCGTTATGACCTGTGATCCTAAGACATCCTTCACACTGAATGCTGAAATTTTTATATAGGTGAAGGTTCGACACCAGCCAATGTTCCAGTGGCACAGTATTACGGTGATAGACTGACCAGTTCTATTCGAGGAACCTACAGAAACGTCACAAGGAATAATTGATTTACTTCGGTTGAGACCGCTAAATAGCTTTCGAAGAAAAACTCACCATTGTGGGTACTTTGAGAAGAAATAAAAAAGAAATTCCTCCCTCATTTCTAGAATTCAGAGATAGAAGAATAAATTCTGCTATGTTTTGCTTCAGCGAACACCTGACTCTTTTTTCATACCGCCCTACCAAGGCTAATAAGAAAACTGTTACTATGCTCTCCACAATGCACCAGAAAGGCGATGAACCCTTCATAACCAAGATACCTGAAATGATCGAATTTTATAATTCTACGAAAGGAGGAGTAGATACTTTGGAGAATGTCGTTTTCAAGCTACTTAAAAAATGTCTAGATCGCATGACCAGAACCATTGAAACCATCGAAAAATATAACTTTGTAATGGAAAGGCCTAGGGATTTGACATTTTTAGGATAGGTGTGGATCTCGAATGTCGCGGTCAGGTTTACAATGAGCAAAATAAGACTAGGGGTGCCATAAATATGGTCGTTTGAAATTTAGTTTTCTTGATAATTTCAAAACTACGGATTCGATCTTGACGAATTTTTTTTATTTTGATGGAGAATGATATATTCGAGCTGCATTTTTTGCAGATGGCATGACCAGAACCATAGAAAACATTGAAAATTATAAGTTTCAAACGGAAAGGCCTAGGGTCTTGAAATTTTCAGGGTAGGTTCAGATCGCCAATTTCGATGTAACGTCCATCAATGAGCAGAATTAGACTAGGGGTTCTGTAAAGATGACCGTTCAAAATATTTTTATCCTGATAATTTCGAAACTATTCATTGGTTTGGAACGATTTTGCGCTAAGATGAAGAATAATGTATTCAAACTACGTGGTAAATTTTGTCCAGATCGCATTACCATAACCATAGATACCGTAGAAAATTCTAGTGAATTATCGGAAAAAAAATTGGTCACCTAAAGCACTGACGTGAAGTCTAGATTTTCGCCTAAGTTTGAATTTTTTTTACAGCTGTCAAAATTTTTTCTCACGGCAGTGCTTTTCGAAATTTTTCATAATCTGGCCAGACCGCACATGATGAGTCGTTTGGTAGCTCCAAATTTCAGGCGTGAACTCCGCGAAAGTATTATATATGCAGGGTGCTCAAGATCACTGCTAACTGCGAATAGATATTGCTAACTTCAAGTTGGTATCTGCCTTCTGTAGACCCTCGAAGAAAAATGGAGGGTTTGTCGTGTTTGAGAGGGATTGTTTATCTGCATATGTATCACCAGTAAATTCCCTTAATGAACTTGGATTAGAAATGGACCTGGAGTGATCCTGTGTCAATCTTTGCGATGTTTGTATTGTGGATGTGTACAGATCCCCCTCAGGTGACTTCAAAATTTTTGAGCGCTCGTACTACTTACACGAGGGCTATATCATTTCGTCACGATGTCTGTATTTTTCGAATTTTGAGCCGAAAATGGTCTCAATCGACTATGTTCGACTCACTGATGACGAATCCGTCGGAAAATTCGAGTCTGTCCGTCCGGCCGTCCGGCCGTAAGCACGATAACTCTCGAACGGAACAACCTAGAGACTTGAAATTTTCAGGGTGGGTTTAGATCGCAAATTTCACGGTCACGTTAATCAATGAGCAAAATTAGACTAGGGGTTCCGTAAATATGGCCGTTCAAAGTTTTGTTTCCCTGATTACTTGAAAACTACAGATTTGATCGAGATGAAATTTTGCACTCGAATGGAAAATGAGGTGTTCAAGCTACATGTGGAATTTTGTCCAGATCGCATGACCAGAACCATAGAAACCATAGAAAATTGTAACTTTTGAACGGAAACGCCTAGGGACTTGAAAATTTCAGCATAGGTGTGGATCTTGAATGTCGTGATCACGTTTATCTATGAGCAACATTATACAAGGGGTTCCGTAAATACGGTCGTTTGAAATTTTGTTTTTTCGATAAATTCGAAACTACGGATTCGATCGAGATAAAATTTTGTATTTTAATCGAGAATAATATATTGAAGCAATATTTTGTCCACATCGCATGACCAGAACCATAGAAACCATAGAAAATTCTAACTTTTGAACGGAAAGGCCTAGGAACTTGAAATTTTCAGGGTGGGTTTAGATCGCAAATTTCACGGTCACGTTAATCAATGAGCAAAATTAGACTAGGGGTTCCGTAAATATGGCCTTTCAAGATATTTTTTTCCTGATAGTTCCGAAACTACTGATTGGATTGGAATGAAATTATGCACCTAGCTCAGGAATAATGTATTCAAACTACGTGCAAAATTTTGTCCAGACCGCATCACTAAGACCATAGATACCGTGGAAAATTCTAGCGAATTATCGGAAAAGAATTGATCAGCTGAAGCACCGACATGAAGTCTGGAGTTTTGCCTAAGTTTCAGGATTTTTTTGACAGCAGTCAAACATTCCTTCAATTGATTTCTAAAACTGGAAAATGCGAATCTACCTACAAGGTGCATGTACGAGCGCTCAAAAGCTCCTGCCTTCACGGCAGTGCTTTTCGAAATTTTTGATTCTTTTATGTTTCAAAAGTATATTTTGAATGATTAGAAATTCTTTTAGTTTTATTTTGTTCATAAAAATCTCTTTTTGAGCGCTCGTACAACTTACACGAGGGCTATATCATTTCGTCACGATGTCTGTATTTTTCGAATTTTGAGCCGAAAATGGTCTCAATCGACTATGTTCGACTCACTGATGACGAATCCGTCGAAAAATTCGAGTCTGTCCGTCCGTCCGTCCGGCCGTATACACGATAACTCTCGAACGGAATGTCCTAGAAACTTGAAAATTTCAGGGTAGGTTCGAATCTCAAATGCCGCAGTTAAGTTCGTTATTGGGCAAAATTCGCCGAGGGGTTCCGTAAATATGGCCGCTCGAAATTTTGTTTTTCTGATTACTCCGAAACTACTGATTCGATCGAGGTGAAATTTTGCACTCAGATGGATAATTACGTACTCAAGCTACATGCAGAGTTTTGTCCAGCTCGCATGACCAGAACCATAGAAACCATAGAAAATTATAACTTTGTAATGAAAAGGCCTAGAGACTTGAAATTTTCAGGATAGGTGTGGATCGTAAATGTAGCGTTCACGTGTATCAATGAGCAAAATAAGACTAGGGGTTCCGTAAATATGGCCGTTTGAAATTCAGTTTTCTTGATCATTTCAAAATTATGGATTCGATCTCGACGAAATTTTGAATTTAAATTGAGAATTATATATTCGAGCTACATTTCTTCCAGATCGTATGATCAGAATCATAGAAACCATAGAAAATCATAACATTCGAACAAAAAGGCCTAGTGACTTGAAATTTTCAGGATAGGTTCGGATCGCGAATTTCGCGATCCTTTTTATCAATGAGTCAAATTAGACTAGGGGTTCCGTAAATATTGCCGTTCAAACTATATTTTTTCTGATAATTTCGAAAATACTTATTGGATTGAAATGAAATTTCGCACATATATGAAGAATAATGTATAATTTTGTCCAGATTGCATTACCAAGACCATAGATACCGTAGAAAATTCTAGCGAATTATCGAAAAAATGGACCCAAAGCACTGACGTGAAGTCTGGATTTTCGCGTTGGTTTGAAATTTTATTCGACAGCTGTCGAAAATTCCTTCAATTGATTTCTGAAACTAGAAAATGCGAATCTACCTACAAGGTGAATATACGAGCGCTCAAAAGCTCCTGCCTTCACGGCAGTGCTTTTCTAAATTTTTATAGAACGTTTAGATAATTTATTGCAGCTTGCTTACAGGAATTTTCCCGTTGTTTTCTGTGTGGTGACCTAAATATTAATTCTGACTTTATGTTCAGATTATTTACTGATGAACTGGAGAATTTTGACATGGTTCCTCTTGTGAATGAACCAACAAGACTTCAATCTACCTTGGACTATGTAATAACTAATGAACCTAAACTGATTATTGAGTTGAATAACTTTGATATTGGTTTTTCCGATCATAATGCTTAGTTGTCCAAATGGGACGTCGCGGGGTTTGAACGAAGAATTAGGTCCTCTGATTTAATAGTGGAATACAGTAGAAATTTTGATGATCATGGTATACACGAGTTTTTGTGGCGTTTTGATACAGTTTTCGGTAGTGTTCAATCCTCTGATCTGAACGTCATTTTTGATGACTTTGTGTGGGCTTTCGATGTGAGCTTTCCCTCAAGGGAAAATCTTCTTTATCAAACAGAAATTTCGTTTTTACCATTCATTGATGAGCGAATTAGAAGAACTTGAGAAATTAAGCTGGTTAGTGAAACAAAGTGATAATCCACGGCTCGGAACGCAATATATTACTAGTAAACGCGAGTTAAGTAAGAAATGTATCAAAAAGAAACATCTATACCACGAAAAAACCATATCCCGGTCTAACAATAAAGGCAAAGCCTCTTGGGCATTGGTGAATAATTTCAGAGGTGAATCCAGATACACCAAAGATATACAAATTCATCATCGGGTCGATTTTGTTGAACCCAGCGGGGCTGCATCTGTTTTCGGGAACTATTTGTCATGTGTGATACCTAAAAAATTGAATGTTTACTTCAGAGGTCAATTACCTTCGAACAGGTCGATTTCTTCTTGCAGTACATGTGTCAGTCACCAGTGCAGTTCATTTTCATTGATGCCGGTTACTCATCATGATATATAAAGTATGGTTTCAAGTATGCGTAGCGATAGTTCCACCGGTTTTGATGAAGTCCCCATGACCTTCATTAAAAAAGTTATTCCAGAATTTTCTGAAATATTGGCAACTCTCATTAATTCCTCAATATCTGCTGGCATTTTTCCGGATAAACTCAAGCAAGCAGTTGTTGTTCCTCTATTCAAGAAGGGTAGCTCTGAGAGCGTCAAAAATTATCAATTTTGAGTTGTATCTCCAAAATTTTCGAAAATATTCTGTACGAACAAATATTCGGTTATTTGAAGAAGTTCAGTTTATTGTCCGATTCACAACATGAATTTCGAAGGGGTAGATCCACAGAGACCGCATGCGCTAGACTGATTTCTTTTATTTCGGATAGATTGGACAATAGTGATCATGTTATTCTACTGTCATTTGACTTGGCTCGTGCATTTGACACTATTGAGAGATTTTTCGTTTCGTTGAAGATTTCAAAATTAGGTTCGAGAGGGTATCAATGATTTAATATAATCTTTTTTGTCAAACAGAAGATTTTCAGTGAAGATTGGTGATCGTGTCTTTGGTGATTTCAATCAGTCATTTGGTACTCCTCTGAGAAGTATATTGGGGCTCCTTATATTCCTTTTTTTTAATGAATGACCTGGTTGATCACAAAAGCGTCGGTAAATTTTCCATTTATGCAGATGATACTGTTATTTAGGAATGCCACATAAACCGTTTGAAATATAAAATTAGGAAAGTGGTAGCAGAATGCACCTTGTGGTGTGATTCTAACCAGTTGATGATAGATAAATCACTTTAAAACGAATAGTATGCATGTCCATACCCATAAAAGACCAACCCTTAACCCTAAGTTTCGACTTGAATGGTTATAACCTTAGGTTTTGTGAATCAACCATTTTCCTTGGGCTTCGACAATAGACAACCTTTGCAAAAAAACTCAACAAAAGTATATTCCTTGTAGGTCTCTAATGGACAATGTGAGTTCGAAAACGGATTTAGATGTTTACTATTCTTTAGTGTATTCGGCTATGTCTTATGGTGTGGTCATTTGGGGACGAGCAACTGAGGCAGCTCGTGTGTTTTTTCTGCAGAAGAGGTTAATCCGGGTGATCTTTCGATTGCGATTCAACGAGTCATGTAGGGGTACTTTCAAAATAATAATATTTAAACTTTTTATTTTTTATATATGCTTAAGCTACCGACCCATATCCATGCCAATCGGCACACTTTTTTGAGGAATAGTCATTTCCACGAGTATAATACTAGATGCAGAGAAAATTTCAATGTACCAGCGCCTAAAAAAAAGTTATAAGAGAACTGTCCCAGATATACGGGAGTTTAATATTTTAACTTACTGCCTCGATGCAATCGATCTCTAATTTGACTAGAGGGAATTAAAAAATTACGAAAAGCACTGCCGTGAAGCCAGGAGCTTTTGAGCGCTCGTACATCAACCTTGTAGATAGATTCGCATTTTCCAGTTTTAGAAATCGATTGAAGGAATTTTCGACAGCTGTCAAAAATATTCTGAAACTCAGGCGAAACTCCAGACTTCATGTCAGTGCTTCAGCTGACCAATTTTTTTTTCGATAATTCGCTAGATCTTTCTACGGTATCTTTGGTCTTGGCAATGCGATCTGGACAAAATTCCGCACGTAGTTTGAATACATTATTCCTCAGCTAGGTGCAAAATTTCATTCCAATCGAATCGGTAGTTTCGAAATTATCTATCAGGAAAAAAATATTTCGAACAGACATATTTACGAAACCCCTAGTCTAATTTGGCTCATTGATGAACGTGGCCGCGATATTTGCGATCCAAACCCACCCTGAAAATTTCAAGTTCCTAGGCCTTTCCTTCAAAAAGTTACAATTTTCTATGGTTTCTATGGTTCTGGTCATGCGATCTGGACAGAATATTGCTTTAATATAGCATTCTCGATTAAAATACAAAATTTCATCTCGATCGAATCCGTAGTTCCTAAATTACCGAGAAAACAAAATTTCGAACGAACGTATTTAAGGAACCCCTAGTATAATTCTGCTCATTGAAAAACGTGAACGCGACATTTCAGATCCACACCTATCCTGAAAATTTCAAGTCCCTTGGCCTTTCCGTTCGAAAGTAATGATTTTCTATGGTTTCTATGGTTCTGGTCATGTGATCTGGAGAAATGTAGCTTGAATATATCATTGTCCATTAGTATACAATTCCGTCACGATTGAATCTGTAGTTTTGAAATTATCAAGAAAACTAAATTTCAAACGACCATATTTACGGAACCCCTAGTATAATTTTGCTCATAGATGAACGTGATCACGACATTCGAGATCCACACCTCTCCTGAAAATTTCAAGTTCCTAGGCCTTTCCGTTCAAAAGTTACAATTTTTTATGGTTCCTATGGTTCTGATCATGTGATCTGGACAAAATTTCACATGTAGCTTGAACACCTCATTCTCCATTTGAGTGCAAAATTTCATCTTGATCGAATCTGTTGTTTTCAAGTAATCAGGGGAACAAAACTTTGAACGGCCATATTTACGGAACCCCTAGTGGAATTTGGCCCATTAACGAACTCAACCGAGGCATTCGGGAACTGAACCCATACTGAAAATTTCAAGTCTCTAGGTTGTTGCGTTCGAGAGTTATCGTGCTTACGCACGGACGGCTGGCCGGACAGACAGACAGACCCGAAAATTCGAAAAATACAGACATCGTGACGAAATGATATAGCCCTCGTGTAAGTAGTACGAGCGCTCAAAAAAAGTACCACAACCAGGTATTATCTCGAATTCTCCCAGGACAAAAATCATATCAATTCAGGGAGAAATCCCGAAAATGTCCCACAATCAAAATTTTTTTCAACAAAAAGTACTCCTAAAAATTCATCAGATATGAAATTTTAAATATCAGTACGGAATTGAATGGTAATTTTATTCGCATTCTATTGGCACTCAAAATACATGGTGTTTCCAAATAAGACCTGAAACTTGGAGGAGGTGTTGAAATCACTAATTTGCTGACGATTGAGATATTTGAGTTCTTGTGTTTTTCAAAAAAAAAGTTGGGATCATTTTCATCAAAAAAGGATATAATATGTATGAAAAAAGCAAAACTATGCTATAATAGATGTTGAAAAAGAGTGAGTATGATTTGAAAGTTTGTATATGAAGAAAAAAATAGTCAATTTATTATATCAATTTGCCTGCAACTTTCGAATTCCATAATTTTTATGTATGACGAAATTATTTCAAAAACTTTCCAAATTCATTCTTTATTTCCTGGAAATGTTTTCGTGAGAATACAGGCACTAGTTTCGTTTCAGCAGATGCAATTCAACTCGAAATTTCATTACAGAATTCATTCATAAATTATGTTTGAAATGTCCTCCATCATTCCTTACACAATCACATGTCCTCTCTCTAATTTCTTCAGTCCCGAAATTTACTCTAAACTTCTCGCTGCTCCGTCTTTTCTCTCCACAAGTTGTGCACGTGTAAATATTTCCCTTTCATATACTATTTCTTTTAAACTTCCCCAAACATGAGAATCTAACGGTGTTAGATCTGGACTTCTCGCTGGCCACGAAATCGCTCCTCCCAATTAAGAAAAGCACTGCCGTGAAGGCAGGAGCTTTTGAGCGCTCGTACATGCACCTTGTAGGTAGATTCGCATTTTCCAGTTTTAGAAATCAATTGAAGGAATTTTCGACAGCTGTCGAAACAATTTCTGGAACTTAGGCGAAACTCTAGACTTCATGTCAGTGCTTCAGCTGATCGATTTTTTTTTCGATTATTCGCTAGAATTTTCTACGGTATCTATGGTCTTGGTGGTGCGATCTGAACAAAATTTTGCACGTAGTTTGAATACATTATTCCTCAGCTATGTGCGAAATTTCATTCCAGTCCGTCTCGTATTTTTGAAACTATCAGGAAAAAAAAATTTTGAACGGCCATATTTACGGAACCCCTGGTCTAATTTTGCTCATTGATGAACGTGACTGCGATATTCGCGATCCAAACCCACCCTGAAAATTTTAAGTTCCTAGGCCTTTCCGTTCAAAAGTTATAATTTTCTATGGTTTCTATGCTTCTGGTCATGCGATCTGGACAAAATTTTGTTTTAATATATCATTCTCGATTAAAATACAAAATTTCATCTTGATCAAATCCGTAGTTTCGAAATTGTCGAGAAAAAAAAATTTCAAACGACCGTATTTACGGAACCCCTAGTATAATTCTGCTCATTGATAAAACTGAACGCGACATTTCAGATCCACACCTATCCTGTAAATTTCGAGTCCCTAGGCCTTTCCGTTCGAAAGTTATCATTTTCTATGGTTTCTATGGTTCCGGTCATGTGATCTGGAGAAATGTAGCTTGAATATATCATCCTCCATTAGTATACAAAATTTCGTCACGATCGAATCTGTAGTTTTGAAATTATCAAGAAAACTAAATTTCAAACGACCATACTTACGGAACCCCTAGTATAATTTTGCTCATAGATGAATGTGATCACGACATTCGAGATCCACACCTACCCTGAAAATTTCAAGTCCCTAGGCGTTTCGGTTCAAAAGTTACAATTTTCTATGGTTTCTATGGTTCTGGTTATGCGATCTCGACAAAATTTTACATGTAGCTTGAACACCTCATTCTTCATTTGAGTGCAAAGTTTCATCTCGATCGAATCTGTAGTTTCGAAGTAATCAGGAAAACAAAATTTTGAATGGCCATATTTACGGAACACTTGGTGGAGTTCTGCCCATTAACGAACTTAACCGAGGCATTTGGGATCTGAACTCACACTGAAAATTTCAAGTCTCTAGGTTGATCCGTTCGAGAGTTATCGTGCTTACGGACGGACGGACGGACGGCCGGACGGACGGACAGACTCGAATTTTCCGACGGGTTCGTCATCAGTGAGTCGAACATAGTCGATTGAGCCATTTTCGGCTCAAAATTCGAAAAATACAGACATCGTGACGAAATGATATAGCCCTCGTGTAAGTAGTACGAGCGCTAAAAAAACTAGTTCAAGAGGGAATTGAAAAAAATTACGAAAAGCACTGCCGTGAAGGCAGGAGCTTTTGAGCGCTCGTACATGCACCTGGTAGGTAGATTCGCATTTTCCAGTTTCAGAAATCAATTGAAGGAATTTTCGACAGCTGTCAAAAACATTCTGAAACTAAGGCGAAACTCCAGACTTCATGTCAGTGCTTCAGCTGATCGATTTTGTTTCGATAATTCGCTAGAATTTTCTACGGTATCTATGGTCTTGGTGATGCGATCTGGACAAAATTTCGCACGTAGTTTGAATATATTATTCCTCAGCTAGGTGCAAAATTTCATTCCAATCAAATCGGTAGTTTCGAAATTATCAGGAACAGAATATTTTGAACGGCCATATTTACGGAACCCCTAGTCTAATTTTGCTCATTGATGAACGTGACCGGGAAATTCGCGATCCAAACTCACCATGGAAATTTCATGTTCCTAGGCCTTTCCGTTCAAAAGTTACAATTTTCTATGGTTCTGGTCATGCGATCTGGACAAAATATTGCTTTGATATAACATACTCGATTAAAATATGAAATTTTATCTCGATCGAATCCGTAGTTTCGAAATAATCGAAAAAACAAAATTTCAAACGACCGTATTTACGGAACCCCTAGTATAATTCAGATCCACACCTATCCTGCAAATTTCAAGTCCCTAGGCGTTTCCGTTCAAAAGTTACAATTTTCTATGGTTTCTATGGTTCTGGTCATGCGATCTGGACAAAATTTCACATGTAGCTTGAACACCTCATTCTCCATTTGAGTGCAAAGTTTTATCTTGATCGAATCTGTCGTTTCAAAGTAATCAGGAGAACAAAATTTTGAACAGCCATATTCACGGTACCCCTGATGGAATTCTCCCCATTAACAAACTCAACTGAAGCATTTGGGATCTGAACCTACACTGAAAATTTCAAGTCTCTAGGTTGATCCGTTCGAGAGTTATCGTGCTTACGGACGGCCGGACGGACATACTCAAATTTTTCGACGGATTCGTCATCAGTGAGTTGAACTCTATCGTTTGAGACCATTTTCGGCTCAAAATTCGAAAAATACAGACATCGTGACGAAATGATAAAGCCCTCGTGTAAGTTGTACGAGCGCTCAAAAATTACGGAAAGCACTGCCGTGAAGTCAGGAGCTTTTGAGCGCTGGTACATCCGCCTTGAAGGTAGATTCGCATTTTCCAGTTCCAGTCCAAAATTCAGAAATCAATTGAAGGAATTTTCGACAGCTGTCTAAAAAATACTAAGGCGAAACTCCAGATTTCATGTCAGTGCTTAAGGTGACCAATTTTTTTTCGATAATTCGCTAGAATTTTCTACGGTATCTATGGTCTTGGTGATGCGATCTGGACAAAATTTTGCAGGTTGGGTTAGGGTTTTCTGTTTGAAGTGAATAATTTTTTCATTATTCAATAATACGATGTTTTTGTTTTGGGGTACGGCTGTACCCCAGTGAACCAGATCCTAGTAGTCAATTAACCTTTCCAGGGTTAAAGAAGTGCTTAGGGCTCGAAATATTGAATAACTTTCACAAAGTGCTTAGTAATCGCGAGCCTTTTGTGGAAATTTACTTGGGAGCCGTTTTTGAGCGCTCGTTCTACTTACACGAGGGCTATATCATTTCGTCACTATGTCTGTATTTTTCGAATTTTGAGTCGAAAATGGTCTAAACCACCAAGGTTCGACTCTCTGATGACGAATCCGTCAGAAAATTCGAGTTTGTCCGTCCAGCCCTCCGTATACACGATAAAGCTTGAACGGAACGACCTGAAAACTTGAAATTTTCGGGGTAGGTTCGAATCTCGAATGCCGTTGTTGAGTTCGTAATTGGGCAAAATTCGACCAGGGGTTCCGTAAATATGACTATTCGAAATTTTGTTCTTTTGATACCTTCGAAACTACTAATTCGATCAAGATGAAATTGTACACATTGATTTGTTCAAGCTACATGCAAAATTTTGTCTAGATCGCATGACCAGAGCATAGAAAATCATAACTTCCGAGCGGAAAGGCCTAGGGACTTGAAATGTTCAGGATAGGTGTGGATCTCGAATATTGCGGTTTATCAATGAGCAGAATAAGACTAGGGATTCCGTTTCGAATAAGGTCGTTCGAAATTTTTTTTTTTTGACAGCTGTCGAAATTTTGTTCGAATGGTTTCTCAATCTTGAAAATGCGAATCTATCTGAAAGGTGGATGAACGAGCGCTCAAAAGCTCCTGACTTCAGGGCAGTGCTTTTCAATTTTTTTTTATTCATTTCTCAGACCCAGAAGGTGAACTGAATATTACAGGGAGCGTTGATAATTTTTTTCCTCTGATGTTTGCCAAAGTTATTTAACTCATCTGTAATCTGTACATTAACGAATATGAAAAACAGTTTCAAACTATAGTCGCCAGAAAATCTACGAATTTTTGAATGGACCAACTAAATTCACTCAGTTTGATTTACTTGAATGCTACAGACGAAGGACTTTCGAAGACAAATTAATTTTCTTGGTCAGCATAATTCCAAATTAATTGTTGGCTTCTATGGATATAATTATTCACAATACCAGAAGGAGAGAGTTGTGAACAATTCTCTTATCTGCCGATTTCAAGTTTTGGGCTGGGTCACTAGCTAACCTTCTTTTTTTAATTAATTATACGTATTATGCATTCGAGTTGACATTTCAGAGAAAATATCAGAATTTAAATAATTGCATCTTTTTCGATCCTTGACACTCTGACGTTTATCTCTCCTGGTTTGGTTCCACTGTTGCAAAGTAATTCTGCTGCCATCAGAACAATTTCAAAGAGTACATACACTTTTTCGTACTCGTATATTATTTTATTATATTCATCTAAGACTTTGATATTTCAATAGTAGGTTCTTGAGTATGTGATCACAATTTCAAACTCATCTTTAACTATGAGTTTTTTTATCCGAATCATCCTATGAGTAAAAAAAAATTACGAAAAGCACTGCCGTGAAGGCAGGAGCTTTTGAGCGCTCGTACATGCACCTTGTAGGTAGATTCACATTTTCCAGTTTTAGAAATCAATTGAAGGAATTTTTGACTGCTGTCAAAAAAATTCTGAAACTTAGGCGAAACTCCAGACTTCATGTCAGTGCTTCAGCTGATCAATTTTTTTCCGATAATTCGCTAGAATTTTCCACGGTATCTATGGTCTTGGTGATGCGATCTGGACAAAATTTTGCACGTAGTTTGAATACATTATTCCTGAGCTAGGTGCATAATTTCATTCCAATCCGATCGGTAGTTTCGAAACTATCACGAAAAAAATATTTTGAACGGCCATATTTACGGAACCCCTAGTCCAATTTTGCTCATTGATGAACATGACCGTGAAATTTGCGATCCAAACCCACCCTGAAAATTTCAAGTCCCTAGGCCTTTCCGTTCAAAAGTTACAATTTTCTATGGTTTCTATGGTTCTGGTCATGCGATCTGGACAAAATTTCACATGTAGCTTGAACACCTCATTTTCCATTTGAGTGCAAAATTTCATCTTGATCAAATCTGTAGTTTTCAAGTAATCAGAGAAACAAAACTTTGAACGGCCATATTTACGGAACCCCTGGTGGAATTTGGCCCATTAACGAACTTAACCGAGCCATTCGGGAACTGAACCTACCCTGAAAATTTCAAGTTTCTAGGACATTCCGTTCGAGAGTTATCGTGTATACGGCCGGACGGACGGCCGGACGGACGGACGGACAGACTCGAATTTTTCGACGGATTCGTCATCAGTGAGTCGAACATAGTCGATTGAGACCATTTTCGGCTCAAAATTCGAAAAATACAGACATCGTGACGAAATGATATAGCCCTCGTGTAAGTTGTACGAGCGCTCAAAAATTATACAAAGCACTGTCTTGAAGTCAGGAGCTTTTGAGCACCCGGTAATGCACCTTGTAGGTAGATTCGCATTTTCCAGTTTTAGAAACCAATTGAAGAAATTTTTGACAGCTGTCGAAATGAATTTTATGCTAAGGCGAAACTCCAGACTTCACGTCAGTCCTAAGTGACCATTGTTTTCGATAATTCGCTAGAAGTTTCTACGGTATCTATGGTCTTGGTGATGCGATCTAGACAAAATTTCGAGCGTAGTTTGAATACATTATTCTTCATCTATGTGCGAAATTTCATTTCAATACACTCAGTAGTTTCGAAAATATCGAGAAAAAAATATTTCGAACAGACATATTTACGAAACCCTTAGTCTAATTCTGCTCATTAATGAACGTGACCGCGATATTCAAGATCTCAACGTCCGAAAGTTACAATTTCCTTTGTTTTTGGTTATGCGATCTAGACAACATCTAGCTTGAATATACAATTCTCCATTGAAATACAAAATTTCGTCATGATCTAATCCATGGTTTGTAAATTACCAAGAAAAATAAATTTCAAACGAGCATATTTACGGAACCCCTAGTCTAATTTTAATCATTGATGAACTTGACCGCGAAATTCAAGATCTAAACCTACCCTGAAAATTTCCCTAGGCCTTTCCGTTCGAAACTTATAATATTTTATGGTTTCTATGACTCTGGCTCTGTGATCTGGACAAAATTTCGATCGAATAAGTTGTTTAGAAGTAATCAGGAGAACAACATTTCGAACGGCCATCTTCACGGAACCCCTGGTCGAATTTTGCCCAACAACGCACTCAACTGCGGCATTCGAGATTCGAACCTACCCAGAAAATTTCAAGTTTTTAGGTAGTTCAGTTCGAGGGTTATCGTGTACACAGCCGGACTCGAATTTTTCGACGGATTCGTCATCAGTGAGTCGAACCTTGTCGATTGATACCATTTTCGGCTCAAAATTCGAAAATACAGACATCGTGTAAGTAGAACGAGCGCTCAAAAAAGGGACCTCACACTCTGATTCAATAATTTCAATCACAAAAATCAGGTAATCAATGATGATAAATATACCTGAATGATATTTTCTTGTAGTGTGCCGAAAATGATACATTATCTATGGAGGGTAACTTGTGCCTTTAACATGTTAGGAAGCATTTTATGTCTTTAAAAATTTTGGAATCGTTTGTGATTCTTTCTCAAGGCTAAAATGTAGAGAAACTACTTTGATCAAGAATTAGCCTCAGAACAGATTAACCACACCTCGTATTTTTCTCGAATTAAATTTCGTCAATTTTGAATCAAACGTATCAACAACACATTACACGTTCAAAACATTGAAAATAATAGAATATCTTGACATTTATGGTGAAATCAATACGACCACTGTTTGATTTAAAATTGACGAAATTTAATTCGAGAAAAATACGAGGTGTGTGGTAAAATTCTCTTCTGAGGCTGTTTCTTGAGAAAAAATGACGAAGGATTCGAAACGGCGATGTATTGATTGGAGATCAAATGAATAAATATATTGGTTCAAATTGCTGTAAGAAGATTCATTCTCATTGGAAACGGAACGGACGCTACAATTCATCAACATGATTGGATGTTTTGATTTTTAATTCACTGCAAAAACAAAAAATCTGCTAGGATAGAAACAATAACGGAAGTCGTTCTAATAGGCACTTTCTTTGAATTCAACATCTGACATTTGTGAAAAAACCCTAAATATTTCCTTGGGGGTTTCCGGTTTGTGTTAGAGAGAGATGAGCAAAACGGTGATTTCTGAATCACGTCGTGATCACCGTTCGTTTGAACGGTGATTGCGATCACCGTTTTTTTGAACGGTCAGAACGGTGTGTCACTTTTGAACGGTGAGTGGTGAGTCGACGAGTCGGTGAATTGACGGTGATTGTGATCACCGTACACCTTGAGTAGACTATGGTATTGAACGAACATTGAATGAAGTAATAGAACAAGTAACAGTTCTTTCATAAAATTATTTAGTTTTGTTTACAAATTAAATAATTGTGTCATTCGAACCAATTATTCAGATTATTATTTAAATCACTGAGATGCATATCGCCTCCACCAATATATTTTGGCAGATATTGGCGAAGGCGATAAAAAATCCATGTCAAGTCATTTTTCTCAATCTTAATTTTGTATTGAGATTAAATTATTCATGATATTTTCTTATATCATCTGTCGAAAGTTTATTGAAATATTTTCACACAACATATAGCGTATTGGTTCTATTACACTAGGTTATGGGTCGAAATTCTACCTCGTAGAAGCAACCCCATACCGCACCTGTATAGTAAGGAACACGGAGAAAATTAAATAATAACAATTATTATCATCGATTCTTCATTATTACTATCCCAGTATTTTATTATATAAAATCTGACTCATGGTTGTGGTTATAATTCAGCTGATAATATTTATTTATTATCACGATAGTAGATGGTACTATCATAATACTAACATAACCATTTTATGTAAGAATAGTAAGAACACTCAGGATGGCGAACGAAATCGTTTATTTTAAAATAATCTAATGTCGGAGATAAGCACGTGGTACTGTTTACACAAAAAGACGCCTGTTACATTCGAGTTACAAGTAACAATGACAATGGCGGCAGGCGAAGTGACGCTAAGCTCTGGAGATGGACCATAGATCCTATAGATCATAGACAAAGCTTTACGCTTGACTTTGAAGTAAAGGGCCTCAGCCTGTTATAATCATAATGTCAATTTCTAGGGATATCAATTTTAAGAATTGCTTACACGGCCATACTGACCCTTGAAACGACCACGTTTCATGTACATAGCAAACATTAACACTCTTCAGTTTACAAAAAGCATTGTTCAATTAACAATTGGATCTTTGAAACATACAATTGGTGAAACACAGAATTGATTTCATTTCGTGAAGCATGGCTATGTTTGAAGCGCTGGCTCAACGCTGTGGTTTTATATTTCAGGGGGAAAAAGAGCCAGACAAGAAAAAACCTCCACCGCTTATATGCTCACTAATCAAGGTTCAGAACTAATTAGCCACGAACTAAATGTCAGCTTCTGCTGATTACTACAATCTAAATCTGCGACAAAAATTATTCAGGGATCACGCATTATGGGATGACAGCCAGATATAAAAGGCCCGGGTAACACATCCCAACTTGATTTGACTTGAGCCTCGATCAACAATAAATTAAATGAACCAATATTTCGAGGCTACATAGTTCTAAGATTCTTGAAAATAACTCATTTCAGAATTTGCATAATGTTATATCAACTACTACAGTTACAAAGTGATTATCTTCTCATTGAAATTCCAATTTGTCAGGCTATATACACAAAGCCACAAAAAAAAAAACGAAACAATCACTTCAAAAGTGATTAGATTCAAACCAGATAATCAGCAAAAATAAAACCCTCTTAGCATAAAAAAAAACAAAGTGACTTCACTATATCAATGAAATTCTTTGTCAGAACTCTATAGCCAAGAGTTATAGGATATCACTAATTGATAGAACACACAAAAATTATATTTCTAGTTAAAAGTTTCCAATTCACATAGAGTTTAGAAGCATGACCAGCTCTCAAAACAACAATTGTATCGGAAATACCTGTTTCATTTTTAATACGATTCAGTTCATCTACCCATTCCTCCGTACTAAAGGGACTATCATCCGGGTCAAACTTCATGAAATTCAGGTGGCTGTTTTGCGTCTCTTTGTTTGTAGCATTCGATCTTCCATTTCCCATATTCGCCAATAGTTCCATCATTTCCATCTGCAATTGTGTCTGACTTTCCATTATTCGAAACATCGACATTGGTTCAGCTTGAACTTGAGCAGCATTTTCATTATTTTCAAGGTTCTGTTGATCCATTTCGGGCAAATTCACATACAAAGAACTCGTAATACTTCTCAAATTAGGTCCAATTTCTTCTTTTAAAGAAGAGATTTATCCCACTTTTGATGTAAGTTATTAGTAAAAACACTCAGGATGGTGAACGAAATCGTTTATTTTACAATAATCTAATGTCGGAGATAAGCACGTGGTACTATTTACACACAAAGACGCCTGTTATATTCGAGTTCAGGTTACAAGTAACAATGACAATGGCGGCGGGCAAAGTGACGCTAAGCTCTGGAGATGGACCATAGATCCTATGGATCATAGACAAAGCTCTATGCTTGACTTTGAAGTAAAGGGTCTCAGCCTGTTATAATCATAATGTCAATTTCTAGGGGTATCAATTTTAAGAATTGCTTACATGTATTTAGAGCTTTTTTTCAATGTTTTCGAGTACATTGAGATGGTAACAATTATCATCAGGATGGTGGCTGCTACTATCGTGATAATAAATATTATCAGCTGAGTTATAACTGCAATCATAAGTTAAATTGTAATTAATCGAATACTGGGATAGTTATTATACGAATCGATGATAATAATTGTTATTATTCAATTTTCTCTATGAACTATAACTGAATGGACATAATTCAATCATGCATTTTGTTACATATTATATATCATTGTTTCAGACGCGAAATGGGAGCGGAGAAAAAAAAGTTTTCGGAAGAATATCTTAACTTTGAATTTACCTCTATAGAAAGAGACAATTGTCGCAGTGTGAAATATGTATGAAAGTTTGAAGCAATGATAGAATGAGACCCAATCGTCTTGAGAGGCATTTGAGCCAGCAACAGACTACTCTGGATTCGAAGTTCAAAGAGTTTTTCATCTATAGCGGAATCACTTAAGCGCATGAGAATTTTTCGATAATTTGCTAGATATGTCTACGGTATCTATGACCTTGGTGATCTGGACAAAATTTCGAACGTAGTTTGAATACATTATTCTTTATCTATGTACGAAATTTCATTCCAATCCAATCAGTAGTTTCGAAATTGTCAGGAAAAAAATATTTCGAACGGCCAATTTTACGGAACCCCCAGTCTAATTTTGTTCATTGATGAACGTGACCGCGATATCCGCGATCCAAACCTATGCTGAAAATTTCGAGTCCTAAGGCATTTCCGTTCGAAAGTTATAATTTTCTGTGGTTTCTATAGTTCTGGTCATGCAATATGGACAAAATTTAGCTTGAATATCTCATTTTCCATTAGTACACAAAACTTGGACATGATCGAATCCGTAGTTTCGAAATTATCAAGGAAACTAAATTTCAAACGACAATATTTACGGAACCCCTAGTCTAATTTTGCTCATAGATAAACGTGACCAAGACATTTGAGGTCCACACCTATCCTGAAACTTCCGACTCCCTAGGCCTTTTCGTTCAAAAGTTATAATTTTCTTCGTTTTCTATGGTTCGGGTCATGCGATCTGGAAAAAAATGTATCATTCTCCATTAATATTCACGAGCGAACCCGTAGTTTTGAAATTATCAATTTTATATGGTTCTGGTTATCTGATCTGGACAAAATTCGTATGTAGCTTGTACACGTCATTCTACATTTCAGTGCAAAATTTCATCCCGATCAAATCTGTTGTTTCGAAGTAATCAGAAAAACAAAATTTCGAACGGCCATATTTACGGAACCTCTGGTAGAATTCTGAATTAAAGAACTTTATCGTGACATTTTGGAACTGAACCCACACTGAAAATTTCAAGTTTCTAGGTTTTTCTGTTCAAGAGTTATCGTGCTTACACCCTGACGGACGGACAGACTTGAATTTTCCCTCGGATTCGTCATCAGTGAGTCGAACCTTGTCGAATGAGACCATTTTCGGCTCAAAATCCGAAAAATACAGGCATCGTGAGGAAATGGTATAGCCCGTGTAAGTAGGACTAGCGCTCAAAAATGAAATCAATATATTTCTCTAATAACACAGTCAAGCGAAGAATTGACGATATTGCATCACACATGAAATAATAAACAAATCATCAATAAAGTCAAACTATCACCATTTCTTACTATCAGTTGTGATGAGTCCAAAGACAAAACTAATAATGTATGTTAAGGCCCCAATCCACGGTCAAACAATTTGTGCAAATTCGGTGTTAGTGCAAATACTTTGATCGTCGATGGGACTGTTTGATGGTTGTGCAAACTGTTTAAATAAAATCGGTCTGGATCGAAATCTTTTGCGCAAACGACCCTTGCTTGTCTACCTGTTTGACCGTGGATGGTAGTATTGTGCAAACTTCGGATCAGTCTACGCCTTTTTTCCTTCGTGAACAGACGCCTTCTCGCCTCTTTCTGGACCAGAGCGTCACAAGTTTCTACTATTATTCTTCCAAGCGTTTGAGCTGAGATGGCAGTTTGAAATTTCAGCTCTTCAAAGGAGGCCCCGCTTACAAGGTATCTCATAGTTGCCAATAATCTCAGTTCGGGAGATATTGCTTCTCTCATGTTCGTGGTGATTTTCTGTATGAAGAGAGTAACCATTTCGAGTAACTCGATGAACGTAACTGCGTCCATTCTGAGGTAGTTTCTGTAGACCGCAGCTGAGGCAAACCTGAGCTCTGAAACCAAGCGATCATGACCAAATTTGTTCCTCTTCAGAAGCCAACTCTTCACCCATGTTTGGCTTCCTTCTTTTTTAGCACGTTTTTCTGTCCCCAGGGCAAGGATAATCGCGGCACAAAAATCGTCCGTGTCTGAGATGCTCACAGGATGTTGAAAACGAAACTGATGTTTGCACAACGGGTTGCAACGTGGATGGGCTCACGTTAGTGCAAAACAGGCATTTGCATCACGAATTTGCGCAAATTGTTTGACCGTGGATGGGGGCCTTTAGATATATCAGCGGAGATCACATTGATGAAGAGATTTTCCACCCCAATCATTATCAGCATGCACTTAATCTGAAGATATATTGAATTCAATATCGGACTTCATCGAAAGAAATTTAGATTGGAATAAACTCGTTGGACTCTGCACAGATACCCCCCTTGCTATGATAGGTGTACTATCAGGCTTGACTCAAAAACTCAAGGAAAAAAATCTCGTGATAGTATACATTGTGTGATTCATCGGCAATCTTTGGCCTCAAAAACTTTGCCACAAAATTTGTGCCAGATTTTGAACTCAGCTATAAAGATCATAAACTACACCAAAAGTAGTGCATTGAATTGTCGATGGTCGATTATTTACTTTACTTTGTGAGGACCTCGATTCTTATCACAAGGTTCTCCTTTTCCACACAGAAGTGCACTGGTTATCAAAAGGCAACATGTTAGCTCGCTTTTATGAATGAAGAGAAGAGGTCATCTTCTTCCTTATATTCAAAGAAAATAATCATTTTATGCAACTTTTCAAAAATGAAACATTTCAGTGGAAGCTGGCCTTTTGGCTGATTATATTTGAAGCCATAAAGCAGCCAAACTAAACACTTCGGGAAGTGTACGAATGCTGCGTACAAGGGCGGTCCTACGGGGGGGGGGGGGGTGTGTGTAAAGGGAGTAATTACCCACCCCCCCCCCCCCCCAGAGCACGGTAAAAAAAATCATTTTTATTCTTGAATTTTTTTTTGAATAGAAAACCAACCAGAAAATAGTACAAATTATGAAATAAAATAAACAATGAAGAAAAAAGGAAATGAAAATAGAAAATTTTGTAAAATAAATAAAACATTCTGAAGTTAATAAACTTTCAGTCAAATCACAGAGCCACGACTAGGACTTTAAAATAATACTATAGAAATATAAAAATGAAAAATGAATAAAATTCACGAAAAAAATACAATAACAATAAAAAAACAGCAAAATAAATTGAACATTATCAGGTAATATCAACTTTGTGGTATGACTAGGGCTTTGGAATAATATAACAATGAAATCAACAACAAGAATAATAACAATAAATAGAACAGCAAAATTCATATCCATTTTTCAAGTGATACGAACTTTGAACATACAACATACATTACTCGGTTTAAATAACAAATTCCGTGAGTCTTCTATTATCTTTAGAAAACTCGTCTATAACATCATTCACATTCAAATTTATATTTCCATGGATGTTTAGAAGAGCCAATCCTACCAATCTATCTTGGTAAGCATGCTTGAACGGAGCCAAGTTTTCAAACGTTTCAGCGAAGAAAAACTACGTTCGGCTGAAGAGACACTACCTGGTAGCACTGAAATTATTTTGAGGGATTTTTTTAATAAAGGAAACACATCCGCATCACAAACAGAATATGCTTCTACAGCAGTGTCAGGATTGCCTCCTTCATTATTAATCCACTTCATTATCCAAAGTCTTAGTTCCGAAATTAGCTTCATCGTGAGCATGGATTTATCTTCTTTCAAAATTGGTGCAAGATTTTCTGCCACATCTTGTCCTAATTGTTGCAACTCACCTTCATTATTTGCTTTTATCACAGAAATCTTTGGAATCAATTGATTATATTGTAGATATTTCATAAATCTATCAGGAAATCTGAATTTCAAATCTTCAATAACATTCTCTAATAATGGGATGTAAATGCTTATTCTGTGATATTCCTCAGCATCATATGTCAGCACATTTGTTCTATTGGTTTGTCTTCCTACCCTTCTAGGCAGAGAAATTGGAATATCCAATAACCTGTGAGTTTCTTCAATGTCTTTATACAATGTGTTGAAAGATGACTCTGCATTCAGCCTGGTTTCTCCGAGTACAGATATAATATCAGAGACCAGCGATTTTGCCTGATGTTGATCAATTGATTTTTTTTGTAATATCTTGCTCAAATTCAAGTTATTCGAGTTATTGACAATAATGATGAGAGGCAATGAATCGATGAAATAAAATTTGTTGTGGTCAAAAAGTTTATTAGGCATTGCGCTTTGGACGAAGATTCTCGATCTTGCCAACTCGATATTATTTGCAGAGACTCTACAACTCCCACTAGATTTATTTTGAATCTGAGAACTGATTCGTGTCGCTCAGTCCATCTCGTTTCACATAATTTCTTGAGCTGTTCAGACGTGTTTTTTAATATAGTGTTCCTTTTTGAGGATGCATTGAAAAATGCGATCACTTCCTTCATTATTCCTTACATCTTGCACGGAATTAGACTTAGAAATAGACAGATTCAGAGAATGACTATAGCATGGACATTTCATGGAGTTTGGCAAAGATTTTTGTAGTTCAGTTACGGCACCTTTTTGCTCAGAAAGCATTACACTAGACGTATCGGTACCAATTCCAACACAATAGTTCAAGTTCAGGCCCTACTTGACCATGAACTTCAATACAGTTTGTGCAAGAATTTTGCCAGTTGAAGAAGGCTCAGTAGTATTCTCATCAAAATTTTCTTCATGACAATCTATGAATGATATAAAATCTTCTCGTATTTCATCATCTTGTCCCATATATCTGAGAACAAGCGACATTTGAGACCTATGACTTATATCCGTTGTTTCGTCGAATATAATACTGAAGTATTCACTTTGTGAAACATTGTTAATGATCTGTTTGACAATTAGATTTCCACAAACATTGATCAGTTCATTTTGGGTGGTTTTACTGATATGAGTTGCACGAGAATTACGTGTTTCCAAATGAGCTCTCAGGATTGTATCACCACTGGCTACTCTAAATCGCAATAATTCCCTAAAATTACCTTCGTTAGGAGTTTCATGGCAGCCTTCTTCCGATATATTCAACCTTCCATAATCATTGTGACCACGGAAAGAAATATTTTGTCTTCCCAAAAAGGTTACCGATTCTACAATAGGTTTCAGCCTCTCTCTATTATCTTGAATTTGCTCCGTTCTTCTCGAATCCATCATATTTATAATATTCTTTTGTGGATTCCCAAATGTCTCGATAAAATCCGAAGCAAATTGAATTGAACTTTTATGGTAATTGTGAGAATCGTGCATTGTTAAATCTCCATCCTTACCAAAAAGTTTCGAATATTTGTCGAGTGGGGAGGTGACTAATTTTTTCAATGGTGTAGCTTTATTCATGCCACCCAACCTTGCAAAAATTACGCAATATTTGCAGAATACTCCATTCATTATTCTGGAGAATGAAAGCCATTAGAATGTATCGAAGTGCTTCTGTGACAGATAACATTTGACCATCTTATTTTTTTTATTATGTGTCGAGAACGGAAATTCAAAACTTGCGTCCGGAACGAAAGCGTGTTTTAAAGCATTATACCTCTCAATATCTGTCCATTCCCTAGCTCCGTCTTCTTTCAAGTATATACCTATATCCACCTTCAAAATAGGAGGATCTAATGACGGTGCCACTGAATCATCTCGATGTTCTGAACCTGATTGATCCTGAACGGGAGTGCAACCGTTCGCACTTGTTGATGTTGATGCCGTCTGTTCCTCATTGATTTTAGCCCTTTTTACGAAAGGATCTAATGTGAACTGCTTGCGCTTATTTGAACTCATGGTTCCTCTGAAAATGTTTATTAGCTGTGAATCACACGAGAACCAAGTATGGTTAACCTACCTGATAAGATCTAGAACTAGTATTTTTCTTTGTGTAGAAAACACTACCCAAAGTAAAACTTGATATACCGACGAATATACTCCACACCAATGAAACCGCTTGATGACTAGATTGACTAGACTGGACTATCACCACTGAATGGGATAAAACTGACAACTTAGTCCACACCGAAGGCGCAAGCAGTATTTTAGCCGACACGCCGTATTCGACATCGCCGCGCATGCATTGTAGCCGAAACAACAAGATGCCACGTCGACGGTCGGATACGCACAAGCGCAGCGATAGCGTGATTACTTCTTACAGCAGTGGCGCAGGCCGAGATTCTGTTGGAGGGCTACCTGATTATTTATGGCAAATAGGATATTATTTACCGGGTAGGAATGTGACATACTATTTTTCTGCAAATCATTTAAAATTCGACAGATATTATGATTAATCTTTATATATATATATTTACTGAGAATATGAAGGTAAAGTAGTTAATACGCAGAAAATAATTTGCGTGAAGGGGAGATGGGAGAGGGGAGGAGGGGAGGGGGGATTGTGCACTACCCCAAAAAATACAATTGTTCATTCAATTACCCCCCCCAGAAATTCAGCCTAGGACCGCCCGTGCCTGCGTACTACCGGTAACAACATATGGCCTGGAAACCACCACGCACAAGCAAAAAAGTGCCAGTAGGCTAAGGACAAGCCAAAGAGCCATGGAGAAGGCAATGCTAGGGATCAGTCTCAGGGACAGAGTGCGCAACGTGGAGACCCGAAGGTGCACAAGATCACAGATGTAATGGCGTGGATTGCTGGCCTGCAGGACACGTCGGAAAACAGGACGGCACGAGGTGGCCGAAAAAGATTGTCCAGTGGAGACCTCGGAAAACAAGTCGGGGTGTAGGAAGACCGCAACGGAGGTGGCTGGATGATATCAAGAAGATTAGGGGGGAAAATTGGCTGCAAGTTGCGCAGACAGAACGACATGGAAGGATATGGAAGAGGCCTACATCCAGGAGTGAATGGAGACGGGCAGATTAATGAAATGAATGAAATGGGTCAATAAATATATTGTATCTGTTAGATAGGTATTCAAATAAATAATTTTTTTTTGTTTCCTATTTTTGTCCTATTATTTAATTCAATTAAGGCGGGCATGAACATATTATTCTTGGATCGGGGAGGCTCGGCGAAATAAAGGTTGGGAACCCCTGTTCTAATGGATCATGTGTAGAATCATTATTCTTTTCTGCGCAGCGCCCGCTGCGGACTGAACTGAGGCTATGTGGCCCATTATTCCTTCGTATACTGCTTGAAAGACTCGAACAGCAGACAATCAGACAGAAATGCCGCAAGTCGACCAGGAGGAGTACCCTTCACCATATGAATATTAGGCGTTGAGTTTCCTAGAATATGCAAATATGGTTTTTTTTACGGCTATTGTAATGGGAGTGCTACAGCTGCTATTCAAGAATATCGTCGACGTTTTCCACACTAGAAAATCCGGACAAGAACGTATTTATCAGAGTTTTCAACAAACTTTGCGACACTGGAACTCTGCCCAGTATAACATAACATCTGAACGAAAAGGTTTAGACGAAGTAGAAAATATTCCGAATTTAGTAGAAGATGATGCAACGACCAGCTCACGAAGTATTGCTACTCAATTGGTCGTTTCACAGAAAATAGTAACCAACACGCTCCACGAGCAATGATCCATACCATGGACAGTGTACAGCACCTACAACCGGAAGATTAGGCGTATGCAATTTTGTGGTTGGATGAATAATAATGTCCTCTTGTATCGCGAATATTTTTTACCAATGAAGGAACATTCACCCGCGATGGCATCAATAATACACACAACTCTCATGTATGGTCAGACGAAAATCCACACGCAACCGTCGAAACTAATTTGTAGCACAAGTTTTCGCTAAACGTGTGGTGTGTTATGCTCGATAGTTATTCAATTAGCCACACATTTCAGAAAATTGTCTTACAGGAGAGAACTACTTATTTTTTTGCGGGATGAGTTAAAAGAATATAAGAGAAAGTTCCTCTAAACATCAGAATGCAATGTATTATCAGCACGATGGAGCTCCCGCACATTTCGCTCGTCAGGTCAAGCAATATTTGGACGAAGAGTGTCCAGGACTATGGATTGATCGCGGTGGTCCTATTAGTTAGCCTCCAAGATCACCAGACCTCACACGACTGCAATATTGTTTATGGGGCTGGTTTAAAAATGAGGTGTACAAAGTGAAAGTAGACACTCGAGAGGCCCTAATCCGATGCATTAGAAATGCGGCAGTGATTGTCAAAGAAAGACATGAGATACTCAAAAAGCAACAAGAGCCCTTCGCAGACGAAGTAGAATGTGTTTAGAGGTTGATGGCGTTATTTTAGATTAATTGTGAAACAGTGCAATAATTAAAACCTTGTTAATGTAGGAAATTTGGTTTGTTTGTAATTACGCTCTATTTTGAAAACAAATGAGAATCTTGTAAGAACATATGGGTTCTTTTGAATTATTTTTACGTGCATAATTCACACCTGGAGTTGGGTGCGTTCCTCCCGACTCGCCCTGTATATATTCATAAAATTTCGACAATCCAAAACAAATAGCCAATAAAATCTTTCTCAATTTGCGCATAATTAATCTGAGTTTCTGTTAGTGATTTTGAAGCATATGCACATGGTAAATTGGCTTGAAAAATAACAGCACCATGTCCATTTCTCGAACTATGCACTGATTATACTATTGGTTTATTTCTATCATAAAATTGCAGTATTAGACTTGACACTAGAATTTTCACTTAACTATCCAAGGCTCTTTGAGCGCTCGTACTACTTACACGAGGGCTATATCATTTCGTCACGATGTCTGTATTTTTCGAATTTTGAGCCGAAAATGGTCTCAATCGACTATGTTCGACACACTGATGACGAATCCGTCGGAAAATTTGAGTCTGTCCGTCCGTCCGGCCGTAAGCACGATAACTCTCGAAAGGAACAACCTAGAGACTTGAAATTTTCAGTGTGAGTTCAGTTCCCGAATGCCTTGGTTAAGTTCGTTACTGGGCCAAATTCCTCTGGGGGTTCCGTAAATATGGCCGTTCAAAGTTTTGTTCTCCTGATTACTTCAAAACTACAGATTCGATCGAGATGAAATTTTGCACTCAAATGGAGAATGAGGTGTTCAAGCTACATGTAAAATTTTGCCCAGATCGCATGACCAGAACCATATAAACCATAGAAAATTGTAACTTTTGAACGGAAACGCCTAGGGATCCTGAAATTTTCAGGCTAGGTGTGGATCTCGAATGTCGTGATCACGTTCATCTATGAGCAAAGTTATACTAGGGGTTCCGTGAATATGGTCGTTTGAAATGTAGTTTTCTTGATAATTTCAAAACCACAGATTCGATCGTGACGAAATTTTGTATACTAATGGAGAATGATATATTCAAGCTACATTTCTCCAGATCACATGACCAGAACCATAGAAACCATAGAAAATCATAACTTTCGAACGAAAAGGCCTAGGGACTTGAAATTTTCAGGATAGGTGAGGATCTGAAATGTCGCGTTCACGTTTATCAATGAGCAGAATTATGCTAGGGGTTCCGTAAATACGGTCGTTTGAAATTTTGGTTTCTCGATAATTTCGAAACAACGGATTCGATCGAGATGAAATTTTGTATTTTAATCGAGAATGATATATTAAAACAATATTTCGACCAGAACCATAGAAACCATAGAAAATTGTATTTTTCGAACGGAGAGGCCTAGGAACTTGAAATTTTCAGGGTGGGTTTGGGTCGCGAATATCGCGGCCACGTTCATCAATGAGCAAAATTAGACTAGGGGTTCCGTAAATATGGCCGTTCAAAATATTTTTTTCCTGATAATTTCGAAACTACTGATTGGGTTAGGATGAAATTTTGCACCTAGCTTAGGAATAATGTATTCAAACTACGTGCCAAATTTTGTCCAGATCGCACCACCAAGACCATAGATACCGTAGAAAATTCTAGCGAATTATCGAAAAAAAATTGGTCACCTAAAGCACTGACATGAAGTCTGGAGTTTCGCCTAAGTTTCAGAATTTTTGTGACAGCTGTCGAAAATTCCTTCAATTGATTTCTAAAACTGGAAAATGCGAATCCACCTACAAGGTGCATGTACGAGCGCTCAAAAGCTCCTGCCTTCACGGCGGTGCTTTTCGTAATTTTTTTGATCATTCAACCCCATAAATTCCACATCTTTTTTCGAAAGTTGACGTTTTGGCATGTATTGTGAGAATTTTTTTTCTGTACTCACTTATGTAAGTTGAAAGTCCTAATAAGCGCTATACTCCTTTTCTATCTTTTGGTTCTGGCATTTCTAATATATCTTGTATTCTTTCATTTGTTTGTCTTACTCCTGCATTACTTATTTCCTGACCCAGAAACTTCATTTGTTTTCTCCCAAAATTACACTTATCTAAATTGAATGTTACATTGTTTTTTCGAGCAATTTCTAATACCTTTTTTAACCTTTGGTCCAGGGCCGGATTAGACTAATTTCCTCCCTTAGGCCAATAACAATTTGAGTAGAGCGAATTGAAAATTGACATGCCGATTTTTTCAATCGAGTGATTTTCGCAGGAGAGGTTGATTGAGACAATTTACTATCTTATTGTTTCAGAGTGTTTATTTAATATAATTCTACATAAAACATTCGAAAAACTTTTAAAAATGATGAAAAGCACTGCATTGAAGTCAGGAGCTTTTGAGCGCTCGTTCATCCACCATGTAGGTTGATTCGCATTCTCAAATTTAAGAATCCAATTGGAAGAATTTTGACAACTGTCGACAAAATTTCAAACTAAGGTGAATTCAGAGAATTCAGTGCTTTAGGTGACGAATTTTGTTTTCGCTAATTCGCTCGAATTTTCTACGGTATCTATGGTCTTGGTATGCGATCTGGACAAAATTTTCCATGTAGTTTGAATAAATTATTCTTCATCTATCTGCGAAATTTCATCCTAATCCAATGAATAGTTTCGAAATTATCAGACAAAAAATATTTTGAACGGCCATATTTACGGAACCCCTAGTCTAATTCAGTTCATTGATGAACGTGATTGCGAAATTCGCGATCTGAACCTACCCTGAAAATTTCGAGTCCTTAGGACTTTCCGTCCGAAAGTTATAATTCTCTATGGTTTCTATGGTTCCAGTCATTCGATATGTGTAAAATGTAGCTTGAATATATCATTCTCTATTGAAATAAGAATTTCATTTCACAACCATGAAATTAACAGAAATGCCAGAAACTGTTAAGGAGGAGGCGTAGCCCTAATAGTCACAAGGAACATCGACCACTATTTTGACGATGTACTGAATAATGGGCAAATAGAAGCCGTCTCGATTATAGTTAATACGAATCGAGGACAAATGAAAATTACGTCAGCCTACAAACCAACTCAAATAGATTTTATAGAAGAAGATGATTGAAGGAAACCATCCGAACATCTTTATTGGCGTTATGAACTACAAATCATGAGAATGGAATAGCAGAATTGAAAACCAAAATGAGAAGAAGCTTAAGAAGTACGCCGAAAAGCTTAATGCCAACCGACCTACCTGCCCAGAAGTAATAGCCTACCAGACGTTTTAGATATCGTCATAATGAAAGATATCACCCAAGATTTCACACTTGATACAATAGAAGAAGGCATATCAGACCACAACCCAATAGATCTGAGACTGGGACGCGGCCCGATAACAGAATAAATACTTCAGACTGGCAAAAGTACAGTGATATAATCCAGGATAAAATGAATGAAATTCCACAGATAATCCACAGATAAGAAGTCCTGAAGATCCAGAAGATAAAGTTGAAGAATTAGAGCTAATAAAGAGGAACAGAAAACTTAGGAAAAACTCAGAACTTCAGATAGGGAAGAAGACAAGACGATGACAATGAAGACTTAGAAAAAGAAGTCGGAGGGAATAAAGAATTGATGTTGGAACCTCCGGAAGGCGATACCATCTCAAACCCAACAACACTAAAGGAGATCAAAGAAATCCTCGAGAAATTGAAAAACAGGAAAGCTCCAGTGAAAGGCAAAGTAACAAACTCCATGTTACGGAAAATGCCCAGAAAAGGAATAGCAGCGCTAACCAATATAGCAAACGCAGTGATGTGATAGGATGGCCTACTCAAAGCTTGGAAAATCCGAAGCACTGATCGACGCAGTAGGAAGAGAAGCCAGAATCAACTACAGAGAAGAGGATGACAATGAAGACTTAGGAGAATAAGTCGAAGGAAGTGGAGAATTGATGTTGGAACCTCCGGAGGGCGATACCATCCCAAACCCAACAACACCAACGAAGATTGAAGAAATTATGAAATTGAAAAACAGGAAAGCTCCAGGGAAAGACAAAGTATTGAACTTTATGTTACGGAAAATGCCCAAAAAGGGAATAACAGTTCTAACTAATATAGCAAACGCAATGATGAGAACAGAATACTATCCGAAAAAAAGGAAAACAGCAGAAGTAATTGTGTTCAATGAGCCAGGAAAAGAAAGGAAATAACCACAAAACTACAGGCCGATAAGTCTACTGCCAGCACTCTGAAAATAGTTGAGAGAGTCATTGAAAGAAGACTAAATGAAGAAACAGAAGCGCTGAATCTGTTAAAACCGGGAAAATATGGTTTCCGAAGAAATCATTCCACTGAACTTCAATTGTCAAGGATCACTGATTATGTCACTGAAGGATTTCAGAATAAACAAGCCACAGGATTAGTGTCATGAGATGGCGAGAGAGCCTTGGAACGAATTTGGCAAGGAGGACATGCCTACAAGATACTGATGGCAAAACCTACAAGATAATAAGAAACTACCTGAGGAACTGGAAGTTTTATGTCAAAATAGACGAAACATTATCTTCCACTACACAAGTAGAAGCAGGAGTGCCCCAAGGATCAGTTCTAAAACCTCTAATCTACAACATCTATATCTGATATTATTAAAAACCAAAGAAATCTGCTAGCTCTATATGCAGACGACACGGAAATATCGACGACCAGATGTCATTCACAAAAGACTGCAAGAAGCATTAGAATATTCAGAAGGATGGTTCATTGAATGAATTATTCAAATGAATAGCAGGAAGAGCCAAGCTATTCTACAACAGAAGTGGGATTAATTCCAATCTTAGGATAGATGGAGAATAGATAAAATGGGAAAAATAAGTCAAATATCTAGAATAAACTAGATAAAGGGCTTACATGGAAAACCCATTCAAAATATGCAGTGGATAAAACAAACTCAGCAAAGAGTAGACTTTACCCACTGCTAGGAAGAAAGAGCCTTATGAACCAGAGCACGAACTTCTAATGATCAAGTCAATTGCAAGACCCCAACTAACATATGGTTGGGCGGCATGGGGCCATGCAGCCAATAGCCACATAAAGAAGATTCAAACAACAGAAAATGAACTGCTAAGAGCACCAACGAATATACCGTGGTTCGTAAGAAATCGAAAAATCCACAGAGACTCACATGGGAAAGAAGATATTTGAAAAAGCAAGTCGTTGCCCAAATGATGCGCTTAAAATTCAAAAAAGCACTGCCGTGAAGATTGCCTTGAGCACTCGTTCATCCATCTTGTAGGTAGATTCGCATTTTCCAGTTCGAGAAACGAATTCAAAATTTTTTTGACAGCTGTCAGAGTCAGTGCTTCAATTTTTTTTTCGATAATTCGCTATAATTTTCTACTATCTATGTTCTTCGTAATGCGGTCAGGACAAAATTCCGCTCGTTGTTTGAATACATTATTCTCCATCTATGTGCAAATTTTCTTTCCAATCTAATGAGTAGTTTCGAAATTATCCCGAAAAAAATATTTTGTCGGCCATATTTACGGAATCCCTCGTTTTATTCTGCTCATTGATGAACGTGACGACGAAATTCGCGATCCAAACCTACCCTGGAAATTTCATGTCCCTAGGCCCTTCTAGGGAAAGTTACAATTTTCTATGGTTCATATGGTTCTGTTCATGCAATCTGGACAAAATGTAGCTTCAATATATCATTCTCCATAAAAATACAGAAGTTCGTCACGATGGAATCCGTAGTTTCGAAATTATCAAGAAAACTAAATTTCAAACGTCCATATTTACGCAACCCCTAGTCTAATTCTGTTCATTGATGAATGTGACCGCGACTTGCGAGATCCACACTTATCCTGGAAATTTCAAGTCTCTAGGCCTCTTCGTTTGGAAAATATAATTTTCTATTGTTTCTATGGTCTGGTCATGCGATCTGGAAAAAATGTAGCTTGAATATCATTTTACATTAAAATAAAAAATTTCATATCCGTATTTTTGAATTTATCGAGAAAACTTTATTTCAAACGACCATATTTACGGAGCCTCTCGTCTCATTCTGCTCAAAGATGCACGTGACTACGACAACCGAGATCCACACCTATCCTGAAAATGTCCAGTCCCTAGGCCTTTCCGTTCGAAATTTTCTGTTCAAAATTCGAAAAATACAGACATCGTGATGGAATGATATACCTAGCCCTCGTGTAAGTAGGACGAGCTCTCAAAAAGGATTGCAAGACCACAACCAACCTATGGATCATCAGCATGGTGCAGCTAAAAATCTCGAAGAGAGGAATCGATCAAAGGATAATGAGAAGGTCAGCACCCAAATGAGGGGAGACTCGTAGATAACGACCCTGCAGAAATAATGGCAATATATTGCAGAAGAACCAGGAACCAACTACTGAGAAACGAGATGTAAGTATATAACATTATATGATTTCATTTATTCCTAATATCTCATCTATTGTATGAGATATAGAAAAATACAAATCTCAACACCCTTTGATCGTTTGAAAATTGAGCATCCTCATGAGTTATCTGATTCATAGGCATTCGCCGGAACTTCTCAATCTCTTGAGAAGGTGCTGGGTTGGTAAAAATTTGACACGCTTTTTTGCTAGTTCACCTCCAAAACCCCAAAAAAAAATTATTAAATTTCCGGAGCTTTATCCACTTAACATAATATGAATCCAATTTAGACCAGGCAATAGAGCAGAAAAAGGGTCATTCTGTGACAAAAATAGTAGAAGAAAACCGCGAGTGGGGAGTTACGTGGGGTGGTTCGCGGATGTTCAGTGATATGTTTTCGACTCGCAAATATCATTACTTTTCTTGTAATTGCGAAGAAACACAAAAAAAAACGATGTTTTCTTAGTTTTTTGCTTGTAAAATCTGAACGAATGGAGCGGTGCTAATACTGTCGAGAGACGAATTGTGGAAAATGAAAAGATGAAGAAAATGAGTGCTAGTGCAACTCAATCGGGTCATCATTACCGGAGGAAAGCCGGAAAAACCGTGAAAATCAGCGTTTTTTCAGATCCTCATAACTCGGCCAATATCTAAGTTGTAGCGCTGGCTTTCCAAATGAAAGTAGTGGTTAATAGATACTTCAAGTGTGCATAACCCAGACGTTGTCCGATAAATAGTTTTTCCGTAATTGCGATTTGAATTATTTAAGGCACTATTTTCCGGAAGAGCTGGATGCGTCGGAAGTAGTCCGATTTCAATTTACAAAACGGATTTTGAAAGAAGAAGTATAGTACTACAAAACGGCAAACTTGATTATTCGTTAAAATGTTGCAAAAAAGGTGAAAAATACGTGGAAACATGACCAAAACCGGCTCAGTGCCGCATCTGGGTCGGATAGTGGGGGTAGCCGGCAGACGCGGGGAACCATAATCGCGCTGAGGCCGGGCGCGAATATTTACGTATATACCCCCACTACTTGACTGCAATCGAGCATTCGGCTTATTTTGGTCATGATTGCATGCTTTTTTCACCTATTTTGAAGCATTTTAACGAAAAATCAAGATTGCCTTTTTGTAGTACTATACTTCTTCTTTCAAAATCCGTTCTGCAAATTGAAATCGGGCTACTTCCGACGCATCCAGCTCTTCCGGAAAATACTGCCTTAAATAATTCAAATGGCAATTACGCAAAAACTATTTATCGGACAACGTCCGGGTTATGCACACTCAAAGTATCTATTGACCACTACTTTCATTTGGAAAGCCAGCGCTACAACTTCGAAATTGGCCGAGTTATGAGGATTTGAAAAAACGCTGATTTTCACGGTTTTTCCGGCTTTCCTCCGATAATGATGACCCGATTGAGTTGCACTAGCACTCATTTTTTTCATCTTTTCATTCTCTACAATTCGTCTATTGGGAGTATTAGCACCGCTCCATTGGTTCAGATTTTACAAGCAAAAAACTAAAAAAACATCGTTTTTTTTGGTGTTTCTTCGCAATTACAAGAAAAGTAATGATATTTGCGAGTCGAAAACATATCACTGAACATCCACGGACCACCCCACGTAACTCCCCACTCGCCGTTTTCTTCTACTATTTTTGTCACGAAAAAATCTCTATTGCCTGGTCTAATTCAGAAGTTGAATTGCTGGCGGACTCGCATGATTACTCTAGCTCTACCTATGAGTACCATACTGCTCACACTCACAGATTCTATTTTCCCGAGTGTCCTTTATTTTTGAGACTCTGTGGTGAATTAATTATCTCGTAATTCAATCTTCCAACAACATGCATGTTTCGGCCCTCTATAAAAAAAATAACGAAAAGCACTGCCGTGAAGTTATGAGCTTTTGAGCGCTCGTTCATCCACCTTGTAGGTAGATTCGCATTCTCCAGTTCAAGAAAACAATTGGAAAGATTTTGACATCTGACAAGGAAAATTTCAAACAAAGGCGAAAATCAAGACTTCACGTCAGTGCTTTAGGTGACCAATTTTTTTTCGATAATTCGCCAGAATTTCCTACGGTATCTATGGTCTTGGTAATGCGATCTGAACAGAATTTCCCAGATTATTCTTCATTTCAATCCAATGACTTTTTTCGAAATTATCAGGAAAAAAATGTTTGAACGGCTATATTTACGGAATCTCTAGTTTAATTTGGCTCATTGATGAACGTGACCCCGAAATTCGCGATCCGAACCTATCCTGAAAATTTCAAGTCTTTAGGCCTTTCTGTTCGGAAGTTATGATATTCTATGGTTTTTATGGTTCTGATCATGCGATCTGAAAAAATTCAGCTGCAATATATCATTCTCAATATAAATACAGAATTTCGTCACGATCAAATCCATAGTTTTGAAATTATCGAGAAAACTGAATTTCAAACGGCCATATTCACGGAACCCCTAGTCTAATTCTGCTCATTGATGAAAGTGACCGCAACATTAAAGATCCAAACCTATCCTGAAAATTTCAAGTCCCTAGGCCTCTCCATTACAAAGTTATAATTTTCTATGGTTTCCATGGTTCGGGTCATGCGAGCTGGAGCAAATTTTGCATGTAGCTTGAACACGTAATTCTCCATCTGAGTGCACAATTTCACCTTGATCGAATCTTTAGTTTCAAAGTTATCAGGAAAAAAATATTTCGAGCGGCCATATTCACGGAACCCCCGGGCGAATTTTGCCCAATAACGAACTTAACCGCGGCATTCTAGATTCAAACCTACCCTGAAAATTTCAAGTTATCGTGTATACGGACATACGGCCGGTCGGACGGACAGACTCGAATTTTTCGACGGATTCGTCATCAGTGAGTCGAACATAGTCGTTTGAGACCATTTTCGGCTGAAAATTCGAAAAATACAGACATAGTGACGAAATGATATCGACACATTTTTGCCAGATTATCGTAAGCCGCAACGTACGACGTTGAGGCTTACGATAATTTGGCAGAAATGTATCGATATAGCCTTCGTGTAAGTAGTAGTAGTAGTAGCGCTCAAAAAACAACCTATCGATAGACGTGATGCCTTTACTCATGCATTCATTCTCGAAAACTGCCTTGTTTAAGTCCTCATCTGACTCCGGATAATATCAGACAGTTAATATGGGCTCTGCAACTTCCGCTATGTACCCATACTCAATACTTCATGTCAAATTGAGTAGCTGGGCTATTTCCTATATAATTTCCAAAACATCATCAGATAACAAAGTAATTCACAAAAATCAACTTCTTCTGTTATTTAAACAAATTATTGAACTTTTCGAGCCTGATCTACCATTCTCTCATCGTATGATGGCTTCGTGATCTTTCTCTGTCTTCAAATGGAACCGCAGAAGATGATCAGATAATCTTGGAAGCCAATTATGAGCAACGTTCCGAGAAATTACCATACCAGGAAAGTCTTCCACCGATAAACTATGAATTTTCAAATTGGAGGGCATGTAGCACCGTCTTGTTGTAATAATTCATCTTCCACATCTGAACATTAATTAGTCCATCAACAGAATTAGCCAAACCTGCATCATCTTCGTAGTCGCATACCATACAATAGCATGTTACGAATAGTGGGAAAATTCAACACCCTAGGCTTTTCAAGTACTCAGTGACAATTCTGCTCATTAAAGAAACCCCAAAAAGGAAAGGGCCTCATTGACCATTAAAAAAAATTTACATTCATTTCGAGGAAAAAATTTATGACGTTCGTTTCAAAAACCTTTCGAAAGAAATCAATAACCGATGAATTGGTTTCATTTTCAGTGATACTGCCGTTTTCTGAAGAGGGGAACGCTGGGTTCAGCGGAAAGCAGTGGTTTGAAATTCCTTACAGTATCAAATCCTGAAAATTGCCTCTTTCTGGTATATGGTTTGAAGTGCAATCCATTAGCTTGAAATTCTCAGTCTGTTGACAATGAGGTCAAATATTGTAATTGTGTCATTATGGGGAGTTTCTGATCACAAAGTGGCATCAGCCCCAGAATTTAATTTTAATAATACCACCACCTTTTGCGAAATGCATTTCCTGTGACTTTTTACTTAATCTCGCTATAGTAGACATTGATGATAACCTTTTTAGACCTTATCGTTACAATGTCTCTCTAGTTTTACGGCATGATGGTGTGGCTAGTGTCTCGTTGAAGTCAGACATATAATGCGTTTGTCCATATTTATTATCAATGAAAACGGCATTTCCCATATGACATTGTATGATTCGGTTCAACCTCAAGAATATTTCTTTTATTCAGTAGTAACAATTTGTGAAAGATCATTATGATCCTCACGCATTATCGAAATGATTGAAAGAGAATTCTAAGAAAAAAGTTCACAATGGTTCTCATTTTCATTTGTCTGCCTTTCAATTCTGATGTTATGGTTCAAGAAATTGAACTTCTTACATCATTAAAAGGATCAACATTCTATTTATTACGAACACCTCTGACGTAACACAGATTATCGTGGCATTATATCTATGAAGTAGAAACTGCCCTACCCCTCAACCACTTGAAGAATAGCGTTGTTCGTTTCGTCATTCATTCTGCACTACCATCCGCATCTAGACCACTATATTATTACAGGCTCCTCCAATAAGTGAAAGTGTAAGGAATCAATTGCGCGCGTAATTGAATAGACTCCGAAAAAAGGATTTTGAGCAACTTGGAGCAAACCTGCAAACTGTTATTTTATTTTATTTATGAAGTAATATATTATATTTAGAACAATACAATGGTTTATTTCATTCGGTCAATAAGATTTTTTCATTGTGGAATCACGACGAATTAAAAAATTCATTCATTAAGAGCAAAATCTGCGATATACTTCGACCTTAAACGATAGTTGGAAACGAGCATGTTACCTTTGGTGACATTTTAGTAGTACTTTGGGAATAATGTTGCTTATTCTTTGTTCGAATTATTAAACCCTTCGGGTTCATGTGAGTTGAGAAGAAAAAGTTCATATCATACTTAATAATAATAATTTATAAGTATTTTTATCTCAACAATTGAAGCAGTGCTACAAAAATGAAACAAGTCAAATCAAATGAAAACAAATAAACATAAGTGGTATTAAATGTGAATTTTGAATTGACTCTATTGCTTCAAATCTCATTGCACTTCTGAATATTGAATAAATGGAAACCGTCCGGGAAGTACTTACTTCCCAGACACTTTTCCTTTGAGAAAGTAACATTTCCCGGCCTAGTCCGGAAAGTACGTACTTTCCGGACTAGGGCGGAGAGTACGTTTCGCGTAGCAACGAAATTACGACTGACACCTATTACGTTGTTATCATTGGCTATATGAAATGATTTCGATAAATACAATTGATCATTACCATAACAACGAAATACCAACATGAAATAAGTTGCCATTTTGATTCTTGGAAGTTTGGAGTGTTTTTGGTCGCATTTATCGCAATAAAGAAACGTGTCTCATTGATTTTTTATTCTACACGGTTGCCGAAAAAATAGTGTACGCAACAAGTCCAAAAACATTTTTTTTGAACTCGCAGACTTCAGGACTCGCTAACGCTCGTCCTAGAATTTTGTCTACTCGACCAAAAAAATAGTATTTTCCGGACTTGTTACGTAAATTATCATTTTGAGCGCTCGTACAACTTACACGAGGGCTATATCATTTCGACACGATGTCTGTATTTTTCAAATTTTGAGCCGAAAATGGTCTCAAACGACTATGTTCGACTCACTGATGACGAATCCGTCAAAGAATCTGTCAGTCCGGCCGTCCTACTGAACGATAACTCTCGAACGGAACGTCCTAGAAACTTGAAATTTTCAGGGTAGGTTCGAATCTCGCATGCCGCTATTGAGTTCGTTATTGGGCAAAATTCGCCAAGGGGTTCCGTGAATATGGCCTCTCGAAATTTTGTTTTTCTGATTTCTTCGAAACTATTGAATCGATCGAAGTGAAATTTTGCACTCTAGTGGATAACTACGTGTTCAAGCTACATGCGAAATTTTGTCCAGCTCGCATGACCAAAACCATAGAAACCATAGAAAATTATAACTTTGTAATGGAAAGGCCTAGGGACTTGAAATTTTCAGGATAGTTGTGGATCTCAAATGTTGCGGTCACGTTCATAATTGACCAAAATTAGACTAGGGGTTCCGTAAATATGTCCGTTTGAAATTCAGTGTTCTTGATAATTTCAGAACTATGGATTTGATCGTGACGAAATTTTGTATTTGAATCGAGAATGATATATTCGAGCTACATTTTTTCCAGATCGCATGATCAGAACCATAGAAACCATAGAAAATCATAACTTTCGAGTTTCGAACGGACTCCCTAGGGACTTGAAATTTTCGGGATAGGACTTTCGCGGTTACGTTCATCAATGAGCAAAATTAGACTAGGGGTTCCGTAAATATAGCCGTTTTTCCTGATAATTTCGAAACTACCTATTGGATTGGAATGGAATTTCACACATAGATGAAGAATAATTTATTCAAACTACCTGGGAAATTTTGTCCAGATCGCATCACCAAAACCATAGATAACGTAGAAAATTCTAGCGAATTATCAAAAAAAAATTGGTCACCTAAAGCACTGACGTGAATTGTGGATTTTCGCCTCAGTTTGAAATTTTCTTTGACAGCTGTCGAAATCTTCCCAATTAGTTTCTTAAACTGTAGACTGCGAATCTACCTACAAGGTGGATGAACGAGCGCTCAAAAGCTTCTGACTTCAGGGCAGTGCTTTCCGTAATTTTTTTCTATAGCTTATGTTAAAATGTTTTTATAGCAAATCTTTTGAGTAGCATTTGAACCGCAAGGGTGGATAGTGTAGATAAAGGATTACTTTACCTCTTTGGGGCTAGGTGGTACAAAATACGTACCACCTATTTCGACCCCCTTGCGCGGCGGTGGTACGTTAAGAGTACCACCCCGTTTAAGAAAAATATTGAGAAAAATTCGGAAATATTATCGTTAATGTATCATTTATGTATTTTGGATGAACTTTTGCTGAAATTTTTTTTTTCAAAATGCAAAAAAAAAAAGTTTTTTGCCCGACTTGGGTTTTATTTTTTTTTATCTTTGCCGCTCAAAGAGTTAACAGCAAGGGTAGATAAAAATTTTGTATTCAATTAAATTTACAAATCCAAATACATTAATTCGAAGGATTTTACAATTATCATTATTGGAAACATCAATTTTTGGAACACCACAACTCGTACTAGTTTGATTAGGCACTTGAACCGAGGTACTGGATTGATTCCATGTCTACCAAGTATACCCAACAAACCAAACGCCATCGGCAAGCATTCGGCCGCCAGATGGACGCACGGTAATCTGGTGGCTGACGTAGCCAGATCTGAACCTCTGTCGGCCCAATTCAGGTATGCCATTCCTAATGTACAAAGAATCGGCCCATACTCGGCAACTTAGCGGCAAACCGAGAGCGGCGTTTATTTTATCGGGCCGAAGAGGCTACTCCTCGGACATCCGCTACCGGGATACCATATTTCGGGCCGAAAGCGATCCGCAGGATGTTTTGCCGACTATATGGTCCATCTTGCGGATAAATTAGGCGTTGGCCCTGTCGCATCATTTGATATTTTTGACCGACTGACATCCTATATTCAGTTACTTCAGTATTCAGACTTTGATAATGTTTTTATTTCTTCGTGAAAGGCTACTACTGCGGTACGTTAGTATCGTATTGCGATTTCAAGAAAGCGTAGGCGGAAGGCAACAAAAGTAAACAATGAAAATGTTCCGATCCCAGACGCATTTACATGATGGACATTACAATATTTTGTAAGTACAACTAATTAAAGTAACATATTCAGTCGAATTCACCTACTAAGACTAAATTTCAAAAGCCTAGTTCAATTTTAGAGCAAAAGAAATTGAAATTTTTAGCATCAAATTCTCAAAATCCAGTTAAAATAGATAATCGAAATTAATGTAAAATCGATATTGCTCTAAAATTAACCGCTATGATTTTACAGCCTGTCAACAGAGTTTAAATATTTTTAACGAGCCGTTTCAACAGCAAACGCAACATATTCCGAAATAGATACTGCTATTCGCAATTGGCTGAAAAATGCTTCTGATAGGGCAGGAGGCTGGAGGAAGGGCTAATCGAGAAAATAATCAATTACGAAAAGCACTGCAGTGAAGGCAGGAGCTTTCGAGCGCTCTCACAAGCACCTTGTAGGTAGATTCGCATTATCCAGTTTTAGAAATCGATTGAAGGAATTTTCGACAGCTGTCAAAAAAATTCTGAAACTTAGGCGAAACTCCAGACTTCATGTCAGTGCTTCAGCTGATCAATTTATTTTTGATAATTCGCTAGAATTTTCTACGGTATCTATGGTCTTGGTGGTGCGATCTAGACAAAATTTTGCACGTAGTTTGAATACATCATTACTCAGCTAGGCGCAAAATTTCATCCCAATCCGCTCAGTATTTTCGGAACTATCAGCAAAGAAATATATGGAACGGCCGTATTTACGGAACCCCTAGTCTAATTTTGCTCATAGAAAAACGTGACCGCGATATTTGCGATCCAAACCCACCCTGTGAATTTCAAGTTCCTAGGCCTTTCCGTTCAAAAAATACAATTTTCTATGGTTTCTATGGTTCTGGTCATGCGATCTGGACAAAATATTGTTTTAATATATTATTCTCGATTGAAATACAAAATTTCATCTCGCAGTTTCGGAATTATCGAGAAACCAAAATTTCAAACGACCGTATTCACGGAACTCCTAGAATTATTCTGTTCATTAATGAACCTGAACGCGACATTTCAGATCCACACCTGTCCTGAAAATTTCAAGTCCCCAGGCCTTTCCGTTCGAAAGTTATGATTTTCTTTGGTTTCTATGGTTCTGGTCATGTGATCTGGAGAAATGTAGCTTAATTATATCATTCTCCATTAGTATACAAACTTTCGTCACGATCGAATCTGTAGTTTTGAAATTATCAAGAAAACTAAATTTCAAACGACCATATTTACTATGCACCTTGTAGGTGGATTCGCATTTTCCAGTTTTAGAAATCTATTGAAGGAATTTTCGACAGCTGTCAAAAAAATTCTGAAACTCAGGCGAAACTCCAGACTTCATGTCAGTGCTTCAGCTGATCAATTTTTTTTCGATAATTCGATAGAATTTTCTACGGTATCTATGGTCTTGGTGATGCGATCTGGACAAAATTTGGCACGTAATTTGAAAACATTATTCCTCAGCTAGTTGCGAAATTCCATTCCAATCCGATCAGTCGTTTCGAAACTATCAGGAAAAAAATATTTTGAACGCCCATATTAACGGAACCCCTAGTCTAATTTTGCTCATTGACGAACGTGACTGCGAAATTCGCGATCCAAACCCACCCTGAAAATTTCAAGTTCCTAGGCCTCTCCGTTCAGAAGTTACAATTTTCTATGGTTTTTATGGTTATGGTCATGCGATTTGAACAAAATATTGCATTAATATATCATTCTCGATTAAAATACAAAATTTCATCTCGATCGAATCCGTAGTTTCGAAATTATTGAGAAAAGAAAATTTCAAACGACCGTATTCACGGAACCCCCAGTATAATTTTGCTCATTGTTGAACGTGAACGCGACATAACAGATCCACACCTATCCTGAAAATTTCAAGTCCCTAGGCCTTTCCGTTCGAAAGTTATGATTTTCTATGGTTTCTATGGTTCTGGTTATGTGATCTGGAGAAATGTAGGTTGAATATGTCATTCTCCATTCAAATACAGAATTTCGTGACGAACGAATATGTAGTTTTGAAATTATCGAGAAAACTAAATTTCATACGACCATATTTGAGGAACCCCTAAAATAATTTTGCTCATAGATGAACGTCATCACGATATTCCAGAACCTCACCTATCCTGAAAATTTCAAGTCCCTAGGCGTTTCCGTTCAAAAGTTACAATTTTTTATGGTTTCTATGGTTCTGGTCATGCGATCTGGACAAAATTTCACATGTAGCTTGAAATTCTCCATTTGAGTGCAAAGTTTCATCTCGATCGAATCGGTAGTTTCGAAGTTATCTGGAGATCTTAATTTTGAACGGCCATATTTACGGAACCCCTGGTGGAATTCTGCCCATTAACGAAATTAACCGAGGCATTTGGGATCTGAACCTACACTGAAAATTTCAAGTCTCTAGGTTGATCCGTTCGAGAGTTATCGTGCTTACGGACGGCCGGACGGACCGACTCGAATTTTCCGACGGATTCGTCATCAGTGAGCCGAACATGGTCGATTGAGACCATTTTCAAAATTCGAAAAATACAGACATCTTGACGAAATGATATAGCCCTCGTGTAAGTAGTACGAGCGCTCAAAAATATGTATAGATATTTTTCGTTGTTATTTCAATGTATGGTTTCCAAGCCAATTATTCTATAATAATTTGTCGCTGATATTGATATAAATATAGTTTATTTTCTTGGCCAAGTTTCTTGAAACTTTGATTTTCTCAAACTGTTGTAAGTTTCGAAGTCTTCTGGAGTTTTCGAAATTTTATAGCGATTGAGTGCCCCCCTCCTCTCATCCATCATAATTCTTATGACATCAGTCAACGAAGGCGCTATTTTCTCCGCAACACGGACCATTGTCACAGGAGCATATCGTCGGCGTAATTCGTTAACCTGCTAAGTCCATTTTTTGAGCAATTTTACTTATTGAGCTGTTCATGATGTTCAGATGATTACCTTCTTTATGGGATAAGGTAAAAGGTCGATATCAATATTCAATATGGTAGAAAAACCGTGCACGAAAAACTGCTTTGTACCCAATAGCAAATCTACACAATGAAAACCTGCTAAATCCCATTGGGGCCTAAGTTTTGTACTGATTATGGTCCATTTGGACGCTCGAAGTTATAGGCAATGTTTTGATCGAATTTTAAATTTCATAGTGTTAGTTAAAACCAAAATTATAACCAAGGCAAGTGTCTTTTGTTACATATCTGAGATATACACTCACGTGCAAAAAAAAGGGCACCAAGTTAATATTTTTGTAATTTGAGGTCCGGTAGTTCCTTTATTTTTAGTACAATTTTCAATTTTTTTTTCAGCAAACTGTAGATAAAATTATTAATTTCAACTTGCTCATTCAGACTTTTGATAAATGCTGGCTTATAAGTCATTACACAGGGTTAATTAGAAGTTGTTGAACCCTAATTCTGAAACATCCTGTGGAATAGTTTCGTGGTCAAAGTCTTTCAAAATACCAATTTTTGTTGGAAACTATTCCTTTCCAACATTTTGTTTTTTGATTTATGCCTTTGAGTGCTCCATTCTTGTTCATTTTCAAGAACGAAATGAACGAAGTCAACAACGGTTTACTGTAAGAATTGTAATTTTTTGAAGTGGTGAATTAGGGGAAGAAAATTGCACAATATCTGTTGCTCTTGTTGAACGTATTCATGAATATGTTGCAAGAATTATTCATTGCTGCTCTGAGCAGTTTATTCTCTGTTGCTTGAATCTTCTTTAAATGGCTATTGGCTGCATGGCCCCAGGCCGCCGAGCCATATGTTGGTTGGGGTCTTGCAATTGACTTGATCATTCGTAGTTTTGTGCTTTGGTTTATTTGGCTTCTTCTTCCTAGTAGTGGGTAAAGTCTACTCATTGCTGAGTTTGTTTTATCCACTGCATATTTTATATGGTTTTTCCATGTAAGCCCTTTATCTAGTTTTACTCCTAGATATTCGACTTAATTTTTCCATTTTACCTCTTCTCCATCTATCTGTAGGTTGGAATTTATTTCGAGTCTCTGCTTCTGTAGTAGAATAGCTTGGCTCTTTTTGCTATTATTTGAATTTTCATTTAATGAACCATTCTTCTGAATCTTCTAGTGCTTCTTGCAGTCTTCTGTGTATGACATCTGGTCGGCGATGTCTGAAGGCTATTTCCGTGTCGTCTGCATAAAGGGCTAGCAGATTTCTTGGGTTCCTAGGAATATCGTAGATATATATGTTGTGGAGAAGAGGTCCTAGAACTGATCATTGGGGAACTTCTGCTTCTACTCGTATGATGGATAATTTATCGTCTATTTTGACATAAAAATTCCTGTTCCTCAGGTAGTTTCTAATTATCTTGCAGGTTTTGGTGGTGTTGCCTGCCATCATCATCTTGTAGGCAAGTCCTTCGTGCCAAACTCGGTCGAAGGCTCTCTCGACATCTAATAGCACTAATCCATTGGCTTGTTTATTCTGAAATCCTTTAATGACATATTCAATGATCCCTTACAGTTGAAGTTCTATGGAATGATTTCTTCTGAATCCAAATTGTACCGTTGGTATCAGATTCAGCGCTTCTGTTTCTTCATTGAGTCTTTTTGCAATAACTCTTGAGACAATTTTTCCAAGTGCTGACAGTAGACTTATCGGTCTTTAGTTTTGTTGGAATTTTCTATCCTTTCCTGGCTTATTGAACATAATTACTTCTGCTGTTTTCCATCTTTCCGGATAATATTCTGTTCTCATCACTGCTTTTGGTATATTGGTAAGCGCTGCTATCCCTTTTCTGGGAAATTTCCGTAACATAAAGTTTGTTACTTTGTCTTTCCCTGGAGCTTTCCAGTTTTTCAATTTCTTGATGATTTCTTTAATTTCCGTTGGTGTTCTTGGGTTTGGGATGGTATCGCCTTCTGGCGGTCCCAACATCAAATCTTCATTTCCTTCGACTCTTTCTTCTGAGTCTTCATTGTCATCGTCTTCTCTGTAGTTGATTATGGCTTCTAGTTCTATTGCGTCGACCAGTGCTTCGGCTTTTTCAAGCTTTGAGTAGGCCATCCTATTAGCTCAGTGTAGAGGGGGAATCTCGGTTTTCTCACGTCGAAAGCACTTTTGCTTCCATGCTGAGTGGTCTATGGTGTTTAGCACTCTAACTCTTTGGTTCCATCTGTCTGTTCTCAGTTCTCTCAGTGCATTTTTCAGCACTTGACTGTGTTTATTCAGCTCTTTCTTGTCTTCTTCTCTATGTGAAGTTCTGTAGTTCTTCCTAAGTTTTCTATTCCTCTTCATAAGCTCTTTTATTGCTTTTGGGGTTTCACCATGTGAATGTTCCGGGGCTGGCCTTTCGATTCTTCTGGTACTTTCCTCGTAGGCTTCTCTTATTCGGGTTTCTGATTTTGCAACTTCATCTTCTAGATCTTCAGGGGTTCTTATCTGTGGAATTCAAGTAATTTTCTCCTGGAGTATTTCACTGTACTTTTGCCAGTCTGTGAAGTCTTTCGTTGGAAGTTCTTCTGTTATCGGTCTGCGTCCCAATCTGAATTCTATTGGGTTGTGGTCTGATGTGCACTCTTCTAAAGTATCAAGTGTGATATCTTTCATTAGATATGGTAGGTCGGGATTTCAGGTCCTAATACTATGGCATTTAGTTTTTCGGCGTACTTCTTAAGCTTCTTCCCATTTTGGTTTTCAGTTCTGCTATTCCATTCTCTTGATTTGCAGTTCATATCGCCAATAATGATGTTCGGGTAGTTTCCTTCAAGCATCTTCTTCAGAAAATCATCTGAAATGGTTAACCACTATGAATCCAAATGATCTTCAACATTACAAGATAGTTGAACGTGATATGAGAAAGTTGATACAAAAAGAAAAAAATGAACTTTGGGATAAAAAATGTCACGATGTGAATACCTACATCGGTGGACGGAACAATACGGAGGCTTGGAGGTTCATAAAGTCGGTTCGAACATCACATAAAGAAAAAGAACACATACAAATAATAGAGACTGAAACTTGGATGAAGTACTACAAGAGATTACTCACTGAAGACATGAATTGGTATACAAGGCGAAACCGTTGAAATAACTGAAGATATGGTCAAAAATGCTATCAGAGGCTTGAAAAGTGGTAAAACTTGTGGACCTGAGGGTATAAACGCAGAGTTTCTGAAAAATGGAACCAAAAAATTGTGCAATATGATAACCCATTTATTCAACTTGAGCGTAAATGGACGCAAATGGACAACGACAGCGGCGGCTCGTGAGGTTTAGATGCGGTTAGGCGAAAAACAGATTCTCAATTACGTATTTATGAAATGATCCAGAAATATCCTATTTCATCCACCCCCTCACTTTTCTATAAATGGACACATACGAAATTTTATGGACAACTAAATTTGAGTCTTATGGATCAAATTAATACGCCTATCTTTTAATGAACGAACTTATTGATTATTTGTTCTATGAAATCATCCGGCTTCTGCAGCGCACAAAACAATCCTTTTTCTATCGAAATAGTGCTAGCGACGACAAACAATCATTTTGTCATTAAATTTTGGCAATAAGTTTGAGGCTAAAACAATTGAATAGATATAGGAAGGTACTTATCAGGTTCTGCCGCTTTCGGATAATATTCAGAAGATGATAAAAGATAAAAACCCAAATCCACAAATGCGAATGCGCAAGCACAGGATTCTAACTGGAATGAAATCGGTGAAATCTTGCGTCTGCGGGATCACTCAGCGATCTTTTTCGAAAGAAGCCGAAGGCGGACGAGATCAGTGCCTACCGTTCGACTTAATTTCGTATGTTTCACTCTATACTGCTGATGTGTAGTGATAGAATTGCAGGCGCTGGGATAGATCGCCTTCAGTTTGGATGAAAGCGAAGAATGATCGTGGCTGCGATGCAGCGCCAGCGAAATATCACAATCGCGTGCGAGATTTTCGAATGGAAAATTCTTTGATAACATATTATAATTGAAAATTGTAATGAAAAAAGGAATCTGATAGGTGAAAAATATGAATCATTTCATAATTTCGTCATACACTGAAGATAGATTTTCCAAGGTAGGCGCACCCTACCTTGCCTACCCGGACGAGCCGCCACTGGTTCCCGAGGAGTGGATATCTGCCTATATAATATCAATTTATAAGGAAGGTGATAGGAAACGATGGAACTACAGAGGACTATCGATAACAAGCACATTTAGTAGACTGTATAGAAAAGTGTTGAAAGATTTTATAGAGGAAGGAATTAAAGGGCAGGAAGCGGAAGAACAAAGCGGTTTTCGTGCTGGTAGAACATGCAAAGACAATATATTTTGCCTCAAACAGATTATTGAAAAAAAATTACGAAAAGCACTGCCGGGAAGGCAGGAGCTTTTGAGCGCTCGTACATGCACCTTGTAGGTAGATTCGCATTTTCTAGTTTCAGAAATCAATTGAAGGAATTTTCGACCGCTGTCAAAAAAATTCTGAAACTTAGGCGAAACTCCAGACTTCATGTCAATGCTTCAGCTGATCAATTTTTTTTCGAAAATTCGCTAGAATTTTCTACGGTTTCTATGGTTTTGGTGGCGATCTGGACAAAATTTTGCACGTAGTTTGAATACATTATTACTCAGCTAGGTGCAAAATTTCATCCCAATCCGCTTAGTATTTTCGGAACTATCAGCAAAAAAATATTTTGAACGGCCATATTTACGGAACCCCTAGTCCAATTTTGCTCATTGATGAACGTGACCGCGATATTCGCGATCCAAACCAACCCTGGGAATTTCAAGTTCCTAGGCCTTTCCGTTCAAAAGTTACAATTTTCTATAGTTTCTATGGTTCTGGTCATACGATCTGAACAAAATATTGTTTCGATATATCATTCTCGATTAAAATACAAAATTTCATCTCGATCGAATCCGTAGTTTCGAAATTATCGAGAAACCAAAATTTCAAACGACCGTATTTACGGAATCCCTAGTATAATTCTGCTCATTGATAAATGTGAACGCGACATTTCAGATCCACACCTATCCTGAAAATTTCAAGTCCCCAGGCCTTTCCGTTCGAAAGTTATGATTTTCTATGGTTTCTATGGTTCTGGTCATGCGATCTGAACAAAATTTCACATGTATTTATTTATTCATTTATTTATTTACACATATGTACATATGACAGAAATAAATCCAAAATACATGTACAATGAGAAAACTATCTATAGTATTTCTTCAAACTGTTTTTGAAACTCTCCAAGGAACAGTTGAAAATGTCAATATCTCGTGCATGTAAATTTTACATCCGACACGTCCTGCATAACGGAGTGTTTCCTCCTAAATTGGTCCTGTAATTATGGACTCTGAAGAGAGGTTGCTCCCTCGAGAAAAATGTCGGAATATGGAATTTCAACTGGCCAAGAAGATCCGGGGAATCTATGAAACCCCGTATGATTTTAAAGAGAAATACTAAATCCCTGTGAGTTCTAGATGTTTCCAAAGATTTCAAAGAATATTTATTCCTTAGGGGTAGAATGTTCCCTAAAGGGTAGATGTTCGTGGCTTTGTATTCGATATATCTAATAAATTTATTTTGAACATGCTCGAGACGATTTTTGTAAACATTGTACTGGGGATTCCAGATACAACTTCCAAAACTCAGACGGCTGAAAATGTAGGCATAATAAAGGCTGAAAAGTGGTTCAGTGGATTTGAAGGATTTGCAGGTTCTTATTATGAAACCCAGTAGCCTGTTACATATACTCACTATATTGGAGATGTGTTCTTCGAAAGTCATCTTAGAATCAAATAGCTGTAGCTGTAGCTTAAATACCTCATTCTCCATTTGAGTACAGAATTTCATCTCAATCAAATATGTTGTTTTCAACTAATCAGGGGAACAAAACTTTGAACGGCCATATTTACGGAACCCCTGGTGGAATTTGGCCCATTAACGAATTCAACCGAAGCATTCGGGAACTGAACCCACACTGAAAATTTCAAGTCTCTAGGTTGTTCCGTTCGAGAGTTATCGTGCTCACGGAAGGCCGGCCGGACGGACGGACAGACTCAAATTTTCCGACGGATTCGTCATCAGTGAGTCGAACATAGTCGATTGAGACCATTTTCGGCTCAAAATTCGAAAAATACAGACATCGTGAAAAATGATATAGCCCTCGTGTAAGTAGTACGAGCGCTCAAAAACGGGAACTAACAGGGAAGTTCATATCACATCTGTAGAGTTACACAAGGCTTACGATACAATTCCAATAGTAAAACTCTGGGAGGTGTTGGAGGGCACAAACATCGGTCACACCCTTATAACAGCTATAAAGGTTCTATACACTGGGACAAAATCAAGAATCAAAATAGGAAATTATATAACTGATGAATTTCTTGTTACTTAGGGTCTGAGACAGGGGTGTTGTTTGTCTCCAACACTGTTCAAATTATACGTGGCTGCAGCCTTAAAACAGTGGAAGGAGAAAGTTCATGGTATGCGAATAGAACTCGATGACGGGATCCTCTATACTTCGCAGTTTGCTGATGACCAAGCGGTTATATCCGGTGATAAAGATGATATGGAATACATGATGCGCAAGCTGCTTGAAGAATACTAAAAGTGGGGTATAAACATCAACTTAGAGAAGACCAAATACCTTTGTGTTGGTGGGGAACCTGGTGATCTAACATTGAATAGTGATGAAATAATAAGCCACTGCCTGGACTATAACTATCTCGGAGTGATTTTCGACTCAAATGGAGCGGACAACAATGAAATAGAGAAAAGAATAACAACGGCGAAAAAAGCAATATCCTGTCTCAATGGAATACTATGGAACAAAAATATCACCAAAAAAAGAAAATTCAATATATATGTGACGTTAGTAAAGTCCAGTCTATTATATGGGTCTGAGAATTGGAGATTAAACGAGAAATATAAAAATTACGAAAAGCACTGCCGTGAAGGCAGGAGATTTTGAGCGCTCGTACATGCACCTGGTAGGTAGATTCGCATTTTCCAGTTTCAGAAATCAATTGAAGGAATTTTCGACAGCTGTCAAAAAAATTCTGAAACTTAGGCGAAACTCCAGACTTCATGTCAGTGCTTCAGCTGATCAATTTTGTTTCGATAATTCGCTAGAATTTTCTACGGTATCTATGGTCTTGGTGGTGCGATCTGGACAAAATTTTGCACGTAGTTTGAATACATCATTCCTCAGCTAGGTGCAAAATTTCATTCCAATCAAATCGGTAGTTTCGAAATTATCAGGAACAGAATATTTTGAACGGCCATATTTACGGAACCCCTAGTCTAATTTTGCTCATTGATGAACGTGACCGTTAAATTCTCGATCCAAACCCACCCTAAAAATTTCAAGTTCCTAGGCCTTTCCGTTCAAATGTTTCAATTTTCTATGGTTTCTATGGTGGAATGTAGCTTGAATATAAATTTCTCCATTAGTATACAAAATTTCGTCCCGATCGAATCTGTTGTTTTGAAATAATCAAGAAAACTGAATTTCAAACGACCATATTTACGGAACCCCTAGTATAATTTTGCTCATAGATGAACGTGATCACGACATTCGAGATCCACACCTATCCTGAAAATTTCAAGTCCCTAGGCGTTTCCGTTCAAAAGTTACAATTTTCTATGGTTTCTATGGTTCTGTTCATGCGATCTGGACAAAATTTCACATGTAGCTTAAACACCTCATTCTCCATTCGAGTGCGAAGTTTCATCTCGATCGAATATGTTGTTTCGAAGTAATCAGGATAACAAAATTTTGAACGGCCATATTTACGGAACCCCTGGTGGAATTCTGCCTATTAACGAACTTAACCGAGGCATTTGGGATCTGAACCTACACTGAAACTTTCAAGTCTCTAGGTTGATCCGTTCGAGAGTTATTGTGCTTACGGACGGACAGACTCGAATTTTCCGACGGATTCGTCATCATCATAAAAATTCGAAAAATACAGACATCGTGACGAAATGATAAAGCACTCGTGTAAGTAGTACGAGCGCTCAAAAAATTGATGAAAAGCACTGCCGTGGAGTCACGAGCGCTCGTTCAACCACCTTCTAGGTAGATTCGCATTTTTTTCCGATAATTCGCTAGAATTTTCTACGGTATCTATGGTGTTGGTAATACGATCTGGACAAAATTTTGCATTTAGTTTGAATACATTATTCTTCATCTATGTGCAGAATTTCATGCTATCCAATCAGTAATTTCGAAATTATCAGGAAAAAAATATTTTGAAGGGTTATATTTACGGAACCTCTAGTCTAACCTTCCTTATTGTTGAACGTGACTGCGACATTCGAAATCCACTCCTAACCTGAAAATTTGAAGTTCCTAGGCCTTTCCGTTCGAAAGTTATAATTTTCTATAATTTTTATGGTTCTTGTCATGCGATCTGAACAGAATTCTGCGTCTCTGCTGAACACGTCATTCTCCATCTGAGTGCAAAATTTCAGCTGGATCGAAGCAGTAGTTTCGAGGAAATCAGGAGAACAAAGGTTCGAACGGCCATATTTAAGGAACCTCTGGTCAAATTTCTCCCAATAACAAACTCACCTAAGGCATTTAAGATTCGAACCATCCCTGAAAATTTCAAGTTTCTATGTTGTTTCGTTCGAGAGTTATCGTTTATACGGCCGGACGGGCGGACTCGAATTTTGTGGCGGATTTGTCAACAGCGAGTGGAACCTTATCGATTGAGACCATTTTTGGCTCGAAATTTGAAAAATACAGACATCGTGTCGAATTTATATAGCCCTCGTGTAAGTAGAACGAGCGCTCAAAAATTATCAATCAACATCGAAAGTACCCAAGTCGGTAATTGAAGTATAGTGCGTGAACTGATTCATAATTTATATCAACAGTGTAATAGAACTTCTGTAAAAAGAGTGTTAAACAGTATGTAAAGACTTACTTCAATGAAAATTGTGGTAACTTTTACGGTCCTTCGAAAACAACCCCAGTACCTGATTACAGTCCTAATTTATATCGGAAATAGTAACATGAAGTGATCCTTCTTGCCGGATATAAATTGGAAATATCCCTGAAGAAATCCTCAACCTCATTGATAATTTCACAATCAGAAAACCCACGTGACGGAAGCGGACATATTGGAATAACCGATCACGTGCTCAAAGCTTGAGAAAGTCCATTTGGAAGGGAAGGCCGCTGTCGACTGATAAGTTCAAAATATTTTCATTTATTTCCTCAATTATTTCGTTGTAAAAATGACTGAAGTTAATAATTTGGTCAAACATAGAGCTATAGTAAAAGGTGAATTAACGACAATGGAAAATTGGTTTTGTCAAGATGACCTCCAAGATAGAGAACAATGTTAAATTCGTAAAGCACAATTAGTGCAAATTTCCAAAGACTATGAACTTCAAACGCAGTTGGAGTCAATTGATTCTGACTCATACTCATATTCAAAAACTAATATGTCCACAATATCTCATTCTAGCATTAAGTTACCGGGTGACATCAAATAATGTTTCTTTGAATTATTCAATGCCCTCATAACAGCTTAGGTTTTACAGCCTCTCAAAGGTGTACAAATTTATAGCTGAATATTTCCGAAAGCATTGGGCCTACTTCAATCAACAGAGTTTTTATATTGCGTAAAGTGGGGTGAGATGGCCACCGTTATGCAAATTATGCGCCTGCAAGTTTTTTTTAATGTTTAGGATTATATCATATTTTTATTTCAACAGCTTATTTATCATCCAAACAGGTAGGTTAATAAAGAGGGTCGAAGTACTTTCAGAATTTTCGTTTTATTATTTATAAATATAAGTGTTATGTGGCCATCTATCCCAGTTCAGTGGGGTTAGTTGCCCAAATGGTTGGCCACAAAATAAAAATGAAAATAAACTAAAGAAACATTGGAATAACAAAGTTTTTTTTAAGGGTGAGATAAAATATTCTTCCTTAACAATAAGTTTTTTTTTAACGCAGTTTTACCACAATTTTGACAAGTGTTCAAAAAAACAGAGCAATTTTCATGAAACCACATCTGGCATTTTAGGAAATGCATCCAATCGTCTTTTTTTCGGGAGCTGTTGTAGCTTTCTCCACATCCTGAACATTCGGTTTCATCCACCTCAGAAAGGTCATCACTTCCCCCTTCATATTGGACGTCTATATTCCCCTCCTCCTCATCAGAACTTGGCGAAGGTGAGCTTTTCCTTTTTCGAAAATTTTTTTTTTTTTTTAATTTTCTTTTTTGGATCGTCCTTTTTGAGCGCTCGTACTACTTACACGAGGGCTATATCATTTCGTCACGATGTCTGTATTTTTCGAATTTTGAGCCGAAAATGGTCTCAATCGACTATGCTCGACTGAAGACGAATCGGTCGGAAAATTCGAGTCTGTCTGTCCGGCCGTCCGTTCGTCTGGCCGTAAGCACGATAACTCTCGAACAGAAAAACCTAAAAAATTGAAAAATTTCAGTGTAGGTTCAGATCTCAAATGCCTCGGTTGCGTTCGTTAATGGGCCAAATTCCACCAGGGGTTCCGTAAATATGGCCGTTCAAAGTTTTGTTCTCCTGATTACTTGGAAACTACAAATTGATCGAGATGAAATTTTGCACTCAAATGGAAAATTAGGTGTTCAAGCTACATGTGAAATTTTGTCCAGATCGCATGACCAGAACCATAGGAACCATAGAAAATTTTAGCTTTTGAACGGAAACGCCTAGAGACTTTAAATTTTCAGGATAGGTGTGGATCTTGAAGGTCTTGATCACGTTTATCTATGAGCGAAATTATACTAGGGGTTCCGTAAATATGATCGTTGGAAATTTAGTTTTCTTGATAATTTCAAAACTACAGATTCGATCATGACGAAATTTTGTATACTAATGGAGAATGATATATTTAAGCTACATTCATCCAGATCGCATGACCAGAACGATAGAAACCATAGAAAATCATTACTTTCGAACGGAAAGGCCTAGGGACTTGATATTTTCAGGATAGGTGTGGATCTGAAATGTCGTGTTCACGTTTATCAATGAGCAGAATTATACTAGGGGTTCCGTAAATACGGTCGTTTGAAATTTTATTTTTTCGATAATTTCGAAACTAAGGATTCGATCGAGATAATTTTTTGTATTTTAATCGAGAATTATATATCAAAGCAACATTTTTCCACATCGCATGACCAGAACAATAGACACCATAGAAAATTATAACTTCCGAAGGGAATAGCCTAGGAACTTCAGGGAAGGTTTGGATAAAGAATTTCGCGGTCACGTTCATCAATGAGCAACATTAGACTAGGAGTTCCGTAAATATGGCCGTTCAAAATATTTTTTTCCTGATAATTTCGAAACTGCTGATAGGATTGGAATGATATTTCGCACCTAGCTGAAGAATAATGTATTCAAACTACGTGCAAAATTTTGTCCAGATCGCATCACCAAGACCATAGATACCATAGAAAATTCTAACGAATTATCGAAAAAAAATTGGTCAGCTGAAGCACTGACATGAAGTCTGGAGTTTCGCCTGAGTTTGAGAATTTTTTTGACAGCTGTCGAAAATTCCTTCAATTGATTTCTAAAACTGGAAAATGCGAATTTACCTACAAGGTGGATGTACGAGCGCTCAAAAGCTCCTGACTTCACGGCAGTGCTTTTCGTCATTTTTTTGTTTGGTTTTTTTGCGGATTTTTTGTTTACCTTCCTTTCAAGGGTCTTCCTAGGAATGCCATAAGTTCTTGAGCTCCGTTTACAGAAGATCCGTTTTTGACAGCTTCTATTGCTAGCCTTGAGTATAGTTTTCACGATTCGAGCTCTTTCAGTTATACTTCATTGGCATTTTTCCGCAGTAAACTCAAAGGGACGAAAATCTGTAAGAAATAGACGTAAAAACTAAATGGCCATCTATCCCTACAGTTTGGTGTCCATCTCTCCCGAATGCTAGGGAGAAATTTCCACGTGAAAAAAATTATCCACTGCATGCTTTCAACAAGTTTTGGAGTTAAGAATGGTAGAATGAACATCGTACTCACCTAATACGTTGAAATTTCCGATAAATTTACTTTCACATAATCTCAGTAGTAGACGATAAGAAACTATCAAATAATTTCACAAGGACGCGCTAGTATTTTTATTTTATGACTGCTCTAATATCACATTGACGTATTCGAAAACACAAGGGCCCTGCTCAAACATAGACGAAGATCGCTGGGTAGGACAAGCAGCGCTATAGAACGACGCGTTATGGAGATTTAGCTGTTGGCCATCTCACCCCACTTTACTCTTTTGATGAGCCGTTCGAAGAAACCAGGCAACTGCAAACGCGACAAATTCCGTGATAGATAATGCTGAAAAATGCTCCTGATGAGGCAGCTGGAAGGGCCAACCGAGAAAATAAAAATTACGAAAAGAACTGCCGTGAAGGCAGGAACTTTTGAACGCTCGTACATGCACCTTGTAGATATATTCGCATTTTCCAGTTTTAGAAATAAATTGAAGGAATTTTCGACAGCTGTCGGGAAAATTCCGAAACTTAGGTGAAACTCTAGACTTCATGTCAGTGCTTCAGCTGATCAATTTTTTTTCGATAATTCGCTAGAATTTTCTACGGTTTCTTTGGTCTTGGTGATGCGATCTGGACAAAATTTTGCACGTAGTTTCAATACATTATTCCTCAGCTAGGTGCATAATTTCATTCCAATCCGATCGGTAGTTTCGAATCCATCAGTAAAAAAATATTTTGAACGGCCATATTCACGGAACCCCTAGTCTAATTTTGCTCATTGATGAACGTGACCGCGATATTTGCGATCCAAAACCACCCTGAAAATTCAAAGTTCCTAGGCCTTTTCGTTCAAAAGTTACAATTTTCTATGCTTTCTTTGGTTCCGGTCATGCGATCTGGACAAAATATTGCTTTAATATATCATTCTCGATTAAAATACAAAATTTCATCTCGATCGAATCCGTAGTTTCGAAATTATCGAGAAAACCAAATTTCAAACGAACGTATTTACGGAACCTCTAGTATAATTCTGCTCATTGATAAACGTGAACGCGACATTTCAGATCCACATCTATCATGAAAATTTTAAGTTCCTAGGTCTTTCCGTTCGGAAGTTATGATTTTCTATGGTTTCTATGGTTCTGGTCATGTGATCTGGAGAAATGTAGCTCGAATATATATTTCCCCATTAGTAGACAAAATTTCGTCTCGATCGAATCTGTAGTTTTGAAATTATCAAGAAAACTAAATTTCAAACGACCATATTTACGGAACCCCTAGAATAATGTTGCTCATAGATGAACGTGATCACGACATTCGAGATCCACACCTATCCTGAAAATTTCGAGTCCCTAGGCGTTTCCGTTCAAAAGTTACAATTTTATATGGGTTCTATGGTTCTGGTCATGCGATCTGGACAAAATTCCACATGTAGCTTGAACACCTCATTCTGCATTCGATTGCAGAATTTCATGTCGATCAAATCTGTAGTTTTCAAGTAACCAGGGGAACAAAACTTTGTACGGCCATATTTACGAAACCCCTGGTGAAATTTGGCCCATTAACGTACTCAGCCGAGGCAATTTGAACTGGAACTGGAACTGAACCCACACTGAAAATTTCAAGTCTCTAGGTCGATCTGTTCGAGAGTTATCGTGCTTACGGACGGCCGGACGGACAGACTCGAATTTTCCGACGGATTCGTCATCAGTGAGTCGAACATAGTCGATTGAGACCATTTTCGGCTCAAAATTCGAAAAATACAGACATCGTGACGAAATGATATAGTCCTCGTGTAAGTAGTACGAGCGCTCAAAAATAGTGTTTCACCTTAGGTATTTATAGTCTATTATAGTTCGTTACTATACTATGCTTAGTTATAAACTAGAGTATCTTGTTTTAGTTGTTTTTTTTATTTTTACCATAAGAATCTTGTATTTATTTTTGAGCGCTCGTACTACTTACACGAGGGCTATATCATTTCGTCGCGATGTCTGTATTTTTCGAATTTTGAGCCGAAAATGGTCTCAAACGACTATGTTCGACTCACTGATGATGAATCTGTCAAAAAATTCGAGTCTGTTCGTCCGTCCAGCCGACCGTCCGTATACACGATAACTCTCGAACGGAATATCCTAGGAACTTGAAATTTCCAGGGTAGCTTCGAATCTCGATATTCGGTTATGTTCGTTTTGAGCCAAATTTACCCAGAGGTTCCGTAAATATGGCCGATCGAAATTTTTTTTCTGATCACTTCGAAACTACTGATTCGATCGAAGTGAAATTTTGCACTCAGATGAAGAATTAGGTGTTCAAGCTACATGCGAAATTTTGTCCAGCTCGCATAACCAGAACCATAGAAACCATAGCAAATTATAACTTTGTAATGGAAAGGCCTAGGGACTTGAAATTTTCAGGATAGGTGTGGATCTGGAATGTCACGTTAATCAATGATCAAAATTAGACTAGGGGTTCCATAAATATGGCCGTTTGAAGGCTGACTGGTTGGCTACCCGACTCTTAGCCACCTTACGGCCTGGCGCACATGCCCTACCTACACGCCGAGCCGGGAGCAGTAAGCGGGCCGAATGCGGCAGCTCGGAAAACCGCTTTGGTCCCATTGTCATCTGTGTTTGTTGGGAAGTAAGAAGTAACTATTATGGAAATAAATAATAATTCTTGATGAGGGACTCAAATAAGTCGTGAAACTGTAGGTATATGCTATTTTCAGTTAATAACGTTTTTAATTTTCTTTTGAAAACCAAACCAAACTGGTGGTTCCAAATCTGCTCTGGCAGCTTGTTATAAAGTTGTACTCCAATATCATTCCTCAGTTTCCGAGTTGGCTCTAGGATATCTAATTTGTGTTCGAGTTTTCTCTAACATGTATTAATCTTTCGAATATAATTACTGCATATAGCGTCATGATTCTGGATGAAATGAATAGGTTCCAGCAACTTGTATTCCATAGTAGGTACTCGAAAGATACTTTTAAGTGCTGTTTTCTGCATTCTGAATATTTTATCGAAGTGTGCGGTTGCTCCATCACTCCAACAGATTATACCATAGGTCATTCTGGAATGGAAGAGGAAATAGTAGGCAGTTACTACTGCGCTCGTATTGGTGACCTCAGCAGTCTTTCTAAAAGCATACGTTGCCCCAGCCAGTTTGGCAATAAGGTTATCAATTTAGCCTCTCCAGCTCAATTGTGCGTTTAGTTGTACTCCCAGGAAGCCTACTGAACTCGATCCTGAGTTATGATTCCTTTGTTTGACACTGAAGGACAGGGATGTTGTTTAATCGGCACCCGAGAAAATATCTTGAATAGAGGTTGTCTTTTTGCGCGCTTGTTTCTATATGAACAAGAGCGTTATCGGTCGGCCTGAATGTCTTTCAATTTTCAAATTTCGATTCGAGAATGGTCTCGATTAGATGAATAATTCGTGGTCCAATTCAATTATGTCCGTCCATCCGACCGGCAGTAAAAACGATAACTTTCGAAAGATGAAGCCTAAAGTTTTGAAATTTTTAGGGTTCGTCCGAAATCCACCTAATTGTTCCGTTGATATAGCCTTCTGAATTTTTTTTTTTTCGATAGTTCTGAGAATACTCGAAACTTTTCAGTCAGTTGTAAGATAACCACACAAAGGTTCATGTAAAATTTCGTATTACTAAAAGAATTTCAATGATTTAGAAGCTAGAGTAGCTGAAGGATGAAGTTCCATCCCAAAAAAATTCAGTTATTCATGGTAATCGAAGCGGTATTAGAATAATCTCACAAATAACCAAATCCGATTCAACAGCCCTAACCATAAAAGAGTCGGATTTCATTTAGTCGATAAACGTTGGTCAATTTATCTGCAATTCAATCGACCAATGGACGACATTGTGCATTCAGTCACCAAAATATACGATGAAATATCATTTTTTCATAGTTATGTCCACATTTCATCCAAAATGGATTGTAAAACGCAAGTTAATGAACTAGAACTCGGAATAGGATCAAAAATATGCATTTGAGCATTTTATGAACACAATGGAGATTTATCGTTTTCAGTGAAGTGATCTGATAATCATTTACACCGAGCATCTAGAAGGAACAGGTTTGAGTTGAATTTCTCATGCAGCATTCCTATTTACGTTGATTTTGCTATAACTACTATCACTACTCTCAATAAATAATATTTAAAACAATTGAGGAGGACAAAAATTGATTCTATTAGAATAAATTCATTTTAACATTCGAACCATTCCAACCGAGTCAACATTTTTTCTTCGAACGGTTTGATACTCGGTTTGATAGCAATTTTTTTTTGAGTGGTGACCATATCAGTTCAATGTTCAATCATTGAAAATACAATTAAATTAATGTAGCCAAATTCATTATATTATTGGTTCGCGTTTAATGGACTGTAAATAGGTATCAAATTAAGGTTTTTACTGGTTCTTGAGGGTAAAGATAATTTCTAGGAAAAAACAATAAAGAGATGTTCGAATCAAAGCTTCTCAAAACAAAACGATATAAATATTTTGACTCACCTGTAGTATACTACAAATTCTGAAATGGGTTATTCTCAAGAATCTTGGAACTATGTAGCCTGGAAATATTGGTTTATTCAATTTATTGTTAATCATGGCCAAAAAAAATTATTAAATCAAGTCAGAATGTGTTGCCTAGATATATTTTTGTATTTAGTTGTTTGAAAATACCCTCAAAGATTTTGTGGCCGATGATCTAGAAAAATTATCAAATCAACTCAGGATGTGTTTTGCCCGGATCTTTTTGAGCTCTCGTACTACTTTTTCGAATTTTGAGCCGAATATGGTCCCATCAATAGGGTTCGCCTCACTGATGACGAATCCATCGAAGAATTCTAGTCTGTCCGTCCGGCCGTCCGTATACACGAGAACTCTCGAACGGAACGACCTAGAAATTTGAAATTTTCAGGGTAGGTTCAAATCTCGAATGCCGCGGTTGAGTTCGCTATTGGGCAAAATTCGACCAGGGTTCCGTAAATATGGCCGTTCGAAATTTTGTTTTCCTGATTACTTCGAAACTACTGATTCGATCGAGGTGAATTTCGCACTAAGATGGAGAATGACGTGTTCAAGCTACATGCATGAACAGAACCATAAAAACCTTAGGAAATTATAACGGAAAGGCCTAGGTACTTCTAATTCTCAGGATAGGTGTAGATTTCGAATGTCGCGGTCACGTTCATCAATGAACAAGATTAGACTAACGGTTCCGTAAATATAGTCATTTGAAATTTATTTTTCTTGATAATTTCAAAACTACGGATTTGATCGTGACGAAATTTTGTATTTTAATGGAGAATGATATATTAAAGCTACATTTTTTACAGATCGCATGGCTAGAACCATAGAAAGCATAGGAAATTATAAATTGCAAACGGAAAGGCTAGGAACTTGAAATTTTTATGATAGGTGTGGATCTCGAATGTCGTATTCATGTTTATCAATGAGCAGAATTCGATTAGCGGTTCCGTAAATATGGTCGTTTGAAATTTAGTGTTAATTCCACAACTACGGATTCGATCGTGACGATATTTTGTATTTTAATGGAGAATAATGTATTCAAGCTACATTTCTTCCTGATCGCATGACTAGAATCATAGAAACCATAGAAAATTATAACTTTCGAACGGAAAGGCCTAGGGAATTAGAATTCTCAGGGTAGGTTTGGATCAGGAATTTCGCGGTCACGTTCATCGAAGAGCAAAATCAGACTGGGGGTTCCGTAAATATGGCTGTTCGAAATATTTTTTTTCAGATAATTACGAAACCACTCAATGGATCGAGTACAATTTTGCACAAAGATAAGGAATATTATATTTAAACTACGTTCGAAATTTTGTCCAGCTCCAATTTTGTCGGCTAATTAGTTCTGAATCTTGATTAGTTAGCATGTAAGCGGTGGTGTCTTTTTTTTGCCTGGCTTATTTCTCCTCCTGAAATATGAAGCCGCAGCGTTGAGCCAGCGCTTCAAACATAGCCATGCTTCACAAAATAAAATCAAGTTTATGTTTCACAAATTGTATGCCTCGACAAAGACTGAAAAATGTTAATGTTTGCTATAGTCCATTTAAGAATTATTGACATCGAAGCAGGCCATGAACGTCCAGTCGAGGCTTTATTTCTGGTTACAAAAAGTTACTGTTCCAATTAATCATAGAAATAAAACATCAAACAATGTCAAACATAAATGTAACCTAGAAAAGTGTTTAGTATACGAATTATCGAATAATTACGCCGGAATGCAATTTGAACATGGGAATTCAGGTTTGGAAGCGCAAAAGTGGAATGCTTTAACATGAAATTATCATAACTTCCAAGCCAGCAATGCTGAGGTATGATTCATATAAAAGTCACCCATGGAAAATTGAAGATCATCAAAATAAATATTTATTTTCACTCAAGACCATGCAATCTTCATTGGTATTCAAAATTTTGCAAAATTCTAAAAAGATCTAGGAGAGTCGGGATATAAATGAATAAATAAAATATAACTCCATTTAGAGTACCATTTTATGCCAGTATTCAAGTTGGATAATTAGTGAAAATCTAGCAGGTGCAACAGAAAATATATTTTTTTATATTTTGCAAGCACTGGGACACGTGAATAGATTGGAAAAATATTATTTTTAAGAAATAAGACAGAAACAAAAATTGTAGTACATGAAGAATTTCGATATGAAATTTGTACTGAAACTATCAAACTATCAATATATAAACCAATTTGTGAATTATTTAGTGGAAGGTGTTGAATACTTCAAGAAGGTCAATCTTTATTTGTAACTGTCCATGCATTATTGAAAATATAATTGATGAGCAATTTTACAATTATTCAGAATTCTTTTGAATTGTGAACAATATTGCTTATGTTCAATGTCAGTATTAGCAGAGGGAACGGGGTACCATACACCTACGTTATATACATAAATATATATTATATTCTTTTGATTAAGAGCAAATACATAATACAAATCGAACCAACTCTATAAGCTGGGGTTGGTGCAACAGGGAACCATACAATTTTAAGTATGATACAAGAGCTCAGGGAAAAACCTCAGCTGAAAAAACCCTGCCTCCTTGTAAGTATAATAAATAAACTTGAAATATCTACAAATTATACGAGAGCACAGATAAAATTCTCAGTGAAAACTCTTTTTCCACGTATAAGTGTAGTGATTTGGATGTGTTTATTGAATAAGCTGACATAATCCTATTGATGGGCTTCCTTTTCCTTTAAACAATCGTTTCTTCTATTCCATTTCTATCAACGAGGTATCTTGAAATGAGTACTGAGATCTGAAACAAAAGCAGAAAAACCAGAAAAAAGCATCAAATAATTATATCATTGACTTAATTGTTTAGAAGATCACTACAGTAATTGGAACACTCAAAAGTTAATCAATACATAACTTGTATGTCTAAATCCCTTCAATTTCCAAAATAATAGTATTCTGCTTCCTCTTGCATCTGGGGGCTGGTTTTCCATTTCATGCAACCTTAGCTAATCTATCATTGCCCATTCTGGACACATATTCATTCCATTGTTTTCTTCTTGCACATGTTCACCTCACCACGTCCAAAATTTCACATTCCTTCTAACTTGTTTTCTATTTCGTGCATTCGTCGTTTGCGTTAATCCGTCCGGTTCCAAGTGGTTCGTGATTGATCTATCAGCCCTCTTTTGTTTTTACAAAAGGCAAGTAGCTGGCCTTACCTTCAAACCCTCCCCCTCAATCCGGGCTTGGGACCGGCAGCGTTGTGTTTGAGCTACTCAATCCACCCACCAACAACTCAGGTGGAGTCAAAATCAATAACCATAACTGTTATTATTTCCTCCTCTGGGCAGAACTCTCTAAACCCTCCTCCTTTGACTGGGATTGGGACCGGCAGAGGTGTGTTTTGGCTACTTAATCCACCCCTCCACAACTCAGGCAGAGTCAGAATCAATAACCATAACTGTTTTTGAGGGCATTACACGAGGGCTATATCATTTCGTAACGATGTCTGTATTTTTCGAATTTTGAGCCGAAAATGATCTCAATCGACTATGTTCGACTCACTGATGACGAATCCGTCGGAAAATTCGAGTCTGTCCGTCCGTCCGGCCGTCCGTATACACGATAACTCTCGAACGTTCTAGAAACTTGAAATTTTCAGGGTAGGTTCGAATCTCGAATGCCGCGGTTAAGTTCGTTATTGGGCAAAATTCACCGAGGGGTTCCGTAAATATGGACGCTCGAAATGTTGTTTTCCTGATTTTTTGAAACTACAGATTCGATCGAGGTGAAATTTTGCACTCAGATGGAGAATTACGCGTTGAAGCTACATGCCTGAATATGAAACAAATAACCTTAGAAACTACAGTCTATGCGTACTGTCAAACGATTATTATCAAATGCAGTTTGCTCCACAAGTTTGGTGTGCTTCTTTGAACTGAGTTTTGAACATACTAGGATATTTATCTGCCTGTTAATTCAAAATGTACGAAAAATATGATATGCTAAAGTGTTATTGGAAATCACATGAAGATGCTCAGGCTGCCAGCAATCTTTACTTTGACCAATATCAGCAAAATCTAGTCAATAAGGGTTCTTTTTCAAAACCAAGGACAAAAGTTTCGGAAGCCAGGAATAGAGATAAAGAGTTATAAGAAATAATAATTAATAAAAAACTAGGAACACCATTGAATTCCTTTCAAAAAAGTGCCTGAAGAATGTTTCCACAGAAACAAAAAATATTCAAAAATAAACAAGTTACAGGGTTGGGTCAGAAATGCACAAAATTGAAGAACACCTTGTATCTTTCGAACAAGTCAAGATATCAATGTGTGGTTTTCGGCATTCATTTCTGAGCGCTCGTACTACTTACACGAGGGCTGTATAATTTCGTCACGATGTCTGTAATTTTCGAATTTTGAGCCGAAAATGGTCTCAATCGACTATGTTCGACTCACTGATGACGAATCCGTCGAAAAATTCGAGTCTGTCTGTCCGGCCGTCCGTCCGTCCGGCCGTCCAGCCGTAAGCACGATAACTCTCGAACGGATCAACCTAGAGACTTGAAATTTTCAGTGTGGGTTCAGTTCCCGAATGCCTCGGTTAAGTTTGTTAATGGGCCAAATTCCACCAGGGGTTCCGTAAATATGGCCGTTCAAAATTTTGTTCTCCTGATTACTTGAGAACTACAGATTTGATCGAAATGAAATTTTGAACTCAAATGAGTTGTTCAAGCTACATTTGAAATTTTGTCCAGCTTGCATCACCAGAACCATAAAAACCATAGAAAATTGTAACTTTTGAACGGAAATGCATAGGCACTTGAAATTTGCAGGATAGGTGTGCATCTCGATTGTCGTGATCACTTTCATCTATGGGCAAAATTATACTAGGGGTTTCGTGAATATGGTCGTTTTAAATTAAGTTTTCTTGATAATTTTAAAACTACAGGTTCCATCGTGACGAAATTTGTGTACTAATGGAGAAATATATATTCAACCTACATTTCTCCAGATCACATGACCAAGACCATAGAAACCATAGAAAATCATAACTTTCGAACGGAAAGGCCTAGGGACTTGAAATTTTCAAGATAGGTGTGGATCTGAAATGTCGCGTTCACGTTTATCAATGAGCAGAATTATACTAGGGGTTCCGTAATTACGGTCGTTTGAAATTTTGTTTTCTCGATAATTTCGAAACAACGGATTCGATCGAGATGAAATTTTATATTTTAATCGAGAATGATATATTAAAGCAATATTTTGTCCAGATCTCATGACCAGAACCATAGAAACCATAGAAAATTGTTACTTTTGAACGGAAAGGCCTAGGAACTTGAAATTTTCAGGGTGGGTTTGGATCGCGAATATCGCGGTCACGTTCATCAATGAGCAAAATTAGACTAGGGGTTCCGTAAATATGGCCATTCAAAATATTATTTTCCTGATAGTTTCGAAACAACTGATCGGATTGGAATGAAATTATGCACCTAGCTGAGGAATAATGTATTCAAACTACGTGCATTTTGTCCAGATCGCATCACCAAGACCATAGATAACGTAGAATTATCGTAGCGAATTATCGAAAAAAAATTGATCAGCTGAAGCACTGACATGAAGTCTGGAGTTACGTCTAAGTTTCAGAATTTTTTTGACAGCTGTCGAAAATTCCTTCAATCGATTTCTAAAACTGGAAAATGCGAATCTACCTACAAGGTGCATGTACGAGCGCTCAAAAGTTCCTGCCTTCACGGCAGTGCTTTTCGTAATTTTTTCACATAAATCGATCTCGTAGCATAGCATGTAGGCTAGTTCTTCTCTAACTCCTCTAAAAATTGGTGTTTCCTATCAAAAGTGTCCAATTTGGACCACTCTGTACATTCCATCGACTTTCGAAAGACCATTAATATCGGTGTGGAAAAATTGGGTTTCGAATGAGAAAACGTGTTTTTGAGCACTCGTTCTCAATTTCATGGATATAGCCTATATAATATTTCATAAATCAAATACTGATGGCAAGAACGAAAAATTTCGAGAAGCACTGCCGTGAAGGCAGGAGCTTTTGAGCGCTCGTACATGCACCTTGTAGGTAGATTCGCATTTTCCAGTTTTAGAAATCAATTGAAGGAATGTTTGACTGCTGTCAAAAAAATCCTGAAACTTAGGCAAAACTCCAGACTTCATGTCGGTGCTTCAGCTGATCAATTTTTTTCCGATAATTCGCTAGAATTTTCCACGGTATCTATGGTCTTAGTGATGCGGATACAGAATGAAAAAGTGTCACAAATTTCCTGAAAAAGGAAGGCCGAGAAGATATTGGAGAAAGCAAGTCAACATCCAAATAATGAGCTAAAAAGACCAGTTGAATTCAACTCTGCAGAAGATGTGATTAGGGTACCCACCTATCACAAAAGACCCAGAAATCAACTACGTAGAAACAGAAATTGAGTAAACTCAATTTCAAATATCAAGAAGAAGTGACTCTTCTATGAAAAAACATAGGTAACACAAAAAATCACACGACAAATATCGTGACAAAACAAAAAGAGTAAAAAGGTTAATAGGCAAAAGATGCCCGAAATCTAATCCGGTTAGGTTAAGTGAGAATAGGTCGTGCTTCACACGAAGTCTCACACTGTTCTATCTATCGGAGATAGTTCGTCCTTGAGGATTCCCCCTGACTAAAAAAAATTAGTCCCATAATAATATTTTTACCTCAAGGTCTCCAGACATGATTTCAGTTACCAAGTCGTGAAAAGGTGAATCAAAAAATTTCAGTTTCATCATTTTATGCACGAAAATTCACGAAAGCGCTTTCCGTAGAGATATAGATTACTTAAAAAAACACCAACGGATTATTATAGCTCAAATTCACGCTTAGTTAGGTCGTAATTTATTTTCCTGTTCACTTCCATTGAATTAGAATCTGGACGGCCTTGGTATGGCATGTGACATTTGCGGATCTCGTTCGAAAACAACCATTAATTTTCATTCGCTGATATCCAGGATATAGTTACAGAACAGGGCTTCGAATATCTGGATATTTTTTAGTGGGGCAGTGGGCGATGATCATTATAAGTTATTGTATAGGGATTGGATATTACCAGTATGTCGTTGTGAATTGCAAATACTCAATTTCAATCTATTCTACAGGAACTTCATCTATACTAAAACTATCTTCGCATTTCTCACTGTCTTTATATCAAATTGATCAAATTTTGCCCAAATATCTGCAAATTTCCTATTTTGAGTCAACAATGGTCTTGAATGATGAGGTTGAAACCACAGATGAATAATTCATGCTCGAAAATGCATGTCTGTCCTTCTGACCGGCCGACCGTAAACACGATAACTTTCGAAATAAGAGGCCTTGAGTTTGGAAACTATCATAAAAGTTCGTCATCTAAATGGGCAAAAGTCGTCGAAATGCTACGTAGATATAACCAATTGATTTTCTTTCTTCCTCCATTCGGAAAATACCGATCTGATCGAATTGAAACTGTCGTTGTGAAATAACGACACAAAGGTTCATGTGGAATTCCGTGAGGATCGTATCATTGTGGGAATAAGAAAGGATTTTCAAAAACGGTATCTGGATAATTATTCCACGCTAAAATGTTTGAGTTTTTCGGATCTGGTTTTGAAAAAACATATATTCCATATTATTCTATGATTCGAACACTCAAAGTGTGGATTCTATGAAATGACTTTATTTGTCACACCGACGACCAGTTTCGTTCACAGACAGCCGTCCGTCCGGCCATAAACACAATAACTTTCGAAAGCAACGGCGTAGAGTTTATAAATTTCCAGCTTGCGTTCATGGTCTCGATAAGCATTAGGTTCGTTAATGGCGGAAATCCGCCAAGGGGTTCACATACTCATCTGAAATTTTTTCTCAATAATTCGAAAAATACCGATCTGATCGAATTGAAACTATGTTGTTGGTTGAAAGATAACGACACGCAGGAAGATGTGAAATTTAGGAAATTATTGTATCGCTAGAAAATTTAAGGAAATATTTTTTCCAAACTTCGGTGTCTCAGAAACTATTCGCAATATCTACAAATGGGACATCGAGTTATGGAGAATCTCAGTTCTTTAGCTGTTCCACGTGAAAAGCAAATGTAGTTTTTCTGATATATTGAATATAATTCGGTGATCCCATCTTCTGAAGTTCATGAGAACTAGTAAGCCAGAAAACTATTCTGTGACTCCTGTCAGCGAAGCAACGAAGCGTCCTACTTCTGATGATGACGAATGGAGTGTGCTCAGATGGACGTCGCTTGAATTCTGTGATTCTCGGTTTTTTTTATTACGAAGTACGAATCGAAATATCGATTTTATTAGATGGATGAATAATGACGAATGAAGTATACTCAGATCAATGATATAATAATATATGAACTCTTTATATGTAATAAGATTATTGGCTCAGACGAACGTGGTTGAATTCTGTGATTTTTTTTCCGATTACGAATCTAAATATCGATTTGGAATATAAATATCGATTTAGAATCTCAATATTGATTTATTTTTTCGTTTCGGTATATTTAACGCATCTTATGAACAAATTATCCTTCTTGTTGTTTGTTATTGTTTTTTTTTGCTCCATTTTCATGTGGCATTTGGAAAGAAAAACCTTGAAATCAAATGTAACATAATTTCTGACGTAAATTTGATTGAAGTGAACATAAACATGAGACATTAAATACTTTCCAGCGACCGTTTGGGGCGCACCCGATGAGCCTCGGGAGTGCCACACACCCAAGTTTGACCGTTCCAGCAAGCACCGGAGCGTCAGGCACACTTCCGTGATAGCGAGTGAGTGAAGCTCCAGTGCGTCAAGCCCTGGAGTAACACGCACATGGTTGGAAAGCCACTATCATGCAAATAACGTGATTATTTATCGTCATCTTTATTTTTCAAATAATTTCAAATTTTATTGAAATTATTCATTGGGATATGGAGATATTATAGCAGGCCTTGAGCTCACATAAGAAATATGATTGATTATTTCCAAATGCATAATCGAAACGATCATCAAACTTCAGTTGATTTTTTTAACTTGAATAGTAAGAAATCGAAGTTATATATATTGCTCCACAATTACTGTGATCAAAAATTGAGATCATTCCCTTCATACGTTTGAACTTAATTTGTTCCTTTAAAATTTCTACTGAATGGAATTTGATAATAACAAATCGATTATAGACCTGCATCAAGTCAATAAAACGAAAATGAATTTTAAATAAATCTATTATTCTCAACTTGTGAGACATAATGTGTTATTTCGAATTTCATGACGAAATGGATTCATGTTCTTTGTTACTGACATTAGAGGGCACCAGAATATAGAACCAATGTTGCACACTTCTCTTGTACACGTAGAAGTTCATGAAGGAACGGTTTCATCTTCAAAACGATTTGCACATCTCCTGAAAATATTCAAAGAACAATTAATCCACTTCTGCTTCGATTGGTTTGTTGAAGAATGATATTTTTCAAAAAAACCTATAAAAAACATCGTAAACCTACAAAATAGGGTTGTGGAATAATTGCAAGAGACTATATCCAATCTGATTCAGATCAACTGGAGAACCCGAACAAGTTTATTCTTGAAATTCCATATTTGCTTCGATTGGTTTGTCGAAGAATAATATTTTTCGAAAAAATTGAGAAAAAACATCATAAACCTACAAAATAGAGGTGTGGAATAATTGCAAAAGACCAGATTCAATCTGATTCAAATCAACTGGAGACCCTCAAGAAGTTTATTCTTGAAATTCCATATTTGCTTCGATCGGTTTGTCGAAGAATGATATTTTTCGAAAAAAATCAAGAAAAAACATGGTAGACCTACATAATAGAGGTGTGGAATAGTTGCGAGAGCAAGAGACCATATTCAATCTGATTCAAATCAACTGGAGACTGTCAAGAAGTTTATTCTTGAAATTCCATATTTGCTTCGATCGGTTTGTCAACGAATGATATTTTTCGAAAAATTGAAAAAAAAACATCGTAAACCTACAAAATAGAGGTGTAGAATAGTTGCAAGAGACTTTATTCAATCTGATTCAAACGAATTGGATACCTCCTGAAGTTTATTCTTGAAATTCCATATTTGCTTCGATCGGTTTGTCGAAGAATTATATTTTTCGAAAAAATCAAGAAGAAACATCGTAAACCTACAAAATAGGGGTGTGAAATAGCATACTGTGTGAAATAGTTACAAGAGACTCTATTCTATCTGATTCAAATATACTGGTGACCCTCAAGAAGTTTATTCTTGAAATTCCATATTTGCTTCGATTGGTTTGTCGAAGAATGATATTTTTCGAAAAAATCGAGAAAAAACATCATAAACCTACAAAATAGAGGTGTGGAATAGTTGCGAAAGACCATATTCAATCTGATTCAAATCAACTGGAGACCCCAAAGATGTTTATTCTTGAAATTCTATCTTTGCTTCGCTCGGTTTGTCGAAGAATGATATTTTTAGAGAAAAATCGATAAAAAACATCGAAGACCTACATAATAGAGGTGTGGATAAGTTGCAAGAGCAAGAGACTATATTCAATCTGGTTCAAATCAACTGGAGACCGTCAAGAAGTTTATTCTTGAAATTCCATATTTGCTTCGATCGGTTTGTCGACGAATGATATTTTTCGAAAAATTGAAAAAAAAACATCGTAAACCTACAAAATAGAGGTGTAGAATAGTTGCAAGAGACTTTATTCAATCTGATTCAAATGAATTGGAGACCCCCAAGAAGTTTATTCTTGAAATTCCATATTTGCTTCGATCGGTTTGTCGAAGAATTATATTTTTCGAAAAATTCAAGAAGAAACATCGTAAACCTACAAAATAGGAATGTGAAATAGCATGCTGTGTGAAATAGTTACAAGAGACTCTATTCTATCTGATTCAAATATACTGGTGACCCTCAAGAAGTTTATTCTTGAAATTCTATATTTGCTTCGATTGGTTTGTCGAAGAATGATATTTTTCGAAGAAATCGAGAAAAAACATCATAAACCTACAAAATATAGGTGTGGAATAGTTGCGAAAGACCATATTCAATCTGATTCAAATCAACTGGAGACCCTAAAGATGTTTATTCTTGAAATTCCATCTTTGCTTCGCTCGGTTTGTCGAAGAATGATATTTTTCGAAAAAAATCGATAAAAAACATCGTAAACCTACAAAAAAGAGGTGTGAAATAGTTGTAAAAGATTATATTCAATTTGAATCTGATTCAAATCAACTGGAGACCCTCAAGAAGTTTATTCTTGAAATTCCATATTTGCTCCGATCGGTTTGTTGAAGAACGGTATTTTTCTGAAAATTCAAGAAAATCGTAAACCTACAAAATAGAGATGTGAAATTGTTGGAAAAGACCATATTCGATCTGATTCGAGTGAATTGGAGCCCCCCAAGAAGTTTATTCTTGAAATTCCATATTTGCTTCGATCGGTTTGTCGAAGATCGATATTTTTCGATAAAATCATGAAAAAACATCTTAAACGTACAAAATAGGGGTGTGAAATAGTGAAGTGACTACGTACAATCTTATATGCCTCATTACGAACACCCAAAGGCTTTATCTTCAAAATTTTCATTTTCACTTGCTCGGTAGTTGTTTTTTTTTGTAAAATATCGAAAAGTAATAAAACTGTCTCGAAAAAGTTGAAAGGCGATCTGTTAAATCGTTTTTACCTGCTTTCCATCCCTAATTCGTTGGTTTCTTAGATATCTGTACGGAGATACCAAAATTTAACCTCTTTTCTTCCCTGGTGGTTATTTGCTCGTCGTAATCAACTGAAAATACTTCTTATTACGAAAGGAAATCATTTTAGATTCTAACTTACATTGAAACTCTCTCTCAATGGCATAGATCGATCATTTTCAAGCATCTCCAATTTTGTTTCTGCCATCGGTACAAACGGAATATCGGATATTGGAAATACGGTGAAAACGGAAGAGGGCCTTCCTATTCATCCGCAAATGTTCAATTTTCATATCATTCACCTCCCGTTTATTCAAATCCATCTCGAAATGCCCGATTGTTCTGGAAATTCGACGACTTGTCAAAATCAAAAGTCTTATAATAGTGGCTTTCCAGCCAGGCTGGAGCTTTACGCACTCGCTACACAGGAACACGCCAAAACCAAACTGTCAAAAAACATAAACAAAGCCGCAACTAGGATGAGTTTGGCGTTGAACTGCTGTCAGGGCTTAGAGCCCCGCAAATTCGGGTGGTGCACCAGGGAAAAGGGGATGGTCTCGCGAGTGTTTGACGTTCCGGTACTGGAATGATCAAACTTAGGTGCCTTTTTCGCGTCGAGTTCTTGCGAAATGGTAATTCTACAGTTTTCGCAAGAACTCGACTATATTTCCATAGAAAACACCACGATATGGCACGAGACCTTACGTCTTTCGAGCTGCGAAATGGACCTTCGGCGGCCCCCGAGAAGTCGCGGATAAATATCCTTATGAATAGTTTCGCGGCCACTTTTGAGACTTTCGTCGTTTTTCGACATCTTCCGAACGTTATTTTCATATATTCGCGAGTCGAAATAGGGGATGTTTCGGATGTCGTTAGAAAGTCCGTTTCTTCTTCTAGAAAACGCGGAGCCGCTTCGCACTACAGCCACCTCTTCGAGGTCGCGATTCAAATAAATTCCTCGAGGCCTTCAGCCTTTCGTTCGATCCCACCTCTTTTTTTATGTCCATCTGCGGACATTTTGCGCCTATATGGTAAAAAAAATATGGTTTATTAAATGGTGATAAAATGACATTTATCGTCACATTGACAATTATATTTCTGGAAGGAAGATGCTGCATCCCATAGATGGATCATTTTCACTCATAATTAAATTGAATATGCAGTTTTCGGAGTTTTCCTCAGTGAAAATGGCGGCGTTGATGCATAAATAGGGTGTTCGGTAAACCTTGTACTACAAGGTCTATATAAATTATTGTAGCATCGTAGTGAGCTTGTATTAATGTCCACTCTGCCGCTTAATATGTTCACACTTGCAGTTTCCCCCACAGAATTCATTTTCTGCGCGCATGACAGACATAACCTAATTTCATTGTTCATTTACATTAATTATCATTAATAGATGACGATGAATAGAAGCGTTTTTTAAGCCCTATCTTGAATTTGAATAGGTATTATCAATATATTGATAACCTTATGCATACAGTTGAACTAATTTTACAGTTTTTGTAGGTGGTTCATTCTCAACGAATGAATGAAAGATGATTATGTCTTTGAATACTTAAATTTAAATTTGAATGATTTTTTCATTGAAAGATATGGAATGATGATCATTATATTTCGAGAGACTACTCATTGATGATATTAAAATCTGAAAATTTCTGGAATAAGACAAGAATCAAACTTCATTTTTGTAATGGTTGTATGCTTTCAACTGAAATTGATGATTTAAATAAAAAAAATTATAGTCAGCATTGAGATATCATCATTTTTAAGTGAGTCGCATATTTAAATACCAATAGGAATTCAGCAGTACTCAGAAAACTTGGCGCCATCTTATTTCCAACAACTGAATTCAAAGCGGTCAGACATTTTTGTTTATTTGGTCTGTATCATAATACATAATTAAAAATAATAAGTTCAATCACAAGAAATAATTCAAAAGAATTGAATCTTAGAAAGAAGGTAATGAAACAATACAAAAACAGAATTCATTGAATAACTATGAAATGGTTTATTAAATTCATACTATATGCCAAAATGTCCTCCGTTATTATGCAGGCATTAATGAATTTTTATACCTTTGTTATCAAATATTTATTTTTGAGCGCTCGTTCTACTTACACGAGGGCTATTGAACTTCGTCACTATGTCTGTATTTTTCGAATTTTGAATCGAAAATGGTCTCAATCGACAAGGTTCGACTCACTGATGACGAATCCTTCGAAAAATTCGAGTCTATCCGTCCGGCCGTATACACGATAACTATCGAACAGAACAACCTAGAAACTAGAAATTTTCAGGGCAGGTTCGAATCTCGAATGCCGCCGTTGAGTTCGTTATTCGGCAAAATTCGACCAGGGAATATGGCCGTTCAAAATATTGTTCTCCTGATTACTTCGGAACTACTGCTTCGATCGAGATTAAATTTTGCACATAGATGAAAAATAATGTACTCAAACTACGTGCCAAATTTTGTCCAGATCGTATAACCAAGACCATAGATAACGTAGATAATTCTAGCAAATTATCGAAAAAAAAAAATTTGGGAAAGCCCTGCCGTGAAGGCAGGAGCTTTTGAGCGCTCGTACATGCACCTTGTAGGTGCATTCGCATTTTCCAGTTTTAGAAATCAATTGAAGGAATTTTCGACAGCTGTCAAAAAAATTCTGAAACTTAGACGAAACTCCAGACTTTATGTCAGTGCTTCAGCTGATCAATTTTTTTTCGATAATTCGCTAGAATTTTTTACGGTATCTATGATCTTGGTGATGCGATGTGGACGAAATTTCCCACGTATTTTGCATGAAGTTTGAAAACATTATTCCTCAGCTAGGTGCAAAATTTCATTCCAATCCGATCAGTAGTTTCGAAACTATCAGGAGAAAATAGTTTGAACGGCCATATTTACGGAACCCCTAGTCTAATTTAGCTCATTGATGAACGTGACCGCGATATTCGCGATCCAAACCCACCCTGAAAATTTCAAAATCCTAGGCCTTTACGTTGAAAAGTTACAATTTTCTATGGTTCTGGTCATGCGATTTGGACAAAATATTGCTTTAATATATCATTCTCGATTGAAATACAAAATTTCATCTCGATCGAATCCGTAGTTTCGAAATTATCGAGAAAACAAAATTTCAAACGACCGTATTTACGGAACTCCTAGTATAATTCTGCTCATTGTTAAACGTGAACGCGACATTTCAGATCCACAACTATCCTGAAAATTTCAAGTCCCTAGGCCTTTCCGTTCGAAAGTTATGATTTTCTATGGTGCTGGTCATGTGATCTGGGGAAATGTAGCTTGAATATATAATTCTCCATTAGTATAAAAAATTTCGTCACGATCGAATCTGTAGTTTGGAAATTATCAAGAAAACTAAATTTCAAACGACCATATTTACAAAACACCTATTATAATTTTGCTCATAGATCAAAGTGATCACGACAATCGAGATCCACACCTATCCTGAAAATTTCAAGTCCCTAGGCGTTTCCGTTCAAAAGTTACAATTTTCTATGGTTTCTATGGTTCTGGTCATGCGATCTGGACAAAATACAGATTTGATCAAGATGAAATTTTGCACTCGAATGAAGAATGAGGTGTTCAAGCTACATGTGAAATTTTATCCAGATCACATGACCAGAACCATAGAAACCATAGAAAATCATAACTCTCGAACGGAAAGGCCTAGGGACTTGAAATTTTCAGGATAGGTGTGGATCTAAAATGTCGCGTTCGTATTTTTCAATGAGCATAATTATACTAGAGTTTCCGTGAATACGGTCGTTTGAAATTTTGTTTTCTCGATAATTTCGAAACTACGGATTCGATCGAGATAAAATTCCGTATGTTAATCGGGAATGATATATTAAAGCAAAATTTTGTCCAGATCGCATAACCAGAACCATAGAAACCATAAAAAATTATAACTTGCCAAGGGAAAGGCCTAGGAACTTGAAAATTTCAGGGTAGGTTTGGATCGCGAATGTCGCAGTCACGTTCATCAATGAGCAAAATTAGACTAGGGGTTCCGTGAATATGGCCGTTCAAAATATTTTTTTCCTGGTAGTTCCGAAACTACTGATTGGATTGAAATGAAATTTTGCACCTAGCTGAGGAATAATGTATTCGAAACGTGCGAAATTTTGTCCAGATCGTATCATCAAGATTACAGATACCGTAGAAAATTCTAGCGAATTATCGAAAAAAAATTGGTCAGCTGAAGCACTGACATGAAATCTGGAGTTTCGCGTTCCAGAATTTTTTTGACAGCTCTTGAAAATTCCTTCAATTGACTTCTCAAACTGGAAAATGCGAATCTACCTACAAGGTGGATGTACGAGCGCTCAAAAGCTCCTGACTTCACGGCAGTGCTTTTCGTAATTTTTTCGAATTTGGAACCGAAAATGCTCTCAATCGACTAGGTTCGACTCACTGATGACGAATCCGTCGGAAAATTCGAGTCTCTCCGTCCGGCCGTATACACGATAACTCTCAAACGAAAAGACCTAGAATCTTCAAATTTTCAGGGTAGGTTCGAATCTCAAATGCCGCGATCAAGTTCGTTATTGGGAAAAATTTTGTTCTCCTGATTAATCCGAAACGATGGAGGTGAAATTCAGCACTCAGATGGAAAATAACGTGCTCAAGCTACACGCAAAATTTTGTCCAGATCGCATGACCAGAACCGTAGAAACCATAAAAAATCATTATTAAGAGAATAGAAAGCTGCGAGCCATTTTGCAGGCTGGAAAACATTCTTACTCTAACCTTATGGCCTGCGTCACTTTCGTCTACAACCGCAAGGAAGACTTAGTGAAGAAAATTTCAACCATTCTTATGATACCCGAGAAGCGAACAGGTTCATCATCCCGTACCATAGGCTCACATCAACACAACTAAGTGGGAACTACCTTGCTCTGAAAATATATATAATACACTGCCAGAAGAGTACAAATCTATGAGCAACATGAAAATTCGGAATCTACTCAAGAGTAGGCTGGTTCAGAAAGCCTACTACAGCCTAGAAGAATACTTCGCAGATCCAATATGCTGAAATGTTTGTCCATTGTATACAGGGTGTCTACTTTTGAAAGGGCCAAACTTCAGGGGGAGATCGAAAATAAGATTTGCAACAAAAAATATTATATAACACACAATGTTGACGGTTTTTCTTCAATTTAACATTTCTTGATTTCACGAAATATTCCAAGTTCTTCCATAAAATCAATTATGCTTCAGTTATCCTCAGAGCCTCATCAGATTTGACCACATATTTGGAAACAGCATTACATCTTCTACAAGATAAGAATTTTTGTCTGCCAAAAAAATTCTTATTGCGGGCGTGGTAAGGTCATGAATGTCACGATTCTGAAGTGAACAAAACCAGTCATATTTTTTCAATGGTTTTATCGATGAAAAATCATTAATTAGGACATGTTTTCTTTTCAGGAAAAACTTACCCATTTGAAGTGCTTTCGAATGACATATCAACTTTTGTGCTTGCTGCTTATCTTCTGCCCTTATTTCATGGCTAACAAGATAACAACGAATGAGTCGAAATATTCTAAACCTAAATTTCATCTATCTTGAAGCTCTTTATGATCGAATATTGAAGTTATTGGCATGGAAATCATGAATTTATCTGTCGAATCAAAATAATTTGATGAAATAACCTGAATTTATATTATACAGATTCTATGAAAATATGTCAAGAAGGCAGACCAATACTACTTATAACAATCGTTAGAAATGCCTTATTCAATACATTTTACACATCGTTTTTGCACTGAACCTACAAACCTGCGAAGTTCACAACGTTTCTGACGCATTTCTGCACAACACAAATTTATTCTTTCGATCAGATCCTATCGAGTCTAAACGCGAATTTGATATACTTTTTCTTTCAAGGTGTTCCAGACATAAAAATCCAAAGGCCTATGGTCGGGGCACCTTGGTGGCAATCTTACCGGACCGTACCTTACAATCCATTGCACTTCAAAATATTGATTCATTAAGTCCCGTACATTCCGGCTATTATGAGCTGGGCAGCTATCCATTTAAAACCAGACATTTTGTCTGTTAGCCAGGGGCATTTCATCCAATATGTCCATTAAGCTGCTTTGGATTGATGTAATGGATTCTTCAGCGTTGAAGCGATCGGGAAGTATAACTGGTCAGAAAAGTTCATCTCTCATGACTCCCAAAGCCGGAATTTGCGGGACTTGAATGAATATTGTATAAGGATATGTTTTCATAAAATTTGTTTTATTAAAATTCAGTTTAACCCTTTCGATTCAACAGATAAATTTATGATTTCCATGAAAATAACCACAATATTCAATCATAAAGAGCTTCAAAATAGTGCAAATTTAGGTTTGGAATATTTCGACTTATTCGTTGTTATTCTGTTAGCCATGATATTAGGGCATAAGACAAGCAGCAAGCACAAAAGTTGATATGTCATTCAAAAGTACACTAAATGGGGTAGTTTTTGCTGAAAAGAAAACATGTCCATAATTATTGATTTTTTATCGATAAATCCATTGGAAAAATATGACTGGTTTTGTTCATTTCAGAATCGTGACATTCATGACCTTACCACGCCCGCAATGAGAATTTTTTTGGCAGACAGAAATTCTTATTTTGTAGAAAATGTAATGCTGTTTCCAAATATGTGGTAAAATCTGATGAGGCTCTAAGGATAACTGAAGCATAATTGATTTTATGGAAAAACTTGGGAATATTTCGTGAAATCAAGAAATGTTAAATTGAAGAAAAACCGTCAACATTTCGACTGTGTGTTATATAATATTTTTTGTTGCAAATCTGATGTATGATCTTTCCTTGAAGTTTGGCCCTTTTAACAGTAGACACCCTGTGTAGGTGTATTCTATCTTATTCACACACTGTTCGCTGTTTGTCTGACTTTATTTATCGTGTTAAATTATATTTATGACTCCTCATGCAGTTTTTGATGGGTCAAAATTTTTTGTACGATCACTGTAACGAAACAAATAAATACACAAATTATAACTTTGTAATGAAAAGGCCTTGAGACTTGAAATTTTCAGGTTAGGTTTGGATCGCGAATTTTGCGGTCACGTTCATCAATGATAGAAATTAGAACAAGGGTTCCGTAAATATGGCCGTTCAAATATTTTTTTCCTGATAATTTCGAAATTACTCATTGGATTGGAATGAAATTTTGCACATGGATGAAGAATAATGTATTCAAACTTCTTCCTGACTTCACGGCAGTGCTTCTCAAATTTTCTGGTTTTCGTTTCACGCTGCCACTTGCCTATTCTTTGGGTAGCAGCCGTTTCTAGATCCACATGCAATGCTTATCCACGTGAAATGTGGATCCACTTCAAAGGTGGATCTGCTGGCTTTCTAGAGTTGAGTTCGTACTTTGTGAAGCATTATTTGATGTTGTGTTCGACGATACACTCAGCAATGATAGCACTTAATTTCCATCTATCATATTATAATCGAGTGGGATCCTTATGAGACAATCTTTTTGGGTAAAATAAACCTAATACAAGATTCTGGTCACTCAAATTGCGTCTTGTAGTGGAATAACTCGTCCAGACGAGAATCATTATCACGAACTGAAGAAACAACACGAATCAATCAAAATCTCGTTCCATTTAGCCGTCCAACACCGGTTCCCAACCTAAGCCGAGCTGACCGACCTAGATTTTTACATCGCCATTCACCAGATAACGGGAAAGCGCGAAATTCTTCGTAACACGTTTCAAATAATTCAGTTTCACTCCTGCACGTACGTATGCTTCACCTCTTCAGCTCTTTCTTCGGTAGTACTGCCGCTCCGAAACCAGCAAGTACTGCGGCTCCGGGTCCGGGAGCACGAGCGACCCGGGTATTTAGTATTCGATTGTAAACTCGATTGTTGTGTTCGTGACGAACGACGTCCCGTTTTTTCGTTTTGCGGATTCCAATCAGCGTCGCGATGCTACAGTGCGCGCAGTGAATTGTGCCAGCTTGGAATAGGTGAATAGTTCTAAGAAAAAATTAGCTGGGAACCGGGTAGGTTGAAAACTTCCTTTGTCCGCACTCGGTTTATGTGATTCCGTGGAGGGTTCTTGGGGGCTCTCTACCAGATAGATGTATCTACTTATTTTCCATTTTTCTATATTATCTTAGGAGTTGGTGGAAATATATTTGAATACGCAGATCATAATTTTATTCTGTAAGTTTCCACCGTCCCTTTTATTCAATGTTCTCTAGCCACTTCCTCAGTTGATTATCATTATCACCAATGATTGAATCTTTCCTCATAAACAGTCAAAGCTAATTACACGAAATTTGCTACAAATACTTACTATATCGTATCGGTATTCCTTTCACAAGAATCCGAATTTCAAGTTAGAATATCGAGAAATTGAAAAACTATGAAATATCATCGAATCATTAAATTCGGGATTTCGTTTGGTTTTATGATTGATAATCAAGAATTCCTGAACCCAAACTTTGGTCCAGATAATTCTTGAGTTTTGTGAGTAATAATCAGAAATAATTCATTATGAAGAATTCAATTAAGCTCTCTCCAAACAATTTCTTCGCGATTAATTGAGTGATATGAATTAAATATGATGGGATTGAAGAAACGTGTACGTGTAGAATACGTAATAAATCTTTACGTGGAATTCGCTGTTTTTTCGTAGTTCGATTTATCAACTTGAATAATAAGCCTATGAAGCATTAAAAAAATACAGAAGGTGCTCGAAATCTGCTTATTTATTACGAATTTTCATTATCTCCACAATAAATTATCTCAACTCATTCCCAAAACGAATTCGGAAAAAAAGCTCTGGAATTTTTTTTTTGGAGTCTGCTCTACCCAAACTAGAGCTGTGACAGTTTCAGCGGTGCAATAAATGTTGTCTCTTCGAACGGTTTCTGAGGTTTATCTTCGGCGGGTATAATGAAACATTGAATGACGAAATCTGTCCGACTACCATACAGAGTTTGATGAGGATAAGATTAAAGGGTTAAACTCAAGTCCCAAAAATATTATTTCACGTTCTGGGTCCCCTGCTGAACATAGACCTCATCTATTTTGGCCCATTTCTTTATGTTTTGAGCTGTCTGAATCCAATTACTAGCGAGCCTCTGCTTCGTTTGTCAGCTTGGGGTTTCCATTCTAGCCGTTTCGTCCATCTCTCATCTGTCATTCGCACCCCGTGTCCAGCCCAATTCCATTTTAGCCTAGCGATGTGAAAAATAACGTCAGAAATATATGTTCTTCAGTGTATATTTTAATTTCTGACATGATCTCTCAGCGACCCTCCTAGTATTGATCTATCCGTCTTGCGCTGCGTTATTCTGAGCTTGTTAAATGCCATGGTTGAGGTTAGTGTCTCGGCTCCGTAATTCCTTCTCGGTAGGACACATTTGTCGAATATTGTTCTCTTTAGGCGCACTGGCAGGTCCCTCTCGAAGACCCTTCGAAGTTTTCCTTGCATAGGCTGCACATGCAAGGGTTATTTTTCGCTTCAGTTCCCAAGTCTAGTTAACTCTTGAGATTCGTTTTTCATGAGCAAGGTATGTCTATTTATCTATCCCAAACGATGTTTTTGCTGGCAACCAGATTTGTAATACATTTTGTTTCAGATTTGTTGATTTCCAAACCCATTGCTGCACATTTACCTTAGCTCATGCAACATCAGCCTAATGTCCTCAAGGTTATCCACTATCAAAACTATGTCATCTGCATAACGTGAGTTCGTTAGCCTTCCACCGTCAATATTTTGAATGCATATTCCAGTACTGTTGTGAACAGTTTGGGGGACATTGTATCTCCCTGTCTCACCCTTCTACCAATTGGGACATGCTCAGTCCTGTCAGGCAGCTTCACCACCATATTCGCTCTTTAATAGAATATGTTGTAAATTAGATTTGAATATAGATTATCGGCGCGACATGTTGGTAGTGCTTCCAAGCCCATGGACATCTCAATAGTATCGAAGGCCTTTCTTGTCAAAAAGTATTGCAATGGCGTTGTGCCATTTGCTTGGTATTGTGCTGTTTTATAAGAAGATGTTGAACAGGACCCTCATCTTTTAGAGCAGATATCTACCGCCGATCTCAATTGCGTATGTGACTATGGAATCTTCGCCAGGTGCTTTGTAATTTTTGGTCCTTCTCAAAGCCAATTCAATATCTTCCAGCTTCCAGCCATTCGAAAGAATTCTCCATGTTCATTTTTTGGATTATTTTAAATCATGAAGTTGATTGAATGAATATTATTTTATCCACTATTCATTACTACACCGTATATTTCTGGAGTAACAGTTCAATCAGGACAATGTGATTTATGTTCTTGGGAATTAGCTGAGATTTGTTGGGAGTATTTAGGTGACGATTGTGTGCAATTTGCATGGGTTTGTCTTTCATTCATGTATACGTTCATTATGTCAAGGAAAAATAATCTCAAAAACAGAACAATTTTCAATTCCCTTCGAAATTACAACTTATGCGATCAAAATAATAATGATCGTATAAAGAATCAGTCAGTCGAACCTAAGTTCATTTGGAAACTATAACATTTGATTGGAAAAAACTATTACAAAAGTAAGTTACAATGTTGCATCGATCATTCTTTCTCGCAAATAAGATCTAAGAATTCTGTCAACAGAAAAACGAAGGATAGAGTTCAAAACAATTCAATGCCCCGAAAAACAATTCAAAATATAATCATAAAAATCGGAATTCGGTAATGTACCAATCGCGTTCATCTGACTGTTCAAGATTCAATCTATCATCCCTACTATTAAACAACGCTAGTATGGAAAAACATTCAAAATTTCCCCATAGGACTTTTCATGACCCAAGAATTTTATACCTCACCAATTATTGACTAAACGGAGAAAGTCACGTCAGAAAACTTATATCATTTTTGAAGACCTATCCAGCGATACCGTTCTTCAGAAACCTGTATGTTGAAAGCGTCCCATAATTTTTTTTCTCGTGATTTTTCTACTTATTTCTTTGGCTATTCATACAAGACAACTGTCTTCGTGATTTCACCTTTATAGGGCCAAAAGGCCGTGCGTAAAATGGCTGTGGTGTAAATACAGCCAGGCATACAGACAGAACAAAAGGATTTTTGTTTTGGGCTACGGATCTATTATAATAAGTCGAAAAAAAATCATTTCGTTGGTGAATAAATTCCGTCTTGGACTCAAATTTATTCACATCTTTCACCATATATAATATACGATATTTCAAATTTATAATATGAATGTCGAAACTAAGGAGTATCTTCCCAATATATAGTAAAGTCGGGTGAGATGGCCACCGTTTTGCAAAGTATGCGCCTGCAAGTTTTTTTTTGAGCGCTCGTACTACTTACACGAGGGCTATATCATTTCGTCACGATGTCTGTATTTTTCGAATTTTGAGCCGAAAATGGTCTCAATCGACTATGTTCGACTCACTGATGACGAATCCGTCGGAAAATTCGAGTCTGTCCGTCCGGCCGTCCGTCCGTCCGTCCGTCCGGCCGTCCGTCAGCACGATAACTCTCGAACGGATCAACCTAGAGACTTGAAATTTTCAGTGTGAGTTCAGTTCCCGAATGGCTCGGTTAAGTTCGTTAATGGGCCAAATTCCACCAGGGGTTCCGTAAATATGGCCGTTCAAAGTTTTGTTTCCCTGATTACTTGAAAACTACAGATTTGATCGAGATGAAATTTTGCACTCAAATGGAAAATGAGGTGTTCAAGCTACATGTGAAATTTTGTCCAGATCGCATGACCAAAACCATAGAAACCATAGAAAATTGTAACTTTTGAACGGACACGCCTAGGGACTTGAAATTTTCAGGATAGGTGTGGATCTCGAATGTCGTGATCACGTTCATCTATGAGCAACATTATACAAGGGGTTCCGTAAATACGGCCGTTTGAAATTTTGTTTTCTCGATCAATTAGAAACTGCGGATTCGATCGAGATGAAATTTTGTATTTTAATCGAGAATGATATATTGGAGCAATATTTTGTCCAGATCGCCTGACCAGAACCATAGAAACCATAGAAAATTCTAACTTTTGAACGGAAAGGCCTAGGAACTTGAAATTTTCAGGGTGGGTTTGGATCGCAAATTTCACGGTCACGTTCATCAATGAGCAAAATTAGACTAGGGGTTCCGTAATCACGGCCGTTCAATATATAGTTTCGAAACTACCGATCGGATTGGAATGAAATTATGCACCTAGCTCAGGAATAATGTATTCAAACTACGTGCAAAATTTTGTCCAGATCGCATCACCAAGACCATAGATACCGTGGAAAATTCTAGCGAATTATCGGAAAAAAATTGATCAGCTGAAGCACCGACATGAAATCTGGAGTTTCGCCTAAGTTTCAGAATTTTTTTGACAGCAGTCGAAAATTCCTTCAATTGATTTCTAAAACTGGAAAATGCGAATCTACCTACAAGATGCATGTACGAGCGCTCAAAAGCTCCTGCCTTCACGGCAGTGCTTTTCGTAATTTTTATGTTTAGGATTAAATCATATTTTTATTTCAACAGCTCAAGTATCATCCAAACAGGTGGGTAAATAAATAGGGTCAAAAAACTTAGAATTTTCGTTTCATTATTTATAAATATAGGTGTTATGTGGCCATCTATCCCAGTTCAGTGGGGTTAGTTGGCCATATGGTTGGAGCGCCCTTTTTTCTTGTTTGGTTTTCTGCACAGATAATTTTTTCATCTTCCTCCCAAGGGTCTTTCTGAGAATACCATAAGTTTTTGAGGCTCTGGTTACAGAAGATTTGTTTCTGACAGCTTCTATTGCTAGCCTTCGATTTTCTTTTGAAGTATAGTTTCCATGATTTGAATTCTTTTTGTTATACTTCGTTGGCATTTTTGCGCAGTAAACAAGAAGAGACGAAAAAATATAAAGAAATGGACATAAAAACTTAATGGCCATCTATCCCTACAGTTTGGTGGCCATCTCTCCCGAATGCTAGGGAGAAATGGCCACGTGAAAAAAATAATTCACTGCATTCCTCTAACAAGTTTTGGAGGTAAAACTTATAGAATGGACATCGTACTCACCCAATACGTCGAAATCACCAATAAATTTACTTTCGCACAATCACAGTAGTAGAAAGTAAGAAACCATTGAATAATTTCACAAGGACGCGCTAGTATTTTTGAGCGCTCGTACTACTTACACGAGGGCTATATCATTTCGTCACGATGTCTGTATTTTTCGAATTTTGAGCCGAAAATGGTCTCAATCGACTATGTTCGACTCACTGATGACGAATCCGTCGGAAAATTCGAGTCTGTCCGTCCGTCCGTCCAGCCGTAAGCACGATAACTCTCGAACGGATCAACCTAGGGACTTGAAAATTTCAGTGTAGGTTCAAATCCCAAATGCCTCGGTTGAGTTCGTTAATGGGCAGAATTCCACTAGGGGTTCCGTGAATATGGCCGTTCAAAATTTTGTTCTCCTGATTACTTGAAAACTACAGATTTTTTTTGAGATGAAATTTTGCACTCAAATCGAGAATGAGGTGTTCAAGCTACATGTGAAATTTTGTTCAGATCGCATGACCAGAACCATAGAAACCATAGAAAAATGTAACTTTTGAACGGAAACGCCTAGGGACTTGAAATTTTCAGGATAGGTGTGGATCACGAATGTCGTGATCACGTTCATCTATGAGCAAAATTACATAGGGGTTCCGTCAATATGGTCGTTTGAAATTTAGTTTTCTTGATAATTTCAAAACTAGAGATTCGATCGTGACGAAATTTTGTATAAAAATGGAGAATGATATATTTAAGCTACATTTCTCCAGATCACATGACCAGAACCATAGAAACCATAGAAAATCATAACTTTCGAACGGAAAGGCCTAGGGACTTGAAATTTTCAGTGTAGGTTCAGATCCCAAATGCCTCGGTTGAGTTCGTTAATGGGCAAAATTCCACCAGGGGTTCCGTAAATATGGCCGTTCAAAATTTTGTTCTCCTGATTACTTGAAAACTACAGATTTGATTGAGATGAAATTTTGCACTCGAATGAGAATGAGGTGTTCAAGCTACATGTGAAATTTTGTCCAGATCGCATGACCAGAACCATAGAAACCATAGAAAAATGTAACTTTTGAACGGAAACGCCTAGGGACTTGAAATTTTCAGGATAGGTGTGGATCACGAATGTCGCGTTCACGTTCATCAATGAGCACGAATATACTAGGGATTCCGTAAATACGGTCGTTTGAATTTTCGGTTTCTCGATAATTTCGAAACTACGGATTCGATCGAGATGAAATTTTGTATTTTAATCGAGAATGACATATTAAAACAATATTTTGTCCAGATCGCATGACCAGAACCATAGAAACCATAGAAAATTGTAACTTTTGAACGGAAAGTCCTAGGAACTTGAATTCTTCAGGGTGGGTTAGGATCGCGAATATCGCGGCCACGTTCATCAATGAGCAAAATTAGACTAGGGGTTCCGTAAATATGGCTGTTCAAAATAGTTTTTTCCTGATAATTTCGAAACTACTGATTGGATTGGAATGAAATTTTGCACCCAGCCTAGGAAAAATGTATTCAAACCACGTGCCAAATTTTGTCCAGATCGCATCACCAAGACCATAGATACCGTAGAAAATTCTAGCGAATTATCGAAAAAAAATTAGTCCCCTAAAGCACTGACAGTCTGGAGTTTCGCCTAAGTTTCAGAATATTTGTGACAGCTGTCGAAAATTCCTTCAATCGATTTCTAAAATTGGAAAATGCGAATCTACTTACAAGGTGCATGTACGAGCGCTCAAAAGCTCCTGCCTCCACGGCAGTGCTTTTCTTATTTTTTTTTTTATTTTCTGACTGCTCTAATATCACCTTGACGTATTCGAAATCCCAAGGGCCCTGCTCACATATAGTCGAAGATCGCTGGGAAGGACAAGCAGCGCCATAGAACGACGCGTTATGGAGATTTAGCTGTTGGCCATCTCTCCCGGCTGGCCATCTCACCCCACTTCAGCCCATCTATGTTTGAAACCTTTCATTGGGTAGTTCCAAAAGCTTACGATTGTTGAATATTTCCGAATATTGAGTGATCAAGGCGTTTAGTTATAATTGGAATATTTCTGTAAATAGAGATCAGAGTGTCGTGCAAAAATAATATTATAATAAACGTTTGTGTGAGTGAGTGATTTGCATCGTTGCAATGAATAAATTTCATCAGGATTCTATGATGTACATCAATGTCTCAACAAAGATGCATAGAAACCCTGATGTAGACACTCGTACATAAAAAAATTTTGAGACAAAGTTGTCGACCAATACAACACTACAGATTTCAGATGATGTTCTAGTTCCGCATTAATCCGAGGTATTCCAAGGTTTTTGCACTAATAACATTGTGAAATAGGTTATGTATTTGCAACAAGAAACAGTAGGAACTTGTCCAAATCTTACATTTTCTCTCGAGTATCGCAGTTCTCCTCATAATCCTTTATATTATTTACTAAACCTGTTTAACAATAGAAGCATTATTTATAAATTATACCGTTTTTCGTATTTATGGATTATGGAAAAATTGAGCGCCCTCTATAATCTGGGAAGTAAGTACTTCCCAGATGGTTGCCGAAAAATAACTATTTCACATTATAAATTTTTAACCTATAACTACTCAGGTTCTAGTTCTCGACAACAGACAGCGCCACGATCTACTCGAAGGATCGACTGAAAAAACTGACCAAAGACCTACTGAAAATATGTTTCAAAGGTCTTATGAAATCTACTCAACGATCGGGAGTTCCCCGGTATTTAGTGCTGAGAGGTGCGAAGTTTATTATTTTATTTTGGAGCGCTCGTTCTACTTACACGAGGGGTATATCATTTTGTCACGATGTCTGTATTTTTCGAAATTGGCAATAAGCATGACCAAGAGATTTGAAATTTTCAGTGTGGATTCAGTTCCCGAATGCCGCAGTCAAGTTCGTTAATGCGCAGAATTCCACCAGAGGTTCCGTAAATATGGCCGTTCGAAATTTGTTCACCTGATTACTTCGAAACGATCGAGATAAAATGCGCTCAGATGCAGAATGATGTGTTCAAGCTGCATACGAATTTTTTTGCCAAATCGCTCGACCAGAACCATAGGAACCATAGAAAATTATAACTTTTGAACGGAAAGACCTAGAGACTTGAAATTGTTGGGGTAGGATTGGATCTCGAATGTCAAGGTCACGTTCATCAATTACTAAAATTAGACTGGACGTTCAAAATATTTTTCTCTTGATAATTTCGGAATTACTGATTGGATTGAAATGAAATTTTGCACATTGATGACGAATGATGTGTTCAAACTACTTGCGAAATTTTGTCTAGATCGCATTACCAAGACTATAGATAAAAATAGATGTCTGCATTTTTCGAATTTTGAGCAAAAAATGGTTTCGATCGAGAAGGTTTGACTCATTTATGACGAATCCGTCTGAAAATTTGAGACTGTCCGTCCGGCCGTATACACGATAACTCTCGAACGGATCGTCGTAAAAACTTGAAAGTTTCAGGGTAGGTTCCAATCTCGAATGCTTAGTTCGTTATTGGGCAAAATTCGACCAGGAGTTCCGTAACCATGGTCGTTTGAAATTTACTTTTCTTGATGATTTCAAAACTACGGATTCGATCGTGACAAAATTTTGCATTTTAGTGGAGACTGACAATTCAAGCTACATTTTTGAGCGCTCGTACTTCTTACACGGGGGCTATATCATTTCGTCACGATGTCTGTATTTTTCTAATTTTGAGCCGAAAATGGTCTCAAACGATAGAGTTCAACTCACTGATGACGAATCCGTCGGAAAATTTGAGTCTGTCCGTCCGTCCGTCCGTAAGCACGATAACTCTCGAACGGATCAACCTAGAGACTTGAAATTTTCAGTGTAGGTTCAGATCTCAAATGCCTCGGTTAAGTTCGTTAATGGGCAGAATTCCACCAGGGGTTCCGTAAATATGGCCGTTCAAAATTTTGTTCTCCTGATTACTTGAAAAATACAGATTTGATCAAGAAGAAATTGTGCACTCAAATGGAGAATGAGGTGTTCAAGCTACATGTGCAATTTTGTCCAGATCGCATGACCAGAACCATAGAAAATTGTAACTTTTGAACGGAAACGCCTAGAGACTTGAAATTTTCAGGATAGGTGTGCATCTCAAATGACGTGATCACATTCATCTATGAGCAAAATTGTAATAGGGGTTCCGTAAATATGGTCGTTTGAAATTCAGTTTTCCTGATCATTTCAAAACTACAGATTCGATCGTGACGAAATTTTGTATACTAATGGAGAATGATATATTCAAGCTACGTTTCTTCAGATCACATGACCAGAACCATAGAAAATCATAACTTTCGAACGGAAAGGCCTAGAGACTAGAAATTTTCAGGATACGTGTGGATCTGAAATGTCACGTTCACGTTTATCAATAAGCAGAATTATACTAGGGGTTCCTTAAATACGATTTGATCGAGATAAAATTTTGTATTTTAATCGAGAATATATTAATATATTAAAGCAAGATTTTGTCCAGGTCGGATGACCAGAACCATAGAAAACATAGAAAATTGTAACTTTTGAACGGAAAGGCCTAGGGACTTGAAATTTTCAGAGTGGGTTTGGATCGCGAATGTCGCGGTCACGTTCATCAATGAGCAAAATTAGACTAGGGGTTCCGTAAATATGACCGTTCAAAATATTTTTTTCCTTAAAGTGTCGAAACAACTGATTGGATTGGAATGAAATTTTGCACCTACCTGGAGAATAATGGATTCAAACTACGTGCGAAATTTTGTCGAGATCGCATCACCAAGACCATAGATACTGAAGAAATTTCTAGCGAATTATCGAAAAAAAATTGGTCAGCTGAAGCACTGGCATGAAGTCTGGAGTTTCGCCTAAGTTTCAGAATTTTTTTGACAGCTGTCGAAAATTCCTTCAATTGATTTCTGAAACTGGAAAAAGCGAATCTACCTACAAGGTGGATGTACGAGCGCTCAAAAGCTCCTGACTTCACGGCAGTGCTTCTCGTAATTTTTTAAGATCGCATAACCAGAACCATTTCAAAAACTCAAGGAATTATCGAATAAAAAATCCTTATATTTCTGTTACGGCTGATTCGTCATAATTAACAAAGAGCTGCTGTCATTTTTTGACAGCTGTCAAAAATTTCTTCAATTGGTTTCTGAAACTTGAAAATTCGAATCTGCCTACAAGGTGGATGAACGAGCGCTCAAAAGCTCCTGACTTCACGGCAGTACTGGTCAATTTTTAATCGGCAGTGAAAACTGAAACAAAATCTAGTCAGTGCTAACACTAGGGTGTCTATTCATCTCTGGCTAAACCAATGCAATATCAATAAATCAAATGTCTGATTTCAAGTTATTGAGCGCTCGTTCTACTTACACGAGAGTTATATCATTTCGTCAAGATGTCTGTATCTCTAGAATTTTTAACCGAAAATGAGCTTAATCGACAAAGTTCGACTCACTGATGACGAACTGATGCCATAAGCACGATATCTTTAAAACGGAACGACCTAGAGAGAAGGTTTCAGTGTGGGTTCAGTTCCCGAATGCCGCAGTCGAGAATGCCTCAGATTGAGAATGACGTGTTCAAGCTACATCCAAAATTTTGTCCAGATCGGATGACAGAACCATACAAACCATAGAAAATTATAACTTTCGAACGGAACGACCTGGGAACTTGAAATTTTCAGGATAGGTGTGGATCTCGAATGTCGCGGTCACACGTTCATCAATGAGCACAAAAAGACTAGGGGTTTCGTAAATATGGCCGTTCAAAATAAATAATTTAGAAACTTCTGATTGGATTGGAATGAAATTCTGAAGATAGATGAATAATAATGTATTTGAACTACATGCGATTCTGTCCAGATCCCATTATCAAGACCATAGTTAGGTACCGTAGAAAATTCTAGCGAATTATCGAAAAAATTACGGAAAGCACTGCAGTGAAGGCAGGAGCTTTTGAGCGCTCGTACATGCACCTTGTAGGTGGATTCGCATTTTCCAGTTTTGGAAATCAATTGATGGAATTTTCGACAGCTGTCAAATAAATTCTGAAACTTAGGCGAAACTCCAGACTTCATGTCATGTCATGTCATGTCATGTCAGTGCTTCAGCTGATCAAATTTTTTTTCGATAATTCGCTAGAATTTTCTACGGTATCTATGGTCTTGGTGGTGCGATCTGGACAAAATTCAGCACGTAGTTTGAAAACAGTATTCCTCAGCTAGGTGCAAATTTTCATTCCAATCCGATCAGTAGTTTCGAAACTATCAGGAAAAAAATATTTTGAACGGCCATATTCACGGAACCCCTAGTCTAATTTCGCTCATTGATGAACGTGACTGCGATATTCGCGATCCAAACCCACCCTGAAAATTTCAAGATCCTGGGCCTTTCCGTTCAGAAGTTACAATTTTCTATGGTTCCAGTTCTATGGTTTCTATGGTTCCAGTCATGCGATGTGGACAAAATATTGCTTTAATATATCATTCTCGATTAAAATACAAAATTTCATCTCGATCGAATCCGTAGTTTCGAAATTATCGAGAAAACAAATTTTCAAACGACCGTTTTTACGGAACCCCTAGTATAATTCTGCTCATTGTTGAACGTGAACGCGACATTTCAGATCGACACCTATCCTGAAAATTTCAAGTCCCTAGGCCTTTCCGTTCGAAAGTTATGATTTTCTATGTTTTCTATGGTTCTGGTCATGTGATATGGAGAAATGTAGCTTGAATATATCATTATCCATTAGTATACAAAATTTCGTCACGATCGAATCTGTAGTTTTGAAATGATCAAGAAAACTAAATTTCAAACGACCATATTTACGGAACCCCTACTATAATTTTGCTCATAGATGAACGTGAACACGACATTCGTGATCCACACCTATCCTGAAAATTTCAAGTCCCTAGGCGTTCCGTTCAAAAGTTACAATTTTCTATGGTTTCTATGATTCTGGTCATGCGATCCGGACAAAAATTCACATGTGGCTTGAACACCCCACTCTCCATTTGAGTGCAAAATTTCATCAAGATCAAATCTGTAGTTTTCAAGTAATCAGGGGAACAAAACATTGAACGGCCATATTTACGGAACCCCTGGTGGAATTTGGCCCATTAACGAACTCAACCGAGGCATTCGGGAACTGAACCCACACTGAAATTTTCAAGTCTCTAGGTTGTTCCGTTCGAGAGTTATCGGGATTACGGACGGACGGACGGACGGCCGGACGTACAGACTCGAATTTTCCGACGGATTCGTCATCAGTGAGTCGAACATAGTCGATTGAGACCATTTTCGGCTCAAAATTCGAAAAATACAGACATCGTGACGTAATGACATAGCCCTCGTGTTAGTAGTACGAGCGCTCACAAACCGAAAAAGCACTGACGTCTGGAGTTTCGCCTTAGTTTGAAATTTGTCAAAAATGTCTTCAATAGGTTTCTGAAACTGGAAAATGAGAATCTACCCACAAGGTGGATAAACGAGCGCTCAAAAGCTCCTGACTTCACGGCAGTGCTTCTCGAGTTTTTTTTTTTATCCAAATCTTGGCTTTCTTTTCTCTGTGAAATTTTATGATTTCGATTAATCTAATGAGCGCCAAATAAACTTAGTCGAATTTATTCATTCAATCTAGGAAACTATTCCATTTATACCTCATAAAGTTTTATGACGATAATAAGTAGGTATATCGACTGCAACTTTTGTGTTCAAGGTCAGCATTGTTGCAGTTTCTGAATACATTTATTATATCCGATAGAGAGTAGTGAAATCATATATTTATGTATTCGACCAGTTTTGTGCATTTTCATTTATATTTTCACGATAATGTTTGAAGAATTCAATAAAAGGTTGGATGAGTAAAATTTGTGATATTCGGACTTGTTAACGTTCGTCAAAACATGTCAAATTTCTAACTCGAGCTCTTTATTTTCTCATGGAAAAGCCAGAGAGCTGAATTACCACAAAACTCATTCTAGCGATACCTTATATGTGGACAAATAATTGCAGCAGGATACAGCCAACAGTTTCTGAGATAAAAAAGTTCTGGAAAAGATTTTTTTTTTATTTTCTTGTGATACGTGTTTCACGAAATTCCATATAAATGTTCGTGTCATTATCTGAAAACTAACCCTTAAGTATTTTTCGATTCATTGAGGAGAAACATTCAGCTGGATATATTTATGGAACCCTTCCGAGTATTTCGGTCACTAACCAATTTTACCGGCGCCTTCAGGCCTCGAACGTACCCTGAAAATTTCAGAACTCCAGGCCTCTTTCTTCGGGAGTTATCGTGTTTATGGACGGACGCACGGAGTCCAATACGTGAGTCCAATACGATCGTTTGAGACTATTTTCGGCTCAAAATTCGAAAATCAATTACAGACAGGGCCAAAGGATTACCTTCTTGTTGATCGAAACAAACGCGCTATAAAAATGAAAAAACTCTTCATTATCAACGTTCTGAGAGCAAACGCCCAATTTTTATTGTTTTGGCAGTGACTAATCAAAATTATTTCAATCCATCAAAACATATCTTCGAGGAAAAATTAAAAAAATTATTATATTGTCATGGTGCAAGTAACAATTTCAAGACGCCACTACAATAAACTGTAATAATTTTCATTTATGGAATTTCACTAATATTATGGATGAAGAAAGTGATTTTAGTGATACGTCTGATATTCCAGCCGAGGTGATCGAGTCAGCGAAAGCTGTTAGCTTAGAACTTCTACGAGTATAGTCCAGTCTAGTGTACGCGAAAGAATAATATGATGCATTGGATAGTGTTCTCAGAGAAAAATATCTAATGTATCAGAAATCGTTATTCCTACGTATTCAGGAGGAAGAAGCGAATACTATGAAAACATAAAAAAATATAAGTGATTATCACAAAGTGAAGGTGAGAGAAGAGGGAAAGTGAATTATTTTCAGGCTGCGGCTTTTTGTCTTCAGAATAGAAATGGAAAATGTACAATTCAAGTAGTTAAAATACTTGTGAATATTTCGAATCTGACTGCGTCATTTCGCGCATTACCTTATAATGCACAATATACTGCGCATAGCCTTAGAAGGTCCTCTGGGTCGCTTTCAGTTGCAGCATGGGTTTTTTTTGTGTTACGAGGAGGAAAATCTTCAAGAGACACCCAGAGATGCCGGATAGTGTTGAGGTTTCTAACGACTACCAACCCCTCTGGAGATTGAAAGGTTCCGGTTGAAAGGCTTTGAACCAGTTATGTCATGGTGATTGTAAACTCTCACGATAAATGCGTCCAGAGATTATTATTTTTTCTATATTTCATACTACAGTTGAAGGTCTTTCATTTTATTGAAAGAAATAACGGAATTAATTAAAGTTGAAATATACTACGTTATACTCACATTTATTTCACGGAAGTTGGTTCCTGGGTCTTCTGTGGTAGATTTTCATCCTTTCTGCATCCTCTGTGGTGTCCTAGTAATGAAAACTCAAAAAACTTACCACCAAGCTCATTCGATATTCATTGAATTTATTGAACTTCAAATATGAATTTGGAAGCAACAAGTGGAATAAACCGATATAGAGGTACTTTCGTTACGCAGAAGTTGATTCCATGGTAATTAGAATGTATGAACTGGTCTCTGGCTCGAACCATGAATTCTATTTGAAATAACAGAAAAAAAAATTTTTTTATCAGAAATTCAAATATTCAATGAACTATTCGAGTGCTGACTACGTTTCTTGATAACCGGACCTATTTGAAATCTGAAAATTTGGATTATGATATTATGATTATATTATGATCGATTATTCGATTTTAAATGTGTTTCTATTCGAATCGTGTTCGTCAAAATAGTCTTCGAAATATCTTTAAAAAAATTCGAGCCTATTTGAGATTGTGCTACTTGTTTTCTTACTTCAAACAGTAATCAGAATTCATAACTCAAAATTGAGCAGATTTGCATTCACGTCTTTGCTCCTCCGGAGAAGCGATATATTCGAGGTAGATTTTGTCTAGACCGCATGATCAGGACCATAGAAACCATAGAAGATTATAACTTTCGAACGGAAAGGCCTAGGGACATGAAATTTTCAGGTTTTGATCTTGAATGTCGCGGTCACATTCATCAATGAGCAAAATTAGACCAGCTATTCCGTAAATATGGACGTTCAAAATATTTTTTTCCTGATGATTTCGAAACTACTGATTGGATTGAAATGAAAATTTGCAAAAATATGAGGAATAAAGTATTCAAACAATGTAGGAGATTTTGTCCAGAGCGCAAGACCATAGATAGGTACGGTAAAAAAATCTGACGAATTATAGAAAAAAAATTGGTCACTTAACACTGACGTGAAGTCTAGAGTTTGGTCTCAGTTTGCAATTTTGTTCGACAGCTGTAAAACATTTCATCAATTGGTTTGTAAATCTGGAAAATGCGAATATACCTACAAGGTGCATGAACGAGCGCTCAAAAGCTCCTGACTTCCCGGCAGTGCTTTTTATAATTTTTTCAATGATTGCGTTAGATTCTGCAGAGAAAAATAATGACAGTGTTCACAGATGTTTATGCTCCTAAATTAAATAATTCCTGAGTTATTGAGGATTTTCTGAATTTTTGAGCGCTCGTACTACTTACACGAGGGCTATATCATTTCGTCACGATGTCTGTATTTTTCGAATTTTGAGCCGAAAATGGTCTCAATCGACTATGTTCGACTCACTGATGACGAATCCGTCAAAAAATTCGAGTCTGTCCGTCCGGCCGTCCGTCCGTCCGGCCGTCCGTCCGGCCGTCAGCACGATAACTCTCGAACGGATCAACCTAGAGACTTGAAATTTTCAGTGTAGGTTCAGATCCCAAATGCCTCGGTCAAGTTCGTTAATGGGCAGAATTCCACCAGGGGTTCCGTAAATATGGCCGTTCAAAATTTTGTTCCCCTGATTACTTCGAAACTACAGATTCGATCGAGATGAAACTTTGCACTCAAATGGAGAATGAGGTGTTTAAGCTACATGCAAAATTTTGTCCAGATCGCATGACCAGAACCATAGAAACCATAGAAAATTGTAACTTTTGAACGGAACCCCCTAGGGACTTGAAATTTTCAGGATAGGTGTGGATCTGGAATGTCGTGATTACGTTCATCTATGAGCAAAATTATACAAGGTGTTCCGTAAATATGGTAGTTTGAAATTTAGTTTTCTTGATTAATTTCAAAACTACAGATTCGATCGTGACGAAATTTTGTATACTTATGGAGAATGATATATTCAAGCTACATTTCTCAAGATCACATGACTCGAACCATAGAAAATCATAACTTTCGAACGGAAAGGCCTAGGGACTTGAAATTTTCAGGATAGGTGTGGATCTGGAATGTCGTGATTACGTTCATCTATGAGCAAAATTATACAAGGTGTTCCGTAAATATGGTAGTTTGAAATTTAGTTTTCTTGATTAATTTCAAAACTACAGATTCGATCGTGACGAAATTTTGTATACTTATGGAGAATGATATATTCGAGCTACATTTCTCCAGATCACATGACTCGAACCATAAAAAATCATAACTTTCGAACGGAAAGGCCTAGGGACTTGAAATTTTCAGGATAGGTGTAGATCTCACTTTCATCTATGAGCAAAATTATACTAGGGGTTCCGTAAATACGGTCGTTTGAAATGTTGGTTTCTCGATAATTTCGAAACTACGGATTCGATCGAGATGAAATTTTGTATTTTAATCGAGAATGATATATTAAAACAATATTTTGTCCAGATCTCATGACCAGAACCATAGAAACCATAGAAAATTGTAACTTTCGAACGGAAAGGCCTAGGAACTTGAAATTCTCAGGGTGGGTTTGGATCGCGAATATCGCGGTCATGTTCATCAATGAGCAAAATTAGACTAGGGGTTCAGTAAATATGGCCGTTCAAAATATTTTTTTGCTGATAGTTCCGAGAATACTGAGCGGATTGGAATTAAATTCTGCACCTTGCTGAGTAATAATGTATTCAAACTACGTGCAAAATTTTGTCCAGATCGCACCACCAAGACCATAGATACCGTAGAAAATTCTAGCGAATTATCGAAAAAAAATTGATCAGCTGAAGCACTGACATGAATTCTGGAGTTTCGCCCAAGTTTCAGAATTTTTTTGACAGCTGTCGAAAATTCCTTCAATTGATTTCTGAAACTGGAAAATGCGAATCTACCTACAAGGTGCATGTACGAGCGCTCAAAAGCTCCTGCCTTCACGGCAGTGCTTTTCGTAATTTTTGTCGTACGTATAGGGACAAATTCATAAAATCTGTTTCATAACAATAACCTGCGTTCATAGAAAATAAATTATCCCAACAATTCACAAGTGACAGATCCAATAATCAGAAGAAACAGAAGAACCTGCCGGGTTTTTAACGACAAGTATCCCCATTTACCTCTTATGACTGAAAAGATATTCCGAAATTACGTTTCAAACTTTTCAAGTTTTGATAGTGTTAGAATATACAAAAGGGGGGTTGTTGAGTATAAAGAGGATGAAATAAGTGTATTGACTTATTTCGAAGCGAATGGGAATTCATCTATTCGATGTGCAGTACATGAATAGAATTTAAGCAAAAATTCAGTAAACCGAATTTTGATGAAAAGCAAGCAGGTGAATTGATGAAAAGCACTGCCGTGAAGTCACGAGCTTTCGAGCGCTCGTACATCCACCTTGTAGGTAGATTCACATTTCCAGTTTTAGAAACCAATTGAAAAAATGTTTGACAGCCGTCAATTTCATTTTAATCTAAACAGTAGTTTCGAAATTATCAGGAAAATAATATTTTGAACTGCCATATTCACGGAACCTCTATATTTACGGAACCCCTAGTCCTATTCTGCTCATTGATGAACTTGCCGGCGACATTCGAGATCCACATCTATCCTGAAAATTTCAAGTCCCTAGGCCTTTCCGGTCGAAAGTTATAATTTTCTATGCTTTCTATGGTTCTAGTCATGCATGTAGCTCGAACACGTCGTTTTCCATTTAAGTGCAGAATTTCATCTTGATCGAATCAGTTGTTTCGATGTAATCAGGAGAATAAAATTTCGAACGGTGATATTTACGGAAGCCCTGGTGGTATTCTGCCCATTAATGAATTTAACCGCGGCATTCGAGAACTCAACCTACACTGAAAATTCTCTAGATTTTTCCGTTCGATAGTAATCGTGTTATCGTCATCAGTTAGTGGAACTTTGTCGATTGAGACCATTTTCGGCTCAAAATTCGAAAAAATACAGACATCGTGACGAAATGATGTAGCCTTCGTGTGAGCGCTCAAAAAGTTTAAATTTTTGCATGAAAATTTTTCGAAGAAAATCATTCGGACGGACAAACCAGAATTGAATAACGAAGGTTAATGGAAAAAGGAAATATGCTTGAAATATTGAGAATAGGAATAACAAACATAATACTGACTACGCAAATCTCCGTTTTTTTTTCTATATTTCGAAAAGATTCGAAAAGAAATATATTTAAAATTGAATAATCGATCATATAAGAGACGAAAAATTAAAAACAAATTTTTCGAGAAATTTATTTTCACTTCCTGTATAAATGAAAGTGTTCAGGCAGGGTGTTTCATGAGTGGTTAGCCGGAAATGGAACTATCAAATCTTTGCGATTTTGCAAAATTCGATGAAAATTCACAGAAATGTTTTTTTTTTCATCCTTAGGCTATTAGTTTAGGATATACAGGGTGATTTATGCGTTCCGGCCTGAATTTACGATAGCCATAACTTTGGAATCTTAGGTCTGATTTTGATAAAATTTCATGGGTTTGTACACTTCAGAAAGTCCTCTCTAATGGCTCACGAAATATCAACGTTTTGTACATATTATAGTTCATCTTTCAAGCTTCAAAATCTAAAATTTTTTCAACTTCAAATCTAAAGAGCATTGTAACTCATATAGTCAACCATTTTGGAACATGTAATCCGAAAATGTATTCGTTTTACAACACAAATAACTAGATATCCATATTTTCTTCAAAAAACTTGAAAACTAATTATTTCATTTCACATTACTAAATTGAAAGGGTAGTATGAAAAGAGATGTTCGAAATGGTTTCCTTCCATCTCGACACATTTCCTAGCTCTCGAAACGAGAGTTTTTATTGCCCTTCTCATCATATCGGGATTTCGTTTCAATTCTGTGCAAGCTTCTCCTATTCTCTGCCTCAAATGGTCTGGTGAAGTTATTTCAACGCGGAGCCACCGCCGTAAACTTCCGAATGATGTGTTCGGGAAACCACAGGCACGGTTCTGAACGTCACACGCGACGGTTGACAGAGACCGTGCCCGTGGTTTCCCGAACATATCATTCGGAAGTTGAAGGCGACGGTACCGCGTAAGTTGTCGGTCGTGTTTCAGGGAGATCAGCGCCTAAGCACTCGGAAAAAAGAGCTCCCGAGTCGCGAGCACTAAGCACCAATTTCCACAAAAGGCTCGCGATTACTAAGCACTTTTTGAAAGTAATTCGATATTTCGAGCATTAATCCCTGAGCACTTTTCTAAGAACTGCTGAGGCGAGGTTATTTTAATCGGAAGAAAAATGGTACCTATTTAGTTGAGCTGTTATATGATATATGTGAGATTATTGACAGGTCAGAGAAGATGTATAGAGTGTCCCGAATTCGATGCATGTCGAGAACTCAAGGGCGGTCCTAGGCTGAATTTCTGGGGGGGGTAATTGAATGAACAATTCAAAAAAATTTTTCCGGGATAGTGCATATCCCCCTCACCCCCCGTTGTAAATATTTTGACGGTGTAAACTTCTTTATACTGATATTTTGCTGTTCTTTTTCGAGTGCTTTCGAGGGCTAAATCATTTCGTCATGGTCGTTTGAAATTTAGTTTTCTTGATAATTTCAAAAATATGGATTCGATCGCGACAAAATTTTGTATTCCAATGGAGAATTATATATTCAAGCTACAATTTTTCAGATCGCATGACCAGAACTATAGAAACCATAGAAAATTATAACTCTCGAACGGAAAGGCCTAGGGACTTGAAATTTTCAGGATAAGTCTGGATCTCGAATTTCGCGGTCACGTTCATCAATGAGCCGAATTAGACTAGGGGTTCCTTAAATATGGTCGTTTGAAATTTAGTTTTCTTGATAATTTCAAAACTACGGATTCGATTGTGACGAAATTTTGTATTTTAATGGAGAATGATATATTTAAGCTACATTTTGTCCAGATCGCATTACCAGAACCATAGAAAATTATAACTTCCGAACGGAAAGGCGTAGGGACGTAGGGAAATTTTCAGGTTTGGATCGCCAATGTCGGGGTCATGTTTATCGATGAGCAAAATTAAACTAGGGGTTCCGTAAATATGGCCATTCAGAAAATTTGTTTTCTGATACTGAATGGATTGGAATGAAATTTTACACATAGACAATAATGTACTCAAACTACGTGCGAAATTTGTCCAGATCGCATTGCCAAAACCATAGATACCGTATTAAATTCTAGCGCATAATCGGAAAAAAAAATGGAAACCTAAAACACTGACGTGAAGTCTGGAATTCTGCTCAGTTTTAAATTTTTTGGAGCTGTTAAAAAAATTTTCAATCGGTTTCTAAAACTTGAAAATGCGATTCTACCTAAAAGGTGGATGAAAGAGCACTCAAAAGCTCTTGACTTCACGGCAGTACTTTTTATACATTTTTTTACAAACTTTCCAATTCTAATTGCCACGTTCTTACGAATCCAACTCCTTCTCAATCAGAAGATCGTTCAGAAAACAAATGTTCTCTTCTTCAGACTGAACAACACAAGGGCGTAGATATGGAGGGGTACTGGGGTAATTAATTACCCCCTAAGACTTCCAAAATATAAAGTTTCAGAATTATCGCCAAGGCTTGATGAACCTATACCTGACGAGATTTTTTATCGATTACCCCCTCAAGAAACAACATGAGCAGTTTAGGTATCAATCTTATCAAACAACAGACTCACCACTTATACAGTTTATGCAATATGATCTTCGAAAATAAAACTTACGACTGAAAGTAAAACTTCAGAATTTTTCATTTATTTTACTGATTTTTCCGTTTTGATTTTTTTTTATGTTGATTTTATTGCATTATTATATTATTTTCTTGTTGGTCATTCTTTGCTAAATAAAATTTTCCAGTGCTCTGGGGGGGGTAATTACCCCCGTTACCCTCCCCGTAGGACCGCCCTTGCGAGAACTATGTGTGTTGAAAAAAAATCCGGAGTCCGGATTTCTTTGGTGGAAATGATATGTGTTCATAAATATATCGATTCATTTTCACTGGACTGAATATCAATACTAGATCTCAAGGTATCAAGGCGTTGGCGTCGGTCGCATATATTCGTGTTACGACAAGATTGGGAAAGGGCTTAGTGCTTAGTAATCCGCAGAAGTGCTTGGGAGTACTTTGGGGATTACTAAGCACTAAGCTTCTGCTGAAGTACTTCAATTACTAAGCACTACGCACTGCTTTTGAAAAGTGCTCGGGAGCACAGCACTTAGGAGCACAAAATGGCTTCAAGTGCTTTCACAAGTACCAAGCACAATGCTTTGGCACAGCTCTGGATCTGAGGGCCTTGGGGGCCATGTTACAGGGCCTTTCCATCTATTTGGATAGTTGTGTAACTTCTCTGAATCGAAAATACTCACAATTGGTGTACATAGTTCGAATTTCGAATGAAAATTGGATCAACTTTGAATTTGACAGCTACGTTTGGAGGCAAAGAATATCGTTCCTTGAATTCAAGTAACACAAATATTCAATGTGTGAAGAAAGCGATATCTAGCGAACTTCCTGAGGAATACAAGTCAATATTTTTTTGTATTGAAGCAAATGCACTCATTGATTACTTGTTTCAAGAGGTTTTACGCCATTTGTCCCTAAATTAAATATGTAGTTTCAAAAGAATTCGAAGCTCGTTAAGCATACTTTTAATTATTTCTTTACGCAACGTGTAACAACATTCATAACAAGTGTGCCATTAAAAGTGAAAATTGAATTTTTTAGACTCAATAATGTATTCTTTCATGGCAATAACGGCATTTTTCTGAGTTATGAAAAAAAAAGTGGATTATGAGGCTTGAAAGATAAACCACGATATTCTGAGTACGGCCTTGAAAATATTGATATTTCGTGAGCCTTCCGAGAAGACTTTCTGCAGTGAACAAACCGATGAAATTTTCATCAAAACCGGAACTCAGATTCCAAAGTTATAGCTATATGGCTATTGTGTTGCCAAATTTTCATGAAAACATGAACCGCACCTGCCAGGAGCGATAGAGTAGATAATTTGATCATTCTCATCTAATTCGATAACGTGAAACCTCTTCAATTTCGTCAAACAGGAGAAGGTGCTGCGCAAGTAAATTGAAAAAAATTTTCGGAAAAAAAGGATATAATAGTTACGATAGCAAGTGTTGCAATGAAACATGAAAATAATGAAACATTTTTCAATATAAAAGTTTTTGAAAATGTTGTACATCATTTTCAAAGACAAAAATATAATCTATTTCAAATAAGGCCCTTACGTTCTGGAAAACTCCAACATGAAATGCTCGGCCTGCAATGAGTTTTCTTACTTTCAATTTTTCTACAATTTGGGGTAGTAACAAAAAAGTTCAAGTGTATGGCATTTTAGAAAAGTCAAACGAATTCACTTCAAAACAAGGTGTCACTCAACTCCCGATCCCATTTGAGATTTTAGTGTTTCCTGTCATCACGCTCAAAGGGTTGATACAAATTGATTGTAACCAACCGTATAAAATGTCCCCCTGCGGACCAAAGTTTACCTCTTTTTGCATTTTTCCTGATATTGCATGGAGGCCGAGATATAAAGGATGGTTCGTTTTCAAATCGACACACGGTATAGATAACCTCTTCGAGGTGGCATCCCGTAAAACATTAACATCAAGTAAATGTATCGATAATATTTTCACTGAGATAAATCGGAATTCCTATTGCCAGGATCACACTCAGCTCACTTCCACGGCAGGTAAGTAAGGAGGGCTACGGGCAGCGGCAGAATGTAGACACTCCACTTCTGATGCCCCTACCGCTGCCACTCGCGCTGCCTAATTTGTCGGTTTTTCGTGCGGAGGTCAGAGGGCCGGCAGTGCTGAGGCTGCAATTATGCTTACGATAATTGTTTTCCAGAGGAAAGAATAACTGTGAGAAAGTCACGGCAAGGGAAATGTTGGAAAAGTGAAGAATATATTGCGCTCAAGAAGAAAATCGATTCGGCGCAATATATTCTTTATTTTTCCCAACATTTCCCTTGCCGTGAGTTATTCTTTCCTCTGGAAAACAAACAATCATCGTAAGCATAATTGCAGCCTCAGCACTGCCGGCCCTCTGACTTCCGCACAAAAAACCGACAAATTAGGCAGCGTGCGGCAGCGCGAGTGGCAGCGGTAGGGGCACCAGAAGTGAAGTGTTTAGATTCTGCCGCTACCCGTAGCCCTCCTCACTCACCTGCCGTGGAAGTGAGCTGAGTGTGATCCTGGCAATAGGAATTCCGATTTATCTCAGTGAAAATATTATCGATACATTTACTTGATGTTAATGTTTTACGGGATGCCACCTCGTATCTCAAAAACGAAACGTTTGCGATCCCATGTTTATGGGACTTTTTTCTTAAAATTACCGAAGGAATCTCCCCTCTTTGTTTGTACCTCCGATTTAAGAACACCCTGTATAATCTTCGAGGATTATTTTTACTTCATATACAAAGAGGGGAGATTCCTTCGGTAATTTCAAGAAAAAAGTTCCATCGTTTTTGAGATACAGGGTGTTACAGTTTGAATTGTTTTCAAGTTTTTTTCTTATATTATCTACACTCCACAAGATATTCAACTGAAATTTGGCATAGATATTACAATTGAGAGTTTACACCATGTGACATACCAATTTCGATAGCAAATCTACAGGGTGATATTTTTTTTAAACACTTTCCCCTGTTTTCCCCCAGATTTTTTTTTTAGTGAGCCACTGTTGATTTGAAAAAATGTAGAAAGCAGCTTTGTTGTTATACTAAACTCTATGGTATCTTTTAGTTTTGTCTGCTACCGATTTGACGAAGAAATTTTGAACGATTTTCTCGAAATCCTCAAAAAATTCAAATTGTCATAAAAATTCACATTGTCGATTTGTTATCGCAATTGGTGTCACATGGTGTAAACTCTCAATTGTAATATCTATGCCAAATTTCAGTTGAATATCTTGTGAAGTGTAGTTACTATGAGAAAAAAACTTTAACACCCTGTATCTCGAAAACGAAACTTTTGCAAACCATGTTTATGGGACTTTTTTTACTTAAAATTACTCGAGGAATCTCTCCTCTTTGTTTGTACCTCCAATTTAGGAACACCCTGTTTATCGTATTACGGCAGTAAGAATAAAATAGAATAGAATAGAATGGAATTTATTTCCAAAATCACCGATTCATCAAAGGAAGGGTCAAAGATTACAACAACTCAGAGTTACACCACACCAAGAAAAAAAAAATTATAAAAAGCACTGCCATGATCAGGAGCTTTTGAGCGCTCTTTCATCTACCTTTTAGGTAGATTCGCATTTTCAAGTATTAGAAAACCAATTGAAAAAATTTTTGACAGCTGTAAAAAATATTTTTGACCTGAGGCGAAACTCCGGACTTCACGTCAGTGCTCCAGGTGACCAATTTTCGATAATTTCTCTAGAATTTTCTACGGTATCTATGATTTTGGTAATGCGATCTGGACAAAATTCCGCAAATAGTTTAAGTACATAATTCTTCATCTATGTGCAAAATTTTATTCCAATCCAATCAGTATCAGGAAAAAAATATTTTGAACGGCCATAATTACGGAACCTGTAGTCTAATTTTGCTCATTGATGAACATGACTGCGACATTCGCGATCCAAACCTACCCTGAAAATGTCAAGTCCCTAGGCCTTCCGTTCAAGTGTTAAAATTTTCTATGGTTTCTATGGTTCTGGGTATGCGATTTGGACAAAATGTAGCTTAAATATATCATTCTCCATTGAAATATAAAATTTCGTCACGATCGAATCCGTTATTTTGAAATCATCAAGAAAACTTAATTTCAAACAACCATATTTACGGAACCCCTAGTCTTATTCTGCTCATTGATATACATACGTGATCGAGTGAAGTAAATACGTATCGAGTGGTTTCTCACTGTTTTTTCTTGAAAATCTGAAGTTTTATAGGATAGTTCTCTATATTTTTATGTAAGTTGCTCGTAATGGTATCTGCTAACCGCTGATCCAATAAATAGGTTAAAGTCTTGCTAATTAGTGGATAAATTTAGTTTTATAATATCTGCTGAATTTCAATTGTTGAGAGAACCAGTTTCATTTCTCCACTACATTCACGATCGCTTACGTTGAATTGGAAATCTGAATTGTTTTCTAACGTGTGAAGATTTTCATTCGCACGGAACTCCTGAAATTTCGAATGCATATAACTCCGTCCCTTCTTCTCTGATTCCGTCGATCCGTGGCCGCCCTGTTGTGTGGAAGTCTTCCTTGCAGGCCGAAGGGAGTGAAGCTTGTATGTTTGTTTTCCTTTCCCTACTTTCAATTTCAGCTTATTTTTCTCTTTTTCGTCGAAGATGTCAGAAAACTGTTCTAAGTGTGGTAGGGCAATTTCAAGGGGCGTATCGCTAGTTTCGTGTTCAGAATTCAAAAAGAGTTCTCACCCTAAAGGTGTAAACTTGACAAGTAGAGAGCAGGAATTCTTGGAGGATCCTAACAATAGGTGCTGTTGTCCGGTCTGCACTTCCTCCGAAAGTATTCTCCGTAGTAGAGTCACTGGATCCCGTCCAATTTCGCCCTCCGTACAGACGCAGGAGGCAGGAGGCAATGATGTTATAATGCTCAAATATTTCAACCAATTGATGGAGCACATGGGTGTGTTGACACCTAGTCTAGCTAGGGTGGAAAAGAAGCAGGAACACATATGTTCTAGGCTGGACACTGGTTTTACAACTCTCAGTGTCCATTCTGAAACTCTTACTTCTCATGAGTCATCAATTCAAAAATGCAGCTCAGATATATTGGCTATCCAGAGGGCTAACTCCTCCTTCGAAGACAATATTTCGTCCACAACTACCGAAATAGCTGCCACGAAGAGCCTGTTGTCTCATCTGAAAACCGAAAGTGTAGATAATTCTATGCCAGAGATTTTAGAGAGAGTAAAACTGGAAGCTGGAGAAGCGAATATTACAACAAAGTATGTTAAGGGGAATCCAACCATTGTAACATCAAACCCACTGCAGAATAATAAAAGCGCAAAAAACTAGGTGAACTCCAATCTTGGCCAGTCATGTATACTTATATACAATCCATATCCTTCAAATTCTCTGAACTCATAGCATTATTACAGGCTCATAACCATTCCTTGATATTCATTTTGGAGTCCTGGCTTCAGCCCTCGCTCCCCGATTCTCTTTTCGCAATCGCTGACTATGACTTATATCGTGATAACAGTCTGGACGCTCTTGGACATCGAGGAGTTTGTATTTGTTCATTCCCATTAATTCCCATTTCATTCCATTCCGGATTACCAACTCTTTCAAACTCGATGTATTACACTAGGATTGGTCCGGTATTGACAACCTCTTCCTGAAGATTGACAACCCAAAATTTCCCCTACTTGTCGGTTGTATTTACCGGCCTCGTCCGTGTGCCGCCGATAAAAATTGCGTTGAATTTTTGGTGCATGCGTCTACTCAATATAATAATATGCTGATCACGGGAGACTTCAACTGCCCTGATATCAGATGGCCTCTAACAACAATGCCATCGTGTAACTCCCTGTCCTTTCCCTATGCGGAAATGGTTAGTTCTTCTGCAATTGAACAGCTTTTATTCAAACCCACACGATATCGTAACGGACAAACACCTTCGGTACTCGATCTTTCAGTCACAACTGATGCTAATATAGTATCAGAAGTCGAATATGTTCCATGATTTCGAGAATCGGACCACGTTACTTTGACCACATAAATACAGTTGCATCCGTACGCTGGGTCTGGGGGACGACTAGATTGATTAAAGTGATTGACTACAAAACCATATCTTCAGAAATTATGTCAAAGAATTGGGAACAATTGCTGGATGGCCAAGACATCGATTCGATGTGGTCAACATTTCTAGTTGTGGTTGAGGTAGCTGTCTCCAACAATACTCGCACTAAGCCTTCCAGAGCCAATCCATCCCGACCTTGGATCGACGCATGTATTCTGAGATTGGTGAAACTTAAGAAATCAATATAGCAGAGGTATTTACGTTCTAGATCGAACTCCGATTATCAGAATCACAGAAGTTTTTCCGAATTCGTTGATAAAAGGATTAAGCTGGCAAAGTCAAATTTCCAGAATAAACTGGCGTCATCGAGGAACCCAAAAAAATTATTCAAATATGTTAGTTCTTCTCTCAACTCAAAAGTTGGTGTTCCCCCCTTCAGAACATCCACTGGACAACTATGTGAGACTGCAGAAGAGGCTGCAGATATCCTTGCGAAGACTTTCTTATCCGCCTTTTCTACTGAGTCCCTTGGAAACGTTCCTGATCCACTTACACCACGAGTTATTGAAGATATAGGCGACATCATTATAAATGAAGAAATAGAGATACCTCGGCAATATTAAGCTCAATACCTCCCCTGGTAAGGATGGCATCACATTGAACCCCCTGCACCGTTGTTCCAAGGCTTTTGTTGCTCCTTTGCACATTCTCTTTTCAAAATCTCTGTCGACAGCCTCCCTTCCATCTGACTGGTTGTCCTCAACCGTTACTCCGATATTGAAACGAGGCCCACAACTACCGACCTATTGATTTGGTTTCATCTGTAGTAAAGGTCTTGGAAAGAATAATCTGCGACCAGGTAGTTGAGTTCTCGCTAATAAATGGTGTTTTTCCGAGAGAGCTGCATGGTTTTCTTCCCGGACGTTCGACGATCACAAACCTGCTAACCTGTTCATCTGACTGGACCAAAGCTTGGAACCGTGAGGACCCCCTTGACGTGGTGTACCTTGATTTTGCCAGAGCTTTCGATCGAGTGCCTCATAGAAGACTTCTCATGAAACTTGAACACCTGGGCATCGGAGGTAACTTGTTGAGATGCATCGGCGCCTTCTTCCCGAATAGAACTTTTCGTGTTAGACTTGGTGATGGCTGCTAATCCTCCAATACTCCAGTCATCTCCGGCGTACCCCTCGCTCTGAGCTGGGGCCTATACTATTTTTGCTGTACACGTCAGATCTACCTCGTATCCTTAAATCCAAGATTGTGCTTTTCGCTGATGACGCCGTAGTCTTCAACAATCCCATATCTGACTCTCTGCAGGAGGATTTAGATACATTGAAGAAGTGGTGCTTGGATTGGATGTTGCCGATTAACTTAGACAAGTGCACTTTGTTTCAAATTGGCAAAAATAACCCCAAGCAGGACTATGCCATTTATGGTCAGCCTTCACGTACGGTTACAAGCCAGAGGGATCTAGGGATTACAATATCGAATGACCCAACTTGGACGGATCATATAAGTAACATCACCTCCAAGTCGAGACTATTTGCCTTTCTTCTCCAAGACAATGGTTTTCACCCAATAGAGTATTCCACTATTCCACTCACCAGACCTATATTGGTGGAGAAAGGAATTCGACAGGGTGACTCTTTGAGCCCATTGCTTTTCAACCTGATCATGGATGAAATAATAAAAAAGTTCGGCGTCGCAGGGGGTATAAAATGGGCAATAAAAATATTTCGATTCTTTGCTACGCTGATGACGCAGTGCTGATTGCAGAGAACGAGGACGACCTGCAGAGGCTTCTATATCTCTTCAATTCCATAGCAAAATCCCTGAATATGGTTATATCTGTCACAAAAACAAAATGTTTGACTACATCCAAATATCCTCTCAGATGTAAACTCGTCGTCGATGACCAAATCATACAGCAAGAGATGACGTTCAGATACTTGGGAATAGAGCTTTGTGGTTTCGGGGATGTAGAGTCCGAGGTGAGACAACAGGTAAATAAGGCAATGAGAACAGCTGGATGCATGAACGACACCATATGGAGTAACAAACATTTGCGAACCGAGACAAAGGCAAGAATCTACAAAGCTACCATAAGACCAATAATGACGTACACAGCAGAAACACGACCAGACACAACAAAAACTAAGAGGTTGTTGGAAACATGTGAAATGAAAATCCTAAGGAAAATAGCTGGAAAAACGCTATTAGATAGAGAGCGCAGTGACAACATAAGGAAAATGTGCGGGGTGGAAGAGGTGAATGAGTGGATCCTGGGGAGAAAGCACGAGTGGAATGCACACATAGACCGAATGGATCATGAGAGAATGGTCAGAATTGCACGTGATAAATCACCAACTGGAAGGACAAGTATAGGAAGACCGCGGAAAAGGTGGAGCGATAACCTGACTGCCAACTGAACACCGGACAAGTTACGAAGAAGGAACAGGCAAAAATGCCTATAATGAAGAAGGAAGAAGAAGAAGAAGAAGAGTATTCCATTATTGGAATCGTCTACCGACAGCATAGTCGACTCTACCAGTACCAATGCCTTCAAGAGTGCCTATGATCGACTTAAGTTATGGTTTATTTGATTATGATGTGTTTGGTTTCGATCATTTATCTTGTGAATGTAGTCATTTTTCATTTATTCACTTCGGTCATTTTTTTGTTGATTGAGTGTCTATAGGTTAATACCTCTACTCTTACTGTAATTATAATACATAATAATAAATAATAAAAACGTGATCGCGACATTTGAGATCCACACCTATCCTGAAAATAAATTTCCCCTAGGCCTTTCCTTTCAAAAGTAGTGATTTTCTATGGTTTGTATGGTCCTGGTCATCAAACTGGAAGAAATGTAGCTTGAATGTGTTTTTCTCAATTAAAATACGAAATTTCGTCACGATCATCTCAGTAGTTTTGAAATTATCAAGAAAACTAAACGACCATATTTACGGAACCCCTAGTCTTATATTGCTCATCGATAAACGTGACCTCGACATTCGAGATCCACACCTATTCTGAAAATTTCAAGTTCCTAGGCCTTTCCGTTCGTGAGTTATGATTTTCCATGGTTTCAATGGTTCTGGTCATGCGATCTGTAAAATTCGCATGTAGCTTGAACACGTCATTCTCCATTTGAGTGCAAAATTTCGAACAGTGGTATCACTTTCTCATTAGTTAAGGTTCCACAGAATTCGTTAATATAGATTATGAACAAAAGGGACCCTAGTATACTACCCTGAATTATACCCAAAGTGATAAGTCTTTCGCCAGACATAATTAGCTCGCTGTTTACTTGAATGAGTCTCCTGTCCTGAAGATAGCTCCTAAAGAGCTCAAGTTGATCGCCTCTTATACCTAAAGGTGTGTACAGACATGCTCCGAATATCGTACCGAAACTTTAGATTTCGTACACACCTTTAGATTTCGAGTTTTTCTAATAAGATTCCGTGTACCACACAGTCAAAAGCCTTGGATAAATCCAGAAACAATCCTGTTGGTATCTCACCCCGATCTAAAGCTTCAAGAACAGTCCGTGTAAGTTCATAAATTGCGGTCTCTGTACTTCGACCTGGAACGAATCCATGTTGAATCGTACTAAGAAGACCGACTTTAGTCACATACTTGAGTAATCGATTTGTCGAAATTTTCTCGAATATGTTCGAAAAGGAAGTTAGCAAACTGATAGGCCTGTAATTTTTAGGTCATTTTTTTGTGTAGCGGTTTAACTATTGCTATTGAACGCTCGTCCTATTTACACGACGTCTGTATTTTTCGAATTTTGAGCCGAAAATGGTCTCATCGACAAGTTTCAACTCACTGATGACGAATCCGTCGAAAAGTCGAGTCTGTCCGTCCGGCCGTCCGTCCGACAGCTATCAAAAATCTCTTCAATTGACTGGAAAATGCGAATCTACCTACAAGGTGGATGAACGAGCGTTCAAAAGCTCCTGACTTCACGGAAGTGCTTTTCATCAATTTTTTTTCAACTTATCCGGAAATTCTCCAGTTCTAAAGGGCTCATACAAAATAGGGAAGGTATGAGATGTGAATAAAAGATTAAATATGAATTAAAGATATTATAAGAAATGTCGAGGTATATGGAAGGTCATAAATTCGAAACTAAAAATCGAAGACAGCTTAAAGTCAGAGACACTTGCGGCAGAGGATTTCAACTCATATTGCTCGAAAGTTGAAACAAAATTAACAGTACCGAATAGAGATCAAGTTCAGAGTGAAAAAAATTTAGAAAAGCACTGCCGTGAAGTCAGGAGCTTTTAAGGGCTCGTTCATCCACCTTGTTGGTAGATTCGCATTCTCCAGTTTTAGAAACCAATTGGGAAGATTTTGACAGCTGTCGAAGAAAATTTAAAACTAAGAAAATTTAAAACAAAAAAAACTTAAAATCCAGATTTCACGTCAGTGCTTTAGGCGATAATTCGCTAGAATTTTCTACGGTATCTATGGTCAAAATTTCCTACGTAGTTTTAATACATTATTCTTCATCTACGTGCGAAATTTCATTAGAATCCAATAACTAGTTTCGAAATTATCATGAAAAAAATAGTTTGAAGGGCTATATTTACGGAACACCAAGCCTTATTTTGCTCATTGATGAACGTGACCCCGAAATTCGCGATCCGAACCTATCCTGAAAATTTCCAAGTCCCTAGGCCTTCCCGTTCGAAAGTTATGATTTTCTATGGTTCTGATCATGCGATCTGGAAAAAATGTAGCTCGAATATATCATTCTCAATTTAAATACAAAATTTCGTCACGATCAAATCCATAGTTTTGAAATTATCGAGAAACCTGAATTTCAAACGACCATATTTACGGAACCCATACTCTAATTTCGCTCATTGATGAACATGAACACAACATTAGAGATCCACAACTATCCTGAAAAAAGTTATAAAAGCACTGCCGTGAAGTCAGGAGCTTTTGAGCGCTCGTACATCCACCTTGAAGGTAGATTCGCATTTTCCAGTTTTAGAAATCAATTGAAGGAATTTTCGCCAGCTGTCAAAAAAATTCTCAAACTTAGGCGAAACTCCAGACTTCATGTCAGTGCTTCAGCTGACCAATTTTTTTTCGATAAATCGCTAGAATTTTCTACGGTATCTATGGTCTTGGTGATGCGATCTGGACAGAATTCCGCACGTAGTTTGAATACATTATTCTTCAGTTAGGTGTAAAATTTCATTCCAATCCAATCAGTAGTTAAGAAATTATCGGACACAAAATATTTTGATGGGCCATATTTACGGAACCCGCAGTCTAATTTTGCTCATTAATGAACGTGACCGCGAAATTCGCGATCCAAACCTACCCTGAAAATTTCAAGTTCCTAGGCCTTTCCCTTCGGAAGTTATAGTTTCCTATGGTTTCTATGGTTCTGGTTATGCGATCTGGAGAAATGTAGCTTGAATATATCATTCTCCATTAGTATACAAAATTTCGTCACGATCGAATCTGCAGGTTTTGGAATTATCAAGAAAACCAAATTTCAAACGACCATATTATTATTACGGAACCCCTAGTCTAATTTTGCTCATTGATGAACATGTCCGCGACATTCGCGATCTAATCCTACCCTGAAAATTTCAAGATCCTAGGCCTGTCCCTTCGGAAGTTATAATTTTCTATGTTTTCTATGGTTCTGGGTATGCGATCGGGACAAAATGTTGCTTATATATATCATTCTCGATTAAAATACGAAATTTTATCTCGATCGAATCCGTAGTTTCGAAATTCTGGAGAAAACAAAATTACAAACGACCGTATTTACGGAACCCCTAGTATAATTCTGCTCATTGATGAACGTGAACGCGACATTTCAAATCCACACCTATCCTGAAAATTTGAAGTCCCTAGGCCTTTCCGTTCGAAAGTTATAATTTTCTATGATTCTAATTTTGCTCATTGATGAACGTGACCGCGACATTCGCGATCCAATCCTACCCTGAAAATTTCAAGATCCTAGGCCTGTCCCTTCGGAAGTTATAATTTTCTATGGTTTCTATGGTTCTGGGTATGCGATCGGGTCAAAATGTTGCTTTAATATATCATTCTCGATTAAAATACGAAATTTTATCTCGATCCAATCCGTAGTTTCGAAATTATGGAGAAAACAAAATTACAAACGACCGTATTTACGGAACCCCTTGTATAATTCTGCTCATTGATGAACGTGAAGCTTGAATATATCATTATCCATTAGTATACAAAATTTCGTCACGATCGAATCTGTAGTTTTGAAATTATCAAGAAAACTAAATTTCAAACGACCATATTCACGGAACCCGTGGTATAATTTTGCTCATAGATAAACGTCATCACGACATTCAGAATCCACACCTATCCTGAAAATTTCAAGTCCCTAGGCGTTTCCGTTCAAAAGTTACAATTTTCTATGGTTTCTATGCTTCTGGTCATGCGATCTAGACAAAATTTCACATGTAGCTTGAACACCTCATTCTCCATTCGAGTGCAAAATTTCATCTCGATTAAATCTATAGTTTCCAAGTAATCAGGAGAACAAAACTTTGAACGGCCGTATTAACGGAACCCCTGGTGGAATTTGGCCCATTAACGAACTTAACCGAGGCATTCGGGAACTGAACCCACACTGAAAATTTCAAGTCGCTAGGTTTTTCCGTTCGAGAGTTATCGTGCTTACGTCCGGACGGACAGACTCGAATTTTCCGACGGATTCGTCATCAGTGAGTCGAACATAGTCGTTTGAGACCATTTTCGGCTCAAAATTCGAAAAATACAGACATCGTGACGAAATGATATAGCCCCCGTGTAAGTAGTACGAGCGCTCAAAAAGTGCTGAGTAGACTTGAGAGTAAAGGTGTCCGGGCTCCGCATTTAGCTTGCTGCAAGATCAGTACCATTGTGGATCTAGAAGAAAAAAGATCCTCGAGATGGAAAAGGACCTCAGGTGTGCCTGATCAATTTTTGGAACGATTTCATTCCTTATATATTTTGACGACTTGGTGAGTAACGTACAAGCTGACGACAAACTTTTCTTTGCTGGAGTTGTGTCGTTTAAACAAATCAAAATATGACCATTCACTTGATGTCCAGAAGTTCACTACAAAATGCTGTAAACTGGTTCTCTCTGCTTCACTTCGAAGTGAATAAATATAAAATACAGGTACTAACCGTAAGCACCGAACAACACAACTCAAGTTAAATATTCCTGCTAGGAATGAAAATCAATGGAAAATTCTCAAGACATATCGACATAGTATCATGACATATCAACGTTCTTTGCGGAAAATTATCTACGGCAATATTGGCTATTTAGAATCCGAAACACATTGACGTAAAGGAAAGCTTTACCCACATACGATGCTCAATTTTATAGCAAAATGATCTACGGCATTATCTTATGGAGTGTTTCACCGGAGGCTGAGAGAGTATGACTCAAAAAAGAAAAAAGCACTGAGTGCGTTGACAGAGGTCACTATTCAGGAAATATAATATACTTACGGTCCCAGCTTTGCAAATAATGCACAGTTGTGAGTTTAGCAATGTCATATATTTTTTGTAGTCAGGGGGAATTCTCAGGGACAAACTATCTCCTCCGATAGATAGAACAGTGTGAGACTTCGTGTGAAGCACGACCTACTCTAACTAAACATAACCTGCTGTATTAGATTCCGGGCATTTATTGCCTTTTAATCTTTTGGCGCTTCTAGTTTGTATCTTTCGCACGATCTTTGTCTTGTGGTATTTGTATTACCTATGGAATTCTCTTCTTTTCTTCTTCTCGATATTTGAAATAGAGTTTACTCTATTTCTGTTTCTACTTTGTTGATCTCTGGGTCTTGGGATAGGTGTGTATCCTGTAGTGTGTAGTAGAATAGCTTGGCTCTTCGTGCTTTTCATTTGAATTTTCCATTTAATGAACCATTTTTCTAAATCTTCTAATGCTTCTTGCAGTCTTCTATAAATGACATCTAGTCGTCGATGTCTGACGGCTAATACCGTGTCGTCTGCATATAGGGCTAGGAGATTTCTTCGGGTTTTAGGAATATAGTAGATATAGATGTTGTAGAGTAGAGGTCCTAGAAATGATCCTTGGGGCACTCTTGCTTCTACTTGTCTGGTGGAAGATCGTCTTCACTGTAGTTGATTTTGGCTCCTCTTCCTATTGCGTCGACCAGTGCTTCGGTTTTGAGTGGGCCATCCCATTTGGTCCGTGTAGAGGAGTGATTTTGGGTTTCTCGCGTCATAAGCACTTTTGCATCTTCCATGCTGTGTGGTGTATGGTGTTCAGCTCTCTAACCCTCTGGTTCCATCTGTCTGTTCTCAGTTCTCAGAATGCATTTTCAGCACTTGACTGTGTTTATTCAGCTCTTTCTTTTCAACTTCATCTTTTAGATCTTCAGGAGTTCTTATCAGTGGAATTTCAGTAATTTCTTGCTGCAGTATTACACTGTACTTTTTCCAGTCTGTGAGCTCTTTCTTTTGAAGTTCTTTGGTAACCGTCCCAGTCTGAGTTCTATTAGGTTGTGGTCTGATGTTCCCTCTTCCATAGTATCATGTGTGAAATCTTGGGTAATATCTTTCTTTACGACGATAATTGCCGGTAGGCCATTACTTCTGGGCAGGTAGGTCGGAATATCAGGTCTTAATACCATGGCATTTAGTTTTTAAGCGAACTTCTTTAGCTTATTCTCATTTTGGGTTCTGCTGTTCCATTCTCTTGATTTGCAGTTCATATCGCCAATAATGATGTTCGGGTAGTTTCTTTCAAGCATCTTCTTTAGATGTTCTTCTATTAAATCATTTTGAGGTGGTTTGTAGGCAATTTTCATTTATCCTCGATTTATAATAACTATAATCGAGATGGCTTCTATTTGCCCATTACTCTGTACTTCGGCAAAATAGTGGTCGATGATCTTTTTGACTATTAGGGCTACGCCCCCTCCTGTACAATTTCTGTCATTTCTGTATAATTCATGGTTGGGAAATGAAATTTTATTTCTTGTAGATAGTCTCGTCCCTTGAATGGCTTTTATATCCGGTTGTTTTTCAGATATTATTTTTTCTATTTCAGATCTACGGGCTCGTAGACTTTTTGTGTTCCACTTTGGGTTGTTTTCTATTTTTGTTAGTCACTAGCTTCATTGATTGGGTTTAGTGAGTTCACGGAACTTTTTGTCTATCTCTATTTCCAGGAATTTCGAGAGCTTACTGTGACGTAAACTTTGAGGGAGCTGGTCACAAGGCAATTAGACTCGCGGCTACACTCAAGGGAGATGGGAGTGAGTGGATAAGGAGATGGAAAAGGGCGCCAGGTAGAGATATGCCTGCCTATTGAAAAGGAAACAAAGCTGCGTACCCCTCTACCAGAGTAGCAGTAAACAAACTTACTCAAAGGTTTAATTTGAATGATTTAATAAAAATAACTTGCAATGGTTGATGAGTACAAGGCGAAAGAAAGAAATGAACAACGGAAATCATTAAATCGGGAGCCAGACGGACTCTCGATCACTACCCTAATACCTATACTAACTTGTACCTAAATCGATACTGACAAAACTTTAATCAGCCTAACTTGGCTAAGTTCAATAACAGTAGTTCGATAACCCAATACAGCCAAAAGAATTGGTTAACAAAAATAATCCTGAAGGGATACACTGGTACCTTGCTGGTACCCAAACGCAATTTGTGAAGTGCATCCCACTATAACTGCTAACAAGCTTAAAATAGTTATACCTAACCAACACAATTATATCACTTAATTACAAGTTATCACCCGATAAGCCGTATGATTTTCCAGTCAGTGGTTATTTTTTTTTTTTTTTTTTTTTATAGAGGTAAAAAATCCTTTTTACGGACCGTCACCCACAGCTATTATTGGGCGGTGTGTGAGACTCATTATCCGAATTCACGGATACCCTACTCACTAAAAACCCTCTGTTCCCACTTCTGCTACAAGAAGTGAGCACGGTTTTATTTCCTGTAACCGAATTAAGCTGTTATGGGCACAGGTTGCCCAGGGGTAATTTGCCTCCGCAAATTCTCTACCCCACCCCAACTCTCAAACTTGGAACCCTTGATGTTATCTGGTTCCACCGGGTCCAGTTAGTTGACGACCCTTGCAATACTCTGGTAGTTATCCCACTGAGTAGCCCATTAGGTACTCCCAAGTCGACAGTCAATGTATCTGCTGACTGTTTTGACCATACACCTCGCCAGGAGATGGTACATGATGTGACCCTCACAGTAGAGGCCGGCCTACAAGTTAACCTGGCAACTTCGTCCTTAACCGGATCGTTATTATATTTGCCGACCTTCAAACTGTGGGCCAGGTCAAGCGACTGCGCGCCTGACACGACCTGGGTATCTACGACCCACACGTCGTGATCCCTTACAATAACCAGGTCAGGTTTGCGAACGCCCTCTGATATTCGTAGGCGCGGTTCGCTGTGCACTACAAGCCCCTTATTTCGGAAGAAGCCAGAGAGAGTCTTGCACACGGCATCATGTCTCCTGATCCTTCCGCCATGAGTGCGGAAGCAACATTGGATGACATGTGCCGCTGTTTCCGTGCTAGTACACCCAGCGCGACAATTTATGTTCGTGCCGGCTGTTCTCTGACCCCTCGTCGTGCGCACCCGGGTTGGTAGACAGTTGACATGCACGTGGTGAAATTGGCGATAGTCCCTTCCGGGTATGCCCGTGCTGCCAGAATCAATCCACCGAGTGGAAGCGGTCGACTTCTCACTCTCCCTAAGCTCATTCCCATCATTAGAGGTATACAACCTCGTTGCCCAGTATCTTCTGCGCTGTTCTGCAGAATATATCCTGTCACCATCTATGGACAGGACTTTCTCGGCCCAACTGATCTTATGTTGAGCCCAATCTGTATCAAAGACAGATCTGACCGCCTCCGAGGACGAATCCTTTAGACGAGTCAGCCTGTCCCTCATTATACCGGGTATAATGATGGTAAAAGCGGGAATCCCGAGCCCGCCATTTTTCACGGAAGCGTGAAAATACCCAAGCGGAGTATCCTTTGGCAATCCCACCCATCGCCTTACTGCCGCTCTAATCTGAAGGTCCAGCTGCTTCAGGACCTTCATGGTGCAACCAGATAATACCAACGAGTGATAATACCTGGTCACCAAAAAGCAACGCAAGATCTTCAAGCGTTGCTGCGGTTTAAGTGGAGCCCGCGAAACTCTTGTGAGTTCCGCCTCCATTGTTGGGCTGCTTTTTCTCAATCCCTGGGGGCTTATATTGACTCCCAAATACCGCCACTCTTCCGTAGGGCCGAGTTGGCGGATGGGGTCGCCCTGATGTAGTAGGAATTGTGCCTGGGTGAGAACTTTGATCTTCTTGTCTCTACCCGATGGTACCAATGAAGTTGCCACACACTTATTAGGGTTGAAACTCAACCCTTGTTGTAAGGCGACACGCTCGGCAGCTGCGAGCGCCGTAGTCATGCCTACCTTTGAAGCTGACAAAAGGCAAATGTCGTCAGCATAGGCGATCGCATTTATCGGACCACCTCCGACACTATACCCCACTTGAGGAGGAACCGCCCTCAACACCCTGTTCACCACCAATGCGAACAAAATGCTCGACATTGGATCGCCCTGGCGAACCCCCCTGCTAACTGGGATCTCGTGAGATCTTTTACCGCCACATTCCAAGACAGTTATACTCTTTGAATATGTGGCGGCCACGTACCTGACCAACTCTTCAGGTATTCCAGCTTCTGTCATGGCAGATGTTATTGCCTGATGACTGACGGAGTCATACGCCTTAGCCACATCTAGAGAAACTAGATGCAGCTCTTTCAGGTTTTGTCTGGCGTGATGTAGGACGGCTGCCAACACCGAAATGTTTTCGGCACATCCGTCCTCCAGGCATCGCTGCCTCTCGTCAATGACTCCCGCCGCCACCATCCGCCTAGCCAAGACCTTATGCAGCTGGCGGACAATGACAGACGCTATGCTGATCGGTCTGAAATCAGCAGGTGTTAAACTACCTGTCTTCTTAGGGACGAAAATCGTCCTGCTAGCTAAAAGCTGATCAGGAAATGAACCCAAATGCAACACTAGGTTGTACAAGAGAGCCCTATGGGCTGGTGGAACTTTACTCCACGTGGCGAATGTTACGCCATCGGTGCCAGGAGCAGAGTTGTAAGGAATTCTTACCGCACTTACCTCGCTTTCAGTAATTGGTAAAGCGGTAGCAGATTTTTGCTGATGTTAACCCATACGCCTGTTCCCACGTAGAATTCACAGTGCAGTGCCAGCACCCAGACAATGCTTGTACGAAGAGGGACTCGAAATAGAGACGCTTGGATACTTCGAACAGTTGACTCGAAAGGCAGTCGTACACTTGAACAGCCTACACTTGAACGCCGTATACTTGAAACTTCCTACTTGAATGTCGTACACGTGAAATATAGCCTCCGCCGTATACGTGAATCTCTGCGGTACACGTGAATCTCTGCCGTACATGTGAAATATAGCCTCCGCCGTATACGTGAATCTCTGCCGTACACGTGAACCCTCTAAGTTGTTGTTCGAGGGAATTGAAGCAAGATGTGATCAGTTCTTCGTGGAAAGTCCAACAGGAAATTCTTTTTCAACACAATTGTCGCAATAGAAATCTCTTAGATGTGCAAGAGTTAATTTGTAAGAACAGCGGAAAAATATCGAACGTTAATCCCAGAAATATTCCGGTAAACCTCACAGGAATGCTTCAAATTGAAGTTATAATCGCCTACACAAGGATGATTTAAAATCACTAATTCTCCAATTCAAAACTCACACGTTTCCAATATTTAAACCAACAATATCCGTTCACAGAATATCGCCTTGACACCTCATTACCAAAGGTCACACAGAGATACCAACTGTCGAACTTGACAACCAAGAAAAAGAATTTGGAAATTATTGGATAATGCTATTTGGTAATTTCCATCGAGATGTTTTACTTGTATCTACTAAATTAGGCATTCTGTAAATTCAAATTCACGGTAACGTCCATAAGTCCGGAAATCATATGTAGAGGCCAAAAATTCTTACTCGTGATATAAAACTAACGACAATAACAATGACTCCACAGTTAACCTCACAAATTCCAAAACAAAACAAACTGAAGGGACGAAGTCCGCCAATTCCAGCAAATTATATTAGCGAGATGATAAATATATAATGTACCAGAAGGGATGAATTCAAACATTGAAAATACAAATGCTAGCGTTATGTGGGATTTCGTAACTTTCCCTAGTGCATGGTGGAAATAAACAATGCTGTGAAATCATAACGTTACATTACTCAAGATATTCTTAGTGAAGGTGTCCAGATCCCCGCTGGTTTCTGGTGCTTTCTTGTTGGTCTCTTCTTTCTTCTTTTGGCTGCTCTTCTTGGATTTTCCATTTTTTGAGGCTTCTCTCTTCTGCTCTTGTGTGAGTGGTGCCGTCTTCTTCTTTTTATATTCTTCATACTGTTCTCGTTGGACAGTAGGCATATTTTTCTCTTCTCCTTCTTTTCTTGTTCTTGTCTGTAGCTGGCTGGGTGACCTGCTTTTCCGCAGAGCGCACAGGTAGCATTTCTCTCGTCGTTTTCTCTGGTTAGCGTACAATCTTTACTTTTGTGCGCTCCAGAGCATGGAAATGTGCCCTTACTTTGCGCATGTCCATGGCGCTGACATCTTAAGCATTGGCCAGGGCCAATGCTCTTATTCTTCGGCTCCACTACACTGTTTATGCCGTTGTGCTGTTTTACTTGGTTCTGGGTTTCCACTTAAAATAAGGGTATCGCTTGTTTTGTTCTGTCTAGCTCTGCTAGGTCTTCGGTAATCGTGGTAATATCTGCGTCTAGTTGTAGATATCGTACCACCGCGTCGATTCTCTTTTCTTGTTCTTTCTGGAGAGTGTGAAATTCTTTTCCCCGTGATTCGAGGAATTCTGTCATCTTCCTGTGGTCGTCGGTAGATTGAGGTACAACACGAATGCAGTCCCGTACTGTGGTCGCTCTCTGGTATTTTATGACTTCATCTCGAGATTTGAGTCCAGTCGGCAGTGCCTTTCAAGAACTCTGGTGAGACCTTTTCTTAATTCGACTCGATTGGAACATTTGCTTCAATTCATTCTGCGGCTGCAGAAGAAACTTCTACTGGGCGTTTTACTTCTTGCAACGCTTCCAGTATACGACATCTTCTTAACTGGTTCTCCTGCAGCTATAATATTCTTTCAGGGCTTTTTTTGGGGGTGTTAGGGTTGACACTCTCTCTTCTGTCCCAGAAGAGAAGGCATTTTCCCTTCTTTTAGCGCTTTTCCGCGGCTTCGAAGGATGGGACATTTCCTCTTTTAAGGATTTCACCTAATAGGATAAAGTTCTAACACTTTTCGTCAAAACTTTCAGCTGGCTACTGAGTCCCTCTTTTCTCTCATATTCCCATCTTTTTTGGAATTATCATTAACTTCTTCTACTTCAATATCCATATCGAAGATTTCTTCATCCGACTAGTTTTCTGCGTCGGATCCTCTGTCTTCTTTGGCAGAGTCTTATTCCGACAATTTGTCCAAATGGCTCAATAAACAACACTTGAACAGCTATTTCACTCTTCACTGAATTCACTTTTGTCTCTTCAATGTGAAATTATCAGTTGAACCATCGATCTAAATCTTGACCGGACACAGTTTTATCTTTGATTCTTATCACTTCTATACGAGGCTACCTAGAACTCATCGAGAAACTATTTGTTCCCACTATGGGGCAATATTAATAGACGATTAGTCTATAACGGAGCGTCACACATGTACAATATACCTTGTCGATGTCTTTGACTAGACTGATGTCGTTTATTTCAATTAGATTCAAAATCATATAGGCATTGAAGACAACCTTGAATCTGGTCCTGAAAGGATCATAAATTCCCCTATTGAGTGGTTGAATCTTTTGGGTGTAATGCGGTGGAAATGAAACATTTTATGTTGGTCGATAGGTGATATCTTCCACAATTCGCACATTTTTGGCATTCTGCGGTCACGTGTTCTTCACCAATTCTCTGAAGGCATCTTGGCAGATCTTATGCGAGTGTCCGTACAGTTGACAACGGTTACAATGAATTACCACTGTTCTCTCAAGCTTTCAATCGTGATACCACAGCAAAATTCCAATTTTGTGAAGATCGCCTTGTAGGCTTTGTCATCTCCACTAGTACTTGTTTATACCTTCATTCCTTCCATTTTGTTATTTCGGTCACCAGGTAACCTTGCCTGAGTCCCCTTTATCCTTCCAACTTCCGGTTTCTTCACGTTGTTCAAACCGGTAGCTTGAAATTCCTTATTTGGTTATCTGAGGATTTTATAGAAAGTGCGATAATAAGTTTCGGTACATAATTCGATTTGTATAACTTAGGAAACTGACACTATATTTTTTATATATTCACGGAACACCTAGTCTAATTTTGCTCATTGATAAATTATAATGATAAACCCTGAAAATGTCATGTCCCTAGACCTTTCCGTTATAATTTTCTATGGTTTCGATGATTGTGGTCATACGATCTTGAACACGTCATTCTCCATCTTAGTGCAAAATTTCATCTCGATCGAATCACTACTTTGGAAGTAATCAGGAGAGCAAAATTGTGAACGGCCATATTCACGAAACCCCTGTTGAAATTCTGTACATTACCAAATTTGACCGCGACATTTGACATTCGAACCTACACTGAAACTTTCTATTTTCTAGGTCGTTCCGTCTGAGAGTTATCGCGTAGACGGTCTGTCGGACGAACGACGAACAGACTCGAATTTTGCGACGGATTCGTCATCAGTGAGTCGAACCTTGTCGATTGAGACCATTTTCCGCTCCAAATTAGAAAAATACAGACATTGTGACGACATGATATAGCCCTCGTGTGAGTAGAACGAGCGCTCAAAAAGTCACTATCTCACAAAATAGAAGTTTCCCAAAGTTGAGACTGGTATAGTTTATGCAAGGTTCGAATCTCGAATGCCGCGGATGCGTTCGTTATTGGACAAAATTCGACCAGGGGTTCCGTAAATATGGCCGTTCGAAATTTTGTTCTCTTGATTTCTTTGAAACTACTCATTCGATCGAGATTAGAATGACGTGATCAAGCGACTTGCGAAATTTTGTCCAGATCGCATGACTAGAACCTTAGAAAATTATAAGTTTGGGATAGAAAAGCCTAGGGACTAGTGGATCTTGAATGTTGGGGTCACGTTCATCAATTATCAAAATTAGAAGCCGTAAATATGGCCGTTCAAAAATTTTTTTTCCTGATTATTTCGAAACTACTGATTGGATTGGAATGAAATTTTGCACATTGGTGAAGAATAATGTATTCAAACTACGTGCGAAATTTGTCCAGATCGCATTACCAAGAAAATTTTTGCGAATTGAAAAATTGGTCACCTAAAGCACTGACGTGAAGTGTGGAGTTTCGCCTTGGTTTGAAATTTTTTTGACAGCTGTCAAAAATTTCTTCGATTGATTTCAAACTGTCAAATGTGAATCTACCTCAAGCTGGCTCCTGAATCCATGGCAACGCTTTTCATAATTTTTTGAAGTGGCAATTTGTCACATTTTTGACAGTTGATAACAGTTAGGTTAGGGTTGGGATAAGCCTAAGCTAAGAGCTAAGAAAACATATTGTTTGGGAAATACTTTTCTGGACTATAGACTTCTCACGAATGAGTGTGTCTATTGAAAAAAAATTACAAAATCGGACACTTGGCATTAAAAAATAATTACTTTGGTCCTAATTCACTTTTTAAGATTTTAGTCGCCCAAATCGAAGTCGTATTTTCGAATATCCTTTTTCCACTGGTTGGAAATTTGATTATTCCATAAACTTCTCTTCAAATCAAGAATCCAATAAAATCCCAAGTGTCAAGGCTGATGATTAATTAGCATGATAGAATCGTGGAGTGGTCTAGACATCTAAGCGAGTGAACCATCAATTTGAATAATTCAAATGTTATAGACTTGAAACCTCACAGAAACTCACAAAATAGACTGGTTAAGCTTGATAGCTAATACCAGAACGATTTCAGATCGAAATTCATATAATAAATGCACTCTTTCTGATCAACACCTAAAAGGAATATGTTATTCGGCCTTCGTTGGTGAAGAAACGGGAACGTTCCTCGAGCGTGCATGAAACGCTCATTGAGAACAGAGAAGATCTGATAAGATGTATTGAAAATGCCTAGCAATCACTTAAGGTGGAGGAAATCGGACAAGCAACTAACCGTGGTGTTTTGAGGAGTCTACATAAGTGTGTAGAACAAAATGGCCATGATATTGAAAGTATTTATCTGAACTTCTGTTTTTTTTCAAATTCTGCAATGTATTTTCGTCTTTTCAAAATAAATAAATTCCGCAAAGATATCTGTTACTTGTGAATTATTGGGTTACAGATTATTGTTATGAAACAGTTTTATGAATTACTCTACGTACGACGTAAATTCGAAAAATCCTAAATAACTCAAGAGTCGGGGTATAAACAATATACAGTTCAATACTTTAATTTAAAGGCATTATCAAATTATCACACTATCATCATTTTTCTCCGCAGAATCCAACGCAATCATAAATGAAATAAAAAGCACTGCCGTGAAGTCAGGAGCTTTTGAGCGCTCTTTCATCCACCTTTTAGGTAGATTCGCATTTTAAAGTTTTAGAAACCCATTGAAAATTTTTTTGAAAGATGTCAAAAAAAATAAAACTGAGCAGAACTCCAGACGTCAGTGCTTTAGGTTTCCAATTTTCCTTCCGATTATGCGCTTTCGATTATTTTATACGGTATCTATGGTTTTGGTAATGCGATCTGGACAAAATTTCGCACGTAGTTTGAGTACATTATTATCTATGTTTCCAATCCATTCAGTATCAGGAAACAAATTTTTGAATGGCCATATTTACGGAACCCCTAGTTTAATTTTGCTCATTGCTAAACATGACCGCGACATTCGCGATCCAAACCTGAAAATTTCAAGTCCCTAGGCCTTTCCGTTCGAAAGTTATAATTTTCTATGGTTGTGTTTATGCGATCTGGAAAGAATATAGCTTGAATATATCATTCTTCATTGAAATACAAAATTTAGTCACAATCGAATCTGTAGTTTTAAAATTATCAAGAAAACTAAATTTCAAACGACCATATTTACGGAACCCCTAGACTAATTCTGCTCATTGATGAACGTGACCACGAAATTCGAAATCCACACTTATCCTGAAAATTTCCCTAGGCGTTTCCGTTCAAAAGTTATAATTTTCTAAGGTTTCTATAGTTCTGATCATGCGATCTGGAAAAATTGTTGCTTGAATATATCATTCTCCATTGAAATACAAAATTTCGTCACGATCGAATCCATATTTTCGAAATTATCAAAAAAACTGAATTTCAAACGAGCATGACCAAATGATATAGCCCTCGTGTAAGTAGAACGAGCGCTCAAAAAATAACAACAATAAGAAGAACAGAAAAATATTAGTATAAAGTAGTTTAGACGGTCAAAATATTGCCACCGGGGGGGAGGGGTTTATGCAATCTCCAAAAAAAAATTGTTCATACAGTTACCCCTCCCCAGAAATTCAGCCTCGGACCGCCCTTGTGACTGGTGTTCGTCGCTATAAACAATTTAGAAATTACGATGGCTGAAAAACGAAAGTGTTCTTCAACCCTAACAGAAAAATTATTGAATGTGTGGTCGAGAATGCGCCCCAACAAAAAAAAAATTACGAAAAGCACTGCCCTGAAGGCAGGAACTTTTGAGAGCTCGTACATGCACCTTGTAGGTAGATTCACATTTTCCAGTTTTAGAAATCAATTGAAGGAATTTTCGACAGCTGTCAAAAAAATTCTGAAACTTAGGCGAAACCCAAGACTTCATGTCAGTGCTTCAGCTGATCAATTTTTTTCGATAATTCGCTAGAATTTTCTACGGTATCTATGGTCTTGGTGATGCGATCTGAACAAAAGTTTGCACGTAGTTTGAATACATTATTCCTCATCTGGGTGCATAATTTCATTTCAATCCGATGGTTTCGAAACTATCAGGCAAATAATATTTTGAACAGCCATATTTACGGAACCCCTAGTCTAATTTTGCTCATTGATGAACGTGACCGCGATATTCGCAATCCAAACCCACTCTGAAAATTTAAAGTTCCTAGGCCTTTCCGTTCAGAAGTAACAATTTTCTATGGTTTCTATGGTTCTGGTCATGCGATCTGGACAAAATATTGCTTTAATATATCATTCTCGATTAAAATACAGAATTTCATCTCGATCGAATCCGTTGTTTCGAAATTATAGAGAAAATAAAATTTCAAACGGCCGTACTTACGGAACCCCTAGTATAATTCTGCTCATTGATAAACATGAACGCGACAATTCAGATCCACACCTATCCTGAAAATTTCAAGTCCCTAGGCCTTTCCGTTCGGAAGTTATGATTTTCTATGGTTTCTATGGTTCTGGTCATGTGATCTGGAGGAATGTAGCTTGAATATAAATTTCTCCGTTAGTATACAAAATTTCGTAACGATCGAATCTGTAGTTTCGAAATTATCAAGAAAACTAAATTTCAAACGACCATATTTACGGAACCCCTAGTATAATTTTGCTCATAAATGAACGTGATCACGACATTCGAGATCCACACCTATCCTGAAAATTTCAAGTCCCTAGGCGTTTCCGTTCAAAAGTTACAATTTTCTATGGTTTCTATGGTTCTGTTTATGCGATCTGGACAAAATTTCACATGTAGCTTGAACACCTCATTCTCCATTCGAGTGCGAAGTTTCATCTCGATCGAATATGTAGTTTCGAAGTAATCAGGATAACAAAATTTTGAACGGCCATATTTACGGAACCCCTGGTGGAATTCTGCCCATTAACGAACTTAACCGAGGCATTTGGGATCTGAACCTACACTGAAACTTTCAAGTCTCTAGGTTGATCCGTTCGAGAGTTATTGTGCTTACGGACGGACAGACTCGAATTTTCCGACGGATTCTTCATCAGTTAGTCAAACATAGTCGATTGAGACCATTTTCGGCTCAAAATTCGAAAAATACAGACATCGTGACGAAATGATATAGCACTCGTATAAGTAGTACGAGCGCTCAAAAAATTGATGAAAAGCACTGCCGTGGAGTCAGGAGATTTCGAGCGCTCGTTAAACCACCTTCTAGGTAGATTCGCATTTTTTTCCGATAATTCGCTAGAATTTTCTACGGTATCTATGGTCTTGGTAATACGATCTGGACAAAATTTTGCATTTAGTTTGAATACATTATTCTTCATCTATGTGCAGAATTTCATTTTATCCAATCAGTAATTTCGAAATTATCAGGAAAAAAATATTTTGAAGGGTTATATTTACGGAACCCCTAGTCTAACCTTCCTCATTGTTGAACGTGACTGCGACATTCGAAATCCACTCCTAACCTGAAAATTTGAAGTTCCTAGGCCTTTCCGTTCGAAAGTTATAATTTTCTATGGTTTCTTTGGTTCTGGTGATGCGAGCCGGAAAAAATTTGTCATGTAGCTTGAACTCGTCCATCTGAGTGCAAAATCTTATCTAGATCGAATCAGTAGTTTCGAAGTAATCAGGAGTACAAAATTTCGAACGGCCGTATTTACGGAATCCCTGGTCGAATTTTGCCCAGTAGAGAAATTAACTGCGGCATTCAAGATCCGAACCTATCCTGAAAATTTCAAGTTTCTAGATTATTCTGTTCGAGAGTTATCATGTATACGGCCGGACGGACGGGCAGACTCGAAATTTTCGACGGATTCGTCATCGATGAGTCGAACCTTTTCGAATATGGCCAAAATTCGAAAAATACAGACATCGTGACGAAATGGTTAAGCCCTCGTGTAAGTAGAACGAGAGCTCAAGAATTGGGTTCTAATTTGAAAAACGAAAGTTATGGGATAATTTTGATCACAATTGTTGACAAAATATTTCAAACACCTTGTGAGGAGTTGACCAAAATTCAGGAGATGCGCAATATTCCCCCATTCTTCTACTTTGATAATGTGAAATCGTTGAATGCTCAAAATATTGAGAATAGGAACATAGGGACATAATACTGACTAAAAATCTCCGTTTTTTTTTCAGTTTTTTTTTCGATATTTGGAAAACTATTTCGACGAATGCATCGGTTCTAATGAAAAACTATTCAAAATCGAATAATCGATCATATCAGAAACGAAAAAATAGAAAAAGGCTACAAGAATATTTCAACTCAGTAGATAAAGTCGAACAATATCATAATCCCAATTCGCAGATTATCAAAGGTGAGGCGCTACTCGATCGCAATCGAGCGCTCGGCCGGTCCTGTTTGCACGTTTCTTCACCTACTTCGCAATATTTCAAAGAAAAAACAAAATTATTGGTTCAAAGTACTATACTTCTACTTCCAAAATCCGTTCTGTAAATTAAAATCGGACAATTTCCGACGCATCCAGCCCTTCAGCAAATTAGTGCCTAAAATAATTCTAAACGCAATTTCCCAAAAACTATTCATCCAGCAACGTCCGGGTTGTGCAAATTCAAAGAACCTATCAACCATTACTTCCATCCGGAAAGCCAGCGCTATAACTTCGAAAATGGCGGAGTTATGAGTTTTTGAGAAAACGCTGATTTATACGGTTTTCCGGCTTTCCTCCGGTCATAATGACCTGATTGTGTTGCACTAGCACTCATTTTCTTTGGATTGTCATTCCCTACAATTCGGTCGTTGAAAGTGTCAGCATCGCTCCATTATTCCAGATTTCACAAGCAAAAAACTGAAAAAAAACTTTCTTGAGTTTTTCAGAAATTAAAAGTAAAGTTATCATAATTGCGAGTCAAAAACATATCACTAAACATCCACGGACTACCCAACGGACATTTTTGTCACAAAATGACACTTGCCTGCCTGGTCTATTTCTATTGATGCAATAGGCATTTCGTGCCAGTATCCTCCTACCACTCTGTTTGGTTTTCGATCCTGTGTGTATGCTGGACTTCTGCACTCCGACGCAGTGTGACATGAGAAATACACTCCGTCTGGATTACCCATTCGAGAGAAAGTATAATGTAAGCCGGATTTATTTCTCTTACCTCCACTTCCTAGCCATTCAAATAAGCTTTCTCCAAATTATAACGCGATGGTCGATTAGTTCGAAAGGGATAACACGATATTGATGAAGAAATCCGGTTTTGCCTTTCTGCTTGATAAATTCTTAGCGTTTTTGTACATGTATAGTTCGACGATAAGTTGAGAGCAGCCTTGTGAGAATGATGAATTTTTTAAGCAGGACTTAATCAGCTTATAGAAAAACTTTTTTTGGCAATAAAATTTCGTGTCGACCAAAGCCTATTAAGCCTTAGTTTCAAAAAACATGGAGTCGTAATTCACAAAGAAATATCGATTATTTGTTACATAACCAACTGAAGATATTCAAACCAAATTTTAATATCAATAACCAGAATAACCAATACGACAATAATTGTACATTTCTGCTTAGTGAGCAATTCATCCTTTGATGTCTTATCTGCATTAGTTGCGTAACAAATTTGAATTTCTTATCGGAAAAAAATAAACTAGGCCTAGGAGCTTTTGAGCGATCGTTCATCCACCGTTGAAAACGCAATATTCATGGTTTTTTTTTCAATCTGCAGAATTAATCTAAAATTATCACAATAGCAACCCTGTATTTTGAAAAAGGGTTAGAATCCGCCTAGTGTAATTCGAAATCATTTGGCTCCTGTCTCAGATATGATTCTTTGCCTTCGTCCCTACATTTATTGTCTGTACTTTCGTTTGTTGTTGAATACAGAATTCTAAAAAAATTTTGACAAAATAAAACAAATCTTTTCCTTCCAATAAAATTTTCCTCAAAAGAATTAACCACCCACATAATTTTCGGTCTCGAACAAATTGACCTGCAATCCCTAATAATGATATCAAAACCTCGTTGTAAAAACAAATTTCATAATGAAGCATCGTCGCGAATTCGAGGCCCAGGAAACATATGCATTCATTTCAAATCCTTATCGGAAACATAAATGTATGTGTCATTTACTTGAATCAACCAAAATCATGGCAATAATAGGTATGTACATAATTCAATAATTTGATGAAAAATTTCGATTCTACGAGATCTACACAGTGTTGCAATTTACGGAGCCCACAAGGTCTGCACG